>OX336334.1:7980245-12780245 GCA_946902875.1 Nematopogon swammerdamellus
TTTCACAAAATTCTAACTAAAGTCAATAAATACAGTAATGGGTTATATTCTAATATTGCTATTACCTACTCATTAGTACAACAAGCAAAAATTACATATTACATTTACTAAACAAATCACATAAATCTTAACAAAATAGAATTAGAGTAAAGAACAAATTAAAAGTAAAAAAAAAAACACCTAATATTATGTAAAACATATGAATATATATTATAGCAAAGCCAAAGCAGATAGGTAAATTATTAATTATTGAACAATTGCGTATTGGCGCACACATATTTAAATCGATTCGTATGTTCGTCGTGTATAGCAGTTTAATTGAATCGAACTAGAATCCTCGATAAGTCCTTCCACAAGTCGACAGGTGCTTTGAGCAGCGACTGACAGCAGCGCAGCGGAGGAGCCGCGCCGTCCATATGTCGCTCCGAGTGCGCGGCGCAGAGCGGGCCGAGACGCGACGGCCGCGGCCGCAGCGACTGCGCCGGCGCAGGGCGAAGTCACGCAAAGACCGCCCTCTCACCACAGCACGCTAATGTAGTCTCTAGCATTAAAGCAACAAGGGCAAACCGTCCTGGGAACCCCTAGTAAACATATTTTTTTCTGGAAATCATAATTAAAGTTGCGGTAAGTGAGTTGCCGCCCTTTTATTGAGACTTTCTTTAATATTTTTGAAATTTCGCTGCAAATGGAAGTTGGATGAGTATGATGTAAGTATGTATTACTTAGCCTATAATAGGTATACAACAATAATAGTTAACTATTGGATTGGAAAACATTATAGGAAGATAATAATAAACATTCTATATATTTTCCATATAAATTAATTTCTACGATAAACATTTTCCTAATGTTCAGGAATGTTTCCTCTGAACATTTCGAAAATTTGACCCAGGTTGTTTCGATGTTGTTCTATGCGCTAGACGAGGCAAAGAACGATGAAACATGTTAGCTGTCGGAGAACAAGTATGCCGGCATGAGAGGCATGAGAACATGCAAGCGGGCCTTTACATGTTATTTTCATCAAGAATACGCATACTTAAAGGTCGATTTTTTTATATGTAATCCGGTATGGGGATGATCCGGTATGAGTCGGAGGGGCCAAAGCACATGCTACGACCAGCCAATATCACCACCGAGAAGGTAGGTGCCATACCGGAGACTTCCTTGGATTGCTGGCTATACTGGACTAGAGGAGAACACAACCGAGGCTGCTAGGTATGCGGCCATCTTACATCCAGTATTAAAAGCCATCTGATGTTATGAATGCGCTAACGCTCCGCACTCTCGTATTTGCGGACACAACATTATAAGGTGACCATGTAACACAAGTTTAAATCATTTTGATCTCAGCTTATAAGCTAATTTGGTCGGTGACAATCTTTGGGTGACATGTTTTGTGATAGTGATGTATGAGAAAGACTCATATAGTATATAGAACAGTGCCTCTATGTGCCTACCTACATAGATGCTCGCGGCGCGCGACGTGGCGAGGTTTCGCTCGCTATTCATCGCATAATAAGCTAAACGTCACCCGCCCGAACGTTCGCCGACGATTTTCCCAAAGCTAAAAACCCCAATTTATTAGAGTCTTAAAATAAATAGCGGCCTGCTGTTGACGGGCGTGACGAAAAATAATAATTTGTTTTTTTCCTTTTCTCGATGTGATGTGACTGACAAAAAAGGGTGACGCCGTGTTTTTGCCGCTTGAGACAAAGAAGCGCTCGGGCCCGGAACTAATTCGGTATCTCACAGCCAGCTTCAACATAGTCGTCCCGCCGCGCCGGCCGGCCGCGTCCGTCCGTTCCGTGCTCCTCGAGTTCACGTCGCCGCCGCGCGAGGTGTCTCGCGATAACTAGCTGTTGCCAGGTTGTTTAGTGGCTTGATTGAAAAGCACATCTGTTGCATAAAAAGCATTCATTTTGTTACAAATGATGTGTGACCCGCGGCTGTGGATAATTCGTAACGACTCCACTTCCTCGAGGAGCCTGCCCCCGGGCAGCCTGGCGCGGCGGGGGAGGGTCGGGGGACGGAGCTGAGCTCCGCGGCGGGGCGGCGGCGGCAGGGCGAGAAGACGAAATCAGCTACACATATTTTTTTAAAACTGATGTGTTGATTAGTTACAGAAGCTGTACACTGGCATGGGAATTTTGTAAACGTAGTAAATTAATTATTAACATATTATATTATGCACGAATAAATAAAAATACACTTCGCTCGCGTTCGTGGCAAGCGCCTGGGATTTGAGAATGTTGCGGATGTGTGTATGTGTGTGTGAGAGGGAGGGTGTGTGTGAGTGTGTGTGCATGCATTGACAGCGCTGGAACAATGCTTTCATGCGTGTTCCGCGTGTTCCATATATTATTATGTAGGTAGGTATGTAGGTATGTATAACGTACGCACAATTACTTGAAGGCATTTCCTAAAAGAGTTTCAGGTCTGACAGTCAGCAGTAGTTACCGGAGGTAACGGCGCGCGGGAGGTCTCGTATACGTAACGAGTGGGGATAACATGGAGCGCGGTCGCACTGCACCGTTACCTCATCTTGCACCATATTTATTTCAAACAATTAATATTTAAAAAATGAAATCCATTTCTCGCATTCCGTCGCCCGCCGCCGTGCCCGACCCGGCTACCCCCGGGCTAGGGTTTTTCATTGCGCATTTCTCGAATATTTTACCAAGTTTAACCTGTCAAAATCGTGTGTCGTCGTGAGAATGGCACTATTAGCTGCCTTAATGGTGTATAATGGTAATAAATAATAACTGCATTACGTTAAGTGAAGCTTTTGTCTGCGCCGCCGGAGACGTACTGAGCGAGACCGGCGCGGCGCGGGGGTGGCAGGGGGCGACCCGGCGGGGACATCTTCCGCGGGCTCGCTGCCGCCGCCGACCCACTTCTCCAGCCCATTATTTTGTAAAACCCACAGTCCAATATCTGAGAAAATAGATTCCGCTCATAAACAATACTAAAGCTCTGTAGTTTTTACTCGCGCACCGCAGTGGATTATTGTTATATTCCTTTTCTGTTGGTTTGTGGACGAAACAAAAATTATCTTATTGAATAAGACATTTTCTTGTTCCATTTATTTATTCTAGGTACGGATGCACCTACGAGTACGTGAAAACAACTTATTGATTATTTGTGTTGGATTTAATAATAAATAGATCAATAAAGAACTGAATTTATGACTTTGTGGGTTGGTCAGACAGAACTCAGTATCAAGACCAGCGCAATAAATTGGTTCAGATTTTAACACTGGTAAATGTCACATAGGATAGTCGACAACTGCGTGTATGTAATGTCCCAGACGAGGTTAGCAATCAATCAACCAACTAGAACATACTAAATAGGTCTAAGCAATGTGTGATGAATAAAAAGCCAAAACCATTAAGGCATTTATTGGTGTAAAATTATAATATCCTCAGGCGAGCCGTCGCGTGCCGTGTGGCGGGCCTTCATAGCGTTTACCCAAAATTACCCAAATTAACAATATTGCTTCCAAGCACCATACGACCACCTCGGGCGCCATATCACACTGTACCCAAATTCCGCTCCCGCAGTATGCGGCACCACGGTGGCAAAGAGCGGTGCCACACGACGCGGCGTGAAGTAACGGACTCGCGAATTGTTCCTCGCCACCGAGTATTTCACTGGAACTGTTCATTAGACTTTCATTATTCAATATCGTCCGTGACAGCGGCACCGCACGCGCACGGGAGAAAAGATATAGGTAAGTAGCAGATCTCGAGTCAGGTTGCGCCGTAGGCTGGCGGTCGACAATGGTGGTAGTCACCGACTTATATGTACGTACCTACATATAAGTCGGTGGTGGTAGTTCTTTCAGTGTTTGTGATTTCTCTGACACAGAAAGTCGATAGGAAATTAATTTTCGAGTACAATGTTCATAATCATTAGTTCATAAGTCCGCCTTTGCGCCTTATGTAAATTTTCCAATGTACTTTTACTGTTTAATGTTTACTGGAGCAATAAAGAATTTTCTATCTATTCTATCTATCTATCTATAATTATTTATTTTCGACATCGATGGTGTTTTTTTTTTGGTAGGTATAGGATTCTAAATACGAATAATTTCAAACATTTATTTCTAGTTACCTTCTCTTTCGAGGTGGTAGAATGTGGTCACATGCTTTATAGAGTTATATTAAATGCGTATGTCTATCTTCGACCAAGAATTTACAATTTTTCAAACGAATGCAGGCGCTGGCGCGGGCGGGGAGGGGTAAGCAGACGCAGCAGTAATGAGGAATGGATGTGCAGCGTCACTCGCAGTAACGAGCCGGCCCGGCCCGAGACGCTGCGCCGCCGTCACTACTTCGTCTTCTCCCGTCAATCTTTAGCCACGTAGCGTATCGACATCATATGTTAAACGAGGTGATAGAGTTACACGTCCATCGCATCCTCATTCATGGTAGAGTATTATTTTTGAGTGAGTAATTATGTCATTGTTTTACTATTTTTAGAGTCCAGAAAACGGTACAGTATGTTTCTGAACGTTTTATGTATGAACGGCAGATTGATTTACTCTCTATAGTTTCATAACCCTGACATAGCTATGTAGGTGCCATGTTCGGTTAATTTTATTATAGTTTAGTATTTACATGTTTGTGTAATGTTAGTATTTAAATCGATTATTCTGATTTATGAAACTGATAGTTAGGACCTTATCTATTGTCATTAGAAATATTTCGGTTTATTTTTTACGTGAAAGGCCTGTCTATACTTGAAGTTGACAAAGAACTGAAAGAGAACCGCCACTCTGTCTGTCGTGGACGCTTTCGGAGCGAGTCTTAGATTAATTAACATAATATATATAATTTACTTGTCCAAATGATTTTTGAGGTTGCGATCCTTTAAATTATAATTCATGAAACATTTCTGATTATATTTATTAATTTCTGATCAAAGTTAACTAATTCTCTTCAACCACCGATTTGGAATTCTCTGGATCACAGTGCCGGCACAGTTTGGTGCCGGTCTCTTATCTTGTTCCCGCTCAGTAGCCCCTTCCTTCCTAGGGGCTACTGGGCGCCACTGTCCACAGGAGTGTAGCTCTTCAAGGTCTTACATTTAGTGACAATTAGGGATGTCTGTATGGCGGCTTGCTTCTGGAAAATTTACATTTTTACTTCTGCTTCCAATTGACTGACAAATGTAGTTAAAGTTGGTCACCACTCCAGTGCAGCCGACAACTATGGGTCGACCAAATTCGTCAACGTCCAAATTTTGTTACTTTCTCGGTTTCCTTCTTCTTTATTTATATTTTCTGAGTCGGCTGGTACTGTCTACTGTGACGTTAATCCAATATTTCTTGATTTTAATTGTGTTATTATGTGATTGGGGAAAGCGTATGCCTAGGTGGTTCCCAAATAATTTTGGCGCTATCGTTTTCTATACATTTAGGAGTAGGTATAACATTATATACAACGTGTCCCAAAACTCTACGTCAAGCGGGAACCAGAGAGTAGGCCAGTTTATGCCTACCCAGGGGAAAATAAGAAAAAAAATCGGAGTCATTTGTTTTTCATGATATGAGCATTTTTTGAAAAACGTTGAAAATTGACATCTATATTTTATGGTGGATGATACCGAATCTGATTGAAATAACAATGTCGATATTATTTTGCCATTTTATTCACTTTCTGTGATGTTCACTTGTAAGTCGAGAACGGGTCAACCTATTTAGATTAAGTTTTCACCAATGCAATCTGAAAAATCTCCGGATGGTTAAGGTTACAATATCCTTAACGCTTTATGTTTTAAAGATCATCACGGCGCTGCGCTGCTCTGAGGAACTAACATCCCTTATTCCCTGCCTGCCAGTCCTTCCTATCTCCGCAGTACTCGTCGTAGAGAGACTCAGCGTTCACAAAAGGAGGGTTCTTGTTGTTCACATTGGGTTTTGGAGAACCCATCAGTTCTCAAAATTGTTTCTTTGTAGCACCGTCAGGGTGTGGAATCCTTGGTGTTTTCAAAGGTCATATGAAGCGGTCGCGGGCACACCTACATAGTTATTCAATACAAATTATTAGGTACGCAAATTATTTTTTACGACATATAGCAGCATAATTGTTTGAATTGAATGAAACGTTGAATGTCTGTCGAAACGACTATGTAAATAGTTCGTATTTCCCGCCCAGTTCAGTGTAGCCGACATGAAAATATGAAGGGAAACACTGACATGGCACCGTGTCAGTTCCCATAAAAAAATATTTTAAACGCAAAATATTAATCGCAACGCGATATTGACATTTATTATAACTATCAGCTTTCCAATAATTGTAAATTGTTATTTTCGGTTTACTTGTATTTTCTCCAAAATAACGCAACGCTGGCGCATTCGTAAATAAACAAAATGAAACAAGCTATTAACCGGAATGAAATATTTGATACGACGGGCATCGAACCGCGCTCGATGAGGTGAGGTGATGGAATCCGCTGCGTCATCTAGCCGCATCACCCGGCCCGCGCGCGCGTACGCGGCACTCACTCCACTGCCTATACTACCCGCCCGCCCGCAGCAGCGTCACCTCACCTCCTCTCTTCATATCGAATAGACATTTTACTAAGAACATCTATGCATTATTTTGATATAATTATCGATATTACATATATTATTTAAAAAGCAAGAAATAAAATATCTTAACATTAGTATAAATGTCGTCTGTTTATAACTCTTGAATGTGTCATGTGGCCGACTTGTTGCAATTTGACGTGCGGAGGTAGCTGAAATGGAGTTTCGAAATATTAGGCAACAAATCGAGCAACAAATGAAAATGCCAGTCAATTAGAAATAGGTAAATATTTTGTTTGACAAAATGTGGCAATAAGCTAATGCAATCTCCAAAAACCGGCGCACAAAATGTTTCAACGTGAAACGAGTAAGTTGTTTTGACCTCGGCTATCCCCTTTAAATAATACTTCTCAACATCCAACAAAGTATTTAGTACAGTCCAACAATATAAGATTAGTAATCGATAAAAGTAGCTTAATAAATCTCGCGTATGAATTACCAAAAGCGGCTACCGTGCTCCTAAACAACATTTATCAACAGTGTCCAATCGCTTACATCTCGAAACAAACACGGGCCACATCACGGACCGCCGCCGCCACTCTCTCGCTCGCCCCGTGCGTGCTTCCGGTATAGAAATACTATGACAAGAGGACGCTTGCGTATTGGTCTAAAAAGCTCTCTCAAATGTGTGAAATCTCTCGAGTAGGTTTTCTTGCAATCCTTGTTGTTTGTTGTGTTATATTGCTTATTCCATGGGGAGTACTCGAAGGAGCTGTTTAACGCGATCCCGCCGTCCCCTTTTAACCTCCGCACCACGCCCACTGGGCAGGGATTGCATCCCTCCCTACACGCTGGGCTTACCGCGGATGCGTACAAATCATACATACAAATGCGTTAAATTCTAGAACGCTCTCCTTGCCCATGTATTTCCCCCCAAGTACAGTCTCGGGTTCTTCAAGAGGGACGTAAATGGGCACCTGTCAGGCCGACATGGCATTCGCAACCCTTGCATATGACCGAATGTCCATGGGCGTCGTTAGACACCGTATGGGTTCAGTGCCATATGTCGCGCTGTCAATAAAAAAAAAGTTGAATGCGTTGCATATTATTGAAGTATGGTTCCTGTCCATATAGTGTGGGTGGGTAGTTACCTATAATGGGCAGTTTGGTTTACATTGTTTGCACCAATGATATTTTAGGAAAGATAGGTTATCTATATGACATTCAGTGTTCACACATGGCACGTCCTTGAAAAGTTGAGAGGAAGAACTATTAAGTGATGCGCCGACTCGAATAGTCTTATTCCAATTTATTAGAATTAGTACAGAATCTCATTACACACGATCACACGACAGCATTTTCGATGTGTTAGCGGCTCGTGGTTAGCGGTCCGAACGCGTGCGTAGTTGGTGGGCGACTAACTTCAGACAGGACTGTGGTCTTGTATTTAATGTGCCACTTGGGAGCTCAGATAACCTACCTACCTCCTTTTAACTTATAATATCATTGGTTTGCACGGGCAGACGGGCTGCATGCTCCTGTCTAAGCCAGCTGGATGTTGTGCGTTCTCCACCGGCGCGGCGTGTTACACGTGCGAGGAGATACGAACAGCACTCACCGGTGCGGCAACAAACGACTACTATTTATCAGCCGGCAATCGTCCGTCCCAGTATCGGGTTGCGTTTAAAATATTTATTATTTATAGCGCGTAATTAATAAACTGCGCTCGGGAGCCGCTAGATGTCGTAAAAATAAGTCGCGCGACAGGAAGAAAGTAATAACTCAATAGCTGCGAGATCGTTTAATCCAATTTATAAGTGTCTAGATGAGGATCTCGCGCGGGCGAGGCGCGCGAGCGCGTGGGATTGAGATATTTGTGCGAGAGGGCGATTTAATAAACTTCTCTCGTGAAAACGCAACAATGAGCGTAACGTATCGCGAGCCGCACGGAGGAGGAGGCTGTACTGTGCGTCGCCTCGCGATATAAACATTAGTTAGTTAGAGTAACACACATCTTACTAGTCTTGTGTTTGTTTATCAACACGCAGTAGCTTTGTCGTGAAAACGCGTGCGATACTTATACCACATACAGGCGATGCAGAGGTTTCTCATTTTTAACCGACTTCAAAAAAAGGAGGAGGTTCTCAATTCCACTGTATTTTTTTTATGTTTGTCCCCTCAGAACTTTCGACTGGGTGAAACGATTTTGATGATTCTTTTTTTATTTGAAAGCTGGTGCTTCCCGTGTGGTTCCATTTCAATTTGGTCAAAATCGGATTGGAAAGCGAGGCGGAATCGCGAGGCCGAAGGCAGAGCGATTCCGCCGAGTACATTATAGCAAAAAATTACTAAAAAAAACTATTTAAAAAAATATAAAAACCGCCTTCAAAAATGTATGAAATAAAAAAAATCGAACCCTAGAGTTGAAGGCGGTGCTAAAGCAAGCAAAAATGATGCATGAATGAAAACATGAGTGGATGATATCCTTTGTCGGCTTTTTTTGAGATGTATGATAATTTTTTTCAATTGATATGCCAAGAAATAGGAATAGAAATAAATGTATTGCTCAAACAATCATACAGAGAATGTTTACACAGTCATTGTACGTTGTGTACATGAGGTGAATTTCTGTACAGCTATCTGTGGTTACATATTTCCTATCATGCTCACTGGGTACAATCCCGTATCGGGCATGGTAGCCTATTTATTAAAATTTTCTCTTGCACGTATCGAAGGTATAGAACGTCGCTCGCATTGCCACTTTGTAAATTCAAAATGATATAAAAATAAATACTAACCTACGGAGTACCTACCACCTACGTGTCTACTCCACCCGGCACCCACTAATCACGGCACACGGCATCAGCGTGTGCCGTTACCATTGCTAACACCAAATCATCGTGATTAATTCCGAACCTAACGATCCCAAAATAGCGCAATTACTATATCACGTGCTAATAAAATCAATAATAAATAATTGGCACTTCGTTAGTAACACAATATTCAAATATCGAACGGACAGGAATGCAAATTGACTGCAATGATTGTTCAAATTTTTACTATGATAATGATTTAGAAATGGAAATAGGCATCAAAGAAAAGACGAGATACGTGGACTACTATGGGATATTATAAAGTGAACTTATGTTGTCCATTACACTAAGGTTAGAGGTTAAAAAAAAAAAAGTTCAAATTTTTATTTGAATTATCCACACAAAACTATTCTATACATACTAAAAATAATATAATACCAATTTAATAGTAAATAAATATGGGGGAAAGATCATAGATTGAAATACGAGTACATACTAGTGTAACTTATAATAAGAAAAAGTGATTTATCTTGTTTAGTAGTAGACATATTTACGTATGTACGCATAGATCAGTAAGCAGGAACGTTACCAGCGGAATCTAAATTCCTACTTATACATTATTTATTGAGCCACAGAAATCTGTACATCATCATCATCAGCCTGTATCGGTCCACTGCTGGACATAGGTCTCTCCCAAGGCATATACATCTGTACATACCTGTGTTTATTTAATGAATTAAATTTATCGTACCATTACGTAGGCAGCTCGCCGCCGCCGCCGCCGCCGCGCCGCGCGCGCCGTGGCGAACCGCCCACCGGCCAGCTCACATCCTAACGAACTATACAACAAATTACAACCTTTGTAAACTAACTTGGCCACCAAACGCCTAGTAAAATCGGCATGTTAGACGAGGCCGTGAGTGTGACATGGTTCTAAAAAGTATTGTGTGCAGTCATAGAGCCCTAGAACGATAAAATAGAGCCTTTGCGCATTCATTGAATGCTAGTTATTCGCTTAGTTAATCTTCAGATTAGATTAGCTATTGCCTATGACAGGGTTCTAAGAGCATGCTGTGCGTGCAGTCACCGGCACGCAAGCCCGGTAGCGGAGCGCCCGCCCCGCCACCGCCTCAGACGATATATCTTGCCTTGAGGGGACAACCCTATTAACCTCCCCTCCTCCGCACTGCACACGCCATACCTACGTAGGAGGTAGAATCAAAATCCTATCTTAATAATAATTAAATATGAATAGGTTGAAAATTATGAATGATGATAAGGGAGCCAGTTGTCATAGGAAAGGTTTGTCTTATAATAAGGCATTATTTAAGCCCCACTCATTAAAAGGAATATCTCATTAGCATTAAAATCGGCAAAATGCGAGTCGGACTAGCGCACGGAGGTTTTCATACCACCACGTGATTGACCGGTTTTAAAATTTATTGTTATACTTTAGTTAGAGTTTGCCCATAGAATCACACCAAGTTTGACGCTTGTGTGTATTACCGTTTTTACGTTAGATCAAAAACAAGAAAAGTTGAAAGAACACGTTCTTTGTATAATGCCCATTAATTTGGAACTTTTTCTTTTTTATTATAATTATTTCATTCATTTATTTACACGGTTTTTCTTATATATTATTAATTTTACATATTTAAAAACAACTTAAAATCTAAAATTAATATAAAAATAAACGGAGTTTCCGCCACAGGCGGCGCGGCGCGGCGGCAGCGGGCCGAACACAGGCTACCGATGGTCGGGACTCGGGTCCCAAAGGGAGAAACCTCCGGATGATGCGCGGTCCGAGCTGGGCTGCCTTCTGGATCTGGCCCTTGACCCAACCACTCAGCGAGAGCCACTCAAGGTGGTCGTCGAGGCTCTTCGCTATCAGCCCATGCGCCGATACGACTATGGGCCGAGTCAACGGGCCACATTCTGGTAAACTCGTGCTGCAGATCCAGATACTTTAACATCTTCTCTGCTTCCTTACTGACTGGGTTACCATCGTGCGGCGCGGCGATATCGACGAGCGTTTACTTATTATTATGATGTCTGCCATAATGACACATGTTCTGTGAAAATTTCAACCGGCTACCAGATTTCCGATTTCAGATTTTCCGATTTCTGATTTTCAGATATTTATTCCGCCATAAAGAACACACAACAATAACAATATTTCATTGAGACATATGCATATTCAGTACGGTTCGTCATCATTTTTTTTTGTTATGTACCTATTACGGTTCAAATGATACATCAATTTAAAGGTAGGACCGACGGACGGACAGACAGTGTAGGCTTAGTAATAGGCTTCCGTGCCAGTACGGTACGGAAAACCAAAATATCAGGCCTTTCTTGACTCATTGAATGGTCGTTTAAAAAAACGTAACATAATATAAAAATGATACCACCATTAATAAACGCAACCAATAAAACAAAGCGCGCTGTAAATTTATAATTTAATAAACGAGAAGTATTTATTAAAAAGGTGGATATAATCGTGACACAAGATCGTGGCATTCGGAAGCCGAGTATCAGGTTACCGCTTAAGTCCATCGCGCATATGAAGGAGAGCTGGTTTCACGCGTGTGGGGTGAGGCGCCTTAAGCAAAACTGACAAACATTTTATAAAAAGACCTGTCTAAAACTGACGAACTGACGAAAAACTGAAGAAACAAGGATATTTGATCTTATAGAGCCATAGAAAATGCTGTAGTCCGTGTAGCCCGTGTACCTCCATTGGAGTCGCTCGCCCGATTACAGTTACAATTTTACACATACAATTTTCTACAGCTATTTAACTTCCTAACATTCCTTGTGTCCTTTGTTATTCGTGATCGGGTCTTTTTTTTATTTTTATTTTATTTTATTTTTATTTTTTAAATTTAAGTACCCTATGACGCTCTCGAGTATTGGTATATATTATGAATTTATAAGTATAGATGGGAAAGGGGAAACATATACGACGTCTGACACCTCACGAGAACTGAAACATTCTCTGCCAACAGTGGCAATAGGCAGAGTGCTCATGAAGATGGGCCATACGCTTGGTCCGAAACGTCGAGCCACATAGCTCGTTAATAACCGTGAGTAAAGCTGTTTTGTTCTAAAAATATTCACATACATTTTGGCTAAGCCGTCGTTAAAAAAAAAAACTTCGTGCGCTATCATTTTGAATCGATATGATATTATAAACATTTTAGAGTTATAATTTTTCGTGGAAATGTAATCATACCTATAATATTGGGTGATATTGGTTCCTTCTTAATTTGTATGTTCCAGCTAGCCATGATGTAGAGATTGTACGAGTACATACCCTCATGTTATAAAATATGATTACTGCATGCAACTAAGAAGGACAAAACTAAAATTAAATTAAGATCTAAAACGAAACTTAAGAAGGATGTTCGATGTTCGAGTTTTCAATATTTTCCTTCAGCGTGCATACACTTGACTCTACCAGTGTTGCGGCGCGGGGACGCCGTCGCTGCGGCCGACGCGCGACGCTGAACTCGGGACTATTTGAAAAAGAGCGTGACCAGGAACGTCTTTTGTTTTTGACATACGATCACACACATCGATCACACGACATGTGTCGCACACGATCAGCCATCATGATTGACAAAATGTAGGGCGTAGGGCAAAGCAAAGCAAATAAAAAAAAAACAAATAAATAAGCAAAGCTAACAAAATAAATAACTGTTGGTACCTAAGTAGGTATATATTAAATTAAATTTGAATTCTTTATAAAAAGTAAGTGCGACAGTCGTCCACAGGAAGAAATCAATAAAGTAACCAAAAAGTAACGGCGGCGGCGGCGGCGCTGCGGCGCGGCGTTACAAATCACAACCCAAAACCGTTCGAGTTTCCTTCCTCTCCAATAAAAACAGGAACGGGCTGTATCGTATCTCATTAGACGGCCGCTCGGCAATAAGTTTGGAAATAAAATAATTTCGATGTAAAATACACAGAGTATTGCCACTAATATTATAATATTTCTACTGCAAGTGCAGGACATCTAGTAGGAGGCGGAAGATTTAAATGATATTTGATGGGTACCATGTAAAAGGTAGTGAAGTTAAAATTAGAGACACTTTTTAGGTCCGTGTCGATGGGCTTACGGTTTGTACTTGAATGATTGACCGACGATGAAGAGGGATGAAGATAAAAAGATGGGGTAAGAGAAATCAGTGATTCTGAAATAAATAAAAAAGTTAAGTGCAATTCTTTATTCTTTAGCCCAAGTCGTGCATTTACTCACAAGCTATATTTGTGTTTTTTATTTCAATGTACATACTCGTTTATTTACATTTCATGATAACTGCAAAACAAATGTTCTCACCATCAAGATGCAGTGCATTTTTTTTTATGTAATCCGGTATGGGTGGCTGAGTCAGAGGGGCCAAAGCACATGCTCTGACTAGCCAATATCACCTCCGAGAAGGTAGGTGCCATACCGGAGACTTCCCTGGATTGTTGGCTATACTGGACTAGAGGAGAACACAACCGAGGTTGCTATGCGGCCATCTTACATCCAGTACGGTGGTAGCAACCCAGTCGGCTACAATTTGAGCCTACCACCTAGTAAGGGGCAAGGGAATTAGGTATTTAATATAGAAATATTAGCAATATAGCAATATTAGGTATTTAATATAGTAATAAGGCATTTAGGTATAAACCGCATTTGCACGTCAATTTAAACGTACCTAATGTACAACATTATAGCAAACGGCTGATAAATATTGAAGATACAAAAAATCAAAGGTACTTACTAAATTGTCACATCCTGCATGGGTGCGGTCGTCGTACGTAACTCGTGAGCGGTGGGACCACACGCGGGCGGTGCGGCGGTGGCGGAGGCTGCGCGGCGGCGGCAGAGCCTAGCGCGGAGCCTGAAGGTGTGAAGGGACACAAGTTAGGCCTGCGCCCCGGAGCGCGACGCCGCCGCTGCCTCCGGAACATAATTCACGAAACAGCGGGGGGCGCGCTGCTCCGCGCCTCCCCGCCCCGCCCCGCTCCGCCCCGCCTCAACCTCCTCTACATCGACTCATTCATGTTTCAATTTTATACTTTTCGGAAGATTTTTGGTTGCCGAGGTAATCAGGTTGTCAAGCTACATAATGTATTTCGAGCCTGTACTTAAAATAAAATAAAACATTTTGGCTACCATTTTGGCTACAACCTATGATAGTATCTTAAATTGTTGACAATTTATGACCACTTATTCTGCAGGACTCATTCACTTAAATAAGGATATCTGTAAGTACATCAGTAGTTCATACATTGTAGTGTTAGGAGTTGACTGAGATTCTGGGTTCTGGCCTCCTTACACGGTTCATACACAGACAAGGGTCATTTACTATAGATTTCCGGTTGCCCAAATTGGGCGCCACTCAAAACAATACCTTACTAATTATATTAATAAATAATTTTGCAATAGGTTATTGCTGTGTGGGTGTTGAGATGAACTTATGGCGCGTGGGAGTCGGTTGGGCAGCATTTGTTCGTTCAATCACTGAAATGTAAGTCGTAACGCACTTAATTACATACTAATTATTTAGAAAGATGATCTGGTTGAAAAAAAAATAACTACCAGCGTTGTACCATTATGAGTAAGTATCTATAAATTATTTATTGATCATGAGTGTTAGGCAGCACAAAAAAAACGAACATATATTACCTGGAAAAATGTAACCCTCAATATGAAGTTACAAAGAAACCGGAAGAATCTTAACTTTATAAAAAACATAACAAATGAATACTAAAGAGATGCAATCACTCATAAAGATACGTAATAAGTGAGTTAAGTAACTACCTACTCGTTAAACAAAAGTTGCGCTTGTATCTTTTGAACATTACGCAGCTAAATTGGCTTAAACTCATCCATGTTACAGAAATTATCCACACGAAACATTACCGATTACCGCTCGTTCATAAAAATGATCCTCTCGCGGTACTCGAACCCGGTGGTTTTTAAACTCTTTAAACTTTAAGGACTCGAGTCCTTCTGTCTGAACCTTTCGGGCGAGATAACAACTGTTGCGGATTCCCATTGAGGGAACTTTGTCGGGGTTTCCGCTGTCTTAGACTGGGAGCTGTTACAATCATTTAACACGCATAGTAATGCCATTTAACTTTGAGAAATAACCTAGTTGGATAATCTTGCTTGGTAGAACTTAACCTAATATGTTGATGTGAATCAAATGTGTAGGTATGATATTGATAGGGTGTTCGTTTTTTGCAAGAAGTTTCTTTGAAGGAAAAGTTTCCGAACTTCTGAAGAGCATCTCGATTAGAAGGAGCCCACTGCCTACGTTCTCGGTTCTCGTGAACGGAACCAAATCAAATTACAATAATAAGACAAGAGCTGGCTAGTTGCCATAATCAGTGAGCCTGCTACCGATACTTAGCTCGCTAATAACATGCCAGCCCCTCATTTATATAAACTTTAATACGCTCTCAAATTGAAGGATGCCTTATGCGCGTGTCCAAATTTGAAGTCGAAGCGTGTGATTAAGGGTTCGCACGAGATCCGAGAAGGGCTCAGCCGCTCATAAATAATGTTTGGTTAAGTTTATTCGAGTATTTTGACGCTGATTACACAGTGGTGGTTCCGGTCGAGATAAAGTGTCATTAAAGTTGTCATTAAGGAATTAAAGAAAGGGTCAACTGGTGTGGGTCAGGTTTTTTGTTTCGACATAGAGTTTTCGCATTATTTACATTGTGTTAACATTGACATAGTTTTTGCGAAAAGGAGTGGACAATCGATGTTGTTGGAGTGGCTGGCTGCACCTATGTAAGTGTATTTTTTTTATTTAGTGATGTCGTCACTAAATAAAAAAATGTATAATTGCAGATCTCTCTTAGCTATTAGTCAGCTCTGGAAATCTACAACAGACAAATTATTTCAGAGTAAGAAATCCTTCAAGCTTTTTCAAGTCAAAACAACCAGATGTGTAGGTACTTAGGTAGGTAGGTAGGTACGATACCGCACATCTACAGCGTGCGGGTGGGTCCACTAATATTACGCACAAATAAAATAAATCAGAGTCGGTCGGGAGCGGTGCCCGGTGCAATGTACAGTTAGCTCGGTTATTAGCGGGTCCGGGTGTAGCCGGAAATGTGTTAATTTTGTACTCGTATTCATAAAATTGTAGATCGGGGCTAGGTGTTCCTTCCGGCGCGCGCGGTGCGGAACGCCGAGCGTGCTGTGTCGACACCCGGCGAGTCGACGACGCGGCGAGGGAACTCCTGCACGGGCGAATAACATATATATATTTTTTTATATTCGCTATTGCCGGCTGGGAAGTTCATTCAGCGCGGCACTCAAACAATCATGCGGAATAACAATAATAAGACGGTCTTTTCAATGATGATTTTGTCATCTTCGACGTATTTGTGAAGTAAACTAAACTATTCATATGGGCGTTGCCTGTTACTTTGCGTGTTATTATTTTGGGTTTTATTTTCTCCGTAAAACATAATGTGTCCCGTCATAGTCCAGTCATACAAATATGAAACTTGCTTTATAATGTATGATTGCGTATGACGATGTTGCCAAACATGGACTTATTTAATTAATTGAGACACTACATACTTACATAATGTCACGCCTGTTTCCCGGGTAGGCAGAGACAACGAATCTCTACGTCTCATGATCCCGACACACCACTTTCACCTCTTCCACTCTCTATAGAGTCTCTCATAATGTTCTTCAAGCATGCTCGTCAATTACGGGTACTTAAAACCCTTCATCAGCACATGCCCGATCTGGTCCAGGTACGTGCGTCCATAGGGCGACCCTTTCCGACTATTTCACTCAAATTTCCTCCATAAATGTCTTTCGTTAGTATCCTACCATCTATTCTTCCAACATGACATGACCGAACCACCGAAGCATTCCTTTCTCAACGCTTGTCACTATTTTTCCTTTCTCACTCTATCTTTCATTGTAACTCTCATACACTCCTCAATGCATGCATTTCCAAAATATTTAACCTGCTTTCACGCTACGTCTGCTATGTCCAACTTTCAGTCGCGTACATCAGTGTAGGGGGCAGAACTCCACCAAAGGCAGCCAAACGTGCCATAGTGGACACACATGCTCGTAAGTCCACAGTTGGTGACGACTACTGGAAACAAAAATCAACGTAGACCTTCTTGGAGTCGACATATGGCTGCGGTATCTCATGTGGAGCCGCTCCGATCCCCGCGACGCCCCCCCCCCCTCACCGCCCCACTTCCGCTTCCGGTATAACACGGGCAAGTCATTTGCCGGTGGACACGGCGCGTTCCTCCAGTCCTATCTACGCTCGCAGAACCCTCTCGTGGCACTCATAACTATAAACGCTCGCATGAACATTGGTTAGTTACAGGAGGCCAAATACTACAGGTACGAACATACCACAGATTACCTGTGCTACGTACGTATGTATGCTGATTCTAATGGAAGCAAAATAAATGTGAGAAAGAAAAGTACCTTGTATAGATTTCAACGCGTTTATCTTAGTTTTATAATAACTTTTAGAGAAACATGAATTAATTAAGTGAATGTGATGTGTGGTAGTTTCTTTTTAGTTAATATAATTTTAATTATAAAACATTATATCAAACATGAATATGTGAAATCAATTAAGCTAGGTATAAATAAATACAATACATTTAGATACGAGATACTAATAACTCATTAATAATACTGCACTTCTAATCACCTATTTAGACGTATGTGCGTTTACATCCTGAAGTAACTTCACGGATTGTATGCTCTCTTTGATACAAATTGTATGTACTTAGGTATAACCTGACTGTTTCAAGTTTTCCGACCCTCTGTTCCTGCGCGCCGCCCGCCGCGCCGCCCATCGCATTTCCCGCTATACCGATAGCAAGGTCGATTTTACAAATGGAAATTTGCAGATAGGAAAACCATATTTTTTTGTCACTCTCCTGACATGCGTTCATGAAGTCATGTAGTCACCGGTAAAGTTGAAGTAGACGAAATATATTACTAACGGTTAGACATGCATGCTTTGAACCGACGACCCCGCACCGACCCTGCCCCGGTGCTGCCGCCGCGCGCGCCGATCCAATCACATCTGGCATCACTATACCGGCACAATGGCACAGCTGATGCGTTTCATTATGGCATTGGACATATCTGAGGTCACAGACCCGCTGATGATCATTTGCATAATTTATTTGCTTTATTTGTAGAAATTAATTGAAAAAAGAGCAAATACATGATTTATATTGACCATGGGTCGGAAAATATTACGCCAGAAGCCAAATTATGTTATCTTAAATTTAAAATAGATATTCAAAAAGCCACAAAGAGTTTTCTAATTTATGTTTTATCTTGACCTGTTACATTGCTAAACGTGGTGGTCAGTGTTGTGCTGTAATTTACAAAAGTATAGCACAGCACCGATTGCTCTGCTTATCGCTATTGTTGTGATACAGCGTGTGGTATGTGAGTTAAATAATTTATTAAAAAGAAAACTACATTATCGAAATTATGTGCTGTTGCTATGCGCTCGCAGCGGCCAACCAACGCTAAACCAACGACCAAAGAGTATCTCTGACATGACTCCTAGGCACTGAGGTGTCACACGGATGTAGTACCTATGACACCATCGATATCAGGTTCTATAAAAAAACCGACCAAGAGCGAGTCGGACTCGCGCACCGAGGTTCCCGCACCACAAAAAGCTGTCTACTCAACTCTTGAGGTATTGTTGTTCAGTGTACTGAAAAATTGTTTACTGATATCATATGTTTAGTATTGTTAAGACGTACTTAAGTCGGTACGATTATTTCTTCCTGCTTCCGTAGGCAGGTATAGTTAACACTTAAGCTGGCATTAAGGTTCACTTAAGGTTGTCTATTAACCTGTTAAGTTCTCAAGGCTGTCTACTTACCACTAAGGTGTTGTTAAGACATACTTTACTTTAGGCGATCTTAAAATTAATTTAAACTGGGGTGGCCGTCGTCGTTCCGACTCAAATAAGCGGTCTAAAGCAGCGGGCGACCAAAATTTTTTCAACCAAAACGAACATCCAGATGACATCAATTTAGTAGATCTATCTAATAGGAAATTGTGATTTATTTTCCAACTAAGGTGTAGCAAATAAATAAAGGAGGATTGTTCTGTTCTGGACAGGAATTTTGAAAATGAACTGAATAAATTCAAGGTTAATTTTCAGTTTTACTTTCCTTAAGTAAGGTTGTGGCTTAGGTGCAATAAATGTAAGTTCGTCGGTCGCCACGAGGAAGGTAGTTCACCCCCGCACCGCGTCACCCCCGCCGCGTCGCCCCCGGCCCCCGCCTCCGCCGCGCCGCAGTCATATCAAATGAATTTATTAAATCGGGTTACAGCGGGAGCGGCACTGTAAAAAGTCATAAAATGTATTTTAACATCCATCCGATAATCAATCTAACACGTCATAATTTTGACATTCGAGTATTGCTCCCCAGATACTACAGTCCCTTACTATTGAAATGCAACTTTCTAGTCATGTTAACAGAGTTTATATTAGGGTGCGTACGTGGTGTGTTTACTAAGATAAGTTGTCGTGTGGACAGCGAAGAGCGGCGATCAAATGAGTTTTAATATAAACATGTTAATTTATATTAAAACATGGCTCTCGCTCTCAGCAGCGACAATTTCCTTGTGGTCGCGTCGCTCGGTCAGGTTGAGGCTGTGGGCGCTGGTGGGCGCTGGTGGCCGCGTGATAATTGAACAAGTAAACTTACCTCCGTATAGCTTGTTATTTGTTTTGGGAGAATTTTAATGACCACTGAACTGGCTCTGAAAGCTGTTACTTATCTGCCACATCCACTAAGCTAATTTAACTTATTTTCGGAAACGGCACGATGGGGGCGAAGCATTATTTTATATAAATAACTAGCTGAGCCCGCGGCTCCGCTCGCGTGAAATTCGTATTCCAAAGAAGAATGTAAGTAACTAAGGGCGAGGCCGAAGGCCGAGCTGCGTTCAGGTAATCGATAAACCTTCTTAAAGAAAGTAACTAACTAAGGGCGAGGCCAAAGGCCGAGCTGCTTTCAGGTAAACGATAAACCTTTCTCAAATAAAGGAAGTAAGTAAGGGCGAGGCCGAAGGCCGAGCTGCGTTCAGGAAGACGATAAACCTTCTGGAAGAAAGGAAGGAACTAAGTGCGAGGCCGAAGGCCGAGCTGCGTTCAGGTAAACCAAAAACCCTCTTCCGCCTTCGGGCCTCGCCCTTAAAGACTTCCTTTCTTCGATAGAATATAATAGCGTTTACTCAATCTATTTATTTCATAAAAATAAAAAAGTAATATTAATAACTAAAGAATTAAACCTACCTAACAAACATTAAAATAACTATCAAAACGGGCATTTTCAAATGTTCTTAGAGCACTTGCGGCATTACCCCGCTGGATGGCAAGGCTTACCCTTTGAATGAAGTACATAAGCCCTTCATGGCGGGACACCAGTTGCGTCAACCAGTTCAAGCCTCTTTTGGCTTCACTGCTCCACGGACCGAGGGTTTCAACCGAAAACGCAACAAATTCGAAATCTTGAATTATATTTCTATATTTGCTGCGTTTGAGGCTCTCCGCCCCAGCCTCAGCCGCGCCAGCCGCTCTTGAAGATGTCCTAACGTGAGTTGGAGCCAATGTGAGAACAAAAGTGGCGTCCCACATCAAATAACTACCCTTAGTCCAAGGCACTAAGGTGATAGCATATAGCGGGCCTCTTGCCATCCGGCCGGGAATAACCGCGAGGTTCTAGGATGCACCGTATATTTGCCGTTAGAAGCGTGGACTTTATAATAAAATTTAAATTAAATTAACTCAATCTTAATATTAATTAACTTTATTCGAGATGGTTTAGCTTCTTCCTGAACGCAGCTTGGCCTTCGGCATCGCCCTTAGTTACTTGCTTTCTTCGAGATGGTTTATCATTTGTCAGAACGTAGCTCGGCCTCCGGCCTCGCCTTAGTTACTTACTTTCTTCAAGATGGTTTAGCTTCTTCCTGAACGCAGCTCGGCCTTCGGCCTCGCCCTTAGTTACTTGCTTCCTTCGAGATGGTTTTTCAATTATCCGAACGTAGCTCGGCCTTCGGCCTCGCCTTAGTTACTTACTTTCTTCAAGATGGTTTAGCTTCTTCCTGAACGCAGCTCGGCCTGCGGCCTCGCCCATAGTTACTTACTTTCTTCGATAAGGTTTATGGTCTTCCAGAATAGAGCTCGGCCTTCGGCCTCGCCCTTAGTTACTTACTTTCTTCAAGAATGTTTTTCTTCTTCCTGAACTCAGCTCCGCCTTCCGCCTCGCCCTTAGTTACTTTAATCGAGAAAGAATATCGTTTACGTGAGCGCAGATCCGCCTTCGGGCCCGCCTTTAGTTACTTACTTTTTTTTTTAAATACGAATTTCACGCGAGCGAAGCCGCGGGCAACAGATATATAAATTTTATTGCACCAATGAAGCGACATAACTTCGACTTTCAATTATTATTTTTATTTATCAAACAATTTGTCACCGGCCAGCTTACGTCGAGATGAGAGTTCTCCGTTGTCAACATGACATTTAAAATTGTTTTTTACCTTTACTTTGGATTACGTGATTTTTATTATATTTTTTAATTAATTTGTTCATCCGGGATACACACTGTCACTATAAAAAGTTTCGTCAAATTCCGTTCAGTGGTTTTTGCGAGATGCGCGTACAAATAGACATTTTTGCATTTACGATTTTATGATATGTATAGAAAGAATAGATATGTATAGACTATTGTGTTCAAGTTATAAAAAAGAAGAACTGTCATTTTCGTTGTATCTACTTATTTTTAAATTTCGAATGAATATTTTATTCAAATTGTATTTGCTGCCAGTTCTCAAGATATAATTATGTACTTTGGACTACGTGATTTTAAACGCGCAATAATGTTTATAATTGTTAATTTTTTTTTATTTTTGTTATTTTTTTTACGTATTATGTTAACCCGGCATATAAACTGCCACTATACAAAGTTTCGTCTAATTCCGTTCAGTGGTTTTTGCGTGATGCGCGTACAGACAAACAAACAAACAAACAAACAAACAAACAAACAAACAAAAATTTTAAAAATTGTTCTAACATGTTCAGTATCTCATTTTAAGCCTAAGTACAGACTTTCTTACCTCTACGATTTTATTATATGTATATAGATAATGAGTTTCAAAATATGTGAACGGAATACTTCGAGGAAAAAATCAATATAGGCGTAGTCAGGGTATCAAAGTTGTCTCACGAAAGTGTTACCAGTTGTCATATTGCGTCTGTTTTGTATGTGACTGTTATCAATTTGGTTTGTCAGAATTTGTGAATAATTTCCGAGTGTCGCTATACCCATGTAACATTTCAGGTTCCAAAGTAGCCTAGATGCGCTTTAAGCATGTCGGCATATGACCAACATACCATTAATAAAGAAACAATGAAGGCTAAAACAGTTTATATAAATTATAGTGCGAGTCGGACTCCCAAACCGAGGGTTCCGTAATCCATACCACCACGTAATTGGTCGGTTTATTTTTCCATAATTTGTTGTTTTTCATTATAATTACACCAAGTTGGACGCGAATTACTGTTTTTACGATAGTGCAATAACAAAATAATAGCAAAAACTAATTGTTTCTGTTATAATACGAAATAACAATTTTCGGATGATTTTTTTTAGATGTGCTGTGATACCTTGCTTCTTGCCAAATATTATGATTCTACTGGGTCAATGGGAAGTTTCCATGAATGAGTTTGGAATTGTCAAAATATCTGACATCAATGGCTGTATCTTTTGATTGCGCTGACTTAGAAGCTTGAATTTTTTTCAAGTGTTTTGACCGTAATTTCAACTTGATACCTTTACCCGTTCCTGAGAGAAAGGGTCTTGACAGACGGACGACAGATCGACGGAGAACAAAGTCATCCTATAATGATTCAGTTTTTTTTCCTTCTGCGGTAAGGGACCCTAAAAAACAATAACAAACTATATGAATAAATTAAAATTAAGAATTCCTCCATTGGCACTGTTATTGTAGTAACTTACGTTAATGTGTTTTGTAATAGTTGAGAAAATAAGACTAAACCTTCTACCTATTTATTTTACCTCAAGAGTAAATGGGAAAGGAAAGATATACAAAACTGCAGGTAGAGTATCAACCTATTTTCGTATAGTTCACCGTTTTGTGTGTTGTGAAATGGAGCACGGTCACCGTGCGCATGCACTCGGGACTTGGTGCAGCGCGTCTCCAAGTCACTATATGGCTGACAGTAGGAAATGCGCCTCGTCACCGCACAATATGAGACGCAGACGCAGGGAGCACTGGCGGCCACCTCGCGCACCATACATGCATATTGATAACATTACTGAATTGATATATAGATATGAGCTAAAGTACTGGAGGAATTGAGAATTTATTTGGAAATCGATCAACAACATTCCAACAATTTGCTGCTAGCGTAAATGTCAAATTGGAAGTCAAACACGTAGGCGAGTTATTATTTTAGTACGCTATTCAACAATGTAAATTGTACTGCATAATTATGCATTTAATCTATCTATTCTCGTTTTTTATTATCGGTTTATGTAACGAATAAATACATTGACTCATATTGTATAAAGGAAAACTGTGATGTAAAAAGCGATAGAGATCTCAAAATAAGCGTTGAACTAAAGGTATTGTAAGTTCCCTTACAAGTACAGTTCGCACCAATATACCTATGCGCGTCTAAACTTTTTACCTGGTTGGTAGCGTTGCAATAATACAATTTGTGGCAGAAGTGAAGAGGCAAAGAGCGGGTAGAGAGAGGAAGAAAAGGGGCGCGCTAACTTCAGGTGTGCATTAAAGTTTGATGCGATTTGTATATCATTTCGATCTCATATTATACTCCACTAGCTGTACCCCTCTGCCCCTCGCCTCTCACATTCCAGCGACCTCATACACTTCCCTATACCACAGAATGCCTATACCCCGGAGCCCCCACCTCTCACATTCCGCCGCCCTCCCCCGCGTTACGTCTCTCCCCTCCCCACCCCCGCCGCGTCGGCCCCTCGCTGTCTGGTGCGCCGGAGCAGCGCAACCTCCAGCCGCGTTGATCATTTCAGATTACTTTGATTAATCACGAGCGCGTATCACTTTGATTTATGATCTACCCGGCACTTAGGTAGATCGCTAGGTTTCCAGTTGCGGACTCGCAGGAATGCCGATGAGACGGGCACCCGACTAGGCCTGGAAACGAGAGTGTAGTCTGTAGGTATTTTAGGGGGCGGAGCTAAAACCAAGGGGGGTAACGCTACTAGGCCTATTTAAGGATTAAAAAATTACTAACCGATACTATAAACAGAAGGTGTCATTATTTTTCTCTTCGGTCCAGAAGATAAATTTTCCGAAAATTAGTAAACTGAAAACGAAAATTAATAAAATCCGATGGGATTTGTAAAAAGTTATAGAAGGCAATATAATTTCAACTTGGAGGTTGACACTAGTTAGAGTTAGGTTGCTCAGCTATAGGGTTGAGTTGGGCAAATATTCTGTGGTTGGGCCCACTTTGGGGTTTTCACAGTTCAATGTTTTATTATCTACAATGGCGACAAAGAAACGTTCATTTCATTTACTCACTGGAGAAAACATATATATGCATCATCTCACATACCGAAGGGCTGATGGAAAATTACCCTTTGCCGTCTGCATATGAACCTACCATTTCTGATTAATACATCATCATCATCATCATCATCAGCCTGTATCGGTCCACTGCTGGACATAGGCCTCTCCCAAGGCACGCCACCACACGCGGTCTTCCGCTCTTCTCATCCATTCACTCCCGGCTACCTTTTATTAATACATTCTCATGAGTCATGTCACGACGAATTCGCTATCGCTCACCCAGTTCGGCCCTCAAGTAGCGTCGCACGAACTACAACCACCCTGTAGTGTACCTGAATCCCGATATACTTGCCTGATGTACATATGTATGTCGGCTCGCTGGCAGCCACGGTCTAGGTTCGGGCTTATGCATATGTAACAGGTACCTACTCTCGTCTCGTAGTCGCTGGTAGGTGAAGGAAGGTGTGAGGTGTCGACGGGCAGCGGGCGGTCTCCATTAGTCGTCGTGATTAGTTCTCCCGCGCTCTCCGTAATGTTTCAATGAAATGAATAATCGCAGCCAACAATGACAAATGCGCGCGTCCGTCTTCGTCTCTTCTCATGCGCCGCCGCCATGTAGCCCCGCATGCGCAGTACGCACGCACTCCGACTCTACATTATGTCGACTATGGCGATGTCGACACCGCAATAGGACACGGTTAATAAAACAATAATCACACGAAGTGTACTTTTTTTTTTTTTTTTGGAAACTGACACCGTTGGCTACATCACCTACAACATCCGCGATGTCAGCCCATAACACCGGGTGAACATGGTGCCACGTCAGTGCTTCCCTTCGGTCGCGCCGGCTACACTGAACTGGACGGAAAACACAAACTATTTACATAGCCGTTTGGACCGAACTTTAATTTAGTGCGGTGGTACCAACCCGGGCGGGTTAAACCCTACCACCAAGCAACATAAGAAGGAACTCATATCCCTTAATCGCCTTTTACGACATACACGAGGAGAGATGCAGTGGGGCTATTCTTTTAAAGTACCGGCCCCACACGGTAATACTATTTAAAACCATATGTATTTAAGTAATACCATTTTTTTGGGCGGTACCGTGTTGGAATTTAGAACAAACGAATTGGAGCACCGCACTATGGTAGCGAAGAATCGAACGTAGAACCTTCAGCTTGCTAAGCAAGGCTTAAAAACCCTGGCCACGAGACGCTCAAAATATTTTGATGAAGTTCAACCTGTCGTCGATCCAACAGGTCCAATCCCGCACCTGCGCCCGCGCTTCAAACGCACCGACACACTCGCCTTAATAAGTGAGTGATGGCGACTCAGGAGATGGAGGTGTGAGGCAGATGAAGAGATTTTGTATTTACTGAAGATAAATGGCCCAACTTACGGAGTAGGGGTTAAATGTTAAAAGGAAGAGATGAGAAGCCGACCGGGGCTTGGAATCCATCTATTGTGTATAGTGCTAGAAGAGTTTTGTAATTTTGGAAATTTTATTTCAGTGCCATAAGTCCAGTACTTTATTGCTACCAACATTTTAAGAAAGTATGCACGATTTACGTTAGGTAAAAAAGGCGGATAAATCCCTTATAGAGATTTCTTCCAGTTCACCTTTGGATGATCGTATGATGCGTCGTCGTTTAAATGCGAACTTTGTGTTCAGTCCAAAAATTAAAAAAGTGTAACACACGTTATGTATATTATGTAAATTATCCATGTCGTAAAAGGCGACTAAGTGATATGACTCCCTTCTTATATTACTAGGTGGTAGGGTCTAACCCGCCCGGGTTGGTATCAACCTTTCATTCAGGGTTGGTCGAAACGGCTATGTAAATAGTTTGTGTTTTCCGTCCAGTTCAGTGCAGCCGACACGACCGAAGGGAAGCACTGACGTGGCACCAAGTTCAACCGGTGTTATGGGCTGACATCACGGATGTTGTAGGTGATGTAGCCAACCGTGTCAGTTTCCATAAAAAAAAATTATACTTTATTCGTATGCAGTTAGATAAACCCTATTCCATACGTCTATGCTACTACTATGGAGGAGACATGAACAAGAATAATGCAAATAATACGTTCAGACTTGCTAATTTGCAGAAGAGAAAATAATTGTGTACTTAAATGTAATCTACTTATGTATTTCTAATTATTGTCCCTGCCTACTCCTGGGAAAGACAATACAATTGTGAAGAAATAAACTATCGCACGTTCTGTGATTCCCATAAAGTAGGCACCGGCAATAACACACCTTGCGCACCAAGTTATTACATCATCAGTGTTGTGTTATATTATTGGTAAGACTATAGCTTTGGTCTGCAGGTTTGACTCTTTTGCTACTACCTACTTACATTCCACTATATTATCGAATCTCAAACATCCAAAGGTTGACTGTAAGAAATCTCTGTAAGGGATAAGTCCGCCTTTGCACCTTATGTAAATTTTCCAATGTATTTGTTACTGTTTAATGTTTACTGGAGCAATAAAGAATTTTCTATCTATCTATCTATCTTTGAGTGTTTGGTTGATTTTTAAGAAATATTCGAATTAAGTTATGAGGAACACTGAGCCACCTCTTACCTTGGCACGTTCCTTCCACCGTGTCATGCTGCATGCAGCAGGTGGGTATTCGTGCCTTACTTGCTGCTTGATAGTTATCTTGTCCGAATACTTTGCTAAACGTGGTGGTCAATTTTGTGCTGTAATTTTCCAGAGTTATGGCAGCACAACACCGATAACATGTATGTGTGAACAGTGTTCACTGAACACTGATATGTTTCGGTGACCAGGAAGACAAGAGGAAGACGCTGAAAGTTGAGCGTTAAAATATTGAATTTCGAAACATTCCTTCCGAGATTCCTTCTTTTAAAGTCAATTGACCGCCATATTACAGAAAGTCGCAGAAAGTATGAACTAAGTAATGCAATCTTGTTGTTCTACTTAATACGTTTAACGTTTGAGCTGGGTCGACTATGAGCAAGTGCGAAAAACCTCTTCTGCTAGATAAGTCCATTACATTTTATGGAAACTACAACTTATAATACTAAGAAGTTATAAATATAATATATATTTAACTTATATATACATGGATGTCTAATTTGGTACCCACCAGGGCTTGGACACAGAATTAACGACCATGGCGAATTTGCTGAACACTCAGATCCCAAAGTTATACCACCTGGCGAATAATTTATTTTTCCCATTATAGTTATTGGCCATCGGCAGTCTATTTGCACGTGTCGGCGACAGGCTCCTGTCAAAGCTCCCAGTTCAATATTGACGAAGTTGGCTGTGATTTAGTACAGATTGCTTCTTTGAGTGCGCCGCTCACCTCGCGGGAGATTTACGAGCTGCTCACATCGGCTACTGATGAACCTGCGAAGCCTTGAACCGGATACATTCGCAATGACGGAATGGAAGTAGGATAATTTTAGTATAATTCGACATTATTCATACAGGGTGAAATCGTTACCAATTTTACATAAGCAGGTTGGAAGTGAAATTTATCCGCACAAAAAAAAAAAAGATTTTCCGGTCGTGTACACGACGACGAAAAGAAAAACTTATTAAGATTATTGATAATGAGAACCGAATTTGAATTTGAATTGAAATTTCAATTGCAAGTTTTTCAAAGTTACCTACTGCGCACCCCAGAAAATGCCATGGAGGCAATTTCTGTGCATTGAGTGCAGAGCTATAAAAATCTAAACACATTTGTATGGGAAACACAAGAAATTACACTTAAGTTGCACTCGGGGAATAGTTCAGATTCTCGTCTCGCAATAAACACCATAACTGTTTACAAACATCGGTAAAATTGTCGAAAACATACCGCGCCGAGAGTTTCTCTACATATGCAGACATAAGCCAAGGAAAAAATTCCCATAAAGGTCGCGTTTATGGCAGCAAATAAAGCTGAGGCGGCGCGGCGCGGCGGCGGCGGCGGCGCGGCGGCGGCGGCGGCGCGGCGGCGGCGGTGCGTCCGGGCGAGCCGCGAGGATCTGCCCCGTGTCCCGACTTGAGTTATTGCTTTATTGCCTCAGAAATATTTCACAAACAGAAAATATTTTATGATTCTCCACTTAAGAGCGGCTGTATATCATTTCGAGCCATAGATAATAAAACATGTAAGTCACCAAGGGCAAGACAAAGAGGAGGAGTGCGGTGGTGGCGCGCGCCGCATCCGCTGTTCCTGATGTCGGTTGGTGCTCCTATACACCCGGACTCATAGAGCAGTAGGTACCTAGTGGCCCACTCTGGACCATCGAGGTACAGTTCCGCTCATACACAAAAACCATGCTCTTAGAATCGTCAAGGCCTCCCAGGCGGTAAGGATTACTGGAGTCAATGTGCCAATCGTCTAAAACTTTACAATATTTTTATTGGATAGATATATAGAAAATACTTTATTGCTCCAAAAATATTTTATGAAAACAAGCAGAATATAATATAAACACGCGGTGCAAAGATGGCTCGTACATTTTACCAAGGAGACACTCGAAGAATATACAAAAACATTACATCAAACATTTTCTAGACGTAAAATTATTATATATTCATATTATAGGTTTATAACTATTTTTTCAGATTAGCTTTCGGTCGAAACGCAGAAATGTATGATCTCGCTCCCCTAAGGAACATTGTAAGTATCTGCGTGCGCGCACATATAAAGCATTTCTTTCAGCTAATGGCACCACTAAAACTTGATAGTCAGCAATGAGACGGCGCGCGAGCCCCGCGGCAAATATTCATTTAAGTATTGCCAAGTTACGATTGCTGAGAGCCAATATAATATTTAACGAGGCTAAATAACTCCTTGTTGTAATAACTGCAGACCAGGGCCGCATTTTCTGGGTCCAAGTTAAGCTGGATCAGTATAACTTAGTGGTTCCATCTGGAAAATGACTTATTTTTAAGATGGATCAGTGGCCCATAAATTCATCAAATATTCCATTTTTAATCTTATGTATAAAGCATAAATTCTGTGACGACCGACGCGCCGTCGTCGTCGTCAATTCTATGTTCGCTTATAACTCGAAAATTACTTACGTAATCAATTTAGATAGGGGTTTCACCAACATTTTCTGGCACATCTGGTTGGTTATGGGATGGTGTAGGTATTTGCGTAGTACATAGGTGACAGCTAGTGGTTTATAAAAAATACATTCAAAGCTGGACCTTACGTTATATTAATTATGTATGGTCTTCCTAAATCTTGTTTGTGACATTTGTCGTATTTACCATATTATTTCAAATTCCAAAACCATTATATTATGTATATTGTAAGTAGGTAGGTATGTAATATAATTATACTTCTATCTAGGTTCCAATGCTGAGCCTGTTTGCGTCTACAGCCGCGACTTCTTCGAAATGCACCGAGTCATGTTTTTTTTATGGAACCTGACATGGTTGGTTCAACTAGTTGCCATGTTAGTACCATTAATCGTGCCGGCTACACTGAACTGGACGGAATGCATCTCTCCCCGTGTATGTCGTAAAAGGCGACTAAGGGATATTACTCCCTTCTTATATCACTAGGTGGTAGGGTTTAACCCGCCCGGGTTGGTACCACCGCACTGAATGAAAGGTCGGTCGAAACGGCTATGTAAATAGTTTGTGTTTTCCGTCCAGTTCAGTGTAGCCGGCACGACCGAAGGGAAGCACTGACGTGGCACCAAGTTCACCCGGTGTTATGGACTGAAATCACGGATGTTGTAGGTGATATAGCCAACCGTGTCAGTTTCCATAAAAAAAAAAAAAAAAAAACACGACGAACTCGTTTTTCACCTCGGCCAGAGACGGTCACCGATCTACCGAGACGAAATGCTGAATGTGACGATGCATTTTTTCCTACTATTTGTTTTTCACATCGTCTTCAAATTTGCAGGAAGTTGTGCAACTGTACATTTTAATTTAATATATTGGAACCATACAGTGCAATTTATTTATGTATACGCATTAAAATTACTTAAAACCTACAGTAATTAAATAGGTACCTACTTTAATTAAAATATTTTGCAGAACACAAATAGCCAATTTTCATGTCTGTTTAGGATCGTATTAAACAAATTACAATTACCTAACTACCTCATCGTTGAAAAATAAAACGGCTGTTCACGCTACTTGCTCGAGTTATGCGGCTCAACGTCAAATTATATTTGAATGTATAAAATCGAATTTATTTTTTCAGAAAATATAATCCTTACAATTCCTTCATTCCCTTGCAGATGATTGAAAGGCAAGCGTGAGAAATTCGAGCACCGCGTGACCGTCCATCTATAAAATAAACTCATTCCATGACTTGGCCCAATTCGATCAATAGAAACATATTCAGGTGATTTATGGTTGTTGTGCGCACGATGCACTCGTAACACTAAACACACACTTGCCCTTGTACTTACATGCACTTCAGCTTATTATGCAGAAATATACCGTCCATCAAATTATACATTTAGGTACAGTTGAAATAATACATATTTCTCAACGAAATTAAATACCTACTCAACTTTATTTAAATGCACAAATATGTAAGCTGGGCTGGTACCACCGTACTGGATGTAAGATGACCGCATAGCCAGCCTCGGTTGTGTTCTCCTCTAGTCCAGTATAGCCAGCAATCCAGGGAAGTTTCCGGTATGGCACCTACCTTCTCGGAGGTCATATTGGCTGGACGGAGCATGCGCTTTGGCCCCTCCAACTCAGCCACCCATACCGGATTACATAAAAAAAAAAGTAAACTTAGACTACCAGTTTAGTAGGACAACATTTTTGATTACCCAAAAAAACGGAATACACAAGTACATAGATAAAACTTTTTAAGTTCAACGTAAACAAAAAACGTGTACCTAATAGGTTCCGCAGCATTTACATATAAGTAAGTATTTATACTGAGCGAAACGTCGGTCGAAACGGCTATGTAAATAGTTCGTGTTTTCTCAGTGTTGCCGAAATGAAATGAAGGGAAGCACTGACATGGCACCTAGTTCACCCGGTGTTATGGGCTGACATCACGGATGTTGTAGGTGATGTAGCCAACCGTGTCGGTTTCCATAAAAAATAAAATAATAATATTAATATTTAGTTAGATGAAACGGTTCATAATATTTTGGCCAACATTGTCCAAATGGTTTTCTCAGAGAAGGATCGGTCCGCGCGCTCGTCCGTCGCCCCGCGCCGCCGCCGCCGTCGCGTCGCCAAGTTCATTATCCTCGCCCCGGGGAGTCTCCGCCTCCCCAAACTCAGCTCAGAAAATCCCGCACAGAAACAAAAGATGCCTACAAAGGAAAATGCAATATTTTGAACTGTAGTTGATTTACAATTTTATTAGGAGATGCAGCGAAGGCCGTGGTGTCGCCAGCCACGCTGACAAGGCTAATTGTTAACTTGTTTTTTCTTTCCCGCGAAAAGCAAACGTTTACGAGAGGAGGCTGTTCTTGGAAGGCTTCGAAGGACAGTCATTACACGTTAATGCTCGGCCGAGGTGAACATTAATTTTGTAGCTGCAAAAAATATGCGGTCGAGATTTATCACCAATATCGAGTAGCCTCCACCTTGACAGTAACTCTTTATGGAGAGGAGCTTACGACTCGTCCGCTTCGAGGGAAACATACTAGGAGCTATGTATTTTCGGGTCCACACGTACATACTTGTTACTAGGTAGAAGTACATAATTATATTGATCAACCACCTATACTATACATTCATCAATCGCCAGTTTAGGTGGGAGTGATTAGCTATCTGTCTAAAACATGTTATACCTACTGTGAAAAATCTGTGAGAAACCTACTGTGAATTGTAATGTTTTATAAATTAGAAATTATTGATAAAAACTTTTTCTTTTACTTACATACTTATATATTTATAACATAAGTAACGTATGATTTTTTATTGTATTGAGAAAAAAAATATATTATAAGAAACTTAGGGCATATAAGGCCTGGCAGGCAGAAAAAATGCAAACTTTCCTTTTCACCTTTGCATTATATTTCTTAAGAAAACCTTCCTTCATCAACGGTTATAGCTATTGAAAGACCAACTGCGAAAAACAATGTTTTTTTTTATTTTCCTAGCATTCGTGTAGTACCCGAAATGAAGTATGTATTATGCAGGTACTGTTGTTTTAATAGTATTCTTCAGACTAAATACTTTTTCTTCGTAATGCTAATCAGCAGTGAGATGAGTGATTCAGGTCTCACAAATTCGCCGTCCGAGTACCTCTGACTCAATCGTTAATGCGACAACACAGCCCAACTCATCAGGAGCGACCTCAAGAACACACACATCACAAAATTACCAAGCGTTGCAAAAACACGCGCGTTGCACGGACAAAGCGGTACCCGGTACGCGGGCCGCGGTTGGTGATGAATGGGCCCGGATGCTGGGACGCAGGCCGACATTATCGGATTACGGAGCGATTAACAATATTTTTATGAGCGGAACGAGTTCATGCCTATGTGCGTTGCTTTTTTGTGAGATCACGTAGGGACATACGAGTGTCTGTTAGCTTGTTGGTAGAGAGAAACCTGTGCATGCTCCGAACATTGCATTGTTACATAATATTGTACCTATACCATCTTTATTTCTTATAATAGGCACTGTAGGAGTATCCACGCACATACTTGTCAGCTATTTTCTCAATAACAACAATTACATGAAACTGTGAAAAAAAAAAACTAATAAAAAGAAAAAAAAAATGAAAAATTTGCTAATACAATAAATAATCTACTCGTACCTACTTTCAGTAGAAATACATAAATCAATCCGTTTATAAGTTGTTAGTTTGAATTGCACACAAATATGTCCCGAATGTACAGTAAAACGACTGAATTCATTCGTGGCGCGGCGGGTGGGTGCGGGTCGCGGCGGGGGAGTGGAGGGAGGGGGGCGGGGGGGGGGTTCACAAATTTGTCAGCTTGCCTTCCGTTCGCTCCTCGGTGCAATATCGGAAGCGCGACGACGACGACGCAGACTTTTGGCCAAGCTTGTATAGTTGGCGACGCACCCATTTAGCGTTTATGCGGTTTGGCGACGCGCCAGCCCGCGATTACCTAAACATTACCGGGAAAGAGCAGCTTATAGCGCCGATAAATTATGCGGTTTAACATTATTGAGATAGTGGACACATTTACTTTAGATACATACAAAATACGTTTATGTTTTGGAAGAAGCTTTGGGCTTTGGCCTCTCTCTCTCTCTGTAAATTCCAACTCAAAGAAGAAATTGGGAAAGGTATCGCACAGGGGGAAGTGACATAGATCAATAAAGTATTTTTTTTTATATAAACCGATACGGACTTGGATTTTATAATTATTATATAATAAATTAAATACATACATACATACATAGCGTGACGCCTGTTTCCCAGTGGGGTTGACAGAGACAACGGATCTTATCGAAATGGTAATTAAGGATACCTACCTATATTATTTATTGTTTATTGAGCATTTTTATGGCAGTAAAACTGCACTTGAACTTGTAACAATTTTGTTCTATACGATTCGATTACACCCACGAAGAAGACTGGCAAGAAACTGTGCAGGGGATGCAAGTCCGCCTTGCATCCTACAATCGGGTAGATCAGCAGCGGGAGCACAAATGCGTCGATAAGCATATATCGATCGATAAACATCTATTCGTCTTCTTCTATTCTACTTCGTGGAACGAAGCAAATAGATGTTTATCGATCGATATAGGCTTATCGACGCATTTGTGCTCCCGCTGCAGGAGTAGACTCTGTGTTAAGCCGCGTCTCCTGCGAATGTTTTTTTTCGAAACATTACACAGAAACATCGAAACATTGGGGCGTGGCCATACACATTCGTATGAAAACAAATGTTTTTGTCTAATGTTTCTTGTATAATGTTTCGAAAAACATGCGCAGGAGACGCGGCTTTAGACTCATTTCATGTTGGCCATCCTGCCGAAACTAGCTTCACTGCTACCTCGATCAATAAAAGTAGGTATCATAACCTATGTTTAACTGGATTCCATTGTATATTACATACGTTAGCGTTTGCTCGCGGCTCCGCATACATACATACATACAACAGCCTACCAAAGTTTCGTCCTAAGGCTGTGATATGCAAATTTTAGGAGAAAACGAGATTTTTGAAATTTTCAAAAATGTATTTCAGAGAAACCAGGCCACACAGAAAAAATATAAAAATTGATCATGAAAGCCATAAAGAGAACTTTATAAAAAAAAATTTACTCAAAATGTGGCTTATTTATTTAACAAACCCGCTTCAGACCCACCTTGTCGTAAACAATTGGTATTTAGCACCTTTTTCCAGGGTTAACCTAGACAAAAACGAAAAAACAATTTTATTAGGATGTACCGTGTGGGGTCGGTACTTAAAAAGAATAGCCCCACTGCATCTCTCCCCGTCGCATGTCGTAAAAGTCGACTAAGGGATAAGAAAATTCGTCAGCCTCGGTAGCTCAGTGGCGCGGTTGGTTAGTCAACTGTTATTAAGCAACGCTGAGCGCGGTCAGTGATTGGATGGGTGACCGCTCGACCGTTGGAGGCTGACCGTGGTTCGGATTCCACGTTAAACTGTAGGTCCCTTCCCTTCTTACCTTACTAGGTGGTAGGGTTTATCCAGGCCGGGTTGGTACCACCGCACTGAACGAAACGTCGGTCGAAACGGCTATGTAAATAGTTCGTGTTCTCCGTCCAGTTTAGTGTAGCCGACATGAAATGAAGGGAAGCACTGACATGGCACCTAGTTCACCCTGTGTTATGGGCTGACATCACGGATGTTGTAGGTGATGTAGCCAACCGTGTCAGGTTCCATAAAAAAAAAAAAAAAAAAAACCCTCGTTCTCATCATTTTCACGGGCTTTTTCAGAATATTTTCTGTTAGGTGTCTTGATTTTCTTAACAATTTCTTCTAAAAAAACGTAATTTATGGTCCTCTGTCGTGTTTTTTTGGCAAAAGTTATAAGAAATAAATCACTAAGCATGTTATAATTATTCATATATCTTTATTGAAAAGAATAAAAATCCGATTGAAAAATAATATGAGTATTTGGTTTCCAAAATTATTCTAACAAATGGCACATAATATAAGCCAAAGCGCTCATTGTTCGCATGTTTTGCATCGACGGAATAGGACCTTAATCTGATGAACGGTTTACGAACGCATAGAAGACGAACAAACAAACAAATGTATATTTTTTTATATAGTAGATTTATTTAGGAATTTTAGGTGCCCACTGTACACTTATTTCACAGGTTGTACTTGTTGGATTTGTAAAATGTTTCCCCCAATCTGTGGGAGTCGTGAGAAAGAGTAACATTGTTTAACACCGATCTATAATTACAGCGGCATGTAACGAGCGGTTGTGACAGGACACATTTCGGCCACGTCTCGACATGTCTTGCGACATGACGCGGGCTTCTTCTGTAATGCTATAAAATAATGTGTCATTATTACTTACGGGAAGGCATTGTTTCCTTGCAGCGCATGTGAACCGCTCGTAGAACAAACGGGGTGAGCACTCCTCTTCCATACGAAATGCCATATATTTGTCAAATTCACTCTCTCTTTATTCGGACACGTATGTAGTCGTAGGTCCCTTATGTTTCCAAGCTTAGGGTTCGAAATTCGGGTTTACACAAATGAGTATTGCGAATTATTGTCGTAATATGTATCCGTCACTGCAATGTGGAAATACCACGAGGTGCCTGTAGGTACACCCGTAGAGGAAAAAACCGGCCAAGTGCGAGTCGGACACGCGCACCGAGGGTTCCGTACCACCGCCGCGCCGCGTCCAGCGCCAGTGGCATCCAGGGTAGCTGTCCGTAGGCGTCGTTAGACACCTTATTGTGGCTAGGCGCCACATGTCATGCTTTCTATAAAAAAAACCACATAATATATTTGTGTTATGTAACTACCAAAAAAGTTACCTATGTTTTCTTACATTCTTCATTTCATGATAGAGCAAAAAAAAGTTAAAAAAAAACACGTTTATTGTAAACCTTTTCAATTTGTTTTGTTTTATTATATTATTTATCAAGATGTCCGAATATCCGCCATAATAAATACCACATATTTTGTAAAAATTTCAACTGGCAACGTATTACGGTTCGAAAGATACACTCCTGTAAATGTCGTCCAGTGGACGTACGGACGGCGCGGCGCGATGTACACGACATAAAACTGCTAAGGTATTCGTGTGGATCCTTAACCAAGGCAAGGTCTTCCAGTCACCTTTGTGACTGGAAGACTTTGCATTTAGATAAGTTTGCCTTCTGTAAATGAAAGGTATTTATTAATCAAAATCATCACACACAATCGAAAAATATCAATAAAACACAATTTGCTTTATAACTAATATTAAAAATTTAAGATATATACCAACATGCCTAAAAATATTAAATATCTCCTCCAACCCGTCATCCGTGTCCTGTCCGCGAAGCGTTCCCATTAAAGCCGCCGCATTCCCGCACTGGATCGCCAAGCTGACTCTCTGTAATGCTTGCTTGTATATATTTTGGAATATTGTGCCCACTCTCGCTCTTCATGAAATCGCGAATTACCTTCACAGTTCAACACGTTATTTCTAACCTATACGTTTATTCTATGCAAGTAGCTCTAAAAATTATTCCAGTGGTACCTACCTACCAAGTCGTACTCAGCAATGTGGCAGAATAATATTTAACAGTACCCTGTCATCAAGTAATCAATGCATTGTCGGATACCGAAATGATAATCATTACCCTCCCCACCAAATGTTTCGTATTTCTCTGTAAGACGAACGCAAAATATGAAGCGGCTGTTTTCTGAATTCCACTTTTACTGAGCCACCTAAATGTGCGTGTCGTAAAAGGCGACTAAGGGATAAGGACAAGATGCCGTGCTAAGGGACGACAGGCTAGCAACCTCTAACCTTGGCACGGTTCTACCACCGAGTCATGCAAGAGGTGGGTCTTCGTGCCTTACTTGCTGCTTGATAGTTATCTTGTCCGAATACTTTGCGAAACTTGGTGGTCGGTGTTGTGCTGGAATTTACCAGAGTCCTTGCAGCACAACATCTATTAATACCTCGATAGTCGAGATTCTGCGTGTCGTATGAAATGTAAATATTGGTATTTTTCTTTAATGGAAACTGACACGGTTGGCTACATCACCTACAACATCCGCGATGTTAGCCCATAACATCGGGTGAACTACTTACCCTTCATTTCATTGTTGTAATATGTATCCGTCATTCCAATGTGGAAATACCACGAGGTACTTGTACACCATGAGGAAAAAACCGGCCAAGTGCGAGTCGAACACGCGCACGGTATACGGTCAAATACATGATTACGCCCTGATTATCATGCGATCGTGAGGCTATTCATAATGTAACTACCTTATTTTTGACATTTTCAGTTTTTTCGCGACACTATACAAGTTAGGTTAGCTTACATCAGCCACACGATGCGTCGGACACAGATCACGTAGTGAGCTGAGCAGGCAGGTCGAGCGATGCGTGACGCGTCGCCCAATTAGTCCGACGATCAATCATGTGTCAACTGCGTGAGTCCTTACCTTGACTTATTTCCATTCTAGGTACCTAGTATGTATAGGGCTGCACGAACCGGCTTTAGTAATCATAACCTAAAAGCTAGTCAGATACCCCAGGGTTGCCAGATTATGGACCGGACAGTCCGGTTATGGACCGGACAGTCCGGTTTTTGAGGCTTGTGTCCGGTTTCCAAAATAATGAAAAACCGGACATCAAGACGTCCGGTTTTTTCTTCATATAACGCAAATATGTAAAATTTTCAGAACATTTTAATACTAATCTTACTGTGTCCGTCAAATTTGCAACCAGTTCGATAAATGCAACCCTTTTATTGATTACTCTTATCTCACATTCATTTTTAAAAGTAAAGGTGATGAAACATTTTGTGTTTCAAAATTATTATTAAAGGCCCTTTGATGAATAAATTCCCGGTTTTTTTCAACTGACCCATCTGGCAACCCTGCTCTTCACCACCTTCCCGGTTATGTCTTGTACAACAGTTATTTTTCGGTATTTTTTTTTATGTAATCCAGTATGGATGGCAGAATCAGAGGGCCAAAGCATACTCCGATCGGCCAATGTCGTCTACAGGAAGGTAGGTGCGATACCAGGGACTTCTCTTTGGATTTCCGAACTAGAGGAGAATTCAGCCGAGGCTGCTATGCGGCTATCTTACATCCAGTAAGGTGGTACCAATCCAGTCAGCTACAATTTGAGCCTACCACCTAGTAAGGGGCAAGGGATGGTTTACCTACAGTTTTACACCGGTTCCGAACAGTGAAGCTGCAGTACATTTTTTCGTCAGAAAAAACTCTTTGTACACGCCGATCGGATTCGAACCTCGAACCTCTCGCGAGAGTACCCGACGCCCAGACCGCTCGTTACCCGCCGCATAGTGGCATTTCTCATACATACATTTGACGGGAGTTATCCGGCAGCTATATTTTAGCCGAACGTGGTGAAACCGGCCGCTAGTGCTACAAGGACATTAGCCTATATGTTATTTAAATGTCAGGAACCCTACTACGCATTGTTCTAATTCGAACAATTTCCTTCATTCTCTCGTAAAGCAGCGCGAGGAAAATTTTACAATAATAATATGGAAAAGTTGATGAAAAGGAGAATTAATGTGTGCGAGGTTGACCGGTGGAAATTGCATCCTGCAATAAGGCTTTCTTTACTACAGTAGAAAAGTTAACCCAACAAATTCGTGATTATTATCAAAATCGCAAACATTGTAATTAAATGTAGGACGGCGCGTAACTGAAAATTAAATCTATGCTGAAACTACGGAGATGCGAAACCTATGAGCGATTCATATATGTAGTTGGTAAAGTAGTTTATTGCTTCGCCGCTAGATGTCGTTGAAAAGCAGTTTTTATTACATTTACGAGCAATTTACATTTTCAGAGTTGTAAATAACAAATTACTTATTTCGGGTTTTATATTATATGTTTTTGCATTTCTTCGTCATAATGTAAAATTTGACACTTACAAAAGTCGGTTACATTAAGTGCCAATATTTCGTTTTCACACATTGTTCAAATACAATTTATACCTAAGTATAGGGGGTTTCTTGACTTATGGAGAATTGACAATTAAAATGTAGAGAACCTCAATAAAGTGATGTCAATTTGATGACTGCTTTCAATTACAACAGTTGAAATAAAAATGAAGCAATACAATGACAAAACGAATTAAGTCTCACAGCCGAGGTAGGCCCGGCCGGCCACGGTAGTGAAGGGCCCTTTAATTTTTAGAATCCCGTAACCCGACCACAAGTGCCTCTACTTAACCTCACATTAGATGAGGTACCATCACGGGGCGCCACACAAGACGAAGGTACCATACACCACAACCACAATACACAAGTCCATCTACGGCCACCTTGCTTGGTAAGAAAGTGGCATGAAAGTGGTCATAATCCATAAGCATGTACCTACTACCACACTTTATAGTTCATAGATTTGTTTAAACCTAAGTACCTTTTGTCTGCGGATTTGGTCGCGTGAAGTTTTGAATTCATTCGCTAAATTAATGTCAAAACATTAGCTAATTCTGTGAAATATTACAGGTTACCAAGTGACCGAGGCATCGCGATTTTGTGAAGAAAAAACAATAAGTAAGTATAAAAATAGAGAAGATGAGACAATATACAGGGTGTATCAGGATAGGTTTGAGAAACTTCAGGAATAGAAAGTACTCATTATTAGAAGAAAAAAATCCTTATCACTCAAATCGAAATTCCGTTGTTTTTTTTTCATACAAAAGTTAGAAATTGTAATGAAAACTCGATGGACAGTGAGACTGGAGAGTGCAGTGAACTAATTCAGTCCTCTTTTTCTTTTGAGGTCATTGAACTTTCAGTGTTTGGAATTTACCTACACGCAGTTCAATTGTACTAGTTATGTATGCAACCTACCCATTTTTATTCATGAGTTAGAATTAATTTTTTATTTAATAAAGGCGGACGTTAACCATCCACATAATGTTGAAGAATAGATTTTCACCAAAAAGTACTGTAAAATGATCGAATCTGGGAAAAGGTTTCAGAGCTTTTCGTCTTCAAATATGGGCCCCTTTCGAACCCTGAAGTTTCGAAAACCTATCCTGATACACCCTGTATAGGTGGACGGACATACATATACATTAAAAAGGTAAAAGTACCATTAAGATCGATTCGCAATTAATTTGTTATTCCTTAGTCAAAGTGATAAAGTGTCGTTGAATACTTTCGTACTTGCAGTTTCTACAATTATTGTATTCCATAGTGTTGAAAGTTTAGAAGAATAATGTTATGTTCAAATGCTAACATCGTGCAGTTCGCAGCTTAACGGCTATTCTGGATTATTCAACTGTTAATCTCAGTCACCGATTCAATTATCAACGACATTACGTCACTTGCGGCGGACAGCAGCGCTTGCCAGTCACTAGATGTCACTCCACAATGAATTTAAAAAAAACATTAAAAAAGAAAATCACGAAACGACGCGACAAGCCATGTCGCAACTCCGGCGGTGGCCGTAGAGGTTGTCTCCACGCGTGCTAGTAATAAAGAAAAAACATAGAAAAATAAGAAGTACACTGCGTCAACAGTTAATTAAATCTACCCACATAGTGCTGATAGAAAGGCGGGTTTGGTTGGGCGGTGCGCGGCGGCGGCGCCTAACTGTGGCGCAATGCTATTGTAGAGTCAGGCAAGTATATCTTGCTTCAAGCAAATGAAAAATGCTTCTGTCTAATATCTATGAAAGTAGCCAGTCAATGCGTGTCGATAAAACTTTAGTGAAATGCAATGTGCTGTTTTGTGGAATTACAGTAGAGGTAATTTGTTATTTATTTAACAGATTTTTTGTCGAAATGCAATCATGAAGTGAACTCTGCGTCTGCCGAAAATTGAGAACAACGTTCGAGAGATAGTTTATTTCAAGCGTTAAGAAAGGTATTTCATTTTATTAGAGTTTTAAATTTGAGCCAAACGGCATTCGATTAAGTTGCGTTATGTCTTCTGTTACAGGAGGAGGGCGTCTGTCGCCTGTCTCTACCAACACCACCAGCCACAACCACTACAGCGTTACTAGTCTGTAATTTGGAATCTGCGAATGAGAAATAGTATTAGTCGTAAGACGTTCACACATTTACCAGGCCTTTGTGCGAGGCGGAGTTTCGCGGGGGGCCGCCGCGCCGCCGCCACGTTGACCGGCCTAGATTAGGGCACTCGCGGTGGCAGGCTGGCTGACGGCGAGCGACGTAGCTGCCGACTCTCGCTGCTAAAAGGACACCGCGCTCTAGAGGCGCCTGGTCGCAAGCTGTGTGCCTCGCCGCAACCTCTGGGTTCACTTTGCTTGCAAGTTGTGTGGCCCGCAGTGCAGACCATCATTCTGATAGTGCCTGTTTGCAAGTTTTGTGCCTAGTCATACATTGCGGAGACGCTTGGTCGCCCGGTTGCGAACTGTGTGCCACATACTTGCATCACATTTCGGAGCACACGGTTGCAAGCTGTGTGTCTCGCATGCAGCACGCAGGCTGCGCGCAAACGTGTGTGCCTGCCTCGCCCTACATTGCGGAGGGGCCTGGATGCGAACTGTGTGTCACGGAGCACAACTCTCTGGAGGCGACTGTCGCAACATCACGGCGCACGGCGGCGCGGTGCTGCAAGCGGTTGCAACTCAAGAAGCTGCCTAATTAATCGGAACCTAACGTTTTCTCGCGCTCGCGCCGCGTTCGATCTGGCGTAATTAAGAACGGTGACTGGTTGAAAAATGGCCGCCTCCCCCCTCCTCGGAGGTGGGCAGAGGCCGCTAGCCGTGAATAATCGTCGTAATTACGAATCGGAATAATTTCTCGCGAGTCATAGCTGATGGTATCGAGGTGTTGACGGCGCACGACAGCTCTCATTACGAGCACGCACCGCCTCTCGGCAGCTCGCCGCCGCGCCGTCCGCCCCGCTCTACCTACTGGGCACTGGGAAGGAAACTAACTGTCCTTCATCTTACCTTAATCACCGGTATGGCACCTACGTTATCGGAGGTGATATTGGCTGGTCGGAGCACGTGCTTTGGTTCCTCCGACTCAGCCACCCATACCGGGTTACATAAAAATAAAAAATAAATAAAAAGTCACAGTATTTTTGAAAGAGCAAATATCAGAAATTTCTATAATTAGGTAAGGCAGAGATACTTACAGATGGAAAAATGAGAGAATAGTGTTATTTTGATGAACAAAGTAAAAAAAAATACTGTTATCAACCCATAATTCCAGTGCTGTGCACGAGCATCATATTATCATATCACGAGGGTGTCATATTAACCAATTAGCCTAACCTACCCAAGCGACTAATAATTAATAGTTTACTAATCAGTTTACCAGATCCATTGCAAATTACGAAACTATGGAGCTGAGTACACAAGTTTATTGATTTTGAAAATAAATGATAAAAATAACGTGAACATTAAATTAAAAGAACAGAAAAGAGAAGAAGAAGATCGCATCGAATCTGAATTTCATAATGTGTAAACGAAGTAGAATCCTATCAGAACTAAAGACTCCAATATATCTGTCCAGCTCTAACACGCGCATCGCGCTAGCTCTTTCTTTCTCGATCACCGGTTCGAATTGAGATTGAGCCGAGATCGCTTGTAGGGTCGCGGTAAACGCCCAGATAATGTTCTTAATTAGCTCTCCGAAAAAGTCAACAGCAAAAAACAAAAGCGCGTCTAATAAATGTCGCATTGTGCTTATAGGGTTCCTCCGGAGCGCGAAGCCTCCGCTCGTGGTGACGGATAAAGAGTTAGTTTGCCGGTGGATTACCTGTGGCCCGTGTGCAGCGGTGTCCACAATGGTGGTCACAAGTCACAGTTACGTACGGTCACAATGACGAGGTGCAACGCAGTGGCGCAGCGGCGGCGCGGCGCGGAGGTGACGCCACCGCGTCCAATCGCTACTTATTGGACTACACGAGATTTATTCTTATTCCTGCCGAGTTTATATTGAATAACTGTACAAGTTCTTGAAACCGTTTAATCGTGGAAGCATTTCCGTACATAAATCTTACGAAGAAAGTAACAAAGAATTAATTCACAGAAAAATACTGTTGTGCCATATCTCTTTCACGTTTCTAGGCAAATCCAGAGGAAATTCTCTTTTACCTCTATTTTTTTGTGTGAGTCTACCAGATTCTATAAAATCCCTTTGCTGGTAAAGTCGTCTATATTTGCCGCGGTTATACAGAGGTAGGATATATGTGTACGTTTCGTTGTTGTCTCACTATAGCTATAGCTGTGTTTATTTCCAATTTAATCATCAACGACGTTTGGCGAAACTTATCGTGTCATGTTTCCTATCAATTTTATTAATGGTCGAGGATATTAGTGGGGCTGGAAGGTGCGGCGTACCTGCCACAAGGTATCACTCGGAGCCGCGAAAACTTCGCCAGAGCGACCAGCGGCGCGGCGGCGGCGACGATGTTGCCAGTCACGCAGCGAGCCGCGCAGGCGCACAAACCGGCCGACACCTCGCGCCAGAGGTTGCCGGTAAAAACTATAAAAAAACCAAATTATACTGATGGAATCGAACCTCCGCCGTTTGATTGATGAATACGCATTTTAATTTATTACTACTCGGCCGGGGAAATATTAATGTTGCTTCGATGTATCTCAGCAAATTCTAATTTCGAAATTATTTTCCACCCTGCGAAGGAGAGCCTAGAGAAACCTTATTACAAGACTATTTCAATTATCAATCAATACTTACTTTTAGTAAACACTTAACACGGCAACATGTTTATACTATTTACGTGCATACCTACACCTGCTGCTTCACCGTTCGGAACCGGTTTAACACTGTAGGTCCCTCCCCTTGCCCCTTACAGGTGGTAGGTTCAATGTGGCCGACTGGGTTGGTACCACCGTACTGGATGTAAGATGGCCGCATAGCAGCATCGGCTGTGTTCTCCTCTAGTCCAGTATAGCCAGCAATCCAGGGAAGTCTCCGGTATGGCGCCTACCTTCTCGGAGGTGATATTGGCTGCTCGGAGCATGCGCTTTGGTCCCTCCGACTCCGCCACCCACACAGGATTACATAAAAAAAACAATTATCAATCAATACTTACTTTTAGTAAACACTTAACACGGCAACATACTTATATTTATTTTAATCTAACTAAACAAATGAGCACACAGAACAACAGAACAGATCCGACTGTGACCCGACCGACATGCTTTTCGCATTCCTCAAGAGTGAGTGAGACGGCAAGCCCTTCCACGAGCGACAGCTCCGAGGTCCTCCGAATATGCCTGAAGTATCACGAATCACGGAGACACACGAAGATCTCCGAACAACGATATCCGGTGTTGCCAGAGTGGAACATAAGCACACCTGGGCGCGGTTAGTGGATGGATTGGTGACCGCACGACTGTTGGAGGCTGACCGTGGTTCGGATTCCACGTATAACTGTAGATCCCTTCTCTTCTTACCTCTCTAGGTGGTAGAGTTTAACCCGCCTGGGTTGGTACCATCGTTCTGAATGAAAGGTCGGTTGAAAAGGGTATTTAAACAGTTCGTGCTTTCCGTCCAGTTCAGTGCCGATAGGTTCATAACCGAAGGGAAGCACTGACATGGCACCTAGTTCACCCGGTTTTATGGGCTGACATCACGGATGTTGTAGGTGATGTGAACGAAACGTCGGTCGAAACGGCTATGTAAATAGTTCGTGTTTTCCGTCCAGTTTAGTGTAGCCGACATGAAATGAAGGGAAGCACTGACATGGCACCTAGTTCACCCTGTGTTATGGGCTGACATCACGGATGTTGTAGGTGATGTAGCCAACCGTGTCAGGTTCCATAAAAAAAAAAAAAAAAAAAAAATGTAGCCAACCGTGTCAGTTTCCATAAAGAAATATTTATTACATATATGTATGGATTTTATTAAAAAATTTAGGTAATTGCCTCTTTAATAAAAAAGTTTTTCTATATACTTACAGAATATGTCTCTAACCTGTCAATCAATATATGTACTAATAATAAATCTGTAAGGGATGGTCATGCAGTAAGTTACTTTGTTTTATGAGATACTGCGTCTGTAGACTCTATGTATTATACTAAAACGATTTTTAGAAATATTTTCTGTATGTACATTATGTAGGTATGTATGTTCCTCCATAACTCTTAAACCGATCATCCGAATACGATGAAACTTAGTACAAGCACATTTTACTATACGGGACAAAGGATAGGCTAAATAGTTCCGGTTACGCTAAAATGTGGCTCTCATACAAACCGAATTGTTCCGCGTACGGTAGCGTGCTTACTTACTTTCTTTTTTTTTTATATGAATTTCACTCGAGCGAAGCCGCGGGCAAAAGCTATGTCAAAAAAGAAAGCAACCCGAGCAGAGTCAGGAGCTCAGTTTTAAATAACTGAGCTCCTGGCTCCTCTCGCGTTGTTGTAAGTACGTACATGGACACTACACAAAAAGGCTATCATCCACTTCAGAGTACATAGCTGAGCTGGATAAAGAATGCAGAATGCAAGCTTATTTCTGAATAAGTTGGGTATTTGCTATGGATATCTGAGTATTTATAACTGACTAATACAGTTGTGAGGATTGATTCTGCCATAACACCATGCCCGAACTACTCTACTATCTCAGGTCCTTTCACATAAAACATTTGTCAATATAAATATGTGCATTGTATTGGTAACAATTTAGTTTAATGTTCCTTTGCTTAGTTAAAGTGAGCAGATACTATAGTGTTGCCTTGCTTGGCCAGTGTTGTGATGTCGGCTTTCACACAATACGCTAAAATTGCTAAAATTTGTTTACAACACGATATTCACTGCAAATCACATTCACATAGTCTAGTTCCACATAGGCAGTTTTTTTTTTGGAAATTTGCTTCGTGTAGCCGTGTGGACGGATGGAGGAGATACAAAACCGCACAGAGCATGTCATGTAGGCCGCAGCTGTGCCAATACTCAGCTCTGACGCCATCAGCCTGCTGGCGAAACATTCACGTCTTATGTACCTACGTACATATCACTTGTAACTATTTGCTGCGGCATTGGACTCGTAGTTCATTCGGCTCACCCATAATCAATTGGGCAATGAATGAAATCCTGACCGAATAGGTACCTATGTACATGCTTCCCAATCACACTTTCATACATTGTGTATGAAGTAACGGCTGTTTCCTAATGGGCTAGGCAGAGACAACGGATCTCTACGTGCCACGATCCTGGCACACCTCTGCCGCCTCTTCCACTCCCATAATGCTCTTCATACATGTTCGTCGGTTACGGTTACTACGCATTTGACCCCTTTTGAGCCAGGTATTTGAAATATTACCTAATATTAACTACGTATATTGGAAATACTTTCTTTTTTTACAGCATAGATACAAATATTGACCACATTTCGAAACTAAAATCTTCCTCTAATATTTTTCCGTTGAGAGAGTAATAAAAAAGAGATAAAAAAGTGCACTGACATTTTTTGTAAGATCTCTTTAAATGTAATTAATATTCCGATACACTAGCGAACGAAAAAAAGACGTTATTATTAAATAAAAGATTGACCCCTTTTTCAAGCTTCAACCGCTGGGCTATAATCGTGGTTCGGCAAAATGTTTGGGTGAAATCGTTGAATTTTTTTTACTCAAATATACACAATCACAATTCACAACACAATGAACCAGGGTTGCCAGATGTCCAGTTTTGGACCGGACAGTCCGGTTTTTGAGGCTTGTGTCCGGTCTCCAAAATATTGAAAAAAACCGGACATGAAGACGTCCGGTTTTTTCTTCATATAACGCAAATATTTACTTTTTTTTCAGAACATTTTAATACTGATCTTTACGGTGTTCTTCGATTTTGCAATCAGTTTGATAAATTCAACGGTTTTATTTATTACTCTTATCTCCCATTCATTTTCAAAAGTAAAGGTCATGAAAAACATTTGTGGGTACTTGAAATCCAAGAAATTAAAGGGGGAACCTTCTTATGAAACATGTACCTGAAAAACCAAAGGCTCTTTGATCATCAAATCAAAGTTTGATGTATATTGTCCGGTTTTTTTCAACTGAACCATCTGGCAACCCTTCAGCATTAGTGTGTTCAATGATTGAACACACAATGCTGAATGCAGTAAATAATTTTGCTAGATTCAGAGCTCATTTTAAATTGGATAAAATAAAATAAAACTTTTTTAAGACCCGACTACGAAAAACAAAGGAAATAACAAGGAAAGTTGATCAAGAGCAGTAGAGAATGCTGTAGTCGGGCTCCCTGTGAATGTGAATTTTTCTACACGTCCGCCGCTTCATCGTAGTCTAAAGAAATTCCACATATCGATAGCAGTAGAACAAAATGTCACCATAATATTTTATTATGAACAGCAGGGGAGGTCGTGTGATCTACTGACCCTAAAGTGAGTGTATTTCCTTTATGTAGGTACGTAAGTGCTCAGACCTCGCCGCAGGCAGGGGAAACACGAATTCACATGAATCCCTAACGGAAATGTGCTTCACATATCAACGTGCTCGTGTTACGTGCTGGCTATAAATTTAAATTACAGATCGTTACACCCTTAAATAGATCATTTAACCGGTTCTTTCCTTCACAAAGCTATACCGAACGAATTCATAGAAGAAGAGACCAAATCGAGCCAGACGAGTTTCTCAAATTCGCGACAGACTGACGTTCAAAAGAAATTGTAAAAATGCGTCCACTTGATAGATTTATTGTGAATTAAAATCGCATTCACTCGTGTTCGCGAACAAACTGTGGAATCTTGTTAGCTCGATCGGCCGGACTCGTTCGTCCAGTTATACTTTCGCACAAAGGATATTAACAAACACTTCATCACGTTTTTGTTGTCCGTTTCGCTAGTCCTAGTCCAGTGTGTTGTCCAGTGCAACGAGTTGGATCTTTTTTGTTGTTTGCTGCACTTTCTTCCACGACATACTTGATACAACGAAAAAACTATTTACTTAGATGGTCCTGGGAACTATTTTTACCATTATGAATCGATAGCGATGAGAATACAAAAACATTTTTAGGTATATTTTATTAAAACAACATTAATTAAAATAATGATTACTTGTTTTGTAAATTCTAAAATGGCACATTTTGAATATGAACTTAAATAACATTAAGACAAAAACTAAAGTCTTGAAGTTATGAACAGTAAAGTAAAAGTGGGTAATAAAAAATACAATTTGGGTTAACAATAATTTCTTCATTGAACTTATAATCGCTCAAAATAAATTAATTAAATGTTAAAGTTAGGGGAATAAATCACAAATGTGACCCTATCCTAGTATCTAATATCAATAACGAGAATAATAATACTCAGTTAAGCTCGTTCAAACAAACTGTACTGGCGGGACACGTAGAGCAGCACAGGACTGTAGTCAGAGCAAGCCTTCCATTATAGCACCTGTTACCACATTATGTGGTAATGAATAGCTTTGGAACTTCGTGCGTGCGTAACTTGTGGGTGCATAAGTTATGGTACTTTTGAAAATGCGGCATTCCGTAGATTGACCGAGAGCCCATTGGATTGCTTTGACCGCTCTTTCAGTATATTGGCGATTCCAGTTATGAAATTAATGATACATAATTAGATTTCTTACTAATTGATCGAGCTAGATGAACAATTTGGTTGCAGCCCGCCTACGACGACATGACGGATGAAATACCTATAGCCAACATGAAATATTTAGCTTATAAGAATATCATGCTTTGTTGAAAAAACCTTTCTAGGTGACTACTGTAACACGCTGGAATAAATGAATAAATTAGCTTCACTAAAGAAATTAAATTCATGTAGTAGGTACCTATATTCAGCTACGACAGTTAATTCAAGTTTGGAATTAGTTTGCTTATTTACAGGAGGCTGTGAAAATATCAAGTATAGGTACATATGTTTTAATAGCACCAGCCAGTCTGTTCAATATTATGTGAATAATTTTTTCGCGGCTTCGCATAATGCCATCTAACCATGTTCATACAAAATTTCAGGTTAACAAGGTGGTCCAGATAGTTTTATGAGTTCGTACTAGACATTTATAGCATCTGAATGTTTTAACAGATATAATTATGGATCATCGACCTACTACTACTACTATGCGCCGGATAGTGCAACGTGCACCATAGTGCGACGCGCGCCGCAGCATGCACTTATATATAAAACACAATAAAATTTCAATGAAAAAGGACAGTTGGTACCGGCGCGGCGCAGCGCCGCCGCCGCCGCGCGCCGGCGGAATAACAGTGTAAATGAACTGTTCCTTTTATCCGCGCCAAGGTCATCCCATTATGAGGAATATAATAAGACGATTGTGTCGACTCCTCATTGTCGGAGGTTCGGTGGTGTGCGGGTGCGGCTACAGCAACAACACACCGGCTGGCCGCGCCGCGTCGGGCGGGGCGGGACCGCTGACCTAGTGCCATTGAAAGTTGAACCATTCAGCTTAGGTCTCTCACTCTCACTTGCATAAACAATGACTCAAATGCTTTAGTGTCGTTGCGCTGGGTGAGATGTTGCAGGTATGGAGATATAACTGAGACGAGAATATGTAAATACACAGAGTTTGGATAGCATATTTTTTTATTGAATTAGGATTGCTAAATTTGTGCAATAAAATGAAATGACATGCATGAATGTGGGAAAGATAGAATTTAGTTTGGGTATTAGGGAATTTGGTTGTCCTTAAGAGTCGTTTTCAGAGCTGTAGACTTGTCCGAATAACTGTCGTTACACATTCTGAAGGATTACTGATTGAAATTGTACTACACTTATTTTTAAACGTAAGTTTATAAAGTTATGTAGTGTTGTTTAAAACAAAGATTATCAGCCGTGGGATAAACTTTACGAATGTCATTGTCTACACTGTAGACAATGACATTCGACAACTCTACAGATTAATTTTTGAAGCGAACCTTTTTAACGCACGTTAGGGATGGGGACCTAAATGAAAAAAAGTGAAACGTCACGAACGAAATTTGCTGGGCGTGTGAAACGAATAATTGGATTTTAAATAAAAATCGTAAGAAGCTTCGTACTCGTATTTGTCGGGCATCACACGACACCTCAACTTTTTTATGATAATATCTTAGATAACTACGGTTGGCTACATCACCTACAACATCCGTGATGTCAGCCCATAACACCGGGTGAACTAGGTGCCATGTCAGTGCTTTCCTTTACATACCCATTTCGACCGACCTTTCAGTTCAGTGCGGTGGTGTTAACCCGGGTGGGTTAAATAAACCCTACCACCTAGTACGGTAAGAAGGGAAGGGACCTACCTACAGTTATATCCCTTAAATGTTCAATTTCACATAGGTACCTACAAAGGTAAAACAGGTGTCCTATCGGCAAGGATCTAGCAGAACCTGATAGAAATTACATTTACAGCGAACGTAGGCCCCGCTACAAAACCTGCAACAAAGGCGCCATTAACACAGGAATTGACGTCGAGTCCTATCGCCCGTTTCCATCTTTCTTCAAATAAATTAAACTAAATAGTTCAAATTACATGACGTCCTACGAACGAGGCGACTAAATGCCGAGGCGCGTGCAGAGAGTGCGATAACATCTAACACGGCCACCGCTTGTTCCGCTGTCGATTTACGACCCAAAATATTGCTTCAACGGACAGCTCATTCATATGCATAGTAAGAAGGGATGAATTCGACAAGTGATCAATTTTTAAATACATTTTTTGCACAATCACACTGACCTTCGACCGTTTTGAATAGATTCAAAAAGGGTTGACAATATTAACTTGCAATAATTTCAGTTAAACTTGTACCGTAAATCATTTCTCAGGTGCACTGGGTGCATACGAAGGAAGGGTGCAACTTTTTAAACACGTATGAATGAAATAACCGGATATTGCTCCTAAGAAAGGGTGCAAATTTCGTTTAAATGCCTGCATTTGTGATTGCAGCTTTTTCCAATATAACTCCCGTAAATATATCTACCATTTTGATATAATTTTGCTCTTAATTCTTGCTACGATGCCATAAAATGTTTCCATAAGTTCAGAGTGGACGTTACTTGGTTGCTCGGTCGCCGGCCTTCCCGGAACCAGGTAGAGTTCTCGGCGGGTTCGCCGCAGAGGGGTGGCGTGTAGAGGGGGCGCAAATGGAGGGGTAGTGAGTTTCCCACGGTGCGCACGGTGCGAGCACTGCACGACACCGCGTGTACTGGCATGGCACCGCACCGGTGCGGCGTGCGGTGTTGGGTGACTTCACCGCAGAGGGATCGCAGTTCGCACAATCAACGTGATTTCAGCTCGCCTGATCGTCTGCTTCACTTCAACTTTCTCCCACAGATTATCAATATATATGTCTTCTACCTATTTATCTATCGAAGCAGAGATATTGTATTTGTATGTATGTATACTTTTTTTTATGGAAACTGACACGCTTGGCTACATCACCTACAACAGTCAGCCCATAATACCGGGTGAACTAGGTGCCATGTCAGTGCTTCCCTTCGATCGTGCCGATATTTGCTTGCGCAAGATTTTCTAATAATTTTGTATCGAGTACATTCTGTAGTAAATTAATGATGGTTTTTGAAGGGTTAGTATCTTGCCATGAAACTACACGCTTCTTTAATCTTAAGTAAAACCGTCGAACAAAAATGTATACACTTTTCGGAAATGTAAGCAGCCGCTGGATCATACACCGACAGGAACAAACCAACTGCATATAATATTTCTGCCGGAACGCAATTATTGTTCCGGCAGAAGTTACAAATTAAATTTAGTAAGTAATAAAAGCAATGGTGACCAAGTCCTCGTAGCATGTCGGCTGTGCGGGGGAGGGGGCGGAGGGGGGGTGGAGCGGTGTAGCGTGACGAGTGACCCGAGTGACACGGGCGTGACACGGCGGCGGCGTCACGTCTCGCGTCACACCGGACGCGCAAACCGCACGCAGCCGCTACTGACTGCACTCACTGTGTCTCCTCGAATTTCTAGCCTCCTTAGATTTAGATTCCGATTCAGTTATTTATATCGTCATGAATACACCCACGAAGAAGAACCAGGAAGAAACTTCGCAGGATATTTTTTTCCCATAAGTATGTAATTTTATTACAAGTATTTTAGTGACTAGCCACATATGTAGTAACATCGTATACAGTCTATCGAAAACACAGCTTGAGAGCAAGATTAACAATTTTGCTGAGAGTTAACACTACAAATACGTCATATAGCTGTTATTGTCTTTTACATTGCTGTTTCTTTTTATGGAAACTGACACGATTGGCTACATCACCTACAACATCCGTCAGCCCATAACGCCGTGTGAACTAGGTGCCATGTCAGTGCTTCCCTTCGATCGTGCCGGCTACACTGAACTGGACGGAAAACACAAAATATTTACATAGCCGTTTCGACCATTGTCATTGCCAATCGATCATGTAGTGAACGACGAAGTAAAGCAGCATTTTTATTCCAGATTCAATCTCGCGCTCACAGTTGAAATAACAACTCAATTCCGCTTCAACCCGGTTCAAGTTCTTCATTTCCGATGAAATAAATATCGCAGAGGAAATTCAATTAAACCTGGCTCAGCAACAGTTTTCTTGTTATGAATAGAAACAGCGCCAACAAGAATTCCCTTTGGTTCTTTTGCGTATGTTTTTATTTCAAGAGAAATTCCCTGAAATGTGAACATTAAACCCATTAGGAATTAGGTATACCGTTTGTTACTACATATTATATACAAGGTCCATTCACTCCTAAACTGCACAGCAACTCGATCGATATGTTGATGAGTTGCAATAATTATTGTGCTTACCTATAGGTTTGTTGAGACACCTACATGGATATACTACATATATAACACTAAGAATATTTAAATTATTTGACATGTAGTAGGTATGTATACGGTATGTGAGTACCTCTATACGACATGTAGCGTGACGGAAAATGTCGGTATAATAACTGTCCGTGGTAATAGAACAGGACGCGCTGTGTCGAATTATGTTTTATACACATTAATCTTGAAGAGCAGCACGAAACTCCCTTATCCGCATCGCGGAATATTAAAAAGGATCAGTCAAGAGTGCACTTTGATAGTACCGTTGGGGGTTCAGTAGGTGCTTAGCCGGCTTGGAAACTCTCTTGTTCAGGAACTTCGGAAAAATTTAATATATATACATGTATGTCTGAGAATTCGATTTAAGTACATCCGTAACTTTCATTTAAGGCGATTAAAATAATACTTTAATCAAAATACCGACATAATGACTGAAAGTGCACGTAGAAAGAAATTCAAACATATTTTTAAAATACGGCATGGTGCTACACCAGCGTATAAACAATGGAATAATTTCCTTACTTCAGTCACCACTTTCTTGTTTTAATAAAATCACAGAAAGTGATAAATTTATCAGGAAGTCAAACATTTACCAGGAAATTGATTAAAGGGTGTGTTACCCACGGGACCCTGCCGGTAAGTAGTCCCATTTTTATAGCAGCTGGGGTCTACAAGATGCGAGGAGCGGGTAAGATTTCGAGTTTTGTGACCCCTACCAAGCTTCTCTTTGTGGACGCACCAAACCCCACCTGAGGGGCTCGCGTGAGGGGTGCTCGGAACCGCCCATGGACGGGTTCTGCTGCCATAAGTCCCACGATATGTCGTATTTAAAATTTTTAGTGCAGAACTAATATGAGCTGTCCCGACATCACTCTACACTACAAAAACATGTACCTACCTAACTCTACAAATAAGTAAGTCCATGTCTTGAATACTATAGTTATAGTTTTACCTGTGTATTATAGCTACCCTATACGTAGGTACATAGGTAAGTAAGTAATCACGAATCTGTCTGTTTTTGTATTTTGACGAATTGTTGGTAAAATGCTGTGACTTTTTTAATGATGCTAATTTTTTTTTCAATATAATTATATTGTGAACCCGATATAAAGCACTAATTTGAAAACTGTTTCTTTTTTTCAAAATTAAGCTAATGAGTTCGTATGGAAGTATGAAACGCGCGAGCGTGTTTGTGTGTGTGTTTTTTTTTTCAATAACTTTGATGTAATGGTTTATTAACAAAATCGAAACCTCTCGACAACAACAAAATACACAGTTACTATACCATGCTTCCTTTGTCGCGTATCGAAGACGTAATCCCAGCTGACACTAAACGGTTACACACTCGTTCGTTCTCAACACAATATATTGACACATTCAAATTCATATCTCGAACACAATGGCCGACAATAGAGAACAACAAACCGCCACGCCCACTCGTACACTTGTTGCCGGACCAACAATACCTCCAATAAAACACTCCATAACGACCGCTTAATTAACCCACAATAACTCCGACTTAACGTCAAATTCACACAAAAACTTCATTCAATTACAACAATATCGCAGCGCGGCGATCTCGCACCTTATGATAATCAAAAGCGCCATCATACATAATAGAGAGGAGGCAAGTGCCGCTTTATTCTCCGCTAAACATTGTGTTTATCTTTACAACTCTACAATACAATACTACGCTTTTTACAATGGCATATTGTAAAGAATTCCATTTCAAATTCCGGGCGAGTTCAATGCTCCCGCTAATATGAAATGATCGCGGATTGAATCGGGCTATTTGTATAGATTTACAATTTGCATTTGTGTGTAAACTGAATGTTTTGTGAGTGATAGCGCGGAGACGCGCGATGTGCCTTTTTATTTGTATGCGCATTTCCATATTTGTGTCGTTATATCTTTCGTTGGCTATTGAGGCGCACGCGTGTGGAGACAGGTGATTTGTCTTTATCATACAAATGTGGAACGATTGTGACGACGGTAGCAGCAGATTGAGGTAATTGTATGCGAGCACGAGATACCAAATCTGATGAGAATTCATTCATTCATGCCTAAAGAACGTTATCGATTTATCGTAGTATGAATAATTACGAGATTCAATATTCTAACAACAAATAGCTGGTCGTGTGATCGTGATAGAGTGTGTGATGGATGTGTCGTCGTCGTTCAGGGTCGTCTTTATTATGTACCTAGACTGGACCATTTTTATATTGATATTGTTCAAGCAAACTAACGATTTCTAACACAAACGATTTGAACGCAAAGCTTTACGGGGGTTTTATAATTAAATTAAATTTACTGGTATTGTGTATGAATGAATGATTACTACCTATTGACATTTTACTTATGTACGTCTTTGTTTGCTGCCTCGACCAAAAAAGTTTCCTCTGCATGCATATTTATTATGGATGGACCTTTTTAGGTCATTTTTCATAAACGTCAATAAACTAGTGGCAGAGGAACTTCCAGGGTAAGGAAGGCTAGGAAATGTTTATGATAGGTATGATAATATGATATTTATCCCGGGTGTCACATTGCTAGCTTACTGTGGCCTGTGCGCACGAGCCGACGGGATGTCAACATCGCCAAGTTGGTGTCGGCGTCGGCGCGGGGGGGGGGGGGGGGGGGGAGGGGGGTGGCTGCGCGGCACGCGAGATGAGACGAGGCTTCCTGCGCGGTTGCACGCGCCGCCGAGCGCGACGAGCATGCGCGGGGAAACCGAACCAGCGAGCTCGTTCTAAATTCAAATTATAACACAGCGTGAACTACCACTGACACCCAGCTAGAGAATGTTAAATAACATTATGGTGAAGAAATTTTCCAAATTGAAAATGCGAGTTGCATTACATACTTGAGGTTAGCCGATCAAATATTTGTTCACGTTCATCAATATAATCACACCAAATACGTGTAGGTACTTATTTATAACTATAACAGGCGGACTTATTATACAACAGTCCGGTGAGTGTGTCCCTTCTATCTATAACTTGGGCTTGGGCTTTCAAGCGCAATTAATTAGACGACCTTTTTGCACGTCTTTCGCTGGTATTGCACCTCGTTGAGCGCAGTTTCTCTAGAAGTGGTTGTGTTTTATTTTGGGTAGAGCCACCCGTGAGGACTGTTAAAAATAATCCTCCATTCAACCGTCACCTACTTTATATCATACATTGACATTGTTAGTGAACAGATCGGCTGGCTGGCGGTTCCGCCACCGAAATTACGGTTACGTTACGTAGGTATATTATGAGATTCCCACTTAAGTGTTCCTTACATTCAGGTAACAAAATATTCTCAACAGACACAGTTGTTTGTATAATTAATAAAAGCTTGTTATAAAATATACTCGTATATATGTATACCTATTATAAAATCTAGCTTGATGGTACAGGACACGTCAAGAGACATTGATTAATGCGTTCTCCTCGAGTAGCGCTCTCGTATGGTGTGCGCGATGGATGTCTAGGTGTTGTGTTACAAGCCGGATACTCGGCGAGTCCGCGGTCCGTGGTCTGTCCATCCTCCGTGGCGACAGACCGGAGCGGGCTTGAAGCGGCTCTATCTCGGGCTCTATATACGATCGTGTCCAGCATTTTGGTATTCGATCAGAATGCTCGGAAAATTATTTGACCTTACCACAGAAACATTGATTGACCGCTTATTCCTAAACAGTTCCCTGTCCCACTGAATGTAACATTTAGACATTTAGGAACAGTTTTACAGTAACACACTTCACTAATTATCATAATAATTCATCGCCCATTCTATTAACCCATTGTATTCATATTCGCTCGGCGAGAAAGAGGTTTCAAGACAATTTTCAAGTAATGAACTTTATTTGTAAAATCTCGTACAGGGAAGGTAGGGAAGAAAATGAACTTGAAATAAGGTAACATTAATAAAAGCTATGGATTAATTTGTTTAAGTATATTATTTCGATTCAAAATTATCTATACAAATAATAAAATTACTTAAATATTGATGCATAACTTCTAATGTACACTGGCGAGTCTGTCTAGTAGTTGTTGTATCTGTGGTCAGGCGTGTCGCCACAGTGTCGTGATTGGTCGCGCCGCCGCCCCGCCACGACCGCCGCCGGAAGCCGGAAGTGCTGCGCCCGCGTCGCCTTCATCGCGCGCCATCTGCGGAAAATAACGCGCATTATGAGCGAACTTCCTAATATTCCTATGTATAAATGGGTACAACTTAAAAAAAAGATGTAATTAAAAAAAAAATTATAAGAAAGTTTAAACTAAAACTACATGCATTGAGACTTTGAGACCTCCGCTAACGGCAGCGGAGCGGCGGCGCGGCGGAGGCGGGCGGCGGCGCGGCACGTCTTGAAATGCGCAGCGCCGCTGCCGCGTCCTGCCGCGCAGTGCGGTTTGCTTTATACAATTTCATAATATAAATAAATAATATTTGTGCCGCGCTGCTCCGCTGCAATGCGGTGCCGCATGTGAAGTCCCACCAATTAAAAAATAATTTTAAAAGTATCTCGTGCCTCCGCTAATCAAACCATGGAGCTCCGCTGGACCGATAATAGAAATACGTACTGTTCAATATCTACACACATGAACACTGAAATGTTGCTATTGAGCTTGAGCACGAGTATGCTAAAGCTTGAACATTATGCTTTGAGATTTAATTTTATTGAAATTTGTTGTTGCCAATGCCATGCCGGCCTGACAGGTGCCTATTCACGCCCCCTCGAAGGACCTGAGAATGTACTTGGGGGAAACATATGGGCAGGGAGAGCGTTCCAGAGTTTACCGTTTCTGTCTGTATGGAAAGATCTGCGGAACCGATTGGTACGCATCCGCGGTGAGTCCAGCGTGTAGGGATGCAATTCTTGCCCAGTTCGCGCAGTGCGGAGGTGGCGGGATCACGTTAAAAAGCTCCTCCGAGCACTCCCTATGGAATAAGCCATAGTACACACTTAGATAGCCGACAGGTAGGGGTAGTAGGTAGGGGACCTACGGAGTTGCAGTAGTTCTCGATCGCGGGACACTCCCCACGGCTCGATGCTGGATTGAGTCCAGAGGAGCAAGCTGGTATTTGGCTGAGCCATCCTACATTGGAAATTGCGATGTCCTATAGTCATATACATACTCCAGCGTCGCTGCCTAGCGCACGCACGTTGTATACCTATGTTGTCTACCATGAAATATATTTCAGTTGCTTTCGGACACTAGGCGTTTCATTACGTGTCTGCTCCTATATCACATTGCATTGATGATAACATTGCATTGCATTGGTATGTAGAATATAATGCAGTACACTTTTCAGCAGTGCAGAAAATATTAATTGCAGAATGCAATTTCTTCACCTCGTATGCAATTAAGTATACGATAGCATAGGTTGTTCGCTATGTAAACCTCTTTCAGTCGTCTACTTTATCTCGGAAGTGACTAAGTGAGATTTTCGAGATTGTGAGAGGTGACTTTCACCGCCTATCCTGGATGTGGAGTCGGATCCTGACAGAACATTCGTCTCGCGTGGCCGCAGCGGAGACAGCGGCGGCAGCGCGGCGCGGCGTGACCCCGCGCACGACATGCGTGCATATACACTTTGTGTCGATAAAGCGGTAAGTCGACGGGTCGAAATTAGGGAGACCGAAAGAGTTGACATTCAGTTACCTGGCTCACAACGAAGTCTATTTCATGAGTGACTTTGATCAGGTCAGCAGTGATTGCATCGCTTCTTTCAAGATTCTGAGTATCTATTCATTGTTCGTACGTCATGCCTTCCCTTATTTTACTACGTGATAATTCCTTGTATACCTACACCTCACTCATTTATGATAGTTACAATTTTTGTTTAAAAATGTATCATATTTCTAATAAGACGAAATACCAATAAAACCAATATGTGATTCTCATGAACAGTTTTTACCGAGACAAAGGAGAAGACAAGATGAAGATGCTCGCTCATGCTCATCTAATTGTGTTGTCTCGGATGCAGTTGACATTGATTAAGAAATGTCGCCTTTTATCGAATTTCTGCAGCTAATCTATGGAAAATGAATTATTAACTTTTTATCGATTATCCACATCCTTATCGATCTAACCCACATCTACATATCACAGAAATCCCGCCGCTTCTAGCGGTACAGAGGGAGGTCGGCGGCGGGTACAAGGGGCTGCGGGCGGGGGCGGAGGCCGTGCGGGGCACGGGGGGAGGTGGGTTGACGTGCTCCGTGACCCCACGCACGACTCCGGCGAGGTTACGACAGTTTTTTCTACAAATCGCCGTGAAATCTCGCGGCTATTCGTGGTGCTACGTGGCTAGAAAGTGCGACTGCGCTTCAGTTTTCCGACGAGCGGTGGCCGCGTCGTCGTGGGAGAGTTTTCTTAAGTCGAGTCGATGAACTTCTCATCTGCTCTACTGCTACTCTTTGTGGTCGACAGATGATCTTCGTATATTTTCTTTCATATTCTTTCACTTCAATACGTCCAATTTTGGAAATATTGTTTCATAATGATAGTAACTACGAGATTTACCAAGTGTTTTGTCTTAGCGAAGAGGCTCTCGCAAGAATCTCACAGAGACGCAGGCCAGAACTGCGCTCTAATAGGTTGAACATTTCAGTTATGTGGTAGTTTTTTTATGGTCTATTTACGTCTAGTTAGTTATACCACGTTGTGGACATTTGTGATCGTTGTGTAAAAGCTCATCAATAACAATAATGGCCAACTCTCTGCCACGTACCTACCACTTGTAACTGATTTATTATTGTAGGATATGCATTCATTATATCAGGTTATAATTAGTGGATTTATAATTTTATAATAGTATTAAATGTGTTTAATGCAATTTATCGTATTCCCTAGTATAAATCTGCGAAAAATATTATTGCTGTATTCAGTTCGACATAACATTTTTATGGTAAACCTTTCGCCGTTCTAAGTTACCGTTCATAAGTTCACCGGAGTAATAATGTACCGGTTCGTTCCAAATTCGAACGTTTTTCTATAATGGGGTCGTGACTGGTCGTCTGGCCGGACCATGGCGCGCCACGTGGCGCGACGACGCAGCAACACGCCGTGCGATGCGTCGCGCGGCTTTCCACTCGGACATTTGACAAATTACAGCAAACGACAGCGAGCACGCCGGAACCGAATTTGGCCTCATTGCCTTTACCGATTCGAAATATATTTTCACTTCATGTTGCTGATACGTAGGGCTTTACTATGTCGCTGTTATATAGCTGCGCTGATGGGAATATTTAATTTACATTGTTAATGTTATAGCCCTTTAGGCGTTAATTGTATTGGTTAATCGTAAGTTGATTTGTTTATTGCAGTATTGTGTACGCGTATAGCAATGTAGTTAGGTTAGGCGCACTGTTAATTTATTTAATGGTTTGTGTTTATGTCAGGCCCCTATAACTTGATAGTACTTTTTATTTTGTAAAGTAAACATCGCACGCGAGCTGTGACGCGTTACGCGTTACTTATCAAGAAATTTAAATTCGCTCCAGTCTTAGAGTCCCGGTCTTATGTTACACATTAAAAATCTAAAAAGGGGAGAATGTGCACAGCACTGACGTGGCACCAAGTTCACCCGGTGTTATGGGCTGACATCACGGAAGTTGTAGGTGATGTAGCCAATCGTGTCAGTTTCCATAAAAAAATCTGATATATTTTGCACTCTCATAGAGCTATATAAGGTGTTTCGTCAGTCATGTAAAAAATTCACACTCTCAAATAAACACTTTACGTAAAAAAAAAAACATATGTTTATACGAGCATTTTTTCTCCTAACAAAAAAATAAAATGTAATAAGTAGCTGTAAAAACCAATCATAGTGACCTTGTGACCTACTTACAACAAACAGCTGTTCTGCGTTTGAACATAGTACGGTCATTGACCCCGAACAATGCAAGTTACCTACTGTTACAATGAATGTTTAGTGAATGTTTAGGTAGCAAACATGTTTTGTTAAATTTCTCGGAAAGTAATGCTAAAACACATAATTTTTTTTGTGTAACGTGTTTATTTGAGTTTGTATGTAACCCTCCCGAAATTTTTTACATGACTAACGAAGCACCTTATATACATTCACCGTTGTTGATATCCTATATACTCGTATTAATAGAAATGCACATATTATACTCTATTCTGACATAGATGTTCATCATCGTGCTGCCTTCTAGAGCAAACAGCACAATTAAATATATATACTCTCTAAAACTGAAAAAAAAAACGATTCTACTACCTCATCGCATTTACAAAGACTTCGCACGCTTAGCTAATACAGACGGCTCAGCGCTGTATATTATAGTAATAGTACATCATATGTGTGAGTCACACGATCTAATATACTTACATCAATATCTACAAATTAAATGGAATATAATTGTTTTTTTTTAACACAAGAAAACCCAATAAGCTTAAAGAACGTAGTATTTAGTGTGTTAGGTGCGTGATAGGCTGAGGAATGCGTTTATGTTCTGCAAGTGTAGGTAAATAGGTATAGGTATATATGTACATGACTATTGCGTTGCAGCTATTTCAGTGCCTTATATGTATCATGAACATCATATGTATATATGGTATATTGAAGAACATACTGTATTAACAAGTGTCAGTGCCGTTGTGCCAATGACGTATATTCGGTTGTTTTTGTGAAACCTTTACATGGTAATTTAAAATTATATATGTATGTATACATAAAGAGAAAATGTAACGGGTGCTTACTGCCTGTACCTATACATTATATTTCGATCTACGTGACGATAATATGAAGCACGTATCTTTAGGTGTAAGCGGGGAATTAAATAAAAAAAAATTATGAGCAGTAAGTCTTAAAACATTTTAATATTTACTACATTTTAATACGTTATTATCTCTGTCACAACAATGCCACTTTGCACTTATGTGTACTGACTGATAGTATATTCTTTGTGGATAAGCTGATGTTGCCTATGAACTTACTTTTTTATTTTTTAAATCGTTTTAAATATGGCTTTAGCCGCCTAACGACTATGCCAACCCCATCGTAACTTCTAAAATGAACCTACTTATAATAATTATCTTTGATATCTACGCTTCTATGCATCCAAATATATGTTGACAGGCAGTGAACATTGTGAGACCCGTATTTAGATCAAGAGCCTGTATCCATCTGAAGATACGAGTATGTTTGATTGCATTGTTGAAAAACACATCTAAATTTGCTTTAGCTATTCTCGAGCTATGCATGCATACCTACAGATGGCAGGCGATACATTTTGTTAATATGTGAGTGGGTAAATATATTAATATTTAATATAGAAATAAGTAGTTATGTTAGAAGATACTCAATAATTTATTATCTATTAATTATCTTAAAGTACTTAGGTGTTGTTCTGAATGTCAAACAAGAATGATCTGCCAGTTTACAGCGATGCGTGTTAGGTATGATAATATGTATAACTTATTTCCTTTGTCTTCAACTCGGCAAGCCCGGGGCGAAGTAATGTGCTGAATATGCCTGAAGTGATGAATATTCATGTAGAGGGGTCACAGGCCGCAACAGAGCCTTCGTCGTGCGACACCTCCTGCGTCTCGTCGCCGTGTCGGCCGCCACATGTGCAAATACGTAATGGAGCCTTGAGGAACACCTGATACTGGTATGTCAGTATAAACTAAATAAATGCCTAGATACAGGTCGGCAGTGTGCAAAATAAAGAGATAAATGTGAAGATTTTTCACACATACTTAATTCTACTATGAATATAGGTACTTACTTCCTATTCTCCTAATATTGGTATTACTTTTAAAATTTGAAATGTAAATATGCACACCACATCCAAACCTACCTACTTTCTTTCCATAGTACACAGTATGATACCAGAACCTGTCTCTGTCTCTTTTACGAAAGCATTTTTCAAAGTTGACAATAAATATGTACTTACCTTCCTAATCAATCTTATTGTGTGTGTGTGTATATTGATTTCTTATCTACCTAGGTACGGGTGGGTCTTCGTGCCTTACTTGCTGCTTGATAGTTATCTTGTCTGAATACTTTGCTAAACGTGGTGGTCGGTGTTGTGCTGTAATTTACAAGAGCACAACTCCGATTACTCTGCATCGGGACAAAGCGTGTGGTACGTATGTATCTATTACATTTTACTGTAGCATAACTTGCCGCGCTAGTACGTTTACCAACCAACACCGCCGCGCTGTCTCAAGGTACCTACCCACATCAATTGCTCCGAATATTCAATGCCACCACCAAGCAACAATTACAGGAACAGATTCGTTCCACTCCTGCGCGCTTCCGTCGATATAAGCTCACATCTAACCACGTGTCTGCTCCTAAGCCCCACAACTTGCCAGCCCTCACATACCTCCATCCAGGCCCCATGAATAATAATAACAACGCACGCTATAAGCACGTACGTCTAGGTAGGTACCTACAGATAATTGCTATACTTGATGTATCCCGGGCCCAAAACCCCCTCTGTACAATACCGGTGGCGGCGCATGAAGGACAGAGTTTTTCGGCAACGCACAGAGGGAAATTAAAATAAGTACTTGATGAATGTGTTTATGTCGTGGAAGCGGGTTTGTGCAAGCATACACAGATTTCAATGGGGATTTTTATGTACAGTCAAACGACAGAGGAAGATTTTCTGACAAATTTAATTATTAGTATCATAAGCAAAAAATATTTCGGAAATTATTTAGATAGCTATTCAAATTAAACTGAACAATGTTTGTTCCACTTCTGTCTCAGATTATTTTTATTTTGAGATTATAATTTTTTTGCCAATAAGTACTTTAGGTATTTGCTGTTTTCAAATGCTATAAGCACGGGCGTTCCCAGGATTTTGGTTCAGGCGGTGGTTTCAGATTTGAACAAAGGAAATTCCAACATTGGAATGAGCCTAGAAAATGTTCTAGGTATACGAACCATTGCATCCCTAGTTAGTGTACAAAAAATTAACAAATTGTAGTTTAAAGAATATTACACTTACCAAGCAAATTTTTTTGGTTGGAGGGAGGAGGGAGGTGGCGGTTGAACCACCAACCCTCCCGTCCCCTCCCCCACCCTTGGCAAGCTTATGGCTATATGGCTATAAATAAGTATTATAATAGGTAATAGGTAATAGGTAATCGTAATAGGTACCTAAGTAAGTCTTAAGTATGCACGCAGTAGGTAGCTATAGGTGCATTGAGGCAGGACATAAAATTAAATATTACAAAACGTATCGTAGATGCGAAACACGGCACTTATGAACGATAAATTGTCAAATTCCGATACCATTACAGAATGATGTTAGCAAACTCATAGATAATAATAATACTTTGGTAGGTAAAGATGTTAGGTAGCTGAGTGTACAGAGCGGTGATGCGGGGAAGGGGTGCAGGGAGGGTTTAGTCGCAGCAGGGGAGAGATCGCGCACCTGGCCGCCGCCGCCGCCGCGCGCAGCTGCTGAGTCCCGCCTGCCTAGAGCGGACCCCGCCCCGCCCCAGCCCGCCCCACCGAACGGGGAAATCACAGCGCGCAACGTCGCTCGCGCAGCTTCCGATTCCACGTATGTATACATACTAACTTATGTATGACATATAGGTGCTTGTGTGTAAGTAGGTAGAGCTTTGGGTACCTAGAGATGAACACGTGCAAGATGTGTTAAATACATCTACAGTTTTTTGTAAAGTTTTCGTTGGCCGCTCAGCCCCTCGGAGAAATATTGTTAGGTATCAACCTGAGATACGAGTACGCCCGTTTCCATTTGTGAAAATTGCACGAAAGCTTGTTCAACCGTTTTTAACATACCCGTTACAGACAATGAATTTTATAGCAAATGATGAAGATAAGATAGAGTAGCAAAGAGATCGACATCTTTATTAACAACTAGCTTTTGCCAGCGGCTTCGCACGCGTGAAATTCGTATATAAAAAGAATAAACCTGTACCTTTATTTCGGCGCGCGGAACAATTCGGTTTGTATGACAGCCACATCTAAGCGTAACCGGAACAAAATTTTATTTAGCCTATCCTGCGTCCCGTATAGTTAAATGTTAAAGTTTCATATAATTCGGATGATCGGTTTAAGAGTTATGGAGGAACATACATACATACAGAAAATATTTCTAAAAATCGTCAATTTAGTTTTAGTATCATACATAGAGTCTACAAACGCAATGGCTCATAAAACAAAGTAACTTACTCCATGACCATCCCTTACAGATTTATTATTAGTATTGATTGATTGATTGATTGATGTGCTCTCGCTGATGGAGCTGCAGTTCCTTTTTTGAAACTTGAGCGAAACTGACACGGTAGGCTAAATCATCTAACATCCGCGACGTCAGCCCATAACACATTGGTGAACTAGGTGCCATGTCAGTGCTTCCTTCGGGCGTGTCGGCTATACTGAACTGGACGGAAAACACTAACTATTTACATAGCCGTTTCAACCGACCTTTCATTGAGTGCGGTACTCTAGTAGTAAGGTGGAATCCGAACCACGGTCAGCCTCCAACGGTCGAGTGGTCATCCATCCAAGTACTGACCGAGCCCAGGTGTGCCTATGATCGCGACAGTCGACCGACCGCAAAACTGAGCTACCGAGGTTTTTTTATGGAAACTGTCACGGTTGGCTACATCACCTACAACATCCGTGATGTTAGCCCATAACACCGGGACCTACAGTATTACGTGGAATCCGAACCACGGTCAGCCTCCAACGGTCGAGCGGTCACCCATCCAAGTACTGACCGCGCTCAGGGATGCTTAACAACAGTCGACCGACCGCACCACTGAGCTACCGAGGCTGACGTATTACAGTGTTGATGATCTACAGTGCTGATCTTGCGCTGGTCTCAAGACACTATCTCAATTTTGGATACAAAATCACTCAACGATGAAACCGAAATACGTCCGCCATGTATTTATTCCTGTCATGTTCTTACATACGAGTATCTTCTATGTAACTGCGCAAGTTCAGAAAACGTTAGAAAAACAACTCACACACGTGTCCCTGAGAACTGGTCGCCCCTCCCTCGCGGTCAGATTGGGTTACGTTTTTGTGCGTCTGTCAAAGTTTCGCCCGACAGGACGCGGCTGGGTATATGCCTCCCCTCCTCCCGCCCGCCCCGCCCGGTATAGGATTACAGAACAGTTCGGAACACGTGTGGGGCAAGTATTTACATTATGTATTAGTGGATAATTTAAAGTGCTCTTGGATTTTATCAAATGAAATTTAGGAGGTACAGTAATATACTCAAGAATGGATGATAGGAGACTAACGAACGTTTATGGAGCGAATCTGAGTAGAAGAGGTCGGTAAGGGTCGCTCTAGACGCGTACGTGCGTCCTGGACCAGATCGGGTATGTGCTCAAAAGGGTCAAGTGCGTAGTACCCATAACCGACGAGCATGCATGAAGAACATTATGAGAGTGGAAGAGGCGGAAGAGGTGTGTCAGGATCGTGGCACGTGGAGATCCGTTGTCTCTGCCTACCCCACCGCGTAACGCTATGTATGTATGTAGTAGTATACTTGTGCATGCTTATCTACTACTATTATAAAAACGAAATCTGTCTGTCTGTCTGTCGGTGTTTACTGTTAAACATTCAGGAAATCTCTGAACGTGATACATTGCATGGTTACTAGCCCACGGTTATAGCTGACATGCCGACTTGGTAGTTGGTAGATATTTAGGTCATATTTTCCAAACAGCTCACGCAAGAAAAGTCGTAGGAAAAAGTTAGTATTTCTCTACACGCGACTCTCAACACTCAACACTATTCAGTGTTAGGTCTAACGGGCAACCTACATTACACATGGTAAGTATTGAACACAGGTAGAGAATAACTTCCGTTAGGTACCACTTACCAGATTTCTCAGAATAATTTCCCGAAGCGACTCAAAATAGCCAAGAAGGAAGTGAAAAGGTTGGATCAGCCTCAGATTACGTTTCGAAGATTAAAAATAATAACGCGTTATTTTTTGCTCTCAAACGAACCGATCTATTTGTCGAAATTGAAGGATTTCATTCCGTCGCTTCCGAGAGCCTTCCGAGAGGATGTCTGTGCTCTCGAGAAAAAATATGTTGTCGGGAAATAGGAGAGACGGCAAAGGATTGCGATTGCGCGTTCCACTTCCGATAATAGCGGACGACTCTCGCCTGCGTCAAATTATATCCCTTAATAGTTCGTATCCTGTGATTATAGTTTTGGGGCTTTTGTGTGGGGAATTTTATTTTTAAATTGTTTTTTATTAAGTTTTAAATGTTGGCGGTTTTATAATTCAACAAGCTCCAAACATTCACTTATCCTCACATGGTTGGACACGCGAATGTATCGATACATAAGTAATAATGACCTTATAATAATAACACAAGAAATGTGCGGGGGTGTAAATGTTATGGAGTATTATTCTATCTACCTTCAGATATGGTTATTTATACCTATTGGTTTTTCATCCTAAATTCTCAAATATTTGCTTAAACTTTATTTAATCTACGTACATTTACTAGAAGCGTGGTCACGTGTCGGTCGGTTCAATACCTTCGGAATGCACCAATTAATATTTCCCCGTCTACGGTGAAACGAACAAAAGAGTTGTTTTTTATTTTCGGAGTTTAAGAAGTGCACTTTCGTTTCCTTCTAAACACGGTCCTATATCAGCTAAGTCCGCCCGAACGAAACTGTCCAATCTGTTATTTATAATAAAACTAAACACCTTAAAAAAAGTTAAACACCGTAACATTGCTTAAAAAAGAAAACAAAAGAAAAAAAAAACAAAAAATAATTTGAGGGATTCGAACCCATGGTAAAAAAATACAAATCCTACACTCTTACCATTGAGCCACGAAAACACATAAACGACCAAACGAATATCGGATTCCCTTGATTCGCTTTCGGCTTTACTTACGCTTTGACTTTAAGGTTACATTTTAAATAATAAAAATAAATCCGACGCTTTTCGAGATCTGACGCTGACGCTTTTCGAGATCTGACGCGAGTTTAACATTTTTTACCCACCTAAAAAAGTGCCAAGCGCCGCTAAAGAAGTTTTCACTTCAAAAATATTTTATAATTCCGTCCAGTAAATGTAAATATTAGTGAATGCTGTTATGTAACCGACACCTCAACATAGCCAGTGTTACCTACTAGTAGGTGAATGCTCCAGCATTTTTCCTCAAGCAAGCGTAGTGCTCGTTTTTTCTGCCGACAGTCGACAGAGGTATGACTTATCGGCGCGGTATCGACGGAGCGGCGACTGCGCGGGCTCAAAGGACCCGCGAGATGACCGACACCTTCGCCGCCCTCCCGCCCCCGCGCGTGCCGCCCCACACCCGCGCGCACACCTCCACATACAGCCAGCGTTGGTCTGGCTGGTGCAGTCGCCTTTTGGTCACTCAGTGGTCAAGTCAGTCAATATTATTGATATAATAATTTGATAAACTTTCTTGAAATGGAAACATTTGTTATAGAACTCCTTATATTTTACACTTGTTTTTATGTAGAAATATGTACTAGTATATATTGAAACATCGGAAATTAGAGCAGAAAAAGGAAACTTTTCTTTCGCAATTTTCTCCTCAATATCTTATGTTTCAGTGTATAGATATATATCTACATAAAAACAAGTTTATATAAATAATAATGTGAACGTAACATTTGTCCGTCAGCTTTTTCAGAGGTAATTTTTTATTGGTAGACACCAACCGGTGCGAAAGGGTTTTTCTCTTGAAGCCGACGCCCAGAGAACTCGGCCATCCGCCGATTTGCAGTTGCACATTATAAAGTAATAAATGCACTTATAAATAAAGTAACATGAGTATGAGGATGATGGTCCGGCCACAGTGTCGGTCCGTTGCTGAGCCAGACACCTCGTCCCGCCGACTGACAACTCGATGCCGCGAGTCCCGCGCGGTGACGTTGCAGTTTCGCTGCGCATACTCTGTTCACTCTTCCTCTGCGTTTTCATATTATGTAATAATTGTAGATATATGAATATATTCATTGAATTTTCGGTTTATTTAATTTCATCATAGGTGATCATAGGTGCAAGCAACTATCAAATTGTGTACTTACAGGTAAATCTCAAGTTAGATGGAAATTAAATGTATCGTAATATAAGAATTCTTAATGTTTTACTTTCGCAATTTTTTTTTATTTGAGTTCTAAAGCATATCTTAGTTTTCTAGCTCTAAACATACTCATCCATCGATTGAGCAATATTTTTTTCCCAAAAATGTAATAAACTCTTCTGTTTACTAGTTTAATTCGTGTATATTAAGATCTTTTGTAATTCACTACGACGCGCACGTGTGAGGACAAACCCCCTACAAATAAGTGCATTGTTTACCTCTAACAACAGTTCCTAATCTTCCACTCAATAGTCGATAGAAAGCGAATTGTTCGATGTAGACGTGTACCGGTCACTAGAAGGGAGTATATTTTGTACTGCGCGGGGGATCGGTGTTTCATCGGCGCGATGGTTATTTTGTAATTTATTTAACTAATTGTTAGTGAGAAGATGTTCGTCTTTATTCACAAGTCATCCACGAACTTTATTCCTGCATTCCTGTCTTTTCATACATATTTATTAGAAGGTGCTTATGGATTGTTTTGTACTTACTTCTGTATCTATTTATTTACAATCAAGGACTTAAGAGGCAGCAGTACAAAAAAAAAACGGTTTCTTCCGATTTATGTTTCTCGTAAACCACTGAGTTTGATGTTACAAAAAACATATTACTTTCTATAAGACATACTTTCCCAGCAAGGTGCCTAAAATGCAATTGGATATATTTGATCCAATATACACAATCTAAAAGTATGTTCTCGAAAATGCATCATGTTAAGGTCAAGTATTTTACATAAGACCAAGATAAAAATACAATAGATAATCCTTCCCGCAAAGGAAAGTATTATTTCTTTGATTAAATATTACGCCTACAATTAAATATTTATTGATTCTGCACTAACGTCCTCCGAACTTACATTGGTTTATGAGAAACATCTTAAAATGCTAAGAAAGGCAGATGAAGCAATGGAGACCGTATGTGACGTGTTTTATAGAATGTTGCTTTTATTGTGTACCTAAGACAGAAAAATCCTTAGGTACTTAGGTACTAATCCGTAGGATTAGTTTTAGACGTAACATTTGTCTTTTCTCTATCGCACAAATTAGCGAAGAATTAAAAAATTTTTTTTTTTTTTTTAGCAAAGTAAGTGAACTATTTTCAAGGGAAACCAATTATTTTTTCGGGCTTTTATTTATGAACAAAAATAATAAATTAATAGTATATACTAATCTTTAAAAACAATAACTTACTAAACTTAAAAATAATCAAATACACCAACATTATTTCATAGATAAAAACGAACTTATAAATAGAACATCTCGTCTAGTTCAGCCGAGGCTGCCAGGGTCACCAAAACACTTCTGGGTGCTCATGGTGTTTATTCTTTGAATTTCTAGACTTATGCCGCGTGTGAAGAAAGCCTTGGCGTGCAAATTACGATTAAAAAATATCTATTTATTACTGAAATATTTTTGAACTAGTGTTTCAGTATCGCTGAAGGCCGGGAGCATGTCTAGCAGTGGCCGAATTTTGTACAGGCGGCGGCGCGGCGGCGGCGGCGACGACGGCGTACGCTTGGCACGCAATATTTCCACGACTTCTACGAGATGAATCGACAGCGATCAAAGAATATTAAATAAAATTCTCGTGTGTAATATACGCAGATTCGACACACGAGTGCAAAGTCACCTCACTAGGCAGTGTGTGGGTTCGAACTTCATTTGCGCAAATCTCCGACGAGTCATCGCTGGTGCTGGGTGTTGGTTCACCTGAACACACACCGCGCTGAGGTTGAGTCGCTCCACGCACGGCCGACACACGTAAGATTTACGATAGCATTTCCAATATAACGCCATACAATTAATTTCTATCTAAAATTTATAAAAACAATTTTTTTTATATTTACATGCCAAGGCTCATCTCGTACGGCGAAATTCAGAGGGGCAACGCAGCCAGTGTGCTGGGTACCGCTGCCGAGACGCGGGCGGCGACGGTTTTCGTATGGACGGACGGATTTTCGTTCTCTCGTATTTTAATTTTAATTTATATTCGTCTCAATATGTAGGTTGAATTTATAAAATATAATAATTTTGAAATTGGCAGGACTTGAAATTCTGCAATTCGAATATCTATAATAAAAAGGCGTTTCTAATTTGTAAAATTTATTTGTGTGTCCATAGTTAGAGTAAGGTTTAATTAAAGACAGCGTTACAGCGAACGATATGAGCGGTACGAATGGATTGGTCATTGGTGAAGATCTGCCCCTGTAAACCGATATAACATAGATAAGGGTAAGTCTTCGATAGAGTGCTTTCTACGTTGAAAATTAACCAAATTTTAAGGTTCGAAAAGTGGGTCCTTTACAAGCTGGGATACGTGTAAATAGAACCTGACAAATACAAAATAAGGAAGCTTGTGCTTTAATCTGCAAAAAACATAATAATGGTACTGTAAAATAAACGTAATCGGTTCGGGTTGTTTCTGAGGATTCGGCAGACCCTTTGTCGCCAGCGGACGAGGAGAAATAAAATTGTTAATAATCTATAGGGCGCGGGGCGGGGGCCCCGCCCCGCGCCCCGCCGCGGGGCGCGGGGCGCGGTGCACGGAGCCAGAGACGGAGGCGCCGAGCAGGGCTGCCTCTGCTTTTAAACATATGGTACAAATATAATAATTTTCTTTTCATAGTAATGCCTTTAAAATTACAAAAGGTAAAATGTTCACATTGTCATGTTTTTTAGGTTTCCGTATCCCGGACGGAAGCCTATTACTAAGCCTATGCCGTCTGTCTGTCTGTCTGTCCGTCCGTCCGTCTGTCTGTCCGTCCGCCCGTCCGTCAGTCTGTCCGAGGGCTGTATGTCTTGAACCGTAATAGGTAGCCCGTTGAAATTTTCACAGAATATGTGTTATTATGGCGGATATAACAACAAATAATAAAAAATTTAAAAAGTAAAAATTAAGGGGGATCCCATACAAGAAACATGTTTTTTATGTTCTTTTTTGTGGTGCGGAAACCTCGGTGCGCGAGTCCGAATCGCACTTGGCCGGTTTTTTAAAAGTATCATCATCAAATTTTTTTGTCACACATTAGATATTAACGCCAACGGCGGCGGCGGGGTGGCTTAGCGCGTAGTAGTTTTCATAAGGGTTTTTTTCATAAATGGCGATCCTTCGCATTAGAACTTTGAAAAGCGTGTGATCGATAGATATAACAAATGGCGCCATTTTGCTGTAAAAATTCTATTAAAATTCTCTTTAGTTTCTGAGATCAAGTCTTCGAAGTTCACGCGGAAGAAAAAACCGGCATTTGGTTACCGTATAGTTTGTATAGAAAATGATACAATTTTACAACAAAAAACGTGTGATTTTGCAGTACTTTTTAGCCTTTAGATTTCTCTAGTCTAGTTATTTATCACGGGCTACTTCTTCAAAAATCCACATGTGGCGTTACTACGCACCTTAACATTAATTCAAAACCATTGCATACATTTGCTAATTTGTCATAGTTTTAAGACATTGATATTAGGGATATTTTTTTACCATCCATTTCAACTTTAAACGAGACTTTAACAATATTGTTTGATCATACCAGGAGGGTGTTTTTCAGGGCATCAATAGCGTCACGCCTACCTCACTGGAAAACAGGCGTGACGGTATGGATGTATGTATATATTTAGCACTTCTTTCAATTTCGCCACCATTATTTTTGGGAATCGACTTAGTGTTTGATACAGATGAATGTTTATAAAGAAAGAAAGTGGGTACACGGCAGAGAGTTCGAACGCACTGCAAGCCTTTTATTATAAAGAGCCGGCATGGTTGACTTAGAATAATAATAATCGGTCGAATGACGCCAGTCACGCACAGCCAATGACACCTTTGCCGTATGGCCAAAAGCCACTAGAAGTAAGTAGGTAGGTACCTAAAGTTTGTTTTCATGTTAGATGCTTCCACGTTCGAATAATATCTCGGTATCTTTCCTTGTAACTTGTAATCCCACAGCGCACTAACGGGTATTGGAATGATCTGGGCGGCCATAAGTACATTTTGTAAAAATGAACGCAAGTTGAAAATACGGGCAGGGCACCAAAGATGACTCATGAGGGAACTATCCAGTAACATTCGTTACGTTGCCCGCGTAACTACAGGCCCGCACAGGTGGGTCGAAACTTGATTGTCGGTTCGAGCGTACGTATATTTCTTTGAGATCCGTGCGAAACAACATTTTCTTAATTTAATATTAGAACCGTGGGTTTTTGATAACAGTGAAGCTTTATGGATTTTAACAGAGCGGCTAAGTGTGTATAGTTTTTATATAGTTTCATTGAAATAAGTACTACTATGACCACTGTAGAAAAAAATTAAATAATTATAAAATAATTATTGTTTTTGTCCCGTTTTTGTAGATATCGAAGATGATTAGTTGCACTTCCCGGCATTTCCCGGCAATTCTTTTTTCTGTATCAACTACCTTGATCTTTCTACTATATAATTTTGTAAAAACTAGCCCCGGAATCACTTGGTCTTGGGAAAAAATGGTCATAGAACGTCATAGGTCGTAATTGCATTTATTTACGAAGTGTAAGTTTTCCTTGTATTTTTAGGGTTCCGTACCTTAAAAGGTAAAACGGAGCCCTTATGAGATTACTCCGGTGTCCGTCCGTCCGTCCGTCCGTACGTACGTCTGTCAGAGGTTTTTCTCGAAAACTAAGAAACGTAGAATCTTGAAATTTGGCATAATGATAGATTTTGATGACGCGCACATATATCGCTAGCCAATAACTAGATAAAATTTTATTTTAGATTATAAAGGGGGGTTAGTTTAGAATGAAAAAAATTATATTTTTATTAACATATCGTGTGGGGTATCGTTGACAAGAGCTAATTGTAAGGATTTTAGAATTTTTAGTGCAGTGGTCTTAAAGAAATGCATAAAAATTTTAAAAAAATTACCGTTCCCCCCCTTTCTCCTAGGTTAACCTAATATTTCGTTTCAAAGTGATATTGGAGACAATTTCAAGTGGACTCAAAATTCACATTGAAAAGTTCACAGAGTTTACCCAGAAAACAGCAGAACTGTATGTACAACTATACACATGGTATCCCACGACACCAACTATACACAAAATATTGGTGCATGGGCCCACCGTAATAAAGCACGCCATTGTTCCAATAGGCCAGTTATCAGAGGAGGCCGCATAAGCATGAAATAAGCATTTTCGTTTATTCCGTCAAAACCTAGCCTGAAAATTTTCAAGGGTTTCTTGTAATCAAGATGTGCTTAACAGATTACTGTTAAGCTCGAATCCGTTATTAACTGGCGTGAGACCCTTGCAAAGGAAGAAAACACAACCTTTATTAAAAGAAACAAAAGATATGCTGCTTCCTACGGAACCCCATGAAGCACAAGACCCGAAGAGTCTGATGATGGGGAAAATAGAGGTGAATCTGAATTGTCATCTGACGAGGAATTCTCATCTTCTGACTGATCTACGTTGTAAATTTGGTTATTCTTATTTCATGTAATTAAATGTAGTGAAAATAACAAAAAAATCATTTTATTCAATGTTAAAATAGTACCTATCCCTAAAATTGCTATAAATTAGTTTGATAGTACACTTACAACCGATTAAACTACAAAAATAATATTGGCCGCCCAAATCGCTCAAATACCCCACCGTGCAGCGCGACAGCCCTACGGAATCCCCGCTGAGATTACCGCTCGCTCTATCTCCAAGAGATCGCCGGGTGAAGGCTCTGTGCATTCTGTTTCGACTTGCTTGGATTGCAGCCCGTTCCGGGAAGTGTGTACCAGGTAGCAGATTGTTTAACTAACATACCTGTGTTTGGCGAGCGAGCTTGGAATGTGCATTGCTTGCTGGGGGAATATTTATTTATGAGACAACCGCGGTGTATGTTTCTAATAATAAGTATTAAGTTCTAATACTAATTATACAGTTTTATAAACATACATGACATATAAATGAAATGAAATGAAGGGAAGCACTGACATGGCACCTAGTTCACCCGGTGTTATGGGCTGACATCACGGATGTTGTAGGTGATGTAGCCAACCGTGTCAGTTTCAATTAAAAATAAATATCTGGGAAACAGGCGTGACGTACCTATAAAGTTTTATTATTGCAGAAACTGGAAAAATATATTAATGCCTACCGAGATAATAGCTTCTAGTAGTAAGGGTATAACAACATTCAAGAGCCAATCTAAAAGTTGACCAGTTTAGTGTAATTACCTATTACTTTAGGCATGCTAAATCAAAAGAGAAACCATTTAAGGAAAATTAAGTTAAAAATTATGTTGTTTTGCCTTCCTGTCTTTATTTTTTTTTATATATGAAGCGACTAATATTTTGCAATTCGGTATGTGTGGCTAAATAAAATAGAGTGGTCAGTGCGCATGATACGACCAGCCAATATAACTCACGTCTCATAAGGTGCCATACCGGAGGCTTTTGGATTACTATGGCTATACTGGACTATAGAAGAGAATACATAGTTGGTTGTTGGTGGCCCAACTCAATGGGCTAAAATTGGAACCTAGTAAAGGACGAGGAAAGGATATCTTTGAAATTAATGACATTATTATGTATTAACACTAACGTTTTTCACTCTTTAAATGGCGATTGCGTCCGACATAATGTTTCAGTTATTTCTGAGATACCTACTAATTCAAAATGGGTTTATATTCGTCGAGACTCTAGTAAGTGATACGCGCTTGTCTACCTCGTTACCTATGTTTCAACTTATATCTCATAGCTGGATATATATAAGTATGATACAGAACGGACTCGTCAATAACGAAAATACTCAATAACTGAGAGGAGGCAAGAAACCTCGGCCGGCTGATGACTAGCAACGCCTGCAGCAGCAGGAGTCGCTGCTCATAACTTTAAATGTCTATTAAAATTCCGTTAAGTTAATTACATTAGGCGCGTAGACTTCATCTCATGTATCTTTGCGCATCCTTCCATAACATTAGGAAGGATTTTCATGAGAGCCATTTACGTGTTTTAGGACACGAATAAGGATCAAAATCAGGTCAATGGAACAGTACATTGGTTGTTGTGCGATACATTTGGTACAGATTTTGTTAGTTCCGCCTCTTGACGAACTTTAATCATTGAATGAATATGTATGTATATGAATAGTATAAATAACGCTATAAAACATTATTTTATACAGAAAAATGACCAACATATTGTCGTGTTGGTTTACAATTTAGACCATATTGATTTGCTTTCACATAAATAAATTGTATTTACTTAATTTTTCAGTAATATTAGAAACTGAAAATATTCTCCCTTTTTGCCTGTGATAGATACTCTGGATGTGTTTAGGTGCGAAAGGAACGGGTTATTTAATAAATTTTTCATATACATACAGATGTTTTGTGTCAATAAGTCATAGTATGACTCTAGCTAGAGCTAGGCTGTGAGCGTAGGAAGGGGGGGGGGGGGGGGGGGGGGGGAAGGCACGCGTTCGGCTTCGCTCGGAATCAAAGAGGTCAAATATATCGGACGTCAATCACCCGTGGTCATCCATCTTGCTGCACCTGAACGGACCCGCCGCCGCAACACCCCCCTCCCCCCTCCGCCCCTCCTCCCCACACGCTTCCGACACAGACAGCCTCCGTCGAGCCCCGAAGAACCAGACAAACAGACGCGATGACGCAACTTGCTGCTTTTATCGTAGCTGAAATCGTAGATTTCATGTTAGTTCAAAATAAATGTTTTGTCACGCACGACTCACGAGTATCAGGTAAAATTTCTAAAATACTTGTTTTTATTAAATCTTAAATTGTACTTCAACGAGTCTTTTGTTTAGTCACTAAATATATATCTCAGAGGAAATATAATATGTGTGTAGCCGGCACGACCAAAGGGAAGCACTGACATAGCACCTAGTTCACCAAGGTGTTATGGGCTGACATAACATAGTGATGGCTCCATGTCAGTTTAAAAAAATATATAAAACTAAAATAATGAATAAGAACTATAGAAGAAAACCAGATGATAATATGTTTATCATCCGTACCTATGTACATATACGAGTATATTTAATTGGCAAAAAAGTTATTTCATTTCTTGAAACGTTTTGAAAATAAATATTTCAAAAACAAATAACAGATGACTCCACTTAAAGGCCTTAATTTTCTCTTTAAGACCCTCAATTTGTTGGTCGAATTTGAGCCGAGTCATACGACATAATAATAGGCCGGTGGTACAAAGCTTGCGAGCTTCAAGTAAGTACACGATTTTAGATAAGTTGTCGATCTCGCGGACAACAAAATGGAAAGTAAGGAATTATTAGTGAAAGGTTTGAGTAGTCTCATTTGATAGAATGATTCCTTCAACGCTGGCGAATTCTGTCTGCTACTTTTCACAACATGTTCTGCGTGAGTGTGAAGGAAAACTTTTCAGAACATATTATGATTTCAACTAAAGTGTCACTACTTATGAGCTTTTATTTTTCAAAGATTATAAAGCCAAAGCTCTAAACGTAGAAAAATGGCTTAGTTTAGTTAGGTACGTATTATATTATGTAGTTAAAATTTGTAACATATCAGTACTGTTACTTTTCTCCAGAACAAGCTGAAGAACTCCAAATAAAAGTTACCAAAGAAAGTATGTAGGTAATGTAATGTATTAATTTTCAACAATATTTACTGAAGAAATTCACGGAATAAGGTCGAAGTTAAAAATACAAAGCATTATCAATACAGTATAGCTAGATGAATTTGGAACGCGTTCTTATTTTGCTCCGACTCGAGCAGGGGTCGGGTGTAGCAAGATGTAGCGCACGCGCAGTACGCGTGCCGAAATACCGAAGTAAACGTTAATTGCGTCACGCCTCCGTCATCAAGCAAAATGGGAAATAAAAATACTAAACGCTTCGGCCCCGGCCTTTGTCATGCGAAACAGGCATTAGTCTAACATTCCCTTTTGGTTTTAAGTAATTTATATGGAATTACGTCGATTGCTGAGGTTTCGTTCGGCCCACGGGCGAAGGGCTCTGTCCTCCGCCACCGCCCCCGCCCCGACTTTATTTCCGCCGGTTGTCCTGCCGATATCTACTTTTGTTTATCTTATCACGGAGCTGTAAATGCCAATATTTGCCGGTGTGAAGCCTTTTAAAAAGCAGACGTACATATTAGTATTCTTCTCTGGTAGCACCACTGAATCTGTCCAGGTCCCGTCCTCATTATGACTTCAGTTCCCCTCACAAGAAATAACACTCAGTCATCAACTATAATTTCATTTCACTTTACTGACTGGTTCAGTAGGTGACATTATCAGTTGCTGGTTGCGGGTTTTTTTTTTATTTAATCCGGTATGGGTGGCTGAGTAGGAGTGGTCAAAGCGCATGCTCCGACCAGCCAATATCACCTCCGAGAAGGTAGGTGTCATACCGGAGACTTCCCTGGATTGCTGGCTATACTGGATTAGACCGTAAACCGTCAACATCAATATCTCCTTAATCCTTGATGAACCAATAGGTGCTGGTTTGTATTAAGCATGATATTCGCCAACATAGCGGATGCTTTTACAAATTAATTGCTTACGTTAAGATATGGTTTCGCTTTAGTTCGGAAATTTTAAAAACACTTTTTTATGTAACTCCAGCACTTTACGAGCTTGTGGGTGTACGATAATTAAGAATATCGCTAAATTGTGTTTAATAAATTAATATCAACCAACTACTCTCAAGGTAGTAAATCTATCAGTTAGCTGGCGGTATTAATCTTGTATCCCTTAATATTTTAATAATATTCTGATTGAGTTCCATTAGTAGCAATCTCCTGCTGGATGGAGCTATGACGAAATGATTATAAGGCTATAAATACCAATAACTTAACCTAACATCTTTAGAGATATATTATGTTTTTATTAATTCTATATTGTAGGTACATATAAGAAATAAAATTATACGGACTTTTATGTAATTATAATAATTAATTATATTATACATTTATTCACACATTTCTTTTTATATAAATTTATTTTTTTTTCAAAATTAAAACCTAAAATTGATATAAAAACAAATGGAGTTTCCACCACCGGCGGCGGCGGCGGTGGGGCGAGCCCAAGCAATTCTGCTTTTTATTAATTAGCATAATTTATTCAATGACGTATAAATTCTATTTAGTGTCCTTTCAGATGATAATGTTACGCAACAAGAATTTGTCAGCCTCGGTAGCTCAGTGCTGGGCGCGGTCAGTGCTTGGATGGGTGACCGCTCGACCGTTGGAGGCTGACCGTGGTTCTGATTCCACGTTAAACTGTAGTTCCTTTCCCTTCGCACCTTACTAGGTGATAGGGTTTATCCCGGCCGGGTTGATACCACCGCACTCGTCAAACGTCGTCGTCACGCAAACGTCGGTCGAAACGGCTATGTAAATAGTTCGTGTTTTCCGTCCAGTTCAGTGTAGCCGACATTAAATGAAGGGAAACACTGACATGGCACCTAGTTCACCCGGTGTTATGGGCTGACATCACGGATGTTGTAGGTGATGTAGCCAACCGTGTCAGTTTCCATAAAAAAATCAATAAGCGATAGCTGACTAAATTCAAGAAGGTTAGAATTCCATAAATAGTAGGAAGAAGCAAGGGAAGAAAGAAGCCTCGGAACCTGATTCCGACCGGATGTGCTACACGTAAATAGTCCGTGAATGCCTCTGGGTACCACGTGGTACAACACACACGAGGAGGCATAAATCATTACAATATTAACCTCAGCAGCCTGTGTCAAATATACAATTTGTGTGAAGTTTACACCCGCCTGTGCCGCTCGGCCGCCGGCGAAACTGGACAAGTCCGATGATGGAATAATTTGATTTGCTTTTCGAATCTGAAAGTCGGCTCTCATTACTTGGAAGATTGATGTGAATAATCTAAAGAGATATGTTAATAAGTTGAGAGATGGTGCTGTTACTGGTGCATTATTTCGTCACGCGATGATAGCTCATTTATTTCTGTTTCAGAGGACTAAAGAATTATTGAATTTTCTTCAAAGAACCCAATCTAAACAATTATTTGTACTTATCTACGCGCTTTAAAAGTTATACTTCTCTCTCTCTCTCTCTCTCTCTCTCTCTCTCTCTCTCTCTCTCTCTCTCTCTCTCTCTCTCTCTCTTTCTCTCTCTCTCTCTCTCTCTCTCTACCTCTACCTCCATCCCACCTCCACCTCTACTCTACCTCTACCTCTACAATACCACCGACATACAAAGATAATTTTGTATGCTGCGACGATTTACCGCAACGATAACGATGATGGTGACGTGGCGTTTTTTCTAAGTTTACTCCTCATTTTCATAACGTCCGTAAAAAAGTACCTACAGCTTCAAAAACAAATCATATTTATTTGATCACGTAGGATAAAATATTTTTATAGTGCTTTGGAGATCCGTTGTCTCTGCCTACCCCACCGGGAAAGAGGCGTGACGCTATGTATGTATGTTTTTTATGTTCTCTATAAATTAAATTGTGACTTGTCGTGTTTCGACGGGAGAGGTAGTACCTAAATATTGTTTAATTCGCGCTGGCGTCCTCCGCGCCCCACCGCCCCCGCCGCCGCCGCCACCGCCTTCGCCCCCGCGCTCCCGCTGCGGGAGCCGCATAAATACTACTTAGCCGAATCAGCGCGACAGCCACCGGCGCGGCGGCGCGCGGCGGCAGCGACCTTCCATTCTCCTAAATAAGCCTTCCGAGAGAAAAACGGGATCCCGCAGGATATTAGTTATAATAATTACATGTGCTCGCGTGGGGGTGATGAGACGGGTGGGGGCGGGATGTGGCCTGCGCGCTGGTGCGCCATAAATATGGAAGAAAATGGTTCAGTGATAGTTCAGCTTGTTTTTGTTATTGATATAAAATTTAAAGAAGTTAATATTACAATTTTATAAATCACGTTATGCTGTCTATTTATAAAAGGCCGCACCACTGACTTATTATGAATGTTTTGAGTGCGTATTTTGTTGTACGCGCTATGGGCCCAAAGTAATGAATGATGTCGGTTTTACATATGAAACTTATTATGTGGAAGTTGTTTCTTATTAGGCACAGAAAATAAGTATTACGTATGTACTTAAATATTGTTCTGCAAAATCGGTTTATGGCGCGTTGTCGTCAAAACTGATTGCTGAAACACAGGCTACTGAAACTATAAATCTTATAATTTGAAATAAAAAACCAAACAAATTCTCTAACTCTCTCTGCATGTGTCCTCAAGACTTTTCCATATTCGAAGGTATTATATAAGGTCTTTAATTAGTAGGTAACGATACGCTAAGGACGTTCCCATACAAATTTTTTTACGATATAAAAAACCTACTCACTCGTCAAATTTAATACGTGAAGCGCGTACGTGGGCTGTTCCGAAAATTGTTAGCCACAGAATAAATACATTTTTTTTTCCTGAAACTATTTTGATTTGACGGCTAATTTAAATACAAATCTCCTTGATGAAAATTATTGGCCACCTATGTGTAGTTCTTTTTTTAAATATTTTTAACGGTTATCCGTCACTCATATTTTATTTGCAACAACGGACGTCTCGCGAGAAGCTTTTCGTGTTATGATTTTCTATATGATTATAAACTAGGGTTAACCTTCAAGGAATCTCACGAAAATTTACAAGCTGCTTTTGGGGAGTCTGCTCCTGCGTTAGCAACAGTTACTTATTGGTTTCGTGAATTTAAACGTGGTCGAGAGAACCTAAACGATGACCCCAGACGCGGCCGACCATCAACTGCAGTCACTCATGAAAACGTCATCAGGGTAAAGTGGCTATTGCGGGAGAATAGACACATTACACATCGGGAGATTCAAGCTGAACTGAAGATTGGTATTGCGAAGTTTGCCTGCCTCAAGCTTTCCGGGAGTTGAATAGCGAGCGCCCAAGGAGCGGCGTCCGTGGCATTCTTTTTCACCAAGATAACGCGCCCCCTCACACACCGGTAGAAACATGGACTATTTGACAGCATCGGGGGTACAAAGGTTATCCCATCCTCCGTACAGCCCAGATTTAGCTCCATGCGATTTTTTTTTATTTCCCACGGTAAAAAAAATGCTTCGTGGGCGAAAATTCAACACCGCAGACGAGGCCCTCGAAGAATTTCGGCGGTTATTTTTCGACCTCCCGCAAGATACGTTTTTTAAATGTTTTGAAACCTGGTTCACCCGAATGCATAAGTGCATAGGGATTGGAAAGGAATATTTTGAAAAGCTGTAAATATTTTTTTTTCATATTCTAACTATTTTTCATTTCACTAACAATTTTCGGAACAGCCTCCTTAATAAGTACGTTTTTTATATCGTAAAATTTTTTTTTCTATGGGAACGTGATCAGTATCTGATACACATACACCCCTTAGCGTATCGTTACCTACTAATTAAAGACCTTATATGAGCTTCACAAGTAACGGCAGCCGTGGGTGAGACTGGTGTCGCGAGTGAGTTACTACAGCAGTGGTGGTGCGAGCGGGTCGGACGTGGCGGCCGACGGAGTTGGCCTCTGACCAGCAGCAGCGCCCAGTTTCTCCACGGTACGTGAGTAGCGGCTGCAGTCGCGAGCCGGCACGTACGCGCCGCTCCGTCAGTCATATCTCGTTTTACGATGGTGTGACAACGAAAGATTTGGTGTGACAAATTTGACAGTGTAAAAAAAATTTATAAACATTTTTAATTATGTACATTTGAAGAAAATATTCATAGCTAAGTAACTATGTAAATAATAACTTCACCTATTTATATCTATTAATCAAACACTGCTACAACTTTTGATGAATACTTACAATTCAGATTCAGATTCAGATATTTATTTCGCCATAAAGAACACACAACAATAACAATATTTCATTGAGAAATATGCATACTCAGTTTCAGTATAGTTCGTCATAATTTTTTTGTCATGTCCCGTTCAGCAGTGCAATCTATAAGGAAGAACCCAGTAAGAAACCTTACAGACCTTTTTTTAAATATAACTTGCATCCTAAGTTTTCATTATGTTAAATATAACATACTATACCTAAGCAAAAAATTTAAAATATTAAGTCAAGATATACCCTTAATAATTTATATATATATTAAAAAGATAATAAAATACAACACAAACAACATAGGGTTCGGTCAACTCTGAAACACATTGTCACTATTTATTGATTTTGTTTTATCAGGGACATTTTCGTACAATTTCGTACAAACATGCTATTATTTTACATTCGCCACATTACTTATTCCTCTTAGTTTGTTGTGTTACCTGTTATGGAGTGTCATGTTCGAGTGACACTGAGATACCATTATATCAAACTTTCATTAGAACGCCTTGTTATAAAAATTCTGAATTTTTTAAATCTGCTTTTCTTCCTTTACACTTGAATGTTTTTGATTTGTTCAAGTTTTCTTCTATGCTTTGCAACAAACCAATACAATGAAGAACTTGGTGTTGTTTCATGCATGTATTTGCAAAATTTAGCCATTTCAGTCAACCTTTTAAGTCCCCGTTCATATGACCTGGGATAAACATCTCTATATAATTCCGACAACGTCCATCCAACAAGTCGCCAGTCATGGCGTCTCGTCGCGCGTGCGCGCTCCGTTTTTTCTCGCCGATACTATTTATAATGGCCACATGAAGCTGGACTAGATATTGAAATAATTGCTTTTTCAACATCGCCTCGCTCCCGCAAATGACATTCGAGATGAAGGCCTCTTTTTGTAATTTTCGACGTTTAGTGCAACCGGATCCAGCGTTCTTCCTACACACTAACAAACTACATGAGGAAATACGAAATACTTGAGAAATCTGAGGGAAAGTAAGAGATTACTACTAATACTATATTCCAGTCCAGAGGGAAGCCTAGTGGGGACATGTTATATTATACTCTTTGTTTCTCTTTTGTCATAATCTATGTGCTACATGTATCTGTTTTTTCTCCTTAATAAATAAAATAAAAAATAAAAATATTTTATGAGAATGAGAGAAAAATGGGGGGGGGGGGGGGGGGGGGGGAGTGGCAGAGGGGGGAGGGGGGATAGATCAGTTGCAAGCCGAATGTAATCACATTGAAAACGATATGCAGATTGTGTGTGTACTCGTACTTCAATCTAATATATGTTTTAAATATGTATCTACTGCACATTTGGGCCGACGACTTTCCCATGCGAGCGGGTAACCGACCGACCGATATGTAAAGTTTGTCAATTGCTGTGTGAACTTTCACAGTATTATTGCCTTGTGTTTTTCGGTGCGTTTTATTGTGGTTGAGGTCCGAAAGTGTTTGAGATGGAGCCGCGGTGCTCTGAGGTTTTTGTTCGGGTGTCACATCCGCTCTACCTGAAGGCCCGGATCACCAAGGTCTCCACTTCGCTATTGCAGATGAAGAGAACAAATTTGGCCGCCCAACCGTTAGGTCATATAGGAATAAATAAAAATGTTCTGAAGGGGCGAGACCACGTCGGGAAGCATTCAAAGTGTCCCACGCTCAGCGGTTTGGCCAATAACAAACTAAAATAAAAAATAGACGAACAACTAAGACGACAAAGATGTTTACTTATTCCAAAAATTTAAACAAGGTAGGTACCTACTTATATAATACTTCAATACATTCAGTGTATACTACCCCGGTCGCTGCAAGCGTAGCGCTGCTTTTCAACCATCTCTTTCACAATCATAAATAAAAAAACCTCCAAATAAAGAGGTGCCAAAACATATACTTATTTCATTCAAACTGAAATAAAAATTATGCAAATAAATAATAATAATAACAGAAAAAACTAATACTTCATTTAATGAAATTATTATTGGAAAAATTCAAACATATTGTGTAGGTAATTGCAACACAAATAGAACTACCAATGAAACCGAAACTCACTAATGGTTGTGCTGGATTCTCTGTTCTCCACAATGAAAAGTTTAATATTATATTAAAGAAATTATATGAAAATCGACTCACTCCTCGCGAAACCACGACCAGTGAGGTGTCATGCCAAAGACAATTTATGAAATATATATGTGTATTTATGTTGTTGCATGTTGTTTACATACTTTCTCAAATAAAAATAAATGCTGCCTTTTACGGCCATTCATTATGTTTCGGGTTGTAAATATTTTGTCAAAACCCAACTGTGTCGTCCCTATGCTATTCTCGAGTGCGACAATACTTTTTATGGCTTCGCTTTCACGTCCCACGGAACCCTATTGTCTCATGAAGACGGACGGGCAATTAAAAGTTGTCCTGTTAATTAGTAATGCTCTGTCACCCTACTCGATATTGTGTACGTGTAGCGATTCCTGAGAACTATATTATTTAAAAAAATTCATGTTAAATGTGAGTTTACTAGTAATAATTTTTTACGCATTCCGTTATTTCAATTGCAAATATAAGTTTATTTTCTTCTTCACTTTCAGTTTAGTATAACATGATCAATCTAATTGGAAACAAATTACGTACCTATACTACCATACAGCAAGATAGTATGGCACTACACGATTATGCTTATCATAATTTGGATCCACTGACGAGAGACAAAAGACAATCAGTGATCCAATAAGACTGAAGATGAACTAAGTTATCTGAAATTGAAGGACGAGCTAATCAGTGAGTTAATATGTGGAGCTAGTAGGTATAGGTAATATTTTGAATGATACGTTTCTAAAAGAATTAATACCTACCCATCAAAATTACCTACTCTAAAGTCAGAGAACCAAATTCTAGTAATCTTTTGTAAAATTTGATTATAAATAAATGTCAATACAGACCTTAGATATCTCTCTCAGTCTCCAAAACTGTTTATCTAGACGTTCTATGATCAACAGATATTATATTTTGTGGCGCAGTTTATCAGCGAGCACGTCGCAACGCGCGCGGCACGGACCGCCAAGGCTGCACGGGCGCCCGTGGTAACCTTCCGCCGTGGTTTGTGGAGCATGACGCGCGAGATGACGCCCGGCTAGCGCCCGCTCCGCTCGAGGCTATTCTACACTCCACACGCCCAGACGCTGAGCCGGTGCAAATATAGTAATAGTTAATAATATGCGCATACGCAACTTGATATGGTGCGTAACGAGGCAATCCGCCGACGCACCAAAGTAATCGATATTGGACCCCGGGTGGCTAAGCTCAAGTGGCAGTGGGCTGGGCACGTTAGCCGAAGAGACGACGACCGTTGGAGTAACCGTGTCCTACAATGGCGGCCGTGGACTGGAGAACGGAGTGTGGGAAGACCACCTGCCAGGTGGGACGACGACATCAAGTAAGTCGGCGGACAGCAGTGGTTCCGTACCGCTGAAGGCCGGGAGGACTGGAGGAAAATTGGAGAGGCGTATGTCCAGCAGTGGACGCTTACACGCTGACTGACTGACTGACTGACTGCATACGCAACTGAAATTTCGTGTAGCACTCAAGGAGAAATAGGTTTGTCTTGAACCAATGCTGGTGTTTTAGGAATAATAACAATCACATAGAGCTTGCAATCTTAAACCCGACGGAAGACCAGAAGTGAAGAGGGCGAGACATAAATACATACAGGCTGTCCCAAAACTCAACGTCAAGCGGGAACCAGGGTGTAAGGCCAATTTATGACTAGCCAGGGAAAAATAAGAAAAAAAAATTCTGAGTCATTTGTTTTTTTAGAAAAAAAATTTGAACTGAATATTTTTTTTTGGTTAAACTACAGGCATTCTGGTTTTATATGGGATAGTGATCAATAGCAGAGTTATTTAGGCTACCAATAAAATAAAAAAAAAATTACAATTATATTTGCAAATTTGTAGCCGTAGTACCTAAAAATGTTGTACGAGAAATTTTCAAAGTTTTTCAAAAAATGCTCATATCATAAAAAACAAATGACTCCTATTTTTTTTTTTTTCTTATTTTTCCCTGGGTAGTCATAAACTGGCCTCCTCCCTGGTTGACGCTTGACGTTGACTTTTGGGACACGTTGTATATAAAAATAAATACACTCACACAAGCACACACTCTCACACTCGTTCACAGTCAAGCACTCGCCTTCCCGCACACACATAATTATTATAGGTAGCACACGCCACATACACAAAAAAAAACACACACACACATATAGGTAGGTACATTGAAAACATAACACAATTTGCCTTTATTGTTAATTTATTTCTTTATTGTACATGTTAGCATGTAGTATGTAGTATTTGGGTTTGGTTTTATTCAGGAAATCTGTAAATTACTTTATTTTTACGGTACGTACGTACCCAAAAGAAAAAAAACGAAACCCTTATATTATAGGGTCACTTTGTTGTTCGTCCGCCCGTCTGTCCGTTTGTCAAGACCCTTTTTCTCATGGAGAGGTAGAGATATCTAATTGAAATTAATATCAAATACCAAGCTCTACTCTTCTTTGGAGACGCGCTGACAGAGTACATAAGCATCAAATTTATAACACCCTTGTTTTTGCACCGGGTGGGACTTAATTAAATAAAATGAATAAATATTATTATACTAGATTATTTGTATGACCGTAAGTATTCCTTATCATTGGGATTTGGTGACTGAAATCAGAAATTAACAACTTATTTCTTTCAAACGAATCTTTGAAGACGTAGACTCAAACTTTGAGACTAAAGATTACGCACGCACCGTTGCTCTAGTTACGTAGAACAACGTTAATAAATGTGGCTGCGTATTGATTTTTGTCTAGTTGCTGTAATAGTCGAATTTAGTCAATCGATAATTGGAAAGTTTTCCCGAATGCAATCACCCATTAACCGCAAGTCGACATTGGAGCACCCGACGCGGTAGAGCGGGGTGAACGGAGGGGTGGGGAGGGGGGGGTCGATGCGTGCGTGCGAGCAAAGCAGCCGCACCGCCAGTCATTATAGCATTAAAGTTAAAACAGGTGTGAAATTAAGCACACTTTTTGCACGGCTAATAGATTGTTGTATTCTGAGCACTTTTCTAATTTCCCCAGACGCGGGGCACGGAGGGCGGCGCGGGCGAGCCGGGCGGCGGCGCGGAGGCAATGCGATGCAATTTGTTGGTCGCGTAATACCCGCCCATTACAACGTCAGAATCGATCTAAACGATCGTTTCAAACGCCATAATTTTGGCCCCTAATGGGAATGATTTGAGATTTTCATCTTGTTATAAATTTTAGTTTCGCGACGCGCCGCGCCGTGTTGTTTTTTCGTCGTCAAATTATCGTACTTTTATTCCGACAAAGTGTTTTTTTTTTACCGGCGGCCGCTCGGCCTGGCCGCGGCGAGCTCGAGCGGTACCTCGCGCCTTGATTGATGGACGATTATTTATTGGAAACAAATTGTTTCAAATTGTGTCGTGCCGCGTGCGTGCAGCGGCGCGCTCCGCTCGCTGAAGTCGGAAGCTAAGATGCTTATCTCCGGTCAACTTTAATCATATCAACGCACCCATGTAGGTACTCACCTGCTTGCCACTTTGATAAGTACCTACCTACAAATAATATTTACTTATGTCTGAAAGTTGATAAAAAACTAATTGAGCGAGGTCTAAGAATATTATTCGTAGAGTGAGATCGTGTCCAGGTTATGGTGTCTTACTGATCAAAATAAAATTTCCCTGAAAGTTAGTAGCAGTCATTAAATACATAACATAACACATAAATACATATTTCAGATTTTTATAAGGGTTCCTGTATTTACTTGAAGGAAGGCAAAAAAAACGCGTCTGTCCTGTCACTGCGATAGGAGGCTGCTACGATACGTAACTATTACTTAATCTGTGACGATACGTCTACTCTACTCCTATATTCCGTGGATACGGGATGTCATATCACACGCTACCACAATACACACACAGTCAATATTGATATTTGTCATCCCAACATTCTATTGAAAACTTAGTAAATATCCCATTGTACAGGCAGTTTTATGGGTTTTATTGTGAGGTTAATATGAAATTATATCTACCACTATGTATGCGTATATAAATAAGCCAACTGATCTTACAAAACGTTTTTTCTGGTGACATATGAAATGGAAAACCAGGATACGTATCTTCGGAAAACTCTCTGTGAAAATAATAACTAGGTACAACACGATAATGGATGAGGTTCCATCGGCTGTTAGACCACAGAACGGCGATCGGCAGCCGTCTTCCGCCAGCCGGCGCAGCCCCGACGCGGTTTCTTGCTCTGTGGGTTAAATCTGTAGAACCTCATCAAATTTACCAGCTTGCTGAGAGCTCCATTAAATTCTCCATGAAACGAGTTAGAATGCGCGTGACAAAGATCTATAGATCTTCACTTTTAATAGTCGTCGGTATTAGATTTGTTTGTTCGTTGTGTAGGCGCATTTCTTTCAGGTTATATTTTGATTTGGCCCCTCTCGAGTCAGCAGTCGGTTAGGTAGACGTTTTATTTAAAACGTGTTCCCAGTGCTCTCGATCATATTTTAATAAGTCTTCTATAAACAAAATCACTAATTATCACAAAAAAGCATGACAGCGGAGCGCCACGTCATCCCGCGGCGGCGGCGCGGAGTTGGCGGCAGCGGCTGCGGCGGCGGCGGCGGTGCGACTCTACACGTCTAGAAATATAAAGTTGGAGTGTCTGTCCGGTATATAGATTTGACAGAAGAGTATTCACTCAAGCCGGCCGCAGCGTGTGGAGAGCCGCGTGTGTAAACACTACGCGGCGCGGCGGAGCGTCTTCGCGCCCCGGACGCAGACTTCGGGACGCCTCACACCGCCCCCCCCCCCCCCCCCCCCCCCCCGAGCATCTGACGCCGAGGACCGGCTCTCGAGAGCTCCGAGTGGCGCTCGCTTTGTTATTTCTGGCTTCGTCTGATAGGAAATCATCTAGTGTATAAATAAGCATACGTCTTCAATTTGTAGGACAATGCTGGTCCCTGTTCCACTTTGACTTTGACGCTTCTTAGAGCAAAATGCTTGGTTTGATTCTTTCCAGTTCAGTAATTTTAAAAATATTAAAATTGGTATGTAGGTGCATTGCATCCTTCTCTCTTGAAGCTTGATGGTATTTACATCGCTGTCAGTGTACGTACACTGTCTGATAGTATTGACTAATAACTCAAGAAAAAAGAAACTATAATATATGCTCGTAAAACGGCAAAATGACAAACCTAACTGTACGAAAGCGGAGGGTCATCGGCACGCATTCCGATTCGGCATCAAGCTGCATGGAAGTATCCATTTATAGTAGGTAGGTATGTAAGAGTCTCGTTGCTCGGCTTGTTTACTAAGATACATCGAGTACAAGGAAACAGAGGTACGTGCTCCTCAGTTGTTTGCCGCGCCGCCCGCCCCGCCGAAGTCGCGCGCGATCCACTTCAACTAGTTTCACGCAAATACGGCGCGGCGGGACGGTTTTAAGCAAACAGCATCCCCCCGCTCGCTGGTTCGGTGCACCGCTTCCCCGCTCTTTCTCCCTCCCGCCCACCTCAGATATCTCTAAGCTCGTCTCGTGTTAAATACGAAATTAATTTATTGAACGGCTCTGGCTAACGGCACCGGCTGAAGGCGGCTCGCGCGAGCGACTTTCGACCGAGCCGTCCGACTGCGCCGCAGCCTCCGTGCCCCCCCACGATCGCGGCGATAAGGCCTCTTTTGCGGCGCCAGGCTCGCAAAATGGAACCTCTCAAATTCGAGAGGCGGAGTGAGTAAATAAACACAGTCGTAGAAACCGACTACACATCATTACATCAAAGAGAAATGCGCATTGACGCACGACATTACACTCTATCGTAGGTGTAGTTAAGAGTCTGTTTCACGTAGCAGGCTGCGGCTGCCTACTGGGTTAGTAGGGGGTCAGTATATTGCGCTCGCGAGCGAAGCCAGCTCGGCGCGGAGTCGGCGGAGCGGTGTCGCGTTGTCGACCGTCGACATCTGTACTAGTCGATGACACTATCCAGCTAGACTGTATACAAATTCTTATATGAATTCCAAACTGACGAGTACATATACATATACAACCCTATAAAGCAATAGTCAAGGAGCTTTGAACCAGTGCAGCCCGATCGTTGTTCTGTGGCAATAGTATATCAAGTACCTAAGTAGGTATGCGCATAAAATCGAGTAAAATTTCTTAAGACGAGACGGAAGTGAACTTTCTCCATATAAAATCTTCTTTCGGGGTTTATGTTTTCTAGCCCCCTAAATCTTATTTAACTTTTTTGTTTAGATGAAATATACCTACTACACTACTACTAATGTATTGTGAAGTTCATTAAGCTTTATTGAGTCCATCACTTTAGATATAAAAAAAATCAAGATAGGAACGTAGATTCGGCTGTCCTTATTACAACAAAAACAGAATTGTAAAAATCCGATAATGTTTAGGGGGGTAAAAAACATTAATGCCGAAAGACAATTTTGTATGGAGAAAGTTAACTTGCGTCTCGTCTTAGCTAATTTGATAATCTGGTAACTTCCTGCGCCAATATCAATATTTAATAGGACTTGGTTCTCATAATCAGTACTTAGGTTCGCTGACCGCGGTGTGCCATCTCCACATTAGAGCAACTCTTAATTTCCGTCACGCGTTCATTAAAATTCCCCCAAAGCCTTCCACAGTATTGACCCGCCTACAGCCAGTACGTTCAAACCGTACGTTTCCCTAAGTGCCGAGATTGAAATCACATTACCAAGTTTCCTGGCGGGAAAAATACGATAATTTCGTAGAAATGTCATTAAGAACTTCAACACTCGCTTCCGAGGCATCAATCATCATCAAAGCGTTTCTGGTTCGTCGACGTGTAACCATTTAAACGTTTAGATTTAGCCTGCACTACGGTGAGTTACTTGGTCAGTCTATCTATACTGCGCTGCGGTTGAGTTACCATCACATCTTCGTGAGAAGCGACGCATTGCATCACCGGTCGTTTTTCGAAAGGTAATGAAGAATTATCCTTGTTTTTTTATTTTAGTGCGCGGTTAATTGAATAATCGCGAATGCGTGTAAAAAATATGAATTCGTGAATCATGTTTATTTTGATAGCTTGGCTGAGTATTCTCGTTTCTTCGACGATTGAGATGCCGTTTCTGTATCTGCGTGTGTGTGTGTGTGTAGGTAAATAGTGTAGCTGAAGTCAAACCAGTATACCTCCAACCATTATACTTACAAACCATTCAACAGCAAGTGATTGCTACGAGCTTCCTATTAAATAACGGTTAGCGGTTTTTCTATTACTGACCTTCCTGTAGAAACATATTATAACGTTCTGAACTTACGGTGTTTTTAATATTTAATTATTTTTAAAAGTTTACTCACTCTTGTTTACATCGGTGAGGCCTTCAAGCGCAGTGTTAACAGGCCCTGTAATATTTAGCCATCGAATATGTATTTAGCCAATCTGCTCGCATGGTATGGTAGGTATACTTGCTTCGTTGAACGTGGTTACACAAATTTGGCTGTGTTGACAGCACCATTATCGATCCCTCGACACAGGGACATAGCTGGTTGTGATAAAAGCACAGATTAGGAAAATAAAACAAATTTATTAGCAAATGCGGTGTCATACCGTACGTACCTCCATCCATACTAGCAGAGCTACTAGTTATATATAGGTACCTCCATCAAAACTATAACAGTGTAGCAGTGTAGCTAGTTATTGCTGGAACCGAATCTATTCGCTTTATCTCCATAATTGCCTCATAAAATGTGTAAGACAAGTGAACGAACAACCCCAAATAGAAATAAAAGTCCGGCCCGATGTTGTTGATAAACTAATCCGTGTCGAGTTTATTTGTTTTTAATTATTGTTTATTGTGACCCCAGGCTCTCCCTCGCTCCGTATACTCGCCCGCCACTAATGACTTTATCACCACACTCGGCTCGCCACCACGCAGTACACGTAGGTTTCGATAAAGGTTTTAAAGATTTTTGTTTAGGTTTAGTGTTGATCTAAATATACTTAACATATAAATGTGTTATATAACTAAACAGTTCAGATACTTCACTTCACAGATAAAGTTTGTTTGAAATTTCCCAAGCTTGAATAATCTCTTACAAAGCAATGATTAACCAAACAAGTTATTTTGAATTTAAAAGATATTGATTCAGTTTCGCAAACGGCTCTGTGAATTTTGATAATATGAAAACCGATATGGTTTATTATACCCATCATGGATATAATAAACCATATTGGTTTTTTACACACATAATTACCTATGCTAGGTAATAATGTGCATTTGATGCAGCCAAAACACTTCACCTCGTGAAACCACGCTCGCGAAGTGCCATGCCAGCAGACACATCCTGCAGATTTATCTTCTTTGAATCTGGTTATACTTGCTATACACACCTCATAATTTCTTGCAAGCGGTACGGTACTTGAGTACAGCAGTATGTCGGTCGGTAGTGTGTATATTGTGTAGAGGCGGGTCGGCGATGACGTCACGCGATCGTTTCATTAGGCGGCGACACACGCCGGCGCTGAAATCCATTTACCTCACTGATTTATTGTGTGCTACGCGAGTACGAGACTCAAGGTTTCCTATTACGAGTATTTCGAAACGCAACCGCTCTAAATAATCGATAGCTTTAAAGGTGAAACACTTCTGGTGTATCTCTGGGCTCCTGAGGGAACGCTTTGACAGGCTGATAGATAGATAGAAATACCTACTTTATTGATCCAAAAACGTTTTCCAGAAACTATAATTTATATGATTTATATTTTACTTCATCGTTTTAATTTTTGTTTACTTTATTCACAGAACAGCGACCGGCAGCATTCTTTGCTGGTCGGCCAGGAGCGCGCCTTCCTGAGATCCCGCGCATACTATCGACAGCTCCTCCACTATTATTTTATTTGTTTAGTAGAGTTTATTTTAAATTATTGAGTTGAGTTTTATTTGCTCCGCAAAATCGCATCGAATGGTGTAGTGACGAGAGCTCGATTTACGTATTTCGAACTTATACGCGCTCCGATTTATATCCACAGACTACTACGGGCTTATGCCCGTAGTAGTCTGTGGACCACAACTAAATAATCGTACAACTAATATATTTTATTGATAGTTTTAAGTCCGCGCCTTCACGTGCACGAAATAGCCGCAGTGATAAGGTGTTTAACACGTGTTTAGGGGCCGTTCACATACCAATTGGCCACTTTTTGAACGCTTCCCGCCCCGCGCGAGCCCCTCTCACCGCCTGCTAGCCCCACTCCCGGTCGCTTCCCGCCCCGCGCGAGCTCCCTTCTACCGCTCGGCTCTGCGCTCCGCCTTCCCGCTACCATACCTCATACCTCAGCTGATGGGACGCCGTTTCTCTGTATCTTTCTTCGTAGCGATAGCTCTAGTAAAACATAATACCTCGTTGACTGCCGGTAATTTCTTTCAACTATATGGGAAATGCCACTTTGACAGACAGATAAATGTTAACCCATACTTAATTGGAGGTGGTGAAATCGACCTTTTATCGATAATTAATATAAGTAAGATAATTAATTAGTTATAATTACCCACAACATAGGATACACAACTACACTGACCCTGAAACAAAGTAATAAAAAAATATTTAATTATATGAAGTAAGTAGGTATATTATACTCTAGCGTTTCGTTATCATCGTTGTTAACTTGTACCAAATTCTCCTATCAGCAGGTAAACAGTTTCGTCCACAGAAGCAAGTGTGCCTGTAGGTAGCGGCGCAGTCGGCACAGCGGGGCGGTGGCGGCGAGGGCGGCGGCACCTCTCAACCCAACCGGTCCAACCCAAAAGGTCGGTTGGGTTTCTTTAGATTAGAGCTCACATACACTTTTTAGATTAGAAACATTTTCTAAATGAGGTTTCGACTCATGCTGATAACGGAATCAGTTAACGGTGCGTACTAGAATGCGTTTTGCAGAAAAATGACGCATTACGCATAAACGCATCTTCATTGTATTTACATAAGTAAAACAGTAATAATAGTGAAAGTTTGGCATGTTACTATAAGCATATACGACATATCATCATACCACGCGCTGTATCCCGATAATAGGGGTAAGCAAAGTAATCGGTGTTGTGCTGCAAGAACTCTTGTAAATTACAGTACAACACCGATAACAATGTTTAGCAAAGTATTAGGACAAGATAAGCTATCAAGCAGCAAATAAGTCACGAAGACCCACCTGCCGCATGATTCGGTCGAAGGATCGTGCCAAAGTGAGAGGTGGCTATCCTGTCGCCCTTTACCACAGTCACCTTGTACGACATACTCTGGGAGAGATGCAGATGCACTATTATAGGGGTAAGCAAAGTAATCGGTGTTGTGCTGCAAGAACTCTTGTAAATTACAGTACAACACCGATGACAACGTTTAGCAAAGTATTAGGACAAGATAACCTATCAAGCAGCAAATAAGTCACGAAGACCCACCTGCCGCAAGATTCGGTGGAAGGACCGTGCCAAAGTGAGAGGTGGCTTGCCTGTCGCCCTTTACCACGGCATCTTGTCCTTACCCCCTAGTCGCCTTGTACGACATACTCGGGGAGAGATGCAGATGCACTATTAAGTACTTTTTGAAATGATAGGGGTTTCTTTCTACAGTAAAGTGCTTTTTTTTTTGTGGAAACTGACACGGTTTGCTACATCACCTACAACATCCGTAAATAAATAATATTTGTTTTATCGGGTGTCCATTCCATCGGCTATGTAAATAGATTGTTTTCAGTTTATTTCAGTGTAGCAGGCACGATAAAAGGGAACCGCCGACATGGCGACACGCTTCGACACGTACCTACAAGGTGTTTTGGGCTGACATCACGGATGGTTGACGTAGCATTATTACATTCCATAAACAAATTCCTAGCGGAAAAAGCTATATGCATGCATAACGTCACGCTTGCCTGCCTCTGGGTTAGGCAGAGACAACGTACCTATCCTACGTGTCGTCTAGCTAGAAGCATCTTCCAAATTCATAATATTGTTCGAATGCATCTCTTCCCATGCATGTCGTAAAAGGCGACTAAGGGATAAGGACAAGATGCCGTGCTAAAGGGCGACAGGCTCGCCACCTCTCACCTTGGCACGGTGCTTCCACCGAATCATGCAGCAGGTGGGTCTTCGTGCCTTGCTTGCTGCTTGATCGATTGAATCTTGTTCGAATACTTTGCGAAACGTGGTGGTCGGTGTTGTGATGTAATTTACCAGAGTTCTTGCAGCACAATACCGATTACTCTGCTTACCCCGATTGTCGGGATTCAGCGTGTGTGATATGTTTGTATGTATTTAATAAACCGACTATGGTTTGGGATACTACGCATTTAACGTTTTGGAGTTTGGAGGACATTCATACCCGATGATATTGGAGAGGGAATTCTCAAAATGCGATTTGTAACTACTTTCGTGTGAAAGATAAATAACAGGATATCGAAGGACGCGTCAGGGTCGACCGCCATAAAGTCCGGGGCTGGTAGCTGCGGAGCCGGTGTGTACTAAAACCTGACAAAAAGCGCCATAAACCCATAAAGTAATCAGGTAAGGGTTTCGAAAGTTTCTTGGCGCTCTTTCGTGTAAGTAAAGGGTTGTCACCGCTATATATAGGTGAGGTAATGTTTATATAGGTCGCTACAACGAAATTATTGCATATTCATGTAAACATTTTGTATATATAAATATCTAAGTAATGACAAGTTGTCTAAGATTGTATTATGTTATGGTATATGTGTCAACTATATGTATATATGTGGAAATTCAGCACAGAAGGAATAGGATAGAATAGAAATGCTTTATTGCTTCAAGAAACATTCAACAGTAACAAGCACATTATAACATTTACAAAAGGTGCAAAGGCGGAATTATCCCTTGCAGAGATTTCTTACAGCCAACCTTTGGATGTTTAACATTTGATTAATATAGTGGAATGTAAGTAGGTAGTAGCAAAAGAGTTGAACGTGAGAATTTATGATAAAATAATAATTATAATATTTATTAATACTTAATACACGTAAGTGCATGCTAGTTAAACAAAAAACCATACTTGGGTTAATATATATAAATTACTAAATATATAAAATATAATATACAAATAAAAATACATGCATACCTACTTGATACAAAAGAGGTTTACTTACCTATTGAAGAATCAAATTTATTGCGATTAACGTTTTACATCATTCTTGGAAGTATTTATTTATTTATTATGTATGTATTTATGTATTAAGAAATTATAAAACTTTCAGTTGTTTTTGCACCGCACACCGCACCCATCAACTTTACTCCGCAATCCCAGATATGACTGCTAGAGAAGTCCGCCTTTGTCTTTTGTAGTGTTACCTCATGGTGAATTTGCTTCACCGAAGAGACGGCAGTATGCCTGCTCCGTAGCTCTTCTATGCAGCAGGCAGACTTATTGAAAAATGTAATTTCTTCTTTTAATGAATATTATTTATCCTTTGATGTGTAGTTTCACCAGAGCGATGTGTATGTGCGCACTAACATTAAATATAACATTGCAGCTGCAGATACAAAAAGGTTTACCTGGAAACATTTTGACCATATCATTTGCACCCACGCCCGTCTAGTCCGGCCGAAGGGTTGGTGCGCGGGGGGCGCGGGCCGGGAGGGAAGCGAGTACCGTTACTCGATAGCTACAAACTCACAGTTCCCGGAAGGTTGTAAGCTCATAGCCGACAAAAAGTGTACTTACTTACCAGATATTACGAATTCCATTGTGTGGCACTTAGGAAAGTTTCGCCTTATCGCGAAGGGCTGCGCTTCGGGAGACATGGATTAGTTTGGACTGGTTTGGAGGAAGCGCGCCGCCGCCGCGCCGGTAGGACACTTTTAAATTGATAGTTGGTCTTGAGTGTTAGAAATTTAAAACATAATATGTAAACATTTGACGGTGAAAAATTGTAAATCTATTTGGTAGGTATATTTTTACGAACTGAACTCACCGGCTAAGAATTTATCACTATAGGCGAGTAGATCAGTATTGGTTTTTTAATTTTTGTGATTAATATAAATGATTATTTATGAAAAGTCTTTACTCATAGTCGTTTTTACATGTGTTCCGGGCCAAACGTATGGCCCATAATAACGAGCATTCTGCCGGCGCGACGACTTACAGAGAACTCTGTTCTCTGTTCTGGAGTTCTCTGCTGTCGACCATCCCGACAGCCGACCGAGTGCTCATCATTATGGATCATACGTTTAGTCTGAAACGTCGAACAACACAGCTCCAAAACGAACGTGCGTAAAGACGTTTAATTTATAAACGTGAGCCCAGTGTGTTTAAGGTAGGTAGGTATCCTACATGCCTATTCTCAAATCAAAACAAACGTGTAGTTTGCATAATAAATTTTTATGGCTTAGTAAAGTGAATCTCCCTGCACTAAGCCATAACATTTTGTTGTGCGAGCTGCACGTTTGTTTTGATTTGAGAATAGGTAGGTATCTATCTAACCTATCTGGGGGCATATATCTCAATAATCTGGGTTTAGAAACGGAGAACAGAGAAGTCTGGGGTTGAACCAGGAGCAGTGCGATGAAGGAAAACACCGCACGGAAGCCTGCACGTACACACAATGCCCACACGTGTGTACAATTTTCGTGTTTGGATTTTTTTTTTGTCCATTTTGTTCTATCGTAGAACTAATAGTAGAACTAGATGGATTAACTCGCTCGGTAGCTCGGTGGTGCATCGCTTCAATGATCGATCGCAGAAGTAAGCTCACCGGGCGCAATGTACTTTGAATGAACGTCAGACCGTTGAGACTGGCCTTGGTTCTGATTCCTTCCTTACCTTACTCGGTGGTAGGGTTAAATCCGTCCGGATTTAACCCTACCACCGCAGTGAATGAAGGTCGGTAGAGTGGATATGAAAACAGTTTATGTTTTCTATCCATTAAGTGTATAGTCGGTACGACCAGAGGCAGCACTGTCCTGAAACCTAGACCAGAAAAGTGTGATGGGCCGACATTACGGGTGTGTAAGTGTTGTGGCCAAACTTGTCAGGGTTCCATAAAAAGTATGTTAGGTAGGTACGTCCAAGTACAGTGTGAGGCCGGTACTTAAAAAAAATAGCCCCACTGCGTCTCTCCCCGTGCATGTCGTAAAAGGCGACTAAGGGATAAGGACGAGATGCCGTGCTAAAGGGCGACAGGCTAGCCTCTCACCTTGGCGCGGTCCTTCCACCGAGTCGTGTAGCGGGTGGGTCTTTGTGCCTTATTTGCTGCTTGATAGTTATCTTGTCCGAATACTTTGCTAAACGTGGTGGTCGATATTGTGTTGCAATTTTCCATATTTCTTGTAGCACAACACCGATTACTCTGCTTACCCTGATTGCCAGGATACAACGTGTGTGGTATGTATGTATATGTATGTATATGTCCAACTTATTACAATACTGTTTCGACTAGATCCGTCCTCTGCATCGCAGTAAAAGCAACTTGTAGGTACGATACACACTATCCAATTTAGTAACGCCATTACAATAGCCACAAAAACAGTGCGTGAAAATATTGACAAAAATATCCGCAAAAACTGATTGTTCCGCCAAAACAATGACAGCAAGTGTGTCAAAAGGCTCCCGAAGCGCTGACAGATCGAGTGCCCGCCCAGTGTTGACAGATGTCTCAAAATAGTCTCATACATAATATAATAGCAAACAGCTCGATAAAAACAAAGGGCGGCCACAGCGGCAGACACGCTGAAACCATCTCGTTGTCCCGCATCTCGATTTATACGACGTTTTGGCGTACAATACGTCTCAGATTTCGGGTTGTTTAAGTGGCTATAGGGCGGCACTCGGACGAATGAAAGTTTATCCTTAATTCATAATTTTCGAAAAACTGTAATCCCTTCTCCTAGCTTACTAGGTAGGTGGAAACTGGAATGGTAAAACCCTCATAAAACCTACCCAGATTGGTATCACCCACGTTCCACCCGGCTATGAAAAATTATTTATTTCTGTTCTTTCAGTCAGTTTAGCCGGCACGAGCCCAATGAAAGCACCTGTATAGCACTGAGTTACAAAAAGCATGTGGCAGTAACGGACTGTCCCCAAGAGTCCAGCTGGTGACCAAACCAACCATGTTAGGTTATTTGAAAACAGAAAAACACTGGGCGAGAGCGATACCATGTCAGTCACATGAAAAAGAACCACGACTGAATTTCACAATCCCCGGCTTAACAAATATCGGTCGATTAAAATGACACATTAGTTAACCATCAGATACAAGTCAGCCGAAGGTGGTGAAATCGGCCCTTATTGAGATGCCACGAGGTGGTGCACAAGCTGAACCTATTATGTCTACGTGCGGGTGGCGGAGTCAGTCTTGTAACTTGATATGTCAACACAAACAGTTTGAGAGTTGATCTATTTGAACTTTTATTTAGTCGGAAGCAAATTGGATTAGCGCGGCTTATGAAGAGGAGGAGATCTGGATTAACATTCGCGATGGCTACTAACTGACGAATTGTAAACTCGAAAAAAGTGCTCTGTTAGGTACCTAAATGTATTTTTTTATTTTATTGTATTCAAAAATGTTTAGGCTGTATATCAGTAATATTTCTTTACAAGTATCCTATTACTTTAAGTGATCTAAACTTGTATATATTTATATAATTGATTTCTCGGAAACGGCTCTAATGATTTGGATCGGTCGCCCAGGTACTCCGTATATTCTTTAAATTTCTGCTGAACTAATCTTGTCTATATTAAGATATGATCTGAAAAAAATGTATGAATCTGAGTGTAGGTAGGTACCTATGTACGAGTATAATACGGCAACATTTAAATTAAACTAGCGCCCTTCCCCCGCTTCCACCTTTGCTTCCACGGCTTCTGTGGTTGCTTCCCCGCGCTCGCTTGGCGTGGGAGGGGGATGGAGGGGTGGGGGAATGAACGGTCGCATTTTAGTTAGATATAGCAGATGTAGTTTTTATATGCTAAAGTCTGATCTAAATAAATGGGTGTTAAGTAGGTAGTCGTTTTATTCATTAACTAGTTTTCTCACTGCTTTGCTCGTATTACATCTAGAAACTATTTAAGCGAAGCCGTATAAAAATTGCCATATCCTCAAGTTACTGATTCAAGTTTACAACATTTTTGTATTACAGAAAATGTTTTATAAACTTTTTTTGCATTGTCTAACGTCTGTGACGTCACAACAGCGGAGTCTGGTTTAAATGAGGTCCTGTATTAATATGAAAGCTTAGAAAGTAATACCATATAAGTAAAATAATAATTAAAAAAAAAAACAACTACTTCTTTAATTTAATAGCATACCTACTAATTTTTATAACCAAATATTTGCATCAAATTAACAAACATTTGATAATAGTGACAACACAATAGAAAACGGTGTGGTGTGATCCAATTGTACTAAGCCACGTACGTGCATACAATGCCTTTCTTCAATTGATAGAAGAAGCATGGGAGAAATGCAAAGTCGATGACAGGTCTAACTAAAACTCGCAACAGCAAGACAACAGGTGCTCAGCCAGCGCCTATTATATCTAATCAGTTAGGTAGGTACCTATGTACTACCTACTTACTTCGTTCTATGATCAATATCACAAAAGTAAATTGCAAATGCAAGTGAGTCTAAAGGGGAAACAATATTGTGTAAGTAATGATGGCATACATTGTGTAGGTACCTAAATGATAAAATAAACAAACAAACAATAAGGTTAATAATATGTTATGTTATTATCATTATGTATTCCATGAAGTGAACATGTTCCAAAATAATTCATATTATATTAGGCCACTTCAAAGGTGTTTGTGGAATACAGTAATTCGCTCATAATTTATGTAACTAGATATATATTTATAGATAACGTATGACCGAAAATTTAAAAAAAATGATTGAACTTGGGCAAAGACATGAAAACTTGTGTATCTTTTGCAGCAAAAATTGCCCGCTGTGTTACAAATTGTTACAATTATAAAAAAATATAGGTAAAAACTATGTTTAATTAAACGGTTTCAATGTAAAATAGACGATTTCCTAAAAGCTAGAAAATAATTATGGGTAAACAATCTGTGAATTTGATATCATTAAAATAAAATCGAGAATTTTGTCAGCTTCGGTAGCTCGGTCGGTCGATTGTTGTTAAAAGCACGCCTGGGCGCGGTCAGTGCTTGGATGGGTGACCGCTCGACCGTTGGAGACTGACCGTGGTCCGGATTCCACGTAAAACTGTAGGTCCCTTCCCTTCTTACCTTACTAGGTGGTAGGGTTTATCCCGCCCCGGTTGGTACCACCGCACTGAATGAAATGTCGGTCGAAACGGCTATGTCAATAGTTCGTGTTTTCTGTCCAGTTCAGTGTAGCATACATGAAATGTAGGGAAGCAGTGACATGGCACCTAGTTCAGTCGGTGTTATGGGCAGAATATATTGCATTCACTCAAATTAAGCATAACCTACAATTCCGCTAGCAAAGCCGCGGGCAAAAAGCTAGTAATAATAGTTTTCTAGCTCTTAGTACTTATAGTATAATCGATTTTACAATAAAACCGTTTAACTTCAAAATATTTTTTTAAACATTACTCTTTTTTTTATGGAAACTGACACGGTTGGCTACATCACCTACAACATCCGTGATGTCAGCCCATAGCACCGGGTGAACTAGGTGCCGTGTCAGTTCTTCCCTTCGGTCGTGTTGGCTACACTGAACTGGACGGAAAACACAAACTATTTTCATAGGCGTTTCGACCGACGTTTCATTCAGTGCGGTGGTACAAACCCGAGCCGGTTGGGTTGAACCCTACCACCTAGTAAGGTAAGAAGGGAAGGGACCTACAGTTTTACGCGGAATCCGAACCACGGTCAGCCTCCAACGGTCGAGCGGTCACCCATCCAAGTACTGACCGCGCTCAGCGTTGCTTAACAATCACTGAGCTTTCGAGGCTGACAATCTTATTTTTAACGTTTTAGTGTGCTTTATTTTCTTGGGTATTTCTCTTAATACATTTTAAACCAGGCAATCACTAATCGAATTGTTTACGCAGTCTGTTCTGTATACCACTGGAATGTAATGACCAAATATCTGCTTGGAACACAAAATACTAATTTGAAACCACCAGATCCTTAAGTCTCACGGTTTAGGCAAGCTGTACCATTGATTGCAGCATCAAGACTGAGGAGTTGGAACCCGGAGTTCAATGATCAAGTCTCTGCTTAGGAACCACAATGTCAATTTGATCCTTAAGTCTCGCCGTTTAGGCAGGCTGTACTATTGCAGCATCAATACTGAGGAGTTGGAACCCGGAGTTCAATGATCAAGTCTCTGCTTAGGAACCACAATGTCAATTTGATCCTTAAGTCTCGCCGTTTAGGCCGGCAGTACCACTGCAGCATCAGGATTTGAAGTTCGAAGGTTGAAATTATCATAATATTGTATTGTCATGGGGAGTGAATACGTGTGCGAAGATTTTTAATTTAAGTTGTTGACAAATCGATCACAAGTTATGCCTAAAAGTCCTAAAACAAACATGAAAATACGGAAAGTGAAGCTAAATTGGACAAAATAATAATAGAAACAAAAAAAAGTTAGAACACACCAAGCATAAACCAACAACGGGCCTTGCCTTCCTCCACCCCCCCCCCCCCCCCCCCCTCCCCCTCGAGATCCTAGATCGGCCTGTTCTTAGTAAAAATATAATAATCTATAAATAAACTTACTTTTCATTTAACGCGTAGATAGAAATTTTAGGAAACAAAGATTAAAAAGATGGTATAAGTAACAGAGGGGTTTCCTGAGCGTTGAACTCTTTTGTAGTGCAAGGTGTTCGTAGAGACTTCTACGAACTACGAGACTCGAGCGACACTATCAAATTATGTACGTCTTAGCAAAGAAGGCGCTTTGTTTGTAATGTAATGTCTGGGGTTTGAATTAATTTATATACATAAATCAATTGTACGTACCATTGTAGGTAGATTTCTGCGCACCTTCTGAGAGACATAAATTGAAAGCGCATGCATTTGATAAGGTTTAATGTATTATTTTCATTGTGTAGGTCCGAGTGATTTTTTTATAGTATAGACTAAGGTATAATATTATTCTAATTCAAAATCAATACTAATAATAAATCTGTGAAGGAAGGGTCATGGAGTAAGTTACTTTGTTTTATGTGATACTGCGTTTGTAGACTCTATGTACGAAACTAAAACCAAATTGACGATTTTTAGAAATCTTTTGTGTATGTATGTATGTTCCTCCTTAACTCTTAAACCGGTCATCTGAATTCGATGAACCTTAGTACAGGCACATTTAACTATATACGTGACACAGGATAGGCTTAACAAAATTCAGTTCTGGTTACTCCAAAATGTGGCTCTCATACAAACCGAATTGCTGCGCGCGCCGAAATTGTTATTTTTAAATACGCACGAGCGAAGCCGCGGGCAAAAGCTAGTCTAAAATAAATGCACAACTAGATTTTATTGAATTTTTTTATTAAAAGCGCGACATTAGGTGCCGGGCCACCCATAAAGTGTCTAACGACGTCCATGGACATTTGGTCGTATGCGGGGGTTGCGAATGCCATGGCGGCCTGCAGGTGCCCATTCACGTCCCTCTTGAAGTACCCTTGATGCATTCAACAAAATTTTATTTCAGAAAATTAAAGGAAATACGTAAAAAAAAGTCGAATTTAAACATAACGAAGTTTATACTTAGGTACTTAATCTTTCGAAAAACCTAAAAAGTTCACATTTATTCATATTTCTTCATTAGATAAAATAAATTGAAAATATATTTAAAAAAAAATTTTGATATTATTTCCTTATTTCTGTAGGTATTAGGTATGTTTTTACTTTGCTTTTGTCGGTTAGTTGTTGACAGACGGGAGGTAAGTTACTCTTTCCGAGTTTATTTGCATACCTAGTCTGCCTGTGTGTGACATGATCACGAAACAACGGAAGCGCCGCCGTTATGTTGAGCACATTACAGCGACAATGAAATGGGACGTGACATGAAGCGACGTGTTCGTTCACATGTTTATAGCGAGGCAAACAATTCGAAATTATAGAAGTCATAAACTGCTCAAGCAGGTGAGGTCCCAACGTGCTGTTGAGGAACCAAAGTGCTATTGAGGGACCAAATTATCTTCGACTTTCTTATTTTGAATTTTCAGCGAGGACGCTGCCTCAGTCGCCAGAACAATGTACAGTCTGATATATAATATAGTCCCCGTAATGAAGAAGACTTTTATTGAACTATTTAAATAATTATTTGTTTTAATTATTTATTGTTTAGCAGGAATAGTAGCATCTAATGAAGGCCCGATAGGCGCGTGCTCACAGAAATCTGAATAAACCGCTATTTCGATATTATGTATTATTATTATTATGTATGAGCGTGCTTTTCGCAGTGAGAATGTGATTTAGTGAGATGTAACACTTATAGTAATAATATTTTATTTGTCAAAACACAACTTTCATAATGTAAACATTATCTCTCCATTTGGCTTCCCCGTAGTAGTTTAAAAAAAAGACAATTTTCTTTATTCCTTGGCATAGAACAATGAGTTTTGTAAAATTTCAATAAAATTTTAAATTTCAAGGTAAGCACAAGGTGTAAATCAGTAGCACAAGGTGTAAATCAGTAGCACAAGGTGTAAATCAAGAGTAAATCAGAGCAGCAAGTCAACTTTGCGTGGCGAACCTCGCTCCAACAAATCCGCCATTACCTTCCGTGGGAACATGTCGCCACATCTGCTTCACCCTCCGACCATTTGTACCTCGCCGCGCGTCGGCCGCGCCGCCGCCTCCGCCGCTCCGCCGCCGCCGCGCTCTGCAGCTTCTCGTACACGCTGGGGTGAACCAAATTAATGCCGAGAAAACAACGGGGCGTTCTCCGAGGCGGATTTTTGGTTTTCGACTCGGTCGGCACCCGTTATTGAATTAATACCGGAGGGGACTGAATCCCGAGGGATCGAAAAAAGTGGTCGAAATCGAGAATGAAATTCGATCAAGCATTTTAGCGCAGTGGGCGAGAGAGTGGAAATTAATCCGGCGTCGAGATGTTGATTAAATGTTAGTTGCAGCACTTTGGATTTGATTGCGTGCGTTGTTGAGTAGATTGAAATGCTCGCTGCCTAAATCGCACGTGTTGTGTGCTTTAATTAACGGGATGGCCCCGGGATAGTGTACTACTGGCGGCTGCAAACACGATCACAACGTACGCGATCTAATGCAGACGAGCAGAAATTAAAAAATTACAACTTATAAAACATTACAAATACTCCTTCAATAAACCCATTTTCAATTTAATAGTTTTAGGTAACCTATGCGATCGCAATCGTTCGTTAGACGTAATCGTTCGTACGACTTTTCAACGAAAAATCAATGGACATAAGCAAATAATAATAAACTAGAAATTCTAATTAGGTATTATTGCAAAGTTAAACTACACCAACAAATTATAAACATTCGAGCAAATATGTGATCTCACTTGAAGTGAAGTAGCGTAATGAGCTAGGTAAGTATTAATTATTTCTGAGATCGTTATAACAACAAGCTAATTGCAGGGGGGAGTGCTCGCTCTGGAGAGGCGATGGACACCCAGTTCATAGGTAGCGGGGCAGGAAGAGAGGTGGGCGAGCAGTAGTGATTACGTAGGAAAATTGTAGTTCATTTAATGTGGAGCAGGTCGCGTGGAAAGCGCTAGATAATGCCGGGCCGCGGCCGTGCGAACCGAACATGGCGGGCCACGCACCTCGGTCGCACGCCCGCCCCCTCCTGCCTGCTGACTACTCTGCCTACTGCCCATTCTCATCCTCATCCTCATCATCATGGACAGGTTGCTCCGCGCGAGCGGCGGCTTCAGAGGGGCTTGGAGGAATCAGCAAAACATAAGTTAATTTTTAACGCGTTGTTTATTGATAACTTCATTTTTTTCAATATACTTTTTTGTGTCCACTGACTATATAACACTCACTGTACATTTTTGTATTACAATATTTAAGTCTTTCGAGTTTAATAAGTTTTTCGTCAATATAACAAATATTTTGTACAATGCACGAGAGCGTGGCTACGGGGACGCGGCGAGCCCGCGCGGCGGCGGCGCGGCGGCGCGAGAGCGGCGGCGGCACCGCGCCCAATCAGATCACTAACTAACCTTACCGTATCGACTAAGATCATTTTGAAATTCTAGCCTCCTTACAACTATATATACACATTGTTCGAATTTTTTGGTATTGATTTTACCACAGGCACTACGTCATCTTTCGCACAACATTCGCTCCGTCGTTCTTTCTCTCCGCCTCAACTTACGCTAATTTAACTTAAAAACATAAAATAATACAATAATCCATAAGTAATATGATACAGGAATCCATCCATCAACAACATTAATATCGAACTCTCAATAAGTAGAAAACGAATCCGAAAGTCGAATTGATAACATGCTCGCGTAACACTAACAGCAAAACGTCTCTGGAGCGGTGTGGAGCAGCGGGCGGCGGGCGTGCGGGCTGCGGCGCGTTCCGTGCGGCGCCGCAGCCTCCGTCCGCCGGCGCGCCGCTCACACCGCGTACACTTACATTACAAAAAACAAATAAAGGAACATACCTAGACGTATGTTTGCCAAGAAGATAACGATCACTTTCCTAAACGGTAGAAACTTATCGAGTATCGTGCAGTTCACTGGTTGAGTCACAGAGTCCAGACGGCGACGTGGTCGGTGCGACAGGGAGGCGGCGGCGCGGGCGGGCGACGCGCGCCGCCGCTTCAGAGCGGCGGAATGTCGATGTCGCACACGAAGGGCGAGTCTCACATGAGCGGCATAGCGCGCTCGGCGCTGTAGCGCTGCTCGTCCGGCACGTGGTACATGTTGATGATGTGGCTGAGGTCCGGCTGGCCGTACTCCCGCTTGAGCGCGTCCGCCGCCGCCGCCGCCGCCGCGCCGTACTCCCGCTTCATCTGCGCCATCTGCGCCTCGTGCCCGATGAACTCGCGCTTCAGCGTCATCACGGGCTCGTGCGGCGCCGGCGCGTACTCGCGCTTCATGGCCGGCGGGCCCGGCGACACCGGCTCCGACTTGGCGCTAGAGCCGCTCGGACTGTGCGACGCGCACGACGGGGGCAGGGCGTAGCCGGCGCCCGGGGAGCCCGGCCCGGCGAGTCCGTAGGGCGAGGGCGGCTGTGGCATGTAGGGCGAGCCCTGGCCGGCGGCCGCGCCGTACGGGCCGTAGCCGCCGCCGCCGTAGCCGCCCTGCTGCATCTGCGCGACGTCGTAGCGCGGGTAGCCGTAGGCCTGCTGCTGGTAGGCGCTCGGGTCGTGCATCATGTAGCCGTTGGGCATGTAACCGTTCGGCATCTGGTAGACGTCGCGGCTGGGCTGGGGCGCGGGCGCCTGCGCGCGCTGCCCGTCTCCGCCGCCCATGAGGCCGCCGGCGCCGAGCGGGTACTTGTCCTGCTTCTTGGCGAGCGTCTTCGTCTTCCTCCGCGGCCGGTACTTGTAGTCGGGGTGCTCCTTCATGTGCACGGCGCGCAGCCGTTTCGCCTCGTCGATGAACGGCCGCTTCTCCGACTCGGACAAGTCCTTCCACTGCGCGCCGAGTCGCTTCGATATCTCGGAGTTGTGCATCTTGGGGTTGTCGGAGGCCATCTTCCTCCTCTGGCCGCGGGACCACACCATGAACGCGTTCATGGGGCGCTTGACGCGGTCGACGTTGGCGTTCTTGGCGCTGTTGTTGTTGTTGTTGGGCGGGGGAGGGTTGTGTGCGGGGTGCTGGTGCTGGGCGTGCTGCTGGTGGTGCTGCAGCTGCTGCGCGTGCTGGTGCTGCGGCAGCGGCGCGTGCTGCCCGAGCGGCTGCTGCTGCGGCAGCGACATCATGCCGCCGAGCGCGCCCAGCGACCCGTAGCCGTGGTGCAACCCGTGGTGCGGAGGCACGGTCGCGTGCAGGCTGCCGCCCTTCAGGTCCGTCTCCATCGTCAGCATGTCGTCTTCCTGCGGCGCGTACAGCTTGCCGTCTTGATAGTTCGCGGGGACGAGAGATAACACTACTGTCGCTCACATGGACTCGCGGTGACGCGGGAACGTGCGTGCGCTCGGGCGCTCGCGGTACGACCGTGCGGCGCGAAGACTCTCACCGTTGTGACGCTACACAAAACCGGCCGGTGGCCCATTCTAGTGCGCCCCTCCGGTGCGCCGGCTCCTCCCCCGCGCGCCCTACGCACCAATGGAGTGGCGCGGCTGCGGCGCGGGGCGGGCGAGGCGCCGCGGGAGGGGGCGAGTGGAGCGCCGCTATCGGTCGCGACGGTCGTCGCCTGCATTTTTAATTCGCGTGCCGTCCTCGCCGTGCGACGGCTCTGTTCGCCCGCTAGCGGTAGTGCCTAGCTAGCCTCTAGTATAGTCTCTCTAGCTAGCTACCCAGCCTGTACCGGCACCTCCGCTCCACTCCACAACTCCACGCGCATGCCAATCTAAAAATGTGTTTGCTCATGAACCGACAGCGGCGGCGGCGGCGGTGGCGCGCCGGAGAGGGTGTGCACTACACGTAGCCTACCTCGCCTTATCTACAAGTAGATAAGGGAAAACCTCACCTATGATAGATGGTTGGCATATCAGATTCGTGCGTGTGTAGGACACCCAAAACTCACCTTGTGTTTGAATCGATATGTCAGACCTATATTATATGCATTTTCCCGTCATAATAGAACTTTTTCTTGAAAGAATTGTTTGTTATAATAAGTGAAAATGATTCAAGAAATTTGCATTTACCTATCTATCTAGGTAGCTAGAAGGAGATATCATAGTCTGGGACAATACAATTGTGGTGAAATAGGTAATTGGTTTCTATAATAGGTAATAATCGTTATTGCAGTCAGGTCAGTGCATTATTTATTACCCTATAATAATATAAACTTATAAGTAAACTGATTTTGATATGCTTTTCAGTTAATTTTCTGAATCTAAAATTCTAGGTGAGACTTATGGAACATGCGAACGGAAAAATAACACCTTCAAACCAATTTGATACCCATTGACCACAGCCATTGTGATAAAATGTTATTTGACTTATAAAATATGCTTATATTTTTTTCTATTCATGAATAAACAGTCCGGACCTCTTGACGTAGGAGCTGACTACAGTTTGGTCGGTATAATATTTTTCAATTGTTACAAAAGTAACTGCCGAGTGAGTAGGTAGCATGGTGGGCGGCATTAGTTAAAGACACTTGTTAGGGCGGGCGGCCGAGAGTTAGGGCGCAAGTAAATAGGCGTGGGTTGATATAAAGTATTTACAAACAATATAACCTTTAGAAACAATAAAAACGTTATACCTATATCGATTTATGTGAATTATTGATCTCTTCTTCGACTCCTTTCCTATAAAATGTACAGTAAGAGCCGGGCGGGGTTCTGGGGTGCAGATCGGGAATTTGTTAAGAAATTTTCAGCATTGTGCCGGAGTGCTATTTTCGACATTGTAGCGTATGTGGTGTTGTTGAGCATCTCTACACATTTTCGTACCTACACCGATTCCTTAGTTAAATTATATTTGCTAAGACTGTCATCTCCCGTGCTTTATTTTGGCACGGTCTTGCTTAACGACTATAGCTCTGATTTTGTCACTCAGCGGGTGCTGGTAAGTATTTCATGCGACACGGTCGCATTGGAGCATGCATATCAACAATAGTATAACTTTGGCAACTCCTCAACCATTACATCGATGGAAGAGGATTCCAGGACAGTCGACCAGTCCACACTGCGAACATAAGAAGCTCCAGCTTTAATACCTTTGAAGTTACGCTGCATTAACACCTTCTTTGTGGCCTTCGGAGGACGAACCTTGCACGATAGGAAGATTAAATCATGATGTGAGAATCCAGGTGCGGGAAATTGAGTATTAGGTCCAACAATGAAGGCTCGCAGTTTGGAAAGTGATGGGTAGCATCGAGAGGAAGAATGTGCATTGTGCATATTCACTGAAGAGACTAGTGACTTAAACTTTTTGTATCTATAGTCATCCTTCAGGAGACATGTATTAACAAATGTTGCCATGAATTTTGTTTTATACTATTTTTCCATTTTTTAACATTGAAAATGTTTTTTCGATCACTTCAGTGTAGCCCCCCATTTTCGCTGAGAGTGTGGAATCGTCCTGGTGTCGCGAGTTTTGGGGCTATGCATGTGGTTAAGGGCTCAAAAGACGCGTATCGGCTAGGGCTACAAGATGGTAAAAAGAAAAAAATATATTTTTAAATGGAAAAATATTAAAAATTCTTTTTCTTTCGAACTAAATCTCTTATATCTCAAAAACTAAATGTGATATCGAAAAATTTAAATAACCTGTTTAGATTTGGACTTTGGGCTACATTAAAAAAAATCTTTCGTCTATCGATGATGGTTCGTTCTGTAGGTGGTCCATCAAATTTTTCCAATTTTCGCTGAGAGTGTGAAATCGACTTTTGGAAGTGCAAGAGCGTAGAGAGCGAGGACGAATATCCGAATGTATGAAATAAATTGTGAAAAATCTAACCACGGCTCTGCACATCCTCGGGTGACTTTGTTAGTTTGTTAGTTGGGTTCTGATGATGGAGCCGGAACAAAGTCATAGGAACTCCTAAACTACACATGATAAGCCCATCGTGTTTGGCTCTTTGGATTTGTCTTCGCTAGTACTCTTGTCATATATGATGTCCAGGGTCCTGATGATGGAGCCGGAATGAAGCCATAGGAACTCCTAAACCACACATGATAGATCCACCGTGTTTGGGCTCGTTGGATTTGTCTTCGCAAGTACTCTAGTCATATCTTATTTCCAGGGTCCTGATGATGGAGCCGTAAGGAAGCCATAGGAATATAGTTTAGGCGACGCATCTTCTAACCTAACCTATATTATATTTTTATATTTGATAATTATTAATTTGTTGCTTCAGTTAGACATAATGTCAAGCTTATCTCTTTTTCTATCTAAATTTTATTTTAAATTTTTTTAACTGCTTGTGTTTTTTGAAAATAATAAAAAATATATAAATTACATTTATTAAATGTAATACTTTTTTTTTATTTTGTTCAGTTCATTTTCAATGTACCTCGAAGGTCGTGTCGAGATCTGTGAGTTTTTTCATAATTAATAGGTAGATTATAATAATACTGAATTTCCATAGTGCGAGTCCCCGGCTAGGTGGACAGATGACCTAAAAAAGGTAGCCGGGAGTGGATGGATGAGAAGAGCGGAAGACCGCGTGTGGTGGCGTGCCTTGGGAGAGGCTTATGTCCAGCAGTGGATCGATACAGGCTGATGATGATGATGATGATGAGTCCAGTCTCACTTTTTACGTTATTTCTGTTTCATCTCCATCACTAGTATTAGGTACTAGGGTTAGTATCTAAAAGCAGGTACACTTATTTTTTGTCTCTTATATTTTCTCACCTATGTAAATAAGTAATAATTAATGCAGTTTAGGAAGAAATGATTTTTATGAAATTTGTTAGACGTTAGTTTTTTTAGTAGGAGCTTTTTCTCCTCAGATTCAACTGCAAATTGCTTTTTAACTTTTGAATGATATTGTCGTCATAAAACAACGTAAGTACCAATTTATGTGGGTTTACTTAGGTACCTCATATACAGATCAAAACATGAGTACAATGAAACGGCATGAATGTTTGCAATAATTTTATTTGTTATAAGGTTAAGTAAGGGTAGGTAATAAGTAGATATTATGTAAGTACTTATCTAAGTAGAGGCATTTTACAGTTTTACAAATAACATTCGAAATTAAAAAACGTGCATTCAAAAAGGTTTACTTAAATGTAACTAACTACACATTGTTTACATAATAACAACTAATTTTATTGTGAGGCTTTATCTAATTTACAATTACTTACGTATAGTATACCTAACTATAAATACATACATGTCTACCTACCTACGTAATTACCTAAATATCACATATTAAAAATATCATTACCAATTACCTGCAACTACAAGAGATAGGTACAATCTGAAAGTAAATAACCTTTCAAATTTCACAAGTAAGAGACAATTCTGCTAATATACCGACTTCTCTCGTTCAATGAAACCGTGACTGAACTAAATCCGTAGTCCGTAGCGAGATATTTTTGTGAGCAAAAAAACTGAAAGAGCTCTTAATTGAATCTGTAGCATGTACTTACGTTGAAGTCACAGGTGCGAAACGAGACACGTCATTCAGAGAAGAAAAGTAATTATGAAAATTTTTAAAAAAGAAAAAAAATTCAATCAACCATTATCGGTGAGCGGGGGCGAAAAGCGCGGGAAGCCTAGCGCGCCGCGCGGTGCGGAGGAGGCTACGGGTGCGGTGTAGCCAGCTGCGAGAGACAATTCTGATTCTTATAAACTATTTACATTCTGTATCGTCTAGGGCGAAACTTTAAATTATGTATAGATATTTAATAATATTGTGCACATAATTAAGAGGTAAGATCTAGACAAACATGTGAACACAACAATATAGATATAGTATATAGAATAGAAAAGAAAGTCTGTATTGCACACAATTGAAAGAAGAATAGTACACGACAAGAAATAAGAAATACAGGAGAGCGCGAAGGCGGACTTATCACTGCACGTGATTTCTTCCAGTCAACTTTGTGTGATGAGGAATAAAATTATAGAGAAAGAAGTATGGGTAGTGCAAGCGAAAGCGAGGAGGAAACCATGTTTAATTTTTATGAATATACCTACCTACATGTAACATACATACCTATTTATAGAATACATGAAATACAAACGGCATAAACATTCAATCGACCTACCACGGGTTCTGTAGGTCTTTTATTCAAAGAAACCGGGAAAATGTGGAACGCACTCCCTGCCCATATATTTCCTCCCGAGTTCGGCCTGGGGTTTTTCAAATCAAAAGGGGCGTGAAAAGGCTCCTGTCAGGCCGGCATGGCATTCGCAATCCCCGTGTATCACAGAATGTCCATGGGCATCGTTAGACACCTACTTGTGGGTGAAACGATGCCACATGTCGCCCTATCAAAAATCGAAACATACATGCACATTTATAGAACACAAATACTACATACAAATAATACATGTAAGTAGGTTTATGAATAAAATATAGATCTTTAAATCACTATGAGTGTGAAAATCATTCCGATGAATTCTACTAGGTAGGTATCGGTGGCAAAATTTACTCGTGAGTAGATACAGAGATATGTAAGCATCATTCATGCATCAATTCAGTCCGTAAATATTTTAAAAGAAAAAACATTTGAGTAAAAGACATATGTAGATGGTGTATTGTATGTTCGTTATATAAACCTAATCGTTCGTTTACCTACAAACGCATAATAAAACATTACACAAAAATAATTACAAAATGTTACATCAAGTGAAAAGCGAGGTGACAAGTAACAGAATACCGACGAGCGACAGTGACAGGAATAAAGCTGCTCATCGTTTGGAGAGTGCACTACTTCCAACTTTGCCGTACGGTGTCAAACCTGCTTACATACAATTAGATCTAATATTTTCGAATATTTTGGAAATTTTAATCTGTGGTAAAGTTTGTGTTAAAACATGTCTCGTTCTAAGCCATACATGTTATACATATTAACCTTTCACTCGCAATTATACCTTATGTATGACTGCGTTCTACCTACATATAGTCCTAGCCGTAAGAAGTGCCTATTATTGAACCTATGTTATAAACTGTAGTAATACACGCACGAAATAATTTTGTAAATATTAAACAAACAATAAAATACTTACCTATAGTGTGGTGCAAGTTATTATGATTTAACATTTTAATGTCACAATACAAGTTGGTTGTTGTAAATTAAAGTCACATTCAGATAACACTGACAATGGGAATGTTCTCATCCTGAATTCAACGTAATCCTAACAATATTTTAATTTTCCTCCATGAATGCTGGATCCGACTGGCGGCGGCGGCGGAGGTAGCGCGGCGTGGGCTGAGGAGGCAGCGCCCCCGAGCGGCGCGCTTGCGTTCTAATTGGTAAGAGGTGTCACTAATGATCGCCGCGAGAGGCGCTGCAATTTATTAATTATCCCCAAGTTGGCAACACCGCAGCGACGCGCACAAAATGGCGGCATTGTGGAAGGGCGCGAAACGGCATTACGCACTGACAGCTCGCTCGTCAGCTCACAGAGCCGTGATTTCAACTTCAGTGCGCATTTGTTTTGCTGCGAATTACCTGTACTCACGAATATGTAGTTATTACTTATGCATTTATTAGCAAACATGTTTTATACGAGAACATTGAACGGAGGCATAGTATGAGGTATGCGAGGGAACTTGAAAAATGAGTTCAAATGCCCTTTGTCCCTTGAAGTGCTTTAAGGACTTGGGAGATGATTTATTTTTTATTTTTTTATTCGTAGGAAACTATAATTTTAAGGAAGGGCTTGACATAAATAAATATGTTCCAAAGATGATTTTAGTGTTTGAGAAATTAGTGGTCTATATTTTGATCGTGCTTGTACAAGATAGAGAATCTACGAAGACTAACAGCAGCAACAGCAGATACCTATGTATCTTTATATACTTATATTATGTACCTATATGTGTACATAAGGATCATACACTTGTGTCGCTATAGGATAGTAGGAAGATAGAGAGGTGGTGAACAGGCAAGCCCCGAAGGTTTCAATCATCATCATGGAAGTGCGGGCTTGAGAGATAGTCCCACCTTACCTCCGACGATCGGGATCGCTATGCTAGGCCGACCGATTCTGTGCTCGAGGTATATCTTAATTTGATTTGCTAGTAACTAATCGCTGTCATAAACATAATATGACCACAGAAAAATATATCATTTATTAAAATTTTAAGACGTAGCTTACTATTTCATTCTTTGAATTTGTTCCCTTACAATGTGTTGGTAGGAATAAATTGTTATGTCGTATGATTTATACTACATAAAAACAACATTGGTACCTATGGAACCCACATACTTGAAATCGAGAGTCCGTTGAATTAACCGACCAATATTTGATTCATTTGAACCTGAATGACTTGGAAAGTAATACCTATACGAACCGGTATTAGAATACCTACCTACATTTATTTCTAGACATTGTATTTCACATTTACCAGAATTATATTTCACATTTCTTAGATATTTCATGTGCTGTCCGAAAGATCGTCGGTCGGAGAGCGGACACTCCGCGGGAGAGAAGATAGTGAGGGTCTGGGGGTTGGTCAGCATGGGGGCGGAGGGCGGGGGGAGGGGGCGGAGGGAAGGCAGCGGACCGGACGGCCTGACGTGACGGTAGACAGGGGCGACGGCGGTGGCGGAGAGCCGACGGGACTCACATGCAACACTTCATTTATAGTAGGCACAGCGTTTTTTTAAGAAATATGAACTAGTAAATATGGTCTTTGAGTATTCACTCGTTCAACGTTAAATTCATTTTCGAAATTTTTAGTAGTAAGACCATATTATTGTAAAACCATCGACAGTACATTTATGTGCCACACTTAGTCAATAAATTATGTTTACTTTTATTTTAGATTCATAGGTATTTACTTATTGTTTGGATATCAATTTAATCGGTCGTCGTACGAGATCAAACAACCTGTTTGTTTATGCCTGGATCCTATCATTATTGTAGTCTATCTAGCGTCAATTTGAACATATTGAAATCAGAAGACGCAAGTGGGAAACTTAGTTGCAGTTTGACCTGTATTTTATTGCGTACGTAGGTAATTAATAAATAAGTAACTAATTCCGAATTGTACACTAAGGATCTAACTAAAATGACCATCGAACCCATGGATTAGGGGATTTTATATTTTGATACAGAAATTTCTGATCCTGTCTTAGATGGGTCTGGATTTCGCACCAACCCCGCGTAATAGCATGGCGGCTTCCGTCGGCCGTCGCCGGCGTCTCGTCAGAGCCTATCTTACGACTGCCTACCCTCAAATTAAATACTAGCACGCTCCAGCTCCACCTACGCTGACCGGATGTCGGAGATAGCCGCCTCTGTCCGTCTGTCCGTCCGTCCGTCCGACCGACACTGCGAGCCCGATCCGGGAGACTTGAAGGCTGTTGTTTTGTGCGGATATAGCCACCTACCTATAGGTACTCACTCTACATATACACGTTCATACCTACCTATCAGAGTATCAGCACGTGAGTGCTGAATCTTGAAAGCATGAATCCTGTGGAACAGTTACTTGTAATGCAATGCAATACTTAAATATTTTTGGCTATGCATGCATCGCTTCTGTGATTGAAAACTGGTGCTTGTAGATACTTACAGACCAACTTAAAATTTACTCACTTATTTGTACTGAATTTTATTTGCTATGTGAAAAAGTAATTTTATTTTGAAGAATTTAATCAATTAAAAAAATTACCTATAAGTACATTACATTTTGTAGGTAGTCGGAGAGTATGATCGTACGAGGTAGTTATCTACCTATTTACGTACAATTAATATAAATAAGTACGCTCCTACTTGGGCAAAATATTATTCTTTATAATAAAATGAGTAAATTATTTAATATAAGTTGATTAAATATATTCACGTTCCAATTAGAGTAACTACATAACCACGTCTTGTAGAATAGGTATATGTAATTATTGCGAGCGCATTTTCACCTTCTCACTTTTCTGTTCGTTTCACAAGTTTTTTAATGGTCGGATAAATCACTTTTAGTTTTTCCTCTATGTCCTCACACAGCACCGTAAACTCCTTCGCGTATTTTGGACCTTTTACGTCCACACCGATGGATGACGTATCACCCCCGCAGCCACACCGTTCCGCCCCCGCCACCCTGCACCCGCGCCGTAGCACCCCGCACCCTCCCCGCAACATCGCCAACAGTCTACGCGGCGGCCGCGGCGTCGCGTCACTCTGCATTTCTCTATAACGTCCCGCGACTCGCGCGCCGGCAACACGCGAAAATCTGCCGTTTTCCGCGGTTAAGCGTGCGAGCGTGGCGCTTCCAATATCCAGACTAACCGAGGGACGTGAAAAAGCGCCGACAGAACGCCGGCCGACAATAGCACGACAACGAAAAGCGGTAAAGAATCATAATACATAATAACAATGACAACAATGTGAGATGCTATAATAAAGAGCCGCCGTTCATTGTGTAGCCGCGTGTGCCGCGCTAGGGCCGCGGCTGTCGATCGCGGCGGACGCGGAGCGGTGCGGCGCGGCGCGGCATGGCGGCGGCGGCGCGCACGGGAGGGAGGGAGGCCGCGCGCGGGGAGGGAGACCGCGGCCTCCTCCTCCGTCCGCGCCGCGAATATCCTCCATCTCCGAATTTTAAGTCGCGCGCCATAGAATCGTGTAAACAATCATCAGTAGAACCTTATTTATTATTTCATAATATACTCTTCTCTAAAGTACTTTTTACTAATCAGACCAGACAAACGATTGTCATCGCACAAAATGATTACTTGATTCGGTTGAATGTGCGAGATTCTTTAACCTTGAATCAAAGAAAGATAAAAGAAGACCAAGCAAGATTCTAAATTTGATGAAAATACATACTTCCTTACTATTTAGCAAGATTTATGGAAAATAACGTGAACGTCAATGAGACTATGGGTCTCTCCATAACACGTTCATTGACGTTCACATCATTGACGAGAAAACAATTCATTATTGGCTGGCTGGCACACTTTTGAAATCAACCTGTCAAATGACCTTCCTATCCTAAAGATATACGTATTTACCTCGATAGTCTAGAAGGGCGCACACAGCTGATTGTTTCGGTTAAAGTTTGTAGAGTTGAATGAAGAGAGCGATCAGTTGGAGTGCGGCGGCGGGGGGCGGTGAGGGTTCGCTGGTCGCCGTCGGAAGGGTCGCAGATAACACAAGCGTGGAGAAAGGCTTCGGGATCGATCTCCGTCACACCCTCCGCCGTGCCGCGCCCGCCTCCGCGCTTCAGCCTTTTGTGTGGCTACCTTCTTCTAGATATGTGCCGATGCGATGACATAATTATGTGCGAGAGTAAAGGTTGCATTATTACAAATATTCAAAAGATTTCAAATATTTTATTTCCATATAAGCTGCACATTGTTTTTGCAGTGGATTGAAGCTGCCGGACAAGGCCACCGCCAATTTTTCCGCTATAGTAGAGTTTAACCAACCTGACCAGTGAACCTTCGAGCCATAAATCATTCCGACGAAAGACAATAGGCTAAGAGATGAAACTATACTATTTGATTATAGTGAAGCAGCACTATTTAGCCCAGTGAATCTATGCTTTAAGCTTTCATAAATTCATAATCATATTTTCTTTTTCTCTTTCGTTAATGTATCCTTATATGGATCCGATTTTCAGAGATCTTACAGAAATTTTCAGTGCAGTTTTTTTATTAGTTTTTAAGGATCCCTTCGCAACGGAAGAATATTGGAGAAATATTTTTATTTCAAAATCTTGGCGATATTTATATCTAGGCTGTAAAAAAGAAATTATTATTTCCGACAGAAACAAAATATTTTTTTTCATACATCTACTACAGTACAACGCATGGTGCATTCATGTTTTTCTTATCGGCTTTTTTTTTACAACATCGATAAAAATATAAGCAACATTTTGAAACTTTTGTTATTGAGAAGGAGCCCTTTAAAAACTGATTAAAAAATGCACTGAGCATTTCTGTAAGATCGCTGAAAATCTAATTCATATAAGGATACACTAGCGAACTATAAAATTAAAACGTTGTTATGAATTAATGCAAGCTGACCCCCTTTTCAAGCTTCAACTGCCGGGCTATATTAGGCAGGAACGAACATCGACCTCTGTTGTCATTTATCGATGTTATCGACAATTTAAATATACCTACGTATTATTTTTATGTAATTTTGTAATGCAAATAACATTTTACATATTTTGATGATTTGCCTACACAATCTGAGTTAATATATTATACAGAATATTAATATTTTATATATATTATTATATACATATACAAAATTTGAAGATACGTACCGAATAAAATGTTTTTTCCTTTGTGCTATTTCCAAGGTTATCGGCGCTATAATTTCAGGCCTGCAGCGTTCTTTTTGAAATGATATGAGAGAGAGTTTACTTTTACTCTTTGATATGAAGCATAATAATTATGTGAAACAATGTGCCTGATGTCATGTTACATAATTCGATTAGTTGATTGATGGGTGCCGAATGCGCGATTTAATAACGACATGTGCGGTGCGGAGCCGGTACGAAGAGTACCTTCCGCGCCGCCTCCCCGCCGCCTCCGACGCCGCGCACCGGCCAGCGGGAGGCCGCGGCCGCCTCCGCCGCCGTCCCGCCTCCGGCTCGAGCTCGCACTTGGTTCACCCGGCCAAAACGTTTGCATAAGTACCTATATTTTGGATAGTATTCCTAGTAATCCTATAAGTAACCTTGATTTAAAAAAAGTTTTTAACCGACTTAAAAAAGGAGGTTATCAATTTGACCCGTAGGTATGTATGTAATATCGCTGGAATTGCACAATATTCGTGTCTGTTAGCCTATGTGGGCTTCTAAACAGGTGTGCCAAATTTGATAAGTGTATGTATGTATGTAGGTATGTAGGTATGTATTATGTATGTATGTTTGTCCACGCATTTCTCAGAAACTATTAATCGGATTGTGATTCATTCTTTTTTATTAGCTTATATTTACTTCAACTTAGGAACCAGAGCAAGTTTCATCAAAATCGGTTCAGTAGTTTTTAAGACAGTAGTTGTTAAGTGTGTCAAATGGGCGAATAATTCTATACCATGACCGACCATCGATTTCTGTGATTCTTTTTTATGTGATATTACTAAAAAGAGTGAAATATAAAAAAAACTTCAAAAAACAAATACTTAAACTAAAAATTATTAAATAATTGAGTTCAAGGCGGTACGATTGTAGCACACGATAAAATTGATAGATGAAGCCCTTTTGTGCTTTTGTTTTATAATTTTTATTTCCAAGTAGTTGTTTTTTTTTTAAGTCGGTTCAATGTTTTTTTAAACAGGTTTTTATTTACTTGTTTCATGTAGAAATATTTACACATTGAAGTACCTATAGTAAATTATAGGAAATTTCTTCCGTTGCTTCAACCAATATGTTCCTAAGTACATACGTACAAATAAGTATCCTGTAGGTAAGTAAGTTAGAGTTATACCTAAAGTAGTTATTTATGTAGCATCATCTAACTACCTTTGTACCAGTAGTAATATCTAACATAAACACTTTATTGATGTTAGATATTTTTATTGAAATGATTAGATTTGAAATATTTATGTAATCGTTCATTAGGTACATGAGGTATTAGGATTAGGTACACCTGCTTACAACCGCAAATCTAACTTCAAGGTGGGAAGAGACAAAGTGTTTACTTTAGAATAAAGGATATCATTTGTGGATATGGGCGACCCCAGTAATTTATTAATTATTAATGTATTAATTAATCAGTATCTTAAGCCCATTTTGATAATCATTGATCGGAAGACGACCATTTTTCATTGAAATGTTATATTATTCAAATAACATTTATAGCTAAATGATAATGATATCACATCACAACATCACATCACACATCCACACTAACCTTTCGCCGCTAGCGGGCGCGCAGTGAGATGCCTTGACGCCGCGCCGCGGCGCGCCGCCGCCAGCTAGCGGGAGGTGTCGATGATGCAATCCGGCGATAATTATTATTGATAGACAGATTATTATATTATCTTTCTACAGACACCTTACCGCTAGCGATAACATCGCACAAAAAATATATAGGCTTTCGGAACTCAAAACCATTCAGGACATTTCATTTTTAGTTAGTTTGTACCTATTGGAAATATTTAATTCCTACATTGTCCTAACGTTTTGATTTAAAGTGAGTACTTATGCACTTGATTAGTTGATTAAGTACTCAGTTGTTTTCATGGTCAGCCAATAAACTGTAGCTAGATAGCACATTGATGTAAGTGCTTAATAGAAATTACACTTAAGTACAATAAAAATACTAAACGCTAAACATACATTCTGTCATCTATAAACCTCACGAATATTTCATCGACTATAGGTCATTACAGCCTCTCTACCCAGCATTGTAATTATATTAAGTACTGGTTTGAATTTCAAAATCTACCGCACCGGTCGATCTGAAGTTTAATTAAAGACGATGACGAAGTACAGGAATCAATCACTGTAATCGAATGCAGCTAGAACTATTAATTACTATGTGAGCGATCACGCCGCCGCGCCGCGCCGCTGCCGCGCGCGAGCCTACAACGTGACACGACGACGACGTCCCGCACCGCGCGCCGCCCCGCCTCCGCCGCCACCGAGCGAGAAGCGAACGTTTAGATTTTAGCGAACTTTTCATCTCTGTCTCTCTCTCTCTCCTCTCTACATACATTCCACACCACACGTGTACTTAGATGCATTAGATTAAAAAAAATATATTTTGTTTTTCTATCAGAGGAAACGGAGTTTGCAGATAGGACGCCTCCGCACCGCGCCGCCGCGCGACGCACCGGACGACCTGGATTCTTGGTACATGTAACAAACAAATTATAGGATGTGTTTGGGAAGCTGTTTATCACTGATAGCTGTTGTTGTTGTTGTTTATACTGCCGACTACACCGGAGAGACCGTGTAGTTCCCGACAGAATATTAAATTTGTTGATCTGCGCCTTAAAAATTATGTGGAATAAATATTGAATTTATACTTTAATAAAACCGGTAAAATGCGTGTGTGGAACGCACTCCCTGCCCATATATTTCCTCCCAACTACAGCCTGGGATTTTTCAAAAGGGGCGTGAAAAGGCTCCTGCCAGGCCGGCATGGCATTTGCAATCCCCGTGCTTCACAGAATGTCCATGGGCATCGTTATACACCTACTTTTATGTAGGTGGAACGATGCCACATGTCGCGCTATCCGTAAAAAAATGGTAATTATTGTGTAAACTGTGTGGTGATCTGAAATAAATAAACAAACTTTTCTACTATATCTAGGTAGGGTACTCATATTTATAGTGGTATATTATAAGTGGATGGCGGCGGTCGCCGCCGCCGCGCCGCCGGCGCAATATAATACGGTTGCATACATCCAGTGACTCGCGGGCTGTGAGCAAGCTTCAACTTGATGAGTTCTCGGAAAGCCGAATGTTACCTGCAATTTTTTTTCCCCGCCCAGATTAGAATCCCGATCCGGATTTGGGGCGCTTTCTAACGAAATTCGGAGTAAGTTTACACTCGGCCGAGTAATTCCTTCTCGGGCCGTGGTACCGCGCATTAGCCGCTTCGTCTTCGGTTCGCGGAAATTGATAATCCGAGATGGTTTTATTTTTTTTTCTAAAATCGAGGCTTGTGTTTCTAGCTGGCTGGAGGGAGAGGTGCGCGAGTCAAAGAGCGCCGAACTTTTATTTTTATTTTGAAAAATTTAATCTTTTTTTGGGTTAACTGAAGATTTGCTTTAATATATCGTATGGTAAATGTAGTTGTTAGGTAGATGCTGTGGGGTACTGTACTGAGTGTAAGTAGTTACATAGTAAAAATGTTGTGATTTTGGATTTTGCTGTGAGTTTTGGTCCATTTTTCATATTTACAGACTGACAAGGTGCGTCAAAGAAATATTGCTCGCAAAAATCGTCATAATATAATCGTACATTTTTTTTAATGGAAACTGACACGGTTGGCGACATCACCTACAACATCCGTGATGTCAGCCCATAACACCGGGTGAACTAGGTGCCATGTCAGTGCTTCCCTTCATTTCGCTCCGGTTACACTGAACTGGACGGAAAATACACATAATGTATTGCGTAATGTATCCAATATTTTCCTAATTTTTTTTATATTTTTATCTAATCTGTACACTCTATTGCCTACTACATATTTATATAAATAAAACATGAAAGGATATGTACACCTAGATGTGTAGTACCTGTAACCGACGAGCATCTATGAAGAAAATTTATTATGAGAGTGAAAGGGCGGTAGAGAGGTGTGTCAGGATCGTGGCACGTGGAGATCCCTTGTCTCTGCCTACCCCACTGGAAAACGGGCGTGACTTTAGGTATGTAACTTTGTATACCTATATGATATTGTGTAATTCTTACTATAGTTTACAATATTCGCATAACACCATGTTTTCTCCAGGCTCGTTGGACGTATGTACATAGCTAAACCTCCGTCAAAAGCACAACGAAATAAAGCTGACGCACGATGACGTCACAGCGGCGCGTGAGTGTTCAACTCGTCAACTCTGCAGTATCTTCTATCCGATGTCGGTCAGATATTATATATCTCTCTCAAATATATTTCAAATATCTACTTATTATTACCCTGGAATGCTCGTAGGGTTTCGTACGAAGCCAAATTGTGCGCCGGCCCGTCTAGTTTGTTACTTTTTTAGGAATCCGTATCCGTCATACGGGACCCTATTACCAAGCCTGCGCCGTCTGTCTGTCTGTCCGTCTGTCCGAGGGTTGTATCTCTTGAACCGTAATAGGGTAGCCGGTTGAAATTTTCACAGAATATGTGTTATTTATTATGGTCGATATAACAACAAATAATAAAAATAAGGAAAAGTAAAAAATTCATGGGGTACTTGTATAAGAAACGAAAAAGTGTATGCGCGCCATCTACCGAAAAGAGTATGAAGCATTTTAACTAATCATGAATTTTAACTAATATGAAGCATTTCATAAAACACGCCATCGATGGCGTGAGTGGCGCTGACCATGACATGGCGATATGGAACCCTCGGTGTGCCTCGGTGCGCGAGTTTGACTCGCAATTGGCCGGTTTTCTTTAATTTTCATTCCTCATTGCGGGAGTTTGCATGTATATCAGGTTTGAATTTATGCAATAATATTTTTTTAGAAAAACTACAATATCAAGGGCAAGATGACGCACTAAAGAGCGACATGCTAGCCACATCTCACCTTGGCATGGTACTTCCAGAGTCATGCAGTAGGTAGGTAATTTGGCTTCGTGCCTTCTTGTGATAATTGTCTTGCCCTAATAGTTTGCTAAACGTGGTAAATGATGTTACCCCGATTGTTGGGATACCTACAGCTGTTATGTATGTATGTATGTACGTTTGTATGTATGTATGGAGGTATAAAACACACAAACAATATAATTATATATTTAGTCAATTCTATACAAAAGTGGTCTATGGGAAGCAGAAGTGGTCTATTGGATGGATGAAAAGGGTTGAAAACTATTTACTCCACATGGGTACACTTACAAAATTTTAATTCAATACATTTTAATGAGAAGAAATCGCTGTTTGGTTTACTAAATAAATACAAACAAAAAGAAACAATTAAAGGTATCCACAAGGTGAGTAAAGGCGGATTTCTCACTATGAGTGATTTCTTTCAGTCGATGTTTAAACCTTCAGTAATGTAAGCTTTTATTATATGTATTTACTCATTAAAGCTATATAACCGTATTGAGTGGAGACCCCGTCAGCTCCGGAGTGCAGACACCACAGGCAACCCTCGCAGCGCGCAACTCACACGGAGCTGTATTTTTTCATCAGCCGGGTGTAATCGATGAGGTACCTGGACAGGCGGACTGCGAGTGAAGTATTGGAGGAATTCGTCGAGTAGGCAATAATACTGGAGTAATTTATTACGTTCACAGGCTCTGCGGCGCGGGGGTGAAGCGGGGGGCGCGGGGTGAGAGGAGGGCGGGTGTTAGGGAATTTCGGGAACGGGAGCGATTCAGGGAAATTGCGGACCCTCCCCGCGCCACTCACACACGCCACACCGTCCGCCCCGGGTCAGTTTTGCAGTTTTGATGAAAATTGCTCGATACGACGACGCACGCGAGCAAATGCGGTAAAACATTACGTACCTGTACGTAAAACTCTACCTAAGTAATGTATGCAAAAGATAATGCAGTATTGTCAAATATTTAACTTAAATCTAACTAATAAAATAATATACCTAAATTAATTACATTCTTGTGAGTTATAGAAAATTGTGAATATTTTAATACAAGTGACGACTTTGAAAATTTCGAAAAAGGCGAACTTATTACCGACTTATTCTTATCATGACATTCATGACATAACAACAATGTTAAGTCGTCATCTCAGTACGTGATGGATAACGCATTTTAAGAAAAATCTGAAAACACGTCCGAAATTATCTCGCATCAGATCAAATGAGTTGATCGATCAGATACCAAGCGATCAAGGAAAAGCAAATTGAGCCACTACACATCTCGGTCCTCCTCCTCAGCGAGTAGTACATAGGTACTTAGGTAGAATAATATGTAAAGAAATGTAAATGAACCGCGACACCTCCGCGTCGCAACTGTCGACATTCCACCCCCTAAATGAAAGGCTCGCGGTGCGACAGCCAAGGTAAATAGAACAAAAAGCGCGAACGTGCTTCTAGGAACTGCAGAGTCGCCCCGGCGGCTCTCGCGCCGTAAATCACTTGTCTAGTGACAAATGGATTCTACGGCCACCATTTTTTTCGCCCTCCTTTTCGCCGCTCATTTATTAATAGGGCACAGAATGTTTCCCAAAAACCAATAAAATGTGCCCCGTCATATACCTGTCGGGCACGGCGCGGAGCTTCGGCGGCGGGGGCGCGGGGCGGGGCGGGGCGAGGTCGAGGAACGTCACGGCGGCGGCGGCGGTGGCGGCGCGGCAGACTGCGTGGCTTTGTTCCGCAGCCATTTTGATTGTTCACGATCATATCTCCCTAATGATCAGGCACGCTGCTCTCAAAGTGCTGCAGCGAAGTTTTGAAGCGGTCAAGTATAAGTAAGAACAAAACTTGAAGATGTTTAAGGGTAAGTGTACCACGGCGGAAACGAACAATTTAGTGAATATTGCAAGATTGTAGGAGATCACTCGAACGTAGCGTATACTATAATGTGAATGAGAGTGTATTATGTAATTAACAAACAACAAAACTGATTGTTGGCACTGAAGGATGAGATAATAATAATAAGCTCACTTAATAAATCATAAACTTGTAACAAATACTACTCATTGAAATTAACCAAGAAACCAATGAACTTACGAGTACTAAACTTACTAAACTTGTATGTTCGTATAGTTCTTACAATCAAAATATGAATATTTGAAATCACTTTTCTTGTATTATTATTACTAACATAAGTATATGACTTAATTTTTATTTAAAAAAACACATGTTTTATATTTCGGCGAATGCCGTCTTCAGTAATTAATTATCTATAATAACAATAAATTTAATTATTTAAATTTAGTTATTATTTAATATTTAATAATATTTATTCTTATTATAGATAATTAATTACTGAAGACGGCATTCGCCGAAATATAAAACGTGTTTTTTTAAATAAAAATTAAGAAGCACTAAAAAGTGATATATATATTTTGTTTTAATATAAAAATATTATCATAAATTCAAGTATATGACTTAGTATTTAAACTAATAAATTATTTTGACGTGTAAATGCAAAGAGTTTGTATTACGTCGCTGCGACGTAATACAAACTCTTTGTGTAAATGATTCAATAAATTACGAAATGACACCAACTTACGCGCAAGTACTCAATTGATCACTACTATTTGGGAATATAGTAGTGATCAATTCAGGATCATAAGAAATGTTGTGAAGATACAACTTCAACTATTGTTTCCTTTTGCCAAATTTTTAATAGTCAAGTTAAAAATAATTATAAAAACTAATTTGAAATGTTTGGAAATACGAGAGCACTGGCGGCTACTTCATTGACGATTTCAATCTAAATATGAATACGATCACAAATGTCACAACCTGGTAATCGAATGTGGTCCAGAATCCTACACTATTGCTAAACTCAAGGTTCAAATTCAGTTAAATTAATTTTGTCACATGGTACGCCCGCGCACGGTGCTGTACGACGCCATAGGTAAACGCGACTAACCTATTTTTGTGAATGGTATTTTTTTCCCTACATGCACCGGTGCGTCTGCGCTGCGAAGGAGAGCATAATATAACAAAGAGCCCTGCCAAGGTATTTTTGCGCGTGTGAAAGAAATCCCATTCTCTACGCCCTCGGGGATCAGCATCCAAAACTTAATTGTCATTTCCTGCGGCGACATTGACAGAAGGAGAGGTAAGAACTCTGGGTAAGAACTCCGAAATTATTATTATTAATGTCATTGCGCGTTATAGTTCTCAGTCACACAAAGGAGCGTTCGTTCAAGTTTTTTCCCGTGTCGGTACTTTCACGTCACATTTCAAAAAGATGAATGGTGCACACCTCGAGCTATCTTTACCGTAAATTAAATATGTTTAACAATTTACGTCTCCTCAATAACAGGTAATTTTGCTCTGAATTGTCTCCTTGCAGTAGTTTATTTATGAATAAAACATTTAACGGTTTCACTTTTCAAAATATCTCAAAATTTTAACAGGTAGGTAACATACATCCTGACCCAACAAATAAATCATCATCATCATCAGCCTGTATCGATCCACTGCTGGACATAGCCCTCTCCCAAGGCACGCCACCACACGCGGTCTTCCGCTCTTCTCATCCATCCACTCCCGGCTACCTTTTTTAGGTCATCTGCCCACCTAGCCGGGGGGCGTCCCACGCTACGTTTGCTTGTACGTGGCCTCCATTCGAGCACCCGTCTACCCCATCGGTTGTCGGGTCTACGACAGATGTGCCCAGCCCACTGCCACTTCAGCTTGCTTATTTTCTTAGCAAATTCTTAACAAATAAATATTGTGAAATATTATTTTCTATAAAAATATTAAGATTTCAATCTTCATACATGCCTACTATAGGCTATCATGAATAAAGCACCGCTTATATATGCATACATGTGGCTATGCTACGCATAGGCTACGCCCCATCTGCATTATTCCACGGTGATAGATAACGTTATTTCTTCCGAGATTGGTTGTTAACAAGGCGACCCTTTGGGTCCCGCTGGATTAGTCTGGTCATTCATCCTCTCATCAAAACTCTAACAAGTGAGTTGAACGTCTGTTACCTCGACGATGGTACATTAGGACGAGACCCGGAATCAGTACTCTCCGACTTTGAAAAACTTTTACGGGAATCAAAGGATCTTGGCCTTGAAATCAATCCCTTTAAATGTGAATTGTTTTTTCATCACTCCACTAATCACACAATAGTAAATTCATTTCGTAATCTGGCACCGTACATTAAAATTATCAACAAAAACGATTTCACCATTCTCCGTGCCCCAATTTTTAAAAAAGCCTCAGAATCTCAGAGTTAGAAATTTTTTTTACAGTTCCAAAAACTATGACTGAAAAATTGCAAAAATTTCTTCCGCATATTGCTTATTATTTGTTAAGAAACTGCCTATCAGTCCCCAGGATCACATACTTGTTGCTCACCACGCCTACCTGGACCTGGACATATGCACTACTTCACGATTTTGATTGACCACATCATTCAACATTCATTAAATAACATCTATCTTCTATCTTCTATACATATAATAAAATCGTTAAATTAATAATCTCTCTTTGTCTGTACGCGCATCACGCAAAAACCAGTGAACGGAATTTGACGAAACTTTGTATAGCGACAGTGTATATCCCGGATTAACATAATAAACAAAAAAATATAATAAAAATTTAAATTATTATAAAATTTAAATGACAAGTTGACAACGGAGAACTGTCATCTCGACGTGAGCTGGCCGGTGACAAAATGTTTGATAAATAAAAAATAAAAAAATGTCGCTGTCATTGGTGCAATTTATATTTCTGTTGCTCGCGGCTTCGCTAGTAACTAAAGGCGGAGCCGAAGGCGGAACTGAAGCCGAGCCGAAGGCGGATCTGTGCTCACGTAAACGATATTCTTTCTCGATGAAAGTAACTAAGGGCGAGGCGGAAGTCGGAGCTGAGTTCAGGAAGAAAAAAAACATTCTTTCTTGAATGAAGTAAGTAACTATGGGCAGGCCGCAGGCCGAGCTGCGTTCAGGAAGAAGCTAAACCATCTTGAAGAAAGTAAGTAACTAAGGCGAGGCCGAAGGCCGATCTACGTTCTGATAAATAATAAACCATCTCGGAGAAAGCGAGTAACTAGGGCGAGGCCGAAGGCCGAGCTGCGTTCAGGAAGAAGCTGAACCATCTTGAAGAAAGTAAGTAACTAAGGCGAGGCCGAAGGCCGAGCTACATTCTGATAAATAATAAACCATATCGAAGAAAGCAATTAACTAAGGGCGAGGCCGAAGGCCGAGCTGCGTTCAGGAAGAAGCTAAACCATATTGAAGAAAGTAAGTAACTAAGGCGAGGCCGAAGGCCGAGCTTCGTTCTGATAAATAATAAAACATCTTGAAGAAAGCAAGTAAATAAGGGCGAGGCCGAAGGCCGAGCTGCATTCGGGAAGAAGCTAAACCATCTCGTAGAAAGCAAGTAACTAAGGGCTAGGCCGAAGGCCGAGCTGCGTTCAGGAAGAAGGTAAACCTTCTTGAAGAAAGTAAGTAACTAAGGCGAGGCCGAAGGCCGAGCTGCGTTCTGGATGAAGCTAAACCATCTCGAATAAAGTAGGTAACTAAGCGATATTAAGATTGAGTTAAATTAATTTAAATTTTATTATAAAGTCCACGCTTCTGACGGCAAACATACCGTGCATCCTAAAACTTTGCGGTTATTCCCGGCTGGATGGCAAGAGGCCCGATGGTATCACCTTAGTTCCATGGGCCAAGGGTAGGTATTTGATGTGGGAGGCCATTTGTGTTCTCACATTGGCTCCAAGTCACGTTCGGGCATCTTCAAGACCGGCCGGCGCGGCCGAGGCCTGGGCGGACAGCCTCAAACGCAATAAATATTATAGATATATAATTCAAGATTTCGAATTTGTTGCGTTTGCGGTTGAAACCCTCGGTCCGTGGAGCAGTCATTGAAGCCAAAAGCTTCTTGAAGAGGCTTGGGTCTCTGCTGGTGGACGCAACTGGTGTCCCGCAATCAAGGGCCTACTTCATTCAAACGGTAAGCTTTGCCATCCAGCGGGGTAATGCCGCAAGTGTTCTAGGAACATTTGAAAACGCCGCTTTTATGATAGTTATTTTAATGTTTGTTAGGTAGGTTTTAATTATTTAGTTATTAATATTACTTTTTTATATATTTTATTAAATAAATAGATGGAGTAAACGATATTATATGCTATCGAAGAAAGGAAGTCATTTAAGGCGAGGCCCGAAGGCAGAAGAAAGTTTTTGGTTTACCTGAACGCAGCTCGGCCTTCGGCCTCGCCATTAGTTACTTACTTTCTTCGAGAAGGTTTATCGTCTTCCTGAACGCAGCTCGGCCTTCGGCCTCGCCCTTAGTTACTTACTTTCTTCGAGAAGGTTTATTGTCTTCCAGGATGCAGCTGGGCCTTCGGCCTCGCCGTTAGTTGCTTACTTTATTTGAGAAGATTTATCGTTTACCTGAACGCAGCTCGGCCTTCGGCCTCGCCCTTAGTTACTTAGATTCTTCTTTGAAATACGAATTTCACGCGAGCGAAGCCGCGGGCAACAGCTAGTTTTAAATATACATTTAACTAATTTCACACAAGCTTCGCTGCCAATAAGTTTATTATTGGGGCTATTTAAAAGAAAAAGTTTACGGGTCCCGGTGGAACACTTGATAGAGCTCAAAGAACGAATTACGGCAGTAGCTCAGGTGGACGTATCTGCACTTGCATCGAGTTCTTGCTCGACGCATCAACCGGGCATTTGTGAGAAGATGTCGAGCTAGCATTCGTGCAGGTGGTAAACAAATTGAACATCTACTTTAACAGGTTAATAAAAACCAATTACTTCAAGTGTTTATTTTATTCCAATTCGTAGTTTGTAGAACAGTTATCAAATTCCGAGGTCCTTTTTGCAGCTAAATAACAATATCTCATAAATTATTGGGCAAATTGGTAAGTGATCTACCTACCATTTTAAAAATTACATTAGATGGGCGTATTTTTGTTGCATATTGCCACTTTAGTATAGTTTTTTGTTCACCGCGAAGGATCAAATTCAAGGAATGAGGCTGAAAAAAATTTAACATGTGGATCTTAAGTCGTTTTTCAGCTAAGCAGGATTAAACATGAAAAAATAAATTATACCGTGTGAAAGCCTTACTTTTCAGAAATATTTCACAAAAACTAAACCATTTTTACTAAACATAAAACTAGATATTCTGAGAGGTAATTAGCAGCTCTATAAGCTGTCAAAGGATTATCGTCGGTTTCTGGGACATCCTGTATATGTAATGTATATTATAACTACTAATAAAAAATCTGTAAGGGATGGAGTAAGTTACTTTGTTTTATGAGATACTGCTTTTGTAGACGCTATGTATGATGATAATACTAAAACTAAATTGATGATTTTTAGAAATCTTTTCTGTATATACGTATGTATGTATGTTTCTCCATAACTCTTAAACCGATCATCTGAATTAGACGAAACTTCGTAGAATCAAATTTACCTATACGAGACACAGGATGGGCTAAATAAAATTCAGGTCCGGTTACGCTAAGATGTGGCTCTCATACAAACCGAATTATTCCGCGCGCCGAAATAAAGGTACGGTAGCGGGCTTACTTACTTTCTTCTTTTCAAATACGAATTTCACGCGAGCGAAGCCGCGGGCAGAAGCTAGTTATTTATGTAAATATATATTTATGATTTTTTTTTGTTCTTTATTGTACTTATACAACTTAATTAATTATTTCATTCTTCTAAAATTTCTCAGTATATACCTAATTACGAGTATATCACATACGACAGTGAGTTAATACTCGGTGGCAACCAGTAGATGGAAGGTCCAAGAGAGTCTCTGTAATTATTACTTTTGCGGCGACCCGAGCTGTACTTACTTACATTTCGCTCAGACATGTGTTCCAGAAATAAAAGCCGCAAATAAATATTCGCTCTGCCCACACGATTTTCCATAAAAGTACGTAACGTAATAGCATAGTTTCGCCGGGCAGACGGCTGCGGGGGCGGTGGTAGTCGCATGCAAATATATATACCGAGAAACGGCATTATGTCAAATAGGTATACATTGTACATATATACAACGTGTCCCAAAACTCAACGTCAAGCGTGAACCAGGGAGTAGGCCAGTTTATGACTACCCAGGGAAAAATAAGAAAAAAAATCGTAGTCATTTGTTTTTTTATGATATTATGAGCATTTTTTGAAAAACGTTGAAAATTAATATAATTGTTCAAATTTTTATATTTAAAGCCTAAATAACTCTGCTATTGATAACTAACCCAAATAAAACCAGAATACCTGTAGTTTTACCAAAAAAAATATTCAGTTAAATTTTTTCTAAAAAAATAAATGACTCAGATTTTTTTTTCTTATTTTTCCCTGGGTAGTCATAAACTGGCCTACTCCCTGGTTTCCGCTTGGCGTTAAGTTTTGGGACACGTTGTATACATACCTACACACATCCACACACATACATACATAACATCAAGCGTGTCTCCGAATGAGGTAGGTTGATGTAGGATGAGACAACGGATCTCAACGTTCCATATCGCCATGACATGGCAATATGGAACCCTCGGTGCGCGAGTTCGACTCGCACTTGGCCGGTTTTTTTACGACTTGCACGGGGAGATATGTAGTGATACTACCGAACCCGCACGGTTTAGTTAAAGACTAGCTGTTGCCCGCGGCTTCGCTCGCGTGAAATTCGTATTTCAAAGAAGAATCTAAGTAACTAAGGGCGAGGCCGAAGGCCGAGCTGCGTTCAGGTAAACGATAAATCTTCTCAAATAAAGTAAGCAACTAACGGCGAGGCCGAAGGCCCAGCTGCATCCTGGAAGACAATAAACCTTCTCGAAGAAAGTAAGTAACTAAGGGCGAGGCCGAAGGCCGAGCTGCGTTCAGGAAGACGATAAACCTTCTCGAAGAAAGTAAGTAACTAATGGCGAGGCCGAAGGCCGAGCTGCGTTCAGGTAAACCAAAAACCCTCTTCTGCCTTCGGGCCTCGCCTTAAATGACTTCCTTTCTTCGATAGCATATAATATCGTTTACTCCATCTATTTATTTAATAAAATATATAAAAAAGTAATATTAATAACTAAATAATTAAAACCTACCTAACAAACATTAAAATAACTATCATAAAAGCGGCGTTTTCAAATGTTCCTAGAACACTTGCGGCATTACCCCGCTGGATGGCAAAGCTTACCGTTTGAAAGAAGTAGGCCCTTGATTGCGGGACACCAGTTGCGTCCACCAGCAGAGACCCAAGCCTCTTCAAGAAGCTTTTGGCTTCAATGACTGCTCCACGGACCGAGGGTTTCAACCGCAAACGCAACACATTCGAAATCTTGAATTATATATCTATAATATTTATTGCGTTTGAGGCTGTCCGCCCAGGCCTCGGCCGCGCCGGCCGGTCTTGAAGATGCCCGAACGTGACTTGGAGCCAATGTGAGAACACAAATGGCCTCCCACATCAAATACCTACCCTTGGCCCATGGAACTAAGGTGATACCATCGGGCTTCTTGCCATCCAGCCGGGAATAACCGCAAAGTTTTAGGATGCACGGTATGTTTGCCGTCAGAAGCGTGGACTTTATAATAAAATTTAAATTAATTTAACTCAATCTTAATATCGCTTAGTTACCTACTTTATTCGAGATGGTTTAGCTTCATCCAGAACGCAGCTCGGCCTTCGGCCTCGCCTTAGTTACTTACTTTCTTCAAGAAGGTTTACCTTCTTCCTGAACGCAGCTCGGCCTTCGGCCTAGCCCTTAGTTACTTGCTTTCTACGAGATGGTTTAGCTCCTTCCTTTTCTTTTCAAATGGTGACACAGGAATACGTACAGAAATGTGTTGATACTATCACGTCAAATGCTATAGGTTTAGATCAAGTCTCAATCAAAATGATAAAACTTACCTTGCCACACACCTTGTTAGTCATAACAAGTATACTGAACTGTTGTATAGCTGAAAGTGAATTTCCAATGGCATGGAAAACGGCCGTAGTAACCCCAATTCCAAAAAAAAATATTATTAAACTGGTTAGTGACCTCAGGCCGATAAGCATACTTCCAGCATTTTCGAAGATTCTAGAACGAATAATGCACAACCAACTTTCAAAATATATACATGAGCATAAGTTCATTCCGCCTGTGCAAGCCGGTTTTCGCAAGGGGTACAGCACGAGCACAGCTCTGTCACACATCACAGATGAAATATTAGCTGCAGCAGACCAGGGCCAGGTGAGTATTCTCGTGCTGCTAGATTTTTCTAAAGCCTTTGATTGTCTCGATGTTGAGCTTTTTCTAGCTAAGTTAACGTATTACGGACTCAACTCGGACGCGTGTCGCTTGATGAGGTCATTTCTGACGGACAGGTCGCAAGTAACCAAATGCAAAGCTGCAGATGGAGTTTTTACATACTCTAAAACAACACCTATCACGAGAGGCTGTCCTCAAGGTTCCATTTTGTCACCTCTCCTGTACACTATTCACACTGCCGATATGTACTTATGTCTACGTCATATGAAATGTCAAATGTACGCAGATGATAGTCAACTTGCATACTCCTTTCATGCGGACCAAGTCAACGACGCTGTTCTTAAAATAAATGAGGACCTAAATCGAACTTGGCAGTGGTCAATAGATAATGGGTTGGCTCTTAATCCGGATAAAACGGTCTTTTTGATAATGGGTACAAAGCATCAAGTATCAAAAGTGGTTCAAATGAAACCCGACATTAAGATAAATAATGTTCCCATCCCTCTAGTGCAATGTGCTCGTAATCTAGGACTGCAGATGGACAGCCATCTCAAATTTGATAATCACGTTACAAAAAAAATTCAATCTGCTTTTGGGAGACTAAAAATAATGTATAAAGTACGCGAGCATCTGACTGAGGAGGTGCGGCACATTCTTACAGATGCACTTATATTGTCCCAATTCGATTACTGCGATACTGTGTACGGTCCCTGTCTCCTGAAACAGACACAAAAGAGAATTCAGCGTGTTCAGAATGCTTGCATGCGTTTCTGTCGTCCAATCAGACGTAGACAACGGATAACGCCCATTCTGAACAAGCTGAATATCCTCAACATGGAGAACAGGCGTGCCCTTCACCTCGCCGCGCAGGTCAGTCGCATTGTTCACACAGGTACGCCAGAGTTGCTGTTCGATAAACTGACATGGGCCGGAGAACGGCATAGGTTTGGTACGCGAGCTGTAGGTAAACTCCTTATAATATCCAAACACATATCACAACACACACACAAAACACACACGGCATTTGAGGGATCTTTCCGTTATGCAGCAACTAAATGTTGGAACAACATACCACCACCGCTGAAAGGTCTTAAAAATGTCGCTTTCAAATCTAAATATAAACTGTTGTTGATGACACAACAGCGATTGCTATAGCTACATCGTTGTTGTGTTCCTATAATAAATGCTATATATTTTTAAGGGTTTTGTTTTTTGTTTCCTTGTGTTTTATATATATACCGTTTATTAGACGTTTTTTTTTTTGTTTGTTCAAAATTGTTAATTCGTTACTATTTTCTTTTTTATGTAATGTGTCTTTGAGTTACCTACCATTATGTTTTTAAATATTTTTGTGGTTATATTTTGTTTTTGGTTGTTAAATTTGATTTTCAGTTTATAATTTGATTAAATCTAAATTGTTTGTTATTTAATAATGTAAGGGGGCAGGCTTAAAACCAGCCGCAACTACCTACTGTTAGGTTTTGCATCGTGCTGTGTCTGCTCGCTTTCAGCTAAAATATGTTGTTTTACATTTTTATAATCTTGTTTTGTATTTTATAGTTATAGTTTTGGCTGAATAAACGTTTTTTCTTTCTTTCTTTCTTTCTTTCTTTCTTCCCGAATGCAGCTCGGCCTTCGGCCTCGCCCTTATTTACTTGCTTTCTTCAAGATGTTTTATTATTTATCAGAACGAAGCTCGGCCTTCGGCCTCGCCTTAGTTACTTACTTTCTTCAATATGGTTTAGCTTCTTCCTGAACTGATGCCTTCAGTTCCGCCTTCGGCTCCGCCTTTAGTTACTTACTTTTTTTTTAATACGAATTTCACGCTAGCGAAGCCGCGAGCAACAGAAATATAAATTGCACCAATGACAGCGACATTTTTTTTTTTTTTATTTATCAAACATTTTGTCACCGGCCAGCTCACGTCGAGATGACAGTTCTCCGTTGTCAACTTGTCATTTAAATTTTATAATAATTTTAATTTTTATTATATTTTTTTGTTTATTATGTTAATCCGGGATATACACTGTCGCTATACAAAGTTTCGTCAAATTCCGTTCACTGGTTTTTGCGTGATGCGCGTACAGACAAAGAGAGATTATTAATTTAACGATTTTATTATATGTATAGAAGATAAAATATAATATCCATTTGTAATTTCGTCGTTCTGCACTTTCATTTCACATCAACAAGTATTAGTAGATGCCCTTTCTGGGAAATCACCTGGAGGAGGGTTATTAGGTTTTATATAGATTATAGGTTTTTTGTTTTGTATTGCACAATATGTTTAGTTTGAATAATAAATACTGACTTTTCGTTTATTTGTTGATTGAACATGAAGTATTTTTTTTCACGAAAAATAAGGTACCTAATAAATAGATAAATGATGTACTTAATAAATAACATTGTCTTCTAGAAATTGGCCAAATTGTAACAATGACTAAGAATATATTTATAACGTACCTACATTGAATCATTTGACAGCAACATTTTTCAGATAAAAAATAAAACGTTGTGGTTAAATTACATACACGGTCCATTCAAGGTATTTTCAACCGACTTCAAAAAGAGGTCGTTCTGCACTTTCATTTCACATCATCCAGTCGATGCACCTTCTGGGAAATGTATCTCCCAGGCGTGCAACTAGAGTAAGCCGGTAGTTCGGAGCGTGGTAGCCGGCAAATGAACTGTCAATCGCCTGCGAAAGTTGCACTTTGTCTTAGTTCTCACATTACCTGCCGGTGACAGCCATTAGTGCGGTGGCGCTCGCCCCCCTACTCCCCCCTCTCCACTTCCGCCTTCTCTGCTCTTCGCTGACCCACTAGTGACCCTCTTATCATGTCTCGAGACACCCGCTCCCTTGTTTGTTCGCCCACTTACTTACTGAAGGTGAACGCTTGAACAGGATCGATGGCGGCTAGGCACTTACCTTATTTATTTTCTGTTCCGAAATGTTAGTCGTCCGACTCGGTCGACTGTTGTTAAGCACACCTGGGCGCGGCCAGTACTTGGATGGGTGACCAAGGTGGAGGCTGACCGTGGTTCGGATTCCACGTAAAACTGTAGGTCCTTTCCCTTCTTACCTTACTAGGTGGTAGGGTTTATCCCGCCCGGGTTGATACCACCGCACTGAATGAAACATCGTCGGTCGAAACAGCTATGTAAATAGTTCGTGTTTTCCGTCCAGTTCAGTGTAGTCGACATGAAATGAAGGAAAGCACTGACCTGGCACCTAGTTCACCCGGTGTAATGGGCATCACGGGTATCACAGATGTTGTAGGTGATGTAGCCAACTGTGTCAGTTTCCACGAAAAAAAGAGAATAACATCGCATTGGACTGATGAGATGACACAGGTGATGAAATTCAGAGTTTTCCAATCTCTTACTCGAAAGTAAAAAATGTATACACAAACAAGACACATAAGTCGGTGTTAGTGAACAGAACATAATCTTACATAGGATAAAGTTATGTGGTTGTGTCTAGCCTAGAGTCACTCGGCGTGGGATGACATCGTGAATGGAGGCTGCGACGACGACGCCGCGCCGGAGACAAAAGTCTTTTCCAACTCGACTTGACGCCTCTACAGCAGCGCTGAGAAATATACAGCGCTCTCATTTTATATCGATATAATTTTTACTCCGAATCTTTAAGTTTGGAGGAGAATTGGCACAAGTCATTGCTTGGCACTCACGCCCACGATTGACCTAAACTATCAGATGATAAGATAGACGTACGTAAACCTATGAGATACCTCCTAGAATGTAAAATGATGCAATGGAGAAGATTAACATAAAAGGTAAAGCACAGGTGTCTCTTTTTGGTTCGTATAAGTACTTACTGTCTTTACATTTCTATGCCTGACATTAACTCTGATTTGCTCTCTCTTACCTCAGTACCTCTCTCTCTGAGCGCGACGAATGCACTTGCGAAGAATCTTCTCTGTCTAACGATATGAAATAGGAAAGGAGAAGTTTTGGGTAGAACACGGCTAAAATTTTACTCCTGTGAACGACATGTGTAGAAGAAAGTGATTCTATCGATAACATAAATGCGCGTCTAAACACATCACTGGTCGCAATGCGCTTGGTCTGCTTTCCCATCTTCGTACAAATGTAATATTCACGGCAGGAGCCGTGGATTCATTTGAATCGGAAATAATTTTTTTCCGCCGCATGCCATCCTCATGTTCACAATAATTTCGAGTGAATAAAGAGTGGCGGCGAGTCTGGGCCGCGCAGGACACCTGTGTAAGCCTTTCAACAGACTATAATACCGCCTTAATTCCGTTGATAAGGCATGACATCGGTAGCCTTTGTGTCTACATCTTGTACCTCATAAACGGATGCAGGACTCCCTCACGCGTCGCTACAGCGGTGTCAATTATGTCATTGTGTAGTATTCACATTTTTGACCCACTTTTTTGGGTGTCCTATGTTAATGAGGTGGTGTTAATATTCCCGGAGGCGAGGGCGTCAATGTTGTGAATGAAATGATTTAGTGTGACATGTTTTGTTCTGAGTTAAAATTTTTGTTAGGTGTCATCTTTTGATTTCAATAATTTGAAAGTTCTGTTGTAGTCACGTTTCGTTTGTGGTAATATTTTTTGACAAAAAATCATAAGCAAAAAAATTTATAATTTTATTAAATATTGCTTATTATTATTTAACTTTCAGGATGATACATTGCATAGTGCGCCGATACATTTGATACATTGGCGTAGGTAGGTATTGTGGCGAAAGTACGATAATTATTATTATAGAGATGCTATTATAGAAAATGCTTTCTTAATTTTATAAACGGTAATGAAATATTCCATACTTAATACATTTGTTTAAAAACTTATACTGTACCCACGAGTGAGCTGATACAATTTATAAAATGTTCGAGTCATTAAATCAAATTAGATTCTCATTAGAGCTTGATTACTTGTTTATGTACTCCTAAGTAATAAAACAGTTAGTTATTATTACATATTACATTATGTGTTTGAAAACTTTCGCAGATTCACCACTGTTATTAGGGTTGTGTACAAAAATAAAAAAATAAAGTCTGTCCGTCCGTTCGTCTGTCTGTCACAAGCTCCCAGAGTCAAACGGTACAAGCTAGAGTTTTGAATTATAGTGGCATGGTTAAAACTCGTTATGGCCCAATACCTTGGTTTAGATATGGATACAAAAGTCGCGTATCAATACTAATAATAAATCTTTAAGGTGTGGTCATGGAGTAAGTTACTTTGTTTTATGAGATATTGCGTTTGTAGACTCTATGTATGATATACTAAAACCAAATTGTCGATTTTTAGAAATTTCTGTATTTTTTTTTATGGAAATTGACACGGTTGGCTACATCCTCTACAACATCCGTGTTATGTCAGCCCATAACACCGGGTGAACTAGGTGCCATGTCAGTGCTTTCCTTCATTTCATGTCGACTACACTGAACTGGACGGAAAACACGAACTATTTACGTAGCCGTTTCGACCGACGCTTCATTGAGTGCGGTGGTATCAACCCGGGCGGCTTAAACCGTACCACCTAGTAAGGTAATAAGGGAATAGACCTACAGTTTTACGTGGAATCCGAACTACGTTCAGCCTCCAACGGTCGAGCGGTCACCCATCCAAGTACTGACCGCGCTCAGGGTTTCTTAACAACAGTCGACCGATCGCACCACTGAGCTACCGAGGTTGACAAAAGCTGGTTATCCATACTTCCATACTATATACTATATACTATACTATATACTATATACTATATTATATTATATATTTATTATTTTATTATAATATTATAATATATAATAATATATAATATTATTATATATTATAGCTATTTTATTTTATAATTATATAAAATTAATATAAATATGTAACTGTATGATAAAAAAACGTGAAAATAAAGAAATAATTATAATATTATAATATATATATCCATACTATACTATATACTATATATACTATATACTATATATACTAGGTATATATTTATGTTTATATAATTATAAAATAATTAACTAATCTAAAAATTATATAAACTAACTTAAAAAATAAATTTCATTTAGTGCTTTTGTCCCCGGGATTGTGCCGAGGATGCCAGCCGCGTTACCCCTCTGAATTGCCAGGCTTATTCTTTGGCGAAAGAAGGTGAGGCAAGAGGGGTGACCTATGGCAGCAGACATCCTCGACCCTATCTCGTGGACAAAAGCTATCGCCTCCTCAGACCAGGAGCCGAAGGTTTCGACCGCGAAAGCCACAAACCAATAATTTAGGCTGATGTTTTCATATTTTTTGTGTTTTCTTTTGGCTGCAGCCTCCGCAGCCGAACCCGGCTTCATGGCCGATAGGGCGAGGTTGCTGGCACAGATGGTATCGACGCATGTTGCGTCCCAGACTAGCGCCCTTCCGTTCTTCCATGGGACAATCGTCATGCCGTCGGGGCGCTTTCCATCATCACGGCATAGGCCTGGTGGTTCTAGGATACTCGGAAAATCAATTGACACCAGACCTCTTTTGAGGATATCATTTAAAGCGTAATGTCGAGCGTACCGGCCCGCGTTTTTGGCACAGCTCAGACCGTGGTAGCCTAACGGGTCGACAGTAACTCCACACACGCATGAATGTTGTTCATAAATTTTGCACCCAAGCCTGAGTGCCATTCCAATGCGAAGTGAATCTGGGTCTAGCAGCGTGCCGATTGATCGGGATGGGATAGCATGCAACCAGGCCCCAGACTCCCTTCGAGTGGAGGCACTCAGACGGGCTTTTGTAGTGGCTGATGGATTCATTAAACTGTTAAAAATTATTTTGACTAGAGGAGTGTCCCATTCCTTTTGGATCGCTGGCATCTCGGGGACTGGAGAGTCGAGACATTTTGTCTGCCAGAGCTGTGTTCCTGTAACTTTTGAATTCAAATCGTTATCTATAACAATGTTTCCAACCATTTGGTTGACAAGATTCGAAACGCTGTGCACAGATGATAGGTATGCGGGGATAGATAAATCAGAGGGTTTTCTTATCCCTAAACCACCGAAAATGACAGGAAGGGAAGCTTGCGTCCATTGGGTTTCGTCTAGGGTGATATTAATTATGCTTTCTAAAGACATTCGAAAAAGATGGTCCAAACGTGTGAGTATATGGCAGTCCCATAATGGGGTTGTCCGCAGAAGGTATGTTAATTTTGGTATGGCAAAACAGTTCTTTAACAGAAAGAATGCAGTGTGTGGGTGAATACCTTTAAGACGATTAGCGATAATTGAAAAGTTTTGTACTTTTTCAGTTACAACTTGGTCAAAGGCTTTACTCAGTAGTGGAGAACCGAGGAGTGTCAAATTGGAATCGGTCATTACGCGGATGCCGGGAGCCGCCTCTTCGAAGGCTTCCATAAGATTGGTGGGTAACTCTTCGTTCGAACAGAAGTAAAGTTCGCATTTGTTTGGGTTAATTTCCAAGCCAACCTTCCTACTCTCTGATATTATATTCTTCAAGTCCGTTAATACAGAAGTAGGATCACCACCGAGGGTGCCATCATCTAAATACCAGACAACTAAATACTATACTACACTATATACTATATACTTATACTTATACTTATACTTATTACTTATATACTTATTACTTATTACTTATTACTTATTACTTATATACTTATATATACTTATATACTTATATAATATTATAAATTCGAATGTAACTCTGTTGTCTGTCTGTCTGTTACCTTTTCACGCCTAAACCGCTGAACAGATTTCGATAAAATATTGCACGGAGATGAATTGCATCCTGAGGACGGACATAGGCTACTTTTTGTCTCAAAAAACAATCCTTAAGGGGGTGAAATAGGGGATGAAAGTTTGTATGGGGAACTCAGCATTTCTTAAGTTAGGGATGTGACAATTTATATTTGGGCTTTTGGTATGAAATAAAAAAATACGTGTTTCAGCGTTTTTGCTAAATCAACCCTTAAATTAAAATAGGGGTTGATTTCAAAATTAAATTTTAGGATTTTATAAAATTTTGTACGGCCATGAATTGCATCCTGAGGAAGAACATAGGCTACCTTTTGTCTCAAAAAACAACCCTTAACGGGGTGAAATAGGGGATGAAAGATTGTATGGGGAACCCATCATTTCTCAAGTTAGGGATATGAAAATTCATATTTAGGCTCTTGGTATAAAATAAAGAATTACGTGTTTATTTTATACCAATGGGGATGAAGATTTTGTATGAAAGTCTTTGTTATATGAAGTTTGAAACATGAAAATTTGAATTACAGCTGCTGAGAATAAATAACTAAAGAAGTGTTTCAAGGTTTTTGGTTTGGCCAGTGGCCTCGCCCTTAGTTACGTAATTTCTTCGAGATTCCTGAACGCAGCTCGGCCTTCGGCCTTGCCCTTAATTGCTTACTTTCTTAGAGATGGTTTATCGTCTTCCTGAACGCAGGTCGGCCTTCGGCCTCGCCCTTAGTTACTTACTTTCTTCGAGAAGGTTTCATGGTCTTCCTGAACGCAGCTCGGCCTTGGCCTTGCCCTTAGTTACTTACTTTCTTTGAGAAGGTTTCTTGTCTTCCTGAACGTAGCTCGGTCTTTGGCCTCGCTCTCAGTTACTTACTTTCTTCGAGAAGGTTCATGGTCTTTCTGAACGCAGCTCGGCCTTTGGCCTCGCCCTTAGTTACTTACTTTCTTCGAGAAGGTTTATAGTCCTTCTGAACGCAGCTCGGCCTTCGGCCTTGGCCTTAATTACTTACTTTCTTAGAGATGGTTTATCGTCTTCCTGAACGCAGCTCGGCCTTCGGCCTCGCCCTCAGTTACTTACTTTCTTAGAGAAGGTTTATTTTCTTTCTAGAATACAGCTCAGCCTGAAGCCTCGCCGTTAGTTACTTACTTTATTTGAGAAGGTTTATCTTTTACCTTAACGCAGCTTGCCTTCGGCCTCGCCCTTAATGACTTACTTTCTTAGAGATGGTTTATCTACTTCCTGAACGCAGCTCGGCCTTCGGCCTTGCCCATAGTTACTTACTGTCTTCTTTTAAATACGAGTTTCACGCGAGCGGAGCCGCGGGCTCAGCTAGTATATTATAAACTAGCTTGGTCAATATGTTCAGCATCATCGAGCATGGGTATGGAACACTCATTGGGCGAGGATCGACTCGCACTTGACCACTTTTTTTGACTGCAGTTACGTTCTCTATATTCTTAGAAGCTAGATGTGTTGACTGACTTGAGTTTTGTCACCAACCAACTGAGGTGGCTTATACGAGTGTGTAAGGACTAGCACATGTGTGTTTAGGCCCGTTTGTAAGTATCCGAAACTGAAGACACACACAACCGCGACATGCACGTAGCTGAAGTTCGCTGAACATACTTTGTATTTGGCGCGGAGTTGCTGATGTTTTCCGCGAGCGGTGTCTGAAGTTGCGTCGCAATATTTCATCGGAGACAATGTACCGAAAACGTCTCGAAACAAAGTTAAAACTTCCCGCGACGCGCGACGAGAACGGAGGAGAGTACTAGTGGCTTTCGTCTGCGGCAAGTCCATTGCCGACGACGACGAATAGATTGCTGCAACTTATATAGGTACGTTCCAATTTGTTCTTCACAATTTTGCTTGTTTAATACTGAGGCTGACTTTAATTTAATTCTGCAGCGCCATCTCACAGCAAATATAATCATAGAAAAAGAATACGACCAGACTTTAAAGGCAATACCGGAAAATGCATTCCGGAAAAGCTCGCATAGTTTCGACCTAGAACGATAAAAAAGGTATGGACCCCGAACCCTATTCTCGCCAGCGTAACACGATATAAGTAAAAGCATACTTGTTTCATTGGAAGTTCGCGCGCTGGCCCGTCAGCCTGTCATCGGCTGCGTTCGCAAAAACCTGTTTAAAATGCCCGCATGCTCTGTGTTTACGTGTAAAAACACGTAAAACATAGTGGAATGTCTTATCATCGGTAAGTACACTCCGCTCCCTGCAACTCGGCGACGCTAGTTCTCATACAAGCGTTTGACAGTCCGGCCATACCTTTTTTATCGTTCTAGGTTTCGACAGTCGATAGAGCATAATAAACATCTTTGCAGAGAAACACTCGGCACTCGGCATGACGCATGTAATTTTTACAAATGATCAAAGCGATTAATGTACCTGGCAACACCGGAAGCCAACCTCCCGCGTGCCCGTCCCCGCGCGCCCTTCCGGCCGCGACACTCGACAAGATGGCGGCGCGTGTCGCGCGTCTCCTCTCTAATAGATGATTGTGTGATGTGTCGGTGTAATGAAGTGTGCCACTTCTCCCTGCCTTCGCGTTTTTGTCTGGCTTCACTGCGTCTGTCACGGCTCGCGATGCGCGCCCGAGATACCTACGTTTGGGGGAGATTTGTGTACATAGAAAATGCAGAGATGAAACTTTGGCAATGCCTGGCGTGTTGTGTAAATGTGATGGGGAAATCGTATCATCTTCTGTTTTCCTTCTTCCTATTTGTATATAACTACCTAACCACTCGCATCTGGTGGTGGTTATTGCAGCTATAATATTATACGAACATCTACAAATAAGTTAATATTTTAAGCCCTAACTACTAGGTTCAGTACAGTTTTGAACCATCATTTATCTACTTTGTGCACCGATTTTAAGTACATCTCATGTATTATTTGTAGTTAATCAATAAAAATTATATTTAACGCATTTTTGCCCTATTAGGCATTATTAATGAGTATCATGCGACCTAAGTATCTACCTACATGTTAAGTTATTAAATTCAGAGTTTGAATGTAAAACTTGCATCAATATATGTTTCCAATAAATCAAGCTACCTATTTATTTATATCTACCTATACAGTATTTATTTATATCTATATATACAGAATATAAATAGGCGTTCGGTTCTTGAATTAAAATGAGATTATGTGGTATTTAAATTAATACATCATCCTCGCCAATGTGAAAACTATCTGTTTGCATCTAATTTCGCACTGGACAAAAATTTTAGTCGTTCGACTGGCTCAGCGAATAAGTCAAAACAGATTGAAGCTTGGCGCAGCAGCGCTCTAGATCGGCGGTATTTAAATAATGAAGGCACATCTGTGGCGCAGTGATAAACGCCAACCCCAGATAATCCCCTCTGTATAGAACTGTCACCCTGTGCCTCTGTGAGCTCGCAGTTTATTAAAAAAAGATACGAACCGAATTAAAGGGCCGGATGACGAGATTACTCTAATAACATCGCTGTTCGGTTTGATATAACAGTCTCACTATTCATCCTTAATAAATGGATAAACTCTCTTCCTGGGTGATATTCTTGTTAGATGTTGGCGAGAGGCAGAGACAATGTCCATTTACTGGCTGAATATTGATTTTATGTGGGAATATATTATATATATGTAATAAGTGGTAGTATCAAGCTGTTCAAACCAATAGGGCAGAATTGACAAATAAAAATAGGCCAACATTGATGATAAGACAATGTTAGGTAGGTAGGTATAAGTAGGGGATTTTTTTTTACATTTGTACTTGAAAAAAACCGTATGTAATTTGATTTATTGTAAAACAATATATTAGTATTTTTAATTGTTTAAATTTGTTAGCTCTATCTGTGCAAGAAATGTAAGAACAAACCGATTCAACGAATTAACTCAGACTGAATAACAAGTCAAGCTTAATTTTAGACAAGTTTTAGATAGCAACCAATAGTCTAACTAGCTAGAATACATGTTTGGTCCCTTAATTACTAAAATTACTGAAATAATATATGGAATAAGTACAATTTTTCGATTAATTATTTCAAAGTTTCATTTATTTACTCAGTGACCCATTTTATTAGTTCAATGCTCTTTTAAACAAAATATCAGAGCGGATCTCTCTTCGTTGGCAGTTCGAGAGCCGGCACAGAAATTAATTTCAAAAGTAACTCATTTAAACGCTATATTTTACTCTCGTGCCATTCATCACCGGTGTTGCCAACATACAAAAAAAAGCGATTCGACGCTCAACATCCACATCGAGGCTGACACATGACAAGAAGAATTTGGTAATAACTCACGTGTCATTGTGGAGGCAACGTCGACGATGGATCGGCGCGGAGGAGGAGGTAATGAACGTGTGTAGGTACTCCTTAATCGAATGCCACTAACTCTATAAAGCTGTCTATCCGACGAGGCAGTTCTTAAATCAAGCGAATAATAAAAATTCGCGCCGGAGACGCTCGTTACTGCGAACATTCATCAATATTTATGACAGATGCGTCACAATGCTCGTACCACACACGGCATCCGTCGGAGCTAAACTAAATTACACGTCAGGTACGGAGTACGGTCGGCTCGGGAAGTGCACATTCTATACACATCAGTTTAACACTTTCAACATGGAACTCAAGTGCTCGTGTACCAGTAAGTGGTTAGTTGTCTTATAATTTGTACATACATACATACATACATACATATCACACGCTATAATCCGACAATCCGGGTAAGCAGAGTAATCGGTGTTGTGCTGCAAGTACTCTTGTAATTTTCAGCGCAACACCGACCACCGCGTTTAGCAAAGTATTCAGACAAGATAACTACGTCAAGCAGCAAGTAAGGCATGAAGACCCATCTGCTGCACGACTCGGTGGAAGGACCGTGCCAAGGTGAGAGGTGGCTATCCTGTCGCCCTTTGGCACGGCATCTGGTCCTTATCTCTTAGTCGCCTTTTACGATATGCACGGGAAGAGACGCAGTGGGGCTGTTCTTTTAAGTACCGGCTCCACACGGTAATCATACATTTTAAATTACCTAAAACGTTACTCACGTACATTGACCTAATATTGGTCATACTCTACCTACACTTGTAAACCATAGTCACGTTGACTCGTCCTCGTCTATCGCCAGATAGTATATGTCAGGAAACAAGCGAGTGTGACTTGGTTCCACATATTGTACTGAACTTTACATCGGACCATACTCCATTCGCAACCCAACTCCACGGCGGCGCGACTTCACCGATATGGCTGTCATTCGAAGGAATCGTTCCGATTACGCTTCTAACAAGTTTTGGTGGTTCTTAGCTAATACGGTTTCATCGTCAAGGAAATGTGAATAATTGACTAAATTGCAATTGTGGGTGTATCTCAATTAATTTAATGTTCGGTGTTGCTCGGTGGATCCGTTTTAGTTGTAATGCCGTTTATATGTAATCTGGTAAGGGTTTTGTTATTGAGTCAACAATGTTGCTTATATATAACTGAAAATATGCATAGAACATCACATCTATATGGAAGGTAGTTGGTTTGGTTGTATATTTAATGTGGTCGACGATGCTATCCAGACAAATGACAGATTGTGGCAGATTTGAGACGTGGGGATCAGTGAACAAGTAAACCACAAATATCTATCTTGGTTCACCAAACGAGTACGACCTTCTGTAATTCAAAGACATACCTATTCCTCACCCGAGTCGAATGATCCCGAAGTGCGACTCGAAACAAGGAGGAGCCACTTCCAGTGAATTGAATAACAAGGGTGTAATAACATGTACAATGCGCTGACAGACAAGCAGACGACATAATGGCCGACGGAATTATCCTGTTGTGCTCCTTTGTGCTAGATTTGTTCCTTGCTGGGAACCGGCAGCGGTCTGCGCCTCGACTGATGTTGGGCACACTGACGACACTACAGTCAAAGCAGCAACCAATATTCCAAGTTCACTCGAAGAGCCCGCGATTTAGAACTTTCGAGTTTCAATCTTCGATGTCTTAGCGAAGCGCCAACATCTGCGTTTCTAAAGTTAGCCTAAAAGCGTCGCAGTAGGAAACACATGCCACGTTCGAACAATTCTACCGAGCTTCGGAGCTCCTGCAGCAGCTACGGACAAAGTAACCAGACATAGTTTAAGCGAAAAAGACCACACATATTCTAAAAGAATCAATATTTAATGTTATCATTTAGCCAACAAAAATCAGGTAAATGTGAAAGTCAAAGTACGGAACAACAAGGGTCGACTCCCATATGAATATCAATTTGTTTACTTCTCCGACGTCATTAAATTAGCGTCCGAATTGAATCACAACTCCGACGGAGACAACGTGTCATGTGCCGCGGAACTTCACCGTGTTACCACCGTAGTATTACTTGGTACATCATCACCAGCCTGCACTCTCAGACGACTTGGAGTCCTCGTGCCCTGAGTTACGAAGGAAATTCTTTTGCCACCTTCCTATAGATCCGTTCTTATTTTTTGTCCATTCTACATCTCGGTTGTTCGAGGTAAAATCGCCCCAGTGATAATATTCTTAGAGTTATTTTTACTAGATTGTCTGCAACGAACTTGTGACGTTTCCAGGGCCGCGTCCAGTGAAATTATGATGCAGTCTTTATTCGTGAGCCGACGGGAGCGGGCGGTTGCAGTAATCACCGCGTATCTTCCATCCAGGGGTGGATTCGTGAATAGCGCCCTAATGAACTGGATTTAGGAGGTTTTGTGTACGGAGCTCGCTCGTCACTTAGACGTATCTGTCTGGCGACGAGTTGCGACTGCTTTCGAGCAATTAATGACCGACAGAGTTGTTCCTCGAGCCATGTTTTAATATTTAGCTTTACAATGCCAACTCCTTGTAATTTTGGATTTAACTTTTGAGCAATGTCGACTATAATATTTTCTTAAAATAAAATATGAATTTCCAAGACTCTTAACGGAATAAATATTATATGCAAGAACTATACACCCTGTATATTTTTTATATACAGGGTGTTTCAAGATAGGGTTTCATAAATTCAGGGTTCGAAAGGGGTCCATATTTGAAGACGAAAAGCTCTGAAACTTTTTCCCAAATTCGGTAATTTTACAGTACCTACTTTTTGATGAAAATTGTTTTATCGAGCTTTGGTGGACGGTCAACGTTCACCTTAATTAAATAAAAATAAAATTACTAACTTACATGCTTAACTAGTAGAATTGAACTGCATGTAGATTTTTCCAAACACTTAAATTTGAATGACCTCAAAAGAAAAAGGAGAATGGATTAGGTCATTGCACTCCCTAGACCAAGACAGCACTGTTGGCAAATCTTACTGTCCATCGAGTTTTTATTACAATTTTCAATCTTTGTTTGAAAAAAAAAATACGGAATTTCGATTTGAGTGGAAAGGACTTTTTTCTTCTAATAATGAGTACTTTATATTCCTGAAGTTTCTCAAGCCTATCCTGAAACACCCTGTATATAATTTGTGTTGTGACATTTACTATCCACCGTTTCGTAATAGATTACATTGCACTTCGTATGATGTCGAGGGTATAATTTTTATTTCATGGTTTTACTACCTCACATCAATGATCAATCTATTGATATGTCCACTAAATCCATCGCTCGATCATACTGGATCTTTTTTGCTCCATATTTGTTCCTTTCCGTGTCAAATCAGTCATTTTAGCGTACGCATAACCTACGTAGGCTTATATGATAGGTATTGAAAGTATAAGTGGAAAGAAGGGAAGATAATAAATATATAATTTGGTTTCAACTTTCAGACATTTTTCTTTCTTTTAGGTACTAAGTAACTACTTGAAGGCTAACACAAAAATATGTGTTTAATCATATTTCATTAAAATTCCGATTTTGTAACATCCCCGTGCTATTGGAGTATTACATGAAATCAAGCCTTCTACTTGTACTCTCTATTTCGGTTTTAGGTGTTTTTTATGTAAACCAACATGGGTGGCTGTGCCGAGGGACCAATGGTGCATCCGACAGAGCCAACAACACCTCTCCTAGCGAAACCTACTCGTATGCAAAAAAAAATCTTAACTGATTTCTACACAGATTTATTAGGTACGTTCAATTTATAGTATTTTGTTCTCTCCTTTATCTACGTGTGAACATCTAGTACCTATAAGTACTTCTACACTACTATCTACATCGACCTTCTCAATAGTTGCTGACATTTAGGCATAGGAAGCTGTGTCCTAACTCCTAAACAAAGCATCATCCACTGGATATAAACCCACTTGAGCCCTATCATACGCACGTAGGTATGTCCTTACCAACAAGGTGAGAATTTTCCCAAGATACTCATCTACACATGCCTATATGTAAGTATACGGACGTTCCTATTACGTCAGCCAGACACAGTGCTATACATAGGTAGGTTGCAGCTTGTTGTGCCTTGAAACCATAGCAGCGGCAGTCTCGCCTTTTCTCTAAGCTGGCCAGCAAACTGGAGTAAACACAGCTACACAGCCTCGCAGCACACACACACCCTCGCGAGATCCCACTCAGCCTCGCATATAACTAGTGAACTTAGACCACGCATCCCGACAATGTCTACAGACAAAATGGTCGAACCTCCTGAAGTTCGTCGTAGGAATTTGTACTCTAGGCGTTGAGATTAGGGTTGAGAATCGAACGTGTAGGTTAGTCGACGTGGCATCGCCGGTAAAAGATGAGTCTGTTCCTATTTATTTATAGGCGGGAAGGCGAAGTAGAGCGAAGATGATATGAATGATAAATGACCCCGAGCTGTACCTCGTTCGCCAGCTCCCCCGCTCCGCGCGACCTCACACCCCCCGCCCGCCCCGCGACCAGCTCCACGCTCGCACGGACGTCGGATGTGCAAAGACTTAAGTACAACTAGTTAAGTACCTACCAAACACCGTTTATGGACGTACGTACATATCTAGATACATATCTACTTAATCACAGACACTCCATGTCAGTTTGACTGGTTTTTTTTTTATGGAAACTGACTCGGTTGACTACATCACCTACAACATCCGTGATTTCAGCCCATAACACCGGGTGAACTAGGTGACAATGTCAGTGCTTCCCTTCATTTGATGTCGGCTACACTGAACTACACGGAAAACACAGTGCGGTGGCATCAACCCGGGAGGGATACAACTTACCACCTAGTAAGGTAAGAAGGGAAGGTATCTACAGTTTTACGTGGAATCCGAACCACGGCCAGCCTGCAACGGTCGAGCGGTCACCCATCCAAGTACTGACCGCGCCCAGATGTGCTTAACAACAGTCGACCGACCGCACCACTGAGCTACCGAGGCTGACGACAGTCTGATAATAACAGCTAATATACATATAGGTTTGTGTTACCAGATCCGGCTAATTCTCTAAAAGGGTAAATGCGTAGCGTAGTACATCCTCAGCTCACCATCGCTCCTGCCCGACACCGACGGGCATGTATGAAAAATGATGTGCCTCAGGCAGGATCATCGTACCTACGACTCTGTCTACGCCTTTAGGATACATGCGTCACAAGGTCCTCTGTCTCTACCTACTATGTGCAAAATTAACAAAACAACTTATAACAGTAGTTGGTAATGTAGAGACTGCATTCTAAGCAAGCTAATATTCGTTGCTTAGAATGCAGTCTCTACATTCTCTACAGCATCGATAGCTCAGTGGTGCAGACAGTCGACTGTTGCTATTGATTGTTAAGCAACGCTGGGCGCGGTCAGTACTTGGATGGGTGACCGCTCGACCGCATTGATACCACCGCACTGAATGAAACGTCGGTCGAAACGGCTATGATAAATAGTTTTCCGTCCAGTTCAGTATAGCCGGTACGACCGAAGGGAAGCACTGGCATGGCACCTAGTTCACCCGGTGTTATGGGCTGACATCACGGATGTTGTAGGTGATGTAGCCAACCGTGTCAGTTTCCATAAAAAAAAACATTTCCAACTACTGATATAAGTTGTTTTGTTAAATTTTGCACATAGTAGGTAGAGTCAGAGGACCTTGCGACGCATGTATCCTAAAGGGGTAAGTAACTAAAGGAAAGTACTAGAGAACAGATAACGGTTGGCCAAGCTTAACCAAACTGTAACCATAGAAGTAACTATTCCATAATCTCGGACCAAACAATGGGCTAATGTTACCCAGCTGTTTGGTTTAAGGACAATGCTTAATTTACTGTGTGCGAATAAATAAAATAAAACTACAGTGGTTTCATTCCTCGTATAACATATAAAGATTGATAAGTTCTAAATGGTTTTACTACAGTTTTGGTTTTACTCACTTGGCTAGCGGGAAAAGGTCAGTAGCGCATTTTAAAAATTCGGCTTTTGACATTTTATTATACATTTGTGTTTACTTGTGTGTGGCAACGAGATTGTTCTGTTGAGATGGTTACTGTCAATACTTTTATACTAAATGGCGTTGGCAAATGCCAGCGAAAAAATTTAGGTTGCCACTATTGCCAGGGCTCATAATATTAAGAGAGAATATTAGCGATGGTGGCGGTTTGATATGATATAGAAACACGTCTATTATTGTGTTATTTAGGAACATAATAAAATAACACACTGCAGACATTCAGAGAAATAATATTTCCGATTCATTATCACGCATCCGCGCGTTACCACAAAGAAACGAAATTGAGTGAATTCCATAAAAAAAAGAATGATAAATATGCAGTACAAAAAAGCAAATGCGGAACGTTGGCAGACTTGTGCTGTTTGCCGAAAATGCCGAACAAAGTATCAATTCACCCATTGGTTTACCCCGCTTGGACAATACTTAGGTATGACTTCTTTTGAAAATATTGTCATGAACTTTAATTTTGGGATTTAGGTATTTTATTGAGTCCGAGGCCGAAACCGCATAAAAAAACTGCGAATCCTATACCGCTAGGAGACTCTTCTCACCGGCACAACTACTTACAAGTATTTTGTACAAATGGCAGATTAGGCCGCTGATGGAATATCATGGTAGCCACTTTTGTCAAGTCAGTCCCCAGTATCTGTTGGAGTCCTTGGAATCAATACAGCGCCGAGCCATCCGTCTTATTGAAGACCCGAAACTCACTGATGGTCTGGAGTCTCTGAGCGACAAAAAAATTTTAGTGTCCCTCAGTCTGTGTTCTACATTGTGGCATTATCATGAATGCTGCTCGGAGGAACTTGCATTCCTTATTCCTTGCAATCAAATCTATCCGCAGCACTCGAGAATCTGTGCTGCGGATACATCCTATCGTTGTTGACATTTGGCTTTTGAGAAGCCATCGTTACTCAACATCGTTCCTCTGTCGCACCGCTAGGGTGTGGAATTGAAATACCGGCGAGTGTGTTTCTCGATAATTTCAACCTGGGAGTCTTGTAGGTAGTAGGTACTGTTCGCAGGTCTGCTGATATGGTGTCCCCCTGAGGGTGGTTTTCACGAGCTGAGGCCACTGAAACTGAGGTTCCTCGGCACAACAACACATACTGATTCCATAAAATTCCTAAATACTTTAACTTTTTTTTTGTGCTTTCGAAAAACACGTTCTCCTTAATTTTTAGGTACCTAGATATTATACTTGACTGAGTGCGATGTATCTCTATATTCTATCTAGGTAGGTAGGTAAGTGGGAGCGACGAAGACGAGACAGGAATAAGCAATTTGTGGCACGATCTGTTGCGTGACACTTGGTCGCTGCCCGGGCACTACAAAGCAATCTACATACTGTTATTATCATATTTGTATTAGAATATGCCTGCTTTGCATACCTACATACATACGTGTGCACTAAATTATAATCTTAGTACATAGAAGTGTTTTCCTTGAGTATGTTCATACTACACGACCCGACCATGTACAGAACTACCTAGTTTCATAAATAATGCACTTTCAGTAGAGTAAGAACTTATGTAGAGTAAGAAAAATTATTTCCGAACTTTCACTGTTTTTATATAGTCAGTCAGTCAGCGTGTAAGCGTCCACTGCTAGACATACGCCTCTCCAATTTTCCTCCAGTCCTCCCGGCCTTCACCGGTACGGAACCAGTGCTTTCCGCCGACGTACTTGATGCCGTCGTCCCACCTGGCGGGTGGTCTTCCCACACTCCGTTTTCCTGTCCACGGCCGCCAGTGTAGGACACGGTTACTCCAACGGTCGTCGTCTCTTCAGCTGACGTGCCCAGCCCATTGCCACTTGAGCTTAGCCACCCGGTATCCAATTACATAGTACACATCTATAATACTACCTACTCATTATTTAGCCACAACATAGATTTCAGTAGAAAGTAATGACTATGAACCATAATGTAAATTTATTAAACAATTTATTTAAATGCTAAAGTAAAATTCTATAAAAACTAATTAAAACGATGTAAAACTATTCCTATCTACGGATCAAGCCAGACTATAACATTCTAGTCAGAATCGTATTTGTGCCATGTCGGTCTAATCCGCAGGGAGGCATCAAAGCTAAACGGATTTTTTTCAAGCCAATAGGCTCGCTTCCCGTCGAGTTGCACCGTGCGCTGCGATTGGCTGAAACTTTTTGTTCCATTTGGGGATCCTTTGTTTTTATTGGTTGACACTTAGCTAAGACAATGGGGCACGTGGGAGTGTGCGGGCGTGTGTGTGTGGATGATTTAGATAAGATGTTGCTGTGACTGTGTTTGATCTTCATGCGTGGCGTGGGATCATGGGCACCATGGGAGAAGACAGGTGCGGAGATTAGTGTCCATGGTGATTGCGAAAGCGTGAAAACTGTTGTTCAATACAATTTAGTTCTTTTTATAAATGTTGTGTCTATGCATATATTTATTTTTACTAATATCAAGATATATTAAAAATTACAATCAATAAAATAATTTAATTTCTTATCATAGGTACCACGTCTTTTCACTTATCAGCTTTACATACTTATTGTGGCAACTTTATTGGTTTATGATTACTATTTGCATATATGTACTTATATTATGTTTGTTTCTTGAGTAAAATAAAATAAGTAGATATACTTACTATATAACAAGAATGTTTTAACTTGGAGCCGGAATATAAATATTGTAGTGCATCGTATTGTAGGTACATTATGGTGTTATTAAAGCACCCTGGGGTTTGTAAATTCTAACGTACACACTTATAAACTAATAAAGGAGAAAACAAAATTTCAACCAAATTAAGTTTAAATAAATAAAATTATACCTAAAAGAATTCGAAATTTTTTTTTTTCTCAGCTTCTGCAGTAGAGTTCTTTATGGGTAAACAGTCCCGCTTTCAACCATTCCTAAAAAGTTATTAGTCACGATATTAATTTGAATTCGATCTTGGAGGTCAAATTTAATTTTAATTTGAGTTGTTTAGAATTTCATAAAATGTTGCGATCTTCTCCACAACTGACGTGGCACCAAGTTCACCCGGTGTTATGGGCTGACATTGCGGATGTTGTAGGTGATGTAGCCAAACGTGTCAGTTTGCATAAAAAAAAAAAAATAACTTCTGCAAGCAATAACCCCAAACGATAAGTATGGTTTTTAATGGAATAAATGTATGAAACTACTTTCTGTGAATTTTATTAATTATGTGAGTTATTCGTATGTGTGTTTGTTTACCCATCCTTAATGATTTATCAGATATTATTCTAATCTAGAGCCTTCATACGTCTATATAAATAAAAATGTTATGCTGTTCATTGGTAATCGCATAACTTGAGAACAGCTGGACCGATTTGGATTTAAATGTTCCTAATAGTCAATCAGGATTTTAGAAAAAAAAAAACAACGGGAATGGAGCTGCGGGCTCAGCTGATTTTCTATAAAATAGGTACCGTATATATATGAATATATAAACATTTTAAAATTATACCAGACTATGGAATGGACATAATAACATAAACAAATTTGTCCTACTTTAGCACTGAAAATATATGGTCGCGTTATTTATGGGTATAATATACACATTTCCGGGGAGAGAAAAGGCAGGCTTAGGTACTGCAGAATGCGATTTCTCTCAGATAACCTTGTTAGTATACAGATTATCTTTTACGTGTTTTGCTTCAGGAGATGGACGAATACATTATTCGTGTAATCCTTCACAAAATATTAAATTTAATAACACATATATATTAAATTTGAGTACATGCATAGCTAGATTCTAAAAAATATCCCATCATCGGCTATACGTAGCCGGTTAAATAAGAAAACTACAAAGCATTCAACTATAGCGCTATTTAATTAAATCGATGGTCTCATCTAGCGTTACAAGGGTTAACACTCAAGGCAGAAGAGGCTCGACCAAAGACAATGGCTGTTCCGTCTCTGCGTCAACCCCCCCCCCCCCACCCTCCCCCTCGCCGCACCCCTCCGCCGCCCACCTGCCGCCGCTTTAATTGAATAATCCGATCATTAATCATAAGAATTGCTGGAGAACCCTCGTCCCGGCCACGGCCGACTGCGGGGCTTGTATAAGTAGGTATATCTTGGTGGGCGGACTCGCGCGGTACTTCTACTACTACTTGTACTTCTACTTTTTTTTTTTTTTTTTTTTTTTTTTTTTTTTTTTTTTTTTTTTTATGGAACCTGACACGGTTGGCTACATCACCTACAACATCGGTGATGTCAGCCCATAACACAGGGTGAACTAGGTGCCATGTCAGCGCTTCCCTTCATTTCATGTCGGCTACACTAAACTGGACGGAAAACACGAACTATTTACATAGCCGTTTCGACCGACGTTTCGTTCAGTGCGGTGGTACCAACCCGGCCGGGATAAACCCTACCACCTAGTAAGGTAAGAAGGGAAGGGACCTACAGTTTAACGTGGAATCCGAACCACGGTCAGCCTCCAACGGTCGAGCGGTCACCCATCCAATCACTGACCGCGCTCAGCGTTGCTTAATAACAGTTGACTAACCAACCGCGCCATTGAGCTACCGAGGCTGACGAATTTTCTTATCCCTTAGTCGACTTTTACGACATGCGACGGGGAGAGATGCAGTGGGGCTATTCTTTTTAAGTACCGACCCCACACGGTACAAAAGGTACTTACTTCTAGGTACTTGTACTTCTAGGCCCTTGTAGATGTTTGTCAGTTGCTCAGACAGCGCTTTAGTACTTACTCACTTATCGAAGGAAAATTAATAAAACCCTTTAATCCCGGTGAAGTCAAACAGAGTAGGTATGATTTGAAGTAGGTACCTATAAAGTTATACTTGAAATCATAAGTGTTGTGGTGCAGCATATAGACTGTTCTTTCTATCTAACTTATTAGAAAATAAGGTCTACCTGGGCTTTAAAAAGAACATTGAACAGACTTAAAAAACTCTACATTAAGCTAAAAAGTATAAAATACAATTTCCTTCATACATAACTAAACCATTTGCTTCATATCCCGATCCTTGCTTGAGTGCAAAAAGCACAAATCGTACAGATACGTACAAATGCTCCGTCCTCAACTAATTTCTAATATGTATTTGTAAAAGTACCTACTTACTACTAGGGTTGGATTTGGGATTTATACTGTTAATTTTGTTTTATTAGATACACGAAAAGTTGGACCTGGGCCTTTATGTTAGATAAAAAAAATATGGTTTAACTTACTGCCCATAGCTATGGCTCTACCATAACATTTCATATCTACATGCTTATGCAGACGCACGAGCTTAGTTCCAGCGAGACTGGCGGCGCGGCCTAATGGCCTGTCACCAGTCCCTACCTGGTTACACCACACTAGTTCAGCCGCAGGAAGCACCGCGACGAACAACAGGCGACGTAGCCAGGCAGTACGACCTACTTACCTCTGTGCCTACCCGCACTTTGTACAAAAATCATTAATTATCAACGCACACCCTACCTCGTCCCTTACATGCCCTCTGAGTAGACCTACCTACTCCCTGACACCCGCAGGGTGACGTACACCGCTCCACCCCGCCCCGCCGCGACGAATCGCCTCGTGTGGCGCAGTAAATTCAACATTCATTAATATGTAGACATATGTAGAGAAAGGGACAGAGTACTAGGTTGTTGGCACTAATTCCCAGGGCGTATGGCTCCACTAGAACCGGAGGTGTCATCGCTTACGGTGAGCTGAGCACTGACTAACATCTACCTACTACAATGTAAAGTAGGTATTGCTGACCGTGGTCCTAAACCAATTAAAACGTTGCCTTTGCCGTGCATGCATTCAAATGACTCTCTACTGATCTAACTAGCTTGCATCTGCACGGATATCAGTTAAAGAAATAGGTAGTAAGTTTAGTGTATTAAATCTAACTATTTAAATTACTAGTTCTGGTTGCTTCTAGCTATTTTGTTGATAAAGTTTAAAAAAAATAAATTGTAAAATTTCAATTTCATAATCATGTCATAAGGATTCTTTTCGTACTATACTCTAAAATTTTTTTTTATTCATTAAGAATATTCTAAACATTTTAATCGTAAAGAGTACAACAGAACAAGAAATTCACCATTATTTTATGGATCACCTATTAGCATTTATGCCATATAGGTACTCGTATACCTACTCAACTCTATGGTTGTCGCTGTGCCGCGCGCGGTGTTTCGGTCCACGTTCGTTCCATATTCAAATTTGAAATCGTCACGGTGACTGTTTAATTGTCGCACAATGTTGCCAACCGTAATATTTTACTTGTTAATGAGTGTTCCTTTTTCGAACCGACAAAATATTCGCCCGTGAATTTATTTTATGGAAGCATGTTTATGTTGGCCTCACAGGTTGTTTGTATGATTTTGTCCAGATTTATTTTATTTACGAGGAGCATACTCTATAGAGGAACATCTTTCCGTGATGTTCGGAGCCAATTTCTGAAACGAGCTTTTTTGATGCACAATTTTGGCTCTACTCAGGATCGCACATTTTTGTGTTTCCCAAGATTTTTAGTCTTGTCTATCCATCTGTTCCCTTCTAGAAATAACCCATTGCTACATACGATAATGTTACAATTGAAAATAATATAAAATAATATTGATTTCGAATTATTCCACCACGTCTTCGAAAACGTTGTCAGTGTCTTTTATTTACATTTAGGTACATTGTTGGATGGATGAAAGAGGAAATCTACATAAACTATAATCCACAAGGAAAGAATATGCTATTAAATTTTTCTTCCAATTCCATTTTTATCGTCACACCATCAAGCCTTCCTTGTAGAGTGAGGTCCTCCGAGTGTGAGACGCCGCCGTATAGGTGACACGGGCAGCGGGGGTGGCACAGGTGTGGAGAGGGCCGGAGGGGCTGCCGCGGCCACGCTCAAGGGTCATTATGTATCGAAGTGAAGGGAGCGTGGCTTCTCGGAGGCAATATTGAAGGCAATCCGTTACCGGAGCCGGACGAAGACAGATCGAGCCCGGCCTCACCTGATATACTCGCCCCTTCTCTCTCACCTATACTCGGGCACTCCACTCCACCCTTACCGTCACATTTTTACAACCTCAGGTAGCGATGACACTATTCGCAAAACAAAATTCACAATGTCGATGAGAAATTATAGGTAGATATGTATAAGGAAAAGTCAGAAAAGTACATTAAAGGAAATGTTGCCTAGTACGAAATATTAGAAATGTAGCAAGGTAAGAAGGTGATAGATAACGAATCGTTTCTATCTACCTACAAAAAGTAGATATCTAAATATTAAACTATTACACAACAAACGTCAACACCTTACTCACTTCCCTCGAGATATGAAATAAAATCACAGAACAGACTCTAGTTCAAGTAGAGAATAACACGAACACTTTTTTTACAGCATTAAATTATCCCTCCATACAATAGTGAACTAAGATCATATTCACAAAAATATTATTTACCTAAATATGGCTAAGAAATCAATCAGTATTTTAAATATGTATTAGATTAGCGACACGAGTAGAGTACTACACTGACGCAGCAAACTCTGAATTTTCTCAATATAAATATTATGGAACCACGACACACGCAAGTTTGCTCGCTACGTGGAGTGTTTATAGAGTTTGCAGTATGTTAGTGAATGTGACACAGTTCTACCTGTTTATCTTCTATTTAGAACCAAACAGTTTAAAAGGATAGGAAGGGGGTCGACCTGTCGAGGTGCTGAAATAATGCACAAACATACAATTACTTTGTCTGAATCTGTCACACTTGTTTATTGACCAAGGACGGCTGTTTTTACCATCGCCGTTTATGTCTAGTCCAACAGTTACATATATTTTGTTGGTTAAATTATTTTAATAGTTTTCATTAATAATTTAATATATTATACATATATGTGTATTAAATTATAGTACCTGGACGACTGTGGTTCGCTCGGCGTTTTTTTTTGTGTGAAAACAGATTTTTTTCAGAGATGACACCTAGCTACATAAACTTGGAAAGTAAAATGTTATCTAAATACAACATTTCATATAAATCGTTTGGGCCATTTCCGAGATTTTATATATGTATATATGCACAAGAATATATACATACATATGTGCAAGAATGGCTCATCTAAAATAACAGGTAGTATTTATAAATCAATAATGTAATAGTGGAAATTTCATATAAATTTGACAGAAATACATTGTAGCCGAAGATAGTGAAATCAGCCACTAATGTACGAGTATCTACAGTCTGATGCAAATTGAGTGCATGCCGATCAAATGTTTGTAACGAGGTAAAGTGACGTTTCTGTGATATATATTTATATGGTGCCAACTTTACCTATGTATGAGGTGGTGGTGCGGACTGCGGAGGGATGGTTCGACAGGACGGGAGGTCGAAGCCATCAGTCACTCGAACGCATCGGCTTTAAAAAAAGGAAATAAAAGGGTGAGCGGCCCTTTTTGACACCGCGACTGGCGGCCGCCGCACCGTCTCCGCGCCGCCGTCGCCGCGCGCGGGCGTCGCGTCGTCGCCCCCGCCGCGCCGCGCCGCCACCGCGCACCGCGCCTTGCGCTGCGGTCGACATCAAATTCAATTCCGAACAAACTTCGCGGGTGAGGAAAAACATCGTTCCTGTGAAATATGTACTTATATCTGTATAATAAATTAATAATTAATAATGCTTGGAGGCTTGCCTCCCGCCGCCGGCGGTATTACCGTTTTTTATTTTTATTTTTGTATTAATTTTGTGTATTTTTATTACTTTTGTATAAATATGTAAAATTAATATGAATTTTTAAAATGTGAAATAAAGAACAATCAAATTAAAAAAATAAAGGACATAAAATAATAACATATTTTTAATATATTATTAATAACTCCGGCAAATTATATAGAGCTAATGCTAAACTTTAATACACAGCTACTTACTAAACTGAATATTACCGCAAAATTGTCTAAATTATGATTGTACTTAACTTTTCATATGATAACCTTTACAGTAAGATAAATAATGATAAATTCAGTTGTCTTGAGGGTTTACAAAGCACCGAAACTACATATATCTACCTGTGTGGCGTGATGTGAAAAATGTAGAAAATTAATGCGAGTTGTTCCACTCGACATCGGGGCGCGGAGGAACCCTACAGTAAAACAAAATGTCGCGTCAAGCGAAACAAACTTTACAACCAGCCGTAGGCTTTCTAGGGCTGTCACTCAACTTATTATATCGATATTTTATAGAACTCGCTTTTTATCTAGCCCTTTAACTATATCGCATGATAGTCAGAACTCTAAAAAAAAGCTATCAAGTGCGAGTCGAACTCGAGTGGAGAGGGTTCATTATTCATTATTCTTGATTCATCATTCGTATGGTAGTACACTGCGCTTGAATTTGATGTTTAGTTTTTATAGTTCCTTGAGAACTGTAAGACTTAAGATTTTCGTTTAAGTAAACTATAAGAGAGGCCCTTATTCCCTATTTTTTATTCGAAATTTTAGACTCGGTATTTCGGAGGTTTTTATATATTTCTTATTTTTAAAACTACGCATTTTAAAATATATTTGTAATTCTTATAACGATCTCTTTCCATTGATACTTCACATGATGCATGCACTTGAAAAAATATTACTTTTTAATTTCCTAATTTGTCTCCCAAAATAGGCCCCAAAATTGAAATTCCTTAATTTTTACATATACGCCCGAGATTGAGCCATCAAAATCTATATACATATGTACCAAATTTCAAGTAGATTCAGAGTGACAGACGGACAGACGGACAGACAGACAGACAGACACAAGAGTGATCCTATTAGGGTTAAGTTTTCCCCCTTTTGAGGTACGGAGCCCTAATAACGGTTAAACTTACGATATACCTCTATGTATATCGATTATTTCCCATCAGTCAGTTAGTTAGCGTTTATACGTCCACTGCTTGACATACGCCTCTAACATTTATCTCCAGCGCCTTCAGCGGTACGGATCCACTGATTGCCTCCGACATACTTAAAGTCGTCGTCCCATCTGAGGGGTGGTCTTCCCACAGTCCGCTCACCTGTTTCGATTATGTCATGTACCCTGTAAGTTAATATTTATTAAATGGTGTTTGCAGAGAGGAAAATAATATTATGAGAAAGAAAACGAATAGATGGGTATTAGCATAATTATAAAATAATAAAGGGTTCCACGCCCCGACGAAGGCGGAAACCTCGCCTGCCTAATCACAATTAATAGTTCAAAATTAAAGTTACTCTACCTACATCCTTTCACCGTTCTTCTCCCACAAATAGACGTTGTTACATGGTCTCATAGAGTTTTTATATTTGTATATTACCATGATGTACAGAAAGTTAGTTCGATAATGTATTATGGCGTATAAGAATCAATAATAAAAAAAAAATTAGTTGGCTTTCAGATACTGGCAACACCGTGCATTTCATGCTCCGGCGAATGGTGAGAGTTGGGATTCGAGTAAGTAAATTCATTAAATTAATGTGTGTATGGTAGAGGTGAAAGTTTTAAAATTACAGTGTCTACAAATTATTTTTTATCCTTTATTGATACCTACCTCGAAGAGTGTTGGCGCAGCCTTGCCTCGCTTCTGCGTCACATTTTGATAAATTTGCGCGATTTATTTTATTTCTCTCGCCATTTTTTCGAGAGCGCGCGAAAGAGGGACAAAATGGCGTTGTGCGTGGTCGAGGCGGTGGCGGAACTCGAGTTTGAAGTTAAAATAAAACGCATTTAACTTCGTGTTAATATAATATTGTGCTATTATTGCCCCATTTATTATAATCTCAGCTCGGCGCGCGACGCGAGGCCTCAAAGAGTTTAATGGACATTTTTGCGCGGTGGTGAATATTTAATGCCAACGTTTGTTTAATTTTGACGGCGCAAGCTTCGGGAAGTTGATAAAAATAATTACAGCTTTCGTTCAGGATGTTATTACTATGTTTCTATTAAAAGTTAAAGCTCATGAAATGCTTCGAGAAAAAACCTGTTAGTGTTTTCTTATTCTGTATTGCCTTAAATTTAGATGATGCCAATCTGATTCCCTTTGACAAAGGTTTACAACTAAGCACTTTTAATACAGACTAGTGGCCTAGATGGATGCGTGTAGCCATTCATCACGCAGGCCACAAGCGTTAGTATTCCGACGGGGCAGTGGCTCCACTTACGCGGCGTGGCCTGGCATTGCGCCACTTCCCGTCGACGACAACACAAAAACATTACCCGCACCCTTAAAAAGCGAAAACCTCCGATACAGAATAAATTGTCGAGCGAACCCTTTTCTTCGAGGACGTGGGTAGTTGCGAAAAAAGTAATGGATAAGTTGTGTCGAGTGAGTGCGGGTTTCCGGAGCGGAGTCGGCGCTTGCGATTAGTCGAGCGCGGACGTGTCGCGCGCGCTCCCGCTGTTGTGCGCGATCCGGATATCGATTACATCATCGTGAGGAAAATTGCTGATGGAGGGAAGACAAAGGATTCATTTTAAATTCTCTGAAGGCTCATCTACGTTTTATTATTTATTATATATATATGTTTTTATGGATACTGACACGGTTGGCTACATCACCTACAACGTCCGTGATGTCAGCCCATAACACTGGGTGAACTAGGTGCCATGTCAGTGCTTCCTCCTTTGATCGTGCCGGCTACACTGAACTGGTCGGAAAACACAAACTATTTACATAGCCGTTTGGACCGACGTTTCATTCAGTGCGGTGGTACCAACCCGGGCGGGTTAAACCCTACCACCAAGAAAGATTAGGAGGGAAGGGACCTACAGTTTTACGAGGAATCCGAACCTCGGTCAGCCTCCAACGGTCAGCGGTCACCCATCCAAGTACTGACCGCACCCAGCGTTGCTTAACATTCAATAGCGACAGTTGACTGTCTGCACCACTGTGTTATCGAGGCTGACAAGCAATTTATTCCGTAGCAATCTGTATCTGTCTGCGGTTTCTGCCCCTGCGATTTTAAATTTTATCTATGCCTTAATGCCTATATTTCAATGAAACTTTTGTTTTGTTTTATGCAATGTAATTAAACTGTAATTACAGTAAACATAGATTTATAAATAGAGGTTGTAGATTATATAATTACATTTTCCATATTGTAGACATTTTTAACACAAAATTAGATAGCTTTAAGAAACATGTTTAACTTTGTGCACACAAATTAAATAGTTCTAGGTGATTTAAATTCAATTAAATACCCTTTTTTTGCATTTATTTCACATCTTTTTTTTATTATGCACTAGTGTTGAGAACATCTTTTGTAGTTTTGCCTAAGTGTGGAAAATTTACTCGGTAATGTTCTTACCATATGTTTATTTGATTTAAGATATTTACAACTGTGTGTTTCCTTAAAATAAATACATAAAATGTCATATTTGAAATCCGTAGGTATATTTTTCGCATCCTAAATCGGTTTGGTAAAGTATAAATGAAATAACATATTTATAATTTACACAACAATACAATTTATAAAATTTCTTTAAAAATAATAGAGTGAATTAAATGAAAACATCAGTGTCAATGTAAAATAATAATTACATTTAGGAAATTAGTTTTTATTTCAGCTCTATCGCCGTTCCAACCGATTTCTCCAAGACACACTCTACCTAGAACAATAATTATGTTGTTACTGAAATTATCTTAATTCTCCTTATTGTATTGTTCCATAATTAGTAAATAGGTACTTTGAACTTAGAGAGTTTCGCTTTAGAAATTATTTAACAAAAGCAAATCAGAGGTGAATGATCAAGAATTTCAAGGCCGGGAAGCCATTCAGTTCAAGTTCAGTGTAATTGAGTTTGAGCATTTGGCAACACCGGTCGCATGTAGGTAAAACCTTTCAGAATGTAATGTATTAATTAGTAAGCGTTTGATGGGAATTTCCAAATTATTGATTAGGCGAGAGATTTAGGTCAACTATAGATTTTGTATAAATTCATCTTCCTTGTGGATTGTGGAAACCCCTCTGATTGTTATCCCCTTTTTAACCGACTTCAAAAAAAGGAGGTCATCAATTCGACACTTATGTATGTAATATTATTGGAAGTGCAATATATTCATATATGATAATATCTATTAGGCCCTCCAAAGAAATATACAACATTTTATATGGGTATGTACGTTTGTATGTATGTTTGTATGTATGTATGTTTGTCCACGCATTTCTCCGAAACTATATTGCGACCATTCTTTTATTATTGGCTTACATTTACTTCAACTTAGGGAACAGTGCAAGTTTCATCAAAATCGGTTCAGTATTTTTCAAGATATAAACTGTTAAGTGGGTCAAATGGGTGAATAATTCTATACCACGACGACCGATTTCTGTAATTCTTTCTATGTGATATTGCTAAAAAGAGTGATATTAAAAACTGTTTTAAAAACATTGAACCGACTTTAAAAAACAACTACATACTAAGAACTAAAAATAAAAATTATTAAATAATTGAGTTGAGGGCGGTACAAAAGCACACCTGAAAATTTATAGATGAAGCCCTTTTGTGCTTTTGTACCGCGCTCAACTCAATTATTTATTAATTTTTATTTTTAGTTCATAATAGTTGTTTTTTAAAGTCGGTTCAATGTTTCTTAAAACAGTTTTTTTCAGGTTTATTTCAATGCCAAGTTTTATAAGCACACACAGTAATATATACATTGCACAAAATACAGAGTTAAGGACCTGATTAGAAATATTTTTTTTTTCTTGGCACTGGCTAGTAAGTGATAAAAAACTGACTGTAGCGACTCCAGAAAGTGGTGCTCTTGTTACAAAGGATCCTGCAGCATCGTCGTCATTAGCGCCCTGTGTGGAGCAGGCTCCATCTGGAAAAATCTTCTATTGTCGCAGCTAATCGACGGAAATTGCCGCCATTACAATCTTACACTTCTCTCTCTCAGCAGTGTGAGGATGAAAGAAAAATGAGTAAAACTTATTAGAATCAACTATTCGACTTAAACAGTTTTAGCGTCGTAGATTTCTTCTTCCTAATTATAATGCTTGCATCTGTCTATAGAAATTGGAGTTACGCCTATACAGCGTGTTTCAGGATAAGATTTCGAAACTTCAGGGTTCGTAATATTTAAAGACGAAAAGCTCTGAAACTTTTTCCCAGATTCGATAATTTTACAGTACTTTTTGGTGAAAACCTATTCTTCCAGATTTGGTGGATGGTTAACGTCCGCCTTTATTAAATAAAAAATAAATTCTAACTCATGAATAAAAATGGGTAGGTTGCATACAAAATTCCAAACACTGAAAGTTCAATAACCTCAAAAGAAAAAGAGGATTGCATTAGTTCATTACTCTCTCCAGTCTCACTGTCCATCGAGTTTTTATTACAATTTCCAACTTTTGAATGAGAAAAAAACAACGGAATTTCGATTTAAGTGCTAAGGATTTTTTTCTTCTAATAATGAGTACATTCTATTCCTGAAGTTTCTAAAACCTATCCTGATACAACCTGTATATACGTAGAACTTTTTTGAAAGCTTAAAGCGTTATAAAACCTATAAACCTTTTTAGTTTATCCTTATCCATATGCCATATCCAATCACATAAAATTTCAATATTGGTTCACGCTCCTCACACAGACACTCCGTCTATTCTAAACTTGCGCTAAATGCCTTTTCTCACTTGATATGGTTTTCAGCCCGTCATTTTATACTCGAATCTTATCTCACAGCGCACCACAATATCACAAGACCTACGAAATTGTAGGCATAAAATTAAAACTCTCGAGCTCGCGTTGACATTGCGGAACTCAGAGGAGACTTTCGGCCCCCGCGTTCCCTCGCCGGTCTTCCGGTTATCGCAGAGCACAAAGCGAGAACCCCTCGGCCGGGGCCCGGGGGCCCGGGGGTCCTCGACGGGAGCGCTCCCGCACGCACTCCGCCCCCCGGCCAGCAACAGGAAATACTACCCTTCTTTCGTGAGATCCACGCCTGGCATCGCCGCCGCCGCGCCGCGCCGTACCGCGCCTGCCTACTGCCTACACCTACCACTAACCTACCTATTTATTGGTGTAAACATTTTGGTTGTATCTAACTACATAATATTCTATTGTCATCAGTTTTTGGTAATAATAATCCTATTAGACAATTTTTTTTTTAGATTATTACACCAGTAAATGGCATCAAAATTATTGTTATGCGAATTTGTATGAGAACCGTAATAGATAAAAATAAAAAAAAATGAAGCAACAATAAATATTTCATAATGTATAGGTTGGTGTAGGTATATGATAATAAAAATAATGATGAAAATTTGCTAGCCAAAATTATTATGTCGAGCTAACTTCCAGAGAGCATAGAGACATTGGCTGTAAAGCTGGTCCAGGGTCACTTGCCAAAATATGAAGTTTTCTCTATTTGTGTCTCCCGTCATGTCCCCAAAGGGCGGGGAGGGAGTCGGGGTCGCGGGGTCGCGGCGAGGGGTCGCGCCGGCACCGGAAGTGCGACTAATGCATCCGCACTGCACGCGGGATGTGCCGAGTGAAGCGGGGGCGGAGTGGCAAGCATTCCGATCTGAGAATTGTCAAGGAATTTGTGAGTGGCACTGCGGCTTGCCACGGGTGCACAAGAATGACTAATCTTCGCACACCGCTCGCTCTATCGTTTCAAATTAATAATTATTATATAAAAATGTATGTAATTGTAATATAAAAATGTATGTAATTGTAATATAAAAATGTACTAATTATTATTCACAGCGATATTCCCTGGCAACAACTTGTAAAACATTCAACAAAATAATTGCGTGAAATATTAACAAGTAACTGCAAATAAATTTTAAACTTGTATTGTAGGCCACGCTATTTTATAAATGTGCAATCGTATGCATTACCTACCGAGTCAGGAGAAAATTGACTGTTTGGAGTGACTTATTTATTTATTTATTTATTTAGGTAAATTCACAGTGCAGACTTATTCTTCAGTTCTGCCCCCAGCCGCTCGCCGACTGCCCCTAGCGTATTCTTGCTCTGTGGTCAAGCTGGAGAGAAAAGTGGCTTGAATTGAATTTCATTCGGTTGTTGTGATTATTTCAGGGTTTCCTCAAAATAACGAAATTGCCAGTTCTGCATACTGGGCTCGATGAGACGGCACGGTAGTATTAGAGTAGGTAGGTGACGAAGTCGCACAGGCATTGGAGGCAGCATGTGAGATGAGGTAGCGCGGGGCAATCGTCGGCTCCCGGCAATAATCATATATCTTGCCTCGCTTTGTGTGCTGTATTTATGGCGGACGCAAGCTCTTCTTTATTTTTAATGCTTATGCCGGCGGTGCCCGGGCGTCTGGCCCGGTCCGGGCATCGCCGCCACCACCCTCCCCCCACCCCCAGCGCTGTCCGGAGTCTAACTAACTTGGCCGCCTGATTGCTTTTCTAGAGGAAAATAAAAACGCCACGACATATTGTAAGCTGTTTCATGTGCGAAGTCGTAAATATGCTGGACAGTGTCCGAACATTTTTCATTTTCAATGGTAGAGTCTTGTTCATAGTGTTGACGGAGTTATACAAAGTAAAAAATTTTACACTTAATTATAAGGTGTAAATTTGTTGTACACTGTAAAAGAATTTTGCGGAAAAAATATTCATTCGAATGAGTTATTCTGTTCGTCGAAAACTTTCCACGATTTGACTTTCCTCTTGGCTTAAGTAAAGTTAAAATAATCGAATAGACGTCATGGCTGGTTATATACTTCTATCTATTACCTAACGGCTAACCTACATGTACCTCCCACCCTGTGCCGCCGTGCCGCCCGCACCCACCAGCACTGCCACCCCGCGTCCGTCCGAGCGCGCGTCGCGACGTCTCGTGGTTTATGAGGGGTAAAACTGGCAAAAGTAAACTTCCAATACTTTCATCTCCTCCTTCCGCCCAAGGGAGAGGTTGAAGATGTTTTCCTATCAAATAATTCGTCGGCGATTCTTGCGAAACGAAGGTGAAATAATGGATCGAGCGTGGAATCGATGCTCGCTCGCTCGGAGACTGCATTGCGCTCCGAGGACTTATCCGAGTTTGACAATGCTCATTTGAAAAACTTATTTCGATTGGTAATAAGTATTCTATGTCTACTCATGCTAAGCGCGTTTTGCACCAACACGAGTTTAAAGTTAAGTAGCGAGTTATGGATTTAAACGCGGTTCACACATACAACGGGTGCTAGTTTAACGAGTTAAACTGGTTTATATATTAAATTTGTGTTGGTGCAAGTGGGCCTAAGAACAAAATATTTAATGTTTTTATAAACCGATGTGTCTTCTAAATATAAACGGGTACCTACATACCGCACGCCGCATCCCGATAATCGGGAAAGTAGAGTAATAGGTGTTGCAATTACTCTTGTAAATTACAGCACAACACTAGGTATAATATTTTATAAGGTAAGTATTATAATTCAGCTTTTTCATTAAGCACTTTCTTGTTTACTCTTTTCTTTGGAGGTCTTGACATTGAAGTTAAAAAAAAGTGTTCGCATACAAACACTGCACTATACCACAGCATATATATGCTGTGACTATACGAATAGACAGCGCAGCGGTGGTGGTGAGAGTCCTCGATGTTATTACGCGTTTACGCTACAACGCGTCGGCAAGAAACAACATAGCAACGCGTCGCTCCGAAAATGCAGTAAATACCTAGAAGGGATGAAGTAACATCGAGATTCGATGTGATGTGTGTCGACTGTCTACATTGAGATGAAAGAAATTAGCATGAAAACTAAGTTACAAACAAATGTTTATTTATTAAAACGGTAGCTGTCTCGAGTCACCGAGGGTGCTCGACGCAGCCAACTCCACCTCTTCTCGTGAAACTATACTCAGCGAGGTACTATTTCGAGGTTTCACTTGCCCCTTACTAGGTGGAAGGTTCAAGGTGTAGCCGACTGGGTTGGTCCCACCACACTGGATGTAAGATGGCCGAATAGCAGTCTCTGCTGTATTCCACTCTAGTCCAGTATAAAGTGAAGTCTCCGGTATGACAGTCTAAAAAAACTACACCACATATCTTAATGAAACGAATTATTATTAAAAGTTATTTTAAGGTCTACCAACCAAATCGTTTTCTGAGTTTCCACGGTGTAGTTGAAAAGTTAGAGGGGGGGGGGGGGGGGGAGGGATGGGGCACTTTGTACGATATCTCACCAACTATTGACTTAAGTCAACCACTTTTTTGTTTAAACAAAAAAGTCATTTCACGGACAGACGAACAGGACTAAATTATAAGGGTTAAGTTTTTGCAGTTTGGCTACGGAACCTTAACCACAAAGCGGACGTCTTGGTTGAAGGCAACATCATCCGGATCTGTGAGTCCCTTCAACGAAGATGAAGCATTCCGTCACGAAGGACGGCTCGCAAGGGAGAAAGTCGGAAGACAAAGACTATCCAAGACATCATCACCATATTGAAAAATAAAACAGACCCCGACGACGTGCCGAGATTCGAGGCGTACGACCTCAATAAGTTGCCGCCTGTGTCCTCCGACCACGTCGATGTGACGATCCTTGAAATATTTGGTGGTCATAAAAGCGGCAATCGTTGTCTGAAGGGAAGCTGTCGGGTGACAGCGGCGCAAGAGCCATCCTCTCTCGTCGCGGAAGTTAAGCAGCCAGCTGAAGCAGGCAGTTGAGAAATTGTCATATTCCGCGTCACTACAGACGATAACCATGTCTCTGCAGCGTGATCGCATTCCGCAAGAGACATCGGGCGACTATTCTACACTGCACACCCCGTCTCGTTGCCTACGCGAATCTATGACGAAGCGCATCAGCGGAGTGGTGGACAAGACGACAATGGCATCCCAGCGCTTAGAACCTGTAAAGCGTCATGACTGTTACCAGAATGCTGCACGTGACAAAAACGGATTCTTACTCGTAGATAGCAGGAAGAATAGAAAGAAGGGGTGCAATATGCGCGGATCTGCGCCCACTGAAGAGAGCAGTTTGAAGGCGCACGAACTTTTGCGCTTTCAAGCTGTGCATTCCTGCCGAGAAGATGAAGATATTCCTTGGCAGCAAGTTCTGGTCCTCCGGTGTGGTATTTCGGCGCTATAATCGGGACCTTCTGCGTGAGGTCGCACGTCCTACGTATGCTGAGCTCGCTCTGGAGCTGGTTGCACGTGATCTCCGTGTCAGCAGACAATCATGACGCATACGGGTCTCTATTGGGACTCGTATAAACACAATTGGAGAAAAAGTAATTTTAACTCTTAGGTTTAAGACATTTAATATGTATTTTTTTAATGTTGCCCTCGTTAGTTGAAATAAAGGAATAAATAAAATAAAATAATGTATCGAAGGGCTGTCCAGCTTGTTGGGACAACGTTTAAAGACCCCCTATCTATATCATACTTAATTACTAAGTTATCCACATGAGCAAAAGGTGGGTTGATATAGCTGAATAACTGATATAGCAGCTAGTTTAGACAGGTACAAGGCACAAATGTGCTGATATCAGGTCGAGGCAGGTGATGTAACTACTACAGTCAGCGCGTACGTTCGTGGCCTCCGGCAGGAAAGCGAGAATGGAATGTATAGTGTTGTAAATCAATCTCTGAAAGTAACGACATTTACGAAACCTCTTTTTTATTTATGACATTAAATTATTCTATCTAATAAGGTTTTATTGCGTGGTTGAAGTACGAAGACAAGACAGGGATAATCGTTTAAATATATATCGGCCTCCGCCTGCAGAGGCCACGAACGTGCGCGCTAACAGTATGTCTGATTCCATTTAAAAACATATCTTCTGTCGGCTGCAAATGAAGTGCATGCCGACCATGTGTTGGTGACAAGGTGAAGTGTATGAATGTATTGCAATGCCGTTTCTAATAATGTTTTATCACGGATCCAACCCTTACTTTGTCAAATATTTTCATGCGCACGACGCGTAAGTTAATAGAAATTCATGTATCGGAAATTTACAAGCGTGAAATATTGCTCGTCGCTGGCGGCTGCGGGGGTCGACAACCCTCGGCCACGCCCCGAGTCTGCACGAGACGAAATGTTTATTTGTTTATTCTCGCTGTGCGGTTGTGCGGCTCAACTGTCACCCTAATTTAATTAACCGATATTTGATACTAAAAATTCAAGTATTGTTCCTTAGTTTTAGACATGTGTTTGAAATCGTCGATTGGATTTACCCAGAGTAAGGAAGACGAGCCGCGTTACTGCAAGCCGGCAGATTGCCAATAATCTTACCATAAGGGTTCTCTGTTGGTACCTCAGATCAGGAAAGGAAGGAGATATGGGGAGGGGGCGTGGCCCTGTCTCCGCCACGTGCGGAATGTCCGCATGTTTCGTTGAATGCACTCGCCAGGCGAGTTAGTCACGCTTTTGTCTTTGTGTCCGTTATTACTCCGAAGTGCGCTCTTAGTTTTTGGCAAAATGCCTCAGTGCTGTGTCGTGCTTTGTAAAAATGAGAGCAGAAATAAAAACTACAAGGACCATGAGATCACCTACCACCTGTAAGTACTGAATTATCTGACTATTACATATTTTAAACATTTTCTGAAATCTCACTTTCTTCAACCGGGAAGATGTGTTTGAAATGGCGTCGCTAGGGTTGTACGCAACAACACATTTATCGATGTTTATTCCGGTGCGTTTCAACCATTATCACAATTTTTAATTTTAAATTGTATGTTTTGAGAAGTTCGTTTGTGTTTATTCTTGTTAACCAACAGTAAAAAAAATATTATTAAAATATTTGGTTGGCATATCGGTGGACATATACATTTATTAACTATATTAGTCCAGGCGATGGGTAATTTCTTACTTACAAAAGGTCCAGGAAAAGTTTTTTTTTTAGATTTGTTCAGTTCGGTGTCTTAATTAATATTCCGAGTTTGGCCTAGGGCGACCGCCGCTCGCGCCGCTATATTGGAAAAATGGTACCGAAAACTTGGTAACTTGATTATCGAAAAGTCTTCAAGCCTCTTTCTTTTCATTCAAACTTGTTTCGCATACAAATCGCGATACCAACCAACGAAAATAGTCAAAAGTACTCGTAGAGTTTTATATCAAAAGCAAGAATCGGGTCACTGGCAATCATTGAATGAATACTAACTCAAATTCATTGCGGAAAGACTAGTTGCTAGATCAAAACAATTCGGAGAAATACGCCGGCCGACGGGCGAGTTCCATTCATTTAAGTAAAAACTAAATATAACCTGTATTATTCTTAATGAGCACTATTTATGAAAGCAAGGATTAGCCATTCGAAAATGGACCTTATATATGAAGCCTTATTGCTTATATTTTTATATCTAAGCACGTCACACACAAGGAGATTAAGGATTAAGCGAGGGATTAAGTATTAGAACCATTATTTGTTAATTTGAGGTGTGATTTTTTGGTAATCGCCGATGGACAATCATCTCGTTCTCTTAACTAAATCAGTGATGGAAAAATATATTAACATTAGACTTCAATTTTTAACCAAACATGCTAAACCAAAACTGTCCAAGCGACAACTTTTAAACAAATATTTGCATTTTACTGGTCAATAATACAAAAAACCGCCAATCGCCGCATAACGGACTCGCACACCAAGGAATTTAGTTTGTAATAAATATTCTCATATTATTTATGTTTTCACGCAAGCCGACAGATGGCGCATATATTATGGATACATTTGTATGGCACAATACATTTAAACATATTATACAATTAAATGTATAGTGTACGGAACCCTCGGTGCGCGAGTCCGACTCGCACTTGACCGGTTTTTTTATTCTGGTGTTAGGATTTTATTTTTTCGCAATGTTGCTAACGTTATAATAATAAGTTTACCTCATTCTAGACTTTATAACAGTTTCAAATGTGTATTTTTATTTTTTAGTTATTTTTTAAGTTGTTTTATAATATTATGAATAAGTTCTTTCTAATTTTAAATAGTACTCTTTCTTCCTATGTAACGGTATGATATTTAGGTTAGGACCATGTTTACTTGTGTTTTTGCTAATACTCACCTTTATATGAATAATTTTCTAAAATTATTAGAATTGTGTTAGTTATGGCTATATTGTAGTAGCTTACTATAATTGCGCATTATGATGCTGATACTATTTCTCTTTTCTACTGTTGCTGTTCTTGAAACTAAACCTACCATGGCATGTCGTCTCTCTGAGCGTGGTTTCGCGAGGAGAGGTGTTTTGGCTCAGTCGACTGCATCATTGGTCTCTCGGCACAGCCACCCATGTTGGTTTACATAAAAAGTTATGTTTTTTTATTCTGGTGTTAGTATTATATTTTATTGTAATATTGCTAGTGTCATAATAATAATTGTACCTCATTCTAGACTTAATATAACAATTTTATTCTAGTGTTTCATTTATTAATAAGTTCTTTATAATGTGAAATAGTATTCTAGCTTCCTATGTACCGGGGTGTTATTTAGGGACCATGTTTACTTGTGTTTTGGCTAATACTCATCCTTATTATTTTCTTAAATTATTAGAACTGTGTTAGTTATGTCTACATTGTAGTAGCTGAAGGTATATTTACAATAATTGCGCATATCTGATCGATGATTATGCATTCTTTATCTTTAAATAAATTTTATTTGAGTATACTAAATATTTTTATGCTATTAAATAAAGCTGTTAACAATAAATAGGAATGACATCTTCTATTAACTCATAAAAGTTTTCCATCAAACTTTATAACGCCCGGTTCATATTTATATTACCTAAATTATATCGATTTATATAATAAACAATTACTTATGTTATTTTTTGTTTCATTAACATAATGCAAATTAGATTTTTGTATGAATACGAGGTAGAAAACTTAAATGTTCGTAATTGAAAAAAAATATCGATACTTTATCGATCTCATTGTAACGTTTTGTCAATCACTGGCGTAGGGATCCTTTTGTGCTAGTATTAGTGGGTCAGTGGACCGTTAGCGCCCGCGCGTATTGGCTGTAAGATAGTGTGCGTGCACTTGTACGTACAAGAGTGCATTAGTGTTAAATGACTGTAATTGGCTATAAAACAGCGTGTGTCGACTCGTACGTATTAGAGTGCATTAGTATTAGTGATTGTCTTGGAGACACGTGTTTCGTACTGGAAATCATTTCTTCACACATCTCCTTCCTTTCCTGATCTGAGGTTGGTACGAAACCCTAACAATAGTTTAATATTATTATACTAGCTGTTGCCCGCGGCTTCGCTCGCGTGAAATTCGTATTTCAAAGAAGAATCTAAGTAACTAAGGGCGAGGCCGAAGGCCGAGCTGCGTTCAGGTAAACGATAAATCTTCTCAAATAAAGTAAGCAACTAACGGCGAGGCCGAAGGCCCAGCTGCATCCTGGAAGACAATAAACCTTCTCGAAGAAAGTAAGTAACTAAGGGCGAGGCCGAAGGCCGAGCTGCGTTCAGGAAGACGATAAACCTTCTCGAAGAAAGTAAGTAACTAATGGCGAGGCCGAAGGCCGAGCTGCGTTCAGGTAAACCAAAAACCCTCTTCTGCCTTCGGGCCTCGCCTTAAATGACTTCCTTTCTTCGATAGCATATAATATCGTTTACTCCATCTATTTATTTAATAAAATATATAAAAAAGTAATATTAATAACTAAATAATTAAAACCTACCTAACAAACATTAAAATAACTATCATAAAAGCGGCGTTTTCAAATGTTCCTAGAACACTTGCGGCATTACCCCGCTGGATGGCAAAGCTTACCGTTTGAATGAAGTAGGCCCTTGATTGCGGGACACCAGTTGCGTCCACCAGCAGAGACCCAAGCCTCTTCAAGAAGCTTTTGGCTTCAATGACTGCTCCACGGACCGAGGGTTTCAACCGCAAACGCAACAAATTCGAAATCTTGAATTATATATCTATAATATTTATTGCGTTTGAGGCTGTCCGCCCAGGCCTCGGCCGCGCCGGCCGGTCTTGAAGATGCCCGAACGTGACTTGGAGCCAATGTGAGAACACAAATGGCCTCCCACATCAAATACCTACCCTTGGCCCATGGAACTAAGGTGATACCATCGGGCCTCTTGCCATCCAGCCGGGAATAACCGCAAAGTTTTAGGATGCACGGTATGTTTGCCGTCAGAAGCGTGGACTTTATAATAAAATTTAAATTAATTTAACTCAATCTTAATATCGCTTAGTTACCTACTTTATTCGAGATGGTTTAGCTTCATCCAGAACGCAGCTCGGCCTTCGGCCTCGCCTTAGTTACTTACTTTCTTCAAGAAGGTTTACCTTCTTCCTGAACGCAGCTCGGCCTTCGGCCTAGCCCTTAGTTACTTGCTTTCTACGAGATGGTTTAGCTTCTTCCCGAATGCAGCTCGGCCTTCGGCCTCGCCCTTATTTACTTGCTTTCTTCAAGATGTTTTATTATTTATCAGAACGAAGCTCGGCCTTCGGCCTCGCCTTAGTTACTTACTTTCTTCAATATGGTTTAGCTTCTTCCTGAACGCAGCTCGGCCTTCGGCCTCGCCCTTAGTTAATTGCTTTCTTCGATATGGTTTATTATTTATCAGAATGTAGCTCGGCCTTCGGCCTCGCCTTAGTTACTTACTTTCTTCAAGATGGTTCAGCTTCTTCCTGAACGCAGCTCGGCCTTCGGCCTCGCCCTAGTTACTCGCTTTCTCCGAGATGGTTTATTATTTATCAGAACGTAGATCGGCCTTCGGCCTCGCCTTAGTTACTTACTTTCTTCAAGATGGTTTAGCTTCTTCCTGAACGCAGCTCGGCCTGCGGCCTGCCCATAGTTACTTACTTCATTCAAGAAAGAATGTTTTTTTTCTTCCTGAACTCAGCTCCGACTTCCGCCTCGCCCTTAGTTACTTTCATCGAGAAAGAATATCGTTTACGTGAGCACAGATCCGCCTTCGGCTCGCCTTCAGTTCCGCCTTCGGCTCCGCCTTTAGTTACTAGCGAAGCCGCGAGCAACAGAAATATAAATTGCACCAATGACAGCGACATTTTTTTATTTTTTATTTATCAAACATTTTGTCACCGGCCAGCTCACGTCGAGATGACAGTTCTCCGTTGTCAACTTGTCATTTAAATTTTATAATAATTTAAATTTTTATTATATTTTTTTGTTTATTATGTTAATCCGGGATATACACTGTCGCTATACAAAGTTTCGTCAAATTCCGTTCACTGGTTTTTGCGTGATGCGCGTACAGACAAAGAGAGATTATTAATTTAACGATTTTATTATATGTATAGATTAGCACAAAACATCACGACATATTAGTGTGAACATGTATGCTGACAACAAACTTGTAACACCGAACTTCACATGTGCCGGTAAAAAATTTCCAAGAAGTTTATTTCTGAATTCACATTATTCTTGGAAGTGGCAGCGGCAGCGCGGCGCGGAGCCTCCATGGCCGAGCCCTCACATAATATTATGTAGGTACGAACGAATGGTATGCTAATATCGATATACAGAGGAAATGGAAGATTTACATAAATCATAATGATTGAAGCACGAAGAACTTCGCCCGCGTGCGAATAGAACCAATGATCTACTTGTGCATAGGAAACCGCCTCTTATGCTTCTCGTGACTACGATAAGCGCGCCAGAAATATTCTAACATTGAGACGTTTTCCTTATGACACGTGTACAATTTGAAGTGTAAAATCCGGCCAAGTGCGACTGTTACTCGCGATCCGAGGGTTCCGTAGATCCGCCATATCAAAAGAGTGATTTAAGTTATGACATCTGAATTAATACCCAATAACTAAGTAGTCTATGGGCAATGTCAACTTATACAACTAATTAAAAAAATTCGAGCGGAGAAATTACATTATAACTCCAATACACTATCTTCAATCAGAATCCTTCTTATTGTTTGTTTAATTAAACTATAATATGTTCAACGTTACAGATTTTGTTTGGTATGATTAGCTGAAGTAATTAAAGTAGTCTCTGAAATAGGCCAAGGGGACAAAGATGGTCTAAAATAATTATTTTTGATGTTACCTCAAGGCGCCATTTTAAATCAAATAAAAGCTCGTAAAATATAATCTCATTCTCCTCAACGACGACAAAGCAATGTCACATGCCTAGGTGGAATTTCTTTTTATATTTCCAACCCCTTTACAATATGTATCTACGAAGTGTCCCCGAATTAAATCACAAATTCAAGTTTTCGGGCTACAACCTGTTTTGGAACAAATTAATACATTTTATGTCTAAATTTCAAACTTATAGCTTGTTTAGATTATATTATTAGACTCTGTCAGACAGACGGACGGACGGACAGACAGATATGGTAGTGAAACTAATAGGGAGAAAACCTAAAAGTGAGAATTTGACTAGCTAGGCAAACACTTGTCGTCCCGTGACATTCAGTGCGCGTACACGATTCCGATACTCGTATGCTCGTATGTGTATTGGCGAATTATCTCTTAGTTCGTGTTTTTAGGCGACATGGATTACAGCTGTCTATATAAAACTGCCCAGAAACACATTCCTGTTTTACATGTTTAATATCTCCTAAAACCGTAAGTAATACTTTATTCATTGTTCATTACAAAATTAAATTGTATGGAGAGGCCCTACTTGTGTTCGGACTTTTATCGACCATGTACACATACCCACCTGGTCGATAGCCGCTTGTGGACTGTGCAGAGTGGCGATAAAGTTTTAAAGGTATTTCTAAAGACTACATAGGCTGTGGCGCTGTGGCCGGCGCGGCGGCGAGGACGGCGGCGGAGGTGGTGAGGCGGTGTCGGTGACAGGGCCGGAGCGAGGTGTCTTATCGGTGGCGATCGCCGCGGCGCGGCGGCCGTGGCGTCATCTGCGCGGCGGCGCCAACGCCGCCGCCGCCAATACGAGCTCGTGACGTAAAAAGCGTGTCAGTGTGACGGCGACGTGGTGGCGGACACTACACAAAGGCTTTGTGGCCGCCGCCGCATCTGCAACCTCCTTCCCCGCCGCCACCACCGTCCTCCCGCTCTGGACAGCTCTGTTCACTGATTTTCAGATAAAGTGCTCTTGGCTGTTAGGCCTATCAACTTCGGTAAAGTACACTTAGAATTTTTAAATTGTTTGAAAAAGTGACAGCTAGTTCTTTCGTACAGAACGACAAAGTACTAATAAGTGTATAGGAATACCGACATAGTTAATGACATTTTGTACATAATTAATTGTGTATTAAAATTTATTTATAAATAAGTATGTATTATTGTTGTAAATATTGATTGTATACGTTACCTGTGAATACAGGAATAACGAAAATAAAAGATAAATAGTTAAAATTCATTCAGACAGTGCTTATATGAAATGTGGAGTCCCCCACGGATCTGTGTTAGGACCACTGCTTTTTTATTTTTGTAAATGATCCCATTGACAACATAATAACAGGTAAAGTAATTCTCTTTGTTGATTATACAAGCTGCATAATATAATCAATCAATACTAATAATAAATCTGTAAGGGATGGTCATGAGCTAGTAAGTTACTTTATTTTATGAGATACTGAGTTTGTAGACTCTATGTATGATACTAAAACTAAATTGACGATTTTTCGAAATCTTTTTTAAATGTATGTAATGTATGTTCTTCCATAACTCACAAGCCGATCATCCGAATTCGAGCTATAGTACAAGCACATTTTCCTATATATATTTTAATTTGATTTTATCTTTTTTTTTATTTAAATCTCGATATGTGGAATGTGGCGCCGAGCCACCCATAAGCAATGCCTATTCACGCCCTTCTTAAAGGACCCGAATGAATACTTGGGGGGTAATATTTGGGCTTATATTTTATTATATGCATTGCCTTGTTCATTGTGTAGTTCAGTATTTTACTTGGATAGGTACTTAATTGAGTTGATTATAAGTGGATATGTAAGGGTGTTGTTGCAAGCCGACATTACCGAATCTGCGATGCAGATGCACTCAGGTAAACGATAAACTTTCTCGAATATAGTAAGTAACTAATGACGAGACCGAAGGCCGAACTACGTTCAGGTAAACGCTATTCTCTCTCGATGAAAGTAAGTAACTGAGATGTGATTTTAAGTAAGCAACTAAGGGCGAGGCCGAAGGCTGAGCTACGTTCATGTAAATAATAAACCTTTTCAAAGAAAGTATGTAACTAAGGACGAGGTCGAAAGCCGATCTTCACTCAAGTTAACTATATTCTTCTCGATGAAAGTAAGTAACCAAGGGCGAGGCCGAAGGCCGAGCTGCGTTCTGGGAAATGATAAACGTTGTCCCGTCCTTTGGCCTAACCTTTAATGACTTGCTATCTTATGTAGATAGACTATAATATCGTTTATGCGAACGCAGCTCGGCTTTCGGCAGCGCCCTTAGTAACTTTCTTTGAAAAAGTAAGGGTTTACCTATACGGAGCTCAGCCTTCGGTGTCGCCATTAGTTACTTTGTTTCTTCTTGAAATATATCGTTTGCCTGAAAAGAGCTCGGCCTTCGTCCTCGCCCTTAGTTACTTTATTCGAGAAGGTTTAGCATTAACCTGAACGCAACTCGGCCTTCGGCCTCGCCCTAATGACTTATTTTCTTCTTTTGAAATAAGAAGATTACGCGAGCGTAGCCGCGGGAAAAAGCTAGTGTATAGTTCGAAAAGTTCAAATATATTATATATTTGGAGACAGGCACTAATGAAAACTTGCTTTAAAGCGGATAGTCCTGGTGTCCGTGTTTGCAGTACATGGCCGTCTATGTACTGCCGCACGGACCCGGGTGTCCGGGTCTCCGGTACACGCATGGGGTGAGGGTAAATAAGAGCGGCTAATACCTGTGCCAGCTCACGTACACGGCTATTGCCCAAATCAGAGCTCCTTACAAGCGAGGTCGGGCGGGGGCGGGCAGGGGCGCGTGGGGCGGGCGGGGGCGCGGAGCGGTCACGTTTCTAATCTTATCAGATGTGAGTGCGTTCCTCACGGACCACGGCTCAAGTGGGCTGCGGAGACGGCACACGCCCGCCTAGTCGGCGTAGTGCGGACACACCCAGCGACGGGCTGTTTGTTTAATTCAATTATCGAATATACAAATATAAGTACGTATAGCACAGTTCTTACGTATATTAAATTTTAATCTAGCTTTTATTTTAAACTACTCTCGTCATAGATTTTCATAAATAACGGTCACGGTCACCACTTATTCCGGTTTCAACATTTAATTTCGTTCTGGATAATAAAAATTATTTTAATATACATATTATATTATTATATATAAGGTGTTTCGTTAGTCATGTCAATAACTTCGGGAGGATTACATACACACTCAAATAAACAGGTTACGCAAAAAAAAGTTATTAGCATTACTTTTCGAGAAATTTAACAAAACATGTTTGCTACCTAAACATTAACCTGTGTGTAACAATAGGTAACATGCATTGTACGGGGTCAATGACCGTACTATGTTCAAACGCAGAACAGCTGTTTGTTGTAAGTGATTCACAAGGTCACTATGATTGGTTTTTACAGCTACTTATTTGATTAAATTTTTTTTGTTAGGAGAAAAATGCTCCTAAATACATATGTTTTTTTTTGCGTAAAGTGTTTGTTTGAGTGCATAGGTAACCCTCCCGAAGTTATTGACATGACTAACGAAACACCTTATATTAAAAAATATATTAAATAACAAAAAATATAAACCTATTATATTAAACTAACAACTATCTTAAAATTTTAAATCTAAATTAAAAAAAATACATAAATAATAAAAGCCGTCCAGGGATAGACGAGCCGGAATTGCAGCGGTGCAGGGAGCCACACACGACGTCGGTACCCATTAAACGAGATAGAAAATCTCATCCATGGGCACCGACGACGGCGGAAAGGCCTCCATAACGCTCGCAGCGTTCCCCCTCTGCACGGCCAGACTGACGCGCTCGAGGAGGAACGAGCCGGCTCTACTGTCCCCAGACGATTCGCGCAGCCTCTTGCCCATTATAATATAATATTATTTTATTATATTCCTCTTCGATTCTTTGTCTTACCAACATCTGTGGTAGGTATTTGTTCACGGACTATCCATATACACAAGCGCTAAAGGATGGGTTACACTATTGCACAAAGCCTCGACTCGGAGGCAGGTTGACAACACGAGCCCCGGGCGGCGGAGGGCGCGGGAGGGTGGGGGTGCGAGACGGGAAGGGGTGGGTTCACGCACATTGGCGAATTCCGTCACGCACCGAGAGAGCGCTCGCTCCAGAGCACACCAATAGTCCGCTCTACCCTAATGTAATGCTAAAATAATTTGCTAAAATGCATCCCGTAAAGAGCTACGGAAAACACGGATAAAACCTCTTTGAGGACCCGCTCCGGACGTTTCGCGTTTTAACGTATTGCCAAACTATTTTATGTGACATACGAGTATCTATGGGTGATTCAAAATCTATTCTACCTACAACGTATGTGACACAAATACGAGTAAATAAATAAATTCCTGGATAAATTTATCGAATACGTAAAGTTTTGTGAATACCTGCATGAAGAGACTGTACTGAACAACTGTTTCTACATAAAGTACAACTTTGCTGAACATTAAAATTAATCAAAATTATGAATTTAAATAGATGCTCAAGAATTTTTCTTTTCAACAAATATGTATAGCAGAAGTGGTTTAGTTTCACATACACACATTTTCGGTCCATGTGACCAAAGAGCGCTCGCAACAAAACTCCAATACCTTTTTGTAAACGATTATGAAATGTGGTGATATTTTTACCTGACGAAAGCAATCGGAAGGCAATGTCTTTAGCATGAAATTTGTATGGATGTATGCAATGTACGTTTGTGGGGATCACTGTAAATCGGTTTGTTTTAATTACACGGGTGACAATGAGTGAATACCGAATTTCTTAGAAAAAAAAATGACGGTCGCCAGTTCTTCAAAATTCAGCAAGTAAAATAATCATTGTCTTTCTAGATCTTAGAACTGTGATTTGAATATAGAACTCAAACAGAATAATAAATAAATAAAATTTGTATAAAACCTGACAGCGAAAAAAGAAAAAACAAAACGTTAAGAAAATGTTGTAGTCGGGGATGTAAACGGATTAGAATGAGCAGAGACAGCATTTTCTACTGCTCTTAAGATCAACCTTCCTTGTTTTCTTAGTTTTGTAGGTTTCCGTACCCCGTACTAAGCCTATACCGCCGTCTGTCTGCATTACTGCCGTATCTTTGGAGGCGTAATAGCTAGCCGGTTGAAATTATGTTGCGGAATGTTGTTTTTATATAAACATTTTATTTTTATTTTTAGAATATTTATTTTCGTGTTACGTCACTATGAAGCTACGAGTGTAAGCTCCCAATTTCTCGGGAATCACGAGTTCGTTGTTTATGGGGTTTCCTTAACCTTTCCCCGGAAATAGAATTCCAATAAGGTATTTCGTTTTATTTCCTCGCGCTAACAAATCTTACCTAACCCGACAATCTATGTGCCTATGTCGATAATAATCCAAAATTATACGGATGTTACGGATTTTATTTAATATCTTTTAAATTATGAACTTGAAAATTATAAAAAAATATATTTGTACCTCTTACTTAAATTTTTTTTTACTTATAATTAGTTCCCTATTTACCCTCAAAATCTAAATTCGTTCATTTACGCTATACGTCCTTCATTGGGTCATTTAACTCTATAATTGTACTAAATTTAAACTTTTTTCGTCCAGTAGATTCGGGGAAAATAAGCTGTGACAGACGGACAGATAGACAGACAGACACGAGAGTGTTGCTATAAGGGTTCCGCTTTTCCTATTTTGAGTTAAGGAACCATATAAAACTAGGGCGTGTATAATTTACAATGGTGTTTATACTTTTTGGTCAATGTTGACATTGATAATTATTATTTAAAATTTTGTGCTGTAATTTACAAGAGTACTTGCAGCACAACACCAACCACTCTGCTTACCCAATTGTCGGTATACAGTGTGTGGTATGTATGTATGCATTTAAGATTATTCGATTAGTACTTCGGGAATTAATGGATGGTACATAAGCAATTAAAGCAAGCATAATTTTTTTTTTGCAAATTTAATCAACTTATTGGGGTTGATTTCTTTTTTTCGTAACCTGTTTGACCCCGTATTATTACCCCAAATTAGCCTAATCATTTATACATATCTAAACATAACCTTCAACGATACATATAATAACCTTCAACGATGCCTGACTGTAAGTTCCTAGCTTTTAACATTTGATTTTGGAAGCTTATGACAGATAGACGGACTGACGACAAGACACCGGTGTGAGGGCAAAAGGGTTCCGTTTTTTTATTTTTGTAGTGTATACAAGATAGGGTTTCGTAAATTCAGGGTTCGAAAGGGGTTCATATTTGAAGACGAAAAGCCCTGAAACTTTTTCCCAGATTCGGTCATTTTATAGTACCTACTTTTTGGTGAATCGTTTTATCGAGATTTTGTGAACGGTTAACGTCCGCTTTTATTAAACAAAAATAAAATGAATAACTTACATGCTTAACTAGTAGAATTGTATTGCATGTAGGTAAATTATCTAAATATCTTATCTATCTATATCACTGTTGCCAAATCTCACTGTCCATCAAGTTTGTATTACAATTTTCAATTTTTGTATGAAAAAAAAATACGGAATTTCGATTTGGGTGATAAGGATTTTTTTCTTCTAATAATGAGTACTTTCTGTTCCTGAAGTTTCTCAAACCTATCCTGAAACATTCTGTATATACGTACCGATGTCGAAACACTAAAAATAATACAAAAAGAAGTGATTTCTCAAGCATAGAACATTCGCCCCATAAATATTAGATATAATTATATTATACACATGACTAAGTACCTACATATATATACCTATATAAAGTGTGCAATAATACCACTAAAGTGTGTGCACTCAAATTGCAAACACTCGAGTTTTGTAATGACACACTTGTTCTAAACTTCTATTTGCATAGCAACTCCAAACAAGTTGGCAGATTTGTTTGCCAACCGGTTTGGGGAAAGTAACATGAACTTCACGATCTGTGAAGCGATTAATGTCCTGCGACAGATGTCATAAAAGCTCAAATAGTGCAATGTGTTTGAGAGGCGATTAAAGATAAGTTTCTCCCGAATCGAATATATTATTGAGTTTTATGTTAATAGCGAGTTTTTAGGACTAATTTAAATCAATACTTATTTTAAACTAGCTTTTGCCCGCGACTTCGTCCGCGTGGATAACTGAACACGAGAAATTATTCTTTCAGAACCACATGAAAATTAATCATTTGTGATACTAATCCAAAAAAAAAAACAGTTAAACTGGTTGTGCACTGAAAGTATTTATGTATTATTTATTCTTTCGTGTAATGAAATGAAATGAAAACTTTAAAAAAAATTGGTTGTCTGTAAAGTCGGTTTACGGACGATAGTTTTACGTGATGACGTGGAATAATCGTAGTACATAGAGCAAAGATCAGTAACTTTATTTCCAGTAGAAAGATTAGTCATCTTGTGACTGGCCATCAATAAACTTCTGTTGTCTGATCTTGACAGTTTTACTTCTTAAGACGTTTCCATGGTAACTTTGACTATACCGATTGTGCCTCTCTATTGCTTGTTACGCGCTCTCGCTTGCACACACAGGCTCAGATGGAACGTGACACTTTTTCGTGTGTGCAGCCGGTGTTCATCAATTTATAAGACGTGACATCATCACGTCAAAAAACAATATGAAAACTTTGCGCTTCCGGCGCTGAGCTGAGTTCAGCGGCGCTGCGCGGCCGGGCCAGCGGAGGAGATGCGGCGGCGGCGCCGCCACACACGTGAAACTAACCTTTTTCTAAACCGAACGCGCTTCCAACGCACGAGTGCGGGGGCCGCGGACCCGGCGCGGTGGCGCGGTGGCGCAAAACTCTATAAAAACGTGGAAAAATAACAGTAGCATGCCGTATAATGACAGCCGGTCCACTTGAGAACAAAAGGGGAGAGCGGAGCCCCGTCGAGTAAAAAATTTACGTAGAGGAAAAAAACGACAAGTCTGTGTACGAGCGCCGCCTCCGCCGCGCAATCCAACAAGTGCCGCCCGCTCCCCGCCCCGCCGCCGCCGCCACCGCCGTACAACCTCCCCCGCCGCGTCCGTCGCCGCTAATAAATTCGCAATAGGTAACATTCGAACAGTCGACAGTCGAAGCGTTTTAGCGACGAGCCCGCTCCGCCGCCTCCCGCCCCCCCCCCCCCCGCGCCAACCCCGCCCGCTCTCGCTGCTGCACTCGAGCAACCTCTTGGCTGGCGACGAGACGAGTGGACTCGTGAATGTTGTCGCTGCGATCGCTACACCGATACCAACATCGCACCGCTCCGGCTCGATAAGGTATCTCCATACTCTACCGACAGCTTCTCTATCTATACTGTTTCGCCGCCGCCGCCGCTGCGCCGCCGCCGATCGCCGTCCCTACGTCCACGCGCCGACTAACCTGACGGGTATAAGGTGCTACCTCCTATACTACAGCGACTACGCAAGCTAACTACACAGACGTCGGCCAACCATTTCTTAATTTTGTTACTAGAAAAAAGAAATCATTAAAATAACGAATCCACTTTGCATTCAGAGCTCGACCGAATCCAAATGTATTATTCCGCGTCTTCTGTCTTGAAATATGAGAATCTCTTATTTTACACGTTATAATTTTTCCTCCGGTGACGCGAGCATTCATACGATGGTGGCCGGGGTGAGGAGTGCGGGGTGTGCGGGGGGGGGGCTACATTTCCGCGAGTGGCGCGGGGCGGGGGCGAGTGCGCGGCGGGGCGGGGCGAGAGGCTACACAGCGACGTGTACGTGCAGCGTAGAGTCAGTTCAAATGCCGTGTACGGACCATTAGTTGATGAGCACACGTGAGTCTGCCTCCGCTTGCCGCCCGCCCGCGCGGCTGCGTCGCGCCGCCCGCCCGCCCGCCCACCGCGCCGCGCCGCCTCCGCTGCAACTTTCAGCCGCTATATTGTGCTAACGGGCGAAAACACTCGGCGCTCGCTCACATCTCGGCCGAGCACCCGCGCAAATGTCTATGTTATAAAAGTTTCAGCTTTCGCTCGCTATTTTGTTTGTCGGACCAAGTTGGTGCGCGAGCTTCTTTTGCTCGCCATCGAAATGTTTATTTGGCCAATTTCACCGCGAGCTGGCGCTACGTTCGCGTATTGAAATGCTGAAAATTTTGGAGCTTTTGAAGCGAAATGTTAGCTATTTAACGTGTCGGGAGAAGTAGTAGTGCTTAATGATTCCCACTTAAAAAAAGACTTATCTACGTGTTAATACTCGTAGTATTACGCATGCGAACGCAACTTATTCAATGTTAGCTTATTTAGAATGGTTCTAAAAGTGGGAAATAATATATATTATAAAATTTTATAATTTATTTAATCCTTGTTGGTCCTTGCATCATCGGTTTCCGCGCGTAGATGTTGGGCGTACTTACAAAAGTTTGTGAGTGTGAGAAGGCGTGTAAGTCTTCGCTTTTCTCCATTGACTATACAAGTGCCTACCCGTTCATGCATGACGACCATTCTTTTAAATGAATAAATACTGAAACGTTCACGCAATTTAATTCCGAAATACCAATTAACTCTGTATATTAAGACGGAATTAAACATAAATGGTATCAAATATCGGACAGTATCCCACACGCCACTGCGCCGCGCCGCGCCGCCCCCGCCGCCGCTCCTCGCTGAACCGGATAGGCGATCCGATCAAGAGAAGCCATTCCACATCAAAAGCACTCCCGTATTTTTTAGAGCAATCATCAAATTGAACTGTCCGCTCCGCCCCGCCCCGCCCCGCCCCGCCCCGCCCCGCATCGCGCTCCGCGCAGCCGATGAGCGCCATCTGGGCCATAAATAAAAAGCTTTGCAAGTTCCTCATCCGAAGAATTAATTCATATAAAATCCATTATACAACCTCTTCTGTACCCACACGTTCTTACATGTACAAGCGTATTTTTAAACACAATATACATACAGAGAAGAAAATGACTTCTTACGAGTACAAATGGGTTGTGTTGCCCACCACGGCTTTGCTAGCGTGAAATTTTGTGCACATTCGCTGTTGGAACGTAATCTACTCTATCCGAAATGTTACGTCCGGCCAGAAGTGGTTTGAGTGATTTAATGCTCGTGATGCTTCGAAGAAAAACAAACAAGCAGTTAGAAGAAGACAGACATACATAATTTCAATTTAGTGATAGTAGAAATATACGGAAAGCTTTTAGTAATTCCACATCTATAATATAAGCGGCGGGTAGCTGAGTGGTCTGGGCGGCGGCTTCTCTTACGAGAGGTCCGAGGTTTGAATCCGGTCGGGGTGCACCAATGAGTTTTTTTGATGGAAAAATTACGAGTGCCTACACCTGCTGCTTCACCGTCCGGAACCGGTATAAAACTGTAGGTCCCATTCATTGCCCCTTAATAGATGGTAGGATGAAATTGTAGCCGACTGGGTTGATACCACCATACAGTACGTAAGATGGCCGCATAGCAGCCTCGGCTGGGTTCTCCTCTAGTCCAGTATAGCCGGTAATCTAAAGGGAAGTCTCCGGTATGGCACCTACCTTCCCGGAGATGATATTGGCTGGTCGGAGCGTGTGCTCTGGCCCCTCTGGTTCAGCCACATATACCGGATTACATGAAAAAAAATAAAGACAACTTCTTCACCACCTAAAAACGAGCCCTACCTCTGTTCTCTCTTAACTAGTCCTTCATCACTCAACGTGCACCAACCCCCCGCCCCCCCCCCCCTGCCTGACACTATCTCCCCTCTATCTACCGCCCCCGCCGCCCCCCGTCGCCCCCGCCGCCACCGCCGCCCCCGCCGGCTGTCGGCGACACGTGATGGGGCCGCCGCCCCCGCCTCGTAAGTTTGGTTTTTCAAGTGCCTCTACACAATAATAAGTGCTTCATTGATAAGGACTCGGAGCTGCGTACGCATTTGGATGAAGCTGTAGGTGAATATCTAGATATTATAGGTTCGTTTTTATATATAATACGGAACTCTAGAAAGGGTGAAATCATAATCGGTGAGGTTATTAAATATAGGTATCGGCCTACTTAATATATGTAAGAAGATGATATTGTATAATTTATCAATTCTATACGAGCGTATGAAGACCTACCGTCTACCTTAAGCCGCGTCTCCTGCGAATGTTTTTTTTTTAAACATTACACAGAAACATCGAAACATTGGGGCGTGGCCATACACATTCGTATGAAAACAAATGTTTTTGTGTAATGTTTCGAAAAATATGCGCAGGAGACGCGGCTTTCTATGTACCAGCATATTCCAGCGTATTTGGAGACGAAAATACGAATTAATGTTTATTTTATAAACCTAAAATACTAAATTATTTTGTTTTACACGGTCGCTATTCATAATATATTTTATGTCCAAACATATCGACACAATGCCGAACAGAAAACACCAAAAGTAAGTTATAAATATATTATTGAGATTTTAAAATGTTTTGATTTCTATTATGTATGAATAATCGGTCATGTGAGAGTTTTACTCACACACGGAGGGTTCCGTAGATCTGCTATACAATACATGTCAAAAAACCATATTCGTCTATCTTTTGTCTGCCTGCGATGCAAAGTATCTGTGGCGCCATCTATTATTTAGTAGTGTGAATATGTACTAATCCATTATAAGCACGTTTCTTGTATGGGGACTCCCCTTAAATTTTTTACTTTTTGCTTATAACACATAATCTGTTATAATTTCAACCGGATACCTATTCAAAAGATACAGCACTCGGACGGACGGACGGACAGACAGACAGACGTAAGACGTGTGCATAGTAATAGGCTTCTGTATGGATACGGAACATTACATATTTTGTAGGAATTTATGACTTATGAGTATGAAATAAAGTAATCCGAGAGAAAAGTGCTGCATAGAATGTTCACTCCAAATGAGTGGAAATTGCCTAGTGTTGAAATGGCCTGGTGTCGAAATATCCTGGTGGCGAAAGGCCCACGGTCCACCTACACCCGGTGCTTGTGTTAAAAAAACATAATTTTAGACAAAAACGTGAATGGTACCAAGTTATGAACATTGATGAAACCTACGGTGATACTTACGAGTAATACTACTCATCGAGCTATGAGGGGTGCTAGCTAGCTTTTTTCCCCGAAGATATGACTACATAATTTCAACAAAATTGTTTTCTTTGCTAGTTGCATGATAAATAAGGAAAAGGTCAATTTTTTTTCCATGACCTTCTATTTTGTTTTCACATTATTAATGACAGCATAGTGACGAGTCGACGAGGGGAGTCCCCGTGCGATGAGATCGGTGCGACTAGATACCGCCACTGAGTCAGGAGAACGTCTATCTAGACCAAAGAGTTACAGTTGTTGTAGGAATAGAGTGCGCGCATGAACGGTGATGTAATCATCGTAATGATCACTACAGTAATATAATAAAAAAAAAAAACGTTAAATAAAAAAATAAAGAACTTTGTTCGCACACAGACGGTTCAGTTTTATTTGTTACTCTTAATACGCGTTAACTAAGTAATTTTTTTGACATCTAAGTTAGGTTTTGCGAATATTGGCAAAATTTTGAGGGGTAAAACGAACAAAGCTAGTCATATTAATTAAACTAGACTTATGCCTCCTGGAAGCTGGTCATTTTCATAATTTTTTCCATGGCAATACCCACCCGCCTCACCGGGTTTCAATTTATCAGCAATTTGTCGTCAGCGGTACATTAGTGGTGCTATGAATCGACGTCCGATCGTGAAGTTAAGCACAACAGGGCGCGATCAACTTACATGAGTGACCGTTCCACCGTTGAGGCTGAAAAAAACTATGTATAAGTATCTTCCACCACCTACCACCGTACATTACCTAGGTGGTAGGGTTTAACCCGTTCGGATTGATACCACCGTACTGAATAAAAGATCGGTCGAAACAGCGATGCAAATAGTTCGTATTTTCGGTTCACGGTGTAGCCGGCACGATGAAAATGCAGAACTGATATGGCACCTAGCTCACCAAGCTACCAGTAGCTATCAGTTTGCATAATATAATATAATATAATATAATATAATATAATATAATATAATATAATATAATATAATATAATATAATATAATATAATATAATATAATATAATATAATATAATATAATATAATATAATATAATATAATATAATATAATATAATATAATATAACATAATATAATGTAATGTAATGTAATATAATAATGTCCTGTACACTCCCTCTATTCCTCCTACCATTAAAACTCTTTGGTCAGGACTAAATTGATTCGTCGACAGCAGACATGGAGACATGCGTGAACAAAGCGAGGATCGCTACGCGCGGGGGAGAGGGGATTAGCTGACGAGGATGTTACACTGCTGCGGTGGAGGAATTTAATCAATATGTTTTATGCGAATGGCTAGGGAAGTGGTTGATTTCAAGATGAAAATGTTACGTTTGAAAGATTTTACGAATGCATTATGTAAACTCTACTTACTTTTATCTAGTTATACCTGCCCATCTTTTCCCCCCAAGTACAGCATGGGTTTCAAATTTCAAAAGGGGCGTGTTAAGGCTCTTATCAGGCCGGCATGAAATTCGCTATCCCCGTGCAACACATAATGTATGGGAGTCGTTAGACACCTACTCGTAGGTGTAAACAGGCCGCATGTCGCGCTTTTCATAAAATTGTATTAGTAGACTAGCTGTGCACAAAGCTCTAACGTTAAAATGACACTGTTTAGGTATCCGTATTCCGTACGGAAGCCTATTACTAAGCCTACAACGTCTGTCTCTCTGTCTGTCTGTCTGTCTGTCTGTCTGTCTTTCTGTCTGTCTGTCTGTCTGTCGGTCCATCCGTCCGTACGATGGCTGTATCTTTGGAACCGTAATTTTGTAATGTGTTGTTTTGGCGGATATATTAATAGCAAATAATAAAAAAATTAAAAACTAAAAAAACAAGGGGGATCCCCATACAAGAAACGTGTTTTTTCAACTTTTTTGCGGTGCGAAAACCTCGGTGCGCAAATCCGATTCGCACTTTCCTTCTTAGATCACTTCTGTCTGACCACTTTACTCAGCCTCTATTTACGACTGCATGAAGTTCTCTATGAGAATTAATTTGGAATCGAATTTTTCCATACCCTCACGTTACTTGGAATACTTTTTCACACATAAATTTTACTGGAGCGAGATTATTTACAATATTATAACATTAAAATTTACTTAAAATTTATTTTTAATGTTTTCTAAAACCAATCAAATTTACTTCACCGAAGTCAGCCGCCGAAAGCTGCGTGTACCAACCGTCCGATTGTTTCTGACATTAATTCCGAGATTTGTATCACCGCATCTCCCCCCGCTGAGCTGTGTGCGAGGGATGGAGTCCGCGCGGGGGCGGCGAGCACGCGCGAACAATCATCTGATAGCCGCGACGACGACGACGTCGTCGTGCCTCGAATTAATTCCTTATTACTCCTCTTTTAATCTACTCCTGCTCTACGAGTTCATTCCGACTCTCGCCGAGCACGGGGGACCTCTGATACCTACTCACATCACGCACCCTGTTTCGGCGCAATCACGACTAGCATCTATCTACTCGTTCTCAAGAAGTAATTACGAAAATTATTATGACTCTTTGTTTGCAGTAACTATTTGTTTACATATTGGGCAAGAAGGTAATAAGGTCAAATCATTTCTAACATTATGTAACAATTACCAAATATATATCGAATGCTTATTAGAAAAGCATTAATTTTAATAAAATAGAATATAAATTATTTATTGCACACCAACGAAATAAGCAATAATACATTAGAAAGCACACAGAAGAACAATAGGAATGTATACAAGATACATAGATAAATAAAAAGGAACAATAGCCCAACATCGATTTTATCACTAGTAGTGATTTCTTCTAGACAAACTTTGGATGATGTACGAGTAAGTGAAACATAACAGAACAAGGGCAAAGTGCAAGCAAGTAGATAAACTTTCCTTTTTTTCAAAATTTTCCTAGGAAATAGGAAAAGAAAAAAGAAATATTTGTTGTTCGTTTTTTATTTCTCTTGTCTGTAATAACTACCGATTATGGCGGATTATGAAGAGGTTATGACGGGAGCACAAATAGTTATTGACGGAGTAGTGATTGAGCGGGATGAAGAGTAGGTACCTAAGTATTCCTCGGTAAAATTTTGTGGTTTGGTAGACACGCTTAAAGAGTTCGAGAGACGAATTACGTTGGGCTGCCTTCGGAAAGTTAAAATTCGCCCTGAGGTCTGACCTTCCGCAACATTTAAATACCCGTATATATGACCAGCGCGTCTTCAAGGTTTTAACCAACAACGGGTGTGGAACGTGGACTCTGACGGTCGCTGTTGTCCAAAGGTTGCAATTTGCCCAGCGAGTAATGGAGCGACCCATGCTAGTAAAGTGGGTAACGAGGCAATCCGCCGACGCCCCAAAGTATTCGATATGTTACAACGAATTACTGAGCTCCAATGGCAGTGGGTTTGGCACGTCAGCCGAAGAGACGACGACCGTCGGAATAGCCGTGTCCTACTCTGGCGGCCGTCGACAGGAGAACGGAGTGCGGGAAGACCGTCCGCCAGGTGGGAAGACGACATCACATACGTCGGCTCCGTACCGCTAAAGACCAGCAGGACTAGAAAAAAATTGAAGAGGAGTGTGTCCAGCCAGCATGAACTGTTTTGCTTCTGTTTGCATCGACATGACAGTAAGACTGAAGGCGTTGTTGTGTACCTACTACCTAATCCTGGGTTACACAGCATAAAAACATATTGTTTTCTATTTATATACCTCTAAAAGAACGAGACCTTCGATCGCTAATATACATAGGTATATATATATACAAAGAAAGTAAATAAACATATTGCTCAAAAACTAATTCCATCCAATCTAATATAAAAAAATCTCAAGCATCGCGTCCTCGCGAAGCCTGCAAACAACACTGAGAGGCCGATAACGATCACAAAAGCGAAATTACAACGATTGGACGGAGGCTGGCGGCGGCGGCCATTTGCTTAAGTGGTCGCTCCCGTATCAGTCGCCCTCATACATGTGTAACCGCCCGGCCATGTGACGCCAGACTACTGACGCGACGACCCGCAACACAACACGCACTAATCACAGCAATACTCGCGACGACATTCTAGCGAGTAGATTGCTTAGCTGGTAACGCTGTCCATGAACTTCGAAATCCAAAAGTTCGAAAAACATAATGAAAATATGTTATTAGATAATTAAATAGTAAATAAATAAATATTGTAATCTTTATTCAAGAAAATATACAAAAGTAATACGTAAATAACTAAAGAATTAAAAACTACCTAACAAACATTAAAATTTATAAATTAAAATTATTAAATAAACCATTACTACCTATCAAATTAAATTAAAAGACAAATATAACTAATTAAAAAAAACTACACATAAATAAAAAATTAAGTAGTAAGTAGATGTTTAATATGCTTTACGCTATACTTGGCTCTAAAGTGCATGTTGTGTTTGTCCTTAATAATTTCAGTTAATTAATTTTGAGTGGTTATAAAAATTTAATGAAATGAGTCTACGTGGACAAAGCAAATAAAAAAATAAAATAAAAAAAGAACTTCATAATTAATGTGCGTGGCACTTTAAAACAGACCCACTGCATCTTACTCGTGTAGGTCGTAAAAGGCGACTAAGGGACAAGGACATAAGACGCCGTGCTAAACGACGACAGGCTAGTTTGGCTGCTTGATAGTTATATTCTATTTGATAGTTTCTATAATATATACATTTAGCAAAGTCCTAATACTTAGGTACTTTGCTTAACGTAGTGGTCGGTGTTGAACTGTCATTTACGAGAATTACCGCAGCACAACACCGATTACTCTGCTTACCCCGATTGTTAAGATACAGTCTGATATGTATTTTAATAATTAATGAAATAAACACAGTTTGAAGATAGTTAATAAAATTAACATGAAAGAAGAAAAACCTGAACTAAACCAGTGAAGTTTCTACCTACAGAAGTACATATTATTATAATTTTACAAACAACACCTGTAATATTTACCTATATATTAAACGAAGCTTTTATTATTATTATTATGTATGTAGGTAGATATGGAAAAGCGAGCTTCGAAAAACAAACCGGAAAAGGCAGTTAAAGTGCTTAATTTGTGTATTTAGGTACAGTGAAAGTTGACCTTATATATAGAACCTATATAAGGCTGTTGTTGTAATGGACTTACCTTTACAAAACGGCTCAATTTTTTTTCCGATGTCCACTATGAACCATTTGACACCAATTATCTCGACCTAGATCTCATTTGCAAGAATTATTTGAAAATGTGTTAAAATTGGATATAGGTATGTAGGTACTAGGGTCGTTCGATAAGTATGGTAAATTTCCGAGAGTGGTCTCCAAAATTAACTTTCTTTGATACGGCGAGTTAGTAATGCTCTTAAACTACGTTATACCAAATTTCAGCCGAAAGTGACAGATAGTTTACGTTTAACAGACGTTTGAATGACGTGTTTCGTCAGTTGTCGCAATAATGGAGAAAAACGAGTACCGTGCAGTGATAAAACAAAAAAATATTAAAAAATAACTGCGGCTGCGCAGATCAAAGTGGAGTTGAACGAAGTTCATGGGGACTTTGCACCAGCGTTAAAGACCATTTACTTTTGGATTAATGAATTCAAACGTGGCAGGACATCAACGAAAGACTAAGCGCGCCCTGGACGTCCAATTGAAGTCACTACGCCGGAAATGATCCAAAAAATCCATGATATCGTCTTGGAAGACCGCCGGATGAAGGTGCGTGAGATAGCTGAGATCGTAGGCATCTCAACAGATAGAGTACCCAATATCCTGCATGAAAAAATGCAGATGAAAAAATTGTGTGCAGGATGGGTGCCGCGATTGCTGACCATCGATCAAAAATGCCTGCGAAAAAACATTTTGAAGCTATGTTTGTCGATGCTTACTAACAAACCACAAGATTTTTGGCGTCGATTCGTGACTGTAGACGAGACGTGGATCCACCACTATACACCCGAATCGAAACAGCAGTCGAAACAGTGGACACAACCCGGTGAATGTGCGCCGAAGAACGCGAAGACCGCTTTGTCAGCCGGGAAGGAGATGTCAACTATTTTTTGGGATTCCCAAGAAATTATCTTCATAGACTACTTGAAAAAGGGTCAAACGATAACAGGAGCATACTATGCAACACTACTGGACCGTTTGAACGAACAGCTGTTGGCGAAACGGCCAAGATTGGAACGTAAAAAAGTGCTCTTCCACCAGGACAACGCACCATCCCACAAGTCGACTGTTGCAATGGCTAAACTACACGAATTAGGATTCGAGTTGCTGCCTCATCCACCCTATTCTCCAGATTTGGCCCCGTGTGATTTCTTTTTGTTCCCATACCTGAATATTTTGCTCGGAGGAAAAAAAAAATCGTCAAATGAAGAAGTCATCGCGTCTGTGGATGAGTATTTTCAGGGCCTCGAGACTTTTTACTTTTCCGCGGGGATAAAAAAATCGGAACACCGCTGGATCAAGTGTGTGGACTTCAAAGGAGACTATGTCGAGAAATAAATATGTAAATACTAAAAAAAAATTCTTTTTATTGCCTTTTTACCTTACTTATCGAACGACCCTCGTACACCGTTATTGTGCGAAATGCCGAATTTGTGAGCGAGCAATAAACTTCCCTGCAGCAGGATGTACTCGATGTCGCACGCAAGAAACATCGCGCCGAGTGAAGCGAGACATCGATCGCTATCATTGCCCCAAAGCGATCTCGTAAAAATATTAATAAAATACAACATTTCCACAAAATGCCCACATTAAAAGTCAATCCCGGAGGAATTTATCGACAATTACGAGTCAATAAAACGTAATAAAAACACAATGCCGGCGCAGCTTGTGAAAAGATTTGAATGTCAATTGTGCCGTGTTGTACAATTATTTGATTTCCGTTTTGTGATATTCCGATAGTGATTTTAATTGTATGAGACGTTGTTGCTTTTGGTGAAATTGAGATTGACGCGTTCGCTACTACTACACACACTCGTAGCTACTATAGCAAGCTGCTCCGCACTTCGGAGGAATTTCTCACGGATGTTATGGGACGATTTCTGATGTTGATATTTCGCTGTGAATAATAATAAGTACCTACGTCCAATTATGGATTAACTTCGCAGTATCTATACAGATTGTCGATAAATAAGTAGGTACCTAAGTACATTTGAAAGGATGGCGAGGAGTCTGTCCCGGAAATCCTTTTTTGTCTATAACATGAATGTTTTATGGATCTAAACATTTTCGATTCCGTTATATTTCATATTTCAGGTGAATATCCGCCGTTCTACGCGACCTCCCTACTACGCGTACTGGGCAGAGGATGCACCCCTATTCAATTGACCTACCACGGATCAACCGGTTCTGTAGGTATTTTATTCACAGAACCAGGAAAATGTGGCACGCACTCCCAGCCCATCTATTTCCTCCCAAGTACAGCCTGGGGTTTTTCAAAAGGGGCGTGAATAGGCTCCTGTTAGGCCGCCATGGCATTCACAATCCCCGTGCATCACAGAATGTCCGTCCATGGGCATCGTTTGACATCTACTTGTAGGTGAAAAGATACCAAATGTCGCTCTATAAAAAAAAAGGTTACATTATGGACCTATACAGTATTAGTACCGTAAGTTTTTTTTATTGATAGCCCGACATGTGGCCCCGAACCTCTCATAATGTGTATAACGACGCCCATGGACATTATTAGGCCGTATGCGAGGGTTTCGATCGCCATGCCGGTCTGTCAGGTCCTCACATCCTCTTAAAGAACACGAGACTGTACTTGGGGGAAATATATGGATGGACAGGTAGAGTGTTCCAGAGTTTACCGGTTCTGTAGAGAAGTGATCTGTAGAACCGATTGGTACTCATCCGCGGTAAGTCGTTGGACTGGTGATTGCAATCCTTGCCCGGTGCGCGTGGAGCGGAGGTGGAAAGGGGACAGCGTGGTCGCGTTAAACAGCTTCTCCGAGTACTCCACATGGAATAAGCCATAGAACTCACTTAGGGTTGCAGAGGTTCTCGATCGCGGGACACCTAGGTACTTAAAACAATGTATGGATAAGTGAAAATATAACGCTAGGTTGAAAAATACAACCGCCGCTACGCACACTAGCAAATATTCCAATATTTGCTAGTGTGCGTAGCGGTGGTTGTGTTAAGAAAAATATTGAACGCACGGTTTTATTTACCGTACGTTTACATAAAAACCAGAATTAGAAACAAAGAGCATTTAAAAAAAAAACATTAGGACCTTCACCATGAAGCCACGAAAAAGACGCGCTCCGCCAAAATAGGTACAAAACGCTCGTATTTATCACTAACAAGGAGGCAAATTTAACCTTATCTTGATTACAAGGAAGTGACTAAAATCCGAGGCGATAACAATAGGGCGGGCGGCGCGGGGCGACGGGGGTGGGCGGTAGAGGCGAGAGGCGAGGAATGAAGAACAAGGAGACGTCAGTGAAATAGAGATAGATGAACAGTGGGAAATGAAATTCTTTGTGGCATCGCGGCCCCGCAAAAAATGCACAGATTAGATTTTTCCCCTCGCGAAGAGCTGAGGGTCTGAGCCGGCCGGGCCGCGGCGCTTGGGGCGCGGGGGCGGCGGGTGTGGAAGGCCCGCAGAGGCAATGATTTTTTACCGCACTCGTAAGGAATTGTATGGAGTCAGATTGAACATTTTTGGTAACCTAAGATTTCGTTTAGAAGTTCCACATTACATTGTGTTATTAAACATTTCTCTGTTTATTTCATCCCACCATAATATTAATTTTATTAAAATGTAAGTACATTTGCCTAGCTAGATAAGATAACGATTACATATTAATAAATGAGATAATGTTTGAAGCAACTAGTTTAAAATATTAGTTTCAATATTAAATTGTACATCATCCGAGTTAGCGAAGCAAAGTAATTGCACGTTTCGCTCCAAACTCCGAAAAGCAATTTCTCCAGCCGAAGAGGATAGTCAGGATCAAAGGAGCGGAGGGTCGCCCCACACATATCGACGTACGTATGTTTTTTACCCCCGACTCGCGGAGGCGGCGGAGACTAATCCGGGGCAGGAGTCGCTAAGTACCGCACGTAATATTGCGTAATTTCGCCAAAGCCTCCTAAATCCGTTGGGGACACTTTTATTTCAATTCGCGGCCGACTGCGAGCCTCCGCCTGCAGCGTGGAGTGTCCTGCGGTTTTATTTAAATGTAAATAGAGTACTTAAAATTCAACGGCAACAACTGGTTTCTCGGTGAACGTCGAGTGAATATTTCTCGGTAAAACGATCTCTGCTGTAACTCGGAGGATGACTTAGTCGTCCGTGATTCATTTAGCTCCAAGTTCCAGATAACTTGGCTAAAATATATATATACACACCTGCTTACTGTATTACCTATATGTTATTAATACAGTTGCCTTGCGGCAACTGTCCAATCCAATTTCCCTCAAATGCAAGGACCCTAGCATTTCTCTAAATCACACAAAACCTTATCTTCAGTTTTACTGTGTTGTTTAATACCCCATAAGAATAATTTGCGTGCATTGTAGTACCTCCGCCATCGGTGCTACATATTTAGGAACATCCCACACATAATCTGCCATAATTTCCCGAATGAATGTGTGACAAAGTATGATTAAATGAAATTAATTACTTACCCTTGTTTATGGTTTAATATAAAACTATTTTTTTACAAACACACGAAAGCACGAACAAACAACAGAACAACTTTTACTTCTGGCAGAAGACCAATTGCTAAATTAAAACGCTCACCTAAATAAAACGCTAAACCCGTAGAATTTCATCTTCGCACGCGCGCCCCGTAAGCTCAAAAGCCGAGTGTGTCACTTTGAAGTAAACACATCCTCAGTACTTGCAGGACTTCCACTCAGGCGGGACGAGGCGGGCTCGCTAGTGCCGCCAGCCGCACCGCGTCCGCACAGACGTAGCTTTATTTCAGCCATTAATCGAGAGGTGAAGCCCGCCATTACTGCACAGCCAATGTGCCTTTGATGCTGCTAGGATTATTTCGGGTTTTAGCGACGAGCACCGCCGCCGACCGGCGCGGCGCCGCGCGGCCTCCGCTTCGGTTGATAGCTAAAAATAACGGGGATTAGTGTGATTGGTTTTCGTTAGCAATTTACGTAAAAATACAGAGACGCTTCCGACTCATGTAGTTGTTGAAGCGGTCTCTTATCATCTGCTAAAGCGAAGAAGAGAACTCTCCACATGTCAGGGTTTCGATCATGCAGTTGTAATTATTTGTTTCATTCTTCTGAATTTGAATTAGCATTTCCTTCAGTTTTCATTCACCTTCCTCAGTTTGGCAGAGCGCGGCGAGTCTTCTTTGCTCTGTAAGGAAGTTCTGATGTAGGCTGAACTTGTATCTTAATACCTATACAAGTTCAGCCTACATGGATTTTGAAAGAATGAATAAAAACGCAATGGAGGTACCTACTTACGGATTTTAAGTTTCATGTTAATCTCCTAACGACAACGGTTATTTAAATAAAAAGCAATCAAACTTGCACTCAAAGAAAGCGATCGCAGACAAACGGATTTACCAAACTAATTACTAAACATAATGCTGGAATATTCGACTTGAACGCCGAAGGAAAAAATAAAAATAAAGGAAATGCCGACGTAGCCGCCGCAATTTCCATAACAAAAAGGCTTTCGTTTTCGCGGAGACCAAAAATAACCATTGTCTCGGCGGTCTCAACTTTTTTGTACGTTTTCTCTTTGACGTGTCTCATTTTCATTTTTATCTTGGACGGTGGCGGCCGGCTTTAATAAGATATGCAAATTTTTGTGACGTAAAATGTTTAAGACCTCGGAGGTATGTCTCCTAGCAGCTTGAATTTTGACAGAGCTACAAGAAAATGTATATTTAATTTCGGCTGAGTATTAATAATATTATTGAAAGGTACTAAACGGTTTGTTCAGATTTCAAATTAATGCGTTTTCTTTTACTAAGATGAGTTCCTCAATAAATAAAAATATAGTATCATTAAATTTACCTAAAATCTGACTGAACACACCTCGTCTTGTATTGGTGGCTTTACGGACCTCTCATTCTTGATATACATAGTTAGCGTAATTAGATGAATAACTAGGCAGTTAGGGTTGGCGCGAGCGAGACGTCTTTGGCCCGAGGTGTCAGACGCAGACTCCGCTTGTTAGTGTCGGTAGCGTGGGCGAGGAGTGGGCAAAACGCGGTGGAGGGGGCAGTTGGTACCACGTGACCGCACAGCGGGGTCCAGTAGCGGTTCCATAGTTGATATTTTATGCTTATATCTGTGAGTGTGGCCGACCAAATACTAGTTACCTACGTGTGCATCTACTTTAGTTAGGTTACTATACATTTGCATACCAGTGTACGCTACACAGTGTTGGTTTTTCATGAAATTGATTGATTTTCCTTATAAAGTCAAATTTTCTTTTTATTGCGCCCCAACTGGGTGCCTGTGCTAGAGCACAGTAAATACCTGCCCGACCTAGAGGTCGGGCAGGTATTTAAATGTAATGTTCTATCTACCTCGCAGACGGCTATTATTCATATGAACATACGAGTACCTACATACATTGTGGTTGTACCAATTTTACCGTACAAACATCGACGGCAGTTCTACTTGTACAAAAGCTTTGAAAGCTCACAAGTGCATTTTGAAAATGCAGACAAACAGATGTCCCTTGTACTTGTTTCCTCGTACAGAACCGCCTCATCGTTCATATAGTGTAGTGTAGAGTTGAATGTATATCGCCGTCGCGAGATGGTTGTGATAAATGTCGATTCCAATCTGCGCGCAGTGACACTATCGACACTCGGGGGGTAACTTTGTTCGCGTCCGTGACATCTGAAGATCCTCAAATGACACGTGCCTCCTGGATGGTGACAAATGAACAAGAAATGATCTGCGGCCGCCCTGGTCGTCTAGTGGCCATAGGCTGGCTGTTGTGACTGGTGATCGAGGGGTTTCGCACGAAGGTCCCCAACCAAGAGGGAATAGTTGCAGCCAGCCCCTACTACTACTGCAACAATAACTACCGTCCACATTATTTTTTTAGTTTTTTTAAGTTAGGTTTGTTTTAGGTTAGTTTTAGTTTTAATGTTATAGTTCTTTCTGTTTATTTAATTTTTATGTTCTCTTTCTGTTTAATAAATTCCCCACCGATGATTGTAGGAAACTCTCGTGTATTTTTTATATAACAAATCCGTTATGGGTGGACGAGTGAGAGGGGTCAGATTACATGCTCCGAGCAGACAATATCACCTCTGAGAATGTGCCTTGCCGGTATGCTATACTTCACTTTGAACTTCTGGCTGGGCTAGAGGAGACACGGCCGAGGCTGCTACGGGTATGCTGCCATCTTTCGACCAGTACGTGAGTGTCAGATTACGTGTTGCCAATATTACGAATGCGTACTTACGTAGCATGCTTCGTCATTAACAGGATATGCGGGTGGCGTCTTATCCATACAACATTATTCCCATATTTCTTCCCTGTATTATCTATGAATATTTTTTTTTTCATATATAAAAGGTATCCACCACCAACCTATCTATTCATTTCGATTTTCTGGATGAGTATTTTTTTATAGAAACTAGACCCGTCCAAATATGCTCAACATTTAATGCCGTCGACACAACTTAATGACCGTAAAAAACACAACGCACACTATTTCCTTCTAATACAGTTGATATTTTTTTTTCAAATCGATCTACTTTTAGAGAAATAAATAAAGGAATACGAACTTATTATTTAGCTCAGTATTTGAGGATTAGGTGACAGCAAAAGACTCATCCTTAAAATTTTTCATCGCCTGCCTTTCGTCTTCATTTGTTTTTGTCTCGATCTGAAATGCAATGTTTAAAGAAGAATCGGAATTTTTTTAAACAAGATTTACGTTCGAACTATAATTTGTATTAATTCTAATATACATAACGTCGCGCCTGGTTCCAAATAGTGTAAAAAGAGATAATAATGTTTCCACCATTCTGTTATTCCGCAAATTTTAATTTTAGAATGCTAATAGTTACAGCAAAAAAAATAAATTAAATATTTTTTAATAATTATTAATCGCAACTGCTTGGAATAGAGTACCTAGTGTGGAGTGTCGCCGAGGAGGCCATACGATACAATCATATTGGGTTGTCAAAAATAAATGAATGCTAGGGATTAGCTCGCACGTCCCGACCTAGCGATACCATCGCGGAGGGTGCACGCAATATTCTCGAAAAGCAGAAGCCATTCAAACTGTCTGCGTACTGTGGAGACCACTTTCAACCTTATTACAATTTTATAAGCTGGTGCGACGCTCTGTAATCTGGAGTAGCCAATTCTGAGCAATGATTTGGCAAATAGGTACTACTAAAATCTTCAAATGCAAGGATTGTATGAGTGTGAAACTATTAAAATAAATAAATAAATGTGAAAATTAAATTCAAAGTAGGTGCTTAACTTCTTACCTTACCAATAGTTTAGTTTAGACTATAGTTTTACTAATAGTCTATTATTAAGTCTACTCTAACTTTTTTTTTATGGAAACTGACACGGTTGTCTACATCACCTACAACATCCGTGGTGTCAGGCCATAACACCGGGTGAACTTGGTGCCACGTCAGTGCTTCCCTTCGGTCGTGCCGGCTACACTGAACTGGACGGAAAACACAAACTATTTACATAGCCGTTTCGTGCGGTGGTACCAACCCGAGCGGGTTAAACCCTACCACCTAGTAATATAAGAAGGGAGTCATATCCCTTTTACTACTATCTACTATCTAAGTGTATTACACGCTTCCAATTTCTCTATAAGTTATTTATAAGAACTTCACATTAGGGCATATCGCCTTTCTCTCTCGCACAGACAGCTCATAGTAAAGATGGTAAAGACCTGGCAGCTCGTTGGCTCAACCCTAGCGCGTGGCCGGGATGGGCGTGACTGGGGAGCGGAGCATGAGCACAGTCGGCGCGAGATAAACTGCTTAACGACTCTACTATTTTGGCTGCAAAGAGAGGGATCAGCGCGGCCGTGAGCCTGGCACCAGCTGCATGCAATGCTGCAAATATTACGTGGAGGCTGAATCGGAAGCCATTCTGTTGGTTGCCCGTTGAGCAGTCTATAGTGAAAGTTCAAAGTTATTTATTTGTCAAAATAAATAAATATAAACTCACATAGTTTCAAAATTTTCAAATGTTTAAAGAAACGAATATGTTTTAAACTGTAGTAATACTTCTCAGGCTACGATTACAGGTGTATTTCGAATTTCTCTACTTTTAAGTTTACAAAGCAGCGGTTTGCATAATACCAGATCGATATGTCGATCGAACGATCCAAATTGATAGGGGTTGGGAAATTATTTATAATTTTACAGCAGTTATAATGAAACTACGAATTCTTTGAAATGTCTAGTTTTGGATGAAGTTGATAAAAGGTATTATTTATTTCTCTATATTTTATTTGTCTTCATGAAGTTGATTGATGGGAAATAATAAGCTCGGTTGATTTATCGTACTATCGTGGATTCCCGCCTGAAATTAAAAGGAACCGCACTGCGTCCACTGCGTGGGTGAGGCGTATGCAGTTGAACTTCTGCGTGGGTGTGGGTGGAAGAAACTTTCAAGGACTCTTGAACATTTCCGCGTGTATGGCAAAACTGTTTCATATGTTTTTATTTTGTAGTGCATTTTAGTCAGCGTCGTCGCTGATGGCCGAGTGGTCTGGGCAAATTTGGGAAAATTTATTTATTATACATTATTTATTTATACTTCGTATTCTTTTTTTCTTTATTTTAAATACGAATTGTCAACTGTATTAATTTCTTTGTTTCACGCCACTGTGGTACAAAAATTTTTGTAAATGTCTTTAAGTAATGTAAACACGAGAAAATCTTTTACTGGTTATTAGTAATTTATGTGAAAAACCCCTTGCAACTATATGTATGTACTATAAACTGTTGATTTTCCAAATATATAAAAATAAAATAAAATAAAACATACCACACGCTGTATTCCGACAATCGAGGTAAGCAGAGTAATCGGTGTTGTGCTGCAAGTGCTCTTGCTCAAATTCCAGCACAATACCGACCACCATGTTTAAGCAAAGTATCAGTACAAGATTGCGAAGACCCACCTGCTGCATGATACGGAAGGACCGTGCCAAGGTGAGAGGTGGCTATCCTATCGCCCTTTAGTACGGTGAAGTGGGGCTATATTTTTAAGTACCGGCCCCACACGTTACTATGGTTTTTTATTATTTGAAGAAATGTCCACCCTTCACCAGCCGCTCCACGGTTCTGATCCCTGTAAAACTGTAGTTTCACCGGGTTGACTGGAGAAAATTGCCTGAAGCAATGAGTCCACACTTGATTAAGTGACATAAAGTGTAATATTATTATCATCTTTATGATCTTTATTTCACATTTTTATGTAATACATTTATATTAATTTTACATATATTATAACTATAAAAAGTAATAAAAATTAATTACTATTATCATTACGAACGTCGCGTATTTCCATCTTCATCCATCGCATACCCATATTCTTGTGTATTAATCACAATTTCAGTTAAAAACTTATCGTTCCCACCTTCAGCTAACGTTGTTAATACTAATCGTAACCTCCAGAATGTTGAAAAGAAAATGAGTACTGAAGCGAGATTGTGCAAAACGACTAAATGGTCTCCGTAATTACGCTAAATATGCAAGAAAATACTATAAAAGAGAAACGCCAAATGCTCTCAAATGACACGCGAAACCTCGCAATTTATCAATTCGTCGCCGGCGTGTCGCGGCGGCACCCCGGCGGCGGAGACGTCGGCGGGGACGGCGTCAAACACTCGAAAGGGATCGTCATTTTATCGAATTTGCGTATAAATAGTGATATTGACGGGTGTCTCATTGAGCGGGCCGGCTCGGAGGCGGGGCGGGGCGGCCTCAAGCTGAGGCGTCGGCGTCGGCGTCGCCCGTTGCTAATGATTCGGAAAATGACATCTTATTTCGTCGGAAGATCGCAAAAAATCGAGTCGCTTGAATATTTTATGGGCGCGCATCAATACCGAAATGACAGGTTTTATCGTTTGAAAATTCGAAGAAAATTGCGCCAAATGACGCGCCGATATTTTTATTTACGAGAGCATCCTTCCTGAGGGGCGCGGGGAGCGACGAGGAAGCTGCAATCTGATTGGATGTGCGCCAATTCATTGTGCCCGATACAATAATGATTCCTTCTCGTTGACACAATTACCAGTTCACTTTATCAATTATTGTCTAGTACACCTATATTTTATTTTACGACTTGTTTTAGATCTGCAACAAATTTTGGGAATTATGAATTAAATTAGAAATTGTATACCGCATTTGCCTGCATTAATTTGACCATTCCGAAATCTATTAAAATATAAAATTAAAGTGAAAAAAGATATTAACTCCATTTGATCCCAATGCGTTCAAAGAGCTATTATTTCAATAAATTAACTGAGACTGCCATACAATTCCAGATTCGAGATCATATCAATAAACTTCTTGACAATTTTCAGATTGTATTTCAATACCAGTGCAGCTAGCAAGAGTAGGTACCTACATACCTATTACAATGTTAAAATAAATTTAGCTAATCGGTCGCAATCTAGATTATACCGATTCCAACGAAAGCTATCAATAGCGGATAAAGTAAGCCTACTAACTAGCTAATTCGTCAAAATGTCTCTGTACCATCAAGCACTAATGAACGTGAGCAACCAATCAGCACACGTCACGCGATTAGGTGCCAAATCGGCTGAACGTCAGAAATATCAGCCGTCGGAAGCGGCTTATTAATCCAATTAATTGCTCATCAACACCAGCCAGCAGATAGAGGTACCTACAAATTACATCGCTTACTTAGTTGGAAGTTGACAGCGACGTCAACGATTCGTGGCCTCGTAAATAAACAAATAGGTAGTCATCATCTGTTCACGTGCCATACGTACGAATATATTGAAAAAAATATACATACATACATTTATATCAAGGTACTACGTATATAGAGTTCGAAAGTGTGATAGATAAGGTACGTGTACTGATTGAAAAGGTCTCGACGAGTTCTTTTTGTCTAAAGAGAAAAAACTGTTGTATTATTATTTATTACTTCTTCCAAGGTTCTGCTCTCCAGGTACTTTAACATGCAAGAACCTATGATTATCGTAAAACATTTATTTTTATTTGTATATTATACTAACGCATTATACCTAAGTATAGAATGGATTTTTTTCCAGTAGTTCGAACTACTGGTCGATGAGAACAGAAAATATGATTCAAAACAGAGAAAACTTACACTGTGAGAAAAGGCACTTTAAGAAGAATCCAGTAGGTAAGCCGAAAAAGTCATATCTACTAGAACGAGTACGAGAGTTTCAAGCCCGGGTTCGGCATGTCGAATCATATCAGCGGTGTTTTGTCAGCCTCGGCAGATCGGTGACGCTGTGGTGCTGCCGCTGCCGCACTCAATGAAAGGTCGGTCGAAGCGGCTGTGAAATTAGTGCCGGTACGAACGGAAGCACTGATATGGCACCTAGTACACCAAGGCATTATGAGCTGACATAAGGAGTGTAGTAGGTACTATAGCAGCCAATCAGGTCACGTAAAAAAGCATAGTCCACACCATCTTGTGAGGGGCGCCTCACTAGCGCCACGTGAAGCGAATGTATTTTTGTAATTATTGTAACTTTTCTTCAAATTAAAACTAAGTATCCTCGTGATATCTTTCCATCGTTTGATGAAAACGTTTTTACCGCAAAAGTTCACGGCACGATCCCCGACTGTGCGCCGCCCATTTTTTTTTATACTTGATTGATTAAGTTTTCTTGATTGAGTAAGTTAAGTGATTAACTATTTCAACAGCTGGAGGCAAATCGGCGAGCACCGGCGGCAGCGGAGTATCGCGCGGCCTTCGCACGCGGCCAACCGCCAGCAGCAGCGGGGTCGCCAAACCGAAACCTAAATGAGCAGCGCGCACGCTCATTAAACAGCCGATTGTACATGTTTTGTTGACGTATTAACAAAACATGTCTTCTTCGTTATTTCTTTCTTTCATTTCTGTGTTGTTATATTTTTCTCTTTGATTTCTGTGTTTGTTTACATAATGTTTGTTTGACTGGCTGACTATTCGACTGGTCTTGTTGTGTTGTTATTGTTTTATACTTATTCTTTCAGGAAGGCAAAGGTTTCAATTACATATAACTCGTCCAAAGTGAATGACTTGCCAACTTGGACCTGACAAGTCGTTCGCTTCTATCTATTTACAGTTTTCTCCCTCTAACCTACATAGTATGTTTCATCTTCACTTCAGTAGCTGCGTTCTACCGCCCACATTGAGTGTGATTCGGCTCGGGCGGGAGTTGCACTCACTGTGACGTGTAGAATTAGGCAAAATGAGTTGATTCGGTCTCGCGGTCGGTCCTAAGCTTAACTTGTTTTTAAAACATTATACGTTTTGTAACCATTTTGTACATTTAGCCTTGATTCTCTGTAATTTGATTTGTCCAAAATTGTTATTGTCATTTTCATATGTTTAGCTCTGTTTGCGTTTGTGTGTAAAGTACAGTATGTGTATTCTTATCAGACTGCTGGCGGGTGTTTGTTAAACATGTACTTTGTTCTTTTATTCCGTAATTCGTTTATTATACTGTATTATTTATTCATAGACCTACTCCCACAATATTATAACCACCTTAGTTTGATATCTATTATTATTATATATTATATAATTTACATCACCTAACTTCTTATCCCTATTTAACATAATTAATGTCTCTTAATTCCTATTTATTCTTACGTAGTATTACTTATATAAATATAATTATATTTTTCAGGCTTTCATAAATCCTTATATGTATTTTTAAATAAAAAATTGACACATCTTATCTTTGCTACTACCTACATTCCATTTTTTACACATTTCACACACCTAAAGGTTGGCTGTAAGAAATCTCTTTAAGGGATAAGTCCGCCTTTGCACCTCATGTAACTGTATTCATTGTATTATTCTTGTGAAATATTTGTGGAGCAATAAAGAATTTTCTATTCTATTCTATTTTCTAAAAAATATCTCTGTGTTTTCCTGTTCGTCGGAAGTAGGTAACCTGAAAGTTTTAGGGAACAAGGGAAGAGGTACATAATGTACGGAGATATTGCCTTGCTATCACGTCTGGGAACAGTGAGGGGAGAGGAATGTTGCGTGAAAACTCTCGCATTCCGATCTGATCCGCCCCGTGATTCGGGGGCGATCGCGTGACCGACGCCATTTTGAGTTATATCAAATTAAATTGCGACCCGAATCAAAGAAATAAAAATGTAGTAGCCAAGCTCTTCGGGAACTTATTTATGATCGGTGCAGCTGTTAGTTAGTTTTTAGGGTTCCGTATCCATACGGAAGCCTATTACTAAGGCTACGCCGTCTGTCTGTTTGTCTGTTTGTCCGTCCGTCCAGTTTTTAACAGGTTTTTCTAAAATTACTTTCTATCAGTTGGTAACAGGTGTCAAATCTATATAAAATTAGGATGATGTCTGCCTATCGTCCATTACTTTTAACTTACTTTCAAGGTCACCTATTCAGTTAAGGGGTAGACACAGAGTAAGGACGACGCGCTGCGGGGAGGGCCGACGTTGCTGTTCTGTGGGTCGCTGATTTAAAGGATTAGGCTCAAAGTTCTGAAATTGTGAGAAAAGTGAGAAAAAAAACGGTTTAGCTACTTCACATTTTGCAAAAATTGCTTAAATTTTTAACCGGTACGGGACCCTATTACTAAGCCTACGCCGTCTGTCTGTCTGTCCGAGGACTGTATCTCTTGAACCGTAATAGGTAACCCGTTGACATTTTCACAGAATATGTGTTAGTATGGCCGATATAACAACAAATAATAAAAAATAAGAAAAAGTAAAAAAATTACGGAGGTTCCCATAGAAAAAAACAAAAAAAGTGTATGCGCGCGCGCCATATACCGAATAGAGCGTGACGCATTTTAACTAATCATGACATTTACTAATATGAAGCATTTCACACGCTATAGATGGCGTGAGTGGCGCTAACCATGACATGGTGATAAGGAACCTTCGGTGCGCGAGTTCGACTCGCACTTGGCCGGTTTTTTATATAGGTTAACGTCACTCCTCCCTATTCACTTACACTTTTCTACAATCAAACTTGAAGTCAACAGTACTTAGTTACCATAACTTACTGACGTCTTGGTAACTGGCAACACATAAGGTCTTTGTGAATTCTAATAATACCTATGTAATCATGAAGGAACTCATACCAATCACGCATGATGCGAGTGTTCGAATTGAAGTAAATACGAATATAAAATGTAGGAGATAAGTATACCTATGTAAGTTTCAAGATATGATCTCCAGCATGGCAACCACAGCGGCTTCAGCAATCACAGCAACCGTATTTTCCGCGTCCCCCTTCCCAGTCACATAATCATTCATATCTGCGTTCTTATTGCGAGATCCGCGTACAAGTAGGGGACTAGGGGCGTATTCCCCAAATTTGTTTTCTCGCGGAGGTGAAAAAAGGGGCGGATAACGCGGGAGCACCTGCGGAGTCGTAAAGATAAGCCTCCGCGGGCTCACGACGACGACGCTGCGTAATATTCGGAGGCTCTCATACTTACTAGCTGTCTGTTTACAGCACAGAACATACAAACACAAGTAGAAGTTACCCGCGATGACACGTTGTGCGCACTTCAACGAAATCAATATTAAGTCGCCTGTCATTATTATCATGGAAGCCATCAACCTAAGAGAACACATCAATACCTTAATAATTAATCTTCTAGAGTGCAAAAACGAAAGCCGCGCAAAGAATTTATCTAGAGGTGGTCAATTCTAACATTGACATATCCAAACTCATAAAGTGTTTGTACGGAAATTTGGTTACAATGGCCTTCATACTAACACGCCAACAATCCTTCATTTCTTTCATCATAATTCATATGATAACTAATAAAGCGCAAAATTTGTGACGACCGATACGCCGTCATCGATAATAACTCAAGAACTACTCAATCAGTTTATACGGCGTTTAACTGACTTGTTGTGGCACATCTAAGGATAGTGTAGGGCACAGCTAATGTAGTTTTAGAATGAAATAATAATATTCGAAATGTGAAAATATTTCTCTAAAATGCCCTAACTGAAATTGAATATATCGTAGATCTAGCGCACTTCTTCTGCTATCGATATAAATTTACGCGAGTAAAACTTCCCCCGCAGCTTTCAGCGAGGAGATTTGGCTCGTTTGTTGTTTCCTGTGCGCGGATAATTTTCAGGCATACGCGCGAATTTTCACTCGGAAGAGCGTCGCCGGAGGGCGGCGGCGGCGCGGGGGCGGAGAGCGGCGGCTAGGGCGGCGCTAGGGCGGGCGGCAATATTTCGAATTAATTAAGGAAGTCATTACGCGCCGATAGCGTCACGCATTAGCGAGCACGCAGTGAGCGGCTTAAGGAAATTGCGCACACAAAGCACATTTCCGACGTTTTTCATGTAATTTCCACGTTTTGAATATGTTGAACACTTCCGCGCTGTCTGCTTCCGCGGCGTAACGAGAGCCGGAGATTAAATTAAGCCGCCGCCTTCATTATAGGCTGAGATTCGAGAACGCGTGCGAGATAAGCGCGGATTGGCTCGACAGCGGCGAGTACTGTAGTCGCGACGACGCGACGACGATATGCCGGCAGTGAGGCAGCTGTCGAACGTGACGAACTGAGTTGGAGTTCGACTTAGCATTCAGTCTTCGAAGTGGTGATTATGCACAACAATTATAATAATACCATACCACGCATAGATTGCTAGACTGTATATTATTAGAGTTGAATTATTTATGTATTAGATACTCAGGTAGGTTAGGTACACACGCAGATAATGCATACTTATTAACCCCCAACGCAAAATGAGGGATTATAATTTAAGGCACCCGTCTGTCTGTGTGCCTGTCTGTGTGTCTGTCTGTGGCATCTTAGCTCCCAAACGGATGGGTCGATTTGGATGCGGATTAATTTTATTAGAAAGCCGGGTTAACCGAGAAATAAACAGAAATTAATACAAAACTCATATATGTTTTTGTAACCTAACCTAACCTAACAAAATTATTACAAGTTCAAATTTCTCTTGAATGAATATCTTCAAAACAACAACGACCCCTTACAAAGTAAATATTGTTTTCCGCTTAGTTAATTAAAGGTGTCGGGGAAACGAGTAAATTTTTTTTACTCAGCGGTAAATGATCTTTTTACTTTTAAAGGGTTGTTAATGTTACGGCGGTTTTTCAAGTTTGTAATTTAATTTTTTAGCTAACATTTCATCGATCAATACTCGTGGCAAACGTGACTGTATGCGTATGTAATCGTATCCGAAATAAAGCAGCGCGAGATATCACCAGCCAACACTAATCGAACCCGGCGTCGCGTCCGGCAGAAACTTTAATCACATTGGACGCAACAAAAAATTAGGATTCCGTCCGAGTATCGCCGCCGCAACTATTGGGGCAAGAAACGCCGCCGCGGCGCAACTCTCGCCAGATAAGGCGTTTGATTCCCCCTCGCCGCCTTGCAGAGCTTTAATTGTGGCCTCTGGTTTTGTGTAAAATAGTTTGGTGAGTAATTTAATCCCGATATCAGTATGCAGGAGCGAGCTTAACACCGCACACCAGCGCGCGGGCGCGGCGTGGGCGCGGTGCGGAGGGGCAGCGGGGAGGCGGGAGCTTGTGAGGCTGCGGAGGCGACGACGGCGGGCGACGCGGACGGCAAGCCAAATGAGACGCCCTGCGGGCGTGGGCGACTTCCCAAAACCTATACGGTTGTAGAGCTGGCACATGGAGAATACCCCACTGCAACCTATTAAAGAGCAAAGCAAGGCATGGAGCATGACAGGATTCCTCTTCAAAGGCACAATATTGTAAATTTTACCCGTGCGGAAGCCTATTACCAAGTCTACAACATCTGTCTGTTTGTCTGTCTGTCCGTCCGTCCGGTCCGTCCGTCCGTCCGAAGTCCGATGGCTGTATCTTTGGAACCGTCATAGTTAGCCGGTTGAATTTTTACAGAATATATAGGTTATTTTTGTGTATATGTTGTTTGCAGCGATCACGGCTTTTCCGCCTCCGCAACACACGTACCGAGCAGGGATTGCATCCCTACACACACGGTGGACTTACGGCGTATGCATAGCAATCGGTTCTGCAGATCTTTCCTCTAGAGAACTGGTAAACTCTGGGGCGCTCTCCCTGTTCATATAATCCCCAAACAACCCCCCAATAGGTACAGTATCAGGTTCTCCAAGAGGGTCGTGAATAGGTACCTGTCGGGCCGGCATTACATCTGCAATCCCCGCATACGACCGAATGGTCGTGAACGTCGTTGAAACCTTAGGGACGGCTCAGCGCCAAATGTCGCGCTTTCAGTAATAAATAAAATGAACAGATATGAAGTTAGGTACTTTCTCTCTCTCTACCTACGGACGACCCGTCGAGTATCTTGGTAGCAAATACCTAGTCCATATTATATATAGTGTAGTGTCCATATTATATATTAGTGTACCAAATAGGTAACACAAATATATTAAAATTTATTTGCGGTACACCAATGAACTTCGGTGTTGGGTACGTATCAGATATGGTAGTATTCTACAAAATAAGTAAAATCTGGCAAAATGGTACCAACTGTCGATAGCTGCCCTAATGCAGCGCACGGCAGGCTGTGCTGACCTAGACTTTGTTGTTGCGCCTCCACGTCCGCCCATCCCCGCGCCCCCTGAGCCGCATGGAGCTAACTACCTCGAGACGGCAGCTACGAAGGAGATAAAAAGTCCGAACTCCACCCCGCACCTCCCTCCCCCCCGAGCCGCCCCCGCACCACCTCCGCCGCCGCCCCCGCCGCCCCAGGGACAAGCATTGTTTGCGAGACGCGTAATATCGTGTGGACGGAGCGCGAGATGAATAAATAATTGACATCTCGTAATTAATTTACTGAATATGAGGCTATTACAGCTGTAGCGAGGCGCTAGCGTGTTGCAGATATTACAAAAATGTAGCTAGGTACCTAGTCCTGGGTATGAGGACAGGGTGAATTCTATATGTGTTCTAAATATACATTTTTTTAAAGAATAATAAATAGGTTGGTATGCACGGACCAGGTCCCTTAAAGCAGATAATCTGAAAAACAATATTTTAGTTTTCGACTCGAACAATTTTATTGTAAGTAGTTTACACTTATGTAGTTGCATTTAGTTACAAACTTAAACGTTTTTAGTATAGTACATAGTTTGTCTACAAAAGCATACTGCTATAAATTGCAAGTATAACAACTGCTTAGTTCTCGGACCGTCACATTCACAAGTAGGTATAAGCCCATATCTTACAAAAGACTTATTATTTCTCACACACATCACTCAACGCAATCCATACAAGCCGTTACCTACTCGAGACTAGCCCGAATAAAAAAATAAGCCCACGTCACTCCCGAGCGTGTAATTTTAGCATACACTTCCGGCGAGCGCTAACAAAAGACGAGGGCTGGAACACGACTCCCGCACTCCGGTTCCCGCACCCCGAGACTTGCCACTCCGCCAGATTTCCTCTCCACCTCTCATATCAATCCACTCATTCGCGACTGTATTATCAAGGGCAAAAAGCTCAAATCGCATTCAAGAAGCTCAACGACTTAAATCCTTTCGGAGAATTCGAGATAAAACAGAAAACCTTACGATAGTCGAATCGCACTTACGCTTTACCTGAAAGTTTAAAGTGAAATGATCTCTGCGCTTCTAGTATTAGAAATGTTAATCGCGCGGCCAAGAGTTGTGTCTGGTTTGCGCAGAAATACCCTGCGTAAGTAGGGTTTAAGAAAAATGTACCTTTAACGACGTAGAGAAGGATTTTCGAAGAAGTCGCCGCGAGAGAAATAAGCCGTAACAGGATAGCGTTCAGGATAATACCTCGACTACATTTATTTTGTCACCGGAGGAGGTGGAGAGTTTTTGCGAATATCTTCGAGACGTCCTCAGAGCGTCATTACGGTTGCTCGTCATACTCTGTCGCCATCCAACCTTCAACCCGCACTCCTACCCAGTCAGTCCCATCCGCCTGCGCTGTTCTCTTGAATGCGAATTATTGTATGAAGTTTTTTTTAATGCTGAAATGTTTATTTTCACGTGGGTTTCATTATAGGACCACTCGTTTTTCCGTTCAAAAGTCTGTCACAGGATCTTTACTTTTATTTTTATGGGTACGCACTCAGAGACTAGCGCCATGGTTAATCATTCATAATAAATAATTACAATTATTGTTAAACTTATGAAAACTTATAGATTTTCAAACATTTACCTTTCTACAATTGTGCACTTACAAAATACCCCAGAAATTATATTTACTCCAAAAATGATTGTACATGCAATTAGATAATGAAATATGTTTATAGTAAGCAAGCAAGAAAGTTGCTTTGAAAAGAAACTTTCAAATTCTACGCTACAGCACGTGGTGACGTGGGCTTCCATGGGCTAAATGGCAACCCGCGGATTTATAAATGAAAAAATCACTCGCCCGGCTCCCACACACTGACAACACCCGCACACAGCCAGACCACCTCAACCCTCCGCTAGCGGCGTCTCTTTCGCGCTAAGAAAATGAAATGGACCAATGAGGGGGTGAGGTGACACGCATTTCCGGGCACCGTCTCCAATCAGCTGCTAGAACAAAGGAACGCGATAGCTACTCACACAAATGGCCTCTATATATATGTGACTCGCTAAGGTTGAGACGAACACGCATTCGGCTGAGGGGTTAGGTGTGTGGGTGTATGAATGTACGTGCATATGATACGTAGGCATACAGTGCGTATATGTACGCGATACCAACACATAGGAAGAGTTACACGTGTGCAGTGCGATGGTAGGTACACAACTAGCGGGTTTGTTCTAAAGATCATAGAGGCACATAGAGGCGAGGATCTACAGAGCAAACGAACAGCCAAAATGTTTGTGATACTGACAGCGCGAAATTCAAATACACGTCCTTGCATATGTTCATTTATGTAGAGTAATGTAGAGTATTGATTTATATTTCAGTAAGTAGAGTTATAGAAGCTGTAAACTCTGAACAGTTTAAAACATTCATTACAGCACCCCTAAAATAAGTATCTATAAAGCAAGAACGACATTGAGAAAGTTTGAAGTACCTTTTGATGTTAGATATCACAGAGCAAAAAAGTCCGGTCTTGTCCGTTCTTGTGCCGGGCGCGGGCGGTGTGGCCCGATCGTTGTTCTGGGTTAGATATATACACAGAAATACTTTATTGCTCCAAAACATTTTAGATTAACAAACGATAAGTAATTCAGAGAACTGAAACGTATAAATAAATTTGGGTATGTACCTCTAAGCATATAAATAAATATACGGCTGATTTTAGGTTTCCGTACGAAAGCCTACTTTAATAAGCCTAATACGCGCCGCCGCCGCCGCCTCCGCCGCCTCCGCCGAGCCGTCTGTCCGCCTGTATCCTAACAAATACTTGATAATAAAAAATTATAAAAATTGAATATTCCCCATAGGTCCCCATATATTTTTTCAAAGATTTTTTGTGTTTTGGCTCTTTCGTAAAAGCGGCAATACATACACGTGTCAAACTTGGTGTGATTATAGTGCAAACTCTAAAGTAGGTATAACAACAAATGCCTAATAAAAACCGATCAATTACGCGGTGGTACGGAAACCTCGGTGCGCGAGCCTGACTCGCACTTGACCGGGTTTTTTTTAATAACTTCAGTTCCGGCATCCATTCTGTTACATTTTACCTATGCCACGTGTTCGTTTCTGGTTAAATATGTGTATAAGTTGTACGTAAGTCATGCGGTTTTAAAATATAGCGACACCAATTGTGTCACTTCTAAATGTTATTTTCTCTGCTACTAACACACACATTTACTAGGTAGTAGGTACTACTATCATCTGTGCAGGAGGATTGTGTATTAGTAAAATCCGTTTATACATACATAGACATCCTGGTGTCTACGTAGCGAAAGGGTAGCTGGTATATTACTTAGCTTTATCTAGAAGTCTCGGTCTCGCTGCGTAGTAGTTACTGTAAATTTGTATTATTCTGTTGTAACACCAATAGGGGGGCAGGAGGAGATTACCTTAAGGTAAAATGCCCTCCTATTGGATAAAAATTAATTTATAAAAAAATGTACCAAATAGCATATAATCATTTCATCCAATAAACGGTTATTTATTTAGTAGTGAACTATTTAGATTATTATAATCAAATTATATCCACTGCAACGGCCTTCGATAAAGATTTAAGAAAAAACGCAAAAACTGCCAGTCATAGGTATATTTCCAAAATAAGGGGTACCTATTAATAAATTAGACGACGATATTTTTATCGATATCTCTCTGAGCGTGGTTTCGCTACGAGTTGTGTTATTATCTGCGTCTGATCTTCCGTTGAACTTTTGGGCACAGCCACCCGTGCCCGCTGTCTATAATAAAATCGCACTTATAATTAGCATCGGGTCGTAACTAGTCGTAAGACGCGTATCAATAAAAATACCTATACTTTACTTTAAGTGAGTTGACAGCGCGAGCGTGACAGAATATATAAAATCGGTCAGTGCGAGTTTTACTCACGCACGGAAGGTTCCGTAGATCCGCTATACCATACCTGTCAAAAAAACTATATCCGTCTATCTTTTGTCCGTCTGCAATGCAATGAACCTATGGCGCCATCTATTATTTTAGTAGCGTGAACATGTACTAATAGATTATTAGCACGTTTCTTGCATAAGGACCTTTGTTTACTTTTTTATTTTGAATTGTTTGCTTTTAGATTTGTTGGCATGTCTGCCATAATAACACTATTTTGTGAACATTTCAACTGGCTACCATTACGGTTCAAAGCCCTCGGACGGACAGACGGACGGACAGACATACAGACAGATGGCGTAGGCATACGTATTGATATGGAACCCTAATAATACCTATTATTATAAATGTTTATTTTTTTACGGAAGTATGCCATATTGAATTCGTGAAAACTGCCTTTAAATCACAGTTCAAGGTTCACTATCGGAACCGCCCCATATAGGTATATGTATTTGCTAAAGAAGGCCATGCAAAAATGGGAAAAAATCAATGGCATGGTTTAATTATTGAAAATTACAGGAAAACTATAGCGGTTTTCGAATTCCGTAAAAAGTATTGAATGATAATTTAACGTTATTCAGTGTGCGATCGCGATGAAACTTTCGCTGGTCCCCCTCCCGAAATTGACAGTACGAGATATCTCGTAGTCGGACTCTAGCATAGAGCATTCAATAATTCCGCATTAAAAATGTATGATGTACCACAGAACCGAAATAACGACGTCGAGTAAATAATTTCTCCGTGGTAGGTACGAAACCTTGATGCGCGAGTTCAACTTGTGCTTAGCTGCTTTTAAAACAACAGACATACCTTTTTAGATTTCCGTATCCCGTATGGAAGCCTATTACTAAGCCTACGCCGTCTGTCTGTCTGTCTGTATGTATGTCTGTCTGTCTGTCTGTCCGTCCGTCCGTCAGTCCGTCTGTCTGTCCGAGGGCTGTATCTCTTGAACCGTAATAGGTAGCCCGTTGAATTTTTTCAGAATATGTGTTATTATGGCCGATATAACAACAAATAATAAAAATAAGAAAAAGTAAAAAATTCACGGGGGTTCCCATAGAAGAAACCAAAAAGTGTATGCGCGCCGCGCCATCTACTGAATAGAATATGAAGCATTTTAACTAATCATGGCATTTAACTAATATGAAGCATTTCATAACACGCTGTCTAGATGGCGTGAGTGACGCTAGCCATGACATGGCGATACGGAAACCTCGGTGTGCGAGTTCGACTCGCACTTGGCCGGTTTTTTTATATTAGTAATAATTACTAGTGTAAAGGCTTCGTGAAATGTGAACAGCCTCCAAGAATGTGGCGGCCGCGTCTAGCCGGGTTCGACCCAGGAGCCCCTCCCTACCCCCTCCCCCTCCTCTCTTCATCTCTTCTCCATCCCACTCCTACAGCTGGATATCGCTTGAAGTTTGTGCAAGAAGCGGGAGGTAATGGCTGGAATAGACTGAAGCTTGTATTGGATGTGGAGGATGTGTCTTAGCTGTCGAGGAGATGATAAGTAGGGAAAAGGAGCTTAACAATGAAGGTCATTAACAACAATTTTGCGTTCTGAAAAAGTGTACAAAATTTTTCCAATAAAAAAAAGTTATAATAAAAACACTCACGGCATCATCTCTATTTTTGGTATTTTAAATTTACGTCAATGGAATGAATACGGTAATTTTATATTTCTAGAAATGTTTACAACAATACCTACTGAAGAGGACACGGGCATATTGTTCCGTTTATTTTGTTTTTACTTTTTATTAATCTCCAGTAGGTACAAACAGAAACATAGAAACATCGAAAATAAAAACAATTTCAGTATAAAATAAATTTGAAAAAAAAAAATTGGACAAGTTCGAGTTTTACCCGCGCACGAAGGGTTCCGTAGATCCGTTCTAAACCATACCTACCTCTCAAAAAAATCATATCCGTCTATCTTTCGTCTTTCTACAATGCAAAATATAAACCTGTGGCGCCATGTATTATTCAGTAGCGTAACTTATCGATTGTTAGCACGTTCCTTGTATGGGGACCCCTCTTAATTTTTTACTTTTAGCTTTTTTCGTTATTAGTTGGCACATCCGCCACAATAACACATATTCTGTGAAAAAATGTCAACCGGCTACCTATTACGGTTCAAAAGATACAGCACTCGGACGGGTGGATAGACAGACAGACGACGACGTAGGCTTAGTAATAGGATTCCGTATAGATACGGAACCCTAAAAAAGACCTAGCTCAGTAACTATATTGGTCATCAGTTCCCTGGCGAGAACAATGCAGCCGATATTCAGCTAAAAACCACAATACGCTCTGTAATACCACCGAATATATTGGTAATACGCCCACACGCTTACAAATTTCTACGGAAATGTTACAGAATAAGGTCGTCACCTTATTTGACCCCAATTAAACGGTAAAATAAATTGTTTTCACAAGTTATTACTCCGAAAATACAACGTAATTAAAATTTTATCAAGTAATATGATTATTCTAAAAATATTCGCAAGAGTTCGAAACAAAACTTTGTTTCCGAGTTATTTTGAGGATTCGCAGAGATTCAGTTGCGTAACAGCAGAACAGTGGTTTGTCCGCCCCCGCCCCGTAGCGCCGCACCTCGGCCCCCGAGCCCTTGTCCAACCGCAGCCAGCGCCACTGCTCTCTCACTATTGTGCGCTATTGTTGTCGCCAGTTAAAGTTTGAGACATTTGAATTATATAAAAAAATATTTTATTTATTTTTAATTAATATTTTTGGGTTTAATCTTGCAAAGAGACCTTTACGTTCTAATCAATCACTAATACAACGATGAGTGATGGATGACACATCTTACGTACCTTCCGTACCGCTGAAGGCCGGGAGGACTGGAGGAAAATTGGAGAGGCGTATGTCCAGCAGTGGACGCTTGCACGCTGACTGACTGACTGACATCTTACTACAGGAGAATGGGTTTAGCATAGAGCACAAACAAGTCTTAATCTTAGGTTGACACAGAAATTATATTCTAAATGTAGCTCATATTTAGTCGTTGCATTCGAGTATTAACACAACAGTCATGCGTGCGTGCTTGCGGCTATTGCTGATAAACAATATTATCTCATGCTATTTTTACGTAATTATGTTATATTTCAGGGAAAGTGTGAGAGTAATGACATCACTTTATTAAAACTTTGCCGATTTGATTTGATTTTTGTTTTAAGTATGAAATAAAATTTATAATTCGGTAGAATGTAAGACATTACCCATATTGTCTATTCTTCCTAACATCTCCTTACAAATAGTAACCATCACAATTTACCCTTGAACTTAGACTCGACATCGCATTACCTGTCACGTCTCACTCCTGTCACGCGAGCCTGTACACGATCATAATCGAGACCCAACCCATGCATAACCCATCGGCGACACGCCATGCGTGATTGTTCGCTTTTTACCCGCCCCCGTGGTCGATTGTCAAAAGGGTTGAAAAATAAACAAGTATGTAGCTCCAGTTTATTTCACGACACCTGTTTTCTAAAACACAATAACGCTACCGGCTTTGTGAGCACACAATCGAACACTAATTCCACGATAATCGACATCCGATATCAATTGAGCGCAGGGCACATCTTCATTCCGATATAAAGGACACAAAGGACCTCCCGCGAGCGGTTTGTATGACAATAAGTACGGCGGCGGCACATTGAAAGGTACCTGACTCGCGTGAATGGATCCGCCTCGAGGTCAAACCGTGACATTTTTGTAAATAAACGCATTCATATGCAATGTTGCGCGCTTTTAAAAGGAACTGGGATCCTAAGGGTTGTTCGAGAATTAGACAATACCTACAGCTATTTGTCAAATCTTTCGTTTTGTACATACATAACTATATGCGATAGTGATTTGTAAACACTAAGCGGATGCATTGGCTCGTGCTGAGTGAATGGGAGAGAAGAGTTAAATTTTTCATCTACGTGGCAGAATGATAACGATTCTTAAATTAATAATTTTGTGCGAAAAAAACAACAAACATATCGAAGTAAACAAAGAATTATTTATTGGTCACAATTTTCTTTCAGATTCAGATTCAGATGTTTATTTCGCCATTAAGAACACACAAGATTACAAATATTCCATTGAGACATATGCATATTCAGTATGGTTCGTCGTCATTTTTTTTTTTTTGTCATGTCCTGTTCAGCTGTGCAATCTATAAGGAAGAACCGGGTAAGAAACCTTGCTTATAGAGCTTTTTTTTAATATAACTGTCATACTAAGTTTTACCACCACAATAATTTAACCAAATATAGATATAACATATACACATGTATGACAATATTTTGGTAGATATGAAGACTGTTCTTTCACAAAAAAATTAGCTAAGTATGTACTTATTTATTCCAGACAGATGTATTGTTTGGCCAGACTCACCACAAGCAATCCAAGGACAGCTTGACAAGAGCACACGCGGAGCGCGGTCTACATTCTCGATATTGGCGACGAACAATCGGCGCATTTTCCGGTCTGCGGGGTGCGATTCTCATTACTTCGAGCTACAGTCTCGTCTCGGCGGACTCGCGGCTTATTACAAGATGGTGGACGACGACAACGGTTATTACAATATGGCGGCGGCCGGTGTCGTCACGATATTGCTTTTCCGAATAGAAAATTATATTCCCTCGGTACCTACTACCTACCTACCTAGTCTACTTCACACCAGTTCAACTGTTTTACGACTTGTAAATGTATATATAGTACATACAGTTTGTTTGTTTAGAAACTTCAAGAACTATTGCAAGTTATTTTACCTTTAATTCATTCCACAAAAATGCTTATTTAATTAAAAATAGTAATTAGTTTTTGAATTTATCAAGAATTAATTACCCACACTCCGACAAAACGAATGACTTCATTACACGAAAATCCGGATATATATTTTTTTTAATTTAAGTACATTATTATAAGCATATACGAATGTGCACAGCGTTTTCATGAGGTAAGTTTGAAAGGCCTAAACGCCAGCCTCCAAAGCGCAGCAAGCAGTCTCTGTCAGCTTGTTGTCGCTCTACCTACAGACTACACTTTGTGCACTTAAAAGTAGCGTTCTCGCCGAGGCGGGGCGGGGCGGGGGCGGGGGCGGGGGCTCCCCGTATCGCGCCGGGCTAAGTATAGGAAATCTTTTGAATAGCTAGTGTTAGCTAAGGCTGAGGCCGGTCGCGGGCTATCGTTGAATATTTATGAAGCCCCCGTTCTCGCTGTACAAACACTATAAATACTTGAAACGGCTAGGTACAGCGGAGCGCCAACTGGGACGCGGAGCGGTGCACACCTTAAAACATATATTCGCGCGTCGCAACCTCATTTAACGATCAAACCAAAGAGCCACTTACATGTTACCGGCCGGAGGCGAGCGCCTGCAAAACTAACATATGCGAACTCTACTCCAATCCACATAGTTTGCTCCAATCTAAGAGTTGACCACAATGCAGCGGCGCATGTCAAATTGACAGGTAGCTCTTATGAGCTAGGAAATAAGGTCGAGCCACGTTGACAGCTGCAGCGAAACGTCGGTACTCCTGTCGGCCACGTTGAGCTACAAGCGGCAAGCTTCAGACGATGCTGCTCAATTCTTGTACTTTTACTTTTGGAAGGCTTCAGCCCTTTGTGACCTATGTGCACGTTTAAGATTTTAACCTCGAAAAGTCTACAATCTGTAAATCTACCACACATAATATTATGTTTTTTTTTATATTATACTACATTTTGCCCGCGGCTAGGCTCGCGGTAGACTCTATTAAAAGCAAATATAATAAATGGTGGTTTCTTTTATATTATCCCTCCCTCTCGTCCATACTATACTTTCTGTGATACTGCTCAGCCCTAACTCTATTTAGCGTGATGGTTTGGTGAGCCTCAAGAACTACTCTATTCATTGGTTCAAACCGCATTAAAATCTGTTCAGTGGTTCCTGAGTTTACCTCAAACATACATACGGCCACGTTCACTTTTATAAGAAGTACAGATAGAGAAAATACAGTTATTACTTACTATACAGTTTGCTATAAATAGCCACCCACTTCGTATTAACCTCCTAAATAAATTCAATTAATAGTCCTACAAATTAACATTGACGATTAAATTGTAAGTCCTCACAAATCGATTCCCTCTCCTAGCATATTGGGACCAAGTTGCCCAACGTACCTACTCGGGCTACTAGCAGGAGTAGCAGCGGTCAGAACATACATATAGATACCTCCATAAACATAGGTAATATCACTACCGAACCGGAGACAGGCAACACAAACTCTCGAAACACACACACACACACAAATCTTTAGGAGACAACACATTTCACCAGTCACCTACTAATTAATAATCCGTTTTACAACAGAAAAAAAAATTGCAAGATTTACAAAATCACAAAAAAAACATAAAAAATGTAGATATGAATAAATAGAATAGAATGTATAACTATGATATAATAAAAACTAATCATATCAAAAATGTAGATAACTGAAAGTCAAATGTCTGAACTAGCTCTAGATATACGTATTTGACAAAGAGTCTGTATTATGTCGCTGCGCTAGCGACGCAATACAAACTCTTTGGTATTTGATTTACTCTTTCATCTAATTCTTCTAACTTATTCGTGAATTTTAGTAGGTAAATTTCGTCTCCAGCATTAGATGTAAATGTTATGTAGAGCTTCAAAAAGTTTTATTTTCAAACAAAATCTAAGCTCAAGTTCATCGCCGCGCGCCGCCACTCATCTAAGAAAATGAGCGTGTAGGTAAGTACCTAACTACATCTCTCCAGACAAACTTCTTATGTCGCGAGATAAACACATAGCCATCCGTAGTTTAGATAAACGCAGACTTACCTATGTATGTAAACTAGCATCTCCGGTAGAACGCCTCCTCAAAGCCGTCTCATTCGATTCTAAACTTTAGAGTCCTAGACAATAGAGCGATATTGACATCACACATCTCGGCACACAGTCGAGAGCGGCATGTAATACGCATGTAGGTAGATACTAGAGAGGAGTTTACCAATAAATGTATAGGACGGAACACGACCGGAATACCTTATGGGCGTCGACGGCCTTAAAAAAAGCGTCGATACTCAGCATGCTAAGTTAAGATTTGAATGGCGACGGACGCACACGGAAATTAGTATGAGGACTTAAAACTTGCATGCATAATATCTTCGAGTCACGTACCTCGAAGTGTTTTCGAGTTAAGACGGCGGGAGTGAGTAATTTGTTGTTCGGTTCAGAACGCATTAGCGACGAGGTTGGACGTTTGTCATTTTCGGTCATTTGAGTGCAGAATAAGTCATTTTGCTGCGATGAAGCGATTTGTGCCATTAGCAGTAGGTATTTTGAAGTGTCGTGCAACTTACTTTTTTCATAAACGTATTAAACTGTGTGTATTATGTTGTCTATCCTGGTTCGTACCAACCTTACCAAACAATGGATTAGTTTGGCTATACAGCGGAGATTGCTGCCTCTGTTCAGAACATCATAGTTGGACATATTAGTAGAATTCAGGGAAGTTTTTATTATTTGTAGGAATGAAATAAGTATTATAGTTTCTAGCAATAAAATAAATTATTACAATGATAGTAATAATTAAGCCAATGTTTGTATTATAGAAGCTTAGTTTAATTACTTATTTAAAAGCTAAAAAAATATATTCCTATGTTCCGAAACTCAATAGTGAGGAAACTCCAACTGAATAGAGTAGCGGTATGTAGAGTCACATGTGTCCGCAAGTCTGTTGTGAATGTCTGCGTGTGATTGGACAGAAATACAGGTGACAGTGTACGGGGACAGGAGACAGGGGACAGGGACAGGGGACAGGGGACGGACACTGCTGTCCAATTTTCCGCCTCCTCTGTTACACGACGCTGGGTCCCTACACGCCTGTATGTAGAATGTCGTCTCCTGCTGTCGTGGTCGCCATACACCTACCACTCTAGAATTTTGTCATAGCAACTCTCAATCATCATTTACAGTGTTTTCAGATTGGCACCAAGCACGCTACTAAGTGTGAAAAGGTTCTACAAACGAATTGAACACAGTGGCTGCGACACAGCATTTAGGTAAGACTAATCACGTATGGCTCTATGGGTTGGTTGGTTGAATACGTACTAATACCTATAGGTACCTATGTATGTATTGATCAGGTTCGAGTACGTGGTGGGTTTGTTGTAATTATTATTGTCCGCTCTAAAAGTGCAGCCTTTAGAATCTTGTCACACTCATACATTAATTAAACGACCGTAAATAAATATATTCTTGACTAGCTGAGCCCGCGGCTCCGCTCGCGTGAAATTCGTATTCCAAAGAAGAATGTAAGTAACTAAGGGCGAGGCCGAAGGCCGAGCTGCGTTCAGGTAATCGATAAACCTTCTTAAAGAAAGTAACTAACTAAGGGCGAGGCCGAAGGCCGAGCTGCTTTCAGGTAAACGATAAACCTTTCTCAAATAAAGGTAAGGGCGAGGCCGAAGGCCGAGCTGCGTTCAGGAAGACGACAAACCTTCTGGAAGAAAGGAAGGAACTAAGTGCGAGGCCGAAGGCCGAGCTGCGTTCAGGTAAACCAAAAACCCTCTTCCGCCTTCGGGCCTCGCCCTTAAAGACTTCCTTTCTTCGATAGAATATAATATCGTTTACTCAATCTATTTATTTCATATAAATAAAAAAGTAATATTAATAAGTAAAGAATTAAACCTTCCTAACAAACATTAAAATAACTATCAAAACGGGCATTTTCAAATGTTCTTAGAGCACTTGCGGCATTACCCCGCTGGATGGCAAGGCTTACCCTTTGAATGAAGTACATAAGCCCTTGATGACGGGACACCAGTTGCGTCAACCAGCTCAAGCCTCTTTTGGCTTCACTGCTCCACGGACCGAGGGTTTCAACCGCAAACGCAAAAAATTCGAAATCTTGAATTATATTTCTATATTTGCTGCGTTGGAGGCTCTCCGCCCCAGCCTCGGCCGCGCCAGCCGCTATGTCCTAACGTGACTTGGAGCCAATGTGAGAACCAAAGTGGCGTCCCACATCAAAGAACTACCCTTAGTCCATGGCACTAAGGTCTCTAGCATCGGGCCTCTTGCCATCCAGCCGGGAATAACCGCGAGGTTCTAGGATGCACGGTATATTTGCCGTTAGAAGCGTGGACTTTATAATAAAATTTAAATTAAATTAACTCAATCTTAATGTTAATTAACTTTATTCGAGATGGTTTAGCTTCTTCCTGAACGCAGCTCGGCCTTCGGCCTCGCCCTTAGTTACTTGCTTTCTACGAGATGGTTTATCATTTGTCAGAACGTAGCTCGGCCTTCGGCCTCGCCTTAGTTGCTTACTTTCTTCAAGATGGTTTAGCTTCTTCCTGAACGCAGCTCGGCCTTCGGCCTCGCCCTTAGTTACTTGCTTTCTTCGAGATGGTTTTTCAATTATCCGAACGTAGCTCGGCCTTCGGCCTCGCCTTAGTTACTTACTTTCTTCAAGATGGTTTAGCTTCTTCCTTAACGCAGCTCGGCCTGCGGCCTCGCCCATAGTTACTTACTTTCTTCGAGAAGGTTTATGGTCTTCCAGAATAGAGCTCGGCCTTCGGCCTCGCCCTTAGTTACTTATTTTCTTCAAGAATGTTTTTCTTCTTCCTGAAATCAGCTCCGCCTTTCGCCTCGCCCTTAGTTACTTTCATCGAGAAAGAATATCGTTTACGTGAGCGCAGATCCGCCTTCGGGCCCGCCTTTAGTTACTTACTTTCTTTTTTTAAAATACGAATTTCACGCGAGCGAAGCCGCGGGCAACAGATATATAAATTTTATTGCACCAATGACAGCGACATAACTTCGACTTTCAATTATTATTTTTATTTATCAAACAATTTGTCACCGGCCAGCTCACGTCGAGATGACAGTTCTCCGTTGTCAACATGACATTTAAAATTGTTTTTACCTTTACTTTGGACTACGTGATTTTAAACGCGCAATAATGTTTATAATTGTTAATTTTTTTTTATTTTTGTTAATTTTTTTTACGTATTATGTTAACCCGGCACATAAACTGCCACTATACAAAGTTTCGTCTAATTCCGTTCAGTGGTTTTTGCGTGATGCGCGTACAGACAAACAAACAAACAAACAAAAATTTTAAAAACTGTTCTAACATGTTCAGTATCTCATTTTAAGCCACCCTGGTTAGTTTTTTTCCGAATACATTCAATGTACAGACTTTCTTACCTCTACGATTTTATTATATGTATAGATAAGTAGTACATACATTAGAATTATGTCTAAATTCTGATACAATCTGACAGTTCTGACCGTAACCACTATTGGAAACACCATTTATTGATTTATTTATTTACGTAATTATTTCAAAATACATGATACGTCATTGAATTATTTATTTATAGCGGCGGTTGGCCGAGTTGTTTGGGTATCGGCTTCTCATGCGAGATGTCCGAGGTTCGAATCCGGTCGGCGCGGCGGCGGCGTGGACAAATGAGTATTTTCTGACGAAAAAAAATACGTGCATACCTAGTACGTACCTACACCTGCTGCTTCACCGTTCGGGACCGGTGTAAAACTGTAGATCCCTTCCCTTAAGACTGCGGTACTACAGCGTGAGGCACAATTTGCAAAATTTGCCACATTTTCGTTTCGGTTTTTTGTTCAACGAATTTCAAAAATATATATATTAAAAAATCCTGTCTAAAAGTTGAGCATTATTTAAAAGTTTGGTGACTGATTTTTATTTTTATTTATGTCAATTAATATGTGAAAAAAAAATCACAATCGTACTACTAAATGGTCCTAAATACTCCGAAATGCTCTCTTTGTTTCGAAATTGCAGCTTTCTAAAACATTATTTTGAGTTTATACTAATTGCAGATGATATAAGATAAAATTTTACTTCTTTTGACTGATTTGGATATTCGTGTAATGTAAATTGGTTTAACAAACTTTGAACAAATACTATAAAATAAGTGAACGCTTCGCTATTCAAAATGCGCCATCTCAGTGCGCATTTTGATGCTGTAGTACCGCGCTCTTAACTCCCTCCTCCCTTAACTAGGTTAGATAGATAGAAAATACTTTACCATTTGTTTTTGTATTAATTTTAGATTTTAAGTTTGTAAATATTATGTAAAATTAATATAAAACAAATGTGTAAATAAATGGATAAGCATACTTATTAATAATACATATTTATAGGCCAACAAACGTCAACATCATTCCTTACTTTGAAAATCGCAACGCCGAATGCGTTCACAGATGCAAGGGTCACTGCAATCAATTTGTAGCCACAATAAAGTTACGCCAACAGTCACACAATCTGACAAACAATTAACTCTAATCAGCATCAATTGATTTAGTTTATTAAATACACGAAAAAGGAGCGAGAGGGAGACAGAGAAAGTGAGTTGCATTGCAAATAGTGCAGCGAGCGCCCCTGAGCGTTGTTCTAATGATTGTTTATAGAGCGCAGGGTCGGAGCTGGGCGAGGGGGCGCGCCGCTAACCAGTTAATGTAATATTAATGCAATTCATTAAACGTGCAATTGAAAAGCGTCTGCTCCCCTTCAGCAGCGCCGTGAGATCGGACGGAATATGTTGAGAGCCCCGTGAGACTACTCCACAGCATGATCACGATCTGATTCTACTATATATTTCCTTCAGCTATGAATACCTTCAAGCTAATCATTGTGTCAGAGTGATCTTACTATCCAGTCTAGGACCGGCAGCGACGCGATCCAATACTGTTAGTTTTTTTAATTAGTGTGAACACTTCACAGATAATATTCCAACTGTTTTCTCACAAGAAAGTGGAATGTTTGGATTTTTTTCCACCAAAATATTTCTGATACTTACAATGTTACAAACTTTGAACTTAATGTTCAAGTTTAGTGACCTCTGACATATTAAGCAGGATTTTCGCCTGTGATATCATCTGAAGTATCAAGCGTTTTCAAGCCTTTTGACGAAACCCTGCCTGATCGAATCAATACAGATCTATAAATAAAAATTATTTCTCATGTTCTCAGTACATATATCCCGGTAAAATCTTTAACAAAGCGGTGGCGAGATGAATCCCGAACTAATCGCGATCGCCTCCGGGGACGGGTTCCCATTATGCGATCAAAGTAAAAATATATGAGGCGAAGGAAAAAGAAACCAAACATATGCCTGAAACAAATATTTACTCTACGCCGAGCTGGATGTGATGGTGTGGGGGTGACGGGGGAGAGGAGGGGTTCGTCCCACGGGAGGAGGGAGTTGAAGTCCAAATTTTCTTTATTACGTCACATTGTTCGAGTCTCCGCCGCCGCGCGGCCGCCGCCTCAGTTCACTCCTGAACTCGTATCGATTAATAGCTGTGTGAGTTGTGCGAGGTACTTTGCTACAGTTCGCAATTTGTAGAGTATCATTCTCGGATAGTGGAATGTCTGTAACTGCAATCTTGACTGTTCTACTATTTTGCTTACTGGAATTTACATTTAGAATTTTTTTAGGATTTAGACAAACATGAAATTAAATATTGATTATACACACAAAACAGTTTACGTAGATTTCTTGACAGGCAACTTAGGTACTACTTATTAATGGAAAGAGTAACATATTTTAAAAATCCCAGCAGCGATTTTAGCAGAACGGTAAGTAATGTGAATCTTAAAATTACCCCGATAAACCACTAAGATTGCTTTTCTAAGAGATATTTACTAGTACTGTCCTATGAACAGTAAGCCCAGGGAGCTAAAATGATAAAGGAATCGTGGGAATACACGTATAAGTGTGTGCTCATCAAACATTCCGTAAACTCTACATACGTATACCTACATATCGTGTTGTTTGAACAATTTCTAAGAATAAAAAAAAAGGATCACCAGGTGAATATCTACGGCAGGAGGTAGTGAAGAGAGCTGTCAATCCCAGTCGGGCTTATTGTAAAAGAAAACACACACGTGTAATGTGGAGATGCGGGATGGAGTCAAGTGCGTGGGAGCGCCTGCGATCGCTGCTCTCCTGGTACTTCGCTTTGATTGCCCTGCGGGGGTGAACACGGAGTGGGCATGTATATGGCTTATATTACTTACTTACATATTTACTTGCTCATACTTACATAGTTACGTACTTAGGCACAGCTACACAATACGCAAATTTGGAATAAAACAAACAAATCTTTAGTCTTATGAAATAATTGATGATGAATGAGATGCCAGTGTGGTTTCAATTAAACCCATCATTGTACCCTCATGTACTTCTACCTTTTTCCTTCATCGACCGTTTTATCATTTTGCCAGTGCCAGACGCCAAAAAAGCTTTGTAATGCAATGTGTGACCTGGATTGATAATATAAGTTAAAAGGTTTACGACAAATTATACGTGTTCATAATCAGTATGCGTTACAAAAAAAGCTTTCGCTTTATCCATCGTTATAATTTTATCGTTCACGTGGAGAGACAACAAAGGCTCGATTATGAGATTTTTTTACATTTCGTTGCGTACAAGTAACATGCTCACGTAAAAATGTGTAGGTACGGCAAATTTAATAATTGGCCCACTAGAGGCGCTCCATCTTTTCTCCATACAGATAAAGTCAAAGTCAAGTACAATTTATTTCAGCGAGTATCAATTTGGATACATACATACCACATACGCTGTATCCCGACAATCAGGGTAAGCAGAGTAATCGGTGTTGTGCTGCAAGGACTCTGGAAAATTGCAACAAAACATCGACCAAATTATTCGCAAAGTATAGCAAAGTATTCGGACAAGATAACTATCAAGCAGCAAGTAAGGCACAAAGACCCACCTGCTGCACGACTCGGTGCAATTTGGATACATTGTATCTGTATGATATACAAAGAATCACATTGTTTGTACAGATCCCATTTTTCAACACATTCCATTTATAATATTGTTGAATAATTAATTACATATAAATTTCCCAATAACATTTTCATTTACTAACTTGTACGCAACGAAATGTCAAAAACATTTCATAATCGAGCCTCACAGTTCACAAGAGTTCACAACGGGAGCGCCCCCGAACAATGCGGATCCATTGTCACCCACCTGTTTATCTCAATAGGTCAATGTTACAACCGCACGTAAAGCTTTCCAACACTTTTCTATACAATCCCGCCGACTGAATAGGCCACATTCACATGAGCACCGACGCGACGCCTAGCGACCGACCGAACAAGTGTTATATTGTAGAACTGTTGTGGTAGGTTATTGTACATATTGTACATAGGATTCTGTGCACTTGTGACGCCTTTTAATAAGCGTTTTCATTCGATCCGATTGGAAACGTCAAAAAGACGCATGTAAATGGCGCTAAGGCGTGTTTTCGAGGATGTCGACATGACATATCGACTTTTCGACAAAATGTGGACAAATGCGAAAACATTGCCATAACACTGTTTTTCATTTTGGCCTAACATTTTCTACAACTACACAAGGATTTTTTTTAAATGAAGAAAATCCTTTAAGGAAATGTACCGCCTTAGCCCAATAGGTACTTCAAAAGAATAGGCCCACTGCATCTCTTGGCATGCCGTAAAAGGCGACTAAATAATAAGGCCTTGCTAAAGGGCGACAGGCCAGACACCTCTCACCTTGGCATGGGCCTCTCAAAATATTGTTAGATTAATTTATCTTAGATATAATTTAATTGATTATTATTATTTTTTAATCTTGTGTTTACGTGTACGTTTAATCTTGTGTGTACGCGTGTAATAACTATAACTATTAAGTTGTATTTCAATGTTTTGATTATTTTTTAATATTCTCAAACCTAGCTACATATAAGGTTTGAGAATATTCTTAAGAAACTATTTTAATAGCATTACTATTGTGGTAAAAATATGGACTGACTTCTCGTACGTAACGTTCGTACGTAAATACATTTAATTTCATTTCTGAAAAGACCAAAATCGTCACCACTTCTATTCACGATATCAGCATTTCGTACAATCCCGCCCACCGTTATAGCTGCGTTTTTCTCCGCACATAGTTTGTTTTGAGTTCACCGGTTCCGAGGAGGCGGCGGCGGCGGCGGGGGCGGCGGCTCGGCGGGGCTGTGTGTTATTCAAGACATTGATCTTGGCAGCAGGCGGCGCACAATACTCACTGCGCATTGTCGTTGGTCAATGACTGGGCGCTGAATGCGAGGCGGAGGCGACGACGACGTCGGCGGAGCGGCCGCACCACCACCGGGGCGGGCGCGCGGCGACGCGACGGCTCTGACGGCCCATTCAGCCGAACCTTGCATATTGCCCGGGATTGTGGGCGAATAAACTGTATTTCTGTGTCAAAACGCTGATTCCGTTCGACCGGCGGCGTTTCTATTGTTTTCGTGTTTGCTTCGTTTCGGTAAGTGCTGCGAGCGTAGTCGATTGTTGCAAATTAGATCGACGAGATTTTGGGAAACCAAGAGCAAATAGAATTTATTCGTAATTGAATTTAAAACTTAATTTAAACATAATTAGCTTGAACGCTTGCATTCACGAGCACGTTACCTGTTCGTTTGTGGAATAAATACATAAAAACTTTGGTTTCGTTACCTCATATTACCTAAGAATTACCCACATAATATTTTCTTTTTTTAAAGTCTTAGAGTGAAAAATAATAGTGGTGTCTAACACAATGATTTTTGATAAGTTTTCTTTACTTGTATCTACATATTTCTAAGAATACACGTTTTTAATCTGGGTATATATTATACTATATAGCTTTTCTAAAGTAAAAACATCGCAGGAGTAAATTCTAGAAATGCAAAGCTCGCCTTCGCATTACTTCCTGTGCTATGAATGAGTTCGAAATGGAATTGGGCGCATCATTACCGTGGCTCATTGTGTTGCCAGTTTGCCAGTTATTTTCATATCAGGTACTCGCTGCAGTGCAAGGATTCACCGTCGCGTCGACGCCGCCGACGGCAGTGTCGTCGACGTCGGCGGCGTCGGATTTTCCGCGACGAGCAAGTCTCCGCAGTCGCACAGCGCACTCACCTGTCCTATTGTGAAAGCTTCTAGCAAACTCCATGGGCTTCTTTTGAATGAAGATGAGTGCATAATTTGTCGAACTATGAATGGCTACATAAGAAAATTCCTGTGAAGGGCTTGTTGGATCTTGTACCTACAACAGTTCTTATTTACTCATATTTCTAGAGCACATAATCCAAAACCAGAAAAATCCCATTAAGAAATTAGAAGTAAAGTAATTATAGCAAAGTAGTTAAACATACCTATATAGTTATAAGCAATACGTGTCAACACGCTGGGTAATTAACACAGCATGGCTAGTTTAGAAATTTGGCGCAAACTCCGCGAAAACCTCGCCACTTACTTTTTAGGCGTTGACGGGTCATAAATCAGGGAGGCCTTAGCGCAGCGGAGGCGGCCGCTAATTACCCGCAAAAGCCTTATTTATGGCGGTATATCTTCGCGAGTGGGATCGCGGGCGGGTCGCAGCACTGCCCGCTGACATCGGTATGTGCCACAGATATCCCGCGCACGTTTAGGCTTCGATTTTAGTTTTAGTGCTCCGTATATTTTCAGTTATACATAATTGGATTATAGTGTGGATAATTTTATAAGTACAGTGAATTGTTCAAAGTACATACCTATGTATATACTTAAAGTGGGATTTCCATGAGTTGTTTGCTACAACTTCGACACTGTGTCGAAGTAACTTCCGAGAAGGCATCTTAATCCCAGAATTGTATGTGACAGCATATGCGTCGCTCGCTTCGTCACTCCGAAGAATAATTAGCCAATTTCTCATTTTAATGCGACGCGCCGTCACGTCTCGGGGTTAAGCGTTCCGCTCGATCGAGCCGAATAAAAAATACATAACATTTTTATTTAATCCAACTTTGGTGCGCGATGCTGTAAAAACTACAAGTCGGCATCAGCATACATCTCACGGACTTGAATGACTCGTTAAAAAATAAAAAGAGAAGGTCGAAAAAAGGAACTGCGAGGCGGCGCGGCGGCAAAGCGTGAGGCGGCGAGGCGCGCAGCGCGAGGCAACAGTGATCCAGCAGTGTCGGTCGGCGCGCATCACGCGGCATCGGCACGCCCGAGCCGGGCTCTTCTTTTCAAGCCTCGTGATGTGTTTTCCCGCGTTATTTATTATAGCACTTGACATATGGAATGATGACGATTTGATTCTCGCTTCTCAGAGCGGCCCGCTAGCACGCTGCCGCTGAGCTATGCGGTGCAGGCGAGTGATTCACACTGCATCAGATTTTATCACTATTAACTTTATTGCAAAAAATATTAACCCAGTCTTGAGCGCTTTCTATGGTTTTACAGTACCATGGTAACATAAAATCGTAATACGTTTTTGAACTCTACTACGAAAACACCAATGAAGTACCTAGCAAGGAAAGTTGATCAAGAGCAGTAGAAAAAAAATTAAACTAACATATCGGGGTATCGTTTGAAAGAGCTAACTGTAAGGATTCTAAAAAAAATTTATATACTTAGATAAAAATGTGCAAAAAATTTACAGTTTGACAATATGACGTCTGACGACCGCTATTTAGAATTTTTCAAATTGGTTCTTGTTTAGGCTCCGTGAAGCAACAAATAAACACACATATTACATACGCTGCCGAAATCATAACCCTCCTTTTGGCTTCGATGTAGTCGGGTAAAATATAAGGAACTACGTTGATAGGTAAACCTAGTAACTGAAACTAGAGTTTCAGTGATGGCAATGTGCAAGACGCAGCAAACCCAATAGTAGAATATGAAATATACCTACCTTTAAAAACAGCTCCTACGATGAATCTTAGAGCATAAAGAAAAAAAAAACTGGAGCAGTCAAGAAAATAGTAAACACTTCATGAAATTCATACCAGTTCCATGATGCACATATTTCCGAAAATTCCACCTCTGCCTACGCCGCCGCTGCCGCTGCCGCCGCCGTGTAACCGAGCGTCTTTTCAACATCTCTGATTCGTCATCGCTATGATTAATACAATTCGTGGCTTCGACTGCGCTCTCATTAGGTAGACTTAGGGAGGCGGCGGCGGCGGCGCGGCGGCGGCCCGCGGACGGCGAGGGTAGAGGTTCGAGGCCGGGCGAGGAACTCTAGGCAGTTAATCACTGCGCTGAGCACAATGGCGCTCTGACTGCGGGGCCTTAATCCGCGCCGCTCGCATCTTTCTTCGTCAACACGTACAAGGCCACGGTCAGGCTCACTTTGTGTACGGGTAGTGCTCGAAAGTGGAGTAAAACTACTTAGGTAACGGATTATATGAATATTGTAGAGTACTTACTCTACGCTTACACGTATTAATTGAGCAGAGAACAACTTATTTATTTACTATTTCAAATTTTTAATGACTTTGAATATTACCGCGGCTCACATAACTTTAATCTAATAAAAAGTTCTATGGAAACATTTTCCCCAAATTATATCAAATCATTTAATAAGTTATTTTCGACTCTACTTAAAATTATTAGCAGAAGGGGAAAATCTGTAAATAAATGGAGAGCTATTTTGGCGTAACAAAAATGATTTCTTTATATTTAAGTTGGGATATGTGTGAAGGTAAATAAAATGACCTATTAAATTAAATAAATAAATAATTGTCTTACCTTCGGATAAGCAGTTCAATAAATATTAGTGAGACCCGGTTTCCTAGTCTAGACATTGTTTGGAGAGTTTGAGCTGTGAGCAAAAAGTTACGCGAAGCGAAGCTGCGGGCAAATGCTATATTATTATTATACCTATACTGCCCATCTATTTGTTCCCAAGTACAGCCTTGGATATTTCAAAAGGAGCGTGGAAACGTTCCTGTAAAGCCGGCGCGGCGTGCGGCATTGGAAATCCCCGTGCATCACAGATTGTCCATGGGCATCGTTAGACACCTACTCGTAGGTGTAACATGCCACATGTCACATGTCCTGCTTTCTATAAAAAAGACCTACTACCGAGTTTTGATCAGATTTACCTATCGGAAATAAAAATTAACCGAAAGTATTGTATTGCATATCTGCATCCTGTTTTGCTCTCGCGTTTGTGTGTTTTTCTCTATACACCTGAGAGAATTTCAAAACTTTATGCGCCTTAATGACAGACAGACCGACCGCTGTAATAGATGAGGTCGATTTGTTTCGGCTGCGCCGGCGCGGACAGCTGGATAGACGGACGAGATGGCGGACGGATGGATCATAACCTAAATTTATTTATAATATGTTTTGTGTGATGATGATACACGACATTATAGCTGGATAAGCTTTTTTGATGCCATACATTTTTTTCGGTTTTTTTATCGGTTGAGCTTGTAAAGTGGGCAAGTTAGCCATGAATATGTGTGACATTGATAATTAAGCTATTTAATTTTATTTTATTTATTTATATCAAACACCAACAGAGTACACAAAGCATTAAAACATGGAAAATTCGATAAATATCAGGTTACATTTGTGAAAACTGCATTTAGAACTTAATTCATTCATTCGGTCATTATCAACATTTTAGGCGAACATACGTTGTATACACGGTGTTGCAGTTGCACCCGTAATATTTTACTGACATAAGGGGGTAATTCTATATGTGAAACTAAACAACTTCTGTGAAGAAAAAAAAAATTTGAAACAAAAAAAAATATTTTTTCCATACAAATTTTAATTATATACCTATTCTCAAAATGTATGTAGAAAAAAATTTTTTTTTCTTCAAATAAAAAAGTCGTAGAACAAAAATTGTTCTATTTCACGTACAGAATCACCCCCTTTCGGGTTTTATGGTTGGGGTTGCAACACCGTGTATATTATGACATCTTTTAATCTTTCTAAACAAACGTTTGCTATGTACAAATTTCATTCAAAAAATCATAACACAAGTTATGGTTTTTTGAATGAAAGCTGCATTTGCAGGTAAATTCCAAAAGATGCATGCATGCATACCGCAAGCTGTATCCTGACAATCGGGGTAAACAGAGTAATCGGTATTGTGCCGCAAATACTCTTGTAAATTACAGCACACTTGCTGCCAAAGAGTTTGTATTACGTCGCTGCGCTCCTTGCTGCTTACAAGTAAGGCACGAAGCACCCACCTGCTGCATGACCAGGTGGAAGGTCCGTGGCTACATAAAGGATACCTATATTACTAAATATGTACATAGTTATAAGTTTCCAAATTCATTGCAATGCTGTTAGTGCACCAACCATTGCTCAATAATTGCTGTAAGTTGTCTTTAGATAGGTGCTTATTATCTGTAGGTGCTACTTGTATACTACTGTGTCGTAGCTAACAGCACACGTCGAAGTGTTCATTAGCGAGGTCTCTAGTTTTCGCTATAAGTTTCCAATTTGCCATCAATCAATACCCAATTAGTGCGGGCGCTGCTGGTCACAATGCGGCGCCACAATACGCACTTGGAGCCGGGAATCGAGCCGCGCACCGCCGGCTCGAGAGCCGTCCACTGCGCCACTCGACGTCACACGTGCCGGTATAGATGCTTCAGTAATGCCTGCTGTGCCGTGAGACTCGAGGGCAGTCTAGCGCGCTCATGACCAACAGAAGCAACAACTGTTAGACGTGTCAAGACAGCCTGATAAGCGCTATCACTTGAGATATTACAATATAGGTATGGACATTGAGTTTCGCCGTACGGCATTGACAAGGATGTACATTGGAAATGCAGAAATTTTTGGATACCTACTTCTTTTTAATTTGTTAAGTATAAGAATTTTCCAAAAGGGGTGTGAAAGGGCTCCTGTCGGGCCGGCTTGGTATTCGCAAACCCCGTGCATCACAGAATTGATGGACGTCGTTAGAAACATACTTATATGTAAGTTTAACGATGCCACATGTCGCGCTTTAAATAAAAAAGTTAGTGAAAATAATAGTTTACAGAAAACTGTTTTTCTTTCTTTGTCTCTATTATAGTATATTGCAGATTTATCAACTAATGAAGCGAATATAACTCGTAATTTTAAAACCAACTAACGGGGTGGTCGAAATGTATTATACTGAAAGAAGACTTATATAAATTACTAGCTTTTGCCCGCGGCTTCGCTCGCGTGAAATTAATTTATTTTGGCACGCGGAATAATTCGGTTTGTATGAGAGAGAGCCACATCTTTGCGTAATCGGAACTGAATTTTATTTAGCCTATCCTGTGTCCCGTATAATAATGTGCTTGTACTAAGTTTAATCGAATTCAGATAATCGGTTTAAGAGTTATGATATACAGGAAATATTTCTAAAAGCCGTCAATTTAGTTTTAGTATCTTATATAGAGTCTACAAACGAAATATCTCATAAAACAAAGTAACTTACTCCATGACCATCGCTTACAGATTTATTATTAGTATATATATTGATATTGATTCATTGATTGATAATTGAAAGTGAAACAAAGTTAATATTGTTCCTATGAACGTAGTAGTAAATAGTACTACCACCCACACTAAAAATTGTACACTCGATTCAAATTTACAGAACTCTAGGTGTAAGTAAACTTTATCTAGTAGATATTATCTACTTATTTTCAATTCAGCCAGTCACTCTACAAACAAAATCTATTTATCAAGCATACATTCAAAGTAACTGCTTCAGTACAGTTAACTAAAATATAAATATTTTTCGCCAGTTTAAAACAGTGACTTCATGTGTATTCAGTTTTATAAAATTTTATATTTATTTGATTTAATAGGGAATGTATTATTATTAGGGGTTGCTCCCGAATGCTCCCGATATAAATACATTTTACTGTTATAGAGTTATGTTGTAATTATGTGTATTGATGTAAAATGTATTGTTTGTAATAAATAAATAATAAAATTGATAAAATAATATTATTTTTATTATCCAGCAAAATTATTAATATGGACTGGAGGTTTTTTAAAGGAACCTGACATGGTTGTCTAGATCGCCTACAAGCTACAACACCTGTGATGTCAGCCCATCGCACCTTGGTGAGCTAGGTGCCATGTCAATCTTCCTCCTTTGATCGGCTTTGGTTAATACAATAAAATAAACTGCACTTTTTTATTCTCTTCTCTTGAACTCGTTAACTCTGTGTAGACCAAAACGATAAAATGAAACCAATCGAATCGAATTGGTAGGTAACTATTATTTCATCCCTGTAAAATCACATGATTTTTCTGAAGATATTATTTTAAAGTATTCACTATTTTCTTTATAAAAAAATCTCGGGCTTATTTTCCCATGGTTTGTTTATTTCGCTGAGTGTGTGCCTACTAATAGAAATAGAAATGGATAGGGGCTGTAAGTAATGCCGCCCCGACAGCCGACACGGCGGCGGTGGCGGCGTCACCGCCTGACACAGGCGTCCGCTTCACTCACTTCATAGTTTGTGTAAACAAAGCCAATTCTTTCACGCTGTTGCGAAGCAGAGGAGTGAAGGTAACTGACTCTGCCCATTAACAGGCGTCAAGTCGATATTAAATAAAAATTATACGATAGGCTGTCCCGGGACACCCGTTTGGAACGAAGTTCCTTTTGCTGTAAGTATAGGTATTATGTATTATATAACAGGCACAAATCACAATGAAATAAATTAACAAAGTTTGAGAGTAATTACCAAAATGAAAAATAAAAAAAAATTATGACTTCTATACTGCAATAATATCTATACATAGACACACAGAGCATCAAGCGCGCGGTAGGTATTTGATGCTCTGTGCATAGACATAAATTTGCAAATACACAAACACATACATACTACAGCAAAAGTCTTGTGACGGTCGAAGTCTTATACTTTTTTCGGCCTACCTCTAATTCGCCAAGTGTCTGGAGAATAAAGAATTTCGTTTCAAAATTAAGAGAAACTATTGATACTTTAGAACTCCTAAATATTCGAATGCCCGTGGGCGCCGTTAGACTACACCTCTGCGTTAGTCAGGCGCGCGCCATAAGTCATGCCTCCCATGAAAGAAAATAAAAATAAAATCTGTCCTGACAGCATTGAATGGGGCCAGTGAAACGCCTTGTATGTCTACAGTCACCCTAGGATCACTAATATAGTGTTTACCTACTCTGGAGATGATTCTGTATCTGAAGCTGAACAACTTTGATAAAAAAAAACACTATAAAACATTCAGAATGTCGAAATGTATGGAAGAATTAAACACCTTTTTCTGGCAAAATTTTATACTTATATCTACTAACCAGAAAACAGCGATCGACACCCGTTTTACCCCGCCGACGACCGTCCCCAGGGACGTTTTTCTTACTTTGATATTTTCTAATTTTCTGACAAACCTTGTCCGGATACCTTGCTTGTTTTACAGATGCTGAGTTTTATGGTATAGTTAAAATAAAATAAACTAGGTAAGTACATATGTAAGTACATATGTATTGTACATATGTAATGTTTCAGTATGTATATTAGAGCGTCTAATCGGACGGAAATAAACATATGGTTATTACTGCAGAGGCTAGGCATCCGTAAGAGACGATCTCGACCCAGTTAGGCTCGCATCCGGGTTTCTCTCTCATTGGGCACTGCTAAAACGTGGCCGCAATCTCCACCTAAATCTATCCCCGATTAACCGTTCAATATATTATCCGGGCACAAAGATGCAGCTCGGGGAAATAATGCGGCGAGTGAAAAATGACGGGAGGGTCCGGCGAATATGTACATTTGTAATTTGTGCGGGTCGCGTGTGTTCCTATAATGCTTCCGGTATGGTAAAAGTCTACTTTGAGCGGAATTTAATGTCCCTAAAGACTATACCTAGTGCCGATGTTGTCACGGACATAGAAAACATTATATTAAAATTACATTTACATAAATGTTTTGTTGTCAAATGTTTGTGTTGTGCAATCAATAATATTTTGTAAAAATTAGTCTGAGTACGACCGAATGTCCATGGGCGTCGTTAAACACCTTATTGGTGGCCCGGCGCCACATGTAGCGCTTTTTATAAAAAAAAAACATTTTATTTCAAGTAGATAGGTATATACAATAACCAGACAGGCAGGTGTATTATTTTAACATGTGTGCTTCAAAGAAGTAGCTATGGGTGTATCAGGATAGGTTTGAGAAACTTCAGGAATAGAAAGTACTCATTATAAGAAAAAAATCCTTATCACTAAATCGAAATTACATTGTTTTTTTTTTCATACAAAAGTTGGAAATTGTAATAAAAACTCGATGGACAGTGAGACTGGAGAGTGCAGTGAACTAATTCAGTCCTCTTTTTCTTTTGAGGTCATTGAACTTTCAGTGTTTGAAATTTACCTACACGCAGTTCAATTGTACTAGTTATGTATGCAACCTACCTATTTTTATTCATGAGTTAGAATTTATTTTTTATTTAATAAAGGCGGACCTTAACCATCCACCAATCTTGAAGAATATAATATAATTAATGCCCAGCTACATACTACTATTCTTTCAAAAATTTGTTTTAACACTTGTTGTGCTAGGACTAGGCGACCTAAGTTGTTTTTGCTTCCGCTTTGTAACAATAACATGGCATACTATAACCCCATATTGCGAATGTGTCGTTTATATGAATCTGTTAGAGATAATGATGCTGAAGTGGATATATTCAGTTACTCGTCTCGCCAGTTTAAAAAACGTGTACAGGATATTTGTCGTACATTGTAATTGTGTGTACGCGCGGTATGTTCTTTCTTCTATTCGCGTTCCTGGATACACCCATGTTATACACACACATTTCGTTTTTGTTAGCTTATTTTAATTTTAATTTTGCTGTCATTCGCCTACATATTTCTAGTTATTGTTGTCAGTTTAATTTTTTATATTTAACATTTTTTTTCTGTTCTAATTATTGTTCTATTTTTTTAATTTATTTTACTGCAATAAATTAACCACGAAGTGTACAAACGTTTAGGAACTATGTCGGTAAATTATAGTTATTTTTGTATTTTAACGTGTTGTGACATATTTCTGTTGTTTGTGCCAAAATAAATAAATAAATAAATAAATAAATAGATTTTCACCAAAAAGTACTGTAAAATGATCGAATCTGAGAAACAGTTTCAGAGCTTTTCGTCTTCAAATATGGGCCCCTTTCGAACCCTGAAGTTTCGAAAACCTATCCTGATACACCCTGTATAATATGCTTGTATTCGTATACGTGTTGTGATAATATATTAATTAGATTGAAAGATAAGAATACAATAAATTTGTACAAATGTGTTTACATAATATTTGCAGCCCCGAGCTGCAAGCACACCTTGCATAAATTGCATCTGGCCTCGCGCCGTATCTGCATTCTGCCTTAGCTTCAAATTGTCATGTCCTTTGGGTAATTTGAGTAGCTCAGCAGCACTGTAAAGGAACACACGTCCCAATAAAGTGCGTAACGCATCCGGACAAGGCTGCGGGGCGGGGTCGCGCCGGACCGGAAGCCTATTACTCGCCAGCGTCGGCCGGAAATCGACGATATATCGCGCCGATCCCGACATACGACTATACAGTCTTTCGTGTTAACTGGACGCGGCCCTTCGCTTCTGAATTTTTCGTTTGATACGTAAAAATCCAGCCAGGATACGTCGAGATAACTTGAGATACTCTACCGTGTCCACCGCGCGGCGGTCAATTTATGGATGCATCGACTCACGAGCGAACTTATTGACTTCCATCTCGTACTGTAGTGTGTGGGCGAGGAGCAGCTTCGTGAATCGAGCGAGCTATACCGAACGCGGGGGAGGAACACGGACGTACTCGTAAATAACGCTGAGATAGTGCGGAACTTGTGGCGCGGAGGCGAGGCGACGCCGACCGTCTGCTGCGAGACATACAGCGCCGGCGACGGGAGATTAAATAGAGCATTACTGAGTAATTCACTGACCTCCGAGCTGTGGGCGGGCCGCGGTGGGTGATTGGAAATACGGGCGAGGAAACGGCTCGTCCGGTTGTCGATTTTCAGGACTTTAATTTTCCTTTAAGTCTCGCTTGTGGTTTCCTATTTGCGAGCGTGATTCTGTGAAATGAGATCTAATGAAATATCGGTCGGTCGGGATATACTCGCAGGTTGGTTGAAGTTTGCAACCATATTATAAGTATAAAAATGTAGTGCTGGCTAATCTCATTCCGTCTCATGGTATTGTGTAAGTACATAGGTAAGTCGTAGTTGGTCTGGTGTCCCAACTCTCCGGGCGCGGGTCGCATCGCAGGAGACATTTATTTTACGGCATCCGGCTATAAAAGTGATCCAGGGCGCAATGAGCTGCACTTTCTGAGCCACTACACACCGCGTCTCACCCCGGGGTCAGGGGGTCCGAGATAGCCGCCCCCGCCCCCGCCCCCGCCTCCGCTAATAATAGCTGTTACAGATTGCGGATTGGATCTTTGGGGGACTTTCGGTACAAATGACACGACGCGGAGTGATTTTTATGATGCTTTTTAGTGTTTTTGGGGAAAAAATAGGAGAAGATATGAATTTACTGGATATTTTACAACCAGTGCATCGTAATATTCCAACATTATATTTAGGTTGTTCTTATCTATCAGCATCTAACTTCTATAATGGCGGGCACTCTTAATATCTCAGCGGTACTTTTAAGTAAGGTGTTGGGTACTACAATAAAGTATTGGGAATTTGTTTTTTTTTCTTCAAAATGTATGGCAAAACAAAAGAATAAATTCTAACACTAACTTCACTTCAGCTGTGAGTGCGTTGTTGCTCTAACACCAATTATTTTTTCCAAAAAGGAGTTGGTTGCAAGTGGCTCCGGTATATAGCTAGCGGCATCCTAATGCCTTGACCGGTTATAAAAGTTCTTTATATGGTGTTGGTGGAGAGCGGTCGAGGGGGTGGCGAGGAGGCCGCGCGGCGACCGGCCCCGGGGGCGGCGAGGGCGGTGGGGCGGATGCGAAGTTATTGCGGCCCCCGGCTGTTTGCGCAGACGCCTCGCCCCCGCCGCCGCCCCCGCTCGCCGCCTCCGCGTCATGTTTACAAATAGTTTAGAAATCCGGTTCGGACTTTTATGATTTTTTTCGCAGAAGTAATGACGCTTGTAAAAATATTGTCGTTGTCCGCCGCAATGAGATATTGTCTCGCTTCCGGTGCGGCTCGGGGGCGGCGCGGGCGCGGCCGTCGCGGCGGAGGTTCAGAAGGTAGAACTTCCTGTCCGTTCACATTAGATTCGATCGTAACGCAACGTAACAATATGTGTAGGATTTTTTTTTCTTTTTTTTAAATAATATAAGACGAACATTTTATTAATTGTTCCAATAGCCATAACATTTCTTTAATATATACAAATATAAATAAAAATTTACAACAAGTCTAGTCATAAGACAAATCCTAAGTAATTAGCTGATGCCATAATTCAACAAGTTTCGAGCAACATTTACAAATATTTAGATATGTACTTACAACACACTAAAAAACCCACAATATAGCGAGCGAAGCATCGTAATTTGACAACAATAGGCCTTCTATTCCAGCATCATTGGCCCATTGATACTCCTCAAGCACGCATTCACATGCCCCGATACAATGTGGCCGATCCGATTAAACAAATGAATAGGCGGAAATAAAAGTGATGCACCGGAAGTGAGTATCGATTGAGACCCGCCGCGCCCGCCCGCCATTGTGCTCCTCGCCATGCCGGTCACCGTGACCGCCGCGCCGGTATGGGCTCGGTGGTTTGACCAAGTTTCTGCTTCATTGCATCAGCAGGTGCCTAAACTTATGCTAGGTACTCTTGAAAATCAGTAGGAATGCACATTTTTGGTCCACGTGCTCCCCTATGCAAATTTAACGAAATGGTAGATCAATACTGGGAATTTACAAGTTACAGTTCTTTACGCACGTTATGAAATAAATTAAACTTTCTAGGCGTGTTTTGAAAATGGGGAGTAAACTCATAAATAAAGTGTTTTTTATTTATTTATTTATACTTAACTATATTTTCACAATTTTATGTTCTGCGAAGCCTGCCAAGATTATCATCCGCAAAAGTAGTTTTGTCGTCGTCTATTAAATATACTCGTTCTATTCGTGACATAAATAGCCTAATTTTTATACATGCCCCGTGTATGTCGTAAAAGGCGACTAAGGGATATGACTCCCTTCTTATATTACTTGGTGGTAGGGTTTAGTCCGCCCGGGTTGGTACCACCGCACTGAATGAAAGGTCGGTCGAAACGGCTATGTAAATAGTTTGTGTTTTCCGTCCAGTTCAGTGTAGCCGGCACGACCGAAGGGAAGCACTGACGTGGCACCAGTTCGACCGGTGTTATGGGCAGACATCACGGATGTTGTAGTGTAGCCAACCGTGTCAGGTTCCATAAAAAAAAAACATGCATAATTTAATTTCTTAAAGTATAATTTTGTTAGTAATTCCAAACTTTTACGGCAATCATTAATTATACGATAAAAATATATTTCGTACAAAAAGAATTCACGATGAAGGTCACATCACCGTCATCGTCACGCTCATCGGAACCGAATAAAAATTATTTATATATAACGTGTTTAACTAGGTACGCCCATGGAATTTTATGCCGGACTGACAGGTGCCTATTTACGCCTCTCTTGAAGGGCCCGAGACTGTACTAAGGGCGAAATATGTGGGCAGGGAGACCGTTCCAGAGTTTACCAGTCCCGTAGAGGAAAGATCTGCAGAACCGATTGGGACGCAGGCGCGTTAAGTCCAGTCTGTAGGGATGCAATCCCTACCCAGATTTGTAGTTCGGATGATTTAGCATAAAGTATGGTAAGATAACCACCGCACCCCTAACGCTCAATCGGTCCAACCCTCCTTTTTCTTCATTTATTTAATTGTAATAGTTATATTTAATTTAAAGTTAATTTTATTATAATATTTTTTTAAGATAACTTCTGAAGTTACTAATTTGGTCACAAAAATGTTCTCAAGTACTATATACTAGAATAATATATACGAAAACCTTATGCAATTTCAAGTTCAAGATGAGGAAGTGTCGAAGGATTCATTATGATCTATTATGAACAATTTATTATCATTATACGAAACACTTACATCAGAAAACACTCCACACACTCCAGCGCACTGAATCTGAAAGAAAAATATTAAAAATTAGGCCAAACAAATTAGGTATGACATCACACCAAAATCACAAAAATGTGCTACCTACCGGTAGCTGCATAAGTTTTAATATTGCGAACATGAATTATTTATCACAAACGATGAATCTAAGCGGGTTCACTTATCTGATACGCGCAGCATCTGAGGTTCCCACACAGATATAACTATTTATTTAAATTATTTGCTGTGCAAAAATAGAGTTTACTGCTTACGTATTTAGGGTCAGATTTGGTTTGCAATTCTTCAGATAAAATCGCCAAGGGTAGTTAGTGAGTGATATTATATGCGGTAAATACGATTAGCAAGCAACGACGCAGAAACAGAAGTAAAAAGACTGAAAAAAGAAAACAAATCGAGACTACAGATGTATTTATCATTACTGATTTTATAAGAGTTCAAGCGCATAATATAATCATTTAATTTTGAGCTTTATTGCAAAGATAATAAAATCGACATTGTATTTTGAACGGAAAATAATTTAAACACGATCACGCAAGATCGACCTTATCTACCTGTGACGATCGAGAAGGGAGAGGCTGGTAAGAAAAAGGACGGAAGGGGACAGATGGAGGGGAGAGAGGAAAACGCATGTTCTTTCGCAATATTTCAAGTCCGGAAAAAATAAGTCCACACTGGAGATTGTTATAGGAGGAATAAAAATGGTTTCCAGTTTTGTTTGTAGGTATTTGACGTTCGATCTTAAGATTTGTGTTGCTAATAAGTTTCGTCTCCAATAAATTCACAATTGTTATTACATACTGATAACAATATTGAAATGTGTATTTGACTAATACCATTTAATCCGAATAGCACAAAAAATCTAACGGAAGTATATCTGTGAGGGATTTAAACAGTTGAAAATGGTACCAATAAACTAACCTCACACGGTGTTTTTATGTAAACCAACATGTACCAAGGCTGTACAGAGAGAGCAATGGTGCAGTCGACAGGGCCAAAATCACCTTACCTCGCGAAATCACGCTCAGTGAGGCGCCATGCCAGCAGATTTGCGGACTGTTGCTAGGCCATACGGTAATTTTTATGCAAAACCTAGTTCAAAGCTGAACATGCACAACATTGCAAATTGTCAGATTACAGGATACATTATTCCAGTGTAACAACATAAATTAGAACTGTTTGTAGTTCATTAACTGTTAACATGGAAATCATCAACTGTTTGGAAATTATGGAAACTTCCTACTAAGGTACACAACCGCTGTGTGTGTTACAGTTTACTGAGGTGCAGAAGCCGGAGTTATTGCTGATACCATTACCTACTTTTCAGTCTAACTTGGTCAAAACATTAAAATAAATATCAAAACATATTCATCGAACTTTTCCCAGTAAGTATACCTTATAGTAGGTACGTAGCTTTGTTCCTACTCCTCCCCGGTCCGTTTTCCCCGACTCTTTGAAGCCGCTCCGGGGATCTGATTAAGCGATATCAAGATGTCGCTAGACTTAAAAACAATTGTACTGAGCTCTCTCCTTCTCTCGCCTGTTATAGCTGTGTACGATCTGTTACACCGGTCCGTGTGAGACGGTGGGAAGGCGAAGAGCACAGAAGAAGAATGAATAGTGCATGTTCAACTAATGACTACTAGTGCCTCTACTACCTAGATAGAAGTAATACAATCGGCGCGTAATACAGGGATTCCCAAACTTTTTTACACAATGTCAACCTCGATAGCTCAGTGGTGCAGACAGTCAACTGTCGCTATTGAATGTTAAGCAACGCTGGGTGCGGTCAGTAATTGGATGGGTGACCGCTGACCGTTGGAGGCTGACCGAGGTTCCGATTCCTCGTAAAAACTGTAGGTGCCTTCCCTCCGAATCTTACTCGGTGGTAGGTTTTAACCCGCCCGAGTTGGAACCACCGCACTGAATGAACACCCGGTGTTATGGGCTGACATCACGGACGTTGTAGGTGAGGTAGCCAACCGTGTCAGTTTCCATAAAAAAAATAAATAAAAAAAAGTTGATAAGTCAGAAATGAACGAAAGAAATGTTGGATGGAAGTTCTGTGCCAAAGTGGACCTTTACCGACCCTGTCGTAAGCTGCGCGCTGTTCAAATTCTGAGTAAAGTCCCAAGTGCTCAGGGATGACGACGCGACGAACGCCTCGAGCGCCCCTGATGGTTAGCTGCAGCGCGCACTTTGGGAAGCCCTGGTGTAATGTGTTGTTACTTTATTTGGAACATGAAGTCGTTACCTATAACCGTCAAAAGGTGTGTCAATAAAATCGACAAATGTTTGTCCGCCTTTGTCAATGGTTTGTCGCTGGCATGTTACCGTACTGGCCCGTTTTTTTCGAGGAGTGGTGTTATTGGCTGTGTCTGAGTGTCCGATGGGCTCCTGGGCACAGCCAACCTGTCACTTTCCTTATATAAAAATGCATGGCTAAACAAGGTAGACCTAGGTATATGCAGGCGATTTCTTTAACCATGCCGGCCCACTTAATTAATAAAATGTATCATAAACTAAGTAGATTAAAAAAATGAACCGTGAGAAAATTGGAAAAAAAATAATTACGTTCTTCATAAATTTTGGGGTTAGGTATTTTCGAAAATGTATGGAGAACTCAAAATATTCTTTTTTCCAATTTTGCAAACATATTTTTTTGGTAGATATTCAGCTTTTGGTACATATTAAGCCTTAAAGAACCGGCATGGTAAAAAAAATTTTTTTTTGAAAAATTAAATTGTAAACTGTATACGGTTTTAAAATTTATTCCAATATAGTATTGAGTACTTATCTCTTCAATTAACAATACTTTGGCAATGTTATTGTCTATATTTACAGGTTTTTTTCCAATTACTCGCTTCGCAGGAGTGACAGGTGTTGTGCGCTAAAATGTCTAATATATCGAAAAACTCTATCATCGATGCTGTAGATCAACTTTCGTATTGAAGGTAATAAAACTTTTCCACTAGACTACCCATCGCCACTTGCGAGTCTGTCTGTAGGCCACACGCCGGAGAAAAACATCTCTATGAGAAAACTACGACTTCGGAGACAGGATTTTCGAAGTTGCACAAATTTCACGTCCACAAGCGAGCGACTGGGCCCCCCGGCAGGGCTAGTGGTTCGGAAATGAATTAGATCCTCATGGAGGGTATTAGCCCCTACTTTCTCGACCAATTAGACGTGTTCGGAACAATACGCAGTGATTTTTAATGACCCACCGCCACTCGCACCATCTGCCTCGCTGCGACGCCGCCGACCAACGAGACGCCGCGAGCGTTGCGACGCCGCCGCCGGAGTCTGCCGACTCTACCGGAAGTTATTAGGGCGATATAGCAGCTATGATTTTCTGATTCAGTGATTTATTAATTAAGCAACTTGAGAAGTATATAAAGTGAATGTTAAGCACGTTTGTTGAGCCTTTGCAGTCGGTTCTTGGAGGTCCTAATTGAATACTTGAAGGTTGACTAATGGTTGACTGTAAGAAATCTCTGTAAGGGATAAGTCCGCCTTTGCACCTTATGTAAATGTATTTGTTACTGTTTATTGTTTACTGGAGCAATAAAGAATTTTCTATCTATCTATCTATCTACTTGCTTACTCTTTTAAGATAGACTTTCTAAAATGAATAAAATGGTTTTGGTATTTCATGTTTTTTATATTTGTTTATCATATATTTGTAAAATTATTATATATACATATACATACATACCACACGCTGTATTCCGACAATCGGGGTAAGCAGAGTAATCGGTGTTGTGCTGCAAGTACTCTTATAAAGTACAGTACAACACCCATTTACTATTACATCTTATAATGCTATATACTTTCTAATTATATGGATACATTACATTACACTTGGACAAGTCATCATAATAATATTTATCCGCTCATTTTATTAGACCAACATCTCTCCCTCCAGGATTCATATCAGAATTATCTACACAACATTTTTGATAAACAATTTTAAACCTTTACTAAGACTTCTTATGAATCGTTAGGTAGCATTCTCCGTCCATTCCCGACTCCCGAATCCCTCTGGTCCCTGGTGCCAGCCCGGTCGGTAGCTCAGGTGATATTCGCTTGCTTATATTTCTGATCGGCATTACACAGAACTCTGGATCAAACGTTGCCGTGGCTACGCGACGCGGCGGGGGCGGGCGGGGGCGCGGCGGGGGGACGCAGGATTATCCCGAATTATTCACGTGCCATAAAGCACAAATTATTTGAGAAGCACGTGCCAGCGTGACGTCCACAATATTGCCTAACCTGGAACGGAGGGCACACCTATAATATACCTTCGTCTATGTGGCTACTAAGTTTGAAGACCGTCCGTGACTCGGGGCTTTTTTTTAATAAATGCCACTGGGCGTATCGTAATAATGAAGGCACTGCTAAAATGCTGAAATGAGTTTTACTTTATTGCTCTTCGAAATTTGAATTTCAAACAATTTAAGCTTATACCTATTATGTATCTCACTAATATCATAAATGTGAAAGAATATTTGTTTGTTTGTTTGTTTATTTGTTTGTTTGTTTGTTTGTTCCTCTTTCACGCCTGAACGGCTGGACGGATTTTGACGAAACTTTGTATAGTGGTAGTGTATATCCCGGAGTAACATAATTTTGAAAAAAAATGGTCAAGTTCGAGTTGAGCTCGCGTTAAGAGGGTTCCGTACCATCCCGTTTTATGTGAGAACTAGAAGGTTTAGGACTTTAGTTTAGGTTTTCCTGTAAATTAAATGAATATCTCATGGTAACATAATTTAAAAAAAAGTGGTCAAGTTCGAGTGGACCTTGGGTAAAGAGGGTTCCGTACCAGCCCGTTTTCTGTGAGAACTAGAATGCTTAGAATTTTCGTCTATGTTTTCCTGTAAATTAAGTGTATATCCCATGGTAACATAATTTTTAAAAAAGTGGTCATGTTCGAGTGCACCTTGCGTAAAGAGGGTTCCGTACCATCCCGTTTTCTGTGAGAACTAGAATGCTTAGGATTTTCGTTTAGGTTTTCCTTTAAATTAAGTGTATATCACATGGTAACATAATTTTTAAAAAAGTGGTCAAGTTCGAGTCGAGCTCGCATAAAGAGTGTTCCGTACTATCCCGTTTTCTGTGAGAACTAGAAGGCTTAGGATTTTCGTTTACGGAGAGAGGGAGTGAGGGAGGGGGAGCTATGAACGGAGAATGAAGGGGGGGGGGGGGGGTAAATAGAGGCATAGAGGGAATGAGGTGAGGGAGGGCGGGAGGGGAAGTGGACGTAGAGAGATGGAAGGGAGGGGAGGGAGGATGGGTCGGGAGATAAGGGGGAGGAGAGGGAGGAAGGGTCGGGAGAGGAGGAGAGGTAGGGAGATGAAGGAAGAGAGGAAGGGTGGGGGAGGGGGGGGGGGGAAGAGTGACGGAAAGGGGGAGGAGCGGAGTGAAGGGAGAAGGGAGGGGTTAAGGAGGAGACGTAGGGGTGGCGAGAGGAGAGGTGGTGATGGGAGGAAGGGTGGGAGGGGAGGAAGGGTGGGAGGGGAGGAAGGATGGGAGGGGAGGGAGAGAGAAATAGTTGAGGTAAGGAGATGAAGGAAGGGGAAGGGTGGGGAGGAATAGCAGCGATGGGAGGGGGAGGAAAAGGAGGGAAGGGAGGGGGGATGGGTGGTGGAAAGAGGGAGGCATGGAGGGAGAGGGAGGCATGGTGGAGGGAGAGGGAGAGGGGGAATTTCGGGAAGGTTTATAGTCTTCCTGAACGCATCTCGGCCTTCGGCCTCGCCCTTAGTTACTTACTTTCTTCGAAATGGTTATCGTCTTCCTGAACGCAGCTCGGCCTTCGGTCTCGCCTTCTTTTGCTTACTTACCTCAATTACCCTCAATTACTTGATTTCTTCGAGAAAGTTTATGGTCTTCCTGAGCGCAGCTCGGCCTTCGGCCTCGCCCTCTGTTACTCACTTTCTTCCAAAAGGCTATCGTCTTCCTGAACGCAGCTCGGCCTTCGGCCTCGTCCTCAGTTACTTACTTTCATCGAGAAGGTTTAGTCTTCCTGAACGCAGCTCGGCCTTTGGCCTCGCCCTTAGTTACTTACTTTCTTAGAGAAGGTTTATGGTCTTCCTGAACGCAGCTCGGCCTTCGGCCTCGCCCTCTGTTACTTACTTTCTTCGTAAAGGTTATCGTCTTCCTGACCGCAGCTCGGCCTTCGGCCTCGCCCTCAGTTACTTAATTTATTCGAGAAGGTTTATAGTCTTCCTGAACGCAGCTCGGCCTTCGGCCTTGCCCTTAGTTACTTACTTTCTTTGAGAAGGTTTATGGTCTTCCTGAACGCAGCTCGGCCTTCGGCCTCGCCCGTAGTTACTTACTTTCTTCGAGAAGGTTTATGTCTTCCTGAACGCAGCTCGGCCTTCGACCTCGCCCTCTGTTACTTACTTTCTTCGAAAAGGTTATCGTCTTCCTGAACGCAGCTCGGCCTTCGGCCTCGCCCTCTATTACTTACTTTCTTCGAAAAGGTTATCGTCTTCCTGAACGCAGCTCAGCCTTCGGCCTCAGCCTTCGGCCTCACCCTCAGTTACTTTCTTTCTTCGAGAAGGTTTATTGTCTTCCAGAATGCAGCTCAGCCTGAAGCCTCGACTTTAGTTAGGTACTTACTTAAGTTGAGAAGGTTTATCGTTTACCTTAACGCAGTTCGGTCTTTGTTACTTACTTTCTTTCTTTGAAATACGAATTTCACGCGAGCGAAGCCGCGGGCAAAAGCTAGTGTAAAATAAATTGAAACTTGAACCTAATAAGGAGTTATTCACAACCAAACATTATAGGAACAACACGGCAACGATATATAAAACTTATAAACAATCAATACTAATAATAAATCTATAAGGGATGGTCATAGAGTAAGGTACATTGTATGAGATACTGACTTTGTAGACTCTACATAATATGTAGGATACTAAAACTAAATTGAGAATTTTTTGAAATCTTCTCTGTATGTATGTATGTATGTATATATGTATGTTCCTCCATAACGCTTAAACCGATCATCCGAATTTAATGAAACTTAGTACAATCACATTTTCCTATACGAGACACAGGATAGGCTAAATAAAATTCAGTTCCGCTTACGCCAAGATGTGGCTCTCATACAAACCGAATTGTTCCGCGTGCCAAAATAAAGGTACGGTAGCGGGCTTATTTACTTTCTTATTTTTAAATACGAATCACGCGAGCGAAGCCGCGGGCAAATGCTAGTTTTATAATATAATAATTAAAATTAGGACCGCGCAATCTACGTTCCTGACTAAATCACTAGATCTACACTAAAAATTCTTTGTTCTCTCCACTCAGGCTTGCAGCGAAAGTTTTCCAAGCTCAAGGCAATAGTTATTATTCAACCGAGCATTGCGTACATAGTTATTACTCAAGATCGTTTCTTGCGGATCGCGGCCTCGCGACCCCCTGCGGGGGTGTAGCGGGTGTGAGAGGGTGTGCGGGGGTGTGAGGGGGGTGGCTAATTATTCCGCGTTATTAAACAGCGGCGCATTATCGGCAGCACCCGTTAATTATTATAGGCTACGTGCCCACAGAAAGTACAGTCACCTGTACAACATTACTGCGACGCATCGGTTTAATTTAGTTTGTACCGCGCACTGATACTTTCATCGCTTTCGCTACGAGCACGCCAAGGAGTTTTCCCGCGAAGCTGGTATAGAACTTAGGCGGGCGATCCACCTTCCCTTCCCTCTCCAATGGCTCGTGATTTAGTGCGCTTTTTGCTCCGGTCTCGATTAATTGCGCCAGTAATTCATAATTTTGGCAAATTCATTGTGAATTTTTGAATGGGAATTAAATTGGCAACTGTGGGCGGGCGGAGAATATTTCATAGATACATACAGAGCGTAAATATTGTGAGGGAAAGTGAAGGAAAAACAAACTCTCCTAGCAAAACTATTTAGAGTCAATAAACCATACTAGATTTGTAACTGTAAAATTTTCCATCACGGTTAAATTAATTATTTAAAACTCTCACATTATATTCATTACTTTTCTGAAGTAGCGCAAAACTTGACAACAAAGGCTCCAATAGCTTTCATGTTTAACGTTCTTCAAAACGAGGCGTGCAGTTAGGTACCTACGTAGACTGCAATCGTCGTGAAGAACTAAGATTTAAATATACTGTGTGTTGTGAAGACCCCCGGGATCGTAGAAGATAGCAAACACTCACGGAACAGAAACATCATTCCATGTCATGACCTTACGAAACAGAAATGATTTTTAGAAACGTGGGATTCTTAGAAGTTATAGATAGATACTAAAAAATACTTTAATGTCCCACAAAAAAAATACATACTTAATGACGACACTGTACGTACCAGAACATGAAGTGTAAAACATGTTATGTCTTGATATTATACTGGAAGAAATGTATTGAACATGTCTTCCAGTCAATCTTTAGATATTTGAGAAGACCTTAGTGCGTGTGAGAATTGTTTTCAAACGTTGAGTTGTATTCGGTTAAATAAGTGTCGTCACCCCCGCCCCGCACGGTGTCGACATGTTCAACCTACCTACTGGGAGCGCTGCGCTGGCGACGACGACTCTCGTCCGCTCTCACAGTTTCCGTGAGTTCACTCTCCCGGCCGCCGCCGCTCTAATTTGCTCTCCGCTCTCGTGTATTTCCTCCCGGGGAGCCTGGACTAACTCCGCGACGGAATGAGGAAAATATTACATAAAACGGTCGTATGGGGGACTTGGTTCGGAAGGACCGTGACGTTTGTTCGCCTTTTGTTTCTACCTTCTCGCTCACACGGCAACAAAATGACATTATAGTTTAAACAGTAAAAACAGTTAATTTATTATTAGTACGCGGGCGACCCAGCTTCGCTCGGCGTCAAAAGATGACCTCACATAACTTTTTTTTTAAATTTATTTTTGTGTGTAAACGTGTTTTCGACTGGATGACACATCTTCTGTTTATCTGCACATGTTGCTTTCTCATAACGACTAAGCAACAGGTATTTTACTGCGTTCAGATGTTTTGTTCATACGCACACCTTTTACCGCACACCCAAAATATTACAGGAAAATATTGTAAGCTGTCCTCTACGGCACAGTCTCTCTAGCTCACAGAGCATCAAATACCTACCGCGCGCGCCCCGCGAGCATTTGATGCTCTGTGCTCTAGCTAGACTAGTGTAGAGGACAGAGACCACTAATGCATGTGTGTTTAAATTTGATATAGGCATTTGTATGTAAAATGTTAAACTTTTTAAGTTTCTACTTGAAAGTAAACTGGAAAAGTGCTACATTAAAATGGTTTTACGGAATCTTAATATTAAAGGTTCACTTTCATTATTGATGGAGTTTTCTTTTAGTAATGGAGCACTAAACAAGTAATCACAATTTTCTATCCTATTTAGTTCGGCAACAAAGTACAGTCAAGAAGACTGATCCGCAGTAAATTCACAATCTGTTATAATTTCACACGCGGCTTGTCAAGTTCAGGCTTTACAAAAAACTCATAACAGTTTTTGACGTTGTGTTTAGCCAGAAGCCGCGGGTAGTAATTAAATAAAAACTGGCCCGCCTCATTAGCCATGGGCCGCCCCCGCAGAGGGTCGGGAACGGGGGCGTCGCGTCGTCGCGTCGTGGCAGTCGTGGCGCATACTATAATATTTTCGTCAAGAAAGTGACCGGTTAGATTAGCCCCTAGCACTAATTACATTACTATAGATAACTCACTTAAATTTTACTACATATGACTGTCACACATCCGAAGGTTGACTGGAGAAATCTCTTTAAGGAATAAGTCGGCCTTGCACCTCATGTAAATTATTATATAAGGTGTTTCGTTAGTCATGTCATTAACTTCGGGAGGGTTAAATACACACTCAAATAAACACGTTACGCAAAAAAAAATTATATGTTTGTAGTATTACTTTTCGAGAAATTTAACAAAACATGTTTGCTAACTAAACATTAACCTGTGTGTAACAGTAGGTAACTTGCATTGTACGGGGTCAATGACCGTACTATGTTCAAACGCAGAACAGCTGTTTGTTGTAAGTAAGTCACAAGGTCACTATGAGTGGTTTTTACAGCTACTTATTTGATTTTATTTTTTTGTTAGGAGAAAAAATGCTCCTATAAACATATGTTTTTTTCTTACTTAAAGTGTTTACTTGAGTGTGTATGTAACCCTCCCGAAGTTAATGACATGACTAACGAAACACCTTCTATCTACATAACCTGCACAGGTATTTGTACGATTGCATTGATGAAAGTCGTGAATGATTTACATGCGACTTACTTCCAAAGACCGCTTGCTTCAGTCATTCTGGAGTTGTAAACGAACATCCATCTGTGCTTGACAATATGCGTTTCTAGTTCACTACTTCTCTGCCGCAGTTCAAATAATTAAGTACTTATAGATAAATTCACGAGTGGATAGAATAGAAAGTGTAGTAGTTCACGTGTAGAGATGACCGCTGGGGTAATGGAGGCGAGTGCGTGTGTATGTACGAGTGTTACCACGTCTGTGCGTCCACACCACTACACTCTCTATTATTTCCAATCGTAAATTTACCTTTACGAATGTCGTCAAGGATTACAACTGCCTATAAAATCGATGTACACGTAGGCGGTCGCAATATTATGGAAATAAAGTTTTAAACTGGGGCCGTTCTAACAATTCAGTAAGAACTTACTCAAGACGTCTCGGCACAGCCGCGCCTCCGCCACCGCCTCCGCCCGCCGCGCCGCCCGAGTCCGCAGCGCAGGCCGCTAGCCGGGGGCGGTAGTAATTAAGCTAGGGCGGGTAGGCGACGGAGCGGCCAGGGCGGACGAAGCCGCCTCTCTCCTGGTGAGCTTTTTCATTTCAGACGCTGCTGGGTTACAATTATATAAAATAAATTTAGAGGGAAATGCGTTCGCAAACCTGAAAATGAGGCATACCACAATAGGACTATGCGAGTGTTATTTTTTTCAGCTGTGTTGTGGATGCAAAGCGTTACATAATTTACATTGCAACAGACAATGTAAATAATGTTTGCATAATGCTCAATGTTTTAATAATAAAGAAGGTTTTAAGAAAATGTTGATAGGGGTTGATTGTGGAAAGCACACGTGAGTATTCTGTGTGTGTAAGTAGATAAGTAAAGTACATACATATACTATTGGCTGATTATTTTTCACTTGCGTGCTCATGTCGAAACTCATTTCACTCCATAAAGCAACAATTCACATGGCCTGACTAACCGACTATAGGAAATGGCGTCTTTAAAGGAGCAACATTTACTGTTTAATTAATGCAAAATCTCGCATTGCCGTAATCCGCAATAAATGTCAAGATTTGTTAATGAGGTAGAAAAAAAATCACATCGTCGCCGGTGCAGTTGCGAGGATAGAAAAGATGAGAGGACAGAAGACAAGAGTGAAGCGCAGCGTCATTACAAGCGTTGCGGCGGAGCGGCGGCAGGCGGCGGCCGCGGCGCTGCAGCGAGACGAGACGACGACGACGAGTCATCGTGTGACCGTGTGCACGGCCGGACCACTGCCGTGAGCGCTCCGACAGCATACTAGTGTATGCAACTTCTCACATCAAATCATGATCATCATCCGTCTTTCGATATCCGTCCAACGTCTACGGGCAGGACTGTCGCAGAACGCCGTCAATTGATCCGAATTCAAAGATTGTAATAATTATTTTTTTTAAAGTCGGCCCGGGGATCGTGCCAGAGGTCCACATTTGAATCGTGGTCGGGACGTATTTTTCCTATAATTCGGCTTGGCATCTAACTAATGAATCAAATATTTTAGTTCAAGTTGATGCTGCATTCTTCTTTTTTTATTTAATTAAATAAAGTTTATTTCTTTTAATAATACTTAGTTATATTTATGCATATAAAACTATTGTTAAAATAGCTTCTGGCGTTGTGTTTTTTACATATTAATTTTAAATTTCATTACATTTTCTTGGATCACTTATCTATGTGGATTTTTTTCAGTGTCTAGTTGAAATATCAAAATGTCCAAGAATCACCTGTGTGGTAAATGTTCTCGGTGGAGATTGTCTGGTCTTGCTTCGCACACGCTCGCGCCAGCAGCGAGGCGAAGCAAACCGCGACAAAGGCTCGGTGTGAATTAATGACACCTCGTGAAAAGCCCTGAAGAACCGCCCCAGATGAGTTATTTTTGAGAGGAAAAGGCGCACGTCAGATTCAAGTGGAGCGGTTTGTTTTTCAGCTCTCTGAGATTTCTTTATTCTATTCGTTAAACTAACGAGGTCAATGACTTCCGCCTCTCGGTGGCGGAGATCGCTCATTGAATGGGTGCGGTGACGTCTGCGGCTGCTGCTGACGGGAACTGTCATTTGGGGCGGCCGTCTGAGAAGTCTTCACTTAACATTGTAAGTTACGAGTTGTATTTGTCTTGTTTTTATGATGTGGTAGTACAGTATAATGAATATGAACACCCGCAAGGAAAATATACGTGGAAATCTGTATATTCAAACTAATAATGATAAAGTGATAATAACAAAATAATATGAGGGTGCACCTAGCCGGCCGACATGGTATTCGCAGCCCCCGTAAATATCCGAATGCCCGTGGGCGCCGTCGGACTACACCTCTGCGTTAGTATGGCACGCGCCATATGTCGTGCATCCCATAAAAAAATATAGGTATATATATATTCTATTTCATATTTAATTGCTATTTCATATAAAAAACAAAATTAATAAAAGCTAAATAACTAATATACTAAAACTAAAATATTAATATTAAAGCTTGAATTTGTAACGTAGAACTCGGGAAATAGAAAATTGCCTTGCACAGTACTCAAATATAAGCAGTTGATGTATTTTGCTTTATTATGTATTGTGTTTGATTCAATTCAATTCAATTCAATTCAATTTCTTTATTGTGATATCACCCGTAGGCATGACAATATTCATAATAAAAACACAATACAAGCAGAGCAGAAATAACCAATACACAGCACTTAAAAATTAAAAAAAATACTTTTAAACTTGTACTATGTATTGCTTATTTAATTTAATTTCCACACTTTAATTATGCACATTTATATGATAACTCCCCACTAAACAGCTTTGTGTTGTAATGGAAATATAAGTCTAAGCCACATTTAGATTTCGTAAAAGTATAGTGTACGTACACCCACTTTTTGGATAAACATTTTAGTACGATAATTTCGGCCAAAATCAAATTCAAATTCAATGGAATAGTCACCTTATTTCTGCAAGGACATGATAAATTTTTACTTGTTTGTATTATTAGAAGTCAGCATTCTAGGGAGTTTAATAAATTATAGTTGAGGGTGGAGAGAAAGAGAGAGACAGAGTAAGGCGAGAGATTGGGAGAGAGAGGGAGAGAGAGAATGTAAGTACGGTGGTGGCGCACAGTGGTTCAGAATTGAAAAAAAATGGACATAGGGCTGTGGACGTTTCATAACACATTGTTATAGCACATTTTATTTGGCTAGCTATATATTGACACATATCTTAACCGCAGTGTTGTAGACTGATCCATACTCGATATATAATTTTTTCAATTTTTTTTTGTATGGAAGAAAACATGTTTTATTTTTTTCCAAAAAAGTTCCCCTAGTAAGACGTTCAGTACTACATGGACATTAAAGGTATTATGGAAACATATCATATATAAAATATCCAGCTGCTACCTTTCGCTCCTTTTCAAGATTAGAAAAGTTTTATAATTTTTTGTATGGAAGAAAACACATTATATTTTTTTCAGTAAAAATTGCCATGGAAAGACCTTTGATACTAATTAGACATTAAAGGTATTATGGAAACCTATCATATATAAAATATCCAGCTACTATGTTTTGCTTCTTTTTGAGATAACAAAAGATTTATAATTTTTAGTGAAGAAAAAAAAACACTTTAAATTGTTTTCCGTTTAATTCCACTGAGTACATATGTAACACTAAATAATGATTAAAGATATTATTGAAATTTATCATATATAAAATATTCAGCTACTATCTTTTTCTTCTTTTTGAGATATCCTTAGTTTTATGATTATTTGTAAAGAAAAAACACATATTTTTTTCCATAAAAGTTCCACTGATTACATGTATATGTATGAAACCAAATAAGCATTAAAGATATTGTTATAAACTATCATATTTAAAGTATTTAGCTAAAATTTCCGACTATTCTGCAAGATAACACAAGTTTTATGATTTTTTGTAAGAAAAAAGAAACGTTTTTAACAGTTTTCCCTCACTATATCTTTAATAATTCATGGATATTAAAGGTTATCTGTTATATATATAAATAAATATCTTGCTCACACTTCTTGCGTACTACTGAAAGAATAACAATGTTTTTATAAAATTGTGATTGAAAATATGAGGTTGCCGCTCTAGCGTCTTAATCAAGTAGACATCTAACAGTACTCTAGCGCCAAATTACTTAGCGACTGACAAGATCCTCATCCTTTATAAGCTTGCCAACCCGAACACCAATCACAGCGCTCGCCATCAATGACGTCATCGCTGTGGAATGCCTTCACTGAGTAATTTATTGTGTTCACGCTTGTAATTGGCTAACCCGATTCAGTAGTTTACGACCTTTCGTGCGGATAGTATTTCGCTGAAGAACATTGAAGTGGATTTTTTCAAATAGTATTCGCAACTAGACAAAATTTATATTTTAAAGTAAGAATTATGTATAAATAATTATAGTCAAATTTATATTAATAAAGAAATTTGAAATTTTGAATTTTTTTAAATTTTGAACGATCTGTTTCATAATATTACCTATTCGTTACAAGGACTGAGGTTAAAGTAAAGTAAAATAACCGATACGCCAACATCTACATGTAACATTTGTGACTCAAAACCCTCGCAAATGAATGACCTTGAAAAGCTGTCTCACAAGCAACTGAATACAGACTTTTATAAGTATGGCATGTCTACACTGCATTTACGGATTCGTTGCTTGGAGTGTTTACTGCACATTTCATATAATTTGGATTTTAAAAAATGGAGCGCACGCGAAGAAGAACACAAGAATTCAAGAAAAACGAAGAAGGAACAAGTAGCGAAAGATTTTCGCAACAAAATGGGCATTATAATAGATGTCGTCAAACAAGGTGTGGGTACTAGTAATACTGGAAACGTTGCAAGGGCGTTTTTCAGACATTACTCTTTGTCGGCTGCAATTACGGGTCTCAATGAAACACTTATATTGAGAATCGCTGTTCTCCTGCAAGCTATCAGTTCCGGCAAGAAGGTTAACGTCGATAAATTCGATAAATACGCAACTCTACAATATAAATACTCACTGTACGAGTGGTATTATATGCCGCCAAGTTTGCACAAACTATTAGTCCATGGAGCAAAAATTATACAACACTTTTCCCATACTCCCATTGGGAAGCTGTCCGCAGAGGCTTCCGAAGCACGGAATAAAGACTTCCGCAATATAAGGGAGCATCACACAAGAAAAACAGGACGAGAGCATACGAATGAAGACATTTTACATAATTTGCTTGTGTCATCAGATCCCGTAATTTCCCATATAAGACCTCGATACAGTAAGCCTACACGCCTAGACATGTTCCCAGAAACACTTGAATTGCTCGTTCTAGATGAAGAGGAAACGGAATCGCTTCAAATGGAAATAGATGACAATGCAGAAGTAACTCAAGATCCCTAAGAATTAACCTGAGATTTAATTAATCAAAACTAAGATTTCCGAAGCCAACAAGTAGTGTACTTGCAAACACTTTCAACGCAACGTGGTATGATCACCAACCAGGTGCGGCAACGACATAAAGAGAGCAAGAAAGCAGTAATTTCGTAAAAAGTTCGGGTTCCTGTAGTCAAACAATAAGTTTGACGAAGAAGAACAAGAAGAAAAAAAACTTTTGTTGCAGTTGCAGAATAGAAATATGAGTTGATTATTTTATATAAGATAGATTTTAATAATATCTGCAATCCTTATTTAGTATTACACATGTACTCAATGGAACTTTTACTGAAAAAATGTACTTAATGTGTTTTTTTTTCTTTACCAAAAATTTAAAAAAAATTTTGTTATCTCGAAAATAAGCAAAAGGTAGTAGCTGGATAGGTTTCAATGACAGATTTCAATAATATCTGTAATCCTTATTTCGTGTTACACATGTACTCAATGGAACTTTTACTGAAAAAATTTACTTAGTGTTTTTTTTTTCTTTAGAAAAAATCATACAAGTTTTCTTATTTAGAAAATAAGCAAAAGATAGTGGCTGGATATTTTATTATTTTAGATTTTAATAATATAATTAATCGTTATTTCGTGTTACGTTACATACGTGGAATACTCAGTGGAATTATACGGAAAACAATTTAATGTGTTTTTTCTTCACAAAAAATTTTAGACATACACATAGTAGCTGGATATTTTATATATGATAGGTTTCCATAATACCTTTAATTTCTAATTAGTATCAAAGGTCTTTCCATGGCAATTTTTACTGAAAAAAAATATAATGTCTTTTCTTCCATACAAAAAATTATAAAACTCTTCTAATCTTGAAAAGAAGCAAAAGGTAGCAGCTGGATATTTTATATATGATATGTTTCCATAATACCTTTAATGTCCATGTAGTACTGAATGTCTTACTAGGGGAACTTTTTTGGAAAAAAATAAAACATGTTTTCGTCCATACAAAAAAAAATTGAAAAAATTATATCTCGAGTATGGATCAGTCTACAACATTGCGGTTAAGATATGTGTCAATCTATAGCTAGCCAAATAAAATGTGCTATAACAATGTGTTATGAAACGTCCACAGCCCTATGTCCATTTTTTTTCAATTCTGAACCACCGTGTGGCGGCGCGCGATGCTGGGAATGCGTCTCCGAGTCGGACAGATCTATAATCACCACGTCATCATCCGGAATGTCAACAGAAGGGATGGGCGGGGTGGAAGCCACATCTTAATATCTATTATTCAAATTTAATTAAATATCTGTGATTGTATTAGTGACAATATTGTTTGAAAAGGATGCCACGGTCAGTTAGAAAGTATATTTATATTAGAGCTCGTGTATTATTTTGTATGTATTGTATTAAGGTTTTAATCGAAATAAAACTTTTTACATGTATAAAAATATATTAGGTACATGGTGTCGTTTATATTACACGTCAACAGTTTTCGCAAATCGTTCATATATACAATATTTTCATCCAAATCTAAGTCACGTGTTTTTTATTTATTTATTAGGTTAATTTTAGCAATATTATACATTTGTCTCAATGTTAATTAATAAAGTCACGTTAAATATAAAATCAATGCAATAATTATATTATGACTCTTAAAATTAACATAAAATGGACAAAGTGTATTTTATTAGCGTTTTCTAGGTTCGATTACCAGTCTATAGTATCCTTGGTCTTAACCTCCATCATACGAAGCTACATAAGCCTCGATTGTTCCCACGCACTGTCACAATTTTCTTATTATCTTCGATCAAACCTAAAGCGCACGTTCTTAATCGAATAAAATATCAAACTTCAACTGAAAGCCGGCAAAATATCAAATTACCCACGCGCATTCCCACCGCGCTCTGTTCTCATCTTACCTATGCAAAAAAATTGTAAAAGCAATACGAAGATCAGTTACTCCGATAGCGAGAACAAGCTACCGTTTACGCCTCGTTCTTCGTTAAAAAAATAATAAAAAATTAAAAAAAAACACTATAAAATGAGCGTGAGTGTAGCTCGCCGCGTCGCATTATGTCGTACAATGACGAGTTACCACAAAAACAACTCAAGATAAAGCGTTTTTTTTTTCTTCAAACTCGCGTCCCACGTGTTGCCTTGGGCATCTGAAAGTATCATACGATAAAACGGTCGGGGTGTAGTCGTATAAATAGATTTACCAGAAAGTTGTATACTTTCATATTTAATCTAACACATAACTAATTCACAAACTGGGCTACTACTTACATAGGTGCATAAACGAAAATTTACTATGCTAATATTAATATAGGCATGGACAGTAAATGTAATTCTTACGTCAAAATATCATGTACACTGAAGGAAGTTGGCTAATGTTTTTTTTCTGCTGCTCATATTTCCTAATCCATGGTTTATCTTAATTGTTAATTTTGTAAGGTTGAATAGTTAGGTATAAAAAACTGTATCTTATTGACAGGCAGACTTCATTATCGGATACGTCTGACCCAAGAATTGCTTATTGATTATTGTGTAATTTCATCCAACCCACTGTTGGATACTCGTGGTTGGATACGTTGAGATACTGCCAGTTCTATTTCAATGCGATGAAAAAATTACAAATGAACTTCGAATATCACAATTTTTTGTTAGTACCTTAAAAAAATTGAGTCACCTAGGTACTTAGGTACCAAGAATTTACCCAAAATACCGCTCATATTTTGCTTACACAAAATACATATCTAGTCGATTTTGCAAGAATACACAAGAGTTCCAAAATAGCTACTAAAAATAATGTGTGAGTGTACGAGTACCCAGTGCGGATAGGTAGCAGTAGCACGCACCTGGGCTACCGACGCACTCCGAGGGTCTCATTCAAATGCAAATCAAACGTTCCATTTTTAAAATCTCCCACTTCCCGTCGCCTCTCAACATCACAACGGGTTTTCGGCTCTCGTTCATTCAATACAATTCGTCCCTTAATGCTGATCCATTTACCTCAACCTGTTTCAAATTATTTCGCATAGTCCCTATCGCTTGGGACCTTTCATCTTCCGGCACATTCGGTCGCTTAGGACCTTTTTAAGATCATTTTTCGAGGGCCCAGGTGTGCTCCCGATTCGGTAGAGAGGCGTCCTCGTTACGGATTCTCGTATAAAATCGTTTAATAGTTTGTTTTAATCTGGTTATTTCATTGAATATCATGTTGGAGTAAATGATTGATAATACAATTATTGGGAGTTATATATCGCTTATAATTCGAGTGAGGAGGGTTCACAATGACACTCATGTAGTTTAAAGAATGGTGTGCTGGTTTAGGTTTATGAAATATCTTTATAAATATTTGTTTAATATTGTCTAAATATTGTCAATGAATTTCATTGAATATTGTAATAAATTATAATGACAATAAAATCTTAATAGAAAGTTAAAACTGGGTGAACTTGATCTTCATTTTGGTATTTTTGTTCTGGCATAATGAAAAAATATACGTACAAATATATACATGATAAATAATACACACCGATATCCAACCAACTTGATCTCAACTGAATTATGAAACCAAATAAATTTGCGAAACAAAATAGGTATAATAATTTAACACCGATTCTTACAATGTTATAAAACATTTTAACGATGAAATAATTGTAAAATTGAATTCTTTCAGGTATTATCGGTGGTACGGGCGCGACATAATATGGTCGTAAGGTTTAAAACGACCGGATTGATACCAACCTATGGAATGGAGGTCTGTCGGAACGGCTATGAAGATAAGTTCGTGTTTTCCGTACTCAGTGAAGTCGGTACGACCAAAGGAAAGCGCTGACATGGCACCTAGTTCACCCAGGCGTGATGTACTGACACCACGCAAGGATGTAGTAATAAATGACGCAGGCAACCATGTCACGTCATTTAAAATAAACTGAATTTTTTCTTCCAGTGCTGTTTAACTTTTTTTCGATCGAACACACGGTCTCGGATCACCCGCCGCGGCGCGCCGCCGCCGCGCCGCGCCGCACCCCGCGGGAGACTGCGCGGCGCCGCCGCGCCGCCGCCGGCGCGGTGACTGCAGCGGCGCGGGCGGCGCGGCGGCGGGCATGTTTCATCCTTTGGGCACTTTATAGCGACATAATACAGATAGATCGGCGATAAAACCGGCAAATATAAAACAAACCGGTCGCACAGCCGCCGGCGATGGAGATCCCACCCATCGCTTTATTTCTTCTTCGCTTTAAAAAAAAGATATTATGAAATATCAAATAAATGTTTATATTTACCTAATATATTTTTATATCCTTGAATTTCTACTTCTTAAACTAAAAACCTCCCTTGCCAAAAACAAACTATATAATACCGTAACTATATTTATTATTGTTGAGGTTCCAATAACATAAAATAAAATAATTATAATTGAAGATCAATGTAAATGTATCCAAAATTTTCACAGACCATTACGAGATGGAAAAAAATACTTTGTAAATAAAATAAATATTGTGGTGTGTTGGCCGTGTCCCGGTCGCGGCGCGGTGTAGCGGAAGAGTTCGTGGCGCGTGTGTGCACATCTCCACGCCGAGTTAGTTGCGACATTACGATTCGAGTCGAAGCGTTAACGATCGCGCTAGGTCGTTACAGGGCCCACCTGCGTCACGTCGTCTGTCGCAGCCTTTAGCATTACCATTTTCTACAGATATGTGTAAAATTGTCGTCGAGTAGAACAGATAATTTGTAATTCGCAACCATAACCAAATAAAAATAACATTTCATTCTTTATTCTTCGAAAAACAAGAATTCTCAAAAATCCACAAGAATTACCATTATATAATATGCTTATTAGTTAAATGCTTGTACCTATATTGTTGAACTGCACGCAGCTAAATCTTCGCTCTCAGCTCACTTTCGTCCGATCACGTACATAATATTAGATACCATCTTAGAAATATAAGACAGCTCATACGTAATCAACGGCATTCATCGTTATCCCAATTACATTATTTTGACTTAGAGGCTCAGGGAGTGCGTGGGGTAGTCATTCATCTTACAACCCTCAGAACATGCCAGCGTCGTCGCTTCTCCCGTGATGGATACTGTCATAAACTCTATCGGAAAATGCAAATAAACTTCAACTCAATAATGAGCAACCGAACGGTCGGGCCTTCAATATGATATTCCGCATTGTACGTACTCGCGGAGCCCGCTCGGATATTGAACGATTTGCTCTGCTATCGTATTTTGATTTACTACAGGACTTTTGAGTTGCCGATCGTAAATCAACGTTTCTATAGAGAACTCGAGAAACTATTAGTTATTATTATGAGCGGGGACCGGGATCTCGCGGGCCATTGTCGTGAGTTTAACTGGCTTTGCATAGATGTCTCAGATCGGCGGTGGAAAATAAAAAAATATTTCCGAACGAATGTGATTTAGTGCGAAAGTGAGAGCGCCCTGAAACCTGTTTTATTGTGTGTAGAATTCTGGCAGAGATGATAAAATAATTGATTATCTCCTCTCCGGAATACTGATAAAGTTATTTTAAAAATATTAATTCTTGTAAAGGCGACCTAACATATCAATTTAAAAAGTATTCACACATAAATCATATGTTATTCTTATTGGTATCTTATTCCCTCTGATATCGATAAAATAATTTCAACCTACATACATAGACAAATTATACTCGAGATATCTACGTGAATATAATAAATACTCGTATGAATACCTACTTAACTCGTTTCTGTGAAAATAGCTACGAAAACAACCATTGGCATTCCTTATGGGACACCACCACATAAGTCCAAAGCCGTATCCTTTTCTACTGATTCCAGCATCCTACCTACAGGACCCCTAGCTACTACACGTTTAGGTCTTAGACCTAGGTCGTATACTCGGCCGCCCCCGCGCCGCGCGCCGCCGCGTCTCAGACAAATAACCACAGGCCGGGGGCTACACAATACCCCGGGGTTTGGTTTGCGTACAGCGACGAGGCGATGTTTGCCCCTGACCGGCAGCCTTGAAGGCACGGGGTACGAGACCCGAACATAACAAGCTCAGGCTTATCTTGCCTTCCTATAGACAGCCTCGTCGAAGCCATATTATGTACATGACCTTTACCTAGATGGTTATGTATTATGTTATATACATATATAGGTATGTATTTAAAATTTTAGATTTATTCATTGAGATTTCAGCAGAATGTTTCATTCATAAAAGATGTGACATAGTGACATAAATACATTATTGTGACATTGCAAAAAATTTACGAAGACTGGCTTTAGTAAATGTTGTGTTTTTTATGCGTTCGTTAGAATGGGATCAGTTTAATAAATATAGTAATAAATTGATCACAATTTCTAACATAACCTATCAGTGTTCGGGTCCACAGCGAAACTGCCCGCGGGTCCACACTTACCCGTCGCATTCATCCGCTTTCCTTTTAATTAGAGACTAAGTACTTGTAAAAAAAAACAAGATCTATACAAGACGGACAAAACGGGCTCCCACCCGGACAAAAAGTGCAGACGTAAAAAAAGGAGAGGAGCAAATAAGCAGAAAAGTACAGGTAAGTTCGCGAGCGAGGGCCGGCTCTTTGTGTGAGAACGGTGGAGCCACTTGGCTCATCCTATGAAATAAAAGATCGCCTTTTACTCGGACGTTTAAAACTGGGATTCACATGTCACATCTAAACATTAATGGTCGAAAGAGTCCCCCGACTCTTTCTTCACGAGGAATCTAGAGTGTCGATCTCAGTATTAAAGGTAACAAAGTCACAAAGGTAACAAAGGTTTCCGTTCGTCGGTATGCATTGTTTATTATGTTTACTTCAGAATCCAATTAGAATAGAATAAGCGTTTATTTATTAATACATGTATCTCATAATCATTCATTAGGTACATTCAAACAAGATACCGCTCGACCGTTGAAGGTTGACCGTGGTTCGCATTCCACGTAAAATTGTAGGTCCCTTCCCTTCTTACCTTACTAGGTGTTAGAGTTTATCCCGGCCGGGTTGGTACCACCGCACTGACTGAAACGTCAGTCGAAACAGCTATGTAAATAGTTCGTGTTTACTGTCCAGTTCAGTGTAGCCGACATGAAATGAAGGGAAGCACTGACATGGCACCTTGTTCACCCGGTGTTATGGGCTGACATCACGGATCTTGTAGGTGATGTAGATAATCGTGTAAGTTTCCATAAAAAAAACGAGGTAAAAGAAGCAAACTCTGCTTGTATGCTGCAGCTCCCCCCTCTCGGTGAGAGAAGAGAACTGCAGCGCTGATCTTCCGCTGCCCACCAGACACGTATGAGCGTAAGAAAACATTTTAATAGCCACTTACATTACATTGAAAAATAAATATTAAACACTAACAAAATTACGATAAAAGAATTACAAATATGCGGCTAAGGCCTTACAATAAAAAATAAACAAAAATTTACAAATATATTTTGAACGTAACGTAACGTAAATGATAAATAAAGGAAACAACAGATCAATACTACAACTACAATATAATATTATGTGATTGTGTGCGACAAATTTGAATTTGAATTTGGAGAATAAGTGTGACTGTACACGTGTTAAATTATTTTATAAAAAACAGAACATAATGAGAATAAAGAAACTAAAATTAACATACAATTTATAATTACAATTAACATACAATTCATATTTGTCGCACCGATAGGGTGTGGAACTGTCTTCAGGCGAGTGTGTTTCCCGAATTGAAAGCTCCAGGTTTCACAAAGTTGATCTTCTGGAAGCCACTACTGGTTTACCCCTTCTTGGTCATTGCAATAGAGAGGCTGATGGCCTCTTTGATGATATGAAAGACTTTATCATGACGGTAGGAATATTGGCCTCTCCCAAGTATCTCGTATTTTGTATCCACATGCAAATGTTTGGCAGTGCATAGGAACTCTTTACACGATGGGCATTATATTATCTGTTTTTAGGTTTCCCCCGTCGAACTAGGTTACTCGGGTCAGGGAGAGTAAGTTGGAATGCATTTAGGTAAAATTTAAGCAGTTCGGGCGACCAGTTCTATATTATGGATTTCGGCTTCAATGCAGGAGGGATGCAGAAGTCACCCATAGTTAGCCAGTCATTCTGCATATTGTTCACCGTCGTCAGGGATGTTCAAAATATTGACATTTCATGCGTGTCCCTTTAAAAAGCGAAAACTCTGCAGAGGAGAGATCTCAGCATCGGACATGAGCGTCGGAGCGTGGAGTCGAGAGGACTTCACCTCGTACATTTCTCCTATTTTATATTTAAATACGAGCCAGTCCCACCCCCGCTCCATCTCCACGACCCGCACCCCGCCTGACCGCGTTCCAGGATAATTAGGCATTAAAGTACGGTAAAAAGGTTTTTATCTTGTTTATATTCCGCGTTTTCTAAAGAAAAACTCGTATAAAGCACATAAGCATTACTCTTTTAGATTCCGGGCGCCCTTGATGAGGAATAATATTTTAGCTGAATTATTTTTCATCCATCCCTTATCGCGTGCCACCCGTCCTATCTCCACAACACTTCTCGCAGACGGACTCAGTAGCTTTTGTTGTTGACATTGGGCGTTTGAGAACACATCGGTTCTCAAGATCGTTTCTTTATCGCACCGCTAAGGTGTGGAACGGCGTCTTCCGGCGAGTGTGTTTCCCGAATCCTTTAACTGGGTATCTTCAAACGTCGTATTAACATACAGTCTAGCAACGGTCAGCATATCTGCTGGCATAACGCCTAACTGAGCGTGGTTTCGCGAGGAGAGATGATTTTGGCTCTGTCGACTGCACCATTGGTCTCTCGGCACAGCCTCCTATCTTGGTTTACATAAATAAATACATAGAGATATATCTAGATAATAACTGTATCGACATATTACAAAAAGGACGAAAAGTTCTTCCGCTAAGCTAAATCTAAATAGGATTTTTTTTTATGGAAACTGACACGGTTGGCTACATCACCCACAACATCTGTGATTTGAGCCCATAACACCGGGTGAACTAGGTGCCATGTCAGTGCTTCCCTTCATTTCATGTCGGCTACACTGACTGGACGGAAAACACGAACTATTTACATAGCCGTTTCGACCGACGACGCTTCGTTCAGTGGGGTGGTATCAACCCGGCCGGGATAAACCCTACCACCTAGTAAGGTAAGAAGGGAAGGGACCTACAGTTTAACGTGGAATCCGAACCACGGTCAGCCTCCAACGGTCGAGCGGTCACCCATCCAAGTACTGACCGCGCTCAGCGGTGTGATTGACGGCACCACTGAGCTACCGAGGCTGACGAATTTCCTTATCCCTTAGTCGACTTTTACAACATGCGGCGGGGAGAGATGCAGTGGGGCTATTCTTTTTAAGTACCGACCCCACACGGTACAGATATTTAGATTTAGCTTAGCGGACGAATGTTTAAACATCGCATAATACTTGTAATATTTCTTTCCGCCACTCACCTAAGGTATTCTGTTAGAAAATGCCTAGAGGCATTAAGTGTTACCTTTTGCCCGTATTTTATTTGAGTGAAATAAATATATATACAATACAATACCTTCAATTAATATTTTTTCCTATTACTCGTATTTTTGGAGATATTAGGAGTTAGGAAGGGGTCGCCAAAATCTAAACATTGGAAAACCTTATAAAGGCGATTATAAAAAAATAGCAGTCCTAGAAGAAAAAAATACTAAGGTTTTTTTACTTATTCAACGAGACATTCCGTGGTGGTAAGTAAATCCCGTCGAACTGGGATACCCTGTGTTTATATTTTTATGTTAATAAATTATTTTCATTTACATGTCAGAATTACATTCCTATCTGGAAATGTTTTAAGTAGATAACCAAACAACGCATCACCACTGTCATAAATTATGTTAGTACCTGTCCCGCAACAGAGCATAATCCCCACACAATACCGCAGTTTCTTGGAAGTCGGGATACCGGTCGATGTTGCGCGCGCTGGACAATGCTCAGAACTTATTGTTTACAGAGAGACTCGCGCGAGCTTCACTGCGAACTCTGTGGAGTGGGCTTGCTATTGCGTCGTTTTTTTATGTAGATCTGATCTATAATTTATTGAATTGATTTTTCTAAGTATTTTCCACACACACATTTTCATAAATAATAACAAATCTGATCATCCAATCGTCTCTAAATTACTATGAGAAAGACAAAAGTGGAATTTTAAGATGTTCGAATGTTTAGTTAGAGCTGTTCACAAACATGTTCGCTTAGGCTTTTACCGCTGTTGCGGTAAAGAACACTCAACCTAGTTTTGTAGATGTTTCGTGTCCAGCTCTGTCTTTAAACATTTAGACGTCTTTAGTGTGCCGCGTAACCGAAAACTTTATTATATACTAGCTGTTGCCCGCGGCTTCGCTCGCGTGAAATTCGTATTCTAAAGAAGAATGTAAGTAACTAAGGGCGAGGCCGAAGGCCGAGCTGCGTTAAGGTAATCGATAAACCTTCTCAAAGAAAGTAACTAACTAAGGGCGAGGCCGAAGGCCGAGCTGCTTTCAGGTAAACGATAAACCTTTCTCAAATAAAGGAAGTAAGTAAGGGCGAGGCCGAAGGCCGAGCTGCGTTCAGGAAGACGATAAACCTTCTGGAAGAAGGGAAGGAACTAAGTGCGAGGCCGAAGGCCGAGCTGCGTTCAGGTAAACCAAAAACCCTCTTCCGCCTTCGGGCCTCGCCCTTAAAGACTTTCTTTCTTAGATAGAATATAATATCGTTTACTCAATCTATTTATTTCATAAAAATAAAAAAGTAATATTAATAACTAAAGAATTAACCCCTAACTTACATTAAAATAACTATCACAACGGGCATTTTCAAATGTTCTTAGAGTACTTGCGGCATTACCCCGCTGGATGGCAAGGTTTACCCTTTGAATGAAGTACATAAGCCCTTGATGGCGGGACACCAGTTGCGTCAACCAGCAGAGGCCCAAGCCTCTTTTGGCTTCACTGCTCACGGACCGAGGGTTTCAACCGCAAACGCAACAAATTCGAAATCTTGAATTATATTTCTATATTTGTTGCGTTTGAGGCTCTCCGCCCCAGCCTCGGCCGCGCCAGCCGCTCTTGAAGATGTCCTAACATGACTTGGAGCCAATGTGAAAATAGTCCATGGCACTAAGGTGATAGCATCGGGCCTCTTGCCATCCAGCCGGGAATAACCGCGAGGTTCTAGGATGCACGGTATATTTGCCGCCAGAAGCGTGGACTTTATAATAAAATTTAAATTAAATTAACTCAATCTTAATATTAATTAACTTTATTCGAGATGATTTAGCTTCTTCCTGGGCGCAGCTCGGCCTTCGGCCTCGCCCTTAGTTACTTGCTTTCTTCGAGAAGGTTTATCATTTGTCAGAACGTAGCTCGGCCTTCGGCCTCGCCTTAGTTACTTTCTTCAAAAATGTTTACCTTTTTCCTGAACGCAGCTCGGCCTACGGCCTCGCCCTTAGTTACTTGCTTTCTTCGAGATGGTTTATGGTCTTCCCGAATAGAGCACGGCCTTCGGCCTCGCCCTTAGTTACTTACTTTCTTCAAGATGGTTTAGCTTCTTCCTGAACGCAGCTCGGCCTTCGGCCTGGCCCTTAGTTACTTGCTTTCTTCGAGATGGTTTTTCAATTATCAGAACGTAGCTCGGCCTTCGGCCTCGCCTTAGTTACTTACTTTCTTCAAGATGGTAAGCTTCTTCCTGAACGCAGCTCGGCCTTCGGACTCGCCCTTAGTTACTTGCTTTCTTCGAGATGGTTTTTCAATTATCCGAACGTAGCTCGGCCTTCGGCCTCGCCTTAGTTACTTACTTTCTTCAAGATGGTTTAGCTTTTTCCTGAACGCAGCTCGGCCTGCGGCCTCGCCCATAGTTACTTTCATCGAGAAAGAATATCGTAAACGATATTCTTTCTCGATGAAAGAAAGCGCGCAGATCCGCCTTCGGGCCTGCCTTTAGTTACTTACTTTCTTTTTTTGAAATACGAATTTCACGCGAGCGAAGCCGTTATTGCACCAATGACAGCGACATAACTTCGACTTTCAATAAATTTTTTTATTTATCAAACAATTTGTCACCGGCCAGCTCACGTCGAGATGACAGTTCTCCGTTGTCAACATGACATTTAAAATTGTTTTTTACCATTACTTTGGATTACGTGATTTTTATTATATTTTTTTATTATTATGTTAATCCGGGATATACAATGTCACTATAAAAAGTTTCGTCAAATTCCGTTCAGTGGTTTTTGCGAGGTGCGCGTACAAATAGACATTTTTGCATTTACGATTTTATTATATGTATAGAAAGAATAAAGAATAGATATGTATAGACTATTGTGTTCAAGTTATAAAAAAGAAGAACTTGTCATTTTCGTTGTATCTACTTATTTTTAAATTTCGAATGAATATTTTATTCAAATTGTATTTGCTGCCAGTTCTCAAGATATAATTATGCACTTTGGACTACGTGATTTTAAACGCGCAATAATGTTTTTATTATTGTTGAATTTTTTTTTTATTTTTGTAATTTTTTTTTACGTATTATGTTAACCCGGCATATAAACTGCCACTATACAAAGTTTCGTCTAATTCCGTTCGGTGGTTTTTGCGTGATGCGCGTACAGACAAACAAACAAACAAACAAAAATTTTAAAAACTGTTCTAAAATGTTCAGTATCTCATTTTAAGCCACCCTGGTTAGTTTTTTTCCGAATACATTCAATGTACAGACTTTCTTACCTTTACGATTTTATTATATGTATAGATATTATATGTATAGATATTATATGTATAGATGTATAGATATACCGATCACAAATATTCTGTTCATTATTCACTATACTAGGCACACGGTCTTATTTGTTGTTCGTTAAGATAATTTATACTGAAAAGTGCATACATACATATATAACAACAGTATGTGACTGTGAAAGCATTGAATGTTGAAGCAAAATTCGATTCGTCATATGAGCATACCTACTTATGTGGTTAGGTATTTACCAATGTTCGTATATTGTATATTTTATTGTATATTGTTTATTAAGCATTCATTACACAGCATGACTGTACTCGAATTTGTTACAATTTGTTCTATCCGATTCGATTACACCCACGAAGAAGAACCGGTAAGAAACTTCGCAGGGCTTTTTTTCATAATCATTTTTACAAGCATTTAGTGACTATCCACATCAAAGATTTAAATAGTTTAGATTCCTAATAGGACGCTAGGACTCGTCACCAAAAATGCGAACAATAAAAGCGCTCGAACGAATAACTATCTCTGTCGCACTAATGGATTGCGTATGTTGCTGTCTAATATTAATGAGTTGCATGCCATACATTTAATGCTAACGTGTTTGATAGCGTGCCGGGTATGGCGAAGCTGTATCTAACTATTTAAATCTTTGATCCACATAATAACACCGCCTACAGTCGCCTACAGAGCGTACGCCGTATAGCACGGCAGCAGGACCCCCCCTGCACACTATTAAATAGTGCGGCGACGACAGGAGGCTGTGTGTACGAGTAGCGTGTAGCACATTACGAAGCGTTTGATGAGATTCTGCTCGAGCCGCGCCCGCCCTGATGCCGCCCCACGCCGCACCGCCCGCCCAGCCGACCGCGGACCCTATTAGCGTTCCAAATTTAAATAAATCTTCACTTGTTTACGACAGCCGGCCCGCCTTTGATTGGGAGCTGCCCGCCTGAGCGTTATACGTTTTCAATTTGCGAGGGAGCTACCCTCGACTCATGAAGATACATACATAGAATGCCGAATACGATCAACTTGCCGAGATATTGAAATGAAAGTGCACAAAACAAAATTACAAACATCTACCCGTGTTTCTCTTGTTTACTTATGGATTTTCTCTCCGCTCCAATTGGTGTGCGGTCGAAACTAGAACGATAAAAAAGGTATGGACCCCGAACCCTATCCTCGCCGGCGTAACACGTTATAAGTAAAAGCATACTTGTTTCATTGGACGGTCGCGCGCTGGCCCGTCAGTCTGTCATCGGCTGCGTTCGCAAAAACCTGTTTAAAATGCCCGCATGCTCTGTATTTACGTGTAAAAACACTACAAACAAGTTTAGTGTGCACAATAGTGGAATATCTTATCATCGGTAAGTATACTCCGCTCCCCGCAACTCGGCGACGCTAGTTCTCATACAAGCATTTGACAGTCCGGCGTCCATACCTCTTTATCGTTTTAGGGTCGAAATGTTGGCATAATGGTAACTTTAGTGGCATGTATGACGATGCCGTTTCTGGGTGTGTACCTGCATGCCTCTACTGCTAGTGAAGGCGCCGCGGCGGTGCGGTGTACCCTCTGCGGTGACGCCGTTAAGCCCCCGCGCGGGCAGCCGAGTGTTTGAGGCTGTGATTAGTAATGTGGCGGAGCTTATGGCGAAATAATCTTAAGAGTAGAGACGTTAATGAGAAAATATTTTGCAGTCCGCGTGTACAGTGAGGGCAAGGAACATTTGCGTCATATTAAGTTTAGTACTCATTTTCAATAGCACACGAAAAAAAATCTTTTCCTTAACATAATAATGTGTGTCAATTGGAATTATAATATCAGGAAATGTGGCATTCGATGAGTTGATAGCACTTCCTCTTTTTAATTTACCCCTTATCATATAACCCAAATGTTAACTGGAAAAAATTAATGGTAATTATATGTATATAAACCTCTAAAGTGTCTTTGCATAATGTTCATTCCATTTATGCATATTTTGTCTTTATGATGTCTTAATGTCTTTGTTTTCCAATGAAAATGTATTATATTCTAAACAATTAAATAGGGGCAAATGTATTTAAATGCAACTCTAATGAGATATTTACAAGGTGAGTGTATCTGTTGAAGCAGACCTAACGAGGGTGAACGCCGTGGACCGGGCGGGGTGGGGCGGGGCGGGAGAGAGTATGCGGTCCTGCGCTTCAGAGATTACTTATATTGAGTATTAAACGTAAGTAATTAGAAGCTATGTCGCAAACACGAATGGACTGAACCTCGCCGTGTTACCTTCCTAAATCATATTAAATACGAAACTAATAAATTTTCCCTAATTATTTAAGTAAGTCAATCTTGCAGAAACACTTTTTATGGAGCCTGACATGACATGTTGGCTACATCACCTACAACACCCGCGATTTCAACCCACAACACCTTGATGAACTAGGTGCCATGTCAGTGCTTCCCTTAAGTCGTGCCGGCTACTCTTAACTGGACGTACCACACGAACTATTTACATAGCCGCTTCGGTCGACCTTTCATTCAGGGGTACTACTCGGGCTGGGGAGGGATATATGGACAGGGAACGTTTCAGAGTTCACCCCGGTTCTTTAAAGGGAAGATCTGCAGAACCGATTGGTATGCATTCGCTGTCAGTCCAGTGTCTAGGAAGTCCAGCGTATAGGTAGTACCTACAGCGTGTATGGATGCAATGCCTGCCCAGTGCGCGTTGTGCGAAGGTGGAAAAGGGACAGTGGGATTGCGTTAAATAGCTCCTTCGAGCACTCTCCATGGAATAAGCGATAGAAAACGCTTAGTGAACCGACATCCATACGGAGTTGCAGTGGATCTAGATCGCGCGATACTTCGGGGTCACCCATCAGTCGTACAGCTCGACGCCGGATTGAGAGGTACTCCAAGCAGAACCTGATCTATGTTTTGTACAAAAACAGCTTTTGGCCCGGCGTGCAGTACCGTTGCACCTTACTGAGTAGTAGCTTTAGCTTAGCTATACTCAAATCAAAACAAACGTGCAGTTCGCATAATAAAGTTGTATGGCTTAGTAAAGGGAATCTCCGTTCACTAAGCCATAAAAGTTTGTTGTGCGAGCTGCACGTTTGTTTTGATAATAGTATAGTAGCTTTTTAACCGACTTCAAAAAAGGAGGAGGTTCTATGTTCGGCTGTATGTATTTTTTTTATGTATGTTCAGCAATATCTTCCCCAATTGTGAACCGATTTCGATGATTCTTTTTGTGTTCGGTTCAGTCTAGCTCCAAGGTGGTCCCATTTTTTTTTGGTCAAGATCGGATGGGAAAGCGAGGCGGAATCGCGAGGCCGAAAAACTATTTTAAAAAACATAAAAACCGCCTTCAAAAATGTATAAAATAAAAAAATTAAAATCGAACCCTAGAGTTGAAGGCGGTCGGTGGTGCTAAAGCAAGCAAAAATAACCGACCGCCTTCAACTCTAGGGTTCGATTTTTATTTTTTTATTTCATACATTTTTGAAGGCGGTTTTTATATTTTTTTAAATAGTTTTTTTAGAAATTAGATTGAAAGAGGCCGAAAGCTTAGGTGCGATATTTCGAAGGGACATGCCTTGGGAGAAAAGAGCTTGTTTTCAGGCATCTTATGAAATATTTTAAAATTTCTGTCAACATGAACAAAAATCGTACTCAAAATTGCATATTCCCATTTTTTTATTGTTTAGTTAGAAGGTTAGTAACAATTCTATAACTACTCTTTGTTTGTATCTGACTGCAATATGACTTGGGCCTCGTAAAAGTTACGAATAGGGAGTTTGAAGTACTTGAGTGAATATTTAACAGAGTTTTCGTCCGTAGACGACATAATGCCTATTGTCGGCGTTATCGTAGCGTCGCAGTGAGCCCCCCTCCCCCCTCCCCCCAACCCCCGGCGCTCCTGAGCCAGAGTCCTGCCTGGCAAGCCTCGCTTCCTACTACCATCCTGCCGCGCCCTCAGCTCCTGTAGAAGAGAGGGTGCCTAATGTAAAATAGGTAACTTAGATAAATACACAGTAGAATGGGGAACCATCTATTAATGTAACATTGTTAAGGTATGTAGGTACACTACACTTATATGCGCGTCACCTGTTTACATAAACATTTTAATAAAAATTATCTTCTAATATTATGAAGTTAAACGGCTCAGCCAGGTCACGATAATACTGTATGCAGTACGGAATATAGTAATCGTATCTACAAACACAGAGTACTTACAGATCTACAAGTACATACAACCGTACAGATTATAGTTATATCAGTGTTGCGCCCGCTCACCGCGCCCCGAGCATGTCAATCGATTGCTTCACACCAAAAATTCAATTAAATGATAGCGTGTCGCACGCGTGCCCTTCGACCGCCCCTCCCCCGCGCACCCTCGCCGCGCAGCCCGCTCGGGATCCCTTGGGAATCTTCTACGTACTGGAAACTACAAGTACCTACGCCGCGGTAGTGATAAGTAATGTGAGAATGTAATCAGATTTAATTTCTCTTAAATAAAATAATATATAGGCACAGGTAGGAGCAACAATAAATAAAAGGGAAATATTATATAAAAAAAATTATAATAATAATAATCGCACTTCTTACATCTACGTCCGCTACAGCACTAAATGTGCCTTCAAGCAATTTCAATATAAATCCTTAAACAAACTATTTTAGTTTTCATTTATATTCGTTTAAATTTATGTACTTTTTTATGCGCGTTTGAATGGTTTTTTTATGGTTATTTATTCTTTATTTATTCTAAATAATATCATAATGTAATGAATTAATGTATTTGTCTGATAACAAACTAGATACATGTACGTACACGCAGTACACGCTGGTATGTACAAACAAGTTCACGAGTGCTGAACAACCTAACCACAAGTTGAGCCATCGAGCGCCGAGCCTCTTGTGTTCTTGGGAATTTGTAACAAAGGACAGCCAGCTCAACCACGTGACCAAGTTTTTCAAGAAGAATTTTTTTTGGTTTCCAAACAAATAAGTTGAAATTCTTGGAAGAATTAGTTATTTGCAATTAGCTCGTCCTAAAGCATTTTGTATTTTGCCAAACCACTGTTGTGCGTGAGTGAAACGGTTTACAATTTATGATTTTATGGAAATGTTGGAAATTAGATCCAAATAATTATCTTAGCCATACTTTAGTGAAACAAGTAGGTAATTCCTCATAATTCTAGATGTTTATATATTTCCCCCCAAGTTAAAGTAATGTGCGGCAGGCAGACCTCACGTGTCACCAGAGGACTAGTTCACTTAGCGAATGAATAGCGAGGCCTTCCAGGTCGTATTGATAGCTGCCGGTCCCTATATTTTTCATGTTAGGTATTTCTATTCAAATCGGCGACTGGAGGGAGGAGGGCCTCGAGCTTTATGCGCGGTAGGGATGTCAATCATCGAGTGTCGGTGTAGGTCGATTGTCAGTTTTTGAGGTTTCCAATTTTAATAATTGAGATTTCTGTTCGTCCTTGTTACTAATTCAGACAAAGCTATTTAGTTATTTATTCTTATTGCCTACTTACTGACAAACATTATGAACATTAAACTGAATATATTTATTGCATCTGTAACTTCTTATTTTGTCATAAATATTTAAAGTATTTGAAAATAATTATGAACAAACTGAACATTTCATAAACAAAATCATGAGCAAAATTATTATGTTAAGATTATTTTTCCAAAATATAAGCGAACGAAATATTGTAACATCAGAAAATAAGAGAAAGTAACAGGGGTTGAGAAATTTAAGATAAAATCAAAGACAAATTCGAGCTTTAGAAATATTTACGTTGTCAGTGTGGCTACCAACGACCGAGCGTTGGAATGCACCCCCATCTACCCTCCCCGCGCCTCACGCCCCGCCGCGCCAGGCTTACCAGTCAATCAGAATCAATAAATTCCTATAATTTCCACCCGGTCATTATACACCAAGGACAGAGGAAACACATTCCCCAATCAAAATCTTTGACTTTTGAAGTCGTAGAAATAATTAAAAGTTTTCAGAACTTGTGGAACTCCCAAGTATTATTTTCCTTCTAGAAATTATGTTAAGAACGGCCGGATTTGTGAAGATTTTGTGAACAATTACGCAAACATAAAATAGATATTGTACAGAAAATTTGCCGGGCATACTTAGCATTTTTTTAGCAGGTGTATCGGTTTTATACATCTAGTTCAATCATTTTATTGAAAACTTAGGCAAGTTTTGAATAAGGTAATATAATAATTTTATTAGGTTTAAGAAACAATCAAACATATCAAATAACAGAACGGAATTAATACAACACATAGAAAAGATAAAACACGTCTCATAATAGTATGTGTGAGTCCACAAGTGTATGTATGTGAACATTGTAAACAGTTTCACTCAAACTCAACAGTGGTTAGACGAAATATACAAAATGCCACAGTACTTCTGTTGAATTGCAAATAATTAAGCAAGGGTTTATTTTGGCAGACGTACGTACGAATATCGACTGTTGACAACCCTAAATGGTGGCCAGGGAAGGAACGTCAACCAATTACTTTGAAAGACTCTTATAACGTTGAGGCATTTCAATTTGGCTTATTGGCTCATGCGCGCGGTTTTTGACATGTTTTTTTTTCAGAACTCATTTATTTCCATTTCATTTATCGTCCATTCAATGAAAATTTGGTACTTTTTTTAAGGTTATCATTTTAGGAAAATAAATTCTGAATTAAAGAAACTGTGCGCCATATTATGTAGAATAATATAATATTCGTACGTTTAAACATATTGACACTAATATGAAATAAATTAGAAAAAATAATTTAGTTTCTAAAATGTATGTTCAGTTATTTTCAAAAATGTTGTGAATACATCTGAATATTCATGTCTATTCGTTGCACGAATTAATAAATTAAATACGTTTTCATAAACGTTGCTCGTCATTTTATAGTGAAAAGTATTTTTGTTTGAAATAAAAATTATTACATTTTTTTACATTAGGTTCCTTCCTACATATAATCTACCTATGTAGATCAACCAACACGGCGAGCACAATCCCGCCACCGCCGCCGTCGCCGCGGTCCCTCCCAGTCCGGCGTGGAGGTGCCGCGTGACGCGGCGCGGCGTGTGCGTCACACGAGTTATCTCCTGGTTCTGGTTCATTAGGCCGACGACGCGGCCGCCCTCGCTTCCGTGGGTATCAGCGTCACTGCCGCCGCACCGCCGCGCCGTGCCGTGCCGCGCGTCACCGCCGCCGCGCGCCGTGCCACATTTTTCACCACTCCACTCGGCCGCGATCAACATTAGGCTAATCGTTGTGGAGTCCATCATTTAGATAGAACAATAGATTACCTTCCGTAGTTAGTCGTAGTAATATAAGATATAACAACAATTTGTGATAATTTTTGGGTTTATTTTGGCAGACGTACCTACGAATAAATATTACCTTTGTAAACGAATTAAATAATATATTGGAATCTTTAAATTAATGAAGCTATCGAATAAAGTGTGATCCGAGTTACTTCGTAAAAATTATTGACATATAAGGGTACAGAAGGGCATAATAGGGCGTCATACATGAAGTATACATATTTAAGAGTACATATTTTATTTTAGAGATGGAACAAGGTGCGACGGTACTTCACGCCGGGCCAAAAACTGACGTTGTACAAAACACAGGTTAGGTTAGGTCCTGCTTGGAGTACTGCTCGCACTTGTGGGATGGCTCAGCTAAATATCAGCTTGCGCCGCTAGACTCAATCCAGCGTCGTGCCGTGCGACTGGTGGGTGACCCCGTGGTGTCCCGCGACTTAGAACCACTGCAACTCCGTAGGGACGTCGGCTCCCTGAGTGTGTTCTATCGTTTATTTCATGGGGAGTGTTCGGAGGAGCTGTTTAACGCGATTCCGTCGTCCCCATTCCACCTCCGCACTACGCGTACTGGGCAGGGGATGCACCCCTATTCAATCGACCTACCACGCATGCGCACCAACCGGTTCTGTAGGTCTTTTATTCACAGAACCGGGAAAATGTGGAACGCACTCCCTGCCCATCTATTTCCTCCCAAGTACAGCCTGGGGTTTTTCAAAAGGGGCGTGAAAAGGCTCCTGTCAGGCCGGCATGACATTCGCAATCCCCGTGCATCACAGAATGTCCATGGGCATCGTTAGACACCTACTTGTAGGTGTAACGATGCCACATGTCGCGCTATCGATAAAAAAAAAAAATCAAGTTTGCAGAATTTATTAGATACGTATAAATACTTCGTAATTCATTAATTTGCCCCCATTTCCTAAAGGTAATGATTAGTAAAACTATGCACTTGTTTGTTATTGATTAGATAAAATTTTACGAGTTGTACATCATACCTACTGCTGCTGCTCGTCGATAAATCTGGTGTACTCTTAAATTTTATCCTAAAGAAAGTGCCCCAAAATTATCATGTATGCACCTCCGCGAAGCATTTATTATTTTAATTTACCCCCCGCCGATGCAATATCAATGGTAGAATAGGGTGGTGAGCGGTGAGGGGGGCAGGTCGCCAGGTTAGTTCGTAATTCTGCAATAACCCTTTGTGGGCGGGGGGATGTTCCACCCGCTGCGCTGTTCAAATATCCATATTACTCTGTCAGTCAATCAACCGACTCCGATCCACTCGCCTGCCCCCGCCTCCTCCCGCCGCGCCCTGCCACTCCGCACATCCGCGTGCGCTTGCCATACCCGATCGGATACTAGTACTCGTGTTATTGCGTTCCAATTTACCAAAATTATCGCCCACCATAATACATATTGAGTTACTATTCGTATGTATTGTACAAATTATTGTAGGTCCTCGTATGCTCTATCTCTGTCACTACGTTTTAGGAACATTCTATTGAACACACGCAGAGCGTACCCTAGCCATTTCCTTCTTGCACTCACCCGCGGATCCCGCAGTCGCACTGTGTCTCGCGTGCATGTGACAGACAGACAGACAGACAGACAGATGGACGGACAGACATACACCTGACGATTTTATAAGGGTCCCTGCCTGCATCGCTAACTACGGAACCGTAAAATTGGTACTAATAAATAAAGCTAAAAAGAGTTCCCGTAATTTTCCTAAAATCATACCCTCTGATGGTTAATATCACAACTAAACATAATATTATAATTTTATAATTACAATTAATTTCAACATAAAAATGTATCTTTATGAAAATGTATCGAGAACTTACTCCATAATAGCACAAACTAAAATACTATAATATTATTATAGTAGCAAGGTGGTAATTGTTTATCGTGTTCTCTCTAGCCTGTCCGAAACTAAATACTTTCTCGTGATATGAATCTGCTCATATTTCTGGGTGTTGTGTGATTGTGGAAGCTCCCGCACCCCTGCCCCTTTGGATCTCATCCTCTCTCCCCGTCCGCCCGCCCTCGTGCCGAGTGAAACGCTTCGCTGAAACTTTCCGATTCGATGAGCGGTTTCCACTCACTTTTTCTCATTTCCCACGCACGCCGCGCCGCCGCCGTAGTGAACCATGTCAATTTAGGTACAATATGGAAATCAGATGCATTATAGCATTATGCTTGTCTCTTCCTTCACCATAGTCGCTATTCGACACAATTTAATATTATTTACATGTGACAGTACTTCTTACTGTCTCTCTATTCTAAAGTAAAGATAACTCATACATAACAGGTACCTTGTTGCGAACCACCAAACAATACATAGCGGGAGACAGTTAGAACAAACTAATTCCGTCCTTAAAATAACTGCAGTTATTTCAACCAGTTCCTTAATTATAGTAGTACGTCTGAGGCATCAGAGGTAAGAGAAATCGCAAGATGCAGCATCTGCGCTGCTACCCGGTACTCGCAGTAATTTGATGGGTTCTGAACCCGGCCGCCCCCGCTCCGCCCCGCCGCTCGCCCGCCCCGCCCCAGCTGCTTTGTTTAGCCGCCGTGGAAACAATCAGTTGGAAAGCGGAAGCTCGGAACAATAAGATAACCGCTCGGGGCGAGGGAGGATTTCTTTATTTTTATTTATACGCCCTATTTTATTTCAAAAAAATAATATTATTTTATATAGTTGAATTGCGAAGAAGGTTTGTAATCTCTGTTTGTAATCTATTACGTAAAATATATATCTACTTTAAAATACATGACATGACATGATACCATATTTCGCCAGGTATAATGAGATGACCACGAATCTAGAAGGTGATGTAGTCATTCAAGTAACATAAAAACTTTATTTCATTCTACAAAACCTATGTACACCAGAAGGCAACTGTTTCCACAAACGTTGTTTTCACAAGTAAACAATTTCTTTCACAAGAGCAATCAATAATAAAAACCGGCCAAGTGCGAATCGAACTCGCGCACCGAGGGTTCCGTATCGCCATGTCATGGTCAGCGCCACTCACGCCATCTATGTATTAGTTAAAATGCTTCAAACCCTTTTCGGTAGATGGCGCGCATACACTTTTTAGTTTCTTCTATTCGGGGAGCCCCGTGAATTTTTTACTTTCTCTTATTTTTATTATTTGTTGTTATATCGGCCATAATAACACGTGTTCTGTGAAAATTAATAGGGTCCCATATGACGGATACGGAACCCTAAAAAATACAATAGAAAATTTTTTTTTTAAAGCAACTGACACGTTTGGCTACATCACCTACAACATCCGAGGTGTAAACAAAAATAAAAAATATAACTTTTCTCGACAATGTTCTCCTTCGCCATGCCGCATGCCGTGTAAACTCATCGTTCTCCTTGCAAAAATAATGTTGAATAATAATAATAGTCACAGCCTAATGAAGTGCTGATTTCATTCGGGTTGCACAAATCACAGAGCGCGCGCCGTAGGGGGCATGTGCGTTGCCTGACGTGGGGCAAGCTCTAATAGTGGACGGAACAGGGGCAAGCGCGTCTTATACAGTTCTAGAAAGGCGCCCCTTTAGCATATTTCGTAACACATATACCTAACTAATGTATTTAGATATTCAGTCTACCCTTTTCCGCAACTTTATGGTAGTCAGAAATAAATAATCATTTCATTTCTTTTTTTTAAGGGCGCATGTAACTGTTAATTAATTCTATCATAAAACTGTTAAAAAATTAAAGTAAACTAACATTTAAGCCGGTAACAAACATACGAATTTCAAGTTCGCGAACTTAAAAGACGCGCACGATATATACGCGGAGTCGGCAATTTTTTAACATGTTTTTATTAACTCCCTTTCTTGACTGTTTATTTCTCTGTTCGTTACAATTTTTTGTTTCTGAAGATTTCGAAAGACTACTGTCCGCGCGCGAGCTCCGAGGAATCGGGGGCTGGGAAAGCGGGCGGGTATGCGCCCCTCCCGATCGTCGCTTCACACCCCGCGCGCTCCCAGTACAGATGCCGTATTCGTAATATGCGTGCGTATTAGTCAATCGCATGTTAATTCGTTACTCTAAGTTATTAACCGACTTTATTTTGTGTGTACAAATAGCGATTTAATATGGATGAAGAAGAAATTGAGAGCACGAGCAATGAGAACAGGGAGAAAAAAAGTCGATTATAATTCGTAGGCAAGCCCGCGAAATGGCAAAACGCGTTATTTCAAAGTGTGAAGATTGGTAAGTAACTAATTATAGAATGATTTCATAATTAATTAATATCGATAACGTAATATCGACTAAATCACTGCACTAGGCCATTACGTCAACATTCCTTAAACTTCCTCGGAGCTCGTCTGTAAGTGGTTGCAAAATATCCGGTGTGGCACCTACCGTCTCGGAGTTAATACTACTCGCCACTGAATGATAGGTCAGTCGAAACGGCTATGTAAATAGTTCGTGTTTTCCGCCCAGTTCAGTGTAGCCGGCACGACCAAAAGGAAACACTGACATGGCACCTACACCACGTAGGTGTTATGGGCTTACGTCACGGTGGCTACGGCGCGGTGGTTAATAAAGAAAGCGTAACGTTTTTATTCGTGATACTTTTAATATAAATTAGTTTACTGTTTTACACAAGTCCTTCTAAAACTGAGGGTTGCCCCTATACCACCCTTAATACTTGTATGAGGGTGTGATAGATGGTGTGTGTGTGTGAGGGCGTGTCTGTATGTGTGTCCCCTGAAGCCGACATCTCTGGGGATCGAGGACAATACACACTCATCAGGCATAATAACAGTAAGAAAGTTCAACGAACTAGTGCTGCGTTACTAAAAATTGTTCTATAAATTAAATGAGAGCAATTTAAATATCATTATATTTATAGTAATTACATATTCTTTATATAATTTTTTTTTAGGTTTCCCGTACGGAAGCCTATTACTAGGCGTGTTTTTTTTTCAATGTTTTTTTTTGTGGTGCGGAAACCTCGGTGCGCTTCACACGAAACGTGCGAAAACACGAACTATTTACATAGCCGTTTCGACCGACGTTTCATTCAGTGCGGTGGTTGTTATTATTATTATATTATATATTGAACATTATATAAGGTTTTTTTAAAATTATTCTTTGAATTTACCTATGCCCCACTTTTGACGTAAGTACTAGTTTCCTAATAAATAAAATAAAATAAAATAGTTGTTACACATCATTTTCTCGCATACTTAAATCATGTTTACTTAAAAATATTTGCAGCTCGACGTTTCGAGTCCTATAAGGGACCCGTTCTCAAGAGGACGTGCTAGCTCCTCCGGCAGCCAGCACGTCACTGACAGGAGCCCGCCTGCTTCTCAAATTGTAGTGGTGGGTAGGTATCACTTCCGGATTCGCTGCGTTCCTTGCCTCTTCGGACCTACAGAAATTGCTGACGGTGTCGAGCTCTGTGACATCGCCGCTTCGGTTCTGTCTTGACTGCAGCGTGGCCAGTACCGGCTTCCATATCGGCGAGATCTTGAAAGAATCTTCGCGGTTGAAGTTGTCGTGTTTGGCAATTTCTATCGACTCACGGACAATACGCGGCAGATGTCGTTTTTCAGTGGCGAGAATCTTCACCTGGTCGAATCTAATCCAATGATTTTGTCCGGAGTCGATGTGGTCACAAATCACAACGTCGAGCTGCAGCGATGCGCTCGCCATAATCGCACCGGTAAGCCGAGTTTCATTATTTAATATGAGTGACGGTGCGGGACTAAAAACTAATTTATAAATATTTGTAATTATTTCTATAAAATATATTTTATTTTTACTTTTTATTCCGGTAATACCAAAAAAAAATACATGGAAATTAGATTTATGGTTGAAAGCATTGATTTTATAACCCTGTCGGGACAGATAGACCACTCCATATAACAAATTTGGTAACGTTGTAAATCGTAAAACCAACAGAGGGCGTTAATAATTTTTCTTGATGTTGTCGTAAAACAAACAGGTGGCGTTAATGTTTGTTAATACTTCTATACTAAGGGCGCTATCTAGTTGAAATACAACATGTATCTAGGTACCTTTAATTGTCACTAGGCTGTAGAATTACTGCTACTAGACAAAAGATGGCGCTTTCATTTATATTTATAAAGAACATTATTTATGTAAATTCCAAAATTTTTAATTATATTTGAATAATAAAATTATGACAATTTACAATTAAACTAACACAAGAAGTGTTAGTTTAATTGTCATAATCAAATTAAATAAAATAAAAAAATGTTTTGAAAATTATTTGGTATACGGAACAAAATATTATTATGATTGTAATTTCCTGTTTGTGCGCTTTTAATAGATAGATCCACACAGAGCACGGAATACCCCCGCGCGCGCGCGCGCGGTATTCCGTGCTCTGTGGATAGAACGTATTTATTTAGTTGAACAGTTAAACAAATACTCGTCACTCTTCATTCTAATAATGTCAGCATTGTATGTAAAAAAAAATATGAAAACTGCCTTAAAAAATTTATGAAATTAAAAAAATCGAACCCTAGAGTTGAAGGCGGTGCTAAAGAAGGCTACACAAATCACAAAGGATATCATCCACGCATGTTTTCTTTCATGTATCATTTTTGCTTGCTTTAGCACCGCCTTCAACTCTAGGGTTCGATTTTTTTTATTTCATACATTTTTGAAGGCGGTTTTTATATATTTTTTTAAATAGTTTTTTATTTCACAGTTTTTTTTTGAATTTTTTGCTATTAATGTACTCGGCGGAATCGCTCGACCTTCGGCCTCGCGATTCCGCCTCGCTTTCCAATCTGATCTCGACCAAATTAAAATGGAACCACGTCATGGTTATCCCCTTTCAAACAAAAAAAAAGAATTTTCAAAATCGGCCCACAATAATTGACGGAGTAATCGCGTAACAAACATCCAAAAAAAGAAAACATACCGTCGAATTGAGAATCTCCTAGGTCTAAAGTAAATTGCTCGTGATGACAAATTCAACGAGCCCAAACACGATGGGTTTATCATGTGTAGTTTAGGAGTTCCTATGGCCACCTTCCGTCTCCATCATCAGACCAGCTCGATGGTACTCGTACTCGTATTATAATATATTAAACGCATCTGGCCGGTCGGAAAAGATTTCAAATTTAGAATATTCATGAAACAAGGGTCCGAATATGAATGACAATATCGATTCATGTATTTCAATACAATGACAGAGAAAATTTCAAAATATTAGGTACCTATTCTACCTATTTAATACTTTTTAGTTCTAGTTTATTTTTTTTAAGTCGGTTTTATATTTTTAAAACAATATTACATAAAAAACAATAATCGAAATCGAATAATCGAAATCGGTTGAAGTGGTACAGAATTATTCGCCATGTGTCAAACTGCAAATTGCTGAAAAAGCCCACATCACAAAAGTTTTGCTGAAGGTAACCACACACCAATAGTATTTTGTTGCTTTTTCATAAACCGCTCAATCAATTTCAATAAAATTTCAATGGGAGCACCTCTGAAGTATGACCTACCAAACAAAAAAAGAATTTTCAAAATCAGCCCACAATTAACACGTTGAACGCCATACGACCCACCGGTGGGCCTAGCGTACTTTTCGGTTCGGGCCAAGCCAAACTCATTATATCCGTAATTTTCATCAACTTGAGATTTTCATCACAAAGTTTATAAAATGCGGTAATTTGTAAGGAAAATAAAAATTTGCGACTTTTACCGTCTAATTTTCGAGATATAGCAGAAGGCTCACGGGTGGATCGTGTGGCCTCCTATGAAGGATTTGTATTTTTCTGTTGGCTGGAGCCGCGGGGTCACGCCGCGGCCCACCCGTTACGCGCGCGCCGCGGACGCAGCGATCAATCCCGGTCCGGCTGCGTCGACAATTGAGGATGTTTTACGCTTTTCTCGCCAAAAATGATTATTTTGAAGATTTCGAGTTAACACAAGAAGCGCTAACGCAGTTAGAAAACATCGAGATAGATCTTCTGAACCGTAGTTTCGGAATAGATTCTATGAAGACGTAGTTCAACCAACGAAAAGAAGATGCTGTCGAATTCTTTTGTCGGAGAGTGAGGATAGCGACTATGAAATGCATATAGAAAGGCGGAAGAGAATGAAACACACTCTGGAAAGGAAAGAGGGATTGGCCAGAAAAGTGAGAAGAACATGTCACCAATGTTATGCAAAGAACGTACCAATAATGGGTAGCAAACAGGCTAAAACCAAGTCGAAAAAAGTATCCACTTATTGCCAAAGCAGCCCAACTAAACCATTCCTTTGTTTGCCTTGTTTTAACATGACTCACGGATAATTCTTTATTGTTTATGGTTAAACCCTTTGAAGAAGTGTGATAATGTTGTGATTGTTCAATTTCATAAATATTTTGTTTTGTTCAATTTCATAAATTATTTTCGTAATAAATAATGTCTTCTTATTTGGCAATGAAGAAAATTTTATGTTCATTTTTATTTTGACGAATATTTTCTTATTATTTTCTGGTTTTATTAATTCTATTAATACAAATATTATTTTCTACCTTATCGTTAAGAGCAGCCCTAGCATCGTTACAATTAACTTAATAAAAAACTACAAGTTTCTATTGGATTTGAAAACCACGCCGTCCGCTTCGACTACAAGGCCATGCGGCTCACTTCCATATTGGCTTTGTAGCTGCGCTCTGTGGCTTGTAGGAAGCGTTTACGTAGGCCCTCTCACGCGGCTCACCGGTGACCCCCATGCCCTGAATGGTTCAGTAAGGAAAGGCTCACCGGTGAGCGGTGAGCCCCGTGGCCCAAACGGAAATACTGGATTTTTCATGTGGCGTTGAACGTGTAAGATTGTAATTTCCTGTTTGCGGTTTTACTCCGGTCCAAAGAATTTACAAACTCTTTGGTTGTACTTGGGTTGTACCTAGCTCCGCTTATTTGTTGTTATATCCGCTATAGTAACACATATTCTGTGAAAATTTCAACGGGCTTCCTATTACGGTTCAAGAGATACAGCCCTCGGATAGACAAACGGACGGACGGACAGACAGACTGCGGAGGCTTAGTAATAGGCTTCCGTACAGGGATACGGAAACCTAAAAATAAGGGGTGAAATAGGGGTGAAAGTTTTTGTATGGGGAATCCATGATTTCTCTAGGTAAGGATATGAAAATTTATTATCTAGGCTTTTGGCACAGATTACTCAATAGTTACTGCTTTTGGTAAGAAATAATGAATAATGGTCAGGAAGAGGAAGGGGGAGAGAAAAGAAGGGGGAGTGGGTGGGAGGTACGTTTGTCAGCCTGGGTAGCTCAGTGGTGCAGGCAACCCTGGGCGCGGTCAACACTTGGATGGGTGACCGCTCGACCATTTGAGGCTGACCGTGGTTCGGATTCCACGTAAAACTGTAGCACCCTTCCCTTCTTACCTTACTAGGGTTGGTACCACCGCACTGAATAAAACGTACGTCGAAACGGCTATGTAAATCAAAGAGATTTGATGTAAATAGTTTTTTCGTTTTTTTTCGTCCAGTTCAGTATAGCCGGCACGACATGTCCGACATCACGGATGTTGTAGGTGATGTATCCAACCATGTCAGTTTCCATAAAAAAAAGAAGAAGAGGAGGAGAGGTATGGAGGGAGGAAGGGTTAGTGAATGAGGGTAGGTGTGGGGGAGGGAGGTAGTAGAGGGAACGAGGAGGAATGGATATCGAGGGAGTGAGAGGTTGAAAGGGGGAAGGGGCGGGGTAAGAGGGGGTTGCGGACAGGATGAGGGGTAGTAGGGGAGGAATGGAATGCGAGGGTGATGGGAAGGAGGGGCGACATGAGGGGAGGAAGGGAAGTAGGGAGAGAGGGAGGGAATGGGCGAAAGGGAAGGTGGCAAAGAGGGGGTCCGTGAAGGGTGAGGGGAAGGAGGGGAGGAAGGCGGGATCGAGGAGAGAAGACCGGGAGAGAGGTGAGTGAGAGATGGGCGAGGAAGGAATCCCTTCCTTCCTCCCGAAAAAGATAGAGAATATAAGAGAAGCGATGGTTTATTATCAATTTTGCATTTAAATCAGATTTACTATTTTTTTATTTTATTCGTTGTCGTGTCGTCGTCGGTAAAATCTACAATTTTACAATTTTATATAAAATATCATTGACTTATATATTCTGTAAAGCTTATCACAAATACATTAAACCCACCCTCTTTTAATCTCTTTGGTATAACACCACCAGCAGCATCGTAGATGGAAAAAATAGCCCTGGACTCAACTTTTTTTAATTCGGTGCCCGGACTTCATACTCAAAGACATTTTGTTCATACTTCAACTATTACTAAAACGAGACACCGCGATTATGGTAGTGTGCGTATCGCGTGAATACAGAACCGACCGTCTCAAGAGATCGCATCGATATTGTGTCATCCTTTTTCCACGCGCAGTAACCCGTATCGCTTGCCTGCACGCTCCACGCAAACATTTGCGTGTTCCAAAACAAGCGAACGTCGCGCGTCGATCGATAAATTACCGCAACGGCTAAAAACTATGGAGGTGGCTTTTTACTTTCGAGCGACTGTAAGGAGAAAGGAAGTATTGTGATCGTCCAAAATGTCGAAGTTGAGAATGCGACTGATTTTTTTTTTTTTTATTGAAACTGACACGGTTGGCTACATCCCCTACAACATCCGTGATGTCAGCCCATAACACCGGGTGAACTTGGTGCCACGTCAGTGCTTCCCTTCGGTCGTGCCGACTACACTGAACTGGACGGAAAACACAAACTATTTACATAGCCGTTTGGACCGACCTTTCATTCAGTGCGGTGGTACCAACCCGGGCGGGTTAAACCCTACCACCTAGTAATATAAGAAGGGGGTCATATCCCTTAGTCGCCTTTTACGACATACACGGGGAGAGATGCAGTGGGGCTATTCTTTTAAAGTACCGGCCCCACACAGTACAGATTTGGGCTATATATCTGTCAACGATCCCAAAAAAGTGGTTTTGAGAAACATGTATGTGTGTGTGTGTGTGTGTGTGTGTGTCCGTCCAGCGACCTTGTGCCTAAACTGCTCAACCGATTTCGTTCAAAATTCGTATTTAGTAGTTTGAAATGATAATCTAGGGGTACCTTTTTTAGTTTTTTTTAATTAAAAAAAATAAGGGTAGCTGTCATACAAATTATTTCGTTGAGGTCGATTTTCTTATAAATGGCTAACGATTTTTATTATTATTATTATATTTAATCCATCGTGTTTGTTTCCGTTTTCAAAGGTGGTGAGGTAAAAAAATATAATTTTAAAGAAGGTATCTCCACTTTATCCTAACCGCACGCGCGTATTTGAATTGCACGCAGGTTTGGTTGGTGGGTATTTGGCAAAGACATTAAACTCACCCTCTTGGTATTTGGCAACTAAAAATATAATAAGAAATAGGCATGCCATCTATAGACAAATAGGACAACTTAACTTTGGTCTGACATCTATGATGCAGAAGCGGCGAAATTATACATTTTATCCGCCAAGCTCACGGACTGACAAAACATGAAAATATTTATTGGAAAAATTATGAAAACCTTAAAATACACTATTTTGAAATTTCTACTTAATATAAAATAATCTTTAAATTTAACTATGCTGTTCCCACTTAGCATCGTTCTATAATTAGCAGATTTAAAAATATAATAATTATTTAATTCAAATTCGATACTCCTGGCGCCATCTTAGGACATAATTGAAGACTAATTTCATGTTACCTTTAAAACATCGCTGACGGTACATCTGACTCCCCCTATAAAATCAATGGTTGAAAGTCATTTCATCCAGTCAGTCGTGTGCAAAATACTAACATTCTTCTTCCGACAGTTTTCAGGTCAGACCTATAAGACAAATCGCTATTGCAAAGACCGAATGTAATGCAGTTATTAATTTCTCCCTCCCCGAAAAAACCGCAATATTATATCATAAACGTCGACTTAAACACTCGTCTCCGCTGAGATTTGCTAAATAAAAACATAATCAAATCATGCATTCCCTGCAAGCTGCAACATATGGCGACCGACATCGCTGATGAAGCCCTCCTGAGAGTATCCACGTCTGTGCGTCCGACTAGTTGGCCAACACGATCCATTTTTTCTACATAAGCTTGAAACAATCACTTATTGACCGACTTATTGATGGATTAATTGGTGAATCAGTTTGATAGTGGGGTTAAATAGCATTGCTGTTAGACCACATGTAGTGGTGTGCATCGCTCGGTACTCGAGTCGAGAATTAATCCTACACTACCCCCCCCCCCCCCCCTGCCTCTCCCCGCCGCCACTTCTGGGAGCCTACTACGCAATCCGCGCCCTCACAAACATACTTTGTCATACACTCAGACTTCAGGTCGGATTGCATTATTTTTCATTTTGTGTTCTTTTAAAGACATACTATGCTTGTGTTATCTAAAGTAACCGAATATATCGTATATTACTTGAACCTCGTGCGTATCTACTGAGTGGTTCTTGACTTATGTATAAGCGAACATAGATTAATAACGGCACATACACATACTCAGTTATATATTTCCTGCTTTATTTAAAACTTATATTATAGATACAGATATAGATAGAATTATAATTATTTATTGCACACCAAACAATGATACATAAATAAAACATATGAGAACAATAGACAGATAATATTAATCATACACAGAGAAAGAAAAGAACAATAGCGCGCAACGATTGATTTCTTCCAGTCAACCTTTTATATATTATATTTATTTATATATAACACTTATTTGTAAAACATGGGCACGTAATCAATCGGGGGTAGGCGAACTGCAACTAAATCGTTCATATAATCAAGCCACACAGCTAGAACAACACTCAAAAATAAATATAATAAATATATGCATATTATGTAACCATTGTTGTCCATTGCTTCAGCTTCAGCCATCAGCCATCACGAGGCATCAGTAAATACGCACACAACGTAACACGTTACTGCGCTCAGCCAATACAAGTAGGTACCTACCTACATGCATACATACGTACGGTCAGCTTCACCGCACTCTACAATCGCTACTTCCACATTACCATACATAATGCAGGGGGGCGACTGTTCGATCGCACGTCCGCGCCCCTGTCCCACAGATCGAGAATGACTAGATGTGGTGTGATGGTCACGCATAGCGCCTGTTGCCGTAATGGCTAAAACGGACCATAAGTCAGATAATGCCTGCGTCTGCGCACTGCACTCTAGTGCAGGGATGGCCAAACTACGGCCCGCGGCCAACAACCCAGAAGTAAATATACTCGTAACATAACATAAATTACGGAACCATTCGGTAAACTTTAAAAAGTGTAAATTGGTCACATTAATTAATAAATTTTTGTTCCTATTTATATTATAGATTACTTGCAATTTAAATAATTCCCGATTTCATAGTGGACCAGGTACACTGTCTGTACCTGATTCGAATATCTATAGATAGATAGTTCATTATAATTTTGTATAAATAAGATAACTTTTAATGTTCATGATACCTATGAGTCTAGAAATAACTTTATTTCGGAAAATACAAATATTTTTATTCCAATAAAGAATTAGGTATATTACAGCCAAAAATTCAAAAACCTGGCCCCCATAGATTCTGTTTGTAAATATTGGCCCGCGTAGAAAAACGTTTGCCCATCCTTCTAGTGAATGTAAAACAATACCAACTTTCACACTGACTATCATTAATTCATTATATATAAAGTAAGTACTAGTTATATATAAAGTAAGTAAGATCGTATCTTTTTTGTGCAATCTTTTACGATTAATAAAGATCTTAATCGTATTTTCATGTATTTTTATGTAAAATGCATGTATGTAAAGACATTAACAAAGTCATAAGGGTAACAAGATTAAAACGGTTAGGAATCGCTCTGGTGACAAAGGATAACGGCACGTAGGCGATGGTAACGTCACGACCACGTCGCGTCACGGCAGCACGACAGACGAACATCTATGAAAAGATATGAACAGCTTTCGCATTCGACAAAAACGGTACGGTAACGCCGTCATTCCGTCACGGTATTTCATACATTTTTGTCTTATTGCAGCCGCACCGTGATGACGTTACTGTCATCTTGCCGGTATCTTCTTGTGCGTAAGCAGTCTATGTCAACATCTCTGTGCGCTTTCATTGGCCATTTAATTCCACATGCGATAGATGAATAGCCGCGGAGTACTGTGTGCTCATTATTGTATGTAAATTGATTGGTAAGAATTATGGCGACAGGGGGCTACAGTAAACTCTTGAAGGTACATCTAACCATCAGCTCTGATCTGTGGCCTCTATGCATAAGTACAGTCGACGCTGAAAGCATATATATATCTATAACACTTTATCATACAACATATAAACCATGAGACAATCGCGCATGGTGTGACAACATTTCACAAATATACAGGGTGTTTCAGGATAGGCTTGAGAAACTTCAGGAATAGAAAGTACTCATTATTAGAAGAAAAAAATCCTTATCACTCAAATCGAAATTCCGTATTTTTTTTCATACAAAAATTTAAAATTGTAATAAAAACTCGATGGACAGTGAGATTTGGCAACTAAGTCTAGGGAGTGCAATGACCTAGTCGAGTCCCCTTTTTCTTTTGATAACATTCTAATTTAAGTGTTTTGGAATTTACCTCCATGCAGTACAATTCTACTAATTAATTATGTAAGTTAATAATTTTATTTTTGTTTAATAAAAGCGGACATTAACCGTCCACAAAATCTCGATGAAATGATTTTCACCAAAAAGTACTATAAAATGACCGAATCTGGGAAAAAGTTTCAGAGCTTTTCGTCTTCAAACTCTGAAGTTACGAATCCCTATCCTGAAACGTCCTGTATATAAACTTTTTGTTACCACTGTACCAGGAACCGGGAGCGGGAGGGCGGAGAAGGGGAAACTGGGCTCATTGGATAGCAAAGACTTTATTCGACACGTCTTCTGGCTTATTAGGCTATTTACTATTTCTACAGGTATTCACAATTGGCATGTGGAGGTTGGTAAATTGTTTTTTTGAGAACAAGGATTGTTTTTATTCAATCCGATGGGAGCTTCCCAGCTCCTACCAGCTAATATATCCCCAGAGGAGGTGACATACCGGAGTCTTCCCTTTGATTGCTGCCTATACTAGATTAAAGGAGAATACCTCCGAGGCCGGTATACGGCTAGCATTCGCCCGGTGGTGGGTTTCCTAAGTTGTACATAGCTTGTACTATTTAGGAATACATACATTGACAAGTGAATTTATTGATTTCAAGCTGAAATACATATTATAATGATATCATGTTTAAGTTTTCAAAGTATTATAGGTAATTTCTTAAGAACTAAGTCGATCGATATTAATTTATTGTAATAAAACCTTAAACTAGACTCGTTGATGTCTTTTGTATTGAAATCTTGAGTACATAGCGACCAGTTAATAAATTAAACACGTATTAAAATTTGTTGACCGTCACAAAATATATAATATTATTATTTGTTGAGAGTGCTGAAATGTCGCCTCTACGAAGTTCTTTAGACTACGTACCATATCCCAATCGCAAGGGCCTAGCGGGGGGGAGTCTTGAGCGATTTTCGCAGATTGAAATTTTGCATTACTGGAATATTTGGCTTTTAATTAAGGTTTGAACTTTGCGTTGTACGTGTTTAATGTTTTAATATTTCCAAAACATACATTTTTAGGAAATTACACTCAAAAGTAATTATTTTTAAATATATCGACATTTTTTCGTGCGTGTAAAATTTATATTATAAAATCATTAAATCTTATTATGATCTAACTGAAAATTCTCAAGAGCAATATTTGTGAAATTTTCGGAAACTTTACTCGCTACGTCTTTTGATATAATTAGCCAACATTAATACGGTTTCTAATTAAACTAGCAGATTGATTTTGTCATGTGGATACAGACAGCAGATCAACGCTCGATTTGTTCCTATACTCTTTCCTATACCGTAGAAAAAATATATAGGCTGTTCTTGTAATAGCCAACACGTGTTGATGGAAAATGCATGGCTGGAAGACAATATTTATTACTTAAATTTAAATAAGTAATTATCACAAAAACATATTGTTTCAATAATATAAGTACCTTGACGTAGGTACAATACATCATGACTACACTCGTATTAGTTATACACAGGAAGGCCTGCTTATCCCTGAAGGAATTTTATCGAATGTTACTTTTGGGTTTGATTATTGTAGTCGTTCACAACAAGAAAATTTGTAGGAAAATATGTGAGATGTGTCCGGGTTACTCACGCGTGAGAATTAATACAGCATGCAAGTAATCTGCAGCGCGGATTGTCGTTCGGTGGGCCATATTACGAGTATGTTTTATGGCGAATATTATTCGCATCTCTACTTTTTTATTATGTAATCCGGTATGGGTGCCTGAGTCGAAGGGGCCAAAGCACATGCTCCGACCAGCCAATATCACCTCCGAGAAGGTAGGTGCCATACCGGAGACTTCCCTGGATTGCTGGCTATCCTGAACTAGAAGAGAACACAACCGAGGCTGCTATGCGGTCATCTTACATCCAGTACGGTGGTACCAAACCAACCCAGTCGGCTACAATTTGAGCCTACCACCTAGTAAGGGGCAAGGGAAGGGACCTACAGTTTTACACCGGTTCCGAACGGTGAAGCAGCAGAGGTGTAGGTGTGCACGTAAATTTTTTCGACAGAAAAAACTCGTTGGTACACGCCGACTGGATTCGAACCTCGGACCTCTCGCATGAGAAGCCGATGCCGAAACCACTCGGCCACCCGCCGCTACTGCACGGGTGGCAGTACTGATCGAATACAGTCCATAAGGAGGTAATCGTGATGGCTCGCCCATGAAACTGAACGCTTTGTAGATCCAGAGATCAGATGCTAGACGAGTGACTCGAGCGAGATCCCATCATAGTGAAGCCCGTAAGTAAATCAACGTAACGAAGTGCGCTGGTGACGCGCGCCGGAGCGCGGTCGCGGCACGCGCGCGCGGAGCGGACGCGCGGCCGCGTGCGCACGCCACGCGCCGCCCACTCCCACCGATTATGCGCTCTTACTGTCACCGGGCCTCAGACTCAATCACACGAGAGCAATCCGCATCTGGCACAAGATATTTTGAACACTCAGTTCAGGCAAGCACTCGTATTATATAAGTTATGCACATGCTCCAGAAACAAGTGACCGATTATGTGCTTTCGGAGCGGCCAGCACTGCGTCTGCGAACACCTTCGCTGCAAATAGCTGGCGAGCACCGTGCCTAATATTTTGTTATAAAAATTGTAGCGTTATCTAATGGTTTACACTACACTGTACAGAGTCAGTAATGGCTTCCGCGCTTTTACTTTTTTTTTTATGGGAACTGACACGGTTGGCTACATCACCTACAACTTCCGTTATGTCAGCCCATAACACCGGATGAACTTGGTGCCACGTCAGTCAGTGCTTCCCTTCGGTCGTGCCGGCTAGACTGAACTGGACGGAAAACACAAACTATTTACATAGCCGTTTCGACCGACCTTTCATTCAGTGCGGTGGTACCAACCCGGGCGGGCTAAACCCTACCACCTAGTAATATAAGAAGGGAGTCATATCCCTTAATCGCCTTTTACGACATACACGGGGAGAGATGCAGTGGGGCTATTCTTTTAAAGTACCGGCCCCACACGGTACAGTAATATAAGAAGTCATATACTTCAGACCTAATAGATAATAAAATATAATTTTGTTTTAGGTTACTAGAGCGGAGCGCGCTGCGGGGCGGCGCGGAGGAGCGGGGTAGGTGTAGCAGGGTTCCTGTCGCACCCCGAGCGGCGGCGCGCCGCCGCTCGGGGTGCGACAGGCGTTGTGCGTTGTCAACTGCAGCAGTCGATTATCGTAAAATAAAAAATGAGACCCCGAGCGGCGATAAAGAACGGGTAGAGCGGCGAAACTATTTCCACCCGCGCCCCCCGCGCCGCGAATATCTCCGACAGTTTATCGACTGAGAGATAAGTATCCGAGTGAGACATCGACGGTGACATTTGAAATATGATCGCACGGGAGCGGCGGCAGCGGCGCGACGTAGCGGAGGCGGAGGCTCCCCGGGGCCCGGGGCGACTCCCGAGCAGCACCGGGGGCTCCCGGCACGTGCGTCGAATATTCAAATTTGGCCCGCACGCGGCCGACCCCCGTGTTGGCTAAATAGACGCGCCGCCGCGGCCGCACTGCGCTCTGGCGACGACGACGCCGCTCCGCCGCCGCCAGCGCCCGGCCCACCCACTTACCGGAGGGTCGGACCTATGTAATCGAATTTGAAAATTATTCTAAAACACTGAATAATGTATTTGTGAGCGGGACTACAGCGGAGCGTTGCCTGCGACCCTTTCGCCCGGGGCGCGGGCGCGGACGGCCCGCAATATGTGTGCGAGTTCGCTGATTTTTTAAATAAATTAAAGTTAATCAAGTGGGTATGCGCACATAAACGGATTAACTTGGCTCTGATTTGACTTTCTGAAATAGATTTTCGAGGGGAATATAGTGCTTTATTCGAATGTTACTATTTAAATGTTTCCTATGAGGTGTTGTCTGTCTTAATACTCCATAACAACCATTTGTTCGGTGCACGTATTTTGTCTAGTCTAATACCTGCATATATAGGTATATTTTAAAGAAAGTGTTGGATTGGATATATTTTAATAGAAACATTAAAATGGGAAAATAATATTTACAAATACTCATTATTCGATAGCAAAACTACAATTTTACTTCAGTTTATCGCCAATTCAATTATTCTAACTAAGTATAAAATGTTTTCATTCATTCCATTTTAAGGAATTATTCCGATGTATCCAGAGGTATCCGATTTCACGCGGCCAGCCGCTGACATCCAAATGGGATTTAGCATGACGGATATGACAAGATGTGTCGGTGAATGTGACAAGATGTGTCAGAGAGTGTGGCGAATGTCGCGACCGGCGCGCGCGCACGTGTCGCCAACTGTCGCGCATTCGAAATTCGAACACTAGCGCAAAAGCAGCTGCTCTTTCTTTTGTAGATAGAAATGGAAAACTGAGTTTACTTTTTTGTAGGTATTAAATAGGACAGCATGGCAATAAATTTTCTTGATTTTACTATTATTGTGCCAGTTTATGATTTGGGTTTATAGCTACGTAAAGAGAACTAGATACCTATTTATAGGATACATTTTAAATATCCGTCTCTCGCGTACGCAGAAATTAGGAACGACAAACAAAGCCTATAGTCGGCTCTAAAAATGAAAACACTCAAGTTATAGTGAACTTACATTTCACTAAACTTTATTAGTTACTTAAGTACTTATACGCAGTATCGATTCTCAATCATGATCACCTCAGCACCAGACAGCGTCTCGAAGCATTTCATTTTCGAGATAAAAAATATAACCCCCATGAATTTGGAATGAAAATTTGGCAAATTTATTCCGAAATCAAATATTGAATAAGACAATATTATTTCATGCGCTACATTGAGTTTTATTGCGCTATGAATATATTTCTTCGGCGCGCTGATTCGCTACGGAGAGGGTCACAGGCCGCGCCGGGGTGAGGCAGGAGGGGCGGATAGAGGCGGGAGGGGAGCGGACCGCCATTAGCACCGATATGAAATTAAAATTAAAATGTGAAATAAAAAACTGCGAGCACTCTCCAGCGACCGCCGAGTGCAGCACTGAGATGTGCCGGAACAGGAAAAACTATCGAGTAGCACTTCTCCGTCGTACATTCTTCGGAAGCCTAGATGATAAGCACTGATCTATAGACATTTCTGTCTTCAAAGCTCACTATTAATAAAAAGGAATTGCAATCATAGGCTGCCATATCATCAGTCATAGAACTTGGAATGTGTTCCGCTCAAGAAATGTTTATATTTCCGTATTTGTTCAGTTCGGCATATCTGAGTCTTTTCATTGGTTGAGACCTGTCTTACATTCCTAGTAGATATCTTAGGTTTCCGTTACTGAAGCCTATTACTACACCTACGCCGTCTGTCTGTCTGTCTCTACGTCCGTCCGAGGACGTTTTAAACCGTAGTAGGTAGCCGGTTGAATGTTCACAGAATGCATGTTATTAAGGCGGATATAATAATACAATATAGTAAAAAGAAGAAAAGGGGGGTCCCCATACTAGAAACATTTTTTCCCAAAGCTTTCTTTTTGTTTGTGCTCTATCGTAAAAATTATTATACATATAAGCGTCAAACTTGGTGTGATTATATTGCAAACTCTAAAGTAAAACAAGAAATAATAAAAACCTACCAATTACGTGGTGCTACAGAAACTTCGGTGAGCGAGTCCAACTCGCACTTGGCCGGTTTTTTTTAAGAAAACCAGCATGGACTTATGTGCATGGGGAACAATTATTCAGTCGACAAGGCAAAATCACCTCTTCTTGCGAAACTTCGCTCAGTGAGGTGCTGTGCTATGCCAACAGATTTGCGAGTTCTAGTCTGTTAATACGATTGAAGACTCCAAAGTTAAAGAAAACACTAGCCGGAAGGCAGTTCCACACCCTAGCGTTTCGGAAAAGGAACAGTTTTGAGAAACGATGTGTTCTCGTAATCCAAAATCTCAAGAAAAACAGCGTGCTGAGCGACTATCGACGAATAACTGCGAGTTCTGCGACTAGTGTTGCGGAGATAGGACGGATGCTAATTCCTCAGAGCAGCGCCTACCTTTAAAACACTAAGCGAATTCACAAAACGTCAGAGACTCAAGCTATGTAGCTAGACTATCTGTGTACCAACAAGAAGGATGGCTCGGCGATATATCGAGACTGTATCGACGCTGCTGTGTCAATTTCAATATGACACATTGTGTCAACCCGAATTTGTTGTGTTTGCCATAAATTTCCTGACTGTCTACAATTGCACTGTTGAATGGTTGCATTTACTTTCCCAGGTCAACGGCCTCTCCACATATTTCCAGAGCCAACTATCACCCTTGTAGTGCAGTGCGATGCGGGGTGAGCCGCGCTTGGGGCGCCACTCCATGATTTGGTTTTTCGATTCGTTACGCCGTCAAACTACCCTCGAAAGTGCCGCCGCTGCCCCGCTGAACTACCCTCACTATTATTTATATGTTGGTTGAGTGCTGCTTCTAATAACGCATGCAGAGGATTATAGATTGCTGCCGATGGGAAGGTGATGTGATGGATCGATTTAATAGATACTTGAGTGAGTAAGGTTAATATTATACCTTTATTTTTTATTCTTAAGAAGCCAGTTATGGTTGGCTACAGCAACACCACCTCTACACCTCTAAATCTCTACACCTCTACACCTCTATACCTCTACACCTTTAGACGCGTGATGCCATAAAACTTGTTCGTGTAGGAATTGGGTGACATATCAGTGCTTCTACTCATAATTGGACAGAAAACAAGGATTTTTCGTAGGCGTTTCCACCGATCTTAATTCAGTGCGGTGGTATCAATGCAGACGGGTTTAACCATATCATTCACTAGTACAGAATTTGGAGTGATCTACAGTTTTTCATGCTTAAATCCTGACCATGTTTACGAAGGAGATGCTCCCATCAAATTCGGAAGGGGAAATAAAACGAAACGCCAATGGATATCAAACGCCTTTCACACATTAAGAAGGTTTATTTCTTCAACAATTCTTTATAATTCACAAAGTGACGTCACGTCTCCACTGCAAGCTTGAGCCGCCTTTTCACCGCCGAAGGATCTGATGAATGTAAAAATACATGTGAGAGAATGAGGCCCTTCGCTATCTACGCGGATGACCCTTCGTCCATATTCGGTCTACTAAGTTCGCGCACCAGAACAAATCAAGCGAAGTTCCGCGAGGGAACACGCATGCGTTGCCTTACACTGCACACTTCAATATGTATTCGTATATTTGTGTTTTCACGAACTGATATACTTTTCGATGTGTAAACAAACATCATGTAGGTAGAAACACAGCATAAGCCGTGCGCGTTATATAGCTCGGTGGTAAGCATCTATACCGGGACCCAGAGGGTTTTTCGGGGATGAAGTGAAATGTGGATTTGTTAACGGTAACACTAGTAAACAGTAACACTAGTAACAGCAACACTAATAACAGTAACACTAGTGACAGTAACATTAGTAACAGCAACACTAATAACAGTGACACCTTGCCAGTGAGATATTGCTGATGGTACAAGCACAAGCCAGGTAAGAACAGAATCTCTGGAAGCGTGGTAGAGTAACACAAAATATCATATTCATAACATACTTAAGGCAACACTTACTTTTGCTCGCGACTTCGCTCACTTGTAATATTGAACAGATCACTAATTTGGGGCGTTATCTATTCCTCTGTAAAATTTCAAGTAACCAAGTGGCCCATAAAATGTGTTTACTCTGTGGTCATAGTCAATTCAATTTAAATTCTTTATTTGTCTGTTCGATACATTCAATACACTTAGACATGCCAGTAATCAGTATACAATGCTTCTAATTCTATTTCGAACCAAGCAAAAATTCAGTTCCATATGAATTTTATCATTTTAGAGACAATATGGACAAAGCAATGAAATAGCTCTGTTTCATTCATTTGTAAATTTTGTTAAAAAATAACATATAAAGCTACGAGTATGTAAAACACAGGTGGGATAGCCAAGGAAGGAGATAGGCGAGAGTGTAGGTAGTGCGCGGTACACAGGTCGTGTGTCTGCGGCCCCGGGCTAGCCGCCTCCGCCGCGGCCCCGCGCCGTCCCCGGGCTCCGCCCACGCAGCGAGGTCAGACCAATATTTACCTCGAGCGGTCTCGGCGTGCTCATATATTAACCATACACGACGAGATGACGAGCCAGCCAGCCGCTATAAGGGAAAATACGGACATACCCGTCTGTATCGTATCTCTACATCCTTTAATGCACGATATGAAAACAAGTTATTGTTCAAGAGTAAATTGTACTAACCATAGTACCAGCATATGAATGTTCAATACGCATATACAAAATACAAGAATAATTGCTTGTCCTCCTATATGACGAATTTTACTAATTTACTAATTCAGGTGCTAGTACACTAGCACAAAAAATAATAAATTCACTTATCAACGTAGGAAATAAAATGAAAAGAACCAAAGATCTTACGTATACTATCCTTTTGTTGTCCATATTGAACTTTTGAGAACAAATCGTTTCTCAAATTAGTTTCTTTGTCTCACCACCAGCATTTGGAACTTTCTTCAGGCGAGTGTGTTTCCCGAATCCTTTGACCTGGAGGTCTTCAAATGTCGTATCAATAGGCCGAACGGCCCAATAACAGTCCGCAAATCTGCTAACATGGCTTCACACTGAGCGTCTCCCGACATATCATTAAAAAAAACTAATCAAAGTCTTTGGCCAAACCCAACGGCTTGGATACGAGCTGAGCAACGCTGAATATGTATTTGTATCGTTACTGGAACTTCCTTTCAGTTGCAATACCCACAATTCTTTATTATTTTTAATGTTTAGTCCTCGTCACCCAAAGATGCCCAAAGGTTGAGTGGAGAAAACACTTATTTCATAGGTTAGTAAAATTATTTTAAAGTTATAATATAACTTTTTTTGGCGCACTGCCGTATTTCTTTACTTCCTTTTATGTAATGTTTTATTATTTATTTTTTTTTTTTTGATGAGGATTTTTAAGTATTAAATTTTGTACAATAAAACTAGTTATAATATATTATTTCAAATCGGACTGTACTGTTACATTTTATATTGCTGACGTAGAAGTCACGTCCACTATCACCCCGGGCTCGGTAGCCCAACGACAAGCTCTGCCGCTGCCGGCAAAACAAACACTATTTTTATGACAAAATAATTTATTGTCGAGCGCTCAACTTTAATAGCTTCCGAGCTGGGCTGGGGCCTCTACAGACTACGCCGGCACAGGCACCCCCTCTGTGCAGCTCGAGTGTCCAACGTCCTACATAGGGTAAAGGTATAAGGCGATGATTTGGTATCTCATGTATATCTATGTGAAAATAAACATACTTACATACAAACATGTGTTGTTTATTGCACCCGAAATGGGTAGCTGTACTCGAAGTCGGAGCCTCAGGCGCAGCTAATTTCACCCCGAGGAGGCCAGTCCGGCTTGTAGGCGGACTAAAGTCGCAAGGGACCGTAACCCTAAAAAGGTGCTCATACAATTAAGTTAAAACAAAAAGTTAAAATAACATGAAGACCTGCATGATAGTCCTGTATCATGTAGTCTTCATCAGAGAAGAGTACAAAATACGAACACAAGAGTACGAACTACAGACCGACATGAAAACAATAAGGCAAAAACCGCAGAACAAAAAACGAGTATATAAATGTCCCGATGACTGCGCACCACAAGTAAGCGTAGCTCCGCGCACTTGATCTCCGCCCACCAGTCCCCTGACTTATTAGTTATTAATGTCACGGAAACCAGCAAAGAAAAAATATGCCTTATTGTTTGTGCTATGTTACTTACAGTGCAAAAACCATAGCCGCTCAAAGATTGTTTCTAAAAGTATACGTACCTATTCAATTAAAACTTAGAGGTATCGAAACTCACAAATGTTTTGTACCGGAATATGATTAGGTTCGGTTAGGTTACTAATGAAAATGATTCATGGTACTTCTTCAAATGGGTATTCGTAATATTCAAATCTCACTGAGTACCAACCGAGGTACCAACAACCTAATCTCCAAACACTCAAAAGTCAAATTCACCGCATCCCTCAACTATCCAAGTTTTAATAACGCGTAACCCTCGCATAATAAATAATGCCTCCTCCAAGACGCAATCTGGTTTGCAAATAAACCGCATTCTCTAAATGGGGGTGAAAAAAAGCGCGGTGCGGATGTCAAAACGTCGGTCCGCGACGCCATTTTCGCGATGGCCGCCGGATAAATTGAAACGTATAGACGGGTCATTAACTTATTGAACACGCTCCTCAGTTGCAAATGGTGTGCTAAAGACAAAACTAGAAATATATGTCTATCTCTGTCCTACTTGTTGATTCACGTACATTATTAGGTGTAAATCATTATCAACACGCATGTTACGAGCCGTCTGAAAGGCTATCAAAGTCGAATGAACGACGTACGAATTTCTTATTTCGAAAATATTATAGGGGGAAGAGTTGCACCAAACCGCTAGATGGGTTGGATAATTTGTCCATTCAATATTTTTTAAACGGGCGAAATTTGTTCATCTTTCATTATTTACTTAAACGGTAACCCATGGTAGACAGACCATTTAATGTTATAATAGTGGAGAAGAATGTTATAGATTTTTTTATGGAAACTGACACGGTTGGCTACATCACCCACAACACCCGTGATGTCAGCCTATAACATCGGATGAACTAGGTGCCATGTCAGTGCTTCCCTTCATTTCATGTCGGCTACACTGAACTGGACGGAAAACACGCACTATTTACATAGCCGTTTCGACTGACTTTTCATTCAGTGCTGTGGTACCAACCCGGGCGGGATAAACTCAACCACCTAGTAAGGTAAGAAGGGAAGGGACCTACGTTTTATAACGTGTAATCCGAACCACGGTCAGTCTCCAACGGTCGAGCGGTCACCCATCCAAGTACTGACCGCGCTCAGGGTTGCTTAACACCAGTCGACCGACCGCACCACTGAGCTACCGAGGCTGACATTACATTGTATACATTGTACAACAGCATTTCTATGCTTTAGAATTCTTCGCTGGCCGCCATTTTCGCAGGCGCGGCGATATTGGCGCGAAAACAAGCCAAGGCCTAATGTGGTCGATGTTGTCTTAACAACTACGAGATAGCGAACACTTCCTTTCGAGCGGGAGGACAAGGCGACCTCTCGAGGTGCACTCAAACTCTTGTCGATATTTTCTGTGGATTTCTTAAAAGGATCTTGACAGTCGTTTCAGCGGTAACGTTTTGTATGTTCTTCCGATGCTGAGAATATGGTCTTTAAGGTTTCATTTGAGGTTTATAATGGCATGCATTAACGCAATTAAGGACCAAATCCGTATTAATAATAACAACATGTGTCCCGTTTAGATTTTTTTCTATAGATATTTCTCTAAGGATTGAAAACGATCGCTCTTGAAAGTGTTTTTTACGCCAGATTTTTAGTCCTATATATCGATAAGAAAAAAAAATCCCCATCCCTACTGTATTTCCTGGCATCCTCGACCAGAAATAGGGCATCAGTACAAGGCGGACGAGGAGGGGCCGAGAAATCTCGCAACGAGGAAAAATAAAGAAGTAAAAATGACAAGACGTTATTTGCATCTCACTAATGGCCGCCGCCGCGCCGCCGTCGGGAGGAGGGAAAGGGCCGGCGGAGGGAAGGGGGGGGGGGGGGGGTGGTAATGCCGGGGTAGATGAACAAATATTGCTTTATCCACTCGCAAAATTTATTCTAACTGGGATTTTATACGCCATTTCGTTTTAGTCAGAAAGCGTGGATTTTACATTTTTCTCGGAAACTCTCTTTTTACATGATTGGCGCCCATTATTTACATCACATTCAGCTGCGCGAGTATCCATCCCGTTTCTCCGCTTATTACCTGCGAGGAGAAATCCGTATTGATTGTATTGAAATATTTTCAAATCGTTTATTGATAACTCATTCATATACGCATCTATATTTTTTTATAGACAATCGGCACGAGGGCATGTGCCCAAAAGTTCAAAAGGGGAACAGTCACATCCAATAATACCGCTTCTCGTGAAATACGCTTATATAGGCACCATGCTAGCTGTGAGGCGGACAAAAGACTGTTGTCTAACTTATTAACGCGTCTTTTGAAGATCCCCAGGTTATAAATTAGGTAGTAGAGTACACTTACCGAAAGACCATATTTTGGTCGTACGACATGAGGAACGGGTAAAATTTATGAAGGACTGGATGAATTTAGAAACTAAAACAAAAAATCTACAGATCTCACGCTACGCGCAACTATCACATCCGCGTACCTCTCATATCTGCGAAACTACAAGTAAATGTCACAATTTCATAAATCGGGGCACTATACTCGAACGAAAACATAAACATTTTCAATGTTAAAACCGGCCAAGTGCGAGTCGGACTCGCGCACCGATATTTTTCTGCAACACGAAAGAAAACGTTGAAAAAAAACGTTTCTTGTATGGGGACGACCCTTAATTTTGATAATTTTTAACTTTTTTTATTATTTGTTGTTATATCCGCCATAATAAATAACACATATTATTCTGTGAAAATTTCAATCGGCTAGCTCTTACGGTTTTAAAGATACAGCCATCGTACGGACGGACGGACAGACGGCGTAGGCTTTAGTAATAGGCTTCCGTACGAGGTACGGAAACCTAAAAAGCTTTACATGTCTATAAATACGTACGACGTACGTTAGGCAAATTCTATTTCTATGTAGTATAGTCTGACAGCCGTTCATCCGGTAATTTCGCCTATTGCCAATTAATTTGTTTTATCCATGATTTATGTACAACAAGTACTGTAACTTTTCGGTTTTATCATTGTTTTGCGCTCGTTCGTAAGTAACTCTGTATGTTTTGTTATAGAGTGTCTTATGCGGGGGAAGGTACCCGCGAGAGCATTCTACAGAGGATTAAGACTTGGACGTGGTCGTGGGCGCAGCTCGGGTCTATCGTTATTATTATGTCAGCTGGGAAGACGTCAGAGTCGACTAGACCTCCCGTCCTTGGATAAAATATGAATAATAGTAGAAAGAAGGAAAGAAAATTCTTTATTGCTCCAGTAAACATTAAACAGTATCAAATACATTGGAAAATGTACATAAGGTGCAAAGGCGGACTTCCCCCTTACAGAGATTTCTTACAGTCAACCTTTGGATGTTTGAAATTCGATAATATAGTGGAATGTAAGATAGTATTATTACTGAGATTATTATGTTGTGGTCGAAAATATTTGTGAAAAAATTAAATCTCGATTAACTGCTAGATGGAAAGAAGTAGTGAAATCGGATTTGCAGTCAAATTCAACGTTGTAGACGTATAACGTATGTATGAATAAAGTACTAAGTCATCGTCCATTTCGGTGGGGGGTCGATAGGTCTGGGCGTCAGCTTCTCTTGCGAGAGGTCCGAGGTTCGAATCCGTTCGGCGTGTACCAATGAGTTTTTTCTGACCGAAAAATTTGGGTACGTGCATACCCACACCTGCTGCTTCACCGTTCGGAACCGGTGTAAAATTGTAGGCCCCTTCCCTTGCCCCTGACTAGGTGGTAGGCTCAAATTATAGCCGACTGGGTTGGTACCACCTTACTGGATGTAAGGTAGCCGCATAGCAGCCTCTGCTGTGTTCTCTTCTACTCCAGTATAGCCAGCAATCCAAAGGGAAGTCAAGTGCCATATCGGAGTATGGCACCTGCCTTCTCGGAGGTGATATTAGCTGGTCGAAGCATGTGCTTTGGCCCCTCTGACTCTGCCACCCATACCGGATTACATAAAAACTATATTTATTAAAATACTAATTGGCTTCCTGAAACTTGGACGTTGCAAAATTTGAGAGATACTTAATATAAATCGACCTTCGCACATGGGAAGCAGCATATATTTGGAAGCTGGGAGCCTACCACTCCCCTGGTCTCAACGCTCAACACTAAGGTTACAAACGTCAATTTTTTTTTTCAATTTATTTTTAATTTTTTTTTTTTTTTTTTTATTTTTTTTTTTAATCTATAGATCTGTGTTTGTCATGTCATGGTAACAGTGTCATTAACCAATGACATTGTTACCATGACAAACTTTTGTAAATAAACAATATTTTATTCATATCATAATACATAATTACTGAAGACGGCATTCGCCGAAATATATAAAATGTGTATAAAAAAAACATGTGTTCTTTTTCAATAATTAATATAAATAGCCGACATGAAATGAAGGGAAGCACTGAAATGGCACCTAGTTCACCCGGTGGTATGGGCTGACATCACGGATGTTGTAGGTGACCAACCGTGACCAACCGTGTCAGTTTAAAAAAAAAAAAGATTCACATTCGCTGCGTAAAGCCAGGTCTAATAGCACGTCCTCCCAAGATTTAAATAAAAAGTCAGTAGTAGAATATCTGAGAACGTCCGCGTCGCGTCGGGGAGCGGAGGTGTACGCTGTGTATTGTCGTGTATTAGTGTGTAATGAATACAGATCGCTTCGCAAACTGCTTCTTATTGTGTGTAATGAGACGCGTGCTCTGCTCACCATCAACATATCGTTCAAGTTTTTACGCTCTAGGCTACACTATGTATTTGTATATGCATCGACTTTGCCTTCATATAGAAAACTGAATAGACTGTAATGGAAACTCTCCGTTGCGCACCAGTAATATAATAGACATGCTTAACAAGGTAAACTAAACTGCCTCACACGCTATCGACAGAATTCGTTTATAATCAGAGCCAGCAAAAAGTACAATAGTGACTACAAGGAAGTGGACTTATTCAATGACAGCTTATAGAGGGTTAAGAAGTTAGCGCATGATAGATTTTTTAACCGACTTCCAAAAAAGGAGGAGGTTCTCAATTCGTCTGTATGTTTTTTTTTTTTTATTTTTTTTTTTATTTTTTTTTTTATTTTTTTGTATGTTTGTTACGCGATTTCTCCGTCAATTGAGGGCCGATTTAGAAAATTCTTTTTTTGTTAGTTAGGTCATACTTCCGAGGTGGTCCCATTTCAATTTTATTGAAATTGGTTGAGTGGTTTTCGAAAAATCAGCATAATACTATAGTGTGTGGTTACCTTCAGCAAAACTTGTGATGTGGTCGTATTCGGCAATTTTCAGTTTGATAAATTAGTATGGTGTGTGGTTACCTTCAGCAAAACTTTTGTGATGTGGACTTATTCAGCAATTTGCAGTCTGACACATATGGCGAATAATTCTGTACCACTTCAATCGATTTCGATTATTCTTATTTATGTAATATTACTAAAAAGAATGAAATAAAAACTGTTTTAAAAAATATTAAACCGATTTCAAAAAAACAAAAAAACAAAAAGAACTAAAAAGTATTAAATACCTAATATTTTGAAATTTTCTCTGTCCTGTTGAAATACATGAATCGATATTTACTAGTGATACATATTCGGACCCTTGTTTCATGAATATTCTAAATTTGAAATTTTTTATCTTTTCCGACCGGCCAGGTGCGCATAATTTATTATGGTACCTGACCGGTACCTACTGTACCGAGTACCATCGAGCTGGTCTGATGATGGAGACAGAAGGTGGCCATAGGAACTCCTAAACTACACATGATAAACCCATCGTGTTTGGGCTCGTTGCATTTGTCTTCACGAGAAATTTACTTTAGACCTAAGAGATTCTCAATTCGACAGTATGTTTTCTTTTTTTTTATGTTTGTTACGCGATTACTCCGTCAATTGTGGGCCGATTTTGAAAATTCTTTTTTTTTTTATTTGAAAGGGGATAACCCTGAGGTTTTTGAAGTGAAAACTTCTTTAGCGGCGCTTGGCACTTTTTTAGGTGGGTAAAAAATGTATAACTCGCGACATCGCGTCAGCGTCATTTTTAAAATGAAACCTTAAGTCATTGCATTAAGGGTTAAGTTAGAGTGGCACGGGATCTGCCGGCACTCCCGGAGTGCAACTGTTAAGTAGGGTTCGGTAACACGTTTATGTCTGTCCATTCTACTAAGTTCTGCAAAATGAATGTAGGGTTCCGTAACAAATGCATGTCTGTCTGTTCTACTAAATTTAACATTTATTTCAAAATGAATGTAGGGTTCCGTAACAAATGCATGTCTATCCGTTCTACTAAATTTTACAATTTTCAACCAAGGTCCTCCGACGGTTATTTTATAATAAAAGTAGGGTTCCGTAACACGTTTATGTCTGTCCATTCTACTAAGTTCTGCAAGATGAATGTAGGGTTCCGTGACAAATGCATGTCTGTCCGTTCTACAAAATTTAACATTTATTTCAAAATGAATGTAGGGTTCCGTAACAAATGTATGTCTGTCCGTTCTACTAAATTTTACAATTTTCAACCAAGGCCCTCCGACGGTTATTTTATAATAAAAGTAGGGTTCCGTAACAAATGTATGTCTGTCCGTTCTACTAAATTTCACAATTTTCAACCAAGGTCCTCCGACGGTTATTTTATAATAAAAGTAGGGTTCCGTAACATGTTTATGTCTGTCCATTCTACTAAGTTCTGCAACATCACCTACGACGTCCGTGATGTCAGCCCATAACACCGGGTAAACTAAGTGCCATGTCAGTACTTCCCCCTTTGATCGTACTGACTACACTGAACTGGTCGGAAAACACAAACTATTTACATAGCCGTTTCGACCGACGTTTAATTCAGTGCGGTGGTACCAACCCGGTCAGGTTAAACCCTACCACCAAGTAAGATTAGGAGGGAAGGGACCTACAGTTTTACGAGGAATCCGAACCTCGGTCAGCCTCCAACGGTCAGCGGTCACCCATCCAAGTACTGACCGCACCCAGCGTTGCTTAACATTCAATAGCGACAGTTGACTGTCTGCACCACTGAGCTATCGAAGCTGACGTGGTCCTATTTTAATTGGGTCAAGATCGGATTGGAAAGCGAGGCGGAATCGCGAGGCCGAAGGCCGAGCGATTCCGCCGAGTACATTAATAGCAAAAATTACTAAAAAAAACTGTGAAATAAAAAAAAGTTTTAAAAAACATAAAACCGACTTCCTAAAAAAAGGAAAACTAAAAAACTATTCAAAATAAAAATATAAAAACCGCCTTCAAAAATATATGAAATAAAAACCTAAAAAAAAAAACGAACCCTAGAGTTGAAGGCGGTGCTAAAGCAAGCAAAAATGATGCATGAAAGAAAACATGAGTGGATGATAATATCCTTTGTGATTTGTGTAGCCTTTTTAGCACCGCCTTCAACTCTAGGGTTCGTTTTTTTTTTTAGGTTTTTATTTCATATATTTTTGAAGGCGGTTTTTATATTTTTATTTTGAATAGTTTTTTAGTTTTCCTTTTTTTAGGAAGTCGGTTTTATGTTTTTTTTGTTAGTACTAAGTGACGGAATACTTTATCTGTTTTTATTATTTTAGTAATAGTACCATGTAATGTTTGTTTAGCTTAGTTTAGTTTTTTATCTTAATTTTGGCAAGTGAATTAAACCGTTCTGTTTTAATTTAATTAATTAGTTATTTTAAATTATTATACTTTATTTATCAGTTTTAATTTGTTTAAATGTATTTTTCTTTCTCTTACGCTATCATATACATAGATGTATCTGTACTGACCTATTAGCGGTGTATATGTGACCCATTGTATTATTGTAAATTTTATGTTGATCACACTGTTGGTTACTCTAAATAAATAAAATAAAATAAAATAGAAACATAAATAAGTAAGAGGTAAGATAATAAGAAAAAAGTAGCATAAACGCGGGACCTATCAGTAGGAGTGATTTTGTCCAGTCAACCCTTATGAATATTAGAGCAACGCGCAGATACTTACGTTGTGTCTTTAACATTTAGGCTTAAAAATAATAAAACAAATAATTATTGAATCGTTGGTACCTACCAACAGCAGTTCATAGGTACGAATCACACACAGACCATGTTCTGTGGCACGAATATATCTAGCAGCTAGCTAGCACTTAATCGCTACGGGCTCGGAGGAGCGTGGGGCGGAGTGAGGGCGAGGCGCCGGGCGGGGGTGGGGGCGCGCGGGGTCGCGTTATCTAAATGGCCTGTCCGCACCGAGATAGCCTCCCCTTTAGGACGCGCCCTCACCTTGCTTACACCTACTCAGCGACCTCTTTCGTTTTATGGTCTCGGAACTCGCCTCGAATACAAATAGCTGGAGTGTAGGTGCGGGGCTCGGAGCCAAAATAAACATTTTGTCTCGTTTCTCTAAGGTTCAGTTACCTGGGCACAAAGTCAAAAATCAGACTTACCTGATTAATTTTTCCGTACTAAATAACCCGCCAGTAAGACTCCATACATGCAGGTTCCGGGAAATTTACTACATATATCAGTTTCACGAAACATAGATATGTAATTTCAGAACTTAAGAGGATTCTACTAGTCAACTCGCATGATTTACTCTGAAAAAAAATATGTAAAAAAGCGTACCTTTGAAAACGGTAAAGGAAAAAAGAAAAACCTATTAATTATTTACTTCAAATAAGGGCAGAATTCTGTGCTTTGCTCCTAATATGGTCAATATTTTATGCTTAGAAAACAATTGTGAAATGAGCCCTCAGAGGAAATATTTTTTAAATATTTATGTATAATGAGACAATTATTTAAATGCATATACATATAAAAAGCGTAAATTTTTTGAGGGATTTAGTTCAGAAATGTTACAATTTCTATCATTACGCTAATAACATATTAAAAAAATATATTTCTTAGCTATTTTGCGTCGGCGAGTGGGTCGGTCACAATAATAATTGCGTAAAGGCATCGTCGGCGCTCTTAACTTAAGGCCTTGCGTGCGGGTATATCTCGCTCGCTCTCGTTAGATGGGTTGGCAAAATGATTAGGTATAAAGATCCTGATTCTCCTCCCGCAGGCAATTTTCAGTGCATCCTTCGGTGTCAGCCAAATCATCAATCAATCTGCACAATATTCTGTTTTATTGTTGCAATACTCTTCAGATTGTCGAAATAATTTACTAGATTTCTCCCCACCCTTCTCCTCTCCTGTCTATCGAAGTGCACGAACCTTTACAACAAAGTATTCTACGGACGACATAAATGTATGCTCTGTTCGGAAGCTCAGCGAAATCGCCCCAACGGCACAGTTGATAACGGAAACGAAAGCTCAAGCGTATTTGTAATCCGCTTCAGTCGCCCTGTGCACTGAAGATAATTCTCAGCCGCGTCAGCTTTTCCCGCTTCCTCCTCGCGCTAGTCCGCAGCCGCATTCTGACGCTCGTCAGCGGCAATTACAGCATTCTGCCATTGCGGCGGCGGCGGGGGCGATGAGAATCGCCCTAGTCGAGAATACGAGAAACACAAGCACGTGGGAAAACTACCGCCATCCAGCGACCGGCCACGCTCTCCATCCCAGCCCCAGCGCTCGCCTCCTCCAGCGTTCGGAATTCAAATTTAGATAGAAGTTTAATGACGCGTTCACAAAGCGCGAGTTCTCGTAAATTTTACGGCCTCGCAATATTTTTTTATGAGAGATCGCGCCAACTATTACTGGTTTAACAGCGCGCGCCTCGTGAACCTCGTCCTTTTACAGGCTTTAATGAATGCCCTGATAAATGTGTTAACAGCTCGGACTTTATTTTTATGCCGCCTTTAAATTTAGCACAAATGAATTGATAATAAAGATACGACTCCGACCGAAGTCGCGAGCGTCCGCGGCGGCGGGGGCGCCGGGGGCGGCGGCGCGGCGGAGGCGGCGGGGGCGCGGTGCGGCAGCGGCAGCTCGCGGAGCGCGAATTTTATTGCCGACATTGTGCGATGTCTCTACAAAGTCGTTTTAGAGGATGTGCAAAGTGTTTACACAAAAATAACTACCCGTGCTTACGCCGCGCCGCCGCCTCCGCTCGCTCTGAAAGTGCTACACGTAGGAAAATAGCAACTTTGTTTCCAAAATGTGTGTCGTTCACAACCGCCTCGCAACCTCCTTGTACGCATAAATACTTACTAGGTAAGTAAATCAATCACAAAAAGGTTTCTTAGCTGGCGAGTTACTCTATTCGGCTATCCCGACACTGCTAGGTATAATATATAGCTATAATAAGGTATAGTATAATCTTTCTCGCCATACAATTTGTTCTTCCATTAATTCTTACGCCTATTCTAAGTATGCTATACTGTGACCTGCCGATGTAGAGGTGTGTGGCGCTGTACCGCAGTTTGATACTATTTACGACAACATAAAGATGTCTGCGGCAACCAGCGCAGCGGTCGGGAGCTGCGCGGACGCACGCAACGTGACGCATGCACGGCATACTTTTCTCTTTTAAAAGTGTTTTTACTCCCACCTGTGTCTAGAGACAAGCAGGCAGAACAGACGTCCCTATAGATATGTGGTTCTTGGTTGTTTACAACAATAATTTGTTATTATTGTTACCTAGTATGAAATTATTTACTGTGCGGCGGCGGGTGGCCGAGTGGTCTAGGCGTCAGCTTCTCTCCGCGAGAGGTCCGAGGTTCGAATCCAACCGGCGGGTAACAATGAGATTTTTCTGATATGAAAAAAAAAATACGTGTAAACCTTCACCCACTGCTCCGTAATTCGGATTCCATGTAAAAATGTAGGTCCACCGAATTTTCTGGAGGAAATCGCCTAAGGCATTAAACCCACCCTTGCCTCACATTAAGTGGCACAAATTAAATTATTAATATTTAGTGGAATAAAAACTCTCAAATATAGTGTTTCTATTGTATAAAGAAGTACCTTGGGCCTTTCACCAGCATGTTTTCCAGACTATTTATTCTAGATGAATATATACATTATTTTAATAACTTTATTTTAATTATTTTATTGTTTTATTTTATCCGTATATATAAACCTTATTCATACATGTAGAGATATTAATTAATTTAATTTTTTTATGAATTAGTATACATTTCGTTGCTATTTTTGACTTTGTACAAAAAACATCTTTAACATCTACCTAATTATTTTTGGTTCATGCTGCCATCATACTTTCTACAATATTTTTAGGATATTCTATTGATATTATTATCACGGAAGGCGTATCTCCACAACAATTCATAACACGAAAATGGTTTCATAGAGTTGCCTGGTTGTAATCAGCAAACACTCGATGCTATGAGGCGCCACCAACCCGGGCAGCAGTGTGGTGTGACACAGACCGCGGAATTAGATGTTATTCTTGAGAGGCGGGAGCAGGTTGTGGGGGCAGCTTATTGTGTCTATAAGCTGCTTTATGTTATATGTAACCTGACGTAGTTGGCTACTGACGACGTTTCATAGAGGTTTCGACCGACAGACCAGTTTACATAAATTCGAAATAAATAATGAACTCTAAATAAGTGTTTTAGTTCTTAAGCGTCCTGTTAATTATCCTTAATCCCCTCTATGGGTAATCGTTATCAGACATACCATGTGCAAATCAGTTAATCGTACAACATAGGGATTTGCCTTTGACTCTATCTCTGGGGGGGGCAGATCGAACCATACACCTACACCCCACAGATCCGCATGTGGTGTGGCGCGCGCGACGCGCGACGCGACGGTGCGTGCGTGGGCCCATCCTGGCCAGGCGCCATAACTTACTCGGTAACAAGACGCATTGAGCGCACTTCTGACTCCCGCCTCCTTCCTGCCTCCTGCATCAACCTCACAATGCCCTCGCTCGATACACGGCCTCATCAGATATACAGACTGATGCGTTTTTACTCACTGTAAGAAAATCGTTTCTGGTATCATAACATTCAGGTCGTGGATACTTATCAGTCCTGTTTCATTGCTCTCAAATGAGCTATAAGGAAGATTTTAGTATGAGTGTGCTTATCTGTTGTTCCGAATTAGCGAATAGTTCGTCCAAATAAATATGACTTGGGTTTATTTAAAAGTACCAAACGTGCGCTTTGAGAGACAGAGTTTAAAGCTCTTTGCGGTATGTGCTTTATGCCTGAAATGTAAATTTGTCCGAGAAAGCAACCTGTATAAGTTGGGCACGCGAGCGTGCTACTCCCACGTGTACGGCCGCCGGGCCCACCGCGCAACCGGTGCGGCCGCGGCCCGCACTTTATCACCAATAAATAATAAGTAATTCACGCCTTGCCCGCCTCGGCCTTATATCTCGCGCTAAATCTGGATTAGGCGCGGACACCGCGCGGTTGTGCGGTAATGCCGAGCGCCCGCGCCTATAATATACAGTTGTAAATCTGCAATCAGAGCTTAGGTTTTGTGATTTAAACAGCTTTGAAGGGCGTGGTTCGACTTTGATAAACATTTTCTTCATAGATAATGTTATATGTAAAAACAAGTTTCGTACAGTGAAAGTTTTTGTTTTATGTGATCCGGTATGGGTGGCTGAGTCGAAGGGGCCAAAGCACATGTTCCGACCAGCTAATATAACCTCCGAGAAGGTAGGTGCCATACCGGAGACTTCCCTGGATAGACTTTACTGAACTAGAGGAGAACACAACCGAGGTTGCTATGCGGCCATCTTACATCCAGTACGGTGGTACCGACGCAGTCGGCTACAATTTGAGCCTACCACCTAGTAAGGGGCAAGGGACCTACAGTTTTATTTAGGTTTTTTTATTAAGTTATTAATAATATGTATTTATAAAATTTTCTTTACCCTTATTTATGAGTAAAATTTTTATTTTTTTCTGTCTACTTCTTGCAGGGCAAGAATAAAGGTGGAAAAAGACAGAAAATTTGGTTGAAATAATGGATGTGGGTACCCACGTTGAAACATACAATAATTGCACGCGTGCATGTATCGCCATCGACTTTGATATTACTAACTAGCGCCTAGATAGCTCCGACAAGTTACTAATATTTATTCGGTGGCAAAGTCGAACAATTCAACCAAGATAATAATTCAATTTATTATCAAAATATAGTTTACACAAAAAAAATATTGCCAAACAGTGCTGTCTGTTGCGTCTGACTGCTCACATTTAAACTACTAAGTAATTTAAGCTCAAATGCCAAAAACATTTAGCTATTTAGATTCGAGACAACAATGAATAAATTTTGCTCCAAGTATCACCCGAAGAGGTAAAGGAAAACTTTCCAGACAGTCCTAAAATTGTCCATATAAATTCCATCTTACGTCGTTCGCTCTGTCGGCACCTGGGGCGATCAGTAGTCGGTTATACATACCCATAAAACCGGATGAACATTTAACCCACAATGTTGGGATGTGTGAAGCACGCATGTAATCAGGTGAGCGGCGGATGGGAGGCGGCGCGGCGGGCGGGGGTGGCGGCGTGTCGGGTCTGAGCTAATAAATTACCTAAAACAAGGAGCACGTCAGCTACCGGCTGAGGAGGCAGCAGGGCTGCCAAACAACATTCGTATATCGGGACGATAGATATGGTAAACGTTGCTGGGTATGTATTAATACCCATCAGTACCAAACCTCTCTTTCACCAGATTCAGGTTTATCATAAACCACTGTGAGTTTCGGAGGACGTAAGAGCAGAATTAATAAACATTTGATTGTAGGCGTCATATTTAGTAAAAGAAATAATACCTACTCTCCTTGACGGTATTGAGTATTGTATTTTTTTATATATTACGTAAAATTACATCACTATAAATAACATGGTTAACGGCACGGAAATCCCATATTTTCCAAATTTACGAGAGCGTGCTTGGCGATTTTTTCTATCAAGTCAAATAGATCAAATTGCATTTTAAGCTCATTGTTGGTAAGCAGTATGTCTTGTAGATTTCCATATATTTTTTGTAACATCAAGCTCACCGTAGGTTAAAAATATTAATCGGGAGAAACCTATTTTTGTTAGTGCTACGCCTGTAATACCACTTTTGTTTGGCAATCTTTTGTGATGCAAATAATAATCATATTAAGTTATTTAAGTAAGTATATGATTTTATAAATAATTAAAATTGTATTTCTTACCTTATGACCTGGCACAGTTCTTGGAAATAATATGTAGGTATTATACTCTCGCAACAAATAAAATAATTAGTTCGATTTCAGTATTTATGTACCTATCTCAGAACTCAAGGTATATTACCATAGCGAAGGAGATAGGCAGGTCTTCATGTCGGCGCCATTTCAGTATCCTCCCGATGTCGGCAAGATCTCGATGTCGGCACATCCCTCTGTCGTCAATGGCCCTGCAGACATCGTCGTCGGCGGCAAGCAGGGCGGTAATGGAAAGCATTAGCGGGACTAATGGCGCCGGACGGTGACGTTTAGACATAAATTCGCGTCAAATTTGGAACCCTCACGTGAGCGGGAGAGCCTGATTAGTTACCGTCCGCCCCTGCCGCCGTCACTGGAATCTCGGCCCAAATTCTGCGGAGAAAGAAGTCAGGGGGCTTATTCCGAATGCTAACGCCTAATCGATCTCGCTTAGGCGAGAGCGAATATCGCTTAGCTCCTCTTTTGTATGACAATTCGTATTTCGTACGCACGCAAACTAATACGCAACGACATGAGAGTGTCGAGATATCGTCCGTGACGAGAGACGTCTGGCGGGAGGGTCTTGGCTGCCGCCGAGTCGGTATCGACTCTCGCTCTCTCGGCGATCGACGATACGTCATAGTGGCGTTCTTTTCATACGAAAGAGGAGCTAAGCGATATTCGCTCTCGCCTAAGCGAGATCGATTAGGCGTTAGCATTCGGAATAAGGCCCCAGAGTACCTATAGAGCAAAATAACATACTATTTTAACGCCATACGTTTACTGCATACACATAGCTGAAGAACTTTCAGCACTCATTATTGAGCATCAAATCGTTTTGGAAAGTGAAAAAAAATGCTGGTTTTTTAGAGAGAAAAAAAACACGACAAATATTTTTTTGTTTCAGGCTTATGTTAGTGCGAGAATTCTTGCAAAATATTTACCTCACATCGTTTATCTACTTATAACGAATATAGTTATACTATAGTTATTTATTTTACCAGAATATAAGTAAACAAAGTTCGTCCAAAGCACGTCCTAGTGGACGGTTGCTCGTCGGACGCCATTTCAGTGAACGCCGGCGTACTACAAGGATCTGTGTTGTCACCCACGCTGTTTCTTCTGCATATCAATGATATGCTGTCTCTGGGCAATATACATTGTTATGCAGATGACAGTACGGCACACGGATCCTACACCAGTCACCCTTCAGCCAGTCGGGATAGTGTGGATGAGAAGAAGCAAAGACTTTTGTCTGAGCTCGAACATACACTCGGCTCGATTTCCGAATGGGGCCGTAGTAATTTGATCGAATTCAACGCTTCCAAGACACAAGTTTGCGCGTTCAGTGCGAAGAGAGCGGTGTTCACACCGGCTCCTTCATTCGAAGGCACGTCGCTTAAATTAAGCGAACACCTCGGGGTCCTCAGAGTCGAACTATCGCACGACCTGAACTTTCGTCCCCATATCGAGGGGAAGGCCGCGGCTTCTAAAAAGCTGGGCGTACTCAATAAGGCGCGACGGTACTTCATGCCGGACCAAAAGCTGCTTTTGCATAAATCGCAGATCAGATCCTGCCTAGAGTATTGCTCGCACCTGTGGGATGGCTCTGCCAAATACCAGCTTGCGCCTCTGGACTCGATCCAGCGTCGAGCCGTGCGACTACTAGAACCACTGCAACACCGTAGGGATGTCGGCTCCCTAAGTGTGTTCTATCGCTTATTCCACGGGGAGTGCTCGGAGGAGCTGATTAATGCGATCCCGCCGTCCTCTTTCCACCTCCGCTCCACGCGCACTGGGCAGGGATTGCATCCCTACAAGCTGGACTTACCGCGGATGCGTACCAATCGATTCTGCAGATCTTTCCTCTACAGAAAGAACCGGTAAACTCTGGAACGCTCTCCCTGGCCATGAATTTCCCCCCAAGTACAGTCTCGGGTCCTTCAAGATGGGCGTGAATGGGCACCTGTCAGGCCGGCATGGCATTCGCAACCCCAGCATACGACCGAATGTCCATGGGCGTCGTTAGACACGTTATGGGTGCCTCAGCGCCATATGTCGCGCTGTCAAAAAAACATTTTATACATAATACGAAATATCCAATACTAATTTCTTAACGGCTTCACTCCACCCTCACTAGCAGTCGGGGAATTAAAACAACGTTATCTATTCCTCGATGGGCACTAAAAATTCCATCTAATTGAATGAATCAATTCCATCCACAATCCACATTAAATCGAATTACTCCCGGCATATTGGCCGGCGGCGCTGCGGCGAGGTGGCGACAATTTATTTAGCTAATATTGATTCTTCCCTTCCCCTTTCTATTCTCCCTCTCTCTCTTTCGGATAAAGAGCGGAGCCCATGGCGGAGGCGCATCTCGCGCGGCTATTACCTTATTAGATTGTGTGCGAGCGGGTGCACTTATTCTTTACTATTTGAGCCCGCGGCTCCTCTCGCGTGGTTCGGATAGAGTTCGGAGCCATGGTGAAGGCGCATCTGTCGCGCCTCTTACCTTATTAGATTGTGTGCGAGCGGGTGCACTTATTCTGTACTAGTTGAGCCCGCGGCTCCTCTCGCGTGGTTCGGATAGAGTTCGGAGCCATGGTGAAGGCGCATCTCTCGCGCCTCTTACCTTATTAGATTGTGTGCGAGCGGGTGCACTTATTCTGTACTAGTTGAGCCCGCGGCTCCTCTCGCGTGGTTCGGATAGAGTTCGGAGCCATGGTGGAGGCGCATCTCTCGCGCCTCTTACCTTATTAGATTGTGTGCGAGCGGGTGCACTTATTCTGTACTAGTTGAGCCCGCGGCTCCTCTCGCGTGGTTCGGATAGAGTTCGGAGCCATGGTGGAGGCGCATCTCGCGCGCCTCTTACCTTATTAGATTGTGTGCGAGCGGATGCACTTATTCTGTACTAGTTGAGCCCGCGGCTCCGCTCGCGTGGTTCGGATAGAGTTCGGAGCCATGGTGGAGGCGCATCTCTCGCGCCTCTTAGCTTATTAGATTGTGTGCGAGCGGGTGCACTTATTCTGTACTAGTTGAGCCCACGGCTCCGCTCGCGTGGTTCGGATAGAGTTCGGAGCCATGGTGGAGGCGCATCTCTCGCGCCTCTTAGCTTATTAGATTGTGTGCGAGCGGGTTCACTTATTCTGTACTAGTTTAACCCGTGGCTCCGCTCGCGTGGTTCAGTTTTGAGAAATCAATTCCATATTCAACTAAAAAAAATTAAATGAACGAATAAAATACCTAGAGTTCGTGCTTTCCGTCCAGTTGAGTGGAGCCGACATGAAATGAAGGGAAACACTGACATGGCATCTAGTTCACCCGGTGTTATGGGCTGACATCACGGATATCGTAGGTGATGTAGTACTCGCACTTGGCCACTTTTTTTTAGATTTATGTAGTTCAGGAACTGAACCACAGATGAGATATTAGTTACTACGACTGAAGCCTAGCCGCCGCGACCGCCGCGCCCCCGCCGCTCCGCACTTTAGCAAGTTTGTTCATATTGTATATAATTGTATGTATATATAGCAATATGTAATTGATTTATACGGAGAATCTATCTCTAATCTAATTCTACTCCAACCGCTTTCGCTGGTTGGAGTAGGAAGTAACACAATCAATCAATAAAAAATTAGGTTTCATTTTTTTATTCCAAAACTACGCATCGAAACAAAAAAGTAAAAGCTAAGGATTTAGATATATATTCAACAAATAAAATCAATTTTTTTGAACACTTTGATTTGGTCATGTTGCCTTAAATACGTTTTTATAACTAAATTCAGAGGCATGTTCATGATTTTTTTCTATCAAGCGAAGTTAATCAAATCGTGTTTTCAAAAAGCTATCGATCTGAGCTGATAGATGAAACATTACATATATTAAAACTGAATCTGTCAGGTGAATCTGTCTGGTAAACTTCTTGAAATTCGAGTCAGACACAGCCTCACGTCACCTTAAGAAGACAGCGTTAGCTATCAAGTGAAGTTCCGGATTGGAGAGCAAAATATATTAATGTTATGCAAAATATTAACATCGTTTTATGTTATTAAGCTGATCCAAGTTGACCTTTCAAATATACGGCTATATCTAAATATACCGAGCTTTGTTCGAGCGAGACCAACTTCTGAGCGGCGGCGTGCGGGGGAGGGCGGGACGGGGAGAGCTCGTAACATAAATTCGTTGTCGCCAAGAAACTTTATAATCTCACCTCGCGCGCTCCGCAGCGCCCCCCGGAGGAGGCGCGAAGTAGGCCGGAGTAAGACAGTGCCTTAGCCGACAAACTACCTACAAATTTATCACCGCGATCCGGATGCAATTTCATCTAATGGCCAAATAAAGCAGCGGGCACTCCAGTAATGGCCCCCTTCCTGCGAGCACTCGGAGGAGGAGCCCGGGGGTAGGGCGGAGGGCGCGGGGACGGGGGGAGAGGTAGAGCTCGACTCGCCCTGAGAACACTTGATCTTATCAATTTGCAGCGGACACCGAGCGATTCTTGCGGAGATCGAGCGACCACCAGCCGCGCCCGCAGTACTACTCGATGAGCTAGCAGTGGGCACTTGGCACCCTACTTGTAATGCTAGGAGCGGGGAGGACGCTGGGGAATGCAATGTTGGCGGCATGTTGGTATGGTCAAATTATTTTTCTGCTTCGTATAGTTTTATGTAAGATTTTTCTTTCGGCGGCACCATTTCAATATTGTTTGATATTGCATCCACCATGATTCATGTCTCAACAACCTCGGCATCGTCGACACCCCATATGTGATTTTTTATCCTTTCACGAATTAATAGTGCTGATAAATATCGCACAATTTCCCACTAACTGCTTCTATCTTTGTAGAAACATATGTATTTTCATAGGAGAGAGAATTGGCCGCTTGTATTAAGCTAGTGTATGCGTTTGTTCGAGAGATTCGCCAATCTGCAGTGCCGTCACGAAGGACAGGCGACGCGCGCGGCGGCGGATGCGGCGGAGGCGCCGAGGCGAGGAGGAGGCGAGTGCATTAGCGCGTCCTCGCCTGTGTGTCTCGCCATCCGCCACCCGTGAGCCTAATCAGCACGTGCGCACACGCCGCCCCGCCCCGCCCCGCCCCGCCTCTAACCTAATAAGCTCAGTAGAAAAACTACGTGTGGGGAAAATGTAGAGAGCGATGTGCTTCCGCTTTCAGCTAGCGCCGTCTGTGCGGCGAATCCACAATCGCAGCATTTATTAAGCCATAGAAATGCGAATGTACTGAGCAAGTGAGTCATCAGCTATACATACGTTAAACTCTTCAAATATCAAAACACCTGTTTATTTCTGAGAATTGAGCACAAATAATCCAAACAATTCTGGGCTGAACTGTATGCATGAAAAACAACCCATGGCCTCGAAAATCGTGCATTCTATGGTCACAGCAAGGTTGCCGGTTGTAGCACGCGCTGTGAAGCTGGCAAGCGGCACTTTCCTATTAAAAATAGTCACACATAGTTACGTGACCCATAAAACGAGAGCTGCGCTTAAAAAGAAAAAAACCAAAAAATAAATCCCTTGGCGGTCGCTCTGGGCGAGGGGCGGGAGGGGGGGGGGGGGGGGAGGCGGCTCGGCGGCGCGGCGCTCCGGTGCGACCAAAAAGAAAACCAATTTGCGCCGCTTCAAAAGGTTCAATCAAATTGCTTCGGAGCGAGTGCCAAATCCACTCATTTGATATTTCCACTTCGCGATAGAAAGCAAATTACAAACTGTCGATTTATTCTTGGGGATTATTATTTATTTCACGTCCGTTATACCGACCGCCGCCCCCGCGCGCCGGCCCCGCGCGCCGTCCCCGCCGTCCCCCGCCGACACCGCGACACAACCTGTCAACCTGACTGGCGGAAATTAACGTTCGCTTATTTATTACTTCTCTGTTCATAAACTTGCATGAAAGAATTTCTTTGTCAATTTTCAATCAGAAAATGCCCTTGATCGACTATTCAAGCTTGGAATAAATTAAATGACATACTTTTTTTTCAGCCATTCATATCACAGATGTGTATTACAGCAATCATAACCGGAAAACATTATTGAATTAATTATATCAAAGTAATAAATAATCTTCTATCAAAGAATCTAACTTTACATTTTATTATTTATTTATCTATATACGTTTGTACCTCTATCGTTTTCATGCTCCAACATTTAAGCAAATACAGTTACATTATCACAATAATATTGTTAATTATCAAATTAATAACTTATTGTAAAATGTTTAATATCAACGTAGTCAAATTAATTTATAACCGATGCCCTACACTACAAGTACCTGTATTCTAGTATATTGTCATCACGTACACACACATACATCGTGCGAGTAGGCACGTACCGTGACTATGAACCCTCTCGTCGATTCACGGAGAACTATGTAGATACAGATACAAAGGGAAATCTGGCTGAACGTACTAGTGGTCGAAATGTCTATGATATAGATATTCTACTTTTTTTTTTTTTTTTTTTTTTTTTTTTATGGAAACTGACACGGTTGGCTACATCACTTAATTAAATATTAGTACATTTATTAGTACATACATTTTCGAAATTGAAATGTAGGTATCTAAATCTCCAAGAGAAAGATATACGAGTTAAGGGACGAGCTTGCTTAAATTTATTCATGAAATTCAGCTAGTAGGCAAGTTATGCCCTTAGTATATTTTCTTAAAGTGGCTCCAAAATTATATTGGAGCAACAATTTAAAATACATTGGTCCTACAAGAAGAACAATTACTTTTGGGATCACACAAATAAAATAAATAATTATTAAGTGTGGTCACATGATAACTTTAAATAAAAAATTATTTCACTAACGATAGGTGCGGAACGCAACGACCACTACTGATGGCAGCCGCCCGCCCAGGCGTGCGGAGGGCGGCGGCGGCGGGCGGTGGCGGGCGGGCGGCCGGCGACGCATATTTTGGAATATCGATAATTAGGCGCGGGCACTCCGGCGTGACTAATGCGGGGCTAGGCTTTGTCGCCGCTACCTGCAGCCGCCTCCACCCCCGCCAACCCCCGTCACACCCCCGCCCCGGCGTAGGTAGTACATGGTATGAGTTGGCAGGGAATAGTCCTGTAGTTATATATGTTAAATATACGGAAATGTTTGTTAGTTTGCTTGATAAACTGAACAACTGCCAAAACCTACGAATTAAACAAAAGAAAATGAAATTTAACATTTACAAAATGAAGAAATCCTCACCTAATTTTATTACGGTTTAAATACTACCACTTGAATCTCAAAGTCTAATGAAGTAATGAGATAATTTAATCTTTATTATAATAAATACAAGTATAATTAATTGAATACATATTTACCATATTAAAATATGTACCTCTAAATTATCCAGAATAAATCATCGTACATCGCTAGCGGTGTATTTCCTTTTTATTTTTGTTTTTAATTTCATAAAGCATTGAAAATATTATTTTCAATGCCAACCAACATGAATCAGATGCAAACTCTGAGGGCGGAATCAATACGGATTATTCTGAAATTGGACGTAACCCACATCGGATGCGTCCGAGTCAATATCAATAAATCATATCGGCCGCCTGGAGCTGGCGGCGGAGGCGGCGGCGCCGCGACGCCCGCACCGCGCCGCCGCCGCCGCCGCCGGCGTCCGTGTAGATTGATGTCGTGTTGGGTTTGTTTTCCAGCTGCGCGAAAGGGAAACTCTCTGATTTGTGGCTCGCGTGACAATGGCGGCGGCGTGACGTCACGCCACTTTGTCTACTCGCGCCCACCTCGGGCGGCAGTTCACCGGTGCTTTATTTATTGTCCTATCCAGAGGTCACATCCCACAGCCCTCCATCGGCAGACATGAAGGTGATTTAATTACATATGTATATTCATACGCTTCGTCCGTTTCCCTTCGTCTCACAGGCGTAATACACTTTTAATATTTCAATGTGATCACCATTGTATGTGTGGTTTTCCTGCTGATCGCGCCGGGCCACCACATTCACGGAGTCAAATTGTAATACAGTCAAACGTATTACTAACTCTATATTTCTGCTTACCCCGATGGTCGGGATACAGCGTGTGGTATGTATTTAACACACACACACACACACACACACACACTCACAGAGACACAATCGCACTCAGAACTCAATCAAGCACATTTACACTCCTTATTAGGTGGTAAACTATTTTGGTTTTTCTGTTTTTATAATTTTTTTTTAGATACCCGCAAAATTTCTCTAATATTTAATAATTCTCTCACGTTTTAAGGTGTTACATGTGGTGTTACACAAACTGTTATATATATAACACTGTAATATGGGTATTGTATGCACCCACCGTCTCTCATGCATGATACAGCCGGTTAGGCCAGTTTGGGAGATGGTGTTTGCACACAACACAGAAAAATTATTGCAAAGTCTGTTATGTATGAAATAGGGTCAATCTGTTGTTGTGTAAAAGTGTGAAAATTAATAAATGAAATTTTGAGTTTGAGTTTGAGTATTTGTATGCATTTTAGCTTATATTGACTGAGATGATGATTGCTTTGTCTAGAGCACCAGTATTGTCTATAAATATATACATACATACATACATACATACCACACGCTGTATCCCGACAATCACGGTGAGCAGAGTAATCGGTGTTGTGCTCCAAGTACTCTTGCAAATTACAGCACAACACCGATGCACCACGTTCAGCAAAGTATACGGACAAGATAACTATCAAGCAGCAAGTAAGGCACGAAGACTCGGTGGAAGGACCGCGCCAAGGTGAGAGGTGGCTAGCCTGTCGCCCTTAAGCACGGCACCTGGTCCTTATCCCTTAGTCGCCTTTTCCGACATGCACGGGGAGAGATGCAGTGGACCGACCCCACACGATTGTCTACAAATTGTACTGGTATTGTGAAATTGTGAGTATATCTTATCAATTATTAAGCAATGTAGATTTTTCCGAGTGGGGAAGAGCTCAGACTGTACGAGGGTGTGCAAGAAGGGTCGACAGGAAGACACGAGGCCGGGGCCAGGCCCGAGGAAAATTCATTTAGTCGTAATAGATTTCCTGTGCCGCGTCCGGCACGCAGCCGATCCGCCCGCCGCCGCCGATCCGCCCGCCGCCGCCAGCCCTACTCCACGTCGCCGCCCGCCCAGCGGCGGCAGGCCGCAGCGGAGGCGGCGCGGCGGCAGTAGTGGGAGGTTACGAGGCTCGCCCGCGTCACGTGCGACCGGAGCACAGACAACGCGAATAATTGTCATCACTAGAGAGCATTATGCATAAGCCACCAGCTGCTTAAAGCGATTAGCAGTCACAGGCAATACTTAGAATATTTTGAAATTATAATGTGACCGCTTAAGAGATAATAAACATTGTTGACAGCAAATAGTCAGATGTCTTGCGAAGTCTCTACAAAATGCATCAAAAAATTTACAGATGTGATGTTAATCTAATGTACAGGTCTGCAGATCTTTCATCATCTCTTCCACAAAAATATCTGATCCTGAAATATCCTGTCCCTTTCCACATATTTCCCCCAAGTACAGTTTGGGGTCTTTCAAGAGGAGCTTGAATAGGCAACTGTCAGACCGGCATGACAATCACAATGCGACCATAATATGTCCATGGGCGTCGATAGAGACCTTTAACCAACTACTAATAATAACCAAATACAATTAAAAAGAAAATGCATCAATAGCGGTGCCCACTACAGCATTTTCTATAGGTACCAACAAACAACAAAAATACACAACCGAAGAACCAACCAAAAAATGTATTGCAGAGCGTGTTTTGTTTTGTGTTTATTACAAATTTATCTTAGTGACAGGTACACGAATCATCGTGTAGCTGTCACTAAAGAGAAAAAAACCGGCCAATTGCGAGTCGGACTCGCGCACCGAGGTTTCTGCACCACAGAAAAAAATATTGAAAAAACACGTTTCTTGTGAAGTGAAAAATTAAGCGGGGTCCCTCTTAATTTTTCACTTTTTAATTTTTTTATTATTTATATCCGCCAAAATAACACGTATTCTGTGAAGATTTCAACCGGCTAGCTATTACGGTTCTAAAGATACAGCCATCGGACGGACGGACGGACGGACAGACAGACGGACAGACAGACGTTATAGGCTTAGTAATAGGCTTCCGTACGGGGTACGGAAACCTAAAAACGAAGTTTTAAGTCCGCCGCGCCGCGCCGCCTCCCACACTCCTAGAACCCGAGTTGCGTACAGAAGGGCCCCTCTTCATTTCCGCTGAAATAACTTGGGAGACGCCGCCGCCTCAGTGAAGTCATTAAAACTTACGTGACGCGTCATTAAGGCATTGTGGCGGCCTACGACTTGGATTCGCACACAATAATTAATATTCAAATTACAATTTCAATAACATTGCGATGCGAAAAAGCAAAGGCGTGTAAGCGAAGATATTATTCATATTAGACGCGGAGGGATACGGCGGCGGCGGGGGTGGTGCGGCGCCGGCGCACACTTCTTTGATACGAACTTTTACATTAAGCTGGGGAGGCTGTCGCCGTTAGTCTGCGGTTACACTTATAACTCAGCGTTATCTCAAAATGAAGCATGTACAATAATAACGTGGTGTTCGTTTTTAACTCTTTGGTCTTTGCTATTACAATAATTAAATTAAAAGAAGCACCTGCGTGGACATTTTGTGTGTAATGGATGTGCAACCGTTTACAACAATGCCGCAGAAATCAGATGTATCTGCCAAATTGATTTAGGTTTGCTTCTTAAAAGTACCAAAAAGGTCATACTACATATTTCAATAATTATTATTATGATCCTAGGAAATTACTGAAAATTTCTCAATATTCAGACTTTTACAAGTTTTATTTTAACATTCAAAACAAGTGAGTCAGCAATTTCGGCCGGTTTGTTAGTTGTTAGAAACTAACAAACGGTAGGTAAACTACGCAATATTATAGTTTTCAATATTATTTCTCAAACTTTGAATCACGTTCCTCATATAACCGTTGTATACAAAGAATGCCAGTTGTCGCCAGACGCCAGCTTTCCATTCATACGTTGTTTAACTTCGCTAATCTCAGCCACACCCCCCCCCCCCCCCCCCCCGCCCCCTCCACCCACTCGGCGGCGAGGCGCAGAAGCAAAGTTCGCCCTTGCGCCTTCTGTACATAATTATTATATTGTGTTTGTTTCTGTAAAAATATGCTTTGGAGCTATACATTATTTCTATATATCTATCTAAAATCTAATCCGCCGCTTCGATGAACATAATATTTGAGGAAAAAAAACTGACAAAACACAATCGCTGGATTACTTTGCTAGTCATTCGGCTCGTACTCAAATAATATAGAGCAGTAGAGTAGAGTAGTATGTAGTAGTAATAGAATAGAGAGTAGAGAAAGTAGTATCACGAACTAGATTCTAACCCGCGACCCCCCATACATGTCCGGTGCGTTATGTGAGTTATGTTACGGTTACTTCTAGAAAGCTTCTAGAGCGAAGCCGCGGGTAAAAGCTAATGTCACATATTTTGATACTCACGAACTCTCTCATCAAAACCTATAGGCTACCTCCTATAGAATCATGAAATTTGGCAAGAAGCAAAGTCTCACAGCACAAGTAAAGGAAAAAGGTGGGCAAGTGTGAGGCGGACTCGCACACCGAGGGTTCTGTGCCACCACGTAAATTGTCGATTTTTATTATTTGTTGTTTTACTGTACAATTTTCACTATAATCACACCAAGTTTGACGCTCTTATGTTTAACCGTTTTTACGATAGAGCAAAAACAAAAAATCTTTGAAAACCCCCTCTATTTTTTCTTTTTTGCAATTTTTTAGGGTTACATTTAAGTTCAGTGGTTCAATTATATAGCTAAAAATGTGCAAAAAATTACAGTTACCACCCCCTCACTAGGTTTCTAAACGTAAAAAAAATATTTGAATTTTTTTTCAGGTAAACTATAAGAAACATAAGTAATCAAACTTTCTAATTTGTCCCCCAAAACTTACCCCTAAAATCTAAATTCTTTCGGTTACGTATGCGTCCCTGATTGGGTTATCAAACTCTATATACATATGTTTCGAATTTAAACTTATTTGGTCCAGTAAATTCGGAAAAAGCAGGCTGTGACAGACGGGCAGACAGACAGACAGACACAAGAGTGATCCTATAAAGGATTCCGTTTTTTCCTCTTTTGAGGTATTGAACCCTAAAAACTGTTCTTCTTCTTTCTTCTTCAGCTTTAATAGCCATGATATTTACCATCATTATGTTCCTAACTGAATGACAAAGAACGAGTGCACCGCTCTCGGCTACGAAGGTGCTACGATCCACATTTTATCAAGTCATGTAACGGTGATATAAGTACACGTGTCACGTGACACGCTCCGCAGGAACCGTAGACGGTGTAGTACATACATGTTACATGAAAGACTTGCCGACTTGAAGGAACGCCTGAAGCGTGCACGAAGAATACACGAGTCTTAGAAACGACTGCTCATGTGATGTCATGGGGTGAGCCCAACGTGCGTAATTTTGTGAGTTGCGAGTGGCGTATTTTGAGTTGCGTAATTTACGCTGCATACTATCAGGCAACTTATTTTTTGTCGTGTGTGGCACAAAACCGGAATTTTATATGAAACCGAATGCAGCGTTAATTACCAACTCAAAATTCACAAACAAGACTCACAACTGACAAAATTAGGTTTTTTTGGCCTCACCCATAATGCCCATAATTTCGCCAGTAATTTATCCATTATAATTGTTTTAATTTATAGAAAAAAATACATAAAAATATGACTTTTTATTATATGCAAGTTGTTCTGACAGCTCTTAGAAGTTTAATATCGAACCGGATAGATCAAATTGTGGCAATTTCGAGACTGCACTCAAGCTTCGAGTGCATGATGCTCAATAAACAATAAACAACAATAAAAAGTACGAAAACAATGTGTTCCTTGTTCTTTGGCCAACTGTAATATTCATCTACCTTTCTTTTTTTTTCAGATTTTAGTTTGCATTGCTGTTTAATGTATTTTTATTTGTTTAATATTCAAATCTAAATATATCACGTGTCATCTAGACCGTACCACTGAAGGCAGCAGGTCCAGCGGTGTACACATAAAAACTGACCGACGGACTGTCTACTAGACACGGTATACGCTTTAACATTACGAGTATCGTCTGAAATTTACGGACTGTAAGCTTCATGCAACTTAATATAGATATTTTTGAAAATCAAAGTGATCGCCCGCAACCATGTGCAGGATTTTTCGAAATTCAACTGTTGAGTACGAATCTTCAATGTGCCCGAAACAAACAAGTTTGCGTCAACACACGCCTCTCGACATTGCCATACTTGTGGGTGAAGGCGCGTAGGTATCGCCCGCAGACTCTCACCGGCCGAGTTGCAAAGCGAGCTAGAAGGCGAGCGGGCGCCCGCTCTCGCTCATTCGGAGTCGAGTCGCAGGCGCCACTCGAGGTTCACGCCGCCACACCGGCACCGCCGCCGCCCCAAGCCCAGCCGCCCCCGCCGTGAGATGCGACTCCTGGGACGGCCATGAGAGACAGACGCCCATTGTGGTCCCTTTAGAGTAAAGTCAGTGACTTCTTCTTTTGTGGTTCCAAATTTGAAGTTGTGCAATCTTAAAGGAAAACATTGATAGTGGCAGCGGCTCACACACAATAATTCACAAATTCCAACCTATTGAATTGATACCAGCCACTGTTGTGCGACAAACATAAATCATTTCGTGTCAAACTTTTGCAGGATTCAAACTATTTTCAATGAACTAGTACAAAATATCAAACCGTAAAAAAAATAAGTTCAAAAACTAAAACCCGACTACTGAAAAATCACGCTATAAAAAGTATGAAACAAGAAAATGTTCTCATCTGAAATTGTTATGTACAAACTATTCAATATTTTATCGTCTATTAAATAAACAACTTACACGTAATATATTTTAATGTATTTAATAAATATTCATAGTGTTGTTCAGAGGATAGCCGTGGTCGTATGCCACTTTGCCCTATAGGGTAGGTGGCATACGACCACGGCTATCCTCATAATTTAATAATTTCAGATGAGAACATTTTCTTGTTTCATACTTTTTATAGCGTGATTTTTCAGTAGTCGGGTTTTAGTTTTTGAACTTATTTTTTATTTTAATTATTTTGGGGATATACGAGTAACTTCGTGATAAAGTATTTGCAGAGCCGTTTTACATGTTTTGTTTGTTTAGGTTTTATTGTTTTATAATTTTAACATGTGTTTAAAATGTGTCCATAAGGGCGAGCTGGGTTCAGGTAAACGATAAACCGACTCGAAGAAAGTAAGTAACAAAGGGCGAGGCCGAAGGCCGAGCTGCGTTCAGGAAGACGACAAACTTTCTCGAAGAAAGTAAGCAACTATGGGCGAGGCCGAAGGCCGAGCGGCGCTCAGGAAGAGGATGAACCATCTTTAAAAGAAAGTAAGTAACTGAGGGCGAGGCCGAAGGCCGAGCTGTGTTCGGGAAGACTATAAACCTTCCCGAAGACAGTAAGTAACTATGGGCGAGGCCGAAGGCCGAGCTGCGTTCAGGAAGAGGATAAACCATCTTTAAGAAAGTAAGTAACTGAGGGCGAGGCCGAAGGCCGAGCTGCGTTCGGGAAGACTATAAACCTTCTCGAAGAAAGTAAGTAACAAAGGGCGAGGCCGAATGCCGAGCTGCGTTCAGGAAGACGATAAACTTTCTCGAAGACAGTAAGTAACTATGGGCGAGGCTGAAGGCCGAGCTGCGTTCAGGAAGAGGATAAACCATCTTTAAGAAAGTAAGTAACTGAGGGCGAGGCCGAAGGTCGAGCTGCGTTCGGGAAGACTATAAACCTTCCCGAAGACAGTAAGTAGCTATGGGCGAGGCCGAAGGCCGAGCTGCGTTCAGGAAGAGGATAAACCATCTTTAAGAAAGTAAGTAACTGAGGGCGAGGCCGAAGGCCGAGCTGCGTTCAGGAAGACTATAAACCTTCTCGAAGAAAGTAAGTAACAAAGGGCGAGGCCGAAGGCCGAGATGCGTTCAGGAAGACGATAAACTTTCTCGAAGACAGTAAGTAACTATGGGCGAGGCTGAAGGCCGAGCTGCGTTCAGGAAGAGGATAAACCATCTTTTTATTTTTTTATTTTTATGGAAACTGACACGGTTGGCTACATCACCTACAACGTCCGTGATGTCAGCCCATAACACCGGGTGAACTAGGTGCCATGCCAGTGCTTCCCCCTTTGATCGTGCCGGCTACACTGAACTGGTCGGAAAACACAAACTATTTACATAGCCGTTTAGACGGACGTTTCATTCAGTGCGGTGGTACCAACCCGGGCGGGTTCAACCCTACCACCAAGTAAGATTAGGAGGGAAGGGACCTACAGTTTTACGAGGAATCCGAACCACTGCACCACTGAGCTAACGAGGCTGACGTTACTTTACTACTTTACGAGGAGAAGTTACTTTCTTCGAGAAGATTATGGTCTTCCTGAACGCAGCTCGATCTTCTGACTCGCCCTCTGTTACTTACTTTCTTCGAAAAGGTTATCCTCTTCCTGAACGCAGCTCGGCCTTCGGCCTCGCCCTTTGTTACTTAATTTTTTAAAGATGGTTTATCCTCTTCCTGAAAGCAGCTCGGCCTTCGGCCTAGCCCTTTGTTGCTTACTTTCTTAAAGATGGTTTATCCTCTTCTTGAACGCAGCTCGGCCTTCGGCCTCGCCCATAGTTACTTACTGTCTTCAAAAATGTTTATCCTCTTCCTGAACGCAGCTCGGCCTTCGGCCTCGCCTGTTGTTACTTACTTTCTTCGAGAATGTTTAGGCTTCCCGAACGCAGCTCGGCCTTCGGCCTCGCCCTTGGTTACTTACTTTCTTAAAGATGGTTTATCCTCTTCCTGAACGCAGATCGGCCTTCGGCCTCGCCCATAGTTACTTACTGTCTTCGTGAAAGTTTATCGTCTTCCTGAACGGAGCTCGGCCTTCGGCCTCGCCCTTTATTACTTACTTTCTTCGAGAAGGTTTATAGTCTTCCCGTACGCAGCTCGGCCTTCGGCCTCGCCCTCAGTTACTTACTGTCTTTAAGGAGGTTTATCTTCTTCCTGAACGCAGCTCGGCCTTCTGCCTCGCCCTTAGTTACTTATTTTCTTTGAGTAGGTTTATCGTCTTCCTGAACGCAACTCATTTACAAACTTTCGCGTTTATAATATTAAGATGGTTTAAGTAGGATGTATTTGGGTAGGTTTGGAGTGCGGCCGAGTACCGTGTGGGGTCGGTACTTAAAAAGAATATCCCCACTGCATCTCTCCCCATGCATGTCGTAAAAGGCGACAAAGGGATAAGGACAAGATGCCGTGCTAAAGGGCGACAGGCTCGCCACCTCTCACCTTGGCACGGTACTTCCACCGAGTCATGCAGCAGGTGGGTCTTCGTGCCATACTTGCTGCTTGATCCATTTAATCTTGTTCGAATCCTTGGCGAAACGTGGTGGTCGGTGTTGTGCTGTAATTGAAAAGAGTTCTTGCAGCACAACACCGATTACTCTGCTTACCCCGATTGTCGGGATTCAGCGTGTGTGATATGTATGTATATATGTATGGAATGAGGCCTGATTTTATTTTATTTAGAAATTATTCCCAATTATCGGGTGCATGCAAGCAAATCCGAAAGCAATAGCTAACAATATATATATTTTTGAAATGTGCTAATTAAGCCCTTTCATTTGATACCCAACACGGCATCATTAAAAAAATAATTTTTTTAGGTTGTGACTTTTGGTCATCTAGAGGGCGCCGTAGTCAATTTTATGTGACGTCACATAGCCTATAACCAGCGGACGATCATGACGCTTTCAATGATACCTCATTTGTCAAATTGTGATAAGTAATTTAGAAGTTATGAGGGAACAGATGAACATACATACATACATACATACATACATACATACCGGTCAAACACATAACCCTCCTTTTTGCTTCGCCGTAGTCGGGTAAATAACGTTTGCATGCACAGTGTAAGTACAACCTAAAATATCGCATTTTCTCAAAACGGTCAAATTTAAACTTTTCTATTATGTATCGGCGTGCCCCTATATATGATTACTTATGTGCATTGTGCCAGGTAGAACTCGGTATATATATTATATATATATATATATATATATATATATATATATATATATATAAATTAGAAATACTCCAACAACAGGCTGCAATTGAAACCACAAAAATAATGACCAAATTTCTGAGTGGAAATCTACCTCCTGACAGTGAAGACAATAATATTATGTAACTCAAGACTGATCGGTGGGCCCGTCTTCTATCTTGGGAGGCACTCGAGCGAGGACGGGTGGCAGACCGGCGAGTACAATCGCCGACGACTCCGAAAAAATCCGGAAGAATAAAATTATATAGCGTGGGGCGCCCCCCGGCTAGGTGGACAGATGACCTAAAAAAGGTAGCCGGGAGTGGATGGATGAGAAGAGCGGAAGACCGCGTGTGGTGGCGTGCCTTGGGAGAGGCCTATGTCCAGCAGTGGACCGATACAGGCTGATGATGATGAACATATAACATGTTGCCTGACAGAAGATTCTTCTGTCTGTGTGTCGTGCGGACAGAGCGCAGCTCGCGTGAGTTCGCCCACTCACGGGACGGGAGTTAGACTTAGCCGCGAGTCGACTCATTACCGGGAACACCACATTGACTGAGCCGCGCTCATTAAGGCCACCGCACACTACACCACACGCCGCCGCGCCTCCGCCTCCGCCGCCGCCGCGAGTGCACACTCGCTTAATGCCGTGTTGAGCGCTTTGTCTCCTCCTTAATCCCTGTTTTATTTTAATTTATTTTGTTAATTAATATTGTTTGTGACGCTGCGTCAGTGGATTATAAGCTGCCTGTTTTGATTCTGTTTGAGTTTCTACTGCACTGTTTTGTACATAATATTTTTGGTGCAATTTGACGTTTGATTTACGTGTTCATTTGCACGCATAAGATAGAACGAATCTAAACTGGACCCGTCACCGCAAGGACAGCTACTTATTACACAGATTTAGGTGCTGGTGACAATACAAGCTAGTATTAGTCAAAATTGAAAACAAAAAAATTCCCTTATTAATATGTGCTCATGTCGAGAAGTCGTCAAATCTTGCAACTGAATTTTAAATCAGTTCCACCCAACCTACTGAGCTGAAATTTTGCATAGACTTTAGGTCTGGATGACAATAAGATTTTTCTAGTATACTTAAAATTAAAAAAGAAAAAATAAATACATAAAAACTAAAAATTACATTTTGCACACACTGTGCAAAATGTAATTTGTGCTGGTGGCTATATAACCTAGTATACTGAAAAGTAAAAAAAAAATGCATGTCCTATTCTTTATCTTAGCATGTCCTTATGTACGCGCGTTAGAAGTTCTGGTTCTTTGGCGTAATATGCCCCTCGCCCTGCTTCGACCATTCGACTCCTCCGACCTCTCCGACCACTCGACCTCTCGATCCCTCGACCCCTCTTCAATATAAAAAAACCGTTTAAAAACCTCCAACACTAAAAAGAAAAGAAAATATTACTAAAATTAATAAAATAAGGTTTGATTTTCGATTTCTTTTCATAAAGCTTGTCCCGAAATATTCATACAATTAATTTCATTTCACAGTGATTGTTTGATAGTATGTATTTTCTTTACAATCCGCGCGACAAGTTTTATGAAAACAAATCAACCATCAAAGAAAACAAAAACCTAAACTTGTTTTATAATTTTTTTTAAAAGCTTGGTTTAAAAGGGTTTTTCATTTAATATTTATCATTAGCAATATAAAGGTGGTCATTATAAAAGACACTGTACATGGCTGGATGGACCTTAATCGTGAAGACACATGAGTGCGGTGAAGAAAAGAATCTGAGAATAATTCTACAGCAGGAAACCCAAAGTGGCTGTGTGTGTAACATGTGCGTGCACTATGTAGAGTAGTTTTTATGCTAGGCTATGTACACGATTTTTATGTGTACACATTTAAGCCGGGACATGAGCATTTTTCGGGGCTGGAGTGAATTTTAATTTGATAACAGTGACAGTGACACTCTTGACCGATATGTATACACCTTGTAACCGTGAGTCAAGGCACGCACATTTTATAGGCCGTAAGAAAATATTCAATGAATAGTCCAAAACATGTGTGTTCTAATTCACTTTAATAGGCAACCTAGCTTAAAAACACAATAAATTATTTTCTTTCAAAATATTTCTTATTTCTCATCTCGATGCATAACGCACCACCATGTGTGTACGGACAACTTGCGCCTTCGACGTCAACAAATTAACGCCCCAGCGAGGCCTACGTATTAATTTAACGAACAATTTTGAGGAATTAAAACGCGAAGATTACTTGAGATTTTCGAGAGTCGCAAAATTTAAACAAAAGACACGTTAAATCTGTGACAAACTTCTGAAACGTAAACGGCTCCGTACTTATATACAAACGTAGGTACAATACAATTCATATGAATGTATACAAACATTTAAAAATGTACGTAGATATGTATACTATGAAAATGGATAATTTGAATATGGCTCGCACTACCATGCCCACGTTAGTATGTGTTGTACAAAATTTTAAACAAAATGAAGTAAAACCCTTTAGCTCGAGTATTTACATATATCCTTGTGCCCGGCGTTGCATACATAAAATATGACTACGTTTTCAGACGCAGTTGACGAGTAACATTAATGAGAATACGAATAAGAAAACATGAATAAGGTTTTCACTTCTGATAATATATATATTTTTTTAATTAATTTCGTATATTTTGTTCAGGCAAATATGACAATGTCAGAACGTCGACCTTTTGATGGAAAAAGCATTTTAGGAACTGAAATTTTATCGGAATCCCTGTTATAAAAACCTTATATTAATATTAATTTACGTTTAGTATGTAGCTGAATGGAATACATAAGAAGACGTCTAGTCCACGCCTGCACTGCGCCACGCCGCGCCGCCACGCCGCGCCGCCCCTGCCGCCGCGTAGGGTAGCGAAGGAGGCAGTCAACTTTGGGTTCTATAATTAATTAACGAGCTTAGTTTAAAAGCGGAGTCTTGCAGGGTCGTAAGATCCAGGACGGGGGCCCCGGGGCGGGAGACTCAGCGGGGGATGCCCCCACCCCCGCGCCGCCCAACATCAGCCCGCCGACCGAGCCTTTCTTCACGCCGAGAAAATGACGAAGGGTGGCACATCTCGCGAGAAAATTTGGGGGGAAAGTTTATCATATTTAGGCGCAAAATGGCGAATCCAACGCTCGCAGACGACGATGCTGCGGCGCGGCGCGGAGGCGGCGCGGCGCGGGGGGCGCTGCGCGGTGGCAAGAAAGAGATTAATATCTAGATTTAAGTTGGAGAAGGCGACGCAAAGTGTGCGGATTAATATGTTTTATTTATGACCACTTCTGCCGCTCATCAACTAAAGCTTATCAGCTATTTTGTTTGAAATCTCACTGAGCTGCCAGCGATAAGAGGCGCACGATTAGTTATAATTCCGAGAATAATGAACTATGTATAATAAATTGTAATATTTCAAGTGAATTCTTCGTACTCAATGGTAAAGAGTAGGTAATAACTGTTCAAACCGAACTTAAATTTCAAACTACGCCGCTTCATATTGCATAAATTTAATATCATTTTCAGAACTTACCAAGCAGCAAAAAACTGTTTTAAAAATGGTTTATTCTATAACAAGTTATTTCATTAAACAGAAAAATACAGTACTAAAACTAACCAATATTTTACTTAATCAAAATATTATACTTTTTACTGTGTATGCTGTGTATTTATGTCACCTGAAACAAGATAGACTCTTGCCTACTCTAGTAGTACCAAGGTATAGACATGGCAAGTAGGTAGGTGTGGATGCCGAGAGTTGAACGTAGCTCGGGCTACAATAATTATTACGCAGGCAGAACTTAAATTTCGTTAAGAAGTTTACGAGGTACATAAAAGACTTAAGGGCGAGCCCCGCCGGAAGCGGAGAGAAAATGGCGGCGGAAGGCCGTGGGGCGAGGGTCGGGGTCGCGGAGGCGGGGGGAAGCGCGCGGGGCGGCGGGGGCGGCGCGGAGCGAGAGCGGCAGGAAGGACGTGAGATTTACTCTAAGTAATTGCAGTAATAAACACGTAAATATATCACGGCGGGTCGCGTAATGAGAGGGAACATGGAAATTGCTGCGCAAATTGCGTGTGTGAGATAACCTCATTTTTCTCAGAAACAAGAGGAAAAATAATGCGCGAATCTGAAGGGATTTCGCATTTTCGGCGTTGAGGGTGCAGCGTTACGTTTATTCACGGCGGAAACAAAGCACCCGCAGTCTCTTTCGGCTTTGCAAGCAAACTGATTGCTCTGTTCAGGACAATCATCTCAATTTATTTTACCGAACGTGTATTTACATTTGATGTTTGATACGAATATTGCACCTGAATGATTTATTTATTACTCAATAAACTCGAGCGTGTGCGTCAGGTATATCTTCAACCTGAGAAAATATGATTACATAACTGAGTATCGCACCAGGTTGAAGTGGCCTACAGTACGAGAGCGCGTAGGAATACTCACATTCTTTCCCTTCTATATTCCGTCTGTTCGATCCGCGTGCTCCAGAATATCTCCATTAGAAATTCTAATTTCTCGCTAGTCGCGGTGCTTCTTTGATGTCCATCGATGATAACCATCTCTGTATCCCGATTCATTCCAGTTCTCTCTATAAATATTCTTTTGCTGTTGAATCAGCTCGTCTCTGGAAACAAATACCGAGTGTGTTCGAGTGGTCTGGGCGTTAGCTTCTCTTGCGAGAGGTCCGAGGTTCGAATTCGGTCAGCGTGTACAAATGATTCTTTTCTGCCGGAAAAATTTACGTGCATAACTGTAGGTCCCTTCCAATGCCCAAGGTAGGTTCAAATTGTTGACGACTGCGTTGGTACCACCGTACTGGATGTATTTGTATTTATTTTTTTGTATTTATTTTTTATTGTACACCATTTTACGATAGAATAAGGTACAAAAAGGTCGGCTGAATGCAGATCTGCATTATGTTAGAGCAAACCTTTGGGATGTGGTAAAAGTGTATAAGTAGGCGCACGGATAATGTGAGAGAATAGTAGGTAACTAAATAAATAGGTATGATTAAACATACATACATGATTATAATATTTAATATATATGTATACATAGTACTTATGCTTGTATATATATTTATACATATATGTAAAATACCTAAATATATATTTATACAATACAATAAATAGTAAATATGACTTAATACATGCAGACATACATATATAATTGGCCATTGGGAGAACAGTGCTAATGTGCAGAAAATGTTACACTGAGGAGGTGAGGTAATAATTGTGAATATTCTTTTTAAAAATGTTGATAGTAAGAGAAATACGAATGTATAGAGGTAGCCGATTCCACAGCTTGGCTGCACGAACGGTGAAAGAGTCAGCGTAGCACGAACTGGAGTGACCGAACCGGTATGGTTAGGAGTAGGTTGTCAGCGGACCTCAAGCCCAGCTCATGAGAACTGAGGTATTGGAACCGGTCACTCAAATATTTAGGTGCGCCAGGGTCATTCAGTGTGCAGAAGAGAAGAGAGAGTATGTGAGTATTCCTGCGATGCCGAATGTCAAGCCACTGGAGACGAGCACGAAACTCAGAAATATGGTCAAACTTGCGTAAACCGAAAATGTAACGAATACCCAAGTTGAGAGGGCCGTCAAGTTTGTTGAGAAGATCGACATCGGCATAATCGAGAATGGGAAGAATAAGAGATTGGATAAGCATAGTCTTGGTGCCACAGTTTTGATAAGATATCGTTTGTATAGAAACTGCATTATATATGTATGTATATATTAGTTTATATGTATATTATGTAAGTACCTTTGAACCTGTAAGTATGTATGTAATGAATTTATTAAATTTTATGTTAAAGGTATAGGTATTATTATTTTCCTTTTTTAAATTTTATTTTTTATTTTTATTTAATTTTCATTTCATTTCAATAGTCTCAAATTAAAAATCCACACATTTGATTAAATATCGATAATCGTTTAAATTCCAATACATTCATATACTTACCTATGCTTGCGCCCTCGAGTAAATTTTTTTTTTCAAATTTTTCACTCTCGTCTGTATTCTATACCCTGTACTCCGAGGTTAAAGTGTATATTCAAAATCACAAATTTAAATAACGTTCTGATGTCATAAAAGGTCTAAAAGGTCTGCTTACTTGTTCTTACATAATAACTTTTTGCACCCTAAGACAGAATTCGAAAAATTATATCGAGTGCCTTCAATATTTTAATAACCGCTATTTTTCGCAACAGAACAAGTCAGAGGGAGCAAGACGCGATGCGGCATTAATTATTCCGGCCGGAACAGAAAGGGGAGAGGTTGCAGGGGGAGGGGGCGCGGGAGAGTAGTACCACTTCCAATATTTATGTGTTGCCGATGACGAGGCCAAATTTCCGACGTCGACTGCTTTTTAAAGGAAAGAAAGCCCAAGAAAGCGGCGCCCGGCCTCCTCCGCCGCCTCCGCCGCGCGCCGCCGGAAACGCCACGTTTTCTTAATGCACAAACACCATTTTGGTCGACTCTCACTCGGCAAGGGTGGCCATAGTGCAGTAGTAGTTCCAATTTACTGATATTTACCAAGATAAGGCAGACACCACTGCCAACTCTATCGTTAGGCATAGTGTTCACCATCAGAAAAGTATTCCTAAAATTAACATAATTATTTCCATCTGCAACTGATGAAAGTATCCTAGCAATTTGACTACAAATAAGCGTTAGTTTTAAGGCCGACGTGACTCAAAGACGCTGCTTGAAAGAAGTATCTAAAAATATTTATACCTATGTGTACAACCTCAGAACTATTTTTTAATGTGTTTGCAACCTTTCTAACGACCTTTTTAAGCGTTCGCTTAGAAAGGTCGATATTGACCGTTTGACTAATCTCCGGCAGTGTCCTGTATAGTGGCGCCTAACTGATGGCCACCCATCGTAGCAGCGCGCCAACCTGTGACGTAGTCCCACACCCCTCCCCGCCCCGCCCTTCTACGCGCCGCGCCACACCGCGCCGCCCGCCCACCGACCCTGCTCTACCTGAGTTTGATTTATTGGGCGTCTTTGTTCAGCGTCTCCTTGTTACAAGCTTGTTGTTGCCTTTTTTAATTTATTTCCCGGAGAAATTTCCTCGTAATATTTAGTTACATAATGCGATGCAATAATGGCCCGGAAATCGCCTTACAGGCATTCTGCCGTGAGTGCGATATAGCGTAGGTATTTTTGGAGCGCAAAATTTTTAACCTCATTAGTTTTATCTTTAATCTTCGGGATTACAGAAAAACTGCAATTTCAATTTCACGTACCATAGATATGGACATATAGGTTATATGAAAAGTTTTACACACAGCATAATAATTTAGCTCTCTGACTCTACCTTTCCGCTAATTTCATGGCCCATCACTTCAGGCGGGCTCAAAACTTCGAGCCACATAACTCGAGTACTCCCTAAAATAAATTTAATTTAAAATGTTGAACGTTCCTTACCCGAACTATAACAATTATGTGTACATATATACACACTAATTAATTATTAGGTCGACTCTATCTGTATTACACAATATAATTTTGTTTTACTATTCCGCACCCTGTATATGTCTTATTTAATTTTATACATATTCATTTACTTTTATATGAACTACGTATAAATGTACGTCAATAACATTTTCCCCTACATTATCGCACATCACATCACACATGCGCCAGCCATCACCTTACCGCATCCAATCGAACCGCAAGCGGCAAGACGCTCAACCGCTCCCCGCATACTGCGACCGCATCACCACTCTGCGACCACCGGGCCTCGATTGCCATGCTAATCATAACCCACACGCTTGGATTATTTTCATTGTGTCCACGATGGTTCACTGGGGTGATTTGGAACGTATATACCACTGTAGGTGTTTACCTGTCTGTGTCCTCTCGATTATTCCTTAGCTGCATAATAATAACCGAGACGTGCGGGGTTATTCTTTATTAGGAATTCATCGATAGCGATTTCTCATTCACATTGCATCTAGTGAGACAGAGCTACGGTTACTATTATTTTTTCTATAATTTAATTTATATATCTTTTTTATTTCATTTTGTTTTTTATTTAAGGGCGCAGAACAGATTTTAAGATCAAAAATTACTATAACATGTTGTCGGAATGAGGATCCGCCGCACTGTTTTTCGAACCAAAATTTCCATACAATAACAAAAACGAAGTCTTAGGGAACTACGTCGCTTTCATACCAACCATGAACTTATCGCGGATGCGTACCAATCGGTTCTGCAGATCTTCCATAGAACTGGTAAGCTCTGGTACGCTCTCCCTGCCCACATATTTCCCCCAAGTACAGTCTCCGGTCCTTCAAGAGATGCGTGAAGTAGGCACCGGTCAGGACAGCATGGCATTCGCTACTCCCGCATACAACCGAATGTCCATGGGCGTCGTTAGACACCTTATGAGTGGCTCGGCGCCATATGTCGCGCTTTCTATAAAAAAATAAGAATAAAAACCGGAACTTCCGTACCAACTATGAAAGATATGTCGTGGTGCGAAATTCCCGTTTAAAATTATTTAACCCAGTCGCACGAAAATCGCGCGTCATTCCGCGCGAATGACCCCAGCAAGCCACGGCATTCTGTAGACGCGACCGCGCGACGACCGCTCGCAGATACCGTGACGCGTGAGCAATAATCTGGGCATCTTCACCCTTCCGGTGCGTCATCAGTCATGAGTGACGGATATCGGCGGTGTCCGCGTCCGCTAAGCGATCCCTCGCGCATTCAAATTGCGCCGCCATGACTGCGGCCTTTTCAAAATCGCCCATCGCATTATGATCGGTGTGTCTCTACGGCGTAGAGTCAGTGATGTTGACCCATAGCGAAGTCGTATGGTCAACTGGTCTAAGGAACATCATAATATAGTTGAGTCATACGGCGTAGAGTCAGTGATGTTGGCGTAGAGTCAGTGATGTTGGCGTAGAGTCATACGGTGCAGAGTCAGTGATGTTGACCCCTAGCGAAGTCGTATGGTCAAATGGTCTAAGGAACATCATAATATAGTTGAGTCATACGGCGTAGAGTCAGTGATGTTGACGTAGAGTCAGTGATGTTGATGTAGAGTCAGTGATGTTGGCGTAGAGTCAGTGATGTTGGCGTAGAGTCATACGGCGCAGAGTCAGTGATGTTGACCCCTAGCGAAGTCGTATGGTCAACTGGTCTAAGGAACATCATAATATAGTTGAGTCATACGGCGTAGAGTCAGTGATGTTGACGTAGAGTCAGTGATGTTGATGTAGAGTCAGTGATGTTGGCGTAGAGTCAGTGATCTTGGCGTAGAGTCATACGGCACAGAGTCAGTGATGTTGACCCCTAGCGAAGTCGTATGGTCAACTGGTCTAAGGAACATCATAATATAGTTGAGTCATACGGCGTAGTCAGTGATGTTGACGTAGAGCCAGTGATGTTGACGTAGAGTCAGTCATGTTGGCGTAGAGTCAGTGATGTTGGCGTAGTGTCGTACGGCGCAGAGTCAGTGATGTTAACCCCTAGCGAAGTTGTATGGTCAACCGGTCTAAGGAGCATCAGAATATAGTTGAGGAGGCAGTTGATTTTCTTGAAGGTCTTCAGAGATCTTTCGGTCATCTCGAATTTTGCAAATTACACTAGCAAACTTCCTGTGAGTGGCATGCTCTTAATTAAATGTTTTGTATATGTAATGTGCGGTGAGTGAAGTATTTAATCCAGATATTAATGTTTGACAGGACTGAGCAATTACTATCTGAGTGCTCCCATGTGCTTCCTCTAGAGATAGGATAGTCACAGGTCCATGATCCAGGCGGCTTACCCACAGTATCCCACACTCTTTACGTCGTTACACCGGAGGGGTGAGGGCAACCCCGGGCGAGCGAGGGAGGGGACGATGGATTAGTTTTGAAATTATTATCATATTTTATATTTATTTTATCGACTCGCCGCTCGGGGCGGAGGCGAGCGGTCGTGTTAATCGCAGATTATTGCCTGCAACATCTGCTGGCTAACATTATTTGCATGGGGACGCTTCACTGATGGAGCTCATGTTTGTCGAAATAATTATCTATTAGCTTTATTAAACTGAATGAAGACATGACATACAGATATCCTGATGGATAATATCCCTATTTGTACAAAAATTAAACGGATGATTTGCCTGATGTATGAATAAAGTAAAACTATACATGTTTGTAGCAAGATGGCCGTGTTTACCTACTCGTTCACGAATCACAAAATAAATAATGAAACTTGACCATTCATGTAGGTGTACGTTTCGTTATGTAAGCATGCGTATGGTCTCGACCGAATTTTAATTTGGTCTCTGTCGATGACTGCGCGGCTAGAGGCAGTGCGGGGAGGGGTAGCCCGGGGAGGGATGGGGGCGGGGGCGGCACCGGGCTACCGATAGATAAAAAATATATAAAATACGCGGCACGCAACATGAGCGCGGTGAATGGCACTTGTGAAAAATGGACTCGCTGCTCTTCCAGGGAAGCAATCATTCAAACTGCCTGTTGTCTGTTTGTGCGCTTTTTTCGTCGAGCGACGGATATTTTTTGCAATTTTTTTGCCAATGTCATTTGCAGAGTTCAGGTGTCGGCGGGAGCGGGATGGGGGCGGGGAGGGGTGCCGGCTCCCGCACCACCGCCCGGCCCCGGGGACCCGACAATAGAAAAATAAATATTAATAACACGTAATTTTTTACCTTCGGACCGTCTAGTATCGTTGCCGATATTTCGTAATTATTCACTTGTGATTCGACATTTTCCGCGCTTCGTTCTTGTGTCACAAAACTGCTCGTCACATCCTTATCGATTAATTTAGTATACTGAGCTGAATTTTATTTTACAGCTTTCAGAAATTTACAAAACATTAAAATTTTGTAGAAAAAACTAGCAACGATTAATTTAAACAAACAAAAAATATTTTAGAATTTAAGAATGAACTTATGAATATTACGAGAACATTTTTGTAAATGCCCATATTTTGAAGACGTTGTTGCCATGCCATGACACAGAATTGTACGTAAGATTATTATTCGTGTTTGTCTACTTTCAGGCTATTTCTTGTTACAGCAAACTGCTCAGTCCTGCTTCTTCCTGCACCGCGATGCTCCCGCCGCACAGTGGTCTGGGAATCGAGCTCCATAGACATAGAACCTTAATGTCAGGAATAAAAATGAAAACAAATTTAATGTCTCTGGTATACCTCCCTTTATTTCATATTATAGTATGAAGGGTATAAGTAGCTCCACGAGTGAGAAAAAAAAAGTTTTGTTTTTTTTTGTATGGATGAAAACACTTAAAGTAATTTTTTTTTTAACTGAATGAAACTGAAGGGCTGGTGCTCACGTCTTCTATTGCACCTTACACGGCGATCAAGATGACATACAATTCCTTCACCTTTGGGTGCCTATTTGCGCGTAGCAAACGTTTGAAATTTGGAATTTTCGATAAATTATTTTTCAAACCTTAGTCGTAATTTAATGAAGTTGCCTATCGCTTTGAATATGAAAATACTTTTCTCATGTTGTTATTGTACTGAGTAGTACTGATAGTACAATAATTAACCATATTTTATAGTAAACACAGCGTAGCACTGTTAAAATAATAACAATAACATACAACACACACAAGCGAGCGACAACTAATTAACGAGTTAGCGAAAACCGGTTTTTTCCACTCGCAGCGCGTACTAATCCTCAACACATAACCAGTCCCATGCCTTCTTAGTTTCAGCGAAATTCTTTCAGTAGCTTTTAGCACTTGTGCGCTAACAACTATACTTATTACGTTCTATTTGTTTTCGTGCTATGATGGAAGGTTTTGATACCAATTTGGACATTTTCGTGTTTGTGGCAAACAACAGTTGTTTCCCACAGCCCAGTGCGTTGTTTGAAGTTTTTAGGAGTGCCCTTGATCTGTCAGAAAGTGAAAAGAAAGAACTGAAACAATTCTGTCAGACTTATGTGTGTTCGTTGAGGAACAAATGGATCTCGTGTAATCGCACGAGACATGCATTCACGAAGAAGTACGAGACGTGGCTGCAAGAAAACATAAAATGGCATGAGTTCATGAGGGAAAAGATGACACCTTCTTTAGTGTCAGTAGAGCAGCAACCATGTTCCAGTGACTTCGATGTAAATGAGGGTGCATCAACGTCCTCAAAACCAGAGACGTGCACTGTTGGAATATCACCAAGAGTTGTGAGTGAAAGGAAACCGTTCTCGGAACTAAGCCCTAAACAGAAGAGAAGGAGAGTGGAAGAGCTCCTAACGCATAGCACTGAAAGCCTCGCTCATGCAACTGTTTTAAGTGTGAACAACAAGGATGTGGCAGAAATAATAAAATTGGTCACAGAGCATCCCGAAGAGGCTACACAGATAAAACAATTGTTGAAGCCCAAGAAAGCTGTGCCCGTATATTCCGTTGATAAAGCTTTAGGTATTTTGACGCAGAGACGTAGAGGCACAAAGGAGCACATAAAAATACTGGAATCATCTTTGTCCGCCATACTTTGCTTGTACAAACTTTGCCCTGAAGCACCATCAAAGCCCCACTTGGATATTAGTTTTAGTTCTTTGCCATCCAGCGAACATCCCAAACGTAGGAACTTTCCTAGCCTAGCAACAGTTTTGTCCAAAATTGCTTGAAGCTTTACTCTTACCGATCTTTCCGTGATTTCTATTGTATCTTTTGGTGGGTAACACTCCTTCTTTGCCTCTAAGATGGCAGTATACGAAGGATAGAGTTGTACTCCTTCTTGTTTTGCACAAGCTCTTAATGTTGTATACTGCCACTTCGAAAGCTTCAACGACGTCAAAATACCTAAAGCTTTATCAACGGAATATACGGGCACAGCTTTCTTGGGCTTCAACAATTGTTTTATCTTTGTAACCTCTTCGGGATGCTCTGTGACCAATTTTATAATTTCTGCCACATCCTTGTTGTTCACACTTAAACAGTTGCATGAGCGAGGCTTTCAGTGCTATGCGTTAGGAGCTCTTCCACTCTCCTTCTCTTCTGTTTAGGACTTAGTTCCGAGAACGGTTTCCTTTCACTCACAACTCTTGGTGATATTCCAACAGTGCACGTCTCTGGTTTTGAGGACGTTGAGGCTCATTTACACCGAAGTCACTGGAACATGGTTGCCGCTCTACTGACACTAAAGAAGGTGTCATCTTTTCCCTCATGAACTCAGGCCATTTTATGTTTTCTTGCAGCCACGTCTCGTACTTCTTCGTGAATGCATGTCTCGTGCGATTACACGAGATCCATTTGTTCCTCAAGGAACACACATAAGTCTGACAGAATTGTTTCAGTTCTATCTTTTCACTTTCTGACAGATCAAGGGCACTCCTAAAAACTTCAAACAACGCCCTGGGCTGTGAGAAACAACTATTATTTGCCACAAACACGAAAATTTCCAAATTAGTACCAAAACCTTCCATCATAGCACGAAAACAAATAGAACGTAATAAGTATAGTTGTTAGCGCACAAGTGCTAAAAGCTACTGAAAGAATTTCGCTGAAACTAAGAAGGCATGGGACTGGTTATTTGTTGGGGATTAGTACGCGCTGCGAGTGGAAAAAACCGGTTTTCACTAACTCGTTAATTAGTTGTCGCTCGCTTGTGTGTGTTGTATGTTAATCTTATAATTTTAACAGTGCTACGCTGTGTTTACTATAAAATATGGTTAATTACTGTACTGTCAGTACTACTCAGTACAAAAACAACATGAGAAAAGTATTTTCATATTCAAAGCGATAGGCAACTTCATTAAATTACGATTAAGGTTTAAAAAATAATTTATCGAAAATTCCAAATTTCAAACGTTTGCTACGCGCAAATAGGCACCCAAAGGTGAAGGAATTGTATGTCATCTTGATCGCTGTGTAAGGTGCAATAGAAGATGGAGCACCAGCACTTCAGTTTCATTCAGTTAAAAAAAAAATTACTTTAAGTGTTTTCTTCCATACAAAAAAAAACAAAACTTTTTTTTTCTCACTCGTGGAGCTACTTATACCCTTCATACTATAATATGAAATAAAGGGAGGTATAACAGAGACATTAAATTTGTTTTCATTTTTATTCCTGACATTAAGGTTCTATGTCTATGGAGCTCGATTCCCAGACCACTGTGCGCCGCACGCCGACGACCCTGCCTTCGCTCGCCCCCACCTAGCTCCTCCGGGCCACCCCGCCGCCGCCTCCACCTCGCTGCGCCTCCGCGCCGCCGGCAACAATTTTTCCTAATTAAAATAATGGCTCTTCTTATTCTTCCGCACTTTCCACCCGCTTTTCCTTTATTAGCCAGCTGGCTGCAGATAAATGTTGTTTTCCTATTGCCGATGTTCGCTCGCCTCCGATTTAGCGTTTGCAAATATGGCAATTACTCTCTTCAGTGGCTTCCGCGGTCCGCCAAAGAATGCAGATAGATTCTTTTTTTAGCATTTGTGCTAGGCGATGCTGTGGACGAACACTATTAAAATAATAAAAAAATACAGTTACAATGATAGATAGGTATGTGTTATCAGAGGGGATACCTATTTGTACGCCTGTTATCTAACCTAACTAATAAAGCGAAAAATCAGGAACGGCGCGCGTCGCGTCGTTGATTAGATGTTCGCTTAAACTACTCACTCAATTTACATGGGGTCTTCACTGACGCTTTCTGTTATGTCGAAGGATAGTTATAGGATATTTTTTCAAGGCGCGAAGCAACAGTTAGTTTTTACCCGACTGCGCGAAGCAAAAAGGAGTGCTATTATTGCAAAATGGTTTCCACTATACTTACGTTACCCACTCTCTACCATTGGTATTACAACGCTAGTCGGGATTTATCGCTAGGGTTATAATACAAATGCCCACTACCTATTGGCTTGTTAACAAGCTGACAATAACCATTCCTAACTGAAAATTTTCACTCGCACGCTCATATATATGCAGCCTGCCGGTCGCGTCTACCGACCGAGCCTCTCGCCTCCGCGCATCCAAAGCACTTTACTCGCACTTCCGAAATGTCACCGAACGTAATATTGCCGCTAATGAGATGACATCTCGCGGCTCTAATTAGCGAGGAGAGACGCCGCGAGAGGAGTCGCGGAGAGAAGAGAGAGAGCGCGTGAAGTGGCAAGGTGGTGGCGGAGAGAGCCCCGCGCTCTGTAATCAAGTGGTTTACTTTGAGAAGGCGTTCGTTAGCGCCCGCTGCGCGTACGCTCCGGCGATCTCTCCAGCTCTGCGCCAGAGATGACGATAAATCTACCTAAGCTTATCGCTCATTAAGCATGCTTAATTTCTCAACAATATTATAAATGGAATGTGTCGATAAGTCTGATGTGTGCAAAAACCCGGCCAAGTGCGGGTCGAACTCGCGCACCGAGGGTTCCTTATCGCCATGTCATGGTTAGCGCCACTCATGCCATCTATGGCGTGTTATCAAATGCTTCATACCTATTAGTTAAATGTCATGATTAGTTAAAATGCTTCACGCTCTATTCGATAGATGACGCGCGCGCATACACTTTTTTGGTTTCTTCTATGGGAACCCCCGTGATTTTTTTACATTTTCTTATTTTTATTATTTGTTGTTATATCGGCCATAATAACACATATCCTGTGAAAATTTCAACTGGCTACCGGTTACGGTTCAAGAGATACAGTCCTCGGACGGACGGACAGACAGACAGACAGACAGACGCCGTAGGCTTAGTAATAGGGTCCCGTACCGGATACGGAACCCTAAAAATGTGACGATTTCTTTATCATACAGATACAATGTATCCAAATTGATGCTCATTGAAATAAATATATTTGAGTTTTACTTTGACTTACATTGTTACCCGACTGTGTGAAGCAAAAAGGAAGGATATGTTTTTCACACGTATGTATCTATGATTGTATGTCTGATACTTTATTCCCACTAGTGCGCAAACGGCTGGAGGTATTTTAATTATTGATATATCATTTCATTCGATTAGTTTTAATTACGCGAGTGTCACAGGCAAAAAAAATCAAACTGTCCGGCAGTTTGGTTGCAGGAGGAAAAATTTCCATAAAAAAAAAAAAATTCAAATTTATCGAGTAGGGTATCAAAATAAAGGAAATTGAAAACAAATGCAAAAATATACAGTTTGCTACACCAAACTAAATGAATCTTGTTAACAAATGTGCGTGTCTTCACATGCAATTGTCATTTTTTTTTTTGACGTGATAACTTCACATCTTATAAATTGATGAACACCGGCTGCACGCACGAAAAAGTGTCACTTTCCATCTGAGCCTGTGTGTGCAAGCGAGAGCGCGTAACCAGCGATAGAGAGGCACAATCGGCCCAAGCGTCGGCTTATCCACATTTATCTCTCTGGTTCTAAAGTACTGTAGTGTGGGTTGAAGAAGAAGGCAGGATTGGTTTGTGAAGTATATTTCTTGTAATAATAACTTGTATAAAATGTTCTGACAATATTTAGTTCTTAGCGACTAGACTACGTACGACGAACGAACCACCGATGACGTTATACTTTTTTATGGAGAATAGACAAGACAGATGACAGACGGAAAGACATAGACATTAGACATATTATTTTATATTAGGCGTTGGCTACTAAGCCATGTTACCATATATAACATCTCCCTTTTTAAGTTAATACTTGACATTACATTTTAACAAAATTATCTCTTTTTACTCTTGACATTTCATTTTACTATTCTAATCAAAATCTAAACTTCTAAATCTAAGCGGTTTGTTTATTACTCTCCCTGACCTTGTACTTGTTTTCTTATGACTAACTGGCGTTTGCGTTTCTGTGGCATCTTCCACCTGACTGTTGCTCGGTGCTGCCGATGTCAACGGAGACTCATGCCGTGATGGTGGAGATGACGGTACAGTGACAGTTTCAGACTCATGACTTGACAATAATTCAGACGATACATTTTCTTTCCTTAAAGGAGACGACTGAGGCAAAATGGTTTCTAAACCATTTGATTGTTGGCTTGACATATTCAATCTTAAGTGTACTCTATTTCGACGATATGTTTTCCCTTCTGAAGTTTCTATAATGTAAGATCTATTACATTTCAGTCTGTTTCTTATAACAGCTGGTAACCAATCTGACTTAGGATTTTTCTTATAATAGACTACATCTCCTGGCTGTAGGATACTCAACTCTTTTGTATTCCTATTGTAATATTTTTTACTTTGTTCCTGACGTTTTTCAAATCCAGTTTTGTATTCTTTAAAAGATACTACTTTGGATTTGAAAAACGTCGATCCACCGAGGAAGGTTCCGTTTGGCCTCTACGACAAACTGCGTGAGGAACTGGACCGGATGGTGGAGATGAAGGTCATAGAAAAAGTCACTAAACCTACACAATGGGTAAATTCAATTGTCATTACTGTTAAGAAAACAGGTCAGTTAAGAATATGTCTAGATCCAAGAAACTTGAATAAGTCGATTTTACGTCAACATTATCCACTGAAAAGCATTGAAGAAATAAGATATAAACTTAAAGGTGCAAAACATTTTTCACATCTTGATGCTTATTCAGGTTTCTGGATGCTAAAATTAGATGAAGCTAGTTCAGATTTATGCACATTTCAAACACCGTTTGGTCGATACAAATTTTTGAGGTTACCTTATGGCATCAGCGCCTCAAGTGAAATTTTTCACAGAACAATGATCGAACTGCTAGGCGATTTGCCTGGAATCCTAATATTCATGGATGATATCTTAGTCTTTGGAGAAACTGAAGAAATACACAATGAACGTCTGAGGAATGTGTTAAATCGAGCTAGGGAAATAAATTTAAAATTAAATAAGTCAAAATGTAAATTTAATTTAAGAGAAGTACAATTTTTGGGTCATATTTTTAATGATGAAGGTGTAAAAGTAGACGAAGAAAAAGTCAAAGCTATTGTCAAGTTGCCGACGCCAAAAAATATTGCCGATTTACAGCGTTTTTTAGGAATGGTGAATTATCTTGGTCCGTTCATAAAAAATTTGTCAGATGAAACACAGGTTCTAAGAAATTTACTTAAAAAAGATTCAGTTTGGGTTTGGGACAAAAATCATGATCAGTGTTTTAATAGACTAAAGAATATAATAAGTTCCACACCAGTCCTTGCACATTTTGATCAAAATTTGGAAATAACGCTTTCCGTAGATTCTTCAAACTCTGCGGTAGGAGCCGTGATCATGCAGAACAAAAGACCAATTGCATATAGTTCAAAAACATTAACATCAGCACAACAAAATTATGCTCAAATTGAAAAAGAATTATTTGCCATACAATTTGGTTGTCATAAGTTTCATCAGTACATATACGGTAACACAGTCACAGTGCACACCGATCATAAACCGTTAGTTTATTTGTTTAAAAAATCACTACATGATGTCCCAGCACGTCTACAACGAATGATGCTCACTTTGCAAGCATATGACATAAATGTAATATATGTGCCAGGTAAAGAGATGTTTATATCCGACACTTTGTCTAGAGCAGCTCAACCTGAACATTACGAGCCTGATTTTGAACAAGACATTCCATTTCATGTAAATTCAATAGTGTCAAACTTGTCAGTCACAGAGCATTACTTGAATAAATTAAAAGAAGCTACTAAAAATGATCCGACTTTACAAATATTAAAAAAATATTATGTTGAGGGATGGCCTAAAAATAAAAATATTGTCGATCCACCGTTGACATCGGCAGCACCGAGCAACAGTCAGGTGGAAGATGCCACAGAAACGCAAACGCCAGTTAGTCATAAGAAAACAAGTACAAGGTCAGGGAGAGTAATAAACAAACCGCTTAGATTTAGAAGTTTAGAAACCATGACCTATCTGAATTTGCTTCCTGTTGTACTGAACCAACAAAATATTTGTTTGATTCGACTCGCTCTTCTGTTTCAAGCGTTCTTACATTATTGAAGTTTTTTTTTAAAAAGCAAAATTTTGAAAAATGATTTAATTTATTACATAACCTGCATCTAGCTCCTTCAGCTGGGCACTTGAATCGATGAAGCTGTCCGCACCTTCCGCAGGGCTTCTTGTGACTTGCACCCGCACCTGAGCTGCTCGCCGCTTCATGTCTCGACGGACTGCTCGCTCTGGCTGGACTGCTCGCTCTGGATTGGTGGTATTGATCCCAGCTCGGTGATCTTGCTCGCGATTCAACTGCCATTACAGTATTCGATTCCAGTTGTTTGAATGCAGTGTTTTGAGACATTATCACTGTCTTGGCCAGCGCAATGGCTCTATCCAAGGTCAGATCAGTTTCTTGCAGTAGACGCTGACGTACGTTGAGGTGACGACTATGCATATTGCATATGAAAATATCTCGTACTAGTGACACCCGTAGTTTTTCAAACTCACATTCCAGACTCATGTTATGTAGATCGGTGACAAATGATTCGAAGTCTTCGGTTTCGGCTTGATGACGAGTAAAGAAATTGTGACGGACGATCGATAAATTTTTCTTTGGGACAAAATATTCTTGATATTTATTTTTTAGCATTTTCAGAGTGACGTTTTGCAATTCGAGGTTGAATGAGTTAAAAATGTCTATACCTTTCTGGCCAATGTTGTGCAGTAAAATTGCTACTTTTCTTCTTTCCGGAGCCTCTTCCAGATTTGCAGCACACATATATAACTCGAATGTCTGCAACCACCTCTTCCAAGATATTTCATTGTTGCCGCTGTCGTTGATGACGAGTGGACGAAGCGTCGGACCAGCGGCTTGTATGGCAGCGACATGCGCTCCCAACATGACATTAGCTTTATCCCGTTCCATCTTCGACTTGTCGACTCGCACACTTCTGACACCATGTAGTGTGGGTTGAAGAAGAAGGCAGGATTGGTTTGTGAAGTATATTTCTTGTAATAATAACTTGTATAAAATGTTCTGACAATATTTAGTTCTTAGCGACTAGACTACGTACGACGAACGAACCACCGATGACGTTATACTTTTTTATGGAGAATAGACAAGACAGATGACAGACGGAAAGACATAGACATTAGACATATTATTTTATATTAGGCGTTGGCTACTAAGCCATGTTACCATATATAACAAGTACCAGGGCAGCAGAAATTAAAAGGAGGTTACTCGTAACATAATATTATATTAAGCGCATCTGGCCGGTCGGAAAAGATTTCAAATTTAGAATATTCATGAAACAACCGTTCCCAGTAGTCTTACCACTTTATTTTTTTTTTTATAGACAGCCGGCGCGGGTGTCTGTGCCCAATACTTCAACGGAAGATCAGACACAGCCAATAACACCATTCCTCGCGAAACCACGCTCAGAGAGGCGCCATGCCGGCTATGAGGCGGACAAAAAGGTTGTCGTCTAATTTATTGACACGCCTTTTGAAGATTCCCAGGTTATAGGTGGTGGGGAACACGCTCACCGGAAGACCGTTCCATATTTTCGCCGTTCGACACAGGAACGATTTCGAAAAACGATGTGTTCTTAGTAGTTGGGTGTCAACAACATGGATGGATGTTCCGAGCGAGTCCGGCGGGTGTGTCGGAGACGGTTATGACGTTATCACGTAAAACTATCATCCGTAAACCGACTTTACAGACAACCAATTTTTTTATTAACTGACACGGTTGGCTACATCACCTACTACATCCGTGATGTCAACCTATAATCAAATCAAAATTAAAATAAGTTTATTGCCTTTTAAAATTTTTCAAAAGGTACAACTTAACGCCGTAGGCGTTCTCCTCCAGCCAACCTTTGGGTTATCATGAGTGAGTGTGGAGTGGCAGAGAACAAATAAGAATGATGTAGATAATTTCAACAAATTATATAACATAAATATAAATAAATAGATAAAAATATATAGAGTAGACTATAATATACAACATAACACCTTGGTCATTTCTAAAGGAGCTTATAAGCTCATTTGGTCGATGACATGTTTTTTCGGGAGTGATGTATGCGAATGATTCATCTATATCTACTATACATCAGTTGTTGCTAGTGCGAGTAATCGCTATACAGGGTGTCCCCGGACTGGTGTGTTCCTTTAAGGAGGCTATTCTACGCCTTGTAACAAAAGCACTGGTGAAGGAATTTTTTAAATATGTGCTTTCATTAAACAAAAAAAAATTATATAAATGATTTGCCGGTGTTCAAGAGAAATAACGGGTGAAGTTATTTTTACTTGAATTTTTACTCGCCCTACGCATTGTAAAATGTAACATTCGTGGTATGTCTGGTTGCATGCTAATTATTACATTTCAGCAATTTTTTTTTTAATATAACAAAAATAGACTAAGTACGATTTTTTTTTCAAATTTGTCTGCGGCCTAAGCCTCAAACCATTCTGACGGAGCCAAATTTCTATTCTCCAACATCGCGTTTGCTATGGAATGTTCGGAATATATTTTGCGGCATTGCTCTCAGCTCCATTGTGTGTGCATATCTTCGGATATAATCGTTCGTATACTCCCGCACGAGCGCGTATCCAACATTATTATTAGCAAGGATATGTAGGAATGACGTCCCTAGCTCGGTAGAGCCTACTGGCCAGGTGCGTGGAGCCAAACTATTGTCGTCTCGCGTCACAGCACAATGGATATTTATTTACGATGCTCGAGGATAAAGCACCTCCATCCTTAGACCTCCAGCTCGTAATTAAACTGCCTATAGACAGCCTTATTATTTTCCGGTAAGTTATGGCTTTAGCTGACTGGGTGTACAACGAACGCCTGGTGCTAGAAATTAATTTAAGAAAAAAATTTTTTAATGCAGTTAAGTTAGAAGTTTCTTTGAAGACAGCTTGGCTATATTTTGCTGGCATCTACGATTAAATAAAACATGAAAGCGTAAATGTCGACCGGAAGAAAATTGTGTCCAATTGGGCGTGGCTTAGAAATTGTGTCCGGTGATCTATTAATAATACCTATTCGTATAGCCGGTGACAAGGCTCTCATCTCAATCTGACGAAGTTGTGCGTGATTCACATTGATGCTAATTTAGTTACAAAATTACAAATAAAAAATAAACCGACACATCGCCAAACCTTAAAAATTTAAAAATAATTTCTGCATAGTTCATTAGCCTTTAATGGGATATCGGGAATAATTTCTGTGTGTTGTTATTTGCGTAAGTGGTTACCATAGCAACATTTTGTAGTGCGAGTACAACTGTTGTCATTTTACTAAAGCCATATCTTCTCTTCTCTATTTCTATCTCTATTTCTATCTGCTATGTCTACTTTTTTTATGAAAAAAAAAATGTAGACATAGAATTCAGGTCAGATTTTTGAGAATTTTGTGTGGAAGGATGCTTCATGCTTTATATTATATTCGTAGGCTGGAATTGTCATAAAAATAGCTATATTATATATTCGTATGAATATACCTTTAACCGTTTTAGATAGCCAGTAGCTTTTGGCTACCGTTTCCCCTCACGTGAACCTATAATTTCCCGTGTAATTTCAGGGTAGGAAATTTCCTACCCTGCACATCTTAACAAACGAACGGCGACAGACAGACAATAGACAACATCTATTTTTTTAATAATACGTCCTTTGAGATTACTTCTCCATCACTGCAATTTCATTACAAAATCCGTACAAATGTTCAAAGGACTCAGATGCACACATTCGACTTACAGCTATTCGAAAGTAGAAGATGCAGACAAAAAAAAAGAGAGCGGACGATTCATTTAATTGCGTCCAATGTCTCAATATCCAGCGCTCTTCTTCACAATGCTGTTTCTAATCAGGGTGGCCGGTTTATCCGTCTCGAGCCGCCCGGCCGCGCCCGGGCCAGGCCGAGCCTCTCATCCGGGTTGCCCGGACAATAGCGCCGCCCCCCGCTCCACCCCCGCTCCGCACCCGCTCCGCCCCATTCACCCCAGGCCCCCGTCAGGGCTGACGGCTACATTTTAATATCTGCTTTCTGAGACGTTACATATTTCATAAGACACTTGGATGGTTTCAGTGTTCTTATTTAGTTGATCTTTTAAGAAGATCGGTTCAGTTTTATTACTCCAGTTTAATACAGTTTAGAGGACTCTTTTGTTACTATTTATTTATAAATATTATGTACGTACGCTGAACTTTCTCGTCTTAACTTATATTGATAATCTTATGGTAAATATGGTACCTAAATGTAAAGAATTCAACAACGATACTAGGTAATGAGCAAGGCGAAGAGCAAGGTATGCATGTGAAGTTATTATCAAAACCTCTTTGGTTATTATAAACTAGCGTTATGCCCGCAGCTTCGCTCGCGGCATTGTAGGTTATGCTTAATTTGACGCAATCCCCCCTCTGTCCCTCCCTCCCTTCCTTATCTTAGGGGATGAATTATTTAGATGTGTGTGCTTACAGAGACGGAATTACAAATGAACATACACTCTATTACACCTCGTGAACTGACTCAACTTTACCAACCCGCGTGTTACGAGCCGTTTCATACATGCAACGCCATACAATGTAGTTTTTTTTTTATGGAAACTGATTAGTTTAGCTACATCACCTACAACATCCGTGCATGTCAGCCCATAACACCGGCTGAACTAGGTGCCATGTCAGTGCTTCCCTTCATTTTGGTATGGTATGGTTTAATAAAAAAATGTTCAAAGCGCACATGTTTGCAAAACAAAAAGAAATCCCCTTGAAACGACTCGTTGAGACGAAGCGGTGGGAGCCTCAGTGGTCGCCCCGACAGCCCTAGCGGCCGCGCGACCTCCCGGAGGGCGCGTAATCCAACTATTCAATTTGCCGCCAAAAAGGATTGCCGCCGTCTTCGCGTTTTTTATCTGTCTCTCCGCAGCTGAGCTGCACGACACGGCTCTAATGCGTTACGTTATTATTTCTGGGCCCCCGACGACACGACGTCGCCCCGCGCTCGCTTTCGATAATCTTAATTAGAAAAATATCTTATCCCCCCTGTCGCGCGAAATCCCCGCGAGACCTCTACTAATACCTAGTGCATGCAATGAAGTTCATACATATTATGCATATTGACCCAACAAACGAATCGTATGTGTTCCAATGCAGCCCTGACGAACTTTAACTCATGCAATAAAACTTCACAATCATGACATGATTGTGAAGTGTGTTGTGAATCGGTGTTGTGCTGCAGAAACTCTGGTAAATTACAGCACAACACCGACCACCACGTTTAGCAAAAGTATTAGGACAACATTGTGTATGAATAAATAAGCATCAAAAGCGAATTACGCATACAGCCCGCGCGCGAGCTCCGAAGAATCGGTGGCTGTGGAAATTAATTAATATTTTTTTCTTATGGAAACTGACACGGTTGGCTACATCACCTACAACATCCGTGATGTCAGCCCGTAACACAGGGTGAACTACGTGCCATGTCAGTGCTTCCCTTCGATCGTGCCGGCTATACTGAACTGAACTGGGCGGAAAACACAAACTATTTACATAGCCGTCCCATTGTTGCTTAACAATCAATAGCAACAATCGACTGTCTGCACCACTGAGCTATCGAGGCTGACGTATATGTAGAATTTGTAAAAAAAAATATAGAATTTTTACATAAACTCACATTTTGTGATGATTATACTATACTAGGCGAGTTATATTATACTAATTTATAATGATTCCTCGGAGCTCGCGCGCGGACTATCATTGTGTACATACCTACATTGTTTGTTTATAATGTTACTCTGAAAGGTTAGAAGGTAAAAATAGTGGGATTAACACTCACCAGTTATCAGACAAAGAAAAACTGTAAACACATCCAATGCAATCCAAATGTATCTGAAACAACACAAAGAGCAGAGTTAAAATTACAAGATACCTACATATTAGATCAACGGTTCCCAAATAGTGGTACGCGTATCCCCAGGGGTACGCAGGCTCAAGATAAGGGGTACCTACCTACGCGTGGGCGCACTTGACGGCCACATTTACCTCTACAATCTTAAGTAAAGATAACGCGGTCCACTTATCTCATTGGTGAAAATTAACTCCACTGATGAATGGTTGATTAGGTTGGGACCTATTTCGTAGTTTCGTAGTCAAAATAACAACCACATTGAAATGGTTATATTTAAACATTTTGCTTAGGGGTAAGTACCGATTAAAATATAACCGCTGTATAATGCGCGGGACGGATCTCGGCGTGTCGTCGCCGCAGCCGGCGACCCGCCACGCGAATACACTATACAAGTACGGTGCGGGTGCGAGGGAGAACACTGACGAACCGCTGCGGCGGCGACACGCCTAGATCCGCCCCGCGCATTATACTAGATCATATGCAGCGTGTGCATTCCGAAAAACTGAGTAAACAAGCAGAGCAATCGGTGTTGTGCTGCAAGAACTCTGGTAAATTACAGCACAACGCCGACCACCACGTTTAGCAAAAGTATTAGGACAAGATAATTCTCAAGCAGCAAGTAAGGCCAACCTACTGCCTGACTCGGTGAAAGGATGGTACCAAGGTGAGAGGTAGCTAGCCTGTCGACCTATAGCACAGCATCTCGTCCTTATACCTTAGCCGCCTTTACGCCATGCATCGGCAGATATGCAGTGGGGCTATTTAAGAACCGGTCCCACACGATACTTAATTAGAAAATATACATAGGTACGAATGTGTTCGGTTGCAGTAAGAAGATTATTGAGACATTATGTTCGTCGTTAGACCAAAATTACTAATTAAAAACACTCCCGACCCTTAAATATCAAAAATAATTTCCGTTACTCACTTAAATACCTGCGCAGCTCTGAGTTTTAATATTTTATTTACTTAGCGGTCCCCCGACTCCTTTAAGTAACTAAACGGAAATTATTTTTACTTTTTAAAAGGGTCGGGGATTTTTTTAATTTGTAATTTAACTTTTATTACAAGCTTTCTTAAAAATCTAATCCAAATCGGTCCATCCGTTTGGGAGGTACGATGCCACAGACACACACACACACACACAGACAGACAGACGAAGGCTCCAAACTTATAACACCCCTCCTTTAGCGTCGGGCGTTAAAAAACTCCTTTGTATAGATATGCATGGTACTTTTCGAGAGTGCCTTCTAATGCATGTGTATCCTAGCATATTTGTTCTACAGCCAATGCGTAATATATGCGTAATATCGCTACGTGATATGGTACGTAACGAGGCAATCCGGCGACGCACCAAAGTAGTCGATATTGGATACCGGGTACCGGGTGGCTAAGCTCAAGTGGCAGTGCGCTGGGCACGTCAGCCGAAGAGACGACCACCGTTGGAGTAACCGTGTCCTACACTGGCGACCGTGGACAGGAAAACGGAGTGTGGGAAGACCACCCGCCAGGTGGGACGACGACATCAAGTACGTCGGCGGAAAGCAGTGGTTCCGTACCGGTGAAGGCCGGGAGAACTGGAGGAAAATTGGAGAGGCCTATGTCCAGCAGTGGACGCTTACACCCTGACTGACTGACTGACTGACAATGCGTAATGTAGACCTTATTTGATTAAGAATATGTCGTCTGCATCTTTGTGTAGCGAGTGACAAGTGCAGGGCGGGGGCGGAGGCGAGGGCGGGCGACAACGTATCTATCTGGCAGGAGGAGCTCGTTATTTCCTCAATAAACGAAGCCCCGGCGAGGCCAACTTCTCGCAATCCACTTAAAAACTACGCAGCGACAGTCGCGCGAGTTAAACGCTTCCAGCGCGGCCTCCCGAGTTCTCTTTTTTATCTTCCGCGAGCGTCCGCGGAGGCGGGGAGGGAATTAAAGTGAAAATATTCAAAGCTCGTCACCTACAAATAGCCTCCAACTTTCCTAATTGTAGCGAGATTTATTTCAGGACACACCCTCCGCTTTTTTTCCTCCTCCTTTTTTTTCTCCCATTCGGAGGAGCGAAAACTTGGCCGGGCCGGAGAAAAAAGCAATTATCCTTTGGGTGTTATTAAGGTGAAGATGCATATTAAAAAACTTCCCGCCTTCGCCGCGTCAACCCTTTGGGAAGATCCGGCGAGGGGTAGCGACGCGGGGTGCGGGGGGGGGGGGGGGGGGGGCGGGTGGGGCGTAGGAGTGGCGCAGACAGTGATGATCGTTAATTAGTATCTCTGGTCTCAGACGCGTTCGACGCTTTCATCACGTCGCTTTTTTATTTCAGTCCTCGTATTTCCGACTCAAAGAGAATGGCTTATTAAAGATTAAAAATAAGACCCCCGACACATCAAGAACCCTCAAAAAGTAAAAAATAATTTCCGCTTAGTTAATTAAAGGCGTCGGGGGACCGATTTTTTACTTAGCGGTCCCCCGACGTCTTTAATTAACTAAGCGGAAATAATTTTTTATTTGTTTTTTTTTTTTAATTTCCTTCAAGCTTTTTAAGAGGAGTAATTGCACTTGCAATAATTTGTTAGGTTAGGTTACAAGTACATTTTTTGTTTTTTATTGAAACTGACACGGTTGGCTAAATCACCTACAACATCTGTGATGTCAGCCCATAACACCGGGTGAACTTGGTGCCACGTCAGTGCTTCCCTTCGGTCGTGCCGGCTATTCTGAACTGGAGGGAAAACACAAGCTATTTACATAGCCGTTTCGACCGACCTTGCATTCAGTGCGGTGGTACCAACCCGGGCGGGTTAAACCCTACCACCTAGTAATATAAGAAGGGAGGCAGTCATATCCCATAGTCGCCTTTTTATTAGTTTTTTGAACATAAATTAGTTTCGTAATAATTTCCGTTTATATAGGCGACGAGTGAATACGAGTGTAATAAATTTCCATTTTACAGCAGATATCCCTTCACCAATTAGGAAAGGTGCTGATGATCTTCGAATCAGCTGACCTGATCTTCATCAAACATAGCTAAGAATAAACCCAGCTTTCTAATAAAAAAACGAATCCAAATCGGCCCATTGGTTTGAGAGCTACGATACCACAGACCCACAGACAGACAGACGAAGGCCTTCAAAACCCCTCCTTTTGCGTCGGGGGTTAAAACAGACAAACTCGCACGCAGGTTTGGAAGTGGGCATCTGCGTTTCAACACTTTCTACGTATTGTTTCTGATTTAATATGCAATAACTTACCACCAAGCTGTTTCTATTTCTTTTCTTATATAAAGGACTACATACCTACCTACATATATTAGGTGGGTGTTCAGACATTTGCCAAATTTGATATTCGTCAAAGGTATATAGAAAGTATAAAATTGTTTGTATGAAATTCGATCTTGGAAAATCATGGAGTAAGTAGAGATAATCGGGTCATGGCTGTCATGGCAGTAGCCGACACCGCGCCGCAGCGCAGACGACCCCTACAACACAACCCAGCGACTATACTGGAGAGTGGAGAAGGCTCCTGCGCTGCAGTCCACTTGTAAATTATGTAAACTGCGTTCACAGCACGAGTAACGGCGTCGCTATCTGAGATTAAAATCTGCCATGTTGTTACGCCTCTAATGTTACTGCACGCGTCCCTCTCTTCTTGTTCTCTGTCACACTCTCTCACTCTCCAGTCGTCTAGAGAGGGGAAGTGATCCGTAGGGAGAGTACTTTATTATAACCCCGACATACAAGTTAATTTAAATTTGATTACCATCTTCATTGGACCCTGCACAAGATCGAAGGTGTAGGTAATATGTCCTATAAGTTTTGCTTATGTTCCTGCTCTGCGCACTTACTCGTAAACGGCACAATGCAGTCGCAGCGATTAAAATATTTATTGCGTGTAAATTCTTTTACTTTTAGTTTTGAAAAAAAAAAACCACTTCCTACGTCGCTAGGCCGCACACGCAGGCTCGTCGAACAAAGAGATTCAAAATTTTGTTTCATCCTCCATTCACAGAGTCGATCGCTCATTGATTGTTTTACGTCGAAACTGTAGCATAGACGACGTGACGCCGCGCCCCAGGAGAAAAAAAGTCATAACGAAGCGAAAAAAAAATGCGTATTTCTGCGCTATTGTGCTGCATTTTCAAAAATCTCGGATCGGTCCGTCACGGCGGACCTCTGTCAAGAGACCCCCTGGGATCGTTTCCGACCAGGTGTCCGCTTGGAATTCTTCGCGAATTGCCATCGGTGAGGTACAGCGGGCCGGCCGGGCTACACCCCCGATGCAAAAAATGTGACAGAGCCTTTTATTCGCCCTCTGAGTGGTAGAAGCCAAGACCATAGGAGGCTGCGGCGCGTCGCTTGTAGCGGCAGCTTCGAATGCTCTTGAAATTTTATGTACATACGAGTATGGGGTGTCATACATATCATGTTTTGGATGATGAATTTTCACTTCTATCACTTTTTAAATTATTTTAAATTTTTATTTTTTTTTATTTTAAACATAAAAAATGTAAAATTAATAGACGCAAGTGAATCTCTGTCTCTAGGTATTATAAATACTTGATGAATTCATAACAGTTGCAGACATATTTGTCTAGTTGTAAATGAAAGTGCAGTTATATAACTCCCGAACTTGTCAACACAATTTCTGAAGCGCCAACAACTCGTTATGCAACGAGGGTATTTCAACTTCAAAAGCCGCATTACTCTCAAGTAAAAAAGTTCAAAATAAAAGACACGAGTAAATATGCCCGGAGAGTGACTCCTTGCTTGCTTGCAGGGTGAACTGAACGCCGCACCATTGTACTTACGTCGTACGCTCGGGGTATTTCGTGAACAATGATTGTCAGTTTAATGTTCGTAAAACCAGAAAAATGAAAAAAATATCAATGGACGCGTTTGTACGACGAGCCGTGTCGTGCAACATCCGCGAACAGGCTCGTTGCGACGACTTCCACAACAAGCAGGTAGGAATTTCAACTGTACCTAGATGCATTCACGAACTTTCTCTTAGCTTGGTTATTCGTATCGTACTATGGACACCGAAGACCAAGGATTTTGTGATGGAAGAACACATTTCAACATCTCCCTCGAATTCCACGTTAACAATAAATATATGTACTTCTGGCACTAGATCTGACAAATATACCTAGTAAAACTCAAGTAGCAATTTTAATGAAAATATAATTTTTAAAATAAAACGAATATATAAAAATTAAAGCGCTGTTAAAACTCTTAAATTTTTTTAAATGTCTCTACTCCAAAAGTGAAAATCGATGCACACGCGGACACGAGCAGGCCCATGAGACAAAAACTACCTATTAAAATAGGACACGTCATAAACTTGAACAAAATGCGCTCGATCCGTGTCAATGCTCGGAATTACCTCGCAATTGTGATCCTTCCATAGAAACTTGCTTTACGAGATGGGTTTAAATCACTACAAACTGCCATAGGGCACTTAAGGCACCTCGTCAAGGACAAATTTAAACTTACCTTTGATTTTACGACTGTTCCGTGCGCTTCGTGTGGCTCCAGAGAATTATAGATTTATTTATGTTGTCATTTTGTTAGGTACTTGCTCGCTCGACATAAGCAAATACCTTGTCCATATGGGTGCCTGAGCTGATTGTGTTGGTTTGATCGGTTTGATGTAGTGAGGAAGTCAATCTTTGTTATGTGTAATAATGAGTGTATGTGTAAATTCTACTTAGCAGAAGAACAAAGAGAGAGCGAAAAGAAGGAAATCAAGGTGGGCGATCATCTGTCAAAAACGAGACTTCAGTCTATTTCGTTCTGAATGTCGACTGTCGAGTTCGGTTCCACGTTGAACTGGACATTCGACTTTCGGTGTTATGCTGAAATTTACATAGTACCTACTTGCAGAACGCCAATTACTCTGTTTACCCCGAGTTTCGGGTTACAGCGTGTGGTATATATGATCGATGTATGTATGTATGTATATGCAGCTGATACCTGTGCTGATACTAATGCGACTATATATTTCTACTACGAAATTCTTCGAATTTTACCAAAACTCCTAAATTAATGATGAATTAATAATAGTGTTATAAGTAGTATTTCTATCTCCAAACTAGAAGGCCGAAACCGAATCAAATCTGAACAAAAGGTGCGATATTTCGTTTTAATATTTACGTAATTCCGTTACCAATCTCCAACAATAGGCTCGCATCCATCCTATTGTCGCCGCCATTATCTTAGTCACGTGGGGCAGGTGTTGCGCACGCGCACAGCTGTTGGCGAAAAAAAAGAGGAATTCCTTTGCGCAAGATTTTTAATCGATTTATGTTTGTCTGCGATGACAGTTTATCTAAAAGATTTTAGCGGCAAATCATCTCACCGGCCTCCCAGGCCGGGGCGCGCGCGCAGCTGCTGTCGGCTGGGTTGGGTATATGAGCAGCATCTATTTGAAGACCACTGCGATATGATCTTTTGTAGGTTCTTATGCTTTTTAAATTTAAGTAGGCCAACTGGTCGAGTAATTTTAATAAATAAGTAACTTGTATGTAATAATGAAAGTACATATATGTATAATAAAACAAAATTCATTTTAAGAGCAACTCTACACCTCGGCTTCCCATACTAAATTTAATCGAATGATCATTTCAAAACGATTTTGGTCTAGAGTAAAAATGTTACTATAAATTTTACGCAACGTGTTTGTGGGAACCAAAAGTTGATTCAATAAAATAATATTTTCTATTACAGTACATACAAAGCAAAATTTGTACCTGTGCAAAATGTATGCCAAATGCTTTTTACGTTCGTGCGGAAAGCCAAGGCGATGCCGAGACTCGATGACGATTTAATTTTTATTTTTTTTTTTGTAGAAGCAGTGAAGAATTTCCTAAACTTAATAGTTTGTTATGTAGTTTAATATTTTAGTATATTTCAAGAAATGTATGGAGTTTGATAGAGAGAGAGATAGAGATATCGAGAGATATTGAAAGTTCGTATTACAATAAAGTAAAATGTGTATATTTAAAATACTTGAGGTGATTGGTCTTTAGGTAGGCCAAGTTCAATCTAAAATTTTATTAGCTAAAATGTATGTATTAACATACTCGTACATTCTGAAATGAGCGAGGTAATGTTCTTCATAGTCGCGGATTTTTATATTATATGGTTTTTATTCCGCTCATACACTGTTTTCAATTTAATATGTTATGATATTTGCGCAACGAGCAAAGGTCACTCTACACAAAATAAAAAGATAAAATCCGAATGAATAGTTCGCTTTCATAAGAAACACAATATAGCAACATACAAACAGAAGCGTGTCGTCACAACCGACGATCTTAATGGTACATACATACATACTATAGATCAGTGCTCACAGTAGCATCTATAAAACTCGAGTTGCCATTTAGCCAATATATGCTCGTTATTTACCTCGACCGTGCTCCGACTCTACAACCGAATAGGTTTGAAGTTCAGAAGCCACGCACGACCCACGTAAAGTTATCGCTTCACTCGACGACCAGACGAGGGCGGCGGCAGTCGTGAACTCGTGAGTAGACTGTAGGTACTACTTGCAACTGCAAGTTTACGATAGCTGTCAACATTATCCTAAAACTATTCAAATACGGAAGATTCATGGCGGCAATCTTGCTGATTAACATATTAATAGACATTCTTACGTGTTTTCAAATATTTGAAATTAAGATACAAGGTGTATTTACCAAGTTTCTTTGCCGTGGCATACCTAGCTTAAGATTAGTTTGAAAAGTCTATCCAGCCCCCTGCGATAATCTAGACCTTTCCAAGTGACATACATTTTACGTTCACATAACAGGTTGATTTCTGTTTAAATTATGTCGAAAGTTCTATTTGTCTACTCCTTGCTAAAAGAAGAGTGTCTATGTGGTATTACACTATTTTCCTAAGAAAACATTTCTCCCCCAGCACAGTTTCTTCCTATAGCCTAAGACCCAGAGCTGTTTTTACGCGCACGCTACCTAAGGCTGCAGCCTAGGGGACCGCACCACAAAGGGGCCCGTACCACAAAAATAAAATGGGTAATTTTATTTTCAATTCAAATACGGTGGTCAGGGCACCCATAAAATCATAAGACACGCCGAAATCCTACATAAATAATTGCATGGCGTAATAATGCCTCTATTGTTTTTTCTTACGTACATAGTATTATAAAAACTTTTAAAAACAGTATTGTAAAAAAAAAGTTCTACAATTTCATTAATCGTTATCTTTTTAGGTTTTTAGTAATACAAATTTCTTTCAAATACAATTTTAGGGTTCCCCAGAAGGGCCCGCACCACAGATTCAGCCTACAGGGCAGGGGTCTACAGATTCTAGATTCGGCCCTGCTAAAACCGCCGGAAACACGTTTCATAACATCGCGAACAGGAGTGTATGACGACTGCGGGATGGCGACGGAAGGCTGTACTGGCGCTAGGCTACAGCCTGGAGCCTGGAGTGTCGTGCCGCGTATTGGCGTCGTGATTTGAAATATTTCCGCGGCACCTCTTATTCGCACCTCACACACAGACGAAATGGGAGTGACATCTCTTGATACTTGCATATCGGGTATGTATTTCTAAGAAAGTTTTCAGGTGTAGGCAATTTCCCCTATAAACGAGGTCAACCATATAACGCTTTGGGTATTTCGAAAATAAAGCGTCTTAACAACTTTCAATTTCAGTTCTAAATCAAATTCTGTTCAGCGTGCATGAATGAGACAGAAAATGAGTCCGATTCTTTTCAAATTCAATTCATCAATATTTTTGTAGAATACCCGTGACGTCAGCCTATCACACCTTGTTCTTGTCGGAGGGGATCTAGGTGCCATGCCAGTGCTTTCCTTTGTTTGGTGACCGATTTCACTAGCTCAGTCTAAATTGACACTCGCCGTCAAACAAAATGGTATTTTAGCCCGTACCGATAGGACGAAGGCCAAGAGATGTGATGCGTAAGCACTATATTATGTGGTCTTATTTCTGAATTTTTTTATTTTTATGGAAACTGACACAGTTGGCCACATCACCTACAACATATGTGATGTAATCCCATAAAACCGGATGAACTAGGTGCCATGTCAGTGCTTCCCTTCATTTCATGCCGGCTACACTGAACTGGACGGAAAACACGAGCTATTTACTTTGCCGTTTCGACCAAGCCGGGGGGGGGGGGGGGGGGATAAACCCTACCACCTACCTAGTAAGGTAAGAAGGGAGGGGGGACCTAGAGTTTTACGTGGAATGTAAACCACGGTTACATGCTACCGAAAGTATAAGATGGTACCTTTTTTTTTTTTTTTTTTTTTTTATGGAACCTGACACGGTTGGCTACATCACCTACAACATCCGTGATGTCAGCCCATAACACAGGGTGAACTAGGTGCCATGTCAGTGCTTCCCTTCATTTCATGTTGGCTACACTAAACTGGACGGAAAACACGAACTATTTACATAGCCGTTTCGACCGACGTTTCGTTCAGTGCGGTGGTACCAACCCGGCCGGGATAAACCCTACCACCTAGTAAGGTAAGAAGGGAAGGGACCTACAGTTTAACGTGGAATCCGAACCACGGTCAGCCTCCAACGGTCGAGCGGTCACCCATCCAATCACTGACCGCGCTCAGCGTTGCTTAATAACAGTTGACTAACCAACCGCGCCACTGAGCTACCGAGGCTGACGAATTTTCTTATCCCTTAGTCGACTCTTACGACATGCGACGGGGAGAGATGCAGTGGGGCCACTCTTTTTAAGTACCGACCCCACACGGTACAAAGGGTATATAAGATAAAGTGAATTTGAAAGTGCGCCAAGAGTCAAGTGATGGTGTTCAAGCTAAATTCGTAAAGGCTATGTACAAATCAGTCGCAGGGCGCGGGCGCGGGCGGCGCGGGTGGTGCGGAGGAGGCGGCCTGGTGCGGTGGCTCGTGACACGCGGAGGGCAATCGTTCTGTAGTGGAGCTATGTGCCTCCGAGTGTCTCGGCACGGCAGACTCTACCCGCAGGACGCAGGCGGAGGAGAGACCACATTCTGATTCGACACTGTTCTGTGTCTAGATAAAAATACTATTTTTAATGTTCTACGTAATTCGTGCCAGTAGACTGTTTAGTTAGGTCATACAAACTCGTGGCACGTACAGTGGCGGGGCAAGACCTAAATTTGATGTGAGCAAGATATATTTTGCGAGGCCCTCTCTGTTGGCACTAGAGGAGGGATTCTATGGATTTTCACTGTTGAAATGGATTTCCGGTGTACCGATCAAATCAAACATTTTTGTCAGCATACCTTTCGTCGATAAAAGTAAACATAATCAAATTGCATTAATATAGCCTTCACTGCCTCTGTCCTGCTTTCCCATCTTGTGTCTGATAAAGGCTTTATAGTAAGCTTTAGTTTGCCTTTGATTAAGTCTAAACATGTTTACTCGGGGTCTCTTTTAATATATCTAGCTGAATATTTTTCATGAATCAAAGCTGCATGAACTTTCGAGGCGCGAGGCCCCTCGGGCCGCGCCCACGTCGCTCACGCCTTGCGTCGCCTCTGCACGTATGTATGAATATCACCTGCACGTGCCACGAGTTTGTATGGCGGTGGGTGGCCAAGTGATTTGGGCGTCGGCTTCTCTTGCGAGAGGTCCGAGGTTCGAATCCAACCTGCGTGTATCTACCATTGAGTTTTTTCTGATTTGAAAAAAAATACGTTCATGCCTTCACCCTCTGCTCCGTGGTTCGGATTCCATGTAAAAATGTAGGTCCACTGGGTTGACTGGAGGAAATCGCCTGCGGCAATGAGTCCGCCCTTGCTCTACATTAAGTGGCATAAAGTGTATAAATATTTAAAAGTAATTAATTATGTTGCAGTAACAAGACTTTAGTTAGAGAATGTGAACATTATTTTCGTTCCAATTGGAATTCCAGATCTAACTGGTATATTGTTTGAATGTTGTATTTATTTTATATAGGTATGAACAATATTAGTAAATTTTACTTATTTCTTGTGTATTTTTTTTTTTGTTAATATGTTATTTTTTATTATTTACTCTTATTTGATTATTTTTTATTTTTTTTTTATTTTCTCATCATTATTTATTTAATTGTTCAAAACTGTTTAGTGTGGAAGCTAGTAGCACGCGACTAAAGACAAACCTGCCATCCTCAATACGGGATTGTTCCCAGTGAGCATGGTAGGGTAAAAACAAAATAGCTGGTACAGAAACCTATGCACGTGTCATACACAATATACCTTATTAGGTTAATCTGATGGATGATGATTTGTAAAATGCTAAAATGTAACTTTTATTGTAAAATGTACCTATTCTTAAATATTCTTCTTAACATTCTCCAGTATGCATGCACTTCATACGCCAGCACGACGCATAAATACTCGTACCAACTGGAATAAACGGAGAAATTTTTACTATTTCTCTGCTGTTGCTGTTGTCCTGCAAAACCCGGGGGGGGGGGGGGGGGGTTTGTATGTGTAAACCTACACCGGAACCCTAGGGCTGGAGTGAATTGAGATTTGACACATCAACCGAGTCCCGGCACTCATCTTACCTTTCCACAGATTTCTAGTACAAATCCCTCTACCTGTGTCTGCCGTGCTGAAGCACGTTTCGTCAGAAGTTGCGCCGCCAGCGCACCGCTTTACCACCTGAATACGCGATCATGTGTCGCGTAACACGAGCACCTATTACCTCCCATACACTATTATATTATGTGATATGCGTTTAATAACGTCGCCTACAAGTGAGCCGAGAGATGACGTGAGAATTTAAATGCATCGACTCTTCAATAACCTGCGGTGAGGGGTCTTTGAACCCTTTTATTCGCCCACGCAAGCAAGTCCATTTGTAAAATTTATGGAGATAATTTCGTCGATGCTAGTTGGAACGAGAGTTGGAATGTACATTTGCTCATCTAGAAATTTTATCAGTATCGTTTTTTATCTCAGCAAGTGATGTTCCCTTATCAAAACGGGCGCAGACTAAGGGGTCACACCATTTTGTCACACCAGTGTGAGATAGACGAATTTTCGTCCTCCCTGTCACATTGCGTGGTGTGACTGTTTATAAGTCCTCTATCATTGCTATGATCGTAATGATGCCTACTTAATATTTGCTGTCAGACAGTCAGTCAGCGTGTAAGCGTCCAATGCTGGACATAGGTTTTTCTAATTTTCCTCCAGTGCTCGACCTTCAGCGGTACAGAACCACTGCTTTCCGTCGGCCTACTTCATGTCGCCGTCCTACCTGGAGGGGGGTTTTCCCGCACTCCGTTATGCTGTCCACGGCAGCCAGTGGTCACACGATTACTCCAACGGTTGTCGTATCTATGGCTGACATGCCCAGCCCACTGCCATTTGTGCTTCGCCACCTGACGTCCAATATCGACTACTTTGGTGCGTAGGCGAACTATTTGGTATTGCTGCTACTTATTCAATAATAATATATAAATAATATAATTTTTAAGAACATTTTTATCATAAAATTATTTTTGCATAAAAAATTATACTGAAAAAAAAACAAATTCAATAACAGTGTGGCCGGTGGCGATATTTTCAGGCTTATTGAAAATTGGAAATATACCTACCGAAATGTCTAGCCTAACTGGAACATGGGAGTAGAGAAAGCGTTCGTTTTAACAAAAAGTCCCACACTCACCTACAGCACTGCAGTACAGTTGAGCACTCAAAGAGAGGTAGCACCTTCGCCTCCGAGGAATGCAAGCCACTTGGAATGCTATTGGAACTACGACGCATTCCTATTGGAAGCGCCCGCTACAGAACTGACGCGCGCACAATGATAAATATTCGGCATTCATTCAGGGAGACTTCGTGGCATAGCAACAGGCATTTTATATTTACAGTGTTTTAAGAGATTTATATTTGCAGTGTTTTACGAGACATACCTAGCATTTTTTTTTTTATGGAAACTGACTCGGTTGGCTACATCACCTACAACATCCGTGATGTCAGCCCATAACACCGGGTGAACTAGGTGTCATGCCAGTGCTTCCCTTCGGTCGTGCCGGCTATTGACAATGAGGCTTTAAATAAGTGCACGATAAGTCTCAAACCTAGATGTATTTGTAATCTTGTGTTCCTGTTGTTATTTTTGAAGAAATTAGGAGCGTTCTTAATGATTGATAATAGATTTGTATGCTATACCTAATATTTACAGTAATATTAATGCTTGGTTCGTTGTTTGAATAAAACTAAATTAAAAATGTGTTGCTGTCCTACTAATTGCTTTTCTCTTAACTATAATTTCAAATAAATGCACAATTTCCTATTCGACCCCCCGCTCAATACGCCGAAGCCAGTCAGTCTTCGTTCAGTTGAGAGTTCATTCGCTGCAAATAAAGATACAGTGACCAGCAGACGGGAATTATTCAATAATGTTTTGACAAATTATTGTAGCGTGAAAAAAATGTCGACTGCGCACTTAGCAAACCCATTACAGCCTTCCGGAAGAAAGACCTAATTTCATAAAATGAAAATTTAAGAAAGTGATCTTCTAAGTTAAATCAACCAAAAGATATGGCCATTTATGTCACATATTTTAATACTCTCAAACTTACTCATCAAAACCTGTATCATACTTCCCGTTGACTTAGAATCATAAAATTTGGCAAGAAGCAAGGTCTCACAACACAAGTACAGGAAATCGTTCATTTGTACTTACATAATTATATTATATCACATAAAATGTATTAGTGTTTGTTTTGTAATAAGTATAATAAAATTACTAGCATGTTCAATCAATCCATCTTTTATTAAGTAAACAATGCTTCATCACCATGACAACAACCACAGATGTCCTCACCAAGATTATATATTTTAATTTTTAAACATAGAACATATACAACATCTCCCCTCTTTTAATTTAGTCGGTAATATAATCATTAAGGTATTTAGGTTTAACTATTGGCCTGCCACATCTGGTCCTTGCTTCCGTGGTATGATCTGCTGAGGTTGACAACGGTAACTGTCTATTAATGTTTGCGTCAGGTTCTGCAGTGGTATCTACAAGCGTGTTTGACAAGGGTAACTCAGGAACAATATTTGGAGCAGAACTGTTCTGCTTCCAATCTTGAATATGTTCACTTGTATTGGCAGATGGCCTTATATGCTCAGCATTACGTCTTACAATATTACCTTTTTCATTCTTTACAAGATATGACCTGGGATGCTCACTTTGACCTACTATACATCCAGGTAGCCAGGTTTTATCTGGTCTATTCTGAATAACTACATCATCTCCCTTCCCAAATGTTGGCCTTGGCCTTCTCGCCGATTTATTGTAATATGTTTTGGAATAATACTGTTTGGCTTGTAGCTGTTTGTGGGCGTTTGTTGTAATTTTAGGTTTTAATATTAGCGACGAGCAGGGAACTTTAGACCGTAGTAATCTGCTCATCAACATTTGCGAGGGAGAATAATCTATACCACAGACAGGGGTGTTTCTATAAGCTAGTAGTGCTAAATCTATATCATCATTACTATCATGACATTTTTTAATCATATTTTTAGCGATTCCCACTGACTTTTCAGCCAGACCATTCGACTTAGGGTACCGAGGGCTCGATGTAACAATTTGAATGCCCCAGTCCCTTGCAAATTCCCTAAACTTAATGCTATCAAATGGCATATTATCACACACAATAGTTTTGGGTATACCATGACAGGCAAACATAGGTTTGATCACCTCAATTACATCGTCAGCTGTTTTGTGTATCATTTTTTTTACTTCTATCCATTTAGAAAAATAATCAGCCAATACTAAGTAGTCACTATTCATACAAGTACATATATCCATAGCAATTTTTTGGAATGGTAGCTCCGGTATCTCATGGGATATGATAGGTTCTTTGATGTTAGATGGTCTGAATTTTTCACAACTCTTGCATGTGTTGACATAAGTTTCAATATCATGAGAAATACCAGGCCAGTACATATATAACCTTGCTTGTGCTTTATCTTTTACAACACCTTGATGTGCGGAGTGAATTATACACAACATATCCCTCCTATGATTTTTAGGGACAACTATTTTGTTATTATGGTAAACAATGCCTTTTTGTACTGATATTTTATTTCTAAGATGCCATAACTGTTTTAATTCGTATTCTTCTAGTTTATGACTGCTTTTGGGCCATCCTACTTTATTCCAGCTTAAAATCTGGCTGAGAACCTTGTCGCGTTTGGTTTCCTCTCTGAGGTCAATGAATTGTTTTTCGTTCACTGGTGACTCCCTGTCTATGCAGTGAACATGCTCTAAGAGGCTCTTATCTTCCTTTGCATTATTAGTTATATAGTTCCTAGATAAGAAATCAGCAATGAACATTTTTGTTCCCGGAATGTATGTAATATTTAAATCATATTTTAATAATTTTAGTAGCATTCTCTGCAATCTAGGGCTCACTTTGTTGATATCTTTTTTAATGATACTGATTAAGGGCTTATGATCTGTTTCTATTATTATTTTGCGGCCATATACAAATTGGTGAAATTTTTCTAGTGCGGCACAGATGGCAAACATTTCTTTTTCTATTGTGGCCCATCGCTTTTGTGTTTCTGTGTAACTCCTAGAGTAAAACGATACAGGTTTGTTATTCTGTAATAGGCAAGCACCGAGCCCATCCTTTGAACTGTCAGACTGAATAGTGAAAGGGATAGCATTATTTATCATATTTAAAGTGGGTGCACACAAGAGTTTTCGTTTTAATAAGTTGAAAGCGTCTGTATGAACATTATCCCAGTGCCAGTGTACATTTGTTTTTAAGAGGTCTCTTAAAACTGCTGTGCTATTTGAATAATGTGGAATGAATTTACTCAAGTAATTCGTCATACCTAGAAATTTTTGTAGCTCTTTTATATTTTGAGGTTCCTTAATCTCCATAATCGCACTGACATGCTCTGGGTCTGGTTGTATACCGTTTGCTGATATAATATACCCAATGTACTTCACTTCACTTACTTTGTACTGAAGTTTTTTAGGATTAAATATTACCCCACAGTCTCTAGATCTTTCAATAACTTTATTTAGTATTTTATCATGTTCTCGTTCATCCTCACCTGCTATAATGAGATCATCAAAATATACCTCAAGGCCTTGAATATCACCAAATATTTGAGAATTAATTTTTTGAAAGACCTCAGGAGCAGAGCAGATACCAAAAGGCATACGTACAAATCGGTACCTTCCAAAAACAGTCCCAAACGTGCATACTCTACTACTCGACTCCTCCAATCGAACCTGAAAAAACCCATCCTTCATATCCATTACAGTGAACACTTTTTTACCAGCCAGCCTATTACTGATCTCTGACGGAGAGGGTATTAGATAATGTTCCCTCATTATGCTCGGATTTAATGATTGTGGATCTAAGCAAATTCGCAAAGATTTATCTGGCTTTTCGACAATCACTAAGTTGTGACACCACTCAACTGGCTCATTGACCTTACAAATTATGTGCTTCTTTTCCAATTCATCAAGTTTTTCTTTGAGCTTAGACTTTATGCTCTCCGGTATCCTTCTAATTGACTTAACGACTGGCTGGGTACCTTGTTTTAACTTTATTTTGTACTCCCCAATGTTGCCTAATCCTGTGAATATGTCTTTATTTTTGTTTATAAATTTATCTTTTTCACTTAGAGGGATACCACTGAGCTTACCCACATCATCAATTTTTTTAACAAGATTGAATCTAACACAATCCTTAAGCCCTAGAATGGGTGTACAGTCTGAATCAACTACCACAAAAGTAGCAAATGAATTTAAATTATTAGTGGTTGAACAGCTTAGTTCCACTTTTCCTACTGGTTTTATTTGTTGTCCTCCATACACTAACAACATACAGTTAGTGTCTTTTAATACAATTTTTCCTTGACCATTGCGCTCAATGTGCTTGTAAAGTCTCAACGGTAACACATTGCACTCTGCACCCGTATCTAATTTAAAATTTACACCTACTTTTGCAACTCTAATCTTACTTTGCCAGCACAAATCAGTACGTTTATTAATTGAGTATAAATAATAAACCTCACCGTCACTATCTTCTAATACCTCGTGCGCTCGACGTCGCTGACCAGTCTTGGTTCTACGACACATTTTTGCGAAATGGTTTTCACCACCGCAAGCATTACATTTTTTTTTAAATGCAGGGCACTGAGCGAAATTGTGATTCATGCCGCATTTTGAGCATACACGTTTCTTAACTTCTTCCGATTTCTTCTGAACAGCGAGTACCCTTGCGCCGCTCTGCACAGCTGCTGCATGCACCTTTCCTATTTCTGCACTTTTACAGATTGACGCGGCTTCATATAGAGTCAGTTCGCTGAGGCGCAACAATCGCTCCTGTAAATCTGCATCCTTGACACCTAGTATGACCCTGTCTCTTATTAGTGATTCTTCTTGGTCCTTAAAGCCACAACTTTTAGCAAGTATTTTCAATGACGTCAGGTATGCATCAAAATTTTCGCCCTCTTGTTGACTTCGGGAGAAAAACTTGTACCGATTGAACACTACATTACTCCTTGGCATAAAATGTTTTTCAAATGCTGCTCTTACCTCCTTGTACGTTTCACAAGGCGCGAATGTATTATAAATCTCAATTGCATCTTCCCCTGCAACATTGAGAAGTATAGCGATTTTCGTTTCATCGTCCAGGTTCGTTTGTTTAGATGCCTTCATGTATATCTCGAACATCTGAATGAAGCGCGTCCACGTATTAGGGTCGTCGCCGTTGCAATTTAGTTCACGAGGAGGCCTCATATTCCCTCCTCCGCCGCCGGGATGACTGCCTCCGCCACCCGTCCCCAGCCCCAGGCTGCTAGCAGCGGTATCACTATTATTTGTTGTCATCTTGTTTAGTAACTTACATGCTACTACATATTAGTGTAGGTTCTTTACTTCTGACACCATGTTTTGTAATAAGTATAATAAAATTACTAGCATGTTCAATCAATCCATCTTTTATTAAGTAAACAATGCTTCATCACCATGACAACAACCACAGATGTCCTCACCAAGATTATATATTTTAATTTTTAAACATAGAACATATACAACAGTGTTTTTGCTCTATCGTATAACAGTAATATATGCAAGCATCAAACTTAGTGTAAACTTTAAAGTAAATCAACAAATAATAAAAACCGGCCAATTACGTGGCGGTACGGAACCCTCGGTGCGCGCGTCAGACTAGCACTTGACCGGATGATGCTTGGTCAGCGACATATAGTATAGGTCGATGGTCTTGGTAGACACGTGATTCCAAAACGTCGGAGTCCCTTGTTAAGTATACAGGAACTTTAAAGTAAATCAACAAATAATAAAAACCGGCCAATTACGTGGCGGTACGGAACCCTCGGTGTGCGCGTCAGACTAGCACTTGACCGGATGATGCTTGGTCAGCGACATATAGTATAGGTCGATGGTCTTGGTAGACACGTGAGTCCAAAACGTCGGAGTCCCTTGTTAAGTATACAGGATGTTGTAACGGCTAGTACATTAATTTCACCAGCGCCATCCTCATGTATTTCCGAGAAAAAAAGTGAGTAAAGTTTTTCTATAAAGTGTCTAGTTTTGGAGATATAAATTTTTGAAATTTATGTTTTCGTCAAGTGTAATTGGCGCGCGCGGGGGGAGCGTGCTGGCGCGGGAACGGTCGGGGTCGAAAAACTTACGCCTCGCTGTCGCGCATCTCCTCGCTTCGGGCACTCGTCCTTGCTCGCTCACTCACCGCGCGCCTTTCATTCCACGTTCCACGAAACATTAGATCCTTTTTAAACTAAAGTAATCAATTAATTTGTATGAAAACTGTAACTTTTTATTTAAAGAGAATTCAGAAAAAAGTTATTTGACTTTTTGTTACTATTGATCCCAATAATCATTTCCTAAATTTAATCTACTGGCCGTTACAACACCCTGTATAAACTTGTCTACATAATTTAAGACCAGGTAATCAAGCTCCTTGTCAAACGACAATCAGCTACGGAAGCCTACCAGACATACCACGCAGGCGTAGGCAAAAATGCAGTGTCTACCGCCAGTGCCGGCATTTGTGAGGGAGGTCCCTGGGGGCAGAGACCGGCCGCGGCCGGGGGGCCCGCGGAAAGGTCAAAGCGGCCAGTGGCGCGGACAGAGCAAGCCGCTCGTGAAATGTCATCGGAGACGTGGCGCCGGGGGCCACGGGGCGACACCCAGTTACCTCTCTGCACGACATAACGGGTGTGTATGCACATTATCTACACGAACGAGCTGCTGCACAGAGGCCATCGGAAGAGAAAACCTTATTTGGTCCGTCCACATATACTCGTTTCAAATAATTTTTATAATTAACCCCACAATATCTAATTCTAATAGTCATATCATAATTATCTATAATTAAGACAAACACCACAAGCACAAATTTAGAGCCAAGTATAGCGTAATGAAGCGAGTTAAACATCTACTTAATTATCTAATAACATATAGCATCTCGCCAAAAATGTGTTATCAACTTATCACGATAAAGAAACAGCAAATAAAAGGAAAATACATAAGTAACATTTATGTAAGTAACTACATCAATGAAATGCAGTAGGAATCTATAGAAGTAATGGATATGGATTGGGTAACTTACATACATAATGCACTCTTTAATGAGAATGACACAAGCGACCATTTATGTAATCTATAGCATACTCTTGGTATAAATTGTTGAAGCTACGATTTATTGAAGATGCGAATATTCTAGTAAGAGTTGTTTTGGGCTTTCTAATTTTAAATGCAGTGAAATTCGAACAGTCAATTGGAACTCGACCCTGCCTAGTAGTGGGAGAAGAATTAATGTCATTGTTTACAATTTTGAATAGGATGACTGAATAGGTTTTGAAAATGGAAGAACTCAAGTCGATCAGTGTAACGGGGCTGCGTGCGGGCTCTCCTGGCAGAGTAGCTAGCATAGATAATAAAGAAACTTTTTCTGAACTTGTTCGTTTCTTTGCACATGTATGTACTTACCCTGTAATTTGGGTTCCAAATACAGTTGGAATTTTCCAAAATAATACGCACTATAGAATTATAGTGTCATTTTGAACAATGCATTTAAAAAAAAATACAATTTATACTTACGAACCCTAACCTTCTCAAAGAGCATTTAACAATGGTCTCAATATGGGTAATGAAACTTAATTTTGCGTCAAAAATAACCGAAACATCAAGAAAATAACCACACGAATCGTGTCACCATTTTTGAGAATGTTACGGTAAATGCTATAATTTATGACAATCGGTGATTTTTTATGGAAACTGACACGGGTGGCTACATCACCGTGATCCCATAATATCTTGGTGATCTAGGTGCCCTATGTATACCTCTGGCCGTACCGGCCATTAATATATCGGCGAGTATATTGGCCATTTATATAACGGATCTTTCCGAGGATCTTTCACATAGCGTTCACGTCTTTCACTTTCCGTTCCGATCGACCTTATATTCAGTGCGGTGGTACCAACGCAGGCGGGTTAAATCCTACCATCCACCTAGTAAGGTAAGAAGGGAAGGGACCTACAGTTTTATAAGGATTCCGAACCACGGCCAGCCTCCAACGATCAAACAGTCACCTATCCAAGTTCTGACAAATAAAATTACCGGACTTCTTACGGGTAAAATGTACACGTGAGCATTTATTTACTATTCAGTTGAAAGAGAACATATTTTAAAGAGATTATCCAGAAAGTGACCTCGTAGAGATAGTAGTACCTACTAGTAGATGTATCTACTGGTAATTCCAAGTTTCCATAGCTAATCTAAGGACATCAATAGTAACAGTGCACGCACAAACCATGTCACGGTAACCAGAACAAAAACCCTATCGGAAAGTCAGAAGAATTTGAAGAATTCGTCGCATATTTACCTTGTGATGTTTTAAAAAATGAAAAATATTTCTAAACATCGACTCCATTACAAAACAGTCAGTATTCGAGTCGAAGACCATTCTTTCGTCTATTTTTTACCAATTTGAAGAGACTGCTCCGTTGCAGAGGGGTGAGACTGCGGTGCAAGTGGCGACTCTCTCACGATTCGTTATAAAATTGTTTGTGCGATATTAATTGCAAGATTCCGTGACGGATCAGATTAATGGAGAATCGGCGGGATGTTCTCTCCTCCATGATACCCAGACATCATTCTAGACAGGGGTCCTCGGGAGAGTCATTACGGATGATTTGATCTAAAAACATGTTTAGTATATGTATACCTACATCTGTGGTTAAAGTAATAATTTAATGTACGCACTCAAAGAGCAAAGATATGCTCGTAATAATTTATGTTAAAGTTCAATATTTATGTCAACTACAGCACCAATCCCGAACGATAAGTGTAATATAAATTGTGTAAACTTTATGGAGCTACGACTCCGGCCGCCGCGCGTGGCTTGGTACCTCCATGTGTAAACTATTTTTACATTATTGCTTTTAAATAATAAAAAAAAAATCATAAAAATGAAAACTAAAACTAATCAGTAGAGTTACAGATAATATCTGTATAGGAGGTAGGTATAGCACATTCCGAAAGGCTAAACTACAGCAGAACTTTCCAAACGTTGATGAGACTGCGATTTGATTTTAAAATAAAATTTGTTTGTACCGAGGCTGCAGTTTCCAAGTGGTTGCACAAGAAAATGTCATCGTATTGTATTGTTTTTTTTATCATAATGTAAAATTTCATGCACATAAAAATAAAAATTTTATTAGGTACATGGTGGTTATTTACTCGTCAATTTTATACACTTACTCGTATTAATAATAAGTACCTGGGCGACCGAGCTTCGCTCGGCGTCTACACCTATCTAAATAAACTTGAAAAAAATAACATTATCTAAATACAAAATTTCATCCAAATCGTTAGAGCCGTTTCCGAGAAAGTAATTATATATATAGGTATAGCTTAGGTATAGTTTAGCTCACTTAAAGTAATAGGATAATATTTTCAAATAGTCAAACGTTAAATTGAATACAATTAAAGATATTTAAAAATACAACACATAAAAAATTCTAAGAATTACATAATTAACAAATTATCAAATGTTCGTCTTCATAATAATCGGAGATGTGGAACTTATCCTTCCAAAGTTTACATTTTCAACTATTTACCAACTGTGACAAAATAACTTATTTAATTTTGCTAATTATGTACAACAGAGTTTTCTCAACAATGCGCACCCTACGAATCGCATGCGGCGGATCGCAACCCCACTGAACTCAATAATACATCCTATAAGTTTATCTGCATATTATCAAATCTCTTCATAACCGCTGCGTTACCTAGGCCACAGTAATTACAGCTAATCCTACAACAAACAGACGGACGCACCACAATCCCTCAAAATCGCGTGAACGCATCGCTGAACTAAAACCTTCGTTGTGAACCCACAACTTGAATTGCAACCCTCGGGTTTCGTGTGCGCAAGCAAATTTGATAACAAACTCGCTTAATAATCTTAATGGTTTGCCTCAGGTGGGGCAGACCATGACAATGAATACCTTAGAAGAGGCTAGAAGTGGTGAACTACGTAGTAATTAGTATCTCATCTGTGACTACGTGAAATAAAAGTGAAAGGAGATGAAATAACATTTATTATTGGTAGGTACCGGGTGTATGAGACGAACCTAAGGTGAACCGTTCACCTGGACATTCCCCAAATTATTAGGAATAAATATCTAAACAGCACTTTTTTCTCAGATTCCTTTTTTCTTCATACAAAAGTAAAAAAATCTACGAAATTAGTAAATAAAAAAAAATCTAAACTATTAACATTAAGATCCTACATTTTGTGTTTATAAAAAAAACGTTTTACATTTTCGTCTCCAAATAGGTTGGATGGGGAACATGCGGGTGAAATGTATTTTTTTTTTAAACTGGCATGGCTGATTGGCTGCCCACATCAACTATACCACACCCGTGATATCAGGCCATAACACCTTCGCGAGCTAGGTGCCTTGTCAGTCAGTGCTGCCCTTTAGTCGAGCCGGCTAAACTGAACTGAAAGAAAACACGAACTATTTACATAGCCGCTTCCACTGACCCTTCATTCAGTACGGTAGAAAAAAAAATTATTCTACAAAAAAATGATACATACACGGTAGTGTAATAAATAATGTACTGGTCTACTGGCTGACCTTCTCTCTACTGAAAATGGGTGCACGCCTACTTACCCAATGTTGGTAACAAGCTGAAAATATAAAAAAAACCCGGCCAAATGCGAGTCGGACTCGCACACCAGGGTTTCCGCACCAAAATAAAAAACTACTTTGAAAAAAAACACGTTTCTTGTATAATTTTTACCTTTTCTCTACTTTATTATTTGTTGTTATATCCACCATAATAACACATATTCTGTGAAAATATACGTGTGAAAAATACGGAATCCTAAAAATTACGAAAGAAAATACAAACCGCATTGTATGCAAAATTGATTGCATACAATGCGGTTCCTAAGTATTTATTTCCATGGCATCTACAGTCAGTCAGTCAGCGTGTATGCGTGCACTGCTGCACATACGCCCGCCCTTTAGCGGTACGGAATCACTGCTTTCCCCCGACGTATTTGATGTCGTCGTCCCACCTGGTCTTCCCACACTCCGTTTTCCTGTCCGGCCGCCAGTGTAGGACACGGTTATTTCAACGGTCGTTGTTTCTTCAGCTGACGTGCCCAGCCCACTGCCACTTGAACTTAGCCACCCGGTGTCATTGTCAGCCTCGGTAGTTCAGTGGTGTGGTCGGTGGACTATCGATCGTGATCATAAGCACACCTGGGCGCGGTCAGTACTTAGATGGGTGACATTATACATACCACCCATAAAGTGTTAAACGACTGCCATGGACATTTGGCCGTATGCGGGGTTGCGAATGTTAGAAAATACTGATATGACTGTATTTAAACATCAAATAAAAAATTAAGTACTGTGTGGGGCCGGTACTTAATAAGAATAGCCCCACTGCATCTCTCCCCGTGCATGTCGTAAAATGCGACTGAGGGATAAGGAGAAAATGCCGTGTATAAGGGCGACAGGCTAGCCACCTCTCACCTTGGCACGGTGTTTCCACCGCGTCATGCAGCAGCCTTCATGCCTTACTTGCTGCTTGATCTGAGTTATCTTGTCCGAATACTTTGCTAAACGTGGTGGTCGGTGTCGTGCTGTAATTTACCATAATACTTGTAGCACAACACCGATTACTGTGCTTACCCCGATTGTCGGGATATGGCGTGTGCTGTATATAAAAAATTAATACAAATAATAGCTGTACGTCATGTCAAATAAGCTTGCTCTTCAAAGAAGATATATGGAAAATCAGAACTGTTCCTTTCATCGCTCTGAATGATTCCTCCCCTGAAATGGTAGGTAGATTTTAGTGTCTGTGTATGTGTCGCTCCGTTTTCATAACTTTTCAACGAGAGATCGTATAATCTCTATGTCGAAATGTAACGTAGACCCCTCGACCGCACCTCGCCCGGCGGCAATCAAGCATAATCAGCGATCGTTTAGTGGAGATAACGAGATGAAAACCGCACAAAGCGGAGGGAACTCGGGCGGCGGGGCGGCGGCGGGGGCTCACAAACAAAAATAACCGTAATCTGATACTGATTGGCCTCCCGCGCCCTCGTCCGCCCCCACCCGCCCCCGCCCGCCCCCGAGCGGCCCCCGACCGGCCCCCGGCGGGCACACGTGAGCTCAGCATTACCATACCTTTTGTCTACCTTTACAGAATACCCGGGTATCTCTACAGATCTCGTGACATCAGACAGGGCTGCGTGACGGCTGCGTGTCGCTTGATAACGATGCACGCTTTGGGTGAATTAAAATTAATATAAAATCAGCGAAATACCTGTTTCAAAACATCAGTGCCCATCGATAAACTACAAGTTAAAATATTTATTTAGCTTGTAGTATTTTATTGAATAAGCCTGGTGGATTCTTAAATACGTATTTCCGCAGTTCTAGCAGTGATCTCAGTTTGTGTTTTAACTTCGTCCGTGATGTAAGTGAATTAAACTCCGTGGAAAAGATTTTCTTCCTGAACTGAAGACATTTTAGCAGGAATCTGCAGTGCTGTGTTTTAGATTCATCATTTTATGGCTGCAAATATTTTATTCAGAAAACCTAAATAGAATTAAAATACGAAACTTTAATTTATCAAATAACTAAAATAAAACATGAAACTAAATAAAAACTAAAATAATAAGTGCAAATAAAAATACTCTTCCATAGTCTGGGCACAGATGAGATGGTCTGGGTTATAGACCTAGTGATAATAGAGTTGACAGTTTCTTAAATCTTGTACATAAGTAAATAACTGTATCTATATTCTTTCCACAAACAAGTTCTCTCACATACACTGCCACACAACACTACGCCAAAAAAAAATCATTACCACGACATGCACATAAAATTCATATTTTCATTTTAATAATTCGCCTGCGAATTTGTCTAATTAATGTCTGTATAGCACGTTCATAGCAGTGCCGAGGGGAACAGGCCGAGACGCCGACCGACGCATTCAACACTTCATCGACGAAGGGTAAACTACCCTCGGGGGAGCATCCCCGTAATAAATAAGCATAATATCTGCGGCGTCATTCAAGCGCAATAAATACCCAAATATAGCACAAATAATACCCAAATCGCTCATCAGTGGCCTCCCCTAGGGCGGCCGGAGCGCCGCGCGCCGCTAGCTCAGTAATCACGCGCAATCAGAAACGTATGACTACCTTCAATCAGATGCAGGCTAGTGCGTTGCGTTCGTAGAACTGAGTACCGACAATGCCTCAGGCACCCTACACGTGCATATAGTGTAGGTATACTTATTTTGACACTGATGCTAGTTTGATTTGTGCATAGAAGTCAGCATCCATTAATAAGTACAGCCTGTGCTCACGACTTCGCTCGCGTGAAATTGTGTGTCCATTCGATAGAGGTAAGCCGGCATAACACGAGCTTTCTCCGTCCGAAACGCGTCACGTAACAAACCAAGGCAGACAAATCACAGACGACGATACCATTTAAATTTTGTAATGAACAGGGATTCCATATACCTAGGGTTTCGTTTAGTTTTAGAACATTTTAATTATCGGTGAAACTCATAAATGTCGGGGCTAGACCAAGCTCTTGTAGACAAAGCATCTAGTTGTGTCTGTCAGTCCTTTGTAATGTGATTAAATAATTTGGTTTATTGAGTTTGATCATTTGTATTGATCCTATTAGGCAGGAGGCAGTCAGTTCACGTAGCTTCGTTCGTCTGTAAAAAAGAATTATTTTCAGACGAACTTAATTCCTAAGAGTGAAAAAATATTCACATGCTCCGACTCCGGGAAAAATTAGTAGTTACTGTTTCTCTACGTTCACTTACTCATAACAATGTTTGCTATTTACTTCGCATACTTTTGAGCAGCACCTTGGATGAAATAAATCAATTTGAACAATGGAGTAATGCGTGCATGTTTTATGACTTGTTAGCTTACATTATATTTTAATTCTGTATTAAAATAACATTCCAAATGTGTAACTGAAAACATTACCCTCCTTTTTTGCGTTGCGCAGTCGCGTAAAAATATTGTAGCCCACGAGGAGAGGCCGACTGACAATCAAAATTTAGGAAATCCCATATAATATTCAAATAACGGCCACTGAACGACTGCGAGACGTCAAAATTCCCGTTTCAAATTCGGAACGGGTAATGACACATTTCCCGCCATTTCCCGTAATGAGCGGCGCCCTGTCCGCGCCGACTCATGTCCGCCAGTGTCGCGCTTTAACGTCACAGTGAAGGAACATTTACTATCGTGTCCATATTTTCATGGTTCTGTTATATACGAGTATATATAATAAAATATTCACTAAAACAATAAAACTTGTTGCCATTGAAGATAATATACATTTTTTAATAATAATTTTAATGGTTTTTTTTTTAATAAATTTCAGATAAGTACCTCTGGCGTAACTTCTCAAAACTATTAACTACACTACTTATAATATCTTCTTGTTCAGGCAAAGATAATCAGATTGTATTTAATTAATTGATTATAATAGTTGGAAATACAAGTATGTGCCTACATAGTAATTTTAGCCCGATTATGAATCAAATATACCTACACATATCTGTACTTACATCCTTACGGATTCATTTTTATAAAAATGCTTTCACCCTTGGATGAAACAAATGACGCGCGCGCGCCGCTGCCGATCGCTGCTCTGTGTGCTTACCATAATGGATCACCCATCGACTAGCTGAGCGGCGCGCGCTGAGGGCGGCGCGGCGCGGGCGGTGGGCGGCTCGGCGCGGCGGGGTGAGCCGCGACCCCTGATCGCCGGCCTCATCCATCACGGCCGGCTCACGCATGTGAATTGGAGCGTTTATCTCCTGATAGCCACAGCATATACTTATTTAAATATTTCGTCGCTTAGCGGAGGAATTTTCGGAAATTTTGAAAGATTACCGCCGCGTCCCTCGACTCTAATGTCCGCTGCGCTAAATCTCCCGTCAATACCTTCTGATGCCTTTTGTGTACTCCAGGTAGCGGGATCGCCCGTTTGAATAAACGACATGTTGTCATTACCGGAGATCTGCCTGTCATATTCAGCGCTTACGAACTCTACCATGCTTAAAATACTTATTAGTTATAAGAACGAATTCGCTGGTTAATAGAGTTAAAAGAAGAAAAAAAATAGTTAAAACTTCCTCATCGTCATGGAACTTACTGGATTGAGGAAAAAAAAACTCCTCGTACTTTACATATGTAAAGAAGAAGTACAGAATAATAAATCATAGTCAAAATGTATATTATTATATGCTAGGATACTAAGTAAGTACTCGCTTTATATTTCTTCATTAGATAGATACCAACCTAAAATTAATTTTCACTTTACATATATCTAATGAAGACACATAATCAAAGTTTATCTCGTCTCGAGAAACTAATGAAACTAACGGGCGAATGCGAAATTACCACTAGAAGTGTTAGGTACTCCTTCCAGCCAACCTCTTGTTTACTGGTCAGTCTTATGTTAAAACGAATCGAGTCGCTTGCAAAAGCTACAAAGCGCGTAATATCTACAACTTAACAAGCATGTTACAACTGGCAACCTGTTGTGATCCCCTGTAACATACTCGAATATAACCTCTCAGCATCTCTCATATTTCCCATCAGCCGTATCTCAACATTTCCCGCCTTCAATACAGCATCGACGCATGCTCCGGGAAGATCGAGCCAATTGTCCTGGCGCTAAATTGGCGCACCATTGAGCTGTCTGGCGGAAGCGAGGATGACGTCACCAGGCGGCAGTGACGTCGCGGCTCGAGATTCCGCCGCCATTTTGCACCACCTGTCACTTGAGCGACTCCGCGAGAGAGAGCGCTATTCAAAGACGATGTATGATCTAATAGATGGAGCAGTAGAGAGGATGTTCGAGTTCAGATTTAAAAAAAATCTGTCAATTTTATCAGGAAAGGCATTTCATTGTGTATACCTACCCCGTTGGGACATTTGTACTGCAGGTCTATTCTTGTAAATTCTGACAGCGGAATCAGCGCTGTTGTGGCGCTGAGAGCCACTTTAATACGTGGCTCTCAGCGCCACAACAGCGCAACAGACCATGTTGCTTACTAACAAAATCAAATAATGACTTGATATAGTTCCTTATCAAATTTGACGATTGACGATGGCACTATACCTAGGAGTTTTTACAGATATATTTCAGGTTTAGGTATACTTCACAAGTGATTAGAATCACTAAATAAATAAATATAAAATGTTTGATATGATGTAAATGTAATCAGTTATGCGATAAGTACGCTTTAGTGGTTTACGACAATAAACGTTCAAAATGTTTGTGTTGCCGCTTTCATTTCATATTGCCACTATAGGGTGAGAGACGACCACCCGGACCAAGTGTCACAGTAACCTATAAATAGGTTACTGTGACACTTGGTCCGGGTGGTCGTCGCTCACCCTATAATAATTGTCGAAGGTGGCGATGGCTGGGCCAGGTGTGGTGCTCGTGAACGGGTGCTGTTTGTGGAGACTGGCCTGCTTCAAATTGGCAACGTGGTCTGTGACGTGGTGGGCATTTCAATAAAAAATAAAGAAATAAATATTACTTTCCTAACTTTGTCATTTTGTCATAAATTATTGCATCAGGATCGTGGCACGTGGAGATCCGTTGTCTCTCTCTACCCCACCGGGAAACAGGCGTGACGCTATGTATATATCTATGTAGGTTTTTTTTTTTATGTAATCCGGTATGGGTGGCTGAGTTGGAGGGGCCAAAGCGCGTGCTCCGACCAGCCAATATTACCTCCGAGAAGGTAGGTGCCATACCGGAGACTTCCCTGGATTGCTGGCTATACTGGACTAGAGGAGAACACAACCGAGGTTGCTATGCGGCCATCTTACATCCAGTACGGTGGTACCAACCCAGTCGGTTACAAATTGAGCCTACCACCTAGTAAGGGGCAAGGGAAGGGACCTACAGTTTTACACCGGTTCCGAACGGTGAAGCGGCAGGTGTAGGTATATGCACGTAAATTTTTTCGTCAGAAAAAACTCATTGGTACACGCCAACGGGATTCGAACCGCGGACCTCTCACATGAGAAGCCGATGCCCAAACCACTCGGCCACCCGCCCCTTAAACCGTAATACACCATAATAAACCATATAATAACCGTATTGCATCTGTCATGAATTTTGTGCAGTGTGTCGTCCTTGGATGATGAGTAAAGGAGTAATTAGAGATCGTAGGTTATAGAAAATGCTAGTTTAGGTAGTGGAAAACATTTTTGTAATGTAGACTAAGTGAACATTGAAAACATTTCCAGTGAACTTTCTTGCCAGTTCTTCTTCGCTGTGATAATCGAACTTGAGGAATGTTAAATGTAAAATATGACAAACATGAGCGCAGCCTATGTTAGATAAATAAACAATAAACAATAAATTGAGACTTTCTTGCCTTCATTTTTAAACGCGCGAATGTACCGAGCACTCCCTCCATTCCATGCAATAATTCCTCCGTGCTACAGAACGGTTCGACTCTATCAGACGGCGGCGGCGGCGCGGCCCCGCAGGCATCGCTGTCCTACCGAATGTATCAGAGGAGATCCTCTGATAAGACTAGCGACGTGCGAGTATCTCGCAGCTGGTGACATGTCCTGGATTGGCACCACCGGCATTGCTAGCCGGAGCTATTTGAACTGTGCGAGTAGCAAAGTAAATAGAAGAAGCAAGGCAAATAATTCAAAACGGATAGAAGAGTCAACATTTCCAGCAGGATGGTGAAAAAGATAAATTCTTCAAATTGTGATTGGTGTAACGAGGATGATGTGATGACATGTACCATTTGCTGATGGAGTGTGGTCAGAACAAGGAATTACGGAGGGAGTTGCAGATGTCACTTAGGGTAGACAGACTCAATTTGTTTTTAGTATACCTACATAAACTGTTGGCGATCCCTAGTGAGAGGATTTAGTAGTTGTGTTGGATTTCGTGGAGCTTTCTCCATCTTAGTACTATGGGGCTGATATTAATAAGATATTGTTAAAAGCCTTAAAAATAAATAACAATTATTAAAAGTAAAATTAACACTCGGAAGTGATGAAAATGTTTTATCCGCCCAGCTAAGCTAGAGAGAATGGTCAAGAAAACTCGTGAAGCAGTCTCATATTTTTTTTTTATTGAATGCGCCACATATGGCGCCTAAGTACCCATAAGGTTTTTTCTTTTCTTTTTAAATCCTAATAAATATATAAATAATGCGGAAAATCTGTAACGACCGACCGACGACGTGAAGAGCCGCCGTCGTCAATTCTGTGGTCGCTTATAAGTCGAAAACGCCTAAATTAATTCACATGCGGTTTAACTGATGTTTTTTTTTTTTGGCACATGCAATAATCAAACAATAAGGATGGTTATAGAATATTTTCCCGCGGAGCTGCAGGAACAGGTTATCAAATAAAATATTTAAAAAAACAGTTTTTCAGGCACTGGTCCCAAAACACACACAACAAATAAAATAAAAATACAAGTGAGACAATAAAACATGCAACTAAAAAAATTCAATAAAACCCAGTAATAAATTAAAAATGAAATTAAATAATAAGATATAGGTAAATACATTTAAAAATTGGAATTAACAAACACATAAAATTATTAACAATAAAAAATTATAAAAATGTAAAATTTATATAGAAAGAAACGTGTAAATAAATGGATAAGATAATAACAATTCTTAACAAGTTTTCATTAAATTTTTTATTTATTATATTTATATAATATTTATATTTTTTATATATTAATTGGTATTAATTTTGTATATTTTTATTATTTTTAGTAGATATAATATAACTATGTAAAAATATAAATAAAAAAAAAAATGCGCGTTTGGGGGCTTGCCTTGGGAGAGGCCTATGTCCAGCAGTGGACCGATACAGGCTGATGAAGATGATGATGATGAAAAAAAAATGTGAGATAAAGAAAGGATATAAAATAATAATTCATTTTAAAAATTTATACTAGCAGATGTACCTACATACCAACATTTTCTATAATTTTATTTCCTTCTCTGGTCATGGCGCGACCAAGAAATGCTGCCTTCTAATTGCGCAGCACTCCAAAGAAGTCATCCATAGTTATTAAATCAATAAACCTATTTTAATACTGACTACATTTTTTCAAGCCCTCAGAGGTGATTTTACCTTTATCGTCTAGTCTAGTGTTTCCACATTTATAATTCTAAAACAGCGACCCGACGAGACATATTTTTGAGACACATTTCACATGTGACATAAGTTTCGGCTTGCATATCTCAATGGTATAAATTAGTATTCGTCCACTCCACTCACACTCACAGAGCATTTAAGAAAGTAGGTACGTAACGTGAGTAAGTACCTACTTATTTGCGACAAATGCCGCCGAGTAGATAACTGTATCCTGGCTAGAAAACCATCAAGTCACACGTGGAGTCATCGGAGTCATTAAAAACATCAACTTGCCTCCAGTGATTGATGATAGGAAGTTACCAACCAGTACAGTCTACTCTAAAAGTCGGCATTAACGTTTGAGACCGTGTCAAATTAACGCTCTTTAAGAGTAAATAGGATTTTATAAGGACTACCAATATTACAAGTTATAGTAGTAAGTATGATAAGGTTCTACATAAATGTGGCTGTATATTATATCCTCATAGACGACACGAAGCGAACGCACAATGCGCGCCATTTATAAATATTTAAAACCGTTTGCTCGACAAAGCCAGTTGACAGTTTGGTCTATTAGTTTTGGAGCGACGACCTCGGGGTTAAGAACCGGTGAAGAAGCGGAGTGTTGGAGGCTGGAGCCCTAGATAACTGCACGTTGCCTAATTTGGATGAAGCGGGGGAGCCGAATGAAATTAGAGACAAAGTTTGCACGGAAGAAGGTCTTTACGTACGAGACGGTCTTTATTACGTATAGTGTTGTAGAATGATTTGAATTTGGTATCCTTGCCAACGGGTATGTTGATAACCAAAGAGAATATAACCACTACGTTTTCAATATGTAATACATACATGATACGTCTTTGAGTAATAAAAATATTTTTTCTCTTATTAGTCTGTGAAGTAAGCTATCTCGGAATACACGATCTACTTGGAAAATTCACAAAAGAGGTTTTATTCAACCGACAATACAATATAGTGACAGCGGTGATGATCGGTTCCCAACTTCGATTAGACACAATAGGTAAGTTTCAACTACGTAAATAATGGGAAACCGAAAAAGTGGTCAAGGCGGATTATATCCACAAGCAAAGGGTTCCTTAGCAATTCAGTAAATACAAAATATTCTCCTACACATCGGTCTACATCACGCTCAATGCTCAAACTGCAAAATATGTAAGTTTGTAATCACAAAATAAATATTTGTATGACAAAGTGTGTACATGTCGTAAAAGGCGACTAAGGGCTAAGGAGGAGATGCCGTGCTAAAGCGCGACAGTCTAGCCACCTCTCATCTTAGCGCGGTCCTTCCACCGAGTCATGCAGCAGGTGGGTCTTCGTACCTACCATACTTAATGCTTGATAGCTATCTTGTGTGAATACTTTGCTAAACGTGGTGGTCGGTTTTGGGATGTACGTAATTTACTAGCCCTTGCAGCACAACACATATTACGCTGATTACCCCCGATTGTCGGGATACAGCGTGTGGTATGTAGTATTTTTTTTTTTATGGAAACTGACACGGTTGGCTACATCACCTACAACATCCGCGATGTCAGCCCATAACACCGGGTGAACTTGGTGCCACGTCAGTACTTCCCCTCGGTCGTGCCGGCTACACTGAACTGGACGGAAAACACAAACTATTTACATAGCCGTTTCGACCGACCTTTCATTCAGTGCAGTGGTACCAACCCGGGCGGGTTAAACCCTACCACCTAGTAATATAGGAAGGGAGTCATATCCTTTAGTCGCCTTTTACGACATACACAGGAAGAGATGCAGTGGGGCTATTCTTTTAAAGTACCGGCCCCACACGGTACAAAAGTATGTACGTATGTATGTATGTAGGACATTAAATTCGGTGAAACTTTAAATATTAAGTTTTAAAACTATTAGGTAGTAGGTATTTAAAGCTTCGTTAAAATTCAACAAAATCTCAATCATCAGAACAGGCAAATATTTAATAAACACTTCAATCAGGATCAATGTTAAGAAATCATTTAGGGAGGTATGCACCTATATAAACAAAATTTACCCGTTATGGTTGGCTTGACAATTCTTTTGATGCTATTGTACCTTGTAAATTGTACTTTTATTTTATTTATTCTACCTTATATTACTTGTATATTTCATTGACAAGTTTATTGACGCTACCTTAAAATAAATTAACGCTAAATTAAGTAGATAGTAGTAGTATTAGGGAAGTGTAAATAGTAGTAGTCTATAAGCAAATGATAGCTTAAATTGTTTATGTCTTTTATCTGGTTCTGTACAGCCCTTGTCATTGTTTGTCATTGTTTTTAATTGTTTTTCATTTAATTGTTACATTTTTGTTACAATGTTAATTGTTACATTTCACACTATAGTTGCCATTCGAAAGAACGAACTCAAGTGCAAAATTTATTTGCCTACGAACGATAATAAAAACATAACATAACATAACATAACATAGAGAGGGGTCAGAAATAAATATCCGACCAGCCCATACACCTTCGAAAAGGTGCTATACCGGAGACTTCCTTTTCAAATTCCTGGCTATTGTTTTTTCTTTTTTTTTATGGAAACTGACATGGTTTGCTACATCACATCACTTACAACATCCGTGATGTCAGCCCATAACACCGGGTGAACTAGGTGCCATGTCAGTGCTTCCCTTCATTTCGAGGCCATCTTATACGTCCATTACTTATTCCTTGGGGAGTGCTCGGAGGACCTGTTAAATGCGATCCCGCCTCATCCACTTTCCACCTCCGCACCACACGCACCGGGCAGGGACTGCGCATCCCTAAATGCTGGACTTGCCGCGGATGCGTACCAACCGTTTCTGCAGATCTTTCCTCTACAGAACCGGTAAACCTGGAATCCTCTCCCTGCCCATATATTTCCCCCCAGGTATAGTCTCGGGTCCTTCAAGAGGGCGTGAATTGGCACCTGTCAGGCCGGCATGACATTCGCAACTCCCGCATACGACGGAATGTCCGTGGGCGTTGTTAGGTACCTTATGGAAGTCTCGGCGTCACATTAGAAAAAAAAAATTATAAAAAATAACGGTATAGTACCTACCAACCCAGTCGCCTACAATTTGCCAACCACCAAGGTAGGTAGGTTGTCCAGCGGCAGATTTCCGATTCTGGAGATTTATAAAAAAAAACATTATTAGGGACAAGGGAAGGAACCTACCACGGAACAACGATCGGGCCACACCGCCCGCGCCCGCGCGCCCCCACGGTCTGGTTCAAAGCTCCTTGGAACCTACAGTTTCATACCAGTTGTCCGGTTCAGAACGATCAAGCAGCAGGTGTCAGTTTCAGAGTTCAATAAGAAAAACTCCATGCACGTGACTGGATCGAACCTCGAATCCGTCTTTTGTCACATTTTTGTGTTGAGCAATAAATTATAATTTAATACCTATGTACATTTCATATTATTCGTTTAGTTAAGCGGAATGTTCTGCAGACAGAAGGACAGCTGGAGATCGGAGTGCGCCGCGTGCGTTGTGGAGCACTGCCGAGCAATTAAGATACGCGCAAGGCTCTCCGGGAGCCGGGCGGCGGCGGGGCGCGGGGGAGGCGGCGGGGGCGGGCGGGCGCTCCGCCACCGCCGCGCCGGAGGCTGTGCGGTGCGGGCGGCGCCGCCGGTCACGCCTCACGCCGCGCCGGCCAATCAGCGCCACCTCCCGGCCGCTGCTTTTTTCCGCCCGCGCCCCGCCACGCCGGACGCTACCCAAAAACAAAAGGATCAAACTCGGCGAAACCTATCTCTTTCTTTGTGCGGGCGCCGAACGGGCTATCGATGAGAGGATAGATACACTTTGTTTCTATTCTGGCGGCGACGACGGCGGCGGCGGCGCGGCGGCGTCGAGCGGGACGGCGCGGCGCCGCGGCGCGGCGGGACGGCGGCGGCAGCGTCGCGGCGCGCCCCGACGCTCAATCGATAAGAGTTCCGGCCTAGCGGCGTCCCGCTCGCACCCGCCGCCGACGCGCAGCCATTTGCAGGGGATGTTTATTATTATTATTTTATTGAACGGAGGCTAAGTGACGAAATAAGTATATTTACAAGTTTGATACGGCTCCTGCCTGCGTCGGACTGCCGCGGCCGGCATGCGGCAGGTGGCAGGAAGCTATTGTTTATTTAGGCACACAGGCTATGCGGATGACTTTATTTCGAATGTCCTAGCTGTAGCTAGCAGCTAGGTATTGTCTAACGGATTCATAACTTACCTACCGTATAGGTATATTCCTATTGCAAACTAAACGTACAACATGTAGGTAAGTATGTAAGTAATATCTAGGTAGGTATATTAAAAGCGAGCTAAGGGAAAATACAGAAAGCTCTATATTACAAATTGAGGTACAGGTGCTTGAATACAACAAGCAGGTAAGTGTCTACCTAGGAAGGTAATTGAATAAGCCTCTGAAACATATGATACTGATTTGATATAGGTATTTATAGATGCAATAATTAGGTAAGTAGGTACCTAAGTAGCTTATTTAAGTTTAGACTAGCTTAGCCCGCGACTCCGCCCGCGTAAACAAGAAGTCACGAAGGACGACCACGCAGCAAGGGCAAAGTCCGAGCTGCATTCACATAAAAATATATATTAGGTACCTAGGTACCTACACTCTCAAAGAGTGCGTGTGTGCGTCTACTCGTGGCCTTAAGCGGCACGGAACCACTGGTTTCAGCCGACGTACTTGATGTCGTCGTCCCACCTGGCGTAGGACACGGTTACTCCAACAGTTGTCGTCTCTTTGGCTGACGTGTCCAGCCCACTGCCACTTGATCTTAGCTGCTCGGTGTTCAATGTGAACTGTGACTACGACTCAGCTCACAGAATAATAGCGTGATGATATATAGCCTATACTTGCACGTAAATAGGACGACCCGTTGTTGAGTTATACATACAGACGGCAGACGTTGAATTTTATATTATGAACCTTGCGGGGATATACTATGTAGCGCTACACAGGTAAAAATAGCAAGCAATTGGTTGAGCCGTTCTTGAGTTATTAAGCATGCATACATAGAGACGGCATTATGTAGAGATAGAGAAGGGGATGAGAGAGAAGAGAAGATAGAGATTTTAAAGTTTCACTTCTGAACGCACTGCTCAGCTTCGCTGCTGTTCTGTTAATACGAGATATAAGCCACTCGTATGAACAGTGGCGTGATGAGGGAGGCCTATGTCAAATCTCTAACAGTGGGATAATAAAAGGGCTATATTATCATTTAAATAACCAAGTCAGTCACCAGTTAGCGCTACAGGAGCTCGTGAAAGTTCGTAGGTACCTACGCGCCTTCGTGGTGTCGTGGAGACCTTGTAGGAGAGTGGTGATCACTTTTGCTTTTTGCTAAGATTATTGCGATTATAAAATTTTCTTACATATTAAATGGCTAAAATTTATGATACATCAAAGGTTTAGAATATTATTATTATTATTTGTTAATGAACTAGTACTATGCTGATGTGTTCATGTCTATGATGATCACCTGGTATGTTGCTATTTGTTATATTTCTTCGATTTTGTAATACTTGTCAAGCCTATTTTTTTTATGTGTTTATTGAGGGTGCTTCAATAACTTCCTCGGGCAGTTTATTCCAGCTGTTTACGATTCTGTTAGTCAGGTCAGGAAGTGTTTTCTTGCTTCGGTTGCGAAACTTGTTACATTGAGTTTCAAGCTGTGACCTCTTATGTGATTGTTTGAATTTAACACAAACATGCTTTCCAGCTCTGGGCAGTTATAGTCTCGGTCATAGTGTCGCTTCAGTATATTGTGTGTCTCTATGAGATCTCTCTCCTCTATGTCTTCGTTGCTCCAGCGTTGTTAGTTTATTTTGTTAATTAAATCAATGAATATTTTAGCGTTTTAAATTTTATGTTTTAATGATTTAAGATTATTCAATAAATGCTAAATTAAAGACCCCGACACAACAACAACCCTTAAAAAGTCAAAATTTATTTCCGTTTAGTTACTTAAAGGCGCCGGGGGATCGGTGCGTAAATAAAATAAAACTCAGAGCTGCGCGGCTCGGGGAACGCGACGATATTTTGTAATTTAAGAGTCTATACTACCTTAGAGAAAGGGCGGGATAGGAGGATAGCGGAGCGGTGAAAGAACGAAAGGGACAGCCATACTCGATGATATAATAAATTCAAAATTTAGTAGTCTTTTCGATTGGAGTAGCATTATATAATTTAATGTATTTATTGAAAAATAGAGGTTTTATTGACGGTTTGGAGGTAAATTAGCAATTTTTTCTATCGAGAAAATTTTATGTAGGTAGGTAGGTAATCATGTTTCCGCCACCTATAAAACCTATCAGTAGTACCTACTTCAACTTTACCATATATTTATTTTTACAGAGTGATTGTTGGAGTATTGTTGATATAACAGAGGATCATGCGAAGCAATCTGAGGTTGGTATCTAGAACTACCTAATACTTTTATTTCAAGCTTTTTAAGAGACGTAATAGGAAAACTGCCGATGATCTTCGAAACCGGCTGACCTGATCTTCATTAAACATAGCAAAGAACCATCCCGGTTAACCCAGCTTACTAATAAAAAAACCGGTCAAGTGCGAGACAACTCCCGTGGAGAGGGTTCCGTACCATCCCGGTTTTCCGTGCAAACTTTAAGACTTAGGATTTTCGTTTAGGTTTTCTTGTAAACTATAAGAGAGGACTTATATTCCCTATTTTTATTGTAGAAATTTTCGAGTCTCGGAGATAATGCTCGATTGTTTTTATTGTATATTTTCTTTGATATATTTTAAGTACCGTGTGGGGCCGTTACTTAAAAAGAATAGCCCCACTGCATCTCTCCCCATGCATGTCGTAAAACGCGACTAAGGGATAAGGACAAGATGCCATGCTAAAGGGCGACAGGCTCGCTACCTCTCACCTTGGCACGGTACTTTCACCGAGTCATGCAGCATGTGGGTCTTCATGCCTTACTTGCTGCTTGATCGATTGAATCTTGTTCGAATACTTTGCAAAACGTGGTGGTCGTGTGGTGCTGTAATTTACCAGAGTTCTTGCAGCACAACACCAATTACTCTGCTTACCCCGGTTGTCGGGATTCAGCGTGTGTGATATGTATGTATGTATGTATATTTCAAGCTATGTCTTTTAATCACTTTCTAATTTATCCCCCGAAATCTAAATTCGGTCATTTACCCTATAGGTACGTCCGTGATTGGGTCATCAAACTCTATAGGTAGGTAGGTATAATATAATGTACAAAATTTCAACTTTCTTCGTCCCTTAGATTCAGAGAAATTAAGCTGTGATGGACGGACAGACAGACACGAGTGATTCTATAAGGGTCCCGTTTTTTTTTGAGGTACGGAACCCTAAAAAATCATCAAAATCTATCCATCCGTTTAGGAGCTACGATACCACAGACTTCATAGGTGTCAAACTTATAACACCGCTCTTTTTGCTTCGGCGTTTAAAACGTGAAAACCAAATTGTTTTATAGCAGGTCCATGGTCAAATTCGGTCATTAATTGTGCGGTTAGTACCTAGGTTCCGTAGATTCGTTACCTACCTTTATCGTGCGTGCGGACGAAAACCAAAGCCGTGTCCGTGTTACCCACAATTCAACAGATTGGTATGGAGGCATTGTATACAAACGTAGATTCAACCATATTTTAGATTTTCAAATGTGATTTGAACTCGCACATCAAGGTTCCGTATATACCACGGAGAAATGATGCGCGCAAACTCTATCATCTCATTTCTTCCGGAATGTTGACACCAATACCTACCTATCGTTTTTAGGGTTCCGTATCCGGTACGGGACCCTACGCCTACGCCCTAATTACTTAGCCTACGCCGTCTGTCTGTCTGTCTGTCCGTCCGTCCGTCTGTCTGTCCGTCCGTCTGTCCGAGGGCTGTATCTCTTGAACCCTAATAGGTAGCCCGTTGAATTTTTCACAGAATATGTGTTATTATGGCCGATATAACAACAAATAAGAAAAATAAGAAAAAGTAAAAAATTCACGGGGGTTCCCATAGTAGAAACCAAAAAGTGTACCTATGCGCGGGCGCCATCTTCCGAATAGATTATGAAGTAATATGAAGCATTTCATAACACTCCATTTAGATCGCGTGAGTGGCGCTAGCCATGACATGGCGATACGGAACCCTCGGTACGCGAGTTCGACTCGCATTTGGCCGGTTTTTTTTTCTGTACCAAATCTCGTTTGCTCTGTTCATTTATTTTATATTGTTATGTTATTGGTACTTTTTACGTTTAAAATTTTATTTCATTTCGGGAATCTACGAGGCAATCCGGTTTCAACGATGTGCCCCACTTAGTAATAAAAAAAATATTTTTATTTTTTTTATGTCGCATTCAAATCTAATTTGTGGTTGCTATTTATATTTTGATTTCTTGATTTTATGCGAAATTCTATTCACTACACACACACAAGTCTTACAATATCCTATCCAATCAATTGACAATGACTCTCCCTGTCACTCTCGTATAGATATTGTCTATGCTACAATTTGTTTGTTTTCAGTAGTTTATTGTTTTTAGGGTTCCGTACCTCAAAAGGATACAATACTTTACGAAGGAACACTTATAGGATCACTTTGCTGCCCGTCCGTCTGTCAAAACGAGCCAAGGAAAGCATTAGTATGGGATAATATAATATTACACCACGGGGATGCGACATGTGCTGACACCTTCGCACCTTCTCACATTGTCGACTCCGCGGTTCTAAGTTCTAAGTGCCCAAATCCTTAAAATAAATAATAATGCTGGCTTGCGTGGCCACAATGAATTTCTGGCCTTTGCTGTAGAAACACTTGTCGTGTGGTCACCGACGCAAGGACGTTCGGAAACGATCTAGGAAAGTTCCTCATCGATAAGTCTGGTGACCGACACGACAAGTCTTATGCTTTCCCGAGTGTTTTCCTCTTTCAGCGGATAGGGCTGGCGATTCAAATGGGCAACGCTGCCGGCGTATTGGGCACTGTGGGAGAGTCGGCTGAATCGGATGAAATATTTTACATACAGTAGCGAACTCCCCCCTATAACAATACTACTCTATGCCCCCCCCCCCCCCCCCCCCCCCTCCTCTATCCATCAACGGCACAGTGTAGAAAGAAAACACACATCCCGTTTCCTCCGTTTTTTTATATTTTAATATGTTCTTCATTAGGTTCTCATTTCATTTTAATTAGTTTTATTGAATTTCTGTTATTCAGTTATGAAATAATATAATAGATAACTCTTTTTAGTTTTCAACATATAAAGAATCACCGAAATCGGTTGCCGTGTTGTAATATAATGTAGTATAGGTATTCGAAATTACGTGCAAAGTTATTGCCACAATGTCGTCACATCTTGTATGCTGGTGCAGCGCCATCTATGAAAATTTCGTAGAACTGCTGACGGAATCGCGTAATAACAGCGCCATCTATGATATCTATGACGAACTGGAGCGAAGACTCAGCAGTGAACTAAATTCGTTGTCAGTTAATAGATGGCGCGCAAATGAATTCTATGATCAGCATATAGATGGCGCTTATCATAAACAACATTGACTGTCAATGCATGTCTTCTTAATTCATTGTAATCATTATATAAAAATCTTGGCCAGACATGACTATTTATTTATTGAATGATCAATATTAATTTAATTATTTCTTTAATTCCAGTCCTTTTTTTAACAACTGCGCAGTTCCCGCTCGCAGCGCACCAGAGGCATCAAACCAACCGCAACTGACTTCCGGCAGCCGCCATCGCGCACGCACGGCTCGCGCGAGCTTCGCGTCGTACACGTTCGATCTCTCCTTTCGTTTGCTGCGTGCGCAGTTTTCGTTGTGCGACTTCAATCGGTTAGTTAAATAGTAATATTTCTAAAACAGTACTCCCGGTCGCGTTGTATCTGATTTTACCCCGAATAGTACTACTAACGTCGTGGGGAGCGCTATAAGTGTTGTGCGTGTGTGTTGCAGAAATGGCTCTGAGCGTGGCGCTGCCGCCGGTGGCGGGCGGATGCGCTGTGGGAGGTACTGTGGGCCGCGGCTCACGTCTCGAAGACGACGTTTTCGGCTCACTCGCGCTGTTGTTGGGATCATCGCAGCCGAGCCCCAGTCCCTCCGCGTCGTCGGAGTCCAGCGGGATCGGCTCCCTCGGTAGCGTCAAGTCGGATTCGCTGCCTTCGAGCCCTCACTCTGCCGATAAGGTAAGTGCAATTACGCCAGCGGCATAGTACTGTTTCATCTCATCTTGCATAAGACATCACACGACTAAACGCCGGGCGGGGAGGTCTGTCTGCTCGAGCGGGCAGGGTTCTCGAAATATTGTTTGCTTGCGTCCGCTCCGCCACTCCGGCCTTGACCTCGCGTTTTCAGTGCGTACAAACGTAACTAGGTGGCGCAGTGAGAAATGTTATGTAAATGGATTTGTGTTGTTGTGTTCCAAAGTTATTGAGGTACGAATTACAATACAGACACAACCTGAAATTTTTTGTGTGCAATGATATTATATTTTGAGTAGAGTGGTACAAAATATCAATAACGTTTCGTCCGAAACGTCGAGCCACATAGCTCGGAGACGACCATGAGTAAAGTCAAAAAAATATTTCGGGTGCGCTGTAGTATAAGTGCACATAATTAGAAAATTGCTGGTATGCTTATTGTGTAGGCCTAGATAAAAGATGAATTATAGTGAAATAATTGTTTGCCGGAAATGCGTAGTTTCAGAGAAAAAAAAAATTTGAAAAAAATATTTTTCATACAAAATAAATTTTTTATTTTGATTTTTTTTTTAACAACCACTGCAATTTAAAAACCCATATACTTAATATCAATAAAGTTGTTTTTATGGAAAGTGCGGTATTGCATCGTCTTACGTACTCACAGGTGGCGGACGTTGCCCATGGACATAAACATAAGGGTAAGACATTGACGGAAGCCTTTTCAGGTCCCTTTTATAAAGTCCTTTTATTTGGGTGCTATTAAATCGCAGGGAGTGCATTTTACCTTGTCTTTGGACCTACGTAATTGACATGCAGTATATGAGAATGTGTTTTGATGGTTAGTGTGATAATTACAGAAGCTGCTGGAAGAGCCCCTGGCTCACGGGAAGCGGCAGGAGCCGAGGGTGGTGCAGGCGGAGGGGCGGCCGGCGGCGGAGCGTGTGCGGGTGATGTACGGGGGCCGCGACGTCCTCAACCTGATGTCGGCGGTGAAGGACTCGCGGTGGCAGTACCGCCCCGCCTACTTGCCGCAGAGCAACCCGGCGCTGTTCTTCGAGAACCGCTCGCAGTATCACAGGTTAGGCTCGTTCGCTCAGCCGCAGTTCGTGACGGAGTCGTGCCGCGCCTGCGGCTACGAGTCGGTGGTGGCGGTGACGGAGTAGTCCCTCCGGCCCTCACTCCGTACTACCTTGACTGGAATATGAAGTGGTGATCGTCCCGCGCCTGAGTACAGTTACATATATAACGTAACTTAAAACTGTGATCTTAATTTAAACGAGATGATTTTAACCGATTCCTTGAACGACCAGCGCGACCGTACTTGTTTTTCGTTATCACCTCAGATCGTTCGACCAAGTCTCATGGAAGCTTTAAACTTTGCAATGGATGCGGCGGTCCGGACGACGAATGCTGGCCCGTGCGGAGTGTGGGTCGAGCACCGCGCTCCCAAAGTTCTTGACGTGGGACGCGCTTCGTCCTGTTTCTAAACTGTCAACAAAATGTTCCAACTCAACAATAAAACGAAAGACTGGTTAAAATTTTCACATAAATGTATAATAATTTAGTTCCTCTTAGAAAAGGTAATTTATATGATATCCAAAGAATCTAATATTCGTTTACTTACAAATATTGCTATAAATTAACAACTTCTTCAAATCAATATAGAATGCAACGGGTGTTAGCGCTATGCTTGCATTTTATGATTAATTTGTAACTAATTATTTTCTTTTGAAGCAATGTTGATACGTATCAATACTACATATTTCAGTACATAATATATTTCTACCCACCATTGAGTAATATGAAGTAATCGTTTATTTAAAACAATATTTGATTAGTTGCGTCCTAGTTTAATGTTAATAATAAATGAGGTAGAAGTATTCCACAGTCATTCTCTACTCGGATGTCGTATATCGTATTGAATCAAAAGGCTGCTTCTTGGATGATATTTAAAATAAATTCTACGACAATTGACGACTTAGGCACGAATTTAAAAACACATGTTTAATTTAATGTTAAGATTTAATAATAAAAATTGTTGGATGGACCGTCCGAGCGTAACGTAATATGTAATAGAGAAGATGATGTTAGCGACATAATATGTTATTTGTACACCGTATGAGGATGTCCACAAATTACGTAATTCAAAATTTTCGACCCTCAAATGTACCAGGACCGTAACGCTTGGCCGGAACTCACGCTCCCTCCCATTCCATTACGTTACTGGTACTTTACAAAATGTGTTGGGCTTATATTCAGGAAAGAAAGATCTTTAGTATCTAATAATAATAAAACAGTTTTTAATTAACTAAATAATGAAAAATGACTTGATCTATTTTAACATAATATGTGGTGTACTAGATTCATCTCACTCGCACAAGTGAAATAGGAAACCACATTTTTGTAAGAATTCAAAATGTTAGCTGTTAAATATGTGAATATGCGCCATATTATAAAATTTTGAAGATAAGTTTTTCTTCAAATAATTCCATCCCCATCGAGATTGGTATCCTATCCTAGTCAAAAGGTGATTTCATAAATATAACCAAACTGAATGGTTTGGAACTAAAATGAATTAAATTAAACATTTATAAAACCCGACTGCTAAAAAAATTAAGGGAATAAGAGCCTGGCCGGTTATGTTACGTAATTTGTGGACGACCCCTATGCGGCCCACGAGTCCACTGGAATACTCGTGAGACGAAGGCGGAGTGCTACGACTCATTTCATTCTATGACAAACCCATGCAAAACATAGTCAAAATGGGTTAATTCAGTGCATATCATCAGACCCAATGCAGTGATTAGATATTGGTAGGTATTAGTAGTTGTTACTGACAAGAGATAAGGCGTTTTGAGTCATTAAATGGCCCAGCTACTGGGCGACTAGTGAAATTATTTTTAAGTGTCGTTAACAGACTGGCAATATCTCTATGTATGTGCATATAAATGTAATATGTGGTCTCTTATCTTAGTCAAGATGTAAAATAGTTTTGAGTCTCTTCAATTATTACCTAAGTAAGTACATAGAAACGAATGTACGTACGGTACGCAGGTACAGGTGCAGCGGCCGGTGTCCCCGCTGACATCCTGCCCATTCCAAGCGTCCTTATTTGTGCCACCTGAGTTCTGCTGCGTTGTGATCAACTTTAAATTTTAACTCGACTATTTGTACACAGGTAACGTTGACATATTCCCACAAAACTTATTTTTGTAAAAAAAATGTTAAATTTGAGACAATACAAATGTAGTTTTGGGTTTCTCTTCTTTGCGTTGAATCTGTTGAGTAGGTGGTTTAGGAAGGGACCAACACGCGCGCTTACTATTTCCTCGTAATACGGACTAGCTGTACGTATACACTATCGACGTTGCCTGTTGGCATCGCTCGCCACCGCCCGTGGCATTGCATCGTTTGACAAAACATTATCTTGTGTGGCTATGAAGTAACCTAACGATAAAACTTAACCGTCTCCTGTGTAATATTTAATGTTTAATAAAATAATTGCCATTGTAAAGTAAGTTGAAAATATGTGTAGCAATTTGCAATTTGTAATCAAATAATATATTTAAGTCATTACTATCCTATTGATCTTTACACATTTTTCTTAGTTTTGTGACGTTTCATACAAGCCTAATGACAGTTTTTCAACTTTACTGACTTTGTGTTTGAGATGGCTAGCTATAGTGAGAGACGAGGTCTAGACTAGTGTTGGAGCGATACGCACAGTTGTAAGACTAGCTACATGCCCTTTGTATTGTTGTGAATTCCTCCTCTCGGGCTTGCGTGAGAGTGTTGTGAGGGAGTGTCCCAGGCCGAGGTGCGATGCAATATCTGCATTCCAGTTTGTGTTAACGTTGCTGCCGAGGGTAGCTGTAATTATTTATTTATCCACATTGCCAAATATTTTGCTTGTTGTGCTATTTATTTAACACAATTTGTCTAAAATATCAATTTAGTACCTTCCACGACTTAAGTGTCTTCAAGTGATTTTACAATATTCTAATCATTTCGAATTTGCATTTTTTTTTTGTTTAATCAAATCATATACACATATTATATATTATAATATATGGATTGTTCATTAATATTATAATAAATATTTTTTCTCATTGAACTTAAACCGTAGTCAAATGACAGTATTTTTGTAATGAGAATTGTATAAGAGTGAGTTGGGGAGGCGGGCGAGGGGAGCAGAGTGTGGGTGGTGCGGTGTGTGCAGGGATAGCCCGCCCCCCCGCTGTCGTAAGCATTATGTAGGTTTAGCTAAATAGAATTTAACTCGGAGACCTTCTCCAAGTACCAAACTTATTGGTTCAATGTTGTCTTGTATAGTCGTGATAATTGTACGTCGTTTACGGCGTTAAGCTCAATATTTTAGTAAACCTAAAAGAAATTAATACCTCTTTGGAAAGATACTATATATTCGATCGATAATCCCATATTACTTATGTATTTCCCCATTTATTTTGATGTGATATCATAAATGACTGATCTGAATTTAGTTTTTAAGTTGGTTATTGATATGCAGTGCTATTTCGAGAGTGAATTAATATTTAATATTTGAAAGTGCCAATGCTCGTAATGTAAACTTTATTGACTGTTTCTTTATGTGTAGCGTCCTGTTGAGCCCGTTTTCTTTCCCGAGCACAACTCGCAGCTCAGTCAGTACAAGCGATCCTTCCATTCATTACCTAAGTATCGCTCAGTGTACCTAATACATAAGCACGTAACCTTGCACACTCAACGATGCTTGCAATACCGTAACACCATTTATTCCTTCATTTAATTCAATCCAGCGTAATATTAAGAGTACAATATGAGGTGTTATATCAATCTAGTATCAAAATTAGCCGAAGATGTTAATATAATGTATTAGTTAGGTAAATTTTAACATAGCTTCGTATAATTGGGATGTTTTAGTATTTAGTAGGTGTAAAGGATTACTTAGTCCGCGAGCAAGTTGTTTGGCGAAGGAGCGACTAGCGCTAGCGGCGATAATACTCGATTACAGTTCCCCGCCAGAGAGTATGGAACAGGGGAACAGGGTGAGCGAGGGAGTGCAAGAGTGCAGCGAGCCGGTGGTGGCGACCTGCTCGATACAATTTCATTACACATAGGCACTAGGCAATTTATTTGTTGTAATTATTATGTAATAGCAGTAGGTATTTTGTGGTACTTAATAATTATTCTTGCGATGCCTTAATTCAGGTTGTCAATTAGACACTTTCTGTCTGCCTAGAGTGTTATTCTTTATTATACTTTTGTTTTATAATTGTTTGCTGTTCCGGCTTCCTCCGTGAACTTCCAGTTCAGGCTGTTCTTTTGAAATGATTTAAGGTTGATTTATTTTACCTAAGTGTTCTTATTAAATGTTACCAAAATGTTTTTAATAAAATATTTTTATATGTACATTGATGTTTTATTTATCAGGTTTAATTGTAAAAAGGGGATCGAAGAATTTATCAAATTTAACCATCTTAGTACATGAACGAATGTTTTAATTTGATAACATAAACCATACATTATGAATGTATTAGCCAGGCACCGACCGCTAAGCCTCTAGTCAGTGTTGCCAGGTAAGTTTCAAGGTTTAATTGCCGCAAGTGCACAATATTTTTCTTTATTACTAGTGTAGGTACATGAAAGGTTTTACTAGTGAAGGTACTTGAAAGGTTTTTCATAATGTTTTGCTTAACTATCGTAGTAGATCTGTGGATCTACATATGTAGGATATACATACATACATACTTTTTAAAGGATTTTTTTAGCTATTGACTTCACACTGACGGAGGTACAACTACAGTTATATATGGGAATTTTTACATTATAAATTAGTATAATTTACTCGCATAATAAACTCGCCTAGTATAGCATAATAATCACAAAATGTATATATAATCTATAAACATTCTATAATAAATTAATTTCCACAGCCACCGATTCCTCGGAGCTCGCGCGCGGACTATATATTACTATAGTTACAGCTTGTCTGTACTAAAGAAAGAAAAAAATGCAGACTATATATTATTACTATAGTTACAGCTTGTCTGTACTAAAGAAAGAAAAAAATATCAGTTTTAATTTTTCTTTTTAGTTGAACATAGAATCGGTTTTCTCTAAATTGCCATTGCCAAACAATAAAACGAGCTGAGCCACATGGGCTCAGTTAAAAATAAACACCCAAACATAGCTGGCATAAGCACAGGGAACCACTGGCACTGGAATGGCATCTAATTCCAAGCGGAACGTTCTGTACCTACTTGTGCCTGGCCTGGCATCACGAGTGCAGCTGGTGATGTAGCAAAGTACAAGCAAAATCGTCATTGTTTAGTAGGGGAACCTGTCTGCTGTCTATGGTAGGTAATTCTCCAGCCAGATTTAAGCTTGGCGGAACCATTTAGAAGGAAAAACGCAACCATTATAAGATCGCTCCCGTGTCCGTCCGTCTTTCACAGAGGTTTTTATCGACAACTAAGTAACATATAAACTTGAAATTTAGGCATAATGATAGATCTTGATGGCACGCACATATATCGCTCATCAAAAACTAGACAAAACATTTATTTTACATTAATATGGGGGGCCCATTTGATACCAATAAAAAACAAGTTTAAATTAACATCTCGTGTGGGGTATAATTTTAAAGAATAAGGATTCTAAAAATATTTTTTACAATTTTAAAGTTCAGTGGTCTTATGATATAGCTAAAAATGTGCAAAAAATTACCGTTCCCGTTACCCAGCAATATATTTTTGTTTTATTACAGAACCATATTTGTGCGAGCCTGACTCGCTCTTGGCCAGTTTTCTTTAGGTTCCTATACCTACCTTCTATCTCTCTGTTTTACTTGTCATTCCTGCTGCTGTATGTATCTTTGGAAGCGTAATAGCTTTCACAGATTATTATGACGGATATAACAACAAATAAAAAAAAACATTACCCTCCTTCGAGCAGTCGGGTAATAATAGAAGAAGTAAAAAAAAAATGAAATGGGTCGCCATACAAGAAGATACGCGAGCGAGACACTTGGCGCTGTCATGTCAGCGTGGATTGTTGTGCCGACGACGCCCAAAAGCATATCAATGCTACAAGTGAATATCAAACGTGAAGAAAACTTTGAGTTACATGAAACTTCTCGCTAAAGTTTGCGATGACAACAATTAATTTTCAATTTGATTGATAAAAATAGTTTTCCTTATAAATATATACAGGCTATTTCAGGATAGGATTTCGTAACTTCAAGGTTCGAAAGGGGTCCATATTTGAAGGCGAAAAGCTCTGAATTTTTTTCCCAGATTCGGTCATTTTATAGTACTTTTTAGTGAAAATAGTTTCATCGTGATTTGGTGAACGGTTAATGTCCGCTTTTATATGGCCTTTATTAAATGAAAAGAATATTACTAACTTGCATGCTTAGTAGAATGGAACTGCATGTAAATCCAAATCACTTAAAGTTGAATGACATCAAAAGAAAAAGGGGACTGGACTAGGTCATTGCACTCCCTAGACCTTGATATCACTGTTACCAAATCTCACTGTCCATCGAGTTTTTATTACAATTTTAAACTTTTGTATGAAAAAAAAAATCCCGAATTTCGATTTGAGTGATAAGGATTTTTTTCTTCTAATAATGAGTACTTTCTATTCCTGAAGTTTATCAAGCCTATCCTGAAACACCCTGTATACATAGTAGGTACGACAGACTATCATACTAACCCTGCAAACTAGTCCCTCTTGGTTAGGGACCTTTGTCTGTGCCTTTGTGCAAAACCGCTTGATCTCCAGGTACCCCAGACAGCCATGTCGACCATGAAGGCCGCAAGACGACCGGGGTGTCTGCAGCCTCCGCAACGGAAGATGGAGAGTGGAGTAAGTCCCTTCGTTGGTTGTCTGTCAAGTATGTATGTATGTATGTATATATTCTTTAGTGAACACCAATTTATACAAAACAGGCACAATAGGTGAGCTTAATGCCATGAGGCATTCTAGTACACTGCACTCCAACAAAATATACTCGGTCGTTTCACCCTTCGCCAAGCATCCCCAGCACAGTGGTTCGTGCGCTAAGCTGAGAATAGCCGTTGATGTGATGAGTGGTCACTGCTCACTAAGTAAACACTAGGGTTTTCTACCCGGGTACCCGGGACCGGGTATACCTGGGTTTACAGGGGATTTCGTACCCGGGTAAATTTTCTCAGAATACCCGGGACCCCGGGTATCATTTTTTGGACTTCGAAAATAAAGTTAGCGTTTTTTAACACCACAGTACCATATTTTGTAATAGCCGAGTTGGCAACACTGGTTGCCTGTGCCAACCATAGATAAACTTAGTGATTATTTACTCTGTGGCCATAGACGGCAAGTCGAAGAAGGAAAGGGATAGAGCATCTATTCCTTTTGATTTTAAACTATAAATTGTTGATTCTTCTCCATTCTTGCTGGCTGATTTATTTAGTTTATTTTATATCTCCACACTTTTTGCTATTTTCATAGCCTTTTCCAATGTTATTTCCTCTTCTTGCAACAGTTTTTCTCGTATATAGCTATACATAATGTAATACCCGGATACCCGGGTATACCCGGGTATGTATTAAAAAAATTCCCGATACCCGGGTATGAAAAAACACCGGGTACGCGAAAACCCTAGTAAACACCTACACACACACCATAGGTATGTCAGCCTCTAGCTCAGTGGTGCGGTCGGTCGACTGTTATTTATTAAAGCAACCCTGAGCGCGGTCAGTACTTGGATGGGTGACCACTCGACCGTTGCTGGCTGACCGTGGTTCGGATTCCACGTTAAACTGTAGGTCCCTTCCCTCTTACCTTACTAGGTGGTAGGGTTTATCCCGCCCGGGGTGGTACTACCGCACTGAATGAAACTTCGGTCGAAACGGCTATGTGTACAGTTCGTGTTTTCCGTCCTCAGTGTAGTCGACATGAAATGAAGGGAAGCACTGATATGGCACCAAGTTCACCCGGTGTAATGGGCTGACATCACGAATGTTGTAGGTGATGTAGCCAACCGTGTCAGTTTCCACAAAAAAATATATATATAGATAAAAAGTCCACGTTACATTTATTTAAGGTGGAAATAAGACTCAAACCGTGCTACCCGAGCACTGATGATTGAAACACGAACCGTATGCTGATGTAAATAGGTGCGAGATTCATTCTACTCGTGCGGTGGCTGATACGTCGCGCCGACGATGAACGTTTGCGCGAAAATCACACTATTTGTTAAATTTCACAAAATATTTATTTTGCTACGATTGTAGGGAAAAATATTATCTATATTTCTATGGGGGTCTTGTATTGAAACAATTTATGCTTCTCAAGATGATTTAACATGAATGTACAATTTTCGTACTTTTCGTTATTTTTTGGAGATTTATTAACACCTTTTCAAAGTAGTAAAATATAATTTTTTTCGCTAGGTATGTTTGTTAATTAAAGATCAATACATAACATATATTTTTTACAGATTTTTTATCTTTACCAATAGCTCAATGATTTCGTTTAAAGTTGACCTTTTGATTTGACCCTTATTCTCGCCTAAGCCAATTCAGACTCTTCTTAGTTATAAAAAAAAAATAGGTAAAAAACTTTTAAGTTAAACGGTTTTATTAAAAATAAAAAACTAGAAAAAAAACAGCTGTACAAAAAACTAGAAAATAATAAGGACACAAGCCTGGGCCTTCTTAAGATTTTACGTCTGGGTAAGAAATCGTGCAATACTAGCGTGCTGTCTTCTCATGTCGGATGCCAAAGGGCACATTGTGTCGCTGCGTCAGCGGAATAAGTAATAAATTGAGACTTTTAACAGACTAATATAAAAACGTGGGGCGCATGTTATTTATTACGAATATTATACCCCCCCCCCCCCCCCACGTTTTTATATTAGTCTGTTAAAAGTCTCAATTTATTACTTATTCCGCTGACGCAGCGACACAATGTGCCCTTTGGCATCCGACATGAGAAGACAGCACGCTAGTATTGCACGATTTCTTACCCAGACGTAAAATCTTAAGAAGGCCCAGGCTTGTGTCCTTATTATTTTCTAGTTTTTTGTACAGCTGTTTTTTTTCTAGTTTTTTATTTTTAATAAAACCGTTTAACTTAAAAGTATTTTACCTATTTTTTTATTTACACGTTTTTAGTTTGATTTTTGGCTCGTACGTTACGTAAACTCGTCATCCTTTCCAACTCTCTCATTGCATCTTTGTTACTCGGTTTCTTACCTGTCAATTACTCACAATCAAGCTCCTCAATACATAACCCTTCTAAAGACTTTACGCGACTCAATGCAACATACGCTTGACCCTCCTCAAATAGTCTGGAGCCCAAATACACGACAGCACGGTCAACAGTACTGCCCTGCATTTTATGGACAGTGGAGGCCCATGACAAAATTATCGGTAACATCCGTCTCTCAGCTGTTCCATAATTGAACTTTGCTGGAAACTGTATGGCTTTAGGATGGATAAGGTGTACGCCGTCTCTTTCAAAATCAATTTGAACAGATGGTATGTCTGTTTCATACTTTTGCGTTCGGCAAGTATGGGACACTCGTCCAAACAAACCAAATGAGCCCAACCTCGAGGGGGTTACTAGTAACGGTTGAAGAGTTCCACTGTACACCTCCTGACTCCATCATCAGACCCTCGTCACCAAGTGTATTGGTAAAAGTAAGGGACACTCGTCCAAACCAACCCTATGAGCCCAAACTCGAAGGGGTTACTAGTAACGGTTGAAGAGTTCCACTGTACACCTCCAGACTCCATCATCAGACCCTCGTCACCAAGTGTATTGGTAGAAGTAAGGGACACTCGTCCAAACCAACCATATAAGCCCAAACTCGAGGGGGTTACTAGTAACCATTGAAGAGTTCCACTGTACACCTCCTGACTCCATCATCAGACCCTCGTCATCAAGTGTATTGGTAGAAGTATGGGACACTCGTCCAAACCAACCATATGAGCCCAAACTCGAGGGGGTTAATAGTAACGGTTGAAGAGTTCCACTGTACACCTCCTGCCTCCATCATCAGACCCTCATCATCAAGTGTATTGGTAGAAGTATGGGACACTCGTCCAAACCAACCATATGAGCCCAAACTCTAGGGGGTTAATAGTAACGGTTGAAGAGTTCCACTGTACACCTCCTGCCTCCATCATCAGACCCTCGTCACCAAGTGTATTGGTTAGAAGTATGGGACACTCGTCCAAACCAACCAAATGAGCCCAAACTCGAGGGGGTTACTAGTAACGGTTGAAGAGTTCCCCGTCCACCTCCTGACTCCATCATCAGACTCTCGTCACCAAGTGTATTGGTAGAAGTATGGGACACTCGTCTAAACCAGCCAAATGAGCCCAAACTCGAGGGGGTTACTAGTAACGGTTGAAGAGTTCCACTGTACACCTCCTGACTCCATCATCAGACCCTCGTCACCAAGTGTATTGGTAGAAATATGGGGCACTCGTCCAAACCAACCATATGAGCCCAAACTCGAGGGAGTTACTAGTAACGGTTGAAGAGTTCCACTGTCCACCTCCTGACTCCATCATCAGACCCTCGTCACCATGAGTATTGGTAGAAGTATGGAACACTCGTCCAAACTAACCAAATGAGCCCAAACTCGAGGGGGTTACTAGTAACGGTTGAAGAGTTCCACTGTCCAACTCCTGACTCCAACATCAGACCCTCGTCAAAAAGTGTATTGGCAGAAGTATAGGACACTCGTTCAAACAAACCAAATGAGCCCATACTCGAGGGGGTTACTAGTAACGGTTGAAGAGTTCCACTGTACACCTCCTGACTCCATCATCAGACCCTCGTCACCAAGTGTATTGGTAGTAGTATGGGACACTCGTCCAAACCAACCATATGAGCCCAAACTCGAAGGGGTTACTAGTAACGGTTGAAGAGTTCCACTGTACACCTCCTGCCTCCATCATCAGACCCTCGTCACCAAGTGTATTGGTTAGAAGTATGGGACACTCGTCCAAACCAACCTAATGAGCCCAAACTCGAGGGGGTTACTAGTAACGGTTGAAGAGTTCCCCGTCCACCTCCTGACTCCATCATCAGACTCTCGTCACCAAGTGTATTGGTAGAAGTATGGGACACTCGTCTAAACCAGCCAAATGAGCCCAAACTCGAGGGGGTTACTAGTAACGGTTGAAGAGTTCCACTGTACACCTCCTGACTCCATCATCAGACCCTCGTCACCAAGTGTATTGGTAGAAATATGGGGCACTCGTCCAAACCAACCATATGAGCCCAAACTCGAGGGAGTTACTAGTAACGGTTGAAGAGTTCCACTGTCCACCTCCTGACTCCATCATCAGACCCTCGTCACCATGAGTATTGGTAGAAGTATGGAACACTCGTCCAAACTAACCAAATGAGCCCAAACTCGAGGGGGTTACTAGTAACGGTTGAAGAGTTCCACTGTCCAACTCCTGACTCCAACATCAGACCCTCGTCAAAAAGTGTATTGGCAGAAGTATAGGACACTCGTTCAAACAAACCAAATGAGCCCATACTCGAGGGGGTTACTAGTAACGGTTGAAGAGTTCCACTGTACACCTCCTGACTCCATCATCAGACCCTCGTCACCAAGTGTATTGGTAGTAGTATGGGACACTCGTCCAAACCAGCCAAATGAGCCCAAACTCGAGGGGGTTACTAGTAACGGTTGAAGAGTTCCACTGTACACCTCCTGACTCCATCATCAGACCCTCGTCACCAAGTGTATTGGTAGAAGTATGGGACACTCGTCCAAACCAACCATATGAGCCCAAACTCGAGGGTGTTACTAGTAACGGTTGAAGAGTTCCACTGTCCACCTCCTGACTCCATCATCAGACCCTCGCCAAGTGTATTGGTAGAAGTATGGGACACTCGTCCAAACCAACCAAATGAGCCCAAACTCGAGGGGGTTACTAGTAACGGTTGAAGAGTTCCACTGTACACCTCCTGACTCCATCATCAGACCCTCGTCAACATGTGTATTGGTAGAAGTATGGAACACTCGTCCAAACTAACCAAATGAGCCCAAACTCGAGGGGGTTACTAGTAACGGTTGAAGAGTTCCACTGTCCACCTCCTGGCTCCAACATCAGACCCTCGTCAAAAAGCGTATTGGTAGAAGTATAGGACACTCGTTCAAACAAACCAAATGAGCCCATACTCGAGGGGGTTACTAGTAACGGTTGAAGAGTTCCACTGTACACCTCCTGACTCCATCATCAGACTCTCGTCACCAAGTGTATTGGTAGAAGTATGGGACACTCGTCCAAACCAACCATATGAGCCCAAACTCGAGGGTGTTACTAGTAACGGTTGAAGAGTTCCACTGTACACCTCCTGACTCCATCATCAGACCCTCGTCACCAAGTGTATTGGTAGAAGTATGGGACACTCGTCCAAACCAACCAAATGAGCCCAAACTCGAGGGGGTTACTAGTAACGGTTGAAGAGTTCCACTGTACACCTCCTGACTCCATCATCAGACCCTCGTCACCATGTGTATTGGTAGAAGTATGGAACACTCGTCCAAACTAACCAAACGAGCCCAAACTCGAGGGGGTTACTAGTAACGGTTGAAGAGTTCCACTGTCCACCTCCTGATTCCAACATCAGACCCTCGTCAAAAAGCGTATTGGTAGAAGTATAGGACACTCGTTCAAACAAACCAAATGAGCCCATACTCGAGGGGGTTACTAGTAACGGTTGAAGAGTTCCACTGTACACCTCCTGATTCCATCATCAGACCCTCGTCACCAAGTGTATTGGTAGAAGTATGGGACACTCGTCCAAACCAACCAAATGAGCCCAAACTCGAGGGGGTTACTAGTAACGGTTGAAGAGTTTCACTGTACACCTCCTGACTTCATCATCAGACCCTCGTCACCAAGTATATTGGTAGAACTATGGGACACTCGTCCAAACCAACCAAATGAGCCCAAACTCGAGGGTGTTACTAGTAACGGTTGAAGAGTTCCACTGTACACCTCCTGACTCCATAATCAGACTCTCGTCACCAAGTGTATTGGTAGAAGTATGGGACACTCGTCCAAACCAACCAAATGAGCCCAAACTCGAGGGGGTTACTAGTAACGGTTGAAGAGTTCCACTGTACACCTCCTGACTCCATCATCAGACCCTCGTCACCAAGTGTATTGGTAGAAGTATGGAACACTCGTCCAAACCAACCATATGAGCCCAAACTCGAGGGGGTTACTAGTAACGGTTGAAGAGTTCCACTGTCCTCCTCCTGACTCCATCATCAGACCCTCGTTACCAAGTTGAAATTATCATAATATTGTATTGTCACGAGAACTCAATGTGTGTGCAAAGTTTCATAAAAATCGGTTCAGTAGAAGTAGTTGAAAAAGTTGTCGCAAGATTTGAAACAAAGATAGTAACAAACAAACAAATATACGGAGTCAAGCTAAATAAAACCGTTTAAAAAAATCGGCCAAGTGCGAGTCGGACTCGCGCACCGAGATTTCCTTACCACACCGCGTAAATGGTCGAATTTAATTCGTTGTTATTTTAGTTTAGAGTCGCACTCGCACGCATCTCGCGTATCACGACATCTATCGGTGGCCGTTCATACTTTGTTGTTAAAAGGTTTTGAAATTCTGTAGATGGCGCTCTTCTGAAAATTATGATACTTGTATTGGGACCACTTTAATTTTTTACTTTTTGTTTTTTATTAAAAAATTTAATTAATTAATTAAATTAAGTAAATCGTCGAATTAGGTAGGTATATACACGGTGTTGCAACCCCAACCGTAAAACCCGAAAGGGGGTGATTCTGTGCGTGAAATAGAACAACTTTTGTTCTACGATTTTTTTATTTGAAGAAAAAAAAATTTGATTTCTCCATACATTTTGAGAATAGGTATTTAAAATTTGTATGGAAAAAATAATTTTTTTTTTGTTTCAAAAATTTTTTTTTTCACAGAAGTTGTTTAGTTCCACATATAGAATAACCCCCTTATGTCGGTTAAAAATATTACGGGGGCAACTGCAACACAGTGTATACATAATGAAATGAAATACTAATCTCGGCAAAAACGATGTACCTAACTATGTAAGTATTTTGAAAGGTTTCATTTATTTTTAAGTTGATTTGGTGCTCACTTGAAGGAAAGCTATTTCGGTAGACAGACTGGTAGGTGGGTACTATTAATAGAAAGCGCGCAAGTTTTTATTCGTCTTAAAAATATCAAATATAGCTTTGCTACTATGTTCGAAATAAATGAAATTATTTTTAACCTGTTCGGGGGTTTCCCGTAAAAGTTTATGTACTTATATACCTATTTATGTAGGTGTATACCTATTTATTTATTTTTATTATAAATTAGTTTATTTATTTTTATATTTCTTGGTAGGACTTTTTCATTAAGATTTTAACATAGGTAGTTTTAGTTCATTTTAATTTGATAAGTAGTGTTAGTTTTCTTATTTTAGGTATAATTTTGTACATTTCTTGAATACTATCTTTCGCCCGCGGCTTCGCTCGCGTGAAATTCGTATGTCAAAGGAAGAAAGTAAGTCATTAAGGGCGGGGCCGAAGGCTGAGCTGCGTTCAGGTAAATTATATAATCCTTCTCAAATAACGTAAGTTAAGGCTCTGCCAAACGCCGAGCTGCGTTCGCGTAACGTAACCGATATTATATTCTATCTAAGATATATATATATTTTTTTTTTCGAGTTTGGAAAAGCAAACAGGAATTTACGTCTAGAACAACAAGGTAATACAAAATAACATTCTATGTAAAGACCCAGCAACGTTTTTCACGTTTTAACATAATTAAATTAAATCAAATCGGAACCAAATTAAATAAATTAAATTAAAAAAAAATCTAATTAAGTTTTAGTTAAGGTAATTTGAATTTGATAGGTAGTTTTAGTTTCTATTTTAATTTAATTACATTCGAGTTAATTGTATTTATTTATTTCAAAATATATGGTGCAAAAATTTACTGTCTTCACCAGACAATATATTATTGAAATTAAATTAAATCGAATCAAAATTATGTTACATTAAGCCAAATCAAATTAAATCAAGTTAAATTAAATTATATAACAATGCAAAATCAATGCAAATCAAACCAAATTAAATTAAGCTAAATCAAATTAAATTAAAATCAAATTAAATAAAATAACAATGCAAATACACAAATAAGAACAAATAATAACTTCACGTCATTGAAATCAATGCTTCACGTTCACGTGTATCATTCCAGCGACACGCTACAGTACAGAATTGATTCCTTTATAATAATTGTGACAGTCCGCTTATAGATATGCAGGCTGAGGTAGTGTATGTCTAGTGAGCTGAAGTATTCGTTATAATAATTATAACGAATACTAGGGTATGTATCAATTATTGATACATACCCTATGGATAGGGCCCGTTTACCAGCATTTGTATGTGATAGCCCAACACATCATTTAATAGGTATTCGAAAACAAATTTCCCGAGTAAGTGCTGGACAGTCAAAATAATTGTTGCAAATTTTATATAGGTTGACCGCATCAAGCAAATCTCTCCGCTGACTTAATCTCAGGATAGAATATCTGCTAAGCAGTTCCGTATATGCCAGCTTCTCGCGAAAACATCTACGGTGCATAATGTAATAGAATTTAATTTGCATTTTCTCTATGGATTTTACATAATTGTCATAAAAAGGGTTCCATACTGGCGTGGCATATTCGAGTTGCGATCAAATAAGGGTATTGTAAAGGTAGATAATATAAGTCTGAGTACTCCTGAAGTTCACTGCTGTACGCAAAACAAAACCCATCATGCGATAAGCATTATTTGTGATGTTTTCAATATGTTGATCTAGATGAAGCTTATTAAAGATTGCTAAAGATAGCAAGTCATTAAAGGTTAGGCCCGAGGGCGGGAGAAGGTGTATCGTTTACCTAAACGCAGCTCGGCCTTCGGCCTCGCCCTTATTGACTTACTTTCTTCGAGAACGTTTATTGTTTACCTTTACATGAACGTAGCTGTGCCTTCGGCCTCGCTCTTAAGTACTTACTTTCGTCGAGAAGAATATCGTTAACTTGAATGAAGCTCGGCCTTCGGCCTCGCTCTTAGTTGCCTACTTAAAACTTTCATCGAGACAGAATAGCGTTTACATGAACGGAGCTCGGCCTCGCCATTTGTTACTTACATACTTTATTCGAGAAGGTTTATCGTTAACCTGGAGCGCATCTGCATCGTAGATCCGGTAATCGTCCGGTAATGTCGGCTCGCAACAACACCCTTACATATCCACTTATGTACTGAATTAAGTAGGTACCAACCCAAGTAAAATACTGCTCTATATTAATGCACAAGGGACTGCATAGATAGAATAAAATATATGCTCATATATTTCCCTCCACAGTCTCGGGTCCTTCAAGAGCGGCATGAATACTGCAATACTGCAACCTGTCTGTCAGGCCGGCATGGCATTTGCAACCACCGCATACGACCGAATGTCCTTGGGCGTCGTTGACATCTTATGGGTGGCTCGGTGCCATATGCCAAGATTTAAATAAAAAAAAATCCGGTGTAGCAGTCGCTTAGCACTCCTGCCGCTGCTCTTTGAACGTGCAATCACGGTGGCACGTGGAGAATGCATGTACAGAGCGTTCACAGTTATTTTACCTCTGACACATGTCATTGTATCTTCCTCTAGGTTGGCACCACTTGCTGTCACTAGTACTACGGTCGTAAAAAGGGTTACTTGCTATTAATATTTTACCCGTAGTACTGGAAATTATGTATGAGTACCTGTTGTACTTGTAGCTCGACTTGTAGTGATAAGTCCACCTTTGCGCACTCCTGCATTTCTTGTTTCTTGTCGTGTACTGTTCTTCTTTCAATTTGTGTGCAATAAAGAGTTTCTATTTTATTCTATTCTAAAATATATTAAAATATTTCGTATAGGGAAATAGTACGAACCAATTATGGCAACACAGAGCTCAGGTTAACCAACTTTATGGCTAGAGGTAAAATAACTGTGAACGGTCTATATAGATAGACCGTTCACTGTAATATTTTCACAGACACAACACAAATATGTAATTAGTTTTAAGTGCCACAAAACCGTAACGAACTAAACTGAAAGCTTAGTTTCAACGAGGTATTATCTCGGATGCAATACCTCGTTGATTGCATCTGCCTCGTGACTCGTCCACAGAACATAAAACACGAGCAGAAGTAGCGATGAAGACCAGTGCAACAAATTCCCGTAGGCACCAAAACATTTCTGATGAATTTACCACAATTATGCAAATGTTTTTTGCGGTTATTGTTTTTACATTATAATACTACGCGCATCGTCCGGAGGTTTCTCTCTTTGGGGCCCGACCATTGGTAGCCGCCGCCGCCGCCGCTCCGCCGCCGCCGGTGGTGGAAAATTCATTTAGTTTTATATTTAATTTGTATTTGTTTTTATATTTTATATTCTAATGTATACAAAATAAGTTTAAAAAATGTGTAAATAAATATGGAATATTTGGCTGTCGTGCCGCCCCTCTGCACGCCGCGCTAGGGCGACACAAGTTAGTATACTAGCGGTTTTTTTACTAGAATTATAGCTAGCAACAACTCGTCCTACTCTCCCCCGCCGCCGTGTTCCATGTTTGATGTACTACTATGTAAGTACATCAAGTACCTACATAAGTAAATACGATAGTACCGTATAATGACCGTATTTAATAGAATATGTAATATATAGTTATCTTGAATGTGCGACAGACAGACAGACATGCGACAAAACACAGCGAAGGGAGTTCCGTAATAAGCACCCCCATCAGTCCGTCTCGCTGAATTTATCGGCCGGCAAACAATACGAAATAATTTTACAACAGAATCACAACAATGGCAATCCCAACATTATTCGTGTCGAAAATATATTTTCAGCAACTACATTGTTCGGACTCATAATGGAATAGAGCTCGGATTGTTTTTTACGCGGTGTAATGACGGCTACGATGTTTTTGTTTGGAATATCCACTTTTGTATTTGAAATAATGGGTTTATTCAGGCGGGCCCGTCGCGACTGGAAGTGTCGCTTTTATCTCGCCGACAATGGCGGCAAATCAAAGAAAATTACGCATTCTAGGTACCTATCTCCGTTCAGCGCGACGAGTAACGTCTGCAATTATGAGGAAATGTTCGTGGAGATATCGTTGTTTGTCGGAGAAATTGACGGACTATTTTTGAGGAATCTGAAGGCTTTTGTTCATTAATACGACGGGCTGTGGGGGCGTTTGGAAGGCCATACTATAGCCTGTCAGAGCGATGGCGTTTCTCTGAAAGAATTTGTTTACTTCCATACCTACCTAGTAGGTAATGTTCGGCATTATTTCTACTTATTTATTAGGTCGGGGAAAAAGTTTCTTCGCATTTTATATGAAAACTCAAGACATTTTTTTTTTTCAAAGTTTAATTACTTTTAATTATAGTATATACCTATGTGCCATTTTGTTAGTTGACTTTCTGCCATCTTGTAGGTAGTGACATGATCCCGTTGCTGTAGAAATTTTGGGACTTCTGATTAAAAATACGCGACAAGTAGTTTTCGCAGTCCTCTCTTGATGTTAACCTGACACTGCCTAAAGAATTCTGAAGAGACCGAAACAGGTGGAAATCTGAAGGTGCAAGGTCAGGGCTATATGGCGGATGCATTAACACCTCCCAGCCAAACTCTCTTAATTTTTGCTGAGTGACTAAAAACCACACATTTCTATTGATCAATTCCGGCCGCTTTCTCTCAACTTCTTGCTTTAATCTCATCAGTTGTTGAGTCAGTTGACAGTAGAGATCTGAATCGATGGTTCTGCCCGGCGGTAAAAGCTCATAATGAACAATGCCCTTCCAATCCCACCATACACACAGCATCATCTTATTGCGAGTTAACCCGGGCTTTGCCACAGTCTGTGAAGCCTGACCGACCTTTGACCACGACCTTTTACGCAGGTTCTTGTCGTACGTGATCCACTTTTCATCACCAGTTATCAACAGACATCGGAATCCGCGGGGCACGAATACGACCTTGTTAGGGATTGACTACGGTGATCAATAAACAATCGACACTGTTATCGATACTCATATTTATTTGTTTATTGTATTTTATTCATGTCATATTTCAGACCTGAATACTTATATACCTACAGTACTTATATAAACATGTATACTTTATGTTAATGATTAAAGTAAATATAATACATATTTATATAAGCTCTTTCAAAATTAGTTCATAGTACGCTAAGGGGGGGGGGGGGGGGGGGGGGGGTTCTGTATCATATAGGGAGTAAAACCTATATAAAAATTTTTGGACCTTGGGCTTTTTTTAAGTAAAAAATTTTTTTATGTAGGTATTAAAAAAAATAGGTGGTTGATTTTTATAACCTAATCGATTCAGTTTCATAACAGTAACAAAAAAGTCTTCATGACCATTATGAAGTAACACGTGTAAGTTGGTAAAAAAAATTAAATTCTTTCTATTCCATACTAATAAAACTAAAATTGTGGTTTTTCACAATTTCTGAAAGAAAGAGATATACGTGTTGGAAGACTTTTTTGTTCCTAGCACGAAACCGAAACGATTAAGAAAATTTTTTTTTTAATGTTAAATGTTTTGTAAATTTTCTTAATCGTTTCGGTTTCGTGCTAGGAACAAAAAAGTCTTCCAACACGTATATCTCTTTCTTTCAGAAATTGTGAAAAACCACAATTTTAGTTTTATTAGTATGGAATAGAAAGAATTTAATTTTTTTTTTACATTTAACATAAAAAAAAAAATTTTTGTGAAAAAAAAAATTCTTTGTTCTTCAAAAGTGATCTATTTCCGATACGGAACCCCCCCTTAGCTTACTAGGAACTAATTTTGTAAGACCTATTTTTTTGGACCTTGGCCTTTTTTTTATGTAAAATATTTTTTTATGTGTTTAAATAAAAAAATAGGTGGTTGATTTTATAGCCTAATCGATTCAGTTTCATAACAGTAACAAAAAAGTCTTCAATATCATTATGATGTAACACGTGTAAGTTGGTAAAAAAAATCAAATTCTTTCTATTCCATACTAATAAAACTAATATTGTGGTTTTAACAGATTTGTATTGTACCTACAAAGTAAATACAACATTTGTTTATTATATCTTATTTTCTATAGAAATACTCTTAGTTGTAATAATCGACATTATTTCATAGTATTCTAAAATAACGATCGATTTTCGATATTTGTGGATACATTGTCCCATCACTAAACAACCTTGAATCATTCGTGCCCCGCGGATTCCGATGTATGGTTATCAATCTCTTCAAAAACGGTTCGGTTTCATTACGTCTCAATAAAGAATCGCAAATGAGTACACGGTTTCAGTGAGCTCGTGTGGCACCCAAATATCGAGCTTTTTTGTGTAGCCAACTTTCTTCTAATGGGTCAAAACTGTTTTTTATCAATTTCCAGTTCTTCAGCTACGTCGTAACTACTGATATGCCGATCATGCTCCACTTTTTAAAAAATGGCGTCCATTTTATCCGTAACAGGGCGACCAGAGCGAGGTGCATTTTTGACATCAAAATTCCCATATTGAAAACACTTAATAAATCTACTTTGTGCTACTCTTGTTGACACTGCATTAGGTCCATAAACGTCACAATTTTTTTTCGCGGCATGCGTTGCATTTTTCTTTTTTTGTAATAAAATTTTCAAAGAGTGCGATCCTATAAAAAAAAAGGAGCGCAGCGACGTAATAGAAACTCTTTGAAAATTTTAAAATGAAAAATAGCGGGAAAGAACATTTTACTAATCTGTTCCTTTTTTGAAAATGTAAACTTTTTAATGTCATCAAAACAAGCCAGATACAAATAGTACAGCCAAAGAAATTTTATTACAAGTTTATACATACTATATGCGAAAATACTTTTTCCTAGGCCTATTATAATGCCTATGAGTATCTATGTATGTACCTAGGTGAAGCTTGGGTATTGGAAGTGCGATGCGAGTAGGTGGAGTGAGCTAGCTAGAGAGCGACAAGGTGCTGCAGGGGTACATTCACTTTTTAGGTTGACTGTACGTGAAAATAAATAGGTTTCCTCACGAAAATTATCTCGACTTTATACCTTTGATATACATACATAACAAACAAATACTTATTCGTGTATAAAAACCGGCCAAGTGCGAGTCGGACTCGCGCACCGAGGTTTCCGCACCACACAAAAAAATACATGGAAATTACACGTATTTTTTGTATGTGGACCCGCCTTAATTTTAATTGTTTTTATAATTTGTTGTTATATCCGCCAAAATAACACATATTCTGTAAAATTTCAACCGGCTAGCTAATACGGTTCCAAAGATACAACCATCGGACAGACACGGACGGACGAACGAACAGACAGACATTGTGATGTACAGGGTACGGAAACCTAAAAATAAGTAAATGTATGTAAGAGTCAGCCTAGATTAGTAGGTAGCATTTTGAGCATGTTCATATAGGTAGTCAATTGAATATCAATGGGTTATAAAACGACCACGTATCGCAATCAGACCGTCCGCCCGCCCGCCGCGCCCCGCCCGCCCTCGCGCTGCTTCATGCTAATTCCGATCGCTCCTCCGACTTCGATATCCAATTGCTCGCTATTCAGGCATTACTAAACCGACTATAAGTCGCTATTGCGACAAGTCAACTTATAACGTTGACGAATTACTATAAATTATTATCATAAAAACTAATATCCAACGTCCACAGGAAAGTTATATTGGTCGTAAATCTGTCCTGGATGCTCAGGATTATATTTTCATACGTAAACATATACACCGGGACCCGGAGGATTTTTCGGGGCTGGAGTGAATTGCGATTTGGTAACAGTAACACTAGCGCGAGTGAAATATCGCTGATGTTTAAACATCTTAACCGTGAGATTCAGAATCAGGTTGAAAGCCCTTTTTTAAAAAATATTTTAAAATAAAACAGGTTTCTTTGTTTCCACGGCGTACCATTGTTTTTTATAAATTATATATTATATTATGGATGGACAAGAATGTATAGATAAGTATGTATGATTATTTATTTGTATATTTTATGTATTTAGTATTTTATATGTGACAAGCTGTGCCCGCGGCTCCGCCCGCTCTCATATTTCACTTCACTGCTAACCTCATAAGCTATTTAGTGTGATAGTAAGTAGCCTGTAGTTGATGGGAAGAATCAAGCTATCCGTAGAATTTTGTTTTATTAAAATCGGTTCAGTGGTTCTCGAGTTATAAGCGGACAGACAGACAGACAGACAGACAGAAAGCAGACGTTGGATTTTATTATAGGTAAGGAAGAGCTTTTTTTGACTAGAATGTACTTATACTACATGTATAATAAATATTCTTGTATAATCGAACCTGGAACAGATCGGGAATGTGCTCAAAAAGGGTCAAGTGCGTAGTACCCGTAACCGACGAGTATGCATGAAGAACATTATAGGAGTCGCAGAGGCGGCAGAGGTGTGTCAGCACCGGCACGTGGAGATCCGTTGCCTCTGCTTAACCCACCGGGAAACAGGCGTGACGCTATGTATGTATGTATGTTATTAATTATTTTATCTTTAATTTCCACACTCAAGTCTATTGCTACTACCTACCTACATACTTACATTTCACTATATTAATCGGCTCTCAAAAATCCAAAGGTTGACTGGAAGAAATATCTGTAAGGGATGAGACCGCCTTTGCACCTCATGTAGGTAAATATTTTGTTGCGCTTATTTTCTGTAAAATGTTTTGGAGCAATAAAGTATTTAATTCGATATTGGTGACTGAGTCAGAGGGGTCAGAGAACATACTCAAACCAGCCAATATCATGTCCGAGAAGGTAAGTGCCATGCCGGAGTCTTCCCTTTGGATTGCTGGCTATAAGGGACTAGAGGAGAGCACAGCCGAGGCTGCTATGCGGCCATCTTACATCCAGTGCAATGGTACCAACCCAGTCGGCTGCAATTTGAGCCTGCTACATAGTAATCTATATATCTTTATTATTAGATATATTTATTTTCAATGCTAGCTAGAACTATTTCCACCCTCTAAACATAACTAACTAACCGAAGTTGGCTCGCAAGTTTCAATACGCGCAGATACATATTTACATATCTACCTAACTTGCCCGGCCCAGCCATCTCGTAGGCGCCGACGACGCGAGGTTCGAGGCTTTTGAAAATGTCCTGAATAAGAGCTAAATTGTAGCCACAATAGTGTCTTTCAAAATCGGCATGAATAGCGTTAATTTAGAATAGCGAAACGGCGGCGCGTCGACGTCGGCGGCGCGGCGGCGGAGGCGACACGGCGACTCTCCCGTCAATAGACTACGGACGGATGGTTGTCGCCGCTATGGAAAACGGGGAAAAACATAAATCGAGCATCATCGAGCGGCGGGAGGTCCTAAGGGCGGAGACAAAGCCTCCGGGGCCCGCGCTGATTACGATCTGAGCTGGTTTTTAGGGTTCCGTATCCACATGGAGGCCTACGCCGCTGTCTGTCTGTCTGTTGAAATTTTCACAGAATTTGTGTTATTATATGGCGAATTGACATATTCGTATACAAATAATAAAAAAAAGCAAAAAGTTAAAAATTAAGGGATCCCATACAAGAAACATGCTAAGAATGGAATAGAAGATATTATTCACGCTATACTAAATAATAGACGGCGCGGTTGATGGATATGATTTTTGATAGGTATGCTATAGCGGATCCACGAAACCCTTCGTGCGTGAGTAAAACTCGCACTTAACCGATTTTCAGGGTAATAAATAATCCATAGATACTGGCAGGCAACCTTATAAAACCGGTCAGGTGTCTGTCTGTCTGTCTGTTCGTCTGTCTGTCACAGGCTTTAGCTCCTAAACGGCGATTTCCGAGAACCAAAAACATTTCAGTGGTACCTAAGCAAAGTCAGGTGTTATCAACTATAATTAATAGGGGCACGAAAAAATCATGCTGAAAATAAACATATTACACATAGATAGGTATATTAGACGAGTACATTTTGTTTGTGGCCGCAATCACGCAAAGACCGGGACAGATCCGCCGAACATAAAATTGTTTTAATATTTTAATTTTTTTTTTTTTTTGCTTTGCGCAATGAAAATGGGCGTGTCAATATTATCGAATCCTAGAATAGATAAATGAGAACCAGCTCGCAATACAAACGAGAATGCCTTTTTATTATGGCCTTAAAACCGCTTCTAACTTCAATGAACATCAATGTACCTACTCGTAGTTACAGGGTTTCATGCCTCGTATTTAAAGAAATAATAATTTTATTAGTGTTGCGCGGTTTACTCACTTGGCTAGCTGGAAATCGCCAGTAAGCGATTTTGAAAATTCGCATTTTGAGGTTTTTCCACATTTTCGAGTTTTTTTTAATGTAAACTGGCACGGTTGGCTACATCACCTACAACATCCGTGATGTCAGCCCATAACACCGGGTGAACTTGGTGCCATGTCAGTGCCTCCCTTAGATCGTGCGAGTTTGTGTAGCAAGCTGATTAGTTGTCCCGAATTATATACCTACTGTTTGTCCTCAGCTCAGCCTATCGCTTACGCGGTCGCTTGTTGCCGTCCGAATCGTATCGTACCAACTCAAAGCGTCCGCAGCCGAATTGAAGTCGAATGCCAAAGGAAATATCAATATCAGCGGGAAAATATTTAAAAACATTATATGAATTTATCTAGGAATTTATAATGTAACGTTAATTTATGTTTTTAAATATTTGCCCGCTTGGACATTTCTTTCAACAATTTTCTTCTGAATTTGCAATAAATATATTTTGATTTGATTTTACTCTTGTACTTGTTTTAATCTTGTCAAGTACAAGATTAAGTACCTATTGTATACAGGGTGTTTCAGGGTAGGGTTTTGTAACTTCAGGGTTCGAAAGGGGTCCATATTTGAAGACGAAAAGCTCTGAAACTTTTTCCCAGATTCGGTCATTTTATAGTACTTTTTGGTGAAAATCGTTTAATCGAGCTTTAGTGAACGGTTAACGTCCGCCTTTATTAAATAAAAATAAAATGACTAACTTACATACTTAACTAGTAGAATTGAACTGCATGTAGGTAAATTCCAAACGCTTAAATTTGAATGACATCAAAAGGAAAAGGGGACTGGACTAGGTCATTGCACTCCCTAGACTGTTGTCAAATCTTCCCATACTCACTGTCCATCGAGTTTTTATTACAATTTTCAATTTTTGTATGAAAGAAAAAATACGGAATTTCGATTTGAGTGATACGGATTTTTTTCTTCTAATAATGAATACTTTCTATTCCTGAAGTTTCTCAAGCCTATCCTGAAACACCCTGTATATGTAAGGATGTATATACCCTTCTAAGAATATTTTATTTCAAATAAAATACTTAAAAATAATTAAATCTAGACCAATAAATAACTAAATTAACTATAAAAATAAATCTATATATAAATAAAAATAATCGTCCTTTCAATGGTCCCTCATTGAAGCGGCGTTCCCCCTCTGGATCGCCAGGCTGATTCGGTGCTTGAAATGCGCCCGGGCACGGCGGTCCCCAGACCAATTAACCAATAATTTTACCAATTTCTTGGAAAAACTTATCGCGTTCGGGCTCCATGGCCCAAGAGTCTCTACAGCAAAAGCCACAAACTCATAGTTGTTCTTGAATTGATTGTTTTTTTTTTTTTTTTATGGAACCTGACACGGTTGGCTACATCACCTACAACATCCGCGATGTCAGCCCACAACACAGGGTGAACTAGGTGCCATATCAGTGCTTCCCTTCATTTCGATTGTATTTGGCATGTTTAAACAATTGAGCCTTTGCTGCAGCAAAATCGGCCACCCGAGACGAGCCCACCATGTGACTGGAGGCGAAGGAAATCCCAAACCAAAGCCCTCCCGCGCACCCATGGCATCATAGAGTGACTCCTTCCGACCTCTTACCATCCGACCTAGATAGACCAGGTGGTTCGAGTGCACTCGGGATGTTGGCTGTTGCAAGGGAGCTCCTGATGATGTTGTTGATGGCAGCGTGGCGAGACAGCCTGCCGGCACTCGGCTGGAGCATGAAAGGCCGTGATGCCTGAGCGCACAAACAGCTCCGCCGCACACGCAAGGGTGCGGTTCACAAAGCTTGACACCTACCCTCAGACCGAATGCTGAGCGCGAGCTATTATTGTCTAGAAGAGTACCAAACTGTGGTGAAGGCTACGCTTCCAGCCACGCGCCGGATTCCCAGCGGGAGGCTGCCAAGACACGCGCACGAACTTTTTCCTGACCATCCAGAAAGAGAACGTCGCATGATAATTTTGCGATTGGTATGTCCCAAAGCTTTTAAATGGTCGGTCGGGCCGGTAATTATTGGAATTTTAATTTTCAAATGTGTTCATATTCTTGAGCTACCTTTCCATTTGGTTGTTACTTTCCTTTCCTTACTATGTTGGCGGTTTCGAATACAGGATTCTCCTTTCTGTTTGAATCCCGAACGCGCGGTTAGCAGCTCTTTATTCGAATTTAACTGACCGTCATCGCTGCTTGTGGACGGCCAGCGTTTTCGCGCCTAAATATTTGACAGTGTTGCCATTCGACTGCGGTGGCGCGAGTCTGCACGAGGTGAAAAGGAAGCGTGCCCGAACAATAGCAACACAGCGGCTCCGAGCGCGAACAATGGCGGAGCAGCGATGCTCGCGGGTTCATTATTCGCGTAGCACGCTTCAAAAGGACTGCTACGAATTCCAGAATAGGTATCAGCCGTTCGAGATCTACGCGTTGAAAGTGTCGCAATTTTTAACCGACTTCAGAAAAGGTGATGTGACGATTTTCAGTGTAATTTCAGCAGGTGATTTTTTTTCCAATTTCCGTTTAAAAAAAAGGTCAATATTTGTTTGATGATGAGTACGTATTTTCAGGTACTTTAATTGGGTGGGTGAAACTAGAACGTAAATATTTGGATGCGTTTAGATCGTATTTCTATGTATTTTTATGAATCTGTTAATTCCGCCTCCAATCATTTCATTATAATAATTACCAATACGTATAAAACTTATTACATATAAAAATTATTATAATATATACATATAATTTGCCTGTTGTCAACGTTTCAATAATGGTGATAAAACTGTTGTATTTAGCTGACGGTTCAACGTTGACCTTAAGCTTCAACAATTTCACCAAAAAGCTGCATGTAGAAAAAGTTACATACAAAGTACCTAGGTACTTATTTTAAATGCATTAGAAGCTGAGCTACCTACTCCCCTTCCAGGGTCTTTCCTTTTTTTTTTTTTATGGAAACTGACACGGTTGGCTACATCACCTACAACATCCGTGATGTCAGCCCATAACACCGGGTGAACTAGGTGCTATGTCAGTGCTTCCCTTCATTTCCATCCCGTGTGTCTCTTTCATCCATAATAAATAATATCTTCAAATGTGACCTAAAGTCACATCGCAAGTTATGCAAAAATGGACCATGTTTTTTGCTGCATCACAACCCAATAGTCTGAGAGCATTACCGCTTTTTTTCTGCGAGTGGGTCGCCGTCACACCACAAAGTATTGTAGAAAACTGTAGTTGAACGATTATTTAAATCGAAGACGAAAATTATACCCATAGTTGTAGGCTGCACTGGAGTGGTGGCCAAACATTTTAATAAATTTTTCACCCAATTGGAAGCAAAAGTAAAACTCCAAATTCTCCAGAAGGAACATCCCTAATTGTAGCAAAATGTATGACAGGATACCTTGAAGAACTACATTCCCACAGTTTATCATAAGATGATCGGAAATCTGCTTCTTCCCCTGGGGAGCTAAAGGGCGAGAACAGGATAGGAGAGCCACACTGTGAGGCCGACATTTTCAAAACGGTGGAATGGCCGTAGATGAACATAATTAATATCATCAGCAATAATTCCAACTGACGTCCACACGTAAAGATTTTCCATTTATCGCTGAATACATTTTAAATAGTTTGTCGATGTTCCTTCGAAGTCCTACGGTTTATGCTAAAATCGGAGATGTAAAATGTAAAAATGTATCATTTAGTTCTATTATACCCCTATAATATTGGATGGAACCATTTCATAAATCTTTTCTATCAAATTAAAAAACCATTCGATCGGATCAACCGTATAAGGGATTAACCGGTGTTCATTCATTAAAAAAATGCTTGCCCGTCGAATTGGGCACCTCTTCTTTTTTTGAAGTCGGTTAAAAAATAAGTAAAATATCGAAAACGCCGCGCCTTGCCTATATCTAGTGAGTCAATCATACGATCCGACTTCACAGCGAGCACCGTATGAAAGACTTCCGCTCAGCCCGCTACGAAGAAAAAGAATGCTTTTCCCTTTTCCTCTTCCCCCCGTATCGGCACTCGGTCGCAAGTTTCCATTGAGGCCGGCACGTCGTCGTCGCTTCGCCCGCCCCGCCCTGCCCCGCCCCGCCTCGCGGTGTTTAGTATTTGAATGCAACTGAAAGAGCGGAAGAGATTGAGGTCTGGCGTCCATTGAGATGACTTTATGTAGTTATCCACACCGAAGAAATGCTCTGGGACTAAGGGGCTGGTCGTCGAGGCTGATTGGCCTAGGATTGTGTGTGGCTGCGATGACGGATAATGAGCCGCTATTCCAGTCACAGTGCAGTGCAGACATGTTGTGATCGCCGCAGAATGCAATATAGCAGAGTATGGTTACAAATTAATATGGGTGACAAGAAGTGAGCATTAAATATTTTTTTTTTCATGTGTATTTATATGTTTAATAAGTAATTAACCTATAAGAACGGGTAGTCTATTGGCAAGATTCAATATGGTTCCTTTGATCGACTTTGCGTGCATACAAGTGCATGACATACATACTTATGAGCCCCAAAATGAGATAAGTCGAAGAAATGATAACGATAAGAATATTCAGTTACGCATATTAGTTCACAGAAGAGGTAGCTCCAGTGACAATAGCCCTCGCGTAAGCGCTCCAGTCTAAATGATGATACTCTTGCAGGGAGCGACTGCCGCGCTCATTCATCATTTCCGGCGCGGCGGCGCACTATGGTTTATGGGCGGAAATAATTCAAATTTACAAAATTGAATACACGATATCTGCTATAGCATTTTCATATAGTCAGATAACTAGTGCTTACTGAACAGTATTAATTTTATTTTTAAACTCTTTACACATCGCAGGATAAATGCTCAAAGTTGCTCAATTTATTTGCAGCGTTATTTAAGATTTATGATCAATAAGAATTTTATTTTTTGTACATCTTATTAATTATTACACAAATACTTTTATTATTTATTATTAAGTGCCTAAGCATTATCTTCCTTAAAATATAAAAAAAAATTGTATTCATGAATTCTCCTCTTCCAAAATAAATTTCAAATATATCCCCAAAAAATGTGAAATAAAATACAAACTCCTAGAGCTACAAGTTTAGCTACATTTGCCTACGTGCTCGGATGCATATTAAAATATGCTCTATACCTTCGTCGATCAGATCTATAAGTTTCAGCTGCTACTTTTTTGCACTTTGGGAGTAATCGCACTTTGAATGCACCAGGTAAGTGATTAGTGAAACTGCGCGCAATCATTAGCGCACATTAGTACCTAATTAACGTCGCTTTATGAATGGATGTACCGTGTGGGGCCGGTACTTTAAAAAAATAGCCCCACTGCATCTCTCCCCGTGTATGTCGTAAAAGGTGACTAAGGGATATGACTCTCTTCTTATATTACTAGGTGGTAGGGTTTAACCCGCCCGGGTTGGTACCACCGCACTGAGTGAAAGGTCGGTCGAAACGGCTATGTAAATAGTTTGTGTTTTCCGTCCAGTTCAGTGTAGCCGAGGGGAGGCACTGACGTGGCACCAAGTTCACCCGGTGTTATAAGCTGACATCATGGATGCTGTAGGTGATGTAAGCCAACCGTGCCAGTTTCCATAAAAAAAAAATGGATGTTGCTAATGTCATTTGAGGTTTCCCCTTCTCATTAATGTAATGATCAATTTATATTACTATCCTTAATTTTTAATCATTTAATAACCACTTTCCAACTTGTAAACATCTCCTTCACGAAATGGATAGTGTCGCGATCCCCTACTCTGTTTTGTGCAGTGAACTAATCAAGTGTGATCGTGATTTTCAAAACTACGACTTTACTTCCAAAATACGTACCCAACTCTAAATGAATGTCAAATTGAAACAGTGGTGAGTGCAGTGCAGAAAAGTTTTGTGGCTCAATTCAATCAAAGGTGGAACTCAGTATGCAGAACTACAAACGCTATCGGCTTCTTCATTCCAGGAAGTGCAGCAGAATTGCGACTAATGAAGATGTGATGAACATGATCCTCTTGTCCTCTGATCCTCTAATAACGAGTCTAAGGCCAAAACCAAAGAAGAAAATTGTACCTATTAGCGACGAAGCCAAACAGCTAATTGTTTGAATTTAAATTCCTTTTTATGCATTACTTTACACTTTTCTATGACTTTTTGATTTGACAAGGCCTCAATTGAGGCCGCTTGATAATATTTAAGGAGTTGGTGTTCTTATTATTATCACAATTCCTGCAAATATAATGAGCGGAATTAATTACTAAACCTGCAAATCGTTACTTAATTTTTTTTTATGACTTGTTCTGAAAATTGCCAAATTATATTTTGATAATCAATGTGTTTATAAATTACGAAACCAGCAAAAAAAAAATTATCGAAATATGTTAAGTATTTTAGAAGTTACTGGATTATTTCCGCAGCCCCATACAACTTGAACCAGTGTGCGGCGCGGCGGTAGCGTGCATTATTATTCGCCTGTGATACAATCGTCGTTTCCCTATTTCTGCAAGAACAAAAGTTCGCTTGGATGTGGGAGTAACACAATTCGGCTCGCGCTTTTGTCCCCGCGGGGTGAATACAGCGGCCCGCGCCGCGACGACGACGCCGCACCGCGCCGCCCCGCTCACTCACAATACGAGCCTCAAGTAGGTATTCTTTCTCTTCCCGCCGGTCTACTCATTGTTTCCGAAATGATTGTCGCTCGTCGTCATCGTTAAGCTCACGAATTCTGTGGAAATGTCTGCGGAGGTCGTCGCGGGCGCGCCCATCTACTGCGGACGTTCACTTACCTACACGCAAAAGGACTAAAACACGAGATACGAGATGAGGTCACGTCCTCCAACCGCGAATTCATTCACAATTTTGTTTCGCCTCCTGTCACATACACGGAAGGCACGTCTGCTTTGAAGACCAGGTTGGGTGGGACCAACGAAAAGGCTTCAGCACCCTCAGCGGAGCTCTGCATACAGTAAGCAGCAGAACAATACAAAACAGACTATGCTAGCTCTAGCATCAGTCAGACTAATGCTCCATCATCGGGGAGGTCGGCTCTGAATGTTCTTCTATAGCTGAATATTGGTCTTTGGTACGAGTATATTTAACATACCTTGGCTGCAACGGGAACAACTGCTGTCCCCAAGACTCTATCTCCTCCCACAAAGTCCTGCACCATCAGCGGAACTGAAACAAAACATTCAATATTTGACTGCAAGCTATAATTTCTTGCCAATGCATTCTTGGAGTGCTAAATTAACACTAGAAATTCTAAACACCAAACAAGTTGATACATCTCGAGTTAGGCTTCTTGTTAGCTCTACATAAGTGCCTACTTTATAAAACACTCAACAAACAGCAAGTAGCACGTATACAATACATACACCTACAGAAATAAAATATGCAATAAATTTCACCGCGGCTGGATAGCTCTAAATAATGCGATGCGGCCCAGTCCTCAATGATTCACTGAAAAAGTATCATTTCATTATTCAGCTCCAAAGGACTGTGGGGAGAGAGGTGCGGGGGGCGGCGGCGCGCGGCCGGCGCGGGCAAGGTGCTCTTTGATCTCGTCGCTCCTTTATGATTTTTCCTGAGAGTACCGACCGCACGGTGGTCGAACGCACAACCTCGATGGATACAATTGCTTCAATTACATGTGATACTGAACATAATTTTGTTATACATAAATTATAATATAATTGTTTTTATTTCCTAACAAATTATTATCTTAGATAGATACCTATCTTAATTTAATAGAATACCCATTGCATTTTGTTGCCTCCCCGAAATCTATAAACATTCAACGTTTAGGAGCTGGAGGCTGTGACAGACAGATAAAACGGACACCGGACCAATTTCATAAAGGTCTTTGTCAGCGTAGCTGGCTACTTTACCCTAAAAGGACCTATACCTATTTTATAGAAGAAATACCTCTCACTCAATTATTGATTTATAAAATTTTTTTGTGAAGCAATAATTTTATTTTATATTTTTATAGTATTTTTAGTTTTTGATGTAGGTATGTGAAGAATTTTTAGGGATATCTTTATTAGCTTTTATAAATCGTCCGCACGGTAATGATTATTTTCAAAGATTTAGCACACGCTGAGCCATGTCCTTTTTATTTAATCGACTTCTTCAAAAAATGAGGTTATCAATTCGACCCGTATGTACAATATTCGTATAATTAAACCAATCAGGTGTGCCAAATTTCATTAAAGTGTATGTATGTATGTTTGTCCAGATTGTGACCATTTTTTAATTCAACTTAGGGAACAGTGCAAGTTTCATCAAAATCGGTTCAGTAGTTTTCAAGATATGGACCGTTTAGTGTGTTCCAATCACTGGAAAAACATTTCGTCGGTTTAACGCCCAATTCTATGCAGAACTGGTTATGTGATATAACTGAAAAGAGTGAAATAAAAAACTGTTTTAATGAAAAAGCATTGTACCGACTTCAAAAAACAACTAGAACTTGAAGGTGTTAAATAATTATTTTGATTCATATTCGGACCCTTGAGTTGAAGGCGGTACAAAAGCACACCTGAAAATTGATAGATGACCCCTTTTGTGCTTTTGTACCGCCTTCTACTCAAGGGTCCGAATATGAATCAAAATATTATTTAACACTTTGAAGTTCTAGTTGTTTTTCTTTTTAACTGATGTAACACTGTTTTTTTACGTTTAGCTTTTTTTGGAAAATAAATATCTTCATTCCTTTTTATTTCTGTCACCACCTACCTTCAAGTGTTCTTTCGTAACCATGTGTATAGCTTAAATTGTATGGCGATGTTCCCAATCAGCAAATTTCAAAAGCTCTCGATGCTCACCTGTTTTCTAAACATAGATTTGTATGTTCCGCAATTCACTCTGGTCTGTCCACCGTGTCTCCACCCCAGGGACGTTCGCTCGGACGCACCTCAATGGTAGTGACCACCGCCCTCAGCCCGCGCTCCGTTCCGCGGGGAATATTGAATCAAACCACACATTTCATATCACAGTCCGATTCCTATACACCATTACTGTATTCAAATTGGACCGCTGGACGGTTGAATTTCAATACCGGTTTAACTTACGCACACAGCATTAATAGCGCTTCAGTCCGGCTGGATAGACAGACTTGGTATGGAGACATAAATATAAGGCAATATTATATCTTGAGCGAATCTTCGTAGAGATGTAGAGAAGGGTTGGCAAAGGTTAAATCATCCGATTTCGGAAATGTTTACCCCTAAATATGCAGGATATGGTAATGTTTCATAGTAGTAAGCTGCTGTCACTGCAGTAGGTACGTTGACAATTCCACAATTTGAAAATATCAATAGTCTTATTTCTGGCGGCCTCATTAGGCAGACTTTACTTTATTTGCCAAATTCTAATATGAATATTGAAGGAACGACAGGTAAAAAAAATTATAGGATATAATATAATTTATTTATTTACATTAAGTTTTACCGGACTGTGAACGCAAAGGCATGTGTTTTATTTTAATGTATGTGGTTGAGTGAGTGGTTGAGTTAATTTATTCCCTCGTAACTCTAAAGCGGCTGAATGGGTTAGAACGTATGAATGAGGTGTCCAACGATTTGTCTTAGTGCCGCGAGTAACATATATGAAAAAAATGGCGGACGCTAGCTAGGCGCACTATTGTCAAACTTTGAAAAACAATTTGTTTGCTTCAAAATCCGTCGAATGGGGCGTTGCCTAGATAGAATCTAAAAAGACGATTTAAGAACTATTACTACACCATGTTATAGTGTAGTTAGTGGTCCTAGTCGGGCTTGTAGAAGGATTCGAATAGACAAGGAGCCCGATTACAACATTTTCTACTGCTCTTTCGTTGTTTACTGCATTTTTATTAGGAGTCGGGTTATTTTCATTTATTTTTTTTTTGTTTGCGTCTGTGGTATTGCAATTAGGGAATCAACGATTAATGTGAATTCAAAGATCATGAAGAGTAGGTAATAAGAGTGTGGAAGAAGCGTCAGAGTTGTGTGAGGTACGTGGGTGTGGCACGTGCAAATTCCTTGTCTGCACCTACCCAATTGAGCAACAGGCGTGACTTTATGTACCCACTCGTAAGTGTGTAGGTAAGTTTTAATTTTATCTATAGTAAAGAAAGATCGACGAAAATATTTAATGCATAGTAAAGATCGACAATAACTCAACTGCTCGCTAAACTACATGTACGTTGTGAGTGTTAAGTGTAACATATAAGTTAAGATGATACAAGTAGCAACTATGGCTAATTCAAAATTCGCAGCCGCAAATTTTCTAGAATTTTACACAATATTTCGGTGTATTGTTCAAGCAAAATTAAAACTATTAAAAGTTACAATACCGTCGTGCTAAATAATATAAGGTTGGTTGTTTTACTAAATCAAAATAATGCTTGTGTGTGGTAGTAAAGAGAATAAAACGTCCATAGAGAAATAATATATGAAAACGTCAGACTTAGGTGGCACTTTACAGTTATTTTTTTCTTTCGAATTCACACCAATTCGAAAAACTAAAACAATTATTGCGTCCAAGATTGCATTCTATGTTTTTAATGCTATGATTTTTAAGGTAGTGTATTTTTATATTCTTACTAGCTGAGCCCGCGGCTCCGCTCGCGTGAAATTCGTATTCCAAAGAAGAATGTAAGTAACTAAGGGCGAGGCCGAAGGCCGAGCTGCGTTCAGGTAATCGATAAACCTTCTTAAAGAAAGTAACTAATTAAGGGCGAGGCCGAAGGCCGAGCTGCTTTCAGGTAAACGATAAATCTTTCTCAAATAAAGGAAGGAACTCAGTGCGAGGCCGAAGGCCGAGCTGCGTTCAGGTAAACCAAAAATCCTCTTCCGCCTTCAGGCCTCGCCCTTAAAGACTTCCTTTCTTCGATAGAATATAATATCGTTTACTCAATCTATTTATTTCATAAAAATAAAAAAGTAATATTAATAACTAAAGAATTAAACCTACCTAACAAACATTAAAATAACTATCAAAACGGGCATTTTCAAATGTTCTTAGAGCACTTGCGGCATTACCCCGCTGGATGGCAAGGCTAACCTTTTGAATGAAGTACATAAGCCCTTGATGACGGGACACCAGTTGCGTCAACCAGCTCAAGCCTCTTTTGGCTTCACTGCTCCACGGACCGAGGGTTTCAACCGCAAACGCAACAAATTCGAAATCTTGAATTATATTTCTATATTTGCTGCGTTTGAGGCTCTCCGCCCCAGCCTCGGCCGCGCCAGCCGCTCTTGAAGATGTCCTAACGTGACTTGGAGCCAATATGAGAACAAAAGTGGCGTCCCACATCAAAGAACTACCCTTAGTCCATGGCACTAAGGTGATAGCATCGGGCCTCTTTCCATCCAGCCGGGAATAACCGCGAGGTTCTAGGATGCACGGTATATTTGCCGTTAGAAGCGTGGACTTAATAATAAAATTTTAATTAAATTAACTCAATCTTAATATTAATTAACTTTATTCGAGATGGTTTAGCTTCTTCCTGAACGCAGCTCGGCCTTCGGCCTCGCCCTTAGTTACTTGCTTTCTTTGAGATGGTTTATCATTTGTCAGAACGTAGCTCGGCCTTCGGCCTCGCCTTAGTTACTTACTTTCTTCAAGATGGTTTAGCTTCTTCCTGAACGCAGCTCGGCCTGCGGCCTCGCCCATAGTTACTTACTTTCTTCGAGAAGGTTTATGGTCTTCCAGAATAGAGCTCGGCCTTCGGCCTCGCCCTTAGTTACTTACTTTCTTCAAGAATGTTTTTCTTCTTCCTGAACTCAGCTCCGCCTTCCGCCTCCCCTTAGTTACTTTCATCGAGAAATAATATCGTTTACGTGAGCGCAGATCAGCCTTCGGGCCCGCCTTTAGTTACTTACTTTCTTTTTTTTAAATACGAATTTCACGCGAGCGAAGCCGCGGGCAACAGATATATAAATTTTATTGCACCAATGACAGCGACATAACTTCGACTTTCAATTATTATTTTTATTTATCAAACAATTTGTCACCGGCCAGCTCACGTCGAGATGACAGTTCTCCGTTGTCAACATGACATTTAAAATAGTTTTTCACCTTTACTTTGGATTACGTGATTTTTATTATATTTTTTAATTATTATGTTCATCCGGGATATACACTGTCACTATAAAAAGTTTCGTCAAATTCCGTTCAGTGGTTTTTGCGAGATGCGCGTACAAATAGACATTTTTGCATTTACGATTTTATGATATGTATAGAAAGAATAGATATGTATAGACTATTGTGTTCAAGTTATAAAAAAGAAGAACTGTCATTTTCGTTGTATCTACTTATTTTTAAATTTCGAATGAATATTTTTTTTTTTTTTTTTTCATTTATTTAAAGGTTTTGTTTCATTAAATGAAAATGCCAACCCTCTTCATACAACAACAAACATAACACAATAAAATAATAGACAACAACAACTTCAAAACTAACCAAACTAATTCGAGCGAGCAGCTCTTTCTTTCATAATAACATTATACATTATAAACAACTTCGCAGCACCCTCGGATGCTGGATGAGCCAAATTATCTATATATGGACCTAAACAGAATCGCCCATAATTCAAATGTTTCCTAACTAAATTTCCCCTTGCACATTCGGTCAAAATATGATATACATCTTCAGGAACTCCGCATAGATCACAATTTGGAGATGATACCTTTTTCATTAAAAAACCAAATTTATTTAAAGGAATGTGACCAGATCTTAAACGAAAAGCCACGACAAGACGTTCACGATTCATTTTTAATTTGTCAAACCAGGGTACTAAGGACGGTTCATTTTGTATGATTTTATACCATATTCCTTTATCTCTAGATCTAAGATCAAAATATTCTTTCCACCTAATATAACAATTATACTTAGCTAGACACGTTAAAGTCAAATACGATATTTTATTCAAATTGTATTTGCTGAAAGTTCTCAAGATATAATTATGCACTTTGGACTACGTGATTTTAAACGCGCATTATTGTTTATAATTGTAAATTTTTTTTTATTTTTGTAATTTTTTTTTACGTATTATGTTAACCCGGCATATAAACTGCCACTATACAAAGTTTCGTCTAATTCCGTTCAGTGGCTTTTGCGTGATGCGCGTACAGACAAACAAACAAACAAACAAACAAACAAACAAACAAACAAACAAAAATTTTAAAAACTGTTCTAACATGTTCAGTATCTCATTTTAAGCCACCCTGGTTAGTTTTTTTCCGAATACATTCAATGTACAGACTTTCTTACCTCTACGATTTTATTATATGTAATAGACGTAGACAGAAAAAATAGTTCTGGACTCCGCACTTCATACTTCAATTATTACTAAAACGAGACACCGTGGTTATGGTAGTGTGCGTATCGCGTAATACAGGACCGACCATCTCAAGAGATCGCAGTGATATTGTGTCATCCTTTTTCCACGCGCAGTAATCCCGTATCGCTTGCCTGCACGCTCCACGCAAACATTTACGTGTTCCAAAACAAGCGAATGTCGCACGTAGTCGATCGATAAATTGCCGCTTGCTTCAACGGCTCAAAACTATGGAGGTGGCTTTTTACTTCTTATTATTAAATTATTTATTAAAAACATTTATTGCAATTTTTTTCGTTTATTTTTTTTATGGAATCTGACACGGTTGGCTACATCACCTACAACGTCCGTGATGTCAGCCCATAACACCGGGTGAACTAGGTGCCATGTCAGTGCTTCCCCCTTTGATCGTGCCGGCTACACTGAACTGGTCGGAAAACACAAACTATTTACATAGCCGTTTCAACCGACGTTTCATTCAGTGCGGTGGTATCAACCCGGGCGGGTTAAACCCTACCACCAAGTAAGATTAGGAGGGAAGGGACCTACAGTTTTACGATTTACATTTATTTGTGAAAGAAAACCTATGGACGATGAGTGAATTATTTTATAAAAAATTCAAACGCATTTGTCAATTTAGGTCGACTTTAGACGTGTCTTATATTATATCACTTGCAACTAAAATCACCTAAAATTTGACAGATGTGCTTAAATTAAGATTATTAAATCATTCGTTCATCTCCTGTCTTTCTTTCTCAAAATGACAATAATGACAGGAATATCTAAATTTTAGCTTTAATAGTGTGAAGTGTCTACTAGAAATAAAGCCAATATGTTACTAACATTAAAAACACAGACCAAGTTGACCAACCCACAAACCGAGGGTTCCGCACAAATACGACGGAGGCGTGGCTTTGAAGTGGGGAAGTTTGCTAGCAAATTGCTAGTAAGCTTAAGTAGTAGTAAGTTTATTTAGTTTACTTAAAAGAAGAAACAGGTTTCCATACAACTTTTAATTTTTAATCTTTCATGCAAAATTAAAACTTTACTTTTTTTAACTACAACAACATTGATTTTGAATAGACATGTATGCAAAAACGACACGGGCTGCCTCGACATGGTCCCTATTAGGTTACGGTTAATTTATAGAAGATGCGGAGCGTAGTGACGCATCTTCTATAAATTAACCTTGATAATTTTTTTTGAACCACCTGAGACGAAAAAGGGAACTTAAATAATAGGATACGGCTCAGAAATATAAATTTATCGTTTATTTCATAAAACACAATATACGATGTAAAAAGACAGGGTGTGAGTTATCAGAATCACTTGAGCATCGTAGGGGTGACGACCGAGCTAATCGATTAGAGCTATAATTCTGTCCGAGAACTTAGCTTCGGAAGGGGAGACGAAGGTCTTCGCAGGAAGGCCGACACGAAGTCTCCGACGCGTCGCTCGATCTCCACCCTCTTCACAAAGTTCTGCTTCGGAACAGCCGGACGAGGAGTAGGGCCCAGGTGGCTCGTACCGGCTATGCCGTCGCAGATGATGCAGGCGTCCTCGGACGGAGAACGTAGAACGGGGAAGTCTACGTGTAATCGTAGAAGGATCTACGTGCAGACGTAGAAGGATCTACGTGCAGACGTAGAAGGATCTACGTGCAGACGTAGAAGCTGTTCACACACACACACACAAACACACCCACATTAAATAATGCACACATATCAAGGTGCCCTGTGGATGGGAAGAGAGAAAATACACGGATGGGCGTTATACGTTTTGTGCATGAAGCGCAACGACAACCGCTAGGCCGGCGGTGTCTCACAAGCGACAGGCAAGGCAGAGCTGAAGAGATTATAATGTTACCCGTAACCCTGGCTGTGGGGACTCCTCTCTCAACGCTGAGATGAACGGCTGGAAGCGTCCGACGGCGGCGGCGGTACAGCGCCGCGGCTCGTTGACCGTGGCACGGTCGCGAGGGAAACTAGTGTAACTCACGGCGGCAGATCGAGCGCGTTATATTTTATCTTGTAGCGGAGAATTGTTTAACAGAAGAAGTGAAGTCTGGTTTCACTGAGACCCGCTTTTATAGACGGCAGCGCGCGTTTGTGGTGTGGCTGCGGAATGAAGTCGGCTAGCACGCAATGACGCGCACTGTACGTGGTTACCTGAATCTAAGTGGCTGAAGGCCTGTAACTCCATTAGTTGATAATATTGGACCTCTACTAGGGGTCCTCCGATGATGTCTGAATTAAAATGTAAGATAAATACAACCGAGGTGAATGTGAATTCCCGTCTATTTGGGATATATTTTAACCGCCTGGCAACCCATTAATCAACACCGCGATGTGCGGTGTTGCCAAATACAGCAAACAGAATTCCATACCGACGCTCGCTATCTTTTTCGATACGTCAAACAATATATAATTTTAGTATGGGCTGACAGCGGAAAGAGATCGTGGAAATTCACGCTCGGTAAATGATGCAAGAATGTGTGCTCGGTTACGTAGTGAGAGTGTAGTACGCCGAGATATGTGTGATTGAGTTTTCCAAAATGTAGGTTGGCAGTAATAATCTTCAAAATAACGGACGTCTCACGTGTAGCGTAGCCTTAGTACGGAGTATTTTCCTCCGTACTGGCAATGTGTCTCTGACACTTCGGTAAACGGCATTTCGACGTCCGCTATTAAAATTCACTACGTGACACACCAAACTGGTTATAAAAAGAAAAACATTTCTCACCTCCACTCATCACCTTTTTGATACATAAATATATTACAAACAAACTTAATTTTGCAGTCAACCTAAATAATAATTTCTCACTAACTATTTAAACGAGACCAGTTTTAATATTTTCGTATTCCTCCCTTTGATGTTAACTTTTTTGAACCACTTTGTCATATACGTTTCATAAAGCAAATAAATATGTTATTCAAAATATGTAAGAATCAAACAAGAACCAACCAAGAAAGAAACACGTAAATTTCTTGTGCACCTAAGTCCTTTTGCACAAATCGCAGATCAGGTCATGCGTGGAGTACTGCTTGCACCTGTGGGATGGCTCTGCCAAATATCAGCTTTTAAAAGGGAAATTTGTTTGAAAAGAGGAATTTGTTAAAAAGGATTGCATCCCCACACGCTGGACTTACCGTGGATGCGTACCAACCTCTTCTGCAGATTTTTCCTCTATAGAACCGGTAAACTCTGGGACGTTCTCCTGTCTATATATTTCCTCCCAAGTACAGTCTCGAGTCCTTCAAGAGGGGCGTGAACAGGCACCTGTCGGGCCGGCATGGCATTCGCAACCCCCGCATACGACCAAATGTCCATGGGCGTCCTTAGACATCTCCATTAGGGTGCCTCGGCGCCACAGGTCGCGCTTTCAATAAAAAAAAACACAAAGAAAACACAAGCAAAAATCTGTAAATAAAAATCATGTAAGGGTTCTGGTATTTTGTTGATTTTATTGTAGCTTTTCAAATTGCCATCTAATATAGTAAAATATATATATTATAAAATAATTCTTTTGGGAATCCAGTGTTACCGTTTTCAAATTTGGTGACGTAAAAAAATATAATTTTAAAGAAGCCATCTCCACTTAATCCAAACACATTAAATGTATGAAGTGAAAATTTTTACTTTTTCTTATATAACATTGTATTTGAAGGGATTTTCACTCTTGAAATATAATGCCAGATGCTCTCGTATACTATGCAGAGGCCTGAAGCCGGCATTTGTGTAATATTGAAGACGCTGAAGCAAGTGCTCTCGCGCTGGCGGTCGATGGCAGAATGAGCGGGCGATGCACGTAATATTTGAATTGCACGTATTTTTGGTGGGGCACGAATCGCCCTGACATGCGGAATCTTAATAATAGATAATAAAACTGGCGTTCGAAAGTTTGAAGAAAACAATTTCTGCATAGAATTGGGCGCTAAACCGACGACGATGTGTGTTTCCAGTACACACTTAACAGTCCATGTCTTGAAAACTACTGAACCGATTTTGATTAAACTTGCACTATTCCCTAAGTTGGAAGATACTTAATCCAATAAAAAATTATGTAAAGAATTACACAACCCACCTACCTATATCAACTAAGCGGCGCACTGTAACGACCTACGAGCCTTCGTCGTCGAGTTTATTTCCATTGGGAGTTCCGCTGACGTTTTCTGGCACATCTAAGGATGGTGGAACAGCTAATACCAGTATAATATATTAAGGTAATGGGCGGGAGCTGCGCGCCCCTGCCCCCGGCGGCGGTGGCTCCGGAAGGGCCGGTCGACGCTGCTGGCTACTGTTTAGTTCGGACAATACAAAGACCGCCGGTCATCTCATTACCTCGGCTGCCTACGGCGCGGCGGGGCGGCGCGGGTGGACATGTTAGTTAATCGCTTTTAATATAAAAGTAGCCGTGCGTGATATTACACTTTAAAAGTATTGTAATTACAGTACTGATGTGCCCGCAGCTCCGCTCACGTTAAGAATATTGTGATACACATTTGTGATGCCGTAGGCCTAAAACGATCGAGAGATAATATGAGATTACATTGTTGATGAATATGTTTTTATGGAATCGGACATGGTTGGCCACATTACCTACTTCACTCATGAAGTCAAGTCGGCTAACAACGATCGAACTTAATTTTTTTCGTCAGAAAAAACTCATTGGTACACACCGCCGACCGGATTCGAACCTCGGACCTCTCGCACAAGAAGCCGATGCCCAAACCACTCGGCCACCCGGCGGCGCTAAGAACGATCGCACTTAACAGGCTTATTTTAATATCTAAATACATGCCTGTCATACCTAAATCATGTATACGTGTTTCTAACTTGAGTTCGTACACTGCATTGGTCAATCAGATGGCACAGATTAGGAGTCCATTATGAGACCCTGTCTCCACGGAGCAGAGGTACAATAGCATAGGCGTGCCGAAGGAGGGTTTTGGAGGTTCATTGACCACCGAAACCAAAAAAACTTGCTTGGTACATATTAGTTTTTTGCACACTAACTAAGGATGCAATGATTCGAACACATAGAAGCATTTCTAGACTCCTTTCAGCATTGGCCTCTCAATTTCAGCAGCTCCTTTCAATTTCCTTTGTTCAAATCGGATGCCCCCCCCCCCCTCCCCCCAAACCAAAATCCTGGGTATGCCCTTGCAGTAGGGGTACCAAGGGTATAAATTGTTGGTGATAACCTCGGTGATAACTGTATAACAACTTCTGATATTCTAAGATGAGATCTTAAAATTCTTATCAATATATTTCTTTTTTTTAGATAAATGCAAAGCCGAAAATGAGGAGAAAAAATACGTCCCCACCAGGATCTTATAAATTGTACTTTATTTTATCAATACTCAACTCAATCCGTCATATTTGTTTATCTTTTCACGTGAAATAAAACGCTGTAAGCCGGCAGGTTGCTGCTACATTCCCGCTACATAAAGCTCGCTCCACACGGGAGCAGTTTACTCCTCCAAAGCAACTGAAGCTACTGCTACACAATGCAATTAAATACCTTCCCGGGACAATAGGTAGATCGTCAACTCCTACTTTTCGTTCCTTCATTTATTACCACGCTATTATTTTTTTTCCTTCTGAACCTGAGTGGTCAGGGAATACGTAACTTTATAACGGTAGAGTAGAGTATAAAATATCTTGTTTACTAAGCCTACGCCGTCTGTCTGTCTGTCTGTCCGTCCGTCCGATGGCTGTATCTTTTGGGAACCGTAATAGCTACTGGTTGAAATGTTCACAGAATATGTCTTATTATGGCTGACATAACAAGAAAATAAAAAATAGAAAAAGTAAAAAATAAGGTAGGTCCCTATACAAGAAATGTGTTTTTTAAGATATTTTTTTTTTTGTGGTGCGGAACACTCGATGCGCGAGTCCGACTCGCACTTAAAGCATCGGAGCAGTAAAATTGCGAAATATTGTTTTTTTTTCAGCCCGTAAGAGATTTCTGAAGTGGGACTCGAAACTCAGGACCTTTGTCCAGTCGGCAACAAATTGAGCCTACAGCCTAATAAGCTATCAACAGATGAATGTACAACATTATTGCTGTCGTCGCCAAAGTACGAGTAGATTTTGGAATTGGAATATAGATCCAGACCATCATTTTTAGTTAAGTTCTTTAACTTAACTTGAACTTTATAGCAGTACTTACAAGATTTGAAATTGAAGAAATTGTCCTACAGTTATGTAATGGCAAATACTGAAGCTCATGGTTGGTCTAAGCAGTTGGTGTTTAATTTAGAATTTAGATGAAAATGTGTTTAGTTGTTTTAATGTCTATATTGGTTTTCGTATCCGTTTTTTTTTTCAAATCAACTTCAAGGGACCATTTTTCCCCGCCCTTTTTAAAATGTATTATTTCTGTCTCATACAAATTGTAGAGTATGCATTGTAGAGTTTATTTCACATTCCTCGTGTGAAAACAATAGTTTTTATATTACGTATTTTTTTAACGACCCCAGCCAATTTTTCTCTTTTGCAACCTGTTAGCGACTGAGTTAAACCACTCAATTTTTAACGCTTTGTCTAACGTACAAAATGGAAGCATTGTGCAGGAAACGCACGCTGAATTAAGATTGTACTGTGCGTTATGGTAGCCAGTGTACCACTGATGCATTTGCGGGAGTTTTATGACGTATTGTGAAAATTTGGGTACATTTGGCCAAAATTAATTATTAATTAAGTAAACAATTTGTTTTATTGTTTCTTATTTTATTCGCAATGCAAAATTTCAATGCAGCCTTCACTGCTGAAATTGAAATTAATTGTACGTACATTATAATATATTCGGTATTCGTATGGACATTCAAGACTTCTAAGGGAAAGGCGCATTTTAGATATTTTAATTCGCCATAAAGAAGCTGCATTCTGCTTGATTCCTCTTTATGCGCCATAGAAGTGTAAAGCTAATATGGGGCAATTTTTTAGTTACGTATTTTGCTAGTTAAGTGTTCCAGTGTAAATTACCTATTCGTTAAGGGAGTGTTTCGCTTTAAAATAACTTCAACTCGGCCTGGGGCGGAGAGGCGGAGGGGACATTGGGGAACACTGTCCCCTCCGCCTCTCCGCCCCGCCGGACAATAATTGTCCGCTCGCCACAATAGGCGGCGTCTTCGCACGAATCGCAATCAGTTTCATGACGGATGTACCCGTAAATATGGATCGCGAGTACAATATGGCCGGCTAGCGGTGGGCCACAATGCGCGGCGTCCCTTCATTGTTGGCGTATATTATTCGTGCCGAGAACAAAGGCTTGCAATAATAACAATTATATCTGACGTCAAAGTCCAAGTGGTGCGGCCGAGGAGACAACGGAAGGCGCCGTCACAATGGCGGCTATTGTTCGTCGCCGCGCCGCCCGCCCGCCCTGCGCCGCCCGCCGCCGCGCGCCGCCCAGCGCCGTGCTGCCCGACGCGAGCTTAGGGCTCATGCTCGACATTTCCGACTTGACTTACTGCCTATTTGTTGGGAAACTTGTCAATTTAATGCGCCCGCGACATGTGAGTTTTCACAGCCATGTGTCAGTTTCAAGTATATTGTTTCTTGCTATTATTGTGTGCTATAGCTGCGCCCGCGGCTCCGCTTCCGGTACAGGAATTTGTAAATTTTTTCCCGACTGCTTTTCCCCACTACGCGGCTCATTGAATAATGGCGTGAGTTTATTTAGCACATAACCTGGCAGAGATATGTCGCATAACATAGGCAAAAACTGCAAGCACATAGGTTTTTTTTGAAGTGAAAACTTCTTTAGCGGCGCTTGGCACTTTTTTAGGTGGGTAAAAAATGTTAAACTCGCGTCATCGCGACATCGCGACAGCGTCATTATTATTTAAAATGTAACCTTAAGTCATTGCATTAAGGGTTAAGTTACGAGTGGCACGGGATCTGCCGGCACTCTCGGAGTGCAACTGTTAAGTAGGGTTCCGTAACACGTTTATGTCTGTCCATTCTACTAAGTTCTGCAAAATGAATGTAGGGTTCCGTAACAAATGCATGTCTGTCCGTTCTACTAAATTTAACATTTAATTCAAAATGAATGTAGGGTTCCGTAACAAATGCATGTATGTCCGTTCTAGTAAATTTTACAATTTTCAACCAAGGTCCTCCGACGGTTATTTTTTATAATAAAATTAGGGTTCCGTAACACGTTTATGTCTGTCCATTCTACTAAGTTCTGCAAAATCAATGTAGGGTTCCGTAACAAATGCATGTCTGTCCGTTCTACTAAATTAAATTTTTTTTTTAAGCAATGTTACGGTTTTTTTTTTCACTTCTGCCGGCACTCCCGGAGTGCACCTGTTTTTTTATTGATACGCGAGACACTTGGCGCCGTCAGCATGGATTGTTGAGCCGACGACGACGCCCAAAAGCATTCGGTTTAGAACGGGGGCTGCGAATGCCGTGCCGGCGTGACAGATGCCTTTTTACGCTTCTCTTGAAAGATCCTAAGTCATACACTGAAGGAAACACATCGGGAGGAAGTGCATTCCAGAGTTTCGCAGTGCGGAAGATAAAAGAAATACTGGAGCGCTTAGTCCGCACTTTAGGCAGCTCTACAGTATAGGGATGCATTCCCTGCGGTGACCTATGGTGAAATGGTGAAGTCGGAATTGTTTCGAACAGCTCCTCAGAACATTCACCGTTGAACAGTCGATAGAACACACTTAGTGAACCATGTCTCTACGGAGCTGCAAAGGTTCAAGTTTGCCAAGGTTAAGCAATTCTTGAGTTATAAGCGAACACACAGACAGCAGACGTTTGACCTTATAATATGTAGTGATAGGAATGTATAGTGTATACTTTACTGCAACATCATATTTTCGCGAGACAATTTTTTATTTCAGTGACATGCAAAATCACGACTATAATAAACAATTTAAAAGTTAATAAATTCAGTGGTAAACTGTTGAAACACGATTTTGCCATTCAAACTTCAAATATATTCGCGAAACACTTAACAGGCAAACTTTGTACATCCATCCAAATGCAATAGAAACTTAAATTATCATTAAAGTTAAACCAAACTGGTTGCCGCTTGTTTGTGTAGGTATTATTTCTTAACTTCCTAAAATAAAAATAATTAATTACAATAACGAATTTTAATTAAAAACATTCTTAATACTTGAAATCTATCGATAGAGACACTGCTTACTTCTAAATTAACATTTTAATCCACGACAGTATGGATAGTAAAACAATCCGGATCGAGTGTAATGTTGTGTTGTATTGAGCTGAGACCTCTCAACGTCTCTTAACTAAAGTCTCGTATCCTGCACAAGTTTCGTAACTAAGTACCTTTGTTACTTACCGCGAGGTCCGCGGAGTGCCGCCCTCACGAGAGGCTCCGTTTCAAACATGATTAGCGAGGCGATTTCCAACCGCCCACTCCCTCAGACCCCTCCTAACAAAGAACACCATACGCCTGAGAACAATAATCGCCTCACACTGAGCGCTCTCGACAAAGTCTTTTATGGGGTAAGAACGAAATGAAAGAAAAAGAGTTGGGCGCACGGTGACGTGTTTGGGCGGGAAAACACTAGACTACTGCGACTTGCGCGCCACTTACAGCTCACGTAAGTATACCGTCACAGGTGCATGCTGATAGCGGCTATTAACTCTTATATTACATAGTTTAGTATATAAGTATTTATATTTTCTTTATAAATGTTCTGAAAATAATATGTAGGAAAAGTCTATAACATTATAAATGTACATTTTACTTTTTCATAAGTACATGCGTACCTAGTAAAAAATAAATGTACAACGATAAATGCATAATTTTAACGCAATGTGTTGTTGTGTTTCGGTTCGGTGTGGCGGTGCGGGCGCGGGGGCCGCTGCTATTGAGGTCGGGGGCGGGCGAAGCGGCTCACGCACTTGCCAGTACTGCCCTACATGCTTCAAGCCGGCACCTGTTTCTCCGTCGGTCTAAGTGCCGGCCCTTACCGCGCCGTCAAAAGGCTCTGTGGATGTGTGCGGTGCCATTGTAACAGAATGGCTCGTCGCTCTTCCCGGAGGCGGCGCCAGAAGCGGGCGGAAGGCGGGTCTGTTTCCCCGAGTCTCCGCGCCACCGCTCCGCGCGCCGCCGCGCCGCTGTAGATCCCGCGCTGGTACATTCCGCTGCGTATTTGTATGCAAATAGTGCGCCCATTCAATATCTGAATGTAAAGGTTGATCACCTTTACATTCAGCCGTCCCACAATGCACTCTATTGACAATCAGTACTCTGAAAAGGTTCCGCATTCATCGGACCTCACAATGGCGGCGCTCGCGCCAACTTATTCGACTTGGCGAACTCAGGATCGGTTTTCGTTTATGTAGATGAGAGAGCGCTCCGCGCCCGGCACCGCCGCCGCCGCCGCGCCGCCGCCGCCGTCCGTCCGAGCTCGCCGTATTGTCTCGTATAACATTCCCTCGCAAATTATCGATCGTCCTCCTACACTCCCGGCCGCGGCGTCGAGGATAATACGTTGTGAAATTCCCGTCGACAATGTGAGACAAAGGCGCGGGTGCGCACTGAAACAATATTGTCTGCCGGTGTCATTGAAATCGCAGACAAAAACGTGGCCGGGGCCGCGAGACGCGGTGTGTGGGGCGGGCGGGGCATAGGAGGCGGTGTGCGGCGGCGCCAGGACGCAGGGCGCTGGGTGACGCGCGTCCATCGGAAGCCCATTGTACCACACTGAACCTGACTAACCGTACTTCGCGCCGCCGGCGCCGCTACCATTGTCGTGTACTTAATCCTACGGTCTCACCGGTCTGAAAGGTGAAGGGAAATCTTTCGAGATAGCCGTCTAGCGATAGCACACTGCCCTAATATTTCCGGAAGGGATGAAGCGATCTGACCCCCATCCGCTCCATCCCACACACTGGAGCTTCTGTCCGAGTCTGCATAATTAATGAAGCTACAGCACATCGCATCCGCGACGGGTCAGTGGCGCCTCGTCGCTGGTCTCGCTAGCGCCGCCGCCGCGCCGCGCTGCCGCCGCCGCTAACGAAGATAAACTATATTAGTTAGACAAAATTCCCCCTTTGTTCAAGTACAGCGCCGTGCGGTCTCGTCCTCCACCCAACCGCTCCCTGCCCATGCCGCCTCCACCACCGGCACCGCCACCGCCGCCGCCGGTCCGTCTGGGGAGCTCCGGCTTCTGTCCTACAATAATAAAGCAATTAATAAAATCGCGCGGCGGCCGGAGGGGGCCTTTGTCCAGTTTATTCATATGCTAACTCCGGACCTGCTCTCATTATTACAATGGGCGGTCATTGTGCAGCGCCGCCGCCGCCGACGTCGTTCGCCTCCTCGCCGCGAACCGAGCGCCAAAAACAATAGTCCGCCGCCTGCGTCGAACGCCCGGCTTTTTCCCGACGCCTTTGTTGCGCTCCCTGTGTTTTCTTTTGTTAATGCAGAAAATGTGTCATATTTTTCTTAGTGACGGCCAGAGGCCTCGTTTGAAGAATTCGGCCCGCGCGAGATCGCACCTCGATCCGGTCGGTCGCGGCCGGGCGGCCCACCGCTCCGCCCTGCGCCGTCCCACGTTGGGTGGACGCTGCAGAGCCGTCGCACCTCTTTCCACCTTTCACTCGTCAAAGTGGAATTGTTTACAGCTACTTATATGTACAGTTTCAGATTATTAATTTCCTAAGCTACCAATTAATTCACCATACTCTATTACCCTACATCGCGGAACTTATGATTCAAACTCGCTGCACAAGTGCACACTGAAAACTTGTCAATAGCGCACATCATCGATCCCGCTGACAAGTTCGTGCCGGCAGACAATAGATGGCGCTGCATCGCGATAACAATATGTTAATGTCATTATACTGGCGGCAGTAATGGCGCGATTGTGCCGCGGCGGCACAATGCTTTTATCTGACTACTCCAGCAGGAATTTAGTCGCTAGCGGTGCGAGCAGCCTCTGCAGCCTTTGTTGCACATTTCGGATAGTTGAACCACAAAAACATCGACTCGTCGGGTCGTTTGAAGTGAACTCATAAATTTGACGCCTCGCAAGCGTCACGCATTATGGAGGTAGCGAACGGCAAGAGAAATGTTCAGCGACATAGCTTTACTACATTATGTCCTAGTTCCTACTGCGCATTTCTCTATTATGAGGAAAACTAAATATCGTGTAAATATTTTATTGGCAGAATGTTTTTTAAAAGTTCCGTGAATTAATTAAAATGAGTCGGTGCGCAGAGATGAAACCTGAAGCGGAGTGAAACCATTGAAGTTACTATTCACACGTTCTCGTCTTCACAACTTTACAACTTTCAGAACAATCCGAAATAATATCTCCTGACGTACGAGCTCTAAGATCAACTACATAAATGAGTGCTTCGTGTGCGAAACTCAAGAACTGCCGCGAGAGCCTCCCATGCGTGAGGAGGCGGGGCGGAGGCGGGGGAGGTGTGGCGACAACCTGCAAAGGGCATTGGAAGAGAGGTCGGAGCAAGCGTTTTCATGTCGACAACTTATCACAATGGGCCGACCCGAAATACACATGTCTCCGTGAGACGTCACCGTATCGAGGTTGCGAGGCGCGCGGGCGGGCGGGCGGCGCGCCCTCCGCGCCGCGGTGGTGGGGGAGTACGTGCCGAGATAAAAGGCACGGTACCCACTCGCGCCACACACAATGCTCGGGATGATCCAGCGCGCTCCATTGTTGTATTATCTCACATTGTTTCCTTTGGACGGCGCGGGGAGATTCGCACGATAAAAAACCAATTGTCAAAAGACACTCTCGCTGCCCTCGGCGACGAATGCCGATGATAGCGCGGTCCTTAATAACCTGCTGCAGTAACGGCTCGATCTACAATGGAAGCGCGACAATGCCGCCGCGCCGCACAATACCGCCCCGCCCCGCACCGCCCCGCCCCCACCGAACAGCCTTTTTTAAAATCGTGGAGTCAGAAGTGTCAAAAAACAAGCAGGCGACGAAAGGGAAAGCGCCAAAATAAAATTTAAGGATTCCGCGGGAAAATATTGTATAAGAGAAATCTAAGAACTGAAAGGCCATTTTTTTCCTTTTCGTTTCACATTCCAAGCTTTATCCGTAAAACGAACAAACAGTTGTTCGATTTTTTTCAGAAGCCAGCCTTAACAATGCTGAAATATTCTCTACAATAGGATGATATTCGTGTTTTATAAACGATTTGTCCGACTTCCTACTTTGTTATGAAAATTGTAGTCTAATCAATCAAATATATTTTTCATTATGTGTACATTGATGCGGTATCGAGAGCGAGCGGTCCATCCTTCACCTCACCGGGGGCATCATTCCGGACACAGAAGCGACAAAAGCAGCAGGATTTATGCGGATCGGAAGTGCGGCCGAGCGGCGCGGCGCGGCGACCGCGGCGCAATGCAGGGTCCGTTCCTCGGTCGCTGAAAAAAAATCATAATACAATAAATTAATAGACTGAAATGAACCTCAACAAACAAATTCAATGCAGCTTGTTCGGCGCCCACAAACATTCTTATAAAATATTTTTTAACACTGAAACGAACCTCAAACAACAAACACAATCGTGTTTCTTCCTGTCGCCGAAGCCCGCACGCGCCCGCGCCCGCAAAAATGAATGCAACACAAAATACTGGATGGAAATGCAAACCGAAAAATTCTAGGTACAACAGTACCTATTAAGTATTTTGTGGTACAACTGCATTCGTTGAAGGCGGCGAAAGTGCACGAAAACAATCTAAAAAAAAATACTAGACGGAAATGAACCTTAACCAATCAACACAAGTTTGCTTTTTTCTGTAATCCGGTATGTAAACCGGCTGAGTCAGAGTGGCCAAAGCATACCCTACATGCTTACGAGTAACTGTGTTATTTATTAGCTGTTACAACAAATTGAATATTAGACATAATATATTAACAAACTGAACTAGTTCTCATCAATCAATATATCTAACTAATTGAAAATTTACTACACGAAGGAACTACTTTTTTTTAACTTTTATATTTAGTAAATCATAAGTTATTTAAAAGAAAAAGTTCGTTATTTAGTATGGTGAAAGACATTTTGGCTTCTTCAAACGTACCTATTCAATTTATACATAGAATCTGTTTGAAGAAGCCAACCTAGTTTATTTATTTATTTAGACATTCATCGGGAATACCGAATACCTCAAAATGAGACCTTTGACCCTGCTCAATGCGACTGGTTCTCCCCTACCTACACTACACTGATGTTTACATATAAATTGTGAGGTAACTTTTTAAGTACCTATGTTAGAAGACATATTTTGTTTCCTCCTGAATGGGAACCGGAAAATAGGTATCAAGTTTCCCTATATAAAGAACAAAGTACAGGAGAAAAGTAAATCTTTCGATTTCCCTAATTTTATTCGTGAAAAAATACTTTTGACGTATTTTTAGGGTCACGTACCTCAAAAGAGGAAAATAACGGAACCCTTATCTGTCTGTTAAGACCGGTCTGTCTGTCTGTCTGTTAAGACCGTTTTTCGCAGGAATAGGTAGACGTATCAAGTTGAAATTAGAATCAAATACTAAGGTCTACGTTTCCTCGGGGCGGGGGTGTAAAAAATTAAGCTTCTAAGTCAACGCATTCACAAGATACGGCTATTTATGTCACATATTTTGCTACTGGCAAATCAAATCAAAACCTATAAGTAGAGTACTTCCCGTTAACCTAGAATCATGAAATTTGGCAAGAAGGAAGGTCTTATAACACAAGTAAAGGAAAAACACAGAAAATTGTAAACTTGTAGTTATATGACATTAAAATTTGTTTTTGTTTGTATTGTATGTCAAGACCCTTTTTCTCGGGAAGGGCTCAAGATATCAAATTGAAATTAATATGAAATACTAAGGTCTGCGATCCCTTCATGGTGTGGAAAATGCAAGCTTCTAAATCGACTTAATCAAAAGATACGGCCGTTTATGTCGTATTTTAATACTCGCAAACTCACTGAAATTAAATAAAATGTATGAGATAAATCATGAAAGTTGGTAAGAAGCAAAGTCTCACAGCACAAGCGAACGAAAAGTCTGAAAATTGTAAATTTGTAGTTATGTCATATAAAACATATATTTTCGTATATTTTAATTACACGAATGCCTGACAGTGAAACCATTTCTGTAGGGTCTAGGACCTAGACCTAGGTTGTCTGTATATTGACGCCCCAATAAAAAGTCACAATGAAACCGTCCTCTCCACTTATGCGTATTTGTATGTCCCACCCATTAGTGAGAGTGAGCATGCACCGCATGTCGGGGTTGCCACACGCAGGGCTACGAGTGTTGACACAAGACACCGCAGTGTACACACACCATTAGCGATCCCGGTGATGCGTTTCGACTACCCCAAACCCCACTTACTCTGTGCCCCCGCCTACCTACGACGCTTGTCGAGGGGAAATTCTTTGGTATTCTAATGACGTTATAGTTGAGTATTGACGCGAGCGAGCCCTCGGCTGTGAAATACACAGCTTTGCGCGTAAACATGAACTGCACACAGTTGTTGGCTACGTTCTTCTGACCATAGGACTGGACTTAAAATCTGCGTTAAATCTAGTGCAGTTGTTCACTTGATTCAAGGTAGACTGTGTCAGGTCCTATCTTTCCTTCCTTTGTATGTGCATGTTCATTATTAAGTGCATTGGACTATTAAGAGAAAATAAAAATGTATTCATTTCTTTCTTCTTTTAAATCTCTTCTCTTCTCCTCGTCTTCTCTTGAATAGGATAAAATGAAATAGTCAGTCAATATGTTCACAAATCAGTATTATATACGAACCAAGTTAACCACTTTCAAACGTCAAAGTGATTGGCCCGTAGCCAATGTTCATCATCATCCACCGTTCGGTTTCAGTCCACCACCGCTGGACATAGACCGCTTTCGATCGACCCGTTTTCGCGCTTCTCATCCATTCGCTCTCGGCTACCTTTTGCGCGCTAGAAGAGAATGGCTATAGAGCCCTCTTTCTGCGTGTGAATACAGTTCACACCTAACTTTTAACATCATCTATCCACTTAGCCGAGGGGTGTCCTGCGCTACGTTTGCCTTTACGTGACGTCCATTCGAGCACCCGTCTAGCCCGGTTATCGGGTCTGCGACAGATGTGCCCAGCCCGTTACCACTTCAGCTTGCTAATTTTCTAAGCAATGCCGACTACCTTGGTTCTTTGACGTAGGTATTTCCTTATTACGGAATTTACCGATCAAATGGCGACCGGAACAACTGCTCTTGCCATAGGTCCCTGAGCGTCTTTAAATTTGTGGACCAGTCCCATCCATCGCCAGATTCTACTTTTAAGTACGTCATTACTGGCAGAACCACAGAACCTCTGATCTGTGGGCAGAACGCACTCATTAAAGAATTTCGCTTTTTTAATAATGACAAATAATAGCTAACATTATCTGTATTTAGTACTCGTACATCGAAACAAGCATTCGTAAGCCGAGTAGTTGAACTCTCAGCACACGGCGACCACCAACGTCGCCAACACTGTGGAGCGGCGATGGCGGCGGCGCGGCGGGGAGGCGGCGAGACACGAAGCGAGACTACGATTGGATGTAAAACTTTGTCTAAGGGATGTTCATTAGAGCGACGACGTACTCGTGTAGAACGGATTATAATAGTAAATCAGCGGATGAGCGCGGAAGATACGCCTGTCGTGGTGTCTTTGTCTCCCGGCATCACCATTGTTCCCGGCGTATGGAAACCGCACGAATTGGGGGACTGTCGAACGGCGCCGCTTTGTTCTGCCGAATGAGATATCTTTTACCGAGCACTAGCGAGTACAGTGGTGGAGCTGACTCTAGAACTGGGCGCTGCTGATGCCGAAAGTACCTACATGTGGCCTAGCGGTTAACGCATCGGCCTCTCAGGCTTAGAGATCCTAAGTTCAAATCCCAGGTGTGCATCAGTGATTTTAAGCGGCGAAGAAAATCATAGTGTTTGAAGCGGCTGCGTTTTTGCATTTGTGTTCAGTGGTAGAGTATCAAATTGTAACCTGTAAGTAATCAAAAACTAAATCGTCATCTATTGTATCATATTTCTGATTGTATGTAACCGTTTCGGTATGAACAGGACGAGACAAACTTTATTTAATAATAAGGATGTATATCTCTAATAGCATTTAATCTGTGCTAATAGTGAGATGTTTGATCTTCTCAGAAAAGATTGCAGCTAATTTAAAGATCCGCAGAGCACGAGTGAGATCGACATTCTCCATAGCCCGTCCTGAGCTGAGACGCGGCAAGGCAGAGCAGCGATGGAGCCCGCGCGAATTGGCGTCTCCAATCTCCACACACATCTCTCGGATTGGCACGCGTCGTATCAGCGCAAAACCCGCCAACAATGCAAACACATTAAAGCCAAAGCCGGGACAAAAGACGCACCAACACACGCTCGCCTCCAACAGCACAGTCACACGGCATTCAATAACTAAACGATTACACAATTTATATTCACGTCAATCTTCCGTACGCGCCACTATACAGGCCCGCGTTTTATACACAACTTCATCCAATATTGTAGCAATTTCAAAAGCCAACATCATCCTTCAAATGGGAATACAATGTGCATGCATGTATGTACGTGTGTGTGTGTGTGGCGTCACACACAATGGCGCCCCGTGTGTGTCTTTCTCTTTCACGTGATAATGTGGCGCGAGTGTGTGCGTGTAGGAATTATCTTCAGTGTTATTGAGTGGATCTCTTTGAGCTGGTGCGCCGCTTAGAGTCAACGTGGCTGCTGGATAAAGGTACAAAGCTGGGCGCGCACTGTATTGGCCGCGACAAGCCGACAACCTGTGCGGTTCCATTCATCTAGCTGACGATCGTCGTTGTCGTCGGTTATTCAATCTAAATGCGGTGGGTACTATCAACAGAGGAAACTGAAGCCGGCCTACTTCATTGATATAGCTGACTATCTTGCCTGTCGATAGTTCTAGAAACTAAATACTATAGAAGGACACTTTCCAAAGTGACATCTCAGGTCGAACCGGCCTGGGCATCTTCCTCCTGACTTAGTTCCGGGTAGCCCTCTATCCCTAATGCGGAGACGGGGTCGCCCTCTAGAACTTTTAAAATTTACATAAATTAAGGTTCACATCAAACGGTCGCATTCTTTCCAGCTCCGACGGGTAGTACTGTGAAAAAAAATTCCTTTACTCTATTATTATTGCGAAAGTTCGATATTATCGCCCACGTGGGTGCTGGGCGCTGCGCTGTCACGTGTGTGCTCTCTACATTTGAGTGCGAGGGCGCCCCAAACTGCTCCGCGGCGCGCCCCTGTGCGGAGCGAGCGCCTTTATGTTGATATTGAAGGAGCTCTGAATATTCAGCTTCATATTTGTACAAAGAGCTCTTTACAATGTTTCTCATCGAGAAAGGGACAGATCTCCATCTCGTAACAGAAAGCCCTGAATGAGAAGCGACAGAAAAGTTTCCATACCTACCTAACCCATTTTTTCATTCTTCTTTTGAACCGCAGCGCCTAACCCCGCCCGCAGCCCTCTCTCCCGCCCCGACCACGCCGCCCCAACCCGTCGCGCGCCGCCCCCACCGCACCGCGCCGCCGCTCACTTATTCTCTGCCTCCTTTGTACTATTGTTGCTACAGGAATACTTTGAGAGTGATATGGAATGGATGTGATGTTGCCAAGAAAAGACAGCTAGGCCACCTCTCCTCTTTGACTGACGCACTTCAGCTTCTTCAGGTGTACTCTACAGTCTACATCACTACAGGATCAAACACCTGCATCTATCTCACTCTATCCACTTATTGCACGGGTAGTATTTTTATTTATATATTTCATTTTATCGTGTTCGAACAAAATCATCGGTCATGTGCGAGTTTTACTCACTCACGGAGGGCTCCGTAGATCCGCTATACCACATCTGTCAAAAAACCATATCCGTCTGTCTGTGATGCAAAGTACCTGTGGCGCCATATATTATTTAGTAGCGTGAATAGATACATAGCACGTTTCCAAAAAAATTAAATAAGGTGCCCCCTTAATTTTTTACTATTTTCTTCTTTGGGTTCAGTACCCTAAAAGACACAAAAACGTCCCTCGGGGTTCTCCTAGGTTTCTTAAGCTAAAATTTTGATTTAAATAATTTAATTTAATTAATTTAGTAGATACCAACCAAGCCATAGATTTCAGTAAAACTGCAGATTTTTTCGACAATGTCGCGGTCAATAGTTGCGGCGAAAAAAGTATTTTATATATTTTAACTGCAAGAAGCAATGGTTTGCCTGAAAGTCAAACCATTGCTGTAGTTTTTATTTAGGCGATCCGTTATTTACGGAAACACAATTATTTTTGTAAACAGATGACAACACGAACATATTGTGTGGTAGTACGGAACCCTCAGTGCGCGACAACATACAGGCATACAGACGACGTAGGTAGGTTTAGTAATACTAAAAAACATGAAAGTTTATGCTTGAACGAACACACTTACAATTACACACACTCCGCCGAATATAAGTTTCATCCTTTCATTTATGGCGACCGCAGAACAGCGATCGGCAGCCGTCTTCCCCCGACCGACCGCCCTCTCTACCGAACCATTGATCCTGTGACGGCGGCGGCGAAATCCACCATATTTAGTGTGCCTAATCATTGTGCATCAAAGATTAAATATAATGAGAAATTTAAAAGAATGTAATCCTTGAGGCAGAAACAATGTCTTGCTTATAGAGCGGGATCCAAGTGAAATTTAGGTAATTTCCGTGGGACATACCTCGGCCATACCAACTACTGGTATGTACGTGTTCGGGCTGTTCTCCTGAACACCATAAGTGCGGTAGTCACTTTCTAAAATAGTGGAGGGGATAGTTATGACGTCATAAAGATGGCGGCCGGGCCTGTCATTCTAGGCGGTATATCTCGATAGTTACTTGACCGATTTCCTTCATTAAGGTGTCAAAAAAAAGCTAATAGAATGAGAATTATTCGATCTCTTACAATAGTTTATGTTAATCTAATACGAAACTAAATATTTACAAAAAACCGACATTTCGGAAAAAATATTTTTTTTATTTTTAAAATAGCTCGGAAACCATCAGGATTTTGGAAATTTTGGTTATAATAAAACGCATAGCTATATTCAAGACGATTATAATCATAACGATTGAGATATAAACAACGAAGCTACAGTCATTTAAGTGATCGTTGGTAGCGTCAAGCTGGCTGTAGCGGTCGGGGGCGCGGCGACGCACTATGGACAGCCCCCATACAAGCAACTGACAAAAATGGTTTTGGCAACATACCACCTGGGGTAATGAGTTGGTTCGATAGGCCATGAAATGTACTTGTTTAATACGTACATATTTTAGATTTTAGTTGACTTTCCTCAGTTATATGACGCTTGAAAGTTGAACAAATTCTTTGCGCAAACATCCGCATATTAAGGGAGCGCATATATTTTATGTATATTTTTCTCAAAAATACTTAGGTAAACATATAGAAACCCATACATATTCGAAAAGCATTTTAGGTAATGGTAACTGTGTTGGGTTTTTTTAAAGATATCATTCCTTATTTAAAGCACTAACGAAAACGCGAAATTTATCTAAAACTACAATTTTCATCTAAGCTTTCAAATTGTATCAGGGTCTGCCCGGGTGAATATTATAATGGTTTTATATAGCCAGTACACTGTTTATTTAGAATCAATAAATAACTTTCTGCAAAACTCTGCAAATTGGCACGAAAATAAAAAAAATATGCGTGCTGTTCGCACGCTCGGAGCGTTCGCGTGAATGATTTTTTTTTAATTTTATTTTATTAATTTTTTATGGAAACTGACACGGTTGGCTACACCTCCTACAACATCCGTGATGTCAGCCCATAACACCGTGTGAACTAGGTGCCATGTCAATTCTTCCCTTCATTTCATGTCGACTACACTGAACTGGACGGAAAACACGAACTATTTACATAGCGGTTTCGACCGACGTTTCATTCAGTGCGGTGGTACCAACTCAGACGGGATAAGCCCCACCTAATAAAAATAAATTTAATAATCGGATAAGGTTTAGGGGGCGAGATAACATAAATGCCGAAAGACGATTTTGTATGGAGTATGGAGAAAGGTAACTTCCGTCTCGTCTTAACACCGACCGCACCACTGAGCTACCCAGGCTGATTTTAAATGATTTTATTTGAAAAGTTAACTTAAGAGTACTGATTTAAGAGACTGAATGTATAAATTATGCAAAGAAAATACACTACAACCTCAGCATTCTCACGGTAGGTATAGCTACTTCGTAACGGAAACAATTGCGGTTAAAACTATGATATGATTATATATGTACTTACACCAGGTGAGTTTTGTGTTATTTATGTTTTGCACACCATTTCTGAACCACAGAGTGTAAGGAGATATTACACACGCCACATTTTTTTCGTACGAATATAAGCCATTCTGTGAGGGGTGGTACATTTACACACTGTACTGCCTGAATATTCGTGCCAGATGAGTGCAGTGTAGTGTTTCTGAAACTATATGGCGTCTTTCAAGTATTCTAAAGGTGAGCTATCCACTGTGTTTCTTGAAAAATGGAACCATATTATCTCAAGTGCCAAAAAATATATAAAGGAGCATTACATTTTGTCCGATCGACCTTGCAAGGACTACGCAATTTCATCAGAGAGTATACAAAATCGTAAAGCTGTCAAACTTTTTGGGGAATCTGGTTTGGACAACGTCTATCATTCATACGAGTACATTAAAGGAGTGAATTCAATTGGCGAAAAAGATGAAGCCTCCAATGTTAAAATAATACGTGTCGTACGCAACTCAATAAAACAAGAAAAACTGCAATGAAATTATCAAAGGGAATTCTGCAAATTTTTTTCAATTCAACGACGATGAAGCTTTAGTGTCTTTAGATCTGACTAAAGTGCAACAAAAATATTTGAGAAGCTGTTTATTGGAAAGGTACTCCATCGTCTTCCCTTCTTATAATAAAATTCAGGAAGCAAAAAACAGGTGCTATCCTGTAAGCGCATTTAATGCGTTTAATATTTAATGTTAATTTTTTTATTTATCACAATTATAGGTACGAAAATGTTTTTATTAGTGAATATTATATAAAAGTTGATACTTTATTGGTAAATGAACATAATAATTTTTTATCTTATTTTCATAGTTTAGAAATACATTATTTTATATTTTAGGATTTTTTTTTATTAATAATAAATATTATTTGCAATCAAATGTTACTGTTTTTTGAAGATTAACTATTCAAGTAATACCATAAAAAAATTGTCAAGGAAGGTATTCTAGTTTAGAAGATACAGATTTATGACCGAAAAGTGGCACTTTGGCCAATAGTGCGACGGCCGGCGCGGCGAGCGGGACCGGACCGCGACCAATGTAGTATAGCACAGACATGGCCACGTTTCCAGTCATTATGAAGTAATTGGGGCAGAGTTCCGAACTGTAATATATGTATGTACAGAAACACACAGATTCACACTTTAGACCTTAACACATTACACTCCTCCTAACGTCGCCGTCGGGTAAAAAGACAGAATTGTGGAAAAAAATTATAAAATTTAGTACAGAGAGTCTTTACATACATTAGGTACTCAAAACTTACATACCTAGGTATCTTAACATATTTAAAGATATGTCCTAATTCAGAAACAAAAAAATTATATGAAAATCTCAATGGATGGATGGATGGTGATCTTCGGTATTGGTATATTTGCTGTCGGCCGAGTCGTCAACATTACGTTACCGCGCCGAGCTTGACGCTACCAACGCTCACTTAAATGACTGTAGCTCCGTTGTTTATTACTCTATCGTTATGATTTAAAGTTCACTATGATCCTCTTGAATACAGCTATGCGCTTTATTATAACCTAAATTTCCAAAATCCTGATGGTTACCGAGCTATTTAAAAAATAAATTTTTTTTTTTTTTTCGAATTGTCAGTTTTTTGTAAATATTTAGTTTCGTATTAGTTTAATATAAACTATTGTAAGAGATCGAATAATCCTCATTCTATTAGCTTTTTTTTGACACCTTAATGAAGGAAATCTGTTGAGTAACTATCGAGATATACCGCCTAGAATGACAGGCCCGGCCGCCATCTTTATGACGTCATAACTATCCCCTTCACTATTTTAGAAAGTGACTACCGCACTTATGGTTTTCAGGAGAACAGCCCGAACACGTACATATCAGTTGTCGGTATGGCCGAGCTATGTCCCACGGAAACCGTTATTTGAAGGCTTTTCAGAAATGGATCTTGTTCTATTAGAAGAATAGAATAATTAGTCAATCGGATCAGCAATCACACAACCTCAACAATTTAGAATGCTTACCGTTTCTCTCGCTGACCACCGCGAGCGGTGGAGGCGTGGCGGCGGCGTAGGCGGGGACAGCAAGGCGGGGGCGGGAGCCGCTGCATCCGATGCATCGGTCAGTCGCGTCAGTCCGTCGCGCGAATTGTTCTCCAAAGTTGAGCCTCGCATAGGATGATCGGTCATCGCACATGAAGTCACTTGATGTCGCTACTCGTAATACCTATAAGGATGTTTTTCATCCTCGTTCCACTAGCACTGTGTGCTAGGTGCTGGAGTACCAATTGTGGAATACCGGCCGTAGTTCAATGAAATTCCATGCCTTCTTCCTTTCGAAGGCTCACTTCCTATCGAAGTAGGAGGAACATACATACATACCACTGGTTTCACAAATATTTGCTCCAAAAACATTGGACTTTGCTCATACGTCATACCCTTTGTAGAATGTTTCTTCTCTACACTACCACGTTCCAACAGCGACCTTGTGTGCAGCGAGCGCGCAACCGCACTGTTTCTACTATGCACAAATAGATTATGCATAGAAGCGCGCACAATGCTTGCAGATAAGTCATAATACAGTTTGCTGGGAGTTGAAAAGCTCTCGCCGGCTACATTTTCCCTCCATCGGATTTACTCTCCGATAATCGTGACAAAAGAACGTTCAGCGTCGAGCCTCCAGCCCCATCCCCCCGCCCGCCTCCATCACCCCGCTACCCAAGGGGAGTCACTGCTTTGCGGTGCTTTTCAATCGTATCCACTCGCTCTCCTTACATCAGTGCACATAGAGGCAGATATGCACATAAGGTCAGGTGAGGTACGAGGAACATACTTTATTTTAATTCCGATTTTGTTAGATCTAGCTACGAAAGGTAATGTCTTATAAATAACATAACACTTTTAATGAATACAAAATTTGCCTTCGTGTTTTAGCTATTCGTGGTTTAAGAAACATTACGCTAATTACAATACTTACAATGATGTCTGCCAAAAACGTGCAGGTTGTGCAAACGTTTCTTTTCCCCCTATTTTGGGGTATTTCATCATAATCATATTTCTTATACATTTATGTGTATTTGAATATATATCCGTTCTTCTTCTAAGGAAAATAATTTCAAAATAGAATTTTTAACATCATTGAAATAAGGATCGCTTTAAACTTAAAAAAATATTTTGGTGTAAGGGGAACATATTATAGTTCAGTTCAGGGGTGATAAACTAAAACAAAATAGGATAGTTTTTATATTTATTACAATTCCAAAGTATCAGTCCCAAATGTTATATTTATTACAGATCCAAATGACTTTAGAAAACTCATAAAAAGTTTGACCTACTGCTTCAAGCATTTCCTTACACGTTAGCCTGAATCCGTATCTTCCCCATTATATGGAGATTTATTGCTAGCTCTTCCTCAGCATCTCTAGAAAGTACTGTGGGTCTTCCGTATGTCTCTGATTTGGAACCCTTTCGGTCATAGACCTGGTTTACTACAGTCGCCCTTGGTATGTTGTACATTTTTGAGACGGCGTATGCAATGATAACGGCTTCAACCGCATCTAATAATTGTTGTTTTGTGTAGCGGATGCCTCTATTAGTTTTTCTGGCTCCGGGGTGTATTGGCCCAATTGTCAAAATGTCCAATGTGTCATAACGTCCAGATGCTAGAAAGACCACTGGTCAATAAGGACAAATGCCAGATCGTCCAATTTGTCGTAACGTCCAGATACTAGAAAACCACTGGTCAATAAAGACAAATGCCAGATCGTCCTATTTGTCGTAACGTCCAGATGCTAGAAATACCACTGGCCAATAAGGACAAATGCCAGATCATCCAATTTGTCGTAACGTCCACTTGTAAAGTACGTTGCTACTTGTAAAGTATTTTGATTTCGTTTTTGTTTTTTGTTGTTGTGTTGTTTAATCTGAAATTAATCTTAGATTAACTTATATAAAATTATGGAAACCTCCTTTCAATTTCTGCTGCCCTGGTACTTTAGAACCGTTCCCAGTAGTCTTACCAAGTAGTCTTTCGGGTTTCCACTTTAGTTACGGTGACTGTATTCTGACCATTTGAAATACTGACGAATTGCAAATGAAAATTCTCATTAGATCCATTTTTCTTAAAGTTTTTATATAACAGATCTAATGAGAAATATTTATTTCACTAGATCCATCATGGATCTGGCCAATGGATCTTCTGAGAATGATCCAGAATGTGTGAAACTGCAAATTGCTGAAAAAATCCACATCACAAAAGTTTTGCTGAAGGAAACCACACACCATAGTAATTATCAAACTGCAAATTGCTGAAAAAGACCACCTCTGAAGTATGACCTACCAAACAAAAATAGAATTTTCAAAATCAGCCCACAATTGACGGAGTAATCGCGTAACAAAGATTAAAAAAAAATACAGTCGAATTGAGAACCTCCTCCTTTTGGGAAGTCGGTTAATCAATCGGTATAAAGATTCTAGAGAAAAAAAGCTGAGGTGGTAAGAAGGCTTGATAAGGTACCTATATCGTATTTAGGTAGGTAGAGCTTTTGGCAACTGGGTTTGGGTTTTGATCACTGGACATTTTGACCACTAAAACGTTTTAGCAACTAGGTCTTTTGATAACTAGAAATTTTGACCACTTAGACGTTTTGGCAGCTAGGTCTATTGATAACTGGACATTTAGACCACTAAACGTTTTGACAACTAGGTGTTTTGATAATTGGACGTTTTGATAATTGGAAGTTTTGAGTATTGTATTGGACATTACATTCTTGGCATTATGATAATTGGACCTTTTGACAATTGGGCCAATACACCCCGAAGCCGTTTTTCTTATACAATTGCGCAGCATTTTTTAATGTTTTCCTGTAAGGGCAAAAATATTATAATTACGCTACAAGACGACGATAAATATAATATGATACCAAGCGTTTCACTCCCTTAAGGGTTGAATTTCCAACATTATAGGGAAGCCTTGCCTAAAATGTCACGTTCTTAGTCGCAGTAGTTTGGGCTGTGCGCTGATATGTCAGTTTCTCCTTTTATATATTTCGATAGATATATCTAATATACCATAAAGGTTTGTTACCCCTGCCACGGGGAAGTAGAACATATATTTCTGTTACAGCGAAGTACTTGTTCCCCTTTCCCCAATTGAGATTAGAATTTTGATTGCAATGAAACTTGTATTATTTGTAGTCATTAGCGTGAAATCTACATCTATATCTATTAATAGCTTTTGCCCGCGGCTTCGCTCACGGTAGACTCGGTTTAATAGCAAATCCGATTTAAACGCAAATATAATAATAATTTATCGCTTCTCTTATTCTCTCATTCTGTCTTTCTCTCCCCCGCTCCCCCACCCTTCTCCTCCTTCCCATCCTCCCCTCCCACCCCACCCCCGTCTTTCCCCCCTCTCCATCCCTCTATCTTCCTCCCTCCCATCCCCCTCCTCCACCATCCCCTATCTCCCACCACCTCCTTCCTCTCTGCTCTCCCTTCCTCCTCTCGGTCCCTCCTTACCTGCTCCTTTCCTTCCCTCCCTCCTCCTCCCTTCCTCCACCTCCTTCCCCTCTGCTCTCCCTCCCCCTCGCTCCATCCGTCTTCCTCCCTTCCCTCTCCTCCCTATCGCTGTCTCTCTTTCCCCTCCCCTTCCCTCCCACCCTCTTGACACAGTACAAAAGACGCATTCTTATGTTCTGAATGTGAAAAATAATCGTAATGCATGCAATTAAGTTTTCTCAGAATGAAATAGAGTGAAACGAAGGAGGGGGCGTCCATTGTCGGTGCTCGACGTCGCCATGCAAAATCACCAGCGTGCCTAACACGAGTCCATTGTATGGCGCATATTTATTCGCTATTGTTTAGGAAAATCGATAAAAATGAACACTTTGTATGAATTACGATTGATAAAAGAGATGGCTACTTACTTGTACAAACGCTTCGGTAAAATATAGGGTGCTGCGTGTATTTTTTTTTATGTAAACCAGCATGGGTGGCTGTGCCGAGAGATCAATGGTGCAGTCGACAGAGCCAATATCACCTCTCCTCGCGAAACCACGCTCAGTTAGTTGTCATGCCAGCAGATTTTAGTATGTGTCTGTATGTATGTACATACAGGAACAATTTCGTATTGCTCGTCTGTGGTATTTTCATATTTAAGGTTTCAGTATACATACGGAAGCCTATTACTAAGCCTACGACGTCTGTCCGTCCGTCTGATCGTCTGTTCGTTCGTCCATCTGTCCTACCATTAAAGGGCTGTACCATTTGAACAGTAATAGGTATCCGGTTAAAATTTTCACAAAATATGTGTTATTGTGGCGGATATCATAGCAAACAATAAAAATAGCAAAAAGTAAAAAGGGTCCCCGTACAAGAAACGGGTTTCTTCGACGTTTTATTGTTTTTGCTCTATCCTAAAAACGGTTACACATACAAGCTTCAAACTTGGTGTAATTTTAGTGCAAGCTCTAAATATTATAGCACTACCGAGGCCAAGAGGAAGCAAACTAGCGGCTTTATAATTATACATACGAGTATATACAGGGTGTCCCAAAACTCAACGTCAAGCGGGAACCAGGGAGTAGGCCAGTTTACGACTACCCAGAAAAAAATAAGAAAAAAATCGGAGTCATTTGTTTTGGACGTTGAGTTTTGGGGCACGTTGTATAATCCTTACTATTACTTTTACTACTACTTACTACTATTACTATTACTTATTGTCATACAGTCTGAGCTATATTTCAAGTTTAAATATTTACTAGGTATTAGAATTGTTTTTCTTCAAACCCCATCGAGTGGAGTAAGTAGCGTTGTAAAGAACGAGAATACGAAATGCGATTTAAAAAATATACTTACCACACTTTAGTTTAGAACTAAAAGAAAGTATCAATACTAATCAATCAATCAATACTAATAATGAATCTGTAAGGGACCATCCCTTGGAGTAAGTTACTTTGCTTTATGAGATGCTGAGTTTGTAGACTCTATGTATGATACTAAAACTAAATTGATTATTTTTAGAAATCTTTTCTGAATGTATGTATGTATGTATGTTCCTCCATAACTCTTAAACTGATCATCCGAATTTTATGAAACTTAGTACAAGCACGTTTACCTATACGAGACACAGGATGGCCTAAATAAAATTCACTTCCGGTTACGCTAAGATGTAGCTCGCATACAAACCGAATTGTTCCGCGCGCCAAAATAAAGGTACGGTAGCGGGCTTACTTACTTCCTCCCTTTTTAAATACGAATTTCACGCGAGCAAAGCCACGGGCAAAAGCTAGTTTAAAGAATAAAATAAAAATGTTATGAAACCCAACTAGAAAAGTTGACCGAAAATGTTGTGGAGCGTGCAGAAGGCGACTCGCGGTGCTTCGGTTGCTTCATTGGCGTTCGCCTTGCCGCCCTGCTCCGCCGCACCTGCTGCGCCGCGACGCCCCGCCGCGCCGCCCTGATCCGCCGCGCCGCCCTGATCCGCCGCGCCGCCCTGATCCGCCGCGCCGCCGCTCCGCCGCGCCTCCGCCGCGCCTCCGCCGCCGCCCTGCTCCGCCGCCGCGCCGCAAGGCTCGTAAAACGCGAGACCTTTGCTCATAAGAATGCTATTTCCTATATAAACGATTTAGATCTAAACTTCCAAATAGTTTTCATGCCGTAATATCGAGTTTACAAAATTGACTAGTTCATAGTTTTTTCTTTCGTTCTGGAATAATAACTTCGGGCAGAGCAAATTATACACTTTCTTACTATAAAATTTTATGCAATAAAACTTTTTTTTTTTCAAATAATAGTAGTGCCTAATTGACCTGTAAAAAATTGTTTTATTTTCAACTTAGCTTATGCTTTATTAATTATTAGTTATTACACATGACATTTTGCTATCTTCCGGGTAGCTACAATTTGTGGGAGACAGACCGGACGGACAGACAGCTACCTATCCCTAAAAAATTGGTCTTCTTATAGCCTAATAAAATATTTTACCGAAGCAGGACTTTGATCGTGCCTCACCGTTTACAGGGAACCTGTAACTGTAACTGCAATAAATATCATACAGTGTCAGACTTATGTGTCTTAATACGTACATATGTACAAACATACATACCACACGCTGTATCCAGACAAACGGGGTAAGCAGAGTAATCGATGTTGCGCTGCAAGGACTTCGGTAAATTACATCACACAACACCGACCGCCACATTTCGCACAGTATTCGGACAACCTAAAAGCTATGAAGCATCTTATTATAGTTACCATACCATAATGAAATTGCACATGTTATAAAACACTACTTTTTTATTTGCAATCTCAGTGGCGCTAATTACCTCGGTTGCTGTAGCGTGCTTTTCTTGCGCGCCTCGATATTCAGACCACCATTGTCGGAGTTGTGTTTTTCCGATTGTGATCATTTTTCCTTCATTCGATATCTCCTGACTCGCTATGCATAATAATGTATATGTTGTAGCCTTAATTTTTAAATGTTTCCTGCATCTCTCTTCGAATCTTTGCTTTTCGTGCCGCCATAGTTGTATTTTTAACTTTAACTATCCACAGTTCCTATAATCTGTCACATATTTATACGGCTGAAAGTTGTGAACGAATATATCTATGTAGTAAGTCACAGAGTTCGCTGTCTAAACAAACTAAAGGTCAATCTGACGCCGATTTTCCGACATCGACCACTGTAAACCTCACTTTTCGACCTCTGTTGATTCGATGTTAGAACCTAACACAATAACCATTAGAAAATGCTTCGCATTCGGTGCGAAGTTAATGCGGTGTGTAATTCAAACGCTTGATTTTTTATTACCGTTTCAATCCTTTAAAACGCTCTCCTGTAAACTTTACTTTTTGTGACTGAGCTCGTTCTTCCCCTGTGCCCTTCATATTGTATGTATGTACGCTCGTTTGTTACTAGAAAATGAATCTAATATTTAAATGCGGTTTCTTATAACATGAAACCGCATTTAAATATTAGATTCATTTTCTAATAACAAACGAGCGTACATACCTACATACAATATGCAAACGGCAAATGTTGAATGTTTTATTAAATAGATGTTGTAAATACTGCAGGGTTACTTTCGAGAGAAAACTCACAATACTTCACGCACAAATCGACCTTACTTCGCTCTGTAAAATCACAAGCTTCGATAATTTTCACCTAAAAAATCCGGCAGTCATTACAGCGAGGAGTCACTCGAGACTGCAGCGCCGCGACCGGAAAAGACGGCGAAACAGAAATCGTTTATAGTTCTATCGGCGGCGATTAACGAGGCGAATCACAAAAGCCTCGAGTACATCATTTAATTCAACACGTTCCATTGATTATGAATGCTATTTAGTACTCGCGGGCCCCGGCCAGGGAACAACGGCGCAAAAACGAAAGGCCAATTACGGAGGCTTCGGGCACGTCAGCCCTGAGTGGATGAAGGTTGTGCGATTTGAGGTGAAATTAACTAGTGCAATAAACGTAAAAATAAAACGTCAATCTTTAAATAAACAATAAGTTTGAAAATTGTACTTCAATCGATAACCGTATCTAAAGAGCACAATATTATACAGCTTTCTTTTTCCACCTGGTTTTTATTCTTCATATAGAGTATGAAGAGTAATTTTTATTAGTAGAATGTTACAAAATTATCCTCAATATTGTTAAGCATTCATACTATGCTAGGCTTCTTTTTGCTATATGACGTTATGATATGATAAGACAATGACATACTAACGATGACAGGTATCATATTTATATTTAAATTTATATAGCATTCTCCGCCAATAAATTTAAATTTAATTTAATCGTAATATTGAAAATATGTTGGCCCGGCGGTCGTCGGTCTCTCGTAGATCTAAATTTATATAGCACGTTATATCCTGATAGATTTTATTTTACTCGTTTTACTTAAATATATGTAGGATTGGTGACGTCTAGCTCTCATTGAACAGTTCGCTGAAAGCAGCTAGAGGAGCTCTTCGAATTCAAATGTGTTTGAACTGTATATTAATGTATTTTTTTATGAAATTGTAACGAAATGTAATTTACAAAATGTAAGAGCGTGGTATTTTTCCACCCATTTTGATATAATTAAAAGAACCCCCAAAATAAAACGATAAATGTAAAAACGAATGTGCGGTTTATTTGTTTACTGCAGGATAGTTCAAAAGTTCCGCTAATGATCTGTACATAAAAAAGTTGCCATCTTTACTTGCAGTTACCCAGAACATTTTGCATATCATGGTCACAACATTCGATATAAAATGGTTGCGTACGCATGCATCATAACAACCAGAGAACAAAAATATATCACAAAGTCAAATTACCCGGGGACGGGACGGGACGTGGAGTACAGTAATAATGTGCTACGCGGACGTGGAGCACAGTAGTCATGTGCTACGCGCCCGCGCGCCGTAGCAGGCTGCTACGACGACGCGAGACGTAGCGCACGCGCAGCTCGACCGGTAGAATGGTTTGACAGTTGCTTTTCTGAGATTTAACAAATTCGTGAGTAAGTACTAAATAATTCACGATAAGAACATAAAGAGATACCAAAGTAATCTTCCAGTTCAAGTGGTTTTTTAGTTATAGGTTTTTTTATTAATTAGTTATATTTGTCTTTAAATTTAATTTGATAGGTAGATATAGTAAATTTAATAATTTAAATTTATAAATTTTAATGTTTGTTAGGTAGGTTTTAATTCTTTAGTTATTTGCGTATTACTTTTGTATATTTTCTTGAATAAAGAAACTTACATTCAACGAAATAGCTTTCGCCTGATCCTAAGTGAAATCAGACGCGATGTGCTTGAATCCTGCGACTTGATTGGCCGAACCCACAGAGTAAAGAACATGCGCCGCGGCGCGGCCGGCTGGGGGCTGATGGCCGCCGATCCCTGTTCTGTGGCCCAACCAAGTTCCAGATACTTCCAAAATTTCTTTTGAATTTAATTGTTTACGCAACTCCTTGCTATCTTGTTGCACGCAGGCACACCACGTCATACATACCAGTGCAGATTTATTATAGGTACATATAATAAAGGCTTTGGGCACCTATAGGTTTTTTATGAGCACCATCGTGGGTTTTGCCTGTGTGAAAAGTGCATCGAGTCAATTTTACCTGGAATGTTTTTTTATTATTATTATTTTAGGGCTTTTAACTAAAATGTATTAAAATCGACCCCATTGTACTCATCTTCTCTAAAAAAGCTCGTGTAATTTGTTGCTGAATAGTTATTTGCGTCCGTCATGCCGGTTCGAGTCGAACTTGGAATTGACACACGGTTACGTTGTGCGTTTTGTCTTCCACGCTATTCAAGATAGCCCATCTGCCCAAGCAAACCTAAGCCGCAGCATTGGAAAAAGAGCGTCTCGAGAAAGGGCAGACGGTGCGGTGGTGGGCGGCGCGGTGTGTGGCAAATGTGCCCAAAGACTGCAAAACTTCAAAGAAGTCGGGATTCTTGAGTATTTTTAAATGAGAGTGCTTTTAATTAACGACTATGTACTTCTTTTGTAGGCCATTTGCATCGCTCATGTGGTCAGAATTAAGTAAGGCTTGTATTTATTGTATAACTTTATTACAATTTAATTAAAATTTGCTAAATTTATTTGGACTTTGTTGTGGCTCTTTTCTGATATACTATGCTCACAAATTAAGATAATTATTATAATTTATCATTAATAAATTGGTAAAATAACTCTTCAATGCATTTTTTAGCCACAAAAGCGAGTCGGACGCGCGTACCGAGAGTTCTGTACTACCACACAATATATTTGTGTTACTAGGGGGCCTGTCCGTCGTCGGTGCCCATGGATGAGATTTTCTATCTCGCATAAAAGGCACCGACGTCGTTGACGACAATTTCTGCTCGTTTTACCCTGGACGGCTTTCATAATTTTGTTTTTCTATTTAAATTTGTAAGATAGTTTAATTTGATGTTATTTATGTTATTTGTTGACGAATACATTACTATTTAAATTAGTGTTATGTGTTTACCAAAACAATTGTGTTTTCGAAAATAACGAAACACCAAAATAAAAACTACAGTAATGGTTTGACAGTCAGGCAAACCATTGCTTCTTGAACTTAAAATATAAAATAATTTTTTTTTTGCTGCAGCTATTGCATTGCAACCGCAACATTGTCGAAAAAAATTGCAGTTATTATCTACTAAACCTATTAAAATACAAATTTTAGGTTTAGAAACCTAGGAGAACAGCGGGGGAACGGTAATTTTTTGCACATTTTTAGCTATATCATTAATAAGGCCACTGAACTTAAAATTGAATCGCTGATTGTTAAAAGGGGGTTATGTACATTATCAACTTTCCGAGATATTAAAAAAACTGTTTCATTTCTAATGTAGTCACATATATTGTAAATGAATTTATTTATAACAAAGTTAGTGTATATAGTGATTTTTTATGTTATACAAGTTTTTTTATTTCTCTAATTTTTTTTTAATAAAAATAAAACAAATTCCTTTACATAGCTCCCTTTTAACAATCAACGGGAAATTTTATTTCTGAACTAGTCTAACATACCTGTATTAGGTGCGTAATGATGATTAAAACGTAGAAATTATATTAAAATCAATAATATTTCACATTTAAATTTTAAAAAAAATTTTGTACCCATTTATTGTTTTTCTTTCATCTTGGGTGTACATATTTTTTTTGCATAATGTAATTATTTAGCTTAGATTTAGGGTTACATTAATCTTAGTCATAGTCTTAGTATGTTTAACTTAGGTTAAAGTTAACACATTTTGTGCACATTTAGTGCATTAAGTGCAGAACATAGCTCCCTTTTAACAATCAACCTATTTTCAAGCTGTCAAATAAACCACTTCCAGTGTATGAATTTCATCGCTTTTTACACTAATCGATGGAGCTACCGTTCAAGAGCCCGAATCGATCAAAAAGTCAATTTGGCCAAAAGTGTAACATAGCCCCCTTCTAACAATCAGCGATTCAAATTGTAAAAAAATATTATTAGAACCCTTATAGTTACCTCTTTCAAATGATATCCCACATGATACTAGTATGTTAATTTAAACTTTTTTTTATTGGTAGGAAACTGTAAAACAATATTAATCAATTAATACTAATAATAAATCTTTAAGGGATGGTCATGGAGTAAGTTAATTTGTTTTATGAGATATTGCGTCTGTAGACTCTATGTATGATACTAAAACGAAATTGAGGATTTTTAGAAATATTTTCTATATGTATGTAAGTTCCTCCTTGTTAAAAACTTCTTAAAATTCATCACAATATCGAGCACGCTTCAGCGGAGCCTTCGCGCAAGCGGGCAAAAGAGTGCCAGAACCCGCAACACCGAAACGTAAGTCAATATAAACACGAAAAGAAAAAATGTGCCAACAATAAAAGTACATATTGTGTACCCAATGACTTGGGGTGCACTCGGAGAAAAATCACTTCGGCAAACAAGACTGGGCGGCGACGACGGCGGAGTTGGGCGGGAGTAGGGCGGGAGTAGGGCGGGAGGCGGTCTATTGTCTTGGCCTAACGAATCCATAACGCTGCATCCATACATTGACAGATAAGTAATGGAGAGCAGACGCTGCGTCATGTCTTCTCGGCTGTCGTCATGTCAGTACCGAAAAGTTTAGGCAAAAAATAACCAACACTCACGACAAGGTAAGAGTGTTATGTGAGCGAGTGGGTCACATGGTATGAAGTGCATTGGTATCTATGTAAACAAACGTTCGTTCATAGCTATACGAGCACAGGCAGCATGACACCGTTGCTCTAGAGAAATTGAGCGCTTTGTCTGATTCATCAACGCGCTGATTATCGCTGACAATTTTACAATAGGTACTTCCTTCCTACCTAGTAGGGTTCCGTAACAAATGCATGTCTGTCCGTTCTACTAAATTTTACAATTTTCAACCAAGGTCCTCTGACGGTTATTTTATAATAAAAGTAGGGTTCCGTAACACGTTTATGTCTGTCCATTCTACTAAGTTCTGCAAAATGAATGTTGGGTTCCGTAACAAATGCATGTCTGTCCGTTCTACTAAATTTAACATTTATTTCAAAATGAATGAAGGGTTCCGTGACAAATGCATGTCTGTCCGTTCTACTAAATTTTACAATTTTCAGCCAAGGTCCTCCGACGGTTATTTTATAATAAAAGTAGGGTTCCGTAACACGTTTATGTCTGTCCATTCTACTAAGTTCTGCAAAAAGAATGTAGGGTTCCGTAACAAATGCATGTCTGTCCGTTCTACTAAATTTTACATAAAAAATTTTTTTTTTTTTTTTTTATTAAAAAAATAATAATTTTTTTTTATTTTTTTTAAATTTTTTTTTTTCATTAATTTTTTTTTGAATATTTTTTTTTCATTATTTTTTTTTATTTTTTATTTTTTTTAAACCTTCTTTATAAATAAACTTAATATTTAAACTTTTTTTTTTTTTAAGCAATGTTACGGTGTTTTCACTTCTGCCGGCACTCCCGGAGTGCACCTGAGGCTTTTTTTTATTTCACCATTACGTTCACACGGCTGCCGGCATGGCGGCGGAGGCGGCGGCGCGGCCGGCCAACCGAGGCGGCGCTCACGCGGTGCGCTGTGCGTTGTCTCGGTCGCTAGGCAACGCGACCCGCCATTACTATATCAAACAATCGCGCGACTCTGATGAATTTCGATTTTATGTCCGTCGTCGTTGCGGGCGTCTTTGTGTTACTTTCAATGGATAGCACAATAGGAACAAAAGTTCTTCAACAACAATGCGAGCACCTAATACCCTCACTATGCTCCGATCGTCCCCCCGCGCGCCGCCCGCCCCCGGCGCCGCCCGCCCGCCTCGCTACCGCGCCATTGTTTCGCGTAATGTTCGACTTTTATGGATATTTTGAATGGGAGCGCCCACACAATATACCTAATCTAGTAAATTAAGTTGCGAAAAACACTGCGTCCTTTCCTCCGGCGCCGCCGACGCGCGCCCGGTGCTCGCTACTGCCGCGCCTCCGCGCCTCCGCGCCGCCCTGCAGACCAGGCGCGGCGCGCGGCGGACGGACCGCACCGCGAGATTGTAAAGGAACCCTGGTCTTTTGTTCCCTGCCTCTGTTGGCTACTCATAAAGTTGAAAAATCTCAAGAGTTGACAGTCGAGGGCTTTGTGTGAAAGTTTCCATTATACAAAATTTTAATAAACAGGTGAAAGCCATTCTTTTCTGTTAAACAGTACTCTTATAAACTCTTTTGTCTGAATATTATAACGAGTAACAAAATAAAAGCTTCAGTAACTGTTGCATATTATGAAAATATTTTGCTAAAATCAGCTTGAAGTTTTTTTAAATATTTAAGTAATCGTCATGTAATATATCTGTAAATATGAATGAAATAAAACTAAATAGTCTGAAACTTTCCCAGGTTTTAAACAGGGAATAGCAATAGCATAACATATGACTTCGTAATGTCCCAAAATCTTATCTAAGCTTACAAAGGCGCCCACATAGCTCGATCCGGCGCTCCGGGAATGATAATAAACAGAATGGTAGGGCTCGGGTTCTGCCCCACGTCGACGCGCCAGCGCGGGGGCGGCGGCGCGGGGGCGGCACGGGGGCGGGCGGTGGCGGGACCGGACATAAAGGAAGGCGGAACGTGGTTTAAAGTTACCGCGCGCACCGGTCCGTGTGGATTACGATAGTTGTCCTGTCATTGTCGACGCGCTCTCAACGATGAAAATTACCCGTAAGGAAGAGCCGAGGTGAAGAGAAAGAAAATTGCGCGTGCGGTGCTCCCCTCCGCCCACTATGCCGCGCCTCCCTTAGCGCCGCAGTCACTACGCGGCTACACGGAAATCGGAATCGACAACACGACATGGAGAAAGTGTTGCGTTACTTCGTATTGCGATTACCCTAACTTATTTGAGTTTGAGTTTCTCGATTAGTTAGACCAGTTTTTTTCAACCTATGGGTCGCGAACTCGCGACTCGCGACCTGCAAGGGGGTCGATTTCGCCATTTGGCTCCGCAGCCCTAAAAATCCCTGACCCCTAAAAAGCGGTCCCCCACCGCGGCGCCTCTCAGTAACTAAACGGAGATTTTATTTTGGGTCCGGGTTTTTTTAATTGTATTTTTTTTATTTTTTATTATCAATTTACTTTCCTAATATTCGGCGGTCTGGTATTCGAAATGGTAAAGTTACGGTTCTTCTAAATGAAATCATACATTCACCAATGAAAGCATTACTTAAGACACACATTTAATTTTTTAACACGCTTTTATTGGTCTTTTTTTTTTTAAGTGCACACACATATATATGCAATATTTGTGAATTCCGTCTTACTAAAGTGCGTTTAATTGCAGTTTACCATTACACTCTAATAACAAATGATAATATGATTGAAAATTGTGTCGCGTCGCCGCCTCCGCCGCCTCCCCGCCTCCGCCTCCGCCGGCGCCCGCCGACACCGCACCGCTGACAAAACTGTCTAAACAGCGCGCCAACAAAAAGCACACTTATTGTTGTGCAAATGAAAACGTGTGGATACAATCGAGCACATTTTCGCGAGTATTGTTCGATGCGCTATTTAGGAGTTTCCATTATTAAGAGCAAACATAAAAGACAATGGGAGTGTCGCCGGAGCTCGCCTCGCCCCAGAGATAGGCGTCGGCGTACAATGCTTTTGAATCTATCGAATATTCTTTTTGGTAACAATAGCCCGTCTGGGCTCTCGCTCGGCTCCCGCGAGCGACATTCGTACAACCACCGATGCCGGTGAGATTTCTTTTAACACAACGATTAATATTCGGAACGGGGGAAAAACTAACAACCGGCCAAGTACGAGTCTGACTTGCGCACCGAGGGTTCCGTACAACCCCACAATATATTTTTTGTATTATGTATTTAAAAAATTAATTGTGTTTTCTTTCATTCAGTTCGGGATCCTTAGCGCAAGCCTAAATTTTGGCTGAATTTTATTATTTGATGTTTGATTTAGAGTTTGCACTATAATCACTCGAAGTTTGACGCTTGTCTATTACCGTTATTACGATAGAGCAAAACAAACAAACAAACTTTAAAAACAGGTTTCTTGTATAGGGATCGATCGATAAACTTCGCTTTATTTATTAGGATCTATTTTACCCCCTTGCGGGATGATTTTGCAAAAACGCTGAAACACGTAATGCTTTATTTCGTACCAAAAGCCTCAATATGAATTTTCATAGGTATTCCTAACTTGAGGAGTGATGGGTCCCGTCCCCCCCTCCATACAAACTTTCACCTCCAATTTCACCCCCCCCCCCCCCCCCCCCCCCCCCGTCAGGTTTTCTTTTTGAGACAAAAGGTAGCCTATGTCCTTCCTCAGGATGCAACCTAACTCCTTGGCAATTCAAGTTTATTTGAGTTTGGCACAGACACCCGTGCCGGTTGTACATAAGAAAAAAAGCCAAGAACATCTTGACGTCGTTGCTCCTCGAAACGAGGGGTGGTTGAGGTGGTTCCGTCCACTGCTCCGACGGATGTCTGATGAACAATGAACACGGAATAAAATTGCCCAAACTGATCCTGTAAGGTACATAAGAAAAATACACATGACAATATTATTGGATGTCTGTACTTCAAATCTTAATGTAACATCGAGAAAATTAACTAGATATCTTAAAATCTCTTGCAATACTTACATAATTTATTATATTTGAACTTTGTCTCCACCACACGCAGCAATAACATACAGGCAGACAAATAGTTTGCAAATTCTGATTCATATAGATAGATATGTATGTACGAGTATGCATGCATATGGTATGCGAAGCGGAGTCATATATATATATATATGTATAATACAAGTCAAAACACTTGAATTATACATACATATATACTCATAACATATGTACTTATCGTCACCGATCTTTGAATAAAAGGCGGAGCCGCGCGATGTTTCACGAAAAAAGTAAGTCACTAAGGACGACGTGGAAGTTCAGGTTCCTTTGAGACAGAAGGATACCCTGAAATGTATCGATATATACATCGCTATTACATACCCATTTGCCACGGTCTGCATCAGTTGCATTCGCGTGTCGTCTCTCGTGTCGTGTCTACTGTCTAGTGCGATGTAGAGTAGCGGCAACCGCAAGCTCTGAAGTATCTACTAGTAGTAGTTAGACCATCTCACCCGCATTTACATTACCTATCATATTTTATCGTATTTGCAATTCAGTATTCTCCTTCAGAACCATTGAAGGAGAAAACTCTAGTAGATACTTAAAAAATATAATCAATACAATTCATAAAATATTTTATACGATAAGATTTTTTTATGTTTATTTACTTTAGGAGATGAAAGTATTATCTTTGAAAGTTAATGTAAGATAAGGATCTCACTACTGCAGTTACCTTACCAATTAGATTCCAGTTAGACAGAGCTAGGTATTTCTTACCTTTATTTAATCACAGGCTCAATAGTTATTACCCATCCACGTGTACATCACATCACGCACTGCACTCACATTTGACAGATAAATAAAAATCACGAAACTTCAAATAATTCACTCTCTTCACATACTCGACCACCATTCACTGTAAGGTTTTTGTATAAAATAAAAGAACTAGCACTCACTAAACCAATATTTCGCTGAAGAAAAAAGTTGTTTTCGTTCGTAGTTTGAAAAGCGCGCGCTGGTAATGGCCGGTCCTCGCGATGATGGCGCGTGTGTCGCGTACGAGAGCGCGGGAATACTAGCACCGGCTCTGACGTAACTACAGACTTCCGCCGACCGCGCGCCGCCGCGCCGCCTCCGTCGTCGCGCCGCCGCCGCGCCGCCGCCTCCGCTGTCGCTGCGTTGCCGCGCGCCTCCGCGCCGGTCGCGATGGCGTGGTAGAGCGCCCCGCGCCCGGCAGAGGCGCCTCGCGCATTTTCGCATTTCCCGCGCTTCGGAAACAGAAACAGAGGAACTATACACTGAATATTCAACGTTTCCTCCAAACGTTGTACCACCGAATATATGTATAATACTAGTGTATTGTATTGTTATTTTGTCATATTTTGCATTGTATTATTCATTCCGCCAGTTCGATTATCACAGCGAAGAAGAACTGTCAATAATATACTGGAAATATTTTCAATGTTCACTTACTTTACCTAAACACGCATGTGCTATCAGTATCACCTACCATACTTAATTACTCCTTTATTCCTTTATTCATCATCCAAAGACTGCACACTGCACAATTCATGGCATGCAGTATTTTTATTTTTTTATTTTATTTATTATGGAAAAACAGACATGTACATAAAATAAAAAACAATAGCAAACATAATAACACAGAATAGATACATATCCAGCAGCGTTTTTCACAAAGAAAATTACAGAAGGTCGTTACAATGTGACTTATTCAAAAACTAGTAATAATAAACCTACCTAAAGAATAGAAATCATGAAAGAAAAAGGCAAGGACACAGCATACAAAACCACAAATTACAATTATAATGATTCATGATATAAAAAAATCTTATGATATTGTATGAAGTTATATACCCATCCCACCCACCACCACACTGCCACTTGAAGCTGGTCAGTCTTCACAAACAGCACCGAATGCCCATTGGCGCCGCTGGATATAGCGCGCGGCATGTAACTTGGCCTCTGTGCGAGAGCGACGACGTTATACGCATGCGATCGTTGGTATAACGCTGTCCCGCTCGCACAGCGGTCAAGTTACGTGCCGCGTACTCTACCTTATGGGTGGCACGGCGGCGCCACATGTCGCGCTTACTATAACAAAAAAAGTATCTGTTAAATAAAATGAGATCAAATATAAAAGTGTTTTATATTTGATTTCATTTTATTTCATTTAAAATAATAATATATGAAGTGAGCTTAGATAACATATTACATTACATATCATATCAGTCACCAATTAGATTGTGTAGGGCTGAGGTAGAGTCGATGGAGAACAATTTAACTGCGTGCAAGCAAAGTAATGTGCATCTACTCACAAAAGTAAACTCATTTACTTACTTGTGCATAATTAACTTCTTCAAGCTCCTAACAAATCGGTCTACATTTCGCGTACATGCGAAATGGCATATCCCGAAGTCGTTCTCGGATTTGCATATGGCAACAACAACATTTGTCAGCCTCGATAGCTCAGTGGTGCAGACAGTCAACTGTCGCTATTGAATGTTAAGCAACGCTGGGTGCGGTCAGTCCTTGGATGGGTGACCGCTGACCGTTGGAGGCTGACCGAGGTTCGGATTCCTCGTAAAACTGTAGGTCCCTTCCCTCCTAATCTTACTTGGTGGTAGGGTTTAACCCGCCCGGGTTGGTACCACCGCACTGAATGAAACGTCGGTCAAAACGGCTATTTAAATAGTTTGTGTTTTCCGACCAGTTCAGTGTAGCCGGCACGATCAAAGGGGGAAGCACTGACATGGCATGGCTTTATTTTATATTTTATTTACTTAGCGGTCCCCCACTCATTTAAGTAAGTAAACACGGAAATTACTTTTGAATTTTTCAGGGTCGGGGGTTTTTTAAATTTATAATTTAACTTTTATTTCAAGACTAGCTGAGCCCGCGGCTCCGCTCGCGTGAAATTCGTATTCCAAAGAAGAATGTAAGTAACTAAGGGCGAGGCCGAAGGCCGAGCTGCGTTCAGGTAATCGAAAAACCTTCTTAAAGAAAGTAACTAACTAAGGGCGAGGCCGAAGGCCGAGCTGCTTTCAGGTAAACGATAAACCTTTCTCAAATAAAGGAAGTAAGTAAGGGCGAGGCCGAAGGCCGAGCTGCGTTCAGGAAGACGACAAACCTTCTGGAAGAAAGGAAGGAACTAAGTGCGAGGCCGAAGGCCGAGCTGCGTTCAGGTAAACCAAAAACCCACTTCCGCCTTCGGGCCTCGCCCTTAAAGACTTCCTTTCTTCGATAGAATATAATATCGTTTACTCAATCTATTTATTTCATAAAAATAAAAAAGTAATATTAATAACTAAAGAATTAAACCTACCTAACAAACATTAAAATAACTATCAAAACGGGCATTTTCAAATGTTCTTAGAGCACTTGCGGCATTACCCCGCTGGATGGCAAGGCTTACCCTTTGAATGAAGTACATAAGCCCTTGATGGCGGGACACCAGTTGCGTCAACCAGCTCAAGCCTCTTTTGGTTTCACTGCTCCACGGACCGAGGGTTTCAACCGCAAACGCAACAAATTCGAAATCTTGAATTATATTTCTATATTTGCTGCGTTTGAGGCTCTCCGCCCCAGCCTCGGCCGCACCAGCCGCTCTTGAAGATGTCCTAACGTGACTTGGAGCCAATGTGAGAACAAAAGTGGCGTCCCACATCAAAGAACTACCCTTAGTCCATGGCACTGATGTGATAGCATCGGGCCTCTTGCCATCCAACCGGGAATAACCGCGAGGTTCAAGGATGCACGTTATATTTGCCGTTAGAAGCGTGGACTTTATAATAAAATTTAAATTAAATTAACTCAATCTTAATATTAATTAACTTTATTCGAGATGGTTTAGCTTCTTCCTGAACGCAGCTCGGCCTTCGGCCTCGCCCTTAGTTACTTGCTTTCTTCGAGATGGTTTATCATTTGTCAGAACGTAGCTCGGCCTTCGGCCTCGCCTTAGTTGCTTTCTTTCTTCAAGATGGTTTAGCTTCTTCCTGAACGCAGCTCGACCTTCGGCCTCGCCCTTAGTTACTTGCTTTCTTCGAGATGGTTTTTCAATTATCCGAACGTAGCTCGGCCTTCGGCCTCACCTTAGTTACTTACTTTCTTCAAGATGGTTTAGCTTCTTCCTGAACGCAGCTCGGCCTGCGGCCTCGCCCATAGTTACTTACTTACTTCGAGAAGGTTTATGGTCTTCCAGAATAGAGCTCGGCCTTCGGCCTCGCCCTTAGTTACTTACTTTCTTCAAGAATGTTTTTCTTCTTCCTGAACTCAGCTCCGCCTTCCGCCTCGCCCTTAGTTACTTTCATCGAGAAAGAATATTGTTTACGTGAGCGCAGATCCGCCTGCGGGCCCGCCTTTAGTTACTTACTTTCTTTTTTTTAAATACGAATTTCACGCGAGCGAAGCCGCGGGCAACAGATATATAAATTTTATTGCACAAATGACAGCGACATAACATCGACTTTCAATTATTATTTTTATTTATCAAACAATTTGTCACCAGCCAGCTCACGTCGAGATGACAGTTCTCCGTTGTCAACATGACATTTAAAATTGTTTTTTACCTTTACTTTGGATTACGTGATTTTTATTATATTTTTTAATTATTATGTTCATCCGGGATATACACTGTCACTATAAAAAGTTTCGTCAAATTCCGTTCAGTGGTTTTTGCGAGATGCGCGTATAAATAGACATTTTTGCATTTACGATTTTATGATATGTATAGAAAGAATAGATATGTATAGACTATTGTGTTCAAGTTATAAAAAAGAAGAGCTGTCATTTTCGTTGTATCTACTTATTTTTAAATTTCGAATGAATATTTTATTCAAATTGTATTTGCTGCCAGTTCTCAAGATATAATTATGTATTTTGGACTACGTGATTTTAAACGCGCAATAATGTTTATAATTATAATTTTTTTTTTATTTTTGGTTTTTTTTTTAAGTATTATGTTAACCCGGCATATAAACTGCCACTATACAAAGTTTCGTCTAATTCCGTTCAGTGGTTTTTGCGTGATGCGCGTACAGACAAACAAACAAACAAACAAACAAACAAGGAAAAATTTTAAAAACTGTTCTAACATGTTCAGTATCTCATTTTAAGCCACCCTGGTTAGTTTTTTTCCGAATACATTCAATGTACAGACTTTCTTACCTCTACGATTTTATTATATGTATAGATTTAAAAAAAACCTCATACAAATCGGTCCACTTTTTAAGATAATTAATTGTTTGATTACTTAATTACTTGATTACTTGATTACAAACATAGGTAACAACCATCCCGATTAAAGCAGCTTTCTAATAAAAAAACCGCATCCAAATCGGTCCAACCGTTTAGGAGCTACGATGCTACACATCAGATACTATAACATACACACACACGATAAACTTACAACGCCCCTCTTTTTTCGTCGGGGGATCATAAAACAACAGTCGACTTCATCCACAATATCAATCGAGATTAATAGGTTTTTATCTGGGCCACGTGGACTGGGGCTGCTATGGGGGATGGTGAACCGAAAGGGCTGCCACAAGGGACAGCGAACTGAAAACCTACCGAGGGATGGGCAATATGTCCAGCTTAACTTGGTGTACAGTATACCTAGGTATGGACTAGAGAAACAAAAAAGACTTGGTCGGAGTAAAATAACTAGGAAAGACTTGATAGGACGACGGTCGTCCGCTATCAATCTGCGGTAGGACTAGACCAGACTATACATGAACTAGTTAATAACTAACTAGTAGTTATGGATTAGGGATAGACCGTAGCCGAAATACGGATACGGAATAGATTGGAATAGTTTAGGCCACAGGTGAACTAGGAAACCTCAGGTCGGACTAGCAGAACTAGGAAAGACACAGTACGTCGAGGTCCGACTGGGCTGGATGTGGCTAGAGTCTATGTGGACTATAGGCTAGTGGTGGACCAGTAGACTAATAATAATATGAGGACTAAGGCCTGACTGGACCAGAATAGGCTGGCTGGATTGAGATACTCGTACACTGTACACCGAACTAAGGACATTGGGACATTGAAGATCTCTTGAAGATTGCATTCGGGTGGGGAAAGCGCTTTATGAGCGGTCCAGCAGAAAGTGAAACAGCGTGCTTTAAGCCTGGCAGCCGACGTGCCGTGCTTCTGCCGCTATTGACCACGTGTGGTCGTAGGTACTTACTACAGAGCCTGACATGATTGGCTACATTACAACACGTGTCGCGCGCGTGACCTCAGCCCATTATTACACATGATTTTTGTCTCAACTCAACCATGTCAGTGCATTCCTTTTGTCGCTTATGTCAATTACTTCATGGACAATCTAGGTTCACTTTTCACAAACATTTTAGGTAACTATCTAGCTTAAAACCCCCTTTTTCACACAGAGGGTTCCGTGGCCATTGCCTTCTTGCATGCATAAAGAATGTGGCGCAGCTATCACGCGGTCGCACCGTGTCTCACTCGCGTCGCGGCGGCGGCGCCCCGCGCTGAAGTGCTGCAGTCCATTAGAATGCTATTTTCAAGATATAAACTTCAAAACCGTATTAAGCTGTGTATCCATTAGAGCAGCCTCAGGCCGAGCAGCCTCGACTTGAAGCAAACTGAGGCTGCTCACTCTGAGGAGTCTGAGGCATACGCTCGAGGCACGTTGCGGATCAAGATGAGGCGTGGACCAAGTGCACGGCTCGGACTGAGGCTCCTTTGAGCGCGGCAAAAAACCGACAAAATATGGCTCGGCCCGCGGCGACGAATTTGCCTCATTGCGCGGCGTGCCTCAGGTTGAGGCAGCGTCTCCACTTGTGCGGCCTCGGGTCGAGCGGCTGCCTCGCCCCGAATCTGCCTCTAGTGGATACGCGGCTTTATACTAGATGTTATTTATTATGGAACAATTTAAGTCCCATCAACTGGGGGTCGGAACTTAGCGGGTCGCAACTTAGCGGTTTCCGAGATATCGGGGTTTGGAGATTTTATTTTTATTTCGTCAGAAATATATTAATTTTCGTTTATAAGTCATTGTAAACGAAAAAAAAAGTTGTAAAAAAATATCCTTATTTTTGGGCACTCCATTGATATTTTTCTGAAAGTTGGTAAGCTACCAATAATTTCAAATAAAAATATCGGCCCAAAATTCTCAATATCTCGGAAATAAAAGGTCTTAAATGAAATGTATTTTTATTTTTAAGCAAATTTTTATTTAAAAATAATTGTTGTTCATGTAAAAAAAACCCCAGTTGATGGGGGTTAAATTGTTCTAAATAACCTCTAGTATATATAACCCCTTTCAAGGAATAGATCGAATTTCCAGTCACCTGTATATATTTTTATTCCCGGACACTTCGGACAGCGCGTGTGACAGAGGGGCGGCGCGGCGGAGGACGGACGAACAGACACCTGACCGATTTTAAAAACTTCGATGGCTACGGAACCGTAACAAGGTTGTCTCAGTGGCAGCGCGAACTCCGCAGCAAGGCGGAGGCGCGTTGGGGGAGGTGGCGGGGCGGGCGCCACGCTATTTAAGCCAAGCCGGACAATATGAAAGCTTACTTACAGACTTATGACAATATGGAGCCTTTCGAAACAATGCCACTCTTAGAGAGCTGTCTGTCTATCAAGTCAGTAAATTTAATAAAACTTTAACATCGACTTTACGGATTAGGTACTGTTCGGCTCGTCCATCCCCGCCGTACCCGCAGCCCCGCCCCCGCCCGCGTGCGCAACTTTCAAAATTCTACGCTCTTGTTTCAGAAAGGACTAGGTACCAAAGTTATGAATGAAGTCGGTGGATTAAATGTATTTGTTAATATGTGATAGAAATGTCCTTGTATCATTATTATTGTATGAAGGTGTAGGCGTATGCATGTAGACATGACATGGTGCTGCTGAACAGATGGTGCCCTACGCTCAGTGAACAGGCTGGCGAATGTGGGAAAGGGTTAAGGGTTTCAATATTAGTCCCACACGCACTCCACTTCTTGTTAATAGCAAAATTGTTATTTGAAAACGTATTTGTCTCTGTGTGTGTTTTATTTTATGAGAACCAATGTGTGTAGCTGAGCCGAGGGACCGCCCCTCGCGGAACCACGTTATTTGGCACCAACCTGCCAGCAGACTTGTGGCTTATTGTGAGGTTATCCCGCCTGTTGATGCGACTTTTGAAGGCCCCCTGGTTGTGTTTCTTTGCAACCTGTTTTGTGAACCTATAAACATTTATTTGCAGCATGTAATTTTCTTCTGCAGACTGCTTTGTAGACACACATTTTCGAAATTTTTCGAGTAGGTTTTTAGGTTTCCGTATCCCGAGTACCGGGATACGGAAACCTAAAATACTAAGCCTCCGCTGTCTGTCTGTCCGTCCGTCCGTCTCTCTGTCTGTCCGAGGGCTGTATCTCTAGAACCGTAATAGGTAGCCCATTGAAATTTTCACTGAATATGTGTTACTATGGCGGATATAACCAATAATAAAAAAAGAAAATGTTATAAATTAAGGGGGGCTCCCATACAACAAACGTGCGAAAAATCGATTAGTCACGCTACTGAATAATAGATGGCGCCACAGGCTTTTATACATTGCATTGTTGAAAGACAAAAGATAGGCGGATATTATTGATAGCGGATAGATATGGAAAGTTGGAAACCTCCGTGCGCGAGTAAAACTCGCACTTGGCAGATTTTTTTTAATAGCTTGCAATAATAATTCAACTTCACTAAACATGTCTAACAATATCGAAATACAATGACGATTTAGTGGAAGATGCTCGTCACTGCTCTACCTAGACGGAGCCTACATTAGGTTGTCATTACCCGAACAATATGTAGAGAAAGGACTGTTTCTTTGCTGCCCTAGCTAGGCCATGCAGCGTTCATGAGTGCGCCGAGTGGAGCCGAGTCACGCACACTCTCTGCGCCGCGCGCGCCGCACACAGGCGCACGGATACAATATGGAGAGACAAGTTAATATGTTCGCTGACAATGCCATGAATACACAAAGCACAATAGAGGAAAGCATTGTGCCGCGTACAATACAATCGGACACAATGTAACCTGCGGAGGTGTGAATCGCGAGGACAAACACGCGCTGACACACGCTCCTCCCGGAAAATATCGAAGGTCCGCTCTCCATTCTAAGCTGAACACGCTTTTAAGATTTACACTTGGAAAAGAGTCTGGAGCGATACGGCTGAGTGTTTTATTAAAATTTGGAAGCACGGCCTGGATTATAATAATTGTTTACTCGCTTCATATTCAGCAACGGTTGAGAAATGCTATATTTTTTGGACGAAAAAGTACTTATCTCTACTTAGATATTATATAGGTTTCAGTTTATTTATTATCATCGCCCTTTGAAAAATAGGGCTCTGATCGCTCGGGTGGAAAGTAACTGAAGTTGAAAAAATCTGGGTCAGATTATTTGTTTAGTGCTACTACGAAAATAAGTTCTCCATACCAAAATTTAAATAAATTTAACTGATAAAGTTGCTACTGATATATGCCATTCCATGGTAGAATAACTTTGAATCAGATGTAGTGCGAACACATACGGAACTCTAAAAATTACGAGTTAACAACTCGTAATTTTTAGAGTTCCGTACCTCCAAGGTTATTGGAACCCACACAGTATCGCTTTGTTGTTCGTCCGCCCGTCCGTCTGTCTGTATGTTTGTGATTAGGTACCCCCTATTTTTCAGGAATGGGTAGAGGTATCAAGTTGAAATTAATACCAAATACTAAAGTCGACGGCCCCTTGGAGGTGTAAAAAATACAAGGGTACGTCCCGTTGACCTAGAATCATGAAATTTGGGAGGGAGCAAGGTCTCACTAAAGGACAAATCCGGAAATCGTTAATTTGTAGGTAGAATATCATACAAACATTCTTTGTTTGTTTTGCTCTATCGTAAAAACGGTAATATATACAAGCGTCAAACTTGGTGTGTCGTGAATGTGCAAACTTAAAGTAAAACATCAAAGTAATAAAACCCGGCCAATTACGTGGTTGTACGGAACCCCCAGTGCGCGAGTCAGACTCGCACTTGGCCGCTTTTTAAAACAATATTGAAAGCATGTAATTTTCAGTTATCGTTTTAAAAGTTCTGTTAGTGACCTTTTGAAAACAAATACACTTTTAAATGTTACCCCGAAATAACTTCAAAATGTTCTACTATTTTTAACATGAAACCCCAAAAAATAAGTCTATCGAAAACTTCAGTTTAAGATTTGGTGGAACTTCTCGTAAACTAAGCAACCGAAATGTCGCCCATCCTCTGTGAAATTCAAGAGTGTGGGTATGTGCGTTATTTTGAGTGCCGGGACCGGGAGGAATACAGGGAGGGAAGGGGGAGAGAGAGGACGGGGCGACCCCTCCGAGCGACCGCGTTCAAATAATATTTCTGTTGTGTTCAACATTACCTAGTCCTCTACGGCTCCTTTGTGTTCGACATCTATTGAGGTTGGGGCCCGTTATTGTCAGTATACATTCACCAGTGTCGGACGCCACTAGCCCCGCTACTATTTCGACATAACGCAAAATAATGTGGGATAGGGGCGAGCCATTGTGTCGAGGGACACGAGCAAGTGTGTGCGGTTACTTGAGCGAAAGAATATTGCGTTTTCCAGTGACTCGAGGTGCCATTCTCGAGGCCGCGCTTCAAAGGCGACTTCAGAGTTGATATAATGGATGGGATGGGGAAGAAGCAGCTCGCGGGCCAAATCCGGCACGCGAATCTGTTTTATCTCGGCTCGCGGCTAACTTGAGCGAGAGCAATGAATCCGTCCCGCGGATTTGAGCGAGGAAGTGATCGTTATTAATTATGTGATCTATTTTTCAGATGAAGCAATGACCTTATGCAGGGTGTACGCCTGCAGTGAGGCATGGAATGCTGAAAGATGGACGTGAGATAACGTTTGTTTTACGACTACAATACTCATTTTTAAGAAAATTTTATTTTTCTCCACTTTCATACATTATTATATTAATGGCTTAGTAATAAAGTCCTGTACGGTACGGAACACGAAAAAGTAATAATTTTGACTTGATCAGATCAGCGCTTCAATAAATATTGACATTTTATTATTCACGCGCCATGTAATGTAAGAAGCGAATTGTCAGTTATTAGGTTATTAGCCTATTGCTAAGCCTACGCCATCTGTCCGTCCGTCCTTCCGTCCGTCCGTCCGTCCGTCCGTTGGTCCTACCTTTAAAGGGCTGTATCTTTTGAACCATACTATATAGGCGGTTAAAATGTTGACATAATTATGTGTTATTTTCATATTATGACGGATATCCTAACTAATAAAAAAAGTAAAAAAAACAAAAAGTAAACAAATTGTGTCAAACTTGGTGTGTTGAGTGTAAATTGTATAGTAAAAGCATTGAGTAAAACCCATAGAAATCAATGAATAGAAATGAGTAAAACTAAAAAAATGTTTACGACTTTAGAAGCGCATATCTTACCAAATATTGACTTAAAAGGCGCAAATAAGACTCAAATGGTCAACTTTAAACGAAATTGTTGAGCAATTGGTAAAGATAAAAAATCTGTAAAAATATAATATGTTATGTATTGGTCTTTATTTATCAAATATAGATAAAAAAATAATTTACTAATTTGGAAAGGTGTTAAATAAATCAATGACGTATCATGTATTCTACTAGACCTCTTACCCGGACAACAGCCTTCGCTCCACCGCACCGCGGTGGAGTATGCATCCATTACGCGGTGAGACCCTCTTGAGACTAGTAGCCTCGCGAGCGGCCGAACGCGGCGGATGCGCCGCCCGCGCCCGCGCGCTCGCTGCCGTGCCGTCCGTCTGCGGCTCGCATCGCGCCAGTGTTGCCGCTTAGGAAAAAAGAAAGTCACCAAACTATTGCCATAAAGTCACTAGAATTAGGGAAAAAATTACTTCAAAGAGTCACTAGAAGTCACTAAATATTTTTATCAGAGCTCCATTTATAATTTTTCAAAATACATTTTTAATAAGGTATATAAAATCAACTCATTTTATTGGTAAATCAAAATATATATTAAAATAAAACGTGAAAATGTTTATATACCTACAATGTTTATACTTATATAATTAAAAATTCAATTAATTGAATAATTTCATCTTCTTCCGGCACAGGGAAGGTGGATCGTTCTGTAGAAGTTGTAGCTGTTGATTCTGTTTCTCTATTTATGGTTCTCGTAGTTTTCGTAATTTTTGACAGGACTTCGGGAGGTTTAATGTAAGTGTGGCAGCTTTCTTTCACAAGTTTTAGTTGGTTGCATTGCATCAAAAGTATTGAATTGAGAGTTTTGGTGGCTAGTCTATTTCGTAGTTTAGTTTTTACAATGTTCATTGTACTGAAAATTAGCTTGAACAGGCAAAGGTATATACAGCCAAAGCGATTGTTTTGATTAATTCGTTCAAGTTCGTAGCGTCGATGATGATTAGTAAATGATGTGATGAAGAACATGTAAAATCTATGAGGGTATACAGCCAAGTCAATGTTCGTGCTTAAAATTTTATCACTATATTAAAAGTCACTAAAAGTCACTAGATTTTTTTTAGTGACATAATCTTTAAAAATTGTCACCAAAGACGCCAAAAACTCACTAGATCTAGTGACAAAGTCACTAAAACGGCAACACTGCATCGCGCTAGTCATTATGCCCGGTTGTGTGTTGCGATATTGCAAAAATCATACCAAAAATATTGGAAAAACTGATGGCATCTCATTTCATAGGTAAGTATCACTTCATTGTGATCTTAATTAATATATAAGGTCTTTCAAAATTAGTTAATAGTACGCTAAGGGGGGGTTCTGCATCATATAGGGAGTAGAACCTATATAAATTTTTTTGGACCTTGGGCTTTTTTTTATGTAAAATGTTTTTTATGTATTTAAATAAAAAAATAGGTGGTTGATTTTTATAGCCTAATCGATTCAGTTTCATAACAGTAACAAAAAAGTCTTCATCGCCATTATGATCTAACACGTGTAAGTTGGTAAAAAAAATCAAATTCTTTCTATTCCATAATAATATAACTAAAATTGTGGTTTTTCACAATTTCTGAAAGAAAGAGATCTATGTGTTGGAAGACTTTTTTGTTCCTGGCATGAAACTAAAACGATTACTAAAAATTTCAAAAGTGATCTATTTCCGATACAGAACCCCCCTTTAGCGTACTCTGAACTAATTTTGAAAGACCTTACCCCCCTTAGCGTACTCTGAACTAATTTTGAAAGACCTTATATAAGGTCCTACGTCTGTTAAGGTCTGCGCATCTAGCGGCCGCACTCGCCATACTAAACATATAGAAAGCCAATTGTAATTTAATTTTTTTTTTTTAAAGCTCGGCATGCGGTGCCGCGTCACCCCTACGTGAGTGAGGGGGAGCTCCACGTCACGAGTCACGAGTCTCGTGCCAAAACTTCAGGGTTCATTTTAACATTAAATAATAAATTATCCTTATACACGGTGTTAACTTAAATAGGCAACATTCCCGAAAGGGGGTTGTTTTGGGTCACATACTGATGCCGAAAAAGGGGGTAATTTTTTTTTTTAGCTTTGGTTTTAAAATTTTCAATTTCTATATTTGGTATAAAAACATGGTATTTCATAATAGGAATCACACTGCATTACCAAAAAAATCGAAAGCTGAGTAATTTTTCAAATAAATAAAAAAAATCACATTCATATCGACACGATACAACAGCTAGCGCGCGACACGTCGTCGTCGGAAATTGTCGCTGAGGTAAAATTTTGAAGAAAATATGCAAATTTTTTTAAACTATTTTAGATTTTATTTTTAGTACCACAAAATAATCAGTATACGAAGTGGTTTAATATTCGGTATTAAAATTGAAATGTCGCGAAAAAAGTTAACACCGTGTATATATAATTTTTCTGTGCACGTGTGTTTCGCTACATAATTCCGCCTAAACGGCTGGACCGATTTGGATGAAATGTTGTGTGTACCTATATTTGAGTGAGTTTGACACCTCCTACGCTCCTTTCGGAAACACTCGGGTTGACTCGCCTCGAAAGCGAACCAACTGAATCCGATATTCGTTTGGTCGTTTATGTAATTTGTTGGCTCAGTGGTATAAGAGTGTAGGATTTTTATTTTTTCGATCTCGACCATGGGTTCGTGTCCCTTTTGTCAAAATTTGATTTGTTTTTTTTTTTAAGCAATGTTAGGTTGTTAAAATTAGGTTATGGTTATTTTTTTTATAACCATATAAGAAAGCTTTATTTTCGGAAATACAAACGTAACAAAAACGACATGCTCCACCTCAACATTAGGTTAGGGAACCCTTTGACGCCCAGACGTACTAAATAGTCCTACTCCCCTTGGCCATTTTAGCGGCGCTCAAAAACGCGAAATTTTGGCGCGCGCGCTCCCGCACAAATTCGAATATCCCGCCTCAATCGATCGATCCATCAATACTGCTTATTCAGTCTTGTTTCTACTGAAATTACGCGTTCAGTGATACCAAACACTTCAGGATTCACTTATTTAGAATCACAGACCGATTTTTTGAACTCCAGGCAAAACTTTTTTCTGACCAAAACTGTATAATATCGCCTTCTAAGTCGTATACCAAAATAAGCGCAATGAAACGAACTATCGAATACCGAACTACGTTTACGGGTACAATCGTTGTCTGTTCCAGTGTCAGTGGAAAAATATGTCAGCTGCCAAAAGTGACATTTTATTTTCTGTCAACTTCAATATCTATGTTCTGTGTGAAGGTGATTGTGTTGCCCAGTCGTGTCTGAGAATACTTACTAGTAAGTTTAACCAAGAAATAATACCAGTATTCAGTTTTTGGTAGAAAATTGGTAGAATTTGATAATGAATTTAAACTAGCGGCGCGCAAAAGGCGCGCAATAAGTGTCACGCGCGTGACATCTGGGAGCCAACGGTCTTCGAAGAAAAGTGTCACGCGCGTGACATCTGGGAGTACAAGGGTATAGAGAAGATTATTCTTATATATGTCGCAGTATTATTATAAGATTAGTAAAATTATAATTTTACTAGTAAAATCATAATCCTTCGTATTATTGTGAGTCAAAGCAAAAATTCACAATCTTACTGGCTAAAGTTAGCATTATTATAATTTTACTAGACTACCTTAGAAAGATTGTATTTAAGATTGTAAAACGATATTTTCTCACAATTTTACTGATTGATTGGGCAGATTTTTAGTAAAATTATAATTTTACTAAACATAGCTAGTAAAATTGTATGAAGACGTGATGATATAGCGTGCGCTGATTGTTTTAAATATTGTGCATATCTGGAAACGAAACGTAACAAAAACGACATGCGCCACCTCAACATTAGGTTAGGGTTGATTTTTTTTAAACCACCAAAACATTGTGAATTATTTAAAGAATGGGCGCGGGAGAATGGGAGGGAAGGGGGGACGACATGGCTCCACACGATATCGGCCAATCACTGCAAGCGTCATCTCCCGCCCGCCCCGCGCGCTCCTCAGAAATACAATCTTACTAACCACAATTAGTAAAATTATAATTTTATTAGATATCTAAGAGATGAAGCAGTAAAATTGCAAGAAATCATAGCATTTTACAATCTTTCTAGGGTAGTCTAGTAAAATTATAATAATGTTTTTTTTTTATGTAATCCGGTATGGGTGGCTGAGTCAGAGGGGCCAAAGCACATGCTCTGACTAGCCAATATCACCTCCGAGAAGGTAGGTGCCATACCGGAGACTTCCCTGGATTGCTGGCTATACTGGACTAGAGGAGAACACAACCGAGGTTGCTATGCGGCCATCTTACATCCAGTACGGTGGTACCAACCCAGTCGGCTACAATTTGAGCCTACCACCTAGTAAGGGGCAAGGGAAGGGACCTACAGTTTTACACCGGCTCCGAACGGTGAAGCAGCTGGTGTAGGTATGCACGTAAATTTTTTCGTCAGAAAAAACTCATTGGTACACGCCGACGGATCTTATGATAATACTGCGACATAATATATTATACTTCTATATATATTAACCCTGGTTATTTATTTTTTTTACCACTTAAAACACGGTCCGCCACCTAAAAGCCTTTTTCGTGCCTGCGGTGCCTTCGAACCTGCGAACCTGGCTCCTTTCGTGCATACTTATCTTGGATATCGATATCTTGGATATCGCAAGTGGTATGAGATGAGGGATGTTTTGGTGGTTTAAAAAAAATAACCAGGGTTAATATTATATAGAAGATGCGTCGCTACGCGACGAATCTTTTGTATATTAACCCTAACCTAATGTTGAGGCGGTGCATGTCGTTTTTGTTACGTTTTTATTTCCGAAAATAATGCTTTCTTAGTTGGTAACATATATATATAACATTGCTTAAAAAAATTAACAAAACAAAAAAAAAATTTGAGTCCCCATGCCTATCGCTCTCCGACATTGCCTTTGCACGGATCGAAATATGAGGCCGTAATCTTAAAACCGAATGTAATTTTAGATTTTGGCCTTGAAAAGGACATGCCACGCGCTGAAGAATCGTTCAAGATTATTCTTGATAGAGATTGGCACGGGTGGGATGTAATTTTTACGGATGCCTCAAAATTAACACCAAAAGGTAACGTAGGAGTTGCCGTATATAAGCCCGGAAGCAACGACTACATGCGCACTCAGTGCCCACCCGAGTCCTCGGTCTATACGGGCGAGTGTATGGCTCTACTGGAGGCTGTCAGATTTGTGTCCCTCTCCGACACACTGGAACGGACCATCATTTTCTCAGATTCCCGCAGTTCTCTTCAGGCATTGGTACAGAACCCATTCAATTGCCAAATTCATAATCCCATAGTTCTATGTATTAAAGATACATTACTCACCTTAGGTCAAAAACAACTTGTTTTTGCCTGGATACCTTCACATACCGGCATTCGAGGCAATGAGCGTGTAGACGCTGTAGCCAAGGAGGCGGTGGTGTGTGGAGATAGGGCTCCGTTCATTAATTTTCCCCATGATTTGTTGGCACTCCCAAAAACATACCTTCATGATTCCTGGTCCGATGAATGGTCCGTGTCCAGTCGAGCGAGAGGGTCTTACTATGCCACCATTCAGCGGGTCATACCCGCAAAGCCTTGGTTTTTTAAAATTACGGCTAATAAAAAGGAAACCTCAGTTCTGTGCCGAATGAGAATTGGACACTGCTGCACTCCAGTGCATCTAGCCCGACTTCGTATACTTGACTCATCAATCTGCGAGTGCGGACTGGACGAAGGAACCCTAGACCATATCCTCTTTGGTTGTCCAATTACCCTCGCGGTTAATTCCCCTCCGTTATATGCCACTTTACATTTGTTTAAAGTCCCACTTCCTACTAACATACAAACGATACTGTATACTAACAATTCCCATGTTATAAAATATATATTAAAATTTATAAAATGTAATGACGTAAGACTGTATGTGTACTGTAATTATATATAAATATATGTATAATGTTTTAGTTATTTATTTTCATCTTCTTATTTACAACTAAGTATGTGTCTTCCAGAATTTGTGCATGCAAACTAGTAACTTCAAATGCTTCGTTCCTTTCAAAATTATTTTGTTTTATTATATTATAAAAAGTAATCACAAATTTATACCGTGCAACTCCGTCACTGGATACTGGCAGTAATAAACGAATTTCCTATTCGTTTGGTTGCCACTATTTAAAAAAAGAAGAAGAAGAGAACCCATGGTCGATATCGAAAAAATAAACCAACCCTTCAATGTTACCACTGAGCCACCAAATCACATAAACGACCAGACGAATATCGGCTTCACTTGGTTCGCTTCCGAGCCGAGACAACCCGAGAGGTTCGCAGGTTCGAAGGCACCGCAAGCACGAAAAAGGCTTTCAGGTGCCGTACGCCAAAAACATCACCAAACTACATCATCACATCACTCTTCATTCACTTCAAACCATCAAACCACAGTTGATGCTCTGTGCATCAAACACACATTCCTCCTTCGAGCCGAAGTTTGCCGAAAGGAGCTAAAGGAGTAGGTTGCAGGATCCAGCAGGTCTTTCAGGTGGCGGACCGATATTTGAGTGGGTCCCTGGCAGGGTTGCCAGGTGTCCGCTTTTACTGCGGACAGTCTTCCTTTTTGAAGTCTTGTCCGCGGAAAAGTTTTAGACTTCCGCGGACAAAACAAAGGGGGGATAGATTTTTCGTAAAAGTTATTATAACCGAAAAATCAAAAATGTCCTCTTTTTTATCTGAACCATCTGGCAACCCTGTTCGCAGGATGGTTTGAAAATATAATTGAAGCCGGTAGATCGCGTCGTGATAATTCCACGACGCGGAAGAAGTCGCGGGCACATTATTAAAACTATTTGTTTGTACCGTACCACTTGGGGGGAAGCGCCTGAAGGGTACGGTGAATCCTTAGCGGGCTCGATATTGCCAAGGTATTTGACCGGGTCTGGCACAAAGCGCTTCTGGGCAGGCCTTTGTGACTGGGTCACCGACTTCCTACATGGGCGTAGCATTCAGATCCTCGTGGACGGCTGTTCGTCGGACATCATGTCAGTGAATGCCGGTGTACCACAGGGTTCTGTGTTGTCTACCACGCTGTTCCTTGATATGCTGCCATGCCACTCGGCAGCCGTAGTAAAGAGTTCAAGATAATTTAATTTCTGGCAAAATATTAGTCAAGTGCCTACAAAAATTTAAGAAAACATTTTTATAAGCCGTTATAACATTTTATTGCAAACACAATAGGTAAAATATAAAGAGAATTATAAAAAATTAGATTAGCTTCCAAGGACGCCGCATCCAGAGCCATAAAATTTTAAAAAATATGTTCTCTATGGCTCGGTCGGATCGGAAACCAAAGAGAATAATATGTGATTCTGATTTCACAAAAAAAAACCCGGAAGGAAACGGGTCTACGGTAAATAGTAATAGATTCTTTGAAAACGGGCGGCAGTGTTGCAAAAGTTACAGATTTTTCGATAGATCTTCTATTTCGATCATGTTTTACCGAAATTCCAATTTGAGGTCATACATAATCTACCGATCTCTGGTAAATAAACTATGTTTATTACTAAAAATAACACATTCAAAAACTTGATACTGAGTGGCGATTATTAACCCTTTGGCACTAAAGAAATTAAAAAAGTGGTGATGGATTATTCATGTTTGGCAGTGTTTGTTCATTGGTTTTCAAAATATTGTCCCTCCCTCACTCATCAGCAAATGTGGATGAATATTTTCCACTGTCAATTTATTGAAAACCAAACAGAGAAATCGGCTTTCTACCGATGCTATAGTAGGTATTTTACACACTAAACGATTTTTGGCAGCGACAAGTTGTCATGATTTCAAAATTTCTAAAGATTGTTCACTAAAATATCGTCAAAAAATGGGTATGAGTAGGGTTGCCAACTTATTTACATTGAAAAACTAGGTCAGCCATGACATGACTTAGCCTATATTTTATTTTATTCAATCAGGTCAGAAGTTTATTGAATTCTGGGCACGGGTATCCTCCAAAAAAGTTAATTGTGTAAAAACTGTGTGTGTGTTGTAAGATGTCATTGGTGTTGTTTTATTCAAAAAATTACCGATTTCTCCCGATTTTTTCTTGGCAACCCTTCCGAATTTGAAATTCTTTCTTAGTTTTGCAACACTGGACCGGTGCGGTGCGGTGCGAGCGAACGACCACGGCGTTTTGAGCGCTTTCCTTGCATGTTGCACTATAAAAATAATTATGCCAATTGATTAGAACGTAAAATAGTGAGGTGTTTTGGTAGATCCAGCCAGTGAGTTTGATTATTTGATTGTATTGATTTCTTCCAGACCAGCATTGTGATTTTTGCCGATTCGTGAACAACAAAATGGCGATTTGCGATTGCGCCTTGTGGTGTAATTCCATCCATTAGCCCAGTTTCCCATCAGGAATTTAGCATTCTAGTAGTGGGCACGCTCTCCGTTTTTCATATCACATATTGTAGACGCTACAAGGTACAACCTTGGTGACTGCTCTAATTTCTAATAGGTACATAGAATGGTCACTTCCTTCCGCCTTTGCATGTGGTTTATTAGACGAGTCCAGCAATAGTCTACGCCGGACTGGAATGTCAAAGTGCCCCCACGTATCCAGTGACTAAGTCTGAAGTCAGTTGCTGGGTTATTTTTACGAGGGCAGGTTGTCTCCAATAGGACAATGAAATAGGATACTAAAAATCGCATTCAGCAATAAAACATTTTTCTGAAGTAATTAGAGAGAAAAATGTATTTGGGTGAAAAAGAGGAACGAAGCAGTCAATAGAGATTCAGCTATACTTCAGCAACAACCGAAGATCCATCAGAATAAGCTTCAGAACATTTTAACGAGCTGTTAACACAGATTTCAAACCATTTGTTTCAACTCATGTACACATAAAATCCAAACATAAAGGTTCATGCGCGTGTTTTTTCGAAACATTACACAAAAACATTTGTTTTCATACACAAGCTGTCTCCTGCTACATGGAAATGTTTCTGGTTGAAACAAAACATTTTGTTTAGACGTTAAAATGAGTTCCGGCGAGGAAGACGTGCTTTCAGTTATTGCGATTGCAGATGCCTCTGTTTCCGAACTTGGTATGAGTCACTTCGTCGTAAAATGGTGCCAACATACGCTTGCTGTAGTCTGCAGACAAAATGGCTCTAATATATCCTCGCTGAGGCTCGCAAGAAACAATATGTTTCTTGTGAGTTCATATTCCGAATCAGGGTGAAAACACAGATTTTGAGTTAGACCTTATATTTACAGCCTCCGCCAACGAGGAATTAGGAAGAGGAAGGTGTGGAACTAAGCTTGTGATGGCTTCACCGAACATATCCGGGCCCATCGGCAGTAGAGGAGGGTGTTATCGAGGTCGGGACCAGCGAGTGGCCACTCTAAATTTCCCGCGCATGCTTCACATTTCGGCTCGCATCAAGCCCTCGTCAGCTAGTCTGCGTTAACAGGACGCGGGGAAACACCAGTCCCGCTCTCGACCTCCCTCTCTCTACCTATCCATATTCTGTAGGATGCTTCCAGTGACGTTTTCGAAGCTCTCTCCATGTATGAGCTTAGCGTCGATCTTGGCAGCCCTAGATTCTTAAAGAGACTGTAGAGCGACTTAGCTGGTTTAAAAGTTATGCACCATTTTAGTTATAAAGCACAATTATTTACATTTTTTTTTTCTATATACCTAGTAGCATCGATCCTAGTAGCATTAAAGATTACGAATCATTCGAAAAATGGCGTTGGTCAATTTGACACCTGCTCCACCGCTCGACGAAATGTACACTGCACAGCAACTGCCAAAAAATTAAACAAACCCCTTCCCTCTCACTCACTCACTCGCGCGGGGAATGTTTCCGTCGGACTCGGTAAACAAAAACATTGTGTATGCACACACAAAGGTGTATGGCCACGCGCCAATTTTGGTTCACGTTTTTGTGTAATGTTTTGAAAAATCATTCGCTGGAGATGCAGCTTTATGTACAGCCTACAATGCATCGCTGCCGTGACTGGACTGACGTGTCCAAACGCGATCCATTCTCACTGGACTTAATGTAAGCCTAGGTGGGGGATTGTATTGTATTGTATATATTTATTGCACTTACATAGAATATGGGCAAAAGGTAACACTTAATGCCTCTAGGCATTTTCTAACAGGATACCGGGGATGCCCTGGATTAAAAATTTAAATTACATTCCTATCACTGGACTGGAATGAAAATACTGGACATGGATTCAGTAGCATTCTAACACTCGTTGAATTGTCACTGGAATCATGTAAACCCTACTTTAATGAAGGTCATACAATTGACAGGCGTTCCAATCACAATGGACACGATGCTGGATCCCGCGCTTGTGAAGCAGTCGCTGAACTATCACGGCCAACAGCTACAGAAGACATGGGAGGGGGAACGGGGCGAGGATGACCTCACAAAGAACAATGTGGGGACACTGGACTTCGCCGTGTACCAGTCGCGGCACAAGCAGCTCACCTTCACGGACCGGGGCAAGCGACTCAAGTTGCACCAGTTCATAGCCAAGGAGGCCAACATGCTATTCGATACTTCATTGTTGGAGGAGGCCCCTTCCTCGTCTACACTTAACGCTGACTCTATTATTCCTGAAGACAGTAAGTGACTTAATTCATTTTACTTAGCAATGAACCCTTCAGCTCCCATAGGGGCCAGTCGGCTCTGAAACATTTTTAGCCCATCAATTTCCATAAGGGCCGATCGGCACCAAGCATTGTAGATTCTGCCATCGCAAGTTTTGGTTATGGCACCTAGTTCACACCGTGTTATGGGCTGACATCAAGGATGTTGTAGGTAGCCGTGTCAGTTTCCATTAAAAAAAAATTTAAAATTTATTTGTGAAGTGCAATATTCAACTAACACTTTGGAATCAAAGCAAAGGTCAGTGCATTGTCATACATATATTTGTAGGAAATTTTGTAACGATTACAACCATGCTAAATTTGCTATAAGTGTACATATATTTTTTCACAAACGTTTTTTTAATTAATCGCGGCTGCAAATATTTGCGACATCTTACGGAGATTAACACGCGCCGGCACCTCACCTATTCCCCTCTCACCGGTTCGAATTCTCTGGGGTAGGTACTGCAACGTGCGCTGCCCAAATTTGTAAGCGTTCAATAACCATTAATTGTTTTCTTTTGTAATTTGGAATAATTTATATTTCATTATACCAATTTTACGGCAAATGTCTGTTACTATACCAAACTAGCACATGAATTGTTTACTTCCAGATTTGTATGTTTTGATGCCACCATTTGAGACATTCCTGAATGTGGACAAGTCCGCAAGGTTGAGACACTTCTTTGATGTAAGTTTTTATTCAAGTTTCAATTACCATCAATCTGGTAGGTACCACCTCATGTTGTTTTCATGTTTGACTGTGCCAGTTTAGATTCTAAAAGGTGATTACCGAATTTTTTATATTATATATGTTCAACCCACCAAAAACAGATAAACATTCGAAAAATTATCTTAATGTATTCTATCACTTAGACTCAATTATGGGATTATCATTTGATTGTCTGGTGGTAGGCTGAAGTTGTAGCCGACTGGGTTGGTACCACAGTACTGGATGTAAGATGGCCGCATAGCAGCCTCGGTTGTGTTCTCCTCTAGTCCAGTATAGCCAGCAATCCAGGGAAGCCTCCTGTACGGCACCTACCTTTTCGGACCTATACCGGATTACATAAAAAAAAAAATAATGGTTCTACTAATTTTCGTAAGATAATCTTAACACATTTAATGCCAACTAATTCCAAATGTCAAGTTCGAGATCCACCATACTACATACCACCTAGACTTACTGAGCTGCAACATTTCAAAAGATGTGGGTTTTAGGCAGTTTATTGAGTCCAAGGCCAAAACCAAACACACTGGGGATCCTATACCACAGTGAAGGCTCTTCTCATCGGCACAACTACTTACGTTGTACAAATCGCAGATTGGGCCGGTGATGGAATACTGTAGGTAGCCATATTTGGGAAGACAGTCAGGCAGTACCTGTTAGTATCCTTGAACTCAATACAGGTCCGAGCTGTCCGTCTTGTTGGAGATTTGAAACTTACTGATGATGGTTTGTGAGCCTCTGAACCAGAGACAATAATATTTGTAGGGTCCTACACAGGTACTATCATGGACGCTGCTTGAAGGAACTTGTATCCCTTATTCCTTGCCATCAAACCTATCCTCGAAGCACTTGTCGCAGAAAACTGAACACTCTTTTGTTGCTATTGGGCTTTTGAGGACCCATCGTTGGTGGAATTGCCTACCGAGTGTGTTTCCCGATACTTTCAACCAGAGAGTCTTCAAATCATCGTATTAACAACCTGCATAGTGCTTCTGTAGTCTGCAAATCTGCTGGTTGGTGTCTCACTGAGCGTGATTTCACGAGGTGAGCTGGTTTGGCTCTTTCGGGTTCCTTTGGTCACTCGTCACAACCAACCATACTGGATTCCTTAATCCCTTACCCACAGCATGGCCGATTTCAACCAAAAATTTACGTATATGCTTCTACTGCAGTAAGGCCGATATCGGCCAAAGCGAGGTCACACAGCATAGACAGAACTAATTTTTATTACTATCTATCTTCTATATTTTTCTCACTACTATCTTCTATGTCAGCAGTGTGAATTTGAAAGAAAAAATTTATACATACAAGAATTTAAAAAAAAGTTAAATTTGTCATTTGTGGGCCCTTGTATTACGTGTGGGATTACGAATCGCAACTTTGGTAATGGAAGTTAAATTAGTGTTCAAATATGAAAGTTTATTTGTTTACGAGAGAACATTAGTATTTTCTTTACACCTAAGGATAAAAATATCACCAACATCTCCAATAAATTGTCAAGTCACATAACCTCTAAAATTGTCCACTCCATTTGGAATATAATATTTCTTGTTTTGCTCAAATAGTATTTTGGATCCTGAAAGTATATCAAAACAAGTAGATACAATTTTCTATCCAACTATGTGCTTTCCATATACCTACATAACATATTTACGTAATAATTTGCCAAAGCTGAACGTGCGAAAGTGTTTGGAAGCTCAAGTTTTTATTTTGTGAGACACAGACGCAGCATATACACGGTGAACAAAAAACCTGTCGAACACCCGAAGGCAGGAAGTACAGTTTCAGATACTGAATCGGATAGGCTAGTTTTTTTTCGAAATTGACTTGAAAATATGCCTTTTTTCAATTATTCCTAAGTATCAAGATGTCTTTAAATAACTAAATTATGTCTGCATGCCATCTTAACAGTGATGTGAAGTTAAACCCTACTATCATATGTCTTAAGCACGTGTTATCAGTCTTCTAGGTAACTACCTAGGTAATATTCTAAAACTTATTAGGTATACAAAATAATAAGTTTGTTGCACACTAACTGACCTCAAAGCACTTACCGACTTCATTTTCAGTACAGAAGACAAAAATATTAAAATCGGCAAATTATTTTACAAAGAATTTCAGTAAAGACATAAGAACACGGTTTCTGCCTTCACTTCATTCGTTCCGCCTCAAGATAATTTATGACACTGGCGGCGCGCGCGCCGCCGCCGCCGCGCCTCCTAGAGAATTTTGCATTAGAAGTAAAAGGTCGTGATACTAATTCTAGTTTTTAATTGAAAAATTTTGTCCGAATTAAAAAAAAAACTAGCCTATCCGATTTAGTATCTGAAACTGTACTTCCTGCCTTTGGGTGTTCGACAGGTTTTTTGTTCACTGTGTATTATACAAAATAGGTATGATAAAAATAAAATATTTATTTATTTCTGCCACACTATATGTTGTACGAAAATCATTTCAAAACCTGACTGTAGAGACATTAATCAAAATTTACAAATCTCACATTAGACCACTCTTGGAATATGGATTTCAAATATGGAATCCTTACTTCGTCAAAGATATTACTCTCCTAGAAAGAGTTCAAAGAAGAGCGACCAAGATACCAAAATCACTGAAGAGGAAACCATACGAGGAAAGACTAAAAATCCTCAACCTGACAACATTGGAGCAACGTAGAGAAAGGGGTGACCTCATAGAAACATACAAGATTCTCAATCAGCATTATGATTGTCCAGAACTGGAGAACCTCTTTACTAGAAATACAAATAGTCATCTCCGAGGCCATAGCTTGAAGCTGAATGTCACTGTCAGCTCAACAAATCCGAGACTAAACTTCCTGTCAAATAGAGTAGTGGAAATGTGGAACAAACTGCCCGAAGATGTCGTACAAGCACCCACCACCAATTCCTTTAAAAACAGGCTCGACAAACACCTAAAAAAAAACACCCAACTAAACTAACATCAAAATAACAAAGCACCAGTGAACTTAGACATGAACACATCAGCCTAGGCTGTTCGTTCATCAAATAAATAAAATAAAAAATTTAAATATTTTTATAATACAATGGTCTATGATATTTATATAAAAAACAGATATGGCTAATATATTTATCTGTAAATACAGTCAAACCCGCTTAATACGTCCCGGTTAATACAATTTCCCGCATAATACGATCTTTTGTGCTGGTCCCTTCATTTTACGAACAAATTTTTCCCGCTTAAAATGATCTTTTGGTGAAGAAGGTAGCCACGCGGGACCGTCCGAAGCGAGCTCGGGGCTCGGGAACGCTCACTCCCGCGTCGGGCACACCGCCCGCTCCCTGCGCTCGCTCCTAGCGCCGCGCGCCGAGCGAGCTCGGAGCTAGTACGCATTCCGGTGCCGCCCGCGCATGTTCTGTCTGTGTAGCACATCGTCACCCGCCGCGACCTGTTGAACTGAATCGAAATTAACACGTGTGTGTATCCTTCTTCATGCCATGACGGCCAATATTAAACGACAAGCACTCTCACTTAGTGATAGAAGATGTTGTCCAACTAAGGCGATATCTTTGTTCGATTGATTCCAGTGATGATGCTCTTAACAAACTAAACTGCATAGAAAGCTCTGTATTGCGTGAGTCTGCGAAACACCTGCGACAACAGACGATTGATTCATTTCTTAACACGTAAACGATTGCGAAGATTGATTTATGTCAGAAATACAATAAACAGATTTTAAAGTGTGTACTTTGCATGACTTTAACTCTTCGCGCTTAAGACGATTTTTGCGCCCATCCCCTTGAGAATCGTATTAAACTGGTTTTACTGTACAATCCATTCATTACTTTACAAAGTTTCATTGGAAACATTTCCACAATGAATTGTTTTTCCATAGTAATATGAAGCGATCACATCATCATAGAGTGTTAGGGCATCGTTCGGCACCTACTTGTAAGTGTAACTATGCTACTAAAGTTCAAATAATGAAAATTTTCCAATTATCTCGTCGAAGTTTTTTCTATTAGTGCCGTAACAAAATTTAATTATTTTTCTCTTATCTTCAATAAAGTTAGTCTTTATGAAAGTGTGTTTAATTCAAAGTGCCACATATCAAAAGTGCAGTAAACTGATTCTTAAAATGTGTGGCCAATTAACTTTCTTTCTCATTTTATATGTATTGATGATTGATGATAAGGGAACGTTCCCATGCATGCCACGTGACTGATTTAGCGGGGGGAGGGATTTATCAAAATACCACGCTGGGTTACCGTTGGGGGGTATTCATCCTGTCACATGGTATTTCAAAATATAAATTATATTTTAAAAAGACTAAAAAGCACAGCGGCGGTCTGAGACACAAAAACAATCGCTTCGTTGGAGTAGAACAAGTATTGGTCACATTCAAACATACAATCATTGAAATAATATTAAAATACACATTTGTTGTAGGCTAGTCAATTGTACAACCGTAATATTATGCTTAATCCACATAAATACACATAAATACATTGAAAAACAGCAAATTGTCACATTTCCAAAAGTGGCCTAATATTGGTCACGTGGTATCGGAACGTTCCCTTTTGTGTATGCATGCGTGTGTGCATGTATGCTGTCTATTTAGCTGGACAAATACGAACACTGTTAGGCTAAGGGAGTAATTAAACATTAGTATGGTTGCTAAAACAATCATTATGATTGTGTGTTGCGTGGATACAGAATGTGAAGACGGGAGAGCTGGTAATCGGAGCGGTGATCAACCGGCAGGCGTCCGGCATGTTGCTCAAGATCCTCTGTACGGCCGGCGCCAACCCACGCTACGTTGCCGACATCAACGTAAAGGTAAAAGTATCACCCTACTTACACTAACCTTTTGCCTCGTTCTGCTCGCATCAACCCGGACTTGGAACAAAAAAATTACCTAATTTGCAAAATTGGGACGTGAGCATCTCCATGCAAAATTTCATGTTCATGTTAGTGCCTGGATCATACATTAACCACTTGTCTTCCCAATTATTAAATATGCTACACCCCTTGGCTTCTATGCCATTTTTGCACATGGACACACGCGAAATTGAGCACGTAAACTCAAATATTTCGTAAAGTAATTAAGTAAGATCAATAACCTATATTGGCACTTGAACCCAATGAAATTCCCCCCAAAACGATATACAAGTGAGTATTCACTTATTTAGAAACACAGATGGATTATTTGAACTCCAGGAAAAACAAAACACGCCCGACATTTGTTTTCGAATTTTTCTAACCTAAAATTGCCGAATTAACCTTTGATAATAATCATATATCCACGTGTAGATCATGAATTTAACTATTCAAATAACACGTCTAAATAATGTTAGACTAGAAACCAGTTTACCATCCTGCAAGAGATTACGTACATATAAAGTTTTTTATTTGTTATTGATGTGACACATCACATCTCATCAAAGTCATCGGACTGATTGTAGATGAAAACTGAAAAGAAAAAAAAAACATATTTGTTATTGAAAGTCAAAATAAAAGTGTGTTATATAGGAAAAGCAAAGGGTTACAAACCACAGAAATTGCAATGTTGGATTTAATTAATTTTTTTTTTTTTTTTTTGGGCCGGCCGCCCCTTCTGTAAGTCAACAGATGTAAGCGGGCCGGCCGGCCCTTCAAGAAGCCAAGAGGTTAAGGTGTAACAAACATACTGACATAGATAATTTCATAAAATTACTTTTGTCCGCAGGCATTCCTACCTGTAACGAATGTCATTCCGGCGGTGGACAAGAAAAATGTGTCAAGAAACTACCTGATGAATGACACCGTCTGCTGCGAAGTGCTCGAAGTGATCCCCGACACTGACAAAATGGTGTGCGGAATGAAGGGACTGACGCGAGGAGCGGACGAGCCGCCGCCGTGCCCGCCGCTCGGCCTCCTCAGTACCGATGACTTCCCCCTCGTCTACAAGTACGTTCCTCATACCTCACGCCCTCCAGCACCCCACACGCTCTCTACTCACACACCTCTGTCGACCGTCTCACTCTATTGTCATTTCTTTAGCAATTCTACCAACGAGGACGCCGAGAAATGTTTGCAGTTTTTGTAGCAGCACCGAAGGCACTGCAGCAGTAAATGCTCAAATGTTAATGTGTGTCGCACCACTATCACACGTCATGTTTGCAGTATCCACAGAATACACGTCGTCAAATTGTTGTGCCTTATAGTGAGACGAATCCAGTCTCACTTTACAACATCCATCTAGTACAACCGACCGTCTTCCTTCTGGGACTGCGAACTGAATGTCTGAACAGGCGACGTAAGATGCCAGGATCGCGGATCTAGTGACAAAACAAATCGTTCAAAACTGTTGTCCGTGCCAATCAGAATGAAACGAGTGAAACTCAACAATGGGAAAAAAGATAACACAAAATATTTTATGCCTACAAGAAAAGGTCAGTACGCAACTTTGGGGACATACTGTTGTGAACTCTTGCAACTACTTCAACCTGTATTAAATTTTTATATTTAATATTCCAGCCAATAAAAAGGAAACAATATTATGAATGTGGAGTTAAAAATATGAGGTATTGTCGATGCCCTGCTGTTGATGTAATGCGGGGTGTGTACGGATAGCTGCCGCAATGCACTCTTATCGGTCTAGCTGACTCGATGCTGCCGTCTCCGTCGTTGTCCATCTCCGAGGAGAAGTTTGCTGTGGATAAAATATTTTAGGCTTTTTTAATTCTAGGTATCACCGTGGCTCGCAAGAGCGGTCACTCCGGCACCACGATACGTAGTCATTGTGGTGTTTTGTACTAGTAGCAACAAGTATGCTTTGTCGAGGCGGAATCACCTAACTCTGACGTATCCATTTGATGTATGTGTGACAGAAATAAAGCAAACCAAGTAGACATAATTTTTTGAACAGCTCCAAGGAACAGGTGAGGACGGTAGGGGGCCATTATTTAAATCAATATTAAAAACCAATATACAAAAGATCGGTTCATACTTTCACTTCCTTACTAGACCTTTTTGCAAAAAACTTACTGTAAAATATCTGCTTATACAACTTTCATTTTATTAGAAACATTGTCTGAATAATTACTGAAGTGCGGAATAAGTTTAGCCCCTAAATAATTTGAGGGCTCTATAAACATTTAAACAGCGGTCGGCGTTCCACTAATGAGGTATTTTCTCTAACAGGAAGACATGTGACATGAAGGGAGAAAACTATGAAGCCATTCTGGAGAAGAGTCCCGGATTCAATAACCCCAACTGCGTTCAGTATCTGTCTGAAATGCTGGGAGTCGCCAACATGCACTGCACTAACTTCTCAGCACTCAGGTGACTTTCTTCATTATATCAAAGTTCTGTTTTTCAATACTGTCTTGCTTGCTTACTCAATAATAACTCAGTTGAAATACTGTTTCGTCACTACAAATTCTCCATCTAACACATTGAATATACCAGTTGTATTGTGGCTACTGACAATGTTGATTATCTCAACAGGGGAGGATTTGCACCGCACGAGTACGCCGATGAACTTCGTCAAGCGCAAGCCAGCAAGTGGGCGTTCCGCTCCGTCGCCGAGGGTATTGAGCACTTCAAGGCGGGCCGCCATTCGGAAGCGTTCCAGTGCCTCAACAAGGCGCTCAGCATCGACCCTCGTAACGTGGAGGGGCTCGTGGCGCGAGGCGCCCTCTACGCCAACAGCGGCACTTTCAAGAAAGCTATCGAGGATTTTGAAACATCTCTCAAGCTTAATCCGAGCCACGCCAATGCCAGGAAATATATGGGAGAGACCCTCGTCGCTCTCGGCCGCAGCTACGAGGACGAAAACAAGATAACAGAGGCTCAGAAGGCGTACGAAGACTGTCTTGCCATCATTCCTTTCCACGACGAGGCGAAAAACTCACTCGAGTTCCTCAAGAGCAAAGGTTCGGTTGCCAAGCCTCTGATCGAGCCCGCCGAACTCCTGCTCCCCGGTCTGACCGGGGCCAAGTCTTACGAGATGAAAGAGACACTGAAGCAGCTGCTGAACCTCACGGAGAAGAAGGAAAAGAAGAAGAAGAAGAAGAGAGGGAAGGGGAAGAAGAAGAGGTCGAGCAGTTCCTCCTCATCCTCCAGCGACTCGTCCAGCTCCAGCGAGTCCTCAGACTCCTCCTCGTCATCGTCGGAGAGCAGTGGTAACCTCTACCTGTAACTTACTTAGAAGAGTTAAGAATCTTAAAAACCTATCCTAAATAGAATAAAGGTGCGGTAAGACAGCGTGTGATAGTGTGAGCCGCACTGCCGGCTGTCCCCTGTGTAGGGGTGCTTTAACGTAACTAGCGTTAAATACACGTCCTTACAAAACAGTGACTTCCCATGTGGCCCGTATTTCACAGTCTGTTTGAACGATGCATGATAACACAATGCCACCCCAATGTTGGTGTGGCGCATTCCTTTAACTTGTGTCAAGGCGAGGACTGTCGCGTCTCACCCGTTGGCCAGACTACCGCACCAACACAAACTGTCCCTATTCTGAATAAGGTGTGCTCTTTGTTCGATTTATAGAATCTTTATTGCTCTCAAAGAATGATTTTATACATTTTCTTACACAGATACATTATTATGTTGCTGTTAAAAACAGTAAGATTATGATTTAACCCATTGGTTGCCACCACATATTTAATACACTACACCTACATGCCACTACATATTATTGATGATTTAGATCAATTATTATATAAAAATGATTTTTTTAATATATAAAAAATTCAATAATAATAAATACCCTGAAAATATGGGTGACCGCAGCCTGTGCGTTGGTGACACTGGTGAAGTATTTTTCATCAGGAGTGCCATTCAACGCACCATTTGCATTCGAATCTAGAAAGTATTATGCAACATGCAATTACTTCTTATTCTTTTTTTATTTACTTTGGCAACCAGCGAACTTGCGTCGTTTGTTACCTTTTTAATTTAAAGAAAAAAAAATGTTTTACCCATACATTTTGAGAATAGGTATTTAAAAATTGTATAGAAAAAAAATTTTTTTTTTGTTTCAAAATTTTTTTTCGCCGCAATTCTGTTGTCAGTTAAAAATATCGTGGGGGCAATTGCAACGCCGTGTATAAATAATTTATTATATAATTTAAATAATAAGTATTTATTACTTCAAAAAAGATTATACCTAAAATCATTTATTCATCATGCATAAAACCATCCAACAAGGATTTACCCAGGTATGCCAGTGAACGCACCGTATGCGTGCATATCGTTTTATTCTATGATTATACAATGAAACAATGACAATTATTATGTAAAACGAAGAATATTGCTCATGAATTACTTTCCATAAATTTGTATAATGGACACCAGTGTATTTCTTGATTTATTTTATAATAAAAAGTAGCGCAATTCAAGCCAATTTTTTTCCAACTGAAACCGACAGTGTTTTAACATGTAAAAACTATTTCCCTTAGTCTGTGTTGCCAGAAATTTAACCAAATTTGTCAATTTTTTTAACAGCGACCATAAATAGGCAAGCTTCACTTGAACGCACACGGTGCGTTGGTGGCACCAATTCGAAATCTCGTTCAACGCAAGCGGTGCGTTGGTGGCAATGAATGGGTTAAAGTGGTAGAGCTAGTGCCACCACCACTGTTATCACTGCAACCTAAGAAGATCTATTATGATCTCTCAAAAGTTTATAACTCACCCCCAAGTCCAATTTCCGCTAAGAACTATAACAGCCAGTCAGACGGACAGACAGACGGACGACACATAGATTGGAAAACAAATACATTTTAACCCTTCGGCTCCCGCAAACCCCGCGCGGGGTTCATTTATCGTTCACCGGCTGGCTCCCGCAAACCCCGCGCGGGGTTCGGCGCGGCGCGGCGGCGCGCGGCTCACTTTTAAATTTATCACTAATTCTACCAATTTTCGACCAAAGAACTGATTCCTGGTATCACTTCTTGGTTAAAAGTACTAGAACTATTATCAAACACATGGCAGGGCAACACTTCACCTTCACACAGAAAATAATTTTTTAAAATGTCAAATGAAATAATGTCACTTTTGACAACGGACATTTCAGCTCACACTGAAATATATTGAAGTTGTACCGTATTTCGTGTACCCGTATTCGAGAGTACGTCTCATTATCTTTATTTAGAGGTATGACTCGTATAAGGAAATTATACAGTTTTGGTCAGAAAAAATCGAAAAAAAATGTCGAGTGTGTGTTTGCCTGGAGTTCAAAAAATCGGTCTGTGCTTCTAAATAAGTGAATCCTGAAGTGTTTGGTATCACTGAATGCGCAATTTCAGTACGCAGATTACAGATTACTGATGGATCGTTCGATTGAGGCGGGATATTCGAATTTGTGTGGGAGCGCGCGCGCCAAAATTTTGCGTTTTTGCGCGCGGCGAAAAGGGCTGAGATTTTGGGGTCATGCGAATATTTATGCTGAGGGCCGAAGGGTTAAAGATTAACAAGATGTATTTAGTGATGTAATTTTAATTCGTAAGAACTCTTTTCAGTTCACATATTGAAGTAAATAAATAATGTAAAAAAGTGTATATTTCAGTCAGGAGTACAGTGATACATCTTTCGGAAAATCTAAAAATAGATATAGTATCCCCGGACCCCGTGACAGGAAAAGGTTGTGGCACAGCATGTGAATCCATATAGCTAATGAGCTACATAGAGTCACTGGTTTTAAGCCACAACCCATGCAAAAAAAAATCTTACTAAGAAGCAACTTATCCCAGCCCCTACAGCCCAAACGTGTTGTCCGAACAAATCAGCATTCACATCTCATTATATTTTTCAAAGCTGGAACTCTAAATGTTTGGATCTAGTAAATTGGAAAAATTAAAACCCTTTCTCGTCAAAGTCTAATACTATGCTTCTAACTGTGCCCACTTTCAACTGACCCTATATTTTATGTTGTGTGCAAGGAGCGGCTGGTACGCCAAAATCGGGGAATGTTTGTGCAATAACTCCAGGTCTCCAGGTACCTCAGTCAGCCCACGTCTTCCATGAAGGCCACCAGACTCCCACGGTGGCTGCAGATCCTGGTTTTGTTAGGTAAAGTGCCAATAAATCTGTCACAAATAGAAGAAGCGACTAAATGATCTGGCTTCCAGATTCAGACGGGCCACACCGCAAGAAGAAGCGTCGTTCTCGCTCGCATAACAAACGGCAGCGCTCACTGTCGCCCCTGAGCAAGCGGATGGCGATGATCGGCGAAGGTGATGCATCGGGCCGTTCACACAACTCTCAGTTCAACCATCCGTACGGCTACCAGCCGATCCCTGCTGCGCCGCCGCCTCCACCCGTTGAAGACGTCGCGCACGGCCCGCCGCGCTCGCAGGCAGACGTCGAGTACGAAAATAGGGTATGTCTATGTTTCAATAATTGAATTACTTATTTACCAAAGAACACATGTCCAAAAATCAATATATTTTTTTTATTATGGCAATATATTTCTTGAGCCGAGACGCATCATTTTGTTGGTCAAAGTGCACAAGTCTCATTTAGAAGTATTAAATTAAATTGCCACAAAGTTGTACAGTGGGTGGCCAAATTATTAGACTCACCACACTTAATGTCATAGTTATCAATACAAATTTGCTCTTGGGAAAAAAATTCCACCTCCTAAACCTTTGAACCTAAACTATTGCAACTAGGTATTTTTTATTACTGATATATTTGCCATAAACCTACATTTACACCTTAATCCAATGAAAGTCGGCTTAACTTGGAGACAAATTTATAAATACCGATTATTTATTTTCATATCATTTGAATAATTTATGTATAGAATTAAAACATTTCGATTTTCTACTTTGTCTCTAAGTTAAGTCGATGTTCATAGGTTGAAAATGGTATCGTAGGTGTATGCCAAATATATCAGTAATAAAAAATACCTAGTTGCAATAGTTTAGGTTCAAAGGTTTAGGAGGTGGAATTTTTTTTCCCCAGAGCTAATTTGTATTGATAACTATGACATTAAGTGTGGTGAGTCTAATAATTTGGCCACCCACTGTAGTTCACAAACAGCCTGGTCCACAAATTTAAAGTCGCTCAGCGAGCTATGGAAAGAGCAATGCTCGGCATTTCTTTGACCGATAAAATCCGTAACAACGTGATACGTCAAACAACTAAGGTAGTCGACATAGCTAAGAAGAAAAAAAAGTTGGCAAGTGCGAGTTGGACTCGCGCACCGAGGGTTCCGTATCATCAGCATCACTCAATATATTTGTAGGTATTATGTATGTACAAAAACAATTGTTTTGGAAAATCACGAACCGCCTAAATAAACACTACAGCAATGGTTTTTGACTGTGCAGCATTCGTGAAGTTGAAATATACAAAAATATATTTCTTATATGACATAACGACATATCCTTTTCGGATTTTATCTTTACTTGTGCGACCTTGCTTCTTGCCAAATTTCATTACTCTAGCTAGGTCAACGGGAAATACCCTATAGGTTTTGATTTGATTGGAGTGAGTTTGCGAGTATGAAATCTGACATAGATGGCCGTATCTTTTGATTGCGTTGATTTAGAAGCTTGCATTTTTCACACCTTAAAGAGATCGTAGATCTTAGTATTTTATATTAATTTAAATTTTTTATCTTTGTCCGTTCCTGAGAAAAAGGGTCCTTGAAATACAAAACAAAAAATTTTTATTTATGTCAATAACTACAATTTTACAGTTTTCGGATTTTTTCCTTTACTTGTGCTGTAAGACTTTGCTGCTTACCAAATTTTATGATTCTATGTTAACAGGAAATACCCTATAGGTTTTGATTTGTTTTGAGTGAGTTTGCGAGTATGAAATATGACATAGATGGCCGTATCTTTTGATTGCGTTGATTTAGAAACTTTAATATTCTACACCTTAAAGAGATCATAGATCTTAGTATTTCGTATTAATTTCAATTTGTTATCTTGATCCGTTCCTGAGAAAAAGGGACATTGACATACAAAACAAACAAAAAATTTTTTTAATGTCACATAACTATAAATTTACAATTTTCGATTTTTTCCTTTACTTGTGCTATGAGACCTTGCTTTTTACCAAATTTCAACCAACCGACCAAATTTTAGACAACCGATGGGGTAGACGGGTGCTCGAATGAGGCCACGTACAAGCAAACGTTGCGTGGGATGCCCCCCGGCTAGGTGGACAAATGACCTAAAAACGGTAGCCGGGAGTGGATGGATGAGAAGAGCGGAAGACCGCGTGTGGTGGCGTGCCTTGGGAGAGGCCTATGTCCAGCAGTGGACCGATACAGGCTGATGATGGTGAAATAAATCTATCAATAAAAAAATTAAATATAGCAAAATTCCATGTATGTAAAAATGCACGGTCAGTGTGTCTGAAGATGCATTGTTGTTTTGATTTATCCCTTATGGTTAAATTTAATATAATTAAAATTATGATAAATGTATTCTGTAGGTGCGCAAGTTCCTGGAGATGACGAAGGAAGACTCTGACTACGAGGATAAGGTCCGCAGCTTCCTGGAGGAGACGGCTAGGTTCAAGCGAGACCGCAAGATGCAGGAGTTAGGCGCCAGTACCGCCCAGCCCTCCGACCACGACAAGACCAAGAAGAGGAAGAAGAAGGACAAGTCAGTGCCCCTATACTTTCGCCAATAATCATTCTAATGAAATAATCAATATGAGGCTTGGTGTTATTTTGACTCTTCTTTGAATGTCTGTATGGAGTTTTGAATTTATTTTTGTTTTTTATCGAAACTGATACAGTTGGCTACATCACCTACAACATCCGTGATGTCAGCCGGGTGCACTAGGTGCCATGTCAGTGCTCCCCTTCATTTCATGTTGGCTACACTAAACTGGATAGAAAACGCGAACTATCTACATAGCTGTTTCGACTGACGTTTCATTCAGTGCGGTGGTACCAACCCAGGCGGGATAAACCCTACCACCAAGTAAGGTAAGAAGGGAAGGGACCTATAGTTTTACGTGGAATCCGAACCACGGTCAGCCTCCAACGGTCGAGCGGTCACCCATCCAAGTAATGACCCCGCGCCCAGGGTTGCTTAACAACAGTCAACCGACCGCACCACTGAGCTACCGAGGCTGATCTCATTCGAATTATTTTTAAGTTAACATGGACCTGGACGGCCTGGTCAAACCTTGTCCAACTCTTGATGTATCATGTAAATAACATTTCAGTCAGTCAGTCAATCAGTGCTCTTCCCACACTCCGTTTTCCTGTCCACGGCCGCCAGTGTAGGACACGGTTACTCCAACGGTCTTCGTCTCTTCGGCTGACGTGCCCAGCCCACTGCCACTTGAGTTTAGCCACCCGGTATCCAATATCGACTACTTTGGTGCGTCGGCGGATTGCCTCGTTACGCACCATATCACGTAGCGATATTCCCAGCATGGCTCGCTCCATTGCTCGCTGGGCAACTTTCAACCTTTGGACAACACCGATCGTCAGCGTCCACGTTTCACACCCGTACGTCATAACCGGGAGGACACACTGGTCATACATTTGCTAAAAAAGATTTTGTCCAGAGATTATTACAGAGGAAGCTTCTGATCTAAATCATCAAACAAAGTTTCACTTGGTTTCCAGAAAGAGCAAGAAAGAGTCGAAGCGCAAGAGGAAGGAGCGCGAGCGGGAAGAGAAGCGGAAGGCGAAGCTCACGCGCAACTCCGGCGGCGGTCAGGACTACCACTTGCGCGACTTTGACCAGAACATGGGCGACAAGAAGTTCCGCGAGGCGCTCAGGTTCGCTTTTTGAGAGGAAACGCACTCACACAAAATTGTAAAATGGTTATTGTGTAAGGGATTTACTTTCCTTTAATATTAATGGTGTAGTGCAGCCATACTCAAAGTGTGCTACGCGGAACCCTCGGGCTCCGCAAGGACTCTGCGAGGGCCCCGCCGAAGCAATATCAACCTAAAGAACAAAGCGCAGTAACATTATTTATTTATTTATTTATTTATTAGAAAACAGACAGCCTAATGACAAACAGATAAAGCATAGTACATACATTGACGTCTGGCCATTTTTTGTTTCCCTGATTAGGCTATAGTTTAGTGGGATAAACGTGTGTGTGTGTGTGTAGTGAGTGTCAATGCAGTGTAGTGTTGTGTAATGTAGTGTGGTGTAGCGTATAATATCGGAACATAAAACCAGGTTTTACTTATTTTGGGGCTCTGTAAAATATTTTGTGTTTCAAAAGGTTTCTGTCGCCAAAAATGTTTAAGAACCGCTAGTGCAGAGAATACTCTTTCTCTCATTTCTCACGCATTGATTGTATCGATTAGATAGCACTCGGTATCATTGGCGGCTCTGTCCTCACGAAGGACCGTCAACCACTGAAGCAAAGTCGTATTGTTGGACCATTGAGCCAGTTTTATAGTTGTCTGCTTATCCCATTGGCAGACAGGCGTGAAGTTATGTATGTATGTATTTTAAAATTATTTTTGAAATGTTTGCACATAAACACGCATGCAAAACTGCTAAACACACTACATGACAAGAAAAGTATATTTTCTTCAAATTCTTATTTCAGCTTACTTTCAGCATTTGCCATTGATTGACGATGATTAATTTAAAAATTTCATTTAAATATTACAGGTATATTTAGAAATATAAAAGTACTATACCAAAGAGTGCTTACGTGAAGGAAACTTACACTTTGGAATTTCTACTGGCAGTTTTAATTAAAAATTACCAAGGAAGACTTACAATGGGTGTTGGCTGCAACCAAAATGCAGGGGGCATGACTGTTGAACTTCAGAACTGAAGAGGACTCGAATATATTTTGTTGATTGCTTTATTTTTGTTTATTTTATGGGAGCGCTGATGGGTCCAGACTAGCCTGACGAAAAGTATACATATGAGTGTAAGCTTTTGAGCTGAATTAACAATTGTAACAAGCTGGCCTCATTGATATCCTTTACCGTTGATATGTTGTGAAGTATCAGCTCTCGGAGTCAATTCCGGTGGTAAAACATCTCATTTGTAATTTATTATGCAGAAAAGAGCTGAAGGGAGATGAACGCAGAAAGAGTAAGAGAGACATAAGCTCAGACAATGACTATGAGAGGAAACACGGCGGGGACAAGAGGTGAGTGACGGTGATTTGAGTTGACCGTTTTGTTTAGTTCGGAAGTAGTGGTTTTTGGTACATAGTAAAGTTTCCAACTGGAATACTTTATGCCAGGGATTCGGAACCTGTGCGTCGCGACCACCCAGAGCGTTGTGCCATCATGCCTGGGGTGTTGCAGTCGCAGCATGAATTATGTTTTCTCATTATCTGCACATACATTTAACCCTTGGAGTTCCCACTTATTAAATATTATGGTTATACCCCTTGGCTTCCATGCCATTTTCGCTGCGCGAAAATTCGCGAAATTTAAATCGCACATAAACTCAAATATTTCGTAATATTATCATAATATACACTATATACATATTATATTTAGACTTATTGTCAATGAAATTGTCTACGAAACGATGAAAAAGAAGTGAGGATTCACTTATTTAGAAGCACAGACTGATTTTTTTAACTACAGGAAAAGCAAAACATCCCTGATATTTTTTTCGAATTTTTTTCTAATCTTGAATTGACAAATAGAATACACAAATTTTATATCATCGTGTAGGAGAATGCAGCCACTAAGAGACCACAAACGTATAAAAAATTTGGGACTAGAATCCAATTCCCAAATAAATAAAGAAAACCTTAGTCATAAGGACAAGACAAGACAAGACAAGTCAGAAACCGGTCGATTTGCAATTTCAAGAGATGATTTTGTAAGAGATGGCTCGACCGCGCGATCGAGTAGAAACCCAAGGGTTAAAATCAACAGACTCATGTTTAGCGTTGTTTCCGAAGACTGTTGTTTTAGTCACTGCACACGTAGACGCACAGAGTGTAATAAAAACCGGCGACAATGTGACCGTATTTGGATTCCCAGTTTCCACTGGGATTTTATTTCCTCATTTGCTGTCCTTACGTACTTTGAGATATTCATTCATTTCCTTATTTTAACAGCACTGAACTAGACAAAGGGCTCTACAACTGCAATATGCCCGGATGTGAAGCCATCGAAAACTTAGATTGACGTCTTGAACCAATCTAACAGATATGTTTGTGTGGCCAGGATCCTGGAGGATATGCCCGACCTCGAGGAGTTGGAGTCGAAGCTGAGCGCGTACTACGCCAAGGTGGAGAAGGATGCAGGTCTTGGCTCCAAGCGGAGGGACTCGCGCTCGGCCAGTGCGGAGAAGGCTCCGCCCAGCGGCGACAAACCCAAGTGGAAGATGCAGATGAACGCAACTAAAGACAAGTTAGTGATGGACATGCTTTAAAAAAAGTTATATATATTTAAAACATATTCAAAATAGTTGCGTACAGATTAAAAAAAAAAGTTATTGTTTACCATGATTGATGCATAAGAATCGAGGAGGGATGACAAGTACATAAAATGGAACAAACCTTGTTCTACAACTTTGATATCAACATAGCAATACTGCAATACAGATATCTTAGCATTTGATGACAAAATGATATAATATCTCTCTTCATCCACTTTTTTTTAAATACTTAAGTACTCACTCTAATATGTGAATTCATTTTAATCAAAGACCGGCAATCATCCCTAATAAATTAAATGGCAAGAAGTTAATTTAATATGTGTTTTGTCATTTTAGGATTAAGAAAAAGGACGCAAACTCAAACAAGACCGGATACAAGGAGCGTTACGCCTTCGACGACAGCTCCGATGATTCACGAGAAGCTGAGAAAACTAGAAAGGTTTCTTTTACTTTCATACATTTCCTAGCAGTAAAAGTTGCCCTTCTATTGTTTACTAATTTGTCAAGGATTGAGTGTGCCACTTGCATTTTTTTCTATCAGAGCAAAACCATATTTTAGCATATACACTCTTGACACACTACTTTTGCTTGAAACTACATGTCAAACTACTACTACTATTTATTTTCCTCACTTACTACACAGCACATAATATCGTACCCAAAAAAGTCTACTGACAAGAACAGTGTGTTCATGCATTTAATTCCTGAAAGTTTGGTCTCTGAAACGCCTCTACCTGCAACCGATCGAACCAATTTCATTTCAGTCCCCGATGGTTGTGTTTTGGCTGTAGATTTAAATTTCTTATGGGAGATGTTGGTTTATGATTTTTCTCCAGGGGCTTGACCATTCTCTCGTTCCACAGCCTGCTGTCCCACGCAACGCAGTTGATGTGTATATAAAAATTGCATGCAAGAGTTAAAAGATGAAAGAGTTACAGAGTTCTCTAGTGCAAAACATACTATTTGCATACTGACTTCTTCTTTTAATCTTTGCCACCAAGCAAACCTCGCTCACTACCTCCACTGTCCAGTGACAACTTTGTGACTTGACGAAAGGCTTCTGTTCGACAGCTATCACCGCTGAGCGGAGACAAGAATGTGTCGGTGCGACGAGCAATGGCTCTGAAGGAGCCCCCTCCGCTCCCGTCACTTCCGCCGCCCTCCAAGCGGGAGCCTGAGCCACCCGGCACTGAAGACATTCCACATCCACCTGTTAGTTTCTATTCATATCATATTCAGTGCATTGTACGCATACACCGTAATGCTGGGCTGTACAGATAAAAACCATTGCCTTTCGTATAGAACACACTTTAAAAATATTCCCAGGTTTGAGAAAACAATTATTTTGAATTCGCTAATAGATAGATTAATGAAAATTTATAAAACACCTGACAATATGCCGCGCGTCACTCAAGATTTACTTGCCAACACAGACTGTTTTCCATCCATTTACAATTTCATTATTTCAACAATTGGTGATATATAAATAAAAAGAATAACAACAGACAAGGCTGCATGGTATAATACCTTTGCCTATCCCAAAAAAGGGATAAAACAACCAAAAAAAAAAAACAATTATTTTGACATCTTTAAAATTTTTTTTTATACCTACGTCATCTCTGGCAGGATTGTAAACTAGTTTCTAGTTTAACATTATTTAGAATGCGTTATTTAATAGTTAATTCATGGTCTACACGTTGATATATGATTCGCATATGTTAATTCAGCAATTTTAGGTTAGAAATGTCAGGAGTGTTTTGATTTTCTGGAGTTAAAAAAAATTTGTCAGTGCTTCTAAATAAGTGAATCCTCACTTTTTGTATACCATTTCATGGGGAACTTCATTAGCTGTCAAGAGCCCATATAGTTTAATGCTTTGACTGCATTACTTTACGAAATATTAGAGTTTACATACGAGCGGGTGCTCCAAAATTAGCTAATTTTCGCACGGCGAAAATGGCAAGGAAGCCAAGAAGTATAAGCATATTTGGGAAGCCAAGAGGGTTAAAGATACCTCAATCTGAACTAGAAAATGTTCGTACAAACTTAGTTCTTATTTATAAATGGTTGGTGAATACTTCTTTCCATTTTGTGCAGGTGCGTCCGAAGGCGAATGTAGTGCTGGACAAGTTCGGTTCGTTCCGGTTGGCGCAGGAGGGCGAGACGCCGGTGTCTGTCGACGGGGGCAAGGTGGAGCAGTTCGTGACGCGGATCAAGCCGCCGGCGCCCGCGCGCCGGCCCCGCTCGCCGCCGCGGCGCACGCGCTCCCGCTCGCGCTCCACCTCCGGGGAGGAGAGACGCTCGCCTGCTAAACGTTCACGGAGCAGGTCAGCCTCGATAACTCAGTGGTGCAGACAGTCAACTGTCGCTATTGAATGTTAAGCAACGCTGGGTGCGGTCAGTACTTGGATGGGTGACCGCTGACCGTTGGAGGCTGACCGAGGTTCGGATTCCTCGTAAAACTGTAGGTCCCTTCCCTCCTAATCTTACTTGGTGGTAGGGTTTAACCCGCCCGGGTTGGTACCACCGCACTGAATGAAACGTCGGTCGAAACGGCTATGTAAATAGTTTGTGTTTTCCGACCAGTTCAGTGTAGCCGGCACGATCAAAGGAGGAAGCACTGACATGGCACCTAGTTCACCCGGTGTTATGGGCTGACATCACAGACGTTGTAGGTGATGAAGCCAACCGTGTCAGTTTCCATAAATAAAAAAAAACTGTCATGTGTATTTGAAATGTTTTTATATCTTATCAGCTATGTGAATAGCATTTTCTGTAAGATGTCACTTGGGTGACGCTATAAACATCACAATGAAAAAAAGTGGTGCATGTAGATTGATATTGAACCCATGTCTCTTGAAACCGAGGCAAGACCTTGTCACCATTTGCTTGGTGCCTCGATAACTACACATGCATACAGTCTCTACTATCTAGTCTACTGAATATTCCTAGTTGAACGGTTAACAAGTTATGTATGTACTCTTTAACTAACAGGCCATGCTTTCAGTTTATCAGGCTAATAATGTCATCTCAAGGGCACCTGTTACATTAATTTAAGCGGCGGGTGGCCGAGTGGTTTGGGCATCGGCTTCTCATGCGAGAGGTCCGCGGTTCGAATCCGGTCGGCGTGTACCAATAAGTTTTTTCTGACGAAAAAATGTAAGTACATACCTACACCTGCTGCTTCACCGTTCGGAACCGGTGTAAAACTGTAGGTCCCTTCCCTTGCCCCTTACTAGGTAGTAGGCTCAAATTGTAGCCGACTGAGTTGCTACCACCGTACTGGATGTAAGATGGCCGCATAGCAGCCTCGGTTGTGTTCTCCTCTAGTCCAGTATAGCCAGCAATCCAGGGAAGTCTCCGGTATGGCACTTACCTTCTCCGAGGTGATATTGGCTGGTCGGAGCATGCGCTTTGGCCCCTCTGACTCAGCAACCATACCGGACATAAAAAAAAAAAAATAATTAAAGACTAAGTACATTTTACCTCTGAACTCTAAAAGTGTAAGTTAATAATGCATGTTGATGTTCAGGTCGCGACCGCGCAAGTACCGCTCCCGCTCGGGATCGCGCTCGCGGTCGGCGTCGTCTGCGAGCGGGTCGGCCGCGTCGCCGCGGCGCCGGCGCTCGGGCTCGGCGCGCTCGCGCAGCCGCTCGGAGGGCTCGCGCTCGTACTACTCGCGCAGTCGCTCCCGCAGCCGCTCCGGCTCCAGGGACAGGTACCGACCTCGCTCCATTGTCCTTGTGGAACCTTTGTCAGCCTCGGTAGTTCAGTGGTTTTTTTTTATTTTTTTTATTGAAAGCACGACTTTGACGCCGAGCCACCTATAAGGTGTCTAACGACGCCCATGGACATTCGGTCGTATGCGGGGGTTGCGAATGCCATGCCAGCCTGACAGGTGCCCATTCACGCCCCTCTTGAAGGACCCGAGACTGTACTTGGGGGGAAATATATGAGCAGGGAGAGCGTTCCAGAGTTTACCGGTTCTGTAGAGGAAAGATCTGCAGAATCGATTAGTACGCATCCGCGGTAAGTCCAGCGTATAGGGATGCAATCGGTGCGGTCGGTCGGATCATAAGCACACCTGAACGCGGTCAGTGGACGGATGGATAACCGCTCGACCGTTGGAGGCAGACCGTAGTTGGAATGCCACATAAAACTGTAGGTCCCTTCCCTTCTTACCTTACTAGGTGCTAGGGTTGATACCACCGCACTTAATGAAAGGTTGGTTGAAATGGCTATGTAAATAGTTTTCCGTCCAGTTCAGTGTAGCCGCACGACCGAAGGGAAGCACTGACATGGCACCTAGTACACCAAGGTGCGTAATGGGCTGACGTCACGGATGTTAGTTTCCATGCTTTTCATGTTGTTTCATGCATTCCAGTTTCCATGAAAAAGAGGATGTTAGTTTTCATGCATTCCAGTTTCCATGAAAAAGAAACTTTTTTATACCTCATTGCATATAAAAAAAATACTATAGAATAGAAAAAAAAGGTCTTGTTATGTATGACTGCGCCCTGTTTGCAAATATGCATCGAGTACAAACAATTTTCTGAATTTTTTCTAACCCGGTATTGACAATTCCCCCGTATCATTTGCATATCTGTATTTTAGGTAATGGTATTTTGTAAATTACGGTACATCCCGTATTAATTCCAGATCTCAATAAAAGTCAGTGGACAAAAGTGACGATCCTTAGAATATTTTTTTTTTACTCTGACGCCATTGTGTTGCTGAACATGCACGGGGAGAGATGCAGTGGGGCTATTCTTTTTTAGTACCGGCCCCACACAGTACAATCAAAGCAATTTCAATCTCATTGTTTTCTCTTCAGTTTGACATCTTAGTCGCTCTTCTTTGTACTCCTTCTAGTAAAATAATATCTTTATTCAAATATGTTTGAACAAATATTCAAGACAAGAAGAGGTCTTATGTATGATTTGTAGATTAAAAAAAAAAACATCTGAGCAGCGAAGCAAGGATTTCCGGATGACGTAGAGGACGGCGTTTGGTCTCTCTCTCTTCACTATATTTTCAATATGATTTGCCCACTTTAAATAATATGATATATTTATCCCAAGGTCTTTTTGAATTCATGTTGACTCTAGGAAGTTGGTTCCATTTTAGCTGTGGTTTTCCGATTCCTATATAATATAATCCTATGAGCTTTATATACACTCCATACCACTCCGTCCTAAGAGAATAAAAAAAGAAAGCAGTTGACTCAATAACTTGAGGGAGTTATTAATTAGGAAAACTTAATAATTCCGTCATACATTTATGCACCTAACAAAACTCTATGTCAATACAGATTCCGTCGTCAATACAACCGTCGCGGGCCGTGGCGCGGACGCGGCGGCTACGAACGTGGCACGTACTACCGACCTCGCTTCCACACGTACAACAATGGAGGTCCACGCGGTCGCGGTCGCGGCAACAACGATTTCCGACGCGATGACAACCGCCGCTTCCAGAATGACTGGCGTGACAACAGGTCGCGCGGCGGGCGACCTTTCCGACCGAGGCGCGGAGGCGGCCAGAGGGGACGACCATTCAGGTGAATTATGCAGTAGTATTGCAGCAGATAGCAGAATTGAATGTATGTACATGTAAAGATGTGAGATATTCCATAAACTGGGAAAATAGGCCAATCTAATTGCATCATTGTTTATTGCCGTACTGATAAAACATAACAATAAGGTTCAATGTGGAACCGTGTAAGTTGACTGACTGAAATTATGCGACATCATTCATGAAGGTGCAATAGATCGAAAATTTGGAGATAATATGTAACGGCCCGGTGGTGTAGTTGGTTATCGCGTTGGCGGCTCAAGCCAGAGACCCAGGTTCAAATCCTGGTAGGGATGTATTTTTTCCAATGATTTTCGATTAGCATTTTTCTAATTAAAAATATATATAAAGCGAGTACATGCTTAGTACTAACATAAACATAAAAGATTATTCTACATAACAATATTATGTGTAATTGTTGCAGGGGTGGATTCCGAGACTTCCGAGACCGGCGCGGCGGCGGCACGGGCGGCCGCTACTCGCGCTCGCGCAGCCCCGACCGCCGGCCACGCTCGCGCTCCTACAGCCCCGACCCGCGCCGCCACGACGTCAAGGATAATAGGGACAGGTTAGTAATATTGTATTCTTAACCCTTGGATTTCCCACTTATTAAATATTATGCTTACACCCCTTGGCTGTCATGCCATTGTCGCCGCGCGAAAATTTGCGAAATTTCGTAAAATAATGTAGTCAGAACAATATACTCAATTTACACTTATTGTCAATGAAGTTATCCACGAAACTATGTAAAAGACGTGAGGATTCACTTATTTAGGGGCACAGCCGAATTTCTTGAACTACAGGAAAAACAAAACACCAAATTTTTTTTTTTTCGAATTTTTTCTAACCTATAATTTACTATTCCAATACACAAATTATATATATCATCTTGTAAAATAACACAGCCACTAAGAGACCACAAACATATAAAAGATGTGGAACTTGAATCCAATTCCCAAAGAAATAAAGAATACCAAGGAACCTTCAGTCAAAAATGACACTACCTACGCCGATCACTGGTTATAACACTGAAAATATTGTGTAATGACGTGTTTAATGACCGACAGCTACTCGCGCTACTCGGAGCGCGACGGTCACCGCAGCGAGGGTGAGTACGAAGAGGAGCGCTACGTGGACCGCAAGGAGTACGACGGTAAATGGGCCGACGGCAACGAACCGGTCGAACGGCCGCATGAAGACAAGCCCGCACCGCCGCCCGAAAAGGAACAGTAAACATCAAATGGCGCACAACGCTCACTTCATTGTTACTGCTTCTCTATACTGACGAACACTTCAAACACCTTGTCTGTCAGATAATGTACCCGTCTGTGTGGGGTGCATGATTAGGGTTGTTGGCAAAATGAAAGATTTTTTACAGATAAATGGATAAATTCAACAGAAATACTGTATAATTTGATGTGTTGCCATTTCTGAAAACATATATTTGTTTTTCTGTCAAAGTAATTATCTTGTTGGGTGTTGGCACACTATAGGTGACGTGTGGAGTACACATACATACATATTATGACAATATCGACATACCAAAATTCCTTCATAAAAATCTATGTTTTAGACCAAATCGCAGGAAGGATTATCTTCTGATTGTGGTTCCACTAACTAGGATTATCTCACAGATATAGAAGATATGATGCATTAATCTTAAGATTAGCAGAATCAGGGGATAAAACTTTTCCCGTATTTGGGCATAAGTATCTGGTAAAGTTTAAGTTAAACTGTGTATCTCAAAATATATAAAAACATTCATATGCATTCAGTCTTGTCCAGATAGGGCTATACGCACAAATGTTGCGTCCAGAAGGAGTTAGGGTAGCATTAAATTTGCTGGATATATGCACTCGCACCAATGTTGTGGGCAAACTGACCACAACAAGTAGTCTCCAGTATCGACTCACCTGAGTCACACGCACGTGTATTGTGTGCGAGTTGAATCTGGCGAAATGCACGCGAATTACGCACACATTTTAAACTTGGACGTTTGTGGATGTATTGCATTACCGCCTTGTACTTACTTCGTCAACGCGTGAATTGATACGCGCGACAGGATTAACCTTTCTGGACAAGGCTTAACTATCCATGAACTTTATAATGAACCTAGACACTAATAGTTTAAACACAGGTTTAATGTAAAAATTATTTTAATTTAGTTCTTAGTTACCTACTACACACATTTTAACATTAAATGGTCAATAAAATAATACATATTTTGTTTCATTATGCGTTTTTGAGCTTTTCGGATAGATCAAGTTTCCAGTACAACAGTACCTGGAGCAAGATAAGAAAATTGGCTAATGTGGCCATGAAGAACTGCATGATGAGGAGACTGTCGGCTGTGAGAACTGCAGAGGTGAGCAGTCTCGCAGCACACACTACAACTGCCAACGCACAGCTCACTGCTGATAGCTGGCCTGTGCTCTTGTTGCGATGGTTGGTTGAACATTGCATAAGCTGTAACAATATTAAACGGGTCGTTCTTCGTGGTCCCACTACTATGCCCCACTGGTGGGACCACGAGGAAATGTAATTCCTTGTGGTCCCACTCAGTAGTGAGTCTACGAGAAATACACTTTGACGTTCCTCGTGGACCCACTGATGAAATTATTTACAAAAACAGGCTGAATAAAAATACTGAAAACTTCCAGAAATGCCAGATCCAAAAGGCAGCCCTGCTCGACACTGCACGCATCGTCTGGAGGTTTCTCTCCCTAGGGCCCGACCATCGGTAGCTTGGGTTCGCCCCGCCGCCGGTGGTGGAAACTCCGTTTATTTTTATATTAATTTCAGGTTTGAATTAAAGAAATGTAAAATTTATATAAAAAGGAACGTGCAAATAAATGGATAATATAATAATGTGAAATAAAGATATAATATAATTTATATTCAGTAAAGTCATTATGTTACCTTTCCTGATAGCATAATCGGCAGACTGCACGCTTTTATGAACCAGAAAACGTTCAAAGGTATAACTCTAACAGCGACAATGGCTACTCCTGTTGTGTAACATGCAGTGAATAGTAGTAGACTGTTAGTGGAGCTTCTGTAAAACAGCAGCAGTGCTGAAATGGCGAACTGTTGCAATGCCAGGATGAGCCCCTCGCCCCAAGCACTGGAAGAGGATAACATTACTCTTTACATTTGACATGTATGTTATGGCGATGGTGATGTATTTTTTATTATTTATTATTTATTTATTATCCTTAAGATGGTAACTGAAGGGTGGTATGCAACGTCTCAAATTTAAAAAACAATCTGGTAGAGTTCAGTTCTGGCTATGGAATCAAAAATAAAAAAAATTAAGAGGAATATAGGTACTTTAGGGCACTCAGCGCGGCTGCGCTAGCAGCGGTTCGGGGTTGTCACTCTAGATCAGTGAAGAGCAGAAATGCAATTCAAGATTGTGCGTTCAGTTTGGCCGGGTGCCTAGTAAAGTTTGTTGGTATACAGGGTGTTCGGCACATCGAACGACTTGGTATTAACTTCATTAAAAATATTTTTTTCTAGAACAAGGATACATCGTAAAATTCAATAAATTTTATTTCGTGCTGATACAAATTATAAACAAAAAAGGTACAAGGGTTTAATGCTGGGATTTTGGTAATTTTCAAAAATAAAGAAAAAAAATCGTATCTCGATACCACGTGACATCTGACAAAAGGTATCATCGGTCAAAACGTGGCAAATGACCCCACTTACCTAAAAAAAAAAAATTTGCCGGTCGATGTGCCGAACACCCATAGTACCCATAGTAACTTCGTTATACCATACTTGGTGTAGGTAATATTTTTTCGTCTTGTATTTTCTTGAAATATGGGTTGCATAGGGTGGACACGAGCGATTGGAGAAACGTAAATATGTCTACTTTAACTGTTAAAGTTGTTTTGTCGCAATTAAGATGCCATGTTGAAAGATGATGCGGGGTTTTTTTTTTTGTATAAGCACAGCACGTAATACCGCGCCCCCTCCTAGAGGCGCCCTAAGCGATAATATTTGAAACCCAATAACTGGACGCAGTGCTACTAGCGCTTCGTATGTGTGTGTGTGTGTGTTAGTATCGACACTACACACAAAGAGGAGCAAGTTAGGCACACGCACAAAACAAATGCACACGCACAACACACATAGTATGTAAGTCATAGGCCACGCCTACAGGCTTCAACGCCGTTGTAGGGAAATCGCGCTCAGGGCGCCTCTAGTAGGGGGCGCGGGCGGGGGTATTCCGTGCTCTGTGGTATACAGAGTATACAGTAAAAGAGTAAAAATTCACAAAATGTGGCCCCATGTTGCGAAGCAGGGAGCTGACACAACCCCACTAATCTTTTTAGTTTTGAAGTCAGGTCCCAATAATAATGTGTATAATAAATAAATGCAGCACAGGGATTTAAGCTGTAGCAGCTTATTTTAGCGGCCTAACTGGCTGAAGTGAACAATTTTAAACTTAACCTGAAAGGATAATTGTTGGCAAATGCATAAGCTGCTCCGGATGTAAATGCAAAGAGCTCCATGTATACAGCACTCATACTGATACCGTGGCCACTCCGATTCTTTGATATTTTCAGTAGCTGTGGCACTTTCATGTATGCGGACAAAATCATTATGAACGCTCCCAGACCTGTGATGGCTGTCTCGGTCAAACATTGTTCTGTAAATATATTAAAATATTTGGCTAAGTACCTTGTACATACTTGATCTTGTTACCTTTGTAAGTACCGTAAGATGGGGTGAAGTGGGCCTAAGTTAGGGTATTTTCCCCTCATAACTATGTAAATTTTTATCAATTCATTCACTTATTTTAATATAGATAATAAAATTAATTACGAATAAACTAACGGACAACATCAAAAGGTAAAAAAAAAGTTATGAAAATCAGAAGCAGAAGCTACGTCGAATGCATAGATCTTGCAAAGAGCGCAGAACATCATCCTAAGAACGCATCCTTCGTCAGCCGCTGTAGCTCAGTGGTGCGGTCAGTCAACGTTGTTAAGCAACCCTGAGCGCGGTCAGTACTTGGATGGGTGACCGCTCGACTGTTGGAGGCTGACCGTGGTTCGGATTCCACATAAATCTGTAGGTCCCTTCTCTTCTTACCTTACTAGGTGGTAGGTTTATCCCGCTCGGTTTGGTACCACCGCACTGAATGAAACGTCGGTCGAAACAACCATGTAAATAGTTCGTTTTCCGTCCAGCTCAGTGTAGCCGACATGAAATTAAGGGAAGCACTGACATGGCATCTAGTTCACCCGGTGTTATGGGCTGACATAACGGATGTTGTAGGTGATGTAGCAAAGTTTCCATAAAAAAAAACGCTCCGTGGTTCTGCAAAAATTTTGTAATATGTGATTATTTTGAAATGCTCCAAGTGTGCCAACGATAAAGGGAGAACTATGCCAACGTAACATCAGTTACACAGCAAGGGCTTATCACATCGACATCACCCAAATCAAATTGCCTCAAGCCTGCTGAACACGACACGCAAATTGTGAACAGAATGTGAAGCGGACAGTCTTTCTGCAAATACCTACCTAACTGAGGAAGCTGTAGGTACATACCTATGTAAGTTACTACCATATGCGCAGCCACATTGATGGATGTGGCACCTTCACACAACATATCCAAAAAAATCATCCATTCGACTAATGGTGTATGAAAAAAATAAAAAAAATAAAAATATGGAATCTGGTATGAGCTAGTAAGACGTACGGTTAAGTTAGAGAGGCCAGAGCACGTGCTCCGACCAATATCACTTCCAGGAAGGTAACTACCATGCCGGAGACTGTTCTTTGGATTATTTTTTATTTATTTATGTTTTTTATTAAAAGCGCGACATATGTGGCGTCTAGCCACCCATAAGGTGTCTAACGTCGCCCTGGATATTCGGTCGTATGCAAATGCGAATGCCATAGATCGCTGGGTATATAAATAACGCTTTATAATTTGTTATGCTATAGATACAGAGAAATGTACTTTTTTATATGTTATTGTACATATTATGTATATACATATAGATGACTATAAAATAACACAGGATGCGTTCTAGGGGGCGACAGGGTAGCCACCTCTCACTTTGGCACGGTCCTTTCACCGAGTCATGCAGCAGGTATCTTGGATTGTCCTAATACTTTGCTAAACGTGGTGGTCGGTGTTGTGCTGTTATTTACAAGAATACTTGCAGCACATCACCGATTACTCTGCTTACCTCGATTGGCGGGATTTAGAAAATAAATGTAAAATTTTCCTATTAGAATAGGACTAGTTATAGGTAGGTACTACTTACGATCTTCGTAGTTAGATTTTTCAACCATTTCAGTATAACACTGTTTAGAAAGAATCGATTGTAACAATTTTGTGAACATTTCAACCAATTTCCAACCTTCAACTATGAAAATATAAAAAAAAGTGCCGTTAAGTGGAAGGAACCAACTGTACCTAATGAAACTTCAGTACTGAATGAGTCGAAACACGAAACAGACAATTTACATCAAAGTGAAACTAAAAGTTATTTCCATTTATCTTACATCAACCGAGACCAAATTGCGTAGGTAGGTACAGTGAGGTTAAAAGTGTAATGTACCATGCATATTTAAGATGTAATATCTCATTGTAAATCACAAATAGTTTAGTAGGATATTTCCAATGTATCTTGACCATAATTGCTTGCTAGATATTATCGAATGTTCTAGAATGACTTAATGGTTAACTGTATCTATGGAATATTTCAACCTACTTTTATTAATATGTTTTGTATAAAGTACCTAATAAGAATCATTTAGAAGGCCCTACTAAGGATTATTGGGTTTTCACTCAATACTTCGGAGACTCTCCTCAAACAACCACCTAGTTTAAGAAGTAAGAACTAACTTATAATTAATTATAATATATATTTAATTTTATAATATTCTACTGTTCTAAGTAAATTGTGCAACTATATTAAGTATATATACTAAAGTCAAGTGAATAAACGTTGTTCTTCTCGAAACTGTTCGTCTGTTGTGTGAATCAAACCCCGTCTGTCCAGTGTAACTAGATGATAAAATATTCTGTGAGAAACTGTAGTTTCTGAGTAGTAAGGCTATGGTTACAATTTGATTCAGTTATGAAATTAAAGATCACGAGTAGGTAGGCTCAATTATACGGTCTATTGCTTATCTTGATTTCGTAAACAGTTTGGCAAGTGTAGGTAAATGAATGAATAGACTTTTATGAAAGGTCAGTGAGGCTGCAATTAAATCAAACTCAATAAGTATTAAGTATTTTTTTATTATCAAAATATGTCCCACTTACACTAACGTATAATAAATACTTCAAATTCAATATCATCTAGATTTCATGCCGACAAATAGTAACAAACGCCAACTATTGAGCCCATTGGAAGTATGAATGTGGGTATCTGGAATGATTTTTTATTTACGCCTTCTTCTTCTTCGAAGACCTTTTGGTTATCTTGTCTGCGTTCCAATACCAGAGGAGTTGAGCGACCAGTACTCCATTGGCTAGAGAGGCAGCGACGTACGTCAGTACGAGAATTGCATCTCCGGTCTCCTGTACCGATGTGAATATCCTCATGAGGGAGCCCACGAACAGCAAGAGACAAGTGATGGCCGACAGCTGGCCCGTGCTGCCGTTCTTGTAGTTAGTCCGCGCTTGTATCAGCTGAAATCAGACCATTATCACTCTTAGGAACCACAGTTAGAAACTGCACTTACTTGCACTACAAATGGTTATATCCCCCAAAAAAATTCACTGTGCCAAGCCATTGTTAGTTAGATTTTTTTTGTTGGCGGATTTATCCGTTTAACTTAGTGGTGACAGAGATGTCTGGCATGTTGATGAAAGTTCAGAATATGTTGGATCATGACAGCAGAAGTGGTATCACAAACAGAAATGGTCACACCAAATGTTCGCACATTTTGCGACCAAGTTATTTTAGTGCATTTTTCTCAGAACGAGAGAGAACGGACGATGATGATTAAAAAACCTTGCCATTGATCTCCTTCACGCCTTGAGAAGCTGAATTGAATGTTCATACGAAAAAAGGTCAGATATTTTGACACAAGGCTCCTTGTTTTTCTTTATTTTTAGGGTTCAGTACCTTAAAAGGAAAAAAACTGAACCCTTATAAGATCACTCCTGTGTCCGTCCGTTCGTCTGTCACAGAGGTTTTCCTGGAACTGACTTAGATAGTCACATAGAAACTTGAAATTTCGCTTAATGATAGATCTTGATGAGCTAGTTTACCATGGTGCCAGAAATGATGTAGGTATAAAAAAACTATTTAAAAAAATATAAAAACTGCCTTCAAAAATGTATGAAATAAAAACAAATCGAACCCTAGAGTTGAAGGCGGTGCTAAAGAAGGCTACACAAATCACAAAGGATATCATCCACTCATGTTTTCTTTCATGCATCATTTTTGCTTGCTTTAGCACCGCCTTAAACTCTAGGGTTCTATTTTTATTTTTTTTCATACATTTTTGAACGTGGTTTTAAATTTTTTTAAATGGTATTTTATTTCACAGTTTTTTTTAGTAATTTTTTGCTATTAATGTACTCGACGGAGTCGCCCGCCTCGCTTTCCAATCCGATCTTAACCAAATTAAAATGGGACCACACGGGAAGCACCGGCTTTCAAATAAAAAAAGAATCATCAAAATCGGTTCACCCAGTCGAAAGTCCTGAAGTGACAAACATAAAAAAAAAATACAGTCGAATAGAGAACCTCCTTTTTTTGAAGTTGGTTAAAAATAGACAGCTATCATCTGGAAGCCTAAAGAAAGCCTACATGTTAAAACTGCAAGTTAAGACTAAAATTATAGACCTTTCCAGCCAGTACAATGGGCACGTTGCTAGCCTGTAGAGACCACAGGACGTCCATGGGTGTTGAAGTCACGAGTGTGGTCACAATTACAGCATACGAGATGACAAATGCGATTGCCGTCTTCGGAGAGCCGCCATAGTGAAACACTAGAGCTGCGATCGCTGCTGTCTGAAGTCCCAAGAATGTACCCTCTCCCCAAGCACTAAAAATAATATTTACAAAAAAAAAAACAACATTAATTATTGTTATTCTTTTCATATGCTATATGGTTGATCAATTCTTAGGTCGATGAGAATTATCTCATAAATGAAAGGAAATATTCAATGGCAATTTTATAGTGCATTTTATTACAACATTATACACAATAAACAATTTTAAATTATTATGCCAATACCAAGTACATGGGCTTCCACATGAACATACCTAAACGGAAATCCCTTAACGAAGCTGTAAGCAACAGATGCTGTTATAGCGAACAACTCCAGCAGAACTCCATATACATTGAGTCCCTTGCTACTTCCGCTAGCGACAATCTTCAACACCTGAGGCAGCTTCACCAGCACCGACCCCGCGATGATGGCGAAACCGAGACTTTTACTCAACGTCGCCTTGAAACAGGCCACTGGAATGAAACAAAATTTTTTTTTTTATGGAAACTGACGCGGTTGGCTACATCACCTACAACGTCCGTGATGTCAGCCCATAACACCGGGTGAACTAGGTGCCATGTCAGTGCTTCCCCCTTTGATCGTGCCGGCTACACTGAACTGGTCGGAAAACACAAACTATTTACATAGCCGTTTCAACCAACGTTTCATTCAGTGCGGTGGTACCAACCCGGGCGGGTTATACCCTACCACCAAGTAAGATTAGGAGTGAAGGGACCTACAGTTTTACGAGGAATCCGAACCTCGGTCAGCCTCCAACGGTCAGCGGTCACCCATCCAAGTACTGACCGCACCCAGCGTTGCTTAACATTCTATTGAAGTGCGACAGTTGACTGTCTGCACCACTGAGCTATCGAGGCTGACCAAAATATATTAAAGATTTGTTAAGATCTCATAACATATTATCAAAAAATTACAGTACCTGTACACTGAAAATTAATCAACTAGGGTGTGCTAGAAAACGTTTGGGGTATTTTCACATAAACATCCACTACCTACACTCACATTTATCACACTGTCTGACAAACAGGGTAAGCTGAGTAATCGGTGTTGGCTGTGCTGCAAGAATTATTTACATGGTGAATTAGTTACAGCACAACACCGCCCACCTAATTTAGCAAAATATAAGAGCAAGATAATTTATCAAACAGCAAGGAGGCACCAAACCTATCAACTACGTTGCTATGGAAGGAGTTATAGTTAGGACCACTTAAATTCAAAGGTTACTAGCGCCAAAAGAGAATAGGTACCGTCAAAGTAATTCTGTTTCAGGAAGTATTCATCGTAACATGTTTCCGACAACAGCGTGAGCGCTGCTGTACGAGCAAACTCGGCCATTCTGCTAACCACCACGTTGTTTTGGTTTCTCACAAGATAAATAAACGCATTCCGTGGATCCGGTGGTGGAACTACAGCAACTAAAGCACAGACAGATTAATTCAAAGAATATAATACTACTGTAACTAAAGCACTTGGCAAAGAGAAATCTTGATAGATTTATCTGTGCTTGTTATTAGCAACTTGATTAGCATTGATAGACAGCACCAACCATGACAGCACAGTTGTTGTTGTTGTTGTTACTGTTGTTGTTTTCGCCATAAATAGGCAGGCAAAGATCATTTTGACCATACAGCCAAACGTCAGCACAGATAGATATTATTTTGACAGATGTCAGTCAGAGTGACATTTAGTGATGAGTTTATACATTAATATCAATAGTTGCTATTAACATCGATAATTGAAAAATCTGAAACGAAATATATTATAATTATAAATAGATTGGGGGGGTTATTTGAATAGCGGGGGTTAGATCGAATATTGCTGGTATGCATATTGTGTAGGCCGAATTGAAAGATGAATTATAGTGAAAGAATTGTTTGCCGGAAATGCGTAGTTTCGGAGAAAAAATTTTTTTTCCCATAGACTCAGCCACCCATACAGTGTGTACAGCAGTGGGGCTATTCTTTTAAAGTACCGGCCCCACACGGTACAATGTAATGTCAAAGCTAATTTTTCTCTCGGTGAAATCGACTATCTAATTAAGTATCTTGTTTAGTTAATAAAAAATCTGTCAAGTGCAAGTTTTACTCGCGCGCGTAGGTTTCCGTATCTATCCGCTATCAATAATATCCGCCTATCCGCTCAGGTGGCATGGTCTTCGAATTTTAATTTCGAAGATATGTAGGACGATCGGAGAGCAGCCTCATTGAGGTCGATAGCAATTTACGGTGGGAAAATGACAGCACCTCAATGAGGTCGTTGGCAATTTAGCGGCTATAACAATGCAATGTATAAAAGCTTGTGGCGCCACCTATTATTCAATAGTGTGACTAATCTATTTTAATGAAACGTTTCTTGTATGGGGGCCCCACTAAATTTTTTACTTTTTCTTATGTTTCTTGTTTGTTGTTTAATCCGCCATAGTAACACATATTCTGTGGCGGATGACGAGAGCTCCGCATCCAGCGCATCATTAGCTTAGGGAAATTAGTATAAGAAATAGAGTAGTAAGGCAGCGGCCGGCGTAGTTATAGAATAGGTTTTCATAAGTTAGCATAGAATAGCATAGGCGCGGGCTAGGTATAAGTAAGATAGCATATAAGTTAGACATAAGTTAATTATTAAGAAATAAATATACATTTTTACAAATCGTAGAATAAAAGTTAGCCTGTAAGATCTAGCCCGTTAGGTTTAATTAGCTATTAAAACATATTAACTAGGTTAGATATAAGTTTATTGAATAAATGAATATATCTGGTCGGCCTTTTACTGGAGTACACACGGACGAGACGAGTGAGGCAAGTAGGGGGCGTTAGAATCGCATAACGGAACGCAGCCGAGCCGGGCGCCTATTGTTTCCGCCCGCTCATAAACCGGATGCGCGAGCGCGCCGAGCGGAGCGGGCGGTTAGTCATATAAATATAGGTGCTATTGCGACCGGCTCGGCAGACCGCAGCGAGCAACCGGAGAGAGAGGACCACTAGCAAGAGCACCAAGAGCAACAGGAAGACAGCAAGAGCCAGCAAGCTACATTCCCGCCGAAGCGGTCGAATCGTCGTGCCTACGTCGAGCTTGCCAGTGCTCTATCGCCGTCCCTCTCTCTCCGCTGCGCGTCTCACGCTTGCGTCGCCCCGCACAACCGCAAGCCCGCCGTTTGCGTCCGTGGTTGCTCCGGTAACAGGCCGCCCTGTTTCCGTACTGAGCACCGGCGTATTATTTCGTGCCCATTCGTTATCTCCCGTACGGCGTGTCGTCGACCGAGTGGCCGGGCGTCTTGCCGATCCCAGCCAGAAAATACAGTCCACCGCTTCCCGAGCGTCGATCCGGAACATATTCTGTGAAAGTTTTAACCGGCTACCTATTACGGCCCAAGAGATACAGCCCTCGGACGGACGGACGGACGGACAGACAGACGGCGGAGGCTTAGTAATAGCCTTCCGTACGGGATACGGAAACCTAAAAAGGGTGTTATCAACTTCAGAAGATTATCAAACAAACGGCAGGCATTCGAAAATAATTATCGTAATCATCCATTTCATTGTGAAGTCGAATTTCATTTAACATATTTTTATTAAACCAAGCGCTAAGATAATGGCCACACAATCTTTAATAATGTTTTCTGTATCCATTAACTAACGTCCTCACTGCACGAAGCACGACAGAATACTGACGTGATAAATATTGTATTGTACGTCTAGGGCATGGAGTTGGGGAAGATTGTCTAGGGTGGTCTAGGATACTGAATGTTTTCAGTATATCCATCAATACGGATCGTGAATGGCCGACTTCTTTTAGGTCGAGGCATTTCAAATTTTTTAGTTAAAATGTTACTATTTCCTCTTAGTTCAGTGTTTCTCTGGTACTCAAACTGCATGTGTTATTGGACAGATTTAACTAATAATTACTGTTCTGAGAGTTCTGAGAATTACAACGCACTTTGTATCTTCTCGATCGGACTTGTAGATCCCGATATATTTAAGTTTTAGTGGAGCAACTTAGAATTGTTTAACTAAAAAAACCTAAAAAAAATCAAAAAAACACCTGGTTTGCTGGGATTGGTTGAGTGGTTCGTGAGTTAGTGGTATGCCGAAAGTACATTAAAAATGACGGGGGATTTTTGCAAAATGGCACGGGTAAGTAAGACATTACATTATTATGGATTCGATGTCAAAAAATATATAAGGTGTTTCGTTAGTCATGTCAATAACTTCGGGAGGGTTACATATGCACTCAAACAAACACTTAACGCAAAAACAAAAACATGTTTATAGGAGCATTTTTTCTCCTAACAAAACAATAAAATCAAATAAGTAGCTGTAAAAACCAATCATAGTGACCTTGTGACTCACTTACAACAAGCAGCTGTTCTGCGTTTGAACATAGTACGGTCATTGACCCCGTACAATGCATGTTACCTACTGTTACACACAGGTTAATGTTTAGTTAGCAAACATGTTTTCTTTTTCTCGAAAAGTAATGCTAAAAAAATTTAAGTTTTGTTTGCGTAACCTGTTTATTTGAGTGTGTATGTAAACCTCCCGAAGTTATTGACATGACTAACGAAACACCTTATATATTACAAGGTCACACATCAGCTTTACATTTATGTTCATCACTTTTCCCAATTTTTGACGTGATGACTTCACGTCTTATAAATTGATGAACACCGGCTGCACACACGAAAAAGTGTCACGTTCCATCTGAACCTGTGTGTGCAAGCGAGAGCGCGTAACAAGCGATAGAGAGGCATATAAGGAGAGTAGGAAATACAAAATATATTTGTCCGTCTTTGTGTGACCGACCAGACGTCCTAACCACCCGGCTAAATCTATCATGTACTAGCGAAGCGAATTCGGTCACCAGTAGGTGAAGATTTCATGGCGTTGAGTCTTTTGGAGCGACATCTAGCGTCAATATAGTAAATGAAATACTTCAGCGGTAGTTTACTTGATTCGCAGTTAGGTAGGTGTTGCAACGTTGTAGTATGCGCTTTGATATGTAGATGGCGTAAATTAAAAGTGTATAATATTATTAGTTTTTAAGTACTCACATTTGCGATTCAGGAATTTAACTTCTAAGCACGATAAAGTATTATAAACTGATTTTGTATCTGACTTCGCACTTTATATACTTTATGACGTCATCACGTAAAACTATCGTCCGTAAACCGACTTTACAGTCAACAAATTTTTTCTAAACTTTATTCTTCTTTCCCTACAAAATTTAATACTTTCGGTATTTTATCATAAAATTAATATGATGAACTAATTGATATCGTTTTTCCAAACCTCCCCTTGGTGTCCTCAAATAACTTAAACCACGCAGTATGACTCAGAACCGTAGCCTTCCCTACAATAGGGAGAATAAAAAAATGTAATACAAAGACACTATATATACTTGTATCCTTCAAAACAAAATGGCGCTGCATAGTGCAGGCAGGCAGATGCGAACCATGCATTATACGCTGAATAGGAGTTACTAATTTTGGAAGTTATTTGCAGAATAGTGTGTTGTACTGTCTTTCTGTGCCTTGATCAACGAAGATTTAGTGCGTTAGGTCGAAGAATCTACAAGCAATCTACGAGCACTATCTACAAGAATACGGCCACTGTAAAAAACATGGGACGTTCGCGTTCCCGGAGCAAATCTCCGCGCCGGCACAAGAAGCATTCGCGCAAGAGAAGTCGTAGTGGCTCGCGCGCGCGGTCTAAGCTCTCTGACAAATTGCGCGATCGCAGCAGTAAAAGGTATTGTCGCTGTAGATGCCAACGTATGCCCGCAGTCCTTATACTCGATTTCTATTTTCTACTAAGTACCTGGTCTCTAAACTGACTACAATCCGAAATCTGATCACATCACTATTCATGTTCATGTCCAGCGAGAGCACCGAACTAGATTAACCATTGGGCTGCCGCAGTTATAATAATGCCTACTCCACTTGACTCCATGACATTTTCGCCGCGCGGAGAATCAGCGCTATCAACAAAAACTCAAATATTTCGTAAAATAATGACGTCAGTTCAATAAGCTCAATTTGCGCTTATAGCGAATGAAATTATAAAAAAAAAACTATAAAAAAAAGGGAGGATACACTATATAGAATAAGACGTGGGCGTGGATAAGTAGAGGGTCACGTCGCTAGCAAATTGCTGGTAAGCTTATTGTGTAGACCGAAAAGCACCAAAACATTTATTTTGAATAGAAATTCATGCAAAAACCACACGCGCCGCCTCAACATTAGGTGAAGGGTTCATTTATAGAAGATGCGTCGCGCGACGCATCTTCTATAAATTAACCCTGGCTATTTTTCTAAACCAAAATTTCCCCCCAAACCACTTCCCTTGTTTTTACATACATTTATATACAAAATCAATGTTTTGGTGCCTTAAAAAAATATATTTTGTATGAAAAATTAATATTGTATGGGAAATTTTTTTTCTCCGAAACTATGCATTTCTGGCAAACAATTATTTCACTATAGTTCATCTTTTAACTCGGCCTACACAATAAGCTTACTACCAATTTGCTAGAAAGGATCCCCTCTTCTAATCCACACCCTAAGACATATTTTTTTTTAACTTCAGGAAAAACAAAATAGGCCCGAACTTTTTTTTCAGAATTTTTCTAGTCTAAAATTGACAATTTCCCCATACAAATTGCATATCATGATACCATTGTGTATTTGAAGAATCTATCACTTCAAATAATGTAAAGGAAATATAGTAGAACTACCATGTTACGGTTGACTAAAATACATGTGCGACATAAGTGTTGGAATATTCGTACCATGTGTTCTATGGGGAAGGTAAAGGATTTTTATTCATGAATCTGCCGTACTCACTCGTTCTATCAAGAAATACTCATTGAATTCACCATTTAATAATATTTTCGATGCCCGCTCATGCCACCTTGGCCGCGCTGGGATTTGACGCGCCGACCTTGACAAAAACTCAAATATTTAATAAAATAATGAAGTTAGATGAATGAACTCTTCTTCTTTTTTTTTTTAAGTTGGTAAACAAACAAATAGGAAATTCGTTTGGTATCCAGTGATGGTGTTGCACCGTATACATGTATAATTTAATTACTTACTATTACAATAAACCTAAATAATTTTGAAAAGAACTAAATAAAGTTACTAGTTAGCATGCACAAATTATGGTAGATGCACAAATAAGAAGATGAAAGTAAATAAAATAAAATGTTATACATTTATCTTTAGTCTTTTTTATAAATTTTATACATTTTATAAATTTTAATATACACGTTGTTGCAGTTGCCCCCGTAATATTTTTAACTGACGTAAGGGGGTTATTCTATATGTGAAATTAAACAACTTCTGTGGCTAAAAAAAAATTTTTTAAAGAAAAAAAAATGTTTTTCCTTACAAATTTTAACTACCTACCCACCTGTTCTCAAAATGCAAGGAGAAAAAAAATTTTTTTCTTCAAATTAAACAGTCGTAGAACAAAAGTTGTTCTATTTCACGTAGAGAATCACCCCCTTTCGGGTTTTACGGTTGGGGTTGCAACACTGTGTATATTTTATAACATGAAAATTGTTAGTACACAGTGTGGTTTGTATGTTAGTAGGGAGCGGAATTTTAAAATAATGTAAAGTGGCATATACCTAAGGACGGGGAATTAACCGCGAGGGTAATTGGACAACCGAAGAGATCAGTGAATGTGTCATAAAAACTGACACTACTGTTAATTCCTTGGCGCATGTATGTGACACTGGAGAGTGCTATCCTACGAAGTCCAGGTGGTGAATGGCTTCCGACTGTAGACCACCGTATTCCCATACGGCGGGGATCTACCAGGGGGACAGTCTGAATCCTCTTTGTTTCTGTCTGGCTTTGAATTCTTTTAGCACCCTGTAATCAGAAGTCTGAATGGTCGGACTCACTCCGAGGACGAAATCTATCTGGGAATATCGGAGGCTCTCAATATAAGTGATATGGGCAAGAAAAAATCAGTTACCCACTCAAGCTTAAAATACACTGTTTGAATATTGGGAAAAGGCTAAATTATACTTCTCAAAAAAGATGAAGCTATGCTTTTCTCGTTCTGATTTACTTTGTTGCCAACATTGGAGAAAAAATTAACGAACTTTCCATTTCTCCTACAGAGCACTTCTGTAGGAGAAATTCACTCTTTCTCCACCAAAAACTGACACTGTTGGCTACATCACCTACAACATCCGTGATGTCAGCCCATAACACCGGGTGAACTTGGTGCCACGTCAGTGCTTCCCTTCGTTCGTGCCGGCTACACTGAACTGGACGGAAAACAGAAACTATTTACATAGCCGTTTCGACCGACCTTTCATTCAGTGCGGTGGTACTAACCCGGGCGGGTTGAATCCTACCACCTAGTGATATAAGAAGGGAGTCATATCCCTTAGTCGCCTTTTACGACATACACGGGGAGAGATGCAGTGGGGCTATTCTTTTAAAGTACCGGCCCCACACGGTACAGAGTGTATAAAATTCGACAACACACAATTTGGAATTAAAACAAAGGTCAGTGCGCTGTAAGGTATAGATAACTCTGTGGGAAATGATTACAACCATGCTGAATTAGCTATAGGTGTTCATATTAATTTTGTTCCAAAATGTTTTTTTCCTTGCCTAACGAATCGCGCCCGCCAAAAGTTGGCGGCATGTGGTCGTGTATAGCTTCGGCACTCTCAGGTCGACTCACCGAGGACCGAGTTGGACTTCCTGAACAGAAAGGTCCGGACATCTGTTGAGGAAGACTGAACCGACTGACCAACTCACTTTATTGCAATGTTGCGCAACGAATGACCATCTCAATCATAAACCTTTATCTCGTCTGTTACAAAAAGCACTGGCTACCAACGTTGCATGTTTATTTCCCACTACCACTGGCCATAACTGATAAAACAATTTTTATCTTTTTCGATTAACATTGCAGAAAGAGATCTAACTCAGTGTCTTCGACCAGCAGCAGTGACATGTCGATCGAAGGAGCCAAAACTCACAGGAAGAAGTCGAGGGGCCGCAACAAGATGGACGAGGTGGACCGGCTAGCGGAGATGGAACGGCAGCGGAGGGTGCGGGAAGCTGAGCAGAAGGTACGAAAGGAAAAGAAGGTATTTTTATTTTTGTTCCTGATCTGGTTTCCTATGTGGTTATATTTGTTAACTAGAGGGCGCATGTACAATGGACTACTTAGAGGTCCCAGTCACTGGCGGCTGGTCCTAAAGTGCGCTCGTTCGCCGCACTACCATACCACGAGAAGTCTTCACTTCACTCAAAATAAATAATATCTCACAACATACCTATATTAAAACGATAAAGATCGTACTCCAAATAAATATGAATGTGAATTCGACCTTATTTTATAGATCACAAGGCACTTTTTTGCGAGTATACGCGCGCCCCGTGCGGAATCGAAAACGCATGCGGGTCTCCCATACTGAGTGTATGGGGATCGGCAAAACACCGCTGGCGCGTGAAGCAAAAGATACTTCATAGAAATAGTATGGGCCGAAATGGAGTACTGCGCGCACGAGCGCCAAACAAGGACGCTATATCATGAATAGCCGCGCGTGCGACACGTCGCGAGCGATTCGTTTTGCACGAGTCCGTCCAACCAGAGTCAGCGCGATGTCACATACCCGTTAGCGTGCGAATATTTAAAATGGGATATGGTTAGGTTTTGTGCTTTCTGTCACGTGATACTGTGAATTAAGTGGTGCCGATATTTGCCTAAGAGTTGGTTAGAGGTAAGGCTTTACAATCAGGTGATCCCGGGTTCAATTCCTACTTTTCAAATGCTTTAATTTTTATATATTTTTTAAGTATTTTTGGGACATTAATACTGTTTTCTTTTTGAAAGCTGCAGTAGTGTTGTGGTCTATGGGTGTGTTCATGAAGGTACTAAAAATGAGTTAAAAAGTTGTTTGGATTTTTTTTCTTATTTTTTGCAACTCATTGAGTGTCTTGAGAATATTCATACTAGGTTGTAGGTGATGTAGCCAACCGTGTCAGTATCCATAAAAAAAAAAAAGGTACGTACATAATAAAACGCAGGCGTTTAAAAAATTCAGAAGTCCCGATCTTAAAATAACATTACGGGAATGTGATGGGAGGTATTTAAGTAGGTAGGTACTTATCGCACTACCGGTCACTGAAGTCACCAGCCGCCACTGGTCCCAGTGCAGAGAATAGGGCAAACAGAACAGTACTGGGATTCATGAAGATTCATGCAAGTTTGTTTGGCGTGGAGTTCTTTTCTCCATTGTTCCCTCTCTCTTCACAATCACACTCGCTTTCTCGCTCTTATGCTTACGTTTCCGTTTCTTTCGCACAAGTTTCGCCAGTGAACAGTGAAGAATAGATCCCCTGAGCCTAACGGACGACTGAATATAGGATATGATACCAGAACGACAATACTTTCTGAATCTTCTTTTATTGTGGTTTTTCATTTTAATGTAGATTTGTATCCCTATTTTATTTGTATTCAACGTAGCACCCGTAAAAAAAACAAAAACAATCCTTCAAAGCAAGGAAGGTGCCAAAATAGTTTGTTTTTTTTTTATAAAAAAGCAACATATTTTTTTTATGTGGCCTACCTGCTGAATAGGTTGTGGTCACCCATGCTATAAAATATCTCACAAATTTTATGAATCAAATTATTTTAAATGTATCTCACCCAACAAACACACAAAGTCATGCATGATTATGTTGTGAAGTGTAAAAATTATGAAAATCACCCTAGCTAGAAATACACCTGACTAACATACACAAGTCTGCCGGCCTACTGTGTGGTACACGATAGGCGACATTATTATGTTTGCCTATAGGCAGTACAACTTTTTGTGAAATGTTCTTAGGGCCTTATGAAAATCATGACGGGCCGCAGGTTGTGTACCATTACTTCAATCGAACAGTGAGAAGGTTGATTGATGAATCATTCTCCTTCAGTGACAACAAAGTTGTGGAGTGATAGTTTAAAAACAGTTGTTGAATAAAGAATCTCACTATACACATATTCTATACATTTGTCAATGTATGAACAATGTTGAGTGTTGCGGAGAACACAGTTGTAGATGTACGCTCGGTATTGCAGGTAGTGGAGGAGGAGGCAGCCAAGAGAATAGAGCTGCTGGTGAAGAAGCGTGTGGACGAAGAGCTGGAAAAGCGCAAGGATGAGATCGAACAGGAGGTGGCCAAGCGTGTGGAGGAGGCCAAGCGACTCATGGAGAAGGAAATGATGCAAGAGCTGGAGCGACAGAAGGAGCGACAGAGACAAGAGGAGCAGGCTCGCCAGGTGACCGTGTCGTTCCCTCCCCGGCCGTGTGCGGGCGCAGCGGCCGTGCCGCCCTGCGCCCGCACACAGCCCCACCCCACCACACCCCCCCCCCTCTCTCTCTCTCTCTCTATCTCTCTCTCTACTGCTGTGCTGGTCTCATGTGTCTCTGCACTTGCTTTCATCACGGGCCCGCCCTAGCCCCCATACATTGTCCACACAGATTTTATCTTCGATGATTAATAACAGAATTCTTTCGATCAAATTTGTTAAAGGTCCGGTCGGCATGTCTAGTTCGAGAGATTTTGAGTGAACTTTCCGATTCGAATTTCAATCCGTTAGTTCCTCGGAGGGAAGAGACTTTAAACGCGCTATTCACGTGTACGTTAAGAGGACATTAATTTTTGGCAGTGTGTCAACTTAGATGTGCCCAATTTGTTTTGAAGAATGCTTCCCATTTGGAATTAGCTTGTAAATTATCCCGTACAGCGACTGGCTAGCATTTTATTTAAAATGTTAAACTTGACTGTTTACGGCAGTCATATAGTCGTTAAGTCAGGTCAGAAGACAGATCAAGACCCAGAATGCAGACTTTTACGCCGTCCACCGCTTTGAGGATCCTGTCGTGGCCAGTAAAGGTATTTGCATTGATATTATTTCTACAAGTCTACTTTTTACATTCTAATATTATAGATTTGTTTTTCGACACTAGATAGGGGATAATGTGTTTTTAATTTCAAAGTGAAATGAATCTTTGGTTCTACCTACAATGGAACTAAGTATATTTCAACATTCCGTGGTGGTTGTGTAAGCGCATTAGTTCGCTGCTTTATGTGATAGATAAATGTCCTGGGTAATATTGTTACCACGCCGGATATCTTACAGGGTAATCTGTATAAAAAAACGAAGTAGATTACAAAAAGAATGCTGACCAAATAGGAAAAAAAAAATTAGAGTACTCCATAATTTTTTTGGTTTTACAATTTACAAATTAACATAATTTTTTGGAATCTACTTAGTTTTTAATACAGATTACCCCCTGATCTGATCCGGCATTGTAACAAAATCACCTAGTCTATATAAATACACAGTCTATAAATGAATTGAATGTCAATTAGTTACCTATTGAACAAACATATTTTTATATTTATTGTCCACTATTGCGCTTAACACAGATCATAAATTTAGCTGCATATTGAATTGTCAACCTGACACAAATTGGTTTATATTCGTTCTTTCATAAAACACGTTGAGTGTTGATAAAGGTTTCCTGAGCGATGGGGCCCTTTTCCATGGCAATGATTTTCGCCACTCATGAGTATGGTGATAAATCAATTGCATTACACTATGCTACATGAAATTATTTGTAATCTACCACCAAATCTGTAACCAATTGATGAGCAAGAATCGATCCTCAAGTCCACTGTGCACATCTCGTATTATTGCAGAGTACGCTAATGCCCATTTTCATCACCTCTGGTTATCTCTAATCCAACACTTATTTGTCGGTTACAGTGACATTTCTCATACTTTTGACAGGAGATAACTGGCAGCTACACTGTAGTAAGTGATAAAACAGACAAGCTATTTTGCCTTAGGCCATGCTACAAACCTCGGTTTCCCATACTGACGTAAATGTACGTTTACTTCAACTATATTTGGCATAGAGTAAAGATTTGATTCTGTGGCGACGTTTCTGAGTTGGCTGCATCTTATTTAGTTTTACATCTGTGTAATATATAAATCTTATTATTTTAATTTCGTTTGTTGCACCCTCCCTAGTCTATGTTAAAAAAGGGTAGACTGGCAGAAAATGCCATATGCGTTACGTATTTGTTTACCCTTTGTACGATTTATGTGCAATATAAGTTCTTTTGATTTGTTTTCCTTTTATGCTTAAAATCTGCACTTACATAGGATCACTTTAAATATAAAATTTAATTTAATAACATATTTTTTATATGTAGGTAATCTTATTCTGATAAAATTGTTCCTACAGACAGGACAATCTTGATTAGAAAGATAAATACAAAATAACATTAGTACTCTGTGCCAAATAGTTTTGAAATAATCAACTGATCAAATTAACATGGGAGGCGAGTGCACATACTCTCTTATGTGCTCAAGACTGACTAATGAGTTCGCCTGCCGTCAGAAATTTATCGAGTGCGCAGAGTTCTATTACCTACTGCTGCCACCAATTCCAAATCAATTTTATTGTGTCCTTCACAATAAAATTGATTTGGTATTGGTGGTTAGTATCAATTAAATTTTCATAAGATTAAGATAGTATCATATTAGGTTCAGAATGTAAATACTGACAGATTTTCCAGTCACACTGACCGTAGGCGCTGATCGGCGAATATGTATTATTAATTTATTACAGTGATGCTACATTAAACTGTCAGCGGTCAGCACCACACCGAGGCCGCGTGGCCGAGAGAGAGAACTGCTAGTGAGCGTTGCAGCGTTACGCCGATTGCACATTCCGTTGAGTACAGTCGAATTGAGTGGTCATATTGACTGATGAGTGTAACGATGAAGTTCACTTGAGAAAATGTGTGAAAGGCACCGACCTGGTGCACATATGGCAAATGGCCCTTTTAGCGCAATAAAAATACTTGTTCATACAATAGTATGTGTATTTCCTTGTATTTGGTAGAAATTTAATTGCAAAGGCTAGATAAGACAACGCCTGTTAGGTGCGGACATTGTTTACACACAGAGGATTCCGTAGCCGTTTCCTTCTTATACACATACTATCGATTAGGCGGTCGCACAGTGTCACGCACCGCAGTCCACTAAAATGCTACTTTCTGATTAACCTTTTAATAGTTTTAATGCTAAATAAACCAATTTATGATATTTTTAGATTTATTGAGATATATAGACAAATTGTACCAACATTTTACTCTCAAACAAAGAAAAAATAAATTCTGACACCAGGTTCCTTGTTTATTAGGTTTCCGTACCTCAAAAGAGGAAAAAACTGAACCCTTATAGGAGTGTCTATCTGTCCGTCTGTCAGCTTATTTTCTCTGAATCTATTGGATGAAAAAAGTTGATATTTGGTACATCAAGAAGCCGCTAAATTGAGCATATTTAAAATGTTGTAAGCTAAATTGTTGAATTCTAAAGTAATCACCTTGGAGAGCGCGTGTGACAGGCAGACGGACAGATAGTCGCACACCTGACTGATTTTATAAGGGTTCCTGCCATCCTCACTGGCTACGGAACCCTGGAAATGAAAGCCTTGACGGAATTAGGAGGTGGATGACACAAGAAGAGCACGGCATTTTAAAAAAATTATGATGTTTTGATATACTATAGGTGAATAGCATATTATTTGTAAATTTAATAGCTAAATTTGTCATTATTACATAGTTTAAAACTGCATACCTATAGATTTGTACAACTTGTTGATCACACGAAATTAGTAAAAAGTCTGCCAGCCTAAATTAACGAATATCGCTTATTTGTCGTTCATTTTTCGTTGATTTGGTAATATGCATATTGAATCTCTCATTGGAATACGTAAATATGTACTTTGCGTTTCTTATCGTCCAAGCCAAGAGGATATTTTAAATGTCTACAAAAATTAAATGTCTGTAAATTTTCTACAATAATTTAACCTCAAAGAAAGGTTGTTTGCAAGTAAGAGCTGTGTTTAGCTCTAGTTAGTTCTAAAACTATACTATAGGTAAGGTAGGTAATATGGTGCTTATTATTAAAATATGCGCTATAAGAGCGCTGTGGTCTGAAAGAAGATATAGTGACATGTATTGAGAAAGAAATAATGCTTCGGTGGTTCGGTCATGGAGGAAGAGTTAGGAAGGGTCGCTCTAGACGCACGTCATGTCTTCTCTTGTCTCAAATCGGGTACCTTTCAGCGACTTTTTCAACTTTGGGAATTGCCAAAAATCTGAAGGAAGAAATCAGTCGGGAGAGTATCTTGTATGTCGAGCCTGACGAACCAGGGGTATACTGTGTTTGGCCCAGAAATGCTGTATCAAATGGTAAGAATGGTAGGGTGCATTATTATGGTGGAGCTGCCAACTTGTCGCTGCCCACATGCCGACCGTTTGCGTCGCACAGCATCACGAAGGCAGTCAGTCAGCGTGTAAGTGTCTACTGCTCGACATACGCCTCTCCAATTTTCCTCCAGTACCTAATGCAATGTAATGGTAGTACTCCTTAGTAATGTAATGCAATATCGCTGCTCAAGTTGTTCTGTCATTTCAATACAATTAAGAATCCGATGGGCACTAACTACACTGGTTATTCACACATGCGTATAACAGTTCCTTACATATAATCACTAAACGACACCTCCCACACTTTATTTGTTTACGCAGAAAAAAATGAGGTTCAATACTTTTTGAACAGAGTAGTATATTCGTTGCCCAGAACTTATTTCAATAGTAAAACAATGTTTATAGGGGATTTATTATAGGTATCATTTATATATTTATAATTTATCGTAATTTTTTTTTCTATTATTTGTTTCATTTGTTTTGGCCTGTTTGTTCATGCCTGAGACTGACAATGTGACATCAGCCACTTACGCAGACGACATGGCGGCCCTTGCTAACCATTCTAGCGCAGCAATGGCGTCCAGTATACTCCAGTCTCACCTGGACAAAGTGGACATATGGCTTGAAAAATGGCGGATCCGAGTCAGCGCACCCAAGTCTCACCACATCACATTTTCACTTCGAGTCGGCGACTGTCCTCCTGTGAAACTTGGAAGCGAAACCCTACCACACACTAGCTCCGTGCGTTATCTGGGAATGCACTTAGATAGGAGGCAGACATTCAAAGAGCACATCAGGTGCAAAAGACAGGAACTGAACCTACGGCTCAACAAACTGCACTGGCTGATGGGCAGAGCCTCTAAACTGAGCACATCCAACAAACTCCTCATCTACAAAGCGGTCATCAAGCCGGTGTGGACATATGGCATACAGTTGTGGGGCACTGCAAGCAACAGTAACATTGAGATCTTGCAGAGATTCCAAAACAAAGTGCTTCGAAACATATCAAACGCACCATGGTTCTCTAAAAACGATGACATACACGAGCATCTCAAAGTGCCGAGCGTAAAAGCTGAGATCCAGTCGAATTGTACCAGATACAAGACGAGGCTAAAAAATCACCCAAATATCCTGGCCACGGCACTCCTGGACCACACCGGCCCTGGAAGGCTGAAACGACACCAAGTGTTGACCCTAGATGTTCGACACTAACAACCAAAAGGGAGAGCCGTCAATAGATGGCCCACCTCAAACGCCATACCCCAAACAACAAATAATCTGCTTATGGTAGAGTTCCGATGGCAGATGGCTATATCAGAAAAAAAAATTGTTTTGGCCATATCCCCAGAACCACTAATCATAGACCTGTCGTGTTGCTACTCAAAGTAGATATCTCGATTAGATCTACCCATCTATCACATGAAAATTTGTTTTGGTCATATCTCGAGAACCGCTGATCATAGATCCATCGTGTTGTTACTCAAAATAGACCTCTCCATCAGTTCTACCCATTTTAAGTAATTTTTTATTGTTTGTGTTCACATGACATACGTGTGATGGATGATGATGGATGATTAAATAATGTTTCTTCTTGTCTTCTTTGTTCTTGATTTTTTTTTTCATAAGTAACTACATAAAGTAAATGCGCGGTGTACGACACGAGACTAAAACGAGTCGGGACTAAGAGGTCAGCGCTGAGCAGCTACGTGTCGTCGTCAGCGCCGATTTCAGCGTGATTGGAAAATCAACCTAATTTTTTTTTTTTTTTATGGAAACTGACACGGTTGACGTGACATCACCTACAACGTCCGTGATGTCAGCCCATAACACCGGGTGAACTAGGTGCCATGTCAGTGCTTCCCCCTTTGATCGTGCCGGCTACACTGAACTGGTCGGAAAACACAAACTATTTACATAGCCGTTTAGACCGACGTTTCATTCAGTGCGGTGGTACCAACCCGGGCGGGTTAAACCCTACCACCAAGTAAGATTAGGAGGGAAGGGACCTACAGTTTTACGAGGAATCCGAACCTCGGTCAGCCTCCAACGGTCAGCGGTCACCCATCCAAGTACTACAACAACTACAACCTAATGGCACAATAAAATTATACAGACAAAATAATACAAAACTATATTTGATTGATGTCCTGGCTGAATCACTGGGCTTTCGTCGGTGCGCGGTGTATCGATGACTTTGACTTTGAAGACAAAAACAAACAAAATTACTATACTAACATATTACGTGTGCTGGTAGCACACATGTTAGTATAACATTTTAGTCTAAGCATACCCTCCTTCTTATTTTGCCTCACTCTTCATTTTGACCTATTTTTCCTCCACACACTGGCTTGTGGAGAACTATACACGTTTTTTACGCTGGCACTGTAGCTGTCCAGTTGAATTGAAAATTGTTGTCATGGAAAAGTGGCCCAGATGCAACAAATTTGTACTGCCAGTTAATCAGCTACGATTTGATTGTACAATGTTTGTCACTTTGTCGTAAGTTTAGGCTCAGTGTGTGCATTTGCTGTTGTCATCCTAGTGTGCAATATCGAAGCAATGATATTGCATTTGTAGCATTAGGATGTCTCAGATGTGCTCTCATTCAGTTTGGATGCAGCTATTAATGAATGTTATTTTATCTGACAGGAGGAAGAAGCACGTAAAAGGAAAGAACTGGAGGATATCATGGCCGAAAATAATAAGAAAATCGAAGAAGCTCGCCAGAAATTGGTATGTTAATGTAATGTTAGTTAAACCTCATCGGGACAACGTTAATATCATTTACACCGCATTTCATGCAAAATATTGGTATATCAGACTAGCTTATTGCCATAAATAAGGCACTATGTTCTAGCTAACCTTTAGGATGTGAGAGTTGTCGTGTACCTAAAAATAGAATGCATAAAATGAGTTTTTTTGAAGACATAAACCTAAAGAAATGCATGCAATCCGATAATACAGCCAAAAAAGGAGAATATGATGTTTTGGGCCCACCCCTCAATAGAAATAATAATATTATATACCCAAAGGATAGGTATTTTTCAGTACAGTATAAGTTAATGTGATGTCCTATCTCAAATGTAGATCAGCCCTGAGTTATGCGCTCTAGAAAATTATCATTATTCGACATCTAATGCTCATTGTTTACTTCTTAGTATTACAAATTATTTAAATTTTCTTGAAATCACATCTAATTGACTGAGACCAAGTGGAGAGAAATGTGTAAATCTATATTATTGCTGTTGTTTGACTGTATGATGAACTCACTTTATTTCTATGGTTTTGTACCTAAGAATTTCGAGGCACAATTAATCAATCATTGCTTTCAAGTAAAATGATTTTTTGACAGTTCTACGTATAAAATAAAAAGTATTAGAATATTACAGATCTTCCAAGACAGTAAAATGGCGAGTAGTCAAATATTAGGAATGTGCCTTAATAGTAACTATACTTAAAAATACATATCCAGTGGTTTATCATATACTGCTGAGGGTTGGGCCCAGGTCTCATACATTTTGGCCCATTCTCCTTTATATCATTCTCATAGAAATCACTAGCCTTGGCCCGCGGCTTCGCTTCGCGTGTTTAGGGTTTTACCCTATTGCTAACAGCGCAGGCTGCTGATGACGGAACATTATGATTTAACCAAAAACCCATCTCGAGAAGTGTGACAGAATGTAACAGTGAAAACCATATGTAAATCGATAAAGTTGTTCTCGAGTTATAAGGAAGGATATTCATATATTGACCTTTTCTACCTCCTCACCACACACACCGGGCAGGGATTGTATCCCTACACGCTGGACTTAACGCTGATGCGTACCAACCGGTTCTGCAGATCTTTCCTCTATAGAACCATTAAACTCTGAACGCTCTCCCTGCTCATATATTTCCCTCCAAGTACAGTGTCAAGTCCTTCAAGACGGGCGTGAATAGGGACCTGTCTGGCCGGCATGTCATTAGCAACCCCCTTATTGGTGGTTCGTCGCCACATGTCGGGCTATCAATAAAAAAATAAATTGACGTACATTACACTGTTGGTCGCCTGTAGAAACTTTGCTTTATTATCACCAAGCCATTCATCTGTGACGTTGAGAGGATTGTCTTTTACATAATGACTATTGTCCAAAAAGTGTCACACTTTCAATTATGTCCAGTTCAACACAGGCGATTGTCCCTAATGTATTAGCAGGCCCCCTCACACACACAAATCGTGTGCGTACATAGTGTTGATTCCGAGCTATAGTGTACGTACATCAATATGATATTGGAAATTGCTTCAACAGGCGGAGGAGCGCTTGGCCATGATTGAGGAACAGCGTAAGATGGACGAAGAGCGGCAAAAACTTAAAAAAGAACAAGACAAACGCTTCAAGGAGGAACAAAAGAAAATTCTTGGTAAAAATAATTCAAGACCAAAACTATCCTTCAGTCTCAAACCGGTATCGTGAGGTTGTCGCATTAGTGCTGTTAAATTTGATTATTTGTACATATTGTAAGTTGTTATTAAAGTAAGACATTTCCAAGTCCATTTAGACAATCCGCTCAGTCGGAGTTAAGGACTTTTTTGGTATTTGTATTTAAAACTTGTATAAGAAATAAGCACCACTATTAGTAGCAAATGTGCAGTCAGTTTCATACAAGTCAATTCAACTGATTTTAAAACCAGATTGTTTAAGTGGTAAGCTCTTCTACTCCCACTCTGTTGCCTAGAACAAAACAATGCGGGAAATAAGTGGAGTTTGCTCCTTTCTCATGTAGGTTTTGCATATTTATTTAATTTTTTGTAACTATGTAATATAGGTTCTATTAGTCCAGTCGTTTGATGGCAATTAAATATGTAGATGTGTTTTATTAAGGCTTAGCTCACGCATACGACATTCCAACCACACCACAACGACAAAAGTGTCAGTCAGTGGGGAGTAGCAAATTAGTATGGAAACGCATCATAGCACTAACGCGTGCGACAATCCTGCAACACGCTAATGACAGGAGACCACGTGCCGACCACAGCACAAGCACTGTGTTGTCGTTGTAGCGTGTGCGGCGCGGCGTGATATGTCTGACTAAGCCTTAACATTAGTAATCATTCCCTGAAGTAATAAAATAACATTAAAAGTTACAGTGTGGCGTTTATTTATTTAACGCAATAATCAGTTATATTCTGTTTTTAAAAGTGAAACAGTTTTTTTTTTTAATGTTTGTAAAGCAATATTAACTTAATCATAGGATCAATGCTAGAGGAAACATGATTTAAGTTTAGCGGTTGATTATGGCATGACTCGCTTGCATATATTAGTATTTATAATGATTTCATTGTTTCACTAAAAGTCAGTCATATTTAAGTCAACAATGAAAGTTTTACTGAGTGCATGACTGACGTCCCATACATATATATTCCATATAGCCATGTTCCTGCTCCTATAGTTCCCGGATGCTTTAAAAATATTTAAGTTCATCCATGTAACCTATTTATTTAAAATTCTTTTCCAAAAATAAATGCATATTATAAAATGCTTTTTATTTCTTATTTAATAAATAATTTTAGAATCAAAGTGCTTCTGAAGATAAGTTTAATAATTTGCTGAAAAGTGTGTCAAATTAAATAATCAATGAACCATCTGAAAAGACAATAAATAAAAATAACATTTTTGGAATTTAATTAAATCTAAATTAGTTGAGGTACCACCAATAAAAATAACATTGTTGCAGTTTAATTAAATAAAAAACGAATTGAGCTACCTACCTAAAAGGTTTGTTGCTTACATTTTCCAGGGGACTCGTGAATTCGTGAAGCTGTCATTCTGAATCAAAAATTATAAACAGAAATCACAAAGTTTGTAAATTTTTTTGAAGAGTAATCAATACCTAAAGTGTTAGCAAACACAAAAGTAATAGAATTCTTTTGATAATGATTAGATCAGTTACTGTGCATTTTCTCTTTTTCTGTGATGAAGTTTAATATTTTGGATGCGGCAGTTGTTAAATTCTCGGAAATTACAACTACTTCATTTGAGATGTATCTGTCGGGCAGGAGATGGGCATGTGCAGCCGTCGTGAGTTTCCTTGACATGCTGTGGATTATTCTTTCAGCGACATTTAAGCTTGTCACTTCTTCAATATCGTACTCCTTTAGTAATGCTAAGCTTGATGATCTTTCAATTGACTTGGATTGATCTATGATGGTCGTTAATTCAATTTCACTAAAGTAACTTTGGAAACTAGAGTAATTTTCGCTCGTCTTGCCACTAATGTGATAGGATATCTTCGATGTTACCGGAGATTCTCGGATTGATATGCTACTACTAATGGTCGTACTGGTCTTGGTAGTGATGGATGACGCACTTGCTAATGTTTCCAGCATTACACTCAAACTAGAATTTATTGCTTTAGCCGCTTGTTCTAATTCTTCTTCAGATTCACTCAGTCCGACATCATGTATGTTCACGGCATCATGTATGTTCAATTTGATAACGTTTTCTTCAGCGTAGAGTGCCTTTAGCTGCTTGAAAGTATCCAAAATATCACACTCCCTCTCGATATCCACAGTGTTGTCGAAGGGGTCGTGGACTATAGTGCTCTTGCAGAAGTAATCGTTGGGCAGGCTGCTGCCGAGGACCAATAGTTCTGCAGTTCTCCGGTATATTGGAGTTGTGATTGGCTGTTTATACGCACATTCAAATTGGCCCGTATTTGCCTTTATCCATTCTGGCCGGTCTATTACTACTGTGTGTGTAGAGATATGAATATTAATTAATAATTCCAATTTATCAGTTAATTTTAAAATCTAATTTAAGAAGTTTACTCACCTTTGACGATATCCTCAACGACAGCTGAACATATGCGCGCAGTAACTTTCGTTGTTGGATTTAAATCGGGACAGGAATTGATTTCGATCAGCCATGGCTTGTAATCGCCATCCAAGACAAAGTCGCACCCGTACAACTCAAACCTATTGTGACATGGTGACATGTGGTCCTGGCAACTCAACATTACGCCGATTATGCATTTTTTCATACCAGGATAAATAATTTCGTCCCACACTTGGCCCTTGTTTCTCTTCTTGAGATAATCTTTATACCTCTCTAACGACCACATGTTGTTGTTCGGTAACTCCGGATGTCGGCCCTGACAATTCTTGTACTTTCTTTGCACTGCGTTGTTCGTCAAGTGTATAGATTCGTGATAATCAGACAGGCTGTATTTCTGAGAACTGAACTTCAGGTAGCAGTCTTTGTACATCCATATTATGAGAGGAAACGTACTTGTAACCAAGTAATATTGGCGTATATCAAACTTTGTGTCATGAATAAGTAGAGGCTGTTCTGGAATATAACATTAATTAACTTTACTATTATTTCTAGATAGTCTGGTTTTCACTGTGAAGAACATACAATGAAATACTCAAATATACTTATACATAGTTAAATACCTACTCAGACCTGGGCAACTGAGCTTCACTCCGCGTCTTTCGTGTTTGCCTAGCTACTCAACATCAGATGGCACTAATAGTCCGTAAGCCCGCTCCAAAATTGCCTACGTCATATGACATCACGATAAAATGCATGGCACACGGTCGGAAAAGTTGTGCTGAGCGAGAATCAGAAGATTACCACACCTAAAATTGGCCGGAAGTTTGAGAAAATCCTTCACTTCCGGTCAAAATTTTAAGGTTATATTTACGTCATATGACATCATTACGAAACACGTGGCATCATTTAACCCTGTAATTGTAGAGAGAGTAAACATAAGTCTGTCTGTTCTGAAGTGGCCGGAAGTACTTGACAGACTGCCAAAGTTGGTCACTGATACATTTTCCTACGTCATGTCATGTGACATCTTGACGAAAATTATTATAAAAGTATTGAAATAATAGTGTCTTTAAGAAGCCAATGCCAAGCCATATCTGGCCGGAAGTATTTTAAAAGTGATTTTTTAACTGCTAGGTGAACGAATTATGTTAAATGCGCAAAATTTAACAAATTATAATCTATTAACAAGGATTATCGACTCATCCGACGTGGTGGGTATAGAATACTGCTCGATCATAGTCGATAGTATGAAAGAAATTATTACTAATCTGTTAACATAACAATCTAGGGAAAAATAAAGTCGTGTCGTACCAATTTTTTGTTCGCCAACGTTTGTTTGATATTTATAGTCATTAATTGTCGATTTTAAAAGTGTTGTCAAATTTTAAAATCAATCGAATCCTGGTAAATCATGTATCTTCGTCGATATTTAATCACATTTAATCACATTAATCGCTGCTCAGAATCGAAGCGATTACATACGAGATGCCTTTATAAGTGGACTATCATCACCTAACATTCGGCAAAGGTTTCTCGAAAACAGTAGTCTCGATCTCACCGAGGCCTACAAACAAGCTCAGTCTCTAGAATTGGCTCAAGTTCACTCTGAAAAATTCAGTGCCTCTAGACATTTGAATGCAGTTCATGAAAATGAATGTGAAAATGCTGATCCTTCCTCTTCAGCTGTGAGTAAAAAGAAATCTGAATCCTGCTGTTCGGACAGTCCCTTCACCCGTCCGATTGGGTGCTCAACTCTTGAGGGTTCCGGCGTCTCTTCCGTGATGTGCCTTGGTGAACTCGCCTCCAACGTGCCGCAGTGCAGGGAAACTCTACGGCAGGCAGAAGGGGTGTGTAGCAGGGGAGCGGTCAGCGCTTCGTTTGCAGCACCTTCTTCTTTGTCGCGTCAATGAGGTCACGAGGGCGTCCGTAGATTATTTGCAAACCTTGAAGGACTCGTTCCGGGTCGCAGCCGCTGCTGAGTAGGTAGGCTTCCACTTTCTCTCTTGCACCGCCGGTGAGCGCCGTACGGGGGCGCGTCATATTCTCAGCGGCGGTGTAGGCGTATGCCGCGTTCGTCTCGCGGTATGATGCCAAGAAAGCCAGCCATTCGGACCGCTCACCGCTGAAACGAGGCAGGTCACGGTGTCGCTGGTGGAGCGGTTGCGTTTGCAAAGGGCGGTCGGCGAGTTTCTTCAGTTCCGCCGCCAGTGCGGAGATTGCGTCATCGGGTGCGGCGGAGACGGCGGCGGTGTCGTCATGTTGATCGCGGGGAGCGGCGGACGCGGCGCCGGTCGGGGGAAGTCCGGGACTTCCGGCCAGATATGGCTTGGCAGACTTATTTATTCTTAAAGACACTATTATTTCCAAAGAGCTTGTATGTATATTATTTCAATAATACTTTTATAATAATTTTCGTCAAGATGTCACATGCATGACGTAGGAAAATGTATGCAGTGACCATCTTTGGCGCAGTCTGTCAAGTACTTCCGGCGACTTCAGAACAGACAGACTTGTTTACTCTCTCTACAATTACAGGGCTAAATGATGCCACGTGTTTCGTAATGATGTCATATGACGTAAATATAACCTTAAAATTTTGACCGGAAGTGAAGGATTTTCTCAAACTTCCGGGCAATTTTTAATATAATACATTTTTATTATTATATTTTACTTGGAAAATAAAACATTACCTACAATACAAATTAAATACAAATTTTCATGCATGCAAAAATAGCTTACTCACTTGATCCATACAAAAGCTATTTTTGTATGGATCAAGTAATAGGATAATAAGATACTCATGTGTGGAACTAAAGTTAATATTCTTAAAAGTGCATACAAATAAGATGTTGAGATGTACCTATGTACTTCTGAATAACTTTTTTCTGACTACATTTGGAAAGCAATTTATTAATGTGAGTCAGATTTGATGCGAGTTGTATTCCTCTTCCCCTGGAGCAATGGCCGGGTTTTACAATCCAAATGTTGTGAAAACCTTCACACTTTACTTGCGGGCGATACTTTTGAATTTCCATTAGCAAAATTTTTGCATAAGCAGTGTACAATGGAACATTTATTTCAATATCTTCTTCGAAGAATTCTTCATCAGTCACTAACTTGTAATAATTATTTAAGAAAATTTTCCAAATTCTTGTGCTTATAGAACGGCAATTATGATCGATGTCCTTATTTTGTTTAGTGAGAAGGAACTCCTTGCATCTATTGAGAGCGAAAACTAAAACATTCTTCGGGACTTTTCCAGTCTTAGTAAATATTACCCTTTCCTTTCCATCCATTTTCAGAAACCAACTGAGCAGTCCGGTACAGGCTGTGAATGTGTAGTCTGCAGTGAATTCATCGATGTCATCTTTGTCAGAGCCGCTGTAAGTGCGCGGTGTGTGCGTTTCTGCAATTTTTTCTATATGAAACCAATTTTTATTCTTTGTCGACGAGCACAGACCCTGTTTTGTAGCCCAAACGGTGTCTGTTCTGAGTTTGTTAATTATAGTTTTGTTAAATTCATTCATATCTAAGCTCTGACGTCCTGTATCTCTGACCTTCCACATAAAGTTTGGTGTGTGTTTTTCGAAAAAATTGGACAGAAGAAGCCGTTCCAACTCATTATTAATGTCGGATCTTGTGGCCCCCGACCGCTGTAGCCTGGAGAAATTCATGCCATGAGGTGGAATCTTCTCTACCCAGCCACGTGAGTTCATTGCTCTTCGTATAACACCATTGTTTCCATATACAATATAAACTTTGTTATTTTTCATTGCGTCTAAAGCCAGTGATTTCAGCTTAGCGTAGCGAGTGTTGTGTCTTTGACAAGAAGATAACAAGTAACTTTTTTCCCTAGGGGTCAAGCCCGTTCGAGCTGGTGCCGAGGGTGATGACTGCCCAATATAAATAATTGGTTTTCGTAAAATAGACAATGTCATGGATGGAGTCAATGGGGACTTTTTAGCATTATCTTTGATTCTGATTATATTAGTTGTTGATTTATTGCCCTTGAATTTTGAAGACTGGAAATACAATTTGAAGCTATAAGATTTTGCAAATTATATTTTTAAATTAATATTAATCAAGACACATATTTCTCCATCCAAGAGGAGTTAGTTTGCAGACGGAGACAACACTAAAAGTAGACCGCACTAGCGGCAGTGGAGCGGTGCGGCACAAATTTGTTCATACGAATTCCCTGCCGTGTGGTGCGGCTTATTTCATACAAAAAATATGTTGTCGGGCGATGCTGTGCCGCTCTGCTTAACTGCTATACCACAGATGCGGTCTCGCCTGTAGGCCACATAGTGGGTAGCAGGATTGTTCTCTGTCTATGCTTTCACTAATCTTATCATTATCTCATGGATAGAGAACAATTATACATTCCCGTGAGATAATCTTAACATTAGTGACATTTGAGAATAATCCTGCTATTTGCCTGTATTTATACCTAAAGATAATAAAATCACAAACCTTTTTTCTGGGCTTGGACTCGATCTTAGAGTTCAACATTTCTACATGATTTTGATTGCTGGGCGTAAGTCTATTGCATCTTATGTATTTACTTTCATATTTTAATTGGTTTTACTGTAAGAAAAACAACCAGATGATTGAATTGTGTTAAGTGTGTACTTTTTTTCGTCATTTAATAGAACTTTAGCCGCCTCGCGACCAGTATCAGCACCATAGTACCTATTATTTTGGTCACACTCCAATAAAACGTGAAATTGATCTTCGACTTTATTGCACACGCTGCAATTTGGTGAATCTATGTAATTTTCGCATCATGTGGGCACTTGTAAGTGTGAACCTACTGATTATTATAAGTATTTAAATTTATGCAGAATGCAGTATATTCAATTCAGAATTGCAGGTACTTCTCTCATTGAAGTAACGGGAATACCTACTTTTGATAATGTAAGAAGGTACTCCTTAGGCAACAGTTCCAAAGAATATATTTATGAAATTGTTCATAGAACGAAGAAAAAAAAATTGCCAAGCGCGAGTTTTACTCAAGCACGGAGGGTTCTCCTATCAAAAAATCATATCAGTCTTATCTTTTGCCTGTCTGCAATACAAACGACCTGTGGCGCCATCCATTACTTGAATAATATGTACTAATCGATTAGCACGTTTCTTGTATGGGATGGGGACCCCTTTAATTTTTACGTTTTGCTTTTTTATTATTTATTAGTATACCCGCCACAATAAATAACACAGTCAGCGTGTAAGTGTCCACTGCTGGACATAGCCTCTCCAATTTTCCTCCAGTCCTTCCGGCCTTAAGCGGTACGGAGCCACTGCTTTCCGCCGACGTATTGGATGCCGTCGTCCCACCTGGCCTCGCACCTGGCGGATGATCTTCCCATACTTTGTTTTTCTGCCCACGGCCGCCAATGTAGGACACGGTTACTCCAAGGGTCGTCGTCTCTTCGGTTAAATGCCTAGCCCACTGCCATTTGAGCTTAGCCACCCGGTGTCAAATATCAACTATTTTGGTGCGTTAGTGGATTGCCACGTATACAGGATGTTCGGCACATCGACCGACAATTTTTTTTGTAGCTAAGTGGGGTCATTTGCAACGTTTTGACCTATGATACCTTTTGTCAGATGTCACGTGGTATAAAGATACGATTTTTGTTTTCTTTATTTTTGAAAATTACCAAAATCCCAGCTTTAAACCCCTGTAACTTTTTTGTTTATGATTGTATCAGCACGAAATAAACTTTATTGAATTTTACGATGTATCCTAGTTCTAGAAAAAAATATTATATGATGAAGTTAATACCATGAAAAGGTTTTATGACATCCCAAAGTCCCGAGAACGAGTAAAAATGGGAAAGAATCTAAATTTCTTAATTCATTAAAAAAAAACTTGTGTATCGTACCTGTATATTAACACACACTGTGAAAATGTTAACCGGCTATCTATCACTGTTCAAAAGATAATTCCCTCGCCTCGGGAGGACGAACAGACAGACAGACAGATAGACGGCGTAGGCTCGGTAATAGGCTTCCGTATGGATATGGAACCTTAAAAAGAATTACACGAAAATATACAGCTTACATCGAGAAAACATTGAGGATGATGAACTAAGGTTGGATTGGAAGTCACTTCTGAAACTTCAGTGATCAACTCCACTCCTAGCCGACTCCATACTGCTTGTGAATTTCGTGACTTGATGTGGACTTGCCGATGGATCAGTTGAACGGATTTTTTTTATAAAAACATTTCATCAGCACTGAAATGAAGTCGAAACTTCATCATGTATGTCCTTAGAAATTCTATGTGGGTATGTCGTCCATCGTATAATTCTCAAGCTCAAGTCCACAGAGAAAGTATCACTTGCTTATGTCAAATGTCAATGCAAATCGCATAGAATGGATTGTCAAAATAAATTATTTTATTTGCTAACACAGATTACTAATTTACCTACTTATTTATAATTAGAAATAAGAGGGTGGGTTTAATGTCTTTGTTAGAAATGCATGGATCTCATCTCATCCCATGTCTATCCCACGGTCTATCCCAAATTCTTGTTGGTACCTATACCTATAACCAATGAGAAACAAAAATTTCATATTTTAACTACTCAGTAATGAGGGCTAATAATAATATAGGTAGAAAGAATATTTAAAGAAAAAATAAGTACAAGATGCTAAAGGGTGACAGGATAGCCACCTTGGGTAGGTCGGTCCTTCCACCGAGTCGTGCAGCAGAGTAGGTGGGTCTTCGTGCTTTCCTTGCTGCTTGATAGTTATCTTGTCCGAATACTTTGCTAAACGTGGTGGTTGGTGTTGTACTGTAACCTACGAGTGCTAGCATCACAACACCGATTACTTTGCTAACTCCGTTTGTCGGGATACAGCGTGTGAGATGATGTATGTATGTATGTAAAGAAAGTAAATTAATACATTATCTCAATTGAATTGAAATAATTACAAATTATACTTAAAAACACAGCCTAAAAAGCAGGAAAGTATTATGGAGAAAATTTCGTGACGTCATCCATCCATTGACTTATACATATATTCATAACGTCGTAAGTTCACTGCATCCATCCGGTTTCTGTTCTCCCCTGCGCCGCGCCGCATCCACAGTTTTCTCCGTTTTAGTGATTACTTTCTGTTTCCGTTTTCTCGGGAAAAAAGGGAGTTTGAACCTCTGATTGTCTATGGTTCCACTAATATTGATTATTCTCTACCTTACGGATACGGAAGAAAATATACAATTTCGCGAGATAATCTTAATATTAGCGAAATTCAATCTACCTACGGTCTAAGTGAAAATAAGTAGGAAATAATGTAGGTAATATTCATTGTTCTAATGCAACAATATAAGGCTCAATGGTTATTGACATGGAATCCAAATGGAATCAAATGTGCACGGTACCTAATAGCTGGAATTTGAATTTGACCATAACGCGAAAATAGTAATAAGGAAGTAGCGCTTTATCTCTGAATGTATAATAGCTAGGCTAGGAGTATGTTTGAAATACCATATATATATATATATACTATAGACGAATAATTTTGTGAGTAATGTACGTGTGTTAAATTAAAGTATCATTTTTATGTGTGACGAATTTTCGAATTTCGGCAACATTTAAATGTAGGTATATTAAATTTGCATGTATTTTTTTATGTAATCCGGTATGAGTGGCTGAGTCGGAGGCGCCAAAGCACATGCTCCGACCAGCCAATATCACCTCCGAGAAGGTAGGTGCCGTACCGGAGACTTCCCTGGATTGCTGACTATACTGGACTAGAGGAGAACACAACCGAGGCTGCTATGCGGCCATCTTACATCCAGTACGGTGGTACCAACCCAGTCGGCTACAATTTGAGTCTGCCAAGGGGTAAGGGAAAATCTATACATATAATAAAATCGTAGACGTACCGTGTCTGTACATTAACTATTTTTGCAAAACAATAATAGGGAGATGGTAGGAATAAGTAATAGAACGTAAAAATATAGTTTTTGAAATTTTTGTCTGTTTGTCGGTTTGTCGTTCGTTTGCTCGCGCATCACGCAAAAACCACTCATTGAATTCAAAATCCAATTACTAGAAAATATGAAGCTCTATTCTGAGTAACATTTAGTGTCATCAAAATCAACCCACAGAATTAAAAGATATTATTTTTTTAAGTTTAGTTAGAAAGTATATTATATCAACACGCCACACGAAGTAACTATTAAGTAATCTGTGACGCCACCGTGCCGCAGCGCCGCGTCTTGGCTTGGCGGCGTCGCGCGGAAACTTTTCCATAGTGTCATGGAAAAGAAACACGGCTGTAGTCTGGTGAGGGTAAAAATTTCATGTTTGCAGTTTTTATATGTTTTTATAATTTATATTACTTAATATTTTTTATAATATTTCGACAAATTTGTCGTCTTCAGATAAAATTGTTTATATATTTAATAAGTCAAATAAATTATAGATGGCGCTGTTATCTGGTAATTAGATTTATGAGTTATTTTATCCTTTCATTTCATTTTTAGGGTTCCGTATCCAGTACGGGACCCTATTACTAAGCCTACGCCGTTTGTCTGTCTGTCTGTCCGTCCGTCCATCTGTCTGTCCGAGGGCTGTATCTCTTGAACCGTAGATAGGTAGCCAGTTGAAATTTTCACAGAATATGTGTTATTATGGCCGATATATAACAGCAAATAATAAAAATAACTAAAAGTAAAAAATTCACGGGGGTTCCCATAGAAGAAACCAAAAAGTGTATGCGCGCGCGCCATCTAACGAATAGATTGTGAAGCATTTTAACTAATATGAAGCATTTCATAACCAGCCATAGAAGGCGTGAGTGGCGCTAGCCATGACATGGCGATATGGAACCCTTGGTAGCCCAGTGGTGCGGTCGGTCGACTGTTGATAAGCAACCCTGAGCGCGGTCAGTACTTGGATGGATCACCGCTCCACCGTTGGAGGCTGACCGTGGTTCGGATTTCACGTTAAACTGTAGGTCCCTTCCCTTCTTACCTTACTAGGTGGTAGGGTTTATCCCGCCCGGGTTGGTACCACCGCACTGAATGAAACGTCGGTCGAAACGGCTATGTAAATAGTTCGTGTTTTCTGTCCAGTTCAGTGTAGCTGACATGAAATGAAGGGAAGCACTGACATGGCACCTAGCTCATCCGGTGTTATGGGCTGACATCACGGATGTTGTGGGTGATGTAGCCAACCGTATCACTTGCATGATAAAAAAAAAGTTGTTTTATCTTAGCAGCTTATGTGGGGCCACGAGGTCTGCTGAACTCTGAAGTGGACGTGGTCGTGCCTTATGCTTCTGTGGACTGCGAAGACTAAAGATGAAGGCTTCTGTGGGTTGCGAGGCTGAAGATGAAGACCTCTCTGGGCTGCTGAGACTGAAGACGAAAGCTTCTGTGGGCTGCGGAGACTAATGATAAAGGCTTCTGTGGGCTGCGAGGCTGAAGATGTTAAATTTTTTTTATTAAAAATTGTAAATGCCCAATTATTGTAAAGTACCTAATTATTATTTTTTATTGTTTTATATTTTTTTAATAAATTCATACCACCTACGAAATACAATATTACCGCCGGCGGAGACGCCGCCGCCCGGGCGGCGGCGTCTGCGCTGCGACTTGCGAGCTGTAAATCGTGAACGAATACTCGTACGATAATAAGTCAGGTCTTATTTTGTAGGTAAATATATAAAGATTAATTTTCTTTTAGACCATTTTATCACAGCTTCGGCGGTTTTTTATAGAAATAGAGTGCAAATGCAAAATAAAAAAAAAATAATAAAAAAACATTAAGTTTGGGTAGATGTATTTCGGAAACTATTAGTCCTATCAAAACAAATTGTACCACATTATTGTAGAGAATTTAATGAAGATTATTTATGCCGAAGACATTTTTTGAATCGGTCCAACAGTTTTTGTATAAAATAAAATAAAACCGCTGATAGGGACACATTTTAGGGCGGAGGGGGGGAGGGGTTGGCATCGGGCAGAATCGGATTCAGCGGGGCCTAATTAGTCTAAAAAAACCCGGTGCCAAAAAGTTTCACGAGATGCCGCTAGAAATGCTCCTGTCAAAATTTTCCGCCAGTCTAATTATGAGCAATTGTTGTTGTTTTATTGTTGTTACAACTATATGACATATTTAGTTAGAAAGAGGACTTAAAAATACAATTTTGAAGTCAGTTGTGAAACTCTGTGATTAATCATGGCAAGCACAGAATTTTTTTAAACTTTGATCGCTTCTCCTGTAAAGTTGGTACTTTGTCCCTTACAGCTTTTCAAATTTCCACCGTCGACATATCCAACTTTGACAGCTTTCGTTTTTTTTATTGTATGCAAAATACTGGATTACATCTATTTCCGCTTTTATTTTATTAAAAAAGACACGGGGTTATATTTTTGACGTTGAAAATGACATTTTAAATCGAAGGATACATGTCCACAAAAAAATAACGGGCTTGAGAGAGATTTTAATTTTACGATCAAAGGACACTTTAATAATTAATTAATAATCACAAAAATAATAAAAAATAAAAATTCACGGGGGCTCCCATAGAAGAAAATGAAGTGTATGCGCGCGCGATGGCGCGCGCGCACACACCGAACAGACTAGCATTTTAGCTAATCATGAATTTTAACTAATATGAAGCATTTCATAAACACGCCATAGATGGCATGAGTGGCGCTACGACGATACGGAACCCTCGGTGCGCGAGTTCGACTCGCACTTGGCCGGTTTTTTCAATTCGTTTCAACCAAACTTGCAACGATAACGAGTGAAACCTCGTCAAATTAGGCAGAATGTCCAATCAAAAGGGCACCAGCTCTTTTCAATTTACTAATATTTTTAAATGTACCTATAAATACTAATTTAAAATTTTTACAGATGCATTAACGGTGGTAGGTACTGAAGACTTACATAAATCGACGTTTGGCTTGCTACTCTTTTTAATTTGTTTTTTTATTATTTATAAGCAATATAAAAAAAATCAAAAGGGCATTAGAACCAGTTTTTGGAATAGATATGTTTAAAAAAAATCATAACTATATAATTAGAGGCCATTGAAAATTTTTAAAGTACTGTCATGTGCCTCTTTGTTCCCCCACTCCTCAGATAAAATCATAGAATGAAATATTTTACGAAGAAACAAAATTATTTATTTTTATTAAACAACAGATAAAACATTTAACAATGATTTGTTTTTTGTAAATAAATAGATGCATTTGTCTTACAAGCATTCAACGATTATAATCTGGAAACACGTTGGTAGTATAGCAAAGTTATATAACGAGCATTGATATAATCTAAAACACAGGCCATATCGTTGTTGCATGCAACCTACAAACAAGTTGCTCACCTACTGGAAATCTTAGGACGATGGATGTTGCTGAAATATTTTTTTAGAGAATGTGATTAGTTTTTAAAACATGGCAGCGTGATGGCAGCTGTGATGGATGAGTCACTCCAACGATTCTTACTTATTTATACTAGTATTGATTTAAATCACTAGATCTTGGATCGTTTACTTATTTTTGTATGAACTGATTTTTTCATCGACTATCGGTGATACCGTCATGCGATATGGCCCATACAGCGAATTAATTTTATTGTTATTTTCTTTCGAGGATATATTTTCACTACGCAGCTTGTTGATGTTGCGGCCGACGGCGCTGATTTTTTTCGTCGAGTCTACACCACCGGAGACACCGCGCGATTCCCTCAGCTCGGGGAACACTTTGTTGCCTGCAAGAATGCCGGATTTGGAATGTCGAAGCGCTGGGGTGATCGCGTCGCATCGAGCTGCTAAACGATTGTGTACAGAAAGAGTCGTGCGTAGTATACTTGCGGTTTCACGCTCCCAAGCCAGCGGGTCGATGTAGCAGCGTTTATTCCCTACAGACGAACTCTCGGCTTTGGCTTCGGTTCTGCTCGGCGGCTCCACTCGGAACTTGCATGGAGCGGACTTGCCGGGTTCCTCTCGGGCATCGCTTCGGCACGAGTGCGGCACCACGCTCCTCTTCACGTCGTGATGTTTTTCCCTTCTCCCGCGAGCTCTAGAAGAGATGGTGGACTTTCGCTTAGATTTGGTATTGCTCTTTAGAAGCAATCCGGACTTGACGACTGTGAGAGCCTGTCGCACCGTATGCTGCTCCGGGGGCGCGAGCAGGCCATCTTTGTCGACGGGGAGGCACGCGTAGGGGTTGAGCCAAGTGAGGAAGTCGGTGATAATGGGGCCGGAATACGAAGAAGGAACCCCTTGGTCGCCGCTCGTTTCGCCGTCGACGGGGATAGGTCTCGGCGGCAGTGTGCTGCTTCTCTGGTCTGCCTTGCGGTCCGGCCTAGGCTTCTTGAATACTTTCTTGCCGTTTATGCAGAGGGACAGGCCAAGATATGCCGGAGCCTTAGGTACGACCTGCCTGTATGCCAACTCGAACGTGCCGGTGTCTGAGTCGGGATTGGTTCGTCTATCGACCACCACTGCAACGAAAAACTATATATTTCAGAAAGGCTGGCTCTCTCTGAATGGGTGCTATTCACCACTTAGGATCTCCATCTAGAAGACAGCTAATAGAATATAATAGAATAAATACACTTTATTGAACACATTTCACAGAAAAACAGTACATGAAAAAAAAAAACACAAAAGATAAAAATAAAGGCGCACTAAGTAATCACTACAAGTTATCTCTTCCATTAAACCTTTGGGTGGTGAAGGCGAAACAAATAAAGAAGTAAGAATGGAAAGTGAAAGGAAGGAGAAAACTATTTCACAAATATAAATACATATAGGTAATCTAATATAGGTACTTCTTAATTTGTAGGAAAACCCGACTATGAAAAACTAAGGAAATGACAAGGAAAGTTGATCAAGAGGAGCAGAAAACCTGTAGTACCTAGAATGTTTCTACATACCCGACTACAGCATTTTCTACTGCTTTAAACAGCAGTTCTAAACGAGACAAAATATAGCAAACTTAGTGTGGGATACTTTTGAAATCGCCTTTTAAAGCTCTTCATACAACGATCTCCACTCGATGGGGTTTTACGAAAAGAAACTTTCAAAGTTTGACAACATGGCGCCTGGCGGCGGCCTCAACGGATGCTTAGCACGACACGCGGACTATCAAGACGAATCCAATACCTCATATGTTGAAATCGGTCTAGTTTAGTTAGGCTATGTGAAGGAACAAATGAACATACATACATAGGCTACCAAAATCATTACCCTCGTTTTGGCTTCACCGTAGGCGGGTTAAAATATGAGTTGATACAATTGATGTATCTATCGGATCATCAATTCCACAACGGAAGCCACCCACCTTTAATTACATCCTCCAAGCACTGCGGACACAGCCTTGCCGTCACAGACGTCGTGGGCGCTAGGTCGGGACTGGAGTTGATCTCAATGAGCCATGGCGTGAAGTCCTCGGTGAGCATGAAGTCGGCTCCGTACAATTCGAAGCTATTTTGTCTTTTATCCATTGTCTCCTGACACGCCAGCATGGCTCCTACGAGGGATTGCTTCATGCCGGGATAGATTATCGAATCCCACTTCTCAAACTTTCCTATCTGTCTTTACAAAATATCGAAATATCTGTTATTCATCAGCGAGTTTTTTAAAACTAATGTTTGGTCCTTCGAACCGGATGTAAATCGGTTGATGTGAGCCTACAAGGAAAATACACTAAATTAATGCCAAGTTTATTTACACTCTTTATGTTAACTCAGAATATTAATAGTGTCGATGACCAGGCCTACTTAAAAAGATTTAGTGTATTTTCCTTATGATCAAATCAGACGTAGACAAAGAAGATTCGTTACCTCAGATAAGCTTTGAAAGTATGACAGTCCCACATATTTTCGTCGGGTAAGGCTTTATCCCTCTCTTCGTGGTTCTTGTATTTGGATTGTACGGCGTTGTTGGTCAGGTGTACAGACTCGTGGTAGTTTGATAAACTAAATATCTGAGAACTGAACCTTAAGTAGCTGTCTCTATGGTGTTAGACCCCACATGGAAACAAGGGAAGGGAAAGCTTTAATTGACATAATCTTCACAGAAGAAAATAAATACCGTGCCCCTGAGCTAGGTACTTAGGTATATTTATTTGGATATTACGTGAATAATTTTTAAATCTCACTTATACATCCATATTGTCAATGGCTGTGAGTTGGTTATGAGGAACCACTGGCGAATGTCGAACTTGGTATCGTAAATCACGAGAGGATTTTCTGAAAAAGAAATAAAACAACTGACTAAGTAGATTTTCTAATATGTTTGAGGTAATATTACCGCACAGACCTTACCAATGTATTTTTGTACGACATATCTGGTTTTCTGTGCTGACGGTATATTCATGAGCCCAACGATGTCTTTAATGTTGTTCATGAGCTGAATGCCCTTGCCTCGGCATTTATTCCCTGGCTTCACTATCCAAATGTTCAGAACGCCGTCTATGTCGATCTGCGGCCAATATTTTGTCATTATGGATAGAATTTTAGCACCTTGCCTTTCTAAACCCCTGAAACAGATTACGGATAAGTTATAGTATGAGAGGGGTTTAGTATCTCCATGCACGATTTGAACAACATTTTAGAGACGCATCATCATAATAAAAACAGCGAAGGTTCTAGGGGTGGGCGACCGGCGAACGACGACCGTGTGTGTAACGTAGGTACGTCAATATATGAATATCCTTATAATTCAAGAACCATGTTATTGATTTTGACTGTTACATTCTGTCACTTCTCAAGCTGGTTTTAGGCTATACAGCATCACGCTACGTCATCGGCGGCCTGAGCTTTAAGCAAAAAGGTAAAACCCTAAAGTCTTCTATAAGTTAGCTCTGTTGTTAGCTAATCCAACAAAACATCGGGGGGTAGAGCTGTTCGCGTCCGTGACATCTCAAGGTCCTTAAGTCACACGTGCCTCCTGGGTGGTGCCAAATGAACAGCAATCAGCGTGTGGGAGATCTTCGGATCGGCTGGGTTCGCCACCACACCCCGGGAGAAACAATTACACCGCCATAACAGTTCGCTGTGTTCCGGTGTACTTCCCGGGGACCCAGTAGCAGGTGGGGTTGGCTGTGGTGAGGAGTAGGTCAGTGATCCCGACGCGGATTCGCTGCTCAGAGGTGATGCATCGACACGGTTGACAGGGAGACCCGGTGAAACGGTTATTCCACTGGCCGCCCCCCGGGTAGTACAGGGGCCCAATCGCGTCTAACCAACGCGAGAGGCTGCCCCGGTCAACCGGCGCATAATCCCGGAGTGGTCCGTCGTGCCGGTTGGTGACCGGAGTAGGGGTCCCGGCGGCCACTTCCGGGGGGGGGGGGGGGGGGGGACCGGGGGCCCTTCCGTCTTCCGTGTCGGCGCAACACTAACCTGAGCAGTAAGCGATGAAGCTAGGGTCCACGCTTTGCCCGTGAATCACCACAGCCACCCTTCATGCTCTTTCCCTCCCTCTTATTACAATCATGGCAGCAAAGAGAAAAGAAAACAAGGTTCAATCAGCGGTGCACACCCCTACACCTCTATTTAGCGTCCACTCGACCAACGTGCGGGGGTTGCACACAAATCTGAATGCCGTTCATCACCACCTGGAGACGAAAAAACCGGCCTTGCTTTTCCTGACGGAAACGCAAATATCTCGCCCTGCCGACACTTCTTACCTGCACTACCCCGACTACACCCTGGAAGAAGCCTGCCGCTCGCGAGCCGGGGTCTGCTTGTTTGTCAGGGCGGATATTTGCTGTCGTCGCCTGCGCTGCATTGAGGACTCCGATCTCTCAATACTTTGGGCCTACGTGGATCTGGGAACGGTGTCGCGGGTGTACGCCTGTCTCTACAGGTCGCACTCTGCCAATGCGGAATGCGGAGACAGCTCGGTTATTCGAGTTCCTGAGTGGAGCGGTAGACAAAGTCCAAGAGCGGTTCCCCACCGCGGATTTGGTTCTCCTTGGAGATTTCAATGCCGATCACGAGGCATGGCTAGGCTCCAGGAGGACTGACTTTGCGGGGAGAGCCGCCTACGACTTCGCCCTGACGCATGACCTGTCTCAACTGGTAGACCAGCCCACCAGGCTGCCAGATATAGGCGGTCATGAACCCTCCTTGCTGGATCTTCTGCTGACGACGAACCCCACTGGATATAAGGTCGCAGTGAGAGCCCCACTGGGTTCCTCTGATCATTGTTTAGTGGGGTCCACGGTGCCATCTTCGCCTCCTCAGTCCCGTACAGGAGGAACGCGTCGAATTTGGCACTACGCGTCAGCAGATTGGGATGGGATGCGAGAACACTTCGCATCCTACCCTTGGAGAGAGATCTGCTTCAATTCGGACGATCCGTCGCAATGCGCTAATACCGTTGCCGAGGTGGTTCTGGGGGCAATGGAAATGTTTATTCCCAGCGCCTCTGTCCACCTCGGTGGTAAAAGCCAACCATGGTACAGCCGCGACTGTGCTGATGCTGTCGCAGCTAAATGCGCAGCTTATCGCGCATGGTCGCGTGCTCGTGCCGAACGTGATTCAAACGTTTCCGAACTGAAGAAGGAATACAACCGCCTCTCCAGATTCTGCAAAAGGGTTATTGCCAGGGCCAAATTTGACCACATCGGCGGAATCGGCGATAGACTGAACCAGCACCCAACTGGGAGCCGTGAGTTCTGGTCTCTCGCCAAATCTGTGGAGTCGAATTTCTGCCGCTCCTCTCTTCCACCTTTGCAGTATCCTGGAGGCTCACTTGCCCGCTCCGCAAAGGAGAAAGCCGACTTACTGGTATCTCTCTTTGCGGAGAACTCCAACCTGGACGATGGGGGTGCCACTCCCCCATCCATACCTAGGTGTGAGATCTCCATGCCGGAAGTGCAGTTTCGACAACGGACTGTACGGGCGGAGCTTCTCTCCCTAGACGTCAGGAAAGCGAGTGGGCCGGATAGGATTCCTGCATTGGTGTTAAAAAGGTGTGCTCCCGAGCTGGCTCCAGTGCTGACGCGCCTATTCCGTCTCTCCTACTCCAATGGCCGTGTGCCGGCGGCCTGGAAATCTGTGTTTGTGCAAGCGGTCCCCAAAAAGGGTGACCTATAGCGATTACCTCCCTTCTCTGTAAGGTGATGGAGCGCATTATCAATGCGCAGCTCATGAAGTACCTAGAGACGAATGACCTCATCAGCGATCGGCAATACGGCTTCCGGCCAAAACGATCTGCTGGTGATCTCCTAGCGTACGTCACTCACCTTTGGGGGGAATTGCTTGAAGGTCATGGTGAATCCTTGGCAATTGTCAGCCTCGTGTCAGCCTCGATAGCTCAGTGGTGCAGACAGTCAACTGTCGCTATTGAATGTTAAGCAACGCTGGGTGCGGTCAGTTCTTGGATGGGTGACCGCTGACCGTTGGAGGCTGACCGAGGTTCGGATTCCTCGTAAAACTGTAGGTCCCTTCCCTTCTAATCTTACTTGGTGGTAGGGTTTAACCCGCCCGGTTTGGTACCACCGCACTGAATGAAACGTCGGTCTAAACGGCTATGTAAATAGTTTGTGTTTTCCGACCAGTTCAGTGTAGCCGGCACGATCAAAGGGGGAAGCACTGACATGGCACCTAGTTCACCCGGTGTTATGGGCTGACATCACGGACGTTGTAGTGTACATCACACCGGTGTAAAATTGTAGGTCCCTTCCCTTGCCCCTTACTAGGTGGTAGGCTCAAATTGTAGCCGACTGGGTTGGTACCACCGTACTGGATGTAAGATGGCCGCATAGCAGCCTCGGTTGTGTTCTCCTCTAGTCCAGTATAGCCAACAATCTAGGGAAGTCTCCGGTATGGCACCTACCTTTTCGGAGGTGATATTGGCTGATCGGAGCATGTGCTTTGGCCCCTCCGACTCAGCCACCCACACCGGAGTACATAACAAAAAAAGGTGATGTAGCCAACCGTGTCAGTTTCCATAAAAAAAAGAAATTGGTTTTGACATTGCCAAGGCATTTGACCGGGTTTGGCACAAGTCGCTTTTGGGCAAATTGCCGGCTTACGGACTTCCTTCTGGCCTCTGTGGCTGGGTCACCGACTTCTTACATGGGCGTACGTAGCATTCAGGTCCTAGTGGACGGTTGCTCGTCGGACGCCATGTCAGTGAAGGCCGGCGTACCACAAGGATCTGTGTTGTCACCCACGCTGTTTCTTCTGCATATCAATGATATGCTGCCTCTGGGCTACATACATTGTTATGCAGATGACAGTACGGCACACGGACCCTACATCAGTCACCCACCCCTCAGCCAGTCGGGATGTTGTGGATGAGAAGAGGCGAAGACTTGTGTCCGAGCTCGAACACACACTCGGCTCTATTTCCGAATGGGGCCGTAGTAATTTGGTCGAGTTCAACGCTTCCAAGACACAAGTTTGCGCGTTCAGTGCGAAGAGAGCGGCGTTCACACCGGCTCCTTCATTCCAAGGCACGTCGCTTAAGTTAAGCGAACACCTCGGGGTCCTCGGAGTCGAACTGTCGCACGACCTGAAATTTCGTCGCCATATCGAGGGGAAGGCCAAGGTGGCTTCTAAAAAGCTGGGCGTACTCAATATGGTGCGACGGTTCTTCACGCCGGACCAAAAGCTGCTTTTGTATAAATCGCAGATCAGGTCTTGCTTGGAGTACTGCTCGCACCTATGGGATGGCTCTGCTAAATACCAGCTTGCGCCTCTGGACTCAATCCAGCGACGAGCCGTGCGACTAGTGGGTGACCCCAAGTGTCCTGCGATCTTGAACCACTGCAACACCGCAGGGATGTCGGCTGCCTAAGTGTGTTCTATCGCTTATTTCATTGGGAGCTCGGAGGAGCTGTTTAATGCGATCCCGGCGTCCCCTTTCCACCTTCGCACCACGCGCACTGGGCAGGGATTGCATCCCTACACGCTGGACTTACCGCGGATGCGTACCAATCGATTCTGCAGATCGTCATTCCTCTACAGAACCGGTAAACTCTGGAACGCTCTCCCTGCCCATATATTTCCCCCAAGTACAGTCTCGGGTCCTTCAAGAGGGGCGTGAATGGGCACCTGTCGGGCCGGCATGGCATTCGCAACCCCCGCATACAACCGAATGTCCATGGGCGTCGTTAGACACCTTATGGGTGGCTCGGCGCCAAATGTCGCGCTGTCAATAAAAAAAAAAACATTGATCTTGAATAGAAATGTATGCAAAAACGGCATGCGGCTCTTCGACATGGTTCCTAACCTAATGGTTAGGGTTCATTTATCGGAGATGCGGAGCGTAGCGACACGCCCGCCCAGCCCCTCAGTAGAGTCATTGCGCACCCTTTCTGGTGGAAAATGCTGTTTATGCTATGCTATTTATATTATTTGTTATATGTACTTTAGAATCACACCAAGTTTGAAGCTTGTGTGTATTACCGTTTTTACGAAAGCGTAAAAATAAACAATGTTTAAAAGAACACGCTTCTTATATGGGGATCCCCCTGATTTTTTAGTTCGTTTTTTTTCTTCTTTGTTAAGATATCCGCCATAATAAATAACACATTATATTCTGTGAAAATTTCAACCGGCTACCTACTACGGTTCAAAAGATACCTACAGCCCAAACCACCCCAAACGGACAGACGTCGTAATAGGCTTCCGTACCAGTACAGTCCGGAAGTCCGGAAACCTAAAAAGAGCCTAGATTCGCTTTTACACAATCTGTATCATCGTCAGTTGGCACCTTGTTCATTTTGCGCGCCTCAACATTTTGAGTTCATATAATTTCTTCCACCCGGCCGGGAAGTCGTGCAGGCGAGCGTGCAGGTAGATCGGCTTGTAATTGAGGTACTCTACTTCCTGAATGGGCTACTTCCACAACTCCTTCCTTACCGTAAATTGTTAGAGCTGTGTTCGATAAATTTAGCTTTCTCGTGTACAAGTAAATAATGATGGGTTAAAAACTGGTCCCACTCATGTTCCCAGATGTGCTGAGTGTTGTCATCGTTTGCGTCGATGTCGTTGTGCGAAAAGATCTCGATGTACTCGTTTAGTCTCGTTGTTGCGAATTCTATAGCAGTGTATGGCACCTGCGAAGAAAATAAAATAACATTATAATATAACCAACGACAGTGTCAGTGTAAGTTATAATAAGTATAATCGAAAATGTATGAATAGGTAGGTAACTAGCTAGATACCTACTTCTTAAGTTTTTGTTTTGTTTTATGTAAACCAACATGGATGGCTGTGCCGAGGGACCAATGGTGTAGTCGAAAGAGCCAAAAACACCTCTCCTCGCGAAACCACGATCAGAGGCGCTATGTCCGCAGATTTGCGGACTGTTTACTAGGCTGTCTGTCTAACCTGTTAAGAGGTGACCAATTCCCAAGCAATGATGCGTGTCTGTTTTCTCAGTCAAATTAAAGAATATTATCCAGATTTTTTTTCATCACGAATCTGCTTTAAATCGATTTCCATACGTTTTATTTATTTTGTAACTTTACTTACATAAAAGGTATAGACCTCTAATATTTTGATTTTTTGACATTCCTCACTCACTAACGGTTTAAAAATAGTACAAATTGCATAATTTGAAAAAAAAGACCATAATGTGCAAACCATAAATATAGGTAGTCTTAATAAACAAAATTTAAAACAAAATGTTTATATTTGGGGGTATAATCAGGCCGCCCCTAAAGTTGACGTCATTGCTTAAATTGTGTAATTAATAATTATACCCCTGAGCTGCAGTTGTCTTTATTTAGAGACAGCGAAGTGAGAGATAGCAAACTCAGTCATCAATATTGAAATATGACGGGCTCTTTGTCTGTCTCACTTTCCTCTTAATACGAGGTTTGAAGACACCCTGGTTAAAGGATTCGGGAAACACATAGCACTCGCCGGAAGGCAGTTCCAGATCATAGTGGTGCGATAAAGAAACTATTCTGATAATGTAAGGGTTCTCAAAAGCCCAGTGATAACAACAAAAGGGTGTTGAGTCTCTCTACGAGTGCTGCGGAAGTGATGCTGGTTGGTAGTTCCTCACTCAGAGCACCGCCCGTGTAAAATATCTACCTTTAAAATAGACTAGTGAACCTACAAATCGTCTCAAAGACTCCTGTAAGTTTCTTGCCACCAATAAGAGGTATGGTTGTGCGCTGTATCGAGTTCAATGACACAAGCAGATATTGGGGACTAATGCCTTTCCAATTGTTACTGCAGTACTCCATCACCGGCCTCATTTGTGTCGTTATAATAAACATAATTTGCACGTTAGGTACCTTTCCCATAGGGCTGACCAGATCGTTCTCTCCACTAGCCTGCAGAGCGGAAGACAACCACTTGAGCAGGCTGATACAAGCCGTGATGCGGAAGTCGTCCACAAACTCGTCCAAGTGGTCGTTGTTGTGGATGTTGTAGCAGCGTGGAAACCTCGTGACGGCGACCCCCGGCTCCGTGTACCAGTGCATTTGGTTGAGTGACGCGCAAAGGCCTTCTTTCGAAGTAAACACGGACCGACAGAAGCTTGAGCAAAAATGTGTTTTAAATGGAAGAATGCATGTGATGCAAGTTAGTTCAGTGCATGCATAAGTAGCTATTACAGCATGGCATTTAATGCTTACCGACTGATCATTATATCCTTATTGCTCAAGAGCCAATCGTACTTGTCCCGCTTGCTGGTCCACAGGAAATCTACGGAGTGATGCTCCATAAACTTATAGATGATCATTTTTTCGACTCTCGACAAGGAATCCTTCTTGTTGCCGTTGAGCTTCCGAGTGTCGTTCAGAGAGTTGCGTATGCGATGTGTCTCCGGCTTCTCGACCCAGCCACGGTCCAGCAGCGCCTGGCGCACGGCCAAGTAGCCTCCGCCCTTGATGGTGAACACCTTGCTGTCCTTCATAGCGTTATCCGCGAGTTTCTTTAGTTCATTCCATCGATCATTTGAGACCCAATGCTTATACTGTTTCAGTGACTCGTTAGAAATTACTTGTTCTGTTGGATGCCGTACGTGAATGATTAAATTAATACAACAAAAAAGGTAGGGGAATATGAAATCTATTTGTATTTCTTTGTATCACATTGTTTTATGTTAGGGTTACATAATTACCTACACTGAAAGAAGAATCATGCAAGAATTAATTTACTGCAGGAGAATTGAGATGATACTAAATCTATAAAACGTGAAAGCAAAGCAAAATACTTCCAAAACCAACCTGGCCCGATGTCGGACTTGGAGAGAGAGACGGCACTCACCGGCCGGATATCTTTTCTCGAAGTGCTATCCTTGTGCAACTTGGAGTCGGATGCCCTCTCCTCGAGCTCCATCGTTATAGCCATGAAGTGTATTTCAACTTATCTAATTCAAACGTTCTAGATAAATATAATTGCAGAGTAAATTTACTGTCTATCATTTTCAACGAATCAAATTTCCATAACTTTAACTTTGTTGGGCGTGAAAATGTTCCGCTGACGATGACCGAAAACGCAACCTTCTCTGTGAAGGCTCGATCGGAACTAACGGTAGGAAGGATAAATTTAACTCGCAGTGCAATAACCTACTTTAATTTAACCTATATCGCGGAGATTCCTTCCCGGTCTTCCGCACGAAGCCTCGGAACCACGCGCCGCCTGGTACGCGACGCGGTGATGACGTCGGCAGCGCTAACCTCGATTGCTTGTTCCACACCCGCGCCCCACTGCCGACGACGCCGCCACCCCTCCTGAAGGTATCCCCAATGAAATGAATGACTGCAAGCTATCCTCGTAAGCGGAAATTAACGAGGACGAGTAAATATCAAGGCTGTTAAACTAAAATAGGTAATCTGTGATAGATATGTACGAGTTACTTTATACCTTATTCACCAATTATGTTGAATCATATCCATAAGTATTACAAAATGTATTATATTTTAAAATTTAGTTGATATAATTTAAACGGGAATTTTTAATCATAAAAAAATTGGTAACGTGCAATAATGAATAGCTGTGTGTGTACAAATCACAATCACAGTTTTATCTACAACGTCAAACATTTTTCATTTTAAATATGGCGCGAATTTGTAAGGCTTCCGACTTGGATGCCAGTTTCTAGCATGCAACAATTTGAACAAAAATTTATTACGTAATCAATCACCCACATATAAAATAAATAATTCATAATACCTAAGTAGTTTTGATATTTTATTTATCAATGAAAAGGGCTCGTTATAAGGAATTCAATTAAATTTATAAAAATTATAATTAATTTTCGCCGTGGAAACCCTTGGCGTGTGGTCGCCCGACGTTAAATGCTTTTCTGATCAGCTCGGAAAGTTGTTAATAGAAAAGTCGGGCGACCGCCGCGCCAAATCTTTTTTTTATTTAATAGGTGTTAATTTTAGTTTTAGTTTTTTTTTCATTGTTATTGTGATTTTCTAAACAGAAATTAATTAAATTTATTATTAGTATCTTTATTTGTATACAAATTCACCTATATAAATTAATCAAAATAACCTAATACAATAAAATTAAACTAAAATTAAGAAATATGATAAAACTAAACTAAAATAACTTATAAACTAAACCTAAAAAATAAATAAATACCTATTAGTAAATCACAATAGCAATAAAAAAAAAACTTATAGCCAAATAAAAGATCATGACTACTAAAATAAATTAAATAATTAAACTTTAAAAAATATATATTTTAAAGTCTAAAATAATGATTTCGTCCAAATCAGCCGACTCCGCCACCCACACTGCCGTCATACTGATAAAAGGCGTAACTGACATTTTTCTCAAAAATGAGTTAAATATTGATTCAGAATCAGAAGAAGAAAAGGCGTCTAACTGTATATTTGATTTTGTTCTATTCTTTTCTATTTCGTAGTTATGGTTAGTAAGAAGGACGTAACTAACAACAGATTTCATGGTTTTTTTTAAAAGAAGGTCGTAACTGGTTCTTATTAAGGCGGAAAGACGTAATTAACATGATAAGTATTTTTTCAATAAAGAAACACCTGTTATTAAAATATATGAAAAGGCGCAATTGTTAAGTACTTAGTTGAAAAGCAGTAACTCGTCCAAAGCGTCTTTTCTAACTAGTATTTTAAGCAAATTACTTGTAAAAGAAGTAACTCATTCAAAGCGTCTTTTCTAACTAGTATTTTAAGCAAAGTACTTGTCTTAAAAGACGTAACTCATCCAAAGCGTCTTTTCTAGTAAGTATTTTAAGCAAAGTACTTGGCGTAAAAGACGTAACTCGTCGAAAGCGTCTTTTCTAACTAGTATTTTAAGTAAAATACTTGTCTGAAAAGACTTAACTCATCGAAACGTCTTTTCTAGCTAGTATCATACATATACTTAGTATGTTAAGCGAAATAATTGTCCGAAAAATTTTTTTTTTAAATATTTCGAAGTTCATGGCAGCAGATAAATTTCATCATCAGGTAGAATCAGCTCTAAAAATTCCGCCTAGTGCAAGGTGGACTCACGCCCAAGGGTTCCGTACCATCACATAATATATTTGTATTATGTATGTACAAAAATTATTCTGTTTTGGAAAATTACGAAACGCCTAAATAAAAACTACAGCGATTATTTGACTGTTAGGCATTCTTGTAGTTGAAATATACAAAGATATTTTTTTTATATGACAACTACAAATTTACAATGTTCGGATTTTTTCTTTACTATTGTACTGTGAGACCTTACTTCTTGCCAAATTTCATTTACTATAGCTAGGTCAACGGGAAGTACACGTATTATTTAGGTTTTGATTTGATTTTAGTGAGTTTACGAGTATTACAATTTTACATACATGGCCGTATCTTTAGATTGCGTTGATTTAGAAGCGTGCATTATCTACACCTCCAAAGGATTGCAGATCTTAGTATTTCATATTAATTTCAATTTGATAGCTTGATCCTTTCCTGAGAAAAGGGTCTTAATATACAAAACCATTTTTTTTTTTTATTTAATATAACTACCAGTTTACAATTTTCGGATTTTTCCTTTACTTATGCTGTAAGACGTTGTTTCTTACTAAATTTCGTGATTCTAGGTTAACGGAAAGTACTCTATAGGTTTTTATTTGATGTGCCAGTAGCAAAATATGTGACATGGCCGTATCTTGGATTCCGTTGACTTAAAAGCCTATATGTTTTAACCTCCGAGGAAACTTAGACCGTAGTCTTTGATATTAATTAAAACTTGATACCTCTACCCGTTCCTGAAAAAAAAAAACGGTCTTAACCGATCTTATAAGGTTTCAGTTTTTTTCTCCTTTGACGTACGGAACCCTAAAAAGAAAGGAAAAGTTATCAACAAACAGGAATAGAACTATAGTAAAAAAAATGGCTGTGCATGACTTCTACATACGACATAGAAGACTGGTCTTCTACTTACAAACTCTAAAATTCGTGCTTACTTGTGCGACATGAGTGAAGTGACATTCCACAGAGGCAGATATACATTGTCTTATAACGTCAAATTTGATTCGGAAGATATCCAGTTGGATTTTCTAAAGAAAACTACTTTAAAAAAAGACCTTAATATCCCTAAGCAAAGATAATGTTCTCGAGGTATATGTCTCGAAGGAAAGCAGAATATTGTGCAAAAACTAGGACCTGGAGATCCGTTGTCTCTGCCTACCCCACCGGGAAACAGGCGTGACGCTATGTATGTATGTATGTAACTAGGACCTCTTATGCCGCATAATAGGTTAAGCTTCTGGGAAAACTTGCCTAACAATGAGAAAGCTGTTAATTTGTGGACACACCATGATTGAAAAAATATTTTTTTTTAATGAATTTCAATAAAAATTTATGTAATAATTTTTTTATATTTTTACTTTTTGAAAGTTATCCATTTAGTACTATCATTGCTTGAAGGAAAGGGTTTAAAATATTAGTTAAGTTTATTCTAATTAGTAACATTCATTGAAGAAAGCGTGATTACTAAGGTTAAAGGACGCAATTGAAAATATGAAACAGAAAGGGCTTAACTGGTTAGTTACGTCTTTACAGTTTAATATAGGTAGTTTAGAATATATTTATATTTTAACATGAAAAGGAAAAAGCAGTTAATTATAAAAAATAATGTATTGATAATACCACATATTTATAAAAAATTAAGTCACAATTTTGCGCACCTAATCAACATAAGTTGTATATCTAACTAAAACTAAACTGACATCATAAATCAGGAGCCGAAAGTATTTTGCGAATTTCTCGAAAGTTAGTTTTTGTCAGTTGCGCCTTTTATCAGTATGACGGCAGCACAGTGCGCCCAATACGTGCGTTGGCAGCGTACCTCACAGATTACCGATATATAGGCGTACCTACACCTTTGAATGGCTAGACCACAGATCAGAATTTCTGTGGGCTAGACCTATTCGCTGAAAGAAGAAAGATTTAGCAAGTCGTCGGTCACCAGCTTTCTTAATTTTTATTAATATTTTGTTTTCATCCATTTATTTCCACAATTCTTTTTATATAGGTAATATTTTTTTTTTTTAATTAAATCCTAAAATTAATATAAAAACAAACGGAGTTTCCACCACCGGCACCGGCGGCGCCGGCGCGGGGGGGGGGGGGGGCGGCGGAGGGGCGGGGTGAACCCAGCCAGGCTACCGATGCGATGGTCGTTTCACAAAGAGAGAAACCTCCGGACGATGCGTGCAGTGTCCAGCAGGGCTGCCTTCTGGATCTGGCCCTTGCTTGACCCAACCACTCAGCGAGAGCCTCTCAAGGTGGTCGTCGCGTCGAGCGAGGCTCTTCGCTATCAGCCCATGCGCCGAAACGACTATGGATAGGCACAACGATCGTCGAGTCGACGGGCCACATTTTGGTAACCTCGTGCTGCAGATCCAGATACTTTAACATCTTCTCTGCTTCCTTATTACAGAATTTATTTATTACAGAAATTAAAATTTATACTGGAACTTTCGAAAAACTAACTCGTCCATCGCATTATGGTGGACTTATTGTTTTGTACGGGCAACACAGCGCATTGCTCTATTGATTCCGCGTTGCGGCAACTTCAATGGGCGATGACAAGACAGACAGCCAAAGCAAGATGGCGCGAGTTATAGCGAGTTGCTGTGCTTGACGGTCGTTCGCTCGACAACTTTTCTTCTCTGCTGTGAAGCCTACTACCAGCGAATTTCGTAGTTGTTGCAGATCGCTGCGTTTAGTGTCTGTGCGAACGGTTTGATAAGCGCGATCGGCATCAACGCTAGTGTCACGAGTGTGAGTGAGCGCCGACCCACCTGAGGAATGTTGGTGATTTGATCTTGTGTTGTGGGTCGGCGCGAGTGCGGTGTCGGCAGCCGCTGTGGGGCTGCGCTCGGTGCGAGAGGTTGGAGACTGGGTCGAAGACCGATGGTGGTGGGAGCGCGCGAAAAGTGCGAGTGCTGAGGTGAAGGAGTTGAGAGGGCTCCGTGGCGCGCCGCCGCCGCCCGGAGTCATGTCCTTCAGTGAGGTGAGGCATTTTTCGCAAACTATATTCGGCATAAAATGAACTAAATGTATACATACCTACTTTTCCAGAGCGAATAATAAACACGTAGGTACTCAGTAGGCAGGGGCTAAGAAAAAAAATGTCCAGCGAAGTTTCTTGCCTTCTTCTTCGCTCTGATAATCGAACTGGCTAAATTTTAAATGTTTCCCCTTGGCTTCCGGAAAGGCCGGCCAGCCCCAAAGAAAAACATTATAGAAAAATATCATAAATTGTGATTTTTATGAATTTTTCTTATTAACCCTTGGAATTCCTACTCGACCGCGTCTAGCCATTTCTTACACCCTTCAAATTTCAACTCGACCATGCGGTCGGACCTGTCTGGTCCGCGCCGTAACAACGGAAGTCCCTGAGCTGATCCAAATGTTCACATTGAACCAAAACGTTAATCTTCGAGGCCACAACATGAAACTAAGTCGAACAATCATTAACAGCAATACTCGCAAACATTTCATAAAGAGTGGTGGAACCAACTTCCAGAGGAAGCAATAAGCGCACTTAGTTCCAATTTAACCAACCAATTCAAAAATAGACTTGATAAATATCTAACAAAACATAATCTCTGCTCAAGAATGATATTAAAAAATAAAAAAACCCGAGATAATAACAAAAACAACAAATTTTATCTGAGGTTTAGACCTGATACATCTAAATCCTAGGCTGCCTGTCTAAAATAAATAAGTTTATGCCTTTTGCTATTTCAATTAATTGTTCTTATTAGAACAAGAGAGCACTTTAATGGGCACTCTTTGCGGACAGTAGGGAATGCAAATCCGTATATTTTTTATAACCTGGATAAAAAAAACGGATTTTCATAAAAAATCCGGATATACGGATTTTTCGGATTCTTTCGAGTTTTTCGTGAAAATATAAACTATACTCATATTTAGTATTACTAATGTGATAAATTCTATTTGTTAATTAATTTTAATAAATAAAAAAAAATGTTAGTGTCAAATCAAATGTATTTTTTTAGTTTTTTGATTATTGATATAATTGGAAAATAGACTTATACAGAAAATCTTTGTCAAACAAACAAACATACTGAAAACAATTTAAATTCACTTAAATCAACAAAACTAAATTAAAATCGTGGTACTCATTCAAAATTAACATATATGTACAATTTAAATAAAACAAAACAATGAATGAACTACGTCCTTTTTTGGGACATAAAATGGCACCTCAAAAATAATAAAGCGTCTAAAGTGCTGTCATTTAACCGGCTGCGAATTCGGTTGCATATAATTCCCGCTGCGGAAAAAGCGCGCTCAGATTCGACGCTTGTAGGTGGGATGCACTGAAGGTGTTTGTAAGCGGTCTCCAAGAATCGTCCTCGTGAACCGCCGTCCTCTGACAACGCCATCTCTACTCGCACTAAACTTTTAATATCAGTTTCAGGTTGTCGTCTGTGCACATTTTCTTCTCCAGCCTTATTGATTTTATTTAACTCAAAATCTAATCTTTCTCTAAAAGTCATTTCTTGATGTTCTCTTGGCGTAGTTTCAATGTATGTTCTTCAGATAATCCTGTTAGATTGCTGCTTTCTACAGTTTTGCAAATTACGTCTTTTATTTCTTCATTAGATGGCTTGTAAAACACTTCATCAACGGCTAATTTGGAAAACTCATCAGGACTGTGGAGATAAATTAATGTCCCTGTGACACAATGGAGGCGACATTCTTTTATTCTCTTTTTTAAGGCAAACACCTCCTTTGTTGTCTAAACTTTTGATCATCAGTTTTAGTGCAGTATCAGCGGTGATCAAAGAAGCGTCTCTTCTGAACAAAGCTTCCACTGTCGCTTTTACAATATCTAAAGAAGCGTTGGCAGCGCGAATCGCGATCTAGAGCGGAGAAACTCGCTCAATTCGATTTATTTTGTTATAATCTGTAAATGTTCGAAAAATTGGGATACAATTTACAAATCCGTGTTTGGTAGACTATAAAAAATGTGCGGATATCCGGATTTTTTGGATTACGGATTATCCGGATTGCATTCGCTAGCAGACAGTACACGGATGACGGGTTGGAGGAGATTTTTTATATTCTTTAGGCATGTATGTATATATTTTAAATTTTTTAATATTAGTTATATTGTATGCTTGTATGTCATGATTTTGATTAATAAATACGCTTTCTTTAGATAGATAATAATTAACAGATTCGCTGCCGGCCTAATGATGCAAAATCCATGAAAATTTCCAGTACTTTTTTTCACATTATTTACTTTCGCATTATTTTCTTTATTAAAAATCGAAAAGTTATAATCTTATTTCACCTTCATTTATATATGTAAGTAAGTATAAAACTGTATAAAACAATTAATGCCATTCGTCGGAACATTCAACACACAGACCAGGCTGTTCAGGGCAAGATGTGCAGTGCCACACAATCACTTGTGTTTTGTCAGTTTTTTGCACAAATCTTGCGTTTCACAAACCTCCTTTTCATTTTTGTCGGTTATTTTGGTTATCTTATGCCGCTCTACTCTTTCAGATGCTCTCGGGGCTCTTGGGACAACACTATTTTCTGGCAGTAGGTTGTGTATTACGAACAAGCAATAATCATAGACGGTCATTTTGGGTTGCCCAGAGTATCTAATGTAAAACTTGTAGGAGTTTATCATTAATTAAATGTTTTGGTTGTTTTTTTTTATCGATCTCGTGTCTGAAGAAAAAATAATAATAAAAAAATAAATTGATTCAAATTAAAATTCATTAGCATATGGAAAGTGTGAATAGCGATATTTCTCGATATCAATTTCTTTCAAGGACCTTGAAACTTTCTTTCTTTTAGATCTTGAAGGCCCACTTTCGTTCTTCATTTGAGTCGTGAACAAGTGTGAGAATAACACAAAAATTTGAAAACCATGTGTACTTTTTATTTCTGCAACGTTCAAGCGCAGTGCCGATGCAAAATAGACGGCTCAAGCCAATTGCTGGCGGCACACTCACTCATACAAGTTCGCCCGCGCCGTCCCGCGTATTCGCGGGGCTGGCATCCGCCAAGCCCCCTCCTACTCCGCACATTCGCGGAGTCGGCAGCTAACCGGTTAAAAGGCCTTTCCATTGACACAAATCAAGGAATTAAACACTCAAACATAAAAATATATACTCTCTATAAGAGACGTCTTGTTATTTTTGACTGAAGGCAGGCACGGTCCTGGTTTTTTTTTGCACCCGGTGCAGAAAAAAAAATGGCACTCTGTGCGTTTTTATTAAAATCTAACATGTTCGTGTAACAGCCGCATGGAATAGCATATCCACAGGTTCTGTGTTCATATCCTACCCACAGTCCTGCGCGGTTGGGGAGCGATTCGGCGGCGGCAACGGCCGTGGTAACGAATGACGCGATGCAACGACTTTTAATTTGTAGCAAAAAGTATGTACCAAGAACCCATCATTCCGGCCCTGACAGGAGCATCCAACCCAAAACACACACCAGCTAGAGCCATGTCACCAGCTCATCAAACACGAACAATCTACCAGCACCGACCAAAGCAAAATGCGCACTAATTGTATGAATTTGGATGCAGCGTTCGAAATGGAAACAAATGCGCGAAAGCCCACCAAAAAAGGTCCTATGCTAGGTCCGGCCCAGACTGAAGGTTCCTTGTTTTTTATTTATTTATTTGGGAATTGGCTTCAAGTCCCAATTTTTTTATACATTTGTGGTTTCTTTGTATTTGTGTATTAAAATTATAAATTTTATGTTAGAAAAAATTTGAAAGAAAATGTCAGGCGTGTTTAATTTTTCTGCCTGTGCTTCTAAATAAGTTAAACATAGTTTCGTGGATAATTTAATTGACAATAAGGTGTAAATAGAGTATATTGATCAGACTTGATTATTTTACGAAATATTTTGAGTTAATGTGTGAAATTTCGCGAACTTTCGCGTGGCGAAAATGACATGGGAGCCAAGGGGTGCAAGCATTTTAATAAGTCGGAACTCCAACAGTTAAACAAGTGAGAATGTTGGGCTGTACGGATAAAAACCTTTGCCTTTCCCACACTTTAAAAATATTCCTAAATCTTGAAAAAACTATTATTTTGATGGGTCTAAATTTTTCTTTATACCTACGTCGTCTCTGGCAGGATGGCAAACTGGTTGCTCATCTAACGTTATTTAGAATATGTTATTTGAATAGTTAAATTCATGATCTACACATCGATATATGATTTGCATAGGGTAATTAGGCAATTTTAGGCTAGAACTATTTGGAAAAAAATTTCGAGCATGTTTTGTTTTTCCTGGAGTTCCGTCTGTGCTGTCAAGAGCCCATAGAGGTTATTGATCTGACTTCATTACTTTAGGTCGTCCACAAATTACGAAACGCACCCCCACCCACGCACCAGGACTGTAAACAATTTTGGCACGAGACTCGTGACTCGGGGCTTCACTGTCACTCGTCGAGTCGTTAGCTGCTGCCAGACCCAATTTTCAAAATCTACTGGATGTAACAAGAAAAATCTGTAGATTTATGGGAAAAATACTAAAAATGGATGATGTTCTTTTTCATGAATTCAAAAAGAAGAAAATCCGTAGATGTTACACATAATCAGGAGATCTCTTGTTTAAATTCGGAACGCTGCTGAGCTGTCATCCTTATATCATTCCAATGACATAGCGTCCCCTCTCCTCCAACGTATCAGGACTCTAACACCTGGCTGGACCCCTTCCTTCCCCCCCCCAAATAACTTTACCTAATTTTTGGATGACCCGATTTTATGAAATATTTGAGTTTATGTGCTGGCAACATGGGCGCGCCAAAACTAGCGAATTGGCGGCGAAAATGGCACGGAAGCCAAAGAGTGTAAGCATATTAAATATTTGGGAAGCCAAGATGTTAAAATGTGACGAATCCGATTGCGGTGGAACTGTCTATAGATGATGAATAAAGAATAAATGTTTTCATAGTGCAGAACCTCTAAATTATTATTAAAAAGTGAACCTTGTATCGGGTAGTTTACATTATCAGCTGTTTCACGTAGGCACCTACATTACTTTCATTCGGGTACTTATGAGATTGTAAAAGATTGTTTCATATTATCGATGATCGGTGAATATAGATAAAATTAAATTAATGCAAAAATTCTACCATAATTTTCGCCTCCGAGAAGGTGCCATACCAGAGATTTCTATTGGGTTGACATCTACACTGAACTAGAGGAGAACACAGTCAAGGATCCTATGCGTCTATCTTTTATCCATTATGGTGGTGGTGATATAACCCATTTGGCTATAATTTAAGCATTCCACCTAGTAAGTGGCAGGGTCCCTTGTAAACCAGTTCGCAGAATAGTAAAGCAGCATGTGTGGTATGGACGGAAATTTCAGAAAAACTTGATGCATTTCGGCTGAAGTCGAACCAGGTACCTTAACCATTTGCGTTCCGCATAGGCCTATCGACCTTGGAACATTACGCTATCTGGCCTCCGATGAGTGGCGTCGAAAATATCGCTAATAGCGGTTTCGGTGAATTCTTCTTATTAGAACGTGTGAGAATCGCCTATTTATGGTTAAAAAATTGGTTGTCTGTAAAGTCGGTTTACGGACGATAGTTTTACGTGATGACGTGGAATAATCGTAGTACATAGATCAAAGATCAGTAATTTCTATTTCCAGTAGAAAGATTAATCATCTTGTGACTGGCCATCAAAACTTCTGTTGTCTGATCTTGACAGTTTTACTTCTTAAGACGTTTCCATGGTAACTTTGAATATCAACGTGACACGCTTTCGTACGTGCAGCCGGTGCTCATCAATTTATAAGACGTGACGTCATCACGTCAAAATCCTAGCGATTTTCGTCAATACTCTGTAGCAACACTCCGCTGTCACACAGACGGGAATAAATCTGACCGCTGTCAATTTCATCATACGTCATTTCCGGCAGATGGTTTTTTTTTTTTTATGGAATCTGACACGGTTGGCTACATCACCTACAACGTCCGTGATGTCAGCCCATAACACCGGGTGAACTAGGTGCCATGTCAGTGCTTGCCCCTTTGATCGTGCCGGCTACACTGAACTGGTCGGAAAACACAAACTATTTACATAGCCGTTTTAACCGACGTTTCATTCAGTGCGGTGGTACCAACCCGGGCGGGTTAAACCCTACCACCAAGTAATATTAGGAGGGAAGGGACCTATAGTTTTACGAGGAATCCGAACCTCGGTCAGCCTCCAACGGTCAGCGGTCACCCATCCCTGACCGCACCCAGCGTTGCTTAACATTCAATAAAGACAGTTGACTGTCTGCACCACTGAGCTATCGAGGCTGACTGGTAAACTGGTTTTGAGCCTTACTTTATTTTCAAATGAAGTGAATAGTTTGTTTCTTTACCTCTACACATCGATTTGTATTTTAGGTTAGAAAATTCGAATAAAAAAAGGTCGAGCATGTTTGTTTTTCCTGTGTTCAGTTCAAAACATCTGTGGTTCTAAATAAGTGAATCCTCAATTATTGAACTTTCGTCGACTTGAACTTTCGTCGCCACATCGAGGGGAAGGCCAAGCTGGCTTCTAAAAAGCTGGGCGTACTCAATAAGATGCGACGGTACTTCACGGCGGACCAAAAGCTGCTCCTGTATAAATCGCAGATCAGGTCTTGCTTGGAGTACTGCTCGCACCTGTAGGATGGCTCTGCCAAATACCAGTTTGCGCCTCTGGACTCGATCCAGCGTCGAGCCGTGCGACTAGTGGGTGACCCCGACGTGTCCCGCGATCTAGAACCACTGCAACACCGTAGGGATGTCGGCTGCCTAAGTGTGTTTTATCGCTTATTCCATGGGGAGTGCTCGGAGGAGCTGTTTAACGCGATCCCGCCGTCCCCTTCCCACCTCCGCACCATGCGCACTGGGCAGGGATTGCATCCCTATACGCTGGACTTACCGCGCATGAGTACCAATCGTTCTGTAGATCTTTCCTTTACAGAACCTACCGGTTAACTCTGGAACGCTCTCCCTGCTCAAATATTTCCCCCCAAGTACAGTCTCGGGTCCTTCAAGAGGGGCGTGAATGGGCACCTGTCAGGCCGGCATGGCATTCGCAACCCCCGAATACGACCGAATGTCCATGGGCGCCGTTAGCCACCTCATGGGTGCCTCGGCGCCATATGTCGAGCTAACAATAAAAAAATATTGTTAGTTTTGTGGGTAATTTCACTGGCTATAAGTGCAAATAGAGTTTATTGATCTGACTTCATTATTTTACTCCTTCGAATATTCCTTCAACCCAAAAATAAATTATTCAAGATGACTGTTCATGCAAATAGACTTGTGCAAATGATTGGATGCCTAGCCCGCATGCCAATGTGGGACAGAGAGAACGCCATACTAGGTCGACTCGGTGAACAGACTATAATAGTACCTATACTCAAAATTATAAAAACAAATGGTTGCGTGTACGCGTTAGAAGTTATTTATTCTTGTTTGGCGTGATTAACAAAAAACCCTCTCCCTCCAACCCTTCCGACCCCTCGACCCCTCTTCAATATTAAAAAAAAACTGATAAAAATAATAAAACCCACAAAATAAAATATTAAATAAAAATCCTTTTTAAAAACAACAAAATTTACTGAAAGTTTTCGATTTGTTTTCAAAAAGTTTGTCGCGAAATGTTCATAAAATATTATTTCATTAGACAGTAATTTGTTTGATAAGCACTACTTGCCTAAGTATTTATTTACAAACCTAAACGGATTTTATTCATTTTAGTAATTCTTTTATAAAACCTTGTTTTTAAAAAGGTTTATTATTAAGCATATCTGTAAACTGAAGCCCTTTTCGCCTCTTCTAATAGCCATGCATTCCCTTTTTAGTTCGCGCCGAGGGAGAGACTTCACATCGCTAGGTTTTAGCCAACGTTTTAGCACCTCTAAAATCTTTGTTGGCGCGCGAACTAAAATATGCGGGTACATTCCATCCATACTTAGGTAGGCACTTAATTAATGCTACCTAAAACATGCAGCAGGCATTACGAGTAATAGTTCCGGTTAGTCGACCCTGCTGCATACGAATGGGTACTAACATACTATTTAGATATAAATAGGTTCTCGGGTATTAATAGCTGTACATAAGTTAGGTTGATTAAAATCTGTATGATTTAGATGAATCTTCAGTATTTCTTCACCTTTTTTAAATTCTGACAATGCTGTTGGTGGGCTCTATGTCGTACGTAACGGTCGTATCTTCAGTTCCTCTTTAAATATAATGTCAACTTATGTAAACTAAGAACACATAATATTATGTGTCCTTACATAAGTTGATATCCAAGTAAAGTTAATTTGCTCGATATCCAAGTATATTATACTTGGATATCGAGCAGCATTATAAACAAGCGCCAGAGAAATAGACGTGTCGCCCGTAGGTTGTGGTGATATTGCGGGCGAGCGAGGCAACGTCACAGTGTTTTGTAACTAAGAAGTGGCTAACAAGTTTGATTGTCGGCGTAGCAATACAACTACGCACTTTTGTAGTATCCGTCGTCATCGCGTCATCGTCGGCTGCTCTCACGGAGGCGTATTTCAACCCACCTGATTGTTATTCTACTGTTGACTCTGTAACCAGTCTTTAATTGTTGCGAACTCTGACAATTTGCGGTCTATTCTATCGCACACGAGTAAGTGGCATGGGAAAGTAAAAGTGGCCGCAAACAATTGATCAGAGTCCAGCGCCAGTTCCAGTCCAACGGCTGGGCGAATTGTGGTGATGGCAGGAGTTTTCGTTCTGAAGGAAATGCCCAAATGTGTCTCTATACTATAACACTATCTGAAGACTTTTACGTAATAACTTTACATACGTAGGGATTTGTGTAGGTAGGATATATTCATGTGTGGTGTGATGGTTCTTGGTTTACTGCGACTATGGGTTTCGTTCGCTGTATTATCGCTGGCTGCGGGCTCCCTCCGCTTCCGACAGTGCGGGCGTGGTGTGGTGGCGGCGGCAGAGTAACTACTCGGGGAGGCAGGAAACCCTGACGCTGTGTCTACTCGTGGTAACTACGCCTGTGTGCGAGTGTGAACCACGTAGGTGTTGTACTTAATTGGATTACATTAACGATGTCTCTCAGACCGCAGAATAATCTCGTCGTCTGTTGAGTGCACGGTTTTGTGTGTCGCCGGATGGGTCTATAAAGCTTGGTAACGTTCAAGTTGTAGGTTGTATAGTTTGGCAGCACGATGCCGTCGAAAGTACATACTTTGTCGCCAACTTTCTGGAATGCCCCCCATGTTGCGAAGCGTAAGACATTCATCGAATTCACGTCAAAAATCACGTATCAAATTAAACAGCTACTACAGTGATGTGATGAGCTTAAGTGATTGGCGACAAAGCTAAAACGAGTATTCACCAATCGGCCGAATGAAATAGCATTATTTCTGATGAAGGTGACGTTTATATTCAGGCGGAGTTGTTTTAAAAGAAGTGATTACTTTTCAGCGCTCCTAATAATAATAATTTTTTTTAATGTTAATTTTGTATATGTTTTTAATGTTAGGTTTTTAACCCACTGACTTTCTAGCTTGTTTGGCGAACTCCACGTTTTTATGTTCGAAATTCAAAATATACTGACAACAGGACAGTTCCCTTGAATTGGTTAGGCGCTCGCAACAAGCATTTTATATGCAATATTTAATAGGAAAGAAACCTTCGGTTGTATGGCAGCCACCTTTTTTGTTTTCCTGGAAAAAAAGATAATGGTATCTTTTTAGACTAGTAATAGGGTTTCTATGTGGAAAATACAATAAAAATCGTTAGCCATTTTTGAGAACATCTACATTATCGAAATCATTTGTATGACAGCTACCCTTATTTTTTCGAATTTAAAAACTAAAAAAAGGTACCCCTAGATAATCGTTTCAAACTACTAAATACGAATTTTGAACGAAATCAGTTGAGAGGTTTAGGCGCAAGGTCGCTGGATGGACACACAAACACACACACTGGGATCGTTGAATGATATAGCCCAAATAAGTCGAAATCTAAACTTCGAAATTTTGGACGATCACAATATGTACTTCCTTTCTCCTTACAGTCGCTCGAAAGTAAAAATACAATCAGTATGTTAACCTTCTTTCATTTACGAAACATAATAATTGCGTTAGTAAAGAACCTAGCAACCAAACGGTGCGCGGTGCTCTTGTGCATCTCAGGCTTGTATAAGTAGGTAACCTTTTGGAGTTATCGTGCTCTATGGCGCTGCATCGATTCTATTGCGCGAGTGAAAGGAGTACAGCGAACCTACACACACACACGTGTGTGAGGGTGTGTGTGTGTGTGTTTATGTCATAATAAACCATGCCAACATTATCGATTGAAGGTATACTTCTGTCTGATATGCGAACTCTCGTTACGCAAGGTACATTTAGATGTCATCGTGGCAATGTACGGTAATCTGTTTCTAAAACAATTCCAGAATGCGCTCTCGTTAACAGAAGAACTCCAAGAGCAGATCAATGTACACAGAAGTTGCATTCATGGATGGTGACTGAAATGTTTCCACGGAATCCTGAAAAGCATCTCTCAGAACGACATTAGATATTCCAACTGTCGTCGTCGCCCTTGTCTCTTGTTGCAGGTGATAGATTTGTAACGAAAATAAGTATTCACGTGACCTGTTTCTATGTACACAATTATGGTTGCTACGAATTTTTACATGGAACTTGAGAGAGAGCTGGCTAGGGCGGGCGTGGCGTGGTGGCCGGTGGGCAATCGTTAACGTATGCGCACAGAACACTCCGGTCGGGCACACTTGAATATTTATCAGACGCCCAGTCGTACCGCTTCCATATTAGTAATTGCATGCAACGATAAGAAAATGAATCATTGAGCCGCTATTAAGTAGTATCATGCAACCATTTTACGTCCGTAGACTTGTGCCTTCTGTACTATACGTATATTGGTCGTTTTGTGCTTACGGCACCGACTTATTGTAGCTTACGGTGAAGGTTTGGCACATTCAGTCTTCGTCAGAAAGAATTTCAAATTCAAGGGTATCTCATAGATTGAATAATTAGGGAACTGGATCGGACTGTTAAAATGGCATCCGTGATAGATAATACATTTGCATGTCAATAGCCGCGTACTAACTGAGCGCGGCCGCTGCGCGAGGCAGCCTCGGCTCGCAAGCCTCGGTCAGTCAGGTCAGCAGGTCTATTCTTGTAAATTCTGACAGCGGAATCAGCGCTGTTGTGGCGCTGAGAGCCACTGCTGGTCAGGTCAGGACGCGCCTCGCCCGGGGCAAGCGCACACGCGGCCTCGGGCGAGCGTTGGCTCGGCCGATCCGCCCGCTGTCGGTTTTTTGTCGCGCTCAAAGGAGCATCAGTGATTGATCAGTCCATTTGCCGCGCGCACTCAAGACGGACGTTGTGTGTCTCGCTCGCCTCGCTCGTTCGCGACATGGATAAGGAGCTGTGCTTAAAACTGATTTGAATTATGAATTCGAGTCACCTTTGAAAATTGCGCAAAAGATACCTTTGATAACTTCTTAGGAGAAAAACGCCGACCGGGTGCTCATCGGTTTCTTTATACTTGAATACTTGTTCTTTCGTAATGTGTAACTTGCAATTACTGAGAATGGGCTCGGTTACAGGTTTGTTGCATTGAATTGTCTATAGAACACGCACGGTGCCCACGCGCGCCGGTAAACGTAGAATGCCGTGCCTAGGTAGAATACTCTTCCTATAGGTACTTTATAAAATATAATATACCGTTATCTTTGGGCCTTCGAGCTTCCGCACGGAATCTGTCGCCGTTTCTTAACTCTATATACACGCGCATAGTAGAGTGGTAGAGTACACACTTATTACTCGTAAAACGGGTCGTCGCATCGCCGCATCGCGTGATTGATATCTAATCTGTCACTTTATCCGACTACTGAAAATTGTCAAACGTGTTCGAAACGTAATTATAGTACATCTATGTATTTATACTACTGTGAGTCAGAAGTAGGTACGGACTACGGACTAGCGTGAATCAGTGCTGCAGTTCTCTCACTGAGTTTGGACGCTTTGATAGATATTAAAGTGTTGGCCAACGCAACGTAATAGCCAACGTTTAGTGCAGCCTGGCAGAGCATTCGCAAGCCTTTTGGCAAACGAGGAAGGAAGGCCAACGTGTAGAGCAGCCATACTCAAAGTGTGCTCCGCGGAACCCTAGTGGCTCCGCGAGAATAGGAGAAAAAAAAATCTAAAATACACCTCTCCTCTCTGGCTCGATTCAGCTCGGCTGCGCAGACGTCACGGCGTCACAGTTTCATACCTCCCATTAGATATTTAATTATTGTTTTTCTCTTTTATTATAATATTATGTAAGTAACGGTTACATTGTAATATGATTATTATTAATAAAGAATGAACAAAAACTATTTTTTTTTTATTTTAGGGCTCCGTCAAATATTTCGCTTTCCAAAAGGGTTCCGTCACCAAAAAAGTTTGAGAACCGCTGGTGTAGAGGAAGCCTAACTCAGATAACGGAGCTGGATTTCTTTTCTTCAGAATTCCAAAGGTAAAATGTACCTATGGTAAGGCGTCATCTGTATAGTACATATAAGATTCAATTCAACGTGTGCCGTCTGTCTGTGTGTATGTACGACTTACGAGTATGTATGGGTGCCTCGTTTGTAACTCAAGAAGGGCTCAACCTATTCGCTTGCGGTTTCTGCCTATGTAATGCGACATATTATCTCCGCCAGGTTATAGGCTACATAGCAGCACGCCATTATATTTATATGAGAAGTGGGGTCGAAAGTGGACTCAGCCGAAAAAATCTCTACCAATTCGGTTAGCTTTCATGTGATTAACTCGAAAACTATTCAACCGATTTACATCGAGTTTTCACCGAATTTAACGCGAGCAGAGCCGCGGACACAACTGGTACAAGAATGTAACGGCACCACCGTTGCCAACACACAGCAAAGGCTGACTTGTTTGTACAATATCCGACAGTAAATAATGTTCATCGATCTGTAGGAAGAGACAATACGGTTGTAGAGCGTCGTCTCTGTCGCACGAGCTCGCACGTCTCTGTGCGACCGGATTGTATCTTTCTAAAGCTCGATGTAAATTATTAACTGCCTGGTACTGTAAGTGCGCGAGACGCGAAATGATGCTCATCAAAGAGATGGCGGACAGTGCGACACGGTGACAGTATGCGCAAGCCACACTGGCCGGACTAGCGGATTAGCTCACCGGTTAGCACGATGACCACATCACCTGAGGCGAGTTACCTACACGCGCTCCTCGTGTCGTCATCGTCGCATCTTGTCGCCCAGCGCCTGTTGCTTGTGTGCTGTGCGCAGTGCGCGCCCAAATTATCTCGCCTCAACAAATATTGTGCGTAATTTTTAAAAATAGTTATAATTAATTTATTTTATAATCTGGCATATGCGCTGGCTCGTTCTAATTACGCAAAGTTAATTTTACATGTAAAAGAAGGTGTGGTGTGGTCAGTTAGCGTATAGATACGATCCACGATTCCTGTATTTGTAATAAACATCAATAGCATTAAAACTCTAAGTGAGTACCAAGTTTCCTCTTGGAACTTACATACTAGTAAATTTAAAATGTGTTTCCGGCTACCCCGTGCTGTCAGCGGCAGTTCCATTCCGACACGCAGCACCGCCACCTGGTGCTAATTTAATATTCTGAAACCCTTTTAGGATTCAAAGTTTGGGTCCTTTAACAGGGGCGTGAGCACCTATTCGCGGGCGCCTATGAGGCCGGCATGGCATTCGCAACCCTCACATACGACGGAATATCAATTTTTTTTGACATGGAACCATATGACCTGTCTTTCACGCACCTATTTATTGCGCGGTCGTCGCTGGAATTTGAATTTGAAGATGTAACACAAAAATAGTAACCCAGTAGAAGCGTTATATCTCCGAATGTATAATACCTAGGAGTATGTTTGATACATACATACATATCACACACGCTGAATCCCGACAATCGTGGTAAGCAGAGTAATCGGTGTTGTGCTGCAAGAACTCTGGTAAATTGCAGCACAACACCGACCACCACGTTTCGCAAAGTATTCGAACAAGATTCAATCGATCGAGCAGCAAGTAAGGCACGAAGACCCACCTGCTGCATGACTCGGTGGAAGTACCGTGCCAAGGTGAGGGGGAGGTGGCGAACCCGTCGCCCTTTAGCACGGCACCTCGTCCTTATCCCTTAGTCGCCTTTTACGACATGCATGGGGAGAGAATGCAGTGGGGCTAGTCTTTTTAAGTACCGGCCCCACAGTATGTTTGAATTAAGATATTATTTATATTTAAAGATGTGATGGATGAGTCATCAAATTTGAAATTTGACCATACGCGAAAATGGTAAACTGGAAGAAGTGCTATACAGGGTGTCCCAGAAACCGACGATAATCCTTTGACAGGAGATAGGGCTGCTAATTACTTCTCAGAATATCTAATTTTAGGTTTAGTAAAAATGGCTTAGTTTTTGAGATATTGTCATTTTTGTAAAAGTCCAAAATTTTCTCCCTCAGCTCATTTTTTTAAATGCCACAAGTACAAATGTAAAATTTTCTTAAATCTAGTTTTCGTCAAATATTCCTGAAAAGTAAGGCTTTCACACTGTATAATTGATTTTTTCATGTTTAATCCTGTTTAGCTGAAAAACGACTTAAGAACCACATATTAAAAAAATTTCAGCCTCACCCTTGAGTTTGGCCCTTCGCGGTGAAAACAAAAAAAATAACTACACTAAAGGGTCATTCCATGGTAACTCGCGTTACATTAGACAGATTTTTTGAACCTTAATATGATATTTTATATCCAATTTACTGTTAATATTACACATTTAAATTTGTTCACGGAAAGGAGTGTGGAATACATATTGGATTAAATAAAAATATTCAATATAAAGTAAGTATTTATTAAGTAAAAAATTTGAAAATACTAGTAACTCGCGTTACGCGTATCGGACATGAGGTTAATAGTACAATTTTCTAGCAAACATTTCTGTGAATTTAAAACTAACAAACTATTTTTTATTACTAAGTATTATCAAAAAGGAATCAAAGAATAACGTTTTCTATAAAGAGATCAAAGTAATAGAACCATATAAAAGTTATTTTACAAATTATAGGTAACTCGCGTTACATACATTTGGTAACTCGCGTTACCTCTGTTCTTCATACAAAATTTAAGAAAATTAAAATTTGTTTTATTGTAGTCTGGTCATGCAATATATTATCCTTATTTATTTATATAGTTTAGGTAGACACATTTCTTTGTTTTATCACAGATAGTGGAATATTATCATCACTTTCATCACTACCACTTTCGGCACCATATACTTCTTCGTAGAAACTTCGCATTTCCTTGATTCCCCTGTTTAATTCTGAAGATGTGCGGGCCATTTGCAATTGACCATTGTCCCAGTAGATTATGTGACTTTTCGATATTCCAGTTATTCCCGGCGCATTAGAGAAAACGGTGTCCAGGTTCATTTCTTTCGCAGTTTCTTCAATTTCTTGGGCTGTTACATGTATAACTTTTACAGACGATTTTTTAGCTGCCTCAGCAAACTGATCTGCGCTAAAAACAATGGTTTCCCTTCTCATTACTATGTTGCGTACTGTCCTCTTCAGAGCACCACCTATGCCATCAACGGGGCCTTTTCCATGGGATGTGGCGAAGTAGTTCCAGGTTATATTTTTTGCATGTCGTTGTTCGAGTAATTTGAGGCTTACGACGATGTACTTATTTTTAAATTGGGAACTTGGCCCATCCGACCAGATGTGTACATCATTTATAAATTCTGGCAAATCACCCAAGATTTTATCGATATAGATTGTAGCTGTTTCTTTATTATGGGTTCGATTATCGGACACAATTCTTGTAATCTTCATATTTACCCTCTCTTTTCAGTTTTTCCCGCCTTCTCCTCATCTTTTCCGCCGCTGAGAGCGGCATTTTGTCTAAACATACATAAAAACATTTGTACATCACCGTGAATAGGCGACAAATTATTGGTAACTCGCGTTACACCAATGTAACGCGAGTTACCGGTAACTCGCGTTACAGAAAACAGATTGATAAATTTCGAGGAAATACAATGAAACTGAGAACAATTTTATAATTTTTCGACGCATGTAATGATAAAAACAGAGGATCTGATTTATTGTTCAAATGGGCTGTGAAATGCTGATATTACTGAAAAAACATGTTCTTTTTGGTAACTCACGTTACAAATAAGAGGTTAGTTTTCATCTGACGATTTGAAGGAGTAATTCCTTTCGCATAGCAACATATCGTTGCTAAATATTGTATTGAATTGTCCTAAACTAATAAAATATTGTTAACTTACCAACTTAAGCAGCAGACAATCAAATAATGTAATGTTTTTCAGACGTATTTCGACACTGCTTTTCACTCCTAGACCACTAACACGTTGCAACAAGTATGACACTGACATTTGTTGTCAATATGTCAATTTGACACTTAAGGAAGGTGTTGCCACTCATAGAGATCAAAATAATAAACAATAATTCATTTACAAATAAACTTTTTTTTTTTTTACGTTTGTCCTCCTTTTCATGGAATGACCCTAAAGTGGCATTATGCAACAAAAATATGCCCATCTAATGTAGTTTTTAAAATGGTACATCACTTACCGATTTGCCTAATAATTTATGAGATATTGTTATTTAACTGCAAAAGGACCTCGGAATTTGATAACTGTTCTACCAACTACGAATTGGAATGAAATAAACACTTGAAGTAATTGGTCTTTATTAACCTGTAAAAGTAGATGTTCAAATTGTTTACAACCTGCACAAATGCTAGCTCGACATCTTCTCACAAATGCCCGGTTGATGCGTCGAGCAAGTACTCGATGCAAGTGTAGATACGTCCACCTATGCTATGTAAATAGTTTGTGTTTTCCGTCCAGTTGACTATAGCCGGCACGACCGAAGGGAAGCACTGACGTGGCACCAAGTTTACCCGGTGTTATGGGCTGACATCACGGATGTTGTAGGTGATGTAGCCAACCATGACAGTTTACATAAAAAAAAACCTGAGCTACTGCCGTAATTCTTTCTTTGAGCTCTATCAAGTTTTCCACCGGTTTCCCGTAAACTTTTTCTTTTAAATAGCCCCAATAATAAAAATCTAACGGATTTAAATCCGGTGACCTAGACGTCCGATCCATCTGTGGGGATATGCTTGGTCTAAAAAATTATGCACTTCTCTAGCGTAATGGGCTGGGCAGCCATCATTTTCCAACCACCTCCGTATGGCCAATGGTACATCTTCTAAAAGGCTCTGAAGCTCCTGTTGCAGAAACTCAAGATAATTCGCCCGTTTAAAGTCTCTACAATTCAACGGACGTCTTGTGGCCTCCTAGCCATTTGTATCCCCACAGATAGACCGGACGTCTAGATCACCGGATTTAAATCCGTTAGATTTTTATTATTGGGGCTATTTAAAAGAAAAAGTTTACGGGAAACCGGTGGAAAACTTGATAGAGCTCAAAGAAAGAATTACGGCAGTAGCTCAGGTTTTTTTTTATGCAAACTGACATGTTTGGCAACATCACCTACAACATCCGTGATGTCAGCCCATAACACCGGGTGAACTTGGTGCCACGTCAGTGCTTCCCTTCGATCGTGCCGGCTACACTCAACTGGACGGAAAACACAAATTATTTACATAGTATAGGTGGACGTATCTGCACTTGCATCGAGTACTTGCTCGACGCATCAACCGGGCATTTGTAGGAAGATGTCGAGCTAGCATTTGTGCAGATGGCAAACAATTGGAACATCTACTTTAACAGGTTAATAAAGACCCAATTTACTTCAAGTGTTTATTTGATTCCAATTTGTACTTGGTAGAACAGTTATCAAATTCCGAGGTCCTTTTGCAGTTAAATAACAATATCTCATAAATTATTGGGCAAATCGGTAAGTGATGTACCATTTTAAAAACTACATTAGATGCGCGTATTTTTGTTGCATAATGCCACTTTAGTGTAGTAATTTTTTTTTTCACCGCGAAGGGCTAAATTCAAGGGATGAGGCTGAAAAAAATTTTACATGTGGCTCTTAAGTCGTTTTTCAGCTAAGCAGGATTAAACATGACAAAATAAATTATACCGTGTGAAAGCCTTACTTTTCAGGAATATTTGACAAAAACTAGATTTAAGAAAATCTTGCATTTGTACGTGTGGCATTTAAAAAAATGAGCTGAGGGAGAAAATTTTGAATTTTTACAAAAATGACAATATCTCAAAAACTAAGCTATTTTTACTGAACCTAAAATTAGATATTCTGAGAGGTAATTAGCAGCCCTATCTCCTGTCAAAGGATTATCGTCGGTTTTTGGGACACCCTGTATATCTCGGAATCTATAATAGCTAGGAGTACGTTTGAAACGCATGATTAAATTTGTGAGAATGTACGAATGTTAAAATACAAAAAAAAAAAAAAAATACGTTGCGCGAAAATGAATCGCCGTGCATGCATATGTCATGCAAAGGCTCGAAAACGGCTGGACCGATTTGAATAATGTTTTTTATGTAAATTTTTTCGTCAGAAAAAACTCATTTGTGCACGCCGACCGGATTCGAACCTCGGACCTCTCGCATGAGAAGCCGATGCCCTAACCACTCGGCCACCCGCCGCTTCCATCAGGCCGCGCCGCGTCCATGGGCGTCGTTAGACACCTTATGGGTGGCTCAGAGGCATGACGCGTATGTTCAATTAAAAAAAGACTCCCGTGCCGACTGTCTTTGAAAGAATCTTTCACCTTGTGGTCTTTGCAAAGTCATGCAGCCTTCGCGCCTTACATGCCGCTTAAGTTATCTTACTAATGTGGTGATCGGTTTTGTGCTGTAATTTACCCGAGTTCTTGCAGCACAACACCGATTACTCTGTTTGCCCCGATTATTGGGATACAGTGTGATGGTATGTATGTATATTGGAAGGAAACCTTGGCGCGCAGGTCACCGGACCACCTACCATTAGCAATTTGCCGACGACACGACGGTTTCGGAAATTAGTTCCACCAGAAGTTCATGTTCTCATGTTCTATCATACTGAGGAGGCCGCCGCAATCGGAATTGATATCTTTTTATATTTAAATTCGTTTTAAACCTCACAAAATGTAATGTATGACACCCGTTTATATTAAGTCAGTAAATAACATAAATCAATGAAATTAACACTTAAATCAACTAGGTACCTGTCCTTTTACAAAAATATGTAAATTTTAAATATTATGGGGAAATCTTGTTTTGGTTGTATTGGTGTTTTGGTTCAAAGTTCAATATTTATAATTAAATGTTGATAGAGTTGTTGATTTGTTCAATGGTGTCTATTGGACCGGTGGATTGGATACCGGTCGCGCGTGACTGGCGTCTCGCGCGGCACGTCTCGGGTCGTGTCACTCGCGCGTCGCAGTGCCGCCGCCGCCGCGCCGCCACCGCGCCAGCCGAGTGCGTCTTCTAATCAAATGCCGCAACTAGGTACCGCACCGTATACGCTTCTCCACTATGCCACAGAATAGAAAAGAGTACCAGAAGCGACACTCCACAAGGCCACATAAAGGAATAGCTACTCTTTCGGAGACGCAATAAAGTGCAATTCAGCTCGCAAAGCGCTGCATGCCTAACTCGAATAATAACCTACATCACGCTTCTCTTTCTATCGCATAACTCTATTTCTTTTGGCGCGATTCGGATCGTGTTGGGGTTGTCGTCTTGTGTGACGAATAAATTACTGTTAATAATTACTTAGCAGTTTTTTTTCTTTAAATTTGTGGCTTCTCGGAAGTATAATGATGATGACATGATAATTTTATTGATTCATTTATTTAATTAGTTTCTTATTTTAATTGTTGTATATTAGATAAGCGCAAAATGCCTATGAATCAGGAAATGCCTCTGCGAGACAGATTCTTCTATTGCAGAGCCTCTCTTTGTAAATGCGTACATGAAATAATGAAATAAATAAATTATTTGATTTGACATATTATTATTATCATTTCTTTATTTCACATTTTTACTAAGCATTTATATTAATTTTACATATTTTATATTATACAAAAACTTATAAAAATACACAAAATTATCATATTATTATTATCATCATTCGTTCATTACCGAGATAGTATTATTAGTATTAGTAGTCATTATTAATTCTTTATTAACACATTTACAATATTTACATTAATTTCACATATACAAAGTATAAAAATACAAATATATACCTAAAATTAATCATTAAATTTAATAAGTCATTATTAGTATTACGATGCTCCAATTGCTCCATTATTATTATATCGAAGAATAGGCACAGAATACTTCATAGGTACTGAATAAAATAGTTTGTTCCATCCAGGCGATCGAGTGTATGCGTGCGCTCGCAAGCGCGGGGCTGCCCGGACTGTTTTGTATTCTCCGAATATCGCGCGCTGTAGGTGATTATCGCGGTAGGTATGAAGGAGTGTCTGAGGTCTGACTATGCGTTGAGCACTTTGTACCTGCTGGCTGTTGTAGAATAGACACCGATCTGGGTACACGTACATAACGCACTTATGTGCCACAATTCATTTTCAGATCGAAATACATACACACATACATACCATACGCATACGCTGTATCTCGACAGTCGAGGTACGCAGATTAATCTGTGTTGTGCTGCAAGAACTCTTGTTAAATTATAGCGTAACACCGACCACCACATTTAGCAAAGTATTAGGACAAGATAAAGAAAATACTATCAAGCAGCAAGTAGGGCACGAAGACCCGCCTGCTGCATGAATCGGTGGAAGGACTGTGCCAAGGTGAGATGTGGCTAGCTTATCGCCCTTTAGCACGGCATCTCTTCCTTATCCCTTAGTCGCCTTGTACGACATGCGCGGGGAGAGATGCAGTAGGGTTATTATTTTTAATTACCGGCCCACACGGTACAGAGTACTGAAATTTTCCGATTGAAATAAATCGAGTCAAAGACAATAATTTAAGATTTAAGTATTAAAGTTAATAGGTTCTCATCAACAATATTTACAAATTACTAAATGATCAGCTGTTAGCTACCTACCATCTACTGATCGAGGCGTTTGGAGACAAACGTGTCCACAGCTCTACCAGACAAAGGATCCAGCTCAACTGTAGTGTAGCCACGCAGCTCGTTGCCTCCACAGTCGGAGCTATGGAAGAGTATTTTTATTTGTAGTTTTGTATAATAGGTTTTAGTTTATAAATTTTGGCTAAGGTTTAGATTTCATTTATTTTATTCATTCCAATCACATGATTGTAATTGTTTTATATATATATATCAATAAAGTTTGTCAGCCTCGGTAGCTCAGTGGTGCGGTTGGTCGACTGTCGGTCGGATCATTCATAAGCACACTTGAGCGCGGTCACTGGATCAATGTGTGACCGCTCGACCGTTGGAGGCTGGCCGTGGTTCGAATTCCTCGTAAAACTGTAGTTCCCTTCCCTTCTTACCTTACTAGGTGGTAGGGTTTAACCCGCCCGATTTGTTTGGTACCACCGCACTGAACGGAAGGTCGGTTGAAACGGTTATTTAAATATTTTGTGCACATGTAGTTGTAGGTATATTTATCATGAAAAACTGGTCATAAATATCAGTTCACCACCGCCGCCGTACGTACGTGTAGCGCCATTAGGAAACAAGCTATGAGGTCAGTTTGCACAAATGGTGTCGATCGAACGTAACTAACGGTAAGCACGAGCTCGCGGATAGATAGAGTGATGCGATGATCAATAATCGAGTCTGTGCACGAACCGATTTAGCATAATAACGAGGGTCTGCGGTGCTGTGCCGAACGCAGCAGCGGTCGATTCGTTAAGAAGTCATTACGCTACTGTTTCAAGTGTAAGGTGAACAAATAAGATACTAGCCATGTTGCAAATGCATTCTACAATTCGTAGAATCTTATCTCACGTCCCATAGATTGTCGGTTCTCTCTACTCACGCTAGGCTAGCGTGGTTGCCACCAGATCAATCCACCCGCCTGGTGGAAATATCGCAAAAAAGGAAGGGTAGAATTTTTGAGAAAAGAGAAGGTCCTGAAAAATAGAATAGCATAAAATTATGTATTAAAACAACTGACTTCCAATAAAACCATAGGGTACGCTTTCCAGTTAACACCGAAATATCAATGATGTATAGTAAAACCTACGACGGGTTAATTATCACTCGACCCGAGTGATTATTGTCCAGAGTTCACTGACCGATCACCGGTCACGTCACACATGCAGGAATGACAATGGAATAGGTTTTTTGTGCATCAAAAGAAATTGAATCGAAATTGCGCGCTGCTGTGGACGACCCGTTGTGTTGCAGCGGATGTAACTGTAACCGTTTCAAGCGTTTCCGATCGGCCGCGTGATAAATATGTGCGTATAGAGAGATCGATTCTCTTATTCATATCGAGAGACGGGGACGCGACGGGGCTTGCATGCGTGATGGTTCTGGTGCGCTGACCGTGCTGTAAAATGATGAACGTGCGTAAAGCTGAAGGCGCACGGACCGGTCTCGCAATATTACAGCAACGGACCAGCTGTGGCAGTCGGGTCACTCTTGAATATTCAGAAACACATCGCTTGTGCCGTCTGACACTGGGGGATATTCGGGGGATATCGAGATCGATGCTCTGCATGATTAATTCACGGATAACGTTTAAAATTCAGATAGCTGTTAATCACAAACACATCCTGGCTGCGTATCTGAAAAATTTGCATGCTGTAATTTATGGGAGTTATGCATGTTTTCCCGGATGTTATTCCTGAAAATATGCCTGCACTTCCATGCATTCGAGATCACGTTAAGATTTAAAAGGTACAGATGCCCTACATTCATCGTGCATTCTCCGTGGCATTCTTCTGCACTGTGAAATTTTACATTTTGATCTTGTAGCTTCCTTATCATGCTGCTCTATTCACATAATTTCAAAACGTATTTCCTAGTTTTTCTGTCTTATATTTATTATTTTCTTCTGAATCTAATACAAACTAAATCGACCTTACCAAATGTAATATTGACTCTACCTGTCCCTACCCACCACTTCGACGTGGGGCTGCATAACGGTGCTCGACGCTCTGGCGCGCGGCCGCTCTCTTCGCTTCACTCACGCGCTGAATACACACCAGCTCGATAGTGTAACCGTACATACAATGTTCACCAACTATCTCGGTGTAACGCTCCGCACTCCTCAGACTGGCGATATATAAGTCAAACTTTGATGCGTAATTTGTATCAACATAGTTATGTTAGTGTTTTAAACATACTACAATGTAGTATAAATTGTCAAAAATAAAAAAAAAATATTAAAAAAATATACGAAGTGCTGAGCGAAGCACACGATGATCGATCACCGATCAAGGCTTTCGTTCGTTTCAGTTTACGTTGTAAGCTATATTTTAAACATTCGAAAAAACGATAACGCCACGGCTACAAGTCACGACCATGGCACGGCAACGACCAGGACCTCATATTACGCCAGTGTTGCCGAGTTGTTCCTAGATGTGGCGTATATTGTACGGTTTTAGCGACAAATAAAACTACATTAATTTTCTACCCCTTTCTTTGAAGATGAAGCGTCCCTTTAAAGAAAAAGGTAGGTGCGTTAAAAAATATAGATCTGAATGGGAGAATTAAAGTCAAACTCACTAGTTGACACTTCACACTTTAAACTGCAAAAATTATATTTCTATCACCAAGAATATTCAAAATTATTACCTCTATGTCAGCACTAACTAGCAGCGCCATCTGATCACCGCAGATTTTTCTCTGCAAGGTCGCGCAGTTAATTTTCTAAGAAGGAAAGAGTTCTGACATAGTTTTATTTGTAAATAAGATATGATGTGATATTCAGTTAAACATATTTTATAGCAATACATAATTAGATTCTAACCTTAAAATGAAGTCTAAAGCTTCGTGTGAAACACTGAAACAAAATACTTTTATTTTCTAGTAGTTTCAAGGGTGTCAACTATGCTGCTGATCTAAGGAGAGTGTATTTATTTTAGCATTATTTCTATATAATTTCTAGATAGGTAAATAGAAAATACTTTATTGGTCCAAGAAACATTCAACAGTAATAATAAGCACCTTAGAACATTCACATAAGTTGCAAAGCGGACTTATGCCTTACAGATATTTCTTACAGTCAACCTTTGGACATTTGAGATTTGATTAATTAGTAGCAAGAATTAAGCGCGAGAATTGAAAGTAAAATAATTATTAATAAGAATACTTATTAATAATACACCTAAGTCACATAAGTATATAAGCTAGTTAAATAAAAGCCACACGCGTGTTAAGATGATAGCAATAGCTACGCCAAATGGACAATTCTCAGTCGCGAATTTTCTAATTTTAGACAATATTGCAGAGTATTGTTCAAGCAAAATGTTAAATTTTTAAAAAATTTGAAACGCGAGAGTATTTTTAATATTTATTATAATATATGTATGTATAAACTTTCAAAAAAATTTCAACAATACCATCATGCTAAATAATATAAGGCATATTTTGGTTGTTTTCCTAAATCAAAGTAATGCTTGTGTAAGTAGTACAGCGAATAAAACGTTAAAATTAGGTGCCACTTAACCATTTTTTTTATTCTTATAACAAAACTGGCCTTCGAAAGTTTGAACAAAATCATCGATATTATGTAAAGAAATACACATGTGTTTCTATCTCTTGTGGCATGTGCTTTAGCCCCTCTGACTCAGCCACCAAAATAAAATAAAATATGTAATGGAATTGCATGAATATACTTCGAATAGGGTCTCATCAGATTGGCATTGCTAACTTAATAAATAACGTAGACAGCGTAAGATGGTTCTCTTGTCCTTCGCCGACATGCTTGAAGGGATACAGATTTTCATCTAATTGTTATCACGTTCGCCTGAGGAGCCATTAAAGTATATACGATGCGGCAACTCACTGGTGGTCGCTAATTTGAGCACACATGCAGTATGCTAATTTGATTATCATGTCCATTTATATCTTATAGAGTGATATTGTGCGTCGATTTACAACATGCAATTATGTAAAACATCACTTTTCCGATTTTATGCGGAGAGAGAGAGTTCCGACCGCAGAATCGAAAAAGGCGTTAGGCCCCTTTTATGAGATTATGAAGTAAACCCTTACCTGACATTCATGATTGAATTTTTTTTATTTATTTATGGAAACTGACACGGTTGGCTACATCACCTACAACATCCGTGATGTCAGCCCATAACACCGGCTGAATTGGTGCCACGTCAGTGCTTCCCTTCGGTCGTGCCGGCTACACTGAACTGGACGGAAAACACAAACTATTCACATAGCCGTTTCGCCCGACCTTTCATTCAGTGCGGTGGTACCAACCCGGGCGGTTAAACCCTACCACCTAGTAATATAAGAAGGGAGTCATATCCCTTAATCGCCTTTTACGACATACACGGGAAGAGATGCAGTGGGGCTATTCTTTTAAAGTGCCGGCCCCACACGGCACAAAGAAAAGAAATGTTCAATACGGCTTACTCACGGTTTGTTTTTCGCGATCCCGCGGCCTTACATGACATGTTAGGATGTATCCGTTGGCCGTCATTTGAGTGGAGTAAAATCGTCGAGCACGAGTATATAGCAGATCCGGCCGATCGACCGCCAGCGACTGATCTCATCGATCCGACGTCCATGTATAGCAGACATTAGCACTGTGCAGAAGAAATACCATCAGCAGTTTTATTTTTTATTTCACCCCTTTCAAATTCTTTTTTGAGATTTTGTCTCTTAATCTGGCTTAGTAAGTAACTACATTTTATTAGCAAGATTTTATATTATTACTATAATAACCAACATTGCCAGTAGGTACTTTCGCAAAGGCGATAGTCGTTAGCATTCCTATCCGTTGTACCACATAAGCAAATGCGCATCAGGTGATGTTCACCACACCGAACCGAGCCGTTCCGAATGGCTTTATCGCCTAATGGTGGGTGTGGCGCAAGTCCTGAATGTTGGGGCTTAAGTGCTGTTATTTGGCCGTGCACTCGCGGACGACCCACCTTCGATGTCCTCACTGGTGCCGTGACCAAGATACCAGTTCCACCACTCAATGTGCCCGTTATGCTCCCACTTGGTAATGTAGGTCGCAAGTCAAAAACCGCGCTGTGAACCGTAGATTGACCGGCCAAAAGCTTGTCGACATTACGATTCTGATAAATTCGATTAGATACGTTAAAACTATTTATTTCTGAGGTTACGAGAGATTTAACACCATGAAACTTGGAAGAGGGCATAACATTGGAAGTGGTTAGAGGATGAAATGTTCTGTTATACAAAAATATTATTATACAACATTCATGTCTTAGTTTTAACCATATAGTGCTATTTTCATACTAAGCTCTTATCTTACACCATAAACGTGCGATATTTACATACCTGCATGTTTGGCGTAGGTAATACTCACGCCACAGCCGTCAGTCAGTGAGCAGGTCAATGCACTAGAAGGCAGTGGCTCGAGGCAAGCTGATTCGATGCACTACCTCGCCGGTCGTACCGCCACTATAACCGTCCCTGCATCGTCCGCCGCTTTCCTTGCCTCGCAGCTCGCAGACGCCACAATTGTCTAGTCGGGTTCAAGGACGCTATAAGTGAGTGCCTCTAGTCTAGTAGGGAACAGGTCGCCGGACTGTTCCCCTTACGAGTATATCGTCTTCCTTCAAAGCGTCTTCCTTTCATTAGATAACATTCGTACGTTCTGTTTTACACTTCTCCCTCTCAATATCTTCTCGTTTGCTATATTATAACTATAACACGAGAAGTAGAGTTCTCACTTGCGACCATGCCCCATCTCCATATCCTATTTATACCCGTAAAATTTATAGAACATGATGATTTGCCACGACTTGCTCAGTGCACGAACGAGAGGGAAGTATTAGGCTTAGAGTAATGATGATTTATCTTACTCATCTGATAACATTCCGTACTGTCATTCTCGCAGGGAAATCTGCACCACGAGAATATCTCCGCCTCATGAGTCATTTCGAAATTCCACCGTTCGGTATCTCAATAAATGCGATTATCTAATTCGTTCATTTTTATATTAATATGGTTCGGTCGACGTGATCATCGAACAATCGTTTCATGCCTTAATCGCGGCCGCGCTCGGCTCGGACTCGACAGATGTCCCATGAGGTAGTTACGAATTAAAGTGTTCGCCGGTGACAACTGCTGGTGAATTTAGTCACGCGTAGGCTTTGACGGCTGACGGTCGACGGTCCTCATTGTTTCTGTCCACGCTGTTTTACTTGCTGACATTTTCTTGGTATCTCAAGTTGACGGAGTGCTTGTGTGTGCAAAGTGTTCAATCCTAAGCGAGTTGCCTCATCGGAATACATCCTGGGTATTTTTATCCAAGCAAACGCAAAGTGTTCAATCCTAAGCGAGTTGCCTCATCGGAATACATCCTGGGTATTTTTATCCAAGCAAACGCATGATCGTTGCAAAAAATTTAATCACATGGTTACATACATTTCGTGCATCCCTAATTTCAATCCACTACTTTTAAAGGGCAAAACTAAATAAACCCGGAAATAGAGCACAAAGCGAGCACCTCAAATTTCACCATCCACACAAGCAATCAAACACGAGCACTCCTGTTACATTGTCTCAGTTCCACGTACATTGGCAAGTCTTAAACGGAATTACTCAAAATCATCTTGGCAGACGTCCTAATTGCCTTATCCTGTCTTCACAATTGGAAGAATTCTAAATTCTGCCACATCAAGCTACCGTTTTTGTGAAAAGCTACACTTTATTGTAAAATATATTTTATATGAAATTTATTTTCGTCGTGCTTGATTAATATTTAATACTGATAGGCCTAATGGGGGTTGCTTGAGGAGTTTGTTTCACGGAGGTCGCAGCGGTGGGGTACCGCCCGCTCTGCGCCGCCACAGGCGATGTACCCAACCACCACCGCCGCCGCTGCCGCCCGCCCGGTACGGGCGGCGGGACCTAGGGCGGGACGAACGTTGAATACATTTCGAATTTGTGATATATTTCTTACTAGCTTTTGCCCGCGGATTCGCTCGCGTGAAATTCGTATTTAAAAATAAGAAAATGAGTAAGCCCGCCACCGTACCTTTATTGTGGCGAGCGGAACAATTCGGTTTGTATGAGAGAAATATGTTAGCGTAACCGGAACTTAATTTTATTTAGCCTATACTGTGTCACGTATAGTTAAATGTGCTTGTACTAAGTTTCATCGAATTCGAAGGATCGGTTTAACAGTTACATACAGGAACATACATACAGAAAATATTTCTAAAAATCCTCAATTTAGTTTTAGTATCATACATATATTCTACAAACACAGTATCTCATAAAACGAAGTAACTTACTCCGTGACCATCCCTTACAGATTTATTATTAGTATTGATTGATGTACTCGTACGCACGAGCAGGAGCAACGGATTGTACCGGGCGTATGAGGGAGGATCAACATACAAATAAGCCCGTCTGACTGACGCTCCACAGTATCTCATAAAACAAAGTAACTTACTCCATGACCATCCCTTACATATTTATTATTAGTATTGATTCTTGGTGATTTTATAACTAACCAGGCCCAAATGCAAATATATTTTTTTATTCAACATTGAACAGATAAAATAAATGGAAATTGAGGTTTCATATATTTGGAACGGTCGCGATTCTAGCTGTCCACCTACACTGTTTATGGAAATACCTAGCTGGATTGTGTCATACGTTTGAATCCATGGTATTCGTCGTCGGTTGGTTTAAATTCCGTCCACACTACGACGCCAGGACGGTGACTCTGAGCGTGAAGACATTACCATAACGACGTTGACAGAATACTAATATACCTAGCACACACCATTGTGGATGGAGCACACTGCCTCCTCCGCGCCGCGCCGGCCGGGCCAATAATAACACTTGCTTTGTTTGTGCTTCACACTTTCGCCGTATCGACGAAAGTATTCTCAGATTTTCCGGATAATTTCTTCGTATGTGATGAAATTTTAAGATTTACCTATTCGCTTTGATAGGCGACAAGGGAGGCACCGGAAAACGCCCCATATAAGACGCCGGTCGTTAAGTCGTATTGGAATGTGAAGCGGCGGTCGGTATACATTTGCATTGGTAAGGTACACACACATATACACACTTGTGGATTGTAGAAGTAACCACGAAGCAACGCACGCACGTATTGGTTGGTTATAGAAATATTCGACACCGTACTGCAGCATCATTGTGCACATCAGCACCACCGTTGTGTTGCATCTTCGTACGTAGCGTAAGCGAGTATAGATACGGACGGCCGTGCTTTGTTGCGTTGCGTCGCGCGCGCCCGCACCGCGCGCTACAGAGTTTCACTGCTATACGGCGTCGGCAGAGACGACGTCGACGGCCGCGGCTGCACGCTTCGCTGCACCGCTGCCTCGCTCCCCGCCGCAAAATAATGCAATCGCCGGGACGGACGGTGCAGAACAGTCGGTGAACGCTCGTACCGCATAGTTCAGTCTTCATTTATATGCGTCGAATCGCACACGCCGCTCTCGACGCACTTCGCGACGTTAATTCATAACGGTTTCTCTTTTCGAAATCCTGGACGGATTCCGCTCCATCGGATACGCACGGCCCACCCTATTTGGAACTCTTTGGTCGGATGCTGGGGGCATAGGTTTGAGGTTTTGGTCGAGGCCTACGCCGCGGGGCGACCCACAGAATACGTGCATCCAATACTATCTGATTTGACATTGTGTGTTTAGTAGAAGGTTCGGTGTGGCGACACTACAATAGCTCGGAGGTGCATTGTGTGCTTCGGTCGCGGTTAGTATCAAGGGCGATTTCGCCGTTCCGCGCGCGTACTGTGTAGCAGAGCGTGCATAGCCACCACCACCGTTGCGTCGCGTCGTCGCCTACGGTCGCTTTATTTTCTACCGTGATACATCTCAACGGTGAACGTTCTTGCGTTTTAGCATTAGGAACACTTACATTTCGTAAATACGACCTCGCGCACTCTCCTTTCTCGACAGCTCATTAATTCGGCACACATCGGCGCGGCGTCCGGCCGGCTGGCTACTGCGGCTCGACGTGCTCGTCGGCTTCATAACAGTTTCTCTGTCGGCGGCGACAATCGCGGTGTTGGCGGTGACACCGTAACAATGGAAATGTGCGACCTTTATCTGTTCGCGCGTCCCTCGTAAAAGTCCGGAAACCATGATAAGTAAATAATAATCGTCGATAGATAAGACGCCACATGAAACAAGAGGCGAGCGTCGGCGTCGCGCGGGTGGTAGTGTGCCGTCGACATCGAGGCGCAATCGGCGCGAGCGTGTGCACTCGGTGCGGCGAGGCGACCCGAGCCGGGTTGAGTGCAGTGCTAATAGTGCAAGTGTGCGCGGTGTCGCAGCGGCAGTGCCAGTGAAGTGAGAGCCGGCAACATGTGGGGAGCGGCCGTGTCCAATCCTCCGCACTACCACTATCCCGCGCAGGCGGCGGGGGGCGGAGGGGGCGCCGGGCCTGGCGGGCCGGTGCTGGCGGGCCCGCCGCGCGTCGCCGTCGGACGCTGGAGCGGCAGCGCACCTCACCTGCGCCCCCAGTCTTCGTACTCGCTGCCGCACGCCGGCGCCGGCGCCGGTGTGGCGAGCCGCTGGAGCGGCGGCGGAGTCTGGTCGGGGCCGCAGGTCTCCTCTTTCGATCGCCGTCAGCTGAAAGTTCCTCCGCAGCCGGTGCGTGCCGCACCGGTTCGTCCGCCTCCCGTCCCGCACAGGAACACTACTAGTGTAAGTTTAACGACTTCACACTCGACACCTTTCTCACATTTTGGCACAATATTTCAACTGCTGCTGTTACCGGTACCAAATCATAATTCACTCCAGCCCAGAAAAATCCTCAAGAGTACCAATAAATCGGTGTTTACACATCATATTACTAGGCGACAAAAGAATCAAAAAAACCTATTCACCTATACAAAATACACCTTTTGCAATACATTCGAAATTATTATTATTTTACGTGAATTTAATTTTAGGTCAAAATCTACCTAAATACAAAAATATTTAACAAGCGCGTAATTTTCACAAATTGTTTTTCAGTATTGTGTGTTAACCATTATTTCCAAATGTAATACTGACTGATACGATACAGATAAAATATGTCATCAACGCATTCCACAGCATAATCCTTGCAAATCCGATAATCGATGATTATGCAAAATTGTGCGAAGGAATTGGAGGTGCGTACGGTAGCGACCTTATACAAACACGTAGGTGTCGTACATACATAACCTACCTTACCTTGTTTGTATATTGTACATGAAATGTGTCGCAATGCTTGTGACTGCTTGCAACGTTTCCGCATAGGCGATACTGTTACCATCTGTTACTGATACTGCAAGTGTACCTTCGTACCTAGCTCTGACGGTCACTCACAGAACAGGGAAGCGCGCGCCGCCTCCGCGCCGGCCCGCACGCCGCCGGGGCGGCCCCGCGCTTCCCTGTTCTGTGCGGTCACTATATGTTCGGTGTCGGAAATAGATCACTTTTGTAGAACAAAGAGTATTTTATTACAAAAAATATTAAAAAAAATTCTTAATCGTTTCAGTTTCATGCCAGGAACAAAAAAAGTCATCCAACACATAGATCTCTTTCTTTCAGAAATTGTGAGAAACCTCAATTTTAGTTTTATAAGTATGGAATAGAAATAATTTGTTTTTTTTACCAACTTACACGTGTTACATCATAATGGTAATGAAGACTTTTTTGTTACTGTTATGAAACTGAATCGATTAGGCAATAAAAATCAACGACTTATTTTTTTATTTAAATACTTAAAAAAAGATTTTACATAAAAAGGCCCAAGGTCCAAAAAAAATTATATAGGTTTTACTCCCTATATGATACAGAAAACGCTCGGCGAAAATTGTAGAGTCGCGATCGTTTTCTCACGCTCGTCGTTGGAAGGGCAGAACCGGAGGCGCGGCCGCGCCGGCTGCATTGTTTTTGTAACGTGTTTGGCTTGGGTATCATTATTGCTCATATTGACAGGTTGCGGTAATCAAAACACTATAATAAATCACATATCTACCAATACAAATACATATTTTATTTCTGACCCCACATGCAGTAATATTTTTATTGCAGTTGATAGTTGCACGAAAGATGAGCATATAAAATACATAATCGATTGTTTATTGTAAATTTCATCCATAGGTAACCTACCTAGGTAACCTACGCTTGTACAAGTCGAAAATTCTGTCAGTTCTAATTCAATGCCGATAAGAACTGACAAACAACCTTAGTTACAATGTTTTGTTAGTACCTTTTTTTAAGTATTATAGTCACACACAATATCTCAAATCAGTGATCTGACTAATTAACCCATACTACCGCTCACAAGAACATCTGGGGGCACGGAGGTGCCCCCACCAAGTCAATTATTATTTACAGCATGAGCGTGAATACTTAAGATAATACGATGACATTATAATAATCAATCACTTTAAGTAATTTTTATAATATATATTTTGTACATTAGAAATTAAAAAAACACTATTTTTCATGATTTTCGACTTATTGGTCGTCGTCAGATAAAAAAAAAATGTTATCGTTTAAGAGGGTGTATAGAAAGTATTTAGTGAGCTATTCTTGTATACATATGTGTGTATATGTACATAGTATATAATTGATTTCTTGAATACGGCTCTAACGATTTTGATGACATTTTGTATTTAGTAGAGCATGTTTTATTTTCCAAGTTTATCGACATAAGTGTCACCCTGAAAAATCCGTTTTCACAAAGAAAAAAAAAACATTCAAAAGATCCTGTGGTGCCATCTCTTGTACGTCGAGCGAGACTCGGTCTCCCAGGCAGGTACTAAAATGTTAATTATCTAAGTTCAAAGTAATGTAAAATCAATGACTAACCAAAAAGTTTGATCGTACGTATCTATAGGTGACTAATAAATAATATGATAGTGTGCGCTTCATACGGAATTGATAAGCAGATTGGAAGAACTGTCGACATACTTACCACCACAAAAACCCCCGTCTTCAAGGCGACTACAAATTCTTTTGAAGCGTTGAGCTATTTTTATTATTTTTTTGTGAAAGTTTTATTTTTTCATTAATGCGCCAGTAATGCAAACATTTTGTGATTGTTAGAGATATTAGGTATATAGCCACGTCGATCTAAGTAAGATAGTTGGAACATATGTGTCATCCATCTCATACATAACCTATGCTTATCGGCGAGAGTTCAGCGCTCTTGATTTGCTTACATAAGGATTTACTCATACACATCTAATTAAGATACATTAGTATCTATAATGTCCTCGTGCATTACGCAACTAGTAGGTAGGTGTTCCCTTTCGCAGTATATTTGAGTTGACTGTCGATTAATATTTGTCAATAGATACACCTTTACTTTCATTCATAATTAGCATAATATTGATATCGACACGACAATCCGTTAGCCTCAGCTATCATCGGATAAAATGTGGCTTTATCTGACATTCCACACAGGTGACGTGTGCTCGTTCGTGCCGAGGTTCGTGCAAATAATATTAGTCCGTCGTTGGTTAAGTCAATATATTGTATGCGTGCGAATTTCGCGACTGCGGCACATCTACTACTCGCCTCCCACCCACCCAGACCCACACCACCCACACGCCACGTCCGTTCAGCGGCGCAAGTAAGTTGTAATTATCGATCTGCATCGTCTGGCTGGAATAGTTTTCTACTGATATTCTTATTTCACGATCGTCCGCGCCTAAATCCAAAAAGTCTTTTAAATGTGAACGTTTGTTGCACACATAGAGGTTTCCTTCTTGCATGCATTGTTGCGCGCAGCGATCACGCGGTCGTCCCGTGTCTTGCGCGCGGGGCACCCCGCGCCGCAGAATCGTAGTAGAATCAAATTTTCGGCTGGGCCTTATAATAATGTTGCGACACAGTAAGCATCTCGCTGATAGTCTAGTATAATAGTTTTAGTCTTTAGGCGAAGTATAATTTGTGGAAAATACTTACACTTACAAATTATCTAAAATTGACCGATCGTATTGTTTTATTTTGGGGTTGGCTCTAAGCCTGCAAAGCCCCCAGCCACCCCAGCCAGCCTACTTCCTCCATAAATGCCACAAGACAACCAGGTGGACTGCCGATCTTACATAAGGTTTTGAAAATCGGTTAAGCAAATGTTTTATGACCATTGAAATACTAATTTTAGTGTTTACGGACGGACAAAGACAGAATTTTTTTTTTATGTAATCCGGTATGGGTGGCTGAGTTGGAGGAGCTAATGCGCATGCTCCGACCAGCCAATATCACCTCCGAGAAGGTAGGTGCCATACCGGAGACTTCCCTGGATTGCTGGCTATACTGGACTAGAGGAGAACACAACCGAGGCTGCTATGCGGCCATCTTACATCCAGTACGGTGGTACCAACCCAGTCCAGAAATAAGTCCATAAGTGTAATTTTCCAACTTTGTTCCGGAATACTAAAAAACTGACAAAAACAAATGTATCCCTGCACTCGTCCAACTGAAGTGTCCACAACAAGATGTAAACTCTGAAATAGTTACATGAAATTATATACAACAATGATTAGATGAAAGAAATTATTAGGTAGCTAAACTGAGAAATGTTCGGTTATAGTATAGCTTAGAAAATTACTTTCGTGCACCTTATGAATTATTGTTAATCCTCCTAAAATAATATTGCTATTTTGTTGAACCAATAAATGGGGAAACGATGCCGCGAGTCGTGTGCAAAGGTAGTATACAGCAGGTACTTGTCTTGCTCCTCTCTGGGGTAATTTTCTAAAACCCCGAACTCAATATTGCTTTGTTAATTAATTAATTACTGTTGGTTTACAAAGAGTGCATTACAATGCGGTTTACAAAGATACCTTGTATGTAGTCCGATTTCAGTGCCACTTTACTTCCTTACCTATAATAAAATCCAACGTCTGCTTTCTGTCTGAGTGTCTGAGTGTCTGTCTGTCCGCTTATAACTCGAGAACCACTGAACCGATTTTAATAAAACAAAATTCTACGGATAGCTTGATTCTTCCCATCATAGGAGCAACTGATCAAACAGTATTTTGTGTCGTGATCCTAGTTTCGAGAAATTAGCAAAAAACATGTGTCTTGAAAACTAAAAATCATAGAAAGATGATTTTTTTTACTAATATATTTGTTTTAGCGAGTAGATATGATGATAAAATAACAAATATACCGTTTCATTTCATAAATCAGTGTTTTTTAAATTATTATTTCAAACATAATACTCTTTGATGCGATCTTTGATCCATTCCATAAGAGCAGGATACCCAAACGTAGGTGATCATGCCGCGATCTTAACCTCAAAACTTAGGAACAAAATACGATTTGACGCGGTCGCCAACATTCAATATTTTTTTAATAATACTAAATATTGTTTGATGTGAATTCTGTAAAAACACACATAAAGGAGCTATTGAGGTCTACCAAAATAATTTTTTATCGATTTTTTTTAATAAATGCACAAAAGACTCTTTGATCTGTTGCTCCTCCTTGCCTTGCCTATTATAGGCTACTTACTATCACGCTACATAGCTTATGAGGCTAGCAGTGAAGTGAAATATGAGAGCGGGCGGAGCCGCGGGCACAGCTTGTCTATTCCAAAATACATGTTTCTGTATCACTTCTACAGGCATTGTGGTCGTGTTCGTGTAGGTAGTGGTTGACTAGTATTATAGAATATAATCAAATGAGCGGTCGGCTTTAGGAAGCCCTGCAACACGCGTCAGCGCGCCGCGGCAGTGGGCCGGGTCCACACCGCCAGCGCCACGCGCCAGCTCAGAACCGTCTGCTATAATCCGCGGAGAATCAGAAGGCACCGACAGCTCGCGCATGACTTCACCACCAGCCGGTTAGGGCACAGATGAGATACTAGTTTCGGTTAGCGATATAGACCTACGCACTTTACTAGTCACCCAGCATTCTATTATCTATGCATCGTATGGCTTCATAAATCTATAATTCTGGGTGTCTAGTAAAGTTTGCAGGTCTATACCAACACATTGTTTAACCCCCGATCAGGGTTGTCAGGTGTCTATGTTTATCGTGGACAGTCCATGTTTTCGATGCTCTGTCCACGGTAAAAATATAAGCAACGTATGGACTATGAAATGTATAATCCCCGCAAATTGCTAATGTGCGTGGCCGCCATTTTAATGACATCAGCCCTGTACCGTTAGCAACTCTGTCGGGCGTACGCGTGTCGAGTGTTGAGTTGTGATTGTGAATTCACGCATATTCTTTGTTATTGTTATGTTTTCTCGTTAACTTCTTTTGGTTGTTATTGACGTTATGTGTTTTGTTGTAGTAATGAGTAGGAAAATGATCAATAGCCGTGCCCGTGAAATTATTATTAAAGTGGACAATTATTTTTTGCGTAAAATTATGGCTGCTGCTAAACGGTTTTACATGTGGTTACGTCGCGTCAGCCCGATAGTTCCGATTATTTCTAAGTTCATAGTTTATAAATGTTTATGAAATTTTGAAAATTACCTATTATGTAGTTTGTTATTTATTACTTATTAGTTATTACCTATTTGCTGACTGTATATTTTAGTGTCAGCTGACGTCACATCGGCGTTAATTTGACAAGGTTCCGGCGTATTAGCAATTTGCGGGTTTTATAATGTACTTGTTCGCGCATATCCTCCAGGATCCTCTGGTGCCTGCTTCTGACCTGCCGTGGGTTATAATAACAGGAGGCGAATACTGATGCTGTATTCCACTGTATGTTGGAATTTACCTGTTTCCTTTACTGCTCTTTACTATACGGTGACTGTAATGTAATTACTGCTTTGAATGGTACTATGTGTATCAGAAAAACTAGATCACTGAACAGAAGAGACGAAAACACTTATCCGCGTCTTTAATAATAATTATTGCTGTGCAATATTATAACTATACTATAGTCCACTCGATTATCCAGGCCAGGAGAAGATCCGTGGCCGAAATGGTGCAGTTGATCTCTCCACTGCACTGTGGCTTCTGCTGGGGCGGGTGGCTGTCTGTGGCTGGCTGGCTGGCTGTACATATTTCATTTACATTTAATTGTGGCTCCATGGGCTACGGGAGTTTCTTTGCTGTTTGTCATTTATTATGCTAACCAAGGACGTTAATGCTAGCCATGCTGACTTATTTATTATTACATACTGCTCTTTCTCGGTATATGTTAGTTAGGCGAAGTGAATGTTTAACAAGTCCCCGACTTGTATACCCGACCGAAGCGCTATAAGAATTTGTGACTTTTACAGGAAGTATGTACCTCGCGTGTGTACGTGCGTACGTACTTACTTTACGTGTGTGTACGTACTTTATATGGGTATGTGATAAAAACAATAAATTACTGTGTGTAGGTAGAGCAATAGCTGTTGTTTCAAATGGGCATACTATTTAGCAAAAGAATTGTCGCAACTCGGTCGGATAACTTAATTTGGAAGTTGATCTCGGTAGCGGTGGCATTCAGTGAGGCCCTTCATCTACCGAGGTCTTTCTGAGGTAATCGAGTTAGGCGCGCGAGGGTCTTCCTTCCCGCGTTCATCCTCCTAAGGGCCCTCCCCTTGCCTAACTCAATAAATAGTCCACAATCCTTGAAACCTTCGTAGGAAGGTTTCAAGGATTCGTCAACTCGTGTAAACGTTAGCGGATGTATGTAGATCCGCTAGTCAACCGCTGCGCTGCTGGCTGGGGCCCATTTCATCCCTAGTCTGCTTTTCTTTCACGCTGTTCAGTCTTACTTACCGACCGACGACGTTTTGCACACCGAGTGCCGGCCGGTATATGCACCTGTGCTCAAACCGATTTACAGGTACTAAGACATTTTTATAGTAAACAAAAGCTATTTTAACAATTGAACAAAATGACAGTTAACATTCAGTGTTACATTTCCCAAATTATTTATTTGTATTTATTTATAAAAAGTGCAAGAATTGATTGATAGATAATAATATTTAAGAAAATGCATCTGTCTGCATATTATATGAACGACAATCCTAGGACATGGATGGAAGCTACGTACCTACATATACATACGAGTGTACGTATTTGCAGCAGGCGCGATCTAGACTCGTCGAGCAGCGCGGTGCGCGAGGAATCCGCATCGCGTGAACTTACTGTACAGAACGTTTACTTTCTCTCGGCACCTCCATTATACTCTCTACTCTTCTGTTGTGAGCTCTACACTCAGTTAGCAACCGCTAAACGCAACATGAAATCTAGTACTTAGTTGAGGAATTACAATTTGTCTTTTGCGAAAGAAAGTTTTAGATCAGAGGCCATAATCGAGCTTTGTTTGACATTTCATTGCGTGCAAATAAATATTTGTATGGAGAAAAAATGCAGCGCCCCTAGCGGGCTAGTTGGTACTAAAATTGGCAAACAAATATTTACTTGATCACGCTACTTGTACCCAACGAAATGTTATTTATTACCGATTACCGTTGATATACTTTCAAGAAACATATTAACATTATTTTGCTGCAGGTACTCGTACGTAATGTTCTTACAGAATAAAATTATGCAACATTTTATGCATTCCGTTTTTCGTAAGGATGTTCTTATGAAAAACGGAATGTGAAGCCTTAATACGTTAATGTATAAATATATTTATATATGTAAACAGGTTGATTTTGTTAGCATGCCACATATTGATTGCAGGGCCAGGTGGGTATCAAAAACTAAGTAGTTTCCAAAAAAGAACGGTGGCGAAATTAAAAAAAAAACATTGAGTTCTCCATAAAATTTCGTAAATACCTAATCTCAAAATTTATGGAGAACTCAATGTTTTTTTTTCTTTATTTTGCCGCCTTTCTTTTTTGGAATCTACATAGTTTTAACCCTCTGAAATAGCCGGCATGATAACAAAACCACCCAGTCTATGTTCGATGCCTTGGCGTCTAGTGCGCGAGCAGTGTCAAAGTAAAAATCGTCACGTCGTCGCCGCGTCGTCGTCACATTCATCGGCTTCGTCCGACGGGCTTGGAACCAATGGAGCGTCAGTCAGACGGGCTTACTTATTTGTATGTTGATCCTCATACGCCCGGTACAATCCGTTGCTCCGGCTCGTGCGTACGAGTACTTCAATCAATACTAATAATAAATCTGTATGGGATGGTCACGGAGTAAGTTACTTTGTTTTATGAGATACTGCGTTTGTAGACTCTATGTATGATACTGAAACTAAATTGAAGATTTTTAGTAATCTTTTCTGTATGTATGTAGTATATACATATGTATGTATGTTCCTCCATAACTCTTAAACCGATCATCCGAATTCGATGAAACTTAGTACAAGCACATTTAACTGTACGTGACACAGGTTAAATAAAATTAACTTCCGGTTACGCTAAGATGTGGCTCTCATACAAACCGAATTGTTCCGCACGCTGAAATAAAGGTGCAGTAGCGGGCTTACTTACTTTCTTCTTTTTAAATACGAATTTCACGCGAGCGAAGCCGCGGGCAAAAGCTAGTATTACATATATACGACAGTCGACAGCTGAACATACAGCTGTTGTAATTAGTAATTTCAATTATTATTTTCGTGACGTTCACAAAAACTAATAAAAATTACGACTTTAGATATGTCATGCGAAATACCTTCCACAAATTGATTCCTAATCCTTTTGCTAGATAAGGGCGCCGTTTATAATTCGCGTTTATATATACTTTAGATACTAAAGATGGCTTTACGTAGATAAAATTACAATCAGAAGGGACGCAGCAGGTGATAGGGCAACAAAATACCAATATCATTTTCTAAATTTATCGTTATAGGATTACTATCAAGAACAAAGGGTATCATCGCAAGCTGTAAAATGTAATGAATGTTTTTTTACGATTTGTAGACTTATCGCTATCGGCGGAGTCAAAGTCGATAGTGACAACTCTACAGGCACATGGACCGACAAATTTTTTTTGTAGGTAAGTGGGGTCATTTGCAAGGTTTTGATCTATGACACCTTTTGTCTTATGTCACGTGGTATCGAGATACGATTTTTTTTCTTTATTTTTGAAAATTACCAAAATCTCAGCTTTAACACCTTGTAACTTTTTTGTTTATGATTATATCTGCACGAAATAAAATGTATTTGGTTTTACGATGTATCCTTCTTCTAGGAAAAATACCATTTGATGAAGTTAATACCATGAAAAGGACTTATGAACTCCCAAAGTCCCAAAGACGAGTAAAAATATGACAGAATCTTAATTTCTTAATTCATTTAAAAAAAAAGTGACAGTAATTGAGAGCTTCATTTTCCTTTAAAAAGTTCGCTAGTTTACGCCCTTTCCAACGGTATACCACATGCCATACAAATCTTTCACTATGTGGCCAAAATTAGGGACAGAGACCACAACAGAACGACAATAACTTTGTATCAGGGCCACCTTATTGATGGTCGTTTCACCTTATTGAGAGCGTTTTCAGGAGCATTTTCAAATTTAGAACATGTAGCGGTCACGCGGGTACTGTTCAATTTCAATTCCAACTACTACTGCTTCCATTGTTAATTTTTTGTCCCTAATTTTGGCCACATAGTGAATGATTTGTATAACATGTGGTATATCGTTGGAAAGGGCGTAAACTAGCGAACTTTTTAAAGGAAAATGAAGCTCTCAATTGCTGTCACTTTTTTTTAAATGAATTAAGAAATTAAGATTCTGTCATATTTTTACCCGTCTTTGGGACTTTGGGAGGTCATAAGTCCTTTTCATGGTATTAAACCAAATACATTTTATTTCGTGCAGATATAATCATAAACAAAAAAGTTACAAGGGGTTAAAGCTGAGATTTTGGTAATTTTCAAAAATAAAGAAAAAAAATCGTATCTCGATACCACGTGACATAGGACAAAAGGTGTCATAGGTCAAAACCTTGCAAATGACCCCACTTACGTACAAAAAAATTTTGTCGGTCCATGTGCCGAACACCCTGTATAATACCTAATGAATAGTGACCTCAGACTGCGATACTATCCTGATCTTGATTCTTGACATCAGATTTTCCTATAATAGGTACCATTACCTTTATGACAAGAAAATAAGAGTCGCACGTTTTCCTCAAATTGACGGAAACCTAATGATGAGATAATAATACCCATAGTTTTACTAACATTTGTTATATCTTTCGTACGTGAACCTTGAGCTTTGGCCGACTACCCAAACGTGAAAACGATAAAGAAATAGGGCTTTGATCAGAATATTCATACGATGTTTATTGTTCGCAGAAGGTGGACCCGGAGCTGATCTTCACAAAACAGGAGAAGATCGGCAAGGGCTCCTTCGGTGAGGTGTTCAAAGGTGTGGACAACCGAACGCAGCAGGTTGTGGCCATCAAGATCATCGATCTCGAGGAGGCCGAGGATGAGATCGAGGACATCCAGCAGGAGATCATGGTGCTGTCGCAGTGCGACAGCCCCTACGTCACCAAGTACTTCGGCTCATACCTTAAGGTCAGTTCTTTTACCGTTATTATTGTGACGCGGTGATAAAACATTGGGAATCTGTTTGTAATTCCCGAGTCCCCGAATCCCTTCGGTCGTGTGTTGACTGCACGCACAGGTCGTCGGTCGGTAAGAATGACTTTGGTGATATTATTTTGATTTCCCACATAGTAATCTATACACTGTAAGTATCTAATTCAAGGGATGCTTCGATCGAGACCGACGTGACTGGCTGGAAAGAACTTTTGCCTTCTTAGGCATAACTAATGCACTTTTAAAGTTAAACCAAATGAAAATTTTGCAAATATATTTATTGCCGGCACACGTAGTCAGGCGGCTCATAAAGAAAAGTGTTTGAACAGAGAACCGGCCGATAAATGTTTACTCTCATAGAGTATTATGTGCGCTCAATAGCGCCGTGTATCCAGTGAGCTAATATTTGCCTCTGCGAATATCGGTGTGTCCATACTTACCTTCGTATCTACACTCCTCGATAAACACCTCGTAGACTCCTCCGCGCCGCGCCGCCACCGCTTTCGACTTTATACACCACCGTTACCTACTGGAGTTCGATAGGGTTGTGTCAAGGGTTGTGTCACAGATTACTTAATGTTGTGTTGTGACTTGTTGTGAAACGGATAATGGTTTTTTACTGAAGGCCATTAATCAATCATTCATGGCAGAAGTAGTAACTCTTCGATACTGTGTTTGTGTCAGTGTAGTTGGATTACTGCTTCGTTCGCAGTTCTCGGGTTGAGCGGCAAAACGCTGTTCTATGTGCCTACGAGGTTCAGCATGCAGGCAGAGCAGAGTAGTATTTTTATAGACAGCCGGCGCGGGTGTCTGTGCCCAATACTTCAACGGAAGATCAGACACAGCCAATAACTCCCTCGCGAAACCACGCTCAGAAAGGTGCCAGGCCAGCTGTGAGGCGGACAAAAAGGTTGTCGTCTAATTTATTGACACGCCTTTTGAATATCCCCAGTTATAGGTGGTAGGGAAGGGAACACACAGTATATTACAATAGTGCGACCAAGAACGTTAGTGCGACGTTTGGGAGAAATATGACAAAAAAGTTTCGTAGAGCGCCATCCTGCTCTGTCTCATTTCGTTTATCTCGTTCTGGTTTTTCGATTTTATTATATAGAATAGATAGATTATATGAATATAGATAGCGGCACCGGAGAGCGAGAAATATATTATGCAGGGTATTGTGACGGAGGAGCCGGCTGGATGCATTGGCAAGCGGCCACCGCGTATCCGGTGTTCCGGTTTGCGGAGCATGTTTTAATAATCCGTAGCGCGTCGCGCCGCATGATGGATGACGCGGGTGGTGGCTGGTGGCGCTCCTCACTCCTCACTCCTCACCCAGTAATAGCACGGACTTCGATCTGCAGTCATAAATCGAATGGCGAGGGCGCCCATTGTTCAATTCATTCACCACACAATAAAATAAACATACACTAGAGATAATTTCTATGAGAACCGATGGCGCCAGTTTCGCCGTTACACTCACCGAAATAAAAAGTAGAATGTCGGTGGTTACACTGATCTATCTTGCAATTTTTGTGTTAACTGAAGGTCGTAGGTACGTATGGTAGCGTGTCACATGCAAATAAACCAATATCATTAACTCTCTCCAGCTGCTGGGACCCACTAACTAAACTAACGGGATTCATGACGTCGCGCTGGCCAAGTCATTTCGCCGCCCCACCAAAGATTATTTAATGCCCCACTAACGAGATCTGTACCCTAATCACGAGATTTAACCTACTACGCTACGCAAGCTACGCCGTGTTCTCCGCATCATTTTGTATGGAGAAACGGAGCAGTGCCTCTAGTGATAGATTTGCGAACTTCGTTTCTCCATACAAAATGATGCGGAGAGCACGGCGTAGCGTAGTAGGTTAAATCTCGTGATTAGGGTACTGTTTCCCCAGAACGACGTTATGGCAGATCCTACTCAATATAAATTCCTGCAAGCGCCTAGGACTAGCCTGTTAATGTCGTTTGGAATTCGAAGCCTGTCTCGCTTTGCTAGAATACCTCGCGAATTGTTGGCACTTTCAATAATTTTATAGTTTCAACCGGTCTTCGGCGACATTCTCGCCGTAAAAAATCCCTAAAATTGATCTAACTCGGGGTCGTATTTTAAGCGGTAAAATTAAGGTAGAGTATGGGACCGGCACAAAAGATCGTACCTATTATGAGGGAAATCGTATTAACCGGGATCGTATTAAGCTGGTTTTATGTAAAAAAATCACGGGGTCCTAAATACAAGAAACTAAAACGTGTATGCGCGCCATCTACTTACTTACCGAAAACAGTATGAAGCAGCGCTGACCATGACATGGCGATACGGAACGCTCGGTGCGCGAGTTCGACTCGCACTTGGCCAGTTTTTTTTATCACGACGCTTTGCGAATACCTTTAATTACAATAATTGATACTTGTGCTTGTAATTCCTGCTTAATTGATCACGACTAACCATGAGTTAGCCCAAATAATTACCAAATATGGGTCATGCATGACATTAATAAATTCACACCTATGAAGTTTCGTGATGACGTGGACCATGCGGGGGGGCCCCCGTAACGTGTTCGACAATGAGCTTGAAAACGAGACTCCTTTATGATCATGACGTGACATAATTTGTGTGCGGACACCTCGACCTCACCCTCTCCCTCCGCGACCTGCCCCACGCACGCCGACACCGGTGACCGGCACCATTAATTAAATTTTATTATTTTGGGTTGACCTTGCTTTGACAATTCAAACAACTTTGGAGTGGCTTCCTGGTCTTGTATGGTATGTATGTAGCGTCGAATTACTGAGTGAAAGTTAAACCTCAAAAGTTGGGATTGGGAACGACGACCGAGCAAAATTCCCGGAGAATCAAGCCACGCAGCGAGCACTAATCGCATAACGGTTATTCTTGTGAGCTGTCGCTCGTTATATTATCATAATCTTGTAATCGATGAACAGACAACTCAGCTTTAGTCTGATCGTGTGCGATTTTAGAAGCGCAAGTCCTGGACATTACAGGACCAGTAAAGTAGAGCATTGCGATTGCGAGATGCTTTCCGTGAAATTGCGCCAGCGCATTGCGTCTGACTGCAAGCGGCGGCGGCGCGGCGCGGCGCGGCGCGGTGCGGCGGCCGCAGCGCAGGCGTCACGGTCGCGTCCGCCAGCAAATTACCACACGCGCTATAATGCTTTCCAAACGACGCGACGGTCTAAGTTTTTTCTCTGCTCTGTGGCAATTCTTACCTCGTATTTGTATTGCCGATCTGATGTAGCTATTTGTTCCAAGCTGAGAAAGTGAGTTATTTTTTCTTCGCGGCTTTTGTCGTAATATAAATTACGCTATTTGTCTACTGATTCTAACGCAACGATGTTTGCGGTCGTATTGACGCTGGCAAAGTTCTTGAGACCACGTCTTAGTTTTTACCCGACTACGACGAAGACAAAAGATGATGATGAGTTTAGTGTGTATGTATGTGCGTATCTATGTTTCACTCTACAGCCTAAAGTACTGGACGCGGCCGATTTTAATAAGTAAGGTGTCATCCAAAACCTAACGAGTCGATCACGGACCACTGAGACTGAGACCTCTGACTGATCACTGGAGAACCTGCACTAATAGTTTTTAGGTCACACACACCAAGTTAAGATGATTTTTAGGTCACACACACCAAGTCAACTTGCCTTGATTCATTAGTTTTTTTCGTAGTCGGGCTTAAAATTGTTTTATTCGTTGTCTTAGCGACTTCCTTTCACCTCCTTCTTTAAATTATAAAAATATTGGGTTGTGGCGTGATCGCGTGATCGATTCGAGTGATACTGACACCAAGGAATAGTGGCGCGAGCGAGGCGGATGTGTTTTGGCACAAGTAACCTCGCCGCCAACGCTCTCCGAGTTTAAGGTGAAGGTCACTCGCGAATCGCGATGTGACACGGCCGCGGCCTCCTCCGTCTCCTCTCTACATAACTACTTCCATCCACCACAATACAACCTGCACTACATGAATCATACTTCTTATTTGCATTATCATCAGCGTGCCGCGGGTCAACTTGTGCAGGTATCTCTTCCTTCCCCACCGGGCACCGCATAGATTGCGGATCTCGCTTCGAGAGGCAGGTAAGTAACTAGCTTTGATTTAGGTTGTCGTCTTAGGGTTTCTCTAAGGTCCGGCTATCATTAATCTTACTAAACTCATTTAGGTTCATTCTTTTCAGTAATTTTCACGTGCATATGTTCTATGACATATATTTTATTGTATTACATATATGGCACACGCAAATGTTTTGGAGCTCATGTGCGTGTTTGCATCTTTTTATGGCGAGGTGAATAATTATTGTGAATTGTGGCTATCTTGTGGTATTGCTCTAGCTTCTTCATGCAAAACCTTTGTTATTGATTGATCCTATTGCATAGTGTATTCTGAAGATATTTTTAAAACCTTCCGCCCTCCACTGCCTTTGGCCGTTGTGATTATTACTTTCTCTATGTATACAGCGCTCACCTACGAATATGCCCAATCATTGTCGTTGCATTTGAAACTACAATGAAAGAATGAAACGAAACCACTGACCACTCAAACATTCTGTTCCTAGAATTTATTCACGTTTCCGTAATTGGACACTAATATTCATAGCATAGCAAGAATGTATCTATTCTTTCTTGAACACCAATTTATACAAATTAGGACAATAGGCGAGCTTAATGCCGTGAGGAATTCTATTCTAACTAACCTTTGGGATGTGGGAGAAGTGTAATGCAGACGAACAAGAATAGTTTGTAGCAATGTATTAAGAAGTAAAGCAATATGATAAACTACAAACCAATACTACGTAAATACTGAGGTATGTATGTAATAGGCTTATATATTATGTACATTAATCAGTGGTACTATTGTTCAACATCATCAACTGAATGACGAGAGACGTAGTGGAGCATTATTATTACGCACGGGCAGATTATTCCAGAGGCGAGCTGTTTGAACTTGAGTGAGCCGGTATTGCCAAGAGTAAGTTGTCAGCGGATCTTAAAGTCAGACCATGAGAAAAGAGAAATTCAAACAGTTCACTCAAATTTTGGGCCAGCAATATTAGCAGCAGGATCATTAAGTATGCGGAGGAGAAGAGAGAGGGCGTGAGAGTTCCTGCGACCACGAACATCGAGGCACTGAAGGCGAGCTTGATATTCAGAAATTTGGCCGTACTTGCGCAATCAGAAAATATAACTGATGCACAAGTTGAGAATACGGTCGAGTTTGTTGAGGAGATCCTCATTTAAGTCAAGATAACACACATCGGAGAGAGTGCATACTCCTGAAGACCTTTCAACTGACCTGCACAACCTGCACACTCCAAGAGATTCATCGATCATAAGCCCAATTTTTTTACGCCCTGTCCAGCTTTGCCAACAATATAGGTGATCCGATAATTATAACTTTCATCTTAGCAGGATTAACAAGCAGTCCGAACCGCACAGCCTAATCGAGTCTACTCAAGGTCTATATTCATGAGGGCTACGGCAGTTTCAGTGTCCTCGAGGCGGAAGTGACGGTAGAGCTGCAAGTCGTCAGCAACGGATGGTAGAAACACATACGAGAGACAACAATGTTGTTGATAAAAATGGAAAAGAGTAATGGAGAGTGCACACCGCCTTGTGGTACTCCGGCAGTGATGTCGCACCACTTAGAAGTGTCATTGTTGACAAGAACGCACTGGCGACGACCGCTGACATAGGAAAATAATCAATCGAGAACTGACTGTGCAATGTTCAAGAAACGTAGGATATCAAGAAGGCTTTCGAAATCAATAGTGTTGAAAGCAATGCCGAAGTCAGGCAGAACCAGCAGAGTACGCTGCCGATCATCCATTGCATGGCGGATAGCATCCGATATTTTCACAAGTGCGAGACTGTACTGTGAGATGGTCGAAATCCCGATTGATTTCGACTGAAGTACATTCAGTTAGTTTAAAGTTTATTTATTAATCCAATTGGTAATACTGATACTGGTAATGTAACATATTTAATTTCATTTTATTTGAGAAGGGAAGGGACGCACTGACATGGCACCTAGTTCACCCGGTGTTATGGGCTGACATCACGGATGTTGTAGGTGATGTAGTCAACCGTGTCAATTTCCATAAAAAAAATGTTAGTCAGTCTACGCCAAAGTACGCCAACGCATTCGAAAAACCTTGGAATAAATGTATCGATTGAACTTTTTCACTGCGGTGAAGTTGCAGACAGAAAATAATTTTATTTCTTCAGTTGGAATGCTCAGTTTTCTTCATTTTCTGAATTTGTATTAACCTGAGAGCATTTTAGACATTTTCTCCTTAAATTTGAACAGTACGCTGCTACGAAATATGTGCACCGAGTTAGCAGGCGCGCCAGGTGCTCTTTGTCGGGACTGCTGGAGAGACCGACGACGCGGAATTTTCAATGCACGGAAATGTTGCGCAAGCGAAGTAATCCGATTGAAATAGCCTTGACCTGAAGTGCAGCCGGCATAAGCGCCGCTGCCAATTTTTCGGAGCTTTCTCAGAGAAATAGCTCTAGCGGGAGAAAATTCGTGATAGCCTTTGCGGTGGGTGATAGTGACTGCTAACTTCAACCACAATTAAAAATGCAACTCTCGAATGAATAAATCAATTGAAGGTTCATTCACGATGATATGATGATACTAACACTATTTCTTCAAAAAAATAGCATTGCATTTTATACTCAGTATAATATGATACTCGTATGAAAGCGAGGGTTCTTGAGGCTAGCGTCACAACTGTCTGCATCGTGCGTATCGGACGGATCGTATCAAACGGATTTTAGAATTCTTTGTATAGGAAGGCATACAAGTGCGTCCACCTGATCCGTATCGTACGGACCGCATGCGTCTGACGGCGGAGGCGGCGGCGTCGTCGGTAATTCCATATAATGCCGACGCCATAGCTCGCGGGGCAACTTTTCAGATGCGTGCCGATGACGTCTTACGGATTGCCGATCAGGTGGACGCAGCCGCAGCGCCACCGCGCCGCCGAATACTAATGTAATTTTTTCCAAATGTGACCGCTTCGGCAATACGATTGCTGCGGTTCAGATGGACGCACTACCACTCTAATGAGATTGATCCGTTTCGTCCGTTGCGTACGGTACGGACTGGTGGACGCTTACCTTTGTAGAAATGTACTTTGAAATGAAATGTTTATTTGATAAAGTAGGAATTATGCCATTACCGAGTGTTTATATTTATAAAAATATATGTTACGCTAGGAAATACACGACGATACTCTTCATACCGAAATACACGAGTATGATATTAGGCATAAAAATAATATTCAAATTACGAAGCACAGGTCGTCTAAAATGTCGAAAAGTTTTGTTTTCAATAGCGTACAATAATAATTTGCGCAATAATTGTTTAATAAAAAAAAAAGTTTTAAAAAACATAAAACCGACTTCCTAAAAAAAGTAAAACTAAAAAACTATTTAAAATAAAAATATAAAAACCGCCTTCAAAAATATATGAAATAAAAACCTAAAAAAAAAAACGAACCCTAGAGTTGAAGGCGGTGCTAAAAAGGCTACACAAATCACAAAGGATATTATCATCCGCTCATGTTTTCTTTCATGCATCATTTTGCTTGCTTTAGCACCGCCTTCAACTCTAGGGTTCGTTTTTTTTTTTAGGTTTTTATTTCATATATTTTTGAAGGCGGTTTTTATATTTTTATTTTAAATAGTTTTTTAGTTTTACTTTTTTTAGGAAGTCGGTTTTATGTTTTTTAAAACTTTTTTTTTATTTCACAGTTTTTTTTAGTAATTTTTTGCTATTAATGTACTCGGCGGAATCGCTCGGCCTTCGGCCTCGCGATTCCGCCTCGCTTTCCAATCCGATCTTGACCCAATTAAAATAGGACCACGTCAGCTTCGATAGCTCAGTGGTGCAGACAGTCAACTGTCGCTATTGAATTTTAAGCAACGCTGGGTGCGGTCAGTACTTAGATGACCGCTGACCGTTGGAGGCTGACCAAGGTTCGGATTCCTCGTAAAACTGTAAGTCCCTTCCCTCGTAATCTTACTTGGTGGTAGGGTTTAACCTTCCCGGGTTGGTACCACCGCACTGAATTAAACGTCGGTCGAAACGGCTATGTAAATAGTTTGTGTTTTCCGACCAGTTCAGTGTAGTCAGCACGATCAAAGGGGGAAGCACTGACATGGCACTGGTGTTATGGGCTGAAATCACGGACGTTGTAGGTGATGTTGCAGAACTTAGTAGAATGGACAGACATAAACGTGTTACGGAAGCCTACTTTTATTATAAAATAACCGTCGGAGGACCTTGGTTGAAAATTGTAAAATTTAGTAGAACGGATAGACATGCATATGTTACGGAACCCTACATTCATTTTGCAGAACTTAGTAGAATGGACAGACATAAACGTGTTACGGAACCCTACTTAACAGTTGCACTCCGGGAGTGCCGGCAGATCCCGTGCCACTCTAACTTAACCCTTAACGCAATGACTTAAGGTTTCATTTTAAAAATGACGCTGACGCGATGTCGCGAGTTATACATTTTTACCCACCTAAAAAAGTGCCAAGAGCCGCTAAAGAAGTTTTCACTTCAAAAACCTCAGGGTTATCCCCTTTCAAATAAAAAAAAAAAGAATTTTCAAAATCGGCCCACAATTGACGGAGTAATCGCGTAACAAACATCCAAAAAAAGAAAACATACCGTCGAATTGAGAATCTTTTAGGTCTAAAGTAAATTTCTCGTGAAGACAAATGCAACGAGCCCAAACACGATGGGTTTATCATGTGTAGTTTAGGAGTTCCTATGGCCACCTTCTGTCTCCATCATCAAACCAGCTCGATGGTACTCGGTACAGTAGGTACTGGCCAGGTACCATAATAAATTAAGCGCCGGTCGGAAAAGATAAAAAAATTTCAAATTTAGAATATTCGTGAAACAAGGGTCCGAATATGTATCACTAGTATATCGATTCATGTATTTCAACAGGACAGAGAAAATTTCAAAATATTAGGTATTTAATACTTTTTAGTTTTTTTTTTTTTGTTTTTTGGAAATCGGTTTAATATTTTTTAAAACAGTTTTTATTTCATTCTTTTTAGTAATATTACATAAAAAAGAATAATCGAAATCGAATAATCGAAATCGATTGAAGTGGTACAGAATTATTCGCCATATGTGTCAGACTGCAAATTGCTGAATAAGTCCACATCACAAATGTTTTGCTGAAGGTAACCACACACCATACTAATTTATCAAACTGAAAATTGCCGAAAACGACCACATCACAAGTTTTGCTGAAGGTAACCACACACCATAGTATTATGCTGATTTTTCGAAAACCACTGAACCAATTTCGATAAAATTGAAATGGGACCACCTCGGAAGTATGACCTAACTAACAAAAAAAGAATTTTCTAAATCGGCCCTCAATTGACGGAGAAATCGTGTTACAAACATACAAAAAAATAAAAAAAAAAAAAAAAATAAAAAAAAAAAACATACAGACGAATTGAGAACCTCCTCCTTTTTTGGAAGTCGGTTAAAAATGCCAGAAGAGGTAAAACAATTTAATATTTTGATAGAGGAACAAACAAAATCAACGCTTGTAAAGAAATTCGACCACACTGTATATTAAGGTCTTTCAAAATTAGTTCAGAATACGCTAAGGGGGGGGGGGGGGGGGGGGGGGGGGGGGGTTCTGTATCGGAAATAGATCACTTTTGAAAAACAAAGAATTTTTTTTTTACAAAAAAAAAATTTTTTTTTATTCAAAATGTAAAAAAAAATTTTAGTAATCGTTTTTATTACTTTGGGACCATGGTCGTCTGAAACCAAGGTTTTCACGGAGAAGCTGGGAAAGCTTCTCGCGGAGAGGACTGGCGACCGTCGTTCCAAAGCCTTCCTTAAACGGCGGATTAGTATTGAGATTCAGAGGGGTAACGCGGCGAGCGTACTGGGTACTCTTGGCGTCGGCAGAGACGGGGCTTCGGCGGACTTTTCAGAAATTTATTTTTTGTAGGTTTTCTGAATATTAATTTTAGATTAGTTTTAGTTTTAGTGTATTAGTGTATGGTTGTATTTACGTTATGTTATATACTTATTTTTGTTACAGTTAGGGATTGTAAATTTTTCGTGTTCGATCTTGTAAAACGCAGTAATCGTTTCAGTTTCTTGCCAGAAACAAAAAACATGGATCTCTTTCTTTCAGAAATGGTGAAAAACCGCAATTTTAGTTTTATTAGTATGGAATAGAAAGAATTTTATTTTTTTTTTTACCAACTTACACGTGTTAGATCATAATGGTGATGAAGACTTTTTTGTTAGTGTTATCAAATTTAATCGATTAGGCTATAAAAATCAACCACCTTTTTTTTTATTTAAATACATAAAAAAATATTTTACATAAGAATAAAGCTCAAGGCCAAAAAATTGTATATAGGTATTACTCCCTATATGATACAGAACCCCCCCTTAGCGTACTCTGAACAAATTTTGAAAGAGCTTATATTACCCTCCTTTTGGCTTCGCCTTAGCCTTAGCAAATCGATCTTGTGCCGCTTCACAAGATCGATTTGCTCGCGACGACGGATCAAAGCCTCCTTGACCTCCCACTTGCAAGTTACATTCCACTGCTCGTTGGGTTTAGTGTCAACTTAATGGCTATTCTGGGATATTCTATTGGGTGCGCAAGTTTATAGATGGCTGTAAAACTTTATTGGCGGATGAGCGCCGGGGCTTTCTATCAAATATGCGCGCAAATATGTAGAATACGAGTATATCAGTGCATCTTTATCACCTAATACAGCGGTTCCAAATAGTATAGTACGCGTACCCCCAGGGGTACCGAGGTCCATGAGAAGGGGTACGCGTGGTCGCACTTAATGGCCACGTTTATTTACCTCTACAATTTTAAGTAAAGAGAAACGGGCCCACTTATTTAATTAGTGAAAATTATCTCCACTGATGAATGGTTGATTGGGACCAATTTCGTATTATATTGTGATTACTAAGTAGATATTAGAATCTAATAAATTACTGATATGATGGATAAACAACATTATTACTTATGTAAAAATATATTTTATACACAATAAATAAAAAAAAAACACATATTTTACATCTTATATTTCGACTTTTATTAGTCGTCGTCAGACAACAAAATTTTATATACTTATGTACAAGTTTAATGGTCAGATTATCATTTGACACATTCAACTTGTATATATACCTATATTAAATTTTGTTGTCTGACGACGACTAATAAAAGTCGAAATATAAGATGTAAAAAATATGTGTATTTTTTTATTTATTGTGTACAAAATATATATTTTATAAAAATCTAAAACCAAATATTGGTAAGAATAAAAATATTTAATTCATTATGTAAAAATAACAACCATATCAAAATTGTAACATTTTACTCAGGGGGGGCCTCAGAAAATTGCCTAAGGGATACCGATTACATTGTAATTTGGGAACCACTGACCTAATACATTATCTAATTCGCGAAGGAGGATTTGTATTAAAGCTTCTTAGTAATTTCTTCAATCTTTTTTTAACCCTTTCACTTCCTAACTTAAACTTATCTATTGTTTTCTATTGTTTTGGGTCACCCGCTCGGAAACAGTGCTCTCGCTAAACATGAAAAAGAGTTGACATGAAAAGCTTTTGAACGGTATTAGTTCACGAAGCTAGCGGTGGCACAGCTACTGCATTGCGCGGCAGTCTAAGTCCTGAGAAAGTAGCGGGGACGTTCTATTTCGGGGAGAATATTGATTGTACTTGATATTAGGTCGTTTTATATTTTGAAATAAAAGTTAAATTTAGCATTACTATTTGCGTACCTACCATAATAATAATGATTTACTATTTCGGCGATAATAGCTGATGTTGGAATGGCGTATTAAAATTGATTATACCGTGATTATGCATTATACACACTTGACCCTATGGAAATATCCAGTAGCAAAGTGAGTCGGGTCATAATAAATTGCTAGTAACAATGAATTTCTTAGAGGGAATGATGCCCCGGGCGTGGTCACCATCCCGTCCCGAAACTTTTCCAAAGCTCTTTGTCGAGATTGAAACGAGATACTAAATTGGCACTCGTAGGTATTAGAGCACCAGGCGCTTCATTTAGGATTTGCAAGTTGAAGAAAAAAGAGTAGGTATATTAGTAATATATGTACTTGTATGTATATCTATACATATAATAAAATCGTAGAGGTAAGAAAGTCTGTACATTGAATGTATTCGGAAAAAAACTAACCAGAGTGGCTTAAAATGAGATACTGAACATGTTAGAACAGTTTTTAAATTTTTTGTTTGTTTGTTTGTTTGTTTGTTTGTCTGTACGCGCATCACGCAAAAACCACTGAACGGAATTAGACGAAACTTTGTATAGTGGCAGTTTATATGCCGGGTTAACATAATACGTAAAAAAAATTAACAAAAATAAAAAAAAATATACAATTATAAACATTATTGCGCGTTTAAAATCACGTAGTCCAAAATAAAGGTAAAAACAATTTTAAATGTCATGTTGACAACGGAGAACTGTCATCTCGACGTGAGCTGGCCGGTGACAAATTGTTTGATAAATAAAAATAATAATTGAAAGTCGAAGTTATGTCGCTGTCATTGGTGCAATAAAATTTATATATCTGTTGCCCGCGGCTTCGCTCGCGTGAAATTCGTATTTAAAAAAAAGAAAGTAAGTAACTAAAGACGGGCCCGAAGGCGGATCTGCGCTCACGTAAACGATATTCTTTCTCGATGAAAGTAACTAAGGGCGAGGCGAAAGGCGGAGCTGATTTCAGGAAGAAGAAAAACATTCTTGAAGAAAATAAGTAACTAAGGGCGAGGCCGAAGGCCAAGCTCTATTCTGGAAGACCATAAACCTTCTCGAAGAAAGTAAGTAACTATGGGCGAGGCCGCAGGCCGAGCTGCGTTCAGGAAGAAGCTAAACCATCTTGAAGAAAGTAAGTAACTAAGGCGAGGCCGAAGGCCGAGCTACGTTCGGATAATTGAAAAACCATCTCGAAGAAAGCAAGTAACTAAGGGCGAGGCCGAAGGCCGAGCTGCGTTCAGGAAGAAGCTAAACCATCTTGAAGAAAGTAAGCAACTAAGGCGAGGCCGAAGGCCGAGCTACGTTCTGACAAATGATAAACCATCTCGAAGAAAGCAAGTAACTAAGGGCGAGGCCGAAGGCCGAGCTGCGTTCAGGAAGAAGCTAAACCATCTCGAATAAAGTTAATTAATATTAAGATTGAGTTAATTTAATTTAAATTTTAATAAAAAGTCCACGCTTCTAACGGCAAATATACCGTGCATCCTAGAACCTCGCGGTTATTCCCGGCTGTATGGCAAGAGGCCCGATGCTAGAGACCTTAGTGCCATGGACTAAGGGTAGTTCTTTGATGTGGGACGCCACTTTTGTTCTCACATTGGCTCCAAGTCACGTTAGGACATCTTCAAGAGCGGCTGGCGCGGCCGATGCTGGGGCGGAGAGCCTCCAACGCAGCAAATATAGAAATATAATTCAAGATTTCGAATTTGTTGCGTTTGCGGTTGAAACCCTCGGTCCGTGGAGCAGTGAAGCCAAAAGAGGCTTGAGCTGGTTGACGCAACTGGTGTCCCGTCATCAAGGGCTTATGTACTTCATTCAAAGGGTAAGCATCCAGCGGGGTAATGCCGCAAGTGCTCTAAGAACATTTGAAAATGCCCGTTTTGATAGTTATTTTAATGTTTGTTAGGTAGGTTTAATTCTTTAGTTATTAATATTACTTTTTTATTTATATGAAATAAATAGATTGAGTAAACGATATTATATTCTATCGAAGAAAGGAAGTCTTTAAGGGCGAGGCCCGAAGGCGGAAGAGGGTTTTTGGTTTACCTGAACGCAGCTCGGCCTTCGGCCTCGCACTTAGTTCCTTCCTTTCTTCCAGAAGGTTTGTCGTCTTCCTGAACGCAGCTCGGCCTTCGGCCTCGCCCTTACTTCCTTTATTTGAGAAAGGTTTATCGTTTACCTGAAAGCAGCTCGGCCTTCGCCCTCGCCCTTAGTTAGTTACTTTCTTTAAGAAGGTTTATCGATTACCTGAACGCAGCTCGGCCTTCGGCCTCGCCCTAAGTTACTTACATTCTTCTTTGGAATACGAATTTCACGCGAGCGGAGCCGCGGGCTCAGCTAGTTAGTAATATAAATGTAATATAATATTACATTTTAGATAAAACTTGAAAGATAATTGCTAAACTTTTGGAATGAGTATTGTCTGTTTAAATTTAACTTCTCGTTCCTTATCGGACAGATACCCGAATTAACATTAACGAAATCATTTGTAAACTCCAATATTGTCTCTTCAATCTCCTCGAAGTTAAATCAAGTCCTGGCCATACCTAAGTTCAATACCAGGTATTTTATGTTCGCTAAAGCACCGCTAAAATAGATAGCAAATTTTCGGAGATCTCCGCGGTAAAGAAACGAAGCGTTGAAGCCGGATTAAAATGGCAGCCATCGCATTTTCCGATGTTTCCTCCATCGACAACTTTTCAGGGCAGCCCTTTGTTTTGGCCTTTCAGCTGAACTCAAGTTTCTGAAGAAACTCTGACCAAAATTATCTTCTAGGAAACTAAAAATCTAATCTGAAACGCACTTGGTCCTCCTTTTGCACTTGGTCGCACTTGAGCACTTATGAAGGATCCTCGCAATATTTTTGCTACATGCTTTGCGTTCTATCGAACGAAATTTTGGGTCATAAATAACATCTACTTTAAAATCTACATCTACATCACGAATGAATTGGTAGGTGATGTAGCCATTCGTGTCAGTTACGATAAAAAAAAAATGTTGTCTGTAAAGTCGGTTTACGGACGATAGTTTTACGTGATGACGTGGAATAATCGTAGTACATAGAGCAAAGATCAGTAATTCTATTTCCAGTAGAAAGATTAATCATCTTGTGACTGGCCATCTGTAAACTTCTGTTGTCTGATCTTGACAGTTTTACTTCTTAAGACGTTTCCGTGGTAACTTTGACCATACCGATTGTGCCTCTCTATCGCTTGTTACGCGCTCTCGCTTGCACACACAGGCTCAGATGGAACGTGACACTTTTTCGTGTGTGCAGCCGGTGTTCATCAATTTATAACGTGTGACGTCATCACGTCAAAAATGATGGGATATTAAAATCACTCGAATTTCCTGAAAACCTGAGAACGTGAACAAGAGCGCTAAGGGGCAGGAGTATGCAAGCGAAAATTATGCTTCAAGAGGTATTAACTAATATCAACGACCAGCATTTTGTTGCACAACTTAAAATAATCGCGTTAGTCATTGCGCTGAGTTAGTGCTGTCATGCTGTGCTGATGTACATAGGTATCTTTGCGCGGGTCAGCATCTTTACATAATATCTTGTTATTGCATCCTATTTAGAGGTTGTCATTTACACTAGTCAACCAGGAGTTTTGATGTATGGAGACCCATACATTAATTCCTCAGTCAATGAAACTTTGATAATATCTTGGAGTAATGTTCGGAATTACGACTGACAAATAATCCAACATTTTTTTTTACGGGAAGTTGGGTATATTCAAAGAAAAGTGAAAATTTAATATAACTCCTATAGACAAATTGCTCCGTCCAAAGTTACTTCGCCATAGGGTAGGTATTATTTATATGAATAAGTACGTAAATAAATCCAACATTTTTTGTATATGGAAATAGTGAATTAAAAACAAAATGTGTTTTTTTACTATATTTTTCTCGGCAAAATTGCTCAGTCGGTTCTTTAATCTGAATATACCTTAGTATTATTATGTACATCAATAAGCATAAGAATCCAACAACTTTTTTATATGCATCATTTTTTTTCAAGGTGACGACCGAAACTCTGTTCCGCAAAATTCCTCCGTCCGTTTTTATTGTACAATTATGATTAAGAATTTTGAAGAAAATTATTTGCAAAAGAATCCAACAAAAAATCCATCGGCAAGTTTAAAAAAACAAGCGGGCCAAGACGGGCGCGGTGCGTAGAGGAGCGGCCGGCCGCGGGAGGCGAGAGACGCGGCATTTTCCCCTCCTCTGCGCCCATGCCGCGCCGCGCCGCACCTGGCGCGCCGTTACCTATTTTTTTTTTCATTCGTGGTCATTGTGGCAAAATCTAACATTGTTTTACCTTTTATTTTTTTATTTGTTAGTACTAAGCATGTACCTTGCTTTTTTATGTCTTGACTACATAAATACAAAGCCGAAAAATGAATGGAAAAGATATATCCCGACCAGGACTCGAACCTGGAACTCTGGCTTGAGCCACCATCATCATCATCATCATCAGCCCGTGTCGGTCCACTGCTGGACATAGGCCTATCCCAAGGCACACCACCACACGCGGTCTTCCGCTCTTCGCATCCACCCACTCCCAGCTACCTTTTTAAGGTAGCCAGGTACCCAGTTCGCATGGTGCAAAGGTGGAAAGAGGACGGCGGGATCGCATTAAAGAGCTCCTCCAAGCACTCCCCATGGAATAAGCGATAGAACACACTTAGGGAGCCGACATCCCTGCGGTGTTGCAGTGGTTCTAGATCACAGGACACTTCGGGGTCACCACTAGTCGCACGGCTCGACGCTGGATTGAGTCCAGAGGCGCTAACTAGTATTTGGCAGAGCCATCCCACAGGTGCGAGCAGTACCTGATCTGCGATTTATACAGAAGCAGCTTTTGGTCCGGCGTGAAGTACCGTCGCACCTTATTTATTGAGTACGCCCAGCTTTTTAGAAGCCAGCTTGGCATGAAGGAGCCGGTGTGAACGCCGCTCTCTTCCCACTGAACGCGCAAACTTGTGTCTTGGAAGCGTTGAACTCGACCAAATTACTACGGCCCCATTCGGAAATAGAGCCGAGTGTGTGTTCGAGCTCAGACACAATTCTTCGCCTCTTCTCATCCAAAGCATCCCGACTGGCTGAAGGGTGACTGGTGTAGGATCCGTGTGCCGTACTGTCACCTGCATAAAATTGTATGTTGCCCAGAGACAGCATATCATTGACATGCAGAAGAAACAGCGTGGGTGACAACACAGATCCTTGTGGTACGTCGGCGTTCACTGGAAAAGGAAAGGCACACGCTGAGCCGATTGGCCAATTTTGCATAAATTAAGAATAGTATATAAAATGTAAATAGGTTAAGTTAGTTATTATGCAAAATAAACGATTATCTTATCTTATCTTATCTTATCACTGACATGGCGTCCGACGAGCAACCGTAGTGGACGTTTGCTAAATGTATGCTACGTCCATGTAGGAAGTCGGTGACCCAGTTACAGAGGCCAGAAGGAAGTCCGTAAGCCGGCAATTTGCCCAAGAGCGACTTGCGCCAAACCTGGTCAAATGCCTTGGCAATATCAAGGCCAATTGCCAAGGATTCACCATGACCTTCAAGCGATTCCCCACTAAAGGTGAGTGACGTACGCTAGGAGATCACCAGCAGATTGTTTTGGCCGGAAGCCGTATTGCCGATCGTTGATGAGGACATTCGTCTCTAGGTACTTCATGAGCTGCGCATTGATAATGCGCTCCATCACCTTACAGAGAAGGGAGGTAATCGCTATAGGTCGATGGTTTGACGGGTTTGAGCGGTAACCCTTTTTGGGGACACCCCTACACCACTATTTAGCGTCGACTCGACCAACGTGCGGGGTTTGCACACCAATCTTAATGCCGTCCATCACCACCTGGAGACGATGAAGCCGGCCTTGCTTTTTCGACGAAAACGGAAATATCTCGCCCTGCCGATACTTCTTACCTGCACCACCCTGGCTACACCCTGGAAGAAGCCTTCCGCTCGCGAGCCGGAGTCTGCCTGTTTGTCAGGGCGGATATTTGTTGTCGTCGCCTGCGCTGCATTGAGGCTCTCAATACTCTGGGCCCACGTGGATCTGGGAACGGTGTCGCGGGTGCACGCCTGTCTACAGGTCGCACTCTGGCAATGCGGAGACAGCTCAGTTATTCGAGAACCTGAGTGGAGCGGTAGACAAAGTCCAAGAGCGGTTCCCCACCGCGGATTTGGTTCTCCTTGGAGACTTCAATGCCAATCACGAGGCATGACTAGGCTCCAGGAGGACTGACTTTGCGAGGAGAGCCGCCTACGACTTCGCCCTGACGGATGACCCGTCTCAAATGGTAGACCAGCCCACCAGGCTGCCAGATATAGACGGTTATGAACCCTCTCTGCTGGATCTTATGCTGACAACCAGTGGCGGCTGGCCCTTAAGTGCGTTCGTGCGCCGCACTACCACCAAACAGCGCCTTCACCCGAAAGAAATAAATAAATTAAAATATTAAACATTCTCCATGAATATCGCCGATCGAAGTAAAAATATCAAATTGAATTCGTTCCTATTTCCTAGACAACAAGGCACGATTTTGCTGTACGTAATACGTACTACTTACTACGTATCGCCGCCGAGCTCGCCGCCGTGTGCATCACAAAACACCGTGAACGTGTTACTATGAGAAAATGTTAAACGCCGCTGCCCCGCCGTATGAAACAAAACACTCTTCATACGATTATGTGTGGACCAAGGTTGCATTCTGCGTGTGACACACGACGGAAAAAGAAGGACAGTATATTGTGGATAGACGCGCGTGCGACACGTCGCGACCGAGCCAGCCGACGATGAGCCGATGTAAGCCGAGATCGTAAACCCGACCGCTGCTGGCACGCGCGGGCGGGGGGCGCGGGCGCGGCGGGGGCGATCTAAACTCTGCGTCGAAGTCACACACACACAAGCGCTAAGTACCTACATATACGCTGTTGCACGAACCGACAGGCGAGTCCATTTTTGGAATATGGGTGTTTCTTATATGTATATAACAGATCGAGTTTGCAATTGAATATTTGAATTATTCGAATATCGATTTGATACATATTCGAATGGTAATCTATAAAATATCCGAATGTTACGACAAACATTAATGATACTGCATATTTCGCTATTTTAAAGTCAAAAATGGAATCACCCAAAGACCTAGGCGTTGTTTAGTCGCGCGATCATCCGATCGATCGCTCGCCGCACCGCGCCATCTCTCTCAGTTCGGGGCGAGACCCGTCGTCGTCGCGTCGACCGATAATGGTCGCTCCGCGCCGCGCGCCGCTTAGATGAAATATTGTACGTAATATATCTTTGCCGCGCCGGGATGTTTTGCAAATCAGTTTTTTAGCAGTTTGAACGACTTTTCGTCAGTTAACAGTACATTGTGAAGTTTTCTTCATTGCCCGGCGCGGCAAGGCTGGCCGGCGCGGCGGGCGCGGGCGCGCGCGCCGGCCACGCCTCGCGCGCGGAGGCGCCCCGGCGGCCGCGGCTCAGTGGCCACTGCGCAGTGAAGTGTCGCTTTGGTTCTTCGAACAATTAGGACTTTGGTTGTGTTTCTAGTGCGTGACAAAAAAGTGATAGAAATATTTGCGCAAGATAAAACCCGACGAATAGACTTACATTATAAATAGAACAATATTAGACCTACCCAATCAAACTGTAGTGTGTGTGGTGTGTGTGTGTGTGTGTGACTGATTTCTTCATAATTTTCATAAATTCGCTGGCGTGTTCTTCAAAACACCATACCTACATATTTCAATCTAAAAGTGAGTACATTTTTATTACATATATTTTAATAATTTTATCACTTTTATCCTTACCTTATTTTGTCTTTCAACTATGTATCTGTTGAGTGAGAATACTTTTACATAATTTGGGCAATTAACTCAGACATGAAAATAAAATAAAAAATCACGTCTCGGTATCCATTAGATTCACGTTTGGGTTTAGTACTACGAGTAAGTTAGCGCACATTGTGCGCTAGGTACCTATGGGACTGGGTGTGCTGTGCGCCGCACACCCAGTCCCATAGATTACCAGCCGCCACTGCTGACAACGAACCCGTGAGGATATAAGGTCGCAGTGAAAGCCCCGGTGTGTTCTTCTGATCATTGTTTAGTGGGGTACACGGTGCCATCTTCGCCTCCTCAGTCCCGTACTGGAGGAACGCGTCGAATTTGGCACTACGCGTCAGCAGATTGGGATGGGATGCGAGAACGCTTCGCATCCTACCCTTGGAGAGAGATTTGCTGCAGTTCGGATGTTCCGTCGCAATGTGCAAATACCGTTGCCGAGGTGGTTCTGGCGACAATGGAAATGTTTATTCCCAGCGCCTCTGTCCACCTCGGTGGTAAAAGCCAACCATGGTACAGCCGCGACTGTGCTGATGCTGTCGCAGCTAAATGCGCAGCTTATCGTGCATGGTCGCGCGCTCGTGCCGGACGTGATTCAAACGTATCCGAACCGAAGAAGGTATACAACCACGTCTCCAGATCCTGGAAAAGGGTTATTGCCAGGGCCAAATTTGACCACATCGGCAGAATAGGTGATAGACTGAACCAGCACCCAACTGAGAGCCGTGAGTTCTGGTCTCTCGCCAAATCTGTCGAGTCGAATTTCTGCCGCTCATCTCTTCCACCTCTTCAGTGTCCTGGAGGCTCAATTTCCCACTCCGCAAAGGAGAAAGCCGACTTACTGGTATCTCTCTTTGCGGGGAACTCTAACCTGGACGATGGGGGTGCCACTCCCCCATCCATACCTAGGTGTGAGAACTCTATGCCGGAAGTGCAGTTTCCACAACGAACTGTACGGGCGGAGCTTCTCTCCCTAGACGTCAGGAAAGCGAGTGGGCCGGATAGAATTCCTGCATTGGTGTTAAAATTGTGTGCTCTCGAGCTGGCTCCAGTGCTGACGCGCCTATTCCGTCTCGCCTACTCCAATGGCCGTGTGCCGGCGGTCTCGAAATGTGCGTTTGTGCAAGCGGGCCCCAAAAAGGTTTTTTTTTATTGACAGCGCGTCGTATGGCGCCGAGGCATCCATAAGGTGTCTAACGACGCCCATGGACATTCGGTCGTTTGCGGGGGTTGCGAATGCCATTGCGGCCTGACTGGTGCCCAATCACGGCCCTCTTGAAGGACCCGAGACTGTACTTGGGAGGAAATATATGGGCAGGGACAGCGTTTTTTATTTTTTTATTTTTATTTTAAACTTTCAGAAACAAACAGTTACAAAATGAATACATAGTAAATTAACTCTAGACTAACACCTAAACCAGTAAAGTTTCTACAAATATTTTTAATCCCAGCGTTCCGGAGTTTATCGGTTCTGTAGAGGAAAGATCTGCAGAATCGATTGGTACGCATCCGCGGTGAGTCCAGCGTGTAGGGATGCAATCCCTGCCCAGTGCGCGTGGTGCGAAGGTGGAAAGGGGAAGTTGGTCAAGTCAACGCTAAATAGTGGTGTAGGGGTGTGCACAGCTGATTGAAAGTTGTTCTTTCTTTGTACTGCCATGGTTGTAGTAAGAGGGGGGGAAAGAGCGTGAAGGGTGGCTGTGGTGATTCACGGGCAAAGCGTGGACCCTAGCTTATTCGCTTACTGCTCAGGTTAATGGTGCGCCAACACGGAAGACGGAAGGGCCCGGTCCCCCCCCCCCCTCCCCCCCCCCCCTCCCCTCCCCCCGGAAGTGGCCGCCGGGACCCCTACTCCGTTCACCAACCGGCACGACGGACCACTCCGGGATTATGCGCCGGTTGACCAGGGCAGCCTCTCGCGTTGGTTAGACCACCGTTAGTACCACCGGCGGGCGGCCAGCGGAATAACCGTCTCACCGAGTCTCCCTGTCAACCGTGTCGATGCATCACTACGGAACAGCGAATCCGCGTCGGGATTACTGACCTACTCCTCACCACAGCCATCCCCACCTGCTTTTGGGTCCGCGGGAGGTGCACCGGAACACAGTGAACTGTTATGGCGGTTTAATAGTACTGAGCTCGCATCGGTCGGCGACGGACGCGCACACGATGCACTCTAGACGCACCTGCGAAGTAAGCGAAAATGGCGTGCGATAAATGCAATGTGGTTGTGAACGAAGTACTAGCCTTCATAAACCATAAAGCGGACGTCTTGGATGAAGTCAGCATCATCCGGATTTGTGAGTCCGCCTTCACCGAAGATGACGTTGAGACCGCGAGAGTTCTGCTTTGTGCGTGCATTCCGTCAAGAGGGCCGACTCGCAAGGGAGAAAATCGGAAGAAGAAGACTATCCAGGACATCATCACCATCTTAAAGCAGACAGACCCCGACGACGTGCCAAGGTTCGTGGCGTACGACCTCAATAAGTTGCCGCCTGTGTCCTTCGACCACGTCGACGTTACGGCCTTCCTGAAAGATTTGGTGATCATAAAAGCGGACATAGCTCAACTGAAGGGAAACTGTAGAGCGACAGCGGCGTAGGGGCCAACATCTCTCGTCCCGGAAGTTCAACAGCTGAAACAGGCAGTTGAGAAATTGTCATGTTCCGAGTCACTCCGGCCGATAACCCCGTCTCTGCAGCCTGATCGCATTCCGCAAGTGGGAACACCGAACGAAACGCTGAGTGTGCGCAACATCAATATGCGCAGGCGAGGTGCTCAAGTGTCGTCACCCAGCGATTGCACATCGACGCCGGTATGCTACGTAAGCGCTGATGGTGCTGTTGATGCCTCGACTTCTACACTGCGCACCCCTCCCGCTCCTCCGCCCACCCGCCCCGTTGCCGCTCGTCCGAAAAGGCGACGCGGATCTATGACGAAGCGCATCAGTAAAACGGTGGAGAAAAGAACAATGGGGTCCCCGCGCTTGGAACCGCGTCCCGACTGTCGGCAGGAGGCTGCACGTGACAAAGACGGGTTCGTACTCGTCGAGAGCAGGAAGAAGAGAAGGAAGAGGTGCAATAAGCGCGGATCTGCGCCCCCTGAAGAGAGCTGTTTGAAGGCAGCTCCCCGCACGGCTCTCATCTACGTGTCTCGCCTGCGAAAGGACATGAAGATCGAGGACCTCATCCGCCACGTCCAGGATAAGGGTGAGCGAGTTGAGAGTGTCGAGGCTCTTCCTTCTCACTGGGCTGACACGAACTTTTGCGCTTTCAAGCTGTGAATTCCTGTCGAGAAGGTGAAGACATTCCTTCGCAGTGAGTTTTGGCCCTCCGGGGTGGTGTTCCGGCGCTACAATCGCGACCTTCATCGTGAGGTCGCGCGCCATAAGTATGCTGAGGCCGCGCCGGAGCTGTCTACAACTGCCGTCCTGCACATTCAGGAGACGCAACCCGCGCCGCCGCCGACGACGCCCGCGCCGCTGCCGACGCCCGCGCCGCTGCCGACGCCCGTGCCGCGGACGCAATCTGCGCCCACTCTACGCGCACCTGATTCACCGCGTCAGCAGACTAATATGACGCATACGGGTCTCTATTGGGACCCGTACAGTCACAAGTGGAGAAAAAGTTATTTTAGTTCTTAGGTTAAGACATTTAATATGTATTTTAAATATGGCCCTAGTTGGCTGAAATAAAGAGATAAATAAAAATAAAATAAAAATTAAATAAATAATTGATTCTCCCAGGGTGTGGTGGCGAACCCAGTCGATCCGAAGATCTCCCACACGCTAACTGCTGTTCATTTGGCACCACCCAGGAGGCACGTGTGACTTAAGAACCATGAGGTGTCACAGACGCGAACAGCTTTAACTCCCTATATAAGGTGCTTCGTTATTTATGTCAATAACTTCGCGTAATATGTAACCCACGCGCTCAAACAAACAGATTCAGATTCAGATATTTATTTCGCCATAAAGAACACACAACAATAACAATATTTCATTGAGACATATGCATATTCAGTATGGTTCGTCATTATCATTATCATTATTATAATTTTTTTTTTCATGTCCCGTTCAGCTCAACACTTTACGCAAAAAAAAACATATTTATAGGAGCATTGTTTCTCCTAACATCTAACAAAAAAATGTAATCAAATAGCTGTAAAAACCAATCAAGGCTATAGACCCTTGCAAACAAGAAACGTAGGCACACACACCGCACACGTAGGTAGGTAGGTAGGTAGGTAGCTAGTTTTAGAGCGGCGGCGGCCTAGTGACCTTGTGACTTACTTACAACAATAGCTGTTCTGCGTTTGAACATAGTACGGTCATTGACCCCGTACAATGCAAGCTACCTACTGTTACACACAGGTCTAGTTACCTTGTGACTTACTTACAACAAACAGCTGTTCTGCGTTTGGACATACAACGGTCATTGACCCCGTACAATGTAAGCTACCTACTGTTACACACAGGTCTAGTGACCTTGTGACTTACTTACAATAAACAGCTGTTCTGCGTTTGAAAATTTCTCGAAAAGTTATGCTAAAAACATATAATTTTTTTTTTTGCGGAACGTGTTTACTTGAGATGAATAACGAAGCACCTTATATAATGTCTTTCAAAATTAGTTAATAGTACGCTAAGAGAGGGTTCTGTATCGGAAATAGATCACTTTTGAAGAACAAATAATTTTGGTTCGCACAAAAACATTTTTTCTATGTAAAATGTAAAAAAAAAATTTCTTAATCATTTCAGTTTCATGCCAGGAACAAAAAAGTCTTCCAACACATAGATCCCTTTCTTTCAGAAATTGTGAAAAACCACAATTTTAGTTTTATTAGTATGGAATAGAAAGAATTTGATTTTTTTTACCAACTTACACGTGTTATGTCATAATGATAATGAAGACTTTTTTGTTACTGTTATGAAACTGAATCGATTAGGCTATAAAAATCAACCACCGATTTTTTTATTTTATTAAATACATAAAACAACAATATTTTACATTAAAAAAGACGCCCAAAGTCCAAAAAATGTATATAGGGTTCCACCCCATTTCGTACCCTGCTGCGAACCGGTTAATATTAGAGGTCCAAACCGGTTCTGAACCGGTTTTTAGGCTTCAGGTTCGGGTTTTTTTGAACCGGTTCGCGACCAAACTGGTTCGCTCGTTAAAAAGGTTCTTCGAACCGGTTCGGAGAACCCGAACCCCATTTCGAACCGGTTTTCAGTCCCTGGTTAGCACACACCGCACGCGAATTTCAGCGGTGCGCCAGGGGCGGCGCGGCGCAGCATGGACGCAGAGGAGGGGAAAATGCCGCGTCTCTCGCCTCCCGCGGCCGGCCGCTCCTCTACGCACCGCGCCCGTCTTGGCCCGCTTGTTTTTTAAACTTGCCGATGGATTTTTTGTTGGATTCTTTTGCAAATAATTTTCTTCAAAATTCTTAATCATAATTGTACAATAAAAACGGACGGAGGAATTTTGCGGAACAGAGTTTCGGTCGTCACCTTGAAAAAAAATGATGCATATAAAAAAGTTGTTGGATTCTTATGCTTATTGATGTACATAATAATACTAAGGTATATTCAGATTAAAGAACCGACTGAGCAATTTTGCCGAGAAAAATATAGTAAAAAAACACATTTTGTTTTTAATTCACTATTTCCATATACAAAAAATGTTGGATTTATTTACGTACTTATTCATATAAATAATACCTACCCTATGGCGAAGTAACTTTGGACGGAGCAATTTGTCTATAGGAGTTATATTAAATTTTCACTTTTCTTTGAATATACCCAACTTCCCGTAAAAAAAAATGTTGGATTATTTGTCAGTCGTAATTCCGAACATTACTCCAAGATATTATCAAAGTTTCATTGACTGAGGAATTAATGTATGGGTCCAACTCCTCGTTGACTACATTAATTTTCGAGAGAAGCGAGCTTTGCGAAGATGGGTACGGAGGTGCGGGCGGGGAGATTGGGGGCAAGGCAAGGGCGGCAGGTGCGGTGGAACTTGAGCGGGATTACTACGTTAGTTGATGGACTTACGTCTAATCCTATTAGCGATCCTGCCTCGAGGCCTCCGCCGCTGCTTCCCGCCGCCGCCGCCGACCCCGCTACTTCAGCCACCGCCCCGCGCGCCCCGCCGCCGCCGTTCGGCCTTTTGGAGCTAAGCGATGTGAGCCACCTGTGCTGGCTTCCTAGAATCGAACCTCTTCAACGTTAAGACGAGCCAAATGATAAATTATTCAACAAACATATACAGTGCCATCTACTTACTTGGTTTGTAAAGAATGCCTCATGCTCATGACATGACACTTAACTCTCTCTTGCACCGCTCTCTTGTGTCCCATACATTTAATGGTATATATAATAAAGTATTTTTTAATTTAATTTTTAATTCATTTATTTTCACATTTCTTTTTATATAAATAAAAAAAAATTATTATAAAACTCTCATAAAGCTTTCTCTAGGTCATTTTTTATTTGATTTTATTATTAACTGTATATTATTTAGGGAAATAATTCCAGTGCATTTATTCGGACATTTTCCCCACACAGATCCCCTAGTGGGTAAGTATATAACCTTTTTTCGGTGAATGGCAGATTCTTAAAACGCCAGAGGTACAGTTAAATTAAATAAATTTAAATTAAATTAATAAATGGAATTCCGTTTAATCTTATTATAAGTTTTTTAACTATATATAAATTAAAATAACTAGGTAAACAAAAAACATTAAATTAACATAAACTCGAGATGGCGAGGGTCTGCTGGAGCTGTTCCGCGTCGCTGGTGGCCGCAAGTGGCTCCCCGATTTTAGTAGAGGAGACCCTCGAGCCCTAGAGCTGTCCCGCGTACCGCTAGAGGAGAGGGTAGTCGCCTCTGCGATCCCGGCTCAAGGGTCGCTCGATACGGTGTCTCTGGATACTAGTGGCTGAGCCCGACACCTTGGGTAAACCGAAGTCTACCACTGCGATCGCTCCTCAGCGACTAACCTCTCCTCTAGCGGGACGCGGGACAGCTCTAGGGCTCGAGGGTCTCCTCTACTAAAATCGGGGAGCCACTTCCGGCCACCAGCGACGCGGAACGACTCCAGCAGACCCTCGCCATCTCCGCGTAAGTAACATATTTTTACACAAACCCAAAAATGGTTTTGACATTCCGGTTGAATTAGTGGTCTGGTACATCCCGTTTTGGTGGATACGTCAGATTCATGAGATTAATAATTTACTCATTTATTATGAACCGAACGTTTTCAAATGCTTGTCACTTTACGCACGTGTGTTAGTGGCTACGATGTAGTTATAGGTTGGCCAAAGTAACAGTATCTTATGAATTTTTACTGTATTCATTCACCCAGAAATGCACGTGCTCACGAAGTGTAACGTTCCTGTAACACGATATCGCAGGTTAATATAAACGATATTATTGTGTCGGTTGTTCTTTTCTGAATGTGCGCAAAGTCTCCGACGTGTGACCGACGACGACAACCGCGGTGCTCGAGCTCACCTTTCTCAATAGACTGTGTATAGGTGGAGCGTGGAGGGTGTGTGCGGATTCTGCGACGGAGGGAGGAGTAGCAAACCGGAATGGTCGCGAGCCGGTTCCGCGGTGGATAACTGGAGTGGCACGCGTTGAGCAATCCACCGCATCGCTCAAACCTGACAAATTCCACTCTACAAACAACCGTATCGTGTGGTGATATGATAACGTTACTACACCGCACCGTCCACGTCCCTACCCAGTATAATTAAGATAGATAGAAATACGTTATTGATCCAAAATCATTTTATAGAGAGCAGGCCGATATATAACTTACATGGATGTTTGAAAGTCGTATGTTGTGAAATATGAGAGGTAGTACATTAAGTATTGCAAAAGGAATTAGGTACGATCTCGGGTACGATTATGTCCTCTCTGACGAAGCGAAGTCCGTGTGCGCGGGAGTCGAAAGGATTTATCTGCTGACCTCTTTCACTTTGAGCTGCGAAAAGTAAACATTTCAGAATATATATATAAACCCATCCGGAAGCCAATTTTTTTTCCAGCGCTCTTTTCGCAATATCCTTCGAACTCGACTGGGCTCGAAATCGTTAGCCTCTCGCCGCCTCCGGCCGCCCGCCTCGTGTTTCTCGGATAGCTTGGTGATTGAATGGGCAGATGCTATAAATTTATACGGAAAGTGACAAATTTAGGAATTCGTCAGAAATAAGCGTCATAATGGAGTTCCGTTGTAATACTCCTCCGCAGATTTCCTGGCCTGAATAAAATACGGACGTCCTTTAAGCGGAAATATCGGGAGTACCTTTGCCAGACGTACCATAATTTTATTATGCTCGCACCATATTTTTATGAGCTGTACTGTCTCTTGAGCTCATACTTTAATAGTAAACACTACTACTACTCGTGTGCTACTACTACATCGATTAGGCTAGGCGTTAGGCGCGCCGTTGTAAATACATTGTATAGCTAGTAAAGAAATTATGGTATTACTGTACCATTATGTATGATACAGGGCTTGAAGACATCGTATGAATACCATGATTATGGTATGTCTAGCAACTCTACCCCGATATTGCCTCTGGGCCTCTGGTTGCAGGTACGTCGATAGGCCGCTTTAAATTCACATGATATAATATGACATTTAAGTATATATAGGTATTGAACAACGTAAGCATACGAGATAAAGATATTCTTTATTGCTTTAAAATTAAATACATGTACGTTTTCTATATCTAATGCTGGTGGCTTGTTAATAATGTAGTGGCAAAAGATGATATAATAACAATATACAGGTTGTTTGATGACTATAGGTCACACATAAAGAAAACCAGGTACTCCTGAGCCTATTTGGAGCAAAAAAGTATGATGACATTTTGTTCTACGGTGAACTTTTTTTTCCATACAAAACTAAATAAAATAATTTCGTTTTGTATGGAAAAAAAAGAAGTTCATCTAACTTTTTTGCTCCAAATAGGCTCAGGAGTACTGGTTTGCTTTTATGACCTATATAGTCATCAAACACTCTGTATAAGCGAGCGACAGTGCAGCAGCCGTGATTACAGGGATCTAGGTTATTGGTCAGTTAGGTAGGTAATTAGTGTGCTGTGTAGACCGGATCCTGAAGCGTCCGCACGCTTCAGGTCCCACAAGGGCGCACGCGCCCCTGTGGGACTCCCTCCACCCTGTGCCGCTCGCTAGTCACTACCCGGGCTTGTCGTTGCCTGACTCCCGCAATAAATACAATAAATAAAACATTTCCCAAACGCTCCCACGAATCGTCGCGTCGATCGCTCACGTGTTTTGTGGACAACAGCGAAAAAATACAGTTTTGTAGGTCAACCGGTAAGTAAAAATATCAGCAGCGGCATTCGTTTTTGCGTTGCGTTGCGCTAAAATGAATATTTTATATAGAAAACGTTGTCGAATCGTTCGTGTGCCCATTCGTTCGTTGTACGTGCGCGACCTCGCTCGAGCGTACGCCGCGCCGTACGGCACTACGTACGGCTCGATGTGAGATGCTCTACGTTACATACAATAGTCGAGGAGAATGCAGCAAGCAAGCTCAGAGACGAAACTGAGAGTGCAAGTGAGCCACCCACCGGGCTGCGGAGGAGTGGCGGCGGCCGCGGGCAGGCTGCGGCGGAGGTGTATTGGCTGACCCACTGCGGCCGCCTACGTCGTCGTCGCGTCGGATAAGTCACAATGAGCCAAGCACTCTCTCCGAGCGAGGCGCGACCGGATTGTGTCAGCAGCCACCAGCCAGCAGCCGCCGCCTGCCAGCGCAACGTCGACACAGGACTATCCATAACACACTGACACACTGTATTTTGTTCTTTAGTCGATGGTTCAACTGATTGTAGGAAATGGACCTGCTTCCGTAACGTAAACGGTTGAGACTTCCTCGGAAACTGAAGGTAATTGAAGAACGCTTTAGACCCGAAAACTCACCCTTGGCCTTCGATATCGTAGTCATAATTTTGTTCTGACGTCTTCGTCGCGTCGGCCCATTCGATACGACAATCAATGCATAACTAAGCCATAGTGAAAATACATCCATTTATATATCCAGGCCATAAAAAGCCATCAAACGCGTATAAGTAACGTAAACTGCCGGAACGCGTTGAGGGAGTTTTTATGGTTCCGTAGCCAGAGAAGCTGGCAGGGTCTTATAATATCGGTCAATTCTCTGTCCGTCCGTTCGTCTGTCTGCCTCTCACACGCGGTGTCCGAGGTGATTACTCCGGAACGTGAAGCTAAAATAAAAACAAATTATAAAGTAGTCCCTTTAGTCCTTACGGCATGAAAACCATTTTGGAGTTTACATAATAATATAATATGCCATCGATATTATTATGCTATACGGTTTAGCATTCTAGTGGACCGCGCGCGGGGCGACGACGCGCGCCGCACTATGGACCGCGTGATCTCTGCTATCACTCGCTATGCGTGCAAGAAGGATATTGCTACGGACCCCTCTATGTGTGAGCGAACCAGATTCGCACTTGGCAGGCTTTCTTTTTATTAATCAATAATCACACACAATCCAACCTCGAGCAATGAAACTACCGCTCAAGCGACTAATGTGTCCCGCGCGCGACCGCGACATACTGCACTTTGAAGCTGATGATGATGATGATGCGATAGTGGAAGTGAGGGAAGGGCGACACGCTGCAACTGCATCCTGCCTTATACGGAAGTCAGTCGTTGTTCTCCCCGTTTGGCTGCCGTGAACCACGCCGCCGCCGCCGCCGCCGCGCCGCCTCCCCGCCGCACTGTATTTCGCCTAGAACAAGCTAGGTGGACAAAAGTAAAAGGATTATTTTCAGGAACTAATTATCACGCGTCGTAAACAACTCACCAGAGGGCCAATTCCCGGTATTATTTGTGTCGCAACAATCCACACTAATGATTCGGCGCGTATGGAAGGGTAACACTGGGATTATTGTAATTACATCTATTAATTTTTTGCTTTTTTGATAACATCTCTTGCCATTCCGTGCGATCATAACAGTGTTTTCTGTTATTGAGTTTACTCAAGAAGGTAAGAACTTCCTTATTTTGTTCATAAGGTTATTTTAGTAGACTTATTAGTATTTAAAATAATTTTCCGAAAAAATACGTAAAAATTTTGTGCATTTTCTTAGTGTTTTAAAGTTTGAAAGACCGCAACTTTTTGTCCCCCCGTTTACCCGGTCTGTATTTCATGTATGAATTAGCTCCAATAATAGTCTAACGTCTGACGTAAAATTTCATTACCACATCCAAGTCCAACAATTTTTTTTTCTTTTTTTTTTTCAGAACATGTTTTATCTTACGAAAATGGAGTTATTCGAAGAATGGCTCAAACATAACAAAGAAGAGAGAAATAGCCGCCTGTTACATTATATTAGAAGAAGTTTGATATGGGTGACATTTTGTCAGGAATCCTTAACACATGTACAGATTAAACTGGCAAGATTTTCTTCAAAATTTACCGAAAAATGGGCTTTGTCGAGGATGACCCGAGATCGATGTTTAGGGGAAAATAAAAGTTGGTTGGAGGGTGCAGACATTTAGTTCACTGTGGTTCTGAATAGGCCGTGTGCTTCATTTTCATCAGGAGCTACAAGTCGACTTCAAGGCAGACCACGAAAAGATTTTGAAGACGCATCCTTCAAGACGAAAAAAGTCGAGTAATTATTATGCATTTTTTATAGTAATTTATGCCCGCTACGGTGCATAAATTACTTGTGCATAGTACGGATGTTATTAAAACTTGCCTTCTTCCAATTGGACAGCTTTCGGAAGAAGCACAAGAACCCGAAACAAAGATTGCCGTCGATTTAGGAAGCACCACACAAGAAAAATAAATTCACGAATTGCGAATACAGACTTCTTAAAAATGCCTTTGATTACGTCTGATCCAGGAAAACTGTTGACAAACTGCCGTCAGAGGTACTATAATTGATTAATACTTCCTTCAATACCCACTCGTATTACGTAGTGCATGATTCGTCCGAATATGAGAGTGATAGTCAGATTATATTTTATATTTGGGTTTCTCTTCTATATTTATTTGCTGTCTAATTTTTTGTTTATTAAAAATACTTACTACTCGTGTAAATATTGTGTATTATAATATTTAAGGGAAACTCTATAGTTATAAATTTAGTCATTCATACTATTTCAATCTTTCCTTGCTTTCAGTCATATAAACTAATATTTTTATTTTTTATTTTTGACAATTATTCTACATTCGTTTATTGAATATTACTTAGTAAGTAATAGTTTTCGTTAGTTAAATATATTAATATACAAATAACTCTAGTTTCTTTGTACTGTTACCCCACAAATGGTCTAATTCATCTCAAAACATATTTTAATATATGTAAAACAACAAATTACCCTTCTATTATGGTAAACAAATCGATCTAGGTCATGAAATAATTTTGTCCACCTAGCTTGTTCTAGACGAAACACAGTGCGCCGCCACGGTTCATAATCATTATACGAGATTTCTACCTACCTATCCGTGTCTATAATGATGACCGTGTTTCCTCTGTATTATGATTTGGTTGATAGTAGTTGCTCGCTAAAATAAATTATTGTAGAATAGGTTGTCTGATGCCGGATGTACGAGTCGCGTGCTTAGTTTGAAATTGGCCACGTTTATAAAAGCGTACATGCAATTTCGACATACAAATAAAATATAACTAATTGAAGTGAAGTCGAGAAGATTTTGGAGATCTCTGGCTTCCATAATTTATTAAATTCGAGCGGGGACGGTCCGGAGTATGCGGGCGAGACAAAACGCCGTTGTGGCGTGCGAGTTTGCCCTAGCCCAAAGAGTTTGGCCCTCGGTTTGGCCCTAGCAATGCATGCACGTCGTAACGTAACGTAACGTAACGTAACGTAAGAGTGTACTCTGGTGCCACAATCCCGCTTCGGTATCTCACGAGACGTTTCTTTGTATAATCGTCGATCGTCGCACGATTTATGATTTTCACATCGCTTCAAACTGCGCCGGTAATTATGTTTATGACGATAAAACTAGATCGTTTTGCTCGTTTTAGTTGAGAGAACGCACATACAGAATAACAGATGTCGGACGTTCTATTGTAAGAGTAGACATCGCCTGGAGGTGGACGATTAGTTTCTGTACGAAGAAAGATATAAATATTAAAACGCCCAATATATGAAATGTGCTGCTGGCGCGTGCGTGGTATTTACAATTTAGTAGATGGAAATGTGTAGATCTAGCAACGTAGTAAGGGAAGTTGCAACGTCAGTGTGTTATGATGTGAAAGCAAATACGAGATGGTACTATGTAGGTACTAATAATGAAACTATAATTTTATCCTATTGCCGTGTGACAGGCGTTCCGTAAAATGATGGAAATTGAGCTTGTTTTTATTTCATCGGAAATATTATTTATGATTTAATGCTGTACTTATTCAAAACGGCGCCCAAGCACGCTCACGCTCCGTCAAGAGAAGGTACGGTGTAGTGTGTACCGACTACCGAGCAGCCGAGCAAGATACATGTCGACAGTATCTTATTATCGCGGCATGTAAACAGTCGATTGTACGTTGTACGTCGTTCTGTAGACTCAGCCAGCTATAAATTTACGCAATTTTACGTACGCGCTCCGGTGACCTCAATCGAGCCTCGTGAGTGAGGAAGCTCACACCATCATCGATGGTGCCGCATTATGTTGAGGGAAATGGAACAGATTCTTAATTAAAATGACTAAAGATTCACTTTGTACTCTGCGATAGAACTTTTCAGTCTAGTGTAATAAATAATAATAAATCAATCCCATGCCAGCTTGTGTCCTTGGATTCGATACAGCGCCGAGCCATCCGTCTTGTTGGTGACCCGAAACTTACAGATGGTCTAGGTGGGGTCTCTGAGTCACTTACGATTTGTAAGTTCGCATAGTCTGTTTTCACGGACGACGCTGCTCTGAGAAACTAGCATCCCTTAATCCTTGCCACCCGTTCTACATCCGCAGCACTCGTTCCAGAGAGACTCAGCCTTTTGATGTTGACTGTGACTTTTGAGAAGAATGGTTCTCAAAATCGTTTCTTTGTTGCGCCGCCAAGTAGGGAGTGGACTGTCTTCTGGCGAGTGTGTTTCCAGAATCATTTAACCTGGGCGTCTTCAATAACAGGCTAAGCAGCCTACAGTCCATAAATCTGCTGACATGGCGCCTCGCACTGAGCGTGGTTTCGCGATGAGAGGTGATTTTTGTGAGGCGAACTTTGTCCTTGGTCCTTGTCAATAATTGGTCCTTAGGCTGCGCTCCGGTCATATTCCACTTAAGCCTCTTCCATTCATAGACGTCATGCGCTCAGCAGAATGGGGTGCGGGGACAGGGGCGCCCCCTGTTTCCTCTTTAGGCAGTTTCCTCTTTACCAGAGCGGGATGGAATCGCCACAAGGCGCTTACGATAAAACAAAGCGAATGCGAATAGCGCGCAAATCGTTTTTATTTTAATAAGTACGAACAATTTGGGCCTTGTGAATTTTTCAAATCGTGCTTCACTAAATAATAAAAAAATTGTATTTGGAGAAAAATAAAAAAATATACATTTATTCTTTATATTTTTACTATAGAAATTGCCGCAAAAATAGAGGAATGTTTGGATTTTTTTTCTATCGATCAAAGTTATAAAACTTGCTGTTTCAACGTCGAGGTTCACCAAGGATAATCCTGTTGACTGAAAACCTAGAACATTCCCTATATATACCTAGCTAGACATACTTATATTTCGCAAAGCCCACGTCAAAAGAAGCTGTACAGATTTATTCTTTAGTACAGACAATCATTGCAAGAAAGTAGAATGTAGATAGTTAGTTAAATACATAAAAATACTTTATTCTGTCAGGTTCGTAGCACTGCTAGCACCACATAGCGGAGCAGGCATGATGTTATGTGTATGTGCACGTATCTATGTCGACAGATTTACTTTTAATTATCAGTGTCCGGCTTGACCATTTTATCAATAACTGAACGGGCTGAGAGTAAGGTGTTCTTCCACAGCAGGCATGTAGACATACTAGTACGAGAGCGCACCGTAAAAAACCAACGTCATCGAGTACCAAGATGGGACTAGTTTGTGGTGGTCTAGAATAGGATAGGCATCTAAAATATACAGGATTGCCTGAGCAAATCCTGGCACGTTTTGTGTAAAAGGTAATTAAACATGTCATTTTTTTGGTCCAATTTACGTCATCGAGTACCAACTGGAGACCTGGCACATTCGATAAAGGTCATCAAGAAGAGCACAAAAAAACTAGGTTGCCTCGTCCTACCTTGGCAGTTTTTGGAGTCGGGCAAATTTAAGAGTGGTGAAAAATGGTCAAATTTACGTCATCGAGTACCAAGATGACAGTCACACCATTCGATAGTTCTGATAACCTAATTCATAAAAAACCTTGGTTGCCTGCCCTCACCTTGGAGCATTTCCTAGTCGGCCAAGTTGAATATCGGATAGCCGCCTTGTTACTAAGTTCTAAAATCGTTCATGTGTAATCATAGGACCGTTTAAAGATATATTTATTATAAAACTGTGAACACTTTATTAATCCAGCTATACCAGTGGTAGTCAAACCGCGGCCCGCGGGCCGCATGCGGTCCGCGGGCGGTATTTGTACGCATTGTCACAAACAGCGCAGATAATAATATATATTTTAGCTTTTACTCAGAATGAAAATATTATCTGCGCTGTGAGTGTGTGTCTCGAGTGTAGTGTTGTAAAGGCAGAAAAATACCGAAAAATACATTTTGAATAAAACGAAAAACACAGGGTTTTTCCGTTTCTTTCATGTATGATACCAATACTGGATGAAATTTTCGCCGCGATAAGCTCCGCCCCCTTTCCTGATTTAATTTCTCGAATGTTGATATTTTTTCGCCTGAATCTTATTACTAGACGAAATATAAGACACTTTTAGTGTTACACATTTTTCAATAAAATCGATATTTCCGGAGAAAAAAAAATATAAAATTATGTTTTCCAAAATGTTCTCAATTGCTGATGTTTTTTGGCGGATTCTTATTTCTAAACGAAATATAAGACATTTTTATTCTTACACGGATATTTCCGGAGAGAAAAATAAAACAACTTATTTTTTCATATTTTCTCGAATGTTGATGTTTTCTCGCCTGAATCTTATTTCTAGACGAAATACGAATCTGCATATAGATTTTGAAAGCAATCGGTCCAGTAACTAAAAAGTTCAAAATGGCGGCTTCTTCTTTTAAATTTTGACTACAGATTCGTATTCAAAACGCACACATACACCCAGATATCGATTTTGAAAGCAATCAGTCCAGTAACTAAGAGTTCAAAATGGCGGCCTCTTGTTTTAAATTTTGACTACAGATTCGTATTCAGAGCCCACACAGACACCCAGATAGCGATTTTGAAAGCAATTGGTCCAGTAACTAAAAAGTTCAAAATGGCGGCAACTTTTTTTAAATGATTCTGAAAATAATTTAAATGATTCGTATTTCATCTAGAAATAAGATTCAGGCGAAAAAACATCAACATTCGAGAAAATATGAAAAAATAGGTTGTTTTATTTTTCTCTCCGGAAATATCGACTTAAGGGAAAAACGTGTAAGAATAAAAGTGTCTTATATTTCGTTTAGAAATAAGAATCCGCCAAAAAAACATTAGCAAGCGAGAACATTTTGGAAAAAAAATATTTTAGATTTTTTTTTCTCCGGAAATATAGATTTTTTTCAAAAACGTGTAAGAATAAAAGTGTCTTATATTTCGTCTAGAAATAAGATTCAGGCGAAAAAATATCAACATTCGAGAAATTAAATCAGAAAAGGGGGCGGAGCTTTCCATACAAATGCCGTCCTGGATAATTCAGAATCGCGGCGAGCAATAAATCGAGAACCAATGATGGTAAGACAACAAATTAGATCTTGTTTTGTAAGCAGTTCGGTACACTCTTAGATTATTTTAAAACATCTTCCCCGGTTTTCCTGTAAATTGAGTAGAAATGAAAAATTTATGAAAAAAATTATATCTCCATAAGCGGCCACTCTAGAGAAAATCATCTAAGAACAAAAGAAGCTTGTATTTAGTCAATAAATACGATCCCGTAGAAAAATCCAGTCCCGGAAATTTCCCAGGAAATTTTCAGAATTGCCATACAAAGTGGTGGTTTTAACAACTCCATATTATATCCTCTCGCGAACTTTACCTACTTTACCAAATCACTCTACCTAATTCCGATCCCTGATAATAACACATACCTATTATGTGAAAATTTTCACGGGATACCTACCTATTACGGTTCAAGAGATACAGCCCTCGGACAGACGGACAGACAGACAGACAGACAGACAGACGGCATAGGCTTAGTAATAGGGTACCGTACGACGGATACGGAACCCTATAAAACACAAATTAAAACAAAGATTCCCTTGCCCCTTACTAGGTGGTAGGCTCAAATTGTAGTCGACTGGGTTGGTACCACTGTACTGGATGTAAGATGGCCGCATAGTAGCCTCGGTTGTGTTCTCCTCTAGTTCAGTATAGCCAGCAATCCAGGGAAGTCTCCGATATGGCACCTACCTTCTAGGAGGTGATATTGGCTGGTGGGATTATGCGCTCTGACCCCTCTGACTCAGCCAGCCATACCGGATTACATAAAAAAAGAGTTATTATTAGTACCTACATAATTTGGAAATGATAAGCTTCTCTGCGATAGAGCTGTTTGCGACTCTTATTTCTTTTCCTGTTGAATCTTTCCGTGTTTTTTACGGTGTTCCTGTTCAATACGAACTTTGGTCACTCACTTTTTGGTTTCGAGCAAAGAACAGGAATAAAACGCGAAAAGAGCAAGTAGGTATCTCATTTGAAAATACTTTTCGCATCTTTCCGTGTTTTACGGTACCTAAGTCAAATAAATCCGTATCAAAGTGCAAAAAACGGCATCTTTACAACTCTACTCGAGTGTGCGCACTTGACGACAAAAACTGATGCGGAAATATGCAGAGCAAGTGAGCGGGTGGCGGGACTGGCGGGAGAAGAGTTTCGGCAAATTTTCCAACTGTTGCTGCCCTGCGATACCTACGACATATCTAATATCTATCAAGATATGGTGTCATATTTGAAGGAATATTTGACATAAATTAAAAAAAGAATTAACGATGTGAAAGTATTAATAATTTCTACAAAGAAAGCCCGTAACATTTTGAAAATGATGAAATGAAATTATTCAGCCAGTTGATGAACGAAATCATCGAACTAAAACACGGCACACAAACTAAAGCTCACTTCATCGAACATCTTGAAAAGCAGGAGGACATAACATTTTTGAGAAAGCCTAGCACCCTTAAATTTTTCAAGACTCCACACTATTTTAACAAAGTTTCTTTCGACGTACCTCTGAGAAGTTTCATTTTCAAAAATGAACACTTTAAAAAACAAATATTGCAAAAGCCTTTTCAGCCGGAACACGCAATGAGGATTGCATGTAGTCCCAAAGACGCCAACATAGAAGAAATAAGTAACGTAGTACACCTTTACTTTAAATTACTTTAAAGAACATAGTACGTTCTACGTACGTACGTGGCAGTAAATCGGGATTTAAAAAGAGACAATCCGGTTGTTGAGCATCTCTCTGTCGTTCTAACTCGCACGTCTCTGTACCCCTATAAGCTTTTCGAGACAATAGTTTCGCCTTCAACTCTATGAACGATCAAAATCCAACGTCTCTGGACACATTCCCCACCCAGGACGTCCAGACTACCGACGTTGGGGACTTGGTTGGAGACATCCTGGAAAGTAGCTTGAAGATGAGATGGATCAGCCTTAGTAGAGAAGGCGCAAGCTTTCGTTTTGGCTACCTTGACGTTGACCAAGTTCTCCTTTCCCAAGAGGATACTTTTTCCAAAACGAGTCAACCTGAGCAACAGTTTCGCGCCTCGCATTTGCTGCTGAGGCCCCTCTACCCTTCCAGTCGTTGGTGAACCCTTGTTGATAAATAAAAGAAACAGCATTGGCGACAGCACGGACCCTTGTGAAAAACAAGCTGATTGATTAATCGACCAGAAAGGCACCATCTAGGGCGACAAAGATCAACCGACCACTCAAACACTGGAAATCCAAGTGCACAGTTTTGTTGGGACACCGTAGGCTGGAAGCTTGCTTAGTATTTCCCGGTGCCCGGCGGCGCGATAATGCTTTGGAAATATCCAGAGCGGCCGCCAGCGATTCCCTAAAACCATCGAGCCTTTCAGCCTACAAATGTGTGACGTACGCTCGAAGATCTCCAGTCGACCTTTACTTGAGTAAGCCGTACTGCTTGTCGTCGAGGAGTTTAAAGTCTTCTAGGTACGTCGGGAGCGCTGAGTTGACCATACGCTCCAGAACATTAGTGAAGAGTGAGGTTATCGAAATAGGGCGATATTTTGATGGGTTCGCTGGGTCCGAAACCGACCGGACCGAAGGTCTCTTCCAGCAAGAAGGCATTGAACCGGAGGAATAGGGTAATTTGAATAGGCTGGTGAGGAATGGCGCGAATTCTAGTGCACAACTTCTCAAGACGATCGCTGGAACGCCGTAAGGCTAGCTCCTAGCTCCTCTTCGAAATATTCAACCCACGTGCGTTTTATAGACGACTCTGGGGTGGAACGTAATATTTGCCATCATACGGCCGCAATGGGGTAATGACGGGGGTTGGCGCCCAGGTCATCCATGTTGGAGTTGGATGCGAAAAGGCGTGCCATTTACCTTTTCCTTCGCGAGTATAGCGAGAATTACGTAGTCGACACCGGTTATTTACTTTTTAAAAAGTATTTAATTAAATATTTTAAAATATTTAGTTAATTCTTCAATGAAGAGAACAATGCAGGCGGCCGGCCGAGGTGCTGTCCTCAGAAGTCGTCTGCATCGTCAGCGGGAATCGCCTGCTGCTGGGCACATAACTCGAGCAAACCATCCGACTGAACGCTCCAGCGGAGGTAGCAAGACGGCATAAATTCCGATCAAAGGACGAGAGACCAGAAGGCGCGGCTACCCGAAGAGGTAGGTGCGAGTTTCGCGCCAATTCCACGGCCGCGCCTGAACTTGGCCAAGTTTTGCGTTCCTTTGTAGAACCTAGCAGCGACGTTGAGCTCGTCTATTCTCGACTTTTTAAAATGGAAACGGACACGTTTGGTTACATCACCTGCAACATCTGTGATGTCAGCCCATAACACCGGGTGAACTAGGTGTCATGTCAGTGCTGCCCTTCATTTCATGTCGGCTACACTGAACTGGACGTGAAACACGAACTATTTACATAGCCATTTGGACCGACGTATTGTTCAGTGCGGTGGTACCAACCCGGCCCGGATAAACCCTACCACCTAATAAGGCAAGAAGGGAAGGGACCTACAGCTTAACTTAGAATCCGAACCTTGGTCAGCATCCAATGGTCGAGCGGTCACCCATCCAAGTAAGCGCCCAGGGTTGCTTAATAACAGTTGACCGACCGCACCACTGAGCTACTGAGGCTGAAAGACCTATTTTGCAGCTATTTCCTATAAGCCTAGTTCTTAGCGTCAATAACCAGCCTGGAATGACGATCGAACCAAGGCTTAAGGCGTCCGCCGATGGGAACGATGGATGGAGAAATTCATACCCTGTGCGATCACATCGACGACCGATTGGGCACACAGGGGTAGGTCTGAAAAAGAGAAGCAAACGTCGCGCCAAGGGTATGCACCCAGGAAGGAACGGAAGTCATCCCATTGTGCTAACCGGTAGTGCCAAACTGTCCGCGTACTACATTCACGTGCTTCCGCGAAGTGTACAGTTGGCACAGTTGAGCGTATAAGGCAATGGTCGGAGTTACCGAGGGGAGCCTCAATCCTCACACTGTAGCCATTTGGCTCAATAGTCAGGACAAGGTCCAATAAACTAGGTCGATGGGTCGATATCCTAGTAGTTCCGGACACCAACTGCGTCAATCCGTGTGCAATGGCTAAGTTACCAGCTAGTTACAGGCTGACCTCCAAGTGCAGGAAAGTGACATCAGGAGTTTTTCGCCTGCGACCTGTGGTACCGAACCGGGCGACATGGTGGAGAACCTGTCTACAACATATTGAAGGTGAAAATAGATCCCGTTTAGGCGCAGGATGATTGCCTGTCGCCTGACATTTCTCAGCTGTGCGAGGTCTAGGACGGTGGCAAAGCCTACAGACATCGTCGCAATGAATGTCGGACTTGCTGACCTCTACTTGAGTGTGAACCGCCACTGGCATAGCAGATTGCTAGATTCGTAATTTGGTGAACTCCATTCAGCTCCAGAGAACACTACCAAGGCTTAACACAGCGACCCTTCGGCCGAAGGACTCATCAACAAGACGAGGGTCAGGCAACACAAATTCTTGTGCATCACCACAGGTGCGCCCTGGTCCACAGAAACGCCAACCTATACAGAGACCGCACCGTACACCGTACGTACAGGGATAGCACCGCTGGAGGAGTATTTCCAGACGCTGTCCACGGGCTTCTTCAAGGGGCGTACTGACACGACAGCCCGCTGATCGCTAGCGCTTGCGACTACCGACTGTGGGATCCATCAACACGGCGCTCTCTGTCGATACTAACATATCCGTTTAACTTCGCAGGTCCGGAACCACCTCGCCGTCCTACCGTCGACGACCAGGGTACGACCCAGCGAAGTTTCTTGCCAGTACTTCTTCGCTGTGGTAATCGAACTGGCGGAACTCCTTCTACCACCATCGCCCCGGCGGGCGCCGGGGTCGATGTCGAGCAAGCAGGCGGTTTGACTGACATTCGCTTCTCATTGGCAGTTCTCTTCACCACTCGCAGCTGCAGCGGCTTCGATGCCGCTCGCCCTTAGCCAGTAGTCAGTCACTGCGGCCGCCCTAACTTATGGCGGACAAAGTGACCGCTCCTACCCATGGCTCCTACTCACCAACCAGCCGACCACGGCGACTGTGCTATTTTATATAGGGCGGACAAAGTGACGGCAGGACTCACGGGGTTACCGGGCAAAAAAGACGACTAATACCTTTTTTTCCTTCGCAGATTCCAAATTCCAGCGACCCTTTAATTTTTTTATATTATTCTTTAAATATTTCTTCAAGTATAACCATATTTTGATAGATACTATCGGCAATAGATACGTCGAATCGCAGAGCAGCAACATTTGGAAAATTTACCGAAACTCTTCTCCCGCCAGTCCCGCCACCCGCTCACTTGCTCTGAATATTCACGCATCAGTTTTTGTCGTCAAGCGCGCACACACACTCACAGCGCAGATAATATTTTCATACTGAGTAAAAGCTAAAATATATATTATTATCTGCGCTGTTTGTGACAATGCGTACAAATACCGCCCGCGGACCGCATGCGGCCCGCGGGCCGCGGTTTGACTACCACTGGTATAGCTGAATTAATAAAGTGTTCACAGTTTTATGATTAATATATCTTTAAACGGTCCTATGATTACACATGACCGATTTTAGAACTTAGTAACAAGGCGGCTATCCGATATTCAACTTGGCCGACTAGGAAATTCTCCAAGGTGAGGGCAGGCAACCAAGGTTTTTTATGAATTAGGTTATCAGAACTATAGAATGGTGTGACTGTCATCTTGGTACTCGATGACGTAAATTTGACCATTTTTCACCACTCTTAAATTTGCCCGACTCCAAAAACTGCCAAGGTAGGACGAGGCAACCTAGTATTTTTGTGCTCTTCTTGATGACCTTTAACGAATGTGCCAGGTCTCCAGTTGGTACTCGATGACGTAAATTGCACCAAAAAAATGACATGTTTAATTACCTTTTACACAAAACGTGCCAGGATTTGCTCAGGCAACCCTGTATATTTTAGATGCCTATCCTATTCTAGACCACCACAAACTAGTCCCATCTTGGTACTCGATGACGTTGGTTTTTTACGGTGCGCTCTCGTACTATACGAAATATCGAATCAACTCGAAAGTACAATCCCCATTAACATTTTGGTGAGTATGACGTTTGGGGAACTGACTCACGCACAACTTGTAACTTAAAACTGTTTTATTATCCGTGATTAAGTAAGAGTAACAACTTGGCTCGCTCCTAAACATGGAACATAACAGCGTTATTATTTTAAAACATCGCCAGCTCGCGGGAAAGCCTGTTACCGTCGACACCCCCTGACAATGCTCAAGTTTTGAAACAACTTTATATTAACGTCGCAAACTTTCTCCGCCTTCCTTGTTCATTTTTGGGGAAGCTGAAAGTTGCGGCTTTTACAATTTATCTTTTTATATTAAATAGAAAAGTTGCAACACGCCCGTGGCTCGGGAGGGGCACGTATACATTCTAGGCACCAAGCCACACAGAAAGGACTGGTTTTGAAAATTAGCGCTGTTGCTATTGCTTCCTATCGTACCTTACTCAACTCACTCCGCGCCCGCGCCCCGCGCCGCCGTGGCGCCACCCCCGTGCCGGCGTCCCCGTGTCAACTTCGCACGTGTCACTTCGCACCAGTGGGTGTTCGAACATTCTAGGTTCCATATCTTGGTTCCAAAAACGAGACCCCGTCGCGTAAACTGACTGCTGTTTTCCATGAGTATCGATTTTAATCAGAATGTTTTGCCGTCAGATAGTGTGCCGCGCCGCGATGCCTGCGATAAGTTGTACGATAAGGATCTCACGAGTCGCCCGGAGTTGGAAGCGGGGCGGGTGGCTACCGGAGCTTTGTCGAACAATGCAGCCGGCCGGGGCGGGCGGGCGCCCCGTATGGGGAGGTGTCGGGAGCTCGGGAGCTCCTTTACAATTCAATTTCCTAGCATCGAATCTTCGAGAGATGACCCCGTCCGTATTCATTAGGTATAATGGCGGATATATATAGGTATTATTTACTTGATTCTTCTGACCTCATTAACGAGCACCTCTCATTTCACTTGAATGCTCTCCTTTTATGCAATTAGCAAAATAATTTAAATACGAAAGCGGCATTTTCGGCGAGGCTACGCGATCAGTTTAATTGAAACCAACTGAATTCAGTGAAAAGTGAAAATCAATCGACCGTGTTTGCTCCGTCTGAATAACGATTTATTGTATCAAAATGATTATAGCCTTATTTTCATGTATCGACATCGAACCGAGACAGCTGTCCTATTTACCTCCATATTTTATGGTTATTTTCGTATGAAACAGTATGGTGTTAAAATAAATTCGAAATGTGTAAAACCTTTTATTATATATAATGTTTACATTTATTCTCACATTTTTAGACTTGTCCATTACCAATTTACCAGATTAATTAAGTTAATGCCATTTTGAAGGAAGGGTTCAGACATGTGCTGCGGTGTACGGAGCTGGGCTTGCTCGGCGCTACATGAAGGCGATATCGACAACGGCATGGTACCTACAAGTGCATTGTGCTCTTTGTTACATAGAATGCGATGAGGGGCGATGTGAGCTGATCTCTCTGTTCGACGCCGGCCAACCTTTGACGATTACTTCGTCTTTCGTCCCTATAGGGACAATCATATGCCATTGTAGCTTTCATTACATACATACATACATACATACATAAACACATACCACACGCTGTATCCCGACAATCGGGGTAAGCAGAGTAATCCGAGTTGTGCAGGTACTTTTGTAAATTACAGCACGTCGACCACCACGTTTAGCAAAGTATTCGGCAAAGATAAGATAGCAAGTAAGGCATGTAGGTAGACCCACCTGCTGCATGACTCGGTGGAAGGACCGTTCCGAGATGAGATATGGCCTGCATGGCACCTTGTCATTATCCCTTACGAGCTTTCATTACGAGCCATTAATTTATTGGTATGCAGATAATTACAACACACGTTAGTCTCTCACCCCAGGTGTCGGCCCTTGAAAGTAGAACAGCGCCGGAGTTCCAATATACCCAAGACGTGTATTGGAGCGACCGACTTATGTATGTACCCTATTGATTTGCTACTAAGTGCACAATTTCCTGAGAAAATCAACACAAGGTTTTTTATGGAAACTGACACGGTTGACTACATCACCTACAAAATCCGTGATGTCAGCCCATAACACCGGGTGAACTAGGTATCATGTCAGTGCTTCCCTTCATTTCATGTCGGCTCCGCTGAACTGGACGAAAACACGAACTATTTACATAGCCGTTTCGACCGACATTTCGCTCAGTGCGGTGGTACCAACCCGGCCGGGATAAACCCTACCAACTAGTAAGGTAAGAAGGGAAGGGACCTACAGTTTAACGTGTAATCCGAACCACGGTCAGCCTCCAACAACGGTCGAGCGGTCACCCATCCAAGTACTGACCGCGCTCAGCGTTGCTTAACAACAGTCGACCGCCCGCACCACTGAGATACCGAGGCTGACAAGTGTAGTAATTTTCCCATGACTGAAAAATTCAGTGCTGTTATCTCCAAGAATGGATTGTTTTTTATGCGTGAACTTTAAATATAAGTACCGTCAACACGAACAGATTTTACCTAGCATTATTTAAATGTAACTGAACCTTATGAAGGTTCTCTGTGTTGTCGTAGTAAATCTCTGCTCTGTAGAGAATGCGGTTCTCTGCAATGACTCACAGTCGCATGTGGTGCGAACAAGAATACCTTATCTGCAGATATCCGATATCGTTCGTGAGGGCGCGAGCGATTATAGATTGCGGGTGCGATATCGGCCGGACTGATTTGTGCTAGCCTATTGATTTTATTGCTAGCATCTATTTCAAGCGTAATCTCTCGATAGAAATGGAGCTACTTCACAAGTTTCAGCTGGTTGGCGAGAGATAGAGCGTGCTGCAGTCCGATGTACCTACTCACCGATGTACCGACCGCCTAACCGTCTAACGAGAGCTCCTTATTTCTTTATCTGATAACTCCTACACCATGTTTACAGTTGCATCATAGTAATGTTGTGTGTAGGTAAATAGGTATCGTATATTTGCTTTGTGTGAATTTTCTCTTGAAGGATTAGTACATAGGTTGGAAAAAGTTGCTTTATCCAAAAATAAATAAGCCTTCGAGACCTCCCGTCGTTTTCAAGTTTTCTTATCTCGAAATTAAGAAACTTATTAAAGACGCAAACGGTGAGTTTTATCTCATCAGCAATAAACTGAGGCAATTACCGGTGTTGGGTGGTGCGGAGGCGATGGCGGCGGCGCGGCGGGGCTGTGTCGGTGGGCTGGTACGGCGCTGGGGGCCCGACACAGCGTGCGCCGCGGTACCGCGCCGCACGCACTTCCGACCGCGCGACCTACATCCAACAGCGACGCCGCTAGGACCCGTTAACCTCATTCTGATTGCTAGTGTTGCATCCACCACTACCACCGCGTACCGACCGACCGACACGCGGACGCGGGCGGTGCGCAACCTCGCGACCGTTACCAGAAACTACGTCCGACCGTTAGGCAAACGGCGTACACAGAACCATATCCAGATTTTAACCTACCAATAAGATGCGTCAAGTTTAACCATATTTGCTTGTCATTAACAGAGCGTGAGGAAGCCTCTAAAATAAATACGCCTACACTGTAAAATAAATATTGTTGGTTGCTGCACTTTATCACGGTGTTAAATATACCTATGTTATGTTATGCTATAGTAATCTGAATTGTATTACCCATCCGACCATGACGAGCGACGCAGCAGCCAAGCTGGCTGAGTATAACTACGTAGTAGGTAACCGTGAAGTCTTCATTACTGTCAGTGCTATTCGCTAACCTACTGCTTATCGAATCGCTTCGGTTTGACTGTGGGAACTTATAATACTCTACAAAAACTAGATGATCGCGGCTGTCTTTCGCATAGTTTCCCTTGTGTTATCCGCACGGCTGATTCTACGCACCACGCTGTTCAGTGTGTATACTTGCAATCATCACTTCTAGACAGAAGTTTCAGCGCTGCTACTCACCGGAACAAGACAACGTGACGTGACATATGAACTTTCGGCTACGAGCAGCCAACGCACACGAGAGCGGTCACGCGATGTCGACCTTCGCTCTCGCAGCAATTCACACGGCTCGCTGGCTCCTCGGCGCGGCTGTGCTGCGTCTCCTCAGGGCGTGTAATGATGACGGGAAGAAACTTACTTACTTAGGTAGTAGCGAATTAACCGAGTAGCGGTTGTTTGTTTTCCTGTTATCCGAGCCTCGCTCGCGCACCTGACATGGCGCGGCATCGGACCGGGGAAGAAGCGACTTGACCAGATTACACGCGGGCTAAAACGTGAACAAATTAATTATTCTATGATGAAGTCCTACATATAGTATAGTATTGCCAACATTTTCGTAGAGAGAAGCTTAAAATGTTTTCAACAACCTATACTTAGTCATCATCCAACGCCCTGTATATAAGTTTAACGTGCGTGCGAGCGTAAGCTTGAAATAAATGTTAAACCCCGACCCTTAAAAAGTCAAAAATAATTTATGTTTACTTACTTAAAGGAGTCCGCTAAGTAAATAAAATATAAAAACTCAAGAGCTGTGCGGGAATTTACTTAGCGGTCCTCCGCCCGACTCCTTCAAGTAAGTAAACGGAAATTATTTTAGACTTTTTAAGGGTCGGGGTTTTTAAAATTTGTTATGGTGTGCTCCCAGAAGAACTTTTTGCTAGTTTCCTAGTTAGGTACCTTAATATTTTAACCTCTTACGAGTTTATGCGAGAGTTTGTTTTAGTTGGCACCTCGCTCGGTACGTAGTAACTAGTATCTCATCTGTGCCTCGGTTGGCACTGAGTCGGTCCGCACTCCGCATTCTGCAGTTTGTAAAGTTACGTAGCTGTAGCTGTAGGTAGGTACATAGGTACCTTGAATGAAAGTGAGGTACGTAGTAACTAGTATCTCATCTGTGCCTCGGTTGGCACTGAGTCGGTCCGCACTCCGCATTCTGCAGTTTGTAAAGTTACGTAGCTGTAGCTGTAGGTAGGTACATAGGTACCTTGAATGAAAGTGAGGTAGGTAGCATCTTTCCGGCGCAGGAACTATTGCTCGCCTTGTCGTGCTGCGCCATCGCTCGGTGTCCTCGGTGACAACTGAAAGCAAACGGCGCGGCGCGGGGTTCTAGACGAGGCTCGCTGCAGACCGCTCCAAGATAACCTGAATGCTGACTACTTCCGGAATATATGTATTTATAGTAAGAGTTTCGCGGAGGACTTCGCGCGCCACTTCCGCTGCGCCGCCACCGCCGCCTCCGCGCCACCGTGCTGTCGCCGGGTCAATCGATAACCTTTACTTTGCGTAAACAACTCAGCAAATTACTTTCCTACATACTTTAATTAGATCATCGATACCGGAACATGAAGTCAGACCGTCAGCGCCGGCCACAAGGTCGCTCGTCGTGATGAAGTTTGCGAGGAAAAAAAGATGGAGTTGTCTCACCGCAAATGTTTGTAGAATACATCGAGATATCCTAGCTGCTCTATGCCGCTCTGTCGCACCCGCGGCGCGTCGTGGCCGGATTTTGTCTATTTTAAGGGCACACATTTCGGATAATTAGAGCTTGAATTAGAGTATGGTCTGATAATCGTCTACCATAGTATTACGGCTTATTAAAAATGAACATTAAAATGTATAAAAAAAATATTAAGCCTGGATATGTGTTGAGACATCTCATTAGGCTATTTATATGTTGGTATTGTCGGTTTCATTTTTAATAAACATTTAAAGTTTTTCGTTGTACTTAAGGTAACCACATATTTTAAAATTTTTCGAAACTGTAAAAATGATACAAGTAAAACTGTATATTAGATTAGACTATAAATGGAAGTCTGCAGTGCAAACATTATATCTAAGATGAGACGATGTCACATGTTGCCCCGGTTAGATTCGCTCCCTTAATGATTATTGCGGCTTTGTATTTTTATTGTATCTCTGCTTCTGTGCCGTTTTGACGCCGTAATGGCGAAAGTTGTTCCTCTTATTGCCAGAGGCATTTGGCTCCGGCAGTTGAATATATTGTTGCGATGCTCCCAAGACACGTTTCGTTCAAACCTTTCTTATCGTCTAACAAAGTAGCAAAGTTCGTATGTTAGATAGATTCTATGGTTGAAGTTTTGTTATAAAATGTGTGTTTCTGTCGTAATGTATTCTGTTACTTAAATTTTTTTTTTTTTTATTTATACGCGAGGCACTTGGCGCCGTCAGCATGGATTGTTGAGCCGACGACGCCCAAAAGCATTCGTTTTAGAACGGGGGCTGCGAATGCCGTGCCGGCGTGACAGATGCCTTTTGTTTCAGGTAACGTTGAGCTATTGTACTTGATCGTAACTCTTTCTGTTGTATGTAAGTATGGACGGACGTTTAGCACTTTTTTTCTGAAAATAAGGTACGTACTTTTATGGAAAATGAAATGGTTGAATGGCTACGTCACGTCAGACACCCGCCATGTCAGCCCACCACACCTTGATGATCTTGGCGCCAGGGCAATGCTTCCTTTTGGTCGTCACTCGTCCCGCCACACTGAACTGGAAGGAAAACAACAACTATTTTTCATGGCCGTTTCGGCCGACCTTAATTTTTTTTAAATCACCGCAGGGCCGTCAGTTGGGCCGTTTGAAACCGATAACCTGAAGATAGAGACGAGAATCACTCGGACGGTGTTTGAACATAGTCCTCAGAAATAGGCGAGTATATTTGTGCTTGCTTAGGCCCAATTCAATTTCTGTTACCTCTACATTTCTCGTACGTAGATTTGAAATACGTACTATAGTTTCTGTTCAATTGTGGTGGGGACGCAGATTACGATCACACGGAGTACGTGTTCAAAATAGGTGCTTTCGAAGCAAACCTGCTTGCGTATACGTATTTGAAGGTATACCCTGCTAGATAACGCCGCCAGTGAGATGATATGTTATAGATAGGTTATTGTCGAGCTTGTTAAGAATATTCTCCCCCACACACTGGCTGCACGTCCTCCGGCAGCGCGGCGTCGAGGCGTCGCGTCGTCGTCGTCGGCGTCGATTGTTACGTCATATACGTGCGAGGGAGGAGTGTCAGGCGGTACTAGGCGGCCATGGGCGGGGGAGAGGATACCGCAATACCGCACCGCGCTCGTCTCGAGAATGAGATCGGAAATGAGAGCCAAATTACATCGGATGAGAGCCGCTTCCGACCCGCACCGCACGCGTGCCTCGGTTACTTCAGTCGCGAGAGCAATCGGAGCTCCCGATTCGGGCGCAATTTTACCCGGGGAAGTCATTTACTTCTGCAAATGGCTTGGAAGTCAGTTCACTGAAGCAATATTGACTTTCTCGTGCGTCACGTTAATTTTATGGAGGCACCTACTATTACCCCGAGGAAACTTCAGCGAGTGCGTTAGAAATCTCTGTATGTTTTTGCAATAGAGAATGCAGCTTGTGAAATGCAAAGCGATATGATGATATTGAATTAGCATGCGCATACGCCGCGAGTGAAGCGTGGCGTCGCAGCACGCGTGGAGTTTCCTTTTGAGGAATGTTTCATTCTGTTGTCGTAGATATCACTCGGTGTCTGTCCGGGTGCTGTCGGATGCTGAACAATTTAGAGTAATCTTAATTCCGTGGTCAAAACAATAACCATTCCACGTTGTTCTGTTTCTCTGTGTTTCCAACCCGGAATCGGAACGCATGTTATATCATATATCGTATATCATATATCGCATAGTATATCATATACTAGGTTAAAGGTTGTAACTAGGGACCGTTCGTAACTGCCCCCCCCCGCGCTGGACGAAGAAGTCTAATTTTCGATCTCGTCCCCTGCTGCGCACGACTAGAGATCACTTCGTTGTGTCGGCAAATATACATCACGTTGGAGGCAAAACACCGCAGGCACAACCAAACATGGAGAAGGTGAAATTGGGGACACAATAATCATTTATACGGTTTCCTTTTTTACTACTGTTTGGATAGATACTCTTTAAGTTCGTAGTTTGTTCAATCAAGTCATTCATTTGTTAATCTTAGGCACAAGAAAAGAATCTGGACCGGCAGTCGTGTAACGTGGACGGTACGGTTCATCTTAGGTTATCGTAAATTAGAAATCAGACTATGGTAAGTATTATTTACTCTATCGCAGAAATGTCAAGAGACATCAGCGTCACGGGCGGTGGCGGCGGCGGAGGCGGGGGCGGCTTGTACAATCAAACATTGCCATACTCATTGTTGTTGAGAAGTAAAAGGTTTTCTCTGAGTTTAGCAGCGTTCTATTTTCGGCTACTATACGGTTCACTAATACGCAAACTTGAAAAGGTTACAAAACTCTAAAGCGGCTCGGGCTGATGCGCGTGGGCGGGTTCCCGTTATGACTCGCCGTCACGCGATGTTGTGCTTAGGTAGGAGTGAATGGCGAAGGGCAAACAGAAAGCTCGTTGACGCTCGCTCCAAACACTCAATTTAGTTTTAGTTTTTTTATCGGTAGTCGATTCTTTCGTTTGGTTTAAAGAAAAATAAAACTGGCCAAGTTCGAGTCGGTCTCGCGCACCGAGGGTTCCGTACTTGGATGAATAAGAATTCTTATTCATCCATGGTTCCGTATCACCACGTAATTGGAGTCCTTTAAAAGTAGGACAGACGGGCGGACAGACGGGTTAGGCTTAGTAATAGGGTTCCGTATGGATACGGACGGAACCCTAAAAACCGCGCCATCCTTTGCGAGAGCGCACCATGAGCGCACCCCTTTTATTGAATGCTTCATACAAGCTACGGATCTAGCTTTGCGTTTACTTAAACGAAATTATCTCTCCTCCTACGAAACGAGGGATGTGGAGCGAGACGCGCAGTAGCCATGTGGCACACCAATGTTACAAAACTCAACATTCAACAAAATTCTTTATTTATGCAAATATTTGTTCAATGACTCGATAATGAGGTTGTACGTAATTGCATCGCACGCTCCTGCTTGCGTAAACAGGCGACCTCTGTGAAGATTCAGTTGACGTGCGTGGGTCACGTTCTCTAATCCCCCCACTCGACGAGCACGCGGCACGCGGCACGCGGCACGCCACGCCACGCCACGCCAAACCATTAAAAAAGTCGGAACAGTCATGTCTATATTGCGTACTATTTTTAACCCCCAAAGGCAAACCAAAAATTTATTATCTTTAAAAAGTGGACCGATTTGCATGCGTTTTTTTTAAAACTTTAAATAAAAGTTAAATTAGGTACAAATTTAAAAAATTCCCGACCCTTCAAAGTCAAAAATAATTTCCGTTTACTTAGAGGAGTCGGGAACCGCTAAGTAAATAAAATATAAAAACTCAGAGCTGCTCGAGAATTTATTTAGCGGTCCCCCGACTCCTTTAAGTAAACGGAAATTATTTTTGACATTTTATGGGGTTAAATTTGTAATTTTGTTCCCAGCATACAGCGCGTTGATGAGTTACGCCAGTCCACAAACATATGTTTATTTGTAATTCCTCCGTGCATACCATTTATAAAGACATGAGCTTCCCTGATCGACGAGCTGATGCCCCTTCTTTGAATTCATTGAGTTATTATTATATTGGTGTGCGTTTCGGTAGCGCCGCGCCGCGCCGGTGGTGGTGTCGGTACAGCGAGCAATCCCAGCTCGCTGCGATGACAGGGAGTCCTGAATGCCATTAGGGACAGATTACGAATATGATTACAGTAATACATACATAACTGGTACGCTCTCTCTGCGTGCCTACGCGAACCTTTGTCGCGGTCCGCTTTTGTGTAGAAGGCGGGCGCGGCGGCCGGTGGGAATGCGGCTGATTGCGGAGGCGACCGCTCACTTTCAGGGTCGAACTCCGCTCGAAGCTTCACTCGTCGTTAGCTAGCTTTTGTTAACTTTGGAATCGTTCGCGAGTTTTCCGTGCGTTTAATTATTATGTATGAAGCATTTCGGAATTTTAACGTGATTTCGGAATTAATTTTGCCTCGGAATAAGTTGCTAAGCTGTTCATGTAAATTGCCAGAGGCAGGAAAAAATTAATAATAATTTATTAACGTATTGAAAGGTTTAAAATTTAAAGTCAATGCTGACAGTCATAGGTACCCGCAGATTAAAATGCTTCATTATACTGATTATACCCCACAACCAATATTGTAGATAGAATAGAGAGTGAACCTTTGCCAACCGAACGAAAGTCTGTAGATATATTGTGTTGGTATACCTGCATCGTTATGTATCTACTAACTAGTTATGCAGCACCGTACATGCGTCGTAACACAACAGTTGCATAAGTATTCCACTCTAGAGCCTCCACCGAATAATTGTTGGCTATTGTCTCCGCATGGGCGAGGAAAAGAAATGTTGCATTGTGTTTTGAAACTGGCACAAATTCAAATTAGACTACGAGGCGACTACGGGGGCGTGGGCGAGCGCAGGAGGCTGCCGGGTGGTGGAGGCCTCCGGCGGCGTCTTGTGTCTTCTTCACGGCCCGTTTAATGTGTGCCGTGACAGATATGTCAAAGCCACATATTTACTATAGGCTGAGTCGAAGGAATTAGATATTAGAATATTGATACCTATTATTTTTCAAGTTGTAGAAATTTCAACAGACACCTGTGACAGCTAGATTTCTCTTGTCGAATATTGCCGAAGCCTGTTTTGGAGGGTAAAAGTGATCGTTCTGCAAATCTAAAATTTCCAAACTCTACCTCATTTTCTGCTTTTCACAAACCATTCTTTGGCCGCCAAGGATTACCACAGACCTAATCTCGTTATTGAGTTTTAGTTATATGTTTTATTGTGTTGCTGACGAGAAACGAATTCAATAATTTTCTTTATTATTTATAGTCCAAATTATACTCAAACATAGCCACATCATACTAGACGTTTTTCCTCTTCCGGTGGCACTCCCGTAAGAGAAATTTAAATCTAAGTGAACCAGGAGCGTGATCCTCCAGACCCGGCGGGAGCAAATTCTATTATCCCCGCTGATTATTCCGGTCGCCGTCGCGTCGTCACCGCGCCGCCCGCCGCCCTCTTACATGTCTTCACATTTTAATGAACAGTCGTGAGAAATGAAACGTCACGTATAAAGCACAGGTGTGAATCTGATGTGATGATGACAGCTTAAATAGAAAAGAAAATCATTTTCTGTTCTCCAATTTAATCTTGCAGAAATGATATTGTGCGTAGGTTAGGTAGCACAGATACCAAGACCGACGACCAAGTGTTCGCGTCTTCTTCTCTGTATTTCCTACCTGTAACCGGCGTCGTCGTCGTCGTCGCGTCGTCGTCGCGTCGTCGGCATCGGCGGCCAGCCGGGTGAAGACTGTGCGGTTTATTTCTTCAAAGACAAAACGTATGGATGCCTTCGAACATTTAATAATAATTCCTTCTTACCAACTTGTGCACTAAATTTGCACATAATGACGAAATTTCTATTTGATGAATGCTATAGTGTCCTCTGTAGTCCTCTCTATGTTATACTGTACATAAAGAAAAGCACATGGCCAACATTCCCGCGCTCGGCGCGGCGGGGCGCTAGCGGTGAGCCTGTACGATAACGGCAACTTACCTCTCGACCTCTCAGCCTTCGACGCTGACCTCTCAACATTTGAAGCGACAACCTAAACAATGGGCCGTGTTGCCGTGTTGCGGTACGCGGACGCGGCGCGCTGAGCTCTACCTCCACACTCGCTGTGCCGTTATATTTTTAACCGACTTCCAAAAAAAATGAGGTTATCAATTCGACAAGATATGTGTAATATTATAGGAACTGCAATATATTCACATATGATAATCTGTCTTCCTACCAAATTTACAAAATTTTATTGGTGTATGTATGTTTTTTTATGTGTATGTATGTTTGTCCACGCATTTCTCCGAAACTATTAATCGGGTCGAGACCTGAAAATTTATAGATGAAGCCCTTTTGTGCTTTTGTACCGCCTTCAACTCATTTATTTAATTTTTATTAACCGACTTTTCAGTTCTGTAGTTATGTTTTAAAGGCGGTTTAATGTTTTTAAAACAGTTTTTTATGATTCTTTATTGATATTATTACATTACATACCTTGATATTAATAGTGGTAATTTTTAGTCCTCTTCATTTTGGTTATTAGTTCAAAATCATTCAACAGGATAGAAGGGGCGTCCATAGGAATACAAGTAGTGCCCGACTGCTGGATAGGGGCGAGCGGCATCGAAGTCGCTACTGCTACTGGCACATTCCTCAGTCTCTCGACTGCTGCAGCTGCCTGAAACAAAATATGTCCGCCGTTCAATTATCATTTGTCACAGTGAAGAAGAACTGGCAAGAAACTTCATAATCAGTGCGGATTTCCGCTAAATACTAAGGCACAGTTCTGTGTAGCTGGCACGACCAAAGGGAAGCACTGACACCTAGATCTCCAAGGTGTTATGAGCTGACATCACAGCACGGATGTAGTGATGTAGACCCTTCTTATTTATATAACATGAGAATACGACAGCAGCGTGTTATCATTTTACTTTCTGCGACATAAAATATTAAATTGCATGAAAAATAAGCGAGAATCTGCGCGCCTCGCTCGCACTGCGCTATCATCAAATCTACAAGCGCGCCGTCTACTCTACCGTTACCGGAGCGACGAGCGATGAGCGATGAACGACGAGCGATGAGCGACGAGCGATGAGCGACGAGCGGTGAGCGACGAGCGATTATGCAGGCGGCGGCGCAGCGGAGAAGCTGCACTGCACGTGATATTGTACATGAATATCTCACGACCATTTGGAAGATTCGGAACTGGTTTGGAAGCGGCAAATTGTGTTAATATTTTCGTCGAGATTCACGACGTTTCCTTATGCGTTTATCCAGACAACACCCCGGAATGATAAATAATAATTGACCGGAATAGCAGTAGTAAAAGTATGTAGCAATAACAGCAAGCAAGCCTACCTGGTCTACGGGCTCTCTCCGAACTTTGTTGGCGCGGGTGTCGCCGCCCCGCCCGCCCCGCCGCATGTCGCACCGCTCGTCGCTGTAGCCGGTGCGGGCGGGTGTAGTGTAGGCGAGCGGTGTAGCGGACGGAGCGCCGCGAGAGCTCGCCGGACGGAGACGGCGATACCGCAAAAACCGGGACATAGGGCGAAATGACTACGCAAATAGATTCTACTATTAATTACGAACAACTTTCATTCTGTGAGATTTTTTGATAAAAAAATTATTTTCCGAGATATAAGCACTTATAAAAACATTTATAATATAGTAAAAAGTGAGTATGTTAATATATTCTCTTAATGATTACAAACTACTTTTATTCTTAGAAATTTTCCATTTTAAGTCTTATTTTCTGAGATATAGCAATTTGAACTTTAAAAAATACAATTTCTTGTAACTAGTATTACTCTTCCATATTTTCGGTTTCAATTGTTATTTTTTAGATATATCACATTGAAAATTCTTTAGTAAAAAAAATTGGGATATGTGGAAAACTGAATATGTGAATACATTTTGTTCTCAGAGATTTTCTGTTAAGGTGTTATAATCCTTTTCAATAGTTTGTACAATGGAGATTTAGTAACTTTTTTTATTGAAATGCTTAAAATAACTAGACCTGTGGTTACTTAATAATGATTCTTCAAGTTGAGTAGTCTAATCTGAATAAAATTATTGTAGTGGAATGGTACGTTTATTACACACAAAATACAATCAATCAGACGGCGCATATTTGCATAAAATATTACAAATTAATCTGGCGATAGTAATTAAACATATATAAATTACTACATATTTAACTAACTACATATATTTTTGTATTTACGGAACTTACCGAATTATTAACTTATTATAAGTTATATATATCGTTGTGTATTTTCATTTCGTCATTTTGGTGGCTCTGCAAACTTCGATATATCAAACTTACTATAATTTATTATAATTAGGCAAAAAATTGCCCCCGTCAAAGTATATTATAAACCTACTTCAAAGTATAAAATTAATAACATCAACATTAAGAATAGTGATTAATGATGAGAAAAGTAATAATACATTATTAAAAGTAATAATAAAAGTTTTCAAAGTAATAATACATTATTACCCAAATACCCATGGCTTTTAACGGAGCCTATTTAATGTAAAAATACCAACTATCAATAAAAATTATGGTCAAGAATAAAAGTAATTTTCTGAAGTATGTTTATCGTGCATAACAAAAAGAAATTCAAACTACATATTTCTGAGAAAAAATCTTATTTCAATCTTACAAAAACCTTAAAATAAAACATACTTAATAACTTTTAAATAAATATTTTTAAAGTACATAAAGCTTCCTATTTTTATTACAATTTATTTACTCAATATTTCTACAAATTTTCATTTTCATCACTGGAACAACCTAAAGCGTCTTCAGCGTCAGAATCATCATCATCCTCCACATCCGATTGAACACAGATAATACTGGTATCAATAAATTCAATATTTTCCTTATTTTTATCGTCTATAATTAGCAAATGTCGCACTTCACTGGATAAGGGCTGCTTTTGTTTTTGAAGTTTTGGCTTCATACTAGACAAATATGGATCCGACGATACGAGCAAGTTGTTGAGAATGTCTTGATTAGTCGATTTGCGATCGCATTTTCGAGAGTAGTGTTCCCTGTACTTCTTGAAATCTTTATTTCTTGCTTCTGATGCCTCTTCGGAGAGTATGCCAATTGGAATTACGTTAAAATGCTTTATTATTTCAGATCCATGGAATAAAAGTTTATGAACACTTGCTGGCATATGATACCAGCTATACAATGATATATAAAGTTGAATTGTTTCTTGAGCATAGATTTCAAAGTTTTGAGTGCAAACTTTTTCTCCCGAGGAGATGGCCTTAAGGATCACCGCGAATCTATTAATTAAATCCTTATCGAGACCGGTAATAGAGGCAGTTTGCTCGGGATTCTGGAAAAAGCGCCTTGCAGTGTTGCCATCGTTCGTGGTTCCTTTTTTTTTTTTTTTTTTTTTATGGAAACTGACACGGTTGGCTACATCACCTACAGCATCCGTGATGTCAGCCCATAACACCGGGTGAACTTGGTGCCACGTCAGTGCTTCCCTTCGGTCGTGCCGGCTACACTGAACTGGACGGAAAACACAAACTATTTACATAGCCGTTTCGACCGACCTTTCATTCAGTGCGGTGGTACCAACCCGGGCGGGTTAAACCCTACCACCTAGTAATATAAGAAGGGAGTCCATTTCCCTTAGTCGCCTTGTTTTACCACGTCGATCAATAAACCAGTTTCTTTCCTGAAATTATCTTGAATTTGTTTTTTTTTCTCGGTCATAATTTCTTTATTATTACCTTTGGCCGACCACTGCTGAAAATCCATGCGGTATGCAATATGGAGAAGGCATTCCATGCATCGAATCCAGGCATGCAACGTAGATAGTCCGAACCGGTACATATTTGTGTTTACTTCTTTACTTTTAATTATATTAACGTTATTCATCTCAGACGGTTTAGCTCTGCAAATATCACATGACTGATTAGAGGTACCGGAGATAATCGACGTAATTTTACCATCGATCATCGTCATAATTAACGAATGCTCAATCAAAACGCCTTCGTAATCGCTGGTTTTGAGATCTCGTATTTCGGATTCTATGGTAGCCATTTCACTTTTCACGTTATCGATTGTCTCCTTCATAAATTTGAAGAAGATAGGACGGCAGTAGTTCGTCGAAGATGGCGTCTCATTTTCCCAGATCACTTCGTCTCCATAAACCAGTTTTATAGGAACCAAACTTGCCATGAAAATGCTTGAGTCGTCTCCTTCGTTCAGTTCTTGAAATCTTTGTTTATATGTACTTTGGCCAGAAGCGCCATCGAATCCCCACTTGCTTGTTAATGTTAGCTGGCAGCCTGTGAGGTTTCGGTTCGCCACTTTCAAAATTCTTTTTGCAGTATGGTCCAAAAGCGCTTGCAGTTTAATTTTGGCCTGTGTTTCGGTAACTTCAATGTCCTGTTTTGGGGGGTAACACTCAATTTTCGCATGTTGAATTTTATAATAAGATGGATAGAGGTCGGAACCTTCTTCCTTAGCCATGTCTCTTAAAGTTATATATTGCCATCTTGATAGCTTTAAAGACACCAAAATCGCAAGTGCTTTTTCAGATGAATAAATAGTCTTGGACTCCTTTTTTTCAATGAATTCTTTGACTTTTTCGATTTCGCCTGGATTCTGAAGCAAATGGTCCAAAACTTTCCCCAGGTCCTCGTTCCCATTTGCCTTCAAACGCATTTTGGTCGCAAATGCTAGTTCCTGCGATGTATAGTTTGTGCGAATGTCTTCGGTTCTTCTTCGCTTTTGTTTGGCTCCTAAACTTTCAAATGGTTTTCTCGGCGATGATTTATGTGAAGATGCTACAAAGATAGGAGGCGCTGTCGATGGTCCCGGAGAAATTATTTGAGAAGTGCAAACCTTTTGGTTATCCGCGAGGTCGCTACTCGCTGAAGGCAGTTGTTTCTTTACGAATTCGGGCCACTTGATGGCCGAGTCCAACCATTCTCGATTCTTCTGTAGAAAACGTTCCTCGTTGTAGCTTGACTTCACCCATCGTTTGTGTAGATTGTAACAATATTTACGACAAAATTCTTTCACTTGTGTCTCTTCGGGCAAATTTACACTAACTATTGAGGCAATAGCGGCAACCAATACCGCGTAATTCAGAAAACTGTCACAATTTCTCATAAACACGTAAATATCAATGTTATTAACAAAAGACTCCATGTTTTCGTATTGAATAGTTTTAAATATGTAAAGCACGGGTATGAAGACTGACTCGTGCAAACGACTGGAGCAGACTGAGTGCCAGATTGATTGTGTTGTTCACTAATGAATACTGCTAATTAGTTCGCACAGTTTGCAGTATTCCTGGTATATCGTTAATCCTTGTTAAGTAGATAACAATTAGCAATGCAGTGTAATTGTTTCTTCGAGAGCTTTCATGGAAATACGTGACAATTCACATAAATATCCCTAATCCGCTAATCCCCGCGAAGTTGAAAATATTCCTAATATAATGGTAAGCATTTATAAGAGATATTATAAGTAAGTATAGCAGCCGATAATAGCGGCTCCGTAGATTATTATCAAAATAGACCAATGAAACTAAAAGTACAAAGTTAATTAGATGGGCGTCGTTTGTCACCTTCTGGGTGCCTCAGCGCCATCTCGCTTTCAATAAAAAAAAAATTAAACATTTTCATCAAGTTCAAATATATAGGTGATATGGAGAAATATATTTACCATTAAAATACAAATATATACATCCAATGCAAATAAACAATATTTGTTATTTGAATATAGCTGAAAGTTACGAATATAGTGAATTCCTCGTAATTCGAGCGGATTCCTCGTAAAACTGTAGGTCCCTTCCCTCCTAATCTTACTTGGTGGTAGGGTTTAACCCGCCCGGGTTGGTACCACCGCACTGAATGAAACGTCGGTCGAAACGGCTATGTAAATAGTTTGTGTTCTCCGACCAGTTCAGTATAGCCGGCACGATCAAAGGGGGAAGCACTGACATGGCACCTAGTTCACCCGGTGCTATGGGCTGACATCACGGACGTTGTAGGTGATGTAGCCAACCGTGTCAGTTTCAATAAAAAAAAAAAAAGAATAGAGGTGAGCTTTGCAGGAATAAATGTTATTATAATATTAAAATGACATTATACGGAAAAGTCGGACGTCGTCGGATACGGTTTTTACACAGTAATAATCTTTTTACCTTGGGGAATCATTATTTAGTAACCACGGGTCTAGCTATTTTAAGCATTTCGAGAAAAAAAATAAAGTTACCCAATTTCCATAGTACAAATTAATAAAAAGTGGTATATCTCGAAAAATAAGGCTTAAATGAGAAAATATGAATCTATGAATGTTATTTCTAATGATGGGTAGATTAATTTAGCGTACTTAAATTTAAGAAATAAAAATAAAAAAATTTAATTATCCTATGTCCCATTTTTTACGGTATCGCCCCACTGTGCGGCGGCGGCGCCCCGCCGCCGCCGGCGGCGACGACGGAGACTCGGGTCGGTTGCGTCTCTTTCGTGTGAATAATTTATTTTGTTATTATCTCCCCCTGTAGTTCTTGTATCTTCACGCACGAGGACATCTTCGCCGCGCGCCACCCCGTCCAGGATGAAACATTGTAATCTTTACTTTTATCGGGTACAATTTCAGGTAATAAGACAATGGATCTTTTATTATATGCTTCATATTCTTTAAAAACTTTTTGTCGGCTGTAAAAGATAAAGAACAGAGGGCTTACGTACGAACTGACTTGAGCGACGCTCGCTGATATCTCCCTACACACCGAGCATACATACGTCTGTATCCTCCTTGTCCCTACAATACAACATCAGCGTTTGTACGTTTGTGTCTGCTGGGTTAAAGTTTACCCGCCGCGCCGCGCCGGCCTCAGCAAAGCGCCTCCGCCATGCGCAATGGCTCCGCCGCTCCGCCGCGAACTTTCAACTACATTTTCATATATTATTTTATCTTGTTTGTGTAGTATGAAGGAAACGGTAACCTTTTGTCATTATATTTGCTCAGCTGCGCATTCTCCGCTTCAGCGTGCTACCTGCTGCGTGTATAAATATTGTGCCTAGATATTGTTGAATCTTTTAGATTTTGTTGTGTCTTTTCGTAAATGGTGCTTTCATTTATATTATATATATATTTTTATCCAATCCTGCTCGTTAAGAGAAAATTCATTTCATAAATACGACAAAAATCACAAACCTTCTGTCTCCTTGCCAAGAGTTCCTTTGTTCAAAATCTGTTAAGACAATGAACCAACATTTCGCTCTACTGCGTCTCACTCGACGAGAAAGCATTCCTTTGTCGTCTAGGAAGCGCAAGCTGTAAATAAGAAAAAAAAAACATGAACTTACCATAGAGTTAAATTATGATTTGCTTAACGGCGAAGAGTTTGTTCGGCGTTCGAACCTGTGGCGATCGTAATGTTCGCTTGTTACCTTCAAACCTTTTCCATTCAGTTACTTATAGAGTTATCGGGCTTTATGTGTAGGCTCTCGTCGGGGCGTTTCCTACACGTTCCGTCCCGTCCCACCCCGGCCCGCTGGAGCGGCGTCTCCGGGGAAGCTGCGACGACGAGACGGAGGGTGCCGCTCGGTGGGCGGAATTAGTTACGGGACTGATGAACCTGCCGCTACTCCGCTCGAGACAACGCCGTCGCGTCGCCCCCCCCCCCCCCCCCCATCCCCATCCCCCGCAGCGTTGGGGGCGGCATCCCTGTCCGCTCCTCGCGCTCGAGATAAAAACTATTGTGTAGCTATGAGCATCGCCTATCATGTTACAGCCGTACAGGATTCTACTGGCGGCCGGCCGCCCGTCTTCCTGGTCGTATAGCCTGCGCTAGGCCAGCCAGCGGAGGGAACGCTGCCACTATTCACTTAAGTACAAACCTACATAAAACTTTCGTTTACTATAGTTTTATGTAGGTTTGTATGTTTTTGTAGCTTAAAATTATTAGAAAAGCATCTCTTGGGCACCATTTTCATAGGTGCTCCCAGTCTTGTCAGAGACTATACTCGGTCCTGGATTGTTATATATAATATAAAGTTATATATAACTTATAACTTTATAACATTGTTCAATCTCGTCGGTTCCGCCAGTTCCATACGACATTCGGCCACACAATATTGGGGACGGGACAAATGCTTGACATTCTGACAGCTCGGTCCATCCGACATTCGACTCGGAAACTGACACGGTTGGCTCATCCCATCACCTACAACATCCGTGGTATCAGTCCTTAGCACTTTGTTGAAATAAGTGCCATTTCAGTGCTTCCCTTCGAAGGTGCTGGCTACACCGAACTGGACGGAAAACACGAACTATTTAAATAGCCGTTTCGACCGACTTTTCATTCTGTGCGGTAGTATTAACCCGGGCGAGTTAAAACCCTAGTAAGGTAAGAAGGCAAGGGACCTACAGTTTTACGTGGAATCCACACCACGGTCAGCCCTCCAAAGGTTGAGCGGTCACACATCCAAGTACTGACCGTGCTCAGGTGTGCTTATGATCACGATCGACAGACGACCGACCGCACCACTGAGCTATCGAGGCTGACAATTTTTTTTGTTAAAGAATTACTTGTTGCTGTTTGACGTAGAATACGTTCTAGATTTCGGATTGTATGAAGTGTGTATAGGGTGACACATTGACGTTGAATTTAAGGTATAATATGAGATAATTGCGTGCGACTGAGTAAGTCTAGCCACTCTCCCTCCGCTCGACGTATTCTCCATATTTTCGGTCGCGTTGCTGACACAGCCCCGTCTTTTGTTTTAGGAACTCGTGGGCGTGCACCTAATGAAGTGCACGAACATAATATTATAGTACCCGCGCCGCGTTCCTCCGCCGCGCCGCGCCTTCAAAAGGCTAATGGAGCATACGCGACGCGACGCGGTGGCGGAGGATGCGGCGCGCGGAGCGGCGGTGCGGCGGGGAGGGGCGCGGTCGGAGCCGGATCTATGGACGACTTGCTCCTTTGTTGTTTCCTCACAGCATGGTGTTGTCACACCATGCTGCATAGTTTCATTATGTATGATCACTGATCAGTATATGTATGTATGTATCTTTGGCACAGAACCGGGCATCACATTGTTTTCCGTAATAGTTATCCTTTTTGGCTGAGTATCCACGTTAAATGTACATTGAACATCATAATGTAATATCTCCTCGTATGGTTTTGATAGGAACGGAAATCTGTCACTCGGTCCAGTCCGATATAAGTAACGTGCGCGTCCTGCTCTATCCTGAAGGCGTACCAATGGTTCTGTCTGACAGGCACGAAGTTAGGAAAGGTAACCGCACCATTCCTCTATCCTAGCCTAGCTAGACTCGCGTGGGCTCGCCTTCTTGGAGGTGTGGCTCGGAGCAAACGCGTGCAGTCAAACAGAAGCTGTCGCCTAACATTAGGCGGCTGATGCGTCAGACGTCCTCGCTCCGCGCGCGAGACGCGAGACACAATGCCTCGTAATGGGATAAGTGTCTCCCGCTAATCGCTAATCGCTCGCTACCGCTGCTATACCGCTAGCATCCACTGCTCGCTGGATGCTATTATTTAATACAATCGTGCAATTAATGTACGATAGGCTTATGAAGTGAGGAAACATCTGAGTGCACCTTGTCACCTCCATGAGCTGATAGCTATGTGATGATGATGATGGGTGATGCTTTTTTTACAGGTTTACATAAATTTATTGCGTTAGAGAGGACAATCCAATTTAATTACGCAAAATGTATGTCATGAACGGTTCATGATGAACATAACCACAGAACAGCGATCAGCGGTCGTCCCCCCCTGCCCGGGGCGCGGTGCGTCTTTCATATTTTGTGAACCTGGCATTGTTTTACAAGTAGTACTCCTACATATTTGTACTAAGTGTTAATATTTACGTAATACAAATAATTATTTATTTATTACATTTCTTGGTACTGCCGCCGTACAGTATTGTATGAAAATATGTCATATCCACAGAACATCTCTGATCTGTGGTCATATCCATCAAAATATTTTGGTATCTATACAAGTAGTCCTTACTTATATATTAGTAATTTTATACGCAACTCGCAGATGTGAAAGGTTTTCTTCAGATGGAAATAGGGATACTTTTTCCTTTATTATTTCCACTTCCATTATCCGCTTCTTTTCATATAATTCCAAAGGATGACAATATTTAGTGAAATGGTTATTGATTGTGAATGCTATATAGATAGATAGAGTGAGACGTGGGTGTTTGTTGGTTGCAGGGCACGAAGCTATGGATAATAATGGAGTACCTGGGCGGCGGCTCGGCGCTGGACCTGATGAAGGCCGGCAGCTTCGAGGAGATGCACATAGCGGTGATCCTGCGCGAGGTGCTGCGCGGCCTCGACTACCTGCACTCGGAGCGCAAGCTGCACAGGGACATCAAGGCCGCCAACGTCCTCCTCAGCGAGATGGGCGACGTCAAGCTCGCAGACTTCGGTAACTATACCTACACTTCTTATACTTACATACATATACATACATACATACATACTGCTCTCACTCTCGCTTCTCATATGCCATCCGACACAGAAATTACAATAACAAACATGTATATTATTTAGATTTTGGACTGATTTATATTGTAGATAAATTTTTCAGAAATCACATTTAAGAACAAAGCTAGAAAACCTATTTTTAATGTAATTTGTCTGAATATAGGTAGTTTGAATTTCCTAAGAATACCCCAAATATGATTTACGGCTTCAATTCATACCTCTACACATATGTATAAGGGGTTTCGTTATTTATGTCAAAAATTTCGGGAGGGTTACATACAGTCCGCGCGCGAGCTCCGAGGAATCGGTATTTGTGGAAATTAATTTATTATAGAATTTGTATAGAATTTTTATGGTGATTCACATTTTATGATGATTATACTATACTAGGCGAGTAATGTTATACAAATGTATAATATTAAAATTCTATAATAAATTAATGTCCACAAATACCGATTCCTCGGAGCTCGCGCGCGGACTGTACACAGACAATCAAATAAACACGTTACGCAAAAAAAAAATTATATGTTTTTAGCATTACTTTTCGAGAAATTTAACAAAACATGTTTCTACCTAATCATTAACCTGTGTGTAACAGTAGGTAACTTGCCTTGTACGGGGTCCATGACCATACTATGTTCAAACGCAGAACAGCTGTTTGTTATAAGTAAGTCACAAGGTCACTATGATTGGTTTTTACAGCTTCTTATTTGATATGATTTTTTTGTTAGGAGACAAAATGCTCCTATAAACATATGTTTTTGTTTCTTACGTAAAGTGTTTATTGAGTGCGTATGTAACCCTCTCGAAATTTTTGATATAAATAACGAAGCACCTTCATGCTTTATGATTATTATATAATGAATGACTGACTACACGGCATTGATTGTGACAGCAACATGTGAATGTTTCAGGTGTTGCGGGCCAGCTCACCAACACGACGAGCAAGCGGAACACGTTCGTGGGCACACCGTTCTGGATGGCGCCCGAGGTGATCAAGCAGTCGTGCTACGACAGCAAGGCGGACATCTGGTCGCTGGGCATCACCGCCATCGAGCTGGCGAAGGGCGAGCCGCCCAACTCGGAGCTGCACCCCATGCGGGTGCTCTTCCTCATACCCAAGAACAATCCCCCGCAGCTCACCGGCAGCTACTCCAAACAGTTCAAGGAATTCGTCGAAGCGTGCCTCAACAAGGATCCCGAAAATGTAAGTATGTGTTGAAGGCGCATTCACTCTACGGTTTGGGATTTCAGTGGCTCAGAGGGTCCGTGTGACAATTGCGGGGTTGGCGAAACTGATCATATGATCCGTTCCGTGTGGAAACGGATAACGCCAGATAGACCACTCCAATCACGATATCAGTTTCCACTAAAATAAAATGTAAAAAAATTGGAATCCGATCGCATGATCGGATTCCACTGCAAAATAAATTAAATAATTTCCACTCTGATCATCACACAAAGTTCAAATCGTCAGACTTTCAAATGGTCAGATTTGCAATTCGTCAGAATTTAAATTTAATTGTACCAAATCTGACCAGATTTGGTACAATTAAACACATAATCTGAAATTAATATTTTACAAAATCTTTTAACTGATACCGCTGGTCGAAACATTATTGGTCAGAATACAGTCACCGTAATTAAAGTGGAAACCCGAATAAGACTACTGGGAACGGTTCTAAAGTACTAGGGCAGCAGAAATTGAAAGGATTCTCTCCCTGGCCTTGCATGAATGAATAAATCCTGGCAAATCCTAAATATTATTGAATACTATGAATACGCGTTTTCGAATAGGTTTCCGTATAAGTTAATCGCTATTATTATTATAATAGCGATTAACTTATATAAAATTATGGAAACCTCTATTCAATTTCTGCTGCCCTGGTACTTTAGAACCGTTCCCAGTAGTCTAACAAGTAGTCTTTCGGGTTTCCACTTTAATTACGGTGACTGTATTCTGACCAATAAGGTATCGATTCGACCAGCGGTATCATTTAAAAGATTTTGTAAAATATTTATTTCAGATTATATGTTTAATTGTATCAAATCTGACCATTTGAAATTCTGACGAATTGCAAATCTGGCCATTTGAAAGTCTGACGATTTGAACTTTGAGTGATCAGAGTGGAAATTATTTAATTTATTTTGCAGTGGAATCCGATCATGCGATCGGATTCCAATTTTTTTACATTTTATTTTACTGGAAACTGATATCGTGATTGGAGTGGTCTATCTGGCGTTATCCGTTTCCACACGGAACGGATCATATGATCAGTTTCACCAACCCCACAATTGCCACTCGAATCTATATCTTTAAACAAGTTGCCCGCACCTGTTGTCACATGCTGCGTCTCGTCACAATGAGCACGTTGCGGTTATGTGCAAATGTTGCAAGTACAAAGCTGTTATAAGGAAAACAAAGTATCAGAATTAGTCTGCAGTTGATATTTTATTCACATGTAGCGGTGAGTAGGTATGTCAAAATGTAGCGATGATTTCCTCACGCTGACACGGCAACATATTTACCGTATCGCAGATAATGATTCTCAGAGACTGCTGATCCTAAAATAAATAAAAAAGCAAGCTGTTTCTCACACCCGCGCCGCTCACGTCACGAGCTATATAAGCAAATAAACACATTGGCTGTGAAAATATTTATTTTATTAGTATCTCAGACTGAGCTTGCCTGTAGAGCAGATCTGTAATTTATTTGAATTTATACCTTCTCCGTTCTTCAACTCGGGCGGGACACCGGCGATCAGCATGTAAATTTGTTTTGTATTTGTTTTCAGAGGCCAACAGCAAAGGAGTTATTGAAATTTCAGTTTATAAGAAAGGCTAAGAAGAATTCGTACCTGATGGACCTTATAGACAGATATAAAAAATGGAAATCACAAAGAAGCGAAGAGAGCGAAACTGAATCAGAAAACTCAGATTCGTAAGTTGAATATTTCTTACCTCACATGTATGATGTTGTGTCATATTCATATAGCATTATAGCAATATTAAACTGTTATTTATTATAGAAAGTAACACAAAATGATTCCCAGACGTCTCTAAAAAAATAGTTGTTCTCGTAATTACTCTAGGATTTACTATAATATTACATAGGTATTTAAATTTCTGTCCTTGTTGTTTAAGGATATTCTTTCACGTAGATTGAATGCCTTCATGAGTAGATTGCTTTACAGGCTGTTCATTATCTTCATTTTGATTAAGTAGCCCAAAGACTGGTTTATTTTCGGAGGAAGAAAATAATAAGGTGTGCTCTAAAGTGGAACCTGGGTAATGTTATGTTGTATGACGGGTTTGCAGAGAGGAGTGCAGTCGAGGGGAGGGCGACGCGGACGAGCCGTGGATCATGACGGTGAAGGGCGGGGGCGGGCTGGCGGGCGTGCGCGCTTCGCTCGCCGCCGCCGAGCTGGCCGCCCCGCCCCCGCCGCCCCCGCTCGCCGCCCCCGCCGCCCCCGCTACCCCCGCCGACACGCACCCGCACGAGCACAAGCTGCGGCGCAACAACTCGGATCGCTCACGTACTTACCTACAATCTCCTTCACACATAGATAGATACATACCGGCCGCCCCGTGTGCATATTTCCAAAGTCTAGTATGCGAGTAGCTCTGATTGGTCGTCTCAACTTTGGCGGGAAATATAAATTTCGGAAGTATTTCCGAAAATAAAGTTTTCTTAGGTGGTTATAAAAAAAAATTAACACCCTAACATTGCTAAAAAAGTAAAAAAAAAAAATTTTGGCAAAAGAGACACGAACCATGGCCCGAAAAAATAAACCTTACACTGTACCACTCAGCCACCAAAGTACATAAACGACCAAACGAATATCGGCTTCAGTAGGTTCGCTTCCGAAATTTATATTTCCCGCCAAAGTTGAGACGACCAATCAGAGCAACTCGCATACTAGACTTTGGATATATGCTCCCGGGTGTCCTTCGCGGAAGAGATAGGCGAGAGGAGCTGGAGACAGCGGGGGATTGCACGAGTGGTCATGCAAGTGAGGCAGCCGGCCCGGGTCTCGAGTGATTCCTCTCGGGCGACTGTCAGTCCTATCTAGAACTATGTATATATTTTTTTTTATGTAATCCGGTATAGGTGGCGTCACAGGGGTCAGAGCATGCTCTGTTCCAGAGTATGTGCACCCATTATCACCTCTCGGAGGTGCCATACAGGAGACTTTCCTTTGAATTACTGGAGTAGAGAAGAACAAAGCCGAGGCTGCTAAACGGGTGCAGTACCCGAAGCACGGCCATCTTTTCTATAGTCTGGTGTCCCAGTCCAGTCGAATGCAATTTAAACCAACCATATCTACGTTTTGCCGTTAGTATATAACGATATATGGTACACAACACTAGGAGCGGCAAGTCGATACTATCATATTTGTTCTCTCTTACGTTTTGTTTATAGACGTCCGGAAATACCAGCCTTCCGGCTATAAAATCCAGACGTCTATCCCTGCACCCTTGCGAGTACAGTGATCATGTATGCCAGATCGAGGCCCCATAGCTGTACCGTTCTTCCGAAAAAATCCCATGGGAAACACAGACGGCAGTTGAACTAGTGCGTAATTGTTGCAGCGCTGGGCGGGTCGGAGCCGGCGGCGGCGCCTGCGCGGCAGAACGGCGCGCTGAGCCGCGCGGAGGAGGCGGCGGCGGAGGAGCTCGCGTCGCCTCCCCTGCACCCCGCCCGCACACAACCACACAACAACAACAACAACACCACCGTCGACAGCACACCCGTAACTACATCTCCTTTTATTTATATAACCTTCAACACCCGCGGTCTCTGCCGGCCAATCACAACTTGGTTTTACGCGAATGCCGAACCAAGACATCAACGGTCGAACGGTCCCCATCTGGCCAGTTCGGCCGCGCCCGGTGTTCACGATAAAATGCAGGTGCATAGCACCAACGAATTACCGGGGCTGGACAAAATTAGTTTTTATGAATTTTGGCCTCACTCCATGCCATTTGCAGTGATTCCATGTTGGACTGGTTTACTAAGGAAAACATCACAGCAAAACAAACAATATTGTGTTAGTTTTTCAATTTGTTTTTGGTTTTGTTTCACCTAAAACTTAAAAGAAACGTTCGTCGTATATTATTGTTTAGTACATAATTTGTTATCGATACATGCAACAAATATTGATGAAAACTTCTCGCTGCCTTATGTTTGTGTGTTTGTTTTTTTAGTTCTAAAGAAACTTATATACATTTCAGTTTATCAGTGTATACTTCCGTTTATTGTTTATTGAACTTCTTATGGCAGTAAAACTGCACTCGAACTTGTCACAATTTGTTCTATCCATCTATACTCTACTAGTCATTATAAAAATCTAATTTGGACTTCATGGTTGAATGTCTATGGTTTCAGTTGAGACAACCCTCCAACGTGCATCCTCCGGAGCAGAGAAACTCCAAGGAGCGAGACCGGGAGGAGAGGAAGACAGAACCACAGTCCAACAGGGACAGTGTAGTCTATAATAAAGGGGTAAGTGAACTTTAGGTGGATAAGTGAAACACCAATATTTTTCTTTCATAATTTTTTTGCCGAACTTTTAGAGTTAGTCCTCACACTCATACATATCGGATTGCATATTGTATCGGCATCGAACAATTCCACTCCGTGCCGCCTTCTTTATACATAAATATTTCTTCTCGGAACAATTTGCACTCTCCGGGACAAAATGTTGCTCCACCCGGGACATGGGACATTAAAGTCTAGCCCGTGACAATACCGGAAATCCCGGGCACCTGGCAAGCCTTATACTAATAGCGTATAAATGAGATGAGATGATGTGTGGGGTGCAGATGTCGCCGCTGGACCACCGGGGAGGCGCCCCGGAGGAGCAGAAGCGCAGACACCCGGGCCCGTACCTGCAGCAGCTCATATACCCACTACTGCACGAGGTAAGCTCCATCTTTCACATTACATCTTCAACTGTCTGCAGCCCCTTCCTTTACTTTACTGAAGACCTATTTCACCTCCTTCCGCTAAAATATATCCGCCGGTCTAAAATATATCTCTATAGATATATCTAAGTATAACTCGCGTCAACTGTATGAGATATATCACTTTAATGGACATATAAATGTTAACCGAGACTTAACGGGAGCTGGTGAAATCGGGCTTAAATGGGAGGGTTTAAACCTATCTGAATAGCTAACACTGCAACAAATTAAGGTCATTCGAAAGCGCTATAAAAGTTGTGTGGGTTTTTCCTCCAGTTCAGCTTAGCCATTGCTATCAAAGAGTGATCCATATGAAAATGAAAGCTCTCGGATAACGAGTACGACGAGAGATGGCGGCGTGGCGGTAGTGGGAGTGTTGTTGTAGTGTGTGGTCGCGTGCGCGTGCGCAGGTGCAGCGGAAGCACGGCGCGGGCAGCGCGGCCGCCATCGAGGAGCTGCGACGCGCGTTCGAGCAGGCGGAGCGCGCCGCGCCCCACGTCACGCGCGCCTTCGTGCAGCAGGTACGCACCGCCCTCCATCCACAATCCACATACACACGGCGAGAGATTGAATTATAATTTTTTTATATTTATTACTGGAATCTGTCTGCGAGCTGACATTCATCAGTAGTTGGGCATTTGAAATAGGTCTTGTATGGTAAGTGTCTATTGACAGTTCCATGTACTTAATATTCTCAGTCATTTTTTTTTATGTAATCCGGTATGGGTGGCTGAGTCAGAGGGGCCAAAGCACATGCTCTGACTAGCCAATGTCACCTCCGAGAAGGTAGGTGCCATACCGGAGACTTCCCTGGATTGTTGGCTATACTGGACTAGAGGAGAACACAACCGAGGTTGCTATGCGGCCATCTTACATCCATTTTACTCTGTGATGACATTTTGAGGTGCTCTTCTTTATAGATTGATAGAACATTATTTCATCCTCTACAAATATTTCCCAAGAAAAAAATTACAATGAGGTGCAAATGCAGGCCTATCAGCTTTCCGGTCAACCTTTAGGTGCTTGGAATGTGTAAACGAATGAATTTAAGTTGATCTCACTCACAGTGAATTTAAGTTGATCAAAAAGATTATACATACAGGTTGATTTTGTTACAACGAAAACTAAGCAGGAAAAATAAATTTGTGTTATTCATAAATTTTCGTAAATACCTAACCTCAAAATATATGGAGAACTCTCCCCACTGAATTATCCAGCATGGTAAAAAAATTACCAAGTAGGGGGCAGAAGCGACTTGATCAATTGTATTTCCGTAAGCGTGAGAATTTGTAACCTATATCACAAGGATTATAGTAGCTGCGACCGACTAAGGCGAGCTCGGGTATTATGCGACACAATTTCACTTGGCGGAGTGCACTCACACTCGCACACACGCTTGCTAGTGCAGTCGCTTTTACTAAATTTCATTGTTTGCTGCCCAGCTAGGGGGTGGGCCATTCTCCGCACTGAGAACTCAAGGCGGTCCCTTGTACGTTGACGCTCAGGTGGTGCTACTCCTGCCACCCAAGCTCATTCATGAAGTGGAGCACTCTTCTCGGTAGCTTCCACACTTCAGAGGCAGTTCCAACATTCCACCACTGGTCATTCCAGGAGCACGTTGGTGACTGTTTCGTCCTCCGCCATGCAACTTCTGCATAGGGAGCTGCTGGTGACACCTATAAGAAACAAGGTGTCTGTTGAGCGGGCAGTGCCCTGTTAGAAGTGCCACCGCTATTCGGAGTTGACCCCATGGAACTTTAGGAGGCGCTTCCTGTTTCCGATTTAGGAATATCGTTTCTGGAGTGTCGCCTGCAGTGTTAGTTGATGACTGGCTGATTGGCTCCTGACTGGCCTCTTGCGCGCCGTTGTAATGTTACCTTGTTGCTTGCTGCTATACTCTGTTACTAAAGCCTGGTGTCACTGGAGTATCAGTCCGGAGTTGATCATTACGCTGCTCAGGGTCTGCAGCACCGATGCGCTACACAATTACATATTCGCCTGTAGCGCAGGCGTGCCGTGTCCGTCCCTCTCCCTCTCACTCTGCCCCGACGATATTTTCTCTAATGGGATCTATAGGCATTGATCAACCACAACACTGGATTTGGTATAGCAGCGTAAATACTGGTAAAGCGAGACTGCTCATACTGTATTCACTCAGTCAACCAACGTACGATTGTCCCACTCACACATGGGATAATTAGGGGATCATCCCCTCTCTGCCGAAGTCTCCTGGGATGCACCTGAAGACGAGCATACAGATGCTCGTGCTCGCGCAGCTGCGAGGTACTGACCGGCGGCGTGGCATCGTAGGTGCGAGGTGGGCGCTTCTCCCACATCGTGAGGCAACACCATCTCTCCCACAGAGTTTCCGTCACATCTTCGTCATGTGTTGTATTTTTATAGTATTTCTGTATAAATAAATGTGGTCCACTTTTGTAACATGCTTAGTATGGGGGTCACATAAAAAAAAAAAATATCTAGTGTTGTGGTTGATCCATGTGTAGGTACATAGCTAGGTGAATTAGATTTAAAACTGCGACCAATTCTTTCACCCTCGTGCATTCTCTAAAAGACAGGATGTGTAATGAGGGGGAAACTGTTTAGGTAGGATGTTGTTGCAGTGTGCCTGATGAGTGTGTGTTGTGCACAGGTGGTGCAGAGGGTGGCGGCGCCCGCCCCTCCCGCTCCCGCGCACCACCACAACTCCTCACAGAACTGGATGAGGTAATACTCCTCTCTGTATTTATTACACCCTCAATATTGAAAATGTGAATTACATATTGATGTACTGATGACATACAGTAACCATCAGTATTATTGTCAATAATTCTGACACCTAAATGATGAGCTTATGAAGTTCACGAAAATATAATGTAGAGCTCGAATCACCACTTACAGTAAGTTCCTTTGTGTTAATCTCTATTGATGGCCGCCTGCTCGTAATACTGAGTATTTTATGACATGCTTGTTTATGATGTATCCTCCAGTGTAAGGATTTGACGGCGCTTTATCTGAATATCATTTTGTTACGAAGATCTTACACTAATCTGCTCGTTGCTTGTGGGAGTGTGGTGGGGGTGGTGGTGGAAGCCATAGTGTTGCAAGTGCAGGTGCAATGGAAGCACCATCGAGGAGCTCCTTTGAATAGTCATCGCGTTGTGTTTTTACAACCGGAAGGACTGTCCTGCCTCTCACAATGAGCACGCAACAATATTTGTTGATGCACGCCTCAACAGGTAGTTGTTACATTTGACTCTATAATGAAATGTGAATGTTTTGTTGCAGAGATCTCTCATAAAGAAGAGCGGTAGGGGCGGAGGGGCGGAGGGGCGTAGGGGGCGGCGCCGGCCCCGCGCGCAGTCATCCAGTCACAAACCTGCAATGCCATAGTGTTACATAATTACTACTTAAGATGGTTACGTCATATAATAATTTAATATGTGCATTAATTTTTGTGTAAATATTGTTTGTTACGTTTCCACCGGCGAATAAGATAGTGATCTCGAGCGGGTCCTTCTAGTTTTGATTTTGTGATTCGCGGAGTGGAGTGGAAGCGACGCCGGCACGGCAGACAACAAGGGCCGCCTTGCTCGCAGCGAGCGGTGAGCGGTGAGCGGTGTGCGGTGAGCGGTGTGCAGTGAGCGGTGACCGGCGCGGCGCCCAGTCCGCAGACCGTAGTCATGTGATAGCTCCCCCATTCCTCGTCATTCCAATGCAAAAGACAATAAAGAAATTGGCATTTACCTGTAAATTCAACAAGCAGCGCACGACCCGTCTGCTTGAAACGCGACAATATTTAGCGGTTGGAGTTGATAGATTTATAGAATGTAAAAAGAATTCAATACATACTTGCTATGAATCATGTAAATTTGTGTAGTTATAAACTGTTTTATGAAAGTGTTCTTATAAGTATATAAAAAGTAGGTATTATTCTTTTAAATTATCCTTCACCTGTGCGTGTGCGTGTCCGGGCATGTGCGTGGACGGAGCCTCGAGCGCCGCCCACGCACACACACTCGCACTCACACCCCTCTTATGTGTTGTAGAACTTCTGAGATGTCAACTTGACACGTAGCGTGCGATCCGGCTAATTCTATTGATAATTGGAAATTTAACTTTGTTTGGCACAGTCGGCGTACGCCTCATAGTGAATGTTTTCAAATTGAAGGCAAAGAATGTATTTTTTCACAGTGTGTAGAGTAGTTAGGGAGGGTGGGGCGGGGAGGTAGTGCTAGGGAGTTGGGAGGGTGGTAGTGAGCGGCTAGAGCTTGAGTTGTTCCCGCGGCGACACTAACTCGCACGCGCGCTACATCTGATGTGATGGTCAATTAAAATTGTGAAATTACATCTCTTTCTAACACTATTATGTAGAAAAATTGACTCTGAATAAAAGAAATTATTTAATTTTTGAAATTTATCTTTTATTTGGCATCTCCTTATATGTATTAACCTTAATTTCTAAATCTGAATTGCGCTCAATCGTATTTCGCTGGCATTCTCCGGCACGACCAAAGGGAAGCCACTGACATGGCACCTAGTTCACCAAGGTGTTATGGGCTGACATCACGGATGTTGTAGGTGGTGTAGCCAAAATTATCTTTGTTCTTCCTGCCCGGATGCATGTACGGCCGATTTCACCGCTACAATGCAGCTGTCACTTAATTCCTGCCAAATGTATGGGAAATTTCACTAGAACCGACAACTGTTGGAATCACTTATCCGGAGGTTGTGAAAATAGTCAATAGCGGCAATGCCTAGGATCGCAATGCTTATGTCTGCAAGTTCTAGCAAACATGATTTATTATCCACACGGCGATGTGTCGAAATTACTTCTTGTCACATTCTTGCGGTGGTGTGGTGTGGAGCATATTGGCTGCCACACCACACCACCGCAACACCGGACACAGGTGCTTTCAATACATAAGCTTTCGACCTAAAATCCTACCTAGAGATTGGTGCAACAGTGGACAATTAAAATTACATATACATAATGACAAAACATGCAGAATTTGTGTTTTGAGATTCCAAAATGTTTTCTTACATATTTATAGTTTAATAGTACTGCATTGTCCGCCCCTACGTGTTTTCCACATCCCAAAGGTTAGTTCGTAAAGAATGCCGCAAGGCATTAAACTCGCCTTTTGTAACCTTTTTATACAATGGTGTACAATAAAGTATATTTTCATTTCATTCATTTCAGTTCATTCATTTAATTTCCTTGGAACTATATTATTCTAAGACAATACTTGCGCTGATTTCTAATATAAATACAAAACAACTGGTAACTTATCTGTTGGTCTAGTTCAGTGTGTAAATCAATTCATTCAATTCAATTCAAGTGCAACAGTGGACAATTAAAATTTTACATCATAATAACAAACATGCAGAATTTGTGTTTTGAGATTCCACAATGTTTATAAATGAGCACACATTTAATTACCTTGGGATCATATTATTCTAAGACAATACTTCCGCAAATGTCTAATATAAATACAAAACAACTGGTTATCTTGTCTGTTGGTCTAGTTCAGTGTGTAAATCAATTCATTCAATTCAATTCAAGTGCAACAGTGGACAATTAAAATTTTACATCATAATAACAAACATGCAGAATTTGTGTTTTGAGATTCCACAATGTTTATAAATGAGCACACATTTAATTACCTTGGGATCATATTATTCTAAGACAATACTTCCGCAAATGTCTAATATAAATACAAAACAACTGGTTATCTTGTCTGTTGGTCTAGTTCAGTGTGTAAATCAATTCATTCAATTCAATTCAAGTGCAACAGTGGACAATTAAAATTTTACATCATAATAACAAACATGCAGAATTTGTGTTTTGAGATTCCACAATGTTTATAAATGAGCACACATTTAATTACCTTGGGATCATATTATTCTAAGACAATACTTCCGCAAATGTCTAATATAAATACAAAACAACTGGTTATCTTGTCTGTTGGTCTAGTTCAGTGTGTAAATCAATTCATTCAATTAAATTCAAGTGCAACAGTGGACAATTAAAATTTTACATCATAATAACAAACACGCAGAATTTGTGTTTTGAGATTCCACAATGTTTTTTAAATGAGCACACATTTAATTACCTTGGGATCATATTATTCTAAGACAATACTTCCGCAAATTTCTAATATAAATACAAAACAACTGGTTATCTTGTCTGTTGGTTTAAAATTCAAACAAAAAGAGTAATAAAATCACTGTTGATTACACTTTTTACGCTCGGCTAAAACTCTAACCAATATCGTTACAATTTCTAAGAACATTTTTACACCATCCAATAGAATTATGGTATCTTCTTTCAGGTTCTTATTTCAGAAACAATTTCGACAGGTAGAGCAATGAAAATCCTTCCTGACTCACTTTCACGGGAAACGGGTATTAACGGCATTAGAACTATTTATACACATACCAGGGTGACGGATGATTCATTCTGGCTCGTACGTAGCGTAGGTCACGACATGACTTTCCCTCAACCTCTTGAGGAAATCACAGCTAACTAGCTAACTTACCTACTCTGAGAGCTAATTATGTGGGCCCGGCCTATGAGTGATCCCTACCAGTCTACAATGACTCATATTTCATTCGAATTCTATAGTTAAACATCTAAAACTATATCACAGTTTGCTTCCACCTGCACCCTATTACAAAATTATGCATAAAACATGTTTCAATTGTTTAAAACTTTATCCCTAAAGTTTAAAACAAACAACAAGCCTACCACTTGAAGAACTTTGCCGATCTCACTAACTGTAGCAAGTCACAGGCGAGCTATCGCGATCGCATCGTGAGTTTAAATTAGCTGGCAAGTTCGTTTACAAATTATTATTTTCTTATGATTACCTACCTACTAATAGGCTATAATATGTACCTACATTATAATTTAGTCATCATCGTAGTGTTCATTTGTGAAATAGGCGCAAATGTACATAAATGCACAGCATTACTAAAACATGCTAAAACTCAATGTACAGCATGCTGACGCCCCATGAGAACACAGTGACGCGACTGATCTCAGACAGATCTGCGGAGAACGTCGTCGGGTACCTGCAAACAAAAAGCAATATTATGTCAAAAGTGGCTCACTCACTGTTGCCAACTTAGCTACTTTATAGCTAGATCTAGCAACTTTTAGATGTTCTCAGCTACAAAATAATCATTTTAGCTACAAAATAAATCTAGCTACTTTTCTAGCTACTTTGGTAAATATGTAAGATTTATAGCTTGCAACACTTCCCACATGGGAGTTTTGAACAGAAAGCATTGTTTATGGAATCGGGGGAATTCTCGTCACCTCTTCGCAATATTAGTTTTGGTTCGTTTCGTATTAATTAATAGTAGTATCGTATCGTATCAGTCCGACTGTTTCAATCATATATATATCACGCGTTTCGTATGGCGCTGGGCGCACTCTTTACTAAAATGTAAACAGACATTTTAGAAGATGAAAACTTTTGTGAAATAGTAAGTTTTTTTATTTTTTATTTCTCTACTTACATTTATACGGTGTAATAAAATAAATCTATAGCCTTTAAGGGGGTTAATCTGTATGAGGAAATAAGTCGATTCATAAAAAAACCATGACAAAGGACAGGTATTTTTTTTTATATACATTTAGCTACTTCTAGCTACTTTCAGATTCTCAACTAGCTACTTTTCTATTTCACCAGTTGGCAACAGTGGGCTCACTCACTCAAGCGGCGGCGGCGGCGGCGGCGGCGCGGTGGTAACGTGATTCATTGAACGTCTGACTCATCATCATGAGGCGGTGGTAGGTGTTTGAGTAATAATGATTCAGATTAAAATATTCGTAGAAAGTAGACCTTCAACCAAACCTGGGCCAAACGAAAAGTAGATTTGGATATTCTAGCTAGGATATTACCGTATTAAATGTACAGAAATAATGACCCAACATACGGTGACTACATGTACCGGCGTCGACGCGTCGTCGACCGCAATGTCAAAAAAGGTCATGAAAAAGTTATAAAATTGTGTGCAATATTCAGTGCAACGCGCGAGAGTTATGGTTATGTTGAAATAATGGTTACTTTTAAAATGTAAAAAACCTAAGACTTGCTATAAATTGAGATCATGTTATTAAGCAAAGTTTCATGATCATTTAAAGTATTTATTGAATGCTAGCGGTTTTGCTGTATGGTTTAGAGGTAACTGCGAAGTTTTTCTAACGAGAAAATTTTATGGAATATGTTTTCGCCAAACATAATACCCAGCGTTAGTACTCAACTTCAGCATTTATGCATAGGTATTGAGTATTATACAGAGTGATTGTTGCAATATGTTGATATACATAACAGAAGTTGTACGAATCAATGTGAGGTATTGCAAAATTCTAACTCGTATGACAATTGTTTTATTACGGTTTTATTTATTCTCAATCGATACATAAATATAGGTTCATAAATAAATAATATTCCGTTCTAAATAATATAACGTATTAAATATGTAAGTACCTACATGTTACTATTGTGTGGCTTTCCGCAATAATTTGTACCACTGACGCATTCAAATACTGAAGTAACTGAAACACGTTGAACCAAATACGTCAGTATTATTTTTTTTATATGAAAAATAACATTTTCCCTTTACTTATGGCGATATTACACGGTTTAACCAAATTGATTCAATGCGGTTGAAAGGAGCAGAATTATTGCTGTTTACACGTACCATCTTTGAAGTGAACTATTCAATACACATTGCTCAAGAAGATGTCTTCGAAGCAGATAGTACACAATATCTACACGTCTCTCTCACCGCAGCGATCAAGATTGAACAGCGAGTGAACCGTTCAATGCGTGCAGTGGAACCAAACCAACCCTACTGTTTTAACAGTAGATTAAGTGTTTTTTCAATGACAACCCTGTTTTCTGTTTTACTCTGAATTTTTACTGTTTTGCCGGAGATGGCCCATGTCTCAAACATTTCCTATGTTATGTGAGTTGCTGAATAAACTTCTGTGCCTGCCTCATAGCAGCGCCACCGTGGAAAGGCTGTTTTCTGCTATAAATATAATGAAAACCAAATTACGCAAATCCGAAATAACAGAATGCTACTCTTTTAAGACCTCTTTTAAGACAGTCACCTAAAAAAATTTAATAAAAACATGTACGACTTTCATAAGAAAAATGAAGCAGAATACGCCGAAGATAAATCAATTGAGGAAGAAAATGAAGAATAGGTAAGTTTTTGTAAAATAAAAATTTTATGTTCTGAATACAATGTTTTACTGTTTTCTCCTGTTTTTTTAAAGTTAATTTGCTGCTTTTCTCTCTGACAGGGTTGGCAACCAACACTGAATGCGTGTATTTACACGTCCATCTCTCATTCAATCGCATTGAACGTTGAACGGTAAAAGTGAAAATATTGAGCAAGCTCAATCCTTTCAATGCGGTTGAACGTGGTTGCCCGTGATTGAACATTGACATTGAATGGTTCACTTTTAAGTTTGTTTACACTATTCAATTTGGTTGCTTTAACCAAATTGAAAGGCAGAAGTGAACCGTGTAATATCACTATTACGTAAAGTAAAAGAACGAATGTTCGTTCTGTTTTCGATTAGGTATTTAAACATTTATTTATGGAACACAAACAATGAACAGATAAAAGGTAGGTAGTTATAACGACAGGGACAATAACAGGGATAAGGGACAAAATACGAGTATTCATTTACTAGGAAGGTTATTCATACTTGTACCATTGACTTATATCAACGCACACACGCAACATTACCTAAAATATATAACAACATAGTTAGGTACCTACCTCTAACATTATGTTAATCTTTGTACGGTTTGTTTGTTTGTTGTAACAGTTTGTTATTATGTGGAAATGAAAACATTTGAATTTTGAAAAATAGTTTCGACGGAAATTATGAAATATGCACGCGGGAATGTTGGGCTTATGTTAATGCATACTATCATCATCATCATCATCAGCCTGTATCGGTCCACTGGACATAGGCCTCTCCCAAGGCACGCCACCACACGCGGTCTTCCGCTCTATGCATGCATACAATGTCAGATCGACTATGCATTGCATCGCCGTCGATCTGACATTGTCTAGGTTTACAATCTACATACTCCTACATACAGATACCACCATCAAAGTCATAACAGTAAAGTTATGACTTGATAGAAAGGTAGGTAAGGTAGGTATGCAAAATGGAGGAATATAATATTTATTGTTGGTAAGTATAATGTGAGCGAGCCTATGAATAGTCGGAATTGTTTCACATAATTTAATAGAATCCAGCATACGGTAGACATATCATGCCGTACGGCGTTAGCCCTATATCTCTCTTCTGTGGCCGATGGCCGTACACACTACGCATGCGTTGAGCGGTCGAGCAGCTTGAGATAACCTTATGCCTCATCCAGAACAAGAGGATTCATTATTTGCTGTCCGCTCCTCCCTCACCCATCACTCACGTACATACCTATGCAATGCAAGTACATACATTGCAGTGGCATGCGTTTATAATCAGAGGTCATAGAATCCTGTCACAGCAACATCGCAGGCGATATTGGTGAGTATGACAGAGTTGTAACATCCCGTTAAAGTTCTTTCTGAGAAGAGAAAGATATCAAAATATGCCAGTAGAACCTTGTCGCACTCATTAGCTGATGATGAACTTATGAACGGTTAACGAGCTGTCTATAGGAGGCTCTAATATTATCTGTACAGACTGGGTTATGAGTTATGATTGAAGTATAAAACTGCTTTGTTCGGAAACAGAGTCTGTGCACACGGCGGCGTTCTGCATTCTCGTTTTGTGTTGTTTTTTTTGCCCGACTACGGCGAAGGCAAAAGGAAGTCACCGCTACAGAGCTGTGAAAAATTAAAATGTGAACACGTCTGCATGTCAAAAGGATGAATAAGTGAGAGTCTCACCCGAGTGTGATCATTTCTTCGTCTGCTGATAGAGTGGATTGTTGTAGCTAGACGTGGGCGGCTTGTAGAGCGGGTTCTCGCCCTGGTTCGCCTCCGCGTCCATGTGTTCGTACTGCATTCCGGAGAGAGCGTCGCTCGGCGCATGCGCGGCCTTCCATAGCGCTACTCCGGCCCACGCCACTAGTCCCGCAGCCACCAGCGCGCCCAGCACCGCGCCCGCTACGCCTGCCACAAGAAAACCATCTGTTGTATTCTCCAAACTCATTGATGTAAAAAAAATCAAGGTCCCACGGATGATTATAGAATCGACTTATGTTTAATAATGACCACAGCACTTTGCGAAACAGTGGAGGATGAGTCAGTAGTACCTATGTATGATGTGTTTGGATTGAGAGACAATCGAGGTTTGTGTTTTTCGACAGGGTAAAGTAATAAATGTCATTTGCTTCTTCCCAGGATTCTCGTCCGGCGTCGTCACTACCTATTTGTGATACCGACAGAGGTTTCTCTGAGTATTTACACACTGCTGACGCGTGGTCTGTCTGCGGTCGGCGGGAACCAGAGCCATCCAGAGGCACAATGGCGGGACTAACAAACAATACGATAGAGTGAGAAAGGGCCTGTAATAAATAGGTGTGTCGATAATGTATGACACTGTTGATACAACTTACCTATAGCAGCTCCTCCAGCAGGTGCGACGATTGCACCAGCTTCCTCGCTGCAGTTCTTCCCCTGGAGGCGCAGCATGGGAAAGCCTCCGAGTCTCGCCCCAACGTACGTCACCACACAGCCGTCTTCATCCAGCACTGCGCAAGCGTTCGCATTCTCCAGATCAGATGTGACGAGCTGCGTGGATCCGCATTGTTCTAGACAGCGGTGTATGTTTCCGGAGAAACTGTCCTTCATATTTGCTTCGGAGTAGTAGAAATCAGAGGTATTGTGCTTCCGATAGTAGCAGAGTGCGCACGGGCCGGTAGCAGCGCAAAACTCCGAACAGTAGTCGTCGAAGTAAGTGTGCGCGGGACGCCGGCACTCACATCTTCCGCACTCGCATTTTCCCTCTCCGGAGCAGTCCTGTCACACAAATCTTTGTTAGCGAACACACAGTTAACATAATATTGGTGCGAAGCTCGATGAAAGGAAACTATTCAATTGGCTTGGCATAAAAGTAGGTAGTAGTAAGTATAGGGACTAAGTAACAGATACGCACGTAAAGGTCAGTTCAATTCAAGGGGATAAATTGAAACTAATTATATTTGCCATGGATGGTTATGTGTCTTGTCCAGCCACACAGTGTTTTCCTTCACAATTATAGTATAGCCGAAGCACTGAATCTTATTGACTTCTTATTTCGTGCGTAGTAATTTCAGATATGGACCAAATTTTAGAAGTCGCCATTTCCAGGACCGTAGATTAAGAACGAGTTGGTGTTCTGAACATTATGAAGTGACTCACCTCCCCATTGGGAGCCAGGCAGGACATGTCCTGGTCACCGCGTCCTCGCTCCGCGCAGTGTCTGTTCTCGCAAGTCGCTCCGCTCCTGTTCAATCAAATAATACACTTTATTATCTGCGTGCAGGCACGCTCATTGACTCGCTCGTTAGGGTGCATCCGCATACCTAGCTCAATTCATTTCAGTTTCGATCAGTTAGTTAATTTTGAAATGTTGACGGTACGCTAGCCTTCTCTAGGAATTGCTTGCAGACTTTCGAAATTATCGGAACAATTCGAATAATTCGCTAATATTGCAAATATGAACAAGCACACACTCGTAGCTACACAAGGTACCTACCTACCCAGGTAATGTAAGAAATAATGTTGTCTGCGATAGACTAATGAAGCTCATTGAAATTTCCCAGTTCATCATCTGAGCCTATCGAGCATCACACACGTTCGTGGAGCCACATCCGCTCAGCTCCATCGAATGTAAATTGAATACCTAAACGTCCGGCGACCGTCCGCGTTCTTACTGTTAGTCCTTAATTGGTGGCTAAGACTTCAGCCTCGAGGAAGTTCCTACACGGTTAGTCACTTCCTCGGACACTTAGGTATTGGGAATTAGTTTTTTTTATCGAAAGCGCGACTTCTGGCGTCGAGCCACCCATAAAGTGTCTAACCATGCCCATGGATATTCCGGACAGGACCCGAGACTACTTGGGGGGAAGTATGTTCGTAACTTTTTGCTCCGTACAAAACCAATTGCGCAAAGTGACATCATGATGTAAGTTCGAATTTTGGGTTTTATTTCTAAGGCTGATGAGCGAATAGAAATTTCATTATATTTTTTAGCAGATCGATTTCATATCCTAACCTAACTGATCAATAATGTTTTCTTTATACTTTATTATTTCTGTGAGGTGTTCGTCTTATCAACATAGTTGGCCCTAATAACAGCAGGTCGTTATAGAAGATAAACAACAATGCGTAGATGGCTGGCGAGGCTTGAGTAGCAAGCTGCGATTGAGACAAACGTCGTGCGGCTATTCCTTACAGTGCGCCTAGGTCGGCTCGGCCGCGGCCGGCACGCGTCGCTCTTCTACCGGAGTATACGATTGGCATGTTGGTTGGATGGATGGAACTGAGCGAACGCAGCAAGATATTTAAAGATGGCGACTAATGCGCTTACCATCCGCTGCCGCACTCGCATCCACCGCAGTGCAGGGCCCCGCGACCGCTGCATTGCTCCGATCTTTCCTCCTTCGCCCTCCCGCAGTTGCAATCACACGACCGTTTCAACACTACGCTTACAGAGCGCATGCCAACAGATAGCTTCAGTTCACTGGTGGAGTCCCCGGCACCACCGGGACATTTCACTTCGATGGTAGCGTTGGTGGAGTAAACAGTCCACCCGTTTCTCGTATAGGCGACCTCCTTGGTGTGTCCCGTTAGCTGGACAGCACTTCTTGTGAGCTTGTCTTCGGTTACCAGCTTCATTTCCTGGAACTAATGCAACAGCATTAAACACTGATAAATTTTACTGAAGCCCCTGCTACCGAAGTAGGTATTCGTGGTTCTTTGTAGGCTAAGCAGGATTATGCATTAAGGTGATGACCTTCAAACTAGACACCATTTATTATGTACTTACTACCTCTGTAGTTATTAGTGGCTGCATGGTATTAGAGGCCGGCCGACCCTACCAGACGTGGCAACTAACTAATCATATTGTTTAAGTGGTACCTAATACGACAGTCGATAACTAAATTGGTATCTGGGTATGCACATAGGTACGTACTGTATATTGTTTTTGTGAGACAGGCGAATAAAACCGTTTTAGGGGTATCAGAGTTTAAGTTTTAGTAAATATGGAAATAATTAGATGATGAAATACTATCAAAAAATATTTGACTACTTTGAATGGCTTATTAAATTCCAATAATCTGTGGAGTGTGCAGTTCACGCTCGGGAGGCATAGATAGGTACATACCGGTTCACCAGCAGCAGTTTTAATCTGGAAGTTGATCTGAACGTTGCCCCTTCTCGACTGCACGTGCACGCGCTCTGGAGACACGTAGTGAGGGGGCGAGTCTGCTAGATCCTCGTGCTTCTTCTCTTCGTTGATCTGCTGGTCCGGAGGGTCCACGAGCTGTTCCGCTGGACACCAAGTTCCTGACGCCTCCTGCCGAGACCGGCATCGCGCTGCCGTAGACGCGTTCGCCCACATAGACTGTAATATAACCACCGACTTAAATAATAATTTGGGGGATTAGGGGGTCCGGATTTTATGAAAGTTTGCATGGTTGGACGGCCGTTTAGGCTGGCCGTGGTTCAAATTCCACTTAAATGTGTAGGTCCCTACCGCACTAGGTAGCAGGCAGGGCCTAACCCGTCCGGATTGGTACTACCGCACTGCAATGAGAGTCGGTCGAAACGGCTATGAAAATAGTTCGTGTTTTCCGCCAAGTTCGTGTACGACCAAACGCAAATAGCGAGTGAATTAAGCCCTGTGAGTATTGACACCTCTTACTACTTGCTACTTAATGACCTACCAGATATTCCTCAGGATTCCTGAGTCAGGATTAGTCAGGAATGACTTACCTTGAATAGTTACTAAGCCACGGGATGAGATACTGAACCTAGCTGACAACTAATTGAAAAGGCATTTGACAAGTCTCGGTGATTTACGACTACAAGTAGGTAAAGTATTTAGAAGAAGAGGAAGTTGTCAGTCAGTTCCATATACGGGAGATTAGAGCGCCGCACATTCTTTAACAAATATCAGTGGAGTTGTGGGTACTGTACCTACGCGTATGTTCTTTGTTAGCGATGTTGTGGTTATTCCTAGAATGCTACTGTTTTTGCGTTCTTAGTTGTGTTGATTCCTAGAATATTGTTATTATGTGTACACTAAATATATAATGTATTATATGTTATGTACATACCCTCTAGTATATATCCCAGAATATTCTAGAGCCTCCTAGAACGGGTTATGTACTTACTCTGTACATGTGTACAGTGTAACTATTCATAAAGTGCAACCTATAATGAATAATGCTCATAATTTTTTTAGGTCTCATAAAATAACTCCCTTATCGGTCCGTCTGTCAAAGAGGTATTTCTCGAAAACGTAGAAACATGAAGCTACCCTAAGGTGTCTAACGACGCCCATTCGGTCGTATGCAAGGTTTGCGAATGCCTTGCCGGCCTGACGGGTGCCTATTGCCTCTCTTGAAGGACCCGAGACTGTACTTGTTTCTAAGGCCAAAATTTTTATTTTAATGTGGTTAGTAGATATTAAGCCATATACCTATTACAGGCAAACTGCAAGTTTTTGAACAATGTAAGAGTTGCGGAAAAAAAAAATTACCCGACTTCAAAAAAGTAGGATATTTGTCTAATTTTAATTACCTAGAAGAAGCAAGGGTTTGCCTCACAGTCCAACCATTGCTGTAGTTTTTATTTTGGCGTTTCGTAATTTTCGAAAACACTTGGTAAACACAGAGCGCAAACCAATATATTGTGTAGTGGTACGGAACCTTCGGTGCGCGAGTCCGACTCGCACTTGGCGGATTTTTGTATTTTTTCAAGAGAAAATCAAGCACACAGCGAAATCAAACCGCGTTCACTGTTCAGTCAGTGTTCACATAAATCCTAACGACGGCCTAAGGAGGGAAAAGGAGTAAATCTTAGAAATTATGTTTATTTCCCAAACATGTGCAAGAAAAATAAAAGAGGTGACCTCAAATGAACAGGAATAATATAATAATTAATAATCTACTATCGGTGCTCTGTTTTATAAAGCCCAGGGAGTGCTCGTTATAAATTAAACTGCACCGGTGATTACAACGAGATTAAAACCGTATTAACCGCACCGCAGCAGCACCCGTCGTATTAGCTCCCTCCAATTAAAACCCTTCTCGAGCATGACCGACAGTCGCCAGTTGCCCTATATGGATACTAGTCGACTTGCTAATCGATTGGTTATAGATAGTCGACGGCGCGGCGGCGGCGCGGCGCCGCCGCCGCCTCCGCCGCGCCGGTAAAGTCATCTGACGCGGTTTACTTCGGCGAGCGGCGCAGCGGCGGCGGCGCCGGCGGCGTGGTGCGGCGCCTTCCTTCAGTAAGACGAACAATTAAAAATTATGTGGAATGAACACCGAAGGTTCCTATGAGCTCTAGTATAATTTATATGTATATTTATGATGATTCACGCAACTGATGTTATAAAACGATCTAAGATTGTTTGTCTGCGGTGGAAAAGGCGGGTTCAGAAAGCAAATTAGTATTCCTTGTTGAAAACACTTTACTTTGCTTGCATTGTACTTTATTATGTACTTTTTTGTGCCGGCGCGGCGCGGCGGAAAGCATTGTCGCCGCCGCGCCACCGCCTGAAGGCAGACGCTGACTGACTGTACTGTGTCCGCGACTCTGCTGACTCTGCTCACGTTAAGGATATCATGATTTTATATGGCTATAGAATCATCCGAAGATGTTATTGGTTAAAATAGCATCTAAATCGGTTGAGCTGTTCTCCAGTTAGAAGAGAACACAAAGGCGGCGACGCAGTAGTCATTAATGAGAAGATACTACAATTTGTATTGTTATGAAACAAATAATCGTAAATAACATAATAATTATGTTTATGATACCTGCGCGGATATTGCTCAATCCAAAATATATAAAGAGTAATTATAACCTGTCGTGTGGTAAATTGTGATGACTTTATAATTACATGAATAACGACCGAAATATGAGTTGTAATAATCTCAGAGTAGATGATGCCATTGCCCAATACTCACTCAGCAACACGAGAAAGGTCACAAGCCTGAGTTGCTCTTACCCCCTTTTTTTATGAAAACTGACACGGTTGGCTAAATCACCTACTCGTACATCCGTGATGTCAGCCCACATAACACCGGGTGAACTAGGTGCCATGTCAGTGATTTCCCTTCATTTTATGTCCGCTACACTGAACTGGACGGAAGACACGAGCTTTTCACATAGCCGTTTCGACCGGCGTTTCGTTCAGTGCGGTTGTACCAACCCGGCCGGGATAAACCCTATCATCTATTAAGGTAAGAAGGGAAGGGACCTACAGTTTAACGTGGAATCCGAACCACGGTCGAGCAGTCACCTATTCAAGTACTGACCGCGCCCAGGGTTGCTTAATAAATAACAGTCGACCGACCGCACCACTGAGCTACCGAGGCTGACACATTCACTAGGTGGTAGGCTCAAATTGTAACCGACTGGGTTGGTACCACCGTATTGGATGTAAGATGGCCGCATAGCAGCCTCGTCCGTCTGTGTTCTCCTCTAGTCCAGTATAGCCATCAATCCTAAGGGAAGTTTCCGTTATGGCACCTACCTTCTCGGAGGTAATATTGGCTTGTCGGAGCCTGTGCTTTGGCCCCTCTGACTCAGACACCCATACTGGATTGCATAAAAAAAGCTACCTACATCCTACATACGACTTGTATTCTATTCTACGATGCGCATGCGCCATATCGTCTCATTGGCAACTCAGACTCACCAAAAGGAGCTTACATTTTTGTTTAAAAGTACCTACAGACAATTCGTCATTATGGTTATATAAGATATCTATAAATAATATTATAGATAACTCCAACAATCTAGTGTGAGCCGTAATTGCAATATTCTTAAATTCGGACTGATAAGCATCTAATGTAATCGAAGACGTTAAAAAAATTACCCTGCGATGTTTCTTGCCGGCTCTTCTTTGTGAGTGTAATCGAACCGGATTGTAAAAACTAAACAGGACAAATTCAAGCGTAGTGTTGTACTACCATACGAATGATGAATAAAGAATAAAGAATAAATAATGTAGATTAGATACATTTAATTTATGAACAGACAGTGACTGAGGACGACACACCTAGTCTTATCATTCTCAAACGGCTTTGTGCTTAAAAGCAAATTTCTACTATTTAATTCGAACGAGGATAACCTATTCATTTCTATTGTTGTGAGCTTCGAACTGTCTGTGATTAGGGTCAACCACTTAATGTGAGTGTGAACGATGCAATCATTTCAAACCGGACGGGACAGTGGCGGCAGCGGAGGCCTGTATTTACTATTATTCACTCAGATATATTGCTTTATCATCTCCCCTTGCGTGTGCCTACTATTGCTACTGGGAATTTAGTGATATGAGTTTTCCAGAAAGTTAAGTTCATCCAAGTAATATCCGGTCCGTGGTCAATTGCATTGCAGGTCAAGAAAGCCGCAAATTGCTATTGTGCTGTGCAGGTAATTAAGATTGATGACTGTTCCGTCTACTCCGCCGCTAGACGCGGTATATACTGAAGGAAGTGACGTTTGTTTGCATTTTCTAACGGAAACTAGTGATTAAATCTCGCAAGAGTCTTTGTAGATTGTTATCTACCCAATTTCCTTCTTCCGTTTAATAAATAAGGGGTCGCCGCGCCGCAGCGCGCCGCCCAGGCAAATCTGCTCAGATTTATTCAGATGACGTCAGCGAGGTGAAGGAGTCACCATGTTGTCCGGGAACTCCGCGGCGCGGCCGCGCCGTAGCTCTGCGTCTCCGTGACGCGCGCCAATACCATACTGAGTGACTCATTCTGTTTGAATGTCATATCTTCGATCTCACAGTATAACCAGCATCGCTTTATCTTCTGCGAACGCAGCGTCGTTTTACGAGTAATTTTAGGGTTTCGTGTCGTAGGAATCTTTATAAATTTGTCCAATTCATAGAACGTAGAAAAGAGACGATCGTCCGTAACAGACCAAGGACAAGTCCTTGGGAGTTGGGACCGACGACGTCCCTGCGCCCGTTTTTCCGTCTGTCACAACCTTCAAGCTCGCACGTAAGCATGATGCAATTTTTGATAAACGTAATAAATAACAGAAATAATTAAGATGGTTGCAGAAAATGCAAATGCAACAAAGTACTTAACGTAAACGTGCCTCTTACTTAGCCTAACTCACAAAAACAGGTTTCGTCTGTATTGTCTTGGTAAATAAATACAACCGAGAAAAATTTGTTTTATATTACCGAGAAATTTATATTTGAAATTATGTTATACCTACTGATCTTATGCAAACGAGCGTGACTCGCAATTGACGGTTCTGCGAGACCGCGCGCCCCGTAACTCTGGCTGTGGAACATCAACTTATACATTGACTTTACGGTTTCAGGTTTCGGCTGTCGGCAAACATATTTGACGAGGTTGCTGCGGTCAATGCCTCTGGTAATGTTTGCCTTGCCAACAGTGGAGGGTTAAGTTGTAGCTCTCAGAGACTCACTCAGTAACTAGCTACTACTGGAAGTACACAAACACAAGCGTACCTATCACAGATCAGAGAAGTATTTAGGATTTCTGTGGTACCTATCGTAAAGTGTACTTTATTCCTTTTGAACTATACTATACTATAACCTATACTTTTAACATTGAAAATGTTTTTCCAGTTTTTTCGATCGCTCCAGTTAGGGGCCCCGTTTTCAGCGAAAGTACGAATTCGCTCTAGCGTCTTTAGTTCTAGGGATTGAGATTTCAAAAGATGCGTATCAATGAGGGCTACATGATGGTAATATATATATTTTTTTATAGTTTGAAATGTCTTGATCAAATCCCGAAAAACCGCTAAAAATTTGTGTTTTTTGCGGTTTAGTAAGGAAAAGCTAAAAGGTCTTTTACATTTAACTTTTGATATTTTTTTATATTTTTAACTCATAGATTGGTTCTGGATCTGGAGCTGTTTTTTAATTTTTTCGAAATACGTAAAATTTTGGAAAATATGAATTTTTTAAAATGACTCATTTTACGATTTACGAAAGTGCGAATTCGCTCTAACGTCGTTCGTTAGTTCTAGATCTAGATAAATGATTGAGATGTCAAAAGATTCGTATCAATGAGGGCAGGGTAATTTTTTGAACATTGAAAATGCTCTTTTAAACTAAGTTAGATTAATAATTTTATTGAACTACTACTTTGTATTTTTGTGGATAAATAAATATAAATAATATGTTAAAAAATTTAATTCAGTTCATTTGGCAGATTGATTTTTAATGTACCCGAGGTCGTGGCAGCCACGAGATCTGTGAATTTTAATGAGTAAGTACGTTAAATAGAAATGTGGATATGAAAATATAGTTGTTCGTGTTTTTCATCTAGTTCAGTGTAGCCGGCACGACCAAAGGGAAGCACTGGCATGGCACCTAGTTCCATACTATCAGAGTACCTAATGGGTTGATGTCGCGGTTGTAGCAAAACAAATTGCCCATCAGGTCGTCGTCTCGGTCGAAAAACACGCGCGCCGCCCCGGCCTCCTCTCTCTGTGCTTCCATACAAAACAAAAAGTTGCATGGATGGAGTTTGACTGGTTTAAAAATGGATAAATAAAATGACCTGTGTTGTGTGCGTGCACTGTGAAGGTGCTTATTTCGTCGTGTTAAATCACAGGTTAAATGTTAATAAATGCAAGTAGGTGTGCAATGTTTCATGCGTTCACGAACTTGGCAATTTTCGCAATGAGGCCGGTCGCTCCAGTAACCTGAGAAGAATGCGTTACTTGTTTTAAAGGTTGGTTGCTTAATTTGGAAGGAGTACAAGGCTTTCTTTCTTGCGGGAAAATCTGCGATTTCAACTTTACGACTAGACCTAAGTAACTATATAGCGTTCAATCTACGCCTATAGACCTTAATTAGTTTAAAACATCTTTGCGTAATGAAATGAAGAAGCAAACAGTTTGGTACTTACATACCTACATAGGTTACATACGGGCGAATGCGATAGGTAGTGGTGAAATAGGAACACTGATATCAATGTTTATATTGTTATCAGTAGTAGGTTAGCTTGGTTCGTAGATTGGAAATATATTATTATAATATACCGTAAATAAATAGGTATAAATGAATAACTGAAGAATTAAAATGGATAAAACTGATATTGTCAAACATTCCATACAATTTATTACATTTCAACAAAATATATAAATGCGCACACAATTTGCATCACTCGTCGCGGATCACACGTGTTGACAAAAGAAGAGTGTGAATGAGATATACAATTTGCATATGACAATTAATAATTTACTCAATCTTTATTTCAATCGTATGCTCAATGACTTGATGCATCTTCTATCCCTTTTGATTTCTTTGATTAATATCTGAGAGGAAAACTTAATTTATATGAACGATTTGTCAACTGAGCTAAATAATAGAGACGAGAAAATTAATTAGAATGCCGTTCGAGTCTGAATGTGTCCTATGAATGAAGCTTGATTAGTACCTACATGTTCTTAGCCTGGAAACCTACTCAAACTGAACTATATAATGTACCTACATATTACACAAGCAAGCCTAAAAAAATATGTTTTTTGTGCCCTCAATTTGAGACCTGATTAGGATAAGTTACGTGTTGCAGCTGAGCAAAAAAGTATAACACTATTATCTATGAGGCGAAATGACCGCATGTTGAGTGCAATCACGTGCCCACCAGTCAAACATGCAAAATCAATTGAGAGATCCATCATTTTTATGTCCCCCATTGGGAGGCAGGCGTGACGTAGGTAGTGTATATAAGTACTATGTAAATTCCATCATACTTGCTCTCCAAAATGTGCACCGGATGCAGATGGATGGATGTGCAATGAAGTGCAGTGCATACAAGTGAGTATGTCGGTAGGTATAGGCATACAATGCGAACGTGATTCGTGATGGTTATTCTTCGAGAACAAAAACGCTTCGCCTAAAACTTTATTTACGTCTTTGAAGTAGCTTATAGATAGTGTTTTCGTTGCAAAATCTTCCTCGTTTGATGATGAAGCAAGATGCCTCCTCCGCGCTGGAAGAGGAAAGCCGCAAGAAGTGGGCCGTTACATTTCCAAGTGCATACCTACATAATGTACTAATGGAGTGTTTATGTAGTTAGTCCACATGTTTATACATTTAGGTACCTACTTGAAGGCTCATAATAATTTATACGCATAGATTTATGTAATGTAGTGCAAGATCTACCGCACAGCGCGCGAGTTGCATCATCCGCCGGGCGTCTGCGCCAATAAACTGACCGAAATTCAAATAAATGGATCATCGCTTTACGACTCCTCAACTGCATGTAAAAATGCATGCGCAAGAGTCGTGCGTGTAAACATTCCTAAATGCTTTTTGATGGATCTTTGTGGATTGAGGGCGGAAAAGCTGTGAGTATACTGAAGAATAAAATTAGGACAGAAACATTTCAAACATAGGCCGTGCAGTGCAGCCAAACATAAGGAGATCCACAAATATCTCTTTACATTCATCACAACTACAAACACATTACCCGATAAAACAAAGCATAAGTACAGCAGGTCTATTCTTGTAAATTCTGACAGCGGAATCAGCCCTGTTGTGGCGCTGAGAGCCACTTACCAAAGTGGCTCTCAGCGCCACAACAGCGCTGATTCCGCTGTCAGAATTTACAAAAATAGACCTGAAGATTGTAAAATTATGCATAGTTGTTTCTACTATTACGAGTATTTTTAACAGCGAGTCCTTTTTCCATATAAACATACAACTGTGCAAAAATATTATATAAATTATCCCATTTAACTTTAAATCCCTTTTTACTTTAAATTTGAAATTGTATACAGTTGAATGACGAATAGAATAATTGTGGAGCGTACCTACGAGGCCACTAAATAGTTCCTAGACTTTGCATTTCAAGAATGAATTTGTCTCTGGATTAAAAAAAAATTTAAAAGAAGGTTATTGGTAGGAAAAAAATCTATAGGTGCTAAATAGTAATATGTACTACACGGAGTACAACTAATAGGTAAATAACCGCTTCTGACCTATGAAAATATAATTAATATAGACAGAAGAACAGGATCACAATCTGCCAGAATATAGAACGGTTACACAGAAATGAACGTTCCACGAAGTTGACCCCGCACAGTTGACCATTATATTGGGTCAATAGGAAAATGTGGCGATTACAATAATTCACATGGCCGATGAAGGAAAACGATCGTCATGCGTAGCGGGTGGTGGTGGCCGGTGCGAGAACACAACTTCACAATTACATTACCTGTCTACGACCTACGTACGAGTAAGTACGAGTACATAGTAAGTCCAACAACAGTCAACAGTGATGTTGGATGTCCGTAATAGGAAATAATGAGCGTAGTTGTAACTTGCGTAAATTGTAACGGCTATTTGTAGGAAGCGTAGTAGGTAATTCCTCTGTGATTTTGATTTTATAGGACATGTATTTTCATTTCATACGTAGAGAAATAGGTGCAATGATCACTGCCGGATAAATGTTTTTTTTTTGTAACTCTGGCACCGTAACCGGGCGAATTTTTAGTTAAAGAAGATACTTATAGCATTAGCCCTTATTAGCCTTATAGGGCGAAACATCTTCGCACAGTGAGGATATCATATTGACAAGCAAAAGTGGGGTCTAGTGAGTACCTACACAAGGATACGCCGGACTTGCGAGTTCGAAACTCAGATGTGCACCCGATTGAAGGTTGTTGAACTTTGCGTGAAAACTATTGGGCAGTGTTTCTTTCAGATTATTTTGACGTGAATTTGATGAAACGTCTTTATCCTGCTGCGCTGCCGGAGGGTTTATACAAAAACTTGCGTTACGAAAATTATGTACTTTTGGCAACTTAGATCTCGAAAACTATCGATGTCGAAAACTATAAGAGTTGCAGGAAGGTGAGGCATATAAAGGTACCTAGTTCTTCCGACTTGCATAGACGACATATCCGAGAGTCGTACATCAAGCTCTTATATAAATATGGCCCTTAGAAAAAAGGATTCGAAAATTAAGAAATGCTTATAACTCCAGAACTACTGGTCAGATCGACTTGAAATTTGTTTCTTTTCATAGAAAAAAATATTTTTCAAAATCGGTTCAGCCGTTTCAGAATAAAAAAGGAAAAAGTGTTTGAGAGGACATATCTCGGAAACTACTGATCCACGACTACCTACTCATCCGCTGGAGAAAATGATAGGTCACGACGAAATTTTTATTTTTTATTTTTTTTTTAAATAACATTGCATTGTCTTCGGAACTGAACCAACACTAAAAATTAGAACTTCGTAGGATAAGAGGAAGTGGTTCTAATTTGGCTTCCAAGAATTGACCCACACATACCAACAAACCAACATACAGGGCAAGTTAAATACAAGCTTGTAAAATATTTTTAGCCTACATTTAATTGCTCTAATAATATTATACTACTGATCTACGACTACTCATCCATCCGCTGGAGGAAATGATAGGCCTCGATAAGATTTTTTTTCGAAAACTGCTGCTCCCGAACAACTCGTGTGGTGGGACAAGCAAGGATATGTATCGATGAGATCTTCACCAAATTCTAGGATTTGGAAGGATTCGAGAGGGCATGAAAATTATATGGAACATGGTTGGGACAGTGCACCCACGAAGAAGTACCGGAAAGTAACACTGCTCTTGGGTCATGGGGCCCGGAAGCTAAAGAATTGAATCATCCATCACCGTGTCTTGTGCGTTCCGCCATCCAAAAATCCAGCAGCAGGCATCAATTCTTGGTACGATGACAAAATTCGTCCCAATGGAAACACAATTATTTATAAATTAATTTTATTTTTATACATAAATGTTTAACGATTTCTCTTGATTTTATGTGCAACAATGCAGGGGCGCCGACTTTTAGAAGTCCTCGTGGGTGCTCATGCAATTTTTTTTATTGATTAATAATCATCATCATCAGCGTGTTGCCGTCCACTGCTGGACATACGCTTCTCAAATTTTTCACTAATTCTCCCGGCACCCGGAAATGAATTCGCAAAACATTTGCACAATGTTTTGCATTTGCCGTGTTTACACATTCGCACGAATGTATTGCTCCTATATTCTAGTGCATGGTACAGAATAATATACTCGTAGGAGAAGAATACTATAACGTTCGCTGTTCGACGCGCCACTCGTGCGAATGGGTAAATGTGGCCGCTCAAAGGCTTGTAGGAAGGAAATTTAGCACTTTTATCGTATTTCAAATCCGATTACTGATCAGTTTTTATTATATCTATCGTCGTGGGTACTCCGCACCCACGAATCACCGCTCGTGGGTGCTGGAGCCCCCGAGCACCCACGGAGTCGGCGCCTATGCAACAATGCCTGGCACTCTGCCATAAGTTAGTATTTGCAACTTTCATCCGTAGATTAATTTATTATTAAAGGAAGGTTTTTTGAAGTGCAGACTTCACTCTCACTGATACTCAGCATTAACCGTAGAACCAAAGAGTTTGTATTACGTCGCTGCGACGTAATACAAACTCTTTGCGTAGAACATAGATTATTTTATATTTTTGTTGAGCACATAATTATTTACTTGTAATTGTGTAACTATTTCTCTGGTGCAATTCTATTGTTCGAGTGAGCGTGTAGATATATAGCAGGTAGGTATATAATGCACATGTTTTTATGTTACCATATTATTATTCCTACTCGTGATTCATAATATGTTGCGTAAACTACGTGCGTAAATACAAGTGTTCACATACGTAATATTAATAGTAAAGTATTCGAAGGTGATTGCAACTCTGAAAAGTATCTGTATGAAGCACCGCAAGAATTGAATGCATCAGAGCTCTGAAATGGAAATATTTCAGCCCTAAACCAATCAAATAGTTTATTGCCCGACTACGTCGAAGCCAAAAGGAGGGCAATGTGTATAGCCTGTGTGTGTATGTGCGAGTGTTCGGGCCACTCTAGCGCCTAAAAACTCGTCCGATTTTGAAAATTCTGGTGTCATTCGGTTTGTCTCAATTTCAAATCAGTCTTTGTTTCTGTTGTTTGTTTTTGTCTCGAATGGACAGGTAGCTCGACTACAGCATTTTCGATCAAGTTTCCTTGTTATCTCCTTCGTTTGTCTTAGCCGGGTTTGATAATAAAAAAATTATGGGCGTAGAACATTATTTATTAGCAGGGCCGTCTCAAGGGCGGGGCGAGCGGGGCGGTCGCCCCGGGCGCCCGGCGCTAGAGGGGCGCCGCAGGCGCACCGCGCTAGAGGGGTGGCGCCCCGATCGTTTGCCGCACAGGCTTTCCGCCGCCTCCGCCGCCTAACTAAGCTTTCTCTAAAGCTGCAGAATTAGATTGATGTGACAACTATTTCATCTGAAGCACAGTCACTGGTTGTGAAAATGGAAGATTTTTCATTTATTGTTTGTTTAATGGTGTATGATGTTATTTGAAATAAAATTTGGTAAGCAAGATCCCACAAACCAAAACAACCGACATTCCGAGTGCAATGGCGCAACAAAAAAAGTGCTTAGTGTTCCTTCAAAAATTTAGAACAAAAGGGTTCAACAATGCAGTGACTGCAGCCAAAGAAATTGCAATTCGGCTTGGAATCGATCCCATCTTTACGGAAAAGCGACATCACACAAAAAACGCCTATTTTCCTATGAGAGCGTTGATGCGGCCGCTTCATCTCCTGAAGATGAATTTGAAAGGGATGTATTTTATACTCTTGTAGACACAATGGATAGCTCCCTGAAGCACCGATTCCAACAAATTGATAACCACTATCAAAGATTGAGGTTTCTTTACACACACACACAGCTCAGTAAACTCTGTGAAGAACTGCAAGCTCATCTGACCCACAATGGTGTATATGATATAAACGGGAGTGAGCTATATAGTGAGCTGCTTCATGTGCAGTCGATATTGAACGACGATGTAATAGCTGCTTCGGTTGAGGTCCTACGACGAATTAAGAACGCCGATCTAAAGGACTTGTGCCCAAATGTTTTGGTCGAACTCCGAATTGTACTGACTATTCCCGTCACCGTTGCTAGCGGTGAGCGCAGCTTCAGCAAACTGAAACTTATTAAAACGTATCTGTGTTCAACAATGTCCGAAGAAAGACTCGTTGCACTTGCAATGCTTTCCATTGAGAGTGATGAAGCTTGGAAGTTAAATTTCGGAGATGTAATATCATTCGCCAACGCAAAAGCTCGTAAAATTCCATTGTAATTTTTGTTTATCCTGTTAAGACTAATACATTAATAAATTTATAATAAATCGTTGGTTCCATCTAATCGTTCTATGTATTTCTGTACTCTTTCTACTTTATATTCTCTAGAAACTTTACTTTATTAAAATATGTTTCCGTAAAGTAATGTTTTTTATTAATTTAACCCTAATATTACCTACAAATTAAGTTCACTGATATAAAATTAAAAATTAAAATTAATTTAAATTCGCCGCATAAAATAAAATCACTTATGATGTTAGAGTCTGGGACGGCAGCGGACGGAGGGGAACTAAGCTTGTGTTTGCCCCGGGCACCTATTACTCAAGAGACGGGCCTGTTTATTAGTCATCCATCAGTCATCACACCGTGCCAGTCATAGAGTCGACCTTTCCAAAAGTTTGTACAGTAGAGTATGGAGTTTCTCTACTTAATATATGCAAGAAAACATTATTAAATACGACCAAAGACACGGTAACTAGTTCCGGCAGTATCGAGGTGTAATGCTGAAATCGTGCCCTCTTCGTGGGTGTAATCGAACAGGATAGAGAAAATTAGGTATGACAAGTTCTTTAAGAACGCTTAATAAACACCAACAATAACAATGGGTTGTAGCAGGAGAATGTAGCATCATATAATGTCCCATATAGAAAGAATGTCAAGTACATACTTAAAAAAACGCGGCTTATAAATGAGGTGAAATAATCACTACTTACCTATATAATATAACCTAGCTTACCTTATTGTTTGTAGATGCCATAGGCACGACCTCAGCGTTTGCTGACCTCCGCCCAATTTTTATATTAAGTAGCTTATTTCGGCAAATGAAACAATATGAGACGAACTAACAGTTTGCACGGTGTACCTATCTACTTCACCACTAACATCTGATCATTATGTAACGGAAGTGACAGTTTGCGAGCCCACTCGCTCGCGCCGCCGCCGCCGCCGCGCGCCGCTTGCGATTCAAATACGCACTTGACACTCACATTTTTGGTGCACAGTGCAGAAAGTTAAACCAATAACAAACCAAAGTGACTTTTCTTATGGAAACTGACATGGTTGGCCACATCACCTGGTATATCCATGCCTACAACAGCCGGCACGACCGAAGGGAAGCACTGACATGGCACTTAGTTCGCCAAGGTGTTAAGGGCTAACATCACGGATGTAGTAGGTGAGAGGGACAACCGTGTCACTTTTGATAAAAAAAAATTAAGCTATAATAGTTTACCTCAAAATCTCTTAAATTTATTTTTAACCTGTTTTAAAGTAAAGATATTATTAATGGAATGTCAGGTAAAAGTTAAGATATGTGAAAAAAAAATCGTGCGAAATTTACAATGTCATTCTTGAAAAATTACAGAACTGGACTTACCTCCGCTGCACACCATTGGCATCCCATCAGCGAAAGACAGTCGTTACACGTCGTCTTACTGAAGCAGTCATCTCCGCGCGTCGTCTGCACGAAGCACAGGCTTAGCGCCACTGCGAGTATGACCGTCCGGACCATTTTCACTATTTTCTAGTGGAGCTGGTTTTCAATTAGATTCGTATGATTTTTTATTTTTTTTTGCAAAAAACAATGTTAACAATGAGAGGCTTCTCAATTTAACCAGTATGTAGTTTTGTTACGTTCAATAAAAGAAAGTGATTTATTATTTTTCTGTCAACTATCTCGTTGTATGAGCTGGCAGCTCGCGCGAAGACAGACCGTGCGCTCTCTCGGCCGGCTCAATCACTACTGACTGACTGAACTGAACTGAACGAACACTTGCTTCTTTCTATCTCAGTTAGAGAGGGGGACAACGGCTGTTTTTCAACAGCACGTTATAATGATCTGCTGTTTTTATATCGCAGCTGTTTTAAAGTGCTGTATCGTTAGAATGCTGTTTTTGGTGGTGTTGTTGGAATTTGAACCTAACGCTGTTGGAATAACTAGCATATTTGAAATAAGAGATAAATATTATATCACGGGAATACAGCAGGCAGACAGATCAGAAATGTGTCTCTGGTCAATTTTTTTTTTAATTATTGGCTTGGATGCCGGGTCCTTCTGCCATTTCTTTAAAATTTATATAATATTTTCGACGGTATTTATTATGTATTTGTAATGGCTTTTATAATATTTTTATTCAGTTAATAAATCAGTAATTTTAAGATTGCACAACTTGTCATTGTAATCTTCAGAGAATATTACGAGAATACACAGATATCAAGCTACAAGAAGGGTTAACCCAGTTGGAAACCCAAACCAAAGAACAAAAAATTACTTTAGAAGAAAATCGAATAACAATTCTAAAAATGGAAGAAGAACTCGAACAAAACGGCATTGAATTCGAAAAATTATGTAAAACAAATAATTCACTCAAGGAAAACCTAGCAGAACTTCAAATTGAAAATGCTGATATTTTAGATCAACTTCAAACAGCTCAAAATGAAGCAGAAAAACACAAATTAGAGTATGAGGAAATAGAAAACACTAATGTACAGTTAATCACTCCACTAAAATTAAAACTTGTCAACCTCGAAAGAGAACACCTACTTCTACAGAATATGTACACCGGATCACAGAATCAGCCAAAAGATACCAAAATAATATTATATAATGAGCAAAGAAAAAAGAGTGACATTGAAAACAACCAAGAAAAAATTGAAAATTACGCCAAAACTATTATGAAATTAAAAAGAATATGTAAGCGATTAAGCAAAAATAATATGACCCTGCGCAAACAACTTGATGAAATTAAGAAAAATAAGAATATTGAAATACAGCTTTTACAAAACTTAAAAACCTGCAGCGATAACGTATCAAAATTGAACACATACAACAGCATTATTGAAGAAAATAACGGTAGCATGTATGCAACAAGAATTCATCAAGAAATCCTAGATGTTATCACAGCAAATAACGAACCAAAGAAGAAGGTAAACAAAAAGAAAAATATGATAATTAAAAAAGTAACAAACCCGGCAAAAACCATCAAAACATCTTCAAAATTCGGGAAGCAAACAGACACAATAGAATCTAAACAACTCACAACAAGGAACATCCCAACAGGAGTAAAGGTACCAACAAAAGCAGAACAAAGTGAAGAAATAAAGACGAACACAACTAAAACAAAAATCGCAAAACTAGCTAAAACTACATCGATACCCACAAAAGGTAAAGAAGGAAAACAAAAGACAACAAGCGAGGACCCAAATAAAATAGATAGAATGCAGAACGATATAAATGAATTAGTTAGATGCACTAAGGACATTTACGAAATTGCAAATAAGCTAACAGGCAACGGAAACGAAGTTGGAACAAATACAGATCCAACACACAATTTGAAACGACATAATATACAAGAAAGGATTATGCCTGCATCTCTGGCCGAATCCTCACCAACAACGAACCAAGAATCCAAACCCCAACTGCTAATTCTCTCGGATTATCATGCAGCAGATATTCCCTACATCTTAGCCAAGAAAAGAAAAGGAGATTATGACGTGTTGTGTGACATAATTCAGTTTGCTCCTACCAAACGCGTTCTAGAAGGATTATCCAAGAAAACAGAAAACTTCAGTAAGGTAGACTGTGTAGTCATCATGTGTGGAGGTAGTGATTATCAAGATTATCAAGAAAACAATGAACTAAATGTAGTCAGTGAAATTAAAGATGCGGCTCAAAAATTAAAACACACAAACATTATTGTTTGTACTGTGCCTCACAGTGTTGATATCGAAAAAGCCAACATAGCCTACAATAATTTCGTGTATAAATTAAACTTCGAAATTGTAAAAACTTTCAGTAACGTCGAAGGGTTGTATGTATTGGACATTAATAGAAATCTTGTATCCACTGATTACGGAATAAATGGTGTATCACTTAAGCAGTCTGGAAAATACAAAATATCGAATAGTTTAAATTGTACTATCAGAGAGATCAACGAGAAGTATTATAATTCTAGAAATTGTTTTCACAACGACCAATATCAAGGAAACATAAGATGATCGAAGAAATTAGACATAACATAAACACAAATAAGCTATCGTTACTTCTTTTAAATATAAGAAGTCTTAGGAATAAAGTACTAGAGTTAGAAGAATTCTTGGATACACTATTGTATGATTACAATTGCAAACCGGATATAATTTGCCTCTGTGAAACATGGTTAGAGCCCCAGGAACATCAATATATTAGCATAAATGGATATACAGTAGTTGCTCATAATAGCAGTAAAATAAATAAAGGAGGTGGAACCATTGTATATATGAACAACCACTTGAAACACGAACATATAACTGAAATAGAATTAAATAATTATAATATAGAAAAACACATAGAAATGTCAGGTATAAAATTAAGAACAAAAAATTCAAACATAACCATAATATGTATTTATAGGAGCCCAAATGGTGATTTTAATTTATTTATCGATATACTATCGAAATTATTGCATGATTTAGTATACACAAAAATAATAATACTTGGGGATTATAACATAGACTTCCTAGATAAGAAAACAGCAAAATGTAAAAAAATACTGAAATTATGTAAAGAATTCAACTTTAATTATTTTGTAAATGAATCTACAAGAGAGACAGCAATGACGCAAAAATGTCTAGACAATATAATATCAAACATAGAGAAAGAACTCGCACTTACACAAGTGGTTAGGATAGATATATCGGATCACGATGCAGTACTATTTAATGTAAAAAATGAAAAACTATTGAATAATGAATCAGAACCGTTTTGTTTTAAAAGAATGTATACCAAGAACAATTTAGAAAAATTCAAAAAAATTATAAGTAACATTGACTGGTCTGTAATAAATAATGAGAACAATCCTCGTACTGAATTTACACTATTCCATAACATTTTGAAGGACACCATTGAAATATGTTTTAAATTTAAAAGACATAAAAGAAAAAAAAGCAACCAGAAAAACTGGATTACTAAGGGTATTAAAGTATCTAGTAAAATAAAAAGAAATCTATACTTAACGCTAAAGAAAGTTGATTGCAATGTTTTAAGGGATAATTATAAGAAATACAACAAAATCCTAAAACGAGTAAGAAATGAAGCAAAAATGAATACTAATAGAGATGAGATAATTCATTCTAATAACAAAATAAAAACAACCTGGAAAATAATAAAAAGAAAAACAAATAATAAAAACAAAACTAAAAAAATAGAAACAATTACATTGAAACAAAACAATAAATTAATAAATAATACGCATGAAATTGCAAATATTTTTAATGATTTTTATTCCACAATTGGTCACAAATCATGCAACAAAGCTACTAACGAAAAAGAATATACTTCTATGCTAAAAAAAATGAATATAAATAATGCAAACTCATTAGTTTTAAGACCTACAACCGAACAAGAAGTTTTTAAAATAATAAAAAACTTAAAGAAAAGTAATGCTATTGGTGAAGATGAAATTAATACTATGAATTTAAAAGAAATTGCAATCGAACTAGCTCGCCCACTGTCTGAAACAATAAATAAGAATCTAAGTGCAGGAATATTTCCAGATCAGCTTAAAGTGGCGAAAGTGATCCCAATTTTTAAAAAAGGAAATAAGTATGACATTGGTAACTATCGGCCAATTTCTTTGCTTTCTCCCATATCAAAAGTTTTTGAAAGGGTAATTTTTAATAGATTAATGTCGTATATGGAATCGAATAAATACTTGACAAATTGTCAATACGGATATCGGAAAAATAAGTCGACCGAGGAAGCTATAACCAAAATAAATAATGACATTATAAAACACCTAAACAGTGGAAAACACTGCGCAGGTGTCTTTTGTGATTTAAGCAAGGCGTTCGATTGTGTAAACCATAGCAAACTTATTCACAAATTAGAATATTATGGAATAAGAGGGGTACAATTACAATTATTTAAGGATTACCTAAGTAACAGAAAGCAGTATGTCGAAATTTCCTATATAAATGATAAAAATGAAAGTACAGTAGCAAAGTCGAAAGTACTAGACGTAACAATTGGTGTGCCACAGGGTTCTGTCCTGGGACCACTATTATTTTTAATATTTATTAATGATTTGCCAAATAATGTGTCTAATGATGTATACCTATTTGCAGATGATACGAGCGGTATTGTTGTCTCAAATGACAAAGATACATTAACTGATAAACTAGAATTATGTATAAAAGAACTTGGAAGATGGTTCACATGTAATAATTTAATGCTGAATAAGAACAAGTCAAAATATATTATTTTTAAAAAATCTAAACAATATGTAGAACCAGACACTAATAATTTAGAACTACTTAGATGTGAAACTGTTGATTTTCTAGGTATAACATTTGATTCATTAATGTCTTTTCATGCACAAATAGAAAAAATTGAGAATAAATTATCGAGAGCTTGCTACGCAATTAGATCCATTAGACACGACATTAATCAAAGCACACTTAGAACAGTATACTTCAGTTATATTGAATCCATTCTTCGGTATGGACTTGAAGTCTGGGGCAATAACGCCAATGTAAAACATAGCATTCTAAAATTACAAAAAAAAGCAATAAGAGTTATTTCTAATGCAAAATATGATGATACTTGTCGACCTTTATTTGTTAATTTAAAAATAATGACTATTATATCACTGTATATATATGTAACTTGCATTGGAGTTTATAAAAACAAAGATCAATTCGACACTGTTAGAGAGTTTGGATATAACTTGCGAAATAAAGATAATATTCGGCCACCAGGTCCTAAATGTGCGCTGTTCAAAAATTCACCGAATTATTTACCGATCAAATTATATAATAATTTAAATGATAATATTAAGAATTGCAACACAATTGTAGAATTTCAAAAAGAATTGAAAATTTATTTACTCAGTCGGCCTTTTTATAATTTAGAAGAATTTTTTAATAATTTTAATTGTAATTTGTAGTTGTTAATTGTAATTATAGTTTGTATTAAGTATTAAGAATGAAAGAAATGTTTAATTAATTATATTGTTAAAATTTTTAAAATGAATGTATGTAATAAGGTATGTAATCATGTGTTTGTATAGTTATTATAACACTTTAATTAAATTTATGTAAAGAGTGAATGTACAGCTCCTGTGAGCTCATAAACATTTAAATAAATAAATAAATTGTTATTTAACCTTCCTTGTTGTTAATTAACTTTCCTAAAAGTGTATAAAGAATGTTGCGAAGGAAGATGGCGGATGAATAAGTTGGTTTGCCGCGTCGTCGTAAATAATTAAAAAGTATATATTTCCAACGTCTCGCACGTTGGAAATATATCATATCATCATCTGCTGTTTTATTTAATTATTTAAAATGTAACCTTAAGTCATTGCATTAAGGGTTAAGTTACAAAATACTATAAACACTGCCCTCTATCGAGCGACAGCTTCAAATACCTACAGGCTACAATAAATAATTTTTATTATATCAACTAGATGGCGGTACGTACGAGATAAATGGCAAACAGCATTACAGCAAACAGCAGATGTGGTTGAATATTTCTAACGTTATAAATGCTGTAAATTTATAATATAATATGTTGCCTGCTGTATAATATATTCCCCACGACTAATCTCAGTGGACACAGCTGACTGATGCGAGACCCCCCTCCCACGCCTAATACCTCTGCGTAAGTTCATTCATGCTGACGCATTCTCGTTGCTGGAAAGCTGTGGTCTTGCCATGGTGTAAAGGAAAAATCTCGTAGGAAGCTAAATATCAACTTTTCTACCTACTTTGAGCCAAAATCACCTCCGAAAAGGTGCCGCAGGTGCCATATAGGAGACGTCCCTTTGGATCGCTCTATACTGAACTCGAAAATATCTGAGAGGGTGGGAGGGGAGGGGGGGCTAACTAACGTTATATTATCGAGTGATGGAATTATTTAATGTGGTCACAAAGTCACAATATATATTGGTACCTTGTCACGGTAGGAACGCTCAAAGCAAGGTTAGTACGATAAAGTTCTACAGCGGTTGAAGAATCTGTGTCATCTGATGACGTAAATAATGTAACAAACAAACTTAACGCACTGAATGAAACGTCGGTCAAAACGGCTATGTAAATAGTTTGTGTTTTCCGACCAGTTCAGTGTAGCCGGCACGATCAAAGGGGGAAGCACTGACATGGCAACTAGTTCACCCGGTGTTATGGGCTGACACACAGATCAGAGAAGTATTAGCTATTACTTAGGATTTCTGTGGGCTGACATCACGGACGTTGTGGGTGATGTAGCCAACCGTGTCAGTTTCCATAAAAAAAAAAAAAAAACTTAACAGGTACATACACAGGTATGTACTCGATCGTGTAATTGTCCCGCGCTGTTTATTCGAACTGCTTATTTTTCCTATCGATAAAGCCCTAATGACTGGAGACGTCGTCGCGTCGCCGGCCGCCTGTGTTTACTAATCATTAATATGTTTGGACATGATCTTAAATGAAATATCTTACCCAAACAGAAAACGAGGAATTCACTGAAACTTGAGCTTAGGTAACGAACACGTTTTCCGGGAGAATTTTATTGCTAAAGATATTTAGATACTTATAAAGGGATTCAGGGGGTTGTTCTGTATCCTAAACTGAGTAACTTTTGTTCTATAGCTTTTGGAAATTGGAAAACAAATAATTCACTTTCCCCATACATTTGGAGGTTAGGTCTGCCCTTAAATGTATGGAAAAAGTTATTTTTTTTCCAATTTCCAAAAGCTGTAGAACGGAACATTTTTTTTTCATACTAAACTAAATAATTTTATTTAGTTTTGTAAGGAAAAAAAAAAGTTCACCGTAGAACAAAACGTCATCTAACTTTTTTGCTCCAAATAGGCTCAGGAGTAGGCAATGACAGGAGAGGCTCCTGGTTTGCTTGTTGACCTATAGTCATCAAACACCCTGTATAATAGGCTACAGTGTGGGCCACCGACGTATATAAGGGGGGGGTTTAGGGGGTCCGGACCCCCCCCTTCGACACGCAGTTTACACTAGATATAATGAAATTTCAAACTTCATCCTATACTACAGAGTGTTCGGCACATCACCCGCAAAATTTGTTTGTAGGTAAGTGGGGTCATTTGCAACATTTTGACCTATGATACCTTTTGTCAGATGTCACGTGGTATCGGGATACGTTTTTAACATTGAAAATGTTTATGTTTTCGTTCGAGTATAGTGCCCCGATTTATGAAATTGTGACATTTGCTTGTAGTTTCGCAGATATGAGAGGTATACGCCGATGAATCATATGTCAAAATGTGCGTCTGCCGGAGGGCTTTAAAGTGCAATTTGAATCCCCAAAATCTGTCGGTAACTTTTGAGATTTTCCAAAATTTGTTAAAATTTCAAAAAAAATTCGGCGACTTGGATCGAGAATTTCCCAATGACCTCGCTATTCAAGAAACAGAAAAAATAGTATCTCTGGATTGAATTAAGCTACAGTTTGAGCCATCGTTGGAGGCGGGCGGACAAAAACTGTGGGCGGTAGCGGGTCCCTTACGCGCGAGGTCAGTCTGCGCTCTGTTCACTTTGGAACGATAATTTCCCAATAATTTTTTTTGGAGCTCGCTATCAAAAAACAAAAAAAAAATTTATCTCGGGATTAAATTAAGCTACAGTTTGAGCCATCTTAGGAGGCGGGCGGACAAAAACTGTAGGCGGTAGCGGGTCCCTTACGCGCGAGGTCAGTCTGCGCTCCGTTCACTTTATCGTCAGTTCGATAAAGAATGAATTCCTATTAATTTATTAATTGAAAATGTTTATGTTTTCGTGATCGAGGATAGTGCCCCTGATTTATGAAATTGTGACCTTTGCCTGTAGTTTCGCAGATATGAGAGGTACGTGGATGAGCCATATGTCAAAATGTTCGTCTACCAGAGGGCTTCAAAGTGCAAATTGAATTCCCAAAATCGATCTGTAACTTATTGAGATTTTCCAAAATTTGTCAAAAATTAAAAAAAAATTCGCCGACTTGGATCGAGAATTTCCCAATAATTTTTCTTTGAGCTCGCTATTTAAACAACGGAAAAAATTTAATCTCGCGATTGAATTAAGCTACAGTTTGAGCCATCTTAGGAGGTGGGCGGACAAAAACTGTAGGCGATAGCGGGTCCCTTATGCGCGAGGTCAGTCTGCGCTCCGTTCACTTTATCGTAAGTACGATAAAGAATTAATTCCTATTGGCAAATTTGTAAAATTTTATCGTGTGCTATATTTCTAAATTACATTTTCAATGCCTTTGATAGTTGCGCGTAGTGTGAGATCTGTAGATTTTTTTTTCTTTATTTTTGAAAATTACCAAAATCCCAGTTTTAAACCTTGTAACTTTTTTGTTTATGATTGTATCAGCACGAAATAAAATTTATTGAAGTTTAAGATGTATTCTTGTTCTAGAAAAAATATTATTTGATGAAGCTAATACCATGAAATGGTCCTATGACCTCCCAAAGTTCCGAGAACGAGTAAAAATATGAAAGATTTTTAATTTCTTTTTATTTACTTGCACCAATTGATAGCTTCATTTTCTTTTAAAAAGTTTGCTAGTTTACGCCCTTTCCAACGGTATACCACATGTTATACAAATAATTTACTATGTGGTCTAAATTAGGGACAGAGACAGAACAGGCGTCATGTTTTTACTCGTTCTCGGGACTTTTTATGGTATTAACTTCATCAATAATATTTTTTCTAGAACAGGGATACATCGTAAAATTCAATAAATTTTATTTCGTGCTGATACAATAATAAAAACAAAAAAGTTTAGAGCTGGGATTTTGGTAATTTTCAACAATAAAGAAACAAAAAAATTTTATCTCGATACCACGCGACATCTGACCAAAGCTATCATAGGACTAAATTTTACAAATTACCCTACTTAAAAAAATTTTGTCGGTCGATGTGCCGAACACCCTGTATATACAATTTTTTTTGTCGAATTGGCTGCCACACAATTATAGAACTTTCAGTTATCGGTACCCCTCTAGGCCGAAATACAGAACGACTCAACACGAACACTAGAATCTTATTGCGTTGAGCCGATCCCTATTTCGTCAGAACACCCCCCATGTGGAAGCTATAAATACGTCCCTGGTGTGGGCATTGGGAACATTTTCATACCTACAAAACCACATGAAAATTAATCATTTGTAATACTAAATCCTAAAAAGGCAACAGTTAAACTGGTTATGCACTGAAAATCTTTATAAAAATATAGCTTTAGCCCGCTGCTTTGCTCGCTTGAAATTCTTATTTCAATAGTACAAAGTAAATACGGGCGCTGGCGAAGGCCAAACTGATCAAATAAAGTAAGTAACTAAAGGCGAGGCCGAAGGCCGAGCTGCGTTCAGGTAAATTATAAATCTTCTCGAAGAAAGTAAGTAACCAAGAGCGAGGCCGAAGGCCGACCTACGTTCACGCGAGCAAAGCAATCCTAGCTGTAATAGTTACTTAACTGTATCGACTCGTAACAACTCTTTTACATGGGTTTGCACTTAATTCATCAAATACATATATACCTAACTAAGTAAAATACTCCACATCTTAGCGTTACCGGAACTGAATTTTATTTAGCCTATCCTGTGTCGCGTATAGCTAAATTTGCGTGTACTAAGTTTAATCGAATTTAGATGATCGGTTTTTAAGAGTATGGAGGAACGTACATACACACATACATATAGTTATACATATATATTCGCGCCTCGCCCCGCTGCCCTCCGCCTGTGAAATTTTCGGTTGCATTCGATGATTAAACGAGCTCACACGAAGATGCTTTCCACCTTGCGCGGAAGCCGCGCAAAAAAGCCCGGTTGAGGTGTGAAAGTCACTATTACCGTATCTCCTTCGCAGATTTTAGATTTCAGAAGATGCTCGCAGTATTTCTCGTAACTTCACTCACTCTGGATCACATCACCGTCATTCGTTTATTCTATTCTTCTATATTTGTTAACTGTAAAAGTGAAATAAAGTAATATAATTTTCCATCACTCGATTTAGATTTGCTTTCATAACACCGGGAAAGCCGTTGGGAATTTGCAATTGATACAAATAATATGTTTGTTTTTCCTGTTATTTTCTACTTTTTCCTATCTGTGTTAGGTACACAATATGCATGTATGACTAGAGTTTCCGGTCTTGCACTAAATCTCAATAATGAAAACAGTAGGTACATTCGCACATAATATTATATAGTTTGCGTATAGGTTTCTCTTTTTTTTTTTATGGAAACTGACACGGTTGGTTACATCATCTACTACATCCGCGATGTCAACCCATATAACACTGATGAACTAGGTGCCATGTCAGTGTTTCCCTTTGGTCATGGTACTTAGCGGTATTGTGTAAGCCCAAGCCGGATATTACTTATATGCACTACGTTTAAGACGGAACTTCATACGTTTTTTTAGCCAACGAACGCTTTCAGTATCAGTCAGTCCCAACTACTCCCAATCCAACAGAAAAAATCGTACTGCCAGCATTGAACTAATAAAACAACAAGAAGCGCCATCAGCTTTCCCCTGCGTGTCAAGTCAGGTACTCTAAATTGAACAACTTAGAGTACCTGAGTATCGCAGATAGTAGATAATATATACCTATGTCAAATAAAAAATTAATAAAAATTTCAATCTACTTACTTATAAAAATTAAGCGATAGCGATACGGTTTGGCGTGACATGAATTACATGGCGTCGTCTTATCCGACATTGAACGACACAATTAACGGAAAAACCGGGATCTCTTTCCAGCATACGTATATCCTATTGAAGTACCTCACTATCGGTCTCTGTCAGCCATGCATTTGTGGTGTGAGTGCGTGTGTATCGTGTTCACCGGTGTAGGTTCTCTCGTCTTCCAATCTAACCCTGTCGATCATCTACATACAATATTGTAACTAGTGTTTCAAATGAGTCCATACATGTCTTCCGCCGAGTTAATGTGGTTGTGGTGTAGACTGACAGCTCAGCTGTCACTAAATGACGTGTATATGTGCGAGCAAGACGGGGAGCGTAAAATCGCAAGCACGGATGACCGTGAGCGAGAACGAGATGCCAATAGTTGGTGTTGCAAGGGCGGAAAAAAACTATCTGCATGAAGGAAATTTTCGTGAGTTGTGATTGGAAAACAATTGTATATTGAAGGTATTTTCTTTATTGCTTTGATTTTAGAACGATTTACAGTAATATGTTTATTAGAGTTATACCTAAAAGATAATTAGTACGGTGATAAAATACTAAACAAATACTCGGATGGAAAATTCAAATCGCGTGGTAGCAACCCTAGCAGCAGGAGACCCGAACATTTGTTAGGTAGGAGTTTTGGCCTGATTAATGCGTCTTTAATTTTATTACGTCAATGACTGCCAGCAAACATAATCATGAGCTGTCAGCAGCTTAGAGCAGAGTCGATCGCGATGTATTGAATCAAATTGATTCGATCACAAGCGCGGTCACGAGGGCGACCATATTTATCAGTAATGAATGAGTAATCTGTGCCGATGCAATCCAGTCAGTCAGTGGATGAATTGAATCCACGCCGCACAATCGATCGAGCGAGGAATCAAATCACACAGCAAAGAGCAACACACAACTCACAAGCACCGGCAGGCAGGGAAGCAGGCGGTGACTGGACTGACTGACTTCTCGCTCACTCAGAGAGAGTGAGAAGTTTGAACACCCAAGCGCTTATATTTCGTTTATTATTTATTATATAAATAGTAATTATTTTAAAAGACCTCTCTCTCTCTCTCTTTCTCTCTGGAATTGCATTTCCACCAAGATGGCCTCACTACCTGTCGTGAGTTGTGGCAACCCTGGTGGCTCGGCGCAGCGTAGGTAATTATTTTAAAAACGGGCTCCAGTTAACCGACTCGTCTCCTTCTACTATGGCACCGCTCACGCACGAGTCACGACTCTATCTATCTACAAGGGCGTCTATCTATCTTGCACCCGCTCGGGTCAGTGATTCGATCTCGCGATTGAATAAGTAAGATTCAATCACTTCAGAAATACGTCGCGATCGAATTGAGACATCCAAATTTAGTGAACTTCTATTCACTACAGCACTGTCAAATGACAAACGAAATTCGATAATGTAGTGATGCACCTGGCTTAGTCGATAATGATAAAAATAAACCTTTTGCTGGCTATATTTACTTTTTTTATTGAAAATAAATGAGAATGGGATGTTTTCACAAGTTTTCTTTACTACTACTACTACGCCACTACTACTCTCTTTTTCTTCTCTTTTTGTATCTTTCAATTTCTTCTTCCTTTTATGCATTGTGCCACTATATTTTTTATGTGTAATCCGTGCCTAACGATGCTGGAGGGAAACTTGATTATTTTCTGTATCTTTCTGTATTTTCTTGTCTGTTTGTTTTTGGCCTAATAAATAAAATTTTTTTTTTTATAAAAATGCTTTAAGTATTTGCCCTATACAATCCAGTAATCTGAAAATTCCAATAATCCGGCAACCCCTGCTTTTTAATAGTGCCGGATTACTGAGACTCTACTGTATTATCATTATCAATATCATACGTACTGCCTGCCGCGTCTCAGTGGCCTGTATCGCTCCTCCAGAGCGGAGCAGAACGCACGCATTATTATATTTTGTTTCCTCCAAGGTAAGAACGGATAAAATATTTACAACACAATTTTGTCAACACTGTACAGTTGAATGATGAGTTAGGTTTATTATTTTAATTATACTTTATATAGTTCTGTCTACTAAAATTATTAAAACCAAGAAATGCTTAAAATAAAAAAGTAAGTAAGTAATGGCATCTTCTTTCGTTCTGGCAATTGGCTCCTTTCACTCTTCCCTAAGCTACATAAATTACATTCCAGCCCGGATTGTCAGTCAGCGTGTAAGCGTCCACTGCTGGACATACGCCTCTCCAATTTTCCTCCAGTTCTCCCGGCCTTCAGCCCGGATTAATGCAGTGAAATTAAAGAAGTAAAGTGAAAGCTAAGACAATAAATGTTTTCATATACATCAACGCCCCGCATCAAAGAAATGCCTTGCGCGTGCGTAATGAGTGTGTCTAATGGAGCTCAGAGGAATTACAAGATGGAGTCGTGCGCCTCATGTGTGCCTACTCCTTGAAGGCGGGGTTGCGGAAAGTTGTTGTTGGATCGTTGTAGAGGGGGTTGTCGTTGTCCGCCCACTCGGCGGACTCCATTTCTGTCTTGAAGCGACTGTACTCGCGTCTGTCGTGCAGCTCAGTAAGCAGCTTCCACAGGAGCAACGACAGCAGACCCACGAGAACAGCGCAGGCGATGAACGAACCCACGAACTCTGACAGGCATAAAGGATCATCAATAGACCGTTTGTATTATCTCAGTCATATAATTTTTTGGCGATTGTCTATTTAATATATTTTGGCCAGTGTCAAGTAAGTGAGGATTCATTGTCATATGGGGTCAATTAAAGTAGAGTGAACAAATTTTACAATTAAAACGTCAAATACGCCTTCACGGAAGACACAGGCTTGCTGGTAACTATGGGATAAGTAGATGTAGCACGCATCTTCTACATTCTACCACTCCACTCGTACATCTTATAACAGCAATAACAACGTAGAGATCGTAGGCGCACGTAGAGATCTAGGCACGCATCTCTAATGCAAGAGCTCTGGCGCCCTAGTGCCCAAAAATTATTTCTTTAAACGTTTCCGCTAGCATTGACAGCGAAGCATAGATGCATGTTGCCAAAATCAAAAGTAAAAAAACTATAACTTATGAGATCAGAATCAACTTACTCAAAATACTCTCCTGCTTGGTGCAATCAGGCGCTGTTTGCACAGCAACCAGCACTGACTTATCCACCACTCTGTACTTGAACAGTGCATAGCAAGCAACATTCTCCTCTAGAGTACGACATTCAGTCCAGTCTTCTGAGGAAAGAGCTTCGTAATCAGGACTGTCCAAGCTAGTGACATTGTCAGCGTGAAGATCGTTGGTAAGGGTACAGTTAGATGCGCAATCGGCACCGCTGTCACGGTGACAGGAGACGCATGCATGCAGAAGACCGCAATAAAAGTCTAGGTAGTTGCAGTCTGCACACTGTTCGCAGTATTTGCCAAACGCATCTCCAGTACAACGACATTCGCCACATGAGCATTCTCCGTTACCGGAGCACACCTGCAAATTATACCTGCATGTTATTAAACAATTTAAATGTCGCCAATTTAAACGTAAGAACATTATAAAAAAAAAAATATAGGTATATAAGTGAAACTATTAGCAAATGCGTACCTTGTCATCAAAAGGGTGCTTACACCTTTGGGATGAAGGGCTGCAGTATGTGCCACAATGTGTGCCACTATAGTTCTCTTTACAGATGCATGAGCCACACTTGCAGTTTCCGTTCCCCGAACAGATCCCACCCTCCGACGGGAAGCAGGAGGGGTCCTCGTCGTCACACTCACAAAATCGGCCCGAATATCTACGCTCGTGGCACTGGCACATGGCGCAGACACACGTACCCCGGTCGCTGCACGCAAGGCTGGACTTGGAAGGGTCCATCAAGCACTTCTTGAGGTCTTCTAAGTTGTCGACCACTTGCTCCGAAGGACACTGGCACTCTTGACCCACCCTGCTCATGCAACAACACACGTTTGGAAAGAGTAGGCTACTTGCTGTGGTAAACATGATAATAGGACAGGTTCTATCATAGCGCCTGTACAATTTAACTTTTTTCGACAAACAAATCACAAACAAAATTATTTTGTTGGTTGCTGGGTTGGTCGCTATTCAGCTCATTATTATTGAGTATGTAAAGGGAAATGTTGCATGTCATTTTATGATTTATTTAAGGTAGAGCATATAAAATTTGATATTGAGAATTGTTATCCTGCGCTAGTTCTCGTAAAAGGAAGATTGCTTACCTGCCGGGGTTGCATATGCAGGTGCCCAATTCGTAAGTTCCATTGTTGCTGCAGAGGGGTGAGTTCGGTACAGCGGGATATTTATCTAAGTTAGACTTGCAGTCGCAAATGAGGTTAAGCTTAATGTCTAAGCTCTCTCGATTACCAATAGCTTGTATCTTTATATTGTGTGTGGTATCGGTCAAGTTATTCGGGCAGGAGAGTACTTTCAAGCTTGCTGTAACCTCCACCGACCCGCGATGACGGAACGAGCAAGCGTTATGCTCACAATCGGGGTCAAATTTCAGTTCCATCAGGTCTCTGGGGACATTTTGTGCTATGAACTTGAATGAACGCATGATTGCCTGAAAGAGAAGAAATATATATTATATTATTTCATTGTATAATCAATCAATAATATATCTTATAGAATATAGGCAAAACCGAGTTGCAGTAGAATAGAATAGAATAGAATAATATTTTATTCAGTTGTACACATACATTATATTATTACATTAACATAAATGGAGCTAAATAGTAGGTACAAAAGAAAGGGCGTAGGCGCAGCATATGGCCACTCGAGTGTCTCAAGGGCCGCTTTTTTTAAGCCTAGCCTACATTAATAATAAAATTAAACTAAATCTAAAGAACTTTATACAAAATTAACAACACTAACATATTTACACAATTTTTACAAGTTCTGGGAACCATCCCTGGGACGACGCCCCTTGAGGAAATATATAATTTATAAGTTAGTTTTTAGTTATATTTTTTTTATTTTTTTTTTATTAGTTATATTTGTCTATTTAATTTGATAGGTAGTTATAGTTTATGTAATTTCTGTATGTTTAATTCAATAAAGTTACCTATTAGATAAAAACAAACTATCAAAATATATAAAAACCAAAAATTGTGCCAAGCATCGCGACGGCGAGCGCACGCCTCATTTGAATTGACATGAATAAACCCTATTACAGTCCACGAGCATTCATTTCGAGAGCTGGCTTCAGCGAATCCCGTGTAAGTAAACAACCAGTTGTCAATTTAGCAGGTACATTAGGACTTTTCAAATGGTTACCATTTGAAAAGTCCTGACAAAAATTCAAACAATTAAAAAAACGTCTGGACATTTTACTCAAAAAATGTAATTATAAATCCCACGCGTTGTGTCCCTCGCGCCCATATATGTAGTTTAATAAAAATTGAGGAAGAATTTAACACTTATCTTTTATTTTTATAAGACTAAGCATGTACCTGCTTTATATTTCTTCATTAGATTCTTCATTAGGCAAAGCCGAAAATGAAAAGATAAAAACATGTGCCGACCAGGAGTCGAACTTGGAACTCCGGCTTGAGCCACCGTGTTACCGTTTCGCCATCGGGTCGATGACGTATTCTCTCAAATTTTTTTAACAGTTGCATCTTCTATCGTAGGTCAACTTGCACAATTCTATATTGAATCGTATGCTAAAGCGAGTATATGCTTAATACTAACATATAAAAACAAATATATTTAAAATCCCAAGTCAACTTCTAATGTCCGATGTCAAATACGGCTTTGATGACGACAACATAAGATTCAATATGGATTCGTGCAAGTTGACTGAATGTAGGAGACTGCGTCATTATAGAAGATGCAAGTGTAATGCGGCGAAACGGAAATGCGCTGGCGCCTCAAGGCGGAGTTCCAGGTTCGAATCCTGTTCGGCGCGTATTTTTTCTCTTAATTTTCGCCATTGCCTCTATCTAATGAAGAAACATTTATTTAAAATTTTTGCAAGTAAGTAAAAAGTCAGGACAATGTCCGGACGGAAGGCCAAAAGTCCGAACAAATCCGGACGGAGGGTAACACTACTCCCACTATACAAGTGGTTGCCAAAGTTGGTTGTGTATTCAACAAAACCTAACTGCTACTAAAGCGGCTAAAAATTTTTTCCCGCTGACGATGTCAGAAAATCTAGTCTTCTAACATCCAATATTTCAAATCATGAATGCAATGGTGTATTGCGTTAAAGAGCACGTCGCTAACCTTGTACTCATCCTCGACGAGCTTTACAACCTCCTCCGCTTGCGTAGACAACGGCGCGACCTTGGAGCCCACTATTGCGTGAGAGAGGGCATTATAATCCTTCTTGACTCGCTCCGGGCACACGAATATGACGACGAAGTGGTTCTCTGTGGCGACGTGGTTGAGTAACTGCACGGACGGATAGTCTAGGCCGAGGCTGGCTTCATGGGAGTAATTGCCTTTCTCCATGTAGCAGCGTCCGTCGTGGCGGCGGAATGCTCCCACCATCTTGCCGTCGCCTGCACTGTGGTACATGTCGTCTGTCGTGAGCAATATGAGGCGTGTGGTGTCCTCCCGCCAGCCGATTTCTTCGCGACACACCATTACCTGTAAATCGGTTATGTTTATGTATGGCAAAGCTCAATCTCTGTCCTATAGTGCAAACGGTCTGGGGGTCAAATTCTGTTGTTTTCTGCGTGGAAAAATTTGTGCATAGTTGTAGAATAAAAATCTTCCATGAGTAACTCAAGGTAGAAAATAGATAGATAGAAAATTCTTTATTGCTCCACAAATATTTCCAAAAAATAACACAATGAATACAGGTACATGAGGTGTAAAGAAAGGCGGACTTATCCCTTGAAGCCAACCTTTAGGTGTGTGAAATGTGTAATTAGAGGAATGTACAATAAAAAATTATGAACAAAACAAATTACAGAGAGTCGAGGCTAAATGTAAAAAATGGATACAAAATGTATAAATAAAATTTTAATTACAAGCTAGGACAAAACGCGAGACAGACAGACGCGAGTGGTTCATCTCCAGCAGCGCAGCGTTACGAAACGACACTCGCGGCGAGAAAAGTATATGGAGCGTAGAACGATGTAGTATTAAGCGGGAAGCGGTTGGATTAATATTTAATTTGAGGTTTAACTGCAACGCGCAAGTCTGACGTCTTGCCTTGCCCTTCGACAGCGGTGGCGCGAGCGGTGACAGCCCTGTACTCCTTTCATCAGGCGGTGAGGCAGGTATATGGGACAGAAAAGAAAGGGACTAGGTTAAATGTCATCAAAACTGATTCACAACGCAATTGGCCCAACCAACCAGCGTAAGTGTAGTGCGCGGGACGGATCTTGGCGTGTCGTCGCCGCAGCGGGCGACCCGCCACGCGAATACACTATACAAGTGCGAGGGAGAACACTGACGAACCGCTGCGGCGGCGACACGCCGAGATCCGCCCAGCGCATTATACCGATAATTTAATATTAAAAAAAAAAAAATTCCAATATAAACAAATTTGTAGCGACAATTGGAAAACAAAATGCGGAGACAGAAAACATTGAAGAGCAAAATAAAAAGGCACAATCCTATTTGCGGCTGACCAAACACACTCTAGGGTGCGGAGAGGGATCCCGCTAGAGTTTAAAGAAGAAAGAAGTTCAAAAAAATGAAACCGGCACGAATCAGCGACATGACACGAATCACGATCAATGACATGTTCAGCGCCGACTACGAAATTCGACATCTTCAACTTCACAGTCGATGTAGAGACCTCGGCCCAGAGCTTCCGATCGACTCGAATGTGGTACCAATGGACATGCACGTCGGACGATCATAATAATCAATGATGTCATATCCTACGGAAGATTGCTCTAATTTTGTGGAGGCGGGATCTACATAATGCCTAAAGGCATTCTCTACTAGTCATCCCTGGGATTGTAAGTAAGGTAGATGGGCAGTGCGAAAAACTTAATGAAGAAGAGTAAAATATAAAAAATTGCAATCGGAACAAAAGTATCTTTCTCTTCTGAAATAAACGAAGATGATCGAAAAGGCACGGGTGATATCGCTCTGGCATAATTTATGTAAGAATCTTTCCATTTGATCGCAGGTTGCGTATACATACATACACCCTAGAGCGAAGATCGAATACATCAAACTATTGCTCCACCGTAGTCTATGTGTGTTAGGAAATATGATCACTAAAATTATCGCCGAGATGGATGCCGACACGCAAACTCCCATATTGCTCATGGGCGATTTCAACATGGATCCGCGTCATAAAGAAAATGCTTGGTTATCACTCTGTTTGAAAGAAGAATGCTGACAATGCTTGGAAACACCACGATAGATATTTTTTATTTTTTTTATGAAAACTGACACGGTCGGCTACATCACCTATAACATCCGTGATGTCAGCCCATAACACCGGGTGAACTAAGTGCCATGTCAGTGCTTCCCTTCATTTCATGTCGGCTCCACTGAATTGGACAGAAAACACGAACTATTTACATAGCCATTTCGACCCGACGTTTCATTCAGTGCGGTGGTATCAACCCGGGCGGGATAAACCTTACCACCTAGTAAGGTAAGAAGGAAAGAGACCCATAGTTTTACGTGGAATCCAAACCACGTCCAGCCTCCAACGGTCGAGCGGTCACCCGTCCAAGAACTGACCGCGCTCAGGGTTGCTTAACAACAGTCGACCGACCGCACAACTGAGCAACCGAAGCTGACATCTGCCATATACGAGACATTTGGCTGATGTCTTTCATGTCTTACTTTAGTTAATCATAGGCCTATTATTCATAAGTGGGTAATAAATATATAATAATGTTGAAAGTCTTTTGTATTTTTCATTAAAAAAAAAAATCGAATTCACGAAAAAAAACCTCCAGCGATAGTAGTCTACCCACCCCTCTTTTTTTAAAGAACCTGACAAGGATGTTTCTGTGAAAGTTTCTGATATTTCATAGTAAAATATACTTGGGTCAGTATAACGCCTTGCTAGAGATCAAAGTTACCTGAAGGAGAGCGTCCAGACTTGCCTCGGGGTTGTCAAAGTTCCCATTCGTCTCGACCTGCTCCAGTACACCGGCAAAGTCAATATTGTCTGCCTTCATTAGGGACATGTGGTTTTTGAATGAGTACGTCTTTTTGTGTACACTGAAATAAACAGAGACATTTTATAGCGTTATACAACACAATGTCTCATTTTCAAGTGATAGGTACTAAAACTCACGGTAGGCTGCTGAGCAACTGAGTAGCAAAGTGATCACAGTCTGTGAGCTTTTTACGATTTACTTGAATGTCGAGTGAAAGAAGCAGCAAGTAAATTTAGTATTTAATTACAAATTTAAAAAGCCAAAAATAATTTCCGTTGAGTTTTGGTTTTGCCATATTCGGGTAAGAAGCAGTAACTGCATACATACATAACACACCCTGTATCCCGACAACTGGGGTAAGCAAAGTAGTCGGTGTTGTGCTGCTAGAACTCTTGTAAAATTAAGCACAACACCGACCACCACATTTTGCAAAGTATTAGGACAAGATAACTATCAAACAGCAACTAAGGCAAGAAGACGCACCTGCTACAAGACTCGGTGGAAGGACCGTGCCAAGGTGAGACGCATATAGTATAATTAACCGATTAAAATTAGTTACCTTGTCTAATTATGGAATAACCTATGAGTGTGTGAATTTTTTTTTTATATTTGGGTATCGTTACTAAAGTAAATACATTTATATTGTCTACATATCTTAGCTCCCCTCTTCTTTCTCTTGTCACTCAGTATAATGGGATAACTCAGGAGAAAAAGTGAAGCAAGAATTGACGGCACCTTTTAGTTACAGCAGCTAGCACGGGCGCGCTGCAATCGCCTGTTTTCGACCAGGCTTGGAATTCGTACGATTATTATCGTACTTGTACGATAATTATAACGATCGTATGATGCACGGTCGTAATGCTTCCAAATTCTGTACTGTAATCCAGGGGATGTAAGTAAATAAATCACAGAATAGTTCTTTTTGATTTATAATGTTTCAGTCTGTTTATAATTTACTTGCTTTTTAATTAATAAATTGGTTTAATATTAAATAAATCACAGAACACATGTTTTACATAATTTATCAATTAGTCATCAATTAAGGCGGTGACAAACGCCAAATACGCAAAACATGCAAAAAGTGCGACAAAGAAGGTCCAAAACTGACCAATTGACACACATTCAGAAAATTAAAAAAATACCAACCTCTATTTTGGTTCCTTACCAACAAAGTGCATTGCTGGTTTTTTTAATAATGAGTAAAAGTAAGTAATAAACATAAAATTAAAAATATATAAAAAAAGCATGAATTTTTGAAAATCTGAGTATGTGTGTATTATTACAATTTTACAATACCACCGATTCAAAGGTCACAAAGCTCTGAGAAAACTCTATTCAATTTGTTTTATTATTTTATCCACGAAAGGAGATAAAAATAAAAAACAAAAAACGCCTACATGAAATTATTGACGTAATTCTTCAGTCGGAAGGGTAAAATTTTTGCCTTCGTCAATTTAGCAGGCACTTCAATACTAGATACAATTTTAGTTCCGGGCTCGCTTGCTCGCTCCTGCCCTGCTGCGCCCGCGTGTCGGTCGTCATTTCTGTCTTCTGTGTTTGGATCGAATGGAAAAAATATAGGTAGGTTAGGTATATTTGTACCGTGTGGGATGGTAATTTAAAATAATAGCCCCACTGCATCTCTCCACCGCACGCTGCTACTGAGTTACCGCACCGCACCGCACCCCACCGCACCGTGCCATGCTGCCGCCGCGCGCGCCGCGCGCGCCGGCCGGTACCTATGTTGCTATGATATTTGCCATACATACCTAAATGCCTATCTACCTATTACCTACCTACCTATTTTTATTTTAGTTTTCATCGATAGTCTATTTAGAGGTTTATAAAAAGTGGTAAGTACATGAACTAAAATAATTTGGAAGAAATTACAATAAAATGTTATTTAGGTAAAATAATAAAAAATAAAAAATTAGAATCACGCATCAGTTACATAAGCCACAATCATTTTAATAATTAAAATAATTAATTAATTAATTTTAATTAATTTTAGGTTTTAATTAAAAAAAAAATGTAAAATTTGTACAAAAAGAAATGTGGAAATAAATAAAAAAATAATAAAAAAGCAAAAAAAAAAACATACGAAAGTGGGATTCGAACCCCGAACCATCAACTCTTTAGGCTGAAACCGACAAACTACGCTAAATGTGACTTGAACGTGCGAAGCGAAATTAGCAGTCGCATGGTACATTATGTAGAATTCCCGAATGCTCAAGGTCGTTGGCGTTTGTCACGGCCTTAAGGCGGAAATAACAGTGAACGGTGCCTTCAATTTCGAACACGTCGGTGGGGAAGGGGCGAAGATCTCCGCGAAACTAGTAGGTAGCTGTGAGTCGAGCTCAGCAACAGATACGGAAATTTACGCGAATTATTAAACTCGCTGGTAGCTTAGCACGATAGGGCTTGCCTAACACCCGATAGGTCGTCGTTTCAAATCTTGAAGTAAAAATGTTTTTTTATATCGTGGGCAAATATTTATATATCATGGGAAAGTGGTCAAGTTCGAGTCGAGCTCACGTAAAGAGGGTTCCGTACCATCCCGTTTTCTGTGAGAACTAGAAGGCTTAGGATTTTTTGACGAAACTCCGTCATGAACTTTTGTTTTGGTCTTCTCGAGTTATGACAGATGGATAGATCTCATTGAGACCTGAAGTTTGAGTACCAACACGATGGGTCTAGCACCAGTGGTTCTCGAGTTACGACCAAAATAAAAGTTCATTGTGACAGATAGATAGATCTCACCGAGACCTGAATTTTGAGTACCAACACGACTGGTCTAGCACCAGTGGTTCTCGAGTTATGACCAAAACAAAAGTTACGTGACAGATGGCTAGATCTCACCGAGACTTGAAGTTTGAGTACCAACACGTTGGGTCTAGCACCAGTGGTTCTCGAGTTATGACCAAAACAAAAGTTCATATGACATATTGATAGATCTCATCGAGACCTGAAGTTTGAGTACCAACACGATGGGTCTAGCACCAGTGGTTCTCGAGTTATGACCAAAACAAAAGTTCATGACGAAGTTTCGTCAAAAAATCCTAAGCCTTCTAGTTCTCACAGAAAACGGGATGGTACGGAACCCTCTTTACGCGAGCTCGACTCGAACTTGACCACTTTCCCATGATATATACATATTTGCCCATGATATATAAAAAACAAAGTTAAAAACTTCAAGATTTGAACCGACGACCTATCGGGTCGTAAGCACGCCCGTTCCCGCTGAGCTACACGCCACTTTACTACTGGGGCCAATTTTCGTATCGCTTGCTGGAGCTTGTGCGTCAAAGATTTAGCGCTGTCGCGATCACAGAGCGAACCGACGTACGTCCGATTAGCACAATGACCCGCGCGGGACTGGCGGGGCTCCCGCCCCGAGGCGAGGATCGCACGGACCGCGCGGCGAAATCTGCCGCTTGTACGAAAAATTGGGGTATTTAATTTTATTCATTATGACGCGTTATGTATAAAACATGAAAATACAAAAATAATTCGGCAAAATTGTTGAGAAAAAATATATGTACATTTTTGTCTAAGTCTCGTATTGAAACTATGTCTAATTTTCCAGAACATTCAATTTGAAAGTATGATAATTGATAACCTTATTTTTTTTAAATTTATTTAACACCTTTTCCAAAATAATAAAATTGTTTTGAAACGTAGACTTTGTTAAAGACCAATGCGTAAGATATATTTTTTATAGATTTTTATGTTTTCCAATAGCTCTAACATTTTTTTTAAATTTGACCTATTTCTCAATTTTACCCCTATTCGCGCCTTAATCAATTTGTATCATTTTGTTCAGCGTCCGATAATTTTGTCCCAAAGACCATCATTTTCGACTTCGCGTACGATGATTTTTAGTGACCTCGCGCATCCAACCTTGACTTTGACGTCACTACATGACTTTTCGTCCTATGTAAGTGTCGTCTTTTTTGGCTTCAATCTGTCGGTAACAAATCGCCTAAAGAAACTTCACCGTCCTTTCCTACATCGTGGTCCCACTGATTAGGACCTGGGAATATTTTAAAGTGTGCTTTATAGGAAAGGCAAAGGTTTTAATCCGTACAGCCAGTCCTTCTCATTCGTTCTCGTTAGAAAAATTCATAGCAATCGAAATTTGCAATTTTTTTTTGGGGCCGACCGACCCTGTGGAGTGTCAACGGATGTAAGCGGTTGGGGGGCCGGCTGGCCTTTCCGGAAGCCAAGTACATAATATGTAAGCCTATTAAATATTATATCTATTCTATATCTAATATACTCATATAATGATATCTGTATTAAAGTATTTATGTAGTAAGTATGCGCTTGTAGTCTATTATATTTCTTTACAATCAAAAACTTTGCCACGAAATATTCTTGTTCGCTTATATGTACTTCTCCCACCGTTAGTTAGAATAGAATGTCTTACGCCATTAAGCTCGCCCATTGTGCCTAATGAATTGGTGTTCAATAAAGAATATAAATACATATACATACCTGGAATAAGGCATAGCGGGCTTCTCAATAAAACTGCCCATGCCCATAACCACATTGTTTGTCAACTTAGACAATGTGTTGTAGATGTTTGTCCCTTGAGCTTTCATAGTATTCTTAAACTTATCCATGGAATATGAGTAATCAACCAAATAGTACACATCAAGCGGGTAATCCTGCGCCGGCTTGTAGTAGAAGTGAAACTCCCCGGTCTGTCCCGGTCTAGCGGAAATGTCTATTCTCTGTGGTCGCAGTTGTACCACGGGTTCTTTCTCTCTGAACTCATTATTTTGAACAGTGGTCTGTTTGAATTGGGGATTGATATATGAGTCTTCACACTGGCCCGCATGTGGAGACTGGCACCGTGCACGGTCGTGTTTGTACTGAAAATATATCAAATAACATTTTAGTTTCACTTTTTTTAATACACAATTTTTTTTATGATAACTGACACGGTTGGCTGCATCACCTACAACATCCGTGATGTCAGACCACCGGGTGAACTAGGTGCCATGTCAGTGCTTCCCTTCATTTCATTAGTAGGACTTTGGTTATTTTTTTATTTTATTTTAAAATATACTATTCACAAGTACCTATTTGGTACGCTTCACTCCTCATGGTGTAGTCGGCCATAATGAAATAGAAAATATACTCACAGCGGGACACCACACGCAGCTGGGCGCGCGCATGCACGCAGCGCACGACAAGTGCTCTTCGCACGCGTCCCCCGGCCCCGGACCGCGCGCGTCCCCCCGCGCGCTTGCGCCCCAGCACGCACACAACACCAACAGCAGTACCGCTGCTACCCTCATACTTTATTTATAACCGTAAACTTGCTGCATGTGTGTCAAATAAAATATAAAGTAAAGAGTGAGAATGATAGCTGATGCGACTGCACTGGTTGTGCAGCTCGATGTTTCTGACCAAACGTATAGTTAGTTCATCCTCATGAAAATAATGCTGCACGACTGGTGACAAGAGATTCAGAACACATTCTGTTAATTATGTCGCGCAGCAGAATTCTCGGATGGGCCACACGTTTGGCCTAAAACATCAAGTCATACATCAAAACTGTTTCTAAATATTGTCACTATGACAGAACAAAAGTGTGTTCACTCCTACCCAGGCTAACAAAAACGACAGTTGAATCGATTTCCACTGCAGCGATGAGGAAGTTTGAGGTAAAGCACCACAAACATTACGCATTTTATACTTAAATGTATCGCATGAGTTTTTATGTGGCTTCCTGCTTGCCGCTTGCCTGTAACCATCCAGTTATCCAAAGTTAGGGAAAACCACACGATTGCACATCAGCGCTATGTTTGGACTGAACATTACCTAACTTAAATTTTTTTATTCATACCTCTACTTTACGGACAATTGTTACATCAAAATATAAAAAAATGTGACGATTTCACCAATTCTTTGGAATATCAAGAAAGGATGTGTAATGAATGGCAGACACTATGAATATTTTTTTATGTAGGTACCTACATAATTATATTAGGTTTTTTTACAATATAAATAATTATAATTTAAGTTATAAATATGTTTATAGCTTTACAATAGTATACTATTAAACCTATCTATCTATATACAGGGTGTCCCAGAAACCGACGATAATCCTTTAACAGGAGATAGGGCTGCTAATTACCTCTCAAAATATCTAATTTTAGGTTTAGTAAAAATGGCTTAGTTTTTGAGATATTGTCATTTTTGTAAAAATCCAAAATTTTCTCCCTCAGCTCATTTTTTTAAATGCCACGAGTACAAATGTAAGATTTTCTTAAATCTAGTTTTTGGCAAATATTCCCGAAAAGTAAGGCTTTCACACGGTATAATTTATTTTTTTATGTTTAATCCTGTTTAGCTGAAAAACGACTTAAGAGCCACATGTTAAAAAATTTTCAGCCTCATCCTTTGAGTTTGGCACTTCGCGGTGAAAAAAAAAATTACTACACTAAAGTGGCATTATGCAAAAAAAATACGCCCATCTAATGTAGTTTTTAAAATGGTACATCACTTACCGCTTTGCCCAATAATTTATGAGATATTGTTATTTAACTGCAAAAAGACCTCGGAATTTGATAACTGTTCTACCAACTACGAATTGGAATAAAATAAACACTTGAAGTAAATTGGTCTTTATTAACCTGTTAAAGTAGATGTTCAAATTGTTTACCACCTGCACAAATGCTAGCTCGACATCTTCTCACAAATGCCCGGTTGATGCGTCGAGCATGTACTCGATGCAAGTGCAGATACGTCCACCTATGCTATGTAAATAATTTGTGTTTTCCGTCCAGTTGACTATAGTCGGCACGACCGAAGGGAAGCACTGACGTGGCACCAAGTTCACCCGGTGTTATGGGCTGACATCACGGATGTTGTAGGTGATGTAGCCAACCATGTCAGTTTACATAAAAAAAAACTTTCTGTAATTCTTTCTTTGAGCTCTATCAAGTTTTGCACCGATTTCCCGTAAACTTTTTCTTTTAAGTAGCCCCAATAATAAAGATCTAACGGATTTACATCCGGTGATCTAGACGTCCGGTCTATCTGTGGGGATGCAAGTGGCTAGGAGGCAAGAAGACGTCCGTTGAATAGTAGAGACTTTAAACGGGCGAATTATCTTGAGTTTCTGAAACAGGAGCTTCAGAGCCTTTTAGAAGATGTACCAATTGGCCATACGGAGGTGGTTGCAAAATGATGGCTGCCCAAACCATTACGCTAGAGAAGTGCGTAATTTTTTAGACCAAGCATATCCCCACAGATGGATCGGAGGTGGACGTATCTGCACTTGCATCGAGTACTTGCTCGACGCATCAACCGGGCATTTGTGAGAAGATGTCGAGCTAGCATTTGTGCAGGTTGTAAACAATTTGAACATCTACTTTAACAGGTTAATAAAGACCAATTACTTCAAATGTTTATTTTATTCCAATTCGTAGTTGGTAGAACAGTTATCAAATTCCGAGGTCTTTTTGCAGTTAAATAACAATATCTCATAAACTATTGGGCAAAGCGGTAAGTGATTTACCATTTTAAAAACTACATTAGATGGGCGTATTTTTTTTGCATAATGCCACTTTAGTCTAGTAATTTTTTTTTTCACCGCGAAGGACCAAACTCGAAGGATGAGGCTGAAAATTTTTTAACATGTGGCTCTTAAGTAGTTTTTCAGCTAAACAGGATTAAACATAAAAAAATTAATTATACCGTGTGAAAGCCTTACTTTTCGGAAATATTTGACAAAAACTAGATTTAAGAAAATCTTACATTTGTACTCGTGGCATTTAAAAAAATGAGCTGAGGGAGAAAATTTTGGATTTTTACAAAAATGACAATATCTCAAAAACTAAGCCATTTTTACTAAACCTAAAATTAGATATTCTGAGAGGTAATTAGCAGCCCTATCTCCTGTTAAAGGATTATCGTCGGTTTCTGGGACACCCTGTATAAGGTGTTTCGTTAGTCATGTCATTAACTTCGGGAGGGTTACATGCACACTCATATAAACACTTTACGTAAGAAAAAAACATATGTCTATAGTAGCATTTTTTCTCATAACAAAAAAATAAAATCAAATAAGTAGCTGTAAAAACCAATCATAGTGACCTTGTGACTTACTTACAACAAACAGCTGTTCTGCGTTTGAACATAGTACGGTCATTGACCCTGTACAATGCAAGTTACCTACTGTTACACACAGGTTAATGTTCTAGCAAACATGTTTTGTTAAATTTCTCGAAAAGTAATGCTAAAAACATATAATTTTTTTGCGTAAAGTGTTTATTTGAGTGTGTATGTAACCCTCCCGAAATTAATGACATAACTAACGAAACACCTTACATAGGAAAAAATAAATCCTATTAGATAAAACGATTACTTATAAAGCTGGTCTCTATGCCATAACAATCAATCAAAATAATATATAAATGAACAATTTAATAAATATAAATGTGTAACTATTTCTTTGTTTATAACTTCAATCGTTTGATGTCTTCTAGGCGGAAGTCGGACCTGAAATAAGAAAAATTTTATTTGAAGCAATGTGAAACCTTGTCACAACTTACACTTGGAGCCATATATTTGTGTGCCCATACTAGTATGTTTGAGTGTGTAAACAATAACCAATGGAACATAAAACTATTAATAAATAAATAAATTAGATCTAGATACATAGAAATAATTTATTGCTCCAAAACATTTCACAGAAACAAGCTCTATATATAGTGTACATGAGATGAGGGGCAAAGGTGGACTTATCTCTTACAGGGATTTCTTCCACCTTTGGATGTTTGAGAGTCATATGCTGTGAAATATAAGTAAGTAGTAGCAAAAGATTTGATTGTGGGAATGTAAAATATAATAGCTCTAGGTACAATTCAAAGTATATTATACTAGCTCTAGATACAATTCAAAGTATATATACGAGGGCAATGCTAATTTTCAGTTGGAAAGGAGAGAAACCAAATTGTAATATTTTTTTTTTATGGAAACTGTCACGGTTGGCTACATCACCTACAACATCCGTGATGTCAGCCCATAACACCGGGTGAACTAGGTGCCAAGTCAGTGCTTCCCTTCGGTCGTGCCGGCTATACTGAACTGGACGGCAAACACAAACTATTTACATAGCCGTTTCGACCGACGTTTCATTCAGTGTGGTGGTACCAACGCGGGCGGGTTGAACCCTACCACGTAGTAAGGTAGAAGGTGTGGATCTAAGCTTGCGATGGCTTCACCGAACATATCCGGGCCCATCGGCAGTAGAGGAGGGTATTAATCGAGGCCGGGACTAGCGAGTGGCCACTCTAAATTTCCCGCGCATGCTTCACGTTTCGGCTCGCTTCAAGCCCTCGTCAGCTAGTCTGCGTTGACTAGGACGCGGGGAAACACCAGTCCCGCTCTCGACCTCCCTCTCTCTACCTATCCATATTCTGTAGGATGCTTCCAGTGACGTTTTCGAAGCTCTCTCCATGTATGACCTTAGCGTCGATCTTGGCAGCCCTAGATTCTTGGAGAGACTGTGGACGAATTCGCTGGTAGTCCTCTTGCTCCGACTTCCACAGCGAAGAGATCAGTCTTGAATCTGTTTCTCACAATCCGGTCTACTAGGTTGCAGTACTTGTTAGGTTTGATGTTGTGGTCCTTCGGTATGTTGCTTTCCCATGGAACTGTAAGTTCAACAAGTACTACATATGCTTTGTCGCTTTTGTGAATATGAGTATATCCGGTCTTAATATTGTGGTACAGATTTCAGAAGGCATCTGGTCATGCTTCTCATGTGCCCATCGGCAGTAGAGGAGGGTGTTAATCGAGGCGGGGACTAGCGAGTGGCCACTCTAAATTCCCCGCGCATGCTTCACGTTTCGGCTCGCGTCAAGCCCTCGTCAGCTAGTCTGCGTTGGCTAGGACGCGGGGAAACCACCAGTCCCGCTCGACCTTCCTCTCTCTACCTATCCATATTCTGTAGGATGCTTCCAGTGACGTTTTCGAAGCTCTCTCCATACATGAGCTTAGCGTCGATCTTGGGAGCCCTAGATTCTTGAGGAGACTGTAGAGCGACTTCGCTGGTAGTCCTCTTGCTCCGACTTCCACAGCGAAGAGATCAGTCTTGAATCCGTTTCTCACAATCCGGTCTACTAAGTTGCAGTACTTGTTAAGTTTGATGTTGTGGTCCTTCGGTATGTTACTTTCCCATGGAACTGTAAGTTCAACAAGTACTACATGCTTTGTCGCTTTTGAGAATATGAGTATATCCGGTCTTAATGCTGTGGTACAGATTTCCGAAGGCATTTGGTAATGCTTCTCATGTGTGTCCATCAACAATTCCCAATCCTTTGCTGCTCCCAAAATTGAAGAAGGTTTAGTCCTATCTTTGGGCAGCTTATTGGCTCCAGGTTTCACAAAGTTGACCTTCTGGAAGCCGCTACTGGTTTGCCCTTTCCTGGTCCGTGCAATTGACAGGTTGATGGCCTCTCTGATGATTTGGAGGACTTTATCATGACGGTAGGAATACTGGCCTCGCTCAAGTAGTATTTTGCATCCGCATAACAAATGTTTGGCCGTGCCTACGAACTCCTTACATGACGGGCATAGTCTATTTGTAGATTTCCCCCATCTAACTAGGTTACTCGGGTCGGGGAGAGTAAGCTGGAATGCATTTAAGTAGAACTTAAGCAGCTCAGGGGACCAGTTGTATATTATGGATTTCCACTTCAATGCAGGAGGGATGCAGAAGTCACCCACTGTTAGCCAATCATTCTGCATTTCTAGGTTTAAGGCGTGAAGTTTGAAGCCTTGTTCCATGTCCTCCTGAGCAAAACGTTTCAGTATTTCTTTATCAGACTTTGCTGTTTCTATGCCCAATCCAGATCTATTGGTGCGTGTACCAACTTGGAATGATTTGTAGAAGTCGAGTCTCGATTCCAGTTCATCTGATAGTGATGTGTTGGGTAAGGCTTGAATAGCGCTATCATTGGAGTCTTTGAGTATACATCGTTTGGCTATTCTCGCCTTTTGATAAAATATCGACGGTTTCTTAATGTTCAGTCCAGAGAAGAGAAGTGGACTCTGAACCGTAATAGCATTTGAATGTAACTTTAATCATGTATGTACTAAATAACATTTACACACTGAACTGACAGTACTTAATTTAAGCTGACCAAAAGGAAGCACTACCATGGCACCTAGTTTAAGAAGAAACAAGGCGCAGTAGGTATTGAAGCCGACCAACTATGTCAAGTTTGATAAAAATACAAATGTTGGTAACCTGCGCGCGAGTGCGTGGCGCACCTCGTGCGGCGCGAGGCGCGGCTGCGGCCGCAGCGCTTCCGGCGCGTCCGCCGCGCTCTCCAGCGCGAGCAGCGCGGCGAGCTGCGTGAGCCGCGCGCACCGCTCCCGCGCGCCCCCCGCCCCGCCCCCGCCCGCCCACGCCGCCAGACGCCGCGCGCAGCGCTCCAGCGCCAGACCACCCACCTGCCCACACCACAACTTCATTCATAAGTTCATAACTCATATTCATCGTAAACCGCCCCAACAAATAATGTCAGTTGGGTTAGGTTAGGTCAGATGCCAACATTTCAGGTAACATGCTCAAGGGGACGGAAATGTGCTTTTAACCAGTGATTTATTAAAGTTTGGAAAAATATTATTGTTATCGTGCTATCGGTGAATAAAATGAAACATTCCTGGAGATGGGCACCTCACAATCCCACCTAATAGATGGAAACAATTTCATATAAATTTAAATTGATTGAGAATAAAACAATTTTTTTTTATAAAAAAGAAAATAATAATACAAAAGAAACTAAAATAAAGAGGGGGTCTCACTCTGTTGTAGGTAGTGTTGAGTATGTGTTTCTCCCAGCGCTGCGTGAGGTCGGCCAACAAGGCGGCCATGACGGCGTCGCGTGCGCGCGGCGCCACGCGCTCGCGCAGGTAACCGGAGAGCTCCTCGAGTCGCGCGGGCGTCGCGTCCGCCTCCTCCTCTGCGCCGAGCTCGTCGTCTCGCCGCTCACCTCCGAGTGCGGCCGCTGCATCAGCCCAGGCTTCGACGCGCGCGCGCAACGCCGCCCGGAGCGCCGCCACTCCTAGTGCGTGCGCTGCGCGGAAAGCGCCCGCAGCGCCCGCGAGGTTTGTGAGGCAGGACTCGAGCTTGTCGCTGGCACCGAGCGCCGCCTCCGCCTCGCGTCGCGCCCCCTCCACCAGCCGCTCCACGTACTCCGCACCTACTTCCGCATCGTTTAGGTGCGCCTGCAGAACATTCCAGTTACATTTATAGAAAAAAAAAACAATTCACTTAAAAACAAATCCAAAAAAAGTATGGTAGAGCCGCGCTAAATACGGTCTGATCCGATGATCGTGGTAATCCGAATGATAGGAAATTCCCAAATTGGCCTACACCCGCGACCGCCTCAATATTGTTTTACCTTGCTTCCTTAGTTCGCCTGCACTGCTAGCCCTGAGCATGTATGCTCAGGGCTAGCAATATACCATATTATGCATAGCGAGAGTATTTTGCGTAATTTAGTTTAACTCGCATAAACATAATCATGGCATCACAATCAAGTCGTAAACATGGAACATTGACTTTATGCATGTAATTGATGCACAAATACGAGTATGTGATAGTTTAGTGTATGGATAAAATATAAAACACACACAAAAATACTTTGTTTTATTTTTCACCCACATATTATAACAGGTCCCATATTATAATCTGAATACTCCATTAATTCGAACCCCCGTATTTTTAGGGTTTCAGATTAGCACGGCTCTATTGTAGTGAAAAATACAGAATTAAATATGTATTTATAATTAAATACATTAGCTAGTGTTCATTATTGAATATTGTAGGTAAGAGCGTTCTGAGTTCACAATTTTTTCCCCTTAAAGGGCTAACCTCATAGGGCCATAGTTTGAAGTTCAAAAGAGAAGAAAGTAAGCAGAAAACTGCCACAAAAGACAACACTAAGCAGAACGTTAATTTCCATTCATATAATTTTTTTTTAATACTTTCTATCTGCAATTAGCGTGTACTATAAGCAGAACTTTTTTTTTAGTTATTGCTATTTTTATCATTCTAACAAAGAATTCTACTTTTCAACATACACTTGTCCTAGTTTTTAGTTTTCCCTACCCCGTACGGATGCCCATTGGGTAAACTCCGGGATAGGCGATATAGTCCCAACATTTCCTCCGTGGTCCCAACCTGTGGACCTGATCACCGGAAGTTCACCCGGTGTTATGGGCTGACATCACGTATGTTGTAGGTGATGTAGAGAACCGTGTCAGTTTCCATAAAAAAAAAAAACTGAACCCGTCAGTCTAGAACTATATATGCCTACAACGTCTGTGTGTCGGTCCATCCATCCGTCCGATGGCTGTATTTTTGGAACCGTAATAGCTAGCCGGTTGAATTTTTCACAGATTATTATTTAAAAAAATCTAAAAACTGAAAATGAAGGGGTCCCCATACAGTTTTTTTAATTTTTTTTTGTGGTGCAGAAAACTCGGTGCGCGAGTCCAACTCGCACTTGGCCGGTTTTTAGATTTGTGGCTAATGTGGGTGGCTACCAGCAGCAATGCAGTTGACTGGCAGTACACTCACAAGGAAGGTGGCGCGCTGGGCGTCGTGGTCGCGCGTGAGGCGCGCGCCGAGCGCGGCGGGCAGGTCTAGCGGGGCGGGGGCGGCGAGCACGTCCGAGGCGGGCGGCGGCGGCGGGGGAGGCGGCGAGCGGAGCGCGCGCCGCAACGCCTCGCACGTCTCGCCCTCTAGCCGCGCGCAGCACTCGTTCAAGAGCGCGCAAGCGCCATCCACGCTGCCCGTCGATACTGCACGTCTGCACATCATGTGCTAGTTATAATGACATTAAATAATATAATATGTCACTGTATCTTCATCAATTCTATGTTTATACGTTAATTTCTTTTGTAAAATATGTGTGATGAATAAATAATATACGTAACGTAGTGTAACGAGGCAATCTGCCGACGCACCAAAGTAGTCGATATTGGATACCAGGTGGCTAAGCTCAAGTGGCAGTGGGCTGGGCACGTCACCCGAAGAGACAACGACCGTTGGAGTAACCGTGTCCTACACTGGCGGCCATGGACAGGAAAAAGTCGGCGGAAAGCAGTGGTTCCGTACCGCTGCAGGCCGAGAGGACTGGAGGAAAACTGGAGAGGCGTATGTCCAGCAGTGGACGCTTACACGCTGACTGACTGACATACATACACATACATAGCGTCACACCTGTTACCCGGTGGGGTAGGCAGAGACAACGGATCTCCACGTGCCACGATCCTGACACACCTCTACCGCCTCTTCCACTCCCATAATGCTCTTTATGCATGCTCGTCGGTTACGGGTACTACACACTCGACCCGTTTTGAGCAAGACAAATTAAGATTTTTCTTCATCTTAATTTGTCCGTACAGTTATTCTCTTCCTAACCCTAACCTAACGTAATTGATCTTCTGACAAAACTGTAGGTCCCTTCCCCCTTATCTTGCTAGGTGGTAGGGTTTGACCCGACCGGATTGGTACCACCGCATTAAAAAAAATCGAATCGGTTGAAGTGGCTATATAAAATGGTTCGTGTTTTCTGTTCAGTTTAGTGTAGCATGCACGACCAGAAAGCACTGATACTAGTACCAAGAGTGTCACCTGATGCACTTGCGAGCGATGAAGAAGACGTCGTCCACCAGGCTGCTGGTGAGCTGGCCGTCCACCGGCGCCGCCAGTCGCAGCGCCTTCGCCACACTCTCCTCCAAGAAATATCTGCAGAATTATTTAACAGTAGGTACATATTGATGGTTTCATCTTCAATTAGGCCTCAGGCTATCATACATTACTGAAACTGAACTGAACGAAAAGTAATGCCGTACAAATGTAACTAAGCACAAGCAGCTGCCAAACATCTCCTTACCATTAACTGACAAATTTTAATCATTGTCAATCGAGTCCAAAATCTTGCTCTCTAAGTGCATCATACAACCCATCTGAATCTATGGAATTCAACTGTGTGCAACGGCCGCAAAATTACCAAATAAACAGATTTTCATTTCTGAATTATACAAAGGTAATCCAAAATAACTCATGAAACCCTTAAAAATTCCCTCAACATTGCAATGGTACACGAATTGACCAGCAAAACAGTCAAGAACTACAAATTACGGACAGACTGCAGGCCCCTTCCCTTCTTACTTTACTAGGTGGTAGGGTTTATCCCGGCCGGGTTGGTACCACCGCACTGAACGAAACGTCGGTCGAAGCGGCTATGTAAATAGTTCGTGTTTAGCTGACATGAAATGAAGGGAAGCAATGACATGGCACCTAGTTCACCCGGTGTTATGGGCTGACATCACGAATGTTGTAGGTGATGTAGCCAACCATGTTGGTATCCATAAAAAAAAATTACAAAAAAAAAGATAAAATCCAAACAACCTGATGAAATACCTCAACAAGGAGAAATATGGTCAACAACAAATACCAGAGGATAACAGAGAGAGATGTTTGCTTGTTTGCCCAAGCAAGACATTGTAGGACAGGACATATTAGCTATTGTCCTGTACAAAAAGGAACAGATTGTAATGTAAAATCAAAGGAAGTGTGGTTAGTAGCAAGAATTTGGATAGGGACACGGGGTTATATAGGTACAAAAGCAATCCTCCCTGATTAGATGACGTGAATTACATAATGCAGAGTGAATTTGTTTCCGTTTGTCACGGCAGTTGATAGAGCAGTGTAGGTATCAATGAGTCAACCCAGAGAGTTCAGATAAATGGGTTTTGTTCATCAGAGCAGTTTATGTGGTTGTGGGATGACTGAAAAAAAAAACAACCAAACAGTCATTTATTTTTTCCCAGTTGGACTTATGAGTAATGTAATAATGAGTGCAAAGCAAAATGTATACATGTTTAAAAGCATGTAACTCAATCATCTGTAAGTATCAGATTATTATTTCTGTTATTTGTTGGACTTGTAATCAACAATTTATTATGTCAGCCAGGTTGTGACTAATAGGTTTCATATTTACACATTGAGCAAAAACCTGATGTTCTGATAATAAGTACGAGTACTGACCGTTCGAGTGCAAGATAGTGTGCCAGTATATCCTGCGCGGTGCGGTTCAGATCGCAGCCCAGGATCAGCTGCTCCAGAGCTTGCGTCTGCTTCTCCCGCGCGTCTGCCTCCAAGCTCTCGCAGTCACTCTGTACCAAAATCTAAAGTCAGCTGTCGCTGAGAAGTTGAGCAGCAGCTGAACTCAACAATGTAAACTCAAGCAATTGAATACATCGATTGAGAGCATCCAAATACATAAATATGACTAGAACATCTTTATGTATTTCAGTATTCTTTTCAGTATTCAGATGAAAAAGGTATGTTGTTAAATATTATAAAAGGAGCTCAGTAAAGTAAGATTGTAAGGTTTGGCCAAAATAAGCTTTCACGTGAGATAATTATTTTTTCAAAATGGAAATAGCACAACCATGTGGCATACATGTAGAAAAAAATATTGTGAGGTGTTTTGAGCGAGGGACAAAGCCAACAAGAACAAGCACCGTGAGTGAACATCAATCTCGATAACTATGGAGATGCAACAGTGTGACATTGAATTACCTGAACCTTCCGACGTAGGAACTGGAAGTACATGTGAATGCGCGAATGCACCATGGAGAGCTCGGTGAGGAGAGGGTCTAGTGCGAGGGTATCGGGGGCGGGGGTGGAGGCGGGGGCGCGGCGCGGGTCGCGCGGCACCGACGGCAGGCGACGCACGCGCGCCAACTCCGTCACGAGGCGCCCTGCCGCCGAGCAAACTGCCGGCTGCAAATTAGGACATTGGTTGGCAAAAGTTTAAAAGTATTCGCTTACTTAAATGACTCACTAGCTTCGGCCTGCAACTCCGACTCACAGCTCTAGTTAAAATGGATATTGATGGCCTAGCGCGCTGAGTCTGAGGTGACACGTCCATAAACCACCGAGTATTTCTTCAAACATGTGTCGTACATCAATCTTCCAGCTATGTTCGATGTTCGAAAGTGTGTTGGTTACAGGATATTGTGTTCGAGGTGTCGATATAAAAATAATACCAATCCATCTCATTACTCTTTTCATTCATTGACTGATGTGAAATTGACGTCACCACCATGAATAATGCATTAAGTTCACGGAAGCTGACTCGCTGGCAACATGCTGTCAGCCGCTTACAGAGGGTTCCTGACGAGAACAGACCGGCATGATGGTCGCAATACCTGCAGCGAGAGCAGGCCGCGCGCGAGCCGGCCGCCCGCGCCGCCGGCCGCGCTGGCGCTGCGCAGGCGCTCCACGCCCGCGCACGCCGCCTCCAACAGCCGGGTGAACGCGTCCGCGAACAGCGTCGGCTCTTCTGACCGCAGATCCACGGCGGATGGGTAGCAGCGTTTTGTCGCAGTCTTCACCTGTGGCATACACATATGTAATCAGTATAGTAATGAACTTATAATAGTATATCTAGATAGATAAGGCAGGTTTCTAAAAATAAAGGACTTCTAACATTTTCACTCATGACATAAGATGATAAGGTGAGCCATAACACCATTTTGTTCCGTGTGGGGCCGGTACTTTAAAAGAATAGCCCCACTGCCTCACCGCCCGCTGACTTTGTCAGCCTCGATAGCTCAGTGGTGCAGACAGTCAACTGTCGCTATGGAATGTTAAGCAACGCTGGGTGCGGTCAGTACTTGGATGGGTGACCGCTGACCGTTGGAGGCTGACCGAGGTTCGGATTCCTCGTAAAACTGTAGGTCCCTTCCCTCCTAATCTTACTTGGTGGTAGCGTTTAACCCGCCCGGGTTGCTACCACCGCACTGAATGAAACGTCGGTCGAAACGGCTATGTAAATAGTTTGTGTTTTCCGACCAGTTCAGTGTAGCCGGCACGATCAAAGGGGGAAGCACTGACATGGCACCTAGGTCACCCGGTGTTAAAAAAAAAATTAACTGCATGTCTCCCCGTGTATGTCGTAAAATGCGACTAAGGAATATGACTCCCTTCTTATATTACCGTACTGTATGAAAGGTCCGTCGAAACGGCTATGTAAATAGTTTGTGTTTTCCATCCAGTTCAGTGTAGCCGGCACGACCGAAGGGAAGCACTGACGTGGCACCAAGTTCACTCGGTGTTATGGGCTGACATCACAGATGTTGTAGGTGATGTAGCCAACCGTGTCAGTTTCCATATTTTTTTTTTTAACACAACCATCAGTCATTGTGAAATCAGTTTGTTAGCTCCTTTGGTCGATGAAATGTTTTTTCGGGAGAGATGCATGAGAAATGATCATCTAGCTAGATGATGCTGATAGATCAGTTCTCACATAACGATATTCATTCAGGCCTGTAAATATTTCTTAAACCTGGCTTTATTCAGTGCGGCTGTACCAATCCAGACTGAAGTGTAATCAAATACTTTTCTAAAATGATAGTAAGGTTTAGTAAGTAGAAATAACCTGTTAAGTTGACTTATAATATCGGTGTGCTTAATAGACATCATTGTAAAGATAGCCATGAAGCATCGAGATATATTACTGGAGAGAGGTAACAGAGAATGTTCCAAAGAAAATGGGAAGTTAGTAGGTACCAAATGTTGGAAACAACATACATAATCTGGATGAGTAGAGGGGAAAAGAGCAGGAGGTTGGTAATGTGCAATGTACTAGCTAGCTAACACCACAGACTAGTTATTTAGATGCAAACTTAAAAGCTCACACAAAAGGTTGCCATCTGTCATCTTCCCGCTATCTACTTACAGTGGGGTCCGACTCCCGGTGTATGTTCTGTGAAGGCATTGCCAAACATATTCTAGAATTTTCCCTTTAGAGTCAAGAGAAATGTTCATAACAAATACAAAAACTGGCTGTGGGCAAGATATAACAAATTTACCTGTTCAGCAAGGTAGGTGGCCAGAAGAGTAACGCCCTCATCGTGCAGTCCCAAGAGAGGAAATATTTTGAAAAACCGTTCCACCCCAGCAGCGTCATCTTTCTTGACAGCTTCTTCAAACCTGTCAGACATGTTTAATATTGAAACATAAACGTCACAAAACTGTACTTCGTATGAATTATGAATCACACTTGAAATATTGACGCAGTGGATTTGTACAAAATTTGATGATTAAAATTTTTTTATTTTAATTTTTTTTATTGCTTCCGAACTGGGTGGCTGTGCCCGAGGTCGAAGCCTCAGGAACATGCCATGAAAACTGTACTATTGTACATAGGCCTACCTATATAATACAATTCAAAGACATCATAGAATTTCCTACATCCTTATAAAAGTGGAGCTACCCCGTGAAACCTTGCTAAAGGCAGGTTTGCTCGCAATGTGGAGCATTCATTCAGCAAGTTAGTGAATGTGACAAAGATTTACACACATGTATCGGAGTGTACCTCTGCGTGACCTGTTGTCGCAGGTGTGCGGCGGCGCGCGTCATGGTCTCTCGCGAGTGATCAGCGCCCCGGGCGCGAGCCGCCTCTAAGCTGCTCGGCTCCATGGCCAGGAAACGCGCCACGTGCGCCGCTCCTAAACATCGAGTCTACACTCACTGTTACTGCTCAGGTGCCAGAGGGCTGTGGTTCAAATCTCGGTTTGCACTAATGAGACAATTATTATTATTTGCTAGTAGGGTGTGTGCATCGGGCTTCACTGTCCCTGTGACCTTTTCAGATCTATTGTAACAAATAAGATAATTGAAATGAATAATGTATTAAATAATTTAGTTTTATGTATATGTGTGTGTAAATCGTTAATAAATATCTTTTCATTTCTTCAGTTTTAGCAATTTGACAATGAAAAGGAAATGGTCAGGGACATTTGATGATTAATTTGTGTCTTTTTATACTACTGCAAAGCGAAAAGGACTGTGTAATGTATTTTCGTAATTTTTACTGGACCTGTTTCATAGTTGTGTTCGCGAATGGCGGCCTCCACACCGCGCGCACACAACTGTAGGTCAACCAGGTCGTGTACGCGGCGCTGGCATTCCGCCACGCGACTCTGCGCACACAAAGTAGATTATTAGTTAAATGAAAAGAAAATAACCTTTAAGGGTCGGTACAACATCATCTTAACTCTAGAAATATATATCTAAAAGAGTAAATTAGGTAATTTATTAAAAAATTATTTCATTTTTCTAATTAAAAAAAATATATAAAGCGAGTATGTGCTTAGTACTAACATAAACATAAAATATTATTTAAAAAAAAATTATAACTTGGTGGTCTAGCTGCATTTTAATTGCGGGCAGATGCCTATGAGTATTGTATTTTGGAATGGCACAGCACATATTTTTTAAACTGCAAAATCACTGAGCAGTCTGAGTAGGAGTACTGACCCGAGCAAGGTCGAGTCGGCGCACTTTAGCACTGACACTCTCTGCGAGCGTGGACGTGTGTGAGATCATATCAGCGAGTTGGCCCGCATCGCTCTGCACGGTCGCCAGGCTCGAGTACGCACGACTGACGGAGCGCAGCTTGCCTCCGAGGTGGCAGTGTCGCTGCAGGATCGATTCGAGCGCACTGTGAACCTCTTCCTGAAATAAAAAAATTTTACTTTTAATCTTAAACTTACACTTAACAGAACAGGTGTCTTACGCCGTCTGAAAAAAAAAATTATGAACACCTCTAGCAAATTTAGCATGGTTGTAATCATTACAAAATTTCCCACAAAGTTATCTAAGTATACCGTACACTCACCTTTGTTTTATTCCAAATTTTGAGATGAACATTGCACTTCACATAATATGGTGTGTGAGGTTAGGGTTTTGTTTTTATGATTTTTTATCCATTCACAAGTGAATGGATAAAAACCTCCAATAATAACACATTGACTTCATAAATGTTGTCTTCCTTCGAATTTTTACACAAAACGTGAGTGTTTTTAATATTTATTATTATATATACATATATATAAACTTTCTACACAAAAATAATAGACTAATGACTAAAAACACAAAAAATCATCTTTATTTGATGCTGCGGAGCATCGAATACACGCGCGAACTCGACTCACCAAGTCCCGAAAACAACTGTAGAGTCCGTTAATGTTTTTGCTCTAGGCTACTGCCTAGTTAATCAGTTCAAGTAGGGCATATCTTCACTTTTATTAGAAGTATAATGAGCCTTATCCCAATATTCAAAGAGTGTGTATTTCAATGGCGAAAGTCGGCCGCTCTGTGGTTTTGAAAATTGGAATGCAACTTTTCAGTCAACTTTCGGTGCCATACCAATTTTGGAACGGCGACGCGTGAGCAGTTAAGTTGAGACTGCACTGGTGGCAGCAGAGTGGCACTAATTAGTTAATAAAATTAGTTTGCCGCACCGCACAGTACCGTAGCAGCGTAGTGTGGTTTACTAAAGTTTCATACAAAGAATATTTTGAGGCACAGTGCCTCGCAGCTCCGCTGCAGTGCAGTGCCGCGTGAGTGCGGTCGGACCTGAATTGCTGACCTGGAGAACAAGATTGGAGTCTCAAGTACAGCCAATTTTACCCTCGAAGCGATGCCGATTTGGCTTGACGGCGGCTAATTATTTACGGAATTTTTCTGCAATTTGAGGATGGGATATACATTAATCATCTATCTAAAGAGCTCTCTCATTCTAATAAGAAAAATTCACTGAAATAATACTAGACAAAAACCCACGCGGATACAGATGGCAGCCGGCTGCGTTAGTAATACCTGCTTCGCGCGGAGCAGTTATTACAGCACGGAGGACTTACGAAATACCTGCTCTACGCACAGCAGTTGGGAGCTGGCAGGTTAAGTACTTAACAGTAATTTTGTCACTGCAGATGTGATGGTTTAGCTGGTCGACGCAGTTTTTGCCCATATCTCAGCTGTTACTCTATAGAGTGATTTATACTGGCTAGTGCGTTGTAATAATTTATGGAAGGTTAGTGTAATCTAGACGTGTACTTACCTCTTCATGTTCTATTTCGCTGAGCGCTCTGCGATAACCCTCCTCTGTTGAGACGTCGTATTTTTCCACTAGGTTCGCGATAGACATGCTTCTTTCAGAGACCGACAAGCAATCGATGCAAAGAGTCGAGAGAAACTAATATCTACGTTACGATGCTGTTATTTTCTGGCTATCACTCACAAATTGCTGAATTATAGACCCAAACCTAGATTGGTATCACGCTACTCAGTGGCTCTCCTTGACTGACGTCCTTTTGTTCACTTTTGTTGTCTTATTTTTTTGTAAATCCCTATCACAGTCAGTGCTCTCATAAATTGGTTTTTAATTTTAAATTCAGCATATCTATTTTTCTTTCAGTTCCATCCACTCCACTATAACATAAACACTACCGTTAGCAAGTGTAGCAAAGAAATAAAATATTATATTCTAACTAAGTGAACTGAAGTGACAGCCAACACCAACCAACACTGCAATTTTTTTTTTTTTGTTGTTTTATCCCTTTTTTGGGGATAGGCAAAGGTATTATACCATGCAGCCTTGTCTGTTGTTATTCTTTAAATTTTATTTATATATCGCCAATTGTTGAAATAATGAAATGGTAAATGGATGGAAAACAGTCTGTGTTGGCAAGTAAATCTTGAGTGACGCGCGCAAAGAATATAATACTACTGACGCGCGGAATATTGTCAGGTGTTTTATAAATTTTCATTAATCTATCTATTAGCGAATGTCGTTGAAGGTCAAAAGTAAATTCTTTGAAGACTGCCAACCACAGATTACTAATAACTGCCAACTGCCAAGAATACCGGTGCGCCACCTGAAAGCCATTGTCGTGCCTGCTGTTCCTGCGATCCTGCGGAACCACTCCTTGAAGGGATAAATAAATGATGTTTTGGTGGTTTAAAAAAAAAATAACCAGGGTTAATATATAGAAGAGGCGTCGCGTAGCGACGCATCTTCTATATATTAACCCTAACCTAATTTTGAGGCGGTGCATGTCGTTTTTGTTACAAGTTTGTATTTCCGAAAATAATTCTTAGGTGGTTATAAAAAAAACTAAACACCCTAAAACAATTTAAACACCGTAACATTGCATAGAAAAGAAAAAAAGCAAAAAAAAAACAAAAAGATTCGGTGGGATTCGAACCCATGGTCCAAAAAAAGCAAACCCTACAAGTACCAAACGAATATCGTGAACGTCTTGTCGTGGCTTTTCGTTTAAGATCTGGTCACATTCCTTTAAATAAATTTGGTTTTTTAATGAAAAAGGTATCATCTCCAAATTGTGATCTATGCGGAGTTCCTGAAGATGTATATCATATTTTGACCGAATGTGCAAGGGGAAATTTAGTTAGGAAACATTTGAATTATGGGCGATTCTGTTTAGGTCCATATATAGATAATTTGGCTCATCCAGCATCCGAGGGTGCTGCGAAGTTGTTTATAATGTATAATGTTATTATGAAAGAAAGAGCTGCTCGCTCGAATTAGTTTGGTTAGTTTTTAAGTTGTTGTTGTCTATTATTTTATTGTGTTATGTTTGTTGTTGTATGAAGAGGGTTGGCATTTTCATTTAATGAAACAAACCCTTTAATAAATGAAAAAAAAAAAAAAAAAAAAATATCGGCTTCTATTGGTTCGCTCCGGGCGAAGGAGTAGGATCGCAGGAACAGCAGGCACGACAATGGCTTTCAAGTGTCGTACGCCCAAGAATACTCTTTCTTTGGTGTCAAGTGAGTGACGCGCCAGCGCCACCTTGTCGTCGCACTCCTTTATTCCCTAAATTCCTAGTCTGTGCTGTGACACATTTACTCAACCAAACTCCAAAGAGTAAATGTATTATTTACTCTTGCTGCTTGGGGGCTTTTCGTTCTTGGTCGTGCGTGCGTGTGTTGTGTGCCTCATCCATTCATGCCCTTGTAAAATATTGTAATGCTGAGTATTTGGCTGTGAGGAGCTGTGTGGTGAGTGGTGATGTAGACAGACGGACAAGTTGAATAACACATCGGGCAGATAGATTCTTGAATGTAGGTGGGACTAATTTCTTAATCGAGGCGGTGCTACGCCCCGATTGGCATATCTCCATCTTCTCCGAGGCTCTTGATACTCTACAAAGGTAAACAGTAGTATAAATTACAACAGAACATTATCCTTGAGAGTAATTTCGTGAATTGTGTCAAGAAGGTCAACGTTATTCCCACTGGTATACATAGTTTCGAGTATTTTCGTACAAACTTCGATAAATAAAATCGTAAACAGTACCTACTACATAACATTCACCATAGGATACATGTTCACGTTACCTACATACATTGTGCCCATACTCCAATACCGTTTAAACCCATAAGTCACAAAGAAATCAATCAATATTTTTCAAATACTTACAATCACTTTCAGAAGTTTACCAGAATATTTCAAGCTCATGCACTCATAGTTGAAGGTTTCTTGGTGTTGTAAATCTCGATTAAGACACTTCAGTTTCTTGGGAACGTGGGAACTGCCCATGGAGTTGTTGTTCGAACTCGTTCTCAGCGCTTAAGCCCGCTCCAATGCAGGCCTTTTGCGCGTCCTACGGCCTTACTCCAACCAGCCGAGTTCTTCCAGGAGGCGTCACACTCTTAGGGTCTTGGCACGCCTCTCGAAGTGTAGTAGGGCCTCCCAGCTCCTTCGCCCTTATGTCTGTCAACTCCTCGCACTCCAGCAGCAAGTGGGTGGGTGTCTCGTCCGCCTGCAGGCATGCTCTGCACAGTGGACTGTCCGTTACTCCAATTACATAGAGGTGTCTATTAAATGTACAGTGACCACTGCCCATGGAGTGTGCAAGCGACCAAGAAGAGTGCTCCACTTCTTGAAAGAGCTCGGGTGGCTGGAGTAGCACTACCCGGGCGCCAACGTAAAACGGACCGTCTTGAGGTCTCAGTGCGGAGAATGGCCCACCCGCCTTCCCAAGAGGCTGGGCAGTAAATAAACAAAGAAGACTTAAGACAAGAGGAATAAATTATGAATTTAGGGTTTAAACTATTTAATCGCTCACATGTCGCCGTTACAAAATTGGAACTGCACTGAAAGGTGATCGAAACTTCGTGTTCCAATTTTGAAACGGCGGAGCGGCTACTTTCAGCATTGAAATACATTACTTATACACATACATTACAAAAAAAAAAAAAAAAAAACGGCTGTGGTTCCAAAGGGAACAACTTTCTTTCAACTAACTGGTACGATAGGCGTGTAATTTAGGCTTTTACGATTCCTACGATGTAATATATCCCTAACCTGTCAATTGCACGGACCAGGAAAGGGCAAACCAGTAGCGCCTTCCAGAAGGTCAACTTTGTGAAACCTGGAGCCAATAAGCTGCCCAAAGATAGGACTAAACCTTCTTAAATTTTGGGACCAGCAAAGGATTGGGAATTGTTGATGGAAACACATGAGAAGCATTACCAAATGCCTTCGGAAATCTGTACCACAGCATTAAGACCGGATATACTCATATTCTCAAAAGCGACAAAGCATGTAGTACTTGTTGAACTTACAGTTCCATGGGAAAGCAACATACCGAAGGACCACAACATCAAACTTAACAAGTACTGCAACTTAGTAGACCGGATTGTGAGAAACGGATTCAAGACTGATCTCTTCGCTGTGGAAGTCGGAGCAAGAGGACTACCAGCGAAGTCGCTCTACAGTCTCTTCAAGAATCTAGGGCTATTGGTCAGACATGGCAACTCCCTAGAGTGTTTTTATAAGCTGGAGGCGCGGAGGGAGTGTAGCCCCCATCCGCCAAATTTCCAAGTTCTTGTTTAATTTTTGGAAGCACTTTTAGCTGAAGTAGGTATTGATATTTTTCAAGATGTGTGAAAATGTTTTGTGTCAGATTGACTCGGTGTGGGGTTGGGCTTCGCCCCCGCTGCGCCTGCAGCTGGGAAACCTCCGCGCTCACAAGAGGTACATAAAAGATATCTATATACTCGTCGTATTATAATATACAGCTTCACAGATATCAGCTCTTTTAGCTTACTCAATTAATTCTGCAGGCAGTCTTGTCCATCAACAGCTACATTTTTTTAATGTAGAGTATGGGTGGCTGAGTCAGAGGGGCCAAAGCACATGCTCCAACCAGCCAATTTCACCTCTGAGAAGTTGGGTGCCATATCGGAGACTTCCCTTTGGATTGCTGGCTATACTGGCTGGACTAGATGAGAACACAACCGAGGCTGCTAGCTGTGCGGCCATTTTACAGCCCCTCTGACTCAGCCACCTATTCCGGATAAAAAAAAAGTATGGTGGTATCAACCGAGTCGGCTACAATTTGCGCCTACCACCTAGTCAGGGGCAAGGGGAATACATGTTTATTTTATTTATTTATTTATTTAATTAATATGCTTTATTATTCAATATAAATTCTATAACAAATGCCTTATGGACTTATTGCCTAAGGCAATCTCTGCTGGTCAACCACCCTATTACAACATTTATTGTGGGTATTTAAAGAAAACACACTTTATTAATAACATGTTAATAAATTAATGAAAAAAAAACAAAAAAGACAACTTGGACGTCTAAAATAACACTATAATAATATACATACATGAACATAGATAAAACTAAACTGCATATTAATACATAGAGACAGACTTATATAAGTATATTAAATAACGTAAATACTCCTACAGTATGTATGCAATTATATAAAATAAATAGTGTTTTCTGTCCAGTTCACTGGAACATGTACGAACATGAGTATTGGCATGGCGCCTTGTTCTAGCAAGATCAAATAGTAGGTTAATTAATAGCCTTTCCCTAGCGATATCAGTCCGCCTTCAAGCTGGACTGGCACCTTCTCGGGGGTGAAATTGACCACGTGAACATGAGCCACCCAGTTCAGAAGCAATAAAAAAAGCATACAATAATGTGCCAACTTAATATTTCCAACAGACCATGTACGTTAAGGGTAGATAACACCATACATAATGGTGAAACCACACATAATAGTGTTGTTTTCGTTGTCAGGATGGGTGAGAGCGGCGGGGGCGTTGGCGGGGTGGGCGGAGGCGGCGGATCGCCGGGCGGGGTGGGGGGCGGCGCGCGGCTCAGTCACACGTCGGAAAAGCACCCGCGCGCCACCCTGCAGGAGCTGAGCGTTCTCCGCCGTCACCGCGAGCTATGTGACGTCGTACTCAACGTTGCCAACAGGAAACTCTTTGCACATAGGTATTACACAATTTCATAACAATTTTATTCTGCGTACTTGCAAACTTGAAACAATTAATGAAAGTGTAAAATCTTATCAATAGAGGTGTACAAAATTCTGACGTGTAAATACAATTGCCCTGAGCTGATCCAAATGTTAACATTGAACCAAAACGTTCATCTTCGAGGCCACAGAATGAAACTAAGTCGAACAATCTTTAACAGCATTACTCGCAAACATATAACAAACAGAGTGGTGGACGACTAGAACCAACTTCCAGAGGAAGTATAATAAGCGCACTTAGTACCAACCAATTCAAAAATAGACTAGATAAATATCTAACAAATAAAACATAATTCTCAAAAAGAGTGCTCAAGAACGATAATAAAAAAAAAAAAATCCAAGAAAATGACAAAAGCAAAAAAAATTTACTGGATTTAGACAAGGCTGCCTGTCTAAAATAAATAAATAGATCATTTTATATCAATATGGCAGGCAAAGAATGTGTACAATTTAATTACAATTTTACACATAGTAATGGCTGCACATGCAAAAGCTTTTATCAGTCACTTATCCCTGTAATTCACTCGACAGAGTGATCCTATCAGCATGCAGCCCGTACTTCCGCGCCATGTTCACCGGGGAGCTGGCCGAGTCTCGCCAGACCGAGGTGACGATCCGTGACGTCGACGATGCGGCCATGGAGCTGCTGATAGACTTCTGCTACACCTCACACATCGTGGTCGAGGAGAGCAATGTACAGAACTTGCTGCCGGCCGCCTGTTTGCTTCAGCTGCAGGAAATACAGGTCCGATTGTATTGTCTGTTCATTTCTGCAGTGCAATTGTCGAATGCAGTGTCGTTTCTTTTATACACAACAATAACAAGTGTACAGATTGTTTGTCTAGTGCTAGTTAGTACTTATTTATTCACCAAATGATTTCACACCTGTGTTTTGAACCTGGGTCACTTGGATTTGAACCATAACCTGCTCGGATGACCACCTACCAAATGTTTTTTGGTCCCTGATTTTTTAGGTTCGAGCCTGACGTGCTTAGTTCAAATGAAATGTGTAAGTTGAATATTTTGCAGGATATCTGTTGCGAGTTCCTCAAGCGACAGCTGGATTCCTCCAACTGTCTCGGTATCCGCGCTTTCGCCGACACACACTCCTGCCGAGAGCTGTTACGCATTGCCGACAAGTTCACGCAACAGAACTTCCCCGAGGTTCCTCACTCTTTCTTATTTTTATAATTAAATTGTTTGGCCAAGGACTTAAAATATGATGGTTTTGAATAACAAAAAAACCAATATTATGTGCCAAGAAAATGCACGGCATTACACTATGAAGAAGCAGTCCTGTTAGACAACACCAGCAAGTCTCACACCCAGAGACTATATCTCCTGTCATAGCGTTTTGTTGTGTCACTTGAATAACATCGAAAATGTTCTTATGAATTTCGAAAGTTTTCATTTTTATCTTTTATGTGGTTAAATTTTACCTATATATACAAGATTTACGCACGTTTGACGCGACACGAGGTGTAGATCGTCAATTGCGTGCGACAGGGTGTTGGAGTTGTTACGCATTGCCGACAAGCTCACGCAGCAGAACTTCCCCGAGGTTCCTCACTCTTTCTTATTTTTATAATTAAATTGTTTGACCAAGGACTGAAAATATGAGAAATATATTCATATTGAATGTTAGGTCCTTCATGAAATCCCAAGCATTGCATAATTACCAATTCCTTTCCTTTTGTTTTTTTGTTTTGTTTTTAATCTTTGATTTGTTTAGGGCTTTGTCCATTCCTGGCTATGCGAGCGCCATAGTAACTATATTGATATTTTAATCTACTTCAGCACGAATCAATGCCTGTGACTTTACAAAAAAGCTTAGTATGGATTTAAACTCCTCCCCCTGAGCTCGCACCAAGGCTTCACATACTTTTAATGTACTTTAAAAATTGCATTTAAAGATCTAGTGATAAGGATTGAGAAAAGAATGCTTCGGTGGTTCGGTCATGTTGGAAGAATGGATGATAGGAGACTAACGAAAGAAATTTATGAAGCAAATGTGAGTGGAAGAGTCGGGAAGGGTCGCCCTAGACGCACGCACCTGGACCAGATCGAGCATGTGCTCAAAAAGGGTCAAGTGCATAGTACCCGTAACCGACGAGCATGCATGAAGAAAATTATGGGAGTGGAAGAGGCGGCAGAGGTGTGTCAGGATCGTGGCACGTTGAGATCCGTTCTTTGCCTACCCCACCGGGAAACAGGCGTGACGCTATGTATGTATGTATGTAATATCTGTAGTCACTTGTACTTATTTTGTCGCTTGTCATCCAGCTTTATTACAGCATCCAGAATCACGGCAACATGGTTGGCTACATCACCTACAACATCCGTGATGTCAGCCCATAACACCGGGTGAACTTGGTGCCACGTCAGTGCTTCCCTGCGGTCGTGCCGGCTACACTGAACTGGACGGAAAACACAAACTATTTACATAGCCGTTTCGACCGACCTTTCATTCAGTGCGGTGGTACCAACCCGGGCGGGTTAAACCCTACCACCTAGTAATATAAGAAGGGAGTCATATCCCTTAGTCGCCTTTTACGACATACACGGGGAGAGATGCAGCGGGGCTATTCTTTTAAGGTACCGGCCCCACACGGTACAAATTAGCTTAGTTTTTGAGCTTTATTGTTGCCTTATATCCGGCTCGAAGGACCAGAAACAAGATTGCCTTAAAATGTCCGTGTCCATAGGTGATGGAGAGCGAAGAATTCCTACTACTGCCGGTGGGGCAGCTGGTGGACATTGTGTCCTCGGATGAATTGAATGTGCGCAACGAGGAGCAGACTTTCACGGCAGTCATGTCCTGGGTCAAGTACAATGTGGCCGAACGGAGGCAGCATCTGGCGCAGGTAATTATGAAGTGGAAAGGTGTATGAGATAGAAAATGTTTATTGTTGCTAATCGTATTATTGTCTTTATTTCACGTTTTTATATAAATTTTACATCTATTATACTAAAAGTAATAAAAATACACAAAATTAATACAAAATCTAAATAAAAACGGTAAATTTCCATCGGTGGCGGGAGGCAGGCCTCCAAGAACGCCAGCAGGTGCAGGTCGTGGCTTCGAAGGTCTCCGAGACGACGTGGGGCAAGCTACGAGCGATAGGTGGTGGTACTAGACTCGTAGGCCACCACCACCCCAATATCGGGAGCTACGTTTCTGCTTGTCTGTGTCTCGCAGCCCTTTTATCGACTTGGAATGTCGTCTGTGCGTCGCTGTTGCGCACTTAACCGCCGCACTGGTAGCGGGGGCTGTAGACGGAGGATAGAGCCCGGATAGCCCCAAGCAGACCGGTTATGTGTGGCGGACGTCATCGTCCTGTTGTAGTTAGTGTGGCGGAAGCGCGACGTTGTTCGCCGTCGTCGCTGGCAAACGTTGGCGATGGAGCGACGAACCTTAGTGGAGAGTGTGCGCAGGTCGTACAAGAAGTGGCAGGTCTACGTAACTGGCCTCCGCGAAGAGGGCGATGTGATTTATTCTATTATTGTATTATTATTATTGTATTATTAGTAATGAACAGGAATTGAGTAATACTAATGCTAGCTCAAGAGTCAGCAAGTTTTCATGGGAAACTTTCTACGCCTTCCTTCATAGTCGATTGTTTTTATGTAATATGACATGTTTGGCTACAGAAAGCTAACTCAACCTATGGGCAAGCTGTAACTGTGTAACAACTGTCCGCAGGTGCTTCAACATGTGCGCCTGCCACTGCTGAGTCCCAAGTTCCTGGTGGGCACGGTGAGCTCGGAGCTGCTTGTGCGCTCGGACGACGCCTGCCGCGACCTGCTGGATGAGGCCAAGAACTACCTGCTACTGCCGCAGGAGCGACCGCTCATGCAGGGCCCTCGCACCAGGCCACGCAAGCCCACCAGGCGAGGTACGTCTACCGGTTACCATCTTCTGCTGTTAATATATATTATAGTAAGATTAACCACTCCATTAGCTAAGTTCATTATCAAGTCGGAATTTGGTAGACCCCTGGTGACTGTAGAGGATGTAAGGCGTACTTCACTGACCATCTGAAAATCTGTTTGCTATTAAACTAGTAAGTCCTTGCTAGACACCTGCGACTGTGCAGGATGTAAGGCGTCCTTCACTGACTGTAGCACTTTTAAACATCATTATTTTTATTATTATGTAAGGTGAAAATAATATCAGTACATAGTTGTAATCGTTCTGTAGTGGTGAATTTAGTTTAGACTTACGCAATTGTTTCATTACTAATTGATGTTACATCGTTGAGATCAGACATTACGATCTACTTAAAATTAACAGGGCTTGTACTACGTATGGAGCTCATGGTCCCATGGGAGACACATACCAAAGGACCATAACATGAAAGTCATCAAAATACTGCCATAGTAGAATAGATAGTGAGGAAAGGGTTCAATACAGAATTATTCACAGGGAAGTTGGAGCCAGGGGACTATCTGCCCAATCAGTTTATAGTGCTCGATTCGAACCTTCTACCAGCTATGGGCCGGATGTGTTCGGTAAAGCCATGGAGTGCTGTGTTCGTCACTTTCCTGAACATTATTACATAATTTTTTTTTTTACAAATATAAAATATACTTAATTGATAATAAGTAATTCTAACATGCCCAAATTATTCTTTTTTTTTATGGAAACTGACATGGTTGGCTACATCACATACAACATCCATGATGTCAGTCCATAACACCTTGGTGAACTAGGCCCTATCAGTGTTTCCTTTCGGTCGTGCTGGCTACACTGAATTAGATGGAAAACACGAACTATTTAGATAGCCGTTTCAACATCCGTTCAACAGTAATACTGCCATGTTGCCTTTTAATAATTTGCCGCCATAAATTGTTGAGCAAACTGAGTTTTCCCTCATGCAGGGGAGGTTCTGTTCGCGGTCGGTGGCTGGTGCTCAGGGGACGCCATCGCGTCGGTGGAGCGCTTCGACCCCCAGACGGCCGAGTGGAAGATGGTGGCGCCCATGTCCAAGCGGCGGTGCGGCGTCGGGGTCGCCGTTCTCGCGGATTTGCTCTATGCGGTTTGTAAGCTGTTTTAGGATATACTAAAGATGTGGTAGAAATTAGGACCAGTCAGGTAACTGTGAAGGGTGGCAGTGAGCCTTTCCTGTCTCTTGAGTTTCAAGGGACTGTCCTAAGCTTTTATTGTTATTCACATTGAACAAAAAACTAAGGTAAGTTAGGTGGGCATATTAGTGTGAATTTCAAATGGAATAAGCGCAGTGGCTCACATTAATGCTTATACACATCTCAACCTTGAAAATACTATGTAAATTTGGCTTACAAATAGTTGGTATTTGTGGTTTTTTTTGGTTGATGTTTCAGTGCGTGTAGTCCACCATCAGGTCGATTTCCTGGCTGCGGTCACGTCCGCGGTTGACAGATCACTGCCTGCCAAGTTCGAGCGGCTGCGAAGATTGTGGAAACAGAGGGTAGGGAATCGGCTCCGACTGAATTCCGCGCCTCCGCCGGGGAGCAGAATATGTTGACAGTGTCTTCCTTCTGCTGCTGGTGCACACTGCAAGACCTGCCACTCTTCAGTGGGATTCGGTCTGGTCACTCTTCAGTATGGTTCTCGGATTCCATACTGTGGACAGTCTGTAGGAGTCTTCTCTATTAAAGTTAACATGCTTCGAGATCTCGATATACGCACAAGTGTTGCGTGGAAAGAGTTGAGTTTCATTAGCCGAAATTTTCACCTCCGGAGTCGTCATGCTCAACTACGGCAGGTTAGGTTTGTGTTTACTGCTTGGATATGTTTGGAAATCCATTCTGTCACGCTGCTCTTTGTTTGGATTTCCCACAGCTGCACGGTATTTGGTAGACCCCTGGTGACTGTAAAGGATGTAAGGCGTACTTCACTGACTATAGGAGTTGTGTGACCTTCCTATGGGGCTGGAACACTTTTCTGATACTAACTATATTTGTTCAGTATCCTCCCTATTCGATCTGTAACTCCTATTGATATATGGAAGGCGCACCTTTTATTGCTTTTCTTCCTATTTTGGAGTGGTCCGGAAGATCTGCTAGACATAGCTCTGCCCCTGTATCCATTCTGGACCAAAACTCTCTTCACGAGTTCTCTCTCCGTTCGTGCTGCCCTCATCGCATAAGTGTTCCGCTCGCAACAATTGAAACCGGACCACAGAGTTCAGATGGTGGTGGTGTGAAGAGTCGTGCAGGTATCTATTTGTATGGGTCGGCTTGAAATGATTTACCTAATATTGTCAATATCCATGGTAGACTAAAAGTTGAGTAGAGTAAAAGTAAACTTGACAATGGCAGTTTTATGTAGATAAAACTGACAGTGATTCATTACACCAGATTTTTGTGTTTTTTATTTTTAATTATTTTTATTAAGCATTGCTCTCAAACCGTATTTATCTGTATGCAGCAGCATTTTACGTAGGTAACTTAGTGTTAAGTATTCAAAGAAAATATTATAATGTGTATTCTAAATGTATTATTAATTACTGGATATCCATATCGAAGGACCACGAAAAAAATCCTTTAATCCTTTACAGGTGGGAGGCCACGACGGGCAGAGTTATCTCAACAGTATCGAGCGATACGATCCTCAGACCAATCAGTGGTGCGGCGAGGTGGCTCCGACTTCCTCTTGTCGTACGTCGGTCGGTGTGGCAGTCCTAGAGGGCGCTCTGTATGCGGTTGGTGGACAGGACGGTGTTCAGTGCCTCAATCATGTGGAGCGCTACGACCCCAAGGAAAATAAGTGGTGCAAGGTATGTTACACCACCACCACCATTTGCTGAATACAATAGTAACTTGTATTTTAGATTCAAGGCTAAGATAAAAAAAAAAAAATCGTAATGTAAAAATTGCCTTATGCTTTTTATTTTTATATGTTAGTACTAATCTTCATATTTTTCTTCATTAGATAGATGCTAAGCCTACTAAAATATAAAAAAATCCTGAATAAACTTCTAGTGTCCAAAACCAAGTACCCCTTTGGTGACGACAGCATAGGATTCTATATGGAATTGTGCAAGTTGACTGAACGCAGCAGTGTGCGTCCTACTATAGAAGATGCAACTGATACATCATTGACCTGATGGCGAAATGGTAACGCGTTGGCGGTTCAAGTCATATTTCCACTTTGGAATCCTGGTCGGGACATATTTTATTTCTTTATTTTCGGCTTCGCATCTAATTCGGTGTGACCTGACAGGTTGCGGCAATGACGACGCGGCGTCTCGGTGTGGCAGTAGCGGTGCTGGGAGGCATGCTGTATGCAGTCGGCGGCAGCGACGGCCAGTGTCCCCTCAACACGGTCGAACGCTATGACCCGCGCCAGAACAAGTGGACGCCCGTCGCGCCCATGTCCACCCGCCGCAAGCACCTCGGCTGCGCCGTCTTCAACAACCAGATATACGCGGTCGGTGGCCGCGACGACTGCACTGAACTCTCCAGCGCCGAGCGATACAACCCCAACTCCAACTCGTGGAGTCCTATAGTTGCGATGACGTCGAGACGCAGCGGTGTGGGGCTGGCCGTGGTGAACGGCCAGCTGTACGCTGTGGGTGGGTTCGATGGGACCGCCTATCTCAAGTCGATCGAGGTGTTCGATCCGGACTCCAATCAGTGGCGGCTATGCGGAGCTATGAATTACCGGCGATTGGGCGGTGGCGTAGGTGTCATGCGCGCACCGCACACAGATACAAACTACATCTGGTGAGACTCTGGTTTTATTGTTATGTGTCTGGTAGCTTCTACATCTTAAAGTTTATGGTTGTCTATGAATGGACTCTGAAGGTGGTTCAGTGCAATTTTGACCTATTTACCTGTAAGTGATGTCACAAAGTCTGCTCTATTTGAGATTCTCTCGAAATGGACTTGGATACTGTAGAGATAATATGTAATTTTGTTTGTTCCAGGAACCGGAAGGACTCTGTGGTGTGACTTCTTCATTTAGTGGTAGGGGCTTAGTGTGTGTGTGTGGGTTGGGGCGGGGAGGAAGGACTGTTTCGAGGGTGACTAGGAGGCTGTAAATTATTCATTTTAGGAATTATGGTAAAGTGAATAACTATTGTTGATCTAAAAATTAATTATTGTACATTTAAACTGGCAAATATTATAAAATAAAATAATTTATTTAATTATTACCTATCTTCGATTTTCATTTATTATTCTTTTATACACTCCATTTATACACTTTCTTTATCTAAATCTACCACGTTTGGTTGAGCCGCTTAATGTTGTTATATTAACGTTATTCTGACTAGATCTTGTTCTTTTCTTCTAATTGAGATTGGTAGGCCATAATAGTATTCAGCCTAATACGTAATACATTATAGTCTCATCTCATTTCCCTGTAACTAAACAATAAATTATTAAAGTGAGATGGGACTAGTGTTAAGAGTATGTTTGACCGTTGCGGAGCGATGACCATTGGCATATAATGGTAAGACTCTAAGGACCAAACACACGTGTAGACCTTTTTGCTTTCTACATTCAGTGTTCATGCTTCGAGACCTTACGCGCTACTAGAACGCAAGTGCTCTAAAAGTGGGCACTCAACAAAATGTGGTGGCTTGCAAATGTATTTGAGGCATAAAAGTGCACATATTATGCTGCTACGCTGAATAGAGCTAAGTAGCAGTCGCCGCATCCGGTATGGGCGAAGTCGCCTTGTCCTCTCCAAGGTTGTCATCCTGTGGCTCCTCGTCCTCTTCGCTGTCGTGCGGTGCTGCCTCACCCGCCTCGCCCGCGTCTGCGGTGGCTTCTTCCGGCTTCTCCCCTGTCGCTTCCGCAGGTGACTCGGTCGCCACTGCAGGAGCATCCGCCGATTCTTCCTTGCCTGTGTCAGTACGTTTCTGGAATGGGCGAAATGTCTGATTAGGTCATATTCTCAAATGTGACCTGACCCTTGTGTACCAATAAACCATATTTCCTGAGGAAACGAAAACGCTGTGAGAAACTTTCCTCACAGCGTTTTCGTAAACATGGACAACGCAAATACTTACGTTGTATGTATACATTCTAGAATTTCTTCAAATAAGCCAGCAGTTACTTAATTCACTATTCACCTGTTGAAGGACAGTGACAAGCGTGTAGTCGAGTGTGTATTTGCAACTTAACTCTTTACTTGACGAAACCGATTGTGTTCGAGGCTTATTATATTTCTGGCAGATATCCACACAATGATTTTACGTATTTATTTACCAACACTTTCAAGGCTTCTGGGATTGTTACCTTGGATTTCTTCTTCTTAGGTTTAGCTTGCGGCTTGGGTTCTGGCACACCGTAGCCGGGTGGGAAGAATCTTAGGCACTCCTCCGCGCCTACCACCGTGTCCTCGCTCACGTGCAGCGCGCCCAGCGCGGTCAGCGCTCGCAGCACCTCGTCCTCGCACTCGCCGCCCGCGCCCCGCCGCGCCACCATCACCACCAGCGTGTCGCAGCTACACATTATTATTCCCTGCTTCAAATATAGAACGAGACAATCGTGTTTACAATGTCCTTGGCACTAGGTAACATAAGACGAGGGACCCATCGCACTGACATGCCATGGTGACATGTCAGTGGTATAAATAGGTAACTATTCCGCCAAGAACATCGCAAGTGCTGACGTGTTGTTGTGCTTGTTAGTGTGATAGTTGACGTAACATGGGCCATAAACAGCTTTCAAATCCGCAGGAATAGACAACATCTTCCCGGGACTCCTGCAATGGTCGGGTGAAACCCTAACACCCTTCCTCATAGACATATTCAGAGCCAATCTTGCTCACAAATATGTCCCAATGATTTGGAGGGAGGTTAAAGTAGTCTTCATTCCCAAGCCCGGAAGAGAGGACTACACTAGCGCAAAATCATTTAGACCAATTAGTCTGACATCCTTTCTTTTAAAAACCCTGGAAAGACTCGTGGATAGGGAGATTAGGGGTACAACCATAGTCGAACACCCAATTCACCCACATCAACATGCATACACGACAGGTAAATCCACAGAGACCGCATTAGACAGTGTAGTCTCCAAAATTGAGTACGCCATGAGCTCAAAGGCATCAACCCTAGGTGCCTTCATAGACATAGAGGGGGGCCTTTGACAAGACCACCTTTGAGAGCATTAATAGAGCATTGGCCAGGCAGGGAGTAGACTCCACCATAAGCAGCTGGATAGGCAACATGCTAGAATATAGAGCCATCCAGTTCACTATTAACAGCACAACTAGAGGCATCGTAGCCAAAGGATGCCCTCAAGGAGGAGTCCTGTCACCACTCCTGTGGAATCTTGTGATGGATGACCTCATCAGACGTCTAAACACAGCAGGGCACTACACGGTAGGATATGCAGACGACCTGACTGTGCTGATTGACGGCAAATTCGAAGGCATCCAATGCAGTCTGATGCAAGGTGCCTTCAAAATCATAGAACGATGGTGCAAAGAGTTGTCGCTTAACGTCAATCCCAATAAGACTGAGCTAGTTCTCTTTACACACAAACGTAAGTTAGGCGACTTAACACTGCCAAAACTCTTCAGCACCCCAATACCCCTGGCAACAGAAGTCAAATACCTGGGCATCACACTTGACAGTAAGCTAAACTGGGCCAAACATCTTAATCTCAAAATAAATAAAGCTCGTATAGCCTTTTGGCAATGTCGCAGACTCATAGGTAAGACATGGGGACTCAACCCTAATATTACGCTGTGGCTATACTCAGCTATAATAAGACCTATGGTAACCTACCTGTGGTGTAGTAGTATGGTGGCCCAGGACCAAACTCACCACAGTTATTAACAAACTCCAAAGTTTCCAGCGTCTAGCGTGCGTTGCGACCACGTGGCCCCACCATGTCTAATTTTGCCTTCTCCATGAATGTAAAAGGACTCCATGGAGTAGGTAAAATTGGCACTAGAGTAGCGGCGGCGTCAACTTGCCTACACGCGCGCTGTCGCGTACGCGCCAATCAAGTGCGAATTTTACCCCCTCCGTCCATTTATCCCCACCACCTGCAATTTTCCCGAGAGAAACAGCCAGTGTGCAAGTAAGGCCATGTAACGATCAGCCGTTCCATTCAAGAATTGACTCTTGCTACAGGAGCTATACCCACCGAGCTATGACTCGTACGAACGGATGGGGCGCTTTTTAGCACTGTGATTGATTATACTTAATAATAATTTAATTATGACAATGTCCAATGATTACGCAAGTACATGTAAAAGAACGAATAACCGTGGATGGGTCTAGTCCGAAAAGGCCAACGGATCTCTTCTACGAAATCTTGGTACAGATGGAACAAGTCTTGGAAACTCACTAGTCTTTCTCCGGGCGCAGATCGTACTGTGCAAGATCCCTCGCCAGGTTCCTCGGTGCGACGAGGTCCGTGTCTGCGAAGAATCCGACCTGCAAGATATCCTTGGGATGTCTGCCGCACAGCGCCAGCACCTCGCGCCGTTGCCACGCGCCGAACATCACAGCCACGTGCGGGGGCGTCTCTGGCGCGGGAGGATCTACCGCAGAGCTGACCACCTGCTTCCCGGTTAATGTTTGTTATTTGTTGTTGTTGCTCCTACAGGTGGCTGCTTCGCCTGCAAACAGCGCGCTAAGTTGGGGACGTCTGGGTGGGAGCTATTTAGCCAAGGCAGCCTATGTATTAAATTAAATGCAATTAATTAATTGCACAGAATGTAAAGTTAAATGCCAGTATATCAGGGTGATACTGTACTTTTTTAGAACGGGCCAGTTATTAACAATGCCAATGAAAAATTCGTTTAAATTTCGAATACAGAACTCTTTGGTAACCTGATGCGGTAGGTATTATATATTGAATTCATTTGTCATTTGTTTTCACAAAATGGTGACCTAAGGCCACAGATAAATAAAATAAAGGCCTAGCTAAAGTATACCTTATTGGGTTAAAATATAATAGGTAGCGTAAGACGAATGACGAGAACTCACTTCCCCCTCCACCCCAGCTGGGGCCCGTTCCTCCATATAACGCGATATTACCAATAACACTACAAGACGGACCTTAGAGTAGAGGACATCAATGGCGGCCGCCCGCTGCAGCCTGTCTCGGGGCACGTACAGCCCGCGAGAGTCCCCCTCCCCGCGCGCCTCCTCCTCCGCAGTGCGCTCCTTCCCCTTCTCCTCGCACAGCACTCGGTATATTGTTTCTGTATTTAAGTTAGGTATTAGTACAGTACATACATAGGTATTACCTACCTAGCTAGTACCTACTTATTTCACCTCTAATTTTCACCAATTTACTAAGTTTTCGAGTATTTCAACCTATTATTCATCTTCATTATAGCGGTCAGGCTTAAAATCCACATCAATGCAAATCATGGATAATAAGTTGAAATTTTTTTCGTCTTTTTTATGTATATTTATTTATTTATCCTTTCCTTCGCGTGTTTCTTATCTTGTATTTGTTTTTTTTTTTCAATTCTTTTTGGTTTTTTTGACAACCAGTTACGAACAGAAACATAGATTGAAAGTATAGATTACTAGTATGTTTAAGTAGATGGATTTATAATTTCGAACGACCGTGTTTCCAGCACTTCAGCAATAGCTTATGTAGGTACTTGTTTCTTTATATCAATGCTCACAATGCACAGATACCTTTCTCAAGGTATCTGTTTTGTATATTTGCGCTGGTGAAGGAACCTTTAGAACACCTGGCATGGTGGCTTCATCACCTATACTACACCTTGACTCATCCCATGACGCCTGGTTCCAGTCGGAATGATGTCTGGTCAATGACACACTTTAGTCTGGTTCTTATCGAGAGTGGAGTGATTTGAAGACTAACCCACGAAGTCAGTTTGCGGCGGATCTGTGGGCGCGCGACGCAGCAGTACAGCGAGAGCCGGGCGCTCCGACAGGGGTGCGGCGGAGGCCAGGAGCGCCTCCCGCGTCTCGTCAGGGACGCCTTCCCAGAGCGCTGCCAGCGCATCCTTGCTCAACAGCAGTGGGTACTTGTCTGCTATCGTTGCGCCTGTCGGTTGGTTTTAACCGATTTGATATTTTCGGTTATGCTCAATTGATTTCAAACTTCAGAATCTTAGCGTATTAAGATGGCTTTTCCCTCTGACACCACTTTACCTACAAGCTGGGCTAGTATCTTCTAGCTAGGGGGTGAAATTGTTGTGTATCCCTCCAACTTCGATCTCAGTCACCCAATTCCGCCACTATAATAAATAAAAGCTATATTACAATAAATAAAAAAATAACACGAGCCCTTAAAAATTAAAATATTATTTTAGCTTAGTTCTTTGTAATCAAGTAGGTAATTATAAAATTACAACTCTTAAAGCTTGAAATAAAAATTAAATTACTAATTGTTTTTTTTATGGAATCCGACACGGTTGGCTACATCACCTACAACGTCCGTGATGTCAGCCCATAACACCGGGTGAACTAGGTGCCATGTCAGTGCTTCCCCCTTTGATCGTGCCGGCTACATGTGTCGGGGGTTTTAAATTTGTCATTTCACTTTTATTTTAAACTTATGGGACCTAATAGGAAAAGTGCCGATGATCTTAGAATTGGCTGGCCTGATCTTCATCAAAAATATCTAAGAACCGTCCGGGTTAAATAAACCAGCTTTCTAATAAAAAATACCGCATCCAAATCGGTTCGTCCGTTTGGGAGCTAGGTACGATGCCACAGACAGACATAGGCCTTATAATGCCACTCTTTGCGTCGGGGGTTAAAAAACATTGACAGACTAGGTACTTACTTGTAGCAGAATATTCGTACCGTGCGGCTCTAGAAGCTCGCCGATCTTCTTGAGGTGTTTCTGTGCGTGCGGCCAGAGCAGCAGGGGGCACACGTCGCGTACATACGGCTCCAGCAGGTCCGCGCGCGCCACACGCCGCGCCTCGCGCGTCGCCTGCGCCGCCGCCAGTTCCCGCGCGCGCCGTTCCTCCGCCGCGCGCGCTGCTGCTGTTGCAGTTTCCTTTCATGCGTGCCCAATGATATTTTAGGAAAGATAGGTTATCTATATGACATTCAGTGGTCACAAATGGCACGTCCTTGAAAAGTTGAGAGGAAGAACTATAAAGTGATGCGCCGACTCGAATAGTCTTATTGCAATTATTAGAATTAGTGCAGAATCTCATTACCTACACACGACGTGTTAGCGGCTCGTGGTTAGCGGTCCGAACGCGTGCGTAGTTAGTGGGCGACTAACTTCAGACAGGACTGTGGTCTTGTATTTAATGTGCCGCTTGGGAGCTCAGATAACCTATCTACCTCCTTTTAACTTATAATATCATTGTGCGTGTCAGTCAAAATCGTCGTTAATCAAAATGATCGCTCAGCTCAAGTGGTCGGCGCGCCGGCCGCCTTGACGTCGGACTCTTCATCTCAACCTAATGTCTTTTAAGGTTACACTGTTTATACTCATTATATTAATTTTTAAATTGTTGCGGAATTGTTGTGAATGCCACTTAAGTACATAAGTAGACATTTCGCCCGCTACGTCACGGGCTTCATCAGGAACGACGGGAATTCCTGGAGCGAAACGTCAAATTCGAATTCGGAATTCCCGTCGTTGCTGATGAAGCCCGTGACGTAACACGCGAAACGTCGATATAAGTCACATCCATTGCTAATCTCAAAGTTCGTAGTTCGAATGTGGCGGCCTGCATCAATGAGTTCTTCTAATTTTAAAATTTACACGCATACCTACACCTGCTTCTTCACCGTACCGTACCGGTGTAAAACTGAGTCCCTTCTATAAATGTAATTCAGCTGAAGGCTCGCCGATGATGTGTGGTCCTTAGCAAGGGTCAGTGGTCGGTGTAGCCAAGCGAGGTCAACGTACGCGCGCGGTTGAGATTTCACACACAAGAAGTATTATACCGACCTCTTCTTGCGGCGTGAGCTGATGCGGCTGTATGTCGGGGCGCGTCCTCTCGCCGCGCCGCACCGCCTCCTCGTGCGACAACTCCTCCAGGATGAGGCGCGTGAGACGCGGCGCGTCCGCACCGGCCATCACGTTCAGCAGCTTTCCACCCTTCAAATAATTTACTTCAAACGTAATACACCTATGAAGCCGGCTTGGCATACACAACCATCGCAAATTTTAAATGTATGTGGGCACTGTTAGTCACATGAGACCTGAGGATGGAATGGTGTCCTATCTTGTCTACTCTAATAGTTAGTACCCATATTTTTTATTTTAATTTTTTTATAGAAAGCGCGACATGTGGCTTCTAGCCATGCATAAGGTGTATAACAACGCCCGTGGACATTCGGTCGTACGCGGGGGCTGCGAATGTCATGCCGGTCTGAAAGGTGCCTCTCTTGAAGGACCCAGTTATACTCGTATATAAATATATACAGTCAATTGGCAGTCAATTGGTGTGTTCCCAGTTCCTCACTCTGACGAGACGTACTAAACCACGTTCTAATATGAAATTTTGAAGGGAGGTAACTGACGTTGCAACTTAGTGAATAAACTCAAAGTTTCATGTCGCGGGTAAAATCTATGCAGTATAGCCACAAAATATTTCAAGAGCAGAAAAATGGACTAGGAACAAGCGACTCTTGCGCAAGTAAGATTTCCGCACCTTACATGATTGGCTACATTACCTACTATCCGTGATGTCAGCCCATCACACATTGGTGAACTAGGTGTCGTGTCAGTGCTTCCTTTTCGTCGTTCCGGCTACACTGAACTGGACGGATAGCGTTTGCAAGGTTGTGATAGCGTATTTTTTTTTCATTAACACCTTTAAGTAATGTGTTAGAATGCTAATGGAAACAGCGACTGACCGCAACGAACATCCAGGTAGGCTCGCTCTTGTTGCGAAATCTCTTCAGGCAGTCAATGCTATCTGATTTCGCCTGCAACACAACAAAACCGGAAACTTGAGGCGTTTACCAGCACCGCCGCGCCGCCGCCGCGCCGCCACCGCTCTCCCTTATAATCAGAAAGGGTCTGATTTTCCTTTGTGCATCTAGATCTTTATGTTGTAAACTCGCGCGCAGGCACATACACATAGGTACATACAGACATATGTATGTATGTACATAATAATATACTATAAACTGGCAGGCTGTATTACATGAAATTTGAATATAGCTTAGCCAAAGAGTTTGTATCGCAGCGACGTAATACAAACTCTTTGAGCTTAGCTATTAAAGTTCATTCGATGTTTTTTTTTTATGTAATCCGGTATGGGTGGCTGAGTCGGAGGGGCTAAAGCGCATGCTCCGACCAGCCAATATCACCTCCGAGAAGGTAGGTGCCATACCGGAGACTTCCCTGGATTGCTGGCTATACTGGACTAGAGGAGAACACAACCGAGGCTGCTATGCGGCCATCTTACGTCCAGTACGGTGGTACCAACCCAGTCGGCTACAATTTGAGCATACCACCTAGTAAGGGGCAAGGGAATTGAAGTGGGACTCGATGTGAAGTTTTGTTGAAATGAAATAGAATAGAAACTTTATGTTCCTCCTAGTTCTATCTCAGATTACTTAATAGGTAGTTACGTTCTATGTTGTTACATGTTCTGTGCCTTAGTGTGCGAATGAGGAAATAAACGATATTCTATTCTATTTTATTTTATATTGCACATAATTTAAAAGTAACACAAATACAAGAATATAAAGAAATTGAAGGTTGCGCAAAGGCGGACTTATCACTTTGTAGTTTCTTCCATTCACCTCTCTTGTAGATATGCAAAAAACCGGCCAAGTGCGAGTCGGACTCGAGCACCGAGGTTTTCTAACCACCACGTAAATGATCAGTTTTTATTAATTTTGTTATTTTACTATAAAGTGGCACTCGAACGTATCTCAGTATCACGCCATCTTTCGGTGAAAGATCACACTTTTGTTGTTAAAATGTTCGGAGAATTCGGTAGATGGCGCTCCTCTGAAAATGAAGATATTTGCATGGGACCCCCATTTTTTATTATTTTTTATATCCGCCATAATAACATATATTCTGTGAAAATGTCAATTGACTACCTATTACGGTTCCAAAAATACAGCCATCGGACGGGAGCGGACAGAAGAGCGGACAGACAGACAGAAGGCGTAGGCTTAGTAATAGGCTTTCTTACCGAGTAAGGAAACCTAAAAAAGTATAAACATTCTACAGTCTAAATTTTGAATTCCTCACAATTCTGATAAGGTTCTATCTAGAAGTAAATTTTGATAAAAGACTTCAAAAAAGGAGATTCTCGATTCCACCGGTATATATCTGAGCCTACTGTAGGTAGGTAGGTACATACCACAGCCAGGTGTAGGTTGTCCCCGCCTACTTCCACTTTGAGCTTCTTAAGGTTGCCGACCATGCCGAGACACGGGCCGCACCACTCCGAGTACACGTCCACCACTGTTACATAGAAATATTATTCAAGAAAAAATTGTACACACAAACTTACTTTTTTTTATGTAATCCGTTATGTATGGCTGAGTCGGAGGGGCCAAAGCACATGCTCCGACCAGCCAATATCACCTCCGAGAAGGTAGGTGCCATACCGAAGACTTCCCTGGATTGCTATGGCTATACTGGACTAGAGGAGAACACAACCGAGGCTGCTATGCGGCCATCTTACATCCAGTATGGTGGTATCCACCAAGTCGGCTACAATTTGAGCGTACCACCTAGTAAGGGGCAAGGGAAGCAAATTAGATGCAAAGGCACACAGACGAGTCTTTGTTTGGATCCCTAAATACCTACTGACAAAATAATGTCACCCAGCATTGTATGATCTTCAATGTCTGTCGATAAGACCTCAGTTCTGTGGTACCTCTATTTTGGTATTTGGCTTCCCATGGTTGGCATTCGCGGTCACTTTTCGCCGAGACGTTTCGGACTAGCACTTCAGACTGGCGCGCGCAGTCCATCCTCAGGGCGAGTGCCCTGTTGATGGACTGCACGCTCCAGTCCGAAAGGTCGGCCAAAGTGACCGCGCACGCCAACTATGGGGAGCCAAATACCATAATATTAACATCTTTGGTAGAGTATTTATCATCTATGCCACCTGTTGACTTGCATTTTGGCATAGTAGTAGTTGATTATGGCTGCTTAGCAAATTTTCCAGAAAGTTCACGTGCCGTGCCAAAGCTAGGAAACTAAGTTTATTGTTTTAAATGAACGACTTATGGATCCGGCTCGAAGGACCAATTTAAACGGTATGATTTGAACTCCATTGCCAACACTATAAGGCCTATTTTTGCCTGGTTCATTTGATAGTATTGCTTGGATAAAAAAAGTAGAAATTCGAACATACAGTTACATTAACTTCCTAGGCGACTAGACTCTGGTATTGATTCAACAAAGACATTTGCATCTTTCTACTAATACCACTATTTACGTATTAGCTACGACAGCAACTGTCCTAACTTACTTGCACATGACCTATTTATTATATACGGTGTCGCACCACCATAGGATTCATCATTTAATAAATGTATACAAAAAGAGCTCAGTAGCATTTTTTCTTGTAGGTACTTACTCGTATTTTTCAAGATTTATTCTCTGGTTTGTTATTTTGTGTTCTGATGTTTTAAAGTAGTTAATCATTTATTTATTCAATAAATTGCTAATGTAAATAAACATACACTCACCGAGCAGTCCATCTCTCTGCAGGAACTTGTCCCACTCGTCGTCTGTTGCCAGTTCAGCTTGCAGCTGAACCTGCGACGCCTTCTTGCCTGTGGCGTGAGAGGCAGCGTTAGCCGCCGCGGCCGCCGCCGCCGCCGTTATCATCTTCCGCACTGCCTGCGAGCTGAAGGCTTCGAGGCTCTAACCTACCCCGCCCTCGCCCCCCCACACCCACCTCGCTCGCCATGTGTCGCGTTTAACCTACCCCAGGCACTTTCAACTGTCGGGAGGTTCGTGCCCTAAAATTTTAATTAAAAAAATTTTACAAATTTGTTTTCTTCTACTAAAATTGTTGTTTCTGTACTTATTTCTGAAGAAACCTGATGGTTACAAACATTATTTTAACAAAACATAACATTTAAAAAAAGTCAAACGAGAGAAATTTTAGGAATTATTGCGTTATAAAAATATTGAGAGTACTTAAAGGCGCATTAATGTTACAAGAAGAAACATTAAGACAAATTCCACCATCACGAAGCAACAACGTTGTGAGACCAAGAAGAAGCTTTCTCAAGTTTTGCAAAGATTCGACGAAACCGATTATACCCATTAATATGAACAAATACGTGCACATGTGTTTGTGTATGTATTTGTATTTTTAATGATAACATCCCACTATATAATCCACAGAACTTATTATAATGTAATGAGTAAATATGCAAAGTAACAAAATGATGAACAGATGTTCTTTATAATGTATTATGTAATATGATTGTATATTTTTGAGATTTGTTATAACTATCAAGCAGCACGTAAGGAGCGAAGACCCACCTGTTAAATGACTGGGTGGAAGGACCGTGCTAAGGTGAGAGGTGGCTATCCTTTTACGACATGCATGAGAAGAGATGCAGTAGGGCTATTCTTTTTAAGTACCGGCCCCACACTATAATTATTAATATCCCTCTATCTAATCCATAGAACGTGGATATTTATCCTCACCACTTCGTAGAGTTCTGGATTAGCAGCCGCCTAGACCCACGACGACGGATTTTAGTCGAAATTACTTATAAAAACATTGACAGCCACTGCTCTACCTGTTCCCCCACTACTGACCATGAAGGTAGCTGTGCCTAGCACACTCTCGCACCGGAGGCGGCCCCGCCGCACACAACCTGCTCCACTGCGAAATCGATTACAGTTATTCGTGAAGGAACTGTAACTCTATTTCAACTGCTCTAGGTACAGTTTTTCAGTTAGTTCTTTTACTGATTTCAGCGTAGGTAACGCGCTCGGATATAATCGACATGTGACGTAAGATGGCACTGTACGAATTGTATGTAGTTATGTTTTTTGGTTTTACACTGGAAATATTCTACTAATACGCAAGTGTATGCACATAAGTATGCACATGCATAGGCATGGTTCTTCGAAACAAGAGTAAAATCTTATTTTATAAACAAAACAAAATTCAAACAAATTAAATTTATAAGGTAGTTGCATTTACATTGGGATACGGGATTGACACCTTTTCACATTCACTCAAATACGTTGGTAACGATAGAGAGCTAAACAGAAACGCTGGCCAAATCGACTCAGTTGTTCTCGAGTTATGATAGTCATAAAAAGCAAAATATTTGTTTTTATCTTGAGTATAAACACGTAAAGACGAATGTGCTGTATTACGCGAACTAAGTCGGGCTGCGACAGCGAGGGCGGGCTGTGACGGCTAGGGCGGGCGGCGACAGCGAGGCGAGGGCGGGCGGCGCGGCGACCGTGACGGCGGCGGCAGCGGTGTGCGGGTGACTGTTCGCTATTTCAACTCAATAAAATTTATAAAAATCACAATTTATATACTACTACGAGTTGTACTCTAGTCTACAACTCGTAGTAGTAAAAAAATTTACGTATACGTATACTAGTATGTAAGTACTGAGTATGTTTAATTTCATTGATGAAACACGAACTTGACAACATGGGCTCAGCGATGTATGAACACAGGTCCATCTCGCGCATTGAAGCAGCTACAAATTAAGTAAATCACATAACCAGGAGAGGCTATTTGAAATTGGCTATTTATTTCCTTTCAACATTTCTTCAGAATTAATTCTTTACATCGGTTTGACACCTATATGTCCATAGCAAAATTATACAATTATCAAAAATAAAACCAAAAAAACCGGCCAAGTGCGAGTCGAACTCTCGCACCGAGGGTTCCGTATCGCCATTGTCATGGTCAGCGCCACTCACGCCATCTATGTATTTGTTAAAATGCTTCATACTCTTTTCGGTAGATGGCGCACATACACTTTTTAGTTTCTTCTATGGGGACCTCCGTGTATTTTGTACTTTTTCTTATTTTTATTATTTGTTGTTATATTGGCCATAATACTCGTAACACATATTCTGTGAAAATTTAAACGGGCTACCTATTACGGTTCAAGAGATACAGCCCTCGGACAGACGACAGACATACATACAGACAGACAGACGGCGTAGGCTTAGTAATAGGGTCCCGTACGACGGATACGAAACCCTAAAAAGGCACAGAAGAAGTCAGTAAAAATAACTGATTTCTTCTGTGCCTTTTTGGTTTTATTTTTAATATTTGTATTTGAAATTATTTTTGCGAGCTGTACATACTAAGGAAGGACACATAATACTAAGGAAGAACATAATAAGGAAGGATATTACACCATGTTTTCTTTTTTTAGTTTTGAAAAACTCATTGGGTTCAAACTTCTAGCACAACGCACGACAGAAGCCTTAGTTCGAGGTGTGCGGCACTTTTTATTTCAGCCTTAGCATTGAGAGTTGGTTGTGACTCACGTGCGAGACGCATGGCTGCCGACGATGAAGATCAGTGCCAGAACATTTCTACAATTGAAGATGTCCCAGATTCCTCGAGTGCTCTACCACCGCGGCAGAAGACTTAGAAAGTTCCAGAGCTCTCCTCTGTTGCAGAAACACTCGTGGATCATTGTCATCAACTGCGGGGAAATAAAAATGTATAGATAGCGTTACGTCTGTCTCCCTATCCCTATCCCTCCCTATGGCAGAGACGATTGAACGAGTGTCATGGCCCTCACTCATCTCCAATCGAATATCTTCTGTATATGCTCGTCGTTTTCGTATATCTACCTACTACGCACTTGACCCTTTTGAAGTACAAGACATCTCGTTTCGATAGGTGCGTGTAATTTGCATGAACATTTGTAAATAATTTGAACCGTGAAAGTTAAAAGGTATTTCTAAAGAACCATACATTGGTGTGTTAGTCTGTAATTAATTGGCGTGCACGCAATGCGTTTCTTACACAGTGCGTGTATGCCAATTGCTTGTCGCAGTATATATTTAATTAGATGTTATTTCAATATTATGTGCGAGTGCTATTGGCCTACCTATACTTATAAATGAAGTTTTGTATCTTTTGTAAAGTCCGCTTTTTTTCTAATATCAGTACAATCAGTAAAAAAAAAAAAGAATTGTACTGTTGTATTGTATTTCTTATTTATGTTAGGAAGCGCTGACTCGGTGTGTGGATACTTCACATTGACTGTGATTTTTTGCAGACTAAGTTTTTGAGAGTTCACGATATAAATACGTACCTATATGTTCGCAGAGTTTTTAATTTTACGTAAAAAGAAGCGAAATTTAGGGTTTCATAGAAACAAAGAAAGAAAGAAAGAAAAGTTGTTTTTCCGTTAAAATCTAATTTGACAAGATTATGGGGATTGTGTAGATATCAATATATTTCGTTTGTTTTGTGTCTTTTTGTAAATATTTAGTTTTTGGTTTAGTAATTCAGGATAATTTTCTGATAGCTATTAATATATTTCCCGGTTGTCGGTTATCGGGTGTGGGGGGACTTGGAGCTGTGTCTAATAATAGACATTTTTAACCGACTCCAAAAAAGGGAGGTTATGAATTCGACACGTATGTATTTAATATTATTGAAACTGCAATATATTCACATATGATGATAATCTATTAGGGCTTCCAAACAAATGTACAACATTTTATAGGAGTATGTATGTATATTTGTATGTGTGTATGTATGTATGTTTGTTCACGCATTTCTCCGAAACTATTAATCATATTGTGACCATTCATTTTTATTATTGCCTTACAATTACTTCAACTTAGGAAACAGTGCAAGTTTAATCAAAATCGGTAGAGTAGTTTTCAAGATATGGACTACTAAGTCAAATGGGAGAATAATTCTATACCACAACAACCGATTTCTGTTATTTTTTTTTTTATGTGATAAGTACTACTTAACATAGTGAAATAAAAATGGTTTTAAAAAACATTGAACTGACTTAAAAAAATAACTACTTAGAACTGAAATAAAAATTATTATATAATTGAGTTGAAGGCGGTACAAAAACACACCATAAAATTGATGATGAAGCCCTTTTGTGCTTTTGTACCGCCTTCAACTCAATTGTTCTTTCATCTATTGTGGTAAATTATTTGTGTATTTGTAAATTACATTTTTGAATTTTAATCTGAAATTAAAAAAGCAAACCTCTGAATAATCCTCACATTTGTGGCAATAAAAGATAGACTAACTCGCTCTTATCTTCAAAAATCTACGGAGCTCGGGCGAGCGCGCTGTACCTACCATACGCTAAGTTTAATGCTGTGAAAACTTCTAGGAAAAAATGAACGGAGCCGCGGTCTCGTACAAAATCATTCACAAACTCTGACATACCGAGTTGATGTAGCCACATATACATAAAAAGTGACTTAAATAGTACGACGAATCAGCCTCAGCCTCGATAGCTCAGTGGTGGAGACAGTCAACCCAACGCTGGGTGCGGTCAGTATTTGGATGGGTGACCGCTGACCGTTGGAGGCTGACCGAGGTTCGGATTCCTCGTAAAACTGTAGGTCCCTTACCTCCTAATCTTACTTGGTGGTAGGGTTTAACCCGCCCGGGTTGGTACCACCGCACTGAATGAAACGTCGGTCGAAACGGCTATGTAAATAGTTTGTGTTTTCCGACCAGTTCAGTGTAGCCGGCACGATCAAAGGGGGAAGCACTGACATGGCACCTAGTTCACCCGGTGTTATGGGCTGACATGATGGACGTTGTAGGTGATGTAGCCAACCGTGTCAGTTACCATGAAAAAAAAACGACAATTCGTAACACTTTCGTGCGACAAATTTTATACCTACTACTCGTATAACCCCACTCAGTTAATTTTTTCATCGAATTGTGAAACGATTAAAATTACTTACTGTAAACATTTAGTACAAACCAGATGAAGAAAATGCTCATGGAAAAGTGTGTCTGCCTGCTTATCGTCTCTTGATGTTTTCAAGCACCGCAACCACCACGACAGCAACTATAGTTACACAGTAGTAGTAGTAGGCATGCGCGTCTTCAACTTCAAAGAATATGTTTTTCGAAGAGATCCACGAAGCAGCACAGGACAACTTAGAAGCAACACAATTTAAGGGTACCTAGAAGGATCCCTCAGAGGTCTACCGCGTCGTAGATAGCCGATGCCCTCACCGAGAGGTCCCGCACAAGACTGCTGCTACCGCGGATTAAGCTTTGGCAATTAACCGAGCAACTGTATAGTAGTTACGAGCCCGGGCGCGGTGTTACGCGACCGCGGCACGCGACAACCCCGCCCGGCCCGCAACGAGATGCCGCGGACTGTGCTCCGGCACAGGCCACGCATCGCATTCCTATTCTTCTCTAATATTCAAATGCAACGTCTGCGTCTTAACGGGTTGTATACAGCTGTACCGATTCACAGACACATTGCACTCGTGGAATATTTCGGGATGCTTATATTACGTCTATGCGGCTGTGTCGAAAATCGGGTTTAGAAAAGTCTAATTTTAGTTCGAAGATGAAGTTGGGGGGGAGGGGTTGATGCTAGATTTTTGTATATTTTCTTTAAAATCTTTTTCAACTATGGTAATATGCTATGCTTTTCAAAATTATGAAAAATTATATTTTAATTCCTTATAACGATTCCTTTTCAGTGTTGGATGTCACATGAAGCAGTTGAAAAAATAATTATTTCAAAATTTGTCCTTCAAAATTGGCTCCCAAAATCTAATTTATTCATTTACTTTTATTTTTACTTTTATACATTTACATTTACATAGCGATGTCTGTGATTGGGTCATGAAATTCTGTATATGTACCAAATTTCATCCTGTCGGCTCAGAGAAAATAAGCTGTGACAGACGGACAGACAGACACAAAGAACGATCCTACAAGGATTCAGTTTTTTAATCTTGTGAGGTACGGAACCCTAAAAAAGAATACTGTATTACATATGACCTGAAAATTCTGTTCTTATACAAGCTCTAAGTGTTCTTCCGTCCTTGATTGAAGTAGATTCGTACGTAGATTTACCTACACATATATATTTTTCAGTATATTTCGTGAACGCATGTGTTGCCAAATATCTGGATTGTTTTCATAAATGTTTCCATTATTCGACAGACCCGCGCAGAGCTCCGAAAGAAAATTGCGGGAAGACGGCTTGACTTATGCCGTGCGGGCCGGATAATTTCGTGTTTTTTATGCGGAAGGGGTTGAACGTGGCCGGGGTCTCGGGGCAGGGCGGGGCGAGGGGGGGGTGGGGGGGTGTATAATTACACGGCAGGTCGCCACCAGCCACGGGGGCTTCGTGTCGTGATCTAAAATTAGTGAATATTGTTTAACTGCTGTTTAACCGATCGACTCACCCGAGCTATTTATTACATTAATGCTCCCCGGCCCGCCCGCCCCCGCGCCGCCCCGCGTCTCCACACCGCCGCGGCGCCCCGGCGCGCGGCGCCCCGCCTCGCACTCGCACCGACCGACACCGGTGAAACTTCAGTTACAAAACAAACACCGATTATGTGAAATCAAACTCATTTTATTCATACTTAGATTATTACACAACACACATTCCTCGACCCATTCAGAGTACACTCCCACTCCACTCAGTTCGCTTTAGCTTTCACCTTCACCCCACTGATGTCGCGACACCTTAATTTTAGTTCTAGATAGCGTGAGATTACGACTACTTATGACGAAAGTTAGATTCCAGCGGTCCAGAACGGGCGCCCGTCGGTCATTCATTACACGATGTAGTTTTGAAGCGGATCCCGTTGCGGACCGAGTGCGAAAGGCCAGGTCCTCGCACGCAGCGCCTCCGCCACGTCGCCGCGCAACAGCGCCAGCACGTCGTCTAGGAAGTGCAGCGCGCGCGTGTCGGCGAGCAGGGCGCGCGCAGCCGTCGCGCACCACGCCGCGCGCCGCGTCTCCGCCTGCAACAACACACCGACATTTCAGTCACGAGCACGAGCCTTCACCGAACCTCAGAATGACTGCTGGAAGTCAGACAGCGCTACGGAAAAGCGACGTGCGAGCACCTGCATGTCGTCGTGGATCTCAGCGAGCACCTCGTGCAGGTCGCGCGACTCCGCCAGCATGAGGTCGAGCTGCCGCGCGGCCGCCGCGAGCCCGCACTGCGCCGCCGCCACCGCCGGCACCGCCTCGTCCTCCTCCACCGCGAGCGCCATGCGCGCGAGCCGCTCGCGCTCGGCCGACTCGCGCGCGCGGACCTCCCGCAGTGCCTCGCGTCGCGACGGTCGCTCCTCGCGCGGCGGTCTCGGCGGCGGCGGCGGGCCGAGCAGCCCGCCCCCAAATTCGGCGGCGTGCAGCTCGTCCGCGAGCGTCGGAGCCTCCTCCTCATCGTCGGAGCCGGAGTCGGAGCGGCGGAGGCATGGTGAGCGGCAGCCCGTAGGCTCCGGCGACGGGCCCGAAAAGTCGGTCGGACTCGGCGAGAGAAGATTGCGCTGGAGGAAGTTCCACGCGTCGTCTCTCACGTGTGGGTCTACGCGCTCCACGTCGTCGTCGGAGGGGACGGCGGCGTTGAGATGGGGCCTGCGCGGCGCCGGCCGAACTATGGCCTCGAGCGCGTCGCGTCCCGGATCGTCCGGGCGCAGCAGCTCGAGGATGCGGCGCCGTGGAGGCGACACGCCGTCGAAGTCGTCGTAGCGCGGCACGAGCTTGCCCTTGACGGGCGTCGTGTGAACGTCTCCGGAGGGTGTGTAGACGCGCATGGAGCCGGGGCCGGGACCGACGAGCCGGTAGTTGCGCAGCTTCACGTGGCCCTCGGGTGAGAGCACGCTCTCGCGGCAGTTCTCCGGCTCGGGCTCGACGATGGTGATGAGGTCGCACGCCGGGGGCGGCGAATGCGCGATGGGCCCGGACCCGATGCCGCTCGTGAACAGGTTCATCGCGGTTGCAGCGGGCTAGCACTACGGCTCGCGTCCGCGGTGCATCTTGCAAGTGCACAAATTGGATTAGCGGGCGGGCGACGCGTGAAGCTACAATCGCAGCGCACCCCCCACCCGGCGTCGTCGTCGGCTACTCGATAACGCACGCTCATAATGAACGCTCCGACCGGACGAGAAAGTGGGCGATTGCCGCGTCACTGCCCCCGCCACAGTCGCCGCCGCCGCCGCCGCCGGATGCTTCGAATGCCGCGAGACACGCGAGCTCGTTGATGCATTATTGCATTGTGTACTCTTAGTACGAGAGCGCGCTGCAAAAAACCAACGTCATCGAGTACCAAGATGGGACCAGTTTGTGGTGGTCTAGAATAGGATATGCATCTTAAATATACAGGGTTGCCTGAGAAAATCCTGGCACGTTTTGTGTAGAACGTAATTAAACATGTCATTTTTTTGGTGCAATTTACGTCATCGAGTACCAACTGGAGACCTGATACATTCGATAAAGGTCATCGAGAAGAGCACAAAAATACTAGGTTGCCTCGTCCTACCTTGGCAGTTTTCGCAGTCGGGCAAATTTAAGAGTGGTGAAAAATGGTCAAATTTACGTCATCGAGTACCAAGATGAAAATCACACCATTCGATAGTTCTGATAACCTACTTCATAAAAAACTTTGGTTGCCTGCCCTCACCTTGGAGCATTTCCTAGTCGGCCAAGTTGAATGTCGGATAGACGCCTTGTTACTAAGTTATAAAATCGTTCATGTATAATCATAGGACCGTTTAACGATAGATTTATCGTAAAACTGTGAACACTTTATTAATCCAGCTATACCAGTGGTCGTTAAACCGCGGCTCGCGGACCGCATGCGGCCCGCGGGCGGTATTTGTGCGCATTGTCACAAAAAGCGCAAATAATAAGTTTTTTTTATTTATTGTTAGCGCGACATATGGCGCCGAGCCACCCATAAGGTGTCTAACGACGCCCATGTACATACGGTCCCGTGAGATACCGGAAGTACCTACCGTGCAGCTCCTTGTCTTTCCATACTTCCATGCGGTCCTCAGTGCTAAGTACAACCAGCTTCCGCCAGTTCTCTTTTCCCATGCCCAGTGGGGTAAGCTTTAAAGCTGGTAGCGACATCGCGGTGCATCTCACAAACATCAGCATTTTCCAAAAAGTACTAACGGAGATTGCATACCTCACGGTTGTGCATGTTCTTGGCATTTAACATACCTCGACCCCCACACTTCCGCGGGATATACAACCTCATGCATGACCGATGATCGTGGGTAATATATATTTTAGCTTTTACTCACTATGAAAATATTACCTGCGCTGTGAGTGTGTGTGCGCGCTTGACGACAAAAACTGATGCGGGAATATGCAGAGCAACTGAGCGGGTCTGCACTGCACACTATTTTGACATTTCTTTCGACGTACCTCTAAGGTTCGTTTTCGAAAATGAACTTCTTAAAAAACAAATATTGCATTAACTAAAACATGTTTGTCGTTGTATTAAACATCTCGAAGACACATTTTTTTGTTTACTATACAATACGTGGCAGTAAATAATGTACATCGGGATTTAGAAAGAGACAATCCGGTTGTGGAGCATCTCTCTTTCGCTCTAATTCGCACGTCTCTGTGCCCCTATAAGCTTTTCAAGACAATAGTTTCGCCTTCAACTCCATGAACAATCAAAACGTCTCTGGACACATTCCCCACCCAGGACGCCCAAACAACCATCGTTGGAGATTTGGCTGTCCTGGAAAGTAGCTTGAAGATGAAATAGATCAGCCTTAGTAGAGAAGGCGCAAGTTTGCGTTTTCGCTACGTTGAAGTTGACCAAGTTCTCCTTTCCCCAAGAGGATAATTTTTTTGAAAACCAGGTCAACCTGAGCAACTGTTTCGCGCCTCGCATTTGCTGCTGAGGCCCCTCTACCCTTCCAGTCGTTGGTGAACCCTTGTTGATAAATAAAAGAAACAGCATTGGTGACAGCACGGACCCTTGTGAAACACAAGTATTGATTGATTAATCGGCCAAACAGGCACCATTTAGGGTGACAAAGATTAAGCGACCACTCAAAAACTGGAAATTCAAGTGCACAGTTTTGTAGGGACACCGTAGACTGGAAGCTTGCTTAGTATTTCCCGGTACCAGGCGCGATCGAATGCTTTGGATATATCCCGAGCGACCGCCAGCGAATCTCTAAAACCATCGAGCCTTTCAGCCTACAAATGTATGACGTACGCTAGAAGATCTCCAGTCGACCTTTGCTTGCGTAAACCGTACTTTTTTTTTCTTTTTTTTATGTAATCCGGTATGGGTGGCTGAGTTAGAGGGGCCAAAGCGCATGCTCCGACCAGCCAATATCACCTCCGAGAAGGTAGGTGCCATACCGGAGACTTCCCTGGATTGCTGGCTATACTGGACTAGAGGAGAACACAACCGAGGTTGCTATGCGGCCATCTTACATCCAGTACGGTGGTACCAACCCAGTCGGCTACAAATTGAGCCTACCACCTAGCAAGGGGCAAGGGAAGGGACCTACAGTTTTACACCGGTTCCGAACGGTGAAGCAGCAGGTGTAGGTATGCACGTAAATTTTTTCGTCAGAAAAAACCCATTGGTACACGCCGACGGGATTCGATCCGCGGACCTCTCGCATGAGAAGCCGATGCCCAAACCATTCGGCCACCCGCCGCTTAAACGCCGTACTGCTTGTCGTCAAGGATTTTAAATGTTTCTAGGTACGTCGGGACCGCTGAGTTGACCATATGCTCCACAACATTACTGAATGGTGATGTTATCGCAATAGGACGATAGTTTGATGGGTTCGCTGGGTCTCCCTACTTGGGTGAGAGGGAACCGGCCGGACAGAAGCTCTCTTTCAGCAAGAAGGCATTGAACCGGAGGAATAGAAGCGTTTGAATAGGCGGGTGAGGAATGGCGCCAATTGCAGGGCACAACTTATCAAGACGATCACTGGAACACCGGCGCCGCGCCGTCAGGATAGCTCTCTTTGAAATATTCAACCCACGTAGCGTTTTATAGACCACTCTGGGGTGGAACCTAATATTTGCCATCATACGCCCGCAATGGGGTAATGCAGGTAGGTTGGCGCCCAGGTCGTCCATGTTTGAGTTGGATGCGAAAAGGCGTGCAAAGACATTTACCTTTTCCTTCGCGAGTATAGCGAGAATTACGTAGTCGACACCGGTTATTTACTTTTTAAAAAGTATTTAATTAATTAGTAGTAATTTTACAGAGTTCTTTTCAGTCGGCGATAGCTTACAGACTAACTAAAATATATCGGAGTCTTCAGTGAAGAGAACAATGCAGGCGGCCGGCCGAGGTGCTGTCCTCAGAAGTCGTCTGCATCATCAGCGGGAATCGCCTGCTGCTGGGCACATAACTCGAGCAAACCATCCGACCGAACGCTCCAGCGGAGGTAAAAAGACGGCATAAATTCCGATCAAAGGACGAGTAACCAGAAGGCGCGGCTACCCGAAGAGGTAGGTGCGAGTTTCGCGCCAATTCCACGGCCGCGCCTGAACTTGGCCAAGTTTTGCGTTCCTTTGTAGAACCTAGCAGCGACGTTGAGCTCTCGTCTATTCTCGACTTTTTAAAATGGAAACGGACACGTTTGGTTATATCACCTGCAACATCTGTGATGTCAGCCCATAACACCGGGTGAACTAGGTGTCATGTCAGTGCTGCCCTCCATTTCATGTCGGCTACACTGAACTGGACGTGAAACACGAACTATTTACATAGCCATTTGGACCGACGTATCGTTCAGTGCGGTGGTACCAACCCGGCCCGGATAAACCCTACCACCTAGTAAGGCAAGAAGGGAAGGGACCTACAGCTTAACTTAGAATCCGAACCTTGGTCAGCATCCAATGGTCGAGCGGTCACCCATCCAAGTAAGCGCCCAGGGATGCTTAACAACAGTTGACAGACCGTACCACTGAGCTACCGAGGCTGAAAGACCTATTTTGCAGCTATTTCCTATAGGCCTAGTTCTTAACGTCAATAACCAGCCTGGAATGACGATCGAACCAAGGCTTAAGGCGTCCGCCGATGGGAACGATGGATGGAGAAATTCATACCCTGTGCGATCACATCGACGACCGATTCGGCACACAGGGATAGGTCTGAAAAAGAGATGCAAACGTCGCGCCAAGGCCACCCAGGAAGGAACGGAAGTCATCCCATTGTGCTAACCGGTAGTGCCAAACTGTCCGCGTACTACATTCACGTGCTTCTGTGAAGTGCACAGTTGGCACAGTTGAGCGTATAAGGCAATGGTCGGAGTTACCGAGGGGAGCCTCAATCCTCACCCTGTAGCCATTTGGCTCAATAGTCCGGACAAGGTCCAATAAACTAGGTCGATGGGCAGGGTTATCCGATATCCTAGTAGTTCCGGACACCAACTGCGTCAATCCGTGTGCAATGGCTAAGTTACCAGCTAGTTACAGGCTGACCTCCAAGTGCAGGAAAGTGACATCAGGAGTTTTTCGCCTGCGACCTGTGGTACCGAACCGGGCGACATGGTGGAGAACCTGTCTACAACATATTGAAGGTGAAAATAGATCTTGTTTAGGCGCAGGATGATTGCCTGTCGCCTGACATTTCTCAGCTGTGCGAGGTCTGGGACGGTGGCAAATCCTACAGACATCGTCGCAATGAATGTCGGACTTGCTAAGCTCTACTTGAGTGTGAACCGCCACTGGCATAGTAGATTGTTAGATTCGTAATTTGGTGAACTCCATTCAGCTCCAGAGAACACTACCAAGGCTTAACACAGCGACCCTTCGGCCAAAGGACTCATCAACAAGATGAGGGTCAGGCAACACAAATTCTTGTGCATCACCACAGGTGCGCCCTGGTCCACAGAAACGCCAACCTATACAGAGACCGCACCGTACACCGTACGTACAGGGATAGCACCGCTGGAGGAGTATCTCCAGACGCTGTCCACGGGCTTCTTCAAGGGGCGTACTGACACGATAACCCGCTGATCGCTAGCGCTTGTGACTACCGACTGTGGGATCCATCAACACGCCGCTCTCTGTCGATACTAACACATCCGTTTAACTTCGCAGGTCCGGAACCACCTCGCCGTCCTACCGTCGACGACCAGGGTACGACCCATCGAAGTTTCTTGCCAGTTCTTGGTGTGGTAATCGAACTGGCGGAACTCCTTCTAACACCATCGCCCCGGCGGGCGCCGGGGTCGATGTCGAGCAAGCAGGCGGTTTGACTGACATTCGCTTCTCATTGGCAGTTCTCTTCACCACTCGCAGCTGCAGCGGCTTCGATGCCGCTCGCCCTTAGCCAGTAGTCAGTCACTGCGGCCGCCCTAACTTATGGCGGACAAAGTGACCGCTCCTACCCATGGCTCCTACTCACCAACCAGCCGACCACGGCGACTGTGCTATTTTATATAGGGCGGACAAAGTGACGGCAGGCCTCACGGGGTTACCGGGCAAAAAAGACCGGTTACGGTGTGAGAGTTTTATGACTAATACCTTGTTTTCCTTCGCAGATTCCAAATTCCAGCGACCCTTTAATTTTTTTATATTATTCTTTAAATATTTCTTCAAGTATAACCATATTTTGATGCAATAGATACGTCGAATCGCAGAGCAGCAACATTTGGAAAATTTACCGAAACTCTTCTCCCGCCAGTCCCGCCACCCGCTCACTTGCTGTGAATATTCACGCATCAGTTTTTGTCGTCAAGCGCGCACACACATTCACAGCGCAGATAATATTTTCATACTGAGTAAAAGCTAAAATATATATTATTATCTGCGCTGTTTGTGACAATGCGTACAAATACCGCCCGCGGACCGCATGCGGCCCGCGGGCCGTGGTTTGACTACCACTGGTATAGCTGAATTAATAAAGTGTTCACAGTTTTATGATAAATATATCTTTAAACGGTCCTATGAACGATTTTATAACTTAGTAACAAGGCGGCTATCCGATATTCACCTTGGCCGACTAGGAAATGCTCCAAGGTGAGGGCAGGCAACCAAGGTTTTTTATGAATTAGGTTATCAGAACTATTGAATGGTGTGACTGTCATCTTGGTACTCGATGACGTAAATTTGACCATTTTTCACCACTCTTAAATTTGCCCGACTCCAAAAACTGCCAAGGTAGGACGAGGCAACCTAGTATTTTTGTGCACTTCTTGATGACCTTTATCGAATGTGCCAGGTCTCCAGTTGGTACTCGATGACGTAAATTGCACCAAAAAAATGACATGTTTAATTACCTTTTACACAAAACGTGCCAGGATTTGCTCAGGCAACCCTGTATATTTTAGATGCCTATCCTATTCTAGACCACCACAAACTAGTCCCATCTTGGTACTCGATGACGTTGGTTTTTTACGGTGCGCTCTCGTACTATCTCCTTAAACATACAGCACACTGCTCTCTACAGGCACGCTCACGGTACTGATAAGGAGGTGAGGGTCCGTCTGTGGCGTCCGACCTCCGCCGCCCTGACGCGGGCGCAGCCGGCGCGCCGACTTTTAGGGTTCCGTATCCGAACGGAAGCCTAAAAGTCTGTCCTAACTTTAAAAGGCTGTCCTCTCTTGAACCGTAATAGGTACCCCGTTGAAATGTTCACACAATATGTGTTATTATTGCGAATATCCCAACAAATAATAAAAAAAAATAAAAAAAAAATTGGGAAGTCCCCATGCAAGAAACGCGTTTTTTTTTTAAGTTTTTTTGTTGTTTGTTTTTGCTCTATCTTAAAAACGGTAATACATACAAGCGTCAAACTTGGTGTGATTATAATGCAAACTCTATAGTGAAACATAAAATAATAATAAAAACCGGCCAATTACGTAGTGGTACGGAACCATAGAATACACATTATACGGAACTCTCGGTGCGCGAGTCCCACTCGCACTTGCCGTTTTTTGTTGTCCATAAACCAACTTCTGAACAGTCGGTTCTCACGAGATCATAAGGTCTTCTAAAGAAGCAATTCATTTTATTCTAACGACTTTGTTCGTTCGTTCATTCAATTTACTTGGATTTCGGTAGAATTTGGGATAATTAATCCTTTGTAACTTGACATCCCTCCCATACCTCTTAGCGTTGCCTTGAAAGTTCGCATCGCCTGGTGATGTCGAAGTTGCGATAATAGCCGAAGTTGGAAGTCATGGATCAACACGGAGATTGCTTGAGTGAGAGCTCATTCGTTGTCGGAGTAGTGTAGCCGGTCTAGTGTAGCTCCGCGGCTCCTCGGCTTTTCTGTTTTGTTAGAAGAAAATAATAATGCGCTGTTTTTGTTCTTCGCAGAATTACCGGCTATTTCGATGGAGCGCTTTTTGGATGGACGTATTTGTAACGAAACAGCAAATGCATTTTCGAACGTTTTTACCACTTTTCACCCACTTATTTTTCAGAGAATTTACAAGATTATAATAATCTATCACACATTATACCTTGGATCTTTACCTATATATATATAATTTATATATATTATAATATATAATTTATAGTTATATCTATTGAAATATGGCTAAAGTTAGGATAATATGATTAGGTACTACTGCAGTTTAATTTAGATCAGGGATTCTCAAACTTTTTTTTCAGGTACCACTAAAACCAATATGTTTGTCGGCGTACCACCTTTACCTACAAGAAGCTAATAATAATACTTACCTTCTATATCTACATTCTTAAATTATCTTTGGAGGTTAGCATCACATCAAAGTTAAATTAGGTAATGATTCTCTTTCCTCCAATGATTAATTTGATCTCGGAAGCGAATCTAAAAATTGATTTCTTATCGAATTTAGTTCTGAAAATTCTTGTTTAATGAGCATTCGACAGTGGATTTTATATAGCTAAGAACATCAGAATTCAAATTATATTTATGTTCATCAACAAAACAGTCTAAATTAGAAATTATGTCACTTTTTATTCCCGCTTATTAAATTTTGTAGAGCATAATGTTTCATTTTTCGTGTACCACCTCGGAGCAGTCCGCGTACCACTGGTGGTACGCGTACCATAGTTTGAGAACCGCTGATTTAGATTGTTTCAATAGTTCATAAATTCCATACTTACAGCAGCGCAGCCTTAATTTTTTTTTGACAAGATCGCAAACCCTCTCCTGGTTCATCTAAATTCCTTGGAAACGCCTCAATAAGGCCGTGAACCTTTTCGTTTTTGAGCACAATAAAACTTTGTCAAAGTAAATAACTACATACTAACAATAGTAGTTACATACATTCTATACGATCTATTCCAACAATCGGGGTAAGCAGAGCAATCGGAGTTGTGCTGCAGGTACTCTTGTAAATTATAACACAATACCGACCACCACGTTTAGAAAAGTATTCCGACAAGAATGTGAAGTAATCTAAGATAACTCGTTCACGCAAGCGGAACTTGGTATTACTACTTAGTGTTATATTTATTAAATGCCCTTATCTATGTAATTTCTGTCTGTGTAAATAAGTATTTAATTCATTGCTCATCACGCGCGGCCACGGCAGTGACGCATCAAGATAAGCCGCAGCAGACAAGTTCTTGTTCTAGGTTCTTAGTAAGTAAATAGCATGTTGGTAGGTTTTAGTATACCGGGTTCCAATACGACACTACACTACATAGGCGACGTCCATAAATTACGTGAGACATTTTTGGCGAATTTTCGATCCCCTTATAGCAGGGTTTCTTAAACGTTTTGCAGTCACGGACCACTTTCAGAATTAAAAAAATTCCGCCGACCCTGAAAAATAATATTTTAGGTTAGGGAAAAAAAATATGGCGAGTTCATAGCTGGGCCGACAAATACGTGAGTTACCGGACAATTTCCTAATAAATATGTTAAGGGTTAACTGAGTTAGTGCGGACCCCTGATACACATGCTACGGACCCCACTTTAAGAAACCCTGCCTTATAGTGAGACATGGCGAGACACCAATTTACTGAGATTTTTCAAACCCTTCCCCATGTGAGATTTGGTGAGCCTTTCCTGATCCCCTCCCCCCCCCCCCCTGTGCTCCCTTAAACACATCACGTAATTTATGGGCGCCCCCATATATACGAGCTTCGCATCCTTTGCCATTAACCATTATCCATCAACCTTATTAAGCCCCTTCCTTTCATAGTGACGTCATGCGCTCAGCGGAATGGGGAGCGGGAACAGGGGCGCCACCGCCCCCAAATCCCCCCTCCCCCACATCCGTTTCCTCTTTAGGCAGATTCCTCTTTACTAGAGCGGGATGGAATAGCCACAAGGCGCTTACGATAAAACAAAGAAAATGCGAATAGCGCGCAAATAGTTTTTATTTTAATAAGTATGAAAAATTTGAGCTTTGTGAATTTTTCAAATCGTGCCTAAAGAATGTAAAATTGTATTTTAAGAAAAATTATAAAACATATACATATTTAATTCTTTATATTTTTACAATAGAAATTGCCGCAAAAATAGAGGAATGTTTGGATTGCTTATTCTATCGAGCGGAGTTAAAAGACTTGTTTCAACGTCGAGGTTCACTAAAGATAATCCTGTAGATTGAAAACCTAGAACATTCCCTATACTTATCTTTAACTTTTCATATGTCTGCATCAATCCTGCGGTACAGATGATGACCCGAGTGGTAGAGGCTTAAGTTGTCTTAAGTCTTAAGGCTTGTCAGCTTGGGTAGCTCAGTGGTGCGGTGTCGGTCGTGATAAGAACACCTGGGCGTGGTCAGTAATTGGATGGGTAACCGCTCGACCGTTGGAGGCTGACCGTGGTTACACGTAAAACTGTAGGTCCCTTCCCTAGGTACTAGGTGGTAGGGTTTAACCTGCCCGGGCGGGTTGATACCACCGAAAAGTCGGTTGAAAGGGCTTTGTAAATAGTTCGTGTTTTCCGGCCAGTTCCGTGTAGCGACCGAAGGGAAGCACTGACATGACAGCTCGTGTTATGGGCTCACATCACGGATGTAGTAGGTGATGTAGCCGATTATTGAATAATCGGTCTTGTACAAATGAAAATTTTAGAAAATAAATTAGTTTGAGCTTATCGCCAAGTTTTAATTGGCCATTGGTATACTTGTTTTCTCTCGTTAGCTACACGTAACTCCGTTCTGGTCGCGGCAACACAATCACAAACTAGACGCCTGGGCTGGCGTAGTCACGATCAGAGCCGAACAGGAAATGCGTAGGGTTCAACTTCAGGACTGGAGGCCGGCCTGCGATATAAATACTGCCCAGCCCACTGCCACTACCGGCGGTGCACCGCCTCGCCGCAGCAGCTGCAGCGCGACCGTCGCCGTTCGCACTGGTCACTGGCGTCCGCTAGTACAAAAACGCTGTGGCCCTGGCCATTGGCTGTTGTTGGACTCCAGTGGCAGTGATGGTTTCATCCCCGGCTCTCGACTTCGGTCGGGGGTTCCTTCGGGTGGACGGGTGGTGGCTCGGATCGGCTGGGGAAAGGCTTCAGTCTGTGTTTCCCATGGGATTTATTTCGGAAGAACTGTACAGCTATGGGGCCTCGATCTGGCATACATGATCACTGTACTCGCAAGAGTGCAGGGATATACGTCTGGATTTTATAGCCGGAAACTGGTATTTCTGGACGTCTATAAACAAAATGTAAGAGAGATAAATAAATGATAGTATATCCTTGGTCACTGGCGTCACCCGACGGTCTTCAGCCGTCGGCGCTCGCACTCCGCCTACAGTCGCTTCTACAACTCTACCAGCTGGAGCGGTTCCCGCTCTATCGCGGCGACTTCCCCTTCCTACGAGACATTTGGGTATTCCGTGAAGCACCGAAAGCCCATGACGTAGGCTCCTCAAGCCAATTTTAAAAGGAAAAAATAATAAAACTGCTACGTTAAATTCCTTTCTTTTTAACCCCCGACGCAAAAAACGGAGGGGTGTTATATTATTTATCTCTGTCATCCGCAATCGAAGCGTGACAATGTTTACACATCAAGCGTGAACACAGATTGAAGAATAGTTACCTGCGAGTCCCGGAAATTCACTTCTTTTGTTGAACCTGACATGGTTGTTTACATCGCCTACAACACCTGTGATTTCAGCCTATCACGACTTGGTGAACTAGGTGCCATGGCGGTGTTCCCTTTGAACGAAATGGAAAACTATAAACGATTTTATGGCCGTTTCGATCTCCCAGTGCGGCGATGTATATCCGGATCCGCGACGAGTTAAACCCTTTAGTTAACCCGTACAGGGTAAGGTAAAGAGACCAACCGTTTTAAGTGTAATCCGAACCACCGTCAGCCTCAACGGTCGGACGGACGTGATGCATACCTAGCACCACCGAGCTACCGAGGCCAAAAAGTATGTAGACGCACTTCACTATAACTGTTAGCGGGCTCGTCGAGTAAATCAACTTATTAATATGCTCAAACAAATGACATTGGAAAAACTGTCGACCACTCTGAAACCAACTAGACTATCGAGAATAATTTCCTTACAAAGTTGAATATGAACAGCCAGCTCAATATCACAATTCAGGACTTTCCTTACATTTGGATTCGTGCGCTGATCTATTTCGATGGATTTGTGGACCCGTCTGCAGGAAATCGCCGCCTGGTTTAATCGAGAATAGGTATATTTAAAATGGGCCGACATCTGACCTGGAGGACAAGCTTGCGACTATCCTGACGAGGGACGACCGACCGCGGAAGGCACCAGCGCGCCGCCGCCACCACACCGCCGCAGCGTATCACAGCGCTCCAGATCTCGGCGATACCAGTATCGGATGATAAGAGCGATACCGCCAGCGACGTCACCGCTTACAGACTGAACGCTATTTTGGCAATTGTTTATCATCAGCGGTTGGTCTGGGGTACCCGTGCCGAGCCCCGCCGTCGATCCGGGCGATGCGGTATTCGAGACCTCTGCTGATCCACGACTCCGCTCATTTTTATCTTTTTTTTTTTTTGCCGATCGATGTTTTAATTAACTAAAGCTATCGGCGGTGCAGGTAGAATTGGGCCAACCGATTAGATGCATTCCGTGAATTGACTGTTAGGTGGCCTTGTACACCGGCGCGGTGCGAAGCGTGCGTTTGTCCGAAACGGCAATATATGATTGCATGGTCTTGGGTATTTCGTACATGTGACCGTTTAAGTGCACCCTTTTTTTAGTTAAGTACCAACAGACGACTGTTAAGGGCGCACTGTGCGTCTCGCTCGGCGCCCAGACTAACGTAATTGAAAGATCACTTCAAAACCAAGTCAAAATTTAGCTTTGATCGACTTTCCACTCGTTTTCTACTAAAGATCTGCGCCTCCTCCGTAGCAACAATTTTATCAACATATGGTTACAGCCTAAAGCATAATGTTATTAAATTAACTACCTAATTATTATTATAATTCATACCCGCAGGGACACAGATCTTGTGTAGAAAAGTGGAAACAAAGTAAAATGTTTATCCTATGCCAAATGATTTCGACTGAAGTGATCGTTCGATTAAGTTAGTAGAGTGTGCACAGTACTGCAGTGTGTATTTACTTACACCATTGCCACAGAATTGACACTGGTACTTCGTTTGTTGAAATAAAATGCATTTACATGCATTTTATTGAATTACCCGAGGAAACAATTTTCTGAAACATTTAAAGCCACACTTAACCATAAGTTCAAAATAATTCGAAACCTCACTATTTGTACATTTCTGCGGTTATAGTTCGTGGTTCCTGTGTAACCGAACAACAGTAAAGGAAAGCTGCTGACTACGTTAGTGATAACAAGCCAACCATGACAGGTTCGGTAAGAAAATGACGTAAGTAATAGTCTCACACCTTGAATCTAGCAGGTGGATCCAATCGTATTTACATAAAAAAATGCGCAGGGATGGAAAAGAACGGAAACTGGGCGCCTGAAACCCGTTTATCAAACGCTTCTTGTGCTGAAAACCCACTCTGCACAAAATACATGTTCCAGTATCGATGGAAACTAGTACCCACACGTTCAGGACCCGTTCTAAGAACCCGGTCCCGGTCTCCATCCCTAGTTAGTGTTGTGAGCGCCTAAGTGCCCATATCGAATTATCTCTCGTGAAGCTTGTGTCATGTTGGCTTGTCGCATCACCGCTCATCACTTAGCCTAGTTCCCACCTAGTCTAGCAGGAGAGCAGACATGACGGCCGGGTTGTGACGTGAAGGAGAGCTCTCGAGAGCACTCGAGGCTGGAGTGCGTGATGTAGTGTGGCACGGCACGCGTCACGCACGGCACGCGGTGCCGCCGCCGGAACAGTGCGCGCCACGCGTCAACTCGACCGAGTCGACGACGGTCGGCGGGTGCAGTGAGCTTCAGCATTCGAGACCTTCGCCAACTCTCGAAAACTATTTTATCTTGAGTGTTTTCATATTTTTTTTCATGCCTGCAAACGTATTTGACGACACGACTTTGAATCATTCAAACCACGTCACCCTTAGTTCTTTTTAGGGTTTCGTAATAGCCACATTAACATCTGATAGTCAGACGCCCTAAAAAAAGTTACTGAACAGCTTTAGGATAATATCCTCTCGAAATTTAAAATATTTATTGAGTCCGGGGAGACACTAAAATATTTTTATTTTTTCTTCACACCAAGATTAATTGAAATAGGTCAGTTCGCAAAGTTTCCTGTTGATGGTCTTCGTGTTATCAAATCGAAATACAAAATCACGAGACCATCTCGGAGCAGTCTGATAGCGAGAACAGACTGTACTTTTTGTGATTTATTCGCATATATTTATTTATTTATTATTTATTATTAATTAATTAATTTATTAGCAGCCATCTAGTGGTGAGTAGCTGAAGTGTGTTCGTCAGGTATATATGTACCTAGTCTTAAAGTAGAAAGAAAGGTCTGATAACGGAATGTACTTTATTGCTGCCATTGATATCCACTTGGATAATGAATGAGTCACGACATTGCGCTAATAAACGAGTAAGTGTTATTGCAATAACAGTTGTAGGAGTTATTGCTTTGTATGACACATGTTTGAGTACGACACAAGATATACTCTCAGTGGAAAGACGCCGTGTTAAAAGGCGACAGGCTAGCCACTTCTCACATTGGCACGATCATTCCACCGAGTCAGGTGTGTCTTCGTGCCTTACTTGCTGATTGAGAATTATCTATTACTAATATTGTCCTAATACTTTGCTAAACGTGGTGGTCGGTGTTGTGCTGTAATTTAACCCGAGTTATTGCAAAACAGCACCGATTACTCGACTTACCCCGAATGTCGGGATATACAGCGTGTGGTATGAATGTATGTACGTACAAGATTTATCGGTATGTCCTGAAAACTGATTCATTGACTTGCCTTGTTTACTCGGCGACTATTGGCTTTACTATTTTTTAAGATAAAATCTCCCATGTAAGCTTCTCTAAACGGAACTGTTTATAGGTGTGAAAAGGTGTTATAACTATTATAGCTTTAAACATTTTGCACACGTACTTTCTTTACCTGCTTTTATGACAGCTTAAGACTGCGGTTTAGAAGCAAAAGTTAGAGGTCCGCAAATTTTAATCGTAAAATTCAGCAAGTGAGCGCTTGAAAAAAAAAAGTGATTCTACAAATGTGCGCTCCACTTGGATCCTTTCAACTGTGCTGTTCCGAGTTGGGATGTGTTGGGTGAACAGTTTGTAGGGTAACAAACTTTACATACTTGCACAAAGTTAGGGGTTAAAAGTTAATAATATATATAGCATATTCCATGTCTCTTCTAAAAGCTAGAATACGTTTACAGAATCCGCTATCACACTAGCTTGAGGCGGGCCCCATCAAAGTAAAAACCCCACGCGGGCTGCGCAGGCGCTCGAAGGGGCACGAAGGGCGAGGGCGGCGTCTGGACAAGGTTTTTTTTTTAATGGAAACTGACACGGTTGCCTACGTCACGTAAAACATCCGTGATTTTAGCCCATAACACCGGGTGAACTAGGTGCCATGTCAGTGCGTTCCTTCATTTTTACTTCATTTCCCTTCAGTTTTACAGGAGGTTAAGTATTTCCGCTCCATACTTTTTTTTTTTTATGGAAACTGACACGATTGGTTACATCACCTACAACGTCCGTGATGTCAGCCCATAACACCGGGTGAACTAGGTGCCATGTCAGTGCTTCCCCCTTTGATCATGCCGGCTACACTGAACTGGTCGGAAAACACAAACTATTTACATAGCCGTTTCGACCGACCTTTCATTCAGTGCGGTGGTACCAACCCGGGCGGGTTAAACCCTACCACCTAGTAAGATTAGGTGTGAAGGGACCTACAGTTTTACGAGGAATCCGAACCTCGGTCAGCCTCCAACGGTCAGCGGTCACCCATCCAAATACTGACCGCACGCACCCAGCGTTGCTTAACATTCAATAGCGACAGTTGACTGTCTGCACCACTGAGCTATCGAAGCTGACAAATATCATGGTATTCCGATACGTTTCAAAATATAATAGACTAATCGAGACGTGTGTGACTAATGCATCAAATGCTTGGCATGTAGGTAGGTATCTAAAGGAAGGAAATTAAAAATGGAAACTCTGAATGTAATTATGTATTTTCACGTATAATTTACATAATATTATTTGCTATACATAATTATATCGACTCTAGAATCATAAGAATAGCAGAGTTGGAGCAAAGTGTCTGAATTCAACGGCACCTAAATGTAGAGTCATTCGACAGTTAACGTGGAGTTCATCACTTGCAAGTTCAATCGATGATGTAGAGTTGGTAGCCTGTAGATGTTCGGTCCCTGCTAGGTTCGTTGTCGTCGCACGCGGAGAGGTGACAGGTAACGAGCGCCACGTAGCGAGGATTACTCCTTCAGAGCACGAGGAGACGCGCCGCTAAAGAAATGATCGTGGAATAAATCTGCTAATGAAAAGCGTCGTCGAGGGCGGACAGAACGCGTGCGCGGCGCGGTGGCGGCGGGGGCGGTCGATAGGCGGGCGGCGATGGCGGCCGCTTCGGATTCAGTTCGCGCCGCGCCGCGCGCACCGCCACCCGCGCCATGAGAAGGTTCGCGCGCGCCCCGCGCGCCGCGCCGCCGCCGCTCTAGCGACCGCCACCATGCGGCCGCGCCTGCTGCTGCTGCTGCCGCTGTTGGCGGCCGCGGCACACCTCGTCGCCGCTGAGAAGAGCAAGTTCTGTAAGTGTCTGCAGCCGCGCACGCCGCGCCGCTTCCGCCGCCGCCGCCCCGCCGACCGCCATTGCGCCCGTTCTCCATTTCTATCGTCTCGCGCCGGCTCCACTATAGCGACCGCCGCGACCGCTTCTCCCGCGAATGTGGACTGTGCTGTGACACTGTAGCGGCAGAGGCCGGCCGGCAGACGCGATGCCGGTGTTCCCCCTCGGTGACTCACTCGCTCGTGTTTTCCCGCGGAGTCGACGACCCCGGACTGCTAAGTAAAATACTAAGCATGCACGGGGGGTGGGGGTAGTGTCGTCTTGGCGGCGGCGACGGAGGCGTTGTTGCCCCGAGAAGCATAGCTAGATGTTCCATGTGTGGTTTTTTCTTATTTTGTTAAGTTTGGAACGGCGGAATTAAAATTGTAAAACGATCCACGATTTTCATGCTTTCTTTGACGAGTGAGAGTGTGGTGAGGGTGAGAGAGGTCAGGGAGACACAACGCACTTCTTACTGTTTTCTAGTCTTATTTACTGTTGGCCTTATTACTGTTTTCTATAGCAATCCTCACGTTCACTGTTCACGTGGCTGTTGATTTAGGAACGGAAAGGGAGCGAGCCCGACTCCGCGTCACCTACAAACACAATATGATGAACCACTTGTGGCAATCTTCCGGCGTTTCCTCCTCATGTTACATGCAATGATCCATTATGAAAGGTACCTGGCATGAGGCATCATTATAATTTAAAAATGCATTCGTTCAATATTTGCTCGTGCCGTACAATCGTTAGATCGGGTGAACACTGAAAAAATTATAAAACATGATAATTTTAGAATAATACACGGACAGAGGAACCAACAGACAGACGGTGCATTTTATATAAGTCAACCAGTCAGTCAACGTTTATGTGCGCACCAAATTTGTCTGCAGTCCTCCCGGCCTTCAGCGCTATGAAGCACTGATTGCATCCGACGACGTACTCATGTAATCTCGTCGTCTCAGCCAGGGCTGGTTCATATAGAAATGTGAAATTAACGTTCCCGGGAAATTCCCGGGACCTGGGAACGATAATATAATTTTAAGAAAATAATATATTAAGTTGTAAACTTGCATCAAAAAGGCAAGCCATTAAATCATTGTAAAATATTATTCTTCTTATTATTTAAATTGATTAAACCAAAATTAAAAATGGAAAATGAAATCTAATAAAAATACAAATAAAAAATTTTGCATACTTCTTTCTGATATGTAAATTTTATTATATCTTGAGTAGATGAGATGACAACTTAAAATTTAACTACAACTAATAATAATGTCGTGTCTAGTTTATTATATGAAATATTATATTATCAAATTGGTCGTATATTGACCAATTAATTGAACAGAAATAAAATTTTTTGCATACTTCTTTCTGATATGTAAATTATATTATATCTTGAGTAGATGAGATGACAACTTAAAATTGAACTACAACTAATAACAATGTCGTGTCTAGTTTATTATATGAAATAATATATCAATTGGTCATATATTGACTAATTAATTGAAAAGTTTGATTGTCACTTAGTAGAATAATATATTCATTGCGTAGTAATCAAATATCTTTAGTCATATTATTAAGGATGTACTTATGTACATATTTGATATTTCGAAATTTGAATTCATTCCCAGATGGCGCAAATTTTCGACCGTTACTTCCGGGATCGGGAACGTTAAAAATTGCTGAATTTTCAGTAAGTTAGCGTCCAGTAGGCAGTCTATCTAATGTAGAACTTTAGCCAAAGTACGCCATTATGTGCGAGTCTGACTCGCACTTGGACGGTTTTTTTCTTTTGAATTGGCAGTACCTATATTATGATTACTGGGCTTCAGTTGATAACCTCAGTTTGGTTAAACGACAACCGGAGCAAGAATAGTATAAATAGATAAGGTGTTTGTGCGAAATGCTCAAACACCTATCATAAAATAAACACTCGCACTCAAAAATTTTCTTACTAAAAAAAAAGGCCAAGTACGAGTCGGACTTACGCACCGAGAGTTCCGTATCACCACGTAATTGGCCGGTTTTTATGTTTTACTTTTGAGTTTGTACCATAATCACAAAAAGGTTGACGCTTGTATGTATAATTAAGGTTTTTACGATAGAACAAAAAATTAAAAAATTACATTAAAAAAAACGTTAAAAATGTTTTTTATGTGATATAACTACAAATTAACAATTTTCAGATTTTTTTTTCTTTACTCGTGCTGTGAGCTCTTGTTTCTTGCCAAATTTAATGATTTTTATTAGTTTTGGTATATGAGTGAGTTTGTGAGTATCAAAATATGTGACATAAATGGCCGTATCTTTTCATTACGTTGTCTTAGATAATTGATTTTTACGCATCCAAGGGACCGTAGACATTAATGTTTGCAACTTGATATAGAGATATAGAGAACTTACTTACTGGTAGACCTACGGGTAGAGACCCGTTCCCGAGAAAAAGGGTTTTGGCCGACGGACGGACGGATAACAAAGTAATCCTATAAGGGGTTTCTTTTCGAGGTACGGAACCCTAAAAATGTCGCCTTTATTTAAATCTGCCTGTTTAATTAAATTAATTATTAAACCTGCATTTAATTTATTGTTAATATGGTAATAAAAATGTTTCCTCTTATCGAAGTATTCTCATAAATGACATACTTACATACCACACGCTTTATCCCGACAATCGGGATCGGGGGTAAGCTGAGTAATCGGAGATGTGTTGTAGGTACTCTTGTAATCTTGTAGGTAATCAAGCAGCAAGTAAGGCACGAATACCCATTCCCTGCATGACTCGGTGGAAGGACCGTTCAAAGGTGAGAGGTGGCTAGACTGTCATGGCATGGCATCTTTTTATTTATTCATTTATCTTGTCTTTATCCCTTAGTCCTCTTTTACGACATGCACGGGGAGAGAGGCAGTGGAGTGCAGTGGAGAAAAAAAAATCGAAACACGCCGGGCGCAGCACTCCAGGTACTAATAAATTAAACTAGGTAGTTTCAAACTGAAATCTTTTTATTTTAATGTGAAATCGTTTCGTAAATGTTTTTAATGCCTACCTTAAATGCACTTCAAGTTTACACGGACACCTTTAGTCCTGAAACATTAAGAAAATTATTTCAATTTCGTTCATGTAGTTTATTTTCTATAATGTTTTGTTATATATGCCTATTATTGAATATTTACTGGTAGTACTAAATTCGAGAACTAAATTCATCAACTCAGTGCAAGGAAAAACTACTCTGTACATTAAATTATGAAATTCCAAATGATAACAAAGTGAAAGAAAACATGGTTTGGGCACCCACCCACCACCGGAAATCTATAGATACAATATAATACAATGCCATGCAATACAATTCCGTCAACACAAATTAATCAAACTGGAAATCTATTTTACTGCTGAGCTTGAAAAATTATCTACGTGGCTCGGGAGCTATGAGAACAAGTATTACGTCATGTTCAGGGTGGTAGAGCCATTGTGAAATTAAATTTAAATATTTGAAAAATGGCGTGCTTTAATTCATCTTCCAGTCATACCTGACATTATAGGCAAAGTTAAAGGTCAATCGGCAGGGCTAACACGATCAGGAACACAAAGAGGTCTCAGTTACTTAAAAGAAAAATAAAAAATAAAACACAGTTTTTAACAGTTTATATGAAAGAGTGAACACTATAAACGTCCTAGGAACCATGGCTGCCTCGGCTGAAATGAAGGATTTTTCTATTCATAAGGCATTTATACTCATTTTTAATATAGTTTTATACATCGTTTATGATTGTAATTAATTTTGATGATCCAATAAATAACCAACAACTAAAACAAAAATTTAAAGTAGGTTTTTTTTTTTTTTTTTTTTTTTTTATACTAAGCGCGACATGTGGCGCCGAGTCACCCATAAGGTGTCTAGCGACGCCCATGGACATTCGGACGCAGGCGGGGGCTGCGAATGCCATGCCGGCCCGACAGGTGCCCATTCACGCCTCTCTTGAAGGACCCGAGACTATACTTGGGGGGAAATATGTGGGCAGGTAGAGCGTTCCAGAGTTTGCCGGTTCTGTGGAGAAAGGATCTGCAGAACCGATTTGTACGCATCCGCGGTAAATCCAGCGTATAGGGATGCAATCCCTGCCCAGTGCGCGTTGTACGGAGGTGGAAAGGGGACGCCGGAATCACGTTAAACAGCTCCTCCGAGCACTCCCCGTGGAATAAGTGATAGAACACGCTTAGGGCGCCGACATCCCTACGAAGTTGCAGCGGTTCTAGATCGCGGGACACGTCGGGGTCATCCACAAGTCGCACGGCTCGACGCTGGATCGAGTCCAAAGGCGCAAGCTGGTATTTGGCTGAGCCATCCCACAGGTGCGAGCAGTACTCCAAGCAGGACCTAATCTGCGATTTATACAGAAGCAGCCTTTGGCCCGGCGTGAAGTACCGTCGAACCTTATTGAGTACGCCTAGCTTTTTTGAGGCCAGCTTGGCCTTGCCCTCGATATGGCGCCGGTAATTTAGGTCGTGCGACAGTTCGACTCCGAGGACCCCGAGGTGGTCGCTTAATTTAAGCGACGTGCCTTGGAAGGAAGGAGCTGGTGTGAACGCCGCCCTCTTCGCACTGAACGCGCAAACTTGTGTTTTTGAAGCGTTGAACTAGGTACAATAAAGAAAAAAAAAAGTTATAACATCAGAAATAAACATCAAAACAAGGAAGGTGTCGAACTGAGCTTGCGATGGCTTCACCGAACTAGCGAATGGCCACTCTGTAGTTCTCCAGCATGCGTTACGTTTCGGCTCGCGGTAAGCCCTCGTCAGCTAGTCTGCGATGACTATGACGCGGACAACCACGCAGTCCCGCTCTCGACCTCCCTCTCTCTACCTATCCATATTCTGTAGGATGCCTCCAGTGACGCTTTCGAAGTTCTCCTCATATATGAGCTTAGCGTCGATCTTTGTAGGCCTTGATTCTTGAAGAGACCGTAGAGCGACTTCTCTGGTAGTCTTCTTGCTCCGATTTCCAAAGCGAAGAGATCAGTCTTTAATCCGTTTCTCACTATCCGGTCTACTAACTTGCAGTACTTATTTACTTTGAAGTTGTGGTCCTTCGCTATTTTACTTTACCATGCAACTGTAATTTCAACAAGTACTACATGCTTTGTCGCTTTTGAGAATATGAGTATGTCCGGTCCGTATACTGTGGTACAGATTTCTGAAGGCAGTTGGTAATGCTTTTCATTTGTGTCCATCGACACTTCTTGTCTTTTGCTGCTCCCTAAATTGAGGAAGTTTTTAGTCCTATCTTTGAGCAGTTTATTGGCTCCAGGTATCACAAAGTTGGCCTTCTGGAACTTGGAAGCCACTACTGGTTTGCCCTTTCCTGGTCCGTGCAATGAAGAGGGGCTGATGGCCTCTGATGATTTGGAGGAGTTTACCTATATACGACTATAGAACTAATTTTGCAACGTAAAAACGTAAATGTCTTGCATGAATAAAAAACAATAGATTTTCAATTCACTTTCATTGGAGAAATGTTCTGTCTAGCTGATCTAAAACGGTGACCAAATATCGATATTAAATTTATTTTGCCATCCCTTGAAAATATCATCTTTAAAACTCCTGAATCGGAAGTGCGAGCCATTTTCATTTCATTCTTTATTATTCCTTCTTCATTAGAATCATCACGGTTCTGCTAAACATGACGTTGATCGTTTCCCAGAGCTCCCGATCTAATAGTAATTTTCAAATGGAGGTCGCATTCGGGGCACGCACTCTGTTGCCGCGCCGTCGGGTTAGTTGTGCCTCGCAGCTTTGTGTTCAGCGAATTTCGCATGAAACGATCTAATTATATGTTCAAGAGCTTTTCACACAATACACATGTTTGTAAATCATTCGTTACTCATTCACCTATGGCGCTGTTAGAGAAAGAAGTACAAAGTTTCACAAATGCACGTTTTTCTGCATGTTGTTATTATGCAAACGCAAACGTATTTTTAATGGAAATAGTTAACTTCAGCTAACTCACCGTGGATCGCCGAACGCGATTCTCCATTTCACAGAACCTATTTCTATTTGTTCAGCAATTATATTTTTGTTATCGCAATAAATCGTTCAACGAAAATAAGTTGGTAACTACGACGACGAACGCGAGAAAATATAGCGGGCTTTCGGGATTTTTTATAAATTGCTACTAAAGTCCTCCCTGGCGTGACGTGTTGCAAGTTAACGATCCTTGCGGCCTCAGTGCGACGCGGTTGGAGGCGGGGCGGGGCGGCGCGTAGGCGAGCGGTCGTCGCTCGCGATATTGGAGGCCTGTGTGTGGCGAGGGTGCGAGGCGGGCGTGGGGGCGGGGAATCGATCGGCGCGGTGGCGGAGGAGACGAAGGAGTCCCTCTACGCCGGCAGATCTGAGGAAAGCGGGTCACTTGCATCGCGGCGGCCGCGCCGCTCCGCACCCGTACTCTATTCATCCACCACCGCACACCACCGCGGCCGTCGTCGTCTCCGCCGCAGCGGTGTCGCGCGACACACCCTCCGAGCAGGTTCCTTCCCGATTTTAACAAGAAAAACATAGGCCCGAGCGCTTCCTAACAAGTTAAATTGAAAAACACTGTAGGCGTCTACTCGTTGACCTATTTTGATCGGGCGTCGCCGCGGAGCTTCTTGAGAGCGAGGATGAAACGAGATTTTAAGCCGAATGGAGTAGGTACAAAGTAAAACCCGTGGGAAGAAAACCCTCCGGTTAAAAGGTTAGGCACCGGCTGGAGTAATTAAAAGTTGAAATATTTATTGATCTTCTGGGCGGCCTCGGAGAGTTTGGAGGCGATCTTCTCGACGGGTCCCGGGCCGCCGCAGTGGCGCGGGCCGCCTGCCAGCAGCAGCGCCTCGCCCGGCGCCAGGCGCAGCGGCTGCGCGCTGCTCACCCTCGCGCCGCCCGACAGCGACGAGCTCGCCGAGTGCGCGATCACCGTGAACTCGTTAGCGACGCCCGGGAAGCGCGCCAGCGTCGCCTCGCCGACGCCGGGGCCCACATTAGCCACGGCGATCACGGAGCCGGCGATAGTGCCCCAGCGCAGCACCCCGAGCGCGCCGCGCCCCAGTACTCGCACCTCCGCATGCGCACCTGATGCAGCGGTACGCTTCAGTTCGATGGCGGTGCGGAACACCGCCAGGTGACTCGTGTTGCTCGCAAACTGCATTTTGGCGTTGCAGTAGCGGTGGTTGTCGGCGAGCGGAAGCCACGGCGTTCCCGTAGAGAATCCGGCGGCGTCGTCAGCCGAGTCGGTCCAGGGGAACGGCGCATTGCCGGGATGCGGCCGCGTTGGACTACAGCCGACTGCGGGCTCGGCTCGCTCCAGCACGGAATCGGGAAGACCGAGTTCGTCGCCTTGGTAGCTGAGGGTGGCTCCCGGCAGTAGCAACGTTAGGATGTTGAAGGCGTCCACCGTGCCACTTCCGTACCCGCTTGAAATGCGACTCGTGAACGGACTACCAGTCTGTAACATTCACATATGATATAGTACCAGGGCGACCGAACTGCGGTCGGCGTTTTTCGTGTTTGCTGTCAACAGATGGCACGACATTATTAACTCGACAGCAGCGACTGCTTACTGGTACCTCAATATTCTAAGCGTTAGAATTATTAATAACTAAAATTATTTTTGTTTCTTTGAAAACGGATTTTCTCAGACATGACACCTCCCTAGATATTGTTGGACAATAAAACATTCTCTAAATACAAAATTTCACCCAAATCGTTAGAGCCGTTTCCGAGAAACCAACAATTATTCGAAACCATTAATTATATTTATTATATGTTCAAGAATACCTCACTTATAGTAATAGGATTATATACACAGAACACCTAAGTAAATTAAGCTATTACTATATGATCTGTGATTATATACGAGTACATATATATAAGGTTACGTTTACTAGAATGGAACCTGACATGCTTGGCCACATCAGTTGATGCAACTCATTACACTTTGGTTAACTAGGTGACATGGCAGTGCTTTTCTTTGTGCCGCCGGCTACACTGAACTGGACGGAAAACATCAACTATTTTCATAGCCGTTTCAACCGATCTTCACTTAGTGCAGCCGCGGTTTCAATTCGGACGGGTTAAACCCTAGTAAGAAGGGTGAGGTAAGGAAAGGTCACTTACCTACAGTTTACATGGATCCTGAACGACGACTAACCTCAGCGATCGGACGGTCAATCATCGGAAGTACCACCGAGCTACCGAGGCGGTGAAAGCTCGAGTGTTGTAAGTAAATTTTGAGAAAATAGTACAAGAGATTTGCGTGGTATCAGGTTTTCCGCTTACCATCCAAAGGGTCGGCATGTCTGGTGGAACAAAAGTCATCCAGCGGTCTATAATGAGCTTGAAGTCGGGCGCGGTCCGCGGCACGAGGTCGCCTTCCGCCCCCGCCAGATCTCGATACAGCACCAGGTGTGCTCCTCCAGCTCCGACGCGGCTACCTTCTGCCTCGTAGTACTGTACAGCTTGTCGCCACGCCAGTTTCGTTTCGACCATTAACACTCTGCCGATGAATAAAATATTACGAATTATTTTCATTGTGCCCACAGTCGTATCTCCGCAATGGCTGATAGCGAAGAGCCTCGACCATCATCTCAGAATACTCTCGCTGGACTGTTGGATCAAGGGCCAGATGCAGAAGGCGGTCTTACTCGACACCGCTCGAATTGTCCGGAGATTTCTTTCTCTCGGGTCCGACCACCGGCAGCTTGGGCTCGCTCCGCTGCCGGTGGCAAACCCGCTTCTTAATAATTTTTCTACGTAAAATAATTGCCGTTTATAGTGAAAAGCGTGCACTTACGGGAGGGCTGCAGAGCGCATGCGAGAGTAGTCGGCGGCGGCTCGCGCCAGGTCCCGCACGAGCGCTCTGCCGCAGTCCGGCTGCGGCGGGAAGTCAGCCTGCACGAGCAGCCCGGCGGCGCCGCGCCGCATCCACGCCACCAGCGCGGCGGCGGCAGCGGCGCGCACGCCGCTCGAGCACGAGTTCAGCAGCGCCTCCCCAGCGGCGTCCGCGGCGAAGTATTCACCTCGCACCTCGTGCCATCTCCACACCACCGATATACCCTTGTTATCCATCTACACGCGACAACCACTATAACATTCATTTCAAGCCATCAACAGGTTTTATGAATAAGGAAGTACTAGAGGAATTAGATAGATAGATAGATAGAAATACTTTATTGCTCCAAAAAACCATTTTACATAAATAAACAATAAGTAATTTACATGAGGGGCAAGGGCGGACTTATCCCTTACAGGGATTTCTCCCAGTCAACCTTTGGATGTTTGAGAGTAATAGATTAATTATTCTTTACAAATATTTACCGGTTTATTATCAGATTGAGTGAACATTTAAAGTCAATCAAATACGGACTGTACATATTGACATTATTTTATTAACTTTCTCGTGAAAGTGCATAATACTCACCGCAGGAGGGGGCTGATCTTGCGGCGCGTCGTTCCACACCAGGAAATTCTCGTAACCGGCTGAGCGGTTGGCGCTCAACGCTGCCCACTCTGAGAGCTCGCTAATCGTTTCAAGCGGAAGCGTTGCGACCACCTTTAGTTCTGTGAACACACCGTAAATCATGATATAACATTTTTCTGTGAAATATTTTTATCCTATTTATCATACATAATACGATATCCGGAAACGTGTCCCAAATGTAGACAACGTATTACAAAAGTAACCATCTGTCTTGCAGATCAAGTTTAAGTGCATACAAATTCGACGAATGATATTTTATTTATATCGAGGCTTGCACCTAGGGCACCTCGGATTTAGTTCGAACTTGTACTGTTCGGTTTGTCTAGATATGCGATTTCATTCCAATCAAGATGTGGTTTTTGTAGTCTTGAATGAAAAGGTGCAGTTATGTTTATATCAAGTTTGTAGCAACCGTACGCTCACTTCACTGTTACTGGTAGAATATTACATAAGTGGCTAACCAGACTTATCAGCTTGGTTGAGGAGAGCGGTGAAGTGCTGATCTGTGCCGTAGCGCTCGTCCAACTGAGCGGGGTCGAGGGTTAGGGCGCCCGGTCGCGAGCAGTCTTTGGACCTCGCTGTCACCGACGAGAGCACCACCGCCTCAGCACCCAGGCTTCGAACGTAGCCCATGTTGCTGGTCGCTCCTGTACATTATTTACGTTACCTGACATGACCGGTTACACCGTCGATTACACTCACGATGTCAGTTTACATTACATGTGATTATGAAGGGAAGCACTGACATGGCACCCAGTTCACCCGGTGTTATGGGCAGACATCACGGATGTTGTAGGTGAGGTAGCCACCCGTGACAGTTTCTATAAAAAAAATTCACAGATCTCATGCATTACACGACCTGGGCATTACATGACCTTCGGGTACATTGAAAATTACTTTTAGGGCGTATTCAAATATAAGAAATATGTCAATTTTGAGAAATATACAAAGATTGCCAAAAATATAAAAAATAAAATAAAAAAATTAAAATTCTTAATTTTCAAGTATACAACACGAAAACCATTTTAACTACTCACACTGCAAGATAAAGATGACTCGTAAGTCGCGTAACGGAAAAAAAAAAAATCATAACTCCCAAATTTCTCTATCTAAAAAAAAAATAAAAAAAATAATTTTCAGATATAGGGTCAATCTACAATATAAAAATATAAAAGATTTTAATATATATTCAGAAATATGTTTAAAGGTGCCCTTTAACCGCTAAAACGGCTATTTTAAGCGGTTTCGCAAAAACTTGACACCCTTCATATTCATGTAGCCTTGAAACTCACGAAACCAGGGCGAATTCGGACTCTCGCTGTAAATCGGGGAATCGAAATATTCCGAAAGCGAAAAGACGAAGCGATCGAAAACACATTTTCAATGTTCCTCTCGGAACGTGTTCAAGCCGGCTACACCGACCTGGATAGAACATTCTACTGTTTATAACAGCTGTTTCGACTTATCTTCATTATAAAATATCAATGAAGGTAAGGTAAGGGTATGGGCATGCTGTGGCATGTGCGCGTCCATCATACACCTCAAAAGAAATAATGTGAGAAGTCCAGTGATGGCTAGTGACTGAAAAACATTGAGCAGACGTACCTTGAAGATCACCGATTCCGTCGCCATTGCTATCCTTGAAGGAGTCCACAAGAATTCTATAATAAAGTGCGTCTTTCCACCAATCCGCAGGTGAGACAGTTGGCGGCGCCTGAGCCCTCACTGTTTGTACCGAGAGCCATAGCACGAAGCACTGACAGAGCAGTGCTTTGGTCCACATGTCGCTATATTCTGCCTTCTGCGTTGTATGGACGAACGGCGGTTTCGCTCCAGCGCTCGCTAATGTGGTCTGAGCGGCGACCTTGCCGAGGCCGGACGAACGAGATGACACCCCTTTTGTTAATGACAGCCATTTGGAGCTTGCTACGCTGATCCGTGTCTAGTTATCAAATAATGTATTGTTCATTTCTCGATATGTACTGGTTATGAGTTGTTAGTAATTTGATAATTTTCGTACATTGGGCCTGGCTTACACCGACCACAATACGATCCGGTATTTTGGGTCTACAGTAGGCTTGTACTGTGTGGGGCCGGTACTTGATAAGAATATCCCCACTGCATCTCTCCCCATGCATGTTGTTAAAAGGTGACTAAGGGATAAGGACAAGATGCCGTGCATAAGGACGACAGGCTAGCCACCTCTCACCTTGGCACGGTCTTTCCACCGAGTCATGCAGCAGGTGGGCCTTCGTGCCATACTTGCTGCCTGTTAGTTATCTTGTCCGACTACTTTGATAAACGTGGTGGTCGGTGTTGAACTGTAATTTACCAGAGCACAACACACAGAGCACGAGCACAACACGGATTACTCTGCTTACCCCGATTGCAGATTACTCTGCAACATGGGATACGGCATGTGGTGTGTATAGTAGGCTAAACATTAGGTACTTCTATATTTCACCAATGGAACGTACTTCAGATTGGTTTGGAAATAAATAATTAAACAATATGCACTTAAACATGTATGTATGTATTTTAATTTAATTTAAAAATAATAATTATATACACAAACTTAGGTATCAGTAATGTACCTGCCTACTCGTAGTTTTTTGGTGAACGATGACTTCAAATGAAAAAAAACTAGACAGATCGCAGGACCAGCGCCTCTCCGGGAAGCAGGGTCAGCTCTCCGCGAATTACCGGCGTTCTGCAAATCATAAACATACACGTATAACAATATTGAGGCCAATTATCGCACTTATGAAAATAATAAGCTCTACCAAGTCAAGCTTGGTCCTTGAGTGACAAAATAATTTTGTACAACTAAGATAAATCGTGCCGTTTCTTTCATAATAACATTGTAAAATTTTACTTATTCCAAAATGATATTATTTCTTATTTGTCAAAATCGTAATATAGCATTTGTTGCCTACTGAAATGTTCTCTTACCCGGAAAGACGCTCAGAGTAAACGCTGGAGATGTAGACGACTAGATTCTCCGGTAGCAGAGGGATTCTATTCAGGTACACGATGTCCGCGGTATCGCCCACGTTAAACAGCAAAGCCAGTGTATCGTGCCCGGTCAGCGTGCGCACCAGTGCCAGCGTCCGGTCTGTCATCGCCCTGATGTCGTACTCTCCGTGACGCAGCGTATTTTCCTGTCGCAGAGCCACTAGCGCACGGTATACGTGGTAGTGACTTCTTTCAGCCTCACGCTGTAACGCAAGATTCAACTCAAGGTAGTCCTCGGCGACTGGCAGCCAAGTGTCGGCACTGGTGGAGAAACCAGCGCTCGTTGTGCTATCCCAATGAAAAGGTGTCCTAGCCGGATCGCGAGACCACAGATGGTAGTCTTCTTCAGTGCCCATGTTGCATGCCTGCACGTCGACCGTGTCTTCCCAGCTGACGAAGCCGTCTTTCATGCCGATCTCCTCGCCCTGGTAGGTGACGGCCACGCCGGGCAGCATCATGTTTAGTGCGTTCAGGCCGTCTACCATGTCCTCGCGGAAGCGTGTCGGCATTCGGTTGTTGTCGTGGTTGCCGAACTGGAAAGTTAATTTTACATAAGTACCTACATATCAATAGACGAATTTATATTATGTACTAAACTGTTAGGTGGCTTACTAAAACATGCCTACTGTGTATTTTAGGTTCGAAATTTAAAATTATTTTAAGTGACCTTTGTTCTGAAAAATTCTCATAACAGTTTTATTTGAATGTGGATCCGCGTTCTACTGCATGCGACGTACTGGAAAAGATTGGAGGGGCGTATGTCCAGCAGTGGATGTATAAATATTGACTAACTGGCTGACATGCTGCGAGAGTTTGCGGAGAGAAATATATTTTCAAAAAGAAGGAGATATTATAATGGCCCGTGCAATCGAATGAAATAACATACATAATAAACGTATGAAATACTCACGACCCAGTTGGCGACACCGCCGTAGGGCATGTATGTGAGCCAACGAAGGATGACGTATACGAAGTCTCTGGCGGTTGAGGAGGCGTCTAGATCGGTGATGAAATCGAAGTTGAACGGGAAGTGAGCGCCCACCCGGCCTGTGTTGTCGCCGTAGTACAACATAGTCATGGACACGTTGGCATACCCCTCCGTCAGCATCGCCCTACAAAGAAGATTCAAGTATGTCAATGTGACGTGACATCATACTAGTACTTAATATTTCTTTCTTTACATTTAGTGTTTCGATTAATGTAAATATATTAGTTACCTAGTAGGACCCCCGTTCTCATCTTGCCACTCATCAACAAATGTTCTCCACTCGTACACGACGTCGTACAGTTCCAACAGATCCTTCGTGTAGATCGGGATCGTGTACCCCAGGTCACCGGGTTCGAAGTGCACCAGACCGCTGAGAGGATCGTCAGGGTAGAAGCCGCCGTGGTCCTCCTTGTCGGCCTCGAAGAGGTACGGTAGAGCATCCACTCGGAAGCCGTCGGCGCCTTTCTCCATCCAGAAGCGCATGATGTTGATCATCTCTTCGCGAACGGCTGGGTTGTGGAAGTTAAAGTCAGCTTGCTCTATCGCAAACTGGTGCAAGTAGAATTGTCCGCGTTCCTCGTTCCATTCCCATGCGCTGCCGCCGAATTGGCTCACCTGTGCGACATAATATTGACAATTCATAACACCAAATAAACAAAATATTAAAATAATCTGCCTTCAGCTGATTATATTCAAGATTTACTGATGCTGTTAACATGTTAACAATATAAGCAACAACAACGCATGGGCATAGGAACTGTACTGACCCAGTTGGAAGGCGGCAGTCTGTTGTCTGGATCTTTCGGATCTTCCAGGCCGTCATCCCAAACGAAAAAATCTTCATACCCTTCAATTCTCTGCACCGACAGCTGAAAATACTCCGATTCCGTGCTAGCGTGGTTCGGTACGAAATCCAATAAAATTTTAAGACCTGCGATGGGAAAAATATCATTACTGTCGTGATATCAAGTCGACGAGGTATAAATTCAAGAAATTATCAGCTTTACCTACTGAAATAGATAAGAAAATAGTGATTTGATTGCATTTTATCTAGCCATTATTACCGGAAGACATTGACACTGATTACAAATCAGGTTCAAGTTTGTCGCGCTTACACCGAATTAGGAAAAACAATTTTTTCTTCTTATTCCACTCGACAAAACGTTTCTTAAATTTCTCATGTGTAATTATTGTTATATGGTATCATCGGTAATCTACGAGTTGATGTAGCCACATTGAGTTACGTCAAGACATCAGTCGCTTACCCAGTTCATGAACTCGCTCTACTAACTGTTCAAAGTCTTTCATCGTTCCGTACTCGTAGTGAATATCGTAGAAATCGCTAATGTCGTAGCCAAAGTCCACCATCGGCGAGGTGAAGATGGGAGAGAGCCAGATCGCGTCTACTCCCATCTCTACGAAGTGCTCCAGTTGTGATGTTATTCCTGAGGAGGACCAACACAATAGTTAACCACTACGAACTATAAGACTATTTTTTATAGTATAAACCCGTACCTGCGTAATTTGTTCATCAAATTCACTATTAAAACTTAGTTAAGTCAGATGAGGTGCAAAGGCGGACTTCTGCAGCACCGAATACTGCAGTGACTCTACCTAGCCTCAGAGGAAAATTGCGTGGTCTTTTAAATGCAAGGGGTGGAATTGTTCATGCCTAGCCTAGTCAGAACCTCGACGTGTAAAGCCACCCAGTTCGGGGCAATAAAAAAAATTATAATTTCATTCAACCACGCATGCCCTCGAGATAAAGGTACCTACTTACCTACTCGTAAACCCTTTATCGGTTTTTTCTCCTCCAGATCTCAATTGATCTGATTTACAAATGAAATGACGTGTTTATTACAATATGCAGACCGAGAATTGCGTACACAATGAAGACGTGAAAATAAAGAATTTCACGCGACCCAATTCCTAACTCTCCGTACGTGGGAGAAGTTACCGAGAAGTTGCCGAATCTACAAGACGTGACCCGCGAGTTACATCACACGGATTGTAATAGGGTTGTCTTCAGTGTTCCTAGCTTCATAAAGGTTGGTAGTACAACAGCGAGATTAGAAGTCCTAACTTCGCTGGACGGTCGTGATTTTTTTAAATGTTGTTAAAATAATTTTGTGTACAATACTTATTGTGATGAAACTTTTTTTGTTGTGTACCTAAATTGTTTTCTTTTTACCAATCATTTGGCTTGTGGAATAAGAAGAAGAAGAGTAAACCTTGTAAGTCTCCAATGCCATCGCCGTCGCTGTCCTTGAAGGAGCGCGGGTAAATCTGGTACAGCACGGTCGTCTCCCACCAGTCGAGGTCGGCGAACACCGGCGGCGGTTCGGGGCTGACGGGCGGCTCGATACTGGACGGGGGTGCGAGGCTAGTGGACGTCGTCGTCTCCTGGTCGTCGTCCGCGCTCTGGTCGCGCATAACGCCCCATGTAATGAGCGAGGCGACCAGCGCGCCCAGCGCCAGCCCCAACACCGCCACCAGGATCAGCTTGGTCGTCGACATCTCTCCGCTCCGGCAGCGCGCACCGAGTGCTCTGTTCTGCTGACGCTGCGATTCTGGGGCCAATCAGCGCATGCTTCATTCCTTATCGAATCAATTAGAACTTTTGGGAGGTTAATTATTATGATTCGGTTATCGCTATCTCTCCAACGCCGAGATAGAAGTGGCGTCGATTCACGTCCACGTGTCCGCGATTGCGAGCGGAGGGCCCGCTAATTGTTCGCATCTTGAAAGTTTTTGCGAAGCCCGCCGGGAAGAATTAATCATCGTTAGGGTTCCGGCGGGAGCGAACCGCGCACGGTAAATTAATCACATCGGACTCGCAAAAAAATTGGCGGCATCCGGCCAGACCTGTCGATAGCACGCGTCCTGCCTGCCGCGACCCCTCGTCCGCCGCGCCCCTCTCTGTCTCCCCCCGCCCCGCAGGACTCCACAAAAGAGAGGCGCGAAATTCTACGCGATGCGGTGCGTGTGGAAATGTAAACAGCTTGAGCGAGAAATCGATTTGCAAATTACGCTTCTTCTAGACCCACAGCTTTTATATAGGCGTCGGCTTCAAATACACACCCACTCAAAACACTGAGGTAAATTTTCAAGTTGTAATATTTATGAGTCGATTATCCTCGCGGTAGCAGGTTCTAAGCGGTCCAACACTTCATTGGCAGGAGTAGCAAAGTTCCTCCCGAAAAGGCAACTCGCAGATGCTATAGTCCGGCCCGTCGTCGTCGTCGGGAGCGGGCTGGGGAGGGAGTGTGGCTGGGTAGTGGGGGGAGGGGTGGGACGCAGCTTGGAGGGTGCTGGTGAGATTTACCGCGGAGATAACTCGCGAAGTGTCCGGGGTGGAGGAGCGGGGTGACGTCACACCTGGTGCTGCCGCCGCTCACGGCTCCAGATCGCCCGTGTCTCGTGTCTCGTAGCTCGTTCCACGTCGCGCTACCCACACAACAGGTGCTCGTCCATGTCTGTGTACTCGCTCGCTGCTAGATGGCCGGCTCGACGACGGGCTAACTGTCGTAGGTACTCATATTTCCCAATGTTCATTGGCGCACAAAATAGTAATCGGTGCGCCCAGAAATATCAAAGGATACACGTTACCTTTGGAAGCAACCCTTCGTCTTCACAGAGATTCACTGCTTACGGCGCCGTCCTAATGGCATTATTGGCGGCAACAAATATTTTCATACTCAGCATGGAAACCCGGCAAAACTTTCTGTCTTTTACTCAAATTTCAATAGACGTAACCATTCTTCTGTATTCACAGCAATCGATTAAAAAGTCCACTTTCAGTCGGGGTTCCAAAATGAAATCCCTACTGTGCGTGCTCTTGGTCTTAATAGACATCAATACATATATAGGATATGTACGTTGTGCGAGGACGCTCGATCGCTCAAAATGGAAGGGCGCCGTGGCGGATCAATGTCTTTAAATCAACTCGTAATATTAAATGGAAGTAATAAAAACTTTTGAAGTTAGTATGGAATATTTGACCACACCTTAACTTGGAAACCTCACATAGATGGGCTTGCTGGTAAACTAAGGTCAGCTTGTTATGCCATTAAACAAAATTAAAGAACTGTGTGGTGTGCATTCAATCTGCTAAATCTGTCTATTATGGTTATTTCCATATTCTTATGCCCCTTAGATAATTAAATTATATTATATTACTAGCTTTTTCCCGCGGCTTCGCTCGCGTAAAATTCATATTTCAAAAGAAGAAAGTAAGTCATTAAGGGCGAGGCCGAAGGCTGAATTGCTTTCAGGTGAATGGTAAACCTTCTCGAATAGTAGGTATGTAAATAAGAGCGAGGCCGAAGGCCGAGCTCCTTTAAGCTAAACGATATTTTTCTCGAAGAAACTAAGTAACTAATGGCGACGCCGAAGGCGCAGCTCTGTATAGTTAAACCATATACTTTCTCAAAGAATGTAACTGAGGGCGAGGCCGAAGGCCGGGCTGCGTTCAGATAAATGATAATCCTTCTCAAATAAAGTAAGTTAGGGCGCTGCCGAACGCCGAGCTGTGTTCGCGTAAACAATATTATATTCTATCTAAGATAGCAAGTCAAAGGTTAGGCCCGAGGGCGGGAGAAGGTTTATCGTTTACCTGAACGCAGCTCGGCTTTCGGCGTCGCCCTTAGTTACTTACTTTCTTCGAGTAGCTTTATTGTTTACATGAACGTAGCTCGGCCTTGGGCCTCGCCCTTAGGTACTTACTTTCACCAAGAAGAATATCGTTAACTTTAACGAAGCTCGGCCTTGGACCTCGCCCTTACTTGCTTACTTACATAAAATTACACATATTATATTATAATAAGTGGGGGAATACTCGATTTTGGTCTATATTATAGACCAAAATCGAGCATTCCCCCACTTATCTCCGAGTCCTAATGAGTTAAAATTTGGTTCTTTATTTTTGTAATAGCGAGAGTATGCGAATTTTCCGACTATAATATGTTATCGACTCAATATAAATATTTTGTATGCTTTATAATTTGAGATACCTTAAAATCGTGTCCACCGTGCCCCTCGACGAAATTATTAATACAGATGGGGCCTCTCTCTCATATATATATCTCAACATATCATCATCAGCCTGTATCGGTCCACTGCTGGACATAGACCTCTCCCAAGGCAAGCCACCACACGCGGTCTTCCGCAACATAAACAAAACAGGTTTACAGGAAAACTTAGACGTCGAAAATCCTACGTCTTAAAGTTCTCAGGGAAAACGGAATGATACGAAACCCTCTTCACGCGAGTGCGACTCGAAATTGTTTTTTATTGCTGCCGAACTGGGTGGCTGTGCACCCATTTAATTTCACCCCCCAGGAGGTGCCAGTCCGGCTTAAAGGTGGACCTTGAAGGAAATAGGTGGACTAATGTCGCTGGGGAAAGGCTGTTAACCCGGGTCTATAACTGTAAACTTATAGCTATAAATATAAACTTATAACTATAACTATAGGTATAAAGTTATAACTATGACTATAAGCGTATAACTTACGTATAAACTTATAACGCAGAGAGAAGTATAATTTCTAATACACCTACGTTTTTTCACTGGATAGAGTCATTCGAGTATTCATTTTATTACTATAAGCGTAAGTATAACTTACGTATAAACTTATAACGCAGAGAGAAGTATAATTTCTAATACACCTACGTTTTTTCACTGGATAGAGTCATTCGAGTATTCATTTTATTTAAATTTTACGTGACTATGACATGCTGAACGATACTTCAGCATTATAGGGGATTTTGAGAGCATAATTAGCAAATGTTTTATTGATTCACGTTTAAATAATAATTTTAACTTGTATTAATAGAAAATCATAGCTAATCATGCTCTCAAAATGTAATATAACATTTTACGTTTTTTTATGGATCGTATCTTCTAATAAAAAACCGATATATTTTAAACACCAACCTTACAGTAGTTTGTGAGTAAAATCAATGTAGAAAAACTTGATTGTTGTTACTGTTGCCAATTAACGTTACATAGTATTAGTAACCTTAGTGCCGCATACGAGCCGAGCACAGCGCGCGTAGGTGCCAGCGCCAGGTGACTGCGGCAAAGGAGAAGGCTCGAATTGACATTTCCGGGTGCAAGCAAGTAGCGATGCGGAGCGTCGAAACAACCGTGTCGGCGTCGTCGTAGCGGTAGTACAGGAAATTGCATCGGTTCAAAGCCGCGCTCCTGGGTGGATCGGCTATCTCCTGCAGCTTTGATACTTTTCGCAGCGGGCGCCCGGATCGCAAGATCTGTGAGGGTGCCGCGAGGAGTAGGAGCAACAGAAATCTTCAGATATACCAACATATTTCACAGAGGGCGGCGGCAGTCACACTCTCGACACGTTTCGCGCGGTCTAATATTGTATGTTTTTTTTATTTCACACTGGATTGCTTGTTGCTGGTCGGGAAGAATGTTATGTATTTATAATTTTTGCTGACGGCTGTCACGCAAATGACAGGAATGAGAGTAGTGCTGCAATTTCGACTATGGTTTTGTCGCTAGATTGGTCGCTCCTTCCCTTCTGTTTTCGTAAGCATAAGGGTGGTGCAATGAAAATATTCCTTGGGGCATTAATAGTCCTAAAATAAGCCGCCTTGAGTGGTCTCAGTTGGTTTTAGTGAGTTCTAACGAGAAAACGACTAGGCTGCATTTTGCCACATCTTTGAGAAGCTTAAAACCTCGGCGAATTTTAATTAATTGAGACAGGTACTTCTGCATTACCATTTTACAAGCATTTATTACGATTGTAAATCATTCCGCTCTTTAATTAACTCCTATTCGAAAGCGTGTGCCGCTGACCTTCTCCGAGTCGTTGTAATTTATCGTGAGTGGCAGAGAGCGAGGGGCAGCGGGGGGTTCGGGTCTTTTTAAAATTCCTCCGCGGCACCGCGCTCGCCGCCCCGCTATTATGGAGCGGGATTGGATATAAATGATGGGAGTCGGAGGCGAGATGACTTGATGTATCGGCGCCTCCCTCCGGGTGTGAGGTGACACCGCGCGCGGCGCTCTGCGCGTCGTCGACGACCCCGCCGCCGCCGCCGCCGGATCGCCGCGCGCGACGCTCGGGCTACATCTATTGGGTTGGGAGCGTACAATCGACAGTACAATCGATAATTACCGCGCCACCACTGTGCGACCGAACACGGCTGGGCGGCACAAATAAGAAACATGCCATTTAAGCTCACGGTGGCTCACGCTGCGCGTGGAAGTTTGCACGTAGAGCGCTCTGCGCTACGTGCAACTTTCGTCGCAGTGTGGGTGGCGTAAATATTTCTCCTCTACGCCAATATGTCATTGTTTTGAAAGTAATTGTGCTTACTGTACCGGGTAATGTTGTTTAGCACAAGTTTACGCCATTAACACATCTTACCTTGTACCTACTTCTCGGTTCTCATAATTCATGTGCTAGATGTTATTGATATGTTTTAGCTAGTTTATTCCTTTTCATTCCACAAAAAGAACTTGAACGTATCATTAGGTAGGTAACTAGGTAAGTAATAAGTATAATACACCTAAACGACAAAAACGGAATTGTAATGTAAGATAAATATAATTTAATTCTGTCCGAAGTGCTTCTATGAACACCCAATGCCATCGGTATGCAGGATGAGTTACAGAAAAATTTCACAATCATACATTCGTTTGTAAAACTGTGTATGTGTGGGCCTCTCAGGGAAGCTGCACGACGCGACGGCATTAGCGCCTCATCTCGCGTGTGGACCGAGAGGGTGGTACGGTCGGACGGACGGAGCCACCTCCGCGCCGCCGCCTCCGCCGCCGATGGCGAGGGCGGCGCGGGAGGAGTATCGACCGGCGACGTTAATAACGAGGTGGGGCGGGGGCGGGCGGGGGCGAGAGCGGCGCTCGGGGGTGGCAGGTCGTTCACCCCGCTCGCTCGACTCGCTCGAGCCCGCCCCCGCCTCCGCCTAGCGTTACCTTGGCCCGGTCACGCCGCGTGTGTGCTGTCGTGTCCGTGTGTAGCCCGCACCGCGCGCCGCGCCGCGCCGACTCTCTACCTACCTACATAAATGTAGGTACTCGCGGTCCGTCCGGCTGAGTCCGACCGAGCGAATGAGCCTAGAAATACATGCGATCAATATTCCGTACTTTAAAAAGTATTTCACTCTACAAAAGTATCGATGTACGTTTAACATATACTTTGCTATATTATATAGGTAAAACGTTTTATGTGATAATACCTATGTGTGACGATGATGTATTATTGGTTATTGTATAATTTCATCCATGGTCTATATGGTCTATAATCTACACTTGTATAGGTACGTCGAAAACTCCGCCAGTACTATTTCAATGCGAAGAAGAACTGACAAACAAACTTCGGAAGTCATCAAACACTTTTCAGAGAATTGCCCAAATTAGCAAAAAGTCATTTGAGAAGCATTGAAACGATGTGTTCAGTATGAAATGAACCACATGTTGACGAAAATGTCCTTACACAAAGATTTGAAAAATTAAATGAATTACCAGAAATGGTTAAGTATAATCTATGTATTTTCCATGAAATATTAAAAGTTTCCTAATCAGGAAAACGCTACAAGAATCTATATCAGCGGTTCCCAAATAGTGTAACGCGTACCCCCAGGGGTACGCAAGCTCAAGAGAAGGGGTACGCGCGGGTGCACTCTTAATGGTCACATTTACCTATACTTACAATTTTAAGTAAAGAGAAATTTATCTCCACTGTTGAATGGTTGATTGGGATCTATTTCGTAATAGGTATTATTGTGATTAACTAAGTAGCCATTAAAAAAAAAAATGAGTGATACGATGGATAAACAAGATTATTACCTATGTAAAAATAACATCCATACGAAAATTGTTTTATTTAAACATTTTCCCCAGGGCGTATTTGGGTCTCAGAAAATTTGCTAAGGGGTACCGATTAAAATGTAATTGGGAACCGCTGATCTATATTAATACTAAAATTTAGTATTAATAGTATTTAATTAGTAGATATCATTTAATGATATCTCTAAGTAGCCTCACATCTCATGCATCATGAGTATAAAGAATGCTACCTAAGTATTAGCGCTAATGTGGTCTCCTATATAGCCCCACGTGTGATGTTCGGCTAAATTCCACAACTTCACCAACAACGCTCGCAAGTCGCAGGTAAATACATACATACTTGTTTGTTCGCGATAGTTCGCCTTGCGGCCGCGGCGCCGCAAAGTTCCACATCAAAGACATAGGCCGAGAAAGTTCGCCGGTCGAGATTGGGGATCCAGTTATTAGAGCTTTGTTGAGTTGCGGCGCCCCATCCTTTTCTGCGTTCCAAAAATGGCGACGATGTGACATTATGTTTATTAGTTTGTACATGGTTTGTACGTATTAAACATTCTTGCATCGTATGACATCGCCATCGATCGAGCTTAAAAAAATTTTTTTCTGACGGATAAAATCCTAAATGAAATTAAAAAAAAAAATTACCTCGCTTAATCTCTGTAGAGATAGAGCTAAACCAGGATGAGATATTATTGACTGTGACTATTGTGAGGAACGACCAGTTTTTTTTTTTTTTTAATTTTATGTAAACCAGCATGGGTGGCTATGCCGAGAGACCAATGGTGCAGTCGGCAGAGCCAAAATCACCTCTCCTCGCGAAACCACGCTCAGTTAGGTGCCGTGCCAGCAGATTTGCGGACTGTTGCTAGGCTGTATAGCCCGTTAAAACGCTTGAAGACACCCAGGTTAAAGGATTCAGGAAATACACTCGCCGGAAGATAGTTCCACACTAGCGGTGCGACGAAGAAACGATTTAGAGAACCGATGGGTTCTCAAAAGCCCAATGTCAACAACAAAAGAGTGCTGAGTCTCTCTACGACGAGTCATGCGGAGATAGGACGGGTGGCAGGGAATAAGGGATGCTAGTTCCACACAGCAGCGTCCGTGATAGTATCTGTAAAACAGACTAAGCGAACCCAAAAATCGTCTGTGACTCAGAGACCAGACTCCAGACCATCTGTAAGTTTCGGGTCACCAACATGACGGATGGCTCGGCGCTGTATCGAGTCCAAGGACACAAGCAGATAATGCGGACTACCCGCAGATGTGACTGCAGTACTCCATCACCGGCCTAATCTGGGTTTGGTACGACAGGAATAGTTGTGCAGGTGAGAAGAACAGCCGATTACGGAAAAGTATTCCTAATTTTCTGGATGCAGTTTTGGCCTTAGACTCGATTAGTGGCCGGAAACCCACGTCTTTGGATATAGTGGTGCCCAGGAGGTCCAGGTGCTACGAGACAGGTACGACGCTACCTTGGAAACTAGCTTGGAAAGGAAAGGGATCGACCTTAGCAGATAATGCGCAGCACTGAGTCTTACTAACGTTGAAGGCGACAAGGTTCTCCTGGCCCCATATAGCTACTTTTCCGAGAACGTTATCGACCTTATCAACAACTGAACGTTGAGCCTCCCTGTGCCGCGAATCTCTACTCTTCCAGTCCAGTCCTTAACATAGCCCTCGTGCTACGTGCTGTCGTCTGCATAGCTGTTTATCATGCCCAAGGACATGCATTATGTATAACCTACTATATTATCAGATACGCAATTAACCCGACATTCTGTGTTTTCCGTCCAATTCTGTGAACTTGAACCGACTCATAATCTAAATTTTATCATAATTTTATGAGAGAATCCCACTGCAATAGCAATATCGTTTATAAATCACAAATATAAATATGTACTAAAAAACATACCTACATATACATTTATTAATGAAGTAGGTAGTCTTGCTCTGAAATTATTCAATATTTCTCTACAAAATATGCTTCCCACGAGAAACTGGGCTGAAAGTCGGCAAGTCACGACGGAGAAGTTCAGTGGCAGCCGGCTGAAGGCGAGTGGAAGTATCGAATGAAGTAAATTGCATCGAGAAGCCAGGATCATAACTCGGAGTCGGGAAACTTGAGATTGTGTGGAGGCGAGATGCGGCGCGGCGTCTCGTCTCGTCGGCGAGGCGGTAAGGAGCTCTAATTAAAATCTCTTCTCAACCAGACTGTAACTGAATAACTGACACCCTCTCATCCCAACTCCTTGTCCCCACTTTTTGCAGTCTGGCGACGCGAATAGCTTTCCGGCTGGCAGCAGCACGAATATCTCCGCGAACACTTAGTAAAAGCGCGAATTCGTTCTGCCGATTCCTCGCTTTCAAATTACTTTAATAGCGTCTGAAATTGGTACGAAATGGAAATAGTTTTAATGTAATGAAGCTCGCTGAAAACTCCACTGTCACCGAATGACTGGCGACGATGGAACCGATCGCACAATGCCATCCGACTGAGAATCCCGTTGATTCGACAATGAAAAGATCCGGTCGCCCGGAAAATTATGTCTAGGCAGGCATTATTTGTTCCCGGGGCGACGGAGGAGGCGACTCGCGCGCCGCCATCTTCCTCGGATTGAAGGCGGCGAGGCATCTTCTCGGGGCGCAAATTCCTTCTGTGAGTGTTTTCCATTATGCACTGGCACAGAATGCATCGAAGCATCGGTGTCGGGCTTCTCGCCCGCCGCCCGCCCCGCCGCGCCTGTCCGGCGCGAGGCGGCGACATGGAAATGGAAATAGGAAGTGGACGATAATCTCTCGATTCCGGCGCGGAGACGCCGCGGCGGCGGAGCGGCGGGGCGGCGTGCTCGCGAGTCTCACCACTACTACCGCCTCCGCCCCTCCCCCTTCGCTAGAGACTCTCATTTCGCTTATTATGACGAATTTCGTCGACTGCATTTAGTAAGTACGCAGCTAAGTCCATTCATTATGCGCGCTGTCTTGACCATAGTTTACTATGTCTTGACTTGACTGACCCACTCGGTGCGCAGGCAATTGGCGGAGCTGTGTGTAGAAGGGACGAAGTGAGAATTCATTGAATTTTTATTTTGTGAGACTAATAATAAACAATCAAAACAGCTTTTCACAATATTTATGTAATTTTATTTCGGTAAACAGAGTTCTATATTAATTATTGTTTACCTAATAGTACGAACGATTGTAGGTACATGTTTCAATATAAATTATTCTAGTTAATTATTCTCTAGCGTTACGTACATATTAAACGAACAAACTTGTCTTTTTACACATACATTCGTGGTACTTATTCCAAAATCACAGCGAGCGTCCTCTCTCGCCGTGAGTACAGATTTATGTTGTTCTACACTTGGGACTAGCGAACTGGGAGTTACATACGTGCGTGGCTCGCTCCCGTCGAGCCACGCCACTGCCGCCGCTAGTCAACACATACCTAATATTGAGTTATTTATTCGTATTAAATACGTTAGACATTTTCTATTCTCAGTACAAAACAACATCTGAAAATAATATAACATTATGCAATAAAAAAATATTGTCACATTTCAAATTTAGAACAATATTTTTCGATGACAAGCGCGATCGTTGTCATTATCAGATATCAGTAGGTAACGAAACATAAATTTATGCTAATCAATGATCTGCCCTGTCAAATTGGATCAGTCATATCATCGTTAACTGAAATGTGAGGACAGAAATTATGCTCTAAGAATAAAGGCTGTACGTTGAACTGTGTAGTAGTGAAAACAGGACCTAGTACTGTGGTACCTACAAATACAATATTCGTTACTTAATGAGTAAAGTAAATCTCTCTTCTCTATGTGAAGTAAAACCTCCATTGACTGTTAAGTGATTTTAGTTTATTTCTATGAAAAGCTCCCAAGATCATTATGATTATGTTCATAAGATAAGTTATTTAGTAGTTGTTATGTGAATCAGTTGGTAGTAACACTGATGCCGCCCTCGCCGTCCGTATGTATGTTGATGACGACCTGCACGGCGCCGCCCGCCGAGCCCTGCAGGCCGGCGCTCGGGAGCTCCAGGCCCGTCGTGTCCAGCGACACCAGCTCCGGGAGCGTCACCCGGGCCTGCTGCCTGGAGGCCGGCGGGGCGCCGAGTACGCGCCCCCACGTCGCCAGCGTCAGCACGCCCAGCGCACACCACAACATGGCGCCACGCATTCTGCAAATTACGAAACAAACACACGTGTCATTCATATCATAACACGTTTTGTAGTCGACACTCCCAGAGGAAAGCAACATGGTTTGCTCCGACAGGAACCAGGTGTTATGGGTGGACATCGTGGGTCATTACATTAGTTACTTCAATAGAGGTGATGACAAAAAAGGCAATGCACATTTTCGGCCCTCGATGTCTGTCATTTGCTAGATTTTCGTAAGTAATTTGTACGAGTACTTACTATCTAGTAAGTAGAAATTTATAATATATATACATACATTCGAAATCTATGAAAATGTATGCAGCCCAGAATTAAAACTATTTTTAAGTTTCTTTGCTTTATAGATCTTCGCCGCAATACAATGAGTGTTTATTTCGTTCGTAATTTTCAGCTCGCGATTTTTTTTAAATTCATTTATTAGCCTTGAACCTTAAAGGTTTAATTAGTGGAACACATCTTCCAGGGAGAATGAGAATGCAATGTTAGTGTTCTTAAGCCCTCAACCTTATTTTCACCTTCTCCCTTGTAGACTTACATTACTGAACGAGACAGGGACAAAGAAAATAACGGCGAACCTTAGTGAACATACTGAGTCAGGCCAAGAATGTTAAATAAAGAAACTGAAACATTTATTGGCGAAATTCTTCGAGGCGAGCGACGAAATTGGATCTGGGGAACCGGTAGAAGGAAATAACTAATAAATACTTTTAACTTAATTACTCGGTAGACAATCCGTATCAAAGTATTAGGTATAGATAGAAGTAGATAATATAAAGAGGTAGACAAAATCAGTTCCGTTCGGAGTTCCAGCACACAGCTAAAGAAAGAGTACAGTAACTTTGGTTGATGACTCAATCGATTATATTACAAAAGAAACGTCGGACGCCACTAAATTAAATTAAATTAAATTTTCGGCAACTGTAGATTATATTACATCTACGCCTCAGTTACTGCAGTGCGATCCTAAAGAAAAGAGAACGAATTTGTCGTAAATTTTTTACCTTAAATAGGATTCGAATAACCATGTGGACACGAGAATGGTCATAGTCAATGATATAGTACATATAAAAATTTTAAAGTTCAGTCTATTACAACACCGCACCGGCAAAGGGGCAAATACCTCTGTGTATACGTTGCACGGTTATCTTATCGCAACCAATACGCGATAGTTTGAACTGGATCTATGTCGCGTGCCAAGATAGTGCCATTTTTCCTCTTGTCTGTTTGACACTAACTACGCCATTTTCCCTTAGATATTTTAAGAATGAATGTGAAATCTTTAACCAAATAAGTACCTACGACCGAGATGCATTTTAGGTGTATGTATTGCTCATAAATGATTTGATCATTATTTTGTTTAATACATTTTATACGCAGGAAAGTGACAATGAAATGCGCGCAATAAATACGACAAAATCTGTATTATGAATCTGAACATTAATCACAGTCCTAATGTATCGTTCACTGCCTGTAAAATTACTATTGAAATCAAACGGGCATTGTTCGGCCCATGATACATTACATAAAAATTTAAAACAAATATTAAGCAACGCAAACAATTGTTGACAAAAACAAACTTTCTAAACTCACATATCCTTTACAGGATCAGCGGGCGCGTTCAAGATGCCGACTAGAATATACAAGCTCGTTCATTTGATCGGTAGCCCCCGGGGCTTTTTCCCATTGAAGATCTTCCTTACTCCCGATCCCTCTTCTCCAAGCGAGGTGTCTGGTTCTTTCTTCACAATCTATCCTTCTCTCGCAACTCTCTCAAGTCTTTTCTTTCCCCACAATCAACGCTTTCCCCACACCTACGGAGCGTGGCTATCTCCGTGGTCGGCTATCTACTGTCGCTCTCAGCGTGCCTACAAGTTTTGTCACGATCTGTTATCGATTGGCAAATATTCTCGGCCACCTTATCTTCTCATCATTCTTGTAAAATGATTAATCTGAACGGATGTGAGTTGTGACGAAGGCATGCCTATTACTATTCGTAAATTATACGTTTGCGTGCCCGATCTTCTTATCCTCACACGTAACGTTTAGTAAGTAAAAATTCCGTAAGTTATGCAAAGGAACTGCCTATGTGACCATTGATGGATGTAAACCAAAAACTTGGTGTCCTTCGTTTCCTGATATGAATACCTTAGCGCGATCCTATTGTCTTTGTAGACTTCCTGAATGCAGTGAATATTGCTTTCTTGGCTGTAAACGCTGACTGCGAGAAATTACTCTTAGTTTATCTTAGACCACCCTTGTTTTCTTGATACGTGTTTCTAATACTGACGTGCAATAAGAGTGTTATTAAAATCCTGATGTTATTTGCAGATTACATGGAGTCGCTGTGCAAGGACCACTTTCTACAGCGGCAGTACCGCAAGGTGGACGGCGGGGTGCTGTGGTCGCGCAACGAGCGCAACCTCGACTGCACCGTCACCTTCCAGACCCACTCCGTGCTGCAACGCTTCATGCTGCACTTCGACATGCTGCAGTTGGACTGCAACGACCATCTCTACGTGTACGATGGAGCGCATGCCGGCAACACGCCCAAGGTACTTATACAATTATGTCTTAGCTGAAACATTAGTCCCGTATGCCCGTAGTATCCTCACGCTTAAATATCAAAGCCGTTGCCTTCTTCGTTATTCTACTTTTTATTTTTGTAAGAAGAAATTAAAGAAAATATTGTTTTACTAAATATGACAATATGATAAGTTGACAGCATGAATATAAAATTGAATCCAAGAAAATATTAATATTAATGGGGTACTTATTACAACATGCCCCGAAATGTCGTTTCGACTTATGGATTTCATTTCGAGACTGAAAGTTTCAGGGAAACAATTTATGAAGACAAAATTAAATTAAAACGTAATCAGTAGACCGTCTCTAAACCATTAGCGGCCAGGAGAGCCGTATCACAGTCGCGCAGATATCTTGAGGTTTAATTATTCCTTCTCCCCGCGCCTGCTGGGTGGATCCACCTGGATCTTGGCGGTGTAAGCTCAACTGCAGAACTCCGATACCGAACTCATTCGTCGAAGACATTGAATGTATAGCGTATTTGGCGAAGATGGCTAGTTTTTGACGTGAAATCGAACTAATTATTATCCTTTATACAGCTGTGTGGTTCGACATTTCGGGCGGAGCGTATGGCCTATATTCAGGAGTGCTCCGATAGTTGACGAGAACTGTAATGCACTGTTGATAGGTAATGAATGATGGTTCATTTTACAGTTATATTATGGTAGTGTAGGATGTCAGTTGAGCGCACCCCGCGTCGCGTCGTCGCTGGGATGGTAATGAGTTGTTTCCTCGACGAATGTCGCCGGTGGTTGGCGGGGGTGAAGCGAGGGTAGAGCGGGGGCGCGGCCGGCGGGGGGTGAAACGGTGGTGAAGCGCGGTGAAGCGGGGGTGGAGCGAATTAACGCGGCGCTGTAGCGCCACCTGTCGCCGTCGTCTGCGTCTCGGACAGACGCTAGACGTGCCGATAGCCTAGGTTATAAATAGCTTAATTTGCATCGATACAGCGTAAAGAAGCGGGACGTACAATTGAAAACGTCCGTCGTTCGCAGAAAAACGTCTTCGAAGGTGGATCGACTTAACAGTGACGCGGTGGTTGGTGGTGACGGTGAGCCAGTCACTGCTAATATACAATTCAGATATAATATTAGGTACAGAAACCGTACAGATATGTTGTCCGTCCTCATTTGTGAAGGCTGGAATGGGATAGGCGACGTTCCGTGAATTGAATCAATATTTCATATTAGCGAAGGAAAGCTAAGCTTTATAAGGCTGTAGATAAATACATCGGCAGAATTCCGTTTCGTCTCACTTTAGAAAACATTAGACCACTTTCTCGAATGAGATGTTTACTTTGAATCATGTCAAGAGAGCCGGGGTTTACAATTTAATCACAAACACGTAAAGAGCTGAAATGCGACACTCCACGAAGTCGCGGGAGACGCGGCGGTGGTACCGCCCCCGCCCCGCCCAGCCGTGTTGGTCCAACTGCTCAGCAAACTTCACCTTCTCAAACGTCGTCGTCGGAAGTTGGTTCGAAATGAATTTCGGCGGAATTACAAGTTTATTTGCATAAACATATTCCAAAATTATTCCGCTCCAAAATTCGGCGGTATTTACGGACACGCCGAATCTTTTGCCTGAATTTACAAATTTTGAAATACTGGGCAGCTTACATAAATTATAATACAATATTTTACTGCTTGCGGCATTGTGAGAAAGATAAATACTTGAAAGGTATTATAATTTTTATTTATTTATTTTATTTATCTCTTTATTTCAGCCAACTAGGGCCATATTGAAAATACATATTAAATGTCTTAACCTAAGAACTAAAATTACTTTTTCTCCACTTGTGTCTGTACGGGTCCCAATAGAGACCCGTATGCGTCATATTAGTCTGCTGACGCGGTGGATCAGGTGCGCGTAGAGTGGGCGCAGATTGCGTCCGCGGCACGGGCGTCGGCAGCGGCGCGGGCGTCGTCGGCGGCGGCGCGGGTTGCGTATCCTGCATGTGCAGGACGGCAGTTGTAGACAGCTCCGGCGCGGGCTCAGCATACTTATGGCGCGCGACCTCACGATGAAGGTCGCTATTGTAGCGCCGGAACACCACACCGGAGGGCCAAAAGTCACTGCGAAGGAATGTCTTCACCTTCTCGGCAGGAATGCACAGCTTGAAAGCGCAAAAGTTCGTGTCAGCCCAGTGAGAAGGAAGAACCTCGACACTCTCAACTCGCTCACCCTTATCCTGGACGTGGCGGATGAGGTCCTCGATCTTCATGTCCTTTCGCAGGCGAGACACGTAGATGAGAGCCGTGCGGGGAGCTGCCTTCAAACAGCTCTCTTCAGGGGGCGCAGATCCGCGCTTATTGCACCTCTTCCTTCTCTTCTTCCTGCTCTCGACGAGTACGAACCCGTCTTTGTCACGTGCAGCCTCCTGCCGACAGTCGGGACGCGGTTCCAAGCGCGGGGATACCATTGTTGTTTTCTCCACCGTTTTACTGATGCGCTTCGTCATAGATCCGCGTCGCCTTTTCGGACGAGTGGCAACGGGGCGGGTGGGCGGAGGAGCGGGAGGGGTGCGCAGTGTAGAAGTCGAGGCATCAACAGCACCGTCAGCGCTTACGTAGCATACCGGCGTCGATGTGCAATCGCTGGGTGACGACACTTGAGCACCTCGCCTGCGCATATTGATGTTACGCACACTCAGCGTTTCGTTCGGTGTCCCCACTTGCGGAATGCGATCAGGCTGCAGAGACGGGGTTATCGGCCGGAGTGACTCGGAACATGACAATTTCTCAACTGCCTGTTTCACCTGTTGAACTTCCGCGACGAGAGATGTTGGTCCCTGCGCCGCTGTCGCTCCACAGTTTCCCTTCAGTTGAGCTATGTCCGCTTTTATGATCACCAAATCTTTCAGGAAGGCCGTAACGTCGACGTGGTCGAAGGACACAGGCGGCAACTTATTAAGGTCGTACGCCACGAACCTTGGCACGTCGTCGGGGTCTGTCTCCTTTAAGATAGTGATGATGTCCTGGATAGTCTTCTTCTTCCGATTTTCTCCCGATAATGCTAACATATCATTCTGTAGCGTCTGGCTGCGACTCCGAATCGAAGTCAAACCTCGAGTCAAACTTCACTGCTCAGCCAATAACCCTTCTACATTTCTCCTACTGCGATCACTTTCGACCCTACTACCACCGGCTACTACTCAGCACTTAAATGCATTACGCGTGTAACCATCTGGATATGAGTATATGGCAGAGTGCATAATTTGTGAAATTCACGAGTTAATCGGTTAAGAATCCTCTACTTACAAGCGCACAGAGAGTCGGTAAACATTTCATTTTACACAACTCATAGATGCCACATGGTTTGTGAGTACTTAGAACAACAACCGCTAGTACTTCACTGGAGTTGGTTGTTATTACAAACGATAATGATCAGAATATCTAAATAACATTTCACACAGCTACTTGCCTCACTATCAAAGCGGTCATAACGCGAGAATTGCCACAGGAATTGAATCGAAAACCCATAATTATCTACACGAAATTTACATTTGTGCGGCAGGCTACTCGCAACACCGCCCGCCCTAGAAGTGGCGGTGCGTGGGCGGGCGGGCGGCGCGTCGCGCCGGGCGGTTCAAACTGTCAACAACACTCTACCTCTCATTTTATGACCACTAATATTCGCACTCCATCTTGAATAAAAGTAAACACGAGTGTATGAATATAGTTTTTTAGTGTGTACTTTTCTGTCGCTCATTTATTTATTTATACTTCATCCATGAACTCGTTAGTATTGAGTTTTCGTGCTGTTTTTTTTTCAACAAGTATTCTGTACACGATTTTATGGAACTTTTGGTTTCATTGATTTTATATGAATCTTACCAATTTTGAATTGTAAGAATAAAGTTTTAAGTTAGAAGTTGAAGTAAGTTGTTTTTTTTTTTTTTTGTGAAATTAATTTCATTAGTAACAGGAAGTAAAATTTTGTCGTGCAATCTCTAAACATTGTACGACTTCATTGAACTCAAGAATACAATACTTTTCAAATACTTTTATTCCAATCCAGCTACGTGATAGTGTTATTTGTACCTAATTAAACTTTTTTTTCTAAACTACATTAAAATAAGACTCAAAATTTGCCCTTTGGTTGGCAAGGCTCACTGGTAGGATATAGTATGCCTGTGACCTGGGTAAGGCCGGCGTCGTCTCTATCAACATGGGGCCTAGCCTTCTCAGGAACAGGTTTGCAGCAGCACTCCAGGATTCTAGAGGTTTCGAACGCAAACGCGGCAAACGCATAATTTGTCAACAGTGATTTGTATTTGCGGCGCTTGAGCTGTTCAAAAGTTTGAGAATACAAAAACTTTTTTAAGTTTAATGTAGGTACTCTACCTTTCTCGAGTCTACATTCTTTATGAAACATATGCTTATAGTATACCACGGAATGATTTGATATAACTCTGTGATGTATAGCCACGCTTCTGTCACAATGAACTTCTTAATGGCCACGTGCTTACTTCACCGTTCTCTTTCTCTTGCGTGAGTTTGCAGTTTCAGAAATGATAGTAGTCTGACAAGAAAACATTCGTCATGCCGACGAGTAAAACTTTTGTAATTAATTATGAACAAACAGACGTACAGACAGGTCGTTAAGGTAACACAATGGAACTTGTCAACTTGTAAACCTACTTCGTTTCATATACCATACAATAGACTATTTATTTCGATTTTTAGAAAATAATAGAAATTCTTTATTGCACACAAATGAAAGAAATATAGTACACGAAAAAAAAAACAAGAAATACAGGAAAGCATAGGCGAACTTATAATTGCAATTGATTTCTTTCAGTCAAAAATTTGATTTTAGGATAAGAAGAGAGAAACGTTTTATTTTCATACATAAATAAACATTTTATTAACTGAAATGTGCAAGATTTTTTTTTTATAAATAAACATCATTCAATCAGTAATGAAAAAGTAAAAGAGAACACAGACTGCATAATCCTTTGATTTGGCCGTAGTCGGGTAAAAATAGGCATGAACCTATGTAGGCAGTAAATACGTACTTTCAGATGTTTCTGCATACCATCGAATAAGTTGAGAACTAAACAATTCACAAAACAAATCAACTAAGCATAATTTAGATAAAATACATATTGTTGAAAAAAGAAAATGTACATCTAAATACATTAAATCCTTAAATTAATATATTCTGAATGCTTACATTACTCAACGTGTACTGGGAGGGATGTATAAGGGAAAATTAATAATTTATAATTCCGTATCACGGAAAGCATACTCATCTGGTGTACGTGGAACAAGCTCGTAATAAGTAAGCCACGCGAGAGATCTGTCGCTCCTCTATAGCGCGGGATCACACGATATCCATATGCTTGTATTATTTCTAACTTCATTTTCTAAATTTCGTTACGCACGTCCGAATTGGTACTGCCGCACTGAATAAGGACCTGTCCAACAATCCTATGCGTTATCCGACAGTTCAGTGTAGCCGGCACGAACAAAGGAGAGCATTGATATGTCACCTAACCACTCCATTGCAGGCCTTTTGCGCGGGCAATATATAGTATTTAAAATATATAGTATTTAAAATGCCCAAATTCAGTTTTCGTCGATATGCTTCGAACTGTTAACGGTTTCTTTTCATAATCAATCAGTGCAGACATAACAAGCCACCTCAAAATGATATTGTTTTATAAATAACAGTTTTATGAGATTTTTTTTTCATTTTAATAGTCGTATTTTTAAAAATAATTCAAATATTGCAGTAGCTAGTGCATCCGAGGCTGTTTGATTCGCGACCGAATGATCAATTCAGTTGGATAACTTAGGCCCACTTGCACCAACACAAATTTAATATATAAACCAGTTTAACTCGTTAAGCTAGCACCCGTCGACTGTGGGAACCGCGTTTAAATCCATAACTCGCTACTTAACTTTAAACTCGTGTTGGTGCAAGTGGGCCTTAGCCTGACAAGATTAGGCCCCACGTGATAGAGGCGACGAGACGGCGGGCGTACTCAGGTCACAGACATACTTTATCCTAGTTAACCCGGTGTTATGGGCTGACATCACGGATGTTGTAGGTAATGTAGCCAACCGTGTCAATTTCTATAACATAATAATTATAATAGATATCCCAACCCAGATAGAACTAGTTTCGTTATATTGAATTTTCTTATCTGGTTGGTGATTAGAAAAATAAACAAATTGTCATCACATCCATTCCAACTTTTTTTACCCGAGTACGGCTAAAACAAAAGGAGGGCATTGTATTCGTGTTCTTCCTTCCACTGTGGAGCTCAAACGCCTGAACAGATTACAACAGATTACAGTTGAATTCGTTGTGATGGTTCCGATAACATTGGATAGATAGATAACGTCACAAAAAATAAATATGGCGGACGTTACACGCCGATTATTGTCTACGTCGAAAACATTTTTTTTATTATTTTTCATGTAATTCGGTCTGCTTAGCTTTTTTTTTATGTAATCCGGAATGGATGGCTGAATCGGAGGGGCCAAAGCACATGCTCCGACGAGCCAATATCACCTCCGAGAAGGTAGGTGCCATACCGGAGGCTTGCTGGCTATACTGGACTAGAGGAGAACACAGCCGAGGTTGCTATGCGGCCATCTTACATCCAGTACGATGGTACCAACCCAGTCGGCTACAATTTGAGCCTACCACCTAGTAAGGGGCAAGGGAAGCTGAGTCCGAAGGGCCAGGGACCATGCTTCGACCAGCCAATATCACCTCAGAAAAAATATGCCATACTTAACTCATAGTATTAAAATTTTCGTAGCTTCAGATAGGTCAGAACATTACACTTTGTTCGTGTTGAAACTAGATGCAAAGAGGTTCCGTTTGATCGTGCCAGCTACGTGTGGTCTAGGGCTGGATATCGCCCGGGTCCCTCCCTGCTGCCTGCTCGAATTGCAAATAAACATTCTGTGCGATTGGAAGTAAATCCTTGTGTAATAGAGCTCACCTGGGTTACCCTTCTCCCCCGCCTCCTCCCCCAGTCCCCCCCCCCCCCCTCCTACAGCTTCTCGTAATACCCTCTCCTCTTTATTTTCTTATAGAATGACAAGCCTCTAGAAGGCAGTGGAGTGAAGAGCACTCGACTCATTTTTCATGTCGCTTATTCGCTGCGAAGGGAGCTTAGTGGTAGGTTATCTTGGCTACGTAATTGACACGCTCCGCTTATGAATAACGACTTATTTAAGTAATGTTATGTTAACTGAACGTCTATAGTTGAATTGAGCTATGAAAACTCAGGAGTTGCTTAGTTAGTGCTTAATTAAAGATAAATAGCTGCTCTTCCTCTCTTATTAGACCGTGAGTGAGACCAGAATAGCTTGCTAATAGAACATAATAGTCCGGTAGACTATTACTAACAAGGTATATAATGTACATAAATTTAAGCTCTCAATTTCTAAGATGTCATTCGTGAAAAATAATATAGTCACTTACAAATTTATTGAAATTGAAAGATTGCATTTAACATTTTTGGGAGTACCTATCTATCGATACCGATCAATCGAAATTCTCCTAACCCTGCCTGGTTCTTCAATAACCCGTTTAGAGGGCCACCATCTATGTACATAAGTTTATATACGTTGTGTGTGTACAATGAAAAAACTGGCCAAGTGCGAGTCGAACTCGCGCACCGAGGGTTCCGTATCGCCATGTCATGGTCAGCGCCATCTATGGCGTGTTTTATGAAATGCTTCATATCAGTTAAAATTCATGATTAGTTAAAATGCTTCATACTGTTTTCGGTAGATGGCGCGTATATACTTTTTAGTTTCTTGTATGGGGACCCCGTGAATTTTTTACTTTTTCTTATTTGTTGTTATATCGGCCATAATTACACATATTCTGTGAAAGTTTCAACGGGCTACCTATTACGGTTCAAGAGATACAGCCCTCGGACAGACAGACGGACAGACAGACAGACGGCGTACGCTTAGTAATAGGGTCCCGTACGACGGATACGGACGGAACCCCAAAAAACAACAAACAAACAAATACCTCAGCTTTCTGCAGCGCAGAAAAGTGTAACACAATACAATAGATTGATTGTCATTACATCGATACTTTCTGCACAAATCAAATCATATTTTCTCAAACCTGGAGCTCTCGCAATACTTGTACGTGTACCCATTATGTCGGGTCTCTCTGCTCCGCCGATCATTCCAAATATAAGTTTCAGCATAGCAACCTCCATCTTGGCAGGTTGTAGGGGGGAGGAAATGAGCACGGGCCTCTGCGGGTACGGTCTAGCCGCCCTCTTGTATCGGATATTAGTGGGCTTACTGCTCCGGAGGACGGGGCCGCCGGGTGAAGGCGGGGGTGGCACGTGACACGACTTCGGACTTGGAGAGGCACTTCTTTGTTATTCGTCGCGAGTCCGATCGGCATCTGAGAGCTGTATCGCCAGCGCGGCGCGGCGGCAGAGGGATTTCCCACAAATCCCGCACCCACAGTCCCGGCTCAACACCCGCCGCCCCCACCGACCCCGTTCCACGTCGACCGCGCTCTAATCACCACGCGCGAGACCCCCGCCGACGACGGAAGCCCGCAGTTATACAACCGACGAAGGAACTTCCGTTATGAAAATTGAGCCGATGCGCTTTCGTGAAAATAAAGTGCACTTACAGTTACAAAGTCTTTAAGCCTGTAGAGTCAGCCATAAACGTGGCCACAGTCAGTACATAATATTAGCTAATATATACTTGGCCCTTCTTTAACTATAATCAGTTCGTTCTAGGTTTTAGATCTTATACAATTTTGTTTTATCTTTCCTGGCGATACACATATTGCGTAACCTTGTTGAAGGTCTTCCGTGATAAATTGATAATATATTTACATAATATAATTAATATTAGTTACTGGCTCATTTGAGTAAGAATGGACTTGTGCATATCTGATTAATTACAACTGATTAGGAAGGCAACGAGTGAGAAGTCGGAAACTGGACCTTATGTTCTAAGGAGCAAAATCAAGTATGTTTTCTTGAGAGGTTTCGAATATTATTACATTATCGCGAAGACTAGCTAAAGCTCCGTCCTTGAAGCCCTTACCGAACGAACTGAGGGCAATTTGAGGTAATTGGTCGTTAGGTTTACGTAAAGCATTAGGCCCGTTTTCTGGCGAAGCACACTTTACGTTGTCGCTGAAAATAATGGTTAGAATGTTAGATCGTTGCTACGTAGATTGGTCGGTTCGATAAGAATCTACTGAATAAATTATTTCTCAATAATGAACAAATCCGGTGTTGTAAATTGTAGGTAGCGAGACAAGTCAGTCAATGTCAGCCTCGGTAGCTCAGTGGTGCGGTCGGTCGACTGTTGTTAAGCAACCCTGAGCGCGGTCAGTACATGGATGGGTGACCGCTCGACCATTGGAGGCTGACCGTGGTTCGGATTCCACGTAAAACCGTAGTAGGTCTCTTCCCTTCTTACCTTACTAGGTGGTAGGGTTTATGCCGCCCGGGTTGGTACCACCGCACTGAATGAAACGTCGGTCGAAACGGCTATGTAAATAGTTCGTGTTTTCCGTCCAGTCAGTGTAGCTGAGAAATGAAGGGAAGCACTGAAATGGCACCTAATTCACCCGGTGTTATGGGCTGACATCACGGATGTTGTAGGTGATGTAGCCAACCGTGTAAGTATCCATAAAAAAAAAATTTAGGTGATGTAGCCCACCGTGTCAGTTTCCATATAAAAAAGTCGGCAATCAGGAATTTAGTTATCGAGTTCACACGGAAATATTATTTTGATCAAGTTGGTGTCCTTTCGAATTTCATCGTCACATCACGGATGGAGAATTTTTTAAAAGAAAAGTACGCATTTGAGCGTTTATTTGTATATTTAATATCTAGGTATACTTAGAAACCTAACTATGTAAAATAAATAGATTTTGATTTTGGTACACTCTACCATATTAACAGAAGTATTCAAGTAGGTCTCGAATAACCTATTTCTTTCGATATAGATACTCTCCGACCTCACTTTAAGTAGTGAACATTTATCTTTATTCTTCACACATGGATGGCTTCTCAAATCGTGTGTGACCTAAGACCATGGGGCGGTTCGGCGCCCGCGCGCCCGTCACAACGCAATTTGTGAGTAATCTGTGACGCATTAGGCGGCCATTGTGCCCTCTCAGCTCACCCTCGCACGCCGTGTGCATCGCCCGCGTTGCCTCCATATAGTAGCTTCGTAGATGGGAATCTATTCCAAGTAGTACACGAGCACTACGGCAAGCTACACTAAATATAACACTAGTGAACGAGCAAGCCCAGTATGAATATGTTTTATGCAACGCTACATAACATCGCATAAGCGACGCTTACAGTCGCTTATGGGGAGGCTAAATCAGCAGCCGTACTTTTTATTATGGTACCAGATAATTACGCAGTGCGTGGATCACAGACTCACTAAAAGCGAGAAGTCGGTGTTTGTCATTGGCCCCACGATCTACAACAGATAGCCAATGTCAATTTGAGACGCCCGCGCCGCCGTCCCAGATTACCGCCGCTTCGGACGGAATATTTGTGTCCAGGCTCAAGGAGTTTCTGGTTGGTAAAGCGTACTACTCTCTTGGTGAGTAATTTACGGATGCCGTCGCGAATCTTACCAAAACCGATTGACGCCAAAATATGGCTAATAATAAATAATAGTTATTAAAATTATGTGACTTGTAATATGGAATATGATTACGAAAATGATTCCATTTGATTTGATTTGTTAGCTACACCCGTAATGTGAGCCAATCACACCCTATTTCTTTCGGAATCAGATGCCATGTCAGAACTTCGATCGGATTGGCTGCATTCAACTGAGCGGAACATACGGACTGTTCCAAACCAGTAATCACCATTCGTTCTGCACGTTCCGCGGCTGCGCGCAACCGCAGATGCCGAGATTTAACCTACTACGCTACGCTACGCTACGCCGTGTTCTCCGCATCATTTTGTATGGAGAAACGGAGCAGCGCCTCTTGTGATAGATTTGCGAACTTCGTTTCTCCATACAAAATGATGCGGAGAACACGGCGTAGCGTAGCGTACCGTGGTAGGTGTTAGGGACGATGCTCAGGTGTGGACTGTATTTCGCTGGCGTTTCTTGATGCCTGTCCCGCAGAGCGGAATCTGGGCTCCGGCGAGTGAAGCGTGCGCGGCTGTCGCACGCGACAGAGATGGCCGATATCGCTGTCTCGTTCACTCCGACGGTTCGGTGCGCACACGGGCACTGTACCCGGCGGCCGGCTGCAGTCTTGTACCACGTACCCTCGCGTACCACGTACCCTCGTACCACAACCGACGTACCACGTGCCGACGTACCACGTGCCGACGTACCACCGTACCGTACTTGCTTGACCCGACGCTCGTACCACTGTACCGCAACTCGTACCGCGTACCGCTGTACCGTCGGACCGATCCGCACGACGGCAAGCGCGAACGTACGCACTACGCGACCGCGTCCTCAACCTGACGTGCCTCGGGGCACGGGGAGAGACCTCGACCGGCGTGCCGCGGGGCACCGGGAGTTTAGCCGCGTAGTGTAGGGCGTGGAGAGCGAAATGAAATGCACAGTGCTGGCTATAATGCAGCCGCACACTGGCTTTCACTCGAGACGTGGAGTGAGCACTCGCCGAGAGAAGAACGTCCGATCGGCCGAGGCAGTCGTTCCGTAGTGAAGCTCGTTCCTCGGTCGATCTTAGCGGCGAGCCGGTGCTCGGGACGTCTTCTCTTCTCGGTGGCTGGGCGAGTACTGACTGAACCTGGAATCTGGAATCTGCATCTGTAAAAAAGGTATTAGTCGTAAGACTATCACACCGCTACCGGTCTTTTTTGCGCGGTAGACCGCGCGAGGCCTGCCGTCACTTTGTCCGCCCTATATAAAATAGGGCAGTCGCCGTGGCCGGCCGGCTGGCGATTTAGTAGCGGTCACTTCGTCCGCCCTAAGTTAGGGCGGTCGCAGTGACCGACTGCTGGCTAGGGGTGAGCGGCATCGAAGCCGCTACTGCTGCTGGCACGTTCTGCAGTCTCTCGACTGCTGCAGCTGCCTGTGGTGTGGAGAAAAGCGAATGAGTCGCGAATGTAGGTCGAACCGCCTGCTTGCTTGACGCTTGCTGGAAGAAAAGCATGTCCGCCAGTTCGATTATCACAGTGAAGAAGAACTGGCAAGAAACTTCACTGGGTTGCTTCCTGGACGTCGGCGGCTGCGCGGCGTGGAGGCTCTGGACCTGCGAAGTTAAACGGATGTGTTAGTATCGACAGGGGGCGCCTGGTCGATGGATCCCGCAGTCGGTAGTCGCAAGCGCTAGCGATCAGCGGGTTGTCGTGTCGGTACGCCCCCTTGAAGAAGCCCGTGGACAGCTTCTGGAGATACTCCTCCAGCGGTGCTATCCCTAGGTCTCTGTTCAGGTTGGCGTTTCTATGGTACCAGGGCGCACCTGTGGCGATGCGCAAGAATTTGTGTTGCCTGACACTCACCTTGTTGATGAGTCCTTTGGCCGCATGCGCCCACGCCGGTGAGGCGTAGGTCATGACAGGTCTGATGCAGGTTTTGTAAATTGTCAGCTTATTTCTAAGTGACAATTTACTTTTCCTGTTCAACATGGGGTACAGGCGGCCACAAATACTTGCGGCTCTAGCAGTCACGTTTTTGATGTGAGTCGCAAACGTGAGCCTTCTGTCCAGCGTGACGCCCAGGTACTTCACCTCGGCGACCCAGGGTATGGCACCGCCGAAGATCTGCACCTGTTTGGGAGGTAAAATCGGCTTATTAGTCCGGCTAAAGATGATGGCCTGACTCTTGTCGGGGTTGACCTCGACCCTCCACTTTCTGAACCAGTGTTCGAGAGCGGAGGCGGCCTGCTGCAGCAGCTTTACGATACGCTGGATCGGTCTGCATCTGTAATAGAGAGCGGTGTCGTCGGCGAACAGCGCCAGCTGGACCTGTGGATGGGAAGGCATGTCGTTGGCGAAGAGTACAAACAGGAGCGGTGATAACACCGACCCCTGCGGTACCCCTGCCGTTATCGGTCGGTGGGTGGAGCGCGCTCCTTCTACGCGTGCGCTAAGGGTCCTTCCCGTGAGAAAGTCTCGTATTGTGAGTACGAGGCTATCTGGCACACCGATCTCATACAGCTTGTATATGAGGCCGTTGTGCCAGACCTTGTCGAAGGCCTTCGCGACGTCGAAGAAGAGCGCGCCCGTGTGCTGGAGTCTCCGCCGCGCGAATCCGTCCAGCACGTGCTCTACTATCCTGTGGAGATGGTGGGTACACGAATGTTTCGGGCGAAAGCCGAACTGCTTGTTTCGTAGAATCTTGTTAGATTCCACGAATCCGGACAGTCGGTTGTGGATGATTCGCTCGTAGAGCTTCCCCAATGTGCTGAGTAGACTGATGGGCCTGTAGCTCTCTGGTTTGGACTTGTCTTTGCCCGGCTTGGCAAGGCTGATGACTTCGGCTGCCTTCCATGCCTTCGGAAAGTGGCATTGAGCGAGTGAAGCATTGAAAATAATTAATATTATTGTCATAATATTTTCCGGAAGGCATTTCAGGACTTTGTTGCCGATGCCATCGGCGCCGGCCGCCTTCTTGACTTTCAGAGCCCGCACCAGAGGGCGCAGCTCATCTTCTGTGACGGGTGCAATGGTCGTGACGGGTGGCTGGGTTACTCTACGAGCTACCTCTTCCTCAACCATGGAGACGTGTTCTGCATCCGCTCGCTGGCGGCTTACCGAACATTGTCGCTCTAAGCTGTCCGCGATCACCTCGGCTTTCTCCTCATCATCGAATGCGGGTGTAGTGTGTGGTGGTTGCCTCTGCAGAGGCGGCATCGAGAGCAAGGGCTCGGCCTTGAGTGCTTTGGTCGTACGCCAGAGGGCGTCGCTGCCGGGCTCGATGCCCGCTAGATGTGCTTCCCAGCGGTTGTTACGGAGCTCTGAGATGGTCTCCTTCACCTCTCTCTGCAGAGCTCGGTAACGCGCTCGGTTGTCATCGAGCGGGTATCGGTAGTAGCGCCTCATGGCCGAGTTTTTCCTCGTGAGGAGATCCCGCACGTCATCCGGGAGACGTGGACGAGTGTTGCCGTCGTCCGGCACCTCTCTGGAGGCCGCTGCGATGCTCGCCTTTATGGTGCTTGTGAGTGTACCTACAGCTTCGTCTATCTGTAGTGTGGTGTCTAGCGGTGGCGGGTCAGGCAACTGCTCCGCCAGACTCTCCGTTAGTTTGACCCAGTCCACGATGGTCTTGGTCGCACCCGGCTGAGGGCCGGCTCGACCTAGCTTCATGAGAACCGGGCGGTGATCCGAGTCCAGCTCATCGATTGCCTCGATGCTCCTTATCGGCAGCGCCACGTTCCTCATGACAGCTATGTCGAGCACGTCTGGGTAGCTGTTGCCTGACTTGTGTATAAATGTAGGTGAGTCAGGTGCGGTGATTTTGAAGCTCAGCCTGTCTGCCAAGTCGAGCAGTTTCCGGCCACGAGCGTTCATCACAAGTGAGTTCCATGCAGGATGTTTGCTATTGAGATCGCCGGCCAGAATGACCGCGTCCCCTAGACCAAGAAGCGCTTCTATGTCGCTTCTGAGCAATTCCTTTGACGGAGATAAGTATACCGAGGCGATATAGATAGGCTGGTGGCCTTCCATGCCGACTCGGCAGACAGACGCTTCGATGTGCGTGAGTGTCGGTGTGTCTATTTGCATGCAGTGTAATGCTCGCCTGAAGTAAAGAGCCGTCCCTCCCTTGGGGCGGTCCGTCCGGTCGTTGCGTACGAGAGTATAGTTAGGGAGTTTAGGGTCTCGCCACGCCGGCTTCAGGTGAGTCTCGCCGACACATAATATGTCGACCGTGTGTGCCCTAACAAATTCTAAAATTTGTTCCTTTTGATGTCTCAGACCGTCGGCGTTGAAGAACGCGACGGTCAGGTTGTGTTGTTTTACCCTACCTAACTTAGCCATTGAGACCTTTGTTTAGTGTTCTAATTAAATCTTGATGTTCGCAGACCGCTTCCATGCGATCTCTCATTGTCTTGCCCTTTTTCAACTTGTCGGCGAGGGTGAGTACCTCGTCGACGTCGATGCCGGCCAGGAAGTCGCACAGAAACGAGATGCTATCTTGGATAGCATCTTGCCTGCGCGGCGCGGTCGCCTTGGCGGCCGCCGCCGGTCGAGGGGAGGGGAGGGGGGAGGGGGGGAACTGACTGAACCGGCCAAAACGCGCTATATTTGTATACGCGCGGGCGCGCTGAGGCGCCGCGGACGCAGCCGTCCGGGTTTGCGGCCGCGCTCCGACGCCCCGCCCCCGCGTCGCGTCTCGGTCCGGCTCAGTCTCCTAACGATTTTGGCGAGTGCGCATCTCCCGTTCGTCTCAAATGAAAGGCAGTGGGCGACTATATCTTTATTCAAATAACTTATAATCTAGACTATCTATCTTACAGCTATGCCTATCTATCTTAGAGCTATGCCTATCTATCTTATCTAACTTTATTTATCTTATAACTACGCCTATCTATCTTAGCTAACTTATATCTACGATTTTTATATATATTTATTATCTTATATTAACTTATTTTCTATATATTTACATATTAAAATTACCTAAACTATGCTGGCCGCTTCCTACTTCCCTATGCTACTGAGGTGACGACGTGCGCGTCGTGTCCTAGGCCGGGTCCGTCGTCGCCGCTCCGGCTGGCCGTCGTCCTGAACAGTAGGTTTAATCTCGTGATTAGGGTACAGGTTGGAATCAACTCGCTGGCCTCGCGCCCACGGTACCTGTTAGCTAGTTCGATCAATTCACTGCCACCGCTCGCTCGATTAACGGAGCCCGCGACAACGGTCACCCCGGCCACGCAACCTCACTCCTTCTCGTGCTTTGAAACCGTTAGGGGAAGTTGTTCCAAGGTCGATCGCAGGTGTGGATGGCGTCACATTCACAAATTCCTATGTTCACAAGCGCCTGTGCTTGTAATCGATAAAGGCTGACAATTTTGGAGTTGGCCTACATACCAGGGTTGTTGCTGATGCACATTTTTTTCACATCAGCTGATGCTGATGCTGATATTTTATGATCATCATTGACATCAGCGGATGCTGATGCTAATTTTAATTATTTTCTTTAAAAAATCGAAAAATAATTAGACAAAATAATAAGGACAAGATGCCGTGCTAAAGGGCGACAGGCTCGCCACCTCTCACCTTGGCACGGTACTTCCACCGAGTCATGCAGCAGGTGGGTCATCGTGCCTTACTTGCTGCTTGATCGATTGAATCTTGTTCGAATAATTTGCGAAACGTGGTGGTCGGTGTTGTGCTGTAATTTACCAGAGTTCTTGCAGCAATACACCCATTACTCTGCTTACCCCGATTGTCGGGATTCAGCGTGTGTGATATGTATATGTATGTAAGGGAAAAATACTGAACTAGGTATATGAATATTATGAATTTATATGCAAAGTTTTGGTTGGTATTGAAATAAAAGGTTGTGTTTTAATAATTTTGTGACATTTAATAAAAAAAAAAAACATCTGATACTAGTACCAGTTTAGTAATAATTATCTTAGCAATTAAATTATTGGTATTGCATGGAACTTTGGAACTGTTTGGAACTGTATGTGCTGATTTTTCGGCTTCGAGTCTGTTCCGAGAAGGTTTGTCCGGTAGAGATTTGTCGAATGGGAAACAAATACAGAGCCGCCGCGCCGTGCTGTGCTAACGCGTATAGTGCGTTTTACTTCATAATTTGTTTTCTAGCGCGACATGTAGCATCGTTACACCTAGGAACAGACGTCTAGCGATATCCATGGACATAATGTACAATTTAATACAACGAATATTTACGAGTGTTACGGCGAGTGTAGCGCCGCGCAGTGCGGTCTCAGCTTTATTCGATCTTTTTGTTCGCAGGCGGACCTGTCGTGCCGCAACACGAAGCAATCTGTGGGTGCTCTTTTCACGCGGAGTAACTTTGTCACACTCAAGTACGTGACGGACAACTGGGGCACCGAGGCGAACGGCTTCAAGCTCATCATCACCTCGGTCAAGGACCCTAGTAAGTATTTAACCCCGGGGTTCGAACACCCCGACCTCACGAGTTGCTTAGTTAGAGGAGCGAGCAGGAGGTAGATTTGTTTTTTGTGTCATTTCATTTCGGCGAGACTGTGTAAAACAGTAAAAGTAACATTTCACATTTATAGTTTTGCTCACTTTAGGTATTTAGGTTAGGTTAGGTTGTCAGCCGAAGAGACGACGACCGTTGGAGTAACCGTGTCCTACACTGGTGGCCGTGGACAGGAAAACGGAGTGTGGGAAGACCACCCGCCACGTGGGACGACGACATCAAGTACGTCGGCGGAAAGCAGTGGTTCCGCACCGCTGAAGGCCGGGAGGACTGGAGGAAAATTGGAGAAGCGTATATCCAGCAGTGGACGCTTACACGCTGACTGTTAGGTTAGGTTCCTGCAGTCTGGAACAGGCTAACTTATTGTACCTACTTACATATGCATTTGACGCTAAATTTGAAATCTAAATCACACTTATTCAGATTGAACAAATATGTATTTCCACCTGTTTTTACCATTTAGTGGGTTAAACTAAGTACATCAATCTAGTTTCAAAATACAATTGGAACAAGCCGGCACGATGTTACTTATATTTATTCATTTCAGTTCTAACTGAACAGCGAACATTGAGTTGAAATATCAATAGTTTGTAAAGTGTGTCGTTCGTTTCGCCTCACTCGCTCCTACATACACTGCAGGCAGGAAGGTCGAAACTGTTGCGCATAGGAAGCATGAACATGCGCATAAGGTTGTATGTATGTATGTTTGTCCACGCATTTCTATGAAACTATTGATCTAATTGTAACCGTTATTTTTTTATTGGCTTACATTTACTTCAACTTAGGGAACAGTGCAAGTTTAATCAAAATCGGTTCAGTAGTTTTCAAGAGATGGATTTTTAAGTGTGTACCAATAACTGGAAAAACACGTCGTAGGTTTAATGCTTAATTCTACGCAGAACTTGTTATGTGATATAACTAAAAAGAGTGAAAAAAAACCTGTTTTAAAAAACATTGCACCGACTGCAAACAACAACTAGAACTTTAAAGTGTTAAATAATATTTTGATTCATATTCGGACCCTGAGTTGAAGGTCGGACAAAAGCACACCTGAAAATTGATAGATTGACCCCTTTTGTGCTTTTGTACCGCTTTCAACTCAAGGGTCCGAATATGAATCAAAATATTATTTAACACTTTAAAGTTCTAGTTGTTTTTTGAAGTCGGTGCAATGTTTTTTAAAACAGTTTTTTTATTGATAAAATACCTAAATTCTATAGTCCTAAAAGCAGTTTTGTATACCTAATCTCCGGCAACAAAGAGAGGCAACGCTGCCTACCGCCCCGGAACCATTTCGGGGACAAGGTCCATTGAGGAAATCGATACCTTTGTAGTATGTAATTTCATGTAGGTATTTTTGAAATTAATTAACTAAAATTTTAAAATTCTTATCAAGGCAGTTCTTTTAATTTGCGAGTTAATTAAAATGATAATTAGTTTATAATTTTTTACAAATTATATATTTCAAATAAATAAAACGTGATGAAGATCAGTACCAAAAGAACACTTAGCAGTGGAGTCTCCCGCAGGCTGCAGCCGCCCCCGCCCAATCGAGCGCGCTATTTATACTCGTGGGCGGCGGGCGCGGACGCTGCGGGGGTGGAGAGGAGGGTAGTTCCGCCGCCGCCGGAAGTAGGTTAATTCGTTCGGGTCTCGCGCCGCGCTCGTACTACGGGGGGCCTCCCTCTACTATGGAGACTTGTTTATTTTTACCGGGGCGCGATATGAGACGTCTGTCCCGCAGCGGGACAGCGGGCGGTGACTTCACCATTTTTAGGCTTCCGGGAGCGAAGCGTCAGTTTTAATTATATTTTATTTGCTAATCTGAAATTGTGCAGCTGATGTTCCGGCTTAGTCCCGAGTACTAGCTAACTAATAGATACTTCAATAAGGTTGGCAAGAAGAAATAACTTTGTAAGTCCATATTACGCGATACTGTTTTTAATGTTTGGATTGTATTTGTAAATAGATACATACAGTATAATCATATCAGAATGAAATGAGACGCAGCGGCGAGCCGATTTCATCAAATATATTTTATTTTAATTTATCATTTTATTTTATTCACGAGAAAAACAGTACGAACACTCAAACTAACAATATAAACATTAAAGAACCAATTATCGTTAAAAAATAACACAGGAAAATAATAACAACGACAAAAAAAACCCTACAGGAAGTTGCACATCTCTAAAATAGAATAGGTATATTTGTAATCATACTTTTTGTCATCAACCCTTTGGTGATCCACTGCAGGGAACGGGCCTCCACCTTTGTAATGAAGGTCATTTCTCATAGATTCCCTGTAACTTATTGGCTTGGCAGCAGTAACTCAATTTTTTTTATCAAAAGTAGGTATGTCAGTTAACATGTCTTCATAAATTACACAATTCCTAAAACGTTCAGGAGTTTTCATCTATGCCAAGGTTGACAAATTGTACATCTTTGTGAAGCGAAACGCTGTTTGCTCCGGAAGCCTCGCGTGTGCGTGCGAAGCGCACAGTTGACTGATTCGTTTACCACGATAGACTTATTTTCCTCTCCCACACATTTCCGATTTATTTGCCGTGCGAGAGATAGGAAATAGCGCTTAGGATAGAATACCTATTCACTAACATACGTATAGACAGCTTGTATTGTTACCTACATACTCTTATTGAGAATTAAAATAACGGGGCGGTTATATCAACTACCATTCCTGCCGTTCTTGGTATTAGATATTTATTTCTAAAACAGAGTTTTACCCTACCAGCTAGTAGTGTAAGGGAAGGGATCTACCTAGACTTTTATATTGAAACATCGGAACCTTTGACTGTACAGAAGAAGTACTTATATTAAAATTCAGAATGAAAAAGTTATGTTCAAACTCACTGTCTCTTGAAAACGGGTAAAGGACTTTGCCGCGATCGAAGTGCAATTTTTAAGCCGCTCTCTAAATGATTGCCGTCTAAGTTGCATTTACTGGACGTCTGCCAGCTCGTGCATTGCATTGCACATATCAGTAAGTACATCAATATCAATGCGATTATACTGGCTGGGCGCGTTTCGCGTCGCGGCGTATTTGGAAAATATACCTTTACCCAACGCTCCATAGTGTTGAGCTCGGGTATACATTCAAGAAGTAGCAAAGCAAGTTTGTCACTTCAAAATTTACCCGAGCGCAACACTTTTCTCGGGTATACTTTCAAGTAACGAAACTCCGTTTGGCTTCCTTTAATGTATACCCGATCCCAACACGATGATGCTGTTATTAATATTCCGTATGAAGGAAGGAAAGTGGTATGAGTGATGTTTTGGTGGTTTAAAAAAAATAACCAGGGTTAATATTAACCCTAACCTAATGTTGAGGCGGAGCATGTCGTTTTTGTTTGTCAATCATCCGAGAGACCGAAGATCGCCGTGCCGTCGCGTTGACGTCGGGTATATTTTAAAGTGCCTGCGCGCGCTTTCCTACATTTGAAAGCATACCCGACGCCAGCGCGGTCAGTGAAGTCACAAATGTTAGGTGAAGGTATATTTTAAAGTGTTTAATTTTCACTTTCTGTGTTTGAAAATATACCCGACGCTAGCGCGCCCAGTGACGTCACGAGCGTTGGGTAAAGGTATATTTTCCAAATAAGCCGCGTCACGTCGTCATTTCATGCGGACAGTGTGTGGGCCCGGCGTTCCTGCAGACATATAGCTACATACATTTATAAACGTTACTTATATTGGCGTTGTATTGTGGAGTATTGTACGTACACTCAGGGCGAGTTCCTAGACGGAAGTTGGCCAGGAACAATAGCTGCATACGTCCAGAAACTGTCCTCCTACAAGGAACAGAGAAATATGGAATGAGCATAATATGATCTTAGCTTAAATGAGTGCTCAAATAAGGGGTCTAGCCGGAAAGCTCGAAAGCGGAAATTTTTACTTCGGAACTTTGTTCTGACTAGTTATGAGGTAAACATACTAAAAGTCCATAAAAGGTGATAAAATTCTCTACAACTTTGATGTACACACTTTTTACCAATTCTCAATCGTTGTCGAGATATAAGGTCCGAAAAAAGGCCGATTTTATTTGCACATAAAAGCAAAAATCTGTTTTTGTCATACATTGCTTTTATTTGCAAATAAAATCGGCCTTTTTTTCGGACCTTATATCTCGACAACGATTGAGAATTGGTAAAAAGTGTGTACATCAAAGTTGGAGAGAATTTTATCACCTTTTATTCTCAGTTTTTCCTATGATACACCGTTTTCGAGATATAAGCGAAAAACTGAAAAATGGGACCTTCTTTGTGCTCCCCCCCCCCCCCCCCCCCCCTAGGGCGCAGCACCCCCCAGTGGTGGGGACTTTTAGTATGTTTACCTCCTAACTAGTCAGAACAAGGTTCCGAAGTCAAACTTTCTGCTTTCGAGCTTTCCGGCTAGAACATTCGTTTCCTGGCCTATTAGTATAGGACAGGGGCATATAATTTTAAACCCCCACGCAAAAGGAGGGCTGTTATAAGTTTGACGCCTCCGTCTGTCTGTCTGTCTGTCTGTCCGTGTGTGTCTGTGTGTCTGTCTGTGGCAGCTCCTAAATGGATGGACCGATTTGAAAACGGTTTTTTATTACAAAACTGGGTCAACCCGGATGGTTCTTAGCTATGTTAGTAATCAAGTAATTATAAAGTAATAAAAAAATTACGACTCGCTGATGGGCCACGATTCGTATGCGGTTTTTTAAAAAGCTTGAAATAAAAGTTCAATTACAAATTTAAAAAACCCATACCCTTAAAAAGTCAAACATAATTTCCGTTTCCGTAGACATGAAGTCTCATTTGCCACTTTCTCTGTAAGAGCGCACTTGATGCATTGTTCAGTGTTCCCTTCCTGCCCCCGCGGCAGGAGAGGGGTAGTGGATGGGGGATCTCGTGGTTTTCGGCGTCGTTGTCTGCTCTAAAATAGATTTATATGGAAAGTCGTGCAGCGAGCGTGGACCGTACAGTCTGGAGAGCGTTTCGTGCAAACGTCTCGTGAAACAGTCGTGTAAACGTAGTGCTTATATCCTCTTCGGGTCATGTGTCCGCTTTAACTATTCCCAACTCAGTTAAAACTATCGGGAATATAGGGATGGGTGTAGTTCAGTCCGGTCCGGATATTCCACGATTAGCTTGGAGAACTTCAGTTGCGTCCACAATTAATTATGTTTCTTGCATTGCTACACATCGCTAGAACGGGTAGCAAACAATTTGGCTAAATGCAGCACATTCAAATAATCAAACTTATCCTTTTGCGTCTGGGGCATTGAAATTTTAGATAATCTATGTCTTCTAATTGTACATAATACGTACTTACATCGTGTGTGATAGTAATTAACCCCGGACGCAAAAGGAGGGTGTTTTATATTAGACGCCTCAGTCTGTCTTTCAATGTGGCATCGTAGCTCTCAAACGGATGGGCCGTTTTGGGTGCGGTTTTTTTTTAAATTAGAAAACTGGATTAACCTTGATGGTTATATCTTAGCTATGTTTTATGAAGATCAGGTCAGCCGATTCGAAGATCATCGACACTTTTCCTAATTGGTGAATGGATCTGTGCTGTGAAATGGAAATTCATTATACGTTCACTTCTCGCCTTTAAGTAAATAAACGGAAATTATCACAAAACGAATTTATGTACTTGTACCCTACCTAACCTAACCTAAATTAGCACTAAGTAATCAAATGTGAATAAAAAATTACGAAATCAAGTGTACTATTAAAGTAACTAAGAACTATACAAATCAATAAATAAATAACCTAACCTAGCAAAATTATTAAAAGTTCAAATTACGTCTCTTGAAAAGCTTGAAATAATAATTAAATTACAAATTTAAAAAAACCCCGACACATCAACTACTCTTAAAAATAAAATAAAAAATATTTCCGCCCTGCTAACTAAAGGTGTTGGGGGAACGCTAAGTAAAAAAAAAATTAAACTCAGTCCCCCGACGCCTTTAATTAACTAAGCAGACCTATTTTTTTACTTTTAAGGGTTTTTGATTTGTCGAGGTCTTTTTGAAATAGTGATTTCATTTTTTGTAATATTCCTTCGTGTCCAAGCGTAGGTTACCTACATATGGATAAAATTATACAATAAACAATTTCCTGTCTCTTCTGGTCACTTTCAGTGCTGCGCAGATACGGATTTGGTTTGTCGGTGTATGTATTTAAATGTTTAAAGAATGTGAAATATTTCGATAATATCTTTATCAAACTTGATAAAGATGTAATTTTCCAAGATTGTGCTTGGTTCAGCTTAGATGTTAGTTCACAGCGAAATACGAATGAAAGCTTTCATATTTGCTGGGCCATGTTAGCCTTTCAGCCCACTTGATCGAAATTTTATAAAAGTTTTCTTTCTTCGTTCGGAGCGGGGGAGGGGGTGGAGGCCGGGGCGGTGCGGATGGAGGGTTAGGGTGGGAGGTACGGTAGAGCCGTCGCATGTAACGTGAAGGCGAACGGCCGCAGATGATCTCCGCGATCAAATGAAATTCCTTTCATTTCGTGCGGCAATATCGTTCTAGTTTCCTCCGTTGCCGTAATAACGCCCGGCGGCGTTGCTGGCGGCGCGCCAGTGCCGGCGTGCTGCACCCTCGTGCACTCATCCTCTCCTCTCCGCCGCACATTTTATTTCAATATTCGTAGAGTTTCGCGGCAACTAACAATATATATCACACCTCGGAAAATAAACGTTATCGCACATAAACATACTATCTAGTGCAGACATTATATACTCACTAAATGCTCTTTACATTTGCGGTCACGACGCTGTTTCGCGCGCGGTATATTGTCACATATCTACCCGCATTTTCGCTCGCATAAGCAGGTCGGGTGCGCGGGGAACGGGAGATGTGACATTTTATTCCGCAGGGCTCATTGCGGAACTTGGTCGGGCGTGTCGGCGCACTCGCAACTGAATCGGCTTACGGGATTTGTGCCGTCGAGCTGGAAATAGCACGCAGGGACAATCCGCAAGCAGTGCAGTCCGCAGGGGCGCGGGGTCGGCGGGGGCGTGGGCGGCGGCGGGGCGGCGCGGCCCGCGGCAGGCAGGCTTGGCACAACTTTTGATTTACCGTCCACCGACTGCCGCCGGCGCGACTTTCAGCTGCGCGAGCAACTTTGACACAACAGTCTCTGGATACGCTAGCTCTATCTATATTCTGTGTAACTTTTATGACTATTCAGCTTAGTTTTTTGCCGAATTTGCGTTGGAAATTACGAGTATTTCGAATGAAACCTTAGTCAGCGCGCGGCAGACAAAGCCGCACCGGTTCGTGCCAGCTTTTTTTATCAGTTTCCGTTTTCTTCTACTCTCGAGTCGCAATTTCCATACAATCCAAGAGCTGGGAGTTTTTAATCTGGGTGCTGAATTGTGGTCTAAGATAAAAACGTTTTCAATACTGACGAAGATCCCGGTACGCGTTAAAACTTGCCCAGATTATATTTCAGCGGTTTGCGGACTTTGTTTCGCGAATATGATATTCGCGAAACAAAGTGGTAATTATTTGTCATATTCAATGTTTCATAATTAAGTGTGAGAAAGATCAACCTAGAAATATAAAAGGTTTTATCTTTGTAATCATGATCTAATCCGATTAATTTAAGTTGGCTAATCTTCCCTGAGAAAAGCAGTTTTCACAAAAAAAATTTTCAAAGCTCGGTCGCTCTTCTAAATGACGCAACTTATTTTAAAAATGTCTGTAAATGTATGCAATTAATTCAAATAAAACACGCCACTGCCACTTTGTGGCAAGGGCGGACTTAGGTAATTTCTTTCCGTCAACCCGGTGAAAGTACATTTTTTTAAATTAGAAAAGACTTATTAGTACATGCCTGTTTCGAAACTCGGACCTCTCGCATGAGAAGCCGACGACGACGACGCCCAAATCACGCTCGACTACCCGTCGCATAGTGTTATTTAATAATCATTCAGATTCAAACTTGTCAAAGTTCTGTTTAAAAGTTTATTCTGTTTTATTTCACACTGTAAAAGTCCCCGTGAACCTTTTCCCGTTCTTCTACAATCATCGTATCTTCAAATGTATATATTTGACCTTATATCACAGCCATTCATCCGCCAAGCCAAACAGCGGACAGGCAACTCCTCGGTGCGGTGGTTTCACTGCATCTGCTATTCCAGCCCCAAACTCAGTCACCCAATATACTATGTATTTAAAAAAAGACATCCATAGGGAGGTGTGTCCAACTAGTGCACTAAGTGCACGGAAGACCATCGCTGAAGCGACGACGACGCAAACTTTGGAACAAGTCTGTCATCCCTAATGGACGGAGTTACTTGCAGTTCTTGTCGTGTTTTTTTAGGGACAGCGCCGCCGTTGTTAGAAGCGCAAAGAATCTTGAGGCGTTGTGGAACCGATCGAGTGCGCACTTTTCGCGTGGGATGAAATTTCTAGTGAGGGATATTTGTAATTTTATTAATTTGTTAAGCCCAAAGGGTGCCGTTGCTTGCTGTAACAAAGGTCACATCCTACCCCACTGGTTAGTCTCTATTAGTGTCAACGCATCCCTTTATGTATCTGGAAATAATACAACAAGTTGAAATGGAGAAAATACCACGTCAATCGGTTTGGTCGTTCTCGAATTGTAAGCTGGCATAGAGACAGACAGACAGGCGACAGATGATGCATTTTGTGATATATAGAGATACATAGATACTGGTATACAACCATGGAATCCACTCTGGGGGCGGCGTAGCGTAGCTGTAAGTAGTAAGTTGCTATGGCGCTGAAGCGCTCGTACTTCGGTGCTTTCAGGGTTCCGTAGTAAAGCGAGGAACCCTATTAGTCTCGCTCGCTACAATGTTTGCTTTTGTTGTAGACCCGCGGGGCTTTGGGCGAGGGTTTTGGATCTAATTACAACTTCTAACTGCGTTATCGTTCGCGGTAAGTTTTTGTTTTTGCCGCGATAGAGCAGCGCTGCGGTAAACTGTTACTCGACACGGAGAGAGAGATAGAGAGATAGATAGATAGAGAGAGAGAGAGAGAGAGAGAGAGAGAGAGAGAGAGAGAGAGAGAGAGAGAGAGAGAGAGGCTCATTTCAGTATCAGGGAATTCAAATCGAAAATAATGCTTACACATATTTTGTCGTAGGTACGTAGGAAATAACATTTCGGTATTGTGTTTTCATTTTGTTTTGCGTTTTTCTAAAAGCTAAGACCGGATAACTTCCCTATTAGGATCTTTTTGTTATGCATACCTAGATAAGAAGCCTCGACTTGCATCATCTTTGCTTAAATTAGGACATAAATAATAATGTTGTAGAATAAAATAAAGTCGAGTCTAAACCTGGTTTTTATCTCGCTGTAACTAGGTACGAAACTTTTAAGGATTTGTGGTTCTCTTGAATAGAAAATAATTCCCCAATGACTGTAATCGTTGGTACCTACGCCTCAGTGCTTACCTTCGTTCCTTTAATCTTGAAAAGCTAAAAAGTAATAAACTTTTAGTTGTATTCTAAGAATTTACGAGTTTCATTTTCGAGCGACACGATTTTCATTAGAAAACATTTTCCATTAAAGTTATCCAATTAACAAGAGATACGTTTAAGCAATTAAATTCGAACTAAGTTTATTATGAGCACACAACAGTTTGAGAGACAGCCGGCGCGGCGGCGCGTGTAGTGTTAGTAACTATGTGTTGTGTGTGGCGCGGCAATGAATCGAGTGTGTTCTCAGCCGCAATTTGTCTTGAAGCGTGAAGTAGTAGGAGCGGTGGGGCTGGCTCGAGTGCTCTCCATCCCGTCTCCGCGCTTCCTAGCGTCGCTAGTGAGTGTCGGGATCGCGCGCCACGCTTGCCGCCTGAGTGCCTGCTAGTTCGTTCTACTCTTCCCGGAGGACTCTACACGAAGTACTGAAACATGGAACTGACAATTATTGAACCTGAAATGTTAGAAGAGTACACGACGTACCTGTCCAAGTATTTACTGCCTCTGTGGAAGGAGCGTGAGGAAATGGCCCTACCTACTTGGGTTAACCGATATGGGAAATTGAAACATTATAAAGTGCAAATAACAGAATGCTGTAGGGTTTATTTCAGGCGTAGTTTTCATATTATACTACTGTCTCCTAGCTCTCCGCCATAATCGCATACATCGTAGTTACTGTTAATAAGCGTATTAATTATTTTATTTTCAACCCTCACACTCATTTCACTATATCAATCAGCTCTCAAACATCCAAAATTTGACTGCAAGAATTCTCTGTAAGAGATATGCTCGCCTTTGCATCTCATGTAAATATTCTCATGTGCTTGTTTAAATGTTTCTTGGAGCAATAAAGTATTTTCAATCAATCAAATCTTCTATAAGTAGCTAATTTCATAAATACATTTAGTAACTTTCACAATATTTTCCACCGTATTTCGTCAGAAAATGTAATGAACTCGACGCAAGATAAGTTAAGCTAAGTTGATGTACGTGGAAGTCTGATTGAAGGCAATAAACCAGCATGATAGAATATTCACGCGGCATATTTACTTACAGCAGCATGCATACTGCGTGAAATATGTTGCTTTTGTCTTATAAATAGGGATGTGATGAAATAATCCATCCTCATACGTGGCTCATATATTTCTATAGTCGGTATTGCGAGCGCTCCCTTCGTGCCCCGCCTCGCCCAGCCCCTCGCACGAGCCCACCACAAGTGATGGAGTGCCCTCGTCTGTCACGCCGCGCGTCAGGGTTCCGTAGGTCACCCTTCTCTCCCCTCCTCTCTCCATACTCTTGTCTGTCGCCCGCGCCTGCTGTCAAACAATAACCCTAATTACGGCGTACGCTCCGCGCTGAATTACAGCCTTTACAGCCACGGCGGCGGCGGAGGAGGCGGCGGCGCGCGTAACGTGCTATACTTACTATTCACACCCGTGCGACAACTTCAACGAGATCAGAGAATTCTAAAAGATAGAAAGCCTACCGAGTCGTCAAGCCGATGAAGTAATAATAAATGGCGTGTGTAAATTTTTAATTACAAAATGTGTATCTATTTATTTCACATTGTGGACTCGTGTATCAGTGCGCTCCGTCTGACTGAATGGTATGCATTTATAGATCATATTGGCGACGAAGTAAATTGTGTGCAACGTGTAACAATAGCCGTTCAAACCTTTTGAATCCTCTGTTCAAGAGGGTTGGGGGAGAAGGTTCTGTGTGATAACTACATCGAGGCCGTGGCCGAGGCGTGAGATAGTAGCAGATGTTAGGCGGACTCACTGCCGAGTGTCGACGGTGGACTAAATAAGTATCTAGTTTTCGTTTATGGATAACTTCTTGTTTATTTAAGTCATGACCCTTATCGTCCGCCGCTCACGACCCCAGCCCCCCCCCCCCCCCCCCCCCTTCAGTCTCTCCTCGGCCTCTCATCGGCCCCACCCCGGGTCGAAAAGGCGTTACGCTACCGGTACAGATAGAAGACAATATATCTCGATTCAATGAATTGTTGCATGGAAGCTCCAACAAGGGGAAGCACAAGCACCCCACTGCTAGTCCCGACAAGGTGCAAAGCTCCAGATATCACGGGCAAACGATAGAGCTACCATAACTAACTGTTTCTTTCGTTTATTTCTGGTGTTCCACTCTTGTCTTCTCTACTGTTTCTTTAGTTTCTTTCTGTTGTTTTACTCTTATCTTCTCTCCTGTTTCTTTAGTTTCTTTCTGTTGTTCTACTCTTATCTTCTCTACTGTTTCTTTAGTTACTTTCTGTTGTTCTACTCTTATCTTCTCTACTGTTTCTTTAGTTTCTTTCTGTTGTTCTACTCTCATCTACTCTACTGTTTCTTTAGTTTCTTTCTGTTGTTCTACTCTTATCTTCTCTACTGTTTCTTTCGTTTCATTCTGGTGTTATACTCTTATCTTCTCTATTTCTATACTCTAGCTGTATTAGGCAGTTCGTTACTTCTTTATTACTCTACAAGCAAGTCTAAATAGTGCACGGCTGTATCTCCGAATTAGTTAATGGGGCTCAATATTTCACAAGATCGAAGTCGCGAATTAAAAATAATCGGCATGCATTTAAAAGTAAAAAAAAAAATACTCATATCTCGTCAACCGGTATAATATTTTCCCTTTCCACGATATAATCAAATCGATTTGTTTAAAATACATACATATTTGAGAGTTCGAATTCTCATGTTATGTCGAATATATTATAAATAAAATACACAAATGTACCAGAAATCCGTTAAAAATTGTATTATTACGAACTGGGTCAAACTGTGGTTTCGTTCACTTCAGATCGATGAGGTCTCGCTCTGTGTCGCGTTTATTATTAACGTTGGGCCTCCCAGCCACCCCTAGCGACGCCGGCTAAAGGCTGTGGGCCACAGACCCGTGACAGTAGAGGAATGCCGTCTCTTAATCGATTTTAAGCTCATTACTTACACTTAACTGCGTACCTTTGATCTAAAATTATATACATAGGTATTTTGAAGGATATTTTGAAGCGCAAACCATTGCTGGAGGCTATTCGGAGCGTAAAATTGTAAAAATATATCTAATAAATATTGTACTACTTCAAATTTCAGCTTTCCATATATTTGGAGTAAAGAGTGTCCGCCAGCTTCCTTTATGGATATAACCGTTTGAAATAATACCATATTGAATAAGCAATATTCAATGCACGGTACAACGCTTTTCAAAATACTCAACATGCATAACATTTCTGCATAGCATGGCGGTGACTGACGATCCAACTTAGAAAATCTCGAAACGCGTGCGTAGTTGCGAGCAAAGCTACACCGAGTTTCACATCGCACTTCTAGTCTTTAACTAGAATTCTATAGGGCGTCATGGTTGATGGGCGCGGGCGGGGCGGGCGGAGCGACAGTGGGCGGGCGGCAACATGAAGGCTACCCTCGTCATGCGGCGCGGGGGGCTCGCGCGCGGGCAGAAGGGAACGGCACGGGGCGGCGCCGGAGGCGGTGTTGTGGCGACCAGACCACTTCACACGAAGCGGGGTCGCCTGGCAGCCCGGCGGCGCGGCGGAGCGGCGCGGACGGAGCGGTGGTGACAACTAGAGACCATGTTGGTACGCGGGGTACAAGAAAGTTGCGGTGTACACAATCTAACCCAATCTCTTCCCGTGCTCGTTACGCCCCTTTCGCCTCTCAAACACTTTCAGTATGACAAACTATCAACATCTATCGTTTGATTTTCACACTTTTCTCCATTATTGTTACGCGTGCGCCCAAGTGGTCTTCTCAAACAAAAGTTTGTATATTATTGATATATGAATTCCCAACTATAATTATTTGCAAAATGTTCTGTCTCCATTTCCGCACGGCACTAACAACAACTGCCCGTGTAGGTATTTGTTTTCCATATAATGTATTCAAAACGTACCGCCGTCGCCGTACGATATTGTGCTCAACACAAGCAAAGCAAAGAGCCCTCGGTCCCTCCGTCACAAAGCGGTACAGCACGGCATCCGCCGCTGCGCTGTCCACATTATTATAACAGGGACACTCTGTCGCGCCAAGGACGCCTCCACAATGCCCCTCGAGGCGCTGAAAGAGCTAAGATTTCGTTTAAACAAGCGTGAGGACTTCAGGCGTGCACACTCCAGCCAGAGCCTCCTCCGGGCGGCGCGGGGGTGAGGAAAGGGTGGCCGCGGAGAGGGGCGAGGGTGCGCTTTTGTTTAATCTTCCTTGCGCTGCGCTGAACCGTCTCCCCGGATGGCAACTCACGGAGTGGAACGTGCACTAGATCGACACAATAAAGTCTAGGGTACTCAACGTTGTTGATTCTACTTATTGTATTGCAGTATTGATTGCCGGGGATATACGGAATGCTCTCGTTTTTATATCGGACTTTATTTGTGTTCAGTCAAACCGCTTATTACAATTCACTTCGTCGGGGCGGCCGGCTGGGGGAGGACGGCTGCAAATCGCTGTTCTGTGGTATATTGGAGTAAAATCCGCAGTGCAGTGCAGGTCTATGTACATTTTTTTCCCATTAAGCCCGTTACAAGGGGATAAGGGGAATTCAATAAGAAAGAAATTCGAAGGAGGGAATAATGGTCCTAGATGCAACGGATCGCCGTGATCAATCGCTGGAGGTGAATCGGCCCTGTGCACATTAGTTTTTGACGATTTTCCTAATGAACGACAGTTAGTGGGATCGGTCAATCTGCCTAGATATCGCCGCGATTCGTCCGCTAGCGAGTTTTCGTGTCTCTGGTTACTCCGTACTCCGGTTTCGGCTGACTTGTTGAATCGATCTCGTCAATCTATCGTCCGCATTTCCTGTATGATATCCTCTGGCGTGCGCCCTCTACTTTGCATTCACTCGTAATGTGTATATTTAATCTCTCCGCTTTCGCTTTCCTCGCGGATGTCCCTATCCCTGTCCCCGCTCCCTCTCCCCGCTGCCCACTCTCCGCTTCCCTTGGGACCGTCGTCGTCGCCGTCGTCGGCGCGTCAGACAAGAGGGCCACAGTTCCGTTGCATTGTGACCGTTACGAGGCGCGACGTTTCATTTGGTAGTCCCGTGATATGGTTATGTTTGAGGATAATATCTCTAGTTAGGTCATACACGTTGTACGGATAAAGCACGATAAGAAGACCCATACCTGCCGGTAATCACTTCGTCGCCATCTCTTCAACGTTCTTCGGTTCTTGGTGCGACAATGGGCTTCATTCATATTCTGAGGTACAACTAATATATTATACTCTTCATGTTAACGTCGTTCTGCTGGGACCTTATGCAGAGATCTAACCCTGTCGGTTCAGCGTACCAATATGGCTGTAATTAATGGACATCCTCCTAATCCTCGATGAGGACAACATAAAGTAATCTATTTATATCGTGTTATTTTAAGAATTATTGTAAGAATTTAGTTAGTGGGAGCTTTAACTGAATGTACCGTCGCGCTGGTTTCGCAGAGCACGGTTGCAAAGACTTCCGATGCGGCCAGCGCGAGTTCTGCGTGAGCGCAGACCTCACTTGCGACGGTGTCGACCACTGCGCCGACGGCTCCGACGAAGACCTCACGCTCTGCCCAGGTATAAAGCTACTTTTCTTTTTTCATCCTGCCAAGATGCTGCCGATATGACCTTTACAATGCCTGCATCTGATGTGATAACTCGTACACGACCTCTTACTTACACCATTTTTGCCATAAGTCTGGAATTTGCCTGTACGGAATTGCATCCGGAATTAAGAATTGCCCGAAATTGTATTAAAAATTTACAATAGAACATGGACGAAGGCAAAACAATTCAAAATATTTAAGAACATGTCAACCCAACAATTTCATCCAAGTGAAAAAAACCTTCCTTCCGTGTAGAAGATATACACTGAAATAATGAAAACAAGTCATTATGTCACCATGCCCGTGGTTCGGATTCCACGTAAACCTGTAGATCCCTTCCTGTCTTACCTTACTAGGTGGTGGAGTTAACCGGCCGCCTTGGTACCACTGCAGTAATGAATGAAAGGTCACAAGCACTGACATGGCACATAGTTCACCAAGATGTAATTTTTTTTTATGGGAAGCTCGACATATGGCGCGCGCCAGAATAACGTTATGGGCTGACATCACGGATGTTGTAGGTGATGTAGCCAACCGTGTCCTTTTGAAAAAAAAAACAGCTGTTTCAACATTTCTTCAAAGAATTAAGTACAAAATTAAAAGTGTTTTAACTAAATTAGCGACAATGTCGCTACTTTGGCAACGCTGGCGCAAGGTGAATCCTGCGGTGTCGTGGTCGTGACGTTTTTGTAGTGAGAAACTCTACCTTCGCGTCTGGTCCTTCGAGTCGTATTAATAAAATTCAAATAACTCATGAAGCCCGCTGAGTATTTGCAAATGATCTCGATCATGTTTAGTCGAATAGGCCGACGCGACACCGGTATCACATGTGGATGAAATTCGTCGAACACAAATAACGACGATTCGTCGATCTACAATGATGGATCGCGGCGATCCGTTTTGCATGTGTAGGGAGTTGAATGCGTGGGGTTGTTACAGAGACTGGTGCGGGCGGTGTGCCGCACGTGTGGCTCGTGGTGTGCGTGGCGAGCGGCACGCTGCTGGTGGTGGCCGCCGCCGCCGCCCTGTACTGCCTGTGCAGGCGTCGCAGCGGCGAGCCACATGCTACACCACAGCACAGATCCCATATGCAGCGTAAGCACATTCTCACATACGTAATTTCTGAAGAAACAATGAATGAGTTGGTAGATAGAGAATGTAATTGTGTGTCGTGTGGTGTGTGCAGTGCAGCAGATGCTGAGCAGCAACGGCGCCGGTGGCGGCAAGGTGGCGCTGGAGGCGGCCGCGTGCGACGCGGACGCGACACAGACGCGCCTGCCGGGAAACTGGGCGCTCCCTGCGGGCCCGCGCGGGTACACGGCGGCGCACCCGGGCCGCCTCCGCCTCCGCACGCGGGCGCAGCGATGAACGCACTCGCGCCGCACAAGGACGAGTGGTTCGTCTGAGGAGGAGGCCCGGCCGGGCCCGCAGGGGGCGGGGGCCCCGTACCGGTCCCCGCCGTACAGCCGTACAGCCGTACAGCGGCGCGCGCGGCCTGCGCCGGCGGCGGCTCTGTCCGACGCCCGCGCACGCCGGCCGCGACCGCCAACCTTCTACTTCTGTTGTTGCACTCTGTACATACTACCTGTCTACCGTAGAGGAAGCGCTATTTTTCTAGAACTACCCTCGTAGAGCAATAACCGGAGGCCGTCGCCTCGCGCGGCCGAGTAGACCATTGTAATAATTTAATCATATCGAAGATACATATTCGACACCGGTCATATCGTACTATTGATATTGTTCTCTCGATGCGAGTTACGATATTGTGTAATTGAAATAATCTATCCGAATATACATAATAATATAATTGTACTTTTAGTGAAGAATTTTTTTAGGAAAATTTTTACTCGTTTAGTGAGAGGAGGGGTCGACGAGCGCGGTGCCGACGGCGGCGGGGGCGGAGTGTCTACCGCACCCGCCGCGCCGCTGCCACCGCACCGTGACGGTGACGGACGTCTGTGCCGCGCTCGCCGCGCCGGGCTGTCGTGGGTGTCCAGTTTTTGGTGTTAAAGATAAACGCAATGTAAACTATTGATATGATATTAAACATTTTTGGCTTATTGTTCGTATATTATTTAGTTATTATTATCCCTTTTCACAGAGAAACCATTCCTTAGCTGAACCTAATAGTCCACTTTACATGACTTTACCCTCGACTTTACCTTACTTAGTTCATTCTCAATCATTCTCAAAAGGTCCACGTTCGTTAGGTATATTCAAAACACACATGACACAATATTCTGAGCAAGAAATGTCGGAGACGAGGTTTTTTTGCATTTTTATCGGTCATTGTCAGATCATCAGATCTATTATGGCATTCTCGTATTCACAAACGATACTTCCTCAAGACACGCTCATAATCCTCGATCCTTCCAAGCACGTGTCGTAAAAAAGCTTTTTGACGTGAATTTGATGAAACGTCTTTATCCTGCTGACGGAGATTTTTTACAAAAAGTTGCGTCACGAAGATTATGTACTTTTGGCGACTTAGATTTCGAAAAGTGAAGGTGAGACATATCGTCTTAAAGGTAGTTCTTCCGACTTGCTAATACGACATACCCGGGAGTCGTACATCGATCCCTTCTATAAATATGGCCCAGAGAAAAAGTGCTGCGAAAACTTCGAAAATCAATAAATGCTTATAACTCCTGAACTACTGAGATCGACGTGCAATTTGTTTCTTTTCGTAGAAAACATTTGCTCTTTTTGAAATAGTTGTTTTTTTTTCAATATTTGTTCAGCCGTTTCAGAATATAAAGGGAAAAAGTGTTGAGGGGCATATCTCGGAAACTACTGATCCACGACTACTCATCCGCTGGAGAAAATGATAGGCCTCGACGAGATTTTTTTTTTTTACTTATTTTTTTTTTCCATAACATTGCATTGTCTTCGGAACTGAACCAACACTAAAAATTTTAACTTCGTCGGATAAGATGAAGTGGTTCTAATTTGGCTTCCAAGAATTGACCCACACATACTAACAAACCAACATACAGGGCAAGTTAAATAAAGCTTGTAAAATATTTTTAACCTACATTTAATTGGTCTAATGAAATTATACTACTGATCCACGACTACATATCCGCTGGAGGAAATGATAGGCCTCGATAATTTTTTTTTTCGAAAACTACTACTCCCAAACTACTCGTGTGGATACAAGCAAGGATAGGTATCGATGAGATCTTCAACAAATTCACGAATCTGCGGCCGTGTCTCCGACACAGCCCACTCGCTTTTTTATTTAGAAAATCAAACAATACATAGAAATATGATAACATTATTTAATTATAAAAGGAATTACAGCATTAAACAAAAATTTTGAAAAATTTAAGCGTTATGAAACGAAACAAGACACAACGTAAATATAAATTCAAACTAAACAGAAAATGTAACATGAAATGCAAAAGGAACCAATACCAGAATTACCTATCTGAAAAATACTCTTGGGATGAACAAGAATGAATATAATTTTAAAACTAAACAAAATACCCTAAATGCATATTTGTTAACTACCTATTTTACTTTGATTTTACTACGACTATCGTGGAATAAATCGACACGGGAAAAATGTTAATTGCAATTTGCAAGTGTTGCAACACCTTCGTATTGTATGATATGAGTTACGCAGGTAATAAAATTAGTGCTACCTTTTTTCATTAAATGTGAAAGCACAATATGAATCGCACAGTCAAACAGCTGTAAAAACTTCATAATTTGCAAATCTAACCAGTACCAAGGAAGGATCTTTATAGAAATGACGATGTAAATATGAATTGTATAAAGTATCAATTTATTTACAAATATTTTTTTTTTAAATTTTGAATTTGTATTTGAGTTGAACTACGACACATCTAACCGCAAATGAAACCACGTCACGTTGAATTATATACGACATTTTTTTTTTTTTTTTTTTTTTATTGCTACCGAACTGGGTGGCTCTGTCCGAGGTCGCAACCTCAGGCGCAGCCAATTTCACACCCGAGGAGGTGCCAGTCCGGCTTGGAGGTGGACTAATGTTGCTGGGGAAAGGCTATTAACCCGCGATTTGAAGATCTGTGGATTGTAGGAGTGGGGGAAGATATTTCCTGGGAGCCCGTTCCACACCTTTGCAGTGCGGCACAAGAACGATTTAGAGAATCGTGCAGTTCGAAGAACTCTTCTGTCGACTACAAACGGGTGTTCCGCGAGAGTATGGCGGGTTTGGCGAAGGCGAACAGGAGGAGGAGGGATAAGGGAAGCAAGTTCGTCAGAGCAGCGGCCATAGTAGTACCGATAAAACAGGCTCAATGACCCAACGATACGTCTGTGCTTTAGAGGTTGAAGGTCCTTTGTGAGTACGGAGTCACCAATGAGGCGAATGGCTCGTCGCTGAATAGAATCCAAGGCTGAAAGAAGGTACTCAGGGGAACCCTCCCAAAGATGACTGCAATATTCCATCACCGGTCTTACTTGTGCTTTGTAGAGTGTAAGCAGTTGGACCGGCGTGAAAAATCGCCGACAGCGGTAAAGGACTCCTAATTTTCGAGACGCTAGTTTCGCCTTGGACTCTATGAACGATCGAAACCCAACGTCCCTGGACACCTCCATACCCAGGACACCCAGACTACCATCGTTGGGGACTTGGCTGCCCTGAAAAGTGGCTTGGAGAGGAAACGGATCAGCCTTAGTAGAGAAGGCACAAGCTTGCGTCTTGGCTACGTTGAAGTTGACCAAGTTCTTCTTCCCCCAAGAGGATACTTTTTCGAGAACCTGGTCAACCCGAGCAACAGTTTCGCGTCTCGCGTTTGCTGCTGAGGCCTCTCTACCCTTCCAGTCCTTGATGAACCCTTCGTGCACCGTGCTGTCGTCCGCGTAACAGTGTATTTCGCCGAGCGAGAGCATGTCGTTGATGAACAATAAAAACAGCGTAGGCGACAGCACGGATCCTTGTGGAACACCAGCATTGATTGAGTAGTCGGCCGAGCAGGCACCATCTAGGGTGACAAATATCGACCGGCCACTCAAAAAGCTGGAGATCCAGGTGCACAGTTTTGTAGGGACACCGTAGGCCGGAAGCTTGCTTAAGAGTCCCCGGTGCCAGACGCGATCGAATGCTTTGGATATGTCCAGAGCGACCGCCAGCGATTCCCCAAAACCATCGAGCCTTTCAGCCCATAAATGCGTGACGTACGCTAGAAGATCTCCAGTCGACCTTTGCTTGCGAAAGCCGCCTATTGCGCCATCTCTTATCGACTAGCGACACCACGTACCAACTCATGACGCTTGTGTTGCATTTTTGTGTAGTCAAGGCATCAGGCATTTTCAGTAGCAGAGAGTGGAACTATCCATGTATCCGTGCTGAAGCCGTAAATCTTAAAATGTGTATTGTTAGCTGTCGCGAATATTTTTCTTTGCTTTTAACACAATATTATGTTATAAATATTCTGGTAACATAAATTCCGAACGCATGAAATTATACCAACTCGTTGATGGGTTAGTGGGCTCCACGACGTTACTGTCAACGTTTAATCGTAATTTAAAAATATTTCTATTGTATTAAACGATAACTGTAGTGTTATGCTACTTAGGCCCTGGCGGGTTGCCAGCCTATTAATTTATTTTGTTTTAAATTTAAAAGGACTGGTCATCGCTTAATCGTGTGCCGTGTTACAACATAACATCGATCTAGTTTAAGTTTAACACAGACATTATGAATAGAGCACGTGAACTTGTGAAGCAGAAAAAATTTGATAAAACATATTGAATACATAGGGTTTGATTATGTTCTTCAATACTGCTTGTTTTATTTTTTTATTTAAAATTAGTTTTTATCTCTTTTTTATTTCTTTGAGTTTGATTTGTTTGAGTTGATTTGTTGGATAGGGTTTCTCTTCTTGAATGACTGGTCCTTGAAATTGATGGTGTTCGTGTTTATTTTTTATGGACAACCTGACATTATGGACAACCTGACATATCACCTTGGTGAACTATGTAGGTGCCATGTGAAGGAATATACATTATACCGCGACCCCATAAATTTGCCATGCTCCTCCTTCACGCTGATCCATGCAAGACAAACATTTTATAGTGTATCTAGTCCGAGAGGTTCGAGGTTAGAATCCGGTCGAGGTGTACGAATAGTTTTTTTTTCTGATGGAAAAATGTATGTACATACCTACACCTGCTGCTTCACCGTTCGGACCGACGTAAAACTGTAGGTCCCTTCCCTTGCCCCTTACCAGGTGGTATGCTCAAATTGTAGTCGACTTGGTTGGTACCACCGTACTGGATGTACGATGGCCGTGTAGCAGACTCGGCAGTGTTCTCTAGTTTAGTACAGCCAGCAAAGGGAAGTCTCCGGTATGGCACCTACCTTCTCGGAGGTGATATTGGCTGGTCAAAGCATGTGCTTTGGCCTCTCTGACTCAGCCAACCATACAGGATTACATTAAAAAAGTCTCGTTTGTAATTAACTAAGCAATTAAAGAAGCGACAACACTAAAATGTTTGCCTGGCATAGCCCAGCGTGAAGAGGAGGCATCATATTGTACTGATTACCACTTTACCACTGGCCATCAGTACAATCATTTTTTTTTAATAATTAATATTTTACATACATACATACATATCACACACGCTAAATCCCGACAATCGGGGTAAGCAGAGTAATCGGTGTTGTGCTGCAAGAACTCTGGTCAATTACAGCACAACACCAACCACCACGTTTCGCAAAGTATTCGAACAAGATTCAATCGATCAAGCAGCAAGTAAGGCACGAAGACCCACCTGCTGCATGACTCGGTGGAAGTACCGTGCCAAGGTGAGAGGTGGCCAGCATGTCGCCCTTTAGCACGGTATCTTGTCCTTATCCCTTAGTCGCCTTTTACGACATGCATGGGGAGAGATGCAGTGGGGATATTCTTTTTAAGTACCGGCCCCACACGGTACTTACATTAATATTTTAAAAATCCTAAAACAGAAAGCGGTTTGTTTTTGTATTCGTTCGCGAGTTTCGGCCGAGAGACAAGGGGCTGTTTATATTTTGAAAATTTCAATAAAAGCTTGGAACCTCTTTTTGTTCTTTAATTTTGTATTGGAGTTCTATATTAGTCAGGCAGATGCCGTATCTGATAAAAGTAAATACTGGAGCTAAAGCTCCAGTGCAATATATAGAATCATTTCCGTCATATGCTAGTTTGATAGTCTAGCTAGGTAGATAGGTAAGCAGGTAGGCGTACAACATATGAGCAGATTTTTTTATGGAAACTGATACGGTTGTTACATCACCTACATCCGTGATGTCAGCCCATAACACTTTGGTGAGTTAGATGTCATGAAAGTGCTTCCCATCTGTCATCACGCCTTCACTGAACGACGGAAACACGAATTATTTACAAAGCCTTTTCGACCGACTTTTCATTCAGTGCGGTGGTACCAGCCAGGATTAAACCCTACCACCTAGTGAGTTAAGAAGGGAAGGAACCTGCAGTTTTACGTGGAATCCGAACCACGGTCAGCTTCCAACGGTCTAGCGGACCCATCCAAGTTCCGACCTCGTCCGGGTGTGCTTATGATCACGATCGCCAGTCGACCGACCGCACCACTGAGCTACCGAGGCTGACAGATCAATATAAGCCAATGAACAGATTATTGTGGCGAGGGCTAAACTAGATAATTCTAAATCGAGAGCGATATGTAAATATATTCTGTAAAATAATTTACCGCATTTTCATGTAACTTATGTAAGCTTTCAAAAGCTGTCTGTTGTATGTTCAACTCCAAACTGCATGCATGCATTTTGCGTAGTCTATTTACACAGATAAAGCAGTTAGTAAAACTGTTTATGAAGTCGTCCGGAGATCGCCGTGCCAGAGCGTTCCTAACTCAAAAGATAAGCTTGGCCATTCAGCGGGGGAACGCTGCTTCGGTTCTTGGGACCGCTTTAACCTTTCCAATGGAAGAGTAATTTTTTTAATTTAGTTTTACTTTGATTTTAATCTGTTGTTTTTTTCATTTTTAATTCATATTTATACGTATTCTTATAAATATATTACATATATTCGTTGTATTATATTTGCCTATTAGGTATATCGTTCTCTATTCGCTGAGGTAGATAAGAGTGTGTGAGTGCACACTGAGTGCGATGCGAAGGCTTTCCGAAGGCTCGCACGCCGCCACCCGCCGCGGGTGCGTAGTCACCCCTCGCCCCTCTCCCCTCCGCGGCGCACCGCGCCCCGACGCACGCGGAGCTTCCGTCTCCCCGCAGCCGCGGATGACGACTCCGCTCCGCGCGCCGGCCGAGTGCCGACCGTCAGTTGAGTCCCGCGCGCCCAACAGTCTCGCCGCGCGCATGCGCTTCCGTCGCACCGAGCTTTCCAGCATTTACGCGCGAACATAAACACGAACGTAAAGCTCAATAGACTCGGCGCCGAAAGCGTTCAGATAGTATAGTCGGCAATAAAGCGACGGTGAAATGCGGCCCGTCCTCCGTCGGAGCTTTCGTTGGAAAGTTTGAAACTGCGAGTGACTAAAAGTGGGATAAACTTTCGGTTTCCCGCGGTGCAGTGTCACGGAAGCATGGTAGGAACGTTAGTGAACTTTCGGTGAGACTGGTGGATGTGAGCGACGGTCGTGTGGGGGTGAGTATGAGTGAGTGTGACTACTAGTGAGTGATGCGGTAGTGCCGGGGGGTGAGATGCGGTGGCGAGCGGCGCTACTGGTGGCGCTGGTGGCGGCCCTGCCGCGCGACGCCGACGCCAAGGGGCAACGCAAGCACAGGCACAACAAGCCAGGTACTCACTTCTTCGTCTTCACTTCTTCTTTATGCAACGTTAACGGAATGTTGACAGACCGGCTCGGTAGTTTCTCGTCTCTCCTCCTGCACAAAGTTACAGGAGAGATTTAAAATAATATTGAAATATTTGCTTATGTAGGACAAGTCAACGGCTCCGTACACGTTAAAGTTAGCTAAGTCCAATTCTAAAGCGAGCGGAGCGAGAGGACCGGCCGCTAATCTCGAAAGAAATTGGCTGAGAATCCAGTCACTCACGAGTTCTATCATCCGATCCAGCTATTACAAAAATCCTGTGTTGAAGCAGACAGAGTGGAAAACACGCCGCGGACGTGGCGGCAACTAGTCGAGGGAATACGACCGCCGCTCCGGTCGTTGTTCTGTGAAAAACCCTAACTTTCTACCTCCTGAAACTTTTATGGTTTCCCTACATAATGTAGTGAACGGTACTACGGCAGACAATGCATATATGTATATCTCAACTAGGTAGGCGTACAAACGTAGGGCGAGTATCACCGACATGCGACACAGAAATAGACGTCGCGACGCCGTCGCCGCCACGCCGCGGGGGTATGGAGGGGGTGGAGGGGACACCGTCGGTCGGCGTCGTGAACGACGACGTCGGAAAAGTTAACCTTTAAGACCTATGTAAGTAATGAGTACAATATTTGTAGTGGTCGTATTTTAATTATATTACCTACTCATTTAGATTCATAAAATTTTACCTTCGAAATAAGGGTCGCTCCACGGGGCGCGACTAATGCAATGTCACGACCACTTCGATGTGACGTATGCCCCCAGTTGATGGCGGCATACCCAGCACGGCATATGCTTGAACCGACTCCAGCTCTCTACTCTATCCTCCGTGATGTAGAGAGGAGATACCCACGTCTTATATCGTCTGTTACGTTCAAGTACCCGCAGCTAACTTAATAGGTGTGCAAACTCGCTCGCTCTACCCCATCACTCTCAACCCACAATGCGAGCGAGACTCACTAGAAGCCCGTGCAGGCTTCCAAGCATTCCTAAGGTTTCATTTTTCGCAGGCTTAGCCTTCAATGTCTAATCTGGTATCATAAATACACGGCTACGTATACTAACGAGACAGTTCAATCTCTACTCTCTATCTCTAGCTCTACTTCTTATAAAAGGGAACGTGTCTGTATGTATGTTTGAAGTAAACTCCGGAACCACTGAGCAGATATTGATGCGGTTTACACAAATGGAAAGAGTAGTTCTTGAGGCTCACTATAGGCTAATATACCATCACGCCAAATTACCTTAGGGCTGAACAGTATCAAAGAAAGTATAGTATGAACGGGAGAGAGAGAGCGAGAGAGAATATAAGGGAAGCGATCGTTTATTATCTTATTTGCGTTTAAATCGAATATGCCGAAAACCGAGTTTACGGCGAGCGAAGCCGCAGGCAAAAATTCATATATTTCCTAGATTAACGCAGACCTTAGTATTTGATATTAATTTCAACTTGATATGTTTACCCATTCCTTAGAGAAACGGTCTTGACAGACCGACAGACAGACAGACAGATGGACAACGAAGTGATCCTATAAGGGTTCCGTTTTTTCCTCTTTTGAGGTTACGGCACCCTAAAAACACTTCGTAATGTAAGATAGAGCATGATGTGAGCTGCTGACGTTCCGGCTTAAATTTTCACACGAGTGAAGGCGCATGGCTAAGCTCAAGTGGCAGTGGGCTGGGTACGTTAGCCGAATAGACGACGACCGTTGGAGTAACCGTGGACAGGAAAACGGAGTGTGGGAAGACCACCCGCCAGGTGGGACGAGGACATCAAGTACTTCGGCGGAAAGCAGTGTTTCCGTACCGCTGAAGGTGGGGAGGACTTGAGGAAAATTGGAGAGGCGTATGTCCAGCAGTGAACGCATATACGCTGACTGACTGACGGCGCAGGCTTTTAAACGTCTGAAACTGCTGCTCTTAAAACATGTTTCCTGTTTTCATCGCTCATTCGGTGAGCTTTTTGCTTGACTTGTTTTAGAAAACACAATAGTAATAAAACCAGCCGTTAATCTTCCCTTCGACCGTGGCTGATTCAAGAGTAGCTAATTATACTATGCTGTGGTGCGCATCTTGTGTATATTGCTGCGCCTTTCCTTATAATCCATACAAACCATCCAAATGAATCGACAAGGTGTATGGCGCGCGGTTCGTGAAACGTAACTTTAACCATCTGTAACTATTTCGGAATTGTTCACCCGTGAATCAACTGGAGACGCGAGACGGCGAGACATGTCGCCGCGTCTCCGTTTGCAACTTCAGAGCTATCACTATCATCAATCAGACTGACAGTATTCACATAATATTATCGTTAGGAGAGTGAAGTAGATTTATTTATATTTTCTTCGGTGCTTATTAAACAAACAAAAAATTTACATATATTTCGTTATATACGACCAAAGGGAAGCACTAACATGGCACCTAGTTAAAAAAGGTGTTTGGGCAGACATAACGAATGTTGTAGGTGATGCATCCAATCGTGTCAGTTTCCATAAAAACAAATATAGGTACACATGCGATATTAAAAATAAAAATCACAGATCTCGTGCATTACACGACCTTCGAGGTACATTGAAAATGAACTCAACAAAATAAAAAAAAAGTATTACATTTATAATTTTTTTATTATTTTTCAAAAATACAAGCAGCTTAAAAAGATATACTTGCGAAGACAAATCCAACGAGCCCAAACACGATGGGCTTATCATGTTTAGTTTAGGAGTTCCTATGGCTTCCTTCCGGCTCTATCATCAGTACCCTGGAAATCATATATGATTAGAGCACTTGCGAAGACAAATCCAACGAGCCCAAACACGATGGGCTTATCATGTGTAGTTTAGGAGTTCCTATAGCTTCCTTCCGGCTCCATCGTCAAAGCCCAACTAACAAACTAACAAAATCACCAAACAAACCAAAACACTACCTTGTAGCCCTAGCCGATACGCGTCTTTTGAGCCCTCAACCACTCGCGTAGCCCCAAAACTCGCGACACCAGGACGATTTCACACTCTCAGCGAAAATGGGGGGCTATACGAAAGCGATCGAAAAAAACATTTTCAATGTTAAAATTGCTAATAGAAATATATAAGAAATGGTAAAAATAAGACCAACTTTGCACCTCATTACTATTTACTGTTTTACAGTGTACAATACATTTAATGAGCATTAATTCTGATAAATCTATAATATACTCGTATTTATTTCATTATTCTATAAATATTATTCTCTAAATCCTTCTTGTGCCACACTGCAAAGGTGTGGAACGGGCTCCCAGGGAATATCTTCCCCCACTCCTACAATCCACGAATCTTCAAATCGCGGGTTAATAGCCTCTCCCCAGCAACATTAGTCCACCTCCAAGCCGGACTGGCACCTCCTCGGGGGTGAAATTGGCGCCTGAGGTTGCGACCTCGGGCAGAGCCACCCAATTCGGTAGCAATAAAAAAAAATCTTACAGGTTCCCGTAGCCAGCCCGTAGCGGAGCCACTGACCTTCTGGCCTTTTGATCCATACATACATAAATACCTATTACTTAATATATTATTATTAATCATGGTTTCAACAGGAAGACTTAAATAATCAAAGAAGTATTTTTATCACACGCTCGTAGCCCACCGATCCAAAGCTTTGACCTGCGCTGCGCCTGAACATTTCTTACAACAAACTAAGGAACGACACGATAGCGAGAACATTGCCCAACAGCCAGAGGCGGACTAGCAGCCTTAGCCGCCCTAGGCCGTTTAGTACCAGCCGCCCCAATTCAATGCAGCCGCCCCTTTCAAGTTTACAGCATAGATACAAATGTGAAGCTGTATGAAAATCAGTATTGCGTTCGGTTCAACCTGCCAAAAATATATTAGGTATTTCTCGGCTTATTTTACATATAGTGAAAGTATTTTTTACAAGTTTTACGGCAATATTGACCTTATAGTCATAGCAAAATTATTTTTTCCGCGTAAATAGTGCGTCATCACCTTCGCCGCGCTCACCACTCCCGCACGTCGCATGCACTTGCTCCGGCCGGCACCCTTTCTATTCCGTACCTGCGCTCACTGCTTCCAGCAGCAGGTACAGATTGGCCGCCCCTAATATCTGGCCGCCCTTGGCCCGGGCCTAGTCGGCCTATATGGAAAGTCCGCCTCTGCCAACAGCGTTGTTTCAGTACCTCGAGCTGACTATCTGCAGAAGTTTATTTTGAAATAGCATCCAATTTTTTTTAGCTATTACACCATATTGGTCATAGTTAGGATAGTTTAAGTAGACAGTAGATATCATTGGAATTGAAACACTCTAAAAATCCACATACGTATTAGCTCTACAAACCGATACCACATCATCCGTCCAAGTACATGGAAAAGTAATTATCGCTGCGATATTACAACACTCAATAATTATCAATATTGCAATACCTACCCAAAACTATTTATTACAGAAAATAAACACAAATGAAAACATACTTCTAGCTCGTAATGATTTTGTGTTTCATACATAGCACACACGCTGTATTCCGACAATCAGGGTAAGCAGAGAAATCGGTGTTGTGCTGCAAGAACTCTGGAAAATTGCAACACAACATCGACCAACAAGTTTAGCAAAGTATTCGGACAAGATAATTATCAAGCAAGTAAGGGACAACGACCTGCTGCACGACTCGGTGGAAGGACCGTGCTAAGGTAAGAGGTGACAAGCCTGTCGCCCATTAGCACGGCATCTCGTCCTTATCCCTTAGTCGCCTTTTACGACATGCACGGGGAGAGATGCAGTGGGGCTATTCTTTTGAAGTACCGACCTCACGCGGTACCTTTTGTGTTTCAATACCTATGTACATGCTTCACTGAACTATCGCTGCGGCGTCGGCCGTCGCAGTCAGTGTAGCTTCGAACGAACGTGACTGGCGGCGATGTACGGTGGTGTGGTGTCAGTGAATAAACAAATCGTCTTCGGTCGATCTGTTCACTGTAAGGTGCTGTTTTTTTATCAGTAAGAGCAATTTGACATTTCCTGTGGTGCCTGGTTTTGGCATTTCTGCCTAATGCTTTTGTAAATGAAAAATATGAATCGAAAATATTTTTCGAACATTTAAGTATCACTATCTTAAAAAAGGTTTAGACATAATTTTATTGAAACAATAATATAATAATGACTTCCAACATCTTCGCACTCTTTAGGAACAGTGACTTGGCTTTATTAGTTCTTTCTTCTATACGAGGTTAGTTAAATAGTTTTTTAGACACTCTGGTTTACTCGTGTATATTTTCCTTTTCAGGAAAGGAATAGAATGGAATGCAATGGAAAGCAATAGTAGTGTTTAAAGTTAACTCCAAAAATAGCTTTAAAACCTCTTGCTGTCAATCTTGGTTTATATTTTTCCCCTACCAAACCCTACAACAAAACGATTACACCTAACTGTCGATATAATTTATATCATCCTCTTCTCAAAGAAATTCTAATATCGAGAAGTAATTAATGTTAGACACACACGACGGCACAGTGTCAGCACACATCCCGTTTCCTCCTCCTTTCCATTTTACATTTATTTAGTTTTTGTTTATTTTTAATATATTCTTCATTAGGTTAATTTCATAGTAAGTTAGAAATGTATAATTTATTTTCAAAAATATCTTATATTGTGCAGAATGTGAACTTTTATTAATGTTCATTCCATAAATCAAGAGGGAGATGTGGTCACTGAGTAGAGTGAGTCACACAATTTAATGGCCTGAGAGCAGATCAATTTTAGGTGCAGTAGGTAGAGCGTATCGTCATTAAAGTGAGCTGAGAGGAAGGTTAAATGTACGTACAAGTAATGCTCAACTGGAAGTAACAACTTTGAACTACGGGAAACTAGCACAGATATCGTGCGAAAGAAACGTACCTACGTACAACATTTTTTACTAAAGTAAGAAACATCACAATTTCAGAGGAAATGGACAGCCAATGCAAAAAGTATGTCTTCACTCTACCTACTTGCGTATTGGTTGTCTTTCTATAAAAGCCGTTGTTCCTTATTTTATTAAAAGTAATTGGATAAGGATGATCTTTAGGGCTGGTCAAAAGTATAGTCCGCGCGCGAGCTCCGAGGAAATCGGTGGCTGTGGAAATTAATTTATTATATAATTTTTATATTATAAATTAGTATAATATAACTTGCCTAGTATAGTATAATCATCACTAAATATGAATCTATATAAAATTTTTATAAAAATTCTATACAAATTCTATAATAAATTAATTTCCACAGCCACCGATTCCTCGGAGCTCGCGCGCGGACTATAGATATGCAGGCGGACGTGCAAGGTCGGGGTGCGAAAGGGGCAGAGCGTATAACAAAGTGCGCGGAACGAACGAGCGCGTGAAAGCTCTTTACTCGTGTGGCATACCAATTGGCTATCTTGTTGCATATTGCTTCGAGTGACGTGGTACTAAAAACGTTTCTTATTAAATACCGTGCTATTACCAGACTTGTCTCTCAAGATTGATCTCAGACTTATGTAATTTTATTCGCGTCGAAGGCCATATATTTTAGGCTATCTTCCAGATTTTGACCACCACTGTTTGGTCACGTCATTCTTAATCAAAATAACAAGTAACTAAGTAGACTGCGTGAATAGCGCCACTTTAGTCGGCTGTGGGCGCCGCCGCCACCTCCTGCGCGCCATGATGGCTCGATTCCAAGTGTGGCTGGACCCAAACCTATGACTGGAACCTTAAATTGCGTAATGGAATGCATCTAGTTTGTACTGTGAAATTATTTCAAAATTATCGCAGTTTTAGGTCCGAGCGAGGGGTAAGGCCCGGACTTCATGCATCCGTTTCTCCCTGGAGTTCACTAAAATAGGCCACAGCCACCGGTGCGAGCGACAGAGCGAGAAACGGATGCACGAAGTTCTCGCTGTCATTGAACGGGAGTTGCTAATGATCCCAGTGCGGAGAACGGGCGCCGTTTTCCGCACTGGGATCATAAGCAGTGCATTGCACCGTCTCGCAAACGGTGCATTGCACCGTCTCGCAAACGGTGTGGTGCTGCTCCAACCATCCGAGCTCTTCCACTTAGCGGAGCACACACTTCGGCCGCTTTAATGTGGTGGTTCCATTGTCGTGCGTGTCATACTTGGAATGGAGCCGCAGGTGGTCGGTAAGGGTGCAGGCAATCGTCGGTGGCATTAACGAGGCGAGGCTGCTTCGTCATCACCGCTAATGGAGCTCGAGAGCGGCGTGAAATTAGTGATTTGTAAGAAGCAGTCTCACGCCGATACTGCGCGCCGTTCACAGCACTCCCGGAACGTCTAACGCTCACCCCATTGTTGTATTTCATTGTTGAAATGATACTGTTGAGCAATTTAGCCATATTTGTACTGGAATCCATATAATAGAAAGTAATATGTCTTATTTACTAAATTTTTCGATTGTAAATGTATTGATGTGGCTGAAAGTACTTAATTCTAATCCTGCCGATATGAAATTGAAATCTGGGAGAATTTTCATCCAAGATCGATACAGTGTTCATAGCAAACTCTGTGTGTAGTAACGACATAGCGAATCCACATATTGTCCAAACATTTAGAAAATCGTAAAAAACTGAAATGTTCTTAAAAAACTGGGTTAATACAGGAAATATAATGACTAGGTATGTATTTGGTGAAGTCAATATTCATAACGATATCGCGCAAAGATAGAAAATGGAAAACTGACTAGCTAGACAGAGAGCGCGAGACAAGGTTCCACGGGTGGTGCATCACCGCACCCACCGCTACCGCCAACCATTTGCTACTGCCGTCGCCGCCGCCGTCCTCCCGGGTGGCCAACATCAAAGGAGCTGATGTACTTACTGGCATTCTGTGCTGTCATGGCATGCCCATTTATTAACGCCATCGTATGTGGCCACGACTGTTATGTATGCGAGATCAATTTAATAAGATAATTTTACAGCAACTCTCACTTTACCGTAATATTCCAACGTCAACGTAATGCGTAATTAATTTTTTAACAGGTGCTCCGTTCTCAAAACTGCGTAAGACATTTTAAGATATTTTATTAAGGCCCTTCAGAATGTCGCAGGTAAGACTATGCTTTTGTCTGTGTCGAATTGTTGAAGGAGCAGCCTTCCCGGAAGGCGCCTTATTGTCTCCCGTCATTACTACACTCTAGCACCTCAGACTATCTTAAAATACCGCAGCCTCTTCACACCTCAGCAAATTAAGAACTCACCTCGGAAAAGATGCGCCCATTTTCTATACTTTTGAATTTTGGAAGGTTGGTTGTTGAAAAATAGATATCACATATACGTATTTCATATATGCAACTACGAGGATATGTACATAGGTGAGATATTAGCGCATTCTAAAAGTGCATTAAACTAACTGCGGTATCTCCACTGTGGTATTATACGAAATAATGTTCTCCATGAAGTAAGCGCGAGCGCATGAGAGGTCTATTTCCATTTTTATTAACGACGTACAACATTATAAGCTTTCTTCCTAACACGACATTAAACCTGCGATTAGACCCTTACCTACGTTTTTATAAGCAGATCAAAAGCTTACATTGCTTGTATGCGCGCCGCTATAAGAAACCCATTCAGTACATTTTGAATATAAAAAAAAACATCGTCCTCGCCACTTCACAGGCACGTGTCAATTCTCACGTGCTTGAAAATGTTGCCTTCTAATACCTGGCAGGTGTTTGTTCCTTGAGGGGGTGAGTAGCCTGCGCGATGCACAAGCTCGCTTTTATGATTCCATCCTCCTTGATATTGATGAAAGTAGAAATCTTGTCAACACCTGCCTTCTTTAATTAATTATAATACATAATAGAAGGAGGGGCGCGACTTTCCAATCTGAAATAATTTATCCTAAATGTGTCTAATTAGCCGCCTGCGTACCTACAACTTGCGTAGACAACGCAAGCGCAACGCCAGTGTCATCGTCATGGAATCTCTGCAGTCTGCTGCTATTCGCTATGATACACGCATGTAAATTACACACAGCTCAGCGCGCCCGAGCTAACTGATTTACTACTTCCCTCGGCGAGAGGTAAGAATATAGTTGAATGAGATAGTGAGCACGCGTGCCGCCTCCGCTCCGCGTCGTCGTCGTCGTCGTCGTGCCGCGCCGCTGCACCGCCGCCGCCTCCGCCTCCGCACCGCACGGGCTGGGCGTGCGGTGCGGGTGCGACACTCCACAGTACGAGACGTCGCGCGTTGCGTCGCCTCGCCAGATATATCCCGTCGTCTGACTCATGAGTTCACTTACCTCCTCCCGCAAATATACCGACCGCTTCCGCTACCGCCGCCATCGCTCCACATACGCCGCTTGACGCGGACGTGACGCCGACTCCGCGGCTGACATCGGGCGGCGGCGGCGGAGCGGCGCGGCGCGACCGAGCCATATATTATATTCGGTGACCGAGGCCCGGTCGTTGCCGCTGGCGTGAACTGCACCACCTGGCCATTTCCGTATCCTCAACCTCACAGGATGCGCTTCAGAACATTTTGACGCATGCACTTGCGTCTTGCACCCATCTTACTACTTCGACATAAACAGCATTATCTAAACTCGGGCCTTGGGCAACTAAAAGTTTATATTCGGACAATCTGCCGGAGTTCACGTCCGTGCTGGGCGTACTGAGTGCAGTTATTGAGAATAACGACGAGGAGTGCGCGGTGTGCCTCGGTGACTACAACGCAGATGTAGGCAGCATATTCGGTGCGGAGCTAAATAGGTACTGTGACGAACAGGAGTGGCAGTGCGCGGATGTTAAGCTGCTAGCGAGCGATACCTACACATACCTGAGCGAGGCGCATGGAACCACGAGCTGGTTAGACCACTGTGTGGTGACCGAGGCCGCCGGATATTGTGTGAAGAGTTGTCGTGTAAACAACAATGTGTACTGGTCGGACCATTTCCCGTTAAGCTTAGAACTAGATTTAACTTTAATCATAGCTAAATTAACTTTGACGAGCGCTATGAGCGCAAATAGAGTGACTTGGGGACAAAGGTCCCAGGATCAAATCCATAGGTATACTAGTATGTCTAATGAGCATTTGAGTCAGGCACTTGCTGGGGTGGAATTGCCCTGCTCTGGTTTTTACTGCAGAAACCACGAACATCATGCTTACATCGATTTTATGTATAGCGAAATTGTGAACGCGCTTCAGTCTGCCGCGATTAACACCTACCGAGCGAATAAAGCTGTTAGAAAACCAGTGGTCGTGGGTTGGAACTTCCACGTACGGGAAAAACATGAAGTAGCACGTTTAAAATTTAGTATGTGGATTCTGGAGGGGAAACCAAAGCAGGGCAAAACATATGACGAAATGTACCTTAGTCGCAAGGAATTCAAAAATACATTGCGCTGGTGTCAGCGCAATGAAGAACAAATAAGAATGGACATAATTGCCAAACATCGGAAAAATAAAGATTTTTCCAAATTTTGGAAAGCGACTAAGTTGAACAATAAAGCCAGTCTTCCTGTGACCGTAAACGGCACACACGACAAAAACGAGATAGCGGATATGTTCATGCAACATTTTCAAGTAAGCACCACCGTTCCGACACCTCCGCCTTCTCCGCCGCTGACATGCGCATGCGCGGTCGCAGGGGACCACGCTGCCGCGGGCGCCGGCGGCGGCGGCGGGAGGGGCGGACCCGCCTCTCTGCCACCGCCTCCGCCGCCACGCGAGGTGGTGCCACGCGCCTGCCTCCACTTCACGGCGGAGCAGGTCGCCACGGCCGTGCGCGCAATGAAGCGCGGTAAGTCACCTGGTCATGACGCGCTCAGTCTGGAGCATTTGCTCTTCGCTGGACCTGCACTGTTTGAAAGTCTGTCCCTCATGTATAATGCCTGTATCGCTCACGGATACCTGCCAGCGGACTTTATGAAAACTGTAGTAGTTCCAATAGTAAAGAACAGGACCGGTGACGTGTCGTCCCTGTCAAACTACCGACCTATCTCTCTGGCGACCGTGCTATCGAAGTTGTTCGAGCGGCTCCTCCAGCCGGAGCTCTGTAGGCATCTGAACCTACACGATGCGCAGTTTGGTTTCCGGCCCGGTCTCTCGACTGACATGGCTGTGGTAGCATTGAAGCGGACTGTAAAATATTACTTAGACAAGAGCACCACGGTCCATGCATGCTTCTTGGACCTCAGTCGTGCATTCGATACAATAAACTATGAAATATTATGGGAAAAAATGGAAACGACTGGGGTCTCGGAAGATATCACTAGTCTCTTCAGGTACTGGTACGGAAACCAAACAAATGCGGTGCGATGGGGAGATGCGATGTCAAACGAGTACCGGTTGGAATGCGGAGTGAGACAGGGAGGATTGACGTCACCGACCCTGTTCAATCTATATGTGAACGGACTCATAGAGGAGCTCAGCGGCGCCGGTGTCGGCTGCCACCTTGGCGCGGTTTGCGTGAACAATTTGAGTTATGCAGACGACATGGTGCTGCTGTGCCCCTCTGTGAAGGGACTGAGAAGGCTGATAGGTATCTGTGAGCAATACGCTGCCGGACACGGATTGACGTACAACGTAAAAAAGACCGAATTGATGGTCTTCCGACACGGCAGCGGTCCCGAAAATGTGCCACCAGTAACTTTGCGCGGTTTTCCTCTGAAAACCGTTACAAAGTTCAAGTATCTCGGTCACATTATAACGGAGAAACTGAGGGACGATGAAGACATGGAGCGCCAGCGAAGAGTAATTGCCATGAAGAGCAACATGCTCGCCAGACGGTTTGCGCGGTGCTCGAGGGAGGTCAAGATCACACTGTTCAAGGCCTACTGTCAGGCGCTCTACACCGGGCATCTGTGGTGCAACTACACGCAGCGAGCGTTTAACTCGTTGCGTGTACAATATAACAATGCACTGCGGTGCATGCTGGGTTTGCCGTGGAGGTGTAGTGCGTCTGGCATGTTCGCCGAGAACAGGATCGATGACTTCTTTGGAGTGCTGCGCAAGCAGAAGGCAGCATTTCTTGGTCGCGTCATGACCAGCGAGCTTAATGTTATTATTGAAAATGTTGGCATGTACATTAGTTATTATGAATTTTTAAAATAAATAAAAATAAATAAATAAATAAATAAATAAATAAATAAATAAATTATTAAGTATTAGGCATTATTATTATAATTTTATATTTTTATTAAAGACAATTTTATTATTTTATCTCACTTAAGTGTTTGACAATTTTACTTACGTATGATGACTGAAGATGCATTTTTTTATTTTTTTTTATTTTTAATTTTTTTATTAATTTAATTCATATTTGTTTTAATATTTTTATAATTATTATTGTTACTCTAATTGTTATATTATTGCTATTCTAGTGTATCTGAATTTGTTGTGTGTGCAATGAATGGGACAAGTGCCTGAATTAATAAAAATGATTTGATTTGATTTAATTTGATTTGATTAGCACAGATATAATAAGTATCTTACCTTGGCGCATCCGCTGAAATTGCAGCCCGCCACAAGCACACCAAGTACAGTTCGGTGGCACACCAGCACATAGACAGGAGACGATGGGGGCATGGTCAGAGGAGGCAAAGCGGCTCGCGAAAGACATCAGGCAGGATGTCCCTGTACACTGCTCCAGGTGAACAACCACCCACCTGGAAGAGGGTTATTTATTAGGTTTTGTATAGGTTATAGATTTTTTGTTTTGTATCGCACAGTATGTTTAGTTTGAATAATAAAGATGGTTTAAATAAATAAAGAAAGTATCTACTTAGCTTGTACCATTTGACTCTGTGAGACAAACCAGACCCGACGGGCAGACAGACGCCGGAGTGAGCCCTATGGTTGGTATATCTAAACCGAGTGCACAGTTCCCACCGAATCAGCGCTAACATGCGCACCACACACGTCGATACTGACTGTGTGTATTGATGCTCAATTAAGCACGAACACTTCTCCGTCAAAACAAAGAGAGAAATGCCGACTGTTAGTCGGGGGTAATGAGTCGGGCACGTCCAGTCCAGGCAAACATTGCAGCTGCAAGTGCAGGCTAACAGTACAAAAGTGTAGGACTGCCATTGTCATACTACTTGCTTTGTTCGTCCACAACATCATCATCCTTGAATTCACACCATTTGCATGAGACGTGTGGTGCTGTGCGCTCATAAATTACACGCAGGTCCACAAGTACGTGCGTAAGCTCGTACGTAAGTAGAGATAGACATACATATAATTATTATTTAACTGGCTATATTGTTGCAAAGTGTTCGCTTAGTTTTTGTGCACTTTTCGCCTGCTTGCTTGGCCCCTCTATCCTTTTGATTCCCTTGAGGACAGGCGTTGCATTATCGTTACCACCTCGCATCCCACCGCCTACTCACGTACTTTCCCAACGTGGATCAAGTACGTAGCTTAAAAAAATATCTGTGGAACCTTACAACACGCATACTCAATCGCACATTGTCTGAAATGGCGCGTAGCACAAGCAATTAATTACGCAGGAGTATTTCTAATTTTAGGCGCGACTGTACATTACACAATATTTGTTTCTTAGCTACTACTACTACAATGAGCTTTCGGGAGTTTCTTAAATTAGGTACTTTATGAAAACATGGCAATATTTCCCGCAGATACTGTACCGTGTGGGGCCGGTACCTAATTTAAAAGAATAACCCCACTGCACCTCAACCCATGCTCGTAAAATACGACTAAGGAACAAGGACAAGATGCCGTGCTAGAGGGGCGACAGGTTATCTAACTCTCACCTTGGCACGGTCCTTCCACCGAGTCATGCTGCAGGTGGGTCTTTCTTGATGCCTTACTTGCTGCTTGATAGTTATCTGTTCGAATACTTTGTGAAACGTGGTGGTCGGTGTTGTGCTGTAATTTACCAGAGCTCTTGCAGCACAACACTCCGATTAATCTTCAGTTCATCGGACGTTCTCGTTATCGGTCTCCTAGAGTTTTTAGGGTTCCCTACCAAAATTAGTATAATTGACCCTCATGGTTACTCCGTGATACGCTACGCCTGTCCATTCACCTGCTACGGGGCTCCAGTATAGTGTGTACAACTTAGTGTATTCATATTATAAGCTTTATTGAAAAAGCTGCAGGAGGAAAAGGAAAGAGAAAAAAAAAATGCATGGTTCATTTTTCACCTGTTGCGCTTATATATAACCCATTATTATATCTGTGAAATAACTACGCGTCTGGTAACTATCACCCAGTGCCGCTTCAGTTGCGGAAAAAGGAAAGAAAACAAGAAAGGATAACAACCATGTACTTCTATGAAGAACTTGTGTATGCTGCTATAATTTTCCTGTAATGCTAACGTGCTTTTAGATATTTCCGACAATATAATTTGTCAGCCAGTACTCTTAGAACTAAAATTGTTTTAAAATAGGTAATTGTAACATTATTGTTCCACATTTAGTATTTCCTTTTAATTTTTAAATTTTCGTAAAATTATTTCGTCCAAAATACCTTCTTTGTCACGAAAAATTCACTAAAAAAGTGTATTCCTCGAAAAACATGGAACATTTTAATGTTTTGCTAAAAGCCATATCTTATCGAATATGCCTCGCGCTTATAATATTTTATTACTATGCGTTGAGTTTTTGCCACCAACATAAAGCGAGATCACGACGACTCTCATTCCGCATTAAGATGGTGACACGTACTCGGAATTAAAGCCGCTTGATCGCCTGTAATAACTCCAATGACGTCCACTTTTTCTCCTGATTTGTCCTCCCCGCAATCTACGCCCCACGTACGGAATAGTACCGCTTACTGTGTACAAATTAATTGTAACCTGTTCGATCATAATTAACCTAAGCCTCATCAAAGATCCTAATCCACTAGAATATGTTGGTTACGTTACGTAGTCGCTTCTGGTTACCAAGCAACATAGCATGGTTCATTCCATTATTAGTTGAATGTCATATTCCTGAACCTTCACCAGAACAAGCGCACAAACGTTGAAATAACTACAGTGATCATAAACGGTTCTAGACTGTAACCAATTTTGAGCTGAACCATTTTTTTTTCATACTGAACGTACATTTCAACGCATCGCTTTTTATACAAAAATTAAAAATTGTGATGCGTGGGCGGGTTGCGGATGATCTCGCAATGCTTAAATAATATATGAATACGGAAATACGCAGTACTTTGCGTTAACTACTCGGCACATATGACGCGGTACTGCTCCAGCAGGCTCTAGAGGCTGGTTCCCAGAAAGGCCGTGGGAGTTGGGACCGCGCCGGGTCCAGACGGGGGAGGGGGAGGTGGGCAGTACTACAGAAGGGTGAGACGAGCATCGAGGTCGGCGACATACGTGGAGCGAAGCCGCGTGCGCGCGCGCAATTTTTGCCGCGCGGAATGCTGAAGCCGTGGAGCGGAGTCTCCCAGTTTGGAACTCCGGATCTGGCCGGCGACGAAGATGGACTTGGGACGATGAGTGGTTTTACTTTTGCGAGAAATGATCGGAATGTCATCTCGTTAGAGAGCTTCGGTGGATTATTTGGAGCAGATAGAGAGTATAGGCAGTAGTATAGGTATCTACTAAATTACTGGCTAAAGAGTGCAAATAGAAGGAATACCGAGGGAGGGAGGGAGAGGAAGACATTACCTTAGCAGATTGTACGATGGTGGACAAGAAATGCAAGAAAAAAACTATAATCACAAGCTGTAAAAGGTTTTATTGCCTAGTGAGATAAAAAAAGCTCGAGGACAGATAGACTCTAAGAGTCGTACCTGGTGCTCTTACAAAAGCTGACTAGTTCTTGTTTGAAGAATATTAAATCAAATAAAATTAAAATTCTACCTGAATCGTGGGCCTTGACGATGGGCATAGACCACAAACTTAAAGTCGCTCAGCGAGCTATAGAAAGAGCAATGCTCAGCATTTCTTTGATCGATGTGACGATATACGGCAAAGAACGAAGGTAAGAAAATTAGCAAGCTAAAGCGGCAGTGGGCTGGGCACATCTGTTGCAGACACGATAACCGCTAGAGTAGCAGTTGCTCGAATGGAGGGCTCGTACAAGCAAACGTAACGTGGGACGACGTCCGGCTAGGTGGACAGACCGCCTAGAAAAATGGCCGGGAGTGGATGGATGAGAAAAGTGGAAGACCGCATGCCTTAGCGGAGAGGCATATGTCCAGCAATGGACAGGTACTGGCTGGTGATGATGATGAAACGTAATTCGTACACAGGGTATAATAATACCTAAGTGTGTAGTTTTGTTTCAGGAATAATCATGACACTCTATTATGATCGAGTAGCCATTTAGGTGGCGATAATTTTAACTTTTTCACGCGCTGGCGGCTCAAGCCAGAGTTCCAGGTACGAATCCTGGTCGGGAGGTAATTTTGCTCTTCATTTTCGGCTTTGCGTCTATCTAAATAAGAAATTAATTTCCTACTTCAATATTCAATGTGTATGCGTTCGTATGGATGAATACGTAGTTGTTTTAATGAAAACCAGCGTTGGTGACTGTGCCGAAGGATCAAAGGTGAACGACCACGTGAAACCAAGCCCGGCGAGGTACATTTATGTATCATATCAGTATATATATTTGCGGACTATATTTTCAGGGCTGATAATCGACGACCTTTGAAGCCCTCCAGGTTGGAAGTACAGGGAACCCCACAGACGGGAGAAAGACAGGCTAGATGGATCATTAAAAGGGCTCTGTCTGGGGCATACGGTGTTGCCAACATTCCTATCAATCAGCACATAGTGCTTCGCGGTCACTCGCCGATCTCATGTCGAGTTGTACAGACTATGAGAGCGTCGACACATCCTCTGCCATACACGTACGTAAAACTCTGGCCATAAAGCAGCGACATGCCAAATGCTTGACCGCCCTAGCTATTAATATGTAGTTTATCTAATCTGTGGGAATGTGCACTTCCATAGAGTAGTGCAGAGTGCACTTCCCGGTAGACCATTCTACACTCTATTGCAGCAGCGGTGCTCCGTGCTACAGATCGCTGTTGCATCGACTGACAACATGACGACGCGTCGCGGCAAGACTCAGACCCAGCTGACTGCGGGCGCGGCTCGCTCCATTAGCTGCTTGCTCGATATCTCGCGATGTGGATCACTGCGTTGGACCACGCCTGGCGCACGGGGAGGTGGGCATGGCGCTTCACACTTCCTGCTCGGAGTGTTCACGTTACCGATCCTCGGTCTGATAGTTGCCGCAACTGTCGACGTATGTGGTCGTGTCTTGGACTGTTTCTTGGGAACATTTCAACGCTTTTGGACAGAGATAAAAAGAAAAGTAAATTCCGGTCAGTTTACTGTTTAATGTTTTGCTACTACCTACTTAAACTCCACTATATTAATCGAATTTCGAACATCCAAAGGTTGAATGAAATAAATCTCTGTAAGTGATAAGTCCGCCTTTGCACCTTTATACGTAAATGTGCTTGCTCCTGTTGAATGTTTCTTGGAGCAATAAAGCATTTTCTATTATTACATTCTATTCTATTCTATGTTTTGTGATTTCTTCATACATGGTCCAAATAAAAATAAAATTAAATAAATAAAATAATACATCTCATATTCTCGGAGGCTTTATTCCATCTACTAGGAGGATTTGCTGGCACTTCCTCAGTAGTGACAATGCTGTACCTGAAGCTAAATCTTTGAGCTTAATCACCCAATCAGACTTTTCCAAACAATACACATGACTACGTGTATATAGTTATACACGCACACGCCACAATATATATAGTTATACACGCAGGTCAGCTAAGCCAGGGTTCAGTGCACGCGGTCACCGGATAATCCAGCGGACTACAGATCGATGGTAAAGTAATCGAACACCGAGACCGCGCTGTGCAATCCGCTAATGGGATGAAGACGGTCGCGTCGCGGCTATAACGTTACATTACCGACATCCATTAACCTATCGATTAAGAGATCAGGAAATTGAGGATCAAATAATTCGGCACATAGTGTAAGCTCCTCTTTCCCCTTTCTTCGAAGATGAAGGACTCGTTGCGTAGGTATGCAACTTCTTCAGGTCAAACTTTTTTTTTGTAATTCTTAGCATACGCCAGTCTATCCTTATAATAATATTTTGTATACCAGGTAGGTGCAATGCAACATACGAATAAAATAAAACAATAACATTTATGTATATTTATTTGTACACAGTTGTCAGTTCTCCTTCGCATTGAAATAGAATGGCGGAATTTTCGCCGTATCCAAGAGTAGGTTACCTATCTATTGACGAAATTATACAATAAATAAAACACAACCATATATCGTTCAAGTCATGGTTAGTGAGAGTTACTGTAATGTATGTTGTAGGTAGTGGTTTACACGTACTTTTTATTAATGGAATAAAAAGGCGAACTTAGAACACCTTTGTCAGCGTCGATAGCTCAGTGGTGCAGACAGTCAACTGTCGCTATTGAATGTTAAGCAACGCTGGGCGCGGTCAGTACTTGGATGGGTGACCGCTGACCGTTGGAGGCTGACCGAGGTTCGGATTCCTCGTAAAACTGTAGGTCCCTTCCCTCCTAATCTTACTCGGTGGTAGGGTTTAACCCGCCCGGGTTGGTACCACCGCACTGAATGAAACGTCGGTCCAAACGGCTATAATTAGTCTGTGTTTTCCGACCAGTTCAGTGTAGCCGGCACGATCAAAGGGGGAAGCACTGACATGGCACCTAGTTCACCCGGGGTTATGGGCTGACATCACGGACGTTGTAGGTGATGTAGCCAACCGTGTCAGTTTCCATAAAAAAAAAAAAACCTTAAGTAATAATAGCATGCGATTTACTTAACAGTGTGCACTTCATGCTACTAATAGGTAGGTACAACTAATAACCTACACATTTGCCAAATTACCCGATGCGTAGGTCCCCGTGCTCCGAAATTTCATTACCTTTGGCAAAGTAATAGAAACGAGAAAAAATGTCAGGATGTACCGACTATACGTTTTAGTATATGAGTCAACATAGACGGTCTAGCTTGCAAGCGAATATTCTAATGTATGCAGCTCACTTGTACCAACTCCCGTAGTGCTTTACCTCGTAAAATACTCCACGAATTTACAGCGGTCGACATGCGACCGTCTCCTAAGTATAGGAGTCACCCAATTGGCACAATCTGTGCGCTCGATCCCAGTTTAGATTCTAGTTTATGATCAAACTAGACTGTACACGGATTCGTGCTCGAATCCCTCAAACCAGCATACAGAGGAGTATAATGATTTCAATTGTCTTCAGCAGCGACGGCGACGGGTAGAGAAAATTGCATGCAAATGGTCGAACTTCAATCCAAAGTTTCTTCAAGCATAATATTCAGTGTCACGTGCTGTTTCTGTTACTTAGGTAGGACCGGATCCCCTCACGTGAAGCAGTTATTTTAATGTGGATTAATCGTAATAAAGCATGATCACTTCATGTGAACGTAATTTGAATTTGGAATACACACAGACTCACTTCATTTGTAATATCAAATCTTTGTTATCGTTTTATAAGCTTACAATAATTCTACTTATACTACGGATCCCTGCACTAGAAAAATTGATGTCCCTCTACTCTACTTGGGGTACTGAGCAGTGGCTCTAATTGTGAGATTAGTAAATCCATACAAATGTGACTTACTTTGTTCTTTTGGAATTTCATGCGAGCGAAGCCGCGGGCAAAAGCGGAACATATTGGAACACCTCATGCGACTCAGTAATTTCATGATTATAATTTGAATGTGGAGTACGTACCTGCATGCTCAATTCCTGTGAAACAGTAACCTCATGATTTGAATGTGGGATGGAATATGTAGACTCCCCTCGTGTGAAGTAGCATGCATCTCGCAGCGCATTCAACGAACCTGTCCTGTGAGACGTCACTCGACGCGGAGCGGCGGCGGAGGCGGCGCGGCGGTGCGGCGCCCTCCTCTCTCTCAGACTGGCCGCGTCTACCATGCCGGCGGCGCGCCGCCACTTCTGCTCCTCCGCCCGCCGCCGCCACCACCACCGCCACCACCACCACCGGTGACGGGCAAGCCTAAACATTGTCCCTTGATTCGTGTACAAACCGGTTCTCGACCAATTTACCTCCGCAACTAGAACGAAACACAAATTGGACGAAATGCTCACCGCCGCCCTGCCGCCGCCCCGTCGCCTCGCATTGTTGAGAATCCGGTGAGGCAATTATGTTTGTTTGGGACAAGCACGTGGGAGCGAGGGGCAGGGGCCGCTTTTTACTCGGAAAATGAATATAATCGTTAATAAGGAGCGCTTTGTCCAAAGGACGGAGGGACAACGACGACACGGTCCCGCAATGCGACAGCTCCTTCCTCGATCTTATCGCCAGTGAGATCCGGGCGCCCGCTATAGGTAGGCTATAGGTATCTACTATTTATGTACCCGTAGTGAATTGAATACCCATTATTATAAAGGGTTTATATTAAGGTCCAAATTGAAAATAAACACAATCTTTAGCCGCCGATCGCGGGAACAAAAACGAATTTTAGATGAATGGAAGGACAGTGGCCGTTAGGAACGGTACTGCAGAGCTTGACCGCAACCCGCAACACAAAGGATCCCCTAATCCCGCTTAGGGACCTTTCTTCTCCATTAACAGCGAGCACGCTCAAAAGATGCCCCTTTGTAGTCATCATAATATTTAAGTAGATACTTGTATGTAAATTGCTCATAAGTTAACCGTTATCTGATTCGAGGATAAATTTGATGCTTCTGATAAAATTTAAACACTAAACAGTCATGCTTTGGTGTCTGGAGCATATCTCTTCTGTGACAAAGCATTGGAAAAGGAACTCAGACTTCAACCTCTTTATTTAGTGTGAAGGACAGGAAATCTTCCGCCGAAGCTTCATTGTGAAACATAAAATTTTAATATTGAAATGTTAGCTCCACTAGGAGAGAGGTCTTTATTAAAACATAATTAGAATAATATTATTAAAAACATAAAGGCAAAAAAAAAAACAACAGAGTATAATCAAACTAATACAAAATTAAAATAAAAAAACCGTTTAAAAACTCGACTATTGGGACTGTGACAGCAGTCCCAAGGACTGAAGCAGCGTTCCCCCGCTGAATGGCTAAGCTTATATGTTTTATATTCCACTATGTATTACAAATTCTAATATGAGATTACTGCTTTAGATGAGGTGGTCCTATAGGTATTAAATAATTATTATACAGATATAGATGCACACGTTCTAAATTAAAATAATCTGCCAATAATGACTCGTTCTAAGTTCAGGTTAGATGCGGTTCGGTTGTTAGATGGAGAGCGTGAGGTAGAGATTGCAGTGTCGCACGACGTGGTTGTCGTGTCGCGAAGTTGCTGCTTCGTCGCCGATAGCATCCACTTCCACTGGGCTAGCGAGCACTTGCTTGCTCCTTTACCTCATTTATTTTTTATGGAAACTGACACGGTTTGCTACATCGCCTACAACATCCGCGATGTCAGCCCATAACACCGGATAAACTTGGTGCCACGTCACCTCACATATTTTTTTTATTATTGTCTATCGTCGTCTCGTATATTATGGAGAATGGAGATTGATTGATCAGGTGATATAAATTTCAGAAAATGTGCATTTCAACATGTAGTAACTTAGTAAATTAACTTGGATAAACCGCGCTCTACACCGGAACCCGTGGACAGGAACAGGAAAACGGAGTGTGGGAAGTGGTTCGATGAAGGCCGGGAGGAATGGAGGAAAATTTGAGAGGCGTATATCCAACAGTGGATGCATACGCTGACTAACTGGCATATAGAACGAAGAAAACACAAAAGCATGCACACAAATATTACATTGGGACATTTCGGAGGCATGAGAATGTTATAATATTATAACATAGAATAGAGAATATTCAGTGGAACACTTCGGTGGATTGAAGAATGTCATATTAGGCTGATCTTATTAGGGTTCGGTAGCCAGAGACGCTGGCAAGCACCCTTATAAAAACCGGTTAGGTGTTTGTCCGTCTGTATGACACAGCCTGTACGTACATACAACTCCTAAACGGCTCGAACTATTCTTGAAACTTGAAATGTTTATAAATTCCCGGGAGGTAACTGTAGGTAAATATTAAAAAAAAAATGTGTAAGAAGTTATAGTAAGAAATGTGTACACTGTCTCTGTCCGAGGAGATTATTCCAAAGCGCAATGCTTACTAAAAATCTAAAAAAACATATTAAGTAGTCCTTATGGCATGAAAACAATTTTCAAGATGTAGAGTAAATCGCATTGCTTAAAACGTAGAAAGGTCTCACGGGCGCGCGGTGCGAACGCGAGGGCGCGGGGCGGTGGCGGCGCGGCGGCTCCGCGGGGAGCGCGGGGTGAACGGCCGGCATCGCGGCAGCAACGGAGCACGAAGCAACCAAATAGAAGTGAATAGCTACGGAACCCTCTAGTTCAGTCATTATAGATTTTGACCCGTGAATAATTAGTTCTTGGATTTTTTTTTCGTAGGTCCCTCGGGGGGCTCACTGGGAGTGTAAATTCAAAAAGTAGACTGAATCAGGCTCCTGCGTATATTCGAAAAACGGTATTTTTTTTTAAATACCGTTTTTCTTGAATAACTCGGCCATTTTTGATTTTACAGTAAAACCGTAAGGACAAAAATTGTAGGAAATTTGATTCTCTACAAGTTTGGTCCTCACAATTTTTCTTCGAGGATCGATATTTTGGAAATTAAATTTGAAAAAAGCGACAAATTGAAAATATTATCATTATCTCTTATGTTCCACGTTTTACGGCGTGAATGAAGAGAAACAAAGTTGTAGAGAATCAAATTCTGAACAATTTTGGTTCCGACCTTTTTTCCCCCGAAATCGATATTTTGGAAATTAAACTTAATTAATTAATTACCCATTAATTAATTACAACTTAATTAATTACCCATTTCAGGTAGTGGGACTTGTTTCGCCAGTGTGCCCCAGACGCTGGCGGCACTGGGTATAGGCAGCTGTGCGAACAAAAGGAGTGGCGGTCATAGCGTCCTTTATATACCTAACCTGAAACGAGTTTACGCTCTGTCTCCAGGGTTGGAACCAAAATTGTTCAGAATTTGATTCTCTACAAGTTTGTATCTCTTCATTTATGCCGTAAAACGTGGAACATAGGAGATAATGATAATATTTTGAATTTGTCGCGTTTTTCAGGTTTAATTTCCAAAATATCGATTTTAGGGGAAAAAAGGTGGGAACCAAAATTGTTCAGAATTTGATTCTCTACAAGTTTAGTCCTCTTCATTTATGCCGTAAAGTTGAAAATAAACGAGATGATGAAAATATTTTGAATTTGTCGCATTTTTTCAAATTTAATTTCCAAAATATCGATCCTAGAAGAAAAATTTTGAAGACCAAACTTGTAGAGAATCAAATTTCCTAAAATTTTTGTCCTTACGGTTTAACTGTAAAATCAAAAATGGCCGAGTTATTCAAGAAAAACCGTTTTTTTAAACCGTTTTTCGAATATACGCAGGAGTCGCATTCAGTCTACTTTTTGAATTTACACTCCCAGTGAGCCCCCCGAGGGATCTACGAAAAAAAAATCCAAGAACTAATTATTCACGGGTAGGGTCGGTTTTTTGGATATAATGACTGGTGTGTGCGGACAACGTTCGCACAACGCCTTTTTTAGGGTTCCGTACCTCAAAAGAGGAAAGAACTGAATTTTAGCTTATTTTCTCCGAATTTACTGGACGTAAAAAGTTTAAATTTGTTTTCATATTATTTGAATTTACTCTCTAGCTAGAAGCTATTTGATACATAGTGTTTTACTAATTTTTGCGATGTATTCGAACCGGAAATCTGCTGAAAAGAGCTCTACTAAGCTCGTAAACAGGGAAGGCTATGTCTTATGGAACGTGCTGTGTGTATATCCGAGATTTGAAGATGTATTCTTGATTGAAAGAATGCAAGAGTAGGGAAATACTCGTACATACGTTCACCAGGAGCCGGTCCAACACCTTCACAAGAATTTCAAAGAAATTGTGTTGTGTGAAGAAAAGCACCCGTCCTTCTGTGTAAATTCTGCTGTGCCCTGCTAAACGTACATGTGGCTGAAGCCGTAAGTATTATGTACGTGTACTTACATAATTAATCGTATTATGCAGCCAGTTAAAATGTCCTTATGCTTAAATATCGTGGAATTAATCTGCCTGCCCTCCGCCGCCGTCCCCGCCGCCGCCGCTCCTCCGCCGCCACCGCCGCCACTGGCTCCAAGAGACCTTTTAAAAGCAGCGGGGCTTTCTCTTTAATTTTCACGTAATTAATTAGCATAACCATTTCATTTAATGGACAATTTTGTTCTTCTCGTTATACATAACAAAGACCAGCACGGGGCGCGGGGGATAAAACATGGCGTATTAATATCTACCATAAACCCAGCTTCCGGCTTCGGTCGAATAACATGCTCATATGAATCGTATTGGTATATTTGATAGGAGAGTAGCTAAAGCTCAGGCTAGGTACTTCATTAATAATAATAATGTATTTATTTACCAGACACAGGCCCCATAGCCCACATGTTACAATAAGTTGATAAAAAATCTAATAAATTAGATCATGTCAGTCAGTCTCTTAGCTCGCTGGCGACGGCGCATCGCTTCAGCGATCGATCATAGAAGTTTAGCACACCGGGTGCGGTTGGACTTTTGAAGGTTGACCGCACCGTTCGACTGTTGAGGCTGGGCGTGGTTCGGATTAATTCACTCGCAGCGCAGTGTCTGGCTGGCAACTGCCGGGGAGCGACATCTTGCACGAGCTCCGACTTGACGTACGCCGAGCGCCCCAACCCGGGTGGGTGGGCCGCTCCCGTCAGCAGGCTGTCCGTCCAGTCTAGTCAGTTGCGAGAACCCTTTCAGCTGTAAGTAAAACATCTTGTCGGCAGCCAATGACGTATCATGTATTCTACTAGACCTCTTACCCGGGCAACAGCCTTCGCTCCACCGCGGTGGAGTAACCATTACGCGGAGGGACCCTCTTGAGACTAGTAGCTCGCGAGCGACCGAACGCGGCGGACGCGCCGTCCGCGCGCTCGCTGCCGTCCGTCTGCGGCTCGCATCGCGCCAGTCATTCATTATGCCCGGTTGTGTGTTGCGAATTGCGATATTGCAAAAATCATACCAAAAATATTGGGAAAACTGATGGCATCTCATTTCATAGGTAATTATCACTTCATTGTGATCTTAATATATAAGGTCTTTCAAAATTAGTTAATAGTACGCTAAGGGGGGGTTCTGCATCATATAGGGAGTAAAACCTATATAAAATTTTTTGGACCTTAGGCTTTTTTTATGTAAAATGTTTTGTATGTATTTAAATAAAAAAATATGTGGTTGATTTTTATAGCCTAATCGATTCATTTTCATAACAGTAACAAAAAAGTCTTCATTACCATTTTGATGTAACACGTGTAAGTTGGTAAAAAAAATTCTTTCTATTCCATACTAATAAAACTAAAATTGTGGTTTTCACAATTTCTGAAAGAAAGAGATCTATGTGTTTGAAGACTTTTTTGTTCCTGGCATGAAACTGAAACGATTAAGAAAAGAATTTTTTTTTACATTTTACATTATTATAATTTTTTTTTTTTGTAAAAAAAAATCTTTGTTCCTCAAAAGTGATTTATTTACGATACAGAACCCCCCCTTAGCGTACTATTAACTAATTTTGAAAGACCTTATATATAATATATTGTTTTCCATGTGCTTAGAAATATTTGGTTCAACTGGCCAATTAGGGCTGTCACAAGGCTACTTCAATTTGAAAATTTTGTACATTTTATGTATTGACCTCGCATTGCAATAACATAAGCATTATTTAATTAAACAAATAAATTGAACGCGCTCATTAGGGCTGCCACATATGAATGATTAGAAATAGAGTTCTGGGATATCATGTATGAAAGTAAATAAATATGTATTAAACCACGTTAAAATATGAGAGTGAATTGACCGCTAATTAGGGTTGTCGCTATTCTTTCATTTTTTTTTAATTAGTAAGTAATTGAGAAATTTTCAAGAAAAAATTTTTTTTACAATGTTTCCACATCCTTCTAAGGGATCAATACGAGAAAGATGGATAAAAATAGTCCAAGATGATACATTGTTTAAGGGAAAGTGAAAATTTAAATTTGTGTAAAGTGAAATTAAAATTATTTTGTTTAAGTACGGAGGAAGAGTTATTTTAGTTGTGTTTGTGTGTGTAGTCCAAAGTATACCTAATGTTTTTTTTTAGTTATATATATATATATATATATATTTATAAATGCTGCACTCTTTATTTTATGTATGTTTGGTTTGGAGATTTTAAGCTTAGTCCAAGGCCAAGACCGCAGTTATGAATTCTTTATTATTAAGTTTAGTTTTTTAGATATTATTCTAGTTATTAAGTGTAGGTATTATAAGAATACAAAACGGCTTTACTCGCGGTCGAAATATGAGCTGTGTGGCTCGACGTTTCGGGCCAAACGTATGGCCCATCATCATGAGCACTCTGGCCGAAATGTCGAGCCACACAGCTCGTATTTCGATAGTGAGTAAAGCCGTTGTTACTTCTTAAAATGTCAAATAACCACGGTAATTTAAAAACCCATATAAGTTTAGGTATGTATTTCAAGTTATTATAGTTCTGTATTTTAAGTTTAAATACATAAAAACGTTTTTTTCGATGAAATTCACTATCTGTTTTCTTCTATAATCCTTTAAAACGTCTCACTGCTAGGCACGGACTCTGCTCACTGACATAGGAGGTATTGTTTTTATTGTTGTTGTTTTATTGTTTATTGAGTATTCTTATGGCAGTCATATTGCACTCGAACTTGTCACAATTTGTTATATCCGATTCGATTACTCGTACATGGTGACCAGTGGAAATCAGAAGCAGTTTACACAAAAATACCTTTCATAGACCAGTGTGCACTAGTTACCTAACTTTATTTTTCTTCACCGGAGCGATCGTACCTATTCGTTATGAAATGCACGTATATCAATCTTTATCAAGGAAATAAATAAGTACATTAGTTAGTGCCCGGGATTTTGAACCCGCAACTTCTGCATTGAGAAGCGTTACCACTAGACTACGGGCACAATTAACCATAATACCTACTCGTAAAATAATAAATCGAAAAATATATTTTTGGTAGACTAAGTGACAACCCTACGTATTCCAATGCACGTGTTGACTGACCGGCCGGGCCGGCCGGGCCGCTAGCCGCTAGTCGCTTCGCTCGCTAGCTAGCCCCTCTCCCGCTCGCTTCCCGCCCCGCGCGGCTCAGCGTTCCGCCACCCCGCTACCTTACCTCATACCTCAGTTATTGGCCGTCATTTCTCTGTATTCTTTCTTCGTAGTGCTCACTCTATACATAAAATCTCTTTGTCGGCAGCTCACAATTCTAGATAATATAATGCAAATAAATGATTCAATATGTGGACCGGTGTGTAAATTCAACACAATTAAATAAATTCAACTCACAGTCACTAAGTAGATTGGTGAAGGCAAATTTCGAAAATATGTTTAAAATAAAATTAAGTGAACATATTTTAAAAGAAAAAAATATTAAAATTTGAAAACAAAAATCGTACATAGGAATCACGGTGAAGTCAAATTCAAATTTAAGTTAAAGAATATAAAATAAATATTTTGGAATACAAAAATACTACTCATGCCGATACCACTTCAGGCAAACTCTAGCTCCATGTACTTACGTATGTATGCATGTATGTATGCATATCTCAACATCTCACCATCAACGCCGCGAGTGCCGCGGGCGAAGCCTCCGCAGATGGGCGATAGGGAACCGGTAGAGGCGTGACGTGAGCGGCCATCACCCGAGGTGCGAGGAACACGTCCAGTAACACCAGTCAACCATCAGTTAGTCTAGTGGACTGTTCAAATATAGACGAATGTGTGTGGAATCTTGTCATAATCAATACATGACATGTTTGTAAAATTATTAAGTTTATTTTTATTTGTGACTATCTTTTGCCCGAGGCTTCGCTCGCGGTAGACTCGGTTTAAAAACAAATCCGATTTAAACGCAATCGCTTCTCTTAAATTATCTCACTCGCGTGATGGTTTTTTTATGGACGACTGGCATGGTCTAGAGCCTATCTATAGTGAGCCTCAAGATCTACTCTTTCCTTTGGTGCAAAACAGCATCAAAATCTGTTCAGTGGTTGTTGAGTTTACCTCAAACATATGTACATACATACAGACAGGCGTTCCCTTTTATAAGAAGTAGAGAGTAGAGAAGAAGACTTGCTGGCGACGTCAACAACGCAACAAAGACAGGAAACTTTGATATTACCGTGCGTCGTGTCGGACGAGACAATGTTGTCGCTAAATTTAATAAGCATGGTGTGAACGGTTCACACATAGAGGGTTTCGTAGCAATTTCCTATTTGTGCATCACCGCTACCCGTGCTCCCCCGTGTCGCACCTCGCACCCGACCATTCTACGTTCTCAAGGATGAGTTTTTTTAGGTTTCCGTATCCCGTACGGAAGCCTATTACTAAGCCTCGGCTGTCTGTCTGTCCGTCCGTCCGTCTACCCGTCCGTCCGTCCGTTTGTCTGTCCGAGGGCTGTATCTCTTGTACCGTAATACGTAGCCCGTTGAAATTTTGACAGAATATGTGTTATTATGGCGGATATAACAATAAATAATAAAAAATAGAAAAAGTAAAAAATTAAGGGGGTTTCCCATACAAGAAACGTGTTTTTTTTTGTGGTGCGGCAATGTCGGTGCGCGAGTCCGACTCGCACTTGTTCTTGTATAACCGTTAGATACCAACTTCGAAAAAGTTTTCGTGTCGTAAGTAGGTACCTAATGAACTGCCTAGTTCAATGTATATATTTTTAGAAATTTGAGCTTTTTGTTTCGGAAATATAGTCTAAAACAGAGCAAATAAAAAAAAAAAACTTGTTTCATATTTCAAGATCTTATTTCTCAGAAACGGGTCAAGATAAATTATAGTCAATATATATAGCAAGTATATTTAGTCGATAAAAAGTTAGATAAAAATACAAAGGTCTCCGATCCCTTTGAGGTGTAGAAAACGCAAGCTTCTACTTAAATCAACGCTATCAAAAGGTACGGCCATTTATGTCAAATGTGAATACTCGCAAACTCACTCAAATCAAATCTGTGTAAATTTGTGGTTTTGTCATATAAAAAATATTTTTTTTAATATTTCAACTACACGAATGCCTGATATTCAAACCATTGCTGCAGTTTTTATTTATGGTTTTCGTGATTTTCCAAAACGCAATTATATTTATTTTGTAGTTACGAGTACATGTTGCAAATATATTGTGTGATGGTACGGAACCCTCGGTGCGCGAGTCCAACTCGCACTTGGCGGAAACACACTCGGTGCAAACACTGAAAACAGCTGAAACGAACACTAAGGTTCTCCTATCGGCGGTTCTCCAGGTGTATTTCCACTTTTAGAGGCGACTATGTCGGGTATTAGCTACTCGTAAAAAGCAATCAGTTCTGCTGAGTGGCCTTCTGTAGACTAATTGAGTCATTACTCGTTCCTGGAGCCGCAATCTTGAAGCAATCATGCGCTAAGCAAGTTAGTTAGTGCTGATTTTGGGGTTAGTTTGATATAATCAATTTTTTTTAATGAAATCAACATGGATGACTTGATCGAGGGACCAATCGTGCAATCGATAGAGCCAAAAACACCTCTCCTCGCGATACCACGCTCAGAGCTAACGCTAACTGATGGCTGGGCTGGCTGGCGATCTCAAGATAATTTCTTGTCGCACCGCTAAGGTGTAGAACTGTCTTCCGGCGAGTGTATTTCCCAAATCCGGTAACCCGTATGTCAGGCTAGACAGCCTAGCAACAATATATAATTGAGTCGTCTAGTTGCAGAATCCGCTATAATGAATTTTGACTCAAATTGGCCTATAAATTGGGTTTAAATCTGTGTGTAAACGCAAAGAGTTCCGTCCATACAATTTGTGTCTAAACCTGCTATTTCGTATACAAAATATATCATAAAGTTAACAGTTTGCCGCAAAATCCGCTATAATTATAAGTGTGTTAGAACATTGATTCAGAAAATAAAAATGTTTTTTTTCGTTTCTGAACATTTTGCCAAAACTGTCTTAAGTCGTCTAGTTGCAAAACCCGCCATGGTTTTGCAACTAGACGACTCCCAAATAAATTAACGAACGCTTGAATGTATGAAAATTATGTGCGAAGGAAAGTAGCCTTTTCTGCAAAAAGATCCGATAGCATTATTTATTTAAAACTGCTAAACATATGATACGATACCGCGCCCGGAGGCGCGGGTAAATTTTCCTTTGGGTATCAATTTTTTTATTGATTTTACCGTCTTTTTACCTGTTCGGCGTGTGTATGCCTTTTATATTCATTTGAATCTTGGCCAGCGTTGTCGCGAGACGGAGAGGTCGTGTCGACTGTCGTGTTCAGTACTCCCCGCTCCGATTTTGGAAGATCACAGGCTTCGTTGTAATTGTCGATCTTGTCGAGATACATTTTGTACGAAGCGTTCAAGTTATTTAGTAATTAAAGGCTCTTTGTCTCGTGGGGGCGCGGCTAGTCCGTAAATTAATTTGTCGTTGCGATACGAGACGTTGAAGCGAATGTGACATGTCCAAATTTATGAGTTTTCGACGAGTTGCTGTCATGTTCATGAGGCTCTCTACAAATTTAAACATTGTGCAAGATTTTTGATGAGGTATCAAATCACACTTACTTAATATTGCAAAGTACTTCAGAATAGTTAATTATGTTTTCCTTCATCGGAGTGTGTAGGTATGCACGATATGGTGCAGGTGCACCTTTGTGTATCAACAGTAGAACTTTCACATTATCCGCAGCTGTTTACACTTTAGACGGGACAAAGTCATAAAATTAAATATTGTGATAGAGTTCTGCCATTAAATCGATATATAGACATTATTTATTGCCTATCAAATAATAACAAACATTGATACATGAAGAGAACATACAGACGAAGAACAATAAAATATTAAATAATACACAGAGAAAAAAAAAACAATAGCGCGCAAAGGCTGGATTATCACTAGAAACAATTTCAATCAGTCAACCTTACAAATTCAAATTCAAATTCTGGTGATGATAGTGTGTGAAGAATAATTTTTTTATGAAAACCAGTATGGATGGCTGTGTCGAGTGAAGAGGAATATAAGCAAGGGTAGTGCAGAGTTCTGCCACTAGAAGTCTTGTAAGAAAAAAAATGTCGCCCGTACCGTAGCTCTGAAGTGTGAAATTTCCCTGACATTTCAGTTAGTGAATTTGTAGAAATTCAGCAACGGCTAAATAGTTTGAGCCTCTGAGAAATCTTCGAAACGTCTAAAATTACAGATGGTGTAATTTAGACGTCGTCGTCGAGGCAAGCGAGTCGCTTTCGACAACCGAATTACGAGTATCTACTTCTGCTAGTTCATTCCGAGAAAGTTGCAGAAGTCGTTAAAGGGACTTACTCGCTTAGAGAACCGCGCCAGCGGGTAAGCAAACAGTTTTTGGAGCTATGTGCCTCCAAGATGTTTTGGGCCAAACGTAAGTCCTATTTTTATGGGCACTCTGCCGAGTGATGATTGACCTGTAGTAGTGTGCAGAGCTGAAATTTATTTATTTCCTAAACCTATATCATTGCATGATGTCAAAAGTTATTTCAATCTTTATAACAATATTGTCTTAAACGATTTCCAATTCTGGTAATCCATATTGATCATCACTAAGAAAGTAGAAACAAATAAATACCATAAGTAACTTATCTATCATGCTTCTTATCATATTATGTTATTTATTGATAGAGATTACATTTCGTTTTAAAATTTAATTTTTTTAAACATTCATTTAAAGATAAATAGATAGCGCATAATCAAATTTAAAATCGCTTTGTTCAAAGTTCAGATTATAAACAGAACAGCGTAACGTCAATAAGTTGTTGGTGGGTGTAGCGAAATCAAAATACGTCGAAAAAGATAAGGTGAATGGAAATACAATACCTACTTACGATATTCGTATAGTATTCCCATAATTAATTATAATGACTCTATCTAAAATAATATAGGTATTTACAACTCACGGGTCCAATCGGGGGTGGGTCGTCACCCTAGGGAGTAGATGTGACAGTCGGGTCCCTCCTCCCGCCCCGTTAGGGTCCTACCCCTCTCCCTTGCCCCCTCCTGAGACTCCAGCGTATAGGGAGTACTCATTATGAACAGATAATTACCCCTCAGCACACACATGTAAAAACGGTACATCACTTGAATGTTTGATGAGGGCGGAGGCGGGGCGTGGCGCGCGGGAGCTCGGAGGGCGCTGCTGCGGTCGCCGCCGAGCCGCGCCGGTACTTTGACTATTAAATATGAAAGCTCGCGTCCCGAGCCATACTCCCACGCCATTAACATTGAAATTAACATCTTATTTATTAAAAAGTGACCGCCACCCGCGCCCCGCGCCCCGCACCCCCTCGTCCCCTCGTCGCCGCGCCGCCTCCGTACACATTATGAATTTAATTAAATCGGCCTATCTAGCATCTGCTCCACATTATGCGAGTACCCTTTCGAACCCGGCCGGCCTGAATCCGAAAAAGATTTCATTTACTGCTAGCGTTAATGGACTAAAGAGCTGACTGAGGCGCTTGGGGCGGGGCGGGGCGGGGTGGGGTGTGCGGGCGCCACAATCCCACAGGGTCACAGTCATGCTCCGAGCGAGAGGTCAGCTTCAGTCTCCCGTTTCGTTTTACATACAGTTGGGTCTAAAAACGGACACACGCCCGTGGGACTGCGTCACACTCATTATAGCTTTCTGTATCCCATTGTACACTCCACGCAAAGAAGGAAGGCAGGAAGGAAGGGTGTGAGTGAACTCGTATTTACGCGCGCATGCTATGACTAAGAGGCGACTAATGCAAATTATGTGCTAATGTAGATTATGTTGGAGACGAAGCTAAATTGGTAAAAAACCGCCTTAAAAAATGTATGAAATAAAAAAAAATCGAACCCTAGAGTTGAAGGCGGTGCTAAAGAAGGCTACAAATCACAAAGGATATCATCCACTCATGTTTTCTTTCATGCATCATTTTTGCTTGCTTTAGCACCGCCTTCAACTGGTTCGATTACTTTTTTATTTTATACATTTTTGAAGGCGGTTTTTATATTTAAGTACTTTTTTATTTCACAGTTTTTTTAGTAATTTTTGCTATTAATGTACTCGGCTGAATTTTGCTTCGCTTTCGCAATCCGATCTTAACCCACACGGGAAGCATCAGCTTTCAAATAAAAAGAGAATCATCAAAATCGCTTCACCCAGTCGAAAGTTCTGAGGTAACAAACATAAAAAAATAAAAAAATAAAAAAAACTGTCGAATTGAGAACCTCCTCCTTTTTTTGAAGTCGGTTAAAAATGTTACAAAATATGTGAAAATAACAATAGGTAATATTCCTTTCAATTCTTTGTGTGTAACCAAATGTAAGTTCGTGACGCCTCATGCGATGCACGCACACCAGTGAGAGCTGGTCTCATGAGCAAGATGACAGGCCTCACGCACTCTATGTACTTGCGCGCGCTAACTACCTACCGCCCGACTGGCCGCCGGCGGTCTATTTCAGTGGAAATTCGTCAGCCGCGCGAAGTATACATAGACGCTCGCCCACGCAACTGCGCGCAGCTGCAAAGCAATAACCACTTTACACTCTATCGATAAGGTACATTTTCGCACGCAGCGATTGGCGACGTGAAGCAGTAGGCTATTAAAGCCCGAAGGTAGGAACATTTTCTATGGAGTGATTTATCTGTTACGAAGTAACTATTAAGTAATCTGTGACGATGATGCCGCACTGTGGTTGGTTACTGGTTTCCCGCTGCTTCCGCGGCAGCTACCTCCAAACATTTTATTTATTGTTACCCACATTCTCACGCGTTAATGAGGAAATTAAATTGCTCTTAAATATTAATAAATGTATAAATAACATTTATTTATTACCATGTTACGGTTACTTACTAGATTCTTTTACCTACATTTTGTGTCGCCGACGACGGACGAAAATATTACATTAATATTTGAAATGAAAATATTGAATGAAACGTCGGTCGAAACGGCTATGTAAATAGTTCGTGTTTTCGATCCAGTTCAGTGTAGCCGACATGAATGAAGGGAAGCACTGGCATGGCATCTAGTTCACCCGGTAGATATTATGGGCTGACATCACGGATGTTATATATAGGTGATGTAGCCAACCGTGTCCGTTTCCATAAAAAAATTAAAAAATCCGCCAAGTGCGAGTTGGACTCGCGCACCGAGGGTTCCGTACCATCACACAATATATTTGTATTATATTTGTATTATATATGTATGTACCTAAAAAAATTATTGTGTTTTAGAAAATCACGAAACGCCTAAATAAAAAGTACACCAATGGTTTGACTCTCAGACATTCGTGCAGATGAAATATACAAAAATATATTTGATATATGACATAACTACAAAAAATATTTCAGATTTTTCCTTTACTTGTGCTGTGAGATCTTGCTTCTTGCGAAATTTCACTACTCTATGTCAACGGGAAGTACCCTATAGGTTTTGATTTGATTTCTGACGTAAATAGCCGTATCTTTTGATTGCGTTGATTTAGAAGCTTAAATTTTCTACACCTCAAAGAGATTGCAGACTTTAGTATTTAGTTTGATATCTTAATGGTAATTTCAATTTGATATCTTAATCCGATTCTGAGAAAAAGGGGTCTTGACTTGACATACAAAACAAACAAAATATTTTTTTAATGTCACATAACTACAAGTTTAAAATTTTCGGATTTTACCTTTAATTGTGCTGTGAGAGGCGTGTTAAGTGTTTGGAGAGGCGTATGTCCAGCAGTGGACGATTACACGCTGACTGACTGTGCTATGAGACTTTGCTTCTTACCAAATTTCATGATTCTACGGGGAGTACTCTATAGGTTTTGATTTGATCGGCCAGTAACAAAATATGTGACATAAATGGCCATATCTTGTTTGTGCGTTGACTTAGAAGCTTACATTTACACTTACACGAGGAAACGTAGACCTTAGTATTTGATATTAATTTCAACTTGATACCTCCCTCCACCCGTTCCTGAGAAAAAGGGTCTTGACAGACAGACGGACAACAAAGTGATCCTATAAGGGCTCCGTTTTTTCCTCCTTTGAGGTACGGAACCCTAAAAACAACTTTAACATTGCTATGAAATCCTGGGAAAGAGACAAATAAATTAAGTAGGTTCGAATACGTGCATGAGTAGGTCATATCGACATGTTCGTTAGGTACCTACCTACCCTTTAATATTCATCGGAAAAGCCAATAGTGACCAATAAATAAGGTAGGTTCAATACATATTTCAATTATAAATAAAAATAAACAGTATAGAATATGTGAGTCAAGATATCATAGACAAGACACCTTACTAAGAGTCCGTCTCACGAAAGAAGTCCCGCAGACGCGGCACTACGGTCATACACTTACACTTATTGCCGCGGGACTTCTTTCGTGAGACGGACTCTACCAGACACCTAGCACTGCGCCACATATTACTTAAATAGTTACTTCATACTCATGCAGCCACTGCATCCATAGGTAATACAATGCTTAGCGCCTAGCAGAGCGCGCAGATCTATCTACATATACAAGTGACACATATCTACCAAATATATTGAGGTGAAGGAGACAGCGACCCTGATTTCAGAGGGCTGTTCTCTTTCCCTACACCACGTGTTGCTTTTTCTGCAAATCTCAACCCAGTTCTCAGGCTCTGTGGCAGTTGAGGCTAAATTGTTAGAAGTCATAACTTTCATACTGAAACCTGGGGCACTCAGCAAGAATTAATGTGTTCTGTGGGCTGCGCGGACTTCGTTATCATGGGAACAGGCCGGAGACTCCCTAAGTTTTAATCTGTGAAAGTTCGAAGGTTGAAGTCAAGGGTGGAAGTATATGCCTATGCCGCAATGACTGCTCTACATTTGCGTCCTGACGCTATACATTGTGGCTTTTGAGTACCTTCAAGTTACTTATGTTATGAGTACATTGAAGGCAAACTGAACAGAAGGGAAAACCATTTTTCAGTCTTAGCTTGGTCGTTTACGATCGTTTCTACGACGATTTTACGATTGTTTCTATATGAATTCTGAATTTAAAACATGAAAGAGGTATTTTGTTGTACAATGGGCCGGCTCTAGCTCGACCGACGACGTAGTAGGTACTTAGAAGATTGAATAAAGTTTATTTGTCAAATCTTTTTAGGGTTCCATATCCATACGTCATCATATTACTAAGTCTACGCCGTCTGTCTGTCTGTCAGTCAGTCCGTCCGTCCGTCCTAGGGCTGTTTCTTTTGAACCGTTATAGGTAACCGGTTGAAATGTTCACAAAATATGTGATATTATGTCGGTTATGCCAAGAAATAATAAAAAAAAAAACAAAAATTAAAAGCATAAGAGTGTCCCGATACAAGAAACGTGCTTAGAATTAATTAGTACATATTCACGGTACTAAATAATAGATGGAGTCACAGGTAGTTTGCATTGCATGCAGACAAACGATATACGGATATGGTATAGCGGATCTACGGAACCCTCTATGCGTGATTAAAACTCGCGCTTGACCGATTTTTCTAATTGTTTTACTGTTATTTTATTCATGATATTAGTTAATATTAAGTAATTAAGAAGGAACAAAACAGGCGACCTCGTAAGTGTAAGTTCGGTTACCTATGCACATTTAATTACTCGAGTTAATTCTCAGTAAAACTTTGCTGAATCACCCTCCATCTTTTCATGTCTTTCGGTCTCGGTAGGTAAGCAAATTACCCTCGCTCATTCACCATTCATTTCAACACACAAAAACACAAAACGTACCAATCTTAAAACATCTTTGTCCAATTTGTTACGTCTACAAATCTCTCTCTGACAGCTTCCACAAAACACAGTCCAATCATCATTCGTAATGATTCCCGGACACCTATCCATCTTCCAGTCGGCACTCGCCTTCCAAAGCGGGCCCCATTATGCGCTAGCGGCTGCCCCATAATCATAATAATAAAGCTATGACTGGGTTCTATTAAAGTGTACTTTAGTATACCTTACTCTACCTACGCCGCGATTCTCTACTAAAGTATAGATAGATCTACGGGGCAGCTAGGGATACGGATGATTATTACTCAAATTGCTGAGGTTATACAGTTCGTGTCTGCTTGTCAGAGTTGCTCCGGACTCCGGAGACGAGTGGACGCAGCGCGCTTGCGCACAAAAACGAACCGTTTCAATTGTGTCTGTCTCTACATATAGTAATGTGTATAATTGACATTATAAACACGTTAATGAGATCTATAGTGTATTTCCATAAATACAATTAAAATTAGTTCAGCAATTCTGGCGCACGTAACAATGAACCGAACCCAAGATTTAGGTTATACTTACTCGTATATTAAAAATTTGCTATAATGTTTAGTATTTTTAAGTGCAATATTACGCGAGGTAAATTAATTTACTTCAATAACTAAGCACATTGAACATGTCTGCGGTCCTGCGAGAATAATAAAATTGTTAAATAACACAGTAGGTATAACGGGCGGGGAGAGAATAGGGTAATCGATTCGTTTAGTTAGGGCGACTTCGGCCATACCTCTCTTCTAATTGGCGCATCCTGCTCTGCTTGCGGGCATCTCCTCCTGACATGCTCCTGACAACCGACAGGAGTGCCGACAGTTCCATTGAATATAATTTGATAAACTGTCGGCCTCGACTGACCGGAGCGGTTATATTATTTAACGGAAAGGATAATATGTTCGTAGTCGATCGTACGGCGCCGCGTCCGATAAAGAAGATTAGGAGAAAATTCGAGCGCGCTCGTTTAAGCCACGTTTGGTTAATGTAATTAAGCGATTAGTCCGTCGCGCACGCAGCGGTGGCGGGGCGGCGGCGGCGGCGGTGGCGGAGGGACCGGGAACAACCGAGGAATTACCGCCATCGCGTTCCATTTACGACGTCGTAATTGATTGGATCGAGCTGCGCGGGCGCCGCTGACTCCACTGGAGGACGAGGGGCGGGAGGCGCCAGAGACAGCCGGGCGTGGGAACATCCTCGCGCAGATCCACACATCTTTCTCATCTGCCGATATAAGTGAAGCGATATCTAAGTGCGCATAGGACGGGTCGTTTCCTCGTGTCAATAATAGGTACACACGTATGGTCTTATCGCCGATCTCGGGCGCGCGGTCGCTGACCACCTCCGCCGCGCCGCCACCGCCGCCGCTGCTATAGATGGCGCGCCTCCGCATTCTGCACTCGCTCCCGACTCCTGCGCCGGATAGCATATTATCAAAGCAAGCCGCGATCAGCGCCGGCGGCGGCGGCGGCGCGGAGGAGACCACGATACATCATGTCCGGCGATACCATCGACTCGAGTCCTGTCGCCATCCACATCATCACGAGCAGGCACCGAGACAGAGAGCGCGCGATTACAGAACGACAGAAATTAACAGAAGAGAAGGCATTGCTGCCACGCTGTGTCTCCATCGTACACAAAAACTACTAACTTCACCTTGCTGTTGTACGTATATCTCGTTGTTATTGTTATAACTTTCAAGATTCCGTAGCGGCAGTGACGCCGGCAGGGACCCTTATAAAATCGGTCAGCTGTATGTGCGTCCGTCCGTCCGTCCGTCCGTCCGTCCGTCCGTCCGTTCGTCCGTCCGTCTGCCTGTCACGCGCGCTATCCGAGATGTTTACTCCGGAATGCAAAGGTCAATAAAAAAAAAGTTATGAACTATAGTTAACATAGTTCTTACGGCACGAAAACTATATATTTTTTTCAAGTGAAAGTCAAAATCATCATACTACTACATGAAAATTTGTCCGATATAGTATTTTCTTATTTTCTTGCTTTGGTTTCTATAACTAAGAGTGGGAAAGGGTTGTTTGTCTGTAGCCTGGCGGTATTAATAGTAGGTACACTAGAAAGTAGATACGCAAACAGTAGTGTAGCGCAGATGTTTTATGTAATCCGCTATGTCAGTGTGCTGAGCCAGAGGGGCCAGAGTACATGCTCCGACCAGGCAATGTAGGAGTATGCTGACTGCGGTCATAAGGACGCCTCCGCCGCTCCGCGCCCCTCCGCGGTGCCGCTACGTGCCGGCCGCGCGGCACACGGGAACAAGGAACAATGGAGCGGCGCTGGCCGGTATTGTGCAACGCTGTTGTTATTTATCGGGTACGGCGGCGGGGGGCATACTCCCGGGGCGCCGCGCGCCGGCCGCCCCGCCCTCCGGGGACCTCGAACGCCTTCATAAATCTCCGTTGCACCTGCAGCTGCCTGCCTCCCGTCTCGACATCACGCTACATCGTTGCTACGAAACAATATCGGCAAAACTCAACTTACAATTACTTTTGCGGCAGTCTTAGCTCTTGTTCGTCTCTAACCAGATACAGCCTTTCTTACACCGGTCGAGTGATTTTCAAGAAGGATCAAATGACGCATACACGTGTGAAATGAAGCAGTGAGATGTGAACATAAAATCGCCCCGCAAAAGGAGCACGTAGGGTGCGGTGTAACCTGAAATGATTGTTAATGTGTATGCCTTAAAAACACTTGAAATAAATTGAAGTAAGTCCGATGATGATGTATTCTCCTAGCTATTGGGCCGAAGGCCGCGTTGTTGTGGCGTAGTGGCCACGCCGCCGAGGAGGGGATGAAGTGAAGATGTGCGAGTATTCCGTGCAGTGCAGCCGTGTGGTTCTGAACGACGATTTATTGCATTCCTCCTCCGAGAATAAAGCTTCTATTTAAGGAAGGCGAAGCGAGCGAGGCGACCGTGGCGGACGGCGGTGCGGCGGGCCGCGAGCGCGTCATTATCTAGCTCTGCGCTCTGTCCGAGCCGTACAGTGCACTCGGTACTCGATACTTGCTCGATTATAGCTTTGAACAATGCTCGAGATGCGCCCGACGCTAATGTTACCTCTGCACGCCGATAATGAAGGCTCGCGAACGCTAGAGACATATTTCCGACCGCCAGACTGCTTGCAGTGAAGCCATTGCACAACCGGCTCCAAGAGTCGCGAACATTGGGTGCTGTGGAGACGGTTTATACTGAAAGGGAAAATATCAAACACAACCTGACTTCATCATAAGTATGTGTAGAGAAACAGCTTGAAGTGTGCATCAGTTGACTTGTTTGGTGTCGATGCAGAGGTTAATGTTCCACAGCCGTTAGTCGATGACCGTCTGGGTACATAGTGGTCGAATACCTCCTACCTACGTATAAGCACCGCGTCGGTTCGGTAAGTCGGTACGGTACCGGCCATAAATATGGCAGTCTCGTGCTCGTCATGTCTTGCCAACTGAACACTGCTGGGAATGGTGTTCTCGGAGATATGATCTACTGCGTACGTACGGAGAGCCGCGCCGCCGGTCCTAGCTTCGTGCAACCTGTCCCGTCGTGCAGTGTATGTTTTATTAGCGGGGAAACTCTACTAGAATATCTAGCAGTGGAAATATTTTGTATCTGAAGCATATTATTACTATGAAGAAGAAAGAAAACTTGAGTAAGAGAGATGTCGCTTTTGTACGTGACGAGGAAACCTATCATGGAAAAAGTACGAGAAACAACAGTTTACCTGCTGCGCAACTGAATAACACTAATAATGCAAGTCAACAAATGCATGTAGATGCACAAAGTCGTTTTAAAATGTTTAGATTAAACATTATGTCGTTCTTTAATCTCGGAATGTTGTGTTGACATTTCCACATTTTCGTAATGTTTTATTGTCCCCCCCCTCCGTGTGCAACAGCTAACGAGAGATGAAGTAAATATATAAATTTATTGTCGCCGACCTGCGTAAATCTCTCAGGTCACGTCGCCTGATATAAGACTCAGCAAGAATTAAAAGGATAGAAGGGTTAATATCGACTTGTCGAGAAGGTGAAAGAAAGTGCACGAAGAAGAAATTACAAATATACAGCTGCCTCTGTCGCGCGCGTTTACTCGCGTATCTTGTGTCCGCTATACAAATGGAGTGCATGCCGATCAAAAGTTAATAGCATAATGTAAATTTACAGATACGAACGATGTACGGCTTAACGTTTCTGTCGTATAGATTTCTTAGAGAATCAGTACATAAGTGAAGTGGAGTCACAAATTAATTAAAATATATTGCACGGCGCGTGGGCAGGCCTGAAGTGCCGTCGACTAACGCAACCCAGCGAAATAGCCACAAATTCCAATTGAGGGGCACTCGATCAAATCGTTAAAGTTTACCTTGTTGCAGATTATTTAGTTGGCTCGTTCAATTCGATGTGGGACGAGCAACTCGTTTCTTGGTGACAGCATAATTTGAAGGATACATTTACAACGCTATTATTTACCGATTTGCTTACAACAAAAAAGTGGTTTATCCCAGTTTGTGACAACACGAGTTCACGTATATAAATAAGTGTCGAAAGTGAAGCAATTTATCTTTGGATTACTTTTTCAGGACTTCGTTCGCATGCCTGTTCGCTTTTTCGAGATTCATTAAATGTTAAAGAACATTCTGTGTAAGCAAAATTGTATGCACATTTACAATTTTATATGCAATGAGGTTTGGTACTAGAATAACATCATACAAATTGTGTTGGTTGGTTGTTGCCATTGATATTATAAAGGTGTTATTAAGGTTATAAAGGTGTTATATTACTTTTACCGTCGCCCAGCATACTGTGTTTGGTCCTGCCTGCCTGCGAAATGTGTTTACAAAGCGCCGGGCGAGCGAGGTACAAATTGTTGCCAACACTTTTATTTATTTCCAATCCCAATCGTGTTCCGGGCATTGTATATATACGATACAATCGTCTCCCACGAAGGCGCCCGGGCCGCGCCCCGCGCCGCCGCCGCCCGCCGCCTCATTGTGGTGGGTGCCTGCCTCCGCGGCGGGTAGGACCCTGCGATAGGCTTTCGGAAGCTTTGCTTGTTCCGTATGCTCTGTAGTGTGTATGTCTGTACTGTACATGTACGAAATGTTTTATATGGCCTTTGTCTACGTGCAATTTTGGGTTTATTCACTCAATTGGAACTTCATGTTTCCAATCATCAAATCAGTGTAGGTGCCAAAACGACAAGCATGCACTATCTGAATTGTGTAATAGTAGAGAAGGAGAAGTAGACAGACACCCAAATTATCTTACTGAAAAAGGAGAAGAAATTTTCAAAAAATAATTAGTGACCATTTGTTTCTTCACCATCTCACAGTAATATTTAATTTTTAACCGACTTCAAAAAAGGAGGAGGTTCTATGTTCGGCTGTATGTATTTTTTTTATGTATGTTCAGCAATATCTTCCCCAATTGAGAACCGATTTCGATGATTCTTTTTGTGTTCGGTTCAGTATAGCTCCAAGGTGGTCCCATTTTTTTTGGTCAAGATCGGATTGGAAAGCGATTCCGCCGAGTACATTAATAGCAAATAAAAATTACTAAAAAAACTGTGAAATAAAAAACTATTTAAAAAAATATAAAAACCTCCTTCAAAAATGTATGAAATAAAAAAATAAAAATCGAACCGTAGAGTTGAAGGCGGTGGTGCTAAAGCAAGCAAAAATAACCGACCGCCTTCAACTCTAGGGTTCGATTTTTATTTTTTTATTTCATACATTTTTGAAGGCGGTTTTTATATTTTTTTAAATAGTTTTTAATTTAATTTCTCCTCCATGCAAAATTTAAGATTATAGCGCGTAACAACAGACAACATTTGATAGATATTTAGAATAAAATCATACGTCTTGTTTCCCATGCCTTGACTCTCCTACGAAGTGTACACTTGACCGGTTTTGTTATACCTTGTCACTTTGTCTGTCCGTCTGTCCTGCCGCGGCGGCGAGACGGAGGAGCACCCACTCCTTTATTACGATTCGATGATATCGCCGCTAACGCATTAAGTGGGCCCTTCAGATGATTTATTGGAAGCGTCGGTTTCGTGTAATGGCGTTTAGGCGATTTTATTGGAATTTTCTTGTTGGAATATAGACCATTGAATATTCATATTATGGACAACTAGTTATTATAATTATACTAGAAATAATTAACTTTTCATTAACAAATTAAAAAGGAAAGGCAATTAACCCTTTCACAACTCAAAAAAAATAAAAATTACGGCTGTCTTTCGCCAGTACTCCCTATGTAATGTAAGCCACTTGATAACCTAACATTTTAATGTTTTACATAGAGGATGACGTTTCAACCAGCATGAATATATATACATATATATAACATAAATAGAATCAAATGTTGATGATGTTAGTCCTACTCATACAAAAGAGCACTCTAGCTATGCACAGTTCAGTTCACAGAGGAAACTTCAACTGGAAGTCATCAACACAATGCCTATTGTACAGACGGGAGATTACATTTTATTTATTTATAAATAAAAAGAGAAGATAATTTTGTAAATGAAAGCATGTTTTACTTTTCCGTTTTGTTATCTATCATACCGATACGTCAGTCTGTTATTTTATAAAAATGAAATGTCGTTTTCATGATTCATTGGTTGAGTACGTAAGTAGGTGTATAATGTTGTAATTGGTTTATTTTGCGACATAATCTTATGATAATAATATACTTAACACACTCAGTATGAGAACGAAAGTAGTTCGAAGTGGAACGAAACACGTTGCCTCTCACAAAGAAGTACCTAACTAACCATTAAAGTTGTTCGTGCGGGAATGGGAATTATTGGGAATCATGGGTAATATGGGACACGTTATAAAAGCTCGTAAAATTCGGATACACATTCTGATAATTTGGACAGAAAATGTATACAAGCATAACGTATACATTATAAATATTATAATTCGAAAGGTAACTTTAAAATTCATAAACTACGGCCACTGCTTTAACTAGTTAATTTAGAAGTAATAAATGAAGGAATATGTAATGTTGGAAGGCAATAAATTAATGAATGTAAAATGAGTTTCTATTCTCAGTATTAAGCCATTAACCTACTTTGTAATTAAGTCTTCGTGCTTTTGGTTCATGTTTAGCGATAACGTTTAAACAACATAATGGGGTTTTTCGACAAAGGAAAATTCACCTCAGGAGGGAATCATTTCAAGTACCTATAACTACATAACAACCAACAACTTTTCTTGTCGCCATATGTTTTACCCGACTACGGCGAAGCCAAATAAGTGCGCGTCGGACTCGCGCACCGAGGGTTCCGTACCGCCACGTAATTAGCTGGCTTTTATTATTAATTTTTTTTTATGTGATCCGGTATGAGTGGCTGAGTCAGAGGGCCAGCCATGTCACCTCCGAGAAGGCAGGTGTCATACCGGATACTTCCCTTTGAATTTTTTGTTTTGCTTTAGAATTTGCACTATAACAACTATTAAGTAATCTGTGACTATAATAATCTCACCAAGTTTGACGTCTGCATGTTTTTTTTATGTAAGCCAGCATGGGTGGCTGTGCCGAGAGACCAATGGTGCAGTCGACAGAGCGAAAATCACCTCTCCTCGCGAAACCACGCCCAGTTAGGTGCCATGCCAGCAGATTTGCGGACTATTGCTAGGCTGTCCAGCCCGTTAATACGACGCTTGAAGACACCCAGGTTAAAGGATTCAGGAAATACACTCGCCGGAAGACAATTCCACACTCTAGCGGTGCGACAGAGAAACGATTTAGAGAACCGATGGGTTCTCAAAAGCCCAATGTCAACAACAAAAGGGTGCTGAGTCTCTCTGCGACGAGTCATGCGGAGGTAGGACGGGTGGCAGGGAATAAGGGATGCTAGTTCCACAGGCGTCCGAGATAGTATCTGTAAAACAGACTAAGCGAACCTACAAATCGTCTGTGACTCAGAGACTCCAGACCATCTGCAAGTTTCGGGTCACCGCCAAGACGGATGGCTCGGCGCTGTATCGAGTCCAAGGACGCAAGCAGATAATGCGGACTGCTCCCAGATATGACTGCAGTACTCCATCACCAGCCTAATCTGTGTTTTGTACAACAGGAATAGTTGTGCCGATGAGAAGAACCGCCGATTGCGGAAAAGTATTCCCACCCAAAGTATGTACGACCGTTTCTACGATAGAGCAAAAACAAGAACGTTAAAAACCCTCTATTTTTAATTATTTTTTTTAGGATATTTGCCATAACACATATTCTGTGAAACTTTCAATAGTACTTACAAAGAGTTTGTATTACGTCGCAGCGACGTAATACAAACTCTTTGAGTACTTAGTACTAGTAGTAAACTTTCGTACGTAATAGGTACCCCTATTCAAAAGGAGGGTCGGACGGAGAGAAGGAAAGACGGCGGCGGCGCGGCGGCGCGTAGGCTTAGTAATTCAACCACTGAAGCCACAGACGCATTCCTCTCATCTCATCCCTCTTAGTCTTCCTCCTCTTTTCATTCGCCAAAATCGCGAATGAAAAGAGGATGGCAACAGTATGACGGATACTGTTGCCGACCACAGCTCGATATTTTGAAACTTAATAACGACTTCCAATATATCCCCTTTTTCTTCATCTAAAAAACTATAAATGAAGGTAATATTGTTAACATTTAATTTGTTAATTATGTCGGAGAAATAAATAACAATAACTTATTATTACGTTCAATATAACATTAAAAAAATTAAAACTTCAACTATTGTAGAATATAAAACTTAAACCAACATAAAAAATTCGCTATATCTTGATACATTATTTATATGGAAAATATTATTTTGCTCTTTTTATTAGTTACACATTTTTCATAACTAACTTTTTTCGTAGGTAGTCGGGTTTTACTTTTTATAACTTTTTTTTTTTGGACGTAACTTAAACCTTCTGTTTACATGAGAATTTAGCGGTATAATTACCAGTATTATGTAGGTATTTCAAACAAGACCACACGTGAGGTTAGTTAGATACCTTTGCGCTCAGGGTCGTTGTCTTGTCTTTACTATAAATTTTAATTTGCCAATGTTGTTACTTGCACATTTGTGTACCCGTAATTAATACTTACTTAAGTACCTACATAATGCTTTTTGACGACAATCGATCTCAAAACTAGGTAGGTATGTAATTATAATTAAAATATCCTCGATTTTCTTTAAATATTTCAATTTATTACTAGCTGTTTCTGCGGCTTCCTGTACCATCTGTGCCTGAGTAGTTTTGACATAGAATACGAAGGCGAACATAGGATCCACGACAAATACCGATCCACGATGACGGATACACCGCTGCGACGACGACGCCGCGCCGCCGGCGCGCCGCCGCCGCCTGGTGGCGTTTTAAGTACATAGTCGGTTTCAATGGGCGAATAATTTATACATTAATTAGATTTTTTTAATCGGTTTAAAAGAATTAATTACCAATAAAAAGAGTGAAATAAAAACATTGAACCAACTTAAAAAAAAACAACCACTTACACTTAGAACTAAAAATAAAAATAAATAAATAATAATTGAGTTGAAGGCGGTACAAAAGCACACAGAAAATTGATAGATGAAGCCCTTTTGTGATTTGTGCTTTTGTACCGCCTTCAACTCAATTATTATTTATTAATTTTTATTTTTAATTCTAAGTGGTTGTTTTTTAAAGTGGGTTCAATGTTTTTTTTATATTTATTATTATTTTTTATTTTTTTATAAATTTGTACAGAGAAAGGAATAGAGTTAAGTAAACATAAATTAGTACACAATATAATTTCTGACCTGCCTCCGCCAATTCCGCCATACAATCCTCCAAAACATCATTTGTGAATATGATGACTAAACTATACAAAGAGAAAAGTTGAAGATAAATAGAGTTATATTAGTGGTTAAGTGAATAATCCAGATCTAACAAAAACGAGTAGAGTAATAAATAAGTAAGAATACTTAGAATAGTAGACTACACTGCCCACCCAACCAAACTTGCAAATTACATCCAACCTTGAACGATAGTTAATATAAGATAGAAATTTGAACCGCGATAGGTAGCCAGTTGAAATTTTCACAGAATATGTGCAAATATAATAGAAAAAGTAAAAAATTTAAGGGGGCCCCATACAAATATATTATGTCATACATTAGCACCATATCTATCACGTAGCGATATTTCCAGCATGGCTCGCTCCATTGCTCTCCGCGGGTAACTTTCAACCTTTGGACAACAGCGAATGTGAGGGTCCTCGTTTCACACCCCTACGTCATAACCTCCCGGTCGGTGCGTCCTCCCGGACGCACTGGTCATATATACGGGTCGGTCTTTATTGCGGAAGATCAGACCTCAGGGCGAATTTTAACTTTCTGAAGGCAGCCCAACCCAGTTGAATTCGTCTCACGACCTCCAAGCAGACCTTGTCTCCTCCGCAGAATTTAATCGAGATATACGTACTCTTCAACCCGTTCCATCACTTCTCAGTCAATAACGATCTGTCTTCCCGTCATAACCTCGTCATAACATAATATTTGTAACAATTTCAAATGATAGAAGTTAGTACGTATGCACTAATTATTATCGGTTGAATTATTTGACTAATTAGAGTTAGTTAGTTTTAATTTTAGCATTTAATTTTTATTGTCCAAGTTTTAATGTGTTATTTTTTGAAATATTTATTTGTTTGATAACAAACTAGGTGGTATAGGATAGACAGTTTTTATTTGATTTTAAAGCATTGGTTCCCAACCTTTTTTAGTTCGCGCGCCCACTAAAATGTATCCTGAATGAAACATCCCATATCACAAGAAAAATAATTAATATGTTAAAAAAATATTCATTTAATGTAATTTGCGCGGGCGCATATTACATACATATCTATCTCTGTACGCTACGAACGCGCCTGTCTATACAACTCGCCTTATTTAAAACACAGTATGTAAGATTGCCTCAGATTTTTTATCTTGGGCCTTTGTTACCCATTATAGGTACTGTGAATGTTTTATAATTCACTGTGCCGTTGGTTGGGAAACAATGTTTTAAAGTGATAGGTTTTGCGTGCAATCTGTGGTTGCCAACATACGAATACTGACAGTGATTCAACAAAATGATTATCGCATCTGTGAGTTGTCACCGCGCTCGATGACCCGCGTGACCTCTCGACCCTGAAGTCGCCAGCGCCCCGGGCACTGGATGGGGTAGGGTGTGCGGCGGGACGGGAGAGGGGGTAGGCATGGGACAGAGCAGTCATTGTGCTGAGGTAGACACTCGTCACACGGAAGAGGCGTCTCGAGTTGCAGCCAGACACTAGCGTGCAACCAGGGCAGACAGCCCCCTGTGCTGATATCGCGCTGAAAGCTCCCAAGGCAATGACAAAACGAGTGTTTTATATATATTTGAATTCCAGAATGGTACACGCGTTTAATCAGTATCGTAAAAAAAGACTAGACCACCAGGTTATGTAATCTCTACTCTAAGAGCTATTTAACAATATTTAATTTACTTATTTTTAAATATTATACATAGGTAAGCTTTTCCACAAGTACGGCGACTTAGCCACATAATATAATAGAATAGAATAGACACGCTTGTTTGCACACAATTGAAAGAAGAACAGTACACAAAAAGAATTAAGAAATACAGAAGTAAGCAAAGGCGGACTTTTCACTGCAAATGATTTCTTCCAGTCAACCTTTCAGGGTAGTCTAATAAACTCAGTTTCAATAAAATTTGATACTTAAAGTACATACTATATACTACGGTTTCTCTACTTCTTATCCACGTTGTTGGTCGCAAGTATGTACTTTAACAGTGAGGTCAGAAGTCCTTCCCGGCCTCACTCAAGCAAGACGGGACATCGGCCGGCGGCGGCAGCGGCGCGGCGGAGGCGCGGCGGCGGCGGCGGCGATCCTTTGAGTGTCTTATTCCTTCGCCTGTTTGCAGTTCGTAAACTAAAGGATTGTTAGATTTCCTTATATAAACTATTAACGTTTGTAGTCTGGCGTAGCTTCGCTTCTTGCTTGCCTCACTGGGCCCGTTTGGTATGCGATGGATAAATGAAATTAATATTAGAAGCTTCATAGCAGGAAAATTAAATTTTTGTCTCTCCTCAGAAGTTATATGGAAGAACAAGGGGCATCGACTAAATCAAATAAAAAGCAGCAAATTTATACATACATACATATCACACACGCTGAATCCCGAAAAACGGGGTAAGCAGAGTAATCAGTGTTGTGCTGCAAGAACTCTGGTAAATTACAGCACAACACCAACCACCACGTTTCGCACAGTATTCGAACAAGATTCAATCGATCAAATTATTATCAAATTTATGTATTTTCTGTTAATCTTACAAACGAACCAAGAATGAAGTCTATCTGCGACGTAAAACTATTATTTTGTGAAGCATGTATGTACAGTACATAATTCAAAATGTTTAGCGAAAATTAGGACATAAAATAAAATAATTAAATTTTAAGATTTCGCTCTTGAAAGACTGCATACTTTGATTCTACCTGCGGTTCTAAAAACGGTTCACGACACGAACAAGTTGCATGCTATCGTCACGTCGGTTTACGTCATCGCTTCCATTATCTCCCGTTGTCTTCGACGCGTAGGTATATCGTTTTTTTGAAGACACATTGGGCGAGGCCCCCTGCACTCTTCCGCGCCCTCTGACCGCCACTCTAATGGCTAGACGTGATGTTAATTGCCGCAGTAGAGATGGCCCGCCAGCTTGGTTATACGAGCTTTTTATAGACCGCTGCTTGTGAGGACGGGGAAATGTTCGTGCAAGTACCTAGTGGAGTTTATGGTTGTGAGTTAGTGCAGTTGGATGCAACGTAATTAGGAACGTTCGCTGGCATGGCAACTACGTAATAAACTCTGAAACGATGCACTTGCAAGCTGCGCTGTAAGCAAAGCCGAAGAGTTCATTAACATTCTGCGACCAGCGCGTTTAGTATGCGTTATGTCTTCCTTAGATCTAAATATACTAATAGAAGTATGAAATGGGAGCATTTCTCTTTACGATTTAATAACACAAAGACAACCTAATAAATAAGGCGGAAAATCTGTAACGACCTAGTATCTATCATCTATGCGCCGCCGCGCCGCCGCCGTCGCGATTCTAGGCGCCGAGCCATTCGTAAGGTGTCCAAGGACGCCCATCGGCATGTTCGCTTATTGTTGAGAACGGTCTTCACTCAGGTACATATCTAGACACATCTAAGGATGGTTATGGGATATTTTTGACTTGTTACATACTATCACAGAAGAATAGAACCGAATCTCTTTTTTAACCGACTTCCAAAAAAGGAGGAGGTTCTCAATTCGTCTGTATGTTTTTTTTTATTTTTTTTTTTATTTTTTTTTTTTTTATTTTTTTGTATGTTTGTTACGCGATTTCTCCGTCAATTGAGGGCCGATTTAGAAAATTCTTTTTTTGTTAGTTAGGTCATACTTCCGAGGTGGTCCCATTTCAATTTTATCGAAATTGGTTGAGTGGTTTTCGTAAAATCAGCATAATACTATAGTGTGTGGTTACCTTCAGCAAAACTTGTGATGTGGTCGTATTCGGCAATTTTTAGTTTGATAAATTAGTATGGTGTGTGGTTACCTTCAGCAAAACTTTTGTGATGTGGACTTATTCAGCAATTTGCAGTCTGACACATATGGCGAATAATTCTGTACCACTTCAATCGATTTCGATTATTCGATTTCGATTATTCTTTTTTATGTAATATTACTAAAAAGAATGAAATAAAAACTGTTTTAAAAAATATTAAACCGATTTCCAAAAAACAAAAAAAAAAAGAACTAAAAAGTATTAAATACTTAATATTTTGAAATTTTCTCTGTCCTGTTGAAATACATGAATCGATATACTAGTGATACATATTCGGACCCTTGTTTCATGAATATTCTAAATTTGAAATTTTTTATCTTTTCCGACCGGCCAGGTGCGCTTAATTTATTATGGTACGAGCAAAGAGTTTGTATTACGTCGGCGACGTAATTCAAACTATTTGGGTACGAGTACCATCGAGCTGGTCTGATGATGGAGACAGAAGGTGGCCATAGGAACTCCTAAACTACACATGATAAACCCATCGTGTTTGGGCTCGTTGCATTTGTCTTCACGAGCAATTTACTTTAGACCTAAGAGATTCTCAACGACGGTATGTTTTCTTTTTTTGCATGTTTGTTACGCGATTACTCCGTCAATTGTGGGCCGATTTTGAAAATTCTTTTTTTTTTTATTTGAAAGGGGATAACCCTGAGGTTGTTGAAGTGAAAACTTCTTTAGCGGCGCTTGGCACTTTTTTAGGTGGGTAAAAAATGTATAATTCGCGACATCGCGTCAGCGTCATTTTTAAAATGAAACCTTAAGTCATTGCATTAAGGGTTAAGTTAGAGTGGCACGGGATCTGCCGGCACTGCCGGAGTGCAACTGTTAAGTAGGGTTCGGTAACACGTTTATGTCTGTCCATTCTACTAAGTTCTGCAAAATGAATGAAGGGTTCCGTAACAAATGCATGTCTGTCTTTTCTACTAAATTTAACATTTATTTCAAAATTAATGTAGGGTTCCGTAACAAATGCATGTCTATCCGTTCTACTAAATTTTACAATTTTCAACCAAGGTCCTCCGACGGTTATTTTATAATAAAAGTAGGGTTCCGTAACACGTTTATGTCTGTCCATTCTACTAAGTTCTGCAAGATGAATGTAGGGTTCCGTAACAAATGCATGTCTGTCCGTTCTACAAAATTTAACATTTATTTCAAAATGAATGTAGGGTTCCGTAACAAATGTATGTCTGTCCGTTCTACAAAATTTTACAATTTTCAACCAAGGCCCTCCGACGGTTATTTATAATAAAAGTAGGGTTCCGTAACAAATGTATGTCTGTCCGTTCTACTAATTTTCTCAATTTTCAACCAAGGTCCTCCGACGGTTATTTTATAATAAAAGTAGGGTTCCGTTACACGTTTATGTCTGTCCATTCTACTAAGTTCTGCAACATCACCTACAACGTCCGTGATGTCAGCCCATAACACCGGGTAAACTAAGAGCCATGTCAGTGCTTCCCCCTTTGATGAGATTTGATTTGTGAAAACACAAACTATTTACATAGCCGTTTCGACCGACGTTTAATTCAGTGCGGTGGTACCAACCCGGGCAGGTTAAACCCTACCACCAAGTAAGATTAGGAGGGAAGGGACTTACAGTTTTACGAGGAATTCGAACCTCGGTCAGCCTCCAACGGTCAGCGGTCACCCATCCAAGTACTGACCACACCCAGCGTTGCTTAACATTCAATAGCGACAGTTGACTGTCTGCACCACTGAGCTATCGAAGCTGACGTGGTCCTATTTTAATTGGGTCAAGATCGGATTGGAAAGCGAGGCGGAATCGCGAGGCCGAAGGCCGAGCGATTCCGCCGAGTACATTAATAGCAAAAAATTACTAAAAAAAACTGTGAAATAAAAAAAAAGTTTTAAAAAACATAAAACCGACTTCCTAAAAAAAGTAAAACTAAAAAACTATTTAAAATAAAAATATAAAAACCGCCTTCAAAAATATATGAAATAAAAACCTAAAAAAAAAACGAACCCTAGAGTTGAAGGCGGTGCTAAAGCAAGCAAAAATGATGCATGAAAGAAAACATGAGTGGATGATAATATCCTTTGTGATTTGTGTAGCCTTTTTAGCACCGCCTTCAACTCTAGGGTTCGTTTTTTTTTTAGGTTTTTATTTCATATATTTTTGAAGGCGGTTTTTATATTTTTATTTTAAATAGTTTTTTAGTTTTACTTTTTTTAGGAAGTCGGTTTTATGTTTTTTAAAACTTTTTTTTTTGCACATATATTCTGTTCTTGTGCCCAAGTTTAACTATGTATCTAAGTTCTGTGTAGCCGTCACGATCAAAGGGATGCACCAACGTGACAACTAGCATCGATAGGAAACGAGTCGTAATGAATGGGCTGATATAAAGCGTGTGGCAGGTGATGTAGGTAGAGTAAGAAAGTTGCCGACCACGTCAGTTTCCATAAACAAAATGTGAAGGTGTCATCTGATCGCTTGTCGTAGAGCGTCGCCTGGTGGAGCTGGTGCTGCCTGAAGATGCCGGGTCGGAGGCGGAGCCGGGCGGGCAGGCCTCCGTCGCACTGTACCCGGAGCCCATGGACGCGGCGCTCACTGCCGTCGTGGTCGCCAACGCCACCTGCGGCGACGACGGACCTGAGGACTTCTGCAGAGAGATGCCGGCCAAGTGAGTTCTGTCCCAAGAAATCTTTACTATTGTCCATTTCCTTTCTCAGCATGCATCTTCTTGTTGGCTTCTTTTGCATAGTATACTTACCAGGACCGGATTGAGTGACAGAGAGGAAGACTCTCAGGAACGTTGAATTTCAATCCCAAATAGATGCCTGTCCGAATTGTACATGTAGGCGAACCTACGCCGTTTATTCGAAATGTTGAAGATGCGGACTGTAGGTGAGTAATGGTTAGAGGAGTAGGGAAAGGTGTCTGCGGTGAGTCCATCACATTTTTTTTATTGCCTTTCTTCTGTTAACCTCAACGTAACATTTAATAAAAACATATAAAGTCCCTTCTCTTATTATGTGATAGGGTTTAACCCGTCCGAATTGGTACCACTGCCTTAATGAATGTCGTTGAGTCTTCGCGCCGTCAGTTCAGTGCCGTGTAGCGGGTACAATGAAAGGGAAGAACTGACTTGGCCCCTAGTTCACCAAGGTGTTATGGGCTGACATCGCGTGTGCGATAGGTGAAGAGACAACAGTCTCTTCGCTCTTTTTTGGAAGAAGGATTATCTGATGCCAGGCCAGAGTAGATAGTACCTACGTACGTACGAATGAACTCCATAATGCCAGCTAAACTGAAATGTTGTGCACGTGGATCAGACGGGGCGTGGCGTGCGGCGTGTGTGAGGACGCAGGCGGCGCGGCGTCGCGACGACATCCGGCGACGCACGCGTTGGACGCCGACCCCGCCACCTGGTGGCAGAGTCCGACGTTGGCGCGCGGCGACCACTACGAACACGTCGACTTCACCGTCACGCTGCAAGATGTGAGTTGCTCTGCGTTGTCCTGCCTGGCTTATTGTTACAGTGTAGGAATTTTATTGTGTGAATTTAGCCCCATCGCTGGAGGATCCTGGCTTTAAAATAAATAAAGAGTATATCTAGAGCTTAGCATAGTTAAGATAGTCAAGAACTCAATCCCACTGCACAGGTAGAAAAAATAGTCCCATTTCATCTCTCCCGCGCGTAAAAGGTCACTAATGGATAACATGTCGTACCTACAAAAAGGGAGACAGGCTAGACACCTCTCACCTTGTCTGGGTCCTTTCAGCGAGTCATGCAACTTGCAGAGTAGGCAAGTCTTCGTGTATTACTTGCAGCTTGATAGTTGTTCTTAGAGGTGGCGCAAAAGTGATCATCCATTGTGATCTGTGATTGTGATATTGCTATAACTTTTTTCTAATAACGATTTTGATCAATGTTGGAGTTATTGCAGCACAGCGCCGATTATTCTACTTACCCCGATTGTCGGAATGCAGAGTGCTTATAAGTACGTGTATAGTAATTCCTTATTATTACTGAATCTGAAACTAATCGCTAGCTTACTATGTAGATATCATAACTATCACAAAAACATTTAGTGACCATGTCACTAAACACACGACAAATTGCCAACGAGGTTACTGCCAGAAGTCAATCCGTTAATACATAACATAACTGAATAGAAATTATTAATAAACTGAATAGGTAGGTTACCTATTAATAGTTTTATGTATTAATATTATATGCGCATAATAATCACACTAAGGAATAATAAATTGTTCACGCTTGTGTGAAAGGATTTATGTTTAATACGAACGAGAGCGGTATTTAGATTCTTTGGTGAGGTCTATAAGACGGTGAGTGAACGATGCCGGCAGCTTGTTATAAGCCCAACTGCCATGTTTGTATATAGAAAATGAAAATAAACAACGCTACTCGGCGCCGTATGAGGCGCGCCAATCGTGCTGCGGGATTCGGGACCGCTACTCTGAGTCGACAGTCGACACTTCAATGAATGTTCCATAACTCCGGCAAATGTGTGCGAATGAGGGAGGACGTTATCCAGTTCATATCGTAATGTTTTCGTTTACGCGGTCATAAGCACACCTGGGCGCGGTCAGTGGATGGATGGGTGACCGCTCGACCGTTGGAGGCTGACCGTGGTTCGGATTCCACGTAAAACTGTAGGTCCCTTCCCTACTTACCTTATTAGGTGGTATGAATTAACCCGCCCGGGTTGTTACCACCTGAATACTACTGAATGAAGTGAATAATATTGAATGAAAGTTGGTTGAAACGGCTATGTAATAAATAGTTCGTGTTTTCAATAAGTTCAGTGTAGCCGACACGACCGAATGGAAGCACTGACATGGCACTTAGTTCACCAAGGTGTTATGGGCTCACATCACGGATGTGTTATGTGATGTAGCCAACCGTGTTCCATAAGAAAATACATACCTACTTATAATATAAAACATGACGGACTCAGATTTTTTTCCGCCGTCGAATTAGTGCACGTGGTCCAACCACGATGGCCATTGGCTACGCGGCGCCATCTTCACAATGCACTGTAATCTCGGCAGGAAGAATTTAATCACCCTTCTGTGCGTGTGTGCTCGATGTATGGTATAGATCCCCGTGCATGGGTGCTGCGCTGCGCTGCACTCCCGCGCACCCACAGAGTGTTGTGTTGATAGATCGATCTGCTCGCGCGCCGCGCGCTCGCCCGACGCCCGCAATGGGTCTGGGCTGGCGTCCGCCCGCCCGCACCCAGTGCACAGATGCAGTTGCATAGGTGCAATTTAGTGCCGCTGCAACGTTTGTTACAGACTTGGCTTTTACCCATTGAGAGTAAAATTTGCTATTTAAATCGTGTTCTCAATTCTATGGTATCAATTTGGCATTATAACCTTTTAGTATTACGGAGAAACTGTCTGAAAAAATTATAGTTACCATCCGTACGATATGTAGTTGTAATTTACATATAATAAATATTTATATGAATAATTTTGAATTTGATTTGAATTAATTGCCATCCCATCAAATTTAACTTGAGAACGTAATAAAATCAATCATTCAGACATACATACAATACAATTAAATCTAGCTCACTCAAGGCGTTGAAATCTTTCAAGTTCAATTAGTTAATCCAATGTTTTTGCAGACGCGCGTGCCTACAATATATTGTATTTTTCTTCTATGACCGTATATAGGCTGTATTTGCCACACACACAAGCGACATAAGCCAGGCTGTCAGGGTAAATGTTTATCGATATATTTGGATTATTGGCATAATATGTCACTTGATTCACGCTACGTGATATCTGCGCTGCGGCCCGCCTTATCTCATATGCTATTTGTTTAGGCAACATGTATCCAGGCTCCCAGGCGAGCGGCCCACACATCAGGACTTAGCTCTGCTTCTATCGCAGCTGTTTGCTTATCTCATATCTACGTAATATACATCTGTAGAAATATTATTTTTATACCTTTATTTTCACATCTTTATCTTACAATATTTATATTAATTTTTTATACATAATAAAAAATATTAACAATATACAAAATTAATATAAACAGTAAAAAACAAAAACGGCATACCGCCGGCGGCGGGAGAAAAACCTCCAAGCACGCCGGCGGGTGCAGGCCGTGGCTACGGAGCTCTCCGAGACGACGCGAGGTAAGCTACGAGCGATAGGTGGTGGTACTAGACACGTAGGCCACCACCACCCCCATCTCGGAGAGCTCCGTATCCGCCGGACTGCACGGCGACATCGTCGCGCAGCTCTTTGAAGTCTTAATCTTCGCGCGCGCGTCGCCTCGTGGTCGCACGCACCACCGGTAGCGGGGGCACTAGACGGGACGTGAAGTCCCGATGACCCCAAGCTGGCCGATGGTGTACGTCGCCCTCGCCGTAGGTGTTGTGGCTCAGCCGACGTCAACGCTCCATCTTCGCCGTCGATGAAATTCACCGGCGGCTTGGAGCTGGGTGGTAGGGTGTGCGTTTGGTGTCCAAGAAGAACGGCGGCTCTCGTGATAGACGACCCGGGCGCGGCGAGGCCGGGCGACGCGTTGAGTGGAGGCAGTGCTCCTGCGGGCGAGCGGTGGCGGCGCGGCGGCGGCGGCGTCGAAGTCGAGCGCGGCGGCGGCGGCCAGCCGTCGCTGCAGAGCCCGCTCTCCATCACGCAGGTCGCGTCCCGGGTGGTCTGCAGCCGCTACTATCACCAGGCATGTCGAGTTGGGTGGAGTCGTGGCGGAGTTTTTATCATTATAGATATTTGTTTAAGTAATGCTTGACAAATGAACTAAGGTGTGTTATTAAATTTTAATTATTTATTTATTTAATTTTAGGTTTCCGTATCCCATACGGAAGCCCATTTATTAATAAATCGTACGCCACCTGTCTGTCTGTCGGTCCTACTGATGTATCTTTGGAACCGTAATAGCTAATCGCCGGTTAACATTTTCACAGAATGTGTTTTATTATCGTGGATATAACAACAAATAATAAAAAATAGAAAAATAAAAAAAAATAAAGGAGTACCCATACAAGAACCTTTTTTTTCAACGTTTTTTTCTCGTGCGGAAACGTCGGTGCGCGAGTCCGTCTCGCACTTGGCCGTTTTTTTTTCTTTTAAAATAACACCACCAAGTAACGTCGCGTCGTCTACATAGCCAGTGGTCAAATTTCACCTGTTGAAACACTCAAACCGAAACAGCGTCCGGCCGCTCTGCCAAGTGTTATTTCAGCGCTCCACAAGCACCGGAAAGCGATACCCGTGCGGTGGCGGCGGCGCGGCGGCGAGAGGACTCCCTCCGCCGCCGCCACTCTCGGCCGCTATGAGGAACCCACTCCGAGTCCAGCACGCTCTTGTTAAAGTTTGTTTAGTGCAGGTAGAGTATCGGTGGAGAGTATGGGGTAAAATACAGGCGTCTCTTAAGCCTGTTTCACACATTGGACAAATAAGTTAAATATTTTAGTATCATCTGTCTTTAATTGCGTAGTTAGTGCGAGAACTAACCAAACTTTTACATACTTACTTTACCTAACTAAAATATTTGCCTTACTACCACTACCATCGTTTGGAGTCGGCTCAGCAGTAGATAATAAAACAGGCCAAGTACGAGTCGGACTCGCGCACTGAGGATTTCGTAACACCGCGTAATAGGCCGGTTTTGACGTGATAACGTCACGTCTTATAAATTGATGAACACCGGCTGCACGCACGAAAAAGTGTCACGTTCCATCTGAGCCTGTGTGTGCAAGCGAGAGCGCGTAACAAGCTATAGAGAGGCACAATCGGCCCAAGCGTCGGCTTGTACACATTTATCTCTCTGGTTCTAAAGTACCAGGGCAGCATAAATTGAAAGGAGGTTACTCGTACCATAATATATTAAGCGCATCTGGCCGGTCGGAAAAGATTTTAAATTTAGAATACCTATTCATGAAACAAGGGTCCGAATATGTATCACAATATCGATTCATGTATTCGTTATCACGTAAAATTATCGTCCGTAAGCCGACTTTACAGACAACAAATTTTTTTTTATATTTTTTGGTTTTACTTTAGAGTTTGCACTATAATCACATCTTTAGATATTTAAAGGGAAGCTTAAATTTGAAGCTTGTATGTACTACCTACCGTTTTTGCGATAGAGAAATAAAAAGAAAACGTTGAAAAAAAAAGTTTAAGCCGTAATAACAAAATATATTCTGTGAAAATTTCAAACGGCTAAGTACCTACGGCTCAATACATACAGCCCTTTAAAGGTAGGACAGACGGCTCAGCAATAGCAACAGAACCCTGAAAAGAGCCTGTTAAACCTTACCATTAATCAACTGATATTTCAATTCATAATCGATTGCATTGGTGAAAACCACATACATTGTTTGAGACGTTCTCGAGTTGTAAGCAACATGTAGGTTGCTTGTCGAACGTGCTCATGTTCGAACTCAGAAAATAACTCGCAGTTCCTTTCAACAAGTTTATCTTCCATAACAAACAAGGTCCGCAGCGACGACGACAGTCGGTAGTTGCTCGTAAAATCTGCGTTGTATAGGTATAATGTATGGGTACTAATTAGGGAGTACTGCGATGACTGCAGCCATATCCTTACACTGTTCAGACGTGTCAGACAGACAGATGTCTACAGAGAGAGAGAGAGAGAGAGAGAGAGAGACAGAGAGTTAATACGATTACATACATACATACATAACGTCACGCCTGTTTCCCGGTAGGGTAGGCAGAGACAACGGATCTCCACGTGCCACGATCCTGTCACACCTCTGCCGTCTCTTCCGCTCTCAGAATATTTTTCATACATGCTCGTCAGTTTCGGGTACTACGCACTTGACCCTTTTTGAGCACATGCCCGATCTGTGCGTGCGTCTAGGGCGACCCTTCCCGTCTCTTCCACACACATTCGCTCCATACATTTCTTTCGTTAGTCTCATATCATCCATTCTTGCAACATGACCGAACCACCATAATTAATACGACAGGATTAATACGATTAGTGATAACAATAATATTGCAGCCTTGTGGACTCTGAGGTGCCCGCCCTACTACAAATACAACCCACACCCAGTTCTCGAAAATGCCTGCATCACGCTCTACTGGGTCCGGTCGATTATCACTTAGCGAATAGATCTGTCATTGTGATATCCGATCGGGAGACGCTGCGCGCACCGCTCGTCGAGATCACGGCACCGTGCATGACGAGAGTCTTGTGAAGGCAGGAAAAGACAAGATGACGAAACACATCGACCTATCTCGTGAGGTTACTTATATGTGGCCGGTTGATTCGATGATCGTTGTGCCCATAGACGTATCTACGCATGGGCTGATAGGAATAACAGCCTCGATCATCATCTTATAGGAGGCTCCCTCCCGCTAGCTAGACGGTTGGACCAATAGACCAGATGCAGAGAAGACGGTCCTGCTCGACACCGCTCGAATTGTCCGGAGATTTCTCTCTTGGGTCCTGCCACCACCACCGCCGCGCCGCCACCACGTGCCGTTGGCAACTCAGCTTTTTTGTTGTATTTATTTATTTATTTATATGATTGTCTTTCATTGGTAGGTAATAGTACGCTAAGGGGAGTATCAGATACTGATCAAGTTCCCCATATAGGTACCTATTATTTTTTTTCGATTTCAAATACCTACCCATGCTATTAAATAATTGTTCAAAGAAACGGTTGGTGCGAAACATCAAATGATCATAAATATTTATAATTATATATTATAAATAATATAATATATAATTATAAATAATATATATCTATAGTAATAGTATATAATACATAAATAATTATATATCTATCTCTTTGACACTAGCTTACTGATAGATCTTCTGTCGCTAAACAATTGGAGTGTAGCCGACCGTTTATATTATCTAAGATGCCGACCAAATGTTGGTGACAACATAAAATATACAATACCGTTTCTATAGGCCTTTGGTCTCATAATGTCTGCTATATCAAAATGTCCACTGTATAAAAATGTCCACTGTATCAGAATATAGTAGGTATTTATTTCCATGGAAGCGTCAATTTGTTTTCATTGCACGTTGCTGGTTAATTTTGCGCGGTAATTTTTGCCAGATCAATAGCAGGAAAATTGTTTTCTCGCGCCATCTGTAGTTGCGTAGCGGAAGGATTTATTCTGCCATATTTTAGAGGAATATTGTTTTACTTCTGTCTCACATTGGTTTTTAAGGAACTTCCCGTAGGACCTAGGTACCATGTCAATGCGTCCCTCCAGTGCGGCTTGGCTAAATAGTGAGGCGAACACACGAATCTCTTGCAGTTTGTGCTGGCTGATTGTGATTAAATTTATTAATTTTCAAAGTTATCACTGCAGTCGGATACCTATGGTGGTATTTCTTTCTAGACATTTTTTTTTTTCGGAATAAGAATTATGTATTCTTTATATTTCACTATAACATAATAAATACATTGTAATTCAATTTAATTACACCAGTGGTTAATTGCTTCTTGTTAATTGCTACTCCTAGGAAATAGCAAATACATTTTTACGCTGCAATTATATTTTCTTCTGACTGGCCGGACGTAAGTGAATAAACAAAATATATACTCTTAAATTAAAACAGTACCTATATCTACACATTTACTACAACGCAAAAGCTCACCTACATGTCGATCCCATACACGATTGCAACAATAATTAATTGTCGTTTTCAATTCAATGTATCGTATCCTATCGGTAATTTCCAGATATCTTTCGATTATAATGCTTCTTTTAGGAGTGACATAAATGTCTTATCTTTTTATCAACTTTCGACAGATACCTACACAGATCCGCTGCCGGCTACGGCTACTATACGTATTCTTAACTCAAACATTTCATGATTTTTACTTATTTGGTCGTTCCCAAATAATTCGCGTGATTTTTAAAGTATAGCGCTATCATTGTTATACATAACGTTTAGTTTGTCCGCAACATAATCCGTAAAACGGACACAATTTATACATACAATGAGATGGGGCGCGTTGATGCTCCAACGTTGAACGTTGAAGTCTGCAACGTTTTGTTGTGACTTTATCTGATCGATTAGTGATACTACTTCTATATTTCGAATTTCTTGGTGGTTCCCTATCTCACGATTTGTATAGCGCGGTTTTCTCAACCGTTCACTTCGAAAGAATGCGGCGCGCACCCTCCGCTCTCCGCCGCCACCGCAATTGCCCGTCAGTACGGAGGAGGCGGAGAGCGGAGGGAGCGCGCCGCATTCTTTCGAAGTGAACGGTTGAGAAAACCGCGCTATACACTGTAAAGTTCACGGCAGCAAATAATTTAGTGTCGAGCTTTAGAAAGAGACAATCCGGTTGAAGTTAGAGTGTCGTCCCTGTCGCACAAAGACATCCGTTCGTGCGACAGGGACGATGATCGCTTTCTAAAGCTCGACACGCATTATAATTTTTTTATTTACACGCTGCCGCCGGGAACTGCACATATATTTCATATATATTATTGGAACTAGCGTTTTGATACGATCAAATAATATAGAAATTGATACAACTAATGATTTGCAATCGAATGAAGCATAATTAAAAGGCAGTGCTTAAAAATGTGTGATAAGATAATGTGTTTGTTTATATTGTAACGTGATAGGTACATAGGTATGTGATAAATTCCACAACGTATGTAGTAAGGTATATACTCGTACACATGCGCGGTTTTCGGGTTTTACTAATCTAGATTCTAAAATAAAAAAAATAAAAAAACTATTTGTCCTCGGCAATTCTTTTTTGACGCCACTTTACATACCACAAGACATGCACTTAACTAGGTTCCTGTCAAAAACTAAAATGCCATCAATCAATCAATACTAATAATAAATCTGTAAGGGATGGTCATGGAGTAAGTTACTTTGTTTTATGAGATACTGCGTTTGTAAACTCTATGTATGATACTTAATAAAAGTAAACTGACGATTTTTACAAATACTAATAATACATCTGTAAGGGATGGTCATGGAGTAAGTTACTTTGTTTTATGAGATACTGCGTTTGTAAACTCTATGTATGATACTTAATAAAAGTAAACTGACGATTTTTACAAATACTAATAATACATCTGTAAGGGATGGTCGTGGAGTAAGTTACTTTGTTTTATGAGATACTGCGTTTGTAAACTCTAGATTTTTACAAATACTAATAATACATCTGTAAGGGATGGTCATGGAGTAAGTTACTTTGTTTTATGAGATACTGCGTTTGTAAACTCTATGTATGATACTTAATAAAAGTAAACTGACGATTTTTACAAATACTAATAATACATCTGTAAGGGATGGTCGTGGAGTAAGTTACTTTGTTTTATGAGATACTGCGTTTGTAAACTCTATGTATGATACTTAAAGTAAACTGACGATTTTTACAAATACTAATAATACATCTGTAAGGGATGGTCATGGAGTAAGTTACTTTGTTTTATGAGATACTGCGTTTGTAAACTCTATGTATGATACTTAATAAAAGTAAACTGACGATTTTTACAAATACTAATAATACATCTGTAAGGGATGGTCATGGAGTAAGTTACTTTGTTTTATGAGATACTGCGTTTGTAAACTCTATGTATGATACTTAATAAAAGTAAACTGACGATTTTTACAAATACTAATAATACATCTGTAAGGGATGGTCGTGGAGTAAGTTACTTTGTTTTATGAGATACTGCGTTTGTAAACTCTATGTATGATACTTAAAGTAAACTGACGATTTTTACAAATACTAATAATACATCTGTAAGGGATGGTCATGGAGTAAGTTACTTTGTTTTATGAGATACTGCGTTTGTAAACTCTATGTATGATACTTAATAAAAGTAAACTGACGATTTTTACAAATACTAATAATACATCTGTAAGGGATGGTCATGGAGTAAGTTACTTTGTTTTATGAGATACTGCGTTTGTAAACTCTATGTATGATACTTAATAAAAGTAAACTGACGATTTTTACAAATACTAATAATACATCTGTAAGGGATGGTCATGGAGTAAGTTACTTTGTTTTATGAGATACTGCGTTTGTAAACTCTATGTATGATACTTAATAAAAGTAAACTGACGATTTTTACAAATACTAATAATACATCTGTAAGGGATGGTCATGGAGTAAGTTACTTTGTTTTATGAGATACTGCGTTTGTAAACTCTATGTATGATACTTAATAAAAGTAAACTGACGATTTTTACAAATACTAATAATACATCTGTAAGGGATGGTCGTGGAGTAAGTTACTTTGTTTTATGAGATACTGCGTTTGTAAACTCTATGTATGATACTTAATAAAAGTAAACTGACGATTTTTACAAATACTAATAATACATCTGTAAGGGATGGTCATGGAGTAAGTTACTTTGTTTTATGAGATACTGCGTTTGTAAACTCTATGTATGATACTTAATAAAAGTAAACTGACGATTTTTACAAATACTAATAATACATCTGTAAGGGATGGTCATGGAGTAAGTTACTTTGTTTTATGAGATACTGCGTTTGTAAACTCTATGTATGATACTTAATAAAAGTAAACTGACGATTTTTACAAATACTAATAATACATCTGTAAGGGATGGTCATGGAGTAAGTTACTTTGTTTTATGAGATACTGCGTTTGTAAACTCTATGTATGATACTTAATAAAAGTAAACTGACGATTTTTACAAATACTAATAATACATCTGTAAGGGATGGTCATGGAGTAAGTTACTTTGTTTTATGAGATACTGCGTTTGTAAACTCTATGTATGATACTTAATAAAAGTAAACTGACGATTTTTACAAATACTAATAATACATCTGTAAGGGATGGTCATGGAGTAAGTTACTTTGTTTTATGAGATACTGCGTTTGTAAACTCTATGTATGATACTTAATAAAAGTAAACTGACGATTTTTACAAATACTAATAATACATCTGTAAGGGATGGTCATGGAGTAAGTTACTTTGTTTTATGAGATACTGCGTTTGTAAACTCTATGTATGATACTTAATAAAAGTAAACTGACGATTTTTACAAATACTAATAATACATCTGTAAGGGATGGTCATGGAGTAAGTTACTTTGTTTTATGAGATACTGCGTTTGTAAACTCTATGTATGATACTTAATAAAAGTAAACTGACGATTTTTACAAATACTAATAATACATCTGTAAGGGATGGTCGTGGAGTAAGTTACTTTGTTTTATGAGATACTGCGTTTGTAAACTCTATGTATGATACTTAAAGTAAACTGACGATTTTTACAAATACTAATAATACATCTGTAAGGGATGGTCATGGAGTAAGTTACTTTGTTTTATGAGATACTGCGTTTGTAAACTCTATGTATGATACTTAATAAAAGTAAACTGACGATTTTTACAAATACTAATAATACATCTGTAAGGGATGGTCATGGAGTAAGTTACTTTGTTTTATGAGATACTGCGTTTGTAAACTCTATGTATGATACTTAATAAAAGTAAACTGACGATTTTTACAAATACTAATAATACATCTGTAAGGGATGGTCGTGGAGTAAGTTACTTTGTTTTATGAGATACTGCGTTTGTAAACTCTATGTATGATACTTAAAGTAAACTGACGATTTTTACAAATACTAATAATACATCTGTAAGGGATGGTCATGGAGTAAGTTACTTTGTTTTATGAGATACTGCGTTTGTAAACTCTATGTATGATACTTAATAAAAGTAAACTGACGATTTTTACAAATACTAATAATACATCTGTAAGGGATGGTCATGGAGTAAGTTACTTTGTTTTATGAGATACTGCGTTTGTAAACTCTATGTATGATACTTAATAAAAGTAAACTGACGATTTTTACAAATACTAATAATACATCTGTAAGGGATGGTCATGGAGTAAGTTACTTTGTTTTATGAGATACTGCGTTTGTAAACTCTATGTATGATACTTAATAAAAGTAAACTGACGATTTTTACAAATACTAATAATACATCTGTAAGGGATGGTCATGGAGTAAGTTACTTTGTTTTATGAGATACTGCGTTTGTAAACTCTATGTATGATACTTAATAAAAGTAAACTGACGATTTTTACAAATACTAATAATACATCTGTAAGGGATGGTCGTGGAGTAAGTTACTTTGTTTTATGAGATACTGCGTTTGTAAACTCTATGTATGATACTTAATAAAAGTAAACTGACGATTTTTACAAATACTAATAATACATCTGTAAGGGATGGTCATGGAGTAAGTTACTTTGTTTTATGAGATACTGCGTTTGTAAACTCTATGTATGATACTTAATAAAAGTAAACTGACGATTTTTACAAATACTAATAATACATCTGTAAGGGATGGTCATGGAGTAAGTTACTTTGTTTTATGAGATACTGCGTTTGTAAACTCTATGTATGATACTTAATAAAAGTAAACTGACGATTTTTACAAATACTAATAATACATCTGTAAGGGATGGTCATGGAGTAAGTTACTTTGTTTTATGAGATACTGCGTTTGTAAACTCTATGTATGATACTTAATAAAAGTAAACTGACGATTTTTACAAATACTAATAATACATCTGTAAGGGATGGTCATGGAGTAAGTTACTTTGTTTTATGAGATACTGCGTTTGTAAACTCTATGTATGATACTTAATAAAAGTAAACTGACGATTTTTACAAATACTAATAATACATCTGTAAGGGATGGTCATGGAGTAAGTTACTTTGTTTTATGAGATACTGCGTTTGTAAACTCTATGTATGATACTAAAACAAAATTGACGATTTTTAGGAATCTTTTCTGTATATATGTATGTATTGTTCCTCCATAACTCTGAAGCCGGTCATTCGAATTGGATGAAACTTAGTACCTACAAGCACATTTGAATATACGTGTCACAGGATTGGCTAAATACAATTAAATTTCGGCTACGCTAAGATGTGGCTGTCATACAAACCGAATTATTCCGCGCGCCGAAATAAACATACGGTAGCGGGCTTACTTTTCTTCTTTTTAAATACGAATTTCACGCGAGCGAAGCCACGTGCAAAAGCTAGTAGATAATAAAATGCTGAGTGCCTTTCTAGTAAATTGTATAAGTACATAGTACATAGGTCTGTACTTTGGGAGCGTCGATCAAAACGTCAGCAGCTTCTAATGAGCCGTCGCCAGCTGCACTCCGAGGGCGTGGCGTGACGCTTCAGGAAGTGATGGCACATTACAGGCCGCGCTCAATCAACAACCAACGACTGAACATCATTATGAGAGTCTGAGATCGTTGTGTAACAAGCATTAACGAGCATTCATAGTACGTCATACAATTTGTATGTCATGAGGATCACTGAACTAGGAACTAGGACGTCCACCAGACTGCTCAACGTAGTGTGTAACTATTGATTTATAGGAATACTATATGATAGATATGTATACGAGATGTATATTGTACAGTGTGGTGCCGGTAGGTACTTTAAAAGAATAGCCCCACTGCATCTCTCCCCGTGTATGTCGCAAAAGGCGACTAAGGGATATTATGACTCCCTTCTTATATTACTAGGCGGTAGGGTTTAACCTGCCCGGGTTGGTACCACCGCAGTGAATGAAAGGTCGGTCGAAACGACTATGTAAATAGTTTGTGTTTTTCGTCCAGTTCAGTGTAGCCGGCACGACCGAAGGGAAGCACGAACGTGGCACCAATTACACCCGGTGTTATGGGCTGACATCACGGATGTTGTAGATTTTGTACCTAACCGTGTCAGTTTCCATAAAAAAAAAATGAGCAGTCGCTGTACGAAAATATACGAATGTGGTCGTAAAAAACCCTCGAAGCACAGAGCACCTTGACATTATGTCAAAGTATTGTAAGTCCTTATGAGACTATTATACCTATGTAGTTTTTATAGCGAACCTGGCACCGTGGCTGTGCCCGAGAAGTCCGTCGGTCAATCAGTCGCAGCCAATAACACCACTCGCGAAACCACGCTCAGTATGGTGCCATACGAGCGACAAGGCTGACAAGAAGGTTATTGTCGACCTTTTGAAGACCACTACCTAGATTATAGGGAACACGCTACGTTACGAGGTGATTTCTAAAACATTTGGTTTTTTAAAGTTGGATTACTACGACATATGGATGTCCCAAGATGCAGGTATGTAATTTTAATTTAAAAATATATTTTTATAAAATTATAGCTGTGCCCGCGGCTCCGCCCGCTCTCATATTTGACTTCTCTGCTAACCTCACAAGCCATTTAGCGTGATAATATTATAAATTTAAATCGGTTGAGTGGTTCTCGAGTTATAAGCGTACAGACAGACATACAGACAGACAGAAAGCAGACGTTGGATTTTATTAAAGGTAAGGATGGTAAATGGTCCGTCAATCTTCGTGATCTCGTCGGATGTGATAACAGGAATATTGTATGTAATGTTTCATAAGTATTTCTATGTAAACCGGTTTCGTTGACTGGTGACTGGTAACGTGGCCTATGTTCTTCCGGTTTACAGGATAGCCAACCCTCAGCAGGTCGATTGTGTAGCTTTCGAGTTGTTCTCACGGTGACCGGCAGCACGCGGTCTGGCGCCGCCGCCGCGCCGCCGCGGCCGGCCGCCCATTACGACACATGATTTACGTATCGCTCGCGCTCCGTCACCCTGTAATAAGTAAATTCAATGTTTTTCACTGTCCCAGCGGTTACACAACGCGATTCCTCTCGTCCGCTGCCGCCCGCGCCCGCGCCCGCGCCCGCGCCCGCGCCCGCGCCCGCGCCCGCCGAACATGTCATATTTCACAGCGGTGTGGAGTAATCGCTTTTTAAAGGGTAACGGACTCTTCAATCGAGCGCGACCACCGCACCGCGGCTGCCCCTCCCCCGCGCCTCCCCCGCGCCTCCCCTGCAGCCTGCACCGTGCACGTATCCGCCGCCTCCGCCGCCGCACCGCCTCCGGTGATGGAGTGTCTCAGCACATTTACGGCGGTAAAGCGAAAGAACTTTTGATTTAACGCCGTTACTCTATAATTTATCGCCTCTTAATGGCGTCGTGAAATCGTTTTAAGTTGACGTGTTACTTTGTACTCGCAGAAAATTCGCAAAATTAACGGCTCGCTTGTCCTACGACTACGACGGACACCTAGCTAGACGGACGTGTTAAATTATACATACATACATACCACACGCTGTATCTCGACAATTGGCGTAAGTAGAGTAATCGGAGTTGTGCTGCAGATACTCTTGTAAATTACAGCAAAACATCGACCACCACGTTTAACAAAATATTCGGACAAGATAACTATCAAGCAGCAAGTAGGCACGAAGACCCACTCGCTGCATGACTCGGTGGAAGGGCCCTTCCAAGGTGATAGGTGGCTGCCTTGTCGCCCTTTAGCACGAAACCTTGTCCATGGTTTTGTTTATTTTCTTGTTGGAGGCGCAGTTACTTTTGAAATGTTAGTAATTACTTTAGGTTAATTTTATCAGGAGACCTTTTTAGTGCGTAGGCGGACCTCGACGAAATTACTGATTACGCCTCCGACAGTTTTGTCTAGTACAAAAGGCCTTATCACCGATTGGCCAATAAATCTTGCGGCGTCGAAGTCGCTAAAAGTGCGGCTCGGCCGAGAGCCTCGTCGACAACAACACGGAAACTCAATCTGCCGCCAGGAGCGGAGCGGAGGCGCGGGCGCAGGTAACTGCCTACAATAAAGTAGCCGTGTGATTTATCGGCGAGGCGAGGGCTATCGGCAGCCCTATCTCCATCCGCTTAAAAGCCTTCGGCGAATTAGCGTCCGACCCTTCACGCGGCGACCTCCCGGGATATCTTCATGTTTGTACCTCTCCTCACGCGCCGCCATTATTTTCTTTATTTTGTTAGCATTTGTTATGTATACAAAGTCGGCTCGTCACTATGTCTAATGCTCGCTATGGTAGAGCTAATGTAGAGCTTTATTCAAGATCGGAGTGCGTGTTTGTGAGTGTGCGTGCTTGAATGGCAATGTTATCTTTATAGACGCAAAAGTTTAGGAATGTGACTTGCGTCTAACTCTTTTTTACCCGACTAAAAATAACTTTTTTTTAATTTTTTTTTTATGGATACTGACACGGTTGGCTACATCACCTACAACATCCGTGATGTCAGCCTATAACACCGGGTGAACTAAAGTAAAACCTCAAGATAAGAGTAGACCTCAACTGATCCTGAAGCTCTTAGTGAAGAGACCATTGGCAATATTATGTCTCATTCTTACCGTTTTATAATTTTTTTTATGGAGGTTTTATAATTTTTTTCCAAGATTGCTTAAATCCAAGCAATCTTGGCGGCGGGCGACCTAGGCTCGGAGTGCTCGGGGTCTGTCAGCAACAAGGCGCGCCCGCCCGCCCCGCCGCCCCGCCGCCGCCGCCGCCCGCCCTGACCGGCCGCCCGCCCTACGGTTCTTTTGTGGCGAAGGATTCAATTGGTAGATAAATTGGTGTAGTAAACGAAGACTCCAATGCATAGACATGATGATTTATGGTGAAAGAATACATATATATATATTTTTATGTTAACTGACGCGGTTGGCTACATCACCTACAACATTCGTGATGTCAGCCTATAACACCGGGTGTAGAAGGTGCCATGTCAGTGCTTCCCTTCATTTCATGTCGGCTACACTGTACTGGACGAAAAACACGAACTATTTACATAGCCTTTTCGACCAACCCGGGCGGGATAAACCCTACCACCTAGTAAGAAGGGAAGGGAAGAAGTTTAACATTAGTTAGCTAAAGGTCTAAAAAATATATTCCAAAAGTGCTTAAATTTCTATAAGGACTTGAAACAAATGTTTAACTTAGATGGTAAATCGAAGTCAATATTTTATCTTTAATTCGTTACCCGAACTGTGCCTGAACCTGAGGCCTGAACTAAAAATAAAAGGAAAAGCATAATCCCACAAGACAATATTAGAATGTTTTTAACAATAAATAAGTAGGTACTACCAAATCAACTTAAACTACAAACTAATGACTATCCAGACTTCTGCCTGCAGAACAATATTGCGAAGCCGTGTGGAACATTGCAGACCGACATCCAGGACTCTGCTGGTGGCCTCTCAAATCAACTCGTCGCACCAATCGCAGCCCACAGGTCGCTCACAAGTCACAGGGCACACCAACCGAATGTGTGCGAATTTGCGTGACCTTGAACCGGTACGACAGGGCGGGGCTATGCAGTTCAGTTCAGTTGAGGCGATTAGGTTCCATGTCGTGCACAATCACGGATTCTAATCCGTGTCTCAAGGGGCCTGCAGGCCGCGTTATTGAAAATACAAACCGCACACGACATGTCAGACTGCTCAGTGGTTGTCTTCTGCAGGCCGACCCATCAGGAATAGATGCACCGTTAAGAAACCAAAAAAATGTCCGCATAGTATTTGCGTTGTCTTTGTTCTTGATGTTTTCCATTTGAGTTTTGCGTTGCAACGCAAATTCTTCACGATGACCGATGACGGGTTTTTCCATTGGTTGCAAAGTTATACAATCTGGATACGACTGGTTATTGATTTTGATATTGCACAAAAGGAAAGAACTTTAATTTAGCTATGTACTATGATCACGTAGGCCAACGCCGCAGCGCGCGCATCGCGTCCCGCAATATAACATTTAGCAACACTTGAATCATTATCAGGCAGGTGTTTCTCGTTGAGATAACTTATCGACAGTCATAGGGCGAATTTGAGGTGATTCACAGAGTTGTTTGCACATGCATGACGCACTAATTACTCAAGGACATCCCCAAATTTTAACGATTCAACAGTAACTATGTACAGTACGCGGAAATAAATAATGTACATCGGGCTTTAGAAAGAGACAATCCGGTAGTAGAGCGTCGTCTCTGTCGCACTAACTCGCACGTCTCTGTGCGACAGAGACGACGCTCTACAACCGGCCTGTCTCTTTCTAAAGCGCGATGTATCTACATAATTTACTGCCGCGCACTGTACATACGCTACTGCCAACAAATAATACAAGGTAATTCCGAGCATGAAATGTCATAAGTACGATCAAAGGGTGTAGCCAGGTCTAGCCTTGCTGATATAATGGTTTTACAGTCTGGTTGATATGAGGGGCATTAGCCATCAACTTTAAAAGTGACCGCCTGACTCTATTTTCAGCTAACTTCACAACCAGATTTTTTTTATTGATCTATAAAAATTCTCTACAAGTAGAACTATCCTTTCCGATTATACCTACAACCAATGAAAAATCCTTAATTTAAACATGTATATACAATTATTTAAACTAATAGGCACAAAATAAGATGAAATAACTATAAATAAAAATAATCCTCCATCGTCGGCGAAATTGGCATTGTGCCGATGACGGAGGCAGCGTTCCCCCTCTGAATGGCTATAGGCTGATCTTCTGCCTAAGGAAGCTTGGCGCGCGGATGTCCCCTGACGCCTCCGTGAGCAGTTTACCAAGCTCTTTAACAAGCAATTGATTATATAGTAAACATAAATATATTATATATTAATAATACAATTGGATTTTCCGATATGGGATTAGTGAAATGTATGAAAACTAACGAATGGATATCTCATGTAGCGTCTCCCGTGCCTTATCTCACCACTATACCATAGAATAGAAAAGAGTACTCCGTACAGAAGCTTCTCTGTACAAACACTCACAAAGAAATAGCTACTCTGCGACGACGCGATAAAGTACAAATTGACTCGCACAGAGCTGCATGCCTAACCACGATAGCCACCTACATTTCGCTTCTCTTTCTGTCGCGTAACTCTATCTCGAAAGCGCGCCGTTCAGCGCATGTAAGGGCTGTGTCTTTGGGCTGTCTTTTTGTGAGGAATAAAATAAAGATGATACCTACCAACGATATGATATTTAGCTACGGCAAATTTATGCGAACAAATTCATGCATGCGTTAGCGTTACAATTAGTTTCTCACATGGAAGCGTGCAACCTTTCAGTGATAGTTGTGTTTGATCAATAAATTTAATTATCATCTACAATGTACCTATTCTTTTATTGGTGTTTTTATTGTATAAAAACCCACATTGAGACAGAGAACGAATGAAGGTTCTATTTCTATCCTTATACGAATTAGGCCATACCTACATACCATGCTGTTCGGCGTCATCTAACTAATGTTATTAGCAATATGATAATATTATTTTAAATCTATGACCTCCTACTAATATGAATAAATAAATTAATTAGAAATAAATCAAAATGTTGCACAATAATGACGTGATTTCGACATTTCTAAATTCGAAACGAAACGTAGTAGATGCGCGGTGGCGCACGCTCGCTCTGGCTGGATAGCGACAGCCCACTGTTAACTTGTACATTAACCGGTACGCCAAGCGGTAGGCATTTAACGCGCGACCTTGAGCGAGTGACGAAGGCCTGACTATACTATCTATCACTAACGGCTCACCCAGTGACTATAATATATAAACACTGGTCTTGTTCGTCGATAAAGGTGATATGATAACCGACAAGTACCTACTGTATTGGCATTCAATAAAATTTGTGGATCGAACGCTCCTGTGCTGACACAACTGTGCGCTTGTTGCTCCGACTTTATCGAGACTCCTTGTTGGTACAGTGTCAACAATCTCGTCTTATGAAGGTAGCTCCAAATGACTCATCGCCTTTTCCCTGCCGACAGCCGCTCGCTATTACAAAGCGGCAAACAGTGGTTTACTTTATAATTTCTTCACAAAACGTACAAAGTATGTAAGACTGAAGTAAGTATATAAGAATATTTTAAATATTTATTTTGATTTTAAATGAAGGGTTTGATATTGTTGTTAATTTCGTTTAATTTCTATAGTTTTAATTTATTTTATTGTTGCCTAGATAAGCGCACAACAAATGTCTACATATTACTGTCCACAGCTGCCTCTGCGAGACAGATATTTCTAGTGCAGAGCATATGTTTGAAAAAAATGTGTGTTTTTAAAAATAAATCAATAAAAGGTAAGCTTCGACATGGCACCTAGCTCACCAAAGTATTATGAGCTGACATCACGGATGTTGTAGGTGATGTAGCCAACAGTGTCAGTTTCCATAAAAAAAATTGGTTGTCTGTAAAGTCGGTTTACGGACGATAGTTTTACGTGATAACGTCATAAAGAAACACAGCTATAAGAATTACCGTATTTTTTCGTACGACACCCCTATCGCTGCCGTACGCCGTACATTTGTCGATTTCTAGCCTCGATTACTGTACGATACGGCAATTACCGTGCGTTTGGCAACACTGCCGCTACATTTGTCGATTTCTAGCCTCGATTACCGTACGATACGGCAATTACCGTACGTTTGGCAACACTGCCGCTTGGGCCGATTGTGCCTCTCTATCGCTTGTTACGCGCTCTCGCTTGCACACACAGGCTCAGATGGAACGTGACACTTTTTCGTGCGTGCAGCCGGTGTTCATCAATTTATAAGACGTTATCACGCCAAAAAAACAGTAATTGAGTTCTCAGACTCGCCTACTTCGCACGAGGGACTTAAAAAATTTATGATCACATTCACAGCTTCATGATCACCTCCCATGTAATAACGCGAAGGTAAGTATGAGCGTTCCAAGGACAGAACTTTCACTACATTAATTTATAGTACCCGCCCCGCCTTGCCCTCCCGAACTACCAGAGTGCCCGGTCAAGCTCGCGGTTACAGCATCGGCACACCTTTATTTGGGTAACGAAGGCGAAGTAAATGCCACGTCATATTTCTTACTTTCATTACGAGCGCACGCAATCCGCCCTTCATTTATAAATACTGATATTAGCGGCACACATGCAGGCGAAACACTTCTACCAATGCTTCGACGCGACGGAAGCGTTCTTCCACGTAAATGTTCGTGATGAACGAACTAATGACGAACATTATTCAGATAAAGCGTAAATATGAGAGAACCTGTGTTTATTTTAATCATTTTAGGGTTTCGTACCTCAAAAGAGGAAAAATGTAACCCTTATAGGGCAACTCTCGTGTATGCTTGTCTATCTGTATGTCCATCTGTCATAGGTAGCCTATGTTCTCAGAATCTATTGGACGAAAAAAGTTGAAACATTTTGATGATCCTATCACGGACGTATCGTAAATTAACGATTAGATTTTGGTGGTAAATTTTTCGGGAAAAATTAGAAAGTTATTTTTTTTTTCAAGTGCATCATGTGAAATGACATAATATCAATGGAAAGGGCTCGTTATAAGGAATACAAATATTTATTTTTTTAATTGAAAATTATATTTAAAAAAACCGAATAGTTTAAGAGATATGTATCAAAGAATATATACAAAAATCTGATGTCTAAAATAAAAAATAAAAAATAGGAATATAGGGTCTCTCTTACTTACAGGAAAACCTAAGAAAGTTTTAAGTTCTCACGGAATACGGAATGGTACGGAACCCTCTCCACGCAAAACGCACTTGACCGCTTTTTATTTAGTGTTCAGTACCTAAATTGAAAAAAAAAAACAAAAATCTAAATACTTAGCTACCTACTCATTATATTTGTTATGGACTTGGCAAACAACATTATGGCTAACTCGACTCGAGTAAGGGACGGCACTGGAAATGAAAATCGATTTTGGATCAACATGCTTGCGAATACCCAAATAAAGAAAAATATTGTTGATAATCTAAAATTGATTGACGGGCTCGACCGATCCACTTCACGACGACGGGCGCAGATCGGAGAAGGCTGGCGTTGTTGGTGGAGCGACCGCGAGGGAAACGAGATGCTCCGCCGCGTCGCCGCATAATGAGTTGAAACCACTTTCCTCTCAATGCGGAGGTGTCTTAATAACGGCATGCGGTTAGTAATTGAAGCACAGCCCGATCCCAACGCGACGTGTAGCTCCACCGCTGTTCATCAGGCAAAGAGCCCAGAGCACAAGAAAGACGCACAGTGGAGCTTGATCCAAGCGTCGCAAGTTTTGGTTAACATCAGCGTAATTGATGAAGGCGTGATGGAAGCCGAAGTTCGTCCAGGAGGAATTTCATCAGTAGAAATAATTGTGACGACGTGAAAATACCGGAACGTTGGAAAAACTTATGAGCTGCAAACCGGTGACCACTGTCTTTGCAGACGAAATAAGGTGCAATAGTATGTGACCCTGCATGTGTTTAGGTATTGATTGTGAAAAGAAGTAGGCAATTTTTAGGGTGGCCAAGCCAGCCATGTATTCCGAGATGTTCTCAGTGGGTGATGCCTGCGTGTGCCTCGTAGCCGGACCGAAGTCGGTGAGATTCAATTTAAAGATAAGCTGATGGATGGGCGTTATCGCTTTGGATGCGGTATCGCGGGCCCACTACGCTCCGCCTCTATTCAAAACAACTACCGATACGGGATTCTTTCATCACACATTATAACATGCTGATTTCTTTCAAGTAAAATTTTCGAATTAAACTTATTAGAAGCATCTCTGCTGATCGGGTTGTTCCTGATATTGTTGATTTAGCAACTACGTATTCAGAACGTTCCCTTATAACGTTATTTAATGAAATGTCCAATACTGATTACTCAAGTCAAATAACAAGTCAGATCAATTATTGTGTCGTATTTTTCTTCTTGTCTGTAAAAGTCTTGAAAGATCCCGCTTTTTCAGAATTACAATGTGAAGAAACGATTTTCTAGAGAGAGGTCTTTTACTGAAATTTGAATTACCTATGGCAAATTAACTCGGCGCATTCCTACGCCTCTGGAGATGACATGAAAGCGTAATGAATGATTGAAGCACGAGAGTAAATTGAAGGAAGGAAAATTATTTCATAAATTATTTTCCTACCTGGGTTTTGGATAAATAAGGACAGCAAATGTTGAAGCATTTGTTCATTTGTAATAGAAATATGTCTAGACATTAATTATATTATGAAGTAAATTTAATTGCTAACTTTAACAGTATGTATAACTTTTAAATTCCAACTAAGTAGAATTTAATGTTACGTAAGTATTGTCAAATGGTCAAACCGGCACTCTTCACTTGTCTTTCGAACACAATGTGGCTCACACTGACGTGACTTAACACTTTTGCTAGAAGCTCACTTTGTTATGAGTTCAAAACCAAGTTCACTAGACCTCAGTCAGTAGTGTCACTGGGGAGCGAGTACTGCGGCGGAGGCGGCGGAGGTTGCGACGGGGGGTGCGCTCCTCATGAAACCCGGGGCCGCCTCGGGGTCCGCTATGGCGAGCATGGAGACGACGGCGACCAGCCCCACCACGATGCCGGCGAGCACGGCCACCGCGATCAGCAGCGTGCGCTCCAGCCGCGACCAGCGAGCGCACGAGCAGTACTGCTCACGGATCACCCTGTCCACAACATCAGACAGAGTCAGCTTGCATATCCTAATTAGTTTGCAGCTCACCCCGCTGCCCCATACATATTGTATGTAACTCAAGTACAAATGTAGATCCATTCGATATGGGATAAACATTTCTACGCACCGTCGACTTTGGGAAATAAGCGTAAGCTGTTTTTTTTTTCAATCTGAACTTACATAGCTACTGTGTGAGTGCTGCCTATATATCACGTGCGTTGGGCGTGTGACAAGACCAGAACAAATTAGACTGTTCGGTTATATTATGTTAGACTCTGGGTCTATGGAGAAGCAGAAGCAGATAAATACCCAGTTTGCTGAACACCACCGACGTGAAGATTGACCGCTCCGGGCACGGAGTTGACGCTGCCGACGTAGGCGGGGTTGACGAACCCTTGCGACGACGGCGGGCGCACCTTGCGCGGCGTCGTCGGCGACGATGCCATGTCGCGCGACAGTCCGGACGAGCGACGCGAAGCCGGCTTCGAGCGCGGCCTCGGAGTCTCTTCCTCCACGAAGGAGGTGGCAGGCGGCGCGCTCCGCTTGCGGTCCCGCTCCTCCTCTATCGGCTGCGGCAACTGCACGCTCCTGCGGTGCCCTCGCGTCTGCGCGTGGATGTGCGCCTTAGACATGGTTCACTTCACCACCGGACACTCGCGCTCATGTTCAACTCGTCCCCCGGCTCCCGGCTCGGTCGAGCTGCTGACGGCCCTGTTGAGCTCGCGGAACCTCCGAGGCACCGAGGCGACATTCGCATTACGCGAAGTTGCGACGCTCACTGTCGCAGTACCGGTTGCGTCGCTGATGCGATAAGCTGATAGTCTCTTATCGTTCCGTAGCTCACGAAATCATATCTAGGACGCATGCGGAGACCTGTGCACCCGCGCGTCGACAATCGCAGCCTAACAACTATAGGGATATGATACGTCGTTGCATCCACTACCAAAATAAAGGACGTCCGTCGTTTTCGAAGCGTCTCAGGCATGTCACGAACTGTGATCGCTGTCGCCGAACTCGTCCAATTTGCAAATCGATGTGCCATGGGTGCGCCGCGCCGGGCGCATCGGGAGCGGAGAGGAATGTGCGCGCTGGAGGGCGCTCATTAGTGTCGCCGTAGAAGGGCTCGGGTAATGAGCGGGACGAGCTGCCGTATGTGGCGAGATAGCATCTGCCGCTCCGCTGCGCCGGCCCATATCGGGAGAACAATGGAACGTCGCGCTAAGCGCCGTGTGAACGCGCCATGAGTCACGCGCCGGCTGGGGAAGCCGCCCAAACCCCACTAGCCACTAGCCTAGCGCCACCTATGTCCGAGTAGAGAGTTTGTTACTTACGATACGACTACGTGCATACGGCAATCAATTATTTAAGCGTCGAACTTCATGACCTTTAAGCTGGTGCTGCTGCACTGCACTGCAATCGTCAGCCGTGAATTCTTCCCCTATTCATCTTGAAATCTATCTTACTGTACTGCTGCCTTGCTTCACTATTATTATTAAGTTTTTCTCGTAATACCTACAGCCTCAACTAAAATTAACTATACCAGTCATCATGAAATAGCCTCGCTGGAGATGAAGTGCCGTCGCCTAGCGGACATCAACGAAACCACTGCCAGCGATCGATCCATCCCAAGCTAGGTCGAAGTTACGCTACTCGCCGCTAGATGGCAATACATTTCGTTATGTTTTATCCCAGGAGATGGAGCTAATGTACGTGATCGTGAAGGTGGGACCTTCGTCGCGACCTGCCGCCTGGGCGCTAGAGGTGTCCACGTCGGAAGACTCCTCGGATGATGATGGATGGCGCTTGATTCGAGCGTTCGGCGACAGGGAGCGCTGCGAGCGGCTGTGGGGGCTGCGACCGGAGCGGCCTTCGCGCGCTGCCAAGCAGCGTAACGCGCGCCGACCGCGGCGAAGACGTCGGCGGGGGGCGGAGCACCCGTATTGCTCGACGCAGTTCGCCAGCCCGAAGCCGCTCGAAAATGGAGAGGTCGGTTCCTCATCATACCGCCAATCAATGTTTCGTATACGTAAATCATAGAGTTATTCCACCAAATTGTATCTATACGAAATTATTGAAAACTAATAATAATTTAGCTATTAATAATTCAATAATGATGATGTGTGAAGGAAGTTGCAATTGTACATACATAAACCAGTCCATAAAAGAGTGTATTCATTTATTAGGAGAAAAACAAAATATGCTCGGTGAGGTACGAAAGAGTAGGTCCAAGATTTATAATGTTTTCCCAAGTAAACTGTGCAGTACCCTTATCACGAGATTTAACCTACACCGCGTACTACGCTACGCCGTGTTCTACGCATCATTTTGTTAGATTTGCTAGTGATAGATTTGCGAACTTCGTTTCTCCATACAAAATGATGCGGAGAACACGGCGTAGCGTAGTACGCGGTGTTAGGTTAAATCTTGTGATAAGGGTACAGTACCCTAGCTCACGAGATTTAACCTACTACGCTACGCTACGCTACGCCGCCGTGCTCTCCGCTTCATTTTGTATGGAGAAACGAAGCAGCGCCTCTAGTGATATATTTGCGAACTTCGTTTCTCCATACAAAATGATGCGGAGAACACGGCGTAGCGTAGTACGCGGTGTAGGTTAAATCTCGTGATAAGGGTGCAGGTCCAAAACGACACATGTACACAATGACTACAGATGCACGTGTCGACGGGAGCGGGCGGGGTGCGGGCGCGGCGCGTGCGGCTGTCGCTGCGCGCGCTGCACGCGGGCGCGCCGGAGCGCCGCTACTACACCGTGCGCGCGCTCACGCTCGCCGCGCGCTGTGTCTGCCACGGACACGCCGACTCCTGCGCCATCGTGGACGGGGTACGTACGAGTAGAGTGCGCTGGCTGGTTGACCACCCAAACACTATTTACCAAAAAGGAACATAGACGTTCGGTGGGAGACTTACTTTTTACCGGAACAAAGACTGAAGAGGTGGCCAATTTTCACTTGACTATTCGGCAGACCACTTCCACCACCACCACGTAGTATTATGTAGAGTGTTTTCATTTTACGAAGGCATGGGGGGTACGAGGTAGGAAGTGGTGCGAGAGGCGACCGCGCGGAGCTTAGCCAGTAGAACGAACTCGGTGCCCGTCGTCGGTACAGACGTTCTACCCGTCGTCTCCGCGTCGCGTCGCTCCGTCGAACCGAGTCGTTCCCTACTGAGCACCGCGAGGTGGTCACCACCTCCTACCTCATAGCCCTCGGGCCTTGGTAAAATGAAAACACCTAGCTCTTTAAGTCTGCAACAAGAATTCTTCGATCATTCTTCAATGTTCGAAGTGCAAAGCTCATATAGTAGTTTGCTGCGAATCCTTCACAGTCTGAATTGTGAATCCATTGCGGTCTTTGACCATTTGTGAAGATGAACTGTAACTATAGGTTAATGTTGTACAGCACACAGTATGCGGATGTAAACACGGCGCGTGCGGTGACGATTGCTCGCGGTGCTGCGCGGGCGGCGCGTGGGAGCCGGCGCGCGCGTGCGCCGAGCCCTCGTGCCCGTGCGGCGAGCGCGCGCGCGGCTGCCGCACCGACCCGCTCTCCGGTGCTGTCGTCTGCGTCGATTGTACGGTCGGTACGCTCCGCTTCACTCTATCAATACAAACCTACCTATACAATTATTTTGCTTAAGAAGAGACAGAGTTATTTTTCTCCATAAAAAATCGTCTTTCGGGAATTATATTACCAACCCCTAACTGGACCTGTAACTGTACCGTGAGTGCTGGATGTAAGATGACCGCATAGCAGCCTCGGTTGTGCTCTACTAGTCCAGTATAACCAGCAATCCAGGGAAGTTTCCGGTATGGCACCTACCTTCTCGGAGGTGATATTGGCTGGTCGGAGCATGTGCTTTGGCCCCTCCGACTCAGCCACACATACCGGATTACATAAAAAAAAGGAAGCATGGCGTGTGATGTGGCCAATCGTGCAGTTACATAGTATAGAAAATTTAATGTTGTTCATTGTGATGATACTAAATAGCGCTTTGTATTGCAGGAGAACCGGGCGGGTGTTCTGTGCGACGAGTGTCTGCCGGGGCACTATTCATCCACCCCCGGGGGGGCCTGCCTACCCTGCGACTGTCATCCTGATGGATCCACTGGTTATTATTGTTATTTCTCCAAAAATATAAAAGCTCTGTGTTCCTACAATTTCAATGAGGACAAGCAGTAAAGAGTTTTCTCCGTTGGTTTATTTTATTTATATATTGTGTAAGTAGATGTGAGCATTTTTTAGTTTTTTTTGTACCGTTTGTTATTTTTAAGGATTAATTAAGAGAAAATAAAACATTTCATTGTTATATATCAAAGCAGCTTTACTCACGGTTCCACTCCGAGCTATGTGGCTCGACGTTTCGGGCCAAGCGTATGGCCTATCTTCATGAGCACTCTGCCTAGTGCGACGGTTGGCAGAGAACTATCAAATCTTCTTCCGTCGTTGACGAAGATTGTAGCGGTGGCCAGTGCGGGTAGTTTCCGTAGATAATCTTCGTCAACGACGGACGAAGATTTAACAGTTCTCTGCCAACCGTCGCACTAGGCAGAGTGCTCATGAAGATGGGCCATACGCTTGGCCCGAAACGTCGAGTCACATAGCTCGGAGTGGAACCGTGAGTAAAGCTGTTTTAGTCTAGTCAAGTTTTTTGAAAATCGAATTTTTAGAAGCAAATCATATTACATAAATGGGTTTTTAAATTACCGTGGTTGTTAGACTTTATTTTAAACTAGCTGAGCCCGCGGCTCCGCTCGCGTGAAATTCGTATTCCAAAGAAGAATGTAAGTAACTGAGGGCGAGGCCGAAGGCCGAGCTGCGTTCAAGTAATCGATAAACCATCTTAAAGAAAGTAACTAACTAAGGGCGAGGCCGAAGGCCGAGCTGCTTTCAGGTAAGCGATAAATCTTTCTCAAATAAAGGAAGTAAGTAAGGGCGAGGCCGAAGGCCGAGCTGCGTTCAGGAAGACGAGAAACCTTCTGGAAGAAAGGAAGGAACTAAGTGCGAGGCCGAAGGCCGAGCTGCGTTCAGGTAAACCAAAAACCCTCTTCCGCCTTCGGACCTCGCCCTTAAAGACTTCCTTTCTTCGATAGAATATAATATCGTTTACTCAATCTATTTATTTCATAAAAATAAAAAAGTAATATTAATAACTAAAGAATTAAACCTACCTACCAAACATTAAAATAACTATCAAAACGGGCATTTTCAAATGTTCTTAGAGCACTTGCGGCATTACCCCGCTGGATGGCAAGGCTTACCCTTTGAATTAAGTACATAAGCCCTTGATGGCGGGACACCAGTTGCTTCAACCAGCTCAAGCCTCTTTTGGCTTCACTGCTCCACGGACCGAGGGTTTCAACGGCAAACGCAACAAATTCGAAATCTTGAATTATATTTCTATATTTGCTCCGTTTGAGGCTCTCCGCCCCAGCGTTGGCCGCACCAGCCGCTCTTGAAGATGTCCTAACGTGACTTGGAGCCAATGTGAGAACAAAAGTGGCGTCCCACATCAAAGAACTACCCTTAGTCCATGACACTAAGGTGATAGCATCGGGCCTCTTGCCATCCAGCCGGGAATAACCGCGAGGTTCTAGGATGCACGGTATATTTGCCGTTAGAAGCGTGGACTTTATAATAAAATTTAAATTAAATTAACTCAATCTTAATATTAATTAACTTTATTCGAGATGGTTTAGCTTCTTCCTGAACGCAGCTCGGCCTTCGGCCTCGCCCTTAGTTACTTGCTTTCTTCGAGATGGTTTATCTATTGTCAGAACGTAGCTCGGCCTTCGGCCTCGCCTTAGTTGCTTACTTTCTTCAAGATGGTTTAGCTTCTTCCTGAACGCAACTCGGCCTTCGGCCTCGCCCTTAGTTACTTGCTTTCTTCGAGATGGTTTTTCAATTATCCGAACGTAGCTCGGCCTTCGGCCTCGCCTTAGTTACTTACTTTCTTCAAGATGGTTTAGCTTCTTCCTGAACGCAGCTCGGCCTGCGGCCTCGCCCATAGTTACTTACTTTCTTCGAGAAGGTTTATGGTCTTCCAGAATAGAGCTCGGCCTTCGGCCTCGCCCTTAGTTACTTCCTTTCTTCAAGAATATTTTTCTTCTTCCTGAACTCAGCTCCGCCTTCCGCCTCGCCCTTAGTTACTTTCATCGAGAAAGAATATCGTTTACGTGAGCGCAGATCCGCCTTCGGGCCCGCCTTTAGTTAATTACTTTCTTTTTTTTAAATACGAATTTCACGCGAGCGAAGCCGCGGGCAACAGATATATAAATTTTATTGCACCAATGACAGCGACATAACTTCGACTTTCAATTATAATTTTTATTTATCAAACAAGTTGTCACCGGCCAGCTCACGTCGAGATGACAGTTCTCCGTTGTCAACATGACATTTAAAATAGTTTTTTACCTTTACTTTGGATTACGTGATTTTTATTATATTTTTTAATTATTATGTTCATCCGGGATATACACTGTCACTATAAAAAGTTTCGTCAAATTCCGTTCAGTGGTTTTTGCGAGATGCGCGTACAAATAGACATTTTTGCATTTACGATTTTATGATATGTATAGAAAGAATAGATATGTATAGACTATTGTGTTCAAGTTATAAAAAAAAAGAAGAACTGTCATTTTCGTTGTATCTACCTATTTTTAAATTTCGAATGAATATTTTATTCAAATTGTATTTGCTGCCAGTTCTCAAGATATAATTATGTACTTTGGACTACGTGATTTTAAACGTGCAATAATGTTTATAATTGTTAATTTTTTTTTATTTTTGTAATTTTTTTTTACGTATTATGTTAACCCGGCATATAAACTGCCACTATACAAAGTTTCGTCTAATTCCGTTCAGTGGTTTTTGCGTGATGCGCGTACAGACAAACAAACAAACAAACAAACAAACAAACAAACATAAATTTTAAAAACTGTTCTAACATGTTCAGTATATCATTTTAAGCCACCCTGGGGCCCTACCGGCATTTCTCGCTTGAAATATGCGAGGGAGTTTACTCGTACTCCTTCTCACTTTTAGCGTCATTCGTATCGGTACCGGCGTTCAAGTGAGTGTCGACCTACCATAGATAAGCCGGCCTAGATTACTTGCGATTACTTATTATTATCTTAAGTTATCTAATTATTTATATGTTGCATTTATAATTTATGGAAATTCGTGAACATTTATGGCAAAAAAATTATCAATTATTACCTTTTAGCCATTTTTACTGATACAAATGAGTGCTTAGCATAGACTATGTCGACCTAGACCATGTGCCAGTGTCAGTCAATCAACTGTCATGTTTATTAAAAAAAAAAAAGAAGAATTTACCAATTTTTCTTCAATAAATTTAAATACCGTACTTGAGTGTAACGCAACATGAGCCAAGTGCAGGCACCTCATCCACACTCCGCTCCCGGCCAACTGCGGTGCAAAGTGTCGTGTTTGCTTGTTTGTTTACGAACCGCTGTAATTTTTTTTTTTTTAATAATTATTGGCTTGGATGCCGGGTCCTTCTGCCATTTCTTTAATTTTATTTCCTATAATTTCTATATTTTCTACAGTATTTATTATGTATTTGTAAATACTTTTATAATATTTTTGTTCAGTTAATCAATTTATTTCGATGTTTTCGTCAGTTTTCTCATGAAGTGAACGCCAAAAAGTTGATCCTTAGCTTGCGAGTTTAGCGGCACATATCGGGGAGTTTATCTGTCAAAGAAACGTCAAAAACCCCGGTGCCAATTGTTTGATAGATCGACTCCGTGTCGACTCATAGCATTCTGTATTCCGTCCTTGTCATCTTGAAAGGACATATAGAGAAGGCTATAATCGACTAGATCGACAGCTCTAGCGAGTAAAATGTGGGAGTGCGAGAATGACGTCACTCGCCTGTTTCACCGGTGCCAATATAGTGTTCTCGCCACATTTCTCGCACTCACACGGGCGAGTGAGTGAACGCCGGTAGACCTACTGGTTAGTTTTTTTCCGAATACATTTAATGTACAGACTTTCTTACCTCTACGATTTTATTATATGTATAGATCAAACAGCTTTACTCACGGTTTCACTCCGAGCTATGTGGCTCGACGTTTCGGGCCAAGCGTATGGCCCATCTTCATGGAGCACTCTGCCTTGTGCGATGGTTGGCAGAGTTCTCTGCCAACCGTCGCACAAGGTAGAGTTTCATGAAACGACCCCTCGCATCATGAAACGATGCGAGGTGTCGAATTAGCAAAAACACTGTTTACCAAAAAGTAATATGATTTGCTTCTAAAACTCATAACGGGAAGCCTTTTTAAAAAATTTTGCCTAGTCTATTTTGATATATTTATAACAATGTCTAACAACCACGGTAATTTAAAAATCCATAAAAATCATGTCTTTCTTTTTTTTTTTTTCATCTGTTGCAATTCAATACTTTTACCCGACTGCGCGAAGCAAAAAGGAGAATTATGTTTTTCGAGTGTACATATGTACGCATGTATGTATATTTCTCTGTCACGCTCAGTAGCATAAACGGCTTGAAGGATTTTAACTTATGAGGTGTCGTTGGATTCGTCTCACTCGCGCGAGTGTCAAGTGTCAGGGTAGATACCACATATTTCAAGAATTCAAAATGGCGCCGATCGCCATATTGTCAAACTTTTAATTAGTTTTTCGCCAAACCCCAACCAACGATTGGTGAATCATTTTGTCAAGAGTTCGAAAAGGCGATCAAAAATATATATTATGTATGACACTTTATGGTTTGGAACAAAGATTACGGAAGGAGAGGAGAGTACATATGCGCAGGAGACGTGTCGGCGTCACGGTAATATCCACAGATGAGATATATCGGCAGATTTCATCATATAAACTCACCATACCTACACCATATAATACCAATAATTTTTTTGCCACCCAAAACCACGTTTGGGTGAGACGCATGATGGAAAAAATTTGTCAAGCAGTCGCTAACTCGCGCTAACTCGCTCGGCGTCAACTCGCTCGCGAATTCACACAAATACCTACTCGCATATTTCAACCAGTGGCCGGGCCGGGTGCTTTACCGAACGCTTTATGATTGGTTGAGATCGATAAATTTGTCATACTCACATTGGCGAGCTTGTAACGACGACGGTACAGAGGTAGTGATTGCTCGATTGTATGTATGTAACAAGTATCTAAAACCCTAAAAATAAATTATGAAAGGTTGTCCGGCTTTATTAACTTAGTATTGTTGCAGGCGAGTGTTGGTGGAGGTCGGAGGAGGAGGAGGTGCGGTGCGCGTGCCGCGAGGGGTTCGCGGGGCCGCGCTGCTCGGCGTGCGCGAGCGGACACGCCGGCTGGCCCGCCTGCGCGCGCTGCCGCTGCGACCCGCGCGGCCTCCTCGACCGCACCGTCCTCTGCCACGAGCACTGCCGCTGCAAGGTACAACTACACACCAATACTATCCACGCCGGCTGGCCCGCCTGCGCGCGCTGCCGCTGCGACCCGCGCGGCCTCCTCGACCACACCGTCCTCTGCCACGAGCACTGCCGCTGCAAGGTACAACTACACACCAACACTATCCATGCCGGCTGGCCCGCCTGCGCGCGCTGCCGCTGCGACCCGCGCAGCCTCCTCAACCGCACCGCCCTCTGCCACGAGCACTGCCGCTGCAAGGTACAACTACACACCAACACTATCCATGCCGGCTGGCCCGCCTGCGCGCGCTGCCTCTGCGACCCGCGCGGCCTCCTCGACCGCACCGCCCTCTGCCACGAGCACTGCCGCTGCAAGGTACAACTACACACCAACACTATCCATGCCGGCTGGCCCGCCTGCGCGCGCTGCCGCTGCGACCCGCGCAGCCTCCTCAACCGCACCGCCCTCTGCCACGAGCACTGCCGCTGCAAGGTACAACTACACACCAATACTATCCACGCCGGCTGGCCCGCCTGCGCGCGCTGCCGCTGCGACCCGCGCGGCCTCCTCGACCACACCGTCCTCTGCCACGAGCACTGCCGCTGCAAGGTACAACTACACACCAACACTATCCATGCCGGCTGGCCCGCCTGCGCGCGCAGCCGCTGCGACCCGCGCGGCCTCCTCGACCGCACCGCCCTCTGCCACGAGCACTGCCGCTGCAAGGTACAACTACACACCAACACTATCCATGCCGGCTGGCCCGCCTGCGCGCGCTGCCGCTGCGACCCGCGCAGCCTCCTCAACCGCACCGCCCTCTGCCACGAGCACTGCCGCTGCAAGGTACAACTACACACCAACACTATCCATGCCGGCTGGCCCGCCTGCGCGCGCTGCCGCTGCGACCCGCGCGGCCTCCTCGACCGCACCGCCCTCTGCCACGAGCACTGCCGCTGCAAGGTACAACTACACACCAACACTATCCACGCCGGCTGGCCCGCCTGCGCGCGCTGCCGCTGCGACCCGCGCGGCCTCCTCGACCGCACCGCCCTCTGCCACGAGCACTGCCGCTGCAAGGTACAACTACACACCAACACTATCCACGCCCACGCCGGCTGGCCCGCCTGCGCGCGCTGCCGCTGCGACCCGCGCGGCCTCCTCGACCACACCGCCCTCTGCCACGAGCACTGCCGCTGCAAGGTACAACTACACACCAACACTATCCACGCCGGCTGGCCCGCCTGCGCGCCCTGCCGCCGCGTCCCTCGCTGCCTCCTCGACCGCACCGCCCTCTGCCACGAGCACTGCCGCTGCAAGGTACAACTACACACCAACACTATCCATTCACACTACACTATCCATTCAACACTATCCATTCAAAGTTCCTGCGAAGTTTCTTACCGGTTCTTCTTCGTGGGTGTAATCGAATCGGATAGAACAAATTGTGACAAATTCGAGTACAGTCATGCTGTCTAATGAATGCTTAATAAACTACAACAACAACAACAACAACACTATCCATTCGTCATTCCAACACTATCCATTCGTAACCGTGTGGGGCTGGTACTTTAAAAGAATAGCCCCACTGCATCTCTCCCCGTTTATGTCGTAAAAGGCGACAAAGGGATATGACTCCCTTCTTATATTACCAGGTGGTAGGGTTTAACCCGCCCGGGTTGGTACCACCGCACTGAATGAAAGGTCGGTCGAAACGGCTATGTAAATAGTTTGTGTTTTCCGTCCAGTTCAGTGTAGCCGGCACGACCGAAGGGAAGCACTGACGTGGCACCAAGTTCACCCGGTGTTATGGCTTGACATCACGGATGTTGTAGGTGATGTAGCCAACCGTGTCAGTATCCATAAAAAAAAATCCAGGCCAGCCGCTTGTAAGGCGTGACTTTTGGGTGTAGCTATAGCCAATGCTATAAGGGGGTGTGTGCGGCATATGGCCTAGAGCATGAGTAAAATAAAGTCAACCGTTACAATTTGAAATATTTAATTTATCGAGAAAATACGACAATTACATGAAAATAATATAAAGTGATCTCAGGGTTTGGTTCATGTCTGTACATATAAAGTGGCTTGCTGCCATAGACTGAAATTTACATATACCTAATTTTACCACGCACATTCACCGAATCGTGCCACCAGAAGAAACTTAGCTTGGGCCTTCCGGAGCTCCCGTGGCTGCAATCCGGAAGACGACGGAGAGAGCTGAAGCCTTCTCTGGTGCCACGATGCGTTGCTTGTCAGCCCCGACGCGGCGCACAGCCGCCTGCCTCGTGACCGAGGTTTCGCGCCACTCGTGCACGAGGAATGCGGCCAGGCGAGGCGCAGGGACCGACACCGGATCCCACACAAAGGGACTCGCGGCCCGTTGGTGCAGCTGCACCCGCTCGAGGAACGCGAGCCCAACCGTAGACTGCGAGCAGAGCCCGTCAGAAGAAGCTACACATAATCACATGCTCAATTTGTACGTCCGCACCACATCCAAACCGGCGGACGTACCCTCAGGCTGATGGCCTTCATACACATTTAAAAGATACGGTGCAATACATAATACACATTGGAGAAATACTGCGACACACGTCGCTCGGAGGGCTGGTGCATTTTCACAATCCTACCACTAAATACAAAATATAATTCTCTCACCGACGTTAATCGCGCGGCGAGCTCAAGAGTGCAGTCCGTACTTTCGTCCTGCACTCGACGGCGTTCGCTCCGCTACGGGGAGAAATTGAGAATGCGTTTTTCAAGTTAAGTTTATATAATTCCGTGAATTTGACGTTTCCGATACTACACAAACTCCGCGGTAGAAGAAGTAAGGTTACCTGTCAATGTCGCTTCTTCTATCTGCCGAGCCGCCTTCGTAGGAGCTGCCTCCTCACATTAAAAGTTATTTTGCCGACACGCAGAACTGAAATATAAATATAATTCGGCTTGACAACTATCCGCGGGGGCAGCGTAGACGCCAGACGGGCGTGGAAAGAGAGATTAATGATTTTCGAGCGGATGAACTTGGGTGAAAAAAAAACCTGACACGTTTTCACAAAACTATTTCTGGAGAAAATTCACATTTTAAGTACGAGGCGACTAGAAATAAATGGCTCAGCACTTACAGTTGTTTCCCAGAAACGGTTCTCCGGCGCTCTCAGCGCCCCTTGCTCAGATTGACTTCGCAGCACCAAAATTCTCCCCTTCACATTGTAAATTTTTCGCAGAAGTGACAATTTGCAACGAGCGACGTCCTACGTCACCCGCGCTGGTGGTGCCAACATCACCGCGATACGAATCGGCGCATTAAAACTCACTCGACTTTCTCTCGATGTAAAATACAGTTTTAGGCCGTTTCAGGCTTCGATAACTTATCGCGGAGAATCCACTCTGCACTACATCGTGATAGAAGGCTTAATTTATTTTATTTAACCCCGTTAAAATTATTATTTACGCCATTAGGGAATATAATAGCGCCTTGCGTCAACCACAACCTGGCTACACCGGCTCTAACCTTGTCGTCATCGTTCCTTTCTATGGGACGTCCAAGGTCTTTGACCATATTTAAGGCCGGTGTAGACGATCGTGGTTCACGGCGTTACAATACTCCCCCGGCCCCTCTAGATTTTCCGACCGCAGGAGGAAAATCTTCAACTGCTTCGCTTTAAATTAAACCTTCATGAACGCAAATATTCACAACTAACATCCTATCTCTCATACTTCCCGCAAACAAAGTTAACATACCCTTACACTATCTTCATGCATACTTCATCTGACATGCTTCGACTAGAGGATACAAATCTACCTAAAGTCTTACCCTTCCAAGCAACGAGACAAGCATATATATAATAGCTTGGCTCAAAATGTGTCACGAAGCAAAATTTAAATCAAAACAATCCTCCCTAAATCGAACAAATTGTGTTAAAAAATTTCGTCATCAAACTTGAAAAACGCAAACCAATCGACCATCATAATACAATATAAACAATAACACGTCTACCTTAATACACCTTGGTTTAAATAAACCATTAACATATAATTAAGAACAGGTCTCATAAAGTCATAATTCATTACACACTAACTCCATCTATCTACCTCCTCGTCAAACAATATATATATACGTAGTACGCCTTAGTTAAGTATAACCGCGGCCCCCTGTTTGCCTGGCGGTCATGCCAGACAAACTACTACTACATGGGCAAGGCTCTTCCTCTCCCATGTTTTTCAAAAATCTTCACTTCATACAGTATATATTCGTAGTACACCTTAGTTATGAATAACCTCGGCCCCCTGTTTGCCTGGCGGTCATGCCAGACAAACTACTACCACATGGGCAAGGCTCTTCCTCTCCCATGTTTTTCAAACATTTTCCCAACATACAATATATCCGTAGTACACCTTAGTTATGAATAACCTCGGCCCCCTGTTTGCCTGGCGGTCATGCCAGACAAACTACTACTACATGGGCAAGGCTCTTCCTCTCCCATGTTTCCCAACAGATAAATAGTACACAATATCCTAACTACCGGAAGCTGGCTCGGGCTGTTGCCGTCAAAGGTTCCATGGGTTGGCTACACATTTAGGCTTTATTATTTTTATTTGACAGTTGTGAGCCGCTGTCATGTGGTATAGGCTTTTTATTTTTACCTAGGTTACGATCCGCCTAGGAGCGTTGGCTTTGAGTCGCCACCCGCTTATGCCAAGCCGCAGCTTCAGCCCTGACGACTCCAGCACCGAGTCTGCCTCCCCCCACTTCCGTCCTATCACAAATGAAATAATAAAAATAAACACCTATAACCTACCTACATACTAACATGTAAATATATATGATGAAGTGGATGAGTTGCTCACTTCGTATGTGGCAACTCGCCAGAACAATCAAAAAAATACAACCTAAATAATACTCCCTATCTAGCCTATACTCGTAACATCTATGTATATATAAATTGATATGATGGACTGGGTGAGTTACTCACGTGGTGTGTGGATAACTCGCCAGAACAATCAAATAAACAACCTACTTCTACTTCCTACCTACCCCTTATGACTAGTAAACCCCATGTAGACTAGCGAAGGAAAATTTTTTTTAAATTAATAATTTCCAACGTCGAAATTATTTTTATTTTATTAATATATGAAGTAAATTTTTATTTAAGATATTGTGTCAGCGGACTAAATTTAATAAAAACCCCAAAGTTACCCTTTAAAGGTTCCGCTCAATTCTATATATTCCATAATTTTCGATTCCTGGGGAAAGTTTTTCCATTTCTACTACAAACATAGCATATTGTTTCATTCACAACTTGGTTACCTACCATAAAATGAAATAAGAAAAAAAAAATTTTTATTTTTTTTAAATGCTCTTACATAAGAGACGTTACATTAACTTCCAACAGCGTTCGATAAATTTTTTATACTAATTACAACTTTACCTTATAAGGTCGAGCACACAACCTTTCCTATGAAACTGCGCGCGGTTCAGACGTGCGTGGATCCACTGCCGTGACTCGACACCCCGGCCTCCGCTATCGGCGACTGCGTTCCGGTGACCGGTGTGCCGGCCTCGCCAGCCGACCCCTGCCCGTTGCGCTGTGTTTCACTGAAACGCGTCGACATTTACACCTTAACGCAATTTAATACAAAAACAGTTTTAATTGTTTTCTTCTACCCGGACTGGGTTTGACACCCCTATATTTGGGTTCCAACATTGTACCAAATACCTCTAACATAATTATGTTGATAATTAAATTTTTATGGACAGGCCATATTAAAATGATATGAAAATGATTAGGTGACTCGTTGTGAATTTAACAAGACTAAGGATGAGAAAATTTATAATTGCTACTATTACCTTAAATTGTTGCCTCTTACGGCTCTGTTCACACTATAAGTAGTGTATGTCGGCTTGACAAACACTGTAAATATTTTATAAGTATAGAATAGACTATTATATTAGTTTATATATATATGTGCACCACCGTGTACATATGTTGAAAATTTAAAAAATAAAAAAATACACAAAAACCTACGTGTCGGCTAACACTTCATTATACCTACTACACAAAATACCTCATAATCTTTCAAATTCATAACCTCCCAAATACTCCTTTATATAGTCCTGTGTCGGTGCGTACGTACAGCTATAAACTCCTTTAGTTTATGTGAGCGGCTCTGCCCACATATCCTAATATAAAAACACTTGTCTACTGTATGTACCACCGATCACAAATACCTAAAATTTTTCTTCACACAAAATATTCACAATATAATTTTCACAATAAACGATCCGGTGAATGTGGTTTCTAAACTTTAAACACTGTTATGAGAGAGAAAAAAAAAAATTTTTTTTTTCGACATGGCACTTAGGCCAGACATGAACCAAAGTGGGTTTTATATTTGAGGGCGCCAATGTAAGGCGTGGGGGGGTGTAGCTATAGCCAATGCTATAGGGGGGTGTGTGCGGCATATGGCCTAGAGCATGAGTAAAATAAAGTCAACCGTTACAATTTGAAATATTTAATTTATCGAGAAAATACGACAATTACATGAAAATAATATAAAGTGATCTCAGGGTTTGGTTCATGTCTGTACATATAAAGTGGCTTGCTGCCATAGACTGAAATTTACATATACCTAATTTTACCACGCACATTCACCGAATCGTGCCACCAGAAGAAACTTAGCTTGGGCCTTCCGGAGCTCCCGTGGCTGCAATCCGGAAGACGACGGAGAGAGCTGAAGCCTTCTCTGGTGCCACGATGCGTTGCTTGTCAGCCCCGACGCGGCGCACAGCCGCCTGCCTCGTGACCGAGGTTTCGCGCCACTCGTGCACGAGGAATGCGGCCAGGCGAGGCGCAGGGACCGACACCGGATCCCACACAAAGGGACTCGCGGCCCGTTGGTGCAGCTGCACCCGCTCGAGGAACGCGAGCCCAACCGTAGACTGCGAGCAGAGCCCGTCAGAAGAAGCTACACATAATCACATGCTCAATTTGTACGTCCGCACCACATCCAAACCGGCGGACGTACCCTCAGGCTGATGGCCTTCATACACATTTAAAAGATACGGTGCAATACATAATACACATTGGAGAAATACTGCGACACACGTCGCTCGGAGGGCTGGTGCATTTTCACAATCCTACCACTAAATACAAAATATAATTCTCTCACCGACGTTAATCGCGCGGCGAGCTCAAGAGTGCAGTCCGTACTTTCGTCCTGCACTCGACGGCGTTCGCTCCGCTACGGGGAGAAATTGAGAATGCGTTTTTCAAGTTAAGTTTATATAATTCCGTGAATTTGACGTTTCCGATACTACACAAACTCCGCGGTAGAAGAAGTAAGGTTACCTGTCAATGTCGCTTCTTCTATCTGCCGAGCCGCCTTCGTAGGAGCTGCCTCCTCACATTAAAAGTTATTTTGCCGACACGCAGAACTGAAATATAAATATAATTCGGCTTGACAACTATCCGCGGGGGCAGCGTAGACGCCAGACGGGCGTGGAAAGAGAGATTAATGATTTTCGAGCGGATGAACTTGGGTGAAAAAAAAACCTGACACGTTTTCACAAAACTATTTCTGGAGAAAATTCACATTTTAAGTACGAGGCGACTAGAAATAAATGGCTCAGCACTTACAGTTGTTTCCCAGAAACGGTTCTCCGGCGCTCTCAGCGCCCCTTGCTCAGATTGACTTCGCAGCACCAAAATTCTCCCCTTCACATTGTAAATTTTTCGCAGAAGTGACAATTTGCAACGAGCGACGTCCTACGTCACCCGCGCTGGTGGTGCCAACATCACCGCGATACGAATCGGCGCATTAAAACTCACTCGACTTTCTCTCGATGTAAAATACAGTTTTAGGCCGTTTCAGGCTTCGATAACTTATCGCGGAGAATCCACTCTGCACTACATCGTGATAAAAGGCTTAATTTATTTTATTTAACCCCGTTAAAATTATTATTTACGCCATTAGGGAATATAATAGCGCCTTGCGTCAACCACAACCTGGCTACACCGGCTCTAACCTTGTCGTCATCGTTCCTTTCTATGGGACGTCCAAGGTCTTTGACCATATTTAAGGCCGGTGTAGACGATCGTGGTTCACGGCGTTACACGCTCGCTGTCTCCGCGTATCTGAGAGTGGTCGCGTCGGTTGCAGGTGCACGTGCAAGGCGACGCCTGCGACGAGTGCGCGCCGGGACACTACGGACTGAGCGCCGAGCTGAGGGAGGGCTGCCGCGAGTGTTACTGCTCCGGAGTCAGCACCGAATGTGCCGTTTCTGGCAATGGCTCTGAGTCGGTGAGTGTTGTACAATATTTTGGGAGGAATCTTCCATGATGATTTTAAAATGTTTTTTCTTGTCACCCGACTATGACGAAGCCAAAAGGAGTCATGTTTTTTGGCAGCATGTGTATGTATGTAATGTAGTATATTCGTATGTATGTATGTTTAGGTGTGTTCGTTTGTTCCTTCACAAAGCCTAAACTACTTAATCGATTATTATTATTATTTTTTATGTTGTTTAGGTTAGTTTAGTTAGGTTAGGTTAGTTAGTCATAGGTAGTTATTTGTTAATTTCATAATGTGCAATAAATAAAGTACTAGTATCTTAATCGAATTCAACATAATGAAGCATTGTTGGATTCGTCTCAATAGTACGCGCGTTATTTAAGCTAGATACCTAGGTACTAATTACAAATTTAAAAAACCCCCGGTCGGTCGGGGGTTTATAAAATTGGTAATTTAACTTTTATTTCGAACTTTTAAAAAAACCGCATGCAAATCGGTCCACTTTTTAAGATACTTAATTAATTGTTTGAATACTTAATTACTTGATGACAAACATAGCTAAGAACAATCAAGCTTTCTAATAAAAAAAACCGCATCCAAATCGGTACATCCGTTTGAGAGCTACGATGCCACAGACAGCGACCCGCACACGTTAAACTTATTACACCCCTCTCTTTGCGTCGGGGGTTAAAAATGACGGGCGCCAGGCGCCATATTGTTAAACTTTGAAAATGTTTTTACTTCAAGCAATATCGAGACAAATTATAAAACCTGACTACGAAAAACTAATCAAATAACAAGGAAAGTTGATCGAAAATTCTGTAGTCGAGCGTATATAAGGATTCAAGTAGACATGCCCGACTACAGCATTTTCGATCAACCTTCCTCATATTATTATTATTCCTCACATAACTTAGAGCTGCTAGTATCTATATACTAGGTACATCAATGATAATAATAAAAATAAACATTAAATTTATGTTTTCCAGATGGCGTTTTCAGGAACGTGGTACGTGACGGATCTGACGGGCGCACAGACGATTACCCCGGCCATGAATGAGCTCGGGCGACCGGTGGTCACGTCTTATGACCTGGACGAGCATGAATCCTACTATTGGATCGGGCCGGGCGACTTCATCGGCGACCGAACGGCCTCATACGGCAGCAGCATAGTGTTCCGCGCCTCCTGGAGCGTGATGCGCGGCGACACCGGCGGCGTCGCGACCCGCGGCCCCAACGTCGTGCTGCTCGGCGTGGACGGCGCGCGCATAGCGTACGGCGACGTCGAGTACGAGTCGGCAGAGCACGCCGTCGAGATCTCTGTGCCGCTGGTCGAGGACGGCTGGTACCACGTCGTCGACGGCGTGCGGGACATCGCGCGCCGCCGCCGCACCAAGTACCGCGGCTACGACGTCTCACGCTTACGCTTCATGGATGCGCTCTCCGACGTGCGCGCCGTGCTGCTGCGGGCCAAGTTCCACACCGACCAAGCGGAGGCGCGGCTAGATAGCGCCGAGATTCGAGGAGGCGCGATCGGCGTCGAGCAGTGCGCGTGCCCGCCCGGCTACGAGGGTTCGTCGTGCCAGCTGTGCGCGTGGGGCTTCCGGCGCGTCGAACGCTCGGCGAGCGCGGCCGAGGCGCCCGGGAGACGGTTCGAGTGCGTGCGCTGCGAGTGCAACGGTCACGCAGCCACGTGCGACGTGGACGGCCGGTGCGGACCCTGTGAACACCGCGCCGCCGGCGAGAGGTGCGAGCGGTGCTTGCCCGGACACTACGGCAACCCGCTGGCGGGCACTCCGGACGACTGCCGACCGTGCGCTTGTCCACTGGGTATACCCTCAAATAACTTCAGCCCCAACTGCGCACTCGCTGGTCCCGGGGGCGAGGACTACGTCTGCACGCAGTGTCCCGAGGGCTACACCGGCGACCACTGCGAACTGTTAGTATTTTTGTTGTCAATCTATATAAATGAATGAGCTCATAAACATTTAAATATCTATTAATTGACTTACTTTTCTGAATTGAATAAATATGTTTTGGCATGCACAGGTGCGACTACGGCTGGTGGGGCTCGCCCGAGACGGAGGGCGGCGCGTGTGCGGAGTGTTTGTGCGGCGGCGCACCGTGCGACCCGCGCACGGGCGTGTGCCTGCTGTGTCCCGCCAACACGGACGGCTACCGGTGCGAAGGCTGCAAGGAGGAGTTCTGGCGCGGCGAGGAGGGCGGCGGGCGTCGGCCGGGCGCGTGCGTGCCGTGCGCCTGCGGCCCCGGCGCGCTGTCCGCCGCCTGCGACGCCGACACCGGTCGCTGCGTGTGCGGTCCGCGCTGGAGCGGTCGCGCGTGCGACTCCTGCGCGCCCGGGCACGGCGGCGTCGAGCGCGGTTGCCCCGCGTGCCGCTGCGGGGCTCCCGCCTCGGTATCGGTCGCGTGCGACGCGAACACGGGCGCGTGCGAATGCCGCTCGGGCGTCGCTCCACCGCTCTGCGACGTTTGCCTGCCGGACCACTATGCGTACGACGCTTCGGGCTGCACGAGTAAGTACAATTTATTTTCATTTCAAAACGTTTACTTAGTACCTACGACTGTTTTGCTGCTCATTACTCCTTGTGTGCAGGGTAAATACTTGATGAAAACTTCTAAGATTGTGACATTACCCAAACATGTACGTACATACATACCTACATACACTCGCATGCTCATCCCGCGAAGACTAGTCTTCTTCGTATGGGCGGCTGCGCGACTCATTACAAGCCGGTTTGGTGTTGTGACTACTCGTTACGTACGCCGCGTTACCTGAGACGAGCTCGGTGATTATCTCCAGAATTAACTTGTCAATAATCAGTGAGACGAGCGAGACCGGATCGAGGCCCATCGGAACCGCTCAGCAGAGCAAGTGAATGTTACGCAAGGAAGCTTTACCTAGCTAGATCCTTCGTTTATCTCATGCTGATGATATCTGATGCTGATTTAAACACCTTGTAGTTCTCGCTGCTCGCTGTATCCCGAATATCAACGTCGAATAAACAAATTTCAGAAGTATACCATACGGGCAAGAAGTAACTTCGCTGGCGTGAAGTTAGCCACGCAACGCAACCCAATCCTTGCTCGGATTATTAACGCCAAGATTATACAGGAAATTTATAGGTATGTGCGTTCTTACTAACAAGGCTTAGACCAGCTTAGACATGCAGTTTTGAATCTAGGGTATGTTCTACCAACGGTTTAATACATAGGCGCCGACTTTTCTAAATTGTTTTGGGTGCTCGCCCGGTGCTATGATAAATTACTGGGTTATAAATCGGCGACGTGCTACTCCGATCATAGTTAGGTCATAGGCCGACTGTTGTCCTGTCTGTTCTGTGCCTGTCTGTGCGCACCCGCCTGTGTACTGCACAAAACTCTACCGAAAAGCGGGTTTTGTGGGGACTTTTTGTGGGTGCTCGGGCATCGGAGTACCCCCGGAGTCGGCGCCCCTGGTTCAATACCCAGTAATTTCAGTTTCTTCAATATCATAATTTTCCTAAATTGACCAACTAAGACCTAACTATGTTCCGACTACTTGAAGTCTTGCGGCTTCGCCGCGGGCGCGGCAGCGACGAGAGGACTACCCGGGCGGGAGGTTTGTTCGTCTGAGTCGCTGCAGTGAAATCGCATGACTTCTGCAATTTTCTATGAAATTATGTCCTTGTGTGGTCGGGACTGCACCTCGTCGGTAATTATAATACTTATTAGAATAATAGCGATACGTACGTACCTACCTACAGTCCTCCGCCATCATCTGATTACTGAGACATTTTCTCAGATGTCATAACTGTCAGTTAATTGTATATTCCTGGACCCTGGTGATTTGTCGGCGATCGAGTAAGGAACACGCGCCGCATAGTGGTAGGACAGCCGGCGGCGGCGCCGCCGGTCGAGGGAAGACGGCTGCCGCTGATCGTTGTTCTGTGAGTCATAGATGGATGATAGAATACTTTATTGCTCCAAAGGCATTTCCCTGAAATAAACGTAATATTTTAATTTTTACTTACATTACTTAATTTTTACACATATTTATTTAATTCGCTTGAAGTATCCCTTAGCATACCTACTTCCTTAAAAGATTTCATTGAAACGTTCCAACTCAACTCTTTGTCAGAGCTTCGACAGCGTTTTGAGAGAACTTCGGCAAGTGATCTGAAATTTTTAGAAATCAGAACAATAAAACGCATAGTTAAGAAAGGTCAGTTTTTTTATGTCGTGGAATGTAAATTTCAAGACCGTTAGACGTTCTTGGTAGAGTTATGTTGGTTGCCCATAGCTGTCCAGCGAGGTAACGCGGAACGCCACGTATATATTTTGGAAATCGTGTATTTAGGGTTCCGTATCTAAATGTTTGCGTTATGTATTTATGATATGATTCCGTTCTCTGTGTCTGTCGGCACGTCGTTCGTCGTCTTGTCACCGCGTTTTAACTTCTAAACTATAAAATGTAGAGAATTGAATACAAACAAAGTGTTTTCGTCCGCATACTCCGGGAATGAAATTAAAAAAAAAACGAAATTTTTTGGACCTCCAACAAAGTGAAAATTATTAAAGTAGGTATGTAAATGTTTGGTTTTAATAGGCATTTCGTTGAAAAGGGCTTACTTTGAGGATATCAGAAATATTGTTTTACTTTTTCGCTGTCGTCAGAGCCATACTCTCACGGACCACCACTTTTTTCGAACGGGACCATTCTCTGAATCGTTCTTGTGTCGCACAGGTCGCACTGTAAAGGTGTGGAATGTGCTTAGGCTTCGTTGGGTCCAGCCAGCCTGAGTCCACTGAGACCGGTCGCGTCATACGCCGGACAACAGACGAATATCGCGCGCTGCGTGTCCAACCTGTCTCGGCCGCGAATGCCGCGACCGACCACCCCGCCCGCTGCCGACGTAATGAGACAATTATCATAATGTTCCTCCGCTGGGGGCGCCATCGGCAATTTGCGTTCATAAAGATGTCGTTGCGCGCGCGCATGTGTAAACTCTTCCGAAATCTACCTATTGATGTGCTCTTCGTCTGAGCGGAATGGTTCATAAATATAGTCCACTGCATTAAATAATTCAATGTGAATTTACTCAAATTTGGGAAACAAATATAGCAAAAACATTACCTACCCTCCTACCCTCCTCTTTGCTTCGCGCATTTGGGTAAAAATATTGCCTACTGGAAACCATAGCGACGTATTGGTATATTTTTTATGGAAACTGACACGGTTTGTTACAATAACTACATCCGTGATGTCAGCCCATAACCAATTGGTGAGCTAGGTGCCATGTCAGCACTTCCCTTTGGTCGTTCCAGCTGCACTGGATTGGGCGGAAAATACGAACTATTTACATAGCAGTTTTGACTGACGGTGCGGTATATTCAGTGCGGTGGTACGCACCAGGGATGTTGCGGATATTCGCATCCGCATCCGTAAATGCGGAGCATCCGCATTGATTTTGACATCCGCATCTGCATTCGCATCCGCATTAAATCGATGCGGAACTCATGCGGATGCGGATGTATGTAGTGCAGGTTGAGACTTGAATGAAATTGGGCGGAGTCCGTGAGTGACGCGCACTGCAATTGACCAATAGGAAGGGAATATGCTGTGCGACGGTGCAGTCAGTGGCGGCTGGTGACTTCAGTGACCGGTAGTGCGCTAAGTACCTACCTACTTAAATACCAAATTTCCCAACACATTCCCAATGTTATTTTAAGATCGCGACTTCCGAATTTTTTAAACGCCTGCGTTGTATTATGCACGTACCTAGTATGAATATTCTCAAGACACTCAATGAGTTGCAAAAAACAAGAAAATAAATCCAAACAAGTTTTTTAACTAATACATACTTACCTCTATGAACACACCCATAGACCACAACACTGTTGCAGCTTTCAAAAAAAAAACAATAGCAATGTCCCAAAAATACTTAAAAAATGTATTAAAAAAAAACATTTGAAAAGTAGGAATTGAACCCGGGATCACCTGATTTGTAAAGTCTTACCTTTAACCAACTCTTATGCAAATATCGGCACCACTTAATTCACAGTATCACGTGACAGAAAGCACAAAACCTAACCATATCCCATTTTTTTTTAATATTCGCGCGCTAACGGGTATGTGACATCAGATCACATGACAGCGCGCTGACTCTAGGTAGACGGACTCGTGCAAAAGGAATCGCTCGCGCCGTGTCGCACGCGCGGCTATTCACGATATAGCGTCCTTGTTTGGCGCTCGTGCGCCGCACGCAGAACTCCATTTTGGCCCATACTGTTTCTATGAAGTATCTTTTGTCTCACGCGCCAGCGGTGTTTTGCCTATCCCCATACATTCAGATGGGAGACCCTCGTGCGGTTTTCAATTCCGCACGGGGCGCGGGTTTACTCGCAAAAACGTGCCTTGTGATCTATAAAATAAGGTCGAATTCACATTCGTATTTATTTGGACTACGACCTTTATGGTTTTAATGTAGGTAGTTATGTTGTATTGTGGGATATTATTTATTTTTAGTGAAGTGAAGACTTCTCGTGGTATGGTAGTGCGGCGCACGGGCGCACTTTAGGACCGGCCGCCAGTGGGTGCAGTGCTGTGCTGACGACTTTGTTTTCCATTATTATTGCGTCATTTCATTCCGTCACGTTTCGTGTATGCATGCGTGTCTAACTAAACACGCGCGACGACACGTCTTCTAAGTTGAATTTCCGACTCGAGTATTCCATTTCCACTGTATATAGTGCGGCGAAGTATAGTGTCCCAGAAGTGAATGTTATTCATAAAGTGTAACAAGTTACTTTTCATTAAATACAATAGCCCAATCTTGAAATTTTCTTACTAAAAATTGATTGATCAATAAAAGCTATTAAAAGCATAATCTCTTTTATTCAAGGACTTAAACTAAACGGCTCTTCAAGCAATCTTGTTAACATCCGCATCCGCATCCGCATCCGCGGATGTGAGCGTCCAAAAATCCGCATCTGCATCCGTATCCGCGGATGTCAAATAAATCGCATCCGCAACATCCCTGGTACGCACCCGGGTAAGAAGGGAAGGGACCTACAGTTTTACGTGATACTCGAACCACGGTCATCCTCCAACGTTCTAACGGCTACCATTCAGTGCGGCTAACCATGCAAGTTTTGACCGCGCAGCGCAAGTGTGTTTATGAACACGAACGACAGTTGACCGATCGATCTACCGAGGAGGCTGACAAGTAAAAGGTGATGCCTACAGGAAGCTAAACTGTAGGTCCCTTCCCTTCTTACCTTACTAGGTTGTAGGGTCCCGGCCGGGTTGCTACCACCGGACTGAGCGAAACGTCGGTCGAAACGGCTATGTATGTAAATAGTTCGTGTTAGTGTAGCCGACATGAAATTAAGGGAAGCACTGACATGGCACCATGTTCACCCGGTGTTATGGGCTGACATCACGGATGTTGTAGTGTGGGTGATGTAGCCAACCGTCTCAGTTTAAAAAAAAAAAAAAAAAGCTACAGCACAAAATCAATTACAAATTCATACCTACTCAGTGTATGTACTTACATGATTATGTTAAGCAAGCACAATCATAGATAGACCGATTCAGAGGCCGAGGAGCTTGTAAAAATAAAGCATCTCGACCTCGATACTGCAGCAGTGCCTCCCTATGCGAAATATCTAAAGCGGCGCTGTGGCTTATCATTATGAGTATTTACGAGCAATAAATCGGGCTACATTTGCTTTTACGCGTCGCTTCGGCAGCCGGCCGCGGCTGTCTGTCGCTGTATTATTTGTGGCGAGTGAAGATGAGAAATCTCATTTGGATGAGGTCTTAGATGTCTTAAGCTATGTATATAGATGGGCAAAATTCATTTATTGTAAAAAAAATATAATATAAACAAAAACGTCGGCCCTGTATCCTTGGCAGACGTTTTATTACGAGTCAGCTGAATTTCTGTTCGTGTTTACTCTCATTTAAATTGTTTGAATTAGAAAGTTAATTTTTTTTTCAAGCGCATTTCGTGACCTTTCAGACGGAAAGGGCTCGTCACAAGAAATGCAAAGTATATATTTTTTTATAATATTAAAATGCATCGTTTAAGGCGGTGACAAACGCCAAATACGCAAAACATGCAAAAAGTGCGACAAAGAAGGTCCAAAACTGACCAATTGACACACATTCAGAAAATTAAAAAAATACCAACCTATATTTTGGTTCCTTACCAACAAAGTGCATTGCTGGTTTTTTTAATAATGAGTAAAAGTAAGTAATAAACATAAAATTAAAAATATATAAAAAAAGCATGAATTTTTGAAAATCTGAGTATGTGTGTATTATTACAATTTTACAATACCACCGATTCAAAGGTCACAAAGCTCTGAGAAAACTCTATTCAATTTTTTTTATTATTTTATCCACGAAAGGAGATAAAAATAAAAAACAAAAAACGCCTACATGAAATTATTGACGTAATTCTTCAGTCGGAAGGGTAAAATTTTTGCCTTCGTCAATTTAGCAGGCACTTCAATACTAGATACAATTTTAGTTCCGGGCTCGCTTGCTCGCTCCTGCCCTGCTGCGCCCGCGTGTCGGTCGTCATTTCTGTCTTCTGTGTTTGGATCGAATGGAAAATAGATAGGTAGGTTAGGTATATTTGTACCGTGTGGGATGGTAATTTAAAATAATAGCCCCACTGCATCTCTCCCCGTGCATGTCGTAAAAGGCGACTGAGGGATTTTTTTATGTAAACTGACACAGTTTGCTATATCACCTATAACATCCGTGATGTCAGCCCATAACACCGGGTGAACTTAGGTGCCATGTCAGTGCTTCCCTTTGGTCGTGCCGGCTACACTAAACTGGACGGAAAATACAAACTATTTCGGGATATGACTCCCTTCTTTTTTTCCGTCCAGTTCAGTGAAGCCGGTACGACCGAAGAAAAGCGCTGACATAGCACCTACTTCACCAGTTGTTACGAGCTGACATCTCGGATGTTGTATTGTAGGTGATGTTGCCACCGTGTCATTTTCCGTACTAGTATACAGTACGACCGTATCAGTAATATCTCTCTTCTGTGGTATCTATCAGTATACGCTCCGGTACGTAACTTGACGGGGCGTTATACGCATGGCTTTCGTTGGTATAACCACAGAATAACTAATAGGTACTGTGGTATAACGCTGTCTGCGCTTGAGATGCAAGGACTATAGAACCGTGCCTAAATAAAAGTAGCCTAGCAACAGCGGCGCGCTGCGGAGCGGGGGCGGCGGCGGCGGCGGCACTGTGGTGGCGCGGAGCGGAGACGACGCGGCGGCGCGGCGCGGCGCGGAGGAGCGGCGGCGCGGCGCGGAGGAGCGGCTTGTTATTGCTTGCTTGCATGCGTGAGTGGCCATATGTATGTAGCTAGCTACATACATTATACGAGTATTTGAGCGTCCATTTGTAAATTGTTATTTAGCATTATTCATAGTGCAATAGAAGGGGGTATATTGATGTGTCCATAGACCATCCATATCTATTAGGACGCTTACTATACTACTATCACGTAGTATCACGTAAGTATATTACGTACACTATTCGTTCAATGATCTGACGAATTTTGATATGGTAAGAAATACATAGGTAGGTAGGTAGGTACCATCGAATTAGAAAGGGGTCTGGAAGGAGCATAGCACGGCGACTGAACGCAAGCGAGTGAAGCTAAAAGTTGGACGCCGGGGATACCCGCGCAACCTGCCGCACACCCGCAGCGACCTATAATTGACCGCATATTGGACTCATTTAGACGAATATTGACGGCTTCAAATGTGCGCTAGAACGTTCCTTCCAGATCCCTTTCTAATTCGATGGCAGAGCCTCCCGCGCCTCCACCGCGCCGCCGCCGCCGCCTCCGCCGCCGCCGCCGCCGTGCCGCCTCCGCACCGCACGCTGCTACTGAGTTACCGCACCGCACCGCACCCCACCGCACCGTGCCATGCTGCCGCCGCGCGCGCCGCGCGCGCCGGCCGGTACCTATGTTGCTATGATATTTGCCATACATACCTAAATGCCTATCTACCTACCTATTTTTATTTTAGTTTTCATCGATAGTCTATTTAGAGGTTTATAAAAAGTGGTAAGTACATGAACTAAAATAATTTGGAAGAAATTACAATAAAATGTTATTTAGGTAAAATAATAAAAAATAAAAAATTAGAATCACGCATCAGTTACATAAGCCACAATCATTTAATTAATTAAAATAATAAAAAAGCAAAAAAAAAAAAACATACGAAAGTGGGATTCGAACCCCGAACCATCAACTCTTTAGGCTGATAGCGACAAACTACGCTAAATGTGACTTGAACGTGCGAAGCGAAATTAGCAGTCGCATGGTACATTATGTAGAATTCCCGAATGCTCAAGGTCGTTGGCGTTTGTCACGGCCTTAAAGAAAATGTACGAAAACCGAACATTCGCCCCCCCCCCCCCCCCCCCCCCCTTGTCTCCGTAACTGCTGAATCTAAAAGAAATAAAAAATGGGGAATATAGGGTATATCTTATAGTTTACAGGAAAACCCAAATCTTTATTATTACCTCAACCTTATAAGTATTAAAGTTCTCAGGGAAAACGGAATGGTACGGAACCCCCTCCACGCGAGTTCGACTTGACCTTGACAACTTTTTATTATTAGAAAGCTGCTTTAGCCGGGATAGTTCTTAGTCATGTTTGATTAAGATCAGGTCAGCCAGTTCGAAGATCATCGGCACTTTCCCCATTACTTACATCTTTTAAAAAGCTTGAAGTTAAGTTACAAATTAAATAACCCTTCCAACACATCAACAACCCTTAAAAAGTCAAAAATAATTTGTGTTTAGTTGCATTATTTTTTATAGTAATATGCATTATATTAGCTAAGTCAAACTCGATTCCCGGAACTAAACTTAGGCTGCACTTAAGCCCTTAGGTTAAGTGGCATGTAGCTTAGTAGTAAAGGTTTTTTCGAAACCAACAATATGCTCGCCTTCTGTACAATGCAGTTCGAATCAGGAAGTTAACATAAATATTAATATATCAGTGGGCGGTGCTAATATTAATTTTATTTTACTTTAATAAAAAAACTTTACCACCCATCCTGATCGATATGGCGCGATGGTATAAATGAAAAGAGAACGATCGCCCGTCCTTCAGTCAAGGGGGAAGCGAGGCCTCGCTCGGCCTCGCTGCGTTTATTTTAAGGCGATCGAGTTCAATGATTTAACCTCGATCGAAGCTTCGAAATAAACTTAGCGAAATTACGAGGCGCTTCTGCACTCCGTGAGCACGCCAGCTTTATCTTTGGACTTTATCTTTATCTTTGTGTATTATCTTTATCTTCGGGTTCAGAGTATATCTTTATCCTTGGAGGGAGAGTAATGTTTTACCTAGTGAATTATCATTTATAACAAAGAGGCGCCGGAAAAAGATACAAAGATTTCTTGTTTTCCGAGTATGGTAATTAAATACCTTTAAAAAGTTATAATTTTATAAATAACTGAAAACTAACGTTTATATTGTTATTATAGAGTATTGTATTTCTTGTTGACCGTAGAGCGCAACGTAGAGTTTGAGTGTTGCACATCCTATAGAAAGAACCAATATGTATTCATGAACACCCAATTCTGGTATTATAATAACACGGCATACGCTCGTTGAATCGAAAACTATGAGCGGAAATAAATGGAATATGTTGGAAAATAAATGAACGCTTAATTAAACCGTATTGTTGTATTAAATTAACATAAATGTAATTTCGCCACGCGGAGGCCGGATTGCGGCGGTGGAGGCGGCGGGCGGCGCGGCGCGTAGGGCGGTACGGTGGACGCAACGCCACCGCTGCGCTGCTGGGCGGGCGGAAGTCGGGGGTGGCCCGGGTGGGTGCGCTACAGTTAGAGCGGGAAGAGGCGGTGATAAGGGTTGTAACTTGCATGCACGTCCTACAAGCCTATGCGATTGACTGACATAATAATATATCTGAAGGCCGTGAAATGTAATAATTAGTTAGTCATAATTTAATATGGGCTGAGCAGTGTAGTAGTGTAGTGTGGGATTGGAGACGTAGAAAATCAGTTGTCAGCTTTGCTACTTCCTGTCCAGTTGTAGAATAAGCGGGGACGTGAGATGCGCAGGTAGACGACGCGGCGGGGGCGGGCGGCGGCGGCGCGGAGGCGCGGCGGAGTGGTGGCGGCGCGGGGCGTCCGGCGTCGTCGCGTCGTCGCCATGTCTGGCGCGTCCGCTCCGCGCCGCGGCCGCCGCCCAATGACCTAACGTAATAAATAACGTAGACCCGTAAGGTGTCTACCGACGCTCACGTAAGGTGTCAAACGACGCTCACGAACATATGGCGCCGAGTTTTATGTGAGTTGCCCAACGACGCTCACGGACGCCGAGTCTCACGTAAGGTGTCTAACGATGTTCACGGTCATATGGTTCCGAACCATAAGATGTCTAACGACGCTCACGGTCATATGGCGCCGACCCGTAAGATTTCTAACGACCCTCACGTACACAGTCACCCGTAATGTGTCTAACGACGCTGACGGACATGCGGCGTCGTATCTCACGTAAGGTGTCTAACGACACTCACGGACATTTTAAGTTTAGTTGGATACGACTCGGTCGTCGGCCGGGGCCCTAAAACACGACGACGAGACGCCGACACCGCCAGCACAGTTTCATATATAGGTTTATGTACCTACTGTGCCGCAAGAAAGTCGCTCGCGCCCCTACGCCCCCACACCTCCCCGCCCCAGATGTTGCCGCGCCACCGCCGTCCGTTCTTTGACACCTACGCACTGTCGCCGATCGGAATGGACAACCGCATGTGGAACTGTGTCATTTCATCGAATAAATTGTTCAAAATGCGGAGATATTTGCTCGAATAAGAGGATAAAGGAGGTTTTTCAGCCGACCGATTGAATAATTTATCAACTCCAAGTCCAAACCCCTTGAAATAATAATTAGAAAGTGTAGGAACGTGAAATTCCGGAAGTAACATTCCTTCCTTGATCTGATTGCCTTGCCCTGCATCATACATACAGTATAATATTATATTCGGTGCCTACGTGCTAAGAAGGGGTGAAATGTGGTTATATACTCACATCTCAGGTTAAGGCTACGTAAGGTATTCCACTCACCTCTTAGGTTGCTGTTATGTATGACATACATAAGGTGACCTACAGACGTAGATAAGGAGGTCTTTTCATCCCTTAAGTAAAGGTGTTGTTAAAAGACGCCTTTTAAAGACGACTTAAGACGGTATACACACTTGTTCTGCTCACCATTAAAGGCGTTGGTAAGGTTAAGACTAGGTGATGCAGTCACATTTAATGTTTTCTTTTTATCTATAAACTAAACAACTTTATTGCATACAATTATTTAATCACGGCTCTGTTACTCATTCATAAATAGCGTAGGTTCAATAGTATAAAGTGGACGTCATCAACTTCGGATCGCGATTGTACCACGCCGCACCCGCCGCCGCCGCCGCCGCGGGGCCGGCCGCCTGAGCCAATAAAATAAACAGAACGCCCGACAGAATATCAGCGCAAAGATAAAATAAATATCACCGCACAGGCCTCATTTCCCTACCACACCAGTCAAGTAGTACGCAGACCAAATAGGAATATATTTTTAGAAGCAATTAGAAATTCGCCAGCCGAAACAGCTCGTAAATTGTCGGCTAGCGTCGTTCGGTGATACAAATTATTTCCTTCTTATTCAGCAAATATTTACATTTATGTAATTTATTGTGAGCTAAGACAAAAATAATAAGCTTAGGTTTTGAGTTGTGAAAGCTCTCTGGTCGACGAGATATTTCTTTAGCTGGGAAATGCTTCATCGGAATAAACATAATACCTATATAACCTGTTATACATAATTGTCTTCTATTAGTCGGCTGGTTGGTCGGTCGGCGCGCGCCGTTACAAATGTTTTATTAGGATAGTCTCAAAATAATGCATTTATAAAAAGGGAGACTTGCCTTGAGAGTAAATTGAGAAATAAACAATTATAAAAAGTTAAGTAAAAGAACTTGTACCATTTTAAATACCTAATTACAAGTTCCTCAAATTACATAAAAGTTATTATTTCAGATCTGTTTATGCAAGTCATATATGTCATATTATGCAAAATATTTATCCTATAAAGTGCTATAAACAAAGAATTTCTTCCGCAAAATGTTTCTGAGTGCCAATGTGACCCGCTTTAAATCGAATAAATAAAGAATCTACCACATGATGACACATGGTATGATTATTAGTTTATGTTCTCGCGTTGTATCCGTACAAACTCGAAGACAAAATAATATATATTGCCTGTGAAAGTTTTTATTTGAAAGGAGCTCAAGAAGCGAATAATAATTTATACGAACTTGTTGGCAATACCGGCGGCTGTTGGCGTAGCATCGACATACACCCACGTTTATATGAGTATGTAGGTACAGTAATATTTATTATTGAGGCTAGTAGGTAGGTAGACAAATAGTGTTAGAGAACGTACGTACACATAGCGAATCATCTAATATTACCTGCCAGTCAGTCAGTCAGGGGGTAAGCGTCCACTGCTGGACATACGCCTCTTCAATTTTGCTCCAGTTCACCCGGCCTTCAGCGGTACGGAACCACGTTTTCCGCCGACTTACTTGATGCCGTCGCCCACCTGGCGGGTAGTCTTCCCACACTCTGTTTTCCTGTCCACGGCCCCCAGTTTAGGCCAACGCAACGGTCCAACGGTCGTCGTCTCCTCGGCTATCGTTCCCAATCCACTGCCACTTGAGCTTAGCCACCCGGTGTTCAATATCGACTATAGCGCGGTTTTCTCAACCGTTCACTTCGAAAGAATGCGGCGCGCACCCTCCGCTCTCCGCCCCCACCGCAATTGCCCGTCAGTACGGTGGAGGCGGAGAGCGGAGGGGGCGCGCCGCATTCTTTCGAAGTGAACGGTTGAGAAAACCGCGCTATACTTTGGTGCATCGGCGGATTGCCTTGTTACTCACCATATCACGTAGCGATATTCCCAGCATGGCTCGCTCCATTGCTTGCTGGGCCACTTTCAACCTTTGGACAACAGCGACAGTCAAAGTTCACTTTTCACACCCGTGCGTCACATAACCGGGAGGACAAACGCACTGGTCACATATACGCCTCCAAGTATATACGGGTCTTTACATTTTGCGGAAGGCCAGATCTCAAGGCGAATTTTTACTTTCCGAAGGCAGCCCAACACAGATGATTTTGTCTCTCGACTTCCTTAAGCAGACCTTGTCTACAAAGCCGCAGAATTTGACCGAGATATATGTACTCTTCAACCAGTTCGCTCACTTCTCCGTCAAAAAGGATTTGTCCTTCCATCATAACCTCGGTCGCCATGACCTTGGTTTTGTCCCGGTTCATATTCAGACCCACCTTCATCGACGCTGTTTAAAAAGATCTTCCAGCATGGTCTGAAGCTGACCTCGGGAATTTGACAGAAGAACAATGTCATCGGCGAAGCGAAGATGACTGAGAAAATCTTCATTCACGTTGATACCAATGTTGTTCAACTCAAGCTTATTGAACACAAGATGTATTTGTGAAGAACTTGGGTAAGATCATATCCCCCTGCTTTACGTCTTTACTTTACCAAGGAGGATGGGTTCGGTTTGTTTCGTGGAACCTCAGTCATCGGCGCGGACCGATACAGGTTTTGGAATACCTTGATGTAGCGGTGGTCGATTCTGCACCTCAGGAGGCAGTTTTCGACAGCCCATTTCTTAACAGAGTCGAACGCCTTTACCTAACGAATATCAATTATGTATAAATAATACAATTTTTGCGTTGCCTGCGACGTTGAAGGTTTTTCCCCTCCTGCTCACTTCCGAACCTTCTGATCTGCTTCTGTTAGTAATCGCGTGATGTTAAATTAACTGTAGCAATGCATTAATTTAACTGTAGCATTGCATTAGTGAAAACCGTATGCGCGAGTCGGTTTTTATTATATCGAAGCGAACCCGCGGGCAAAAGCTAGTTTTGCCCGCGGCTTCGCTTCACGTAAATTTTTGCTCACGGCTCAAACTCCCTAAAAACCTTATTGTGACTTATTAAATATGTTAGTAAAAAACAAAATAGTCAAATCGGTCCAGCCGTTCTCAAGTGATGCGCGTACCAACGAACAGCATTTAATTTTTATTTATATAGATTTATATAGATAGAGGATTATACTATACTAAAGTAGAGAAGAGCCATTCTATATGTGCGATCACTCGATTCCCGATCACACCAGCGGATCCACCGTGAACATTGTATGAATATCGATGAGTATCGCAGGAACTTTGAACAGATCCAAGCACACCATTGGGGAGTTATAGTTTTCTCACATCTAAACTGTTTCTGAACTATTTTCTATCTGTCTATCCCTTTATGGGTTTCGCTGGGTGTAGATGTCGAAGACTATACAAGGAAAGTATCCTGCTATTGCACCTTACTCCGACGAGAACTTGATGTATTGGTCTTCAATCTAGGTGGTGATTTCATATAGGCTAAACTCTGATGAACGACTGCTATCATTTAGAAAATAAATTTGTTTAGTGAATGTTTGAGACTAAAAGTGTAGTCGGCTTATCGTATAAATAGACGAGAAATGAAAGAAGGATTCGGCTGCTCCGATGATGGGATATCAGTATCACGATGCAAATTTGTACACTAGGCCTACAGCAAAATGCGCACATGATGGTACAGGGTCCCGGAGAAATAAAAACTTCCAGGCGGAACAAACAACCAACAATAATTTTAAATCAAACAGCTTTACTCACGGCTCCACTCCGAGCTATGTGCACTATGAGCTGATTGGTTTAAAATAATGTCTAACAACTACGGCATTTAAAAACCCATATAACAAACAATAAATCAGCATTAGACCGTAGTGCGTTTTCTTCTCGGTTAATCTGTGAGCTCGGGCTGTCCAAAGCACATCCGTTTATGTGTTTATTCCGTAGTTGCACTCGTAGACAATTTGCAGGAGACATTGCAGTTAGTTAATCTCTGTGTAGTAATTAATAGTTGGCCATTAAAGCGGCAGGCCGCCTCGCCGACTGCTGTCTCCTGGCCTACATTCACACTACTGTCGCGTCACCGGCCCTCAGACTATTATTTATGGCGACCACTATGCAGACTGCAGCCTGTGCAGCACTACGCACTGATTGCACTTGCACTATAAATATGTATATAGAAGCTTTCCATCGCACCTGCCTGGTTCGCTCTACGGTTCGTTATTCTGCGTAATTCAAAAACTTTAGTTGAGAAAGTGCTTTTTATTTTGAGAGTTTTTATTTAAATCAGAATATTTTAGTCGTAAGCAATTTCTACATATTTATCGTGGATTTATAATTTTGAACGTACATACATTTGAAAAATTAAATAGTTCACTCAGTTAAATATTTATTTTTAGTTTGAGAGCTCGGAATTTTCATTTTTGACGGACCTTCAAATTGTTTGATTTGGTAGGTAGAGTTAGAAACTGAGTTTAACCAGCTACCGACTATTAATAAAGAGTCCTTCTGGATCTTGGCAAACATTATTTTCAATATTTTTTTTAATAATAGTTAAAAACAATAATATAAAAAATAAAATCTTATTAGAAACCATTTCTCCTTCAAAACGGTGTCTACGCATGTTACGAAGGTAATCGAGACTGAAAACTCAATTTCCTCGTAAACTTTAGTATCACCTTTCCGGCTGTGAAAGTGAGCCAGCCGACAAACGAAGATACAATTCAGACAATAGTTCTTATGCTAACAGACATTGGGGCTACGTCGAAACGATCTTCCCGAGATTTATGTTCGTAGACGTGTAGTCGTCATTGACGGTGACAACGCCGCTCCGGGCCTCGTCGCTCGTTTCACGAGCATTACCCCACATCGGAGCCATCGCCTCGTTAGCTTTACGATCGCAGCAACAAACCCTTTGTTTAATAGGTGTCTCACGTCATCTAATCGCGTGTTTTGTTTTTAAAGGGAACGAAATGCAGCTATTAGAAATTTTCAATCATCCATTCATTACATGCCAGCTAGATCCCTTATCTTTTCTAGTCCAGAAGTAGTCCGTGGCACTGCTATCTTCTTCATTAATGTTGAATGCTACGAATCGTTGTGCAAGCCACATACTGACAGAATGCGTGTACCTTATTATAAAATACAACTCAAAGCGAACTGAGTCTAAAAGGGCATTAGTCGAGGCGCTCGCTTGGCCCGCTCTCGCAGTCTCCCGCCCGCCGGACCGATCTAATCTCCCTGGCAATGAATCTGAGCGGGCTGCTCGCGGCCGTCACGACCGACTCATCGCACCGCACCGCCGCGCAAGCCGCGACCTCATATCGGACCACGACTCAACGAACCTCGTCGAGTCGTGGTCATCACTGCTCCACTTTAGAAAACTCTATGCTGACAGTTGACGGCAGCAGCGCTGTTGAAGATTTAGTCAGGACAGTTTTCCTACTTATGGGAAAACATTCTACTGAGTATTTATTTATTTGTCACGCGTTGAATGATTTTAGCGTCAGTCACGGAACAGAATATCCATGCATTAGATTAGCTCGACAGCCGCGAATGATCTGCAGCAGGTCGAGAAGGTCGTGACGAGCGCGAGGCATTGAAGTCGATCCGCGTTGTGATTCCGTCGGGCGGGCCGATGATATGACGCAACGTGACGAAAACGCGACGCGGACGGAGTCGTGACGTGACGCCGCGCCACGCGCCGCTCCCCTCGCCTCTCCCGCTTCGTGTCATTGTCTTGCCGCGCCCGCCCGACACCGGCACCGCAGACTCCCAGCACTTTCTCGATCTTATCGCGCCCGTATACAATAACATCTCCGATTTCTTTATGAGCACGATAACGGCGCGGCGGCGCTCCGCGCTCGACCGCAGCTTCGAGTTCGCATCAACTTGGTTTGAGACAGATTTTTCGGGAATCGCGTCGCAGTCTACAGCCGTCTTCAGTGTCTGAAGTTCGAAATTGAGTGTAATTTAATTACGATGCCTCGGCGTCTGACGATCGTGTCTGCCCGCGCCTCCCGTCTAGTCAGGTATGTGTGCGGAGTTTTCTATTATTAAACGACTCTCGCAGCCGACTGCGACCGGTGACCGGAGCGCAAATAGGAAGCTCCTCATTAGATACTATCGCGGTCCGATGTCGAGTGACGGCTGTCCGCTCCCGATCTACATACTCCGATCCGGCTCTACATAGGATTGAAATTGATAAACTTATCGCTAACTTGAAGGCTAATGTTGCTAATGAAACTTTACGTACAACTGATAAGGTTTCTAACAACGATGGCATCTGGCGTGTGAGTATCAGCATAACCTTCATGCTATTTGGAGTAAGTAGTTTTTGTGAGACAAGGCTGAAATTCGAAATAATTTGTTTTTTTGACAAATGCTCCTAAAGGACGGAATAGGCGGGAGCAGAGGGAAGAGCGATAGGGCATCTCGCAACGCGAGTGCGTGTGCGGCTGCGACTTTCAGCACGCCCGCGCAGCTTTTCTTCGTTTTAATTGAGATAAGGCTCTGACTGGCGGGGCGGAGGCGGTCGGATGGAGGGCAGTCAGTAGTGAGGGCAGTCGGCGCGGAGCCGCGAGCGCGCGAGCACGTCTGGTCTCTTCGTGCGCGCCGGTGCCGCCTCTCGAGCCTTCGGAAGGCGCGAACGCGATCTCAGACACGACACGTGGAGTGGAACTCGCACGTGCGTAAACTAGAAGGTTTTTGGAACAGTGGAACAGTTCACCGAGTGGAGGGATGGGTTAAAGCGACGCGGAGTCATGTCCCGCGGCTGCTGGGTGCGGCTGGCGTGCGCGTGCGCCGTGCTGGCGCTGCTGGGGAGCGGCGCGCTCGGGGCGTGCGGACGTCGCGCGGCCCGCGAGCGGCTCAAGGCTGCGGAGAAGACGCGCGGCGTGCGCGACAAGCGCGACTTCCTGCTGCAGCTGGGCTGCTGCGCGCGGCCGCGCTGTCCGCCGCCGGCGCCGCGGCCGGCGCCTCCTCCGCACCGCGCGCCGCACGCGTCCTCCGGACGGCGCTACTCCCCGCACTACCGGGCCTGGCTCGGCCTCAAGTACGGTACGTACCACCCTGGCGCGCTTCGACCTCCCACACCGACCGTTTATCGCATCATCTATTGAAACAAAAGGAGCTGAATGGGCACTTAACGGAGAATCGTTCACTGAATCACCGCCGCGACCCAGAAGCCCACGCTCCGTCGTGCACTATCCGGCACCGCTCCGCCCACCACGCGTCTTCGGCGTGTATGCCTCCCGTCTCCCGAGACGTCTGCGCCGCCGCCATCGACCTATTCCGCCTCCTACGGGGGTCATCGTTGTACTCAGCCGGCAACCCGCACACGCCACCACGCCCATACATACTCGTACCTCCATTCGACCGTACGTTATGAAAGTGTAAATAGTTAGACTGAAGTACCCTTCGTGTGTAATTTTAAGTCCATTAATCGGAACGTCAGTTTAAGTTCAGTGTAATTTTAAGTCCATTAGTCGAACAAGGGACGTATGTAAGTATTTTAACTAACTTCAGAAAAAGGAGGAGGATCATTTCGACTGACGTCAATTTCAACTGACATTTAAACGACATCCATTTCCTACGAGTCTCCTCGATTTTCGCAGACTTTACGACACCAACAACGTCCAAGTCAGCCGTGCTAATCCCGCCCGCCAATAGTCCAAATGCGGCCCCAGTCCGGAGCAAACCGAGCGCTCGGGCGATGGCGGGGTGGCCGCGCAGGTCCATCAGTCTGTACCTTCGAGTTCTAGCGAATAGGTTATACTCGTATTATAATGCACGCGGCTCGCGACGAGCGACCTGCATACAGATGCAGTATGCAACGGTACCGCCGACGCGCCGCGCCGTGTGCGGTGACGGAGAGATAGCCGGCGGCTTCGTGCCGGTGTTTACCTTCGTGTGATGCAGTGCAGTGATTAATATGGGCAGGTCGCGTTAATGAATCTCCCGCTTGGCGTCTGGGCTCTGAGTGTGGGCGGTCCGTTGGAATCTAATCTAAACAGACCCGCAATCTTCAAGCGTCGGATTGAGAGGCTGAATGGCCCCGCAATAGTCTGCAAATCAGCCGGCATGTCTCTTCATTGAGCTTTGCTTTAGCGACGTGATGTAGAGTTGGTTGTGGCAATAGTGCACCAATGGTCCCGCGGAACAGCCATATATATTTATTCATTAAAATATTTCGTCTATCTATGATCTTCTCAAACTCGAAAGAAAGTTGTGCATCCAGGACGATAGTACCTATTAAGGTGTATTCTTTGATCGAGGTAGGTATCGAACCCCTTTTCCTCTCGCAACAGAGGCATCGCCTTAACCATTTGGCCACGACACGAGCTTCATACCGTTGCGTCATTATCCTGTCTTCCTCGTCGCGGGCCGTACGTACGCACGCACGGACGGTACGCAGTGGACGATCTACGTTCAGACGTGATGGCGGCCGATTCGGTATAGTCCTAACTTGCCGCACGAGGTAGCCTACGAGTCCGTATTATTCAATCTGCTGGTTACTAGGGGTGGCAAGCCTTGCGGAATTTCCCTTGTTTCCCGCATACACGTTAATTCGAGAATTCCCATAACTAAAAGTGATCAATTTTTTTATCAGAACAACCTACATTAATTGCTATGTTTTGAGTATATCCTCGTTAATATGCGGTAGGTACATTCATAAATTGTATAACCACAGTACAGCGATCGGCGCCGTCTTCCCAGAGGGAGCGACGCTATTTCTTCCTGTGTTGCACAAGCAGAATCTGGTACGAAACGTATTATAGGTACATAGTATATGTGTTTTGTCCGAATACACCTGCTCGTGTTTGTGAATAATCATGATACTTTGTAGTTATTACAAAATACTAAAACATCCATCTAACTTCATCTTGGTATCTCAAACAATAACATTTTGTCCTATTTGCCATTTTCCTTTCTCAAAATAGAACAAAATTGACAACCCTACTGGAAAAGCATTACCTACATACTACCATAAAAATTACGAGTACATTTGCATTTTATATTTTATGAAGACTCTTATTAGGACATAGGTATGTACATTAAAATTCAAACCTGTAAAGTCGAAAAAAACGCAAGTATCGTTCGACAAAATAAATAAATATTTATTGGTTTTCTTTTTCGTTTCCTATAGTTGGACAGAGCGCGACCTAAATTATTATCTCATAAGTACGAGTAAATGCGTCACATATTGCAATCATACCGACAATCGAAATCGAATGGTTAGAACCAAAGAAATGCACACACTAGAATCGTCATTGGCATACATTTAACCTCTCTTCTTACCAAAATTTGCAAATTTTGCATTCGACAGAAATATTTGAATAACTATGTGTAGTAGGCATATACATACTTGCAATTTGGAATTTGAGCTCTTTTTAACGAATGCTTTTTCATCTCAATCAAAACGGTGCCCCGTCCATTGTTTTTAACTCTTGTTAGAACTCTCGTTGACTTAACTGGCGCAACTCTGGGCGTGAATGAGCGATTGTGTGAAGCAAAATAGTGCTTGTTGTCGTTCGTTATCGACCGAACGATAATGAAAAGTACCATAAACGAACACAAAGCAAACAGCAGCAACCTTCGGCGGCACACTTCATGCTGACCGGACTTGTGAGCGAACTTATTTTAGTTTTGTCTCTCTTTAATATACTTCGTTAAAGTGAGATGAATGACAAATGTGTGCCTGAATAACTTAAGTGTTATAAAATAATGACTTGTAGATATAATTATTATATCTGGTATGTGACTGTTTAAATTTCACTGCGTTCTTTATTCGCACATTAATTAGGTTGTCACGATATAAAAATAACTTAATCAACAAATATTCTTAATAATAATAGGTAGCCGGTTGAAATTTTCACAGAAATGTGTTATTTTGGCGGATATAACAAAATTTTATAAAAAATAGAAAAAGTAAAAAATAAGGGGAACAATACAAGAAACTTGTTCTTTTTTCAATGTTTTTTTTATGGTGCGGAAACCTCGGTGCCCGAGTCCGACTCGCACTTGGCCGGTTTTTATACAAATCTTAATTACACATCAAAAAAGCATCTTCTTTATTTATTTATTTCTTATTAATTTACGCTTGTCAGAAACAACTAGGAGTAGCTCACCCAAAAAGGTTAGTTTGCCGCCGTTACAGACGGGGAGACGTAGATATATTTACACAATGAGAGGGGAAGCCGCCCGCCCAGGCGTAGAGCGCGGCCGCCCACGCTCGCCGCCCAAACGTGACGACCTGTTGGGCGGGCGCGCGGCGGCGGGCCCAGACGAGAAGTGAACATTGTTGACATTAGATTATATTTAACATGTAGGTCAGACTTCTCATTAAACCTATGTTAATATATTACTACGCATTATTACTTTTTTATTATTATTTTTTTATTATACAGGTGTTCCAGATCGACCGCAAAAATTTACCACCGGATGATTTCATAGCTTATCTACACTATCTACACATCATCCGATTTTAAAAATTCGTCGACCAATATTTAGAATGGACCTTCAGGATGGACATAGGCTATGTGAGCGAAGCCGTGGGCAAAAGCTAAAGCTAAAAATGCTTATTATATTTCCCTTCATCCGGCTTAGTTTACAAGTTTTTCAGGATTTTATTGGACAAGACAAGATGGGCTGACAGAGCGCTCTGTTGTGCAATAATGACGATTTGTTTTCTGAAATATTATTGTATGGAACTCTAAACAGGAAATTGTATAGTATTTAAGAAAAAAAAGACATTATTGCACGACAGTGCGCTCTTGTCACCCCACCTTCCCGCATAAAATTCTGGAAAATATGGAAACTAAACGTAGAATTAAAAACATTTTAATAACACTGTGTGTAGCTTAATGAGGTGAGGAATGGCGTGGTCATAATATTATGCGGTCGATCTGGGACACCTGCATAAATATTATTTATCGGATAATCAGTTATGTTTAACCCAACTACGTCGAGCGAGCTACACCGACACCCAAGACTACACCGTTCGTCTCGCAGCTGACGCTTCGGCACATTTTTTACAGGATTCAGAATTCTACAACTGTTTGTTCCTTTATCTGCTGCTTCGTTTTGCATTGTATTGTATTGTATTGTATTGTTTATTGTTATTGATCAATCATTCATATGGCAGTTAGACTGCACTCAAACTTGTCACAATTTGTTCTATCCGGTTCGATTACACTCACGAAGAAGAACGACAAGAAAATTCGCAGGGTATTTTTTTATGTAAATATTATTTTACTAGCCACTAGCTAGTTTGTCTACCTCGTAATTTTTTCTTAAAGTTTTTTTTTTCTCTTTTTAAAGTTTTCTCGCGACGAGGCGGGCACAAATATAGTACTGGAACATTAAAACACCAATGCGCCGGAGCAGCGCAGCGTCTCAATCAAACCAATCCGCATCTCACGCCGCGCCGCCCCGCCGCCGCCCCGCCCGCGCCGGAAGCGCAGTCGGCATTTTAATTCATTCACAATCGCGCAGATTGCACTGCGCTGTTTGTTTCCGGTGCGCGGGCGCACACTCGCCTCCGACAATATCAACACCAGCTTTTATGAGCTGCCGGCCGGGTTTATGTATAAATCGAGCCGACGGAATGTTTCTTGGAAGGAAATGCACTCTTCATTTTGTTTTTGTGATTTTTAATGTATTGCCGTTCTAGAGACCGAATTATGCTTATGGATATTATTCGACACTATAATGTTAAAGTTCAAAAGAAATACCTAAACCAAGTGCACCTCTTACAGGAAAAATCATAAATCAATATGCACTTGTATTTTATACTTAGTTAGTTAGTAGCCTGGCTGGAGTGGTTAACGTTGATTAACTTCGATAATTTTGAGGCAATAAGCACACATTTTCGCCCAGACCAATGCAATAATTTAGTTTAGTATAATAATATATCGTCGTTCGACTGGTTCGAATTGACTGCAACGTGATTCAACGTTAGTATCTACTTAAGTGCCACCGCACCGAGTTGTTGGTTGAACGCTATGCGAACCTTGCTCAATGCATTTCACGAGGTCTAGCTTAGCGAGGATTATGCCGTGTAGCGAATGAAGGCGCAGAGAGATACTGCAGGCCGCGCCTGCGTATAACTATGGTATAGTCTACGTTCTCGAACTTAGGACTTCTTGTTCTCTGGTATTGTGATTTGCAGTGAGAATATATCCCATTGTGCTAAACTGAACTTTGCTGCATAGGGACAAATATCGCGTGGCTAATGTTATCGGTAATAATGAGTTAATGTTGTTATGGCTTTTAGCTGGATTTCGAGGACGAATACTAGACCTATGTAAATGGTTGTCGGTGCCCTCGTCGGTGCCAGACCAAATGGAGACCCTATGTATATTCGAGTAATAAGAACGAGAGCACAGAAAAATATCTTCATCATAGACATTACACATAGATAATACCACATTTTTATTCACTAAAGAAACGGCATTTGACCCTTACCTTGTCACAAATAAGTGTAGAATTAAAATAATCTTTAGCAGAAAATTTCTGATAAAGATTATTTTAGTCTATAGAAATTAATACGTACCGCGTACTCTAATCCATACAGGCCGTCATTCGCTTGTCTAATTCCGTCAGCGACCTCACTGGCACTGCCTGTGAACAACTTCACTTCCGACTGGCTGCTTAATCTAACATTAGTCTCATGGGATCAAAAGAAACAAAGAATTCAAAGCGATAGGACTGTTATTGACACACGTTGCATACAATGTAATTCGTTCACAAAATAATCTATACATGCACGCAATTTCAGCTCGTAACACGCGTGTTGATAAAATTACTTGAGCTCGAGAGTGTAACAGAGACACATGCAATTACTCTATCTTTGTAAATAAGGGCTGTCTGTTTCCTAAATAAATAAATAAATAAATTTGTAATTACTCTTTTGTCACAGTACTGCATTAAAAGATTAGTCAAGAAAAAACCGTATTAAAAAAAATTGTTAAGTGCGAGTTTTACTCGCGCACGGAGGTTTCCGTATCTATCCGCTATTATCCGCCTATCTTTTGTCTTTCAACATTGCAATGTATAAAGGCCTGTGGCGCCATCTATTATTCAATAGTGTGACTAATATATTTTATTGTACGTTTGTTGTATTAAAAATTAAGGGGGGCTCCCCCCTTAATTTTTAACATTTAATTTTTTTTATTATCTGTTATATCCGCCATAGTAACGCATATTCTGTGAAAATTTTAACCGGTTACCTATTACGGTTCAAGAGATACAGCCCTCGGACAGACGGACAGACGGACGGACGGACGGACAGACGGCGTAGGCTTAGTAATAGGCTTCCGTACGGGATACGGAAACCTAAAAATTATGACTTTTCACCTGCTGTTTATGCCGCCTCTATCCATTAGAATTCTTTTGGGATTAAGTCTTCGATTTCTAAACGAAATGTCGGGCCTTTCGCACGAATGCGATTTCGGATGGAATGGTAAATGATCACTATTATTATCATTAAGCTTATATATTTGGCCAGTCTAATGATTAATTTATTCTAAATACCTCGCAGTATTTCAATCGTAAGGTTCATTCATTTCGTAAAAGCGTTTTGCACTGGCGATGCATCTGTCAACATTACCACTAATAATAATTTTGTACTAAATTATGTATTCTATTCTAATTCATTCCATTCCTTTCCATCCATTCCATTATATTCTATTCTATCCAGCGCTAAATTCTGGTTAATCTAACACAACGGACCCAAAAGTTATTCGAAGGAAACTTGCCAAAGCAACTCAATATGTTCAATATGCTTATGGACATAGGATGGAATGAGAAAAAAATATATGATTTTATTCCAAAACAGTCCAACAACAATATGCCGGATAGCTATGTACAACTAGAGCAGACTTCCAGCTTATCACTATCACCAACTGGCAGTCGGATTAGCGGACTCACTAAGCGTAAATTTAACCGGTAGAGCGCCTTGTTCTGCAACTTTGTCCGTCACTGCCGGAGTTATCTGCGAGTATTAACTGTTAATCTAATTCAGTTATGCTTAGATTGAAATAAATTAATTATTAGAACAAGATACTGTTATAAAGTTTAATGGTACCTACTGCAATAATCTGGAATGTACTAAAGCGACGCCAAACGGTGCCAGTATTTGCTTGTTCCAAAGAGTTTGCATTACGTCCAGCGACGTAATGCAATCTCTTTGGCTTGTTTTCAGCTTTATTTTGCGACGACAAACCCCGAACACTCGGCCATCTATTTACTCGCAAGAATGATTTTGGATTTGGATCCTTCAAGAGAAAACCAGAGACGTGAAATGGAACCTGCAGGTCTATTCTTGTAAATTCTGACAGCGGAATCAGCGCTGTTGTGGCGCTGAGAGCCACTTACTAAAGTGGCTCTCAGCGCCACATCAGCGCTGAGTCCGCTGTCAGAATTTACAAGAATAGACCTGCTGACCGAGGACGGAACCTGACAGACGAATGTCATGCCGACTTGACACACATGTGCCGAAATGTACGCGAGCGGAGTTGCGGGCAAAATGAAACGCGTTCTACATTCAACACGAGTATCCAAAAGATGCGTTCTATGTAATAAATCTTGGCAATGTTCAACGACCTGGGTGACTGAGGATAGCACAGGCCCGAGAGGTCCATTAATCTCGACACGTTCGTTATCTTGCGTTTAACACGCGTGACCGTCGCCATTGCGTCACGCCACGCCACGCCACCGCTGCGCCACACCGCCGCCGCCGTTCCACGCCACTTCACTTCGCTCTCGTACCACCCCCGCGAGAGCTCATCTCATCAGTCAGAGAGCTTCGGTCATTCATTCGGCGGCTTGTGCCTTACTTGACTGCGCACATTAATATCGTTCAAAATATGGCCGGTAATTCCTGAACGTCTATCCGAGTAGAACTGGAAGGCGAAGGAAATTCTTCAATATTGCGTGAGAATTGTTGAGAGAGTGGACGAAATCCTCGCGCTATCTTGCCACGAGATTTGTACTCTCGTAATAAAGAGAAGACGTTCCCTGCGTTGCTAATGATATTTTTTTGTGAATGGAACCACAAACTATTTAGAGACATTCCACTTCCTTGATGTCGAATGGTGGTAAGCCATAGTATTTGGTGACTTTTAATGGGCCGTCGAAACAGGTATGTCAAATCGAGTACTAATGGCCATAAAAAATTATGTAGTACCGTGATGAAAAAAACCTTGAAGTGGAGGTTATTGAACATACAAATTGTGATCACGTATGTTTGTAAGTAACAATACACACAACACATGGTCCGTAAGCTTGGTAGGCAAGTGATTTGCTTTACTGCGGAGGTGTTTTTGTTCAATCGTAGAAAATATTCCAAGTCTCGAGTGTTAAGCTTTTTGGACTTTCGGTATCAACCGCTCATAGGTAGGTAATTGGTGGTAATGGCGGTGCGCGGCGTTCGAGGGGGACCGTTATCGAAGGGCCCGGCTTGAAGTAGTTTCGACGATGCACAAGTTGTGCCGGCGCCTCCCACGCGCGGGCCCACGCCACACCTGACACGAACCCGCTCGCGAAGATCAGATTAGGAGGCATTTAGAAAGCGGGTTGCATCACTGATCCATCAAGGTATTCGCCTGACATTCGCTCCGGACACACCTTTGTTGCCATTGTATGGTCTGCGCTCCAAACCGGATCGGATTCATTTGGGCCTTTCGCGGGAACACCGCGGCCGCCGCCACCACGCCCGCCTCACCGGCGCGGCGGGGAGGGGCGTTGCCCGGTGGTGAGGCGGCATGGTGGCCTCGCGCGCGCGCGTCCCAGCAGTGACTTTGAAGAAATATGCTGAACCCACAGCTGAAACGAAAGCAATCTATCCAAACCGTAGCCACAGATTACTTAATTACTTCGTAACAGATAAATCACTCCATAGAAAAAGTTCCATACCTTCGGCTTTAATAGCCTACTGTTTCACGTCGCCAATCGCTACGTGCGAAAATGTACCTAAACGATCGAGTGTAAAGTGATTATTGCTTTGCAGCTGCGCGCAGTTGCGTGGGAGAGCGTGTAGGTATGCTTCGCGCGGCTGACGAATGTCCACTGAAAGTTAGCGCGCGCAAGTACATAGAGTGCGCGAGGCCTGGTATTGTGGCTTTGCCATAGTCGGCTAAAAAGAGGGTCCTTAATTTAATTATATGTATAATGGATGTCTATGTTCGGGCCTGCCTTACCTTATTATTACATTGCATAATTAATTACTACATATTATGTTATGACCTTCCTTATTTGATTTGTCAATACGCTAATGAAGTATGCGAAGATCATTAGCTGCCTTCTATTCGAGTTTGACATTTGACACCGCATCATCATTATGACTGCGATCTACTCCCACGTTTTGCGTTATTTATGATGACATCACCTACATCACTCAGTTCCTTCCCCGATGCGATGGGCTTGTGAGTTGTGAGGCGCCGCCGCCGCGCCGCCCGCGTCGCCGAGCCGACGACGGCAACTCTAGAGCAAGACGTACACGGCTGACGTGACGCTCATAAAGCGAAGTGCGTCAATATATGAATATCCTTATAACTCGAGAACAACTTTATCGATTTTCATACGGTTTTCACTGTTGCACTGCCACTTCTCAAGATAGTTTTAGACTAAATCAGTAAATAAATTAGGATAAATCATAACGCTGCATCATCGGCGGCCTGAGCTGTGAGCTAAAAGCCACGCGAAGCGAAGCTGCGGGCAAAAGCTAGTTCAAGATATATGTACCTACGAGTAATATAACAGAATAGCGTATATTTCCTCTTTTCACAATGTTGTTACACTTAATTGCTTCACATAGGTACTAGAGTATCCTATTGGTAATCCAAGATCAGCGCGAAGTGTGCGACCGCACTATGCGGTGGCGGATCTGCGCGGCACACAATAGTTTACTTCATACAAAGAATATTTTGACGTGCCCAGACCCGCCACTCCGCTGCAGTGTAGTGCTGCGTAGTGCGGTCGCACTCCAAACGGCCTTATGAACCTAGGAGGTATATCACACAATCAGGCTACTTAAAAAGAAAACTAAAATATTAGGCAATTCCTAAACCTATCCTATCTCCCCGATCTTACGACCTCTACATAGCAAATATATGTAAATATTAGCTAGACAGGTATTAATTTCAATTTTACCTGATATTATGATATAATTAAATTATATGAGTTCTTGTTCGCAAACCCTTTGAAGTTGTTTAATTTACGAAATATACTAGAGCACCCAGCACGATATAATGTCTAATCATGGAGCACGAATTAAAGAAATCAAACTAAATTTTCTGAAAATAAAACTAATTTCGTCGTAACGGCAGTCGAGTGTGTCTCGAGCTCCGTCTGTTCTCTTTACAAATTGGTTCCGCACGCTGCTCGTTGTAGACGCCGCACCGCTCGCCGCCGTGTCGGCTAATTATTCTCAGATGAATTGGAAAATTGAACGCCCGCCATTGGGCTGACAAACAGAATAGCCTGGAGAGAATGAAGAAAAGTTCATTATGCTATCTACTCATCGTTCATATTATAGAATTCGTATCTATAGATAGGCACATAGCCATCTAGACCAGAGAGAGAGTATATAACGCGGCTTAACAGCCTATACCTATGTATATTATACAAACCTATAATACGCATTGAATTGTAACAAAAAGTTAACAGGCGATAGACAGACAGCCAGACAGGCTTTCTAGAAAACTGATGCCTTGTTTGAAATTCTGAAAAAAAAAATTCATGAAAATAAAAAAAGTACTTATTAGTAAATATGGTCAAACCTCGCAACATGATGAGGCGTCATTCTGTTTTAGAGCAAGGCCTTGCCCGTAATCGAATACCCTTGTTTCCTTGTGTTTTGTACCTCCAGCCTAAGATGTCCCGGTATATCGGGTATATCGGCATCGAGTTCATTTCCCCGTAGGTATTTAAACAGGTGAAGTGGATAGCCGTGTCTCGAGGACGCAATCTGCCGGACTATTCGCTCGGTGACAACTTAATTAAACAGTTCTCGATCGAAGCTCGGCATAAGTTACGGCCGCCGCCGAACCAACGGTACGACGTGAATTTGCATTCCGGGGGCGCTGCGACCATCTGTCAATATTTGCCGAGATCTCGCGTCGGCCGCACATCGCTCGCTCTCCGCTCGCCCGCATCAGCCATGCAGGCGGCACGCGGCCGGCTCCGAGCCGTCCCGGCTGCACCGCGCACTGCACACAAACCAGGAGACAATATGTACACACACCCATCGCAAACAAACCATGTAGTTATTGTTGGGCAAGTTTCGAAATGGGCCGCACTAAATACATTTCAAAACAGACCCTTTCATACCTGCCAGCATAGCTAGCAGAACCGGAAATAGTTCTCAAATGTTTTTCTATGTCGTATCGCTAGTGTGTGGAACTGTCTTCGGGCGGTGTGTTTCCCGTCACCAAACGTATACTACGTTTGATGACGGGAAACACACCGTAACAGGCTATACAGCCTAACAACAGTCCCAAAATCTGCTGGCATGGCACTTGTCTGAGCGCAGTTTCGCGATGAGAGGTGTTATTGTCTCTGTCGACTGCACCATTGTGTCCGCAACAATCCTCGTATCGGAATCTAACGAACGTGTTTCGCCTTCGTCGGTACCAGGCGGAGCGCAGAACTTTCACTCTAGACTGGACCAGGAAGAGGTTGCCTTCGAAAGCGCACCGAAATTTGTAATCAGTCACGGCTGAGCAACAACGAAGCTAATCAGGCATAATGCGTGCGTGCGGCACACTCTCCGCCCCGCCCCGCCTCGCGCATCGCAGCCTCCAATCTCCTCGCCGCCCACAAGAGAGTAGAGAAGCCTTCACATTGTCCACCAATCGCAAAATTCGCTCCTGAAATTGCCAACTTACATGAAACATGCATTCAATCAAATTGCGAGCCTGTGCTCGCGTCAATAATTTAAAAATTGTATTTCGTCCCATTCATTCACAAGGTTTCAGCAAAGTACAGTAGAAAATTAATTGTTAATATGTTGTAATGTTGTAAAAATATGTACGTTAATCAAATCAATCATTATTTCAGATAAGTGCGAAATATTTGCTTTAAATCGACCTCGGATCGGTGTAAGTGCAATGTGTGTGGCGAATGTAACACCAGAGACTAAATAACGGCACGACCGAAGGGAAGCACTGACGTGGCGCCAAGTTCACCCGGTGTTATGGGCTGACATCACGGATGTTGTAGGTGATGTAGCCAACCGTGTCAGTTTCCATTAAAAAAAATCAGATCTGTGATGTTACATTCGGCGAGACTGCCGCTGCCGGCAGCCACAACCGCTGCTGTGGCTATTCTGTCTGGCAGGCGCGGCATGTCTACACTAATGCATACGCAGCTCGAGCATATTGGTTGTCGCCCCGAGGCGCCGCCCCGCCGCAACAGCGCGGGTGATTAGAGAAGTGTATACAATGGCGGTGAGAGGTGGATTATCTCAGATTAAGTTTGGGAACATACAGGACTTTGTTGATCAAATTACAGGGAAAGCTCACATGCGTTGTTAAGTGTCAGGTACTGCTATGCCACCAGGCGAGGATCCTTTCGATTTTCGCTCGTTGTTTGTGTATTGATCTTTACACAATTAAGGTTGAACCATGTGGTCAACTTCCAGCCCGTATGGCTTGCTATATTTATTGTAGCGTAACGTAAAAGTGACGTGATCTAGTAAACATTTGCGTGGCGTTTTAGTACCAAACCAACTGGCCCGCTATAGAGGTGGTGCATCTTTTCTCCATACAAATATTTGCTTAGTTGTACGGAACGCAATGTCCAACGAAATCTCATATCATAATCGAGCCTCTGTCCCGATAGATAGATCGTTCAGTTAAACCGACGTATCTCGAAATGTATTTAATTCGTGATTTTTTTAAACTGATGAGACGCCTAAAGTAAAGCGAAAAACTCTCCGACCGGGAATCGAAAATACGACTACAAGAATTATTGGAAAACGGGAGCCGCTGAAAATCAGCGTGCAGTCTAACTGCGTGTCAGCTGAGCGGTTTCCGTTTCACCGTCCTCGTGTGTAATTCTAATTAGGTATGTAAGATTATTGTGCTGTACTGTCAACGGATAGTGAATAAATATATTTCATTCTTCTTTCTTTCTTTCTGTTACTTGTTACATTGTTACTTGCTTGTATTCTTGGCTCGAGGTACTCGCTTGTGTTTTCAAACATGAAAGCGCGTCTGGTGCGAAGTCATTGAAGTGCATTGTTGCGCGGAGCGGGCGCGCGCGGCGGCGGCGGGTATGTGGGTGCGAGTGCGGCAGACACACACACTCTAGCTAGTGCAACGCCTGATCAACATGCATGAGACAAGCCTCCACCGGTGCACATTACTTACACGCACGCGAGACTACAACGACCACCCCTAGTATTGTTCTGTCTGTGTAAAGAAAAACTACCTACATAACGTTAGAAAATATTCACTTACCGGGAGGAACCTCATCTCCATAAAAACCATAAATAACACTCAGTGGAAGGTCGTTCACGAAAACGGGATGAGAGGATAGGTAATAGATAATTTAATTTTGAACGCATCAAGCCTCTTAATAATTTGAACTCAGATTTCATTCTGCGCTGCAATTTAAACTGGTAGAGAGGATTAAATGTATTCAAGTTATTCCGATTGTATAGAGAGGTTATTTACGAATGTAATGGTTTATTAAAAGGAAGCGGAGGCAAACATAGGATCTAGTGTTTATTTTATTGCAACTGCAGTAAGTAGGCTTTCGCATTCGTACTCGTAAATTCTCACGTCACGAACTAATAGACTTAATAAACACAAAATGAAATCGTCTGATATTTTCGCATTATACGGCGAGAAAGAGTGTTTTTATTGCATACCAACTATGTTTTAATATTCCCTAAAAGATTTGATTTAACAGACGCAGTGTGGTTTTAGAGATACCTAATTAATTACATATTTTGTATACGTTCTGAAGTTTATGAACTTACGGACAGAATATTACATACATAATTTGGATTAATAATAAACTTTAATATTTTCAAATAGAATATAATGGAATATGGTACGAATAAAATATGGTGAATAATCGAACGAATCGAAGCAGGCGAACTTTAACCTGACTTATGTTGATAAATGTAAATGAGTGCTCCGAGTGCTGTGATCGATCGATTACATAAAAGCTCAAAGGCTCTGCGGGTGAGACACGAGTTGCAGTCTGCCTCCTCCCCCGCGCCACCGCCGCCGCCGCTCCGCCGCGTCTCGCCTCCCCCGCCAGCGCCGCGCCGCGCGACGCTCCCTGCGGGGTGTTTATGAATGGGGGTCAGTGGCACCGCTACCGCGAAGTCTTACCGCCAGCAGCGCCCGTCTGTCTCTACGTGTCTCTCGCTACGTCTCAACGCTACACGCCCGCTACCCGCGTCGCGTCCGACCGAGCAGTCTGCGAGTCCGTGTAGCGACCGCTCGGTCTGGTGGCGATCAGTAGCGTAAGACTCAACGTTTCGACTTTGGTAGAGCTGCTATAACTTAGCGCTGGAACAGAATAACCTTTACACCTTATGCATAATTAAGTGGTGAAAGCTCTTACAAACATAAATTAACTAATATGTAATTTGGAAAATTGTTTGGGAAAACCTGTCGTGGTCGTCGCCATGGGGGTGAGATAGAGATAGAGATAGAGATATAGAGACTGGTATTCATTGGTGCACCCGTGATTAGGCGGTTATAGGAAAAAGCAAATCTTGTGTGTGTGTGCGCAACATAGTGAGGCCCAACACATATACACACGTAGACAGTATTCGCAAAAGATGCTGCAAGTATACCGTGCCTGCGGCGGCGACCAACTATCTGGCTGGAACAAAGAATTAAAATGGCTAGAAGTGGTATCAAATAGTCGAGCAGGTCTAAACTCATTATTAGTGCGACAAAAAGACAAAATTACATATTGTATTCACACCTTGCACCGCACATCGACACGCACGTTACGTGCCTTCTGTTACAAATTGTGTTCATTTATATCGAGGACTGGGAGTAAATTGTGTGCAATGTATGACAACACCGTTCTGTCAATTCGCATTCTATGATTAAGACAGATGGCAGATGGCTGGCGGCCAGCAGATAATTATATCGATCCGCAGTAATAGACGTCGATAAATCAGGCCATTGATTCGCGGAAACATTCTTTTTGGACGGCCACCTGAAGCCAAGATATATTTTCATGAAGCTTTGCGCGGTGACTTAAAACCCGGTTACTTTGATAATAAGATTGAACCTTTTGGAATCGAACCTGCTAAAGTGGGACGCGGTGGGTCGTAGACGCGTGTATCATTTTTAGGGTTCCGTATCCGGTACGGGACCCTATTACTAAGCCTACGCCGTCTCTCTGTCTGTCCGTCCGTCTGTCCGTCTCTCCGAAAGCTGTATCTCTTGAACCGTAATAGGTAGCCCGTTGAAATTTTCACAGAATGTCTTATTATGGCCGATATAACAACATATTATAAAAATAAGAAAAAGTAAAAAAATCACGGGGTTCCCATAGAAGAAACCAAAAAGTGTATGCGCGCGCGCCATCTACCGAATAGAGTATGAAACATTTTAACTAATCATGGCATTTAACTAATATGAAGCATTTCATAACACGCCATAGATGACGTGAGTGGAGCTAATACCATGACATGTTGATACGGAACCCTCGGTGCGCGAGTTCGATTCGCACTTGGCCGGTTTTTTGTTACTCAGTTTTAAACGGTCCAATCTTAATAGCAACGTAACCGAGTTATCCAGCGGATGAAGAATTTAGTTGTAATTTAATTTGTTCTCTTCTCTCCTTGGTAACAGCTATTCGGTGTGCACGTAGACAAAATACTTTAACATTGCTAGTCTAGTTACGAAAAAAAAATTGTGACATAATTCCGTACGATAAAAATATTAATCTAATCTAGGGGTTCTCAAACTTTTTTTTTCAAGTTCCACTAAAACCAATTTGTTTCGCGGCGCACCACCACCGTCAAGAAGCTAATAATAATACATTATTATCTCATTCATTAGTTATACATTCTTAACTCTTTGGATGTTAGCGTCACACCAAAGTTCAATTAATGATTATCTTTCCTCGAATAAGGATCTCGGAATCGAATCTAAAAATGGATTTTTTATTTTATCGATTTTATTTATATTTATATTACTATGAACATTCGACAGTAAGTTTTTATATCGCTAAGAACATCAAAATTCAAATTATATTTATTTTCATCAACAAAACTTTCTAAATTAGAATTATGTCACTTTTTATTGTCGCTTACAACATTTTGTAGAGCATAATGTTTATAAATTTTTTCGCGTACCACCGCGAAGCCGTCCGCGTACCACTGGTGGTACGCGTACCATAGATTGAGAACCGCTAACCTAATCGGTAATCTGAACCTCGAATTCTGAAATGAACCATGAAAACCATACGTGCAGTTTGCATGAATGTTGCCACCGTGACCGACGACGGTGACTGGTGATCGAGTTGGAGGCATTCCGTAGAGTGAATTATCTGAAGAGCTATAAGTAAATGTTTACCCCTCACAATTCTGTCCATGGCGATGCTTCATAGTTAGTAGTAAGCTGGTTGGCTGTCACGGCCGTCCACGGTTTGGAAAACAACATCATATCATATAGTATTTTATAGCTTGCTTGCTACCCGATTTAGCAGTCTTAGCTTTACCAGATTCTATCTCTTATGTCTGCCACCGACAATGCACACAATCACGATTGATTGTCTCCTGCGAGAAGTGGTGAGTGGCGTAGAGCGGCTAGATTGAGCGCGCACGCGTTGTAGTAGACAAACCCATTCATAAAGCGAGCTCGGTCGGAGCGCGTGCGTGGGCGCTGCCATTCACGACAACTTCCCGGGTCAACCGCGAGCGTGACTTTACTAAATAAATTGTGCAAACTGCGGTTAATAATTATAATAATTTATATTACACTTTGTAATAAGATGTATCTAATGAGATAAAGGGCAGTACTGCTATTACGTGTTTTTGTCAGCATTCTATTATATAGTGATGTAATATGTAGAAATTATTAAGATAAAAAAACTCTAAATGGTTACAATCTATATAATATGTGTACCTGACTGTCGGGTTTAAGAGCGAACTCTGATCCTCAGATTCCCATATTAACGTAATCGAACTTTCACCTCAAAGCACTGAGCTATTATAGCTCAGTGCCTCAAATAATTTGGCACAGGGTAACTATTTTAATTTTTGTCGATTTTTCTACTCAAAACACAATTTTATCAAAATATAGTTATTACGTCGTTAAAAAATTAGTGAGAGGGAGTATATTCCAGTAAATTTTCATTAAATTTTATTTAATTTTTCAACTTAATAATCCATTTGATTAACACACTCGATATATCGTTTTTCTAAACAATGCCTTTCCTAAAAAACACTTCACCCTGAGCACCTAAAAACTAAAAATTTCTGCACCGCTATGAGACAGCTGCTTCATCATCTTAAAATTTCTGGCTTCAGATATTCTTTCAGTAGCAGACATAAATAGATAATATTTTTTTGTAATTTAACTTTTATTTCAAGCTTTTGAACCCGCATGCATATCGGTGCACTTTTTAAGAAAATTAATTCTTGGATTACTTAATTACTTGATTACTTCATTAAAGACCTAGGTTTCTAAAAAATCAGCATCCAAATCGGTCCATCAGTTTGGGAGCTACAATGCCACAGACAGACACACCCATACACACATAAACACATACGATAAACTTATAACACCGCTATTTTTGCGTCGAGGGTTAAAAATAAAAAACAATTCCATTACAGGCACACTTGATGGTATCATACATAAATCACATAACAACAGTTAACTGCTCAGGTCAACTACTCTCCTTCGAAACTGTATAATAATATGAAGTAAGAATTATTACGTTTCCCGTCACTGCCGTCATTTTCGAAGTACAACCTAGGAGCCAGGTAATTAACCATCGAATTAAACTAAGCGGAGTGATCGGTAGTGTAACGTAATTTGAAAGTTTACTTGAGTGTGACTTACAATTTGTGCTTAATCTTTGAAACGTCTTGATATAAAACAATAGTAGGTACCACAGTTTTACTATGGATGTAAAAGGGCCGACGATAATCAAATCATATCGCTTTATGTGAATCAGAACATTTCCAGCGGCGGCGCCGGGTTTACTACCTGCCGCATACCCGGGCGACCGGGCGGGCTTATCCGCCTCCATTGCTCTATTTCAGTATTTCCTAAATGTGGGTACGCGTGGGCGCAATTAATCGCAACGTTTACCTCTACAACCTTGAGTAAAGATAAAGGGGCCCAATTATCTCATTAGTGATAATTATCTCCACTGATGAATGATTGATTGGGACCTATTTCGTATTATATTGTGATTACTAAGTTAGAACTTAACAAATGACTGATACGATAAATATGACTATACTGATGACATTATGCCCTATGTAAAACAGGCCAAGTGTGAGCCGGACTCGCGTACCGAGGTTTCCGCACCCCAAAAAAATTTTTTTTCTTGTATGGGAGCCCCCCTTAATTATTTACTTTTTCAATTTTTTATTATTTGTTATATCCACCATAATAACACATATTATGTGAAAATTTCAACTGGCTACCTATTACGGTTCCAAAGATACAGCAGTAGTACAGACAGACAGACAGACAAACAGACAGACAGACGGCGGCGTAGGCTTAGTAATAGGCTTCCGTACAGAATATGGAAACCTAAAAATAACCACCATATAAAAATTGTTTTATTTAAGCATTTTACTAAGGGGTCTCTCACTCAAGTACTCTGGGTCACAAAATACTATAATTGGGAACCGCTGCTTTATGTGAAACCAACTGCGTATTGCCATATAGGGCTCGGAACGATCCTCGCCGCATGCAGCCCACTGGCAAGTGACTAATGTTCTAATGTCTATTATCAACATTATTTTAAGCAGTGACGCACACACAATCATAGGCTATGCAACTGGCTATTGATGAGCCTTTTTACGTCGTATTATTAACGTATATAACGACTTTTGAGCACAGCAGAAAAGTCTAAATAGTTCTAGACCGAACCTTAAGAACCTTAAGTCGAATTCCATTAGCAATCACTGTGCATCATCAATATTAAATGTCCATGCGTCCACGTTAGCTACCCACCGAAACCGAAATTGCCGTTTCTTATTTGGTATTCGAACTGGCGGACATTTTAACGCGATGTATTCACCCAAGAGTAACGTAGGTATCCCACCCAGAGAATGTATCCAACTATGGAAGCATGCATAGATACATATATTATAATATTAATAATAATAAGCCACAACCTTGTGAGTTGTGACTAGGCAGAAGCACACATCTCCAAATTCCAACAAAGAACCTCACAAAATGACTACGTATTGCATTACGTCCGTTCGTCGTTGTTGTGAAGTTGTCAATCTGTCTGCTCGTGATGTACTAAGCTGTCAATCAATGCTGAGTGAGTGTTGAAGGTCGGCCTTGCCTGACCGTGTTCAGGTGTGTGGGGAAATGTTTCGTTGAGCGGCTCTCTGGAAGAAGATTGATGGAAGACGTGGACCACCTTGCTCAGTTAAATGTTGGTTATTTTGAAGTTTGTAACCTTGCCTAATCCTATTTAGACGACTTCGAAAAAGGAGCTTTCTCTAACGTATCTAATGAATGTTTGTATGGATATCTATCCACAATTTTCTCGGCAACCACTAAACCGATTTAAATGAAATTTTTAAAGTTGTTTCTTTTTTTTTTAATATAAGCCCAGTGAGGTGCTCTGCTACGCCAGCCGGTTTTACCGTTTTATATCTTGAGAAATCTTTAATGAGTGAATTCTTCAATACATAAAGATTACATGTTGTTAATGAAAGAAATTTCAAAGCATTCATAGCCTACAAAGTTAACCTTTTACACATGTCGTTTACTTGTGAAGTGCGTTTTTACGACAGCGAACTATAAATAGCGCATGAATTATTAAACTCTCGTGCGTATATCAATATTAGCTTCTTTTGCCCCCAGCTTCGCCCGCGTCATTTTTAGTTTTGGGCGAAGGTTGTAGATATGTCTATTACCTAATAGATATGCTATCATTGACTTTTAGCAGCAGTCAAAGAGTTTGTATTACGTAATACAAACTCTTTGATAGCAGTAGCATTTAGAACTATCTAAAGGCGAGACTGCACTCTCGCCAGGCACTGCACTGCAGTAGAGCAGCGCGTCAAAATAGTACCGCTGCCGCCATTACGGTCTCATTTCCTTCAAACTTTAATAATTTCGAAACATCTCTAAATATCTAAACGCTGGCTTAAGGGGTAAGTACGTAGATTTACTCGTACGTGGAGTGGTAGCGATTTTTCAACGTTTCGCGCAAGCTCCACTTTTATTTCACAGCCCTGACGAATGCAATCCCTGTGCGTGCATCGGACTCGGATGCAAGGATGGTGCGCTCGGGAGGCGGTTTGTCGGGATGGTATCGCAAGACTTACCAGATTCTATTAGTAAAAACTATAATAAGCATTATGGACAGGAAACAGTTAAAAGCGGCGGGTGGCCGAGTGGTTTGGGCATTGGCCTCTCATGCAAGAGGTCCGAGGTTCGAATCCGGTCGGCGTGTACCAATGAGATTTTTTCTGACGAAAAAAATTACGTCCATGCCTACACCTGCTGCTTCACCGTTCGGAACCGGTGTAAAACTGTAGGTCCCTTCCCTTGCCCCTTACTAGGTTGAAAGGCTCAAATTGTAGCCGACTGGGTTGATACCACCGTACTGGATGTAAGATGGCAACATAGCAGCCTCGGTTGTGTTCTCCTCTAGTCCAGTATAACCAGTAATCCAGGGAAGTTTCCGGTATGGCACCTCCCTTTTCGGAGGTGATATTTGCTGGTCGGAGCATGTGCTTTGGCCCCTCCGACTCTGCCACTCATACCGGATTACATAAAAAAAAGTCATATCCACCTCACATCGCCAAACCATGCTCAGCTAGGCACCGTTCAGCGGTTTCCGAGTTTATCCGTTACATACAGACAGAGGTTGCCTTTTATAATTAGTAGAGATGTAGAGACGGTCAGCGCGCGACATAGCCGGCCGGCCAGCGGCCCACTCTCGGAGCAATTAAGCGCAATAATCATGTTCATTTATCTCCGAGATAAGTGAATCGTAAAACTCTCGCGCGGGCCACTTCCGCTTCACACGTGTTTCGGCGGTGGAATGTCGTCCGTGCAGAAAATCACAGCGCGCTATTTAGGTAGACACAGTCGGCTACAAAAGTGGAGATACATTATGGCCATTTTCACCAACTCCGGTTATGATTATCATTAGTCATTACTTATAAACATTTTATAGACGAAGGTGGTGAAATGGACCCCATATTGTAGCACCTTGCTACGGTGCTCGCTCGTCATGAGCAGTAATCACAGGTTATAGTCCGGTCGCCCGTAGAACATTCATATTACCAAAAAGGTTACCGCTTGGCTATGTGAAATTGTTATAAATTACGCCATCTTAAACACAAAAGCCCAAATCTGAAAGATCGCAAATGGGCGCAACCGTATTCGGTGACAAGTCGAAAATCGCCAAAAATGTCGGTAAATTACTTTTTGAGGTTACCGATTCTTTTCACTATAGTTATGTTCTCCAGCTTATTTCAATTACCACACGTCATCGTAAGACCATGGCAAGTGGGCATACACTGGTTTAAGACCACATGAAGTCAGCCGATTTTGACGTTAAATTACTTTTTGAGGTTACCGCTTCAAATTTATACAGCAGCTAATAGACCCTCTGTACAAACCACATACCCAATTTAAGACCCTTTCTGTGGGCGCTTTAGATTTTAAGACCCATTTTGTCGGCGAAAAAATTTTCAAAAAATTGTATTAAAGTACGTAAATACATACATAATGTACTTATCACACGCTGTATTCCGACAATCAGGGTAAGCAGAGTAATCGGCGTTGTGCTGCAAGTACACCTATAAGTCCTGTCGCCCGTAGAACATTCATATTACCAAAAAGGTTACCGCTTGGCTATGTGAAATTGTTATAAATTACGCCATCTTAAACACAAAAGCCCAAATCTGAAAGATCGCAAATGGGCGCAACCATATTCGGTGACAAGTCGAAAATTTCCAAAAATTTCAGTAATTTACTTTTCGAGGTTACCGCTTCTTATCACTGTAGTTATGTTCTCCAGCTTATTTCAATTACCACACGTCATCGTAAGACCATGGCAAGTGGGCATACACTGGTTTAAGACCACATGAAGTCAGCCGATTATGACGATAATTTACTTTTTGAGGTTACCGCTTCAAATTTATACAGCAGCTAATAGACCCTCTGTACAAACCACATACCCATTTTAAGACCCTTTCTGTGGGCGCTTTAGATTTTAAGACCAATTTTGTCGGCGAAGACAAATAAAAAAAAATGGTATTAAAGTACGTAAATACATACATAATGTACATACCACACGCTGCATTCCGACAATCAGGGTAAACAGAGTAATCGGCGTTGTGCTGCAAGTACACCTAGTCCTGTCGCCCGTAGAACATTCATATTACCAAAAAGGTTACCGCTTGGCTATGTGAAATTGTTATAAATTACGCCATTTTAAATGCTAAAACCCAAATCTGAAAGATCGCAAATGGGCGCAACCATATTCGGGACAAGTCGAAAATCTCCAAAAATGTCAGTAATTTACTTTTCGAGGTTACCGCTTCTTCTCACTGTAGTTATGTTCTCCAGCTTATTTGAATTACCACACGTCATCGTAAGACCATGGCAAGTGGGCATACGCTGGTTTAGACCACGTGAAGTCAGCCGATTTTGACGTTAAATTACTTTTTGAGGTTACCGCTTCAAATTTATACAGCAGCTAATAGACCCTCTGTACAAACCACATACCCATTTTAAGACCCTTTCTGTGGGCGCTTTAGATTTTAAGACCCATTTTGTCGGCGAAGAAAAATTTAAAAAAATTGTATTAAAGTACGTAAATACATACATAATGTACATACCACACGCTGTATTACGACAATCAGGGTAAGCAGAGTAATCGGCGTTGTGCTGCAAGTACACCTATAAGTCCTGTCGCCCGTAGAACATTCATATTACCAAAAAGGTTACCGCTTGGCCATGTGAAATTTTTATAAATTACGCTATTTTAAACACAAAAGCCCAAATCTGAAAGATCGCAAATGGGCGCAACCATATTCGGTGACAAGTCGAAAATCTCCAAAAATTTCAGTAATTTACTTTTCGAGGTTACCGCTTCTTTTCACTGTAGTTATGTTCTCCAGCTTATTTCAATTACCACACGTCATCGTAAGACCATGGCAAGTGGGCATACACTGATTTAAGACCACATGAAGTCAGCCGATTATGACGATAATTTACTTTTTGAGGTTACCGCTTCAAATTTATACAGCAGCTAATAGACCCTCTGTAAAAACCACGTACCCATTTTAAGGCCCTTTCTGTGGGCGCTTTAGATTTTAAGACCCATTTTGTCGGCGAAGAAAAATTTCAAAAAATGGTATTAAAATACGTCATTCAGTTGATTGTGTTACACAACGGTACCACCGATTAATGTACATAATATGTATGTTTATTATATACATATATATGCTTATTAAAATATTTATGTATTATTCCTATGTAGTGTATCATACATATTTCTTTACAGTCTAACACATTGCCACTAACTATTATTGTTCGCCTGCATGTACTTCTCCCACATCCCAAAGGATAGTTAGAATAGAATGTCTCGTGGCATTAAGCTCGCCTGTTGTACCTAATTTTTATAAATTGGTGTTCAATAAAGAATATATACATATACATGTACATACCACACGCTGTATTTCGACAATCCGGGTAAGAAGAGTAATGGGCGTTGTGCTGCAAGAACACCGATAAATTATAGCTCAACACCGAAGGTTTAGCAAAGTAATCGAACAAGATAACGATCGAGACCATGGGTCTTACGATGACGTGTGGTAATTGAAATAAGCTGCAGATTATAACTATAGTGAAAAGAAGCGGTAACCTCGAAAAGTAAATTACTGACATCTTTGGAGATTTTTGACTTGTCACCGAATATGGTTGCCCCCATTTGCGATCTTTCAGACTTAGATGTTTGTGTTTAAAATGGCGTAATTTATAACAATTTCACATAGCCAAGTGGTAACCTTTTTGGTAATATGAATGTTCTACGGGCGAGAGGACTAGGTTTACTTGCAGTACAACGCCGATTACTCTGCTCACCCCGATTGTCGGAATGCAGCGTGTGGTATGTACATTATGTATGTATTTACGTACTTTAATAAAAAAAAATTAAATTATTCTTCGCCGACAAAATAGGTCCTTAAATCTAAAGCGCCCACAGAAAGGGCCTTAAAATGGGTATATGGTTTGTACAGAGGGTCTATTAGCTGCTGTATAAATTTGAAGCGGTAACCTCAAAAAATAAATTATCTTAAAAATCGGCTGACTTCGTGTGGTCTTAAATCAGTGTATGCCCACTTGCCATGGTCTTACGATGACGTGTGGTAATTGAAATAAGCTGGAGAACATAACCACAGTGAGAAGAATCGGTAACCTCGAAAAGTAAATTACTGACATTTTTGGAGATTTTTGACTTGTCACGAATATGGTTGCGCCCATTTGCGATCTTTCAGATTTGAGTTTTCGTGTTTAAAATGGCGTAATTTATAACAATTTCACATAGCCAAGCGGTAACCTTTTTGGTAATATGAATGTTCTACGGGCGACAGGACTAGGTGTACTTGCAGCACAACGCCGATTACTCTGCTTACCCTGATTCTCGGAATGCAGCGTGTGGTATGTACATTATGTATGTATTTACGTACTTTAATACCATTTTTTTTTATTTTTCTTCGCCGACAAAATAGGTCTTAAAATCTAAAGCGCCCACAGAAAGGGTCTTAAAATGGGTATGTGGTTTGTACAGAGGGTCTATTAGCTGCTGTATAAATTTGAAGCGGTAACCTCAAAAAGTAAATTATCGTCATAATCGGCTGACTTCATGTGGTCTTAAATCAGTGTATGCCCACTTGCCATGGTCTTACGATGACGTGTGGTAATTGAAATAAGCTGGAGAACATAACAACAGTGAGAAGAAGCGGTAACCTCGAAAAGTAAATTACTGAAATTTTTGGAAATTTTCGACTTGTCACCGAATATGGTTGCGCCCATTTGCGATCTTTCAGATTTGGGCTTTTGTGTTTAAAATGGCGTAATTTATAACAATTTCACATAGCCACGCGGTAACTTTTTGGTAATATGAATGTTCTACGGGCGACAGGACTAGGTGTACTTGCAGCACAACGCCGATTACTCTGCTTACCCTGATTGTCGAAATAAAGCGTGTGGTATGTACATTATGTATATATTTACGTACTTTAATACAATTTTTTGAAATTTTTCTTTGCCGACAAAATGGGTCTTAAAATCTAAAGCGCCCACAGAAAGGGTCTTAAAATGGGTATGTGGTTTGTACAGAGGGTCTATTAGCTGCTGTATAAATTTGAAGCGGTAACCTCAAAAAGTAATTTAACGTCAAAATCGGCTGACTTCACGTGGTCTTAAAACAGTGTATGCCCACTTGCCATGGTCTTACGATGACGTGTGGTCATTGAAATAAGCTGGAGAACATAACTACAGTGAGAAGAAGCGGTAACCTCGAAAAGTAAATTACTGACATTTTTGGAGATTTTTGACTTGTCACCGAATATGGTTGCGCCCATTTGCGATCTTTCAGATTTGGGTTTTAGTATTTAAAATGGCGTGATTTATAACAATTTCACATAGCCAAGCGGTAACCTTTTTGGTAATATGAATGTTCTACGGGCGACAGGACTAGGTGTACTTGCAGCACAACGCCGATTACTCTGCTTACCCTGATTGTCGGACTGCAGCGTGTGGTATGTACATTATGTATGTATTTACGTACTTTAATACCATTTTTTTTATTTTTCTTCGCCGACAAAATGGGTCTTAAAATCTAAAGCGCCCACAGAAACGGTCTTAAAATGGGTATGTGGTTTGTACAGAGGGTCTATTAGCTGCTGTATAAATTTGAAGCGGTAACCTCAAAAAGTAAATTATCGTCATAATCGGCTGACTTCATGTGGTCTTAAATCAGTGTATGCCCACTTGCCATGGTCTTACGATGACGTGTGGTAATTGAAATAAGCTGGAGAACATAACTACAGTGAAAAGAAGCGGTAACCTCGAAAAGTAAATTACTGAATTTTTTGGAAATTTTCGACTTGTCACCGAATATGGTTGCGCCCATTTGCGATCTTTCAGATTTGGGCTTTTGTGTTTAAAATGGCGTAATTTATAACAATTTCACATAGCCAAGCGGTAACCGTTTTGGTAATATGAATGTTCTACGGGCGACAGGACTTATAGGTGTACTTGCAGCACAACGCCGATTACTCTGCTTACCCTGATTGTCGGAATACAGCGTGTGGTATGTACATTATGTATGTATTTACGTACTTTAATAAAAAAATTTGAAATTTTTCTGCGCCGACAAAATGGGTCTTAAAATCTAAAGCGCCCACAGAAATGGTCTTAAATTGGGTATGTGGTTTGTACAGAGGGTTTATTAGCTGCTGTATTAATTTGAAGCGGTAACCTCAAAAAGTAATTTAACGTCAAAATCGGCTGACTTCATGTGGTCTTAAACCAGTGTATGCCCACTTGCCATGGTCTTACGATGACGTGTGGTAATTGAAATAAGCTGGAGAACATAACTATAGTGAAAAGAATCGGTAACCTCAAAAAGTAATTTACCGACATTTTTGCCGATTTTCGACTTGTCACCGAATACGGTTGCGCCCATTCGCGATCTTTAAGACTTGGGTTTTTGTGTTTAAAATGCCGTAGTTTATAACAATTTCACTAAGCCAAGCGGTAACCTTTTTGGTAATATGAATGTTCTACGGGCGACCGGACTATTAATTACCAGCAAATATTAGAATACAATTTCTTCTAGGCAACTTTCTTCGTAGACAAAACTTTTACATTATTACGCGTACTTATGCGAATTTAAAAACTAAATTCATCGAAGTGACGAATGTTCAAATGAATTTTACACCAATGTCATAATTATCCTAAATGTTAGCTTAAATATAATTTCTTATAACAATAAGCTCGCCTTTGTGCAAATATTTGGTATAAAATGTGGTGTAAAATATGTGTAATAAAATAAAATAAATTACCTTTTTACGGAAATTCTAAAAACACATTGGTGCACACTTGCGTTTCGAAACCCAATTCTCTCTCATAGAAGGTGACCCTAACTAAGGTTCTTAACCACTATCTGTTGGTCCCGAGTACCCACTGGGCTACGTATTATAGGTACCTGCCGTGCGGTAAATAGGTTAATAGTCGTATGAAGTTCCCTTGTCATATTTTGAGCCGACGACGGTACTATGTTGGCTAAGCTCAAGTGAGTGGCAGTGGGCTGGACACGTCAGCCGAAGTGACGACGACCGTTGGAGTAACCGCGTCCTACACTGACGGTCGTGGACAGGGAAACGGAGTGTGGGAAGACCACCCGCCAGGCGGGACGACGACATCAATTGAGTCGGCGGAAAGCAGTTAATCTATACTGAATAAAATCGGTTAGATAAGCATGCGTACAGGTAACAATAATAACATTACAGGGGTAGTAGGTAGGTAGGATTACCTGAAGTATTTTCGGGCTGAACTAATTTCTTCCATTAATATATTTTAACGAGGGCGAAGCCGCGGGCTAAAACTAGTAGTAGCCTATATGTTAAACAAAAAAAAAAATTGTACCTATCTAACAGTAAAAAAACATTTTTAAATCTGTGCTGCAGCTCGCGAACAAACATTCACACATATTTCCTCTTTACAATATAATAATATTAAAGATTGTGTAATGCATTGATATTTTTATCGAAAGTAGCAGCCCTAACGTCACCGAATTTGCTTCAAGGCCCCGCGTCCGCGCGCAGCTGCAAAGCAATAATCACTTTACGCTCTTTCGTTTAGGTACATTTTCGCACGCAGCGACTGGCGTCGTAAAAGTTTAGGCTATTAAAGCCGAAGGTACGTAACTTTTTCTATGGAGAGATTCATCTGTTACGAAGTAACTATTTAGTAATCTGTGGCAGTGGTTCCGTACCGCTGAAGGCCGGGAGGACTAGAGGAAAATTTTTAGACTAGAGGCGTATGTCCAGCAGTGGACGCTTACACGCTGACTGACTGTACTGTGTTACCTTTCCTGAAATGTTAGTCTGGGATTACGGTCCAATTAGATAAGCCGCATTGCATTGTGCACCCGGTAAGGTCAGCGTGCAAGCAATTATGTAATTACATTGTGCGGTTTGTACCTATATGGATAGGTACAGTGCAGCGCCTACGCCGCTCGAGGGCCACATTCTTCGTCTGCATTCCTTCGTTATCTGTTAAAGACATTCATCGCGACGTTTTAAGATCTTGAATCAAGTAAGATGACGTTCTAGTTTTAATCTTGATTTTTAGGATTCCGTACGGGACCCTATTACTAAGCCTACGCCGTCTGATTACCTTTAAAGGGATGTATGTTTTGAACCGTAATAGGTAGTCGGTTTAAATTTTGACAGAATATGTCTTATTTATTATGGCCGGTATCCTAAAAAAATAATAAAAAACAAAAACCAAAAAGTAAAAAATGATAGGGTCAAAGTATTTTAAAAATTTTTGTTTTTTGTTTTTGCTGTATCGGTAAACTGCAATACATACAACAAACGTAGTTTGATTAGTGTTTAAAGTTAGAGTTTGCACTATAATCTAAAATAAAATAAAAAAACTGGACAAATGTGAGTCAGGCTCGCGCTTAGTAAGTATCTCGAACAGAATGAAAGAAAACATAATGTCTTTGGTAAATACATATTGTGTGGTGGTACGGAACCCTCAGTCAGGCTTGCACTTCACCGGTTTTTGAGAATATGTTCAACCTTCTGATTTAAAATTACGTTTTAGGGGACATCCATTAATCACGTGAGCAAAAAAAAGGGGGGGGGGGAGGGGTCTGGCAAAATCTCACCAAATCTCACTCACTAGGGGGGGGGGGGGGGGGGGGGGGGGGGGGGGGGTTCAACAATCTCACGTCATCTTTTTTAATTTATGACACACGCTTGCTACTCGAAGATGCCATACGACTTGTACTGCCCATCTCTTAGGGAGAAAGCTCAAACCATCCCTAAAAGATACTGTAAGACATGTGGTGTCTACTTTGCTTCGCATGCAAAGCTCCAGAAGCACACTTCGGCGCTGCACACTGCGGCACCGGCACATGCAGAGAAAGTGCGACCGAACCGTGTAGTCACCCGTCGGGCTCAGGAGCTACTGTGCGCCATCGACGACAGGCTAGAGTGGCTGGATGAGGAGGACGCAGACTTCCCAATTGAAGAGGCTAATAATTGCCCATGGCGTGAATAAAGTATTCTAAGTGCACCTGAAGCGCTGCGTCATTTTCTTGCCACTTCCATTCTCTCAGATCATTCAGTGTACATTCAGTTGATATTTAAATACTTGAATTTTTCATTTTAAAGTTAGTACACTTTAAATATGCAGATTTTGACGAAACTTACACATAGAGGAAATCTCACGTGAGATTTGAGGAGGGGAGGGGGGGTTCCTATAAATCTCACGAAATCTCACCGAGGGGGAGGGAAGGGCCAAAAACATCCCAAAAAATTGCTCACGTGATTAATGGATGTCCCCTAATGAAAACTACACAATACCTACTCGTTTTAGCCGCATAGACATGTTTGCATGATTGAGTATTAAAAAAACTGTAGTCACGAAAGTTGCATTTACTCTTAAATATTGAACCTAATTATGTTGCTTTCATATTTTTCAGAGTTTCATTATAATACTTGACTAGTATTTATATATAATGTTAGTAGGAGTAACGCGAAAAACATGACTATTTAAGAAATGACTGACTGTTATTTACTGGTCCATAGCAGTAGTTAGCTAATGAAGCAATAACATGGCACCTTTACGACGGCCATACCATAGTCGCGTCGTCGTCGCATCGGAGGCGGTCCGGGTTCTCACAAGGCGTTTGCGCAACCCGCGATCAGCTCGATTACCGCAGTAGGTATGCCGCCAGTCGTCGCCACTGACCTACCGGGCGTCGCGTCGCACGATCGTACGAAGAAGCTTTGCTTTATAGGTACTTAGAGTTGATTCTGAAAGTTTGATGTATTCTTCTAATTCACGTTCTACATAAATATATATCTACATATTATGTATTTAGATTGATTACAAGTATTTAGAAAGATCGTTAAATCTGCAAAATCGAATCAGTCGCTTGAAAAATGACTGCTTTAGAGTAATAATATCCTTTTTAGTAAAAAAATAACTTCGCCACAAATACATAAAACAAGGAACGCAGCTTTTAGTACATCATTCGTTTTTAGGGTTCCGTAGTCAGCGACGCTGACATGGACCCGGATAAAATCGGTCAGGTGCCTGTCCGTCCGTTCGGCTGTCCGTTTGTCTGTCTATCGGTCTGTAGCGCCTAGAGCTACATATTTAACTATTACAAAAAAAAAACATTAACTTGTGCAAAAAGTTAATAACAAGATAATAAATGACAGTTATCTCTGCTCGAGGCGATTTTAAGTCTAGCTTTAACCATCAAAGACAAAATCAATTTCTCATTTCTCGCAGTTCAGGAACCCTATATCAAATTACAATATTTTATGAATCGCGTAATTTTCTACGGACAAGGCGTGAATGTATCACGCCTTGAAGAGAATTGAAGAAGAAAATTGGAAAATTTTCATCAATAGCACCGAATTCAATAGCGAGTGAATTCGGTCGTTCATGTATAGGTCGGCCTTGCAGGGTGCGGTGCCGCACCCCGCTGCGAGCCCCGCTGGGATATTGTCCCCACTTGACATCTTTTGCCATTGGTACATTATACAGTAAGTACAGTTCGCAATGACAGAAACGAATCGAGTTACACTGTCGACAGCCTATGGCTGAAGTTAGTGCGAGCAGTGTACCAAACCAGGGCCGCATGAATGCCGAACAGACAGGTCATTTGTAGAAGCCGCGACGACCACGTGATGGACGGGTGACGCGCGCGCCTCCTATCGCGCCTCACATCACCTCTACTCGGAGAATGATGGCTTCTGTTCTGAGACGCCGCGCCCCGAATACATCATCGGTAATCTCTGCGAGTGCGTCTATCTCTGCATTGGTCACATTTGAAATCGTATATTTAGCACTGCCGACGACATTAACCCTAATGCTGCAAATCAAGTTACAGCTAGATCAGGGCTGCCATAAATTCCGATCTCATATATTGGAACATGCCATCTTTATTATTGCTCCTGTCCCTATGTCCCGATTTCCACTGTAAGATCCCTATTGTCTAACCTAGGTCTAGTACGAATCATATATTCTTTATTGTACACCATAAAACACCAAAAGGCGAGGGATGTGGAGAAGCGCATGGCGCGGACAATGCAGTGTAAAAGTTAAGTGTGAAGCATAAAAAAAACTCTTCAAACAATAGTTTGAAGCAATAAAAAACATTGCACCGACTTCAAAAAACTACTAGACAAAAAAAAGCTTTGAACATTCACAACATACATTTAGCTACTAATTTCGCAAGCTAAACCAAGCGATGCTGCTATCAAAGTTTTAATCTAGAAACATTTAGTATCAAAACAGTTTCATTGACTCCACTGCGCGACCTAGCCCAGTAATTAGATTAGGACGGCCCTCACTTTACTTCAAATAAATTGTGTGGAGTCAGGGGTCATTTCCGTTTCTCTGATAGAGCATAACGACTCTACATATAATGAATGATACTCTAATAATTGGGAACGTCTTTTGCAACGTGTGATTTATACATTGATTCACTCGCTAGCCATCCTGGTACCTTTTTTTTATCCCTCGACGTTCAATCTACCTACCATCTACCTACACCTTCCTGTATTACCATCCATCATCCATCAACTAGTGTGAGCTGAGGACACGGACGGCGCGGTCAGAACCAGGTCAAGTTTGCGAGGCGAAGACACCACACTACAAGAACCTTCTCTTCCGTTCCTCCCTCTTGAAGTAAATGGTATGGAATGTGATAGTACGACCCCCTGGAGCCCGATTAATATCGGTAAGGGAAGACGGCCCTTTGATTGGAGGGTAGAGCTAAAGATTTTATATATTATATAAATTATTTTGAACGAACTATCACAACTATGTTCTATAGTTTTTAACTCATTGCTCGAGTGTAGTACATGCTTCGCTTCCAAGAATCAATTCGCATTTTTGCACAAACTTACAATACTAAGAAATCGTATCGATTGCGGCCGTGCAATGAACCACAGTATGCTATGAATAAATGCTTGACCTTTCAACCAATGAGTGGCGGATCCACGAAACAAACAAAACAAAGATGGAATGGTCATACCGCATACTTACAATTCTTAGTTAGTATGGCTACGGCAATATGCGACCAAACGTTGTCATTTTGTTTGCGTTTGTTTAATCACGTTTGAACCTTATCGCTTACGTACACGTACGTGAGAAAACTAGGGTTACAACAACATTTACAATGCCGTTTTCTAAAACATTTTCAAAGGTTAGTCGATGTTATGTCCTAATAAAAAACTACACACTTTTGCTTACCACCAAATTGGATGATAAGCAGTGTTTGGGCTCATCAAAATGACCATTATATGACAAGTATAGCAGAAGTTATAAATGGTGTTACTTCTGGAAGAGAGCGCACGCACGCCTGTCGTTGTTCTCTCGTCTGACCGCACAGATAATTTTTTTTTCAACTTTAATCTCACTAGTTCGTGATTCATTTGTTTGAAGATGCATTAGGCAGTGGTTATTCGCTAAAAACCGCGTAATCTCCTCGGCATCAGCCACCGCAGCCGGTGGCATCGTAAATGTGGAATCTAGGTCGACACAGATGAGAGATAAGACGCACCACGTGTTGAATGCTTATCTGTTTTTATAATTATCTAGCGTTTGTCAGCGACCGCAAGCCACCACCGGGAGTGTCTTCTGAATCGTCGATGCCTTTCGCGCTTCTTAGCAATTGATTGTACATACTTGCAAGTTTATGTACATACCGTTACGGCTGTTTCAAAACGGGGTAGGCAGACATAAGGGATCTCCACGTTCCACGGTCGTGCTTGACACACCTGACTCCTGTTGCATACCCGTATGTTTTTCACCCGCCTTCAAAAAAGGAGGAGGTTCTCAATTCGACTGTGTGTTTTTTGTTTTTTTTTATGTTTGCTACGCGATTACTCCGTGAATTGTGGGCCGGTTTTGAAAATTCCTTTTTTGTTTGAAAGGGGATAACCCTGAGATGGTTCCATTTTAATTTGGTTAAGATCGGATTGGAAAGCGAGGCCGAGTACACTAATAGCAAAAAAATATAAAAAATATTTATAACTCTATGTTTAGGTATTCTTTGTTATTTTTTTACGTAAACCTACGTCTTAGATTTCGGGTTGTATGAAGTAGTGAGTAGGCTGACGTACTGAGAAATTCGAGAAACGAAAATGACGTGTGCAATTAACCCGAAGGTACTAGCGGCCGCTATATGTAGATTGCGCTACAAACAAGTACCTAATACAATGTCTCGTTACATTTCAAACTAGATATTTCACTTCTGAGTGATTTTCACGATCGCCCAATTCACTGAAATTCACGTCTAAAAACTTTAATTACACATCTCCCGAGTTAAATTACCTGTTATCCAATCAAGTGAAAGGAAGACGGCGCGGAGACACGGCGCTCCAATAAAGCAAGTTTAATCAATGTCCTAACCTGCGCCTTAACATAACTTGCTCCGTTATCTAGATGGACACTCAGGCACGGGACTGGGCGGCGGGCGCGGCGGCGGCAGCGCGACCGCGGAGCCAGCAGTTAAGATTTCAGTGTATCTTTAATGTTTTCTTGTTTATGTACGACGGGTGATTCAGTAACCATTTTCGAAAATGTAGATATTGAAACCAAAACGCTTTGTACAACTTCGCTCGCAAAACTAAACAAAATTTGATTATCGATCATAAACCTTTATGATACGGTGGCATAAATAGTTTTATTATGTAATAAATATTCCCATGTATGTAACATGGGAATTCGAATTACCATACTAAAATATTTTACATACATACCTACACGAATCGCAGGCATGGGTATTTTTACACATTATACGAACGCGCGCACTGTGCAAATTTAAGTCTCTTGCGCATAGAGACTCTCGCGCTTCTTGTCTCCTGAGAGGTGTTCAGATCGAGGAGCAAGTTTACATATATTTTTTTATTTAATATTTCAGAGAAAATAAGACACGAAAGCATCAAAACTTAAAAATATGTGAGTATTTATAGGCATAGATAAACATTGTAGGCATGCACCTATTCTATTAACATTCTTGGTAAGAACGCTAAAATACTAGTGCGCTTAGCTAAGCATTACCGTTGGTCGCCACATGCGGTCTGCATCAACTTTACGATCGTAATCTCAGACCTTGATTGTTTATTCATGGCTTATTCGATCCGTATTTTAGGACGCCTACTCATTCCTACTGTACATTGCTACATTGAATCAATTTTCAAAAAAGGTTAAAAGAAGAAAAGAAAGGAAAAACAAACTGAATTCAAGTCGGCACTCGTGACTATCCGCTAAGTATGAGAGTTTCTAGTTACCATACAAATTTGAAAATTAATCCAGCTTGTTTCTGAAATTCTCTGGTTTTGTTCAAAGCGTTATCCTTTGACTGAGGCTATCGTCGTGTAATGTTGGATCAAAAGAAAATTAACAGATAATTTTAACATGCTGCTATATGCTATCGTAAAATCAATTATGCTCTAATGTATGTATATTTTTGATAAGTTAGATGAGTTCCGTAGTCAGTCACTTTGGAAAACATATTATTAATCAGCTTTTCTACATACCACCCACGCTGTATCCCGACAATTGGGGTAAGCAGAGTAATCGGTGTTGTGCTGCAAGAACTCTGGAAAATTGCAACACAACATCGACCGCCACGTTTAGCAAAGTATTCGGACAAGATAACTATCAAGCAGCAAGTAAGGCACAAATACCCACCTGCTGCACGACTCGGTGGAAGGACCGTGCCAAGGTGAGAGGTGGCAACCCGTCGCCCTTTAGCACGGCATCTCGTCCTTATCCCTTAGTCGCCTTTTACGACATGCACGGGAAGAGACGCAGTGGGGCTATTCTTTTTAAGTACCGGCCTCACACAGTACAACTTTTCTGTCCGCAGAAATAGAGTAATTTAATACGACTGCTTGGATAATTTTTGATTGATATTCTCAACCACTGAAATGAATGTCCAGGCAACAGGTAGTGCACTGAGAGCACCATTCCTGGTGACAGCTTTACTAATGCCCAGCGTGCGCCAGTGATATGATAAGCGAGCAAACCGGTGGAGCCCGGCGCGCGCCGCGCTGCGCTGCCGTTTTAAGATTGCTTTATCTCAGCCGTGTCATACCGCGCCGCCATTGTGTAATTTAAATCTTGTGTACAATAATTAGTAATGAACAAATAATCTTGAGTTTATTAATACTTTATTGAACATCTATTTATACAAAGAATATAAAGTTTAAATATCAGAAAGATCTTAACTAAAACTAACCCACAACAAAACTTACATATCTAACAAAATAAAACTAAACATGAACCTATAAATAAAAAAAAATCTTCTAGTTCAGCCGAGGCAGCCCTATTCCCGAGAACGCTTATAGCGTTCCCTCTTTGAATTTCTAGGCTTATGCTGCGTATGAAGAAAGCCTTGGCACGCACGTCACCGGACTTATCCACTAGCAATTTGCCGATGGTTTCGGCACAAGCCAGTTAGTTCAGTCATTATAGATTTTGACCCGTGAATAATCAGTTCTTGGATTTTTTTTTCGTAGGTCTCTCGGGGGGGGGGGGGGGGGGGGGGGTCACTGGGAGGTGTAAATTCAAAAAGTAGACTGAATCAGGCTCCTGTTATTCGAAAAACGGTTTTTCTTGAATAACTTGGCCATTTTTGATTTTACAGTAAAACCGTGAGGACAAAAATTTTAGGAAATTTGATTCTCTACAAGTTTGGTCCTCACAATTTGTCTTCTAGGGTCGATATTTTGGAAATTAAATTTGAAAAAAAGCGACCAATTCAAAATATTTTCATCATCTCGTTTAATTTAATTTCCAAAAATTTTTTTTCGAATATACACAGGAGCCTGATTCAGTCTACTTTTTGAATTTACACTCCCAGTGACCCCCCCCCCCCCCCCCCCCCCCGAGAGGACCTACGAAAAAAAAATCCAAGAACTGATTATTCACGGGTCGGGTCGGTTTTTAAACGGTTTTTTAGATATAATGACTGGACTAAGTGCGTCCGGTGACCGCACGCACAAATAATCTTGGTATTCTTTCTTAAAACAATATTTTTATTTAAACGTAAAATGTCAAGGCTCGAGCCATTATATTGTCGTATATCTCTAGCCACACATCTATTCACGATAGAGTTTTTTTTTGCATAGTTCGTGTGACAGTTATGCGTTTGAAACAACCTGGGTTGGCGGGTGAGTACTACGGGAGCGGCCCGCACCGATACCCCAGCGAGAAGATCTGGGCAGTCGATATTGTTGTGGAATATTTTATACAAGAACATCAAATCCGTTACGGATCTCCTCTGCTCGAGAGACCTCAGATCCTGATGCTCGGTCGCTTTTTCATAGTCTGCAAAGGCAAGTTTTGAACGAAAGTTCTGGATTCTCTCGATCGTTTATATTGCGTAGCATAATGAATGATTTATAATTAATACATGAAGCAATCTCGACCGCTCAAGTTGCGAAGCTCATAAAATCTCCGCCGCAAATGATTTTGCGCAATTTCGTTACAGGTTAGATATAAGTACCTACGGCAAGCTTTGAGAGACCTTCATCGGATTACTATTTCCACACACTGGATGTTTATTGCTTTGGGTGCGTACCTTCACACAGACACAATATGTGGAAAATAAAGCTCAAAAGTAGAGATATTATTCATTATTTGACAAGCAACAAGCAGATGTCTAAAGAGTCACGCATCTTTATCCTATTTTACGTACATAAACAATTAAATAAACATATCATTCATTCATTCATTGACATAGCCTTATGCTCTTTGCATGCTTTATGCCTTTGGCTTCGCTCGCGTTGATTTTTGTCAGACAGACTACTTACGACGGTTAACGTAATGTTATATGCATTATAGCGAATGACGGATTTACTGGTAAAAACGAATACCTATATATAAATGTATAACACCCATATACAGGTAATGAATCACTATAAATTGGTTTATTTCTAATGATAAAACCGCTAAAATCATATGCATACGCAAACGATTAATACACTGAATAAAGACATTACTTCGAAGACTAAAAGTAGGTACTAGAGCCGAGTGAAATGAAGAATATTTACCGACGGATATTGGCCGCGGTCGCCCCCGACCCACTCTGCATATTAAGCGACTCTAACTCGGCGGCTTGACAGAGAAGTGCGAACGATCATCGCGAGCTCAGCCCGCCTTCCACTGAATGTTGAGAACTCCATTAGTTACGCTCGGTACCTTTGCCATTTCAACTAATCGATCGAGACTCTCCGCCGCCGCCGCCACAAGCGTCGCGGTGCCGCCCTCTCATCGCGTCGCCTCCGCCGCCGCCGCCCGCCGGCCGCCCGCCCCGCTGGCTGTGGCTCACGACCTGGTCCCTTTATGAATGTATTTTAAAATATTTAGATTAGTTTGATTTTGAAATTGAGCGCAGGTTTCTGAACTCGACACGAGCAAGAGATAAAGGTGTAATGAGTGTTGTAGGCAACTATATTATAGTACCTGAGGTGGTTGATTTTGATGGAAACCGCGGACAATTTCATAGGCGTTTGAACAGAGTTCAACGCGATACTTAATTACATTTCAAAGTTTAAGTGTACTTACGAAGAATGACAAAGATTATCACAATCCCTACTATTATCCTAATAAATTAAGCGAAGTTTCTACGGCCGTGTGACGTACGTTAATATAATATTAATATCCTTAAAACTCGAGAACCACTTTATCGATGTACATACGGTTTTCACTAAGAAATTCTGTCACTTCTCAAGATGGTTTTAGGTTATAAATCATAACACTACGTAGTCGGCGGCCTGAGCTGTGAGCAAAAAGTCACGCGAAGTGAAGCCGCGGGCAAAAGCTGATATTTAAATGGTGCCTCTGCCTATGTGTTTCCCTTAAATGCGCCGTACAGGGCATTGCAGTTATTTTTTACTTCAAGCAAGCAAGCCCCCAGGAAAAGCTAGTAAATATTAAAATATCGTAGCTAGACGAGGAAAGTAATTTTACGTATATCTAAACGTTCACAGTGACCACGTGAAGCCTGCAATAGCTTAGTTAGTGGAAGGTGCTCGCTGCATAATAAATAACAATATAGTTACCTCGGCACTGAGAGCGGACACAGGCGGCGGAGTTCAGCGTTGCTCTCTCAGGACGCAGCGATATAGAGAATCCTAGTCAATGAGAAATTTGTATACTTTGATTTTAGTATGACGTAAACTTATGAAATATATTTCTTCACATGCATGATTATTTTTTGACCATGAAGGCAATTAATCTGTATCAAATACTAAGCAGATTAAAAAAATGATAATCTACATCTACATAAAGCTACACCAGGACCCAGACGATTATATTTTATTAATATATAAATAATATAAAATATAATGAAATATTCTCTTGAAGGAAGTATACAGGAAATGTAAGTTGAAGTAACTTGGTGTTGAGCCAATAATGAATGACGACTTTGGTCGCGATAACAAAGTGCTGATTACTTAGCGAAGGGGGCAGGTCTACGTTCAGCGTGAGATGGTGATGGCTAGGAATGGTTATTGTGGTAGTATCTCTCGATTGTGTAATTACATTCCGCGCCGACAGAGGGCAGAGGCGAGCGGAGCTAGTGAATGTTCAGGGCGCTAACTACGTAAAGTAGGCTGTAAATCAGTGAGATAGCGACTGGTTGCCGCCAAAATAAAGACACTAGCCATGAACTGAACTTTCACACAGCTCAGTGTGTGAATCGCTTGAAATAATAATTTTATTTACCTCACATCAACCAGTTCCAATTTGACGTATTTCCTATAGCTAGCTAGCTGCTATTTTATTTATTAAAAGATGACTTGGCATAGTTTGCTATCATGCCATATCCTTCTATATAATCTTCTTAAATGTTTCTAACACTGTATGTATTTAATAATTTCCTCTTACTAATACATAGGAACAAAACTGATATTATCCCCGAATTCGTCTTGTAAGAACTCATCTAGTCTCGAAATTTTTCTTTTTTACTTCTACCTTCTTAAATAAGTACATACCTAACGAAATAATTTCGGAAATTGATAATAATATAATATAAGGAAGTACCGCTGATAGAGATCATACAAGCTCTTTTCACAATGGTAGCGGTGGGGGGTGTAGAACGCCCTACGATTTCACCACAGTAGGTAGTCCGAGTAATTTCCTTTTCTCGCGGGAAATACGGGAACGCCGCCGCTCCGCCCTCCACATCCCGCCTCATTCCCACAGCACAGTACTCGTACACTCACATTCATACTTCGAGCGTGTGCAGAAGGAACTAGAAGTGATTATCCGCACTGCACAATGAAAACACTTTAGCCATGGTTAAAGCAGAAAATTTGGGTTTTTCTTAAGTTGAACACGAACAGAGCTTAGGACGTAAGTACTCCTTTTTCGATTGAGAAACAGGACAGCAAAGAAAATAAAAGGTAGAAACTTAACAACAAACAATTATTTAATGGACGGTCAAAGAAAAAGTGCATTAACAGTAAAATACAAGTCTTTCAATGCGTTCTATCTATTGAGCTGGACGACAAATAAGTCAATTTGATTCGGTGTCGTTGGAATCATCGCTCTTCCAATTCACTGCTCCGTGTTCTGTTCTGTGAGGTTCCTCCCTCGCCCAGCACCCCCTTCCTCCTCCCACCCCGCCGCGGCGGCGGCGGTCTCTCCCCGGAACGAGCTCAGGCTCTCTCATCTGCTTTTATTTCCAGGCCTTTGATGAAATGCCTGCGCACTTGTGACTTTACCTTTTGATGTCGCCGTGTCGAGCGCGCGGCGCGGCGGCGGCGGAGGCGAGGTCCGTACAAGCTCGTTCACATTTGTGAAATTTGTTCTGTGTGCAACTTTATCCGTTGGACAACTTTTGTACAGGTGTGACGGTTACATATCTTGCGGTGCGGTACGCTGGCTGACATTCCGACATTTTGGTGGCATCGTTAGCGAACGAGGCTCAGCAGTATTGGCAACTGCGTGTTTTTTTTATGTAGGTTCCGTGCCTCAAAGAGCTGAACACGGCGGCGCGGTCTACGCACGGTCCGTGTGAACTCTCCCTTACTACTGCGTACTAATGTATAAACTAACTACGTCAAACCAGACTTAGGTTTTTTTAGTTTTCACCTTTTCACCTTTTTTAGTTGCGGTAGGTACCTAAAAATGTGGCACTCCATTTGGTGTAACGTGGTGTGTGGTCATCCAGAATGGCATTAAAATGGAATTGGAATGGATGAGAGCAGAATTTATTCAAGTCATATCATAACCGGAACTGAATTTTATTATAGCCTATCCTGTGTCACGTAAAGTTAAATGTGCTTGTACTAATTTTCATCAAATTCGGATGATCATAATAATCATAAAGATAAAGATACATTTATTTGTGTAAAACTGTAGGTCCCTTCACTTGTCCCTTACTGGGTTGTTACCACCGTACTGGATGTAAGATGCCCGCATAGCAGCCTCGGTTGTGTTCTCCTCTAGTCCAGTATAGCCAGCAATCCAGGGAAGTCTCCGGTATGGCACCTACCTTCTCGGGGGTGATATTGGCTGATCGGAGCATGTGCTTTGGCCCCTTCGACTCAGCCACCCACACCGGATTACATAAAAAAATAATATCACTGATGAGATTTTAACGCGATAACCAAGAAAATGTTGAACTAAAATATATATTTTTTAATTTGTTTATTTTTAAAACGATAAATACGATTACAATTATTAGGTATTTACCTAACAGAATAAATAACATTTGCGTAATTTAAAATTAAATTCAAATACTCGTTCTTTATCGTAGGTACCTACGCCAATTTTACTTTCAATGTTGGCAAAAAAAACTATTTTAATACTCTAGGTATACAATTTAATTGGAGCTAACATGTGGGATATGATCTCGGACTAGAGTCCTGCAGTTGAAAAAAATGTCGTCCGGCGAGCGAGCAACAATTTGTATGAGTAGAATAGGTCACTCGTGTCGCATTACTACGAAAATGCGTATGAGTTTCTTTATTGTATGCGTTGAAATCTTTTGTAAGAAGTTATTTTTAATAATAACATAGATGCGCGTGCCCATCGGCCAATTAATATTTAATACTCTATTTTATACCTGCTTCCTCTATAGAATTTTCTTTTTTATATATTTTAGCCGTCCAATGTTTATAACTCGAGAACCACTGGTTCGAGTTTTATGATTTATTAAAACACTAGCTGTTGCCCGCGGCTTCGCTCGCGTGAAATTCGTATTTCAAAGAAGAATCTAAGTAACTAAGGGCGAGGCCGAAGGCCGAGCTGCGTTCAGGTAAACGATAAATCTTCTCAAATAACGTAAGCAACTAACGGCGAGGCCGAAGGCCCAGCTGCATCCTGGAAGACAATAAACCTTCTCGAAGAAAGTAAGTAACTAAGGGCGAGGCCGAAGGCCGAGCTGCGTTCAGGAAGACGATAAACCTTCTCGAAGAAAGTAAGTAACTAAGGGCGAGGCCGAAGGCCGAGCTGCGTTCAGGTAAACCAAAAACCCTCTTCTGCCTTCGGGCCTCGCCTTAAATGACTTCCTTTCTTCGATAGCATATAATATCGTTTACTCCATCTATTTATTTAATAAAATATATAAAAAAGTAATATTAATAACTAAATATTTAAAACGTACCTAACAAACATTAAAATAACTATCATAAAAGGGGCGTTTTCAAATGTTCCTAGAACACTTGCGGCATTACCCCGCTGGATGGCAAAGCTTACCGTTTGAATGAAGTAGGCCCTTGATTGCGGGACACCAGTTGCGTCCACCAGCAGAGACCCAAGCCTCTTCAAGAAGCTTTTGGCTTCAATGACTGCTCCACGGACCGAGGGTTTCAACCGCAAAACGCAACAAATTCGAAATCTTGAATTATATATCTATAATATTTATTGCGTTTGAGGCTGTCCGCCCAGGCCTCGGCCGCGCCGGCCGGTCTTGAAGATGCCCGAACGTGACTTGGAGCCAATGTGAGAACACAAATGGCGTCCCACATCAAAGACCTACCCTTGGCCCATGGAACTAAGGTGATACCATCGGGCCTCTTGCCATCCAGCCGGGAATAACCGCAAGGTTTTAGGATGCACGGTATGTTTGCCGTCAGAAGCGTGGACTTTATAATAAAATTTAAATTAATTTAACTCAATCTTAATATCGATTAGTTACCTACTTTATTCGAGATGGTTTAGCTTCATCCAGAACGCAGCTCGGCCTTCGGCCTCGCCTTAGTTATTTACTTTCTTCAAGAAGGTTTACCTTCTTCCTGAACGCAGCTCGGCCTTCGGCCTAGCCCTTAGTTACTTGCTTTCTTCGAGATGGTTTAGCTTCTTCCCGAATGTAGCTCGGCCTTCGGCCTCGCCCTTATTTACTTGCTTTCTTCAAGATGTTTTATTATTTATCAGAATGTAGCTCGGCCTTCGGCCTCGCCTTAGTTACTCACTTTCTTCAAGATGGTTTAGCTTTTTCCTGAACGCAGCTCGGCCCTCGGCCTCGCCCTTAGTTACTTCGTTTCTTCGAGATGGTTTATTATTTATAAGAACGAAGCTCGGCCTTCGGCCTCGCCTTAGTTACTTACTTTCTTCAATATGGTTTAGCTTCTTCCTGAACGCAGCGCGGCCTTCGGTCTCGCCCTTAGTTAATTGCTTTCTTCGATATGGTTTATTATTTATCAGAATGTAGCTCGGCCTTCGGCCTCGCCTTAATTACTTACTTTCTTCAAGATGGTTCAGCTTCTTCCTGAACGCAGCTCGGCCTTCGGCCTCGCCCTAGTTACTCGCTTTCTCCGAGATGGTTTATTATTTATCAGAACGTAGCTCGGCCTTCGGCCTCGCCTTAGTTACTTACTTTCTTCAAGATGGTTTAGCTTCTTCCTGAACGCAGCTCGGCCTGCGGCCTGCCCATAGTTACTTACTTCATTCAAGAAAGAATGTTTTTTTTCTTCCTGAACTCAGCTCCGACTTCCGCCTCGCCCTTAGTTACTTTCATCGAGAAAGAATATCGTTTACGTGAGCGCAGATCCGCCTTCGGCTCCGCCTTTAGTTACTTACTTTTTTTTTTAATACGAATTTCACGCTAGCGAAGCCGCGGGCAAGAGAAATATAAATTGCACCAATGACAGCGACATAAGTTCGACTTAATTTTTTTTTATTTTTTATTTATCAAACATTTGGCACCGGCCAGCTCACGTCGAGATGACAGTTCTCCGTTGTCAACTTGTCATTTAAATTTTATAATAATTTTTATTTTTATTATATTTTTTTGTTTATTATGTTAATCCGGGATATACACTGTCACTATACAAAGTTTCGTCAAATTCTGTTTAGTGGTTTTTGCGTGATGCGCGTACAGACAAAGAAAGATTATTAATTTAACGATTTTATTATATGTATAGATATTCTAGCCAGCTACATAACTTTGTCTCCACTTTATAAATTATAATTTTTGCCCACGGCTACGCTCGCGTGAAATTCGTATTTAATAAAAAGAAGAAAGTATGTAAGCCAGCTACTGTACCTTTATATCGGCGCGCGGAACAATTCGGTTTGTATGAGAGCCATATTTTAGCGTAACTGATGAACGAAAAAAAAACGTATGTGTAAAGCCGCGTCTTCTGCGAATGTTTTTTTTTTCGAAACATTACACAGAAACATCGAAACATTGAGGCGTGGCCATAGACATTTGAATGAAAACAAATGTTTTTGTGTAATGTTTCTTGCGTAATGTTTCGAAAAAACATGCGCAGGAGACGCGGCTTTATTATACCCGCCAAAATAACACATATTCTGTGAAAAATTCAACCGACTAACTACTACGTTTCCAAAGATTCAACCATCGGGCGGACGGACGGACGGACAATCAGGGCTTTCAGACATTTGCCAAATTTGATATACATCAAGACTTAGTAAACAGGCTTCCGTACGGAGTACGCTTTAGGCTTTTTTGAAGCTTATTAAACGAAGAATCCCGTAGTGGTAAGCAAATCCGGTCGATCTGGGACAACCTGTATATAAGGATAATGGAACTATCGTTAGTTCTCATGGTGCATTGGCTGCGCCTCCGTTAAATCTCTCAATACTCGATGATTCAGCTGCAAGTGAATTTGCATACCAGCGTCCACACAATCGGCATACGGATAAATAAGGATATTCTTTAGAGCCGGCCGCATTAGTGGCGGGACATTACTATGCACTTAGCGGGTTGGCGAACTATCTGACATCGCTCGGGGATATTTGCTTCATTACCTCGTGCTTATCTGCCGCTATAAGAACTGAGAGCTGGGAATGCGATATGCAGGCGCGGCGTAGTTGCGCCCCGGCAGCCCAGCCCGGTACACCTGGCACTGGCACTCCGGTAATGCGGACATTACCGGAGTGCCAGAGCGCACAACTTTCTTCACTTAGGAGAATCTTCTTTATACAGTCATAAATTAGTTGTAAATCGTGAGGCCAGGCCTTTAACCTGATACACCTTTTTTTATGTAAACTGACACGGTTGGCTACATCACCTACAACATCCGCGATGTTAGCCCATAACACCGGGTGAACTTGGTGGCTAGTCAGCGCTTCCCTTCGGTCGTGCCGGCTACACTTAACTGGACGGAAAACACAAACTATTTACATAGCCGTTTCGACCGACCTTTCATTCAGTGCGGTGGTACCAACCCGGGCGGGTTAAACCCTACCACCTAGTAATATAAGAAGGGAGACATATCCCTTAGTCGCCTTTTACGACATACACGGGGAGAGATGCAGTGGTGCTATTCTTTTAAAGTACCGGCCCCACACGGTTCAGAATAATTCCTTGTATATGTAAGTTAACAGCTTTAAAAAGCTTTACTAAGTGAAGTGCCTGAGTGGGCCCGTTAGAAGCGGTTCACCGGACGCGGCGCGGGTGGCTGCAGTACGACTTATTTTATGCTAAACCAACACCTGCGCGGCCGCCGCGCCGCGCCGACCGATATCTTTATAGATGTTGCACTATCAGTAAGTGTCGTGTTTGATCGGACGTGCGGCGATATTGTCGCGAGCGCAATTAGCTAAATGGATTCTTATTGGTTTCCAATAACACGTGGAATATTATTATGATAGGCTAAGTTGTCTCGGCTTATGAGTTGAGATGTTGAAGTCGTCTGACGTCATGTTCTAAAGTGGAGACATACATCATTATTATGTGTGGAACTTTATGTTTTACTTACTAAAAACACAGCGGACAACTTTTAAATACTTCACAATGAGAGCGCGTGCGCAAGTGAAAAGATTTCCCATTTAATTTTGTTTTAATTTCAGTACACTGTACCAAAGAAACTCTACTTTTGAAAAGTCGACCCATGTGGTTCCGAAACCACTCTACATGGAAGAGTTAACAAATCAGCTGCTTACTTTGCTCCGGACTTTGTTAAAACATTTAACCTTTCCTTTTAAAGAATCGTGGATATTACGCTATCAATTTACACATTGGCGACCTCGGCGATGATTTTAGTTTCATATTGAAACTAGTAATTATAGTAATAGGTATGCTGCGAGTGCGACGCTTTTAGACAACGCGGGGTAGTGTGCATAGGTACTGGCATAGAACATAAAAACAAGTAGAGGTACCTTGCCGACGACTTATTAGTATGGAAAACAGTAGCACAAATTACTTAATAGTTACTTCGAAACAGATAAATCACTCCGTAGAAAATATTCCTACCTTCGGGATTTAATAGCCTACTGTTTCACGTCGTCAATCGCTGCGTGCGAAAATGTACCTTAACGATCGAGTGTAAAGTGGTTATTGCTTTGCAGCTGCGCGCAGTTGCGTGGGCGAGCGTCTATACTTCCCGCGGCTGACGAATTTTCACTGAATTAGACCGCCGGCGGCCCGTCAGGCGGTAGGTAGTTAGCGCGCGCAAGTACATAGAGTGCGTGAGGCCTGCCAGTAGTGTAATCAATTCTCATACTTTAGTGTTCAATTTGTAAGTAAGTTGGTAGTTGGAGCACAAGCTAGTGGTAAAGCTAGTGGCTAAGTAGGTAATGTGCGTTGGAGCAATGTGTCGCTGAGTGGGTGCGTTGTGTTGTTTCAGGATGCAACTGCAGCCGCGTGGGTGCGGAGGGCAGCTCCTGCGACATCCGCACCGGGCAGTGCCGCTGCCGCCCCCACGTCACCGGCCTCGCGTGCGACTCTTGCCTGGTAACTTCCACTTACATTTCGTTCCGTTTCCAGTTGGACAGCAGTAGACAGCATTTCGCCTGCAGGTGATTTGGTTCGCTAGGTCGGGGTTGTTTTTAATTCCCCCTCGCTCCTACCTTGGTAGTGTGAAGTTTTTGACGTGAATACGTCTTTAAATTTGCTTCCATCCAGAAAACTGATGATAACAAAATCGGGGGATACAGTTTGGTGTTGCAGCTTCATATCTATAATCTACACCTAAAATTTAATTACACCACTCAATAGCTAAAGGATCAAATAATTCGTTACGTAATACGCTCTAGGAAAATTTTACTCATTACGTACACGTATTCACGTTAAACACACGGCCGTGTCCACGACACAGCCACACCCCGATTTTTATGTATAATCCTGTATGGGTTGTATGTATTTGTATCCTGTCAGCCTCAGTAGCTCAGTGGTGCGGTCGGTAGACTGTTGTTAAGCAACGCTGAGCGCGGTCAATTTCATTTCATTTCATTTATTCATTTCCATCTTAGGTACCATCGGTACACTTGAGTTCGTCACATTTTAGTTTACCAAATTTACAATTCAAACTGTCTGGGTCTAGCCATGGCAAGGGACTAATAATTTTAGCCTAAGCAATAACATAGGTACATAACTAAAAATTATAAGAATACAGAGAAAAAAAAAACAGTTTTGTGCATGAAAAGCAATGAAAAGGCAATTAAAACTAGATTCGGATTCCACGTTAAACTGTAGTAGGTCCCTTCCCTTCTTACCTTACTAGGTGGTAGGGTTTATCCAGGCCGGTTTGGTACCACCGCACTGAGCGAAACGTCGGTCGAAACGGCTATGTAAATAGTTCGGGTCTTCCGTCTTCAGTGTAGCCGACATGAAATGAAGAGAAGTACTGACATGGCACATAGTTCACCCGGTGGGTTGACATCACGGATGTTGTAGGTGATGTAGCCAACCGTGTCAGATTCCATAAAATAAAATGGGTGTCCCGAGTAGGTAAGAGAAGCCAGAAGACATGCTCCGACCGCCAATATCACATCTGAGAAGGTGCCACGACGGAGACTTCCTTTAGGATTACCTACTGGCTTTACTGGACTGATCCCAGCCGAGGCTGCTATGCGACCATCCTTCGTTCAGTAAGATGGTATCAATCCCGTCGTCTACAGTTTAAGCCTACCACACCATCTAGTAAGTAGCAGTAGGACCTTTGTCCTACAATTTTACATAACTTTCGAACGGTGACACGGCAGGTGCTTGCAAATGTTTCTACAAAGTCAGCACCTTTTTGTTATTCCCTCAGTTTGAGCTGGATGAAGCATGGAGCATATAGAGAATATCGACTGAGATATATTTTTTATATTATGTAGCACGGACAGATTCCTGTTTCACTCAGTGCGAATTGTTCGCGAGATAAAATGGTCGTACGAGTGCGAGGGACCACTTTTTGCGCGTTATAAATAATGTTGTTGCAGGAAGGCTACTGGGACTTGTCCGGGAGCGGATGCCGCGCGTGCGCGTGCGACGGAGCGGGCGCGCTGAGCGCGTGCGACGCGCGGACCGGAGCGTGCGCGTGCAAGCCCGGCGTAGGCGGCGACAAGTGCGACACCTGTCTGCCCGGACACTACGGCTTCGGACATTCCGGCTGTTTAGGTGAGGCTTCTTTCTTATATGTACCTAGGTGAGGGATTCGAACAGTAGATCTACTGGTGGTCATGCCGATAATGAAATACATGAACCTCAGAACAAGAAACATTGTATCTACGTTTACGTAATGTCTCTCAAAAATTGTGAGTCACAACAGAGGTCATTCCATGTACATTATATTGCCCACGATATATCCTGCTAGGCGTCAAGTTTCCTACTCGTAGCACGGCGGCGGTGACTTTCATCAGTAGCCTAGATTCGGAATAAGTATAATATGAACGGACGGACTGTGTGGTTCGGTGCAGCGTGCCCGGAGTGCGGAGCCGGCAAGGTGTGCGACGCGGTGAGCGGCCGGTGCTCGTGTCCGCCGCTGACGGCGGGCGCGTCGTGCCGCGAGTGCCGCGCCGGCGCGTGGGGCCTGCGCGCCGGGCTCGGCTGCGAGGCATGCGCGTGCGCCGAGCCCGGCTCGCTGCACGCCGCGTGCGACGCGCACACGGGCGAGTGCGCGTGCCGCGCGGGCTGGGCGGGCCGCGCGTGCGACCGCTGCGCGCGCGGACACCACGGCCCGAGGTGTCGCCCCTGCGCGTGCCACAAGCCCGGCACCGCCGACTGCGACCTCACCACTGGAGTCTGTCCCTGCGACCAGTACGGACAGTGTATCTGTAAGGTTGGTTAAAACGCGCTCGTAATTTTGTAAAATTATTTTATTTCTCTAAATAGGGTCAACGTTTGTTGCACGCATGTATACATGCACAGATTCACAATGTAAAATACTTTTCAGGTAGTTCGTCATTCTTATAACAAACTCAGCTTTCATCTTTTGTGAATCTGCAAGTAGCCCTTCCGCCGCGCGGTGGTCTGCGCGGCGGCGGCGCGAGAGGAGCGTTGAGCCCCGGTTGTTTGCCATCAGCTCGCTCCACCTCAACGTTTTCCGCAATAAACAACACTCGCTCCACCGCGAGCGGCTTTCATGCTCTCAAACACTTCACATCAAAGCGCAATCGCTCCGCAGGCGCCACCCCGCGGTCGTGCCGCGAACTCATCGCTTCAATCATTCACACCTCACAGTTTTGTGCGCGCACACTTGAAGTTTGTGTATTGTGTTGATGCGATGTCTATAGGTACACTTGGTGGCGACTGTACACACCACTTGCTGTGCCTACAATGTTCTTGCGCAAGCTTGTGGGCGTATCAGCGCTTTCATTGAAGCTTGAGCGACGCCCGCTCTAATGTTTACCTTTCTTGCAAGGTGTTATGATGAGGTTGCGCCAATGTGAAACACTAACTCGCAAATATATTAAAACCTTATTGAAACCTTAGTAATGATTTCGACAGGCTGTGGGATGTTTGCACAGCACCTAGGCCCACTTAGGTGCTTAGGTTGCACATTTGCAATGTAACAGTCAAACTTTTTTCATAATATAGTGCTAGAAGTTGATGTTGTATTGTACTTTAATTCGTCACACTTTGGTTCCATCAAGTTGTCCCCACAGTGCTACGACTACGAGCTTTAAATTCTCTGTCTGCTAAGCGTTCACCAACCGTTCACCCGGTTCACCAAATAGTATTTTGATTGCAAAAAGATTTTAAGCGCTAGCTAGAAAAAAGGCAATTCTTATCTGGTTTGCATCATACACGACCTTCAACCTTTCCCCTATGGTTGTGCGCATAGGAGAACGTGATGGGTGTGAAGTGTGACACGTGCCGCAACGGCACGTTCGGCCTGGCTGCGCACGCGCCGGCTGGCTGCACCGCCTGCTACTGCTTCGGGCGCAGCGCGCACTGCTCGCAGGCCGGCCTCACGCGCGGCGAGATCCGCGCGCCCGCGCCGCGCCGCCTCCACGCGCAGAGAGCGCCCGCCGCCAGGCTAGCTGTCCGTACCTCTCTTCTTCAACATTCAACCTCATTGTCCATCTGGATATTGTTTAAAGAACCTGACATGTTGTTGGCTACAACAACTGCTACATCCCTATTGTTTGTTAGCACGCATTACATCTTATCGCTCTGGAATATGAGCTGTCAGTCATTCGCGTTGGTCGTGCCGGAGCCAGTACACTAAAACATGGAAAAAACGAATACACGGAAAACATACATTTTTTCCTAGCCGTTTCGGTGGACCTTCATTCAGTGCATGGTACCCATGTAATCCGAACTATTCAGTGTTCGCGAAAGAAATGCACTAAACTACTTCACCTCACCTGTAACACTCCCTTTGGGCACACGATGCATCCTCCTATTCAAACCTGGACCGGATCGGTGGACTACTTCTCCTACCATTGTGTGGACCAGTTGGTCAGTGATTCAATGGTAAAAAGAAAGAAAGAAACAGCTAGATAAGAAATAAATGTAGATATATCTTAATTCAATACTCTCCATACTCCTTCCCAGGCTGTCCTAAGCGATCGATACGTCCAGGTTGCTTTTGGGTTCTTATCCTATGTAGGTATGATGTAGGTATGTATAAAACCGTCCCAGTGTTACCAAATGGTTCAACTTTCAGATAATAAAATTCGACTCGCCACCCATCGAGCTGACGTCACAGGACGGCGAGGCCAAGCTTTGGTCCAGCGAGGGCATTACCGTCATCCCGGACACCGCAGGCAACGTGACGCTCTGGTCCCGCGCACCACCGCCCGCGCCCCTCTACTGGGAGCTGGACTACAGGTTCCTGGGCGACCGTGTCACCTCTTACGGCGGCTTCCTGAGGTTCACCGTCACCGAGGAGGGCGGCGAGGAGTTGTCTCCAGAAGACATGGCGAGGTTCCCGCTCGTGCAGATCAGAGCTCGTGACGTTCTCGTGCTGGAATACTATCAGGTGACGGTTTGTTGTTGTAGTGTTGTCTGTTAGTTTTCACTTTGGTCGTGTGTTACATTTATATAATCTTTGTGAATAGAACACTCCAATGACCGCTCAGAAATAATGAACTTCCTCCGCTTTTGCATTTTGCTTCCCGGACATAACTTTTCACAAGGTAGGGAAAGTCTTACACTGTAGTATTAGCGACAGACGCGATATAACAAATATTTCTCTCATAGATGTCTCTCGACCATATGATCATGCAAGCATTACACCCTCAGGTGGTGCCCCCAGTGAACGGCACGCACAGCGTCCGTTTCCATGAGTCGTTGTGGCGCGTGCGCGGTCGGGACGGCGCTCCCAGCTCCACGGTCGCTTCTAGAGCAGCGCTAATGGTAGCACTGAGTAATCTACACAACGTCTTCCTTCGTGCCACCACGCGAGCTAATGTCGAGCTGGCTGAGTAAGCGATTTTTCTTCAGATTCTGACGAGCGCCGAGCGTGATGGAGATTAGAGCTTAATGTTTTACCGTGAAGATGTCGCTTTGTTGTACTCTGCTGCTTGGCAGTTGACAGACATTATTGAATTTAAATCACACCTTAGTTTGAAATAACACATTTTGTAGCGTAACCTACATTTTCTTAAAAATATTTATTTGTTAGATACTATATATCTTTCGTTATCGGTTTATTTTTTTATTGAAACTCTGTTTTCAAAATGTAGCTTCTCGGTATCTCCATCATGCAAAATTTCAAGCTCAGAAGTTTTCTGGACGTACATTACGTACTTAAGAGTAACAAACAGGCAACAGAAAGACATCATTTGAATTATATGATATTTATCTTCCACAGATTGCACAATGTTTCTATGGACACTGCGCTCGAGGTGACTGGCGCTCGTCAACCGCTGGCCATAGGCGTGGAGTTGTGCGACTGTCCCCGACAGTACTCGGCCTCGTCGTGCCAGGAGCCAGCGATAGGGTTCTGGATGCCGCCTGGGCGAGTTAGGACGGAATACGTGACTGGAACTATCCTTATTCAGTTGGAAGAGGAGGCTGCACCTTGTAACTGCAACGGACGCTCCGATCAATGCGATAGCACCACGGGAGAGTGCCTAGTAAGTGTAACAATGCTTTGTAACTGTTATGTATAGCTACAGCTTTTAGCAACCATGCAACTGTAGGTTTCGAGCTGTAAGTAACGCAGCAGCGTCTACAATCTTTCAGATGTGACCATTTAACATTATCAGGTCGAAGCGTGGAATAAGTGCACACACACTGCTCACACACACTCGCGAACCCATCAAGGCACTTTTTTGAGTTCTCCGACAGTTGAGCAATTAGATAATTTAATTCACATAAATACGGCCACAGAGAAATTGAGCCGGCGTGATTTCAGAGAACTGACCGACAGATACACAATAAGTATTGGATTAAAGTAGAATGTACTAAATTACAGAACTGCACTCAGCACACGGGGGGCGCGGCGTGCGAGCGATGCGCTGAGGGCTACTTCGGTCGAGCGGACTCGCCGCTGGGTTGTCAGGCGTGCCCGTGCCCCGAGCGCTCCAGGAACTTCGCCTCCACGTGCCAAGTGCGAGCTGACCGCGTCTTCTGTCTCTGCAAGCCGGGTGAGTCCACCGGGCACTGCTGTTGCACAATATTGTATTGCCTACGTGTCGGTGCTTCTCTTTCATCTGTTACAGCTAGACTGAACTCTCCGGAAAACGCAGTCTATTCTTCATAACCGTTTCGACCGATCCTCATATTATGCTAGGGTACCACAATCCGGACGAGTTTAACGCTACCACCTAGAAGGGAAGGGATAGCGCCTTCAGTTTTGCATGGAATCTGAACGATGGAGGAACTAGTCTTCATGAGAAATAAACAAAAAACGTGTACATCCGTCCGTAATGCTCAATGAGTTGACGGCACAGGTTCTGGAGTTGAACACATTTTCATCATCAGTTCGGGAGTTAGCAAAAGTCCGTCATGCATGAAGCACCTGAACCGGTAAATTCCTATGGATAAATTCAGTAAATATGTAATGTCATATGTTATATATAATTATAAAGTAACCAAATAAAAGAAAATTGAAGGAAGAAAGTGGTACACGCGAATATCGATCGAACCCACGAGCTATCCCTTACTGAGGGTACCTTGGACGACCCACCCACCACTTTTCAATGAATATATGAGATAATATATGATATAGGATACGCTGGTGTGGACTGCTCGGAGTGCGCGGCGGGCTGGTGGCGCTCGGGCCGGCTCACCGGGGACTGCTCGCCGTGCGGCTGCTCGGCGAGCGGAGCGCTCGGCGCGGACTGCCACGCCGACACCGGCCAGTGCAGGTGCGGCGAGCACACGACCGGGCGCCGCTGCGACCATTGCCTCGCCGCCAGGCACTACCTACACGGATCACAATGCATGGGTGGGTAGCTTACACTATACTCATTTTACTAGCGGTTTGTCCCATGGTACCTACATATCGTGGTCGTTGGTGCTATACCACCGGTGCTATATCACGAATGCCATACTTTCAGATATGTCGTGAGAAGGGACTATTCCAGCACAAAATAAAAAAATGGTCCGAATTTATGTGACCACTTGCGTGCGTAGTAACAAAACGGATGTCACGGACCTGACATTTTAATATTGTACAGTTTCTGTTACTGAGTAATTTATTTTCACTTCGTATTGGAAAGCGCAATAATGAAAAGCATTTTGTTTAACCTAACAATTTTACAACATTGCTGTTTCATTTCAGCCTGCGACAACTGCACGACCACACTCATAGAGTCTGTAGAGACTTTGTCGAAGGACCTACGGATACAAGTCAACCTCGAACAACTGGATAAGCAACCTTCACCGCACCCTACTTTACGACTTGTCTCCCAGCAAATAGCGAGACTCAGGCAGCGAGTGAGCGCCGTCAATACTCTCCAATCGCTTCCAAAGCATTCCTACTTAGACTTGGTGAACGAAGCCGAATATCTCCTCGCCAATATTAACAGTCTTAAATCTCTGGCAGCCCACGAGGCCGATCGGTCTTTTTCGGAAAAGTTGGAATGTGAGAGCTTGTTGGAAAGCTTGTACGATCTTAGAAGACATCTGGAGGAGAAGGTGACGGAACTGGAGGACTTCTCCAGGAGCGAGCGACACATCAACGTGCACAAGGCGATGAAGGAAGCGCAACACATTTTGAGAAAAATCAACGGCATCGACTTAATGGATTACATATCCAGCGTTAATAACGTCTTCGATGATGTAAGCACTCGCAATTGATATGACGTCGTATATGAAAGCTTTATTATTTGATTTATGTTAAAATTTAGTTATTTTTCAGGCGAACGTGCAATCGACACTCATAACCGAGTACACTTATAGATTGAACGACAGCTGGAACAAGATAGCCGCCATTCAGCAGCGGCTCGAGGTGTGGCGCAACCGGACGGACGACATGATTCGCCTCAACGACAAGGTTTGGGACAGCATCGACGTGGTCGCGGCGGTCGGCAAGCGCGCACGCGATGCCATCCAGCGCATCTCCGACAACAACCTCCGAAGCCAGCTCATTTACGCTGACATCCTGAACATAACTAGCCATAATCCTGTGGAGAAGGCGTCGAAAGCGATAGAGGAATACCTTCATTATGTGGGCAATATTCCCAGCATGAGAGCCGAATTAGACGAGCTGATGATGGCTTCTGAGGAAAAGGAGGGCATCATGTACAATCTGAATCCGGCGTATAAGGATAAATTTGTCGAGGCAGCAGAAAAGCATGTACAGAATCTGACAAATATAGCAGAAGATTATATAGGGTAAGATCGATTACATCGATATCTTTAAAATTTCTTGAATAAGTATTGAAATCATTTTTTTAAGTAAATTCAGCTGTTGTTATAAAGTTGGCTATAAAATTCAATTGGTCGAATGTTGACAGCTTATTCGCTCCGGTGCGCGGAGGTGCGGCGAAGGCGGTGGGAGCTGCGCGCGCCTGGGACGATATAACAGCCAACGTACGCGCAGCTGACTCGGCCGCCGATACCGCACTGAGTGCTGCGCGACATGCGGCCAAGCAGACGCGCACCGCGCACGAATCACTGCTGGAGAAGGCGCGCCAAGCTCACTCCGCTTCGCAGCAGCAGGCCGACAGGGCTGCCAGATATTTGGAGTCCCTCAAAAGTAATCCATCAGTTTATAGCTAGCAAAAAAATATATATATATATAAAACAGCCAACCCAAGCCAGTAAAGATGTTACCTTTGTCCTACCACAGTCAGATGTGCATTTGTTTCTTACAGATATGTCATCAGAGCTCGAAAGATATCGGCAAAAAGCAGAACGCACAAGCGTGCTGCTCCGTGGCATCGGTTGGAAAGAGAAAGAGTTGTCGGCCACAACCGCCTCGCTGAGCGGAGTCAACTTCGCGGAGCAACTCGTGAAGGCGAACGAGGCTTCAGACCGCGTGTACGAGAACATGCGCGTTCTTTACAAGGAGGCGGGGGACATTAAGCAGGACACGCAATATAAGTTGCGACGGAAATTACAAGATCTTCAAAGTCACGGAGATGATATAATCGGTGGAGCAGAGGAGCATGGTATGTATGTAGTCATGGTGTAGTACTTTCTGCATCGACCTATTATGATATAATTTTACATGTGAAGCTGTAACTGAGAAAATGGTCCTTCGAGGCAGCTATGAGGCTAGGAGGCTTTAGCTATGTTACATTTCAATAGTAAAAATAAAACTATACACATATAAATAGTTGCACTATTGATTGGTGTAATTGTTGCAGTGGCACAAGCTCGCGGCAACATCTTGCGCGGCTCGACGCTCGCGAGCGGGCTGTCGAGCGCGGCTCGAGCGCGCGCGCAGGAGTCTGCTAAAGCAAACGACACCCTCACGCGCGCCTTGAGAAAACTCCGCGACGCCATTGCCAGCGCCAAGCATGCCGCACATGGAGTTAGTGCATAATTGTATATTTTCGCTTCTTAGCTTCGAGCTCAAAACCCACGCTGCTGTCTCCATTCGCAAATTCAATTGTTTCCTCTAGGAAAGGTTGTTTCCTTACTCTCTAGAGTGAAAAAGGCTGCTATTGTCGAGTTTTCTTGAAACCGTTTTGAGACTATAATATGGTATGTGATGGAATCACACAAGGTAAAAAAGATAAATATATAGCCAATAGTAATTCAAAGCTAAATTATAGAACATTAAAACGTTTCATTAACAAAATAATTTATATTACAATTTAACTAATCACCTAATAAATTCAATCGTGACTGCACACTCCACTAAGAAATAAAATGGCGCGAACGGCCATTACAATACGACGCGCAATTAGACAAACAAGAAATATAATAACATCAGTTGGTTCGCATATAAAACACTATAGAGCGCCGAGGCGGGGAAGGTAGCATGAGGTAATCCTGACACGCGGTGAGAGGGGAACAAGACATGGGTGCGTACGAAACGGCGGAGAGGTGAGGTAAGAAGGCGCGCGTCTTGCGGGCGCGGGGTCAGAGATCGCGGTATCATCACGCCGTTTGAGCGCGGCATGAGGTAGCGAGTCAAGGAGCGCGAGTAGTGATTATTTCGCTGCGAGTTGTTAGTATGAAAGAATGAATTATTGTCAAGACACGATCGTGACACGCTCATACTGCGGGGCCACCGTACGTTTTGTTCCTATGTGTCAGAAACGTGACAAGCTCATACTAATAATTTATTTTTATTTCCATACTAAATTTGTGTCAGGACACGAATGTGACACGGCCATACTACGAGGCCGCCGTTCGATTTGTTCCTGCATGACACAACCGTGTCCAGCACATACTAATTAATCTAATTTTATCTCCATACTAAAATAGTATCAGGACACGAATGTGACACGGCCATACTACGAGGCCACCGTTCGATTTGTTCGAGCGTGTCACAACCGTGTCCAGCCAGCCCATACTAAAAATTAAATTCTATCTCCATACGAAATTTCGCTCTGTGACACGAACGTGTCACGGCCATACTACGAGGCAACCGAGCGTTTAGTTCCTGCGTGTCAAGAACGTGTCACGGCCATACTAAGAGGGCGCCGTTCGATTTGTTCCTGCGTGTCCGATTCGTGTCGAGTCCATACTAATGATTCAATTTAATCTCCATACTAAATTCGTGTCAGGACACGAATGTGACACGGCCATACTATGAGGTCGCTGGTCTATTTGTTCCTGCGTGTCTGGAATCTGGACATGACGGAGTTTATGGGAATTTGAAGTTTCGTGATCTCTGTGAAGATATCGCACAGGGTCTAAAATTATTTTAATAATTATTTATTAATGATTCAAACTAATACACTAAACATTTTATAAAGGGAAGAGTATATAAACAAAGTACCAGTTATTAAACAAAAACATAAAATAAAACAAAACAACGTTTCATTGAGTATGACGCCAACATTCAAATAAATATCCGTTGGAGCGTGCGCGCGGGGCGGAGAGAGGTATGAGGTAAACAAGACAAGGGGTGAGGTATTACCGAGCTGCGGGCGCGCGTGGGCCGCGGGGCGAGGCGGAGCGACCTGAGGTAATTTGTCAAGCGGTGCGGGAGGGGTTTTCGTTAAGCGGTGTTAGTATGAAGGAATGGTTTCGTGTCCTGACATGAATAAAACACGACGATGGTAAGGAGATTTCGATTGGTTTCTGCGTGTCCAGGTTCCGTACATGAATAGTATTATCAAACACGGAAGATGGTATCACGCATGTACAGGAATTAATATATAGACAATAAGAAAACTAACAACTTGGAACGTTAGCATTTTAAATGAAAATACTCGAAGAATATAGACGATATTAAACAAAAATATATAAATAAAACACTCCGTTATGGCGCTAAAAGTCGATTTATTAATAGAGCACATGTAATAACATCAATTAATTTATATAACAAAAGCAACAGTTCTCTGCATGCGGAGATGCACAATGGGTGCGGGGAAGTGGTGTTAAAAACCCCGAAGTAGAGGTAAATCGCATCGCTGACGAGCGAAACAGCTTTAGGTACCATGTGGAAGGTACGAAGAGGGTTTGTTTTCCCTCCAAAATCGAATTTATATCGTGTCACAAACGTGTCCAGTTCATACTAAAAACATAAAATTATCCTCCATACAAAATTACGAGTCCGGACAGAAACGTGACACGGCCATACTACGAGGCAGCCGATCGATTTGTTCCTGCGTGACACAAACGTGTCCAGCCCATACTAAAAATCGAAATTCAATCTCCATACAAAATCGCGCTCCGTGACACGAACGTGTCATGGCCATACTAGGAGGCCACCGTTCGATTTGTTCCTGCGTGTCAGGATTGTGACACGAGGAAAGATTATAAAAGGAGAGGGAGGGGAGCGTGGGGAGTTCAGTCTGTTTTGGGAGTCGAAGGAGACGGTCGTGCGTATTTAGCGAGAGCCCAGGTACGAAAGTTAGTACGGCTTCGCTCGCGTGAGTTTTCGAATAAGTTCGGGAAAGAAGTATCGCTCGGCTTCGCTCGCGTGTATTTTCGATTGGGTTTTCCTAGTGAATAATTTCACTCGGCTTCGCTCGCGTGTATTTTTGATTGGGTTTTCTTAGTAAATGAATTTGGTAAAAAACCCCGGTGATTGAAATTAGTTTAATTTCGTGAATATTAGTGTGGGAATTTCTGTAAAGCTTTCGGAGTTGCAAATGAAGGTTGAGCTGGATTTTGTAATTTTGGGGGTGATATAGGGGTTTTCAACTAGTTTTACGGAAAATATTTTGGATGTTCTTTTTGAGCCTTTTGAGTTCTGGATGAAGGTCGAGCTGGATTCTGGAATCTTGACTGGTGATGGAAGGACTTCCAAAGAACTTTTACAATGACACTATGTCCGAACTGGCCTACCATGAGGACTGGTACATTGGGAAGGTTTTCTTAGTTCATAAATGATTTTGTAAAAACCGGTGAATAAAGTTTGTTTGTTTCGTAAATTTTAGTGTGGGAATTTCTGTAAAGCTTTCGGAGTTGCAAATGAAGGTTGAGCTGGATTTTGTAATTTTGGGGGTGATATAGGGGTTTTCAACTAGTTTTACGGAAAATATTTTGGATGTTCTTTTTGAGCCTTTTGAGTTCTGGATGAAGGTCGAGCTGGATTCTGGAATCTTGACTGGTGATGGAAGGACTTCCAAAGAACTTTTACAATGACACTATGTCCGAACTGGCCTACCATGAGGACAGGTACATTGGGAAGGTTTTATTTTATATTAAAATATAATGGACTGTGACCTGATCATAAATTTCACGTACATAAAGGAAGTCAGTGAATAGAGTTTGTTTGATTCGTGAATTTTAGTGTGGGAATTTCTGTAAAGCTTTCGGAGTTGCAAATGAAGGTTGAGCTGGATTTTGTAATTTTGGGGGTGATATAGGAATTTTCAACTAGGTTGCGAATTATATTTTGGATGTTCTTTTTGAGCCTTTTGAGTTCTGGATGAAGGTTGAGCTGGATTCTGGAATCTTGACTGGTGATGGAAGGATTTCCAAAGAACTTTTACAATGACACTATGTCCGAACTGGCCTGCCATGAGGACTAGTACATTGGGAAGGTATTTTAAAATATAGAGAAGATTAAAAGAAACAAAACCCGATCTTTAAATTCGTAAATCATACGTATATAAGAGTGTTTGAACCACGCGTAATTATTAAAAAATATGTCGAATTTAAATATGTAAAATCAGTGGTTTTACCGTATTTTGATATAAAAGTATATTTTTATTAAGTGTTAACTTCGCGATTAGATTCAGTGGCGGGTGTTGTGGTTTCGTTTGAATTTATTGTTTTACGCTATTCTATTTGTAATGGTGTTTTATTTAAGGTGATTTTAGTGAATCGTGTCAGACCGGTTAGGATAGTGGAATTCAAAGGTAAATTTTGTAATATATATGCATATGCAATATACTGGCTAGTTACGTTTTAGGACGTAGGGAGATTGCGTAAATCAGGTTTAAATATACCTGTATAGGTTATGTAGATTATGACCAGCACACCATTTTAATAAACCCTTAAGAAAATATTCCTAATTGATTTCGGTGAAAGGTGGACCCCTGACCGCATCATTTGGAATAAACAATTTCTGTAGGTATATCAATAGATAGCCACAGAAATATAAACCATAACATATACACTATACACTCACAATTAAAAGCATACACTTATGCCTTTAGGGAGGACAAAAGAATATCTTTTGAACTCCAACATAACACTACGAGATTAAATTGGTAAATCTGTCTGAAGATGTATATTTTGTACAGATCAGAAAACGGGGACTCCTAGGGACAAATAATAAATTTGTAGCTTAAGTACAAATTTATCTGCGTTGGGAGTCACGGGGACTGGCGATGGATAAATATCGTATGGACCGAGGGTCCATACGAATTTAGTGGGGCCAGTTCCACAAACCCCTTCAAAAGGGGTCAATAAAAGTTTGTATTGTTGAAGTTCTAAAATTTAGAAGAAAATATAAAATAATAGATTTCATCTATTGAACAGCACAACAAAATTAAGCTATCAAGTAATACATTGATCATAATTTAATAATAACAATAACACAAACATCAGAACACTTTCATTTTGAATTTTGGCGGGTCTCACAAGCTCGCAAGCGAGGTACGTGAGCGCGCTGTCGAAGCGTGCACATAGAACACAGAGGGAAACCAGAAGGGTTTAATGACTATAGATGAATGAGCAATTAGTTTGGTAAGTGCTTTAATGTTGATATTAGAATTTACTAGAATAGATTTAGGAAATGAGAGTTAGTACTCTGAGTTATTACGGTACACAACGGCTTCCTGAAAAGGAAGTAATAATTGGGTCCATTTTACAGGAATTATGTGTACGAATTAGCGACACTGTTTCTGACAAACCTAGAGATCACTTGAAAGTTATACGCTGGCCATATTTCGATTCTTTATATTCTAGTTGTTCTAGAGCTAAAGAGTTGATTTTTGATAATTCTGCCTTTAATATCTAAGGAAAAACAATAGGTATAGGGTAGAGGTTATTACAGTAGTGCGCGTGACCAGCATATAAAAAAAAAAAAATTATGTAAAAATAAGTTCCTTTTTTAGTTATAGTAGTGTTATCATAAATCCAAGGAATTCAAAGGAATTTTAAGGTCAAGGTACGAAAGTTATCGCGGGTGTGCCCGTGACCATGGTTTAGGAAAGTTTAAAATGTGTAGATATATATATATAAACGTTTTGTAATGGTCTGACACGAGAAATCTTATTATTTTGTGCCAAAACGTAATTTGCGAGCGAATTGTATGGTTACGATTCGTAATGTAAGTCTAGGCGTGCCCAGTCTACTGCCAGTAAACATCGGAGCAGTTTCCAGCAGATGACATCTAACTATGGTTTGGTCCATAGCAACAATGTGAGTTATTCCATTATCCGGCGAGATACAAAATAAGTGTTTCTTTTCAGAGGGAAAATGTTGTACGTAATTGTGAAATGAATTACATGACCTACGCAATTACATCGTCATAAGTATGTTATTAGCCATTTATTATAAAAAGAAATTTTAATGTCACTTGCATAATGATTATTTGTTCTATGGAAAAGTGGAACTGGAGAATTATTGATTGATGAGCGCTTGGCCAAGGCCACAGAATACTTGCGGGCGCAGGGCTACCAAATTTTTGAAAGACTAGTGTGGACTGGTTTTAAAGATGAAGCATGTTTGGGTGCATTGTGTGTTTAGAGAAATTCGTGCTAAAGGGTTTGGGAAGTTTAATCTGACTTATTTAATTATATTGTTCAAAAAAAAAAAAAGGGGAAATAGGAAATAATAATAATATGTGGTGCACGGAGTCGTATTATACAGATGTTGTTTATGTATGTGTCACATTATGCATTGAATTGTTTTGGAATAAAACAAACAGATACCAAAGTCCCTGTAGAGCAGCGCCGGTTGCTCTATTTGCCTGGTTTGTCGGAGGGGGAAGCGTGTGTTGTGTGTATGTATGTATGATTTCTATTACTTTGTTATTATGTGGAAATTGCAATCACGAAATTTGAAGTGAGAAGGTGGAATATTTTTGGCAACCCTACACAAGTTTGTAAATTTCGTGTTGATTAGGCCCATGAGGAGAGAACCATGGTCAAGAAAGATTGATTTATGGGTGCACGTGTTGTACTGTTTGTGTTTGATCATTAGTTTCGTTTGGCATAAGTGTACGAATGATTCTTATCTCTTTCCCACTAGTATAAAGTGTATGCAATGCAAGTAAGAGTTAGAACGAGACAGTAGACTAGAGCGCTATTTTAGACTTGCTCTTCTAGTGGGGTGTGAATGAGAGAGAGAGAGATACAATTGATATACGAGACTAACAAAAGTTGAAGAATTCAACCACGTGGCGATGCAGGTGTTCAATTTAGACAAAAAAAAAATGGAGAAGCGCGTGGTTTAGCTCAGATTGCTAATACAAAGATGTTTGTCTGGTTTGTGTATTTTGGTAAAAGAGTGAATGAATATTGGTATATATATAATTGTCAGAGGCAATGAAATAGCAGTGCCGAGAAAGAAAAAAATTTTTTTTTCATGTTTAGGTAAATGAAATGAATAGTGAATGATGAGTAGGTAAATGCATGTTAGATTTTACTGTTAATTTTTTGGGTAATTTGTGTATTTTTAAATGTGTGCATAATAAACTGTGCGAGTATCATACCACAGTGGATGTTTGTATATGAAATGGTTTTATTTGATTGAGAATAAATCAATACATATTGATTTATTACTTCGTGACTTTATGTGTTGCTGTGCTATAAGACGACGGACTAGCCACCTCTCGTTTTGTCATGACTTACTCGAATGTTGTACAGACGGATGCGTTTTGTACTGTCGCGCGTAGTTACTGGAAAAAGTGTCGCAACTGTACTTGCGACGTGCTACACCTCAGGGGTGAGTAGCTGTGACAACGTGTCTTTCGTTTTGTTGAAGATAAAGATTACATGTTTATCCAGTATGAATGTTTGTGTACGGTTTGACTGGATGGATTGTCAACGCACGTTGACTAGACCGTTTTGATCATTTTTGTGACGCAGGGACATACGCTCATTGGACGGATTGTTGCTATTTTAACATGATTCTAGTATACTAAGCGGAGACTCTGTTGAGTTGATGACCGAGCAGGGCGTAGCTCGCGCGCGCGTCCTGCGGGCGCGGAGACAGAGTTCGCAACACCATCACGCCGTTGGAGGTGCGGCGTGGTTGGCGAAGTAATTGAGGAATGGGAAGGCCATTAGCGATGTTAACAGTAGTACGGTTCTTCTGTTGTGTCAAGTATCTCGTCGGGAAAACAATGCGCAGAAAATACAATTTATTTTGTCATGCACTAAGTCTTGAGATGTGTATGGGTTGAGTGATCGGCGTTGTGCCTCGGTTAATATAGTATTAAGCGGCATAGCATAGAATATTACAAGTTGTAGGATGCAGGTTGGTGCACAAAAAGCGAATGAGGAAATCGTTGTGCGGAGCCTACGCTGTCTGCTTGTATGTCTGCCTGTTCTACTAAAGTTGAAATTTGTTTCAGGGTAAATGTAGAGTTCTGTAGAATGGTTGTGTCTGTCCGTTCTACTAGAATTGACAGTTAATTCGGAAGGAATGAGGAGTTCTGTAATAAGCGTATGTAGATTTTGTTTCTGTCAGTACTCCTGGAGTGCAATTGAGGGTTTTATTGTTGTGCTGTGTCATTGTAAAGCATTGGGATGCTATGAGTTCGTTTTACGTCCGGTTCTATAGTGCCACTTAAACATTAATAATATGAACATGCCGGCTACAGCGTCAGAAACTTGCAGTTTCATAAGAACAAATGAGAGGCCGGACGGTTACAATTTGGAATTGTCGCCAGGCGAGGCGAATTTGTTGGGGCGCATCGGGAGATTTTTTTACTGATGAATTAAAAAACTTTTATCAAGTAATATGTTAAGAAGAGAGTATAGTTTTACGATAATATATAGGAGTGATTGTGAGTGAGGCGGAACTTTGCGGATGACGAATCGCGCTTTGTAGGGAAAGAAAAAAAAAAACGAACTTGCGATGTTTTGCTTCTTGCGAATTTGTTGGGGCGCATCGGGAGATTTTTTTACTGAAGAATTAAAATTTTATCAAGTAATATGTTGTGAAGAGAGAGTAGTTTTATGCTAGTAGAAAGGGGTGACTGTGCGTGAGGCGAAACTCTGCGGATGGCGAGTGACGGACTGGCCACTTCTCACCTTGGCACGGTTATACTGTTAGGTAGTGCGGGAAAAGGACCCTGTATCTTGTTGCAATGTGAAGGTTGACTTGCCTGGATGCAGCATGTTGGTATGTGTGGGAGATAGGTTTTATGGATGCCATGTCGGAGTGTTGGTTATCTGTGGAATTGAATATACGTTAGTGTGGTCAGCAGTATAACGCTGTTTATTTCACTGCTTGAGATGTGGGTTGGAATAAAATATATATATCAGTTTGTGATTGTATGTATTTGTCAAGCAGTAATGTATATAATTGGCTGTAGAGCAGAAGTTTGATATTAGATGTAACGTTTCAGCTAATTAGAACATTATAATTGTGCCAATTAATATAGATAATGGAAGGGACTACAGTTTTACAACGATTCAGAAAGATGAAGTTAAAAGTGTTTGTTGAAAATCAAGCAAGAAGGCTATTAAGCGCCTAGTCCGAGGCGACACGCAATAGAATTACTAGTTGATGGTTTGTTGCGGTGTGTTGTCGAAGGCGTATTTCACTATCAAACAGTGTAGATCCATTTTATCAACTTAGTTATGAATTGGAAATGTTGGATGGTATGTATTTGAGGAAGTATGTTTGAGCTAATGTAGGTATATGGATTCCGTGTTAACTGAAGTCATATATTTTGTGTATGGGAACGAAGCATAAATATTTGTCTAGTTGTATGAGTTTGTTCATTTTATAAAAGCGAGTACATGGATATATTAGTATTTATGTATTCTTACAACGTGATTGGGAGTTAGAAGATAAGATAGTCGTATCTTGTCTCACTAACATTATTGGGGAAATTGAATGGATGTGATGACGGTCTAATAGAAAACGTATGCATTAACTTTTCTATGTAGAAATTCAATTCTGAAGATGTGTATTATTGGATTCCATTAATTATCTTATGTCAACGTATTGACTGGAAGTGGAGGTTTTCCTATATTAAGTATCCTGTCTGCGGATGTCGGAGCAAGACACTGTTGTCCAGAAAAATTTTTTGCCTGACGTACTCAGCCCATTGCCACTGGAGGTGGACAGTAGATGTTGCCTGTTTTATGGGTCGGTTGTATGTGAGCTGTTTGCTTGTGAAAATTACGTGAATGAAGGGGTGGGTCTAAGAGTTGCCGGAAATAATACATTGGTGCCACCATTTTGAATAGAGGATTGATGCGGCTGTATGGTTGATTCGAGTTTGGTTCAGTTCAGTGTGGCCAGCATTAACGGGGTAGGTAGGCATTCGTGTGAAACCTGTTCCGCCAAATTATTAGAGCAAATAGCTTAGATATTATAAGTAGATTATTAATTTAATTTAAATACGATTTAGATTTTGAAAAGAATGAAGTGAGGTCGTATATTGGCCGGTCATTCATTATATTCACACAAGATGCAAAACCGTGGCGGCATTTCAGTTCTAGGCTTTCTAAGAATCAATATGCGATTGGATAATCATTTAAATGTGGATGTTATAGAAAAGCTTTATAGAAAATCCATATTCCAAACTGATCTTCTTATGTGGAAATCTGTAAAATGATAAAACTAGTATGAAATGCCCGGATATTTAATTCCACATTTTATCTTGAAAATCATTTAAAAATGGATAATTCCATATAAATGGTAACGTTGCTGTGGTTGTGTATTAACTGACTCAGGGCGCCCGGTTCAAAAATATTTGAAGGAATATGGATCTTATCGCGAACAATAAGAACCATTGCTAGTGTTTGTTTTGCTTTCACAGCGTAAGGGGACCAGACTTGCGTACTAAAACAAATAAGTACCAACCTTACGGAGTGAATTTCGGAGTAAATCCGAAAAGGAGAAAAAAAAAGGGGAAAGAAAATAAGTCGAATGGAGAAAGATTTGGTAGGGTACTCAAATACTCAAGAACCCGGGAAAATGGGAAAAAGAAGGGAAAAGGGAAAAAATTTAAAATTAGGAAATAAACATACCCACAGTTCACAATGTTCACATCATAGTGACATCTGAAAGGAAGTGGTTAAGAGGCAGGGAGGGAGTGAGGGGTTATGAAAAATGCTTAATGATTTTGCAGAAGCAAATTATACTTATACAATACTAGTATTATGTTTGGAAGTGAGTTTTGCGAAACATGGAGTATTCTATTTACTTGCCATCTATTGGTGTATTAGTGAAGTTTTGACATTACAACGTAGAAAATTTTGTTGGGCATTGTTATACATAGTGAGATAGGTGTCGCTGGAACAAAATAATTATATTTAAAATTCAAATTAAACTTTTCCTCCCTTTTACAAAAGTAAACATCAGGGCCCCTGCCGTGCTGGTTTCGCTCGCACGACGAGTTCGGGTTGCGTTCGACTCGATCGATCGCACGAAGCAAATTATTTTGGTACCGGCGTACGGGTGAGTGCGCATGCGAATGTTGTACAGGTGACGAAATTATCGAGCGAGTGTCGATCCACCAATCTTGCCACTATTAAATTTTACTAAATGTATTATGCTACCTAGAATGCAAAGCGCTCATTTTGTCAGGTATCAAACGGTCAATATAGTATGTATACTATTTGTCAGAATCTTTATGTTAATTAAAAGAGGAAAAAGAGTATTGACTAAATTGAAAACGCGTATAAATTGAACACCTCGATATTTAAGAGTAGCTATTTAGTATTGGTAAAAATTACATCGTGGTAACACACGTGATGTTGGTTGTCGGTCGGTCAGCCAGTTGTGTGAGTGATGATGACAATCATTTTGAATCTCTTCCCCTCAACCCTCCGCCTTTCCTCCAGCCATATTACCTAGCCACAAAAATACCCCGATAACGGTACTAACGAGGTGAGACCGCGGTGAAGTGCGGAGGAAAGCGCATTTATTCGAGGAGAGGAGGTGCCTAGCCTATAATGCCTATATAGAAATTCCGACGGGTAATACATAGCTGTAGATACCTAACTATCTAAAAATAAATAACTCCTGTATGTACCTATCTATTATTATCATACTTGGTTATACACTATAGCTCCACTACCGGTCACCTATAATTTAGTTACATAGGTAGGTACATACTTAGATAGGCACTGTCAAATTGATATGAGTCGTGTACTTAGAACACAAGACTTTATTTAGCATTAACAACGGTACCGTGCATGTGAGCCGGTCGGTATTAATGATAATGGCCCCGCTGCGTTTCTCCCTGTGCGTGTAGAGGAGGAGGCGGCTGGGGTGCGGGGAACATGATGCCGTGCTGAGGGGCGGCGGGCTGGCCCCTGTCGCATTGTCGTGGTCCTTCCGCCGAGTCGTGCGGAGGGGTGGGTCTTCGTGCTTGCTTGCTGCTTGAAGTGGTTGGGTGTGTGTGGCGCGGCACCGGTTGCTCTGCTTGCCCCGGTTGTCGGGTTGATGGTCGGAATGTGGCGTGTGGTATGTGTGGTATGTGTGGTGTGTTGTGTGTGTGTGTGTGTGCCTAGGTACAGACTTTATTCTTATTTTATTTTAGTGATAGGTACATAAGTACCTACTTGTATTTTATCTATAATATTTGAGTGAATACTTAATGAATGAAGGAATGAACAACTTGTAGATAGAATAATACATGTTTAAATACCTCTACACTAGATTCAAAGAAGGGAATCATTAATTTGGCATGTGATCAACCTTGAGATTTTCTAAACTGTCGCAGGGGATGATCAAAATCAATCAAGTGTTTGAGTGAGCGTATACGTCAAGATGACTCGAAGTCCGAGTTCACATTTCGTGCAACTTTGCCAATGACTGTCAAAATGTGGTGGAACGACGTACGAGTTCGAGTAGACCACGAGACCGTTTCGTGCACTCACTCACTTGTACATTTGACAGATACGACGGTGCCATTTATACCTACTCGTTCACTTTGCTCGAGCTCGTCGATCGAGTGGAATTACCACGGTCGGGCTGCTGAGTGTATAGCCTATTAAATGATAATGTTAAAAGTATGAGAGTTACATTAATCCGAATTAGTTTAAATTTATATTATTTATTTAAGGTTTACCATAACTAAAGATCTTGAACTTGCTCATTGATGAGTATTTTGAAAGGTAAAGTGACAGCGTAAAGTTTCGGCACGAATGTGTTTATATATTTTGTAGGGGGTCTTATATAGATACCTTGGTTCGTATTAGTCGGCAGCGGCCTGTGTCAGACTGCTGCTGGACGTGGGCATTTCCAGGGGTTTCCCACCTCGCTCGGTGTTTCACTTTAATTTTATTCTGCTCTTGCCTACCTATGGGGTTATAGGTGCACTTAACTGAAGGAGGAGCGTTCCATTTTATGCTTAGGCGTGGTCGACGATCGGGCGTCTGTCTGCTACAGAGTATCGGATAAACGACGAATGTGCTCGGACACTGCATATGATTGCGCAACATTTGTTGGAATGAAATTATGGATATTTATTTATATCTGTATGTGTAAGATTGTTTGGATAACTTTTGTTGTAATTGGGCGTTGCCAATGGACGAGCATACTAGAGAAGTAATGGGTATGCATTCTGAGTGAACGGTTCCGGACGAATGAATGTGTGAGGGGATGATCAGTGCCTGAAACTTTTGAAGTTCGTTACTTCCAGGAATTCATAACGGAAAGTGTGAATTGGTAAAAGTTTGAATCGAGGTTAAATGATAATTTCTCACAGAATAGTTTGTGAAGTGGAATTGTAAGGGGTATTACGGGGTTTGAGTGATTTAGGGGATTAGGCATTGGATGGGTACTTGCTGAAAAAAAAAAAACGGAGGTAGATTTTAAAAAAAAAAAAAAAGAGGGAAATTTTAAGAGTTAGTTGTGCAATTAGACCGGTTAATTGCATCGGTTGCGGAGTCCGTGGTGTTGTCCGTAGCATAGTATGGATGTGGTGCCACGTTGGTGCTATTCTTTGGTCGATTATTAATTTTAAATTTTCCAAATTCCAATAGAACTTAGACTAGGTAAGCATTCGTTGCATGATAAACTTGGGTTTAAGTCAGGAGAGAGAAACTAATATCAGAATATGAAGGACAACTTCAACAAATCACACAGTTTGTGACGACGGAAATGAATTGGTTGTCCAAACAGAAGAGCAAGAAACAAGAATCAGACGGGCCTGAGAGAGAAGGATCCATCATCAATCCACAGTCAGATTTGATTCCGGTTATAGAAGACTACATAGACCAGAATTTTAACCATATAATTAACACATTGGAATTTTAAAAGAAAAAAAAACTAAATCTAAACAGATTTCATTAGTAAAGATTTTATTTTGTTTTCCATTCATACAGGGGGTTTTCTATTCATACAGGGTGTTTTCTATTCATACAGGGTGTTTTCCGTTCATACTGGGTGTCCATTCATACAGGGGGTTTTCCATTCATACAGGGGGTTTTCTATTCATACAGGGTGTTTTCCGTTCATACTGGGTGTCCATTCATACAGGGGGTTTTCCATTCATACAGGGGGTTTTCTATTCATACAGGGTGTTTTCCGTTCATACTGGTGTCCATTCATACAGGGGGTTTTCTATTCATACAGGGTGTTTTCTATTCATACAGGATGTTTTCCATACATACAGGGTGTTTTCCGTTCATACTGGGTGTCATCCATTCATACAGGGTGTTTACCTTTCATACAGGTTTTGGGTTAATTCACGTGCGTCCCAGCGTGAATTCCTTATAAAAAGGGGGGTCACTTAACATTCTCTGTTAGGGTTTTAGGTTAATTCACGAGCGTCCCAGCGTGAATTCCTTATAAAAAAGGGGGGTCACTTAACGTTCTCTGTTAGGGTTTTAGGTTAATTCACGTGCGTCCCAGCGTGAATTCCTTATAAAAAAGGGGGGTCACTTAACGTTCTCTGTTAGGGTTTTAGGTTAATTCACGTGCGTCCCAGCGTGAATTCCTTATAAAAAGGGGGGTCACTTAACATTCTCTGTTAGGGTTTTAGGTTAATTCTTGTGCGTCCCAGCTAGAATTCCTTTATTATAATATGAGGACATTAACATGTTCGATAGGGTTTAAAATTAAATCTCGCTAGTTCTGGCGTGATGCATCTGTGATAAAAATTACAATAAAGAACACAAGTACACATTGTTAATATAAGTTTAATTTTAAGGAGATTGATTTTTGTTGTATTTTATGTAATTTAACAGTTTGTAAACAGGTTTAATTTCATAGAAGAAGATTAATAAAATAAATTTTGTTGCATTTTATGTAATTTAACAGGTTGTAAACAGGTTTAATTTTATAGAAGAAAGTTAATAAAACGATTTTTGTTGCATTTCATGTAATTCAACAGGTTGTAACAGGTTTAATTTTATTTAAGAAGATTGAAAATATGATTTTGATACATTTTATGTAATTTAACAGTATGTAAACATGTTTAATTTTATAGAAGAAGACTAATAAAATGATTTAATAATAAAAAAAAAAAAAAAAAATTTTTTTTTCTTTAAAAAAAAAAAAAAAAGAAAACAATCCTTCTAAGCATTTACAAACAGGTTAGTAAATATTTATAAAAAAAAAAAAAAAAAAAATTTTTGTAAAATATATAAAATATTGACATTTTGTGTTATTTTACAGGTTACAAGAAAACCTACAAAGGAAAAGGATTGTGATAAAATAGGAACCAGAGAAAATTTATCTAATGGAATAACTTTGTAAAATAAAGTAAAATTAAAAAAAAAAAAAAATGTAATTTTATTAAGCGCCTTGTCAAAATTGATTATGTGAAACAACCTACTGTTACGCATAATCGTTACACTATACAAAACCTTCTTCAATTTCTATTATCACGTTATCTATCGGTGACTTTTATCATGTTAAGGATACTTTGTCGGTAGCGAGCGTATTGAATTGTTGATAGACGTAGTTGTGGGTTACATTCTCATAAATACTGTAAATAAACCACTAGAGTAGTGCTCATTAAATTATTGTTAAAATAAATAGATTCATACGGGTTAGAAAATTAAAATTAAATTTCACAGAGTAAGTAAAGTCATGCGGGCGAAGAAAAAAAAAATAATAAATAAATATATTAATTAATTCTAAAATAAAAAGAAAAAAAAAAATAATGAACTACTTGCATAGCCTAAGCCGGTGATGGTAAGGTGTGTTATGTGTTCTTCACGGACCAGTTCTGTCCTGCCGAACTGCTTACATAGCCTAAGCCAGGAGTGGTAAGGCGTGTATTGCATTGTAAACAGTGATGTACTGTATCGGTCCTTACGATAAATAATAATAATAATAATAATTCTCGTCTCCCGTCGCCGGCGAGAATACCGTCTTTTGTTTATGTCTGTTTGTATAAATTTTATATAGGTAATTTACTTTATAAATATATAAAATTAATATAAATAAGTATAAAAAAAAAAAAAACGGGAAACAAATATGACAAAATAAATAAATAAAATGCTGTACAGTGAGGAGAGTTAGACTAAATTACTTCTAAATAAGAAGTAACAAAAATTTAGAATAGACTTGTTGACTTGAGTGGATGGTTTTGGATGTTTGTGTAAAATACGCGAGTAAACCTGCGGGTATTGTAGTGTCTGTACTCTGTAGTGAAATTTCCTTCTAATGAGAGCAGCGCTCTAACCTGAAGGGACCTTTACAAGGAATCAGGATACTTTGGCTTCGTTTGGTTTTCCCATACATTGCTTCGAAAATAATGTTAAATTAAATTCAGTGTGAAGAACACACAATTTGGGACTTAGAAAAGGTGAGGTGAAAATGCCTTAAGTGCAGAACTTTACATTTTACTGAGTCTGACTCACGCTGGGGAGGGATTATGACATCGTCTACTAAAGGCGTTCCGAACACAAAAAAATGGAGCGTTGGAAGTTCAGGATGACATTTTCTGGTCTATTTACAGTGAATGAGTGTAGTATTTGGTTTGAAATCATTAACCGGAGAAATGTTGGAGGAGTTAAAGTAGAATCGTTTACAAGCATACCGAGTCCGTCTATTCGTCAATAGGTGAGTTAGGATCCAAAATGATGCATGAGTCGATTTCGAAGTCTTTTGAAAATATGTATCCCGACTACTCTGCCTTTAATGGAAGCTTGTTGTGCTAGGATACATGCATAGCCTAAGCCGGAGGTGGTAAGGTGTGTTATGTGTTCTTCACGGACCAGTTCTGTCCTGCCGAACTGCTTGCATAGCCTAAGCCGGAGGTGGTAAGGTGTGTATTGCACTGTAAGCGGTGATGTTCTGTTTCGGCCCATACGGTAAAGGATGAGACTAGAGGTTCCTGCACTGTTGGGAAATCTGTTAGAGGCAGAATATAGGGATCTAAGGCTTTGAGGTGATAACTTTTGCCTAAATTCCTAGATTTATTAATAATAAACTAAATCAATTACACTAAAATATTTGTTTAATGTAGTATTGGCACGAGCTGCAAATGGAAGATAAGGGAAAGAGTGCAAACATGGTCTAAGCCGGAGGTGGTAAGGTTGTGGTATGCATTCTAAAAATCTTTTCTCTTTAAGCTAAGGGAGATAAATCCTAAGCTGGAGGGTAAGAACTTCCTAAAGCACGTGGACAGATGGTGTTGAAAAAAAAAAAAAACACACAAATTAAAAATTATAGAAGAAGGGGGTCTCTGGAAGGGAACTTGAACCCTAACAGTGATAAATAATTATATATACAAACTTCTTGGAAGGGAACAATAAAACCCTAACAAAGAAGAAGTAATTTTCAAGATCATAATGTATATAGCTTCTTAACGAGATCAAGCGTCACGGAATGAGGTTCCGTTGACTTTGCTTCGTTACGAACCTCTATGCGGGCGACTGTGATGGAATCACACAAGGTAAAAAAGATAAATATATAGCCAATAGTAATTCAAAGCTAAATTATAGAACATTAAAACGTTTCATTAACAAAATAATTTATATTACAATTTAACTAATCACCTAATAAATTCAATCGTGACTGCACACTCCACTAAGAAATAAAATGGCGCGAACGGCCATTACAATACGACGCGCAATTAGACAAACAAGAAATATAATAACATCAGTTGGTTCGCATATAAAACACTATAGAGCGCCGAGGCGGGGAAGGTAGCATGAGGTAATCCTGACACGCGGTGAGAGGGGAACAAGACATGGGTGCGTACGAAACGGCGGAGAGGTGAGGTAAGAAGGCGCGCGTCTTGCGGGCGCGGGGTCAGAGATCGCGGTATCATCACGCCGTTTGAGCGCGGCATGAGGTAGCGAGTCAAGGAGCGCGAGTAGTGATTATTTCGCTGCGAGTTGTTAGTATGAAAGAATGAATTATTGTCAAGACACGATCGTGACACGCTCATACTGCGGGGCCACCGTACGTTTTGTTCCTATGTGTCACAAACGTGTCCAGCCCATACTAAAAATCGAAATTCAATCTCCATACAAAATCGCGCTCCGTGACACGAACGTGTCATGGCCATACTAGGAGGCCACCGTTCGATTTGTTCCTGCGTGTCAGGATTGTGACACGAGGAAAGATTATAAAAGGAGAGGGAGGGGAGCGTGGGGAGTTCAGTCTGTTTTGGGAGTCGAAGGAGACGGTCGTGCGTATTTAGCGAGAGCCCAGGTACGAAAGTTAGTACGGCTTCGCTCGCGTGAGTTTTCGAATAAGTTCGGGAAAGAAGTATCGCTCGGCTTCGCTCGCGTGTATTTTCGATTGGGTTTTCCTAGTGAATAATTTCACTCGGCTTCGCTCGCGTGTATTTTTGATTGGGTTTTCTTAGTAAATGAATTTGGTAAAAAACCCCGGTGATTGAAATTAGTTTAATTTCGTGAATATTAGTGTGGGAATTTCTGTAAAGCTTTCGGAGTTGCAAATGAAGGTTGAGCTGGATTTTGTAATTTTGGGGGTGATATAGGGGTTTTCAACTAGTTTTACGGAAAATATTTTGGATGTTCTTTTTGAGCCTTTTGAGTTCTGGATGAAGGTCGAGCTGGATTCTGGAATCTTGACTGGTGATGGAAGGACTTCCAAAGAACTTTTACAATGACACTATGTCCGAACTGGCCTACCATGAGGACTGGTACATTGGGAAGGTTTTCTTAGTTCATAAATGATTTTGTAAAAACCGGTGAATAAAGTTTGTTTGTTTCGTAAATTTTAGTGTGGGAATTTCTGTAAAGCTTTCGGAGTTGCAAATGAAGGTTGAGCTGGATTTTGTAATTTTGGGGGTGATATAGGGGTTTTCAACTAGTTTTACGGAAAATATTTTGGATGTTCTTTTTGAGCCTTTTGAGTTCTGGATGAAGGTCGAGCTGGATTCTGGAATCTTGACTGGTGATGGAAGGACTTCCAAAGAACTTTTACAATGACACTATGTCCGAACTGGCCTACCATGAGGACAGGTACATTGGGAAGGTTTTATTTTATATTAAAATATAATGGACTGTGACCTGATCATAAATTTCACGTACATAAAGGAAGTCAGTGAATAGAGTTTGTTTGATTCGTGAATTTTAGTGTGGGAATTTCTGTAAAGCTTTCGGAGTTGCAAATGAAGGTTGAGCTGGATTTTGTAATTTTGGGGGTGATATAGGAATTTTCAACTAGGTTGCGAATTATATTTTGGATGTTCTTTTTGAGCCTTTTGAGTTCTGGATGAAGGTTGAGCTGGATTCTGGAATCTTGACTGGTGATGGAAGGATTTCCAAAGAACTTTTACAATGACACTATGTCCGAACTGGCCTGCCATGAGGACTAGTACATTGGGAAGGTATTTTAAAATATAGAGAAGATTAAAAGAAACAAAACCCGATCTTTAAATTCGTAAATCATACGTATATAAGAGTGTTTGAACCACGCGTAATTATTAAAAAATATGTCGAATTTAAATATGTAAAATCAGTGGTTTTACCGTATTTTGATATAAAAGTATATTTTTATTAAGTGTTAACTTCGCGATTAGATTCAGTGGCGGGTGTTGTGGTTTCGTTTGAATTTATTGTTTTACGCTATTCTATTTGTAATGGTGTTTTATTTAAGGTGATTTTAGTGAATCGTGTCAGACCGGTTAGGATAGTGGAATTCAAAGGTAAATTTTGTAATATATATGCATATGCAACATACTGGCTAGTTACGTTTTAGGACGTAGGGAGATTGCGTAAATCAGGTTTAAATATACCTGTATAGGTTATGTAGATTATGACCAGCACACCATTTTAATAAACCCTTAAGAAAATATTCCTAATTGATTTCGGTGAAAGGTGGACCCCTGACCGCATCATTTGGAATAAAACAATTTCTGTAGGTATATCAATAGATAGCCACAGAAATATAAACCATAACATATACACTATACACTCACAATTAAAAGCATACACTTATGCCTTTAGGGAGGACAAAAGAATATCTTTTGAACTCCAACATAACACTACGAGATTAAATTGGTAAATCTGTCTGAAGATGTATATTTTGTACAGATCAGAAAACGGGGACTCCTAGGGACAAATAATAAATTTGTAGCTTAAGTACAAATTTATCTGCGTTGGGAGTCACGGGGACTGGCGATGGATAAATATCGTATGGACCGAGGGTCCATACGAATTTAGTGGGGCCAGTTCCACAAACCCCTTCAAAAGGGGTCAATAAAAGTTTGTATTGTTGAAGTTCTAAAATTTAGAAGAAAATATAAAATAATAGATTTCATCTATTGAACAGCACAACAAAATTAAGCTATCAAGTAATACATTGATCATAATTTAATAATAACAATAACACAAACATCAGAACACTTTCATTTTGAATTTTGGCGGGTCTCACAAGCTCGCAAGCGAGGTACGTGAGCGCGCTGTCGAAGCGTGCACATAGAACACAGAGGGAAACCAGAAGGGTTTAATGACTATAGATGAATGAGCAATTAGTTTGGTAAGTGCTTTAATGTTGATATTAGAATTTACTAGAATAGATTTAGGAAATGAGAGTTAGTACTCTGAGTTATTACGGTACACAACGGCTTCCTGAAAAGGAAGTAATAATTGGGTCCATTTTACAGGAATTATGTGTACGAATTAGCGACACTGTTTCTGACAAACCTAGAGATCACTTGAAAGTTATACGCTGGCCATATTTCGATTCTTTATATTCTAGTTGTTCTAGAGCTAAAGAGTTGATTTTTGATAATTCTGCCTTTAATATCTAAGGAAAAACAATAGGTATAGGGTAGAGGTTATTACAGGTAAAAAGAGTGTTACAGATGTAAAGGACCAGTATTTTCATTGTGAGTCGTTCTTGTGTGTCAAGTCAAGTGATCAATTTCTTGAAAATGGATTTGGTTGTAGATTTAGGGCTTCGTGCTCTTACGCGATCCGACTAGGTTGGCGATGCTGACATGGAATGTTTTTAGGGTTCCGTACCTCAAAAAAGGAAAAAATTAAACCCTTATATGATCACTCTTGTATCTGTCTGTCTGTCTGTCCCTCTGTTACATCTTATTTTCTCCGAATCGACTGGCCGAAAAAACTTAAAAATCTGGTACGTTATAGAGTTTGATGATGATTGATGACTCAATCACGGACGTATAGTGTAAATGAACTAATATCGATTTTGGTGGACAAATTAGAGATTTAAAAAAAATCATGTTCATCATATGAGATTTCAATGAAAATGGCTTGTTATTGAAAGAATATGATATTAAAATTCAAAATGCATAGTTACTTTAAAAAATATTAAAGAAAATATATACAAAAATCGATCATTCCATAGAGATATTATCCCCAAAACTACTGCGTGCAAAATAAAAAAATATTGGGAATATAGGGCCTCTCTTATAGTTTACATTACAGTAAAACCTAAACGAAAATCCTAAGTCGTAAACGGAACCCTGAAACATATAAAGCTAAAAATCTGTAACGGCGCGTTTTCATGTTAAAAATAATGTTTGCTTATAATGTAAGTTTGTTTCATACAGATATCATATTGGTTACAGATCCAAGTTTCCCTCCGGTCCCCAACGGGCGGTGGGCCAGGCTGCGTGCGCTCCTACAGCGTGCCGCAGCTCGCCGCCTCCGCCACCATGCGCGTCTCCCTCTCTGTCTCCTTCACCGAGCGGGACACGCGCGACTCTGTGCTGTTCCACATCGGGAGCGCCGGCGGCGGGGGCGGCGATTACTTGCGCCTGGAGACCCGCGCGCGGCAGCTGCGGCTCGAGTGGAGTCTGAGAGGAGCCGTCGCCTCGGTGACACATCCGGATGTAGTGGAGACTGCCGGAGATGAGCTTGACCATTCCTGGTACGGGATTGAGGTTGAAAGGTTAGTATTCTACATTTCACTTCAGCATTGGTGAACGGAGTACGTTCTATATCTAAGGCTAGAACTAAGATATATCTAAGGGAAGGGAATGGGAAGGGGATCTACGTGTGTATATCTAAGGGAATTTAAATATAAATAACTTTGAATTGAATACGTTCTGGCGAACGTACGTGTAGTACCTACCCCCAAGTTAACTAGTCACCTTGAAATAGTGCCTATGACTAAATTCCATCTCATAACACGCACGGGAGACGTGTGCCCAGCAATTACGTAACGCATCTCGCTAAATTTTAAATCAAACCTGTTGTCAAAAGTGTCCTATGCTTTTTTCTGATTAAATTTAAATTTAAAATAAATGAACAGGGTATGGAACGTGGGCCGACTCAGCGTGGAGAAGGTGACCGGGCACTCTGTGGGCGGAGTGCACGCGGTGGTGGTGAGCAACTCGAGCGGCGCCGGAGGCAGCGTGCTAGCTGCGGGCGGCGGTGCCGCCGCGGGCGTGCTGTGGCTGGGAGGTACGGGGGGCGCGGCGGAGGCCGACGGGGTCGCGGGCTGCGTACACGCTATCATTGTGGACGGACAGCGTCTCGGGCTGTGGGACTTTTTGTCCCAACCGACCGGCGCCCGCTGCCTGGGATGTACGGAAAGGTCAGTTGCACCCACAGATTTCTGTCACACTACCACAGAACAAATTTGTATAATCGTTACGAAATGTTCGCACACATACACAACTTTAAAACGGACTTTTTTCCTGGCAGATGGCAACGTGCTCGCTCGTCCGAGGAGCTGGCGATGTACCACTTCTCAGGTAGCGGTTACTCGGTGTTGCGTCGCGTGGACAACCAGCCTTACAACCGCAACCAGTTCAGCGTGTCGCTCGCCTTTCGTACCTTCGACGAAGACGCTCTGCTCTTCATGGCGGTCGATACTGCTAATGTGAGTCCTACTAAATCTGTCATTTCATTATAGACGTCAGTAATCTTTCTGGAAGATAATTTCTCCGTTCAGATATGAGAGATACAACCACCTTGAAACTCCAAGCATAGGTAACCATAAAACCATTGCTTAAAACGTACCTATCATAAAAGTGTTCTATATATACCTAAGTTCGTTGAGTGTCAATATGATTGACACCCATACAAATATCTTAATTTTCAGAAGAAGCGCCATCTACCGAACTATCCAAACTTTTTAACAACAAAAATATGAACTTTCACCGATAGATGGCGATACGTGCGAGTGGTAAAAACCGACCATTTACGTGGTGGTACCGAAACCTCGGTGCGCGATTTCGACTCGCACTTGGCTGTTTTTTAAGACTTGTTCCCGCTCATGTGACGCCATCAGTCTGGGCAATGAATGACTAGTCCGGCCTCTGCTCCAATAGCTGTGCGTGAAATAGGTTATAGCTGAAGCGATGTTGCAGAACCGTTCGGTGCAAGTGTCGCTGCGCGGAGGGCGCGTGGTGTTCCGCGTGCACTACGCTGCCGGCTCCGACCTGGAGATAGTGGCTGCCGGCCGGCACTGTCACGGCAAGCTCGTGCACGTGCAGGCCGCCAGGGTTTTTGTCAAGAAGAAACTCGAGAAAGGTTCGTCCGACCATCACTTCAAATCGGAGACTCGGAAAATATTATATAATCACTCCACATACATGTGTAGGTCTAGGTACCAAGCAGAATTTGTCGTGACGACACAATCTTGAACCATCTTGACGGCAACTTGGTGGCGATATACATAAGTAGGCTGTTTGTGGTAGCAGGAGGCCAATGGGAGCGCACGAGGTCTTAGAGTACGAAGGATTTGCTTGTAGGTCCAACAGTTACACCTCACAAGACATACTGTGACAGCATACCTACTCAATTTCAGACAGTTAATCGTGGTCAAGCACGTAGTCTGCTTGGATTTTCCAAAGAGTTTGTATTACGTGTTTGGGATTTTCATTATCTAGGTTTTACCTTTATTATTTATTGACTCGGCGGCAGTGCGACCTTTTAGTTAAGAGTTAATTATTCTAGGCAGTCTTCGCGTGAACGGCGAAGAAACGCTCGGTTCACCCAACCCGCCTGTGGTATCATCCGAGGCGCTTCCCGAGCTAACGGACGCGGACTACTGGGTGGGAGGTCAGCCGCCAAGTGCGCAGCTCGCGGCGCTCCCGCCGGCGCCGCCGCCGCTGCTGGGTTGTCTCGGAGACCTAACGGTGGAGGGCGAGGGGTATAACCCGCTCAATACTCCACAATACTATGGCGTTGAGGACGAGTGCGGTGGACGGGTAAGTTCTGCGTTGAATGTTCTCGACAGAGCTTAATTTTTTCTAATTTCTTAATTTTAATAATTGTATCGCAGAAAACTTTAAATTGCAGGAAATTCTCAGTATTCTATATTTTTATGCGGCCATGGTTGTTTACATCATCTTGTTATACCTACCCGTGATATCTTGTTATACTACCTATCTTTGTATGTCGGTCCTACCTACTAGGTAGGTACGTAAGTAGAGTTATCATCTAGGTGCTCACAGTAGATGCAAATATTTTAAAATTTTCCCAGCTGATCAACACAGTGGGATTCCGCGGGGACGGCTTCGTGGAGCTCTCTTCCCGCACTCTCCGTCGCAAGACACAGCTCGGGCTGACGTTCCGTACTCGCCAACCGAACGCGCTGCTGCTGTTCGCGACTCCTCAGCGCTACCACAGCGACATCACGAACGAAGTGGTGCCAGATGACACCACCACCACGGAGAACTTGGACGATACATTGCCATCTATCGACAGCGAGGGTTGCTACTCGCTGTCACTTGTCGAAGGTGAAGAAATGAGGTCTCTTGCCCGACCATTTTAACATAGCCAATGTGTGAAGACGACGACACACCAAATTAAAACTTCACCTTCTTGCAGGAAACGTAGTTTTGCTAATGAACGCCGGCAAAGGCAACCTCAAGCTATCGACCAACGATACACAAGCTCACGATGGTCGCTTCCACTCTGTGCGGGTGAGCAAGGCGGGTCGTAAGATCGAGCTGTGGCTCGACGACCGCCGGCTCGCCAACGGCACCCTCGCCGGAGGCTCCACTCTGCTGCAGGCAGAGGACAGGGGCATGTTCCTGGGAGGGCTCCCGGCGCATCTCAACCGCTCGGAGGTGACCGAGCAGAGGGTTGCGACTAGTGCGCCACTCGTTGGCGCTATCAAAGACCTTATTTTTGATGGAACGTAAGTATCGGTTATATATAAAACATACACATAATTTAGACACGTACGACGGACTGCTCGTTGATCCAGTGCTGAGAAAGGACCCATAGAATAAATTATATCTATAATTGATCACGAAACTTTAGTACTGGGCAATGATGCGTGTTGTTCTTTTTGTACAACTAGAACATGTTAGGGTGTGTGTGTGTCACGAGTCAGTAAGCCTGGATGCGAAATACGGCATCGTTTGTATTAGAACCGAAGTAGCCGCCAAAGGGGTGTGAAGTCTGAGGCGGGAGCGGCGCATGGAACGCCGTGATTGGCCGAGCGAGTAGGTAGCCAAGTGACGCCAGTCTTCCATACATTTGAACGGGATTCATACAATAAGTCGCTCATTGTGTCGATTCGCGATGAAAAGATGAAACGGATTTAACAATATTTAACCCTTCTTTACATCAAGGGAATAATATACCTTTCTCTTAAATGAACAAAGGCAACGCCCCTTTCACAATTTTGCGAATTTGCAGATTTTCGCATAAACACGCTCATAGTTCTAAGTTCTGAGATACCTCGGATACTTTATTATAAATCTACAATTGTGTATTCCATAATAAAAATTATCAAAATGTATGCGAAAATAGTTAAGAATAAAGATTAACTTTTTTTAGGAAACTGATACGGATGGCTCCATCATCGTAATAATGCTTCAGTTTGGTACCAGTGATGATGGGAGCCCAATATATAAATACTAAAATAAAACTACAATAAACTAAAATAATAAAAATAATCAAGATCGATAAATACATAAAAAAAATAAACAAACAAACCAAATAAAATAAAAAATAAGAAGAAAAACCGGATTTAGACACATCAGCCAAGGCTGCCTGTCTAAAATAAATAAATATACCTAGGTGAATTAGGTACGTGCCTTGTCACCGATTCCCCCTAATCGATCCGGCTATACTGAATTGGATGGAAAACACGTAGGTACTACTTTTCATAGTGACTTCGACCGACGTTTATTTAGTGCAGTGGTACCAACACGGGCGGGTTGAACCCTACCATCTACATATACATCCTGTACATTTATATACGTTTTATACATTCTGAATCTCTGACATTAAAGGCAAACGTTTAAACTATTACGTCAATTATTTTTAATTCTCCTAAATATCCGCGATCTGATATTCCCGGTAGACGCATGACCTAAAAAAATTAATTCCTTTCTCCTTAGAGTCGCTCAAAAGTAAAAACCGGTAGGTACTGGTTGAATGAAAAAAGCGCGATAAACGAATATTGAACGAGGAAACCTGCTGAGGTTGACTAGAAGAAATGTCCTTTGGCAATAAGGCAGAATGCATGAAATATTTGTATACATTTAACATACATATTTATCAATAAACAAAAAAAATTACAAGAGCTAACTGCATCCAACACGATAGTCGACCTATGGTGGGTAAGCAGAAAAGAGCTCTCCATACATATTTACGCCGATGTTTGTTACTGAAAAAGTACTTACTCGTGAAAGGTGACTCCATCTGTGTTCAAGTTTGAATTTTTCGACGACTTTTTGCACCAAAGCACTGCACAATGAGGCATTTTGTGACAGACGCGCACGTTCGCTCCGCCTGAGCGGCGGACGGAGACTAAGATCGGTCGCCGGCGCTAGACTGACGCGCTGGCGCGTTTGCGCCGGCGCGCGGCTACCCCTGTCCTCCTATGTATAGCGCATCCAGGCTTACTGACTCGTGGTGTGTGTAATACGCACAACCCAGAGTTATGAATGGATTGACACGTTTGTCTTTGAGGTACCTACCTTGAACTCTATTTACTTGTAAATTTATCGAGTTTTTTGGTCAAATTTATTTTATTGTAATTTTAATAATTTTTATTGGAATTGTACCTACTAATGTAATATTTCCACAGTATAATCTCACTGGACACGCTGGTGGCGCTATCGCACGCTCAGATAGGACGGCTGGGGCCGCCGATGGGGGCGGACAGCGATGCCGGAGCTAACCTGCTCAACACTGATCAATCTCTAACTGACACCACGGACACTCCTCAGGGTTGCCACAAAGTAAGCACACATATTAGTACAATGGCATTTTTTAAATGTTCTTTTTTTTAAATATTACTTATTTCAAATTAGCTCACGAAATTTTAAACACCAGTAATAGCTACATTGAATTGCCTACTTAAAAGTAATAAATAAAGAGTGTCCATTTCTACATATTGTGGAACATCGCATCAGAGGCGTTAGAACTGTAACGAGTGGGTTGAGACCTGCCAACCCTATTGAGAGATAGAGGTGTGTTTATGCATGTATGTATTTTGTATGGGCTGCATCACCTGCTACACCCGTGATGTTAGCCTGGCCCGATTCCTGAGGAAACTAATGGCATGTCAGTCAGTGTATAAAAAATTTAGCGATGAATGTCAACTGGTGCCTCCAGGTGGCGTCGTACACAGTGGAGCCGGGCGCGGTGAAGTTCGGAGACGTGTCGCCGAGCTACGCGGCGCTGCGCGCGCCGAGCCGCGGCGCCTGGACGCGCGACCTCACACTCCAGCTACACTTCCGCACCTTCTATCCGGACGGACTACTCTTTATAGCGCCCGTACGTATGCCGATTTTACCAAAGAGGCTTACTGAGGGAACAAAACTGACAACAGTGTGGTAGTCAGTCAAATGATGGCCATAGGTGTTAGAACATGTGTTCTGCCACATATGACATGTGTTTGCGTCGTTGTGGCTCTTCTAAAAATGGTCACAATTAATTTGTCGCATACCCAAAATAATGTAAAACGCCACGTGCGAAAATTTGAATGTAGCTTTCATGATATCTAAGGCGGCCTTAGTAAAGCCCCGCGCGCACTGCGATTTGATTAGCGATATAAAATCGCGGCTACAAAAAATCGCTAAAGGACGGATTGTCACCGCGCGCACTGCGACAAAAAATCGCTAAAATTAGAGGTGGGAACTGAGACATTCTGACAAAAAGTACATTCAGTACTATAGTGCCACCAGTAAGTTATGATGCGTGGGAAATATGCGAAACTGTCTGCATTCCTAAGAAGGGACGTGAACTTTCGATCGAAAGTTTGTCGATAATTTAGGTTATTAAGTCATACAATTTATCGACAAACTTTCGACCGAAAGTTCACATCCCTTCTTAAGAATGAAGACAGTTTCGCAATTTCCCACGCATCATAACTTCCTGGTGGCACTATATTTTCGCGCCTGAAAAAATGAACAATACTGGAAATTTTGTTGTTCAGCTTGGGCGCATTTCTCACCATGCAAAAATCAACCCAGTTACGATGTAGTAAAGCTCGTTTTTCCTCGTCGTAATTCCTCCAGCGCGGTATTCTGCATTGAAGAAGTTGAACAACACATTGTGGATGCTAACCATTACCGGTGTAGTAATATCTGTACACTTATTTCTACCTACTATTACAATTTTAAAGCTATTTCAAGGATTCGTTTGAAAAACTGTTGTCCTATTCCATAGGGCTCCAAGCCGAAGCAGCGCCACCTAATGGCGCTGTTCCTCCGCGATGGGCGAGTGACGCTGCTGATGCGAGCGCGTCGCAAGAAGGAGCTCTCCCTCCCGAGCGCCGTCAATGACGGACAGTGGCGCCACGTGGTGGTGCGCGCGTCACGCACGCGCATTTCACTCGTGATGGGGACCCGCGCCGCCGTTGCGCGCATGCCAAAGAAACTCTCGCTATCTAACGTGATGTACGTCGGCGGCCTACCAGATCGAACCTCCATGCCTAATGTACCTGAATCGGTAATATATGTTGCATCATTTACTCATTTTGCTTTCAATCATGAGACGAGTAGAATGAACTTGAGGCCTGAGGCACAGATTACTTAATAGTTACTTCGTAACAGATAAATCACTCCATAGAAAAAGTTCCATACCTTCGGCTTTAATAGCCTACTGCTTCACGTCGCCAATCGCTACGTACGAAAATGTCCCTAAACGATCGAGTGTAAAGTGCATTATTGCTTTGCAGCTGCGCGCAGTTGCGTGGGCGAGCGTGTAGGGTATGTTTCGCGCGGCTGTCGAATTGCTACTAAATTAGACCGCCGGCGACCCGCCGGGCGGTAGGTAGTTAGCGCGCGCAAGTAGGTACATAGAGTGCGTGAGGCCTGCCTGAGGACCTGAGGCCTTCATTTTTGTGGTGCTCGGGAAGTATAAAGAATAGCATCAAGGTTAATCGACGTGACTGTGTGTCGCCCTATGTGGGTGGGTACGACAAGCAGAACAACCTTTTGCTATTAACGAATGGTTACGAATCCTATGCGGAAGATGCTTGAGGGTGTTAGCGTCTAAAATGACAGTATTTACCAATTAATAACATCATACATAAACGTTACCAAATAAACTACCAATAAGTCCTCAATATAGCGATGCTGATAAATTATTGTATATCTATGTTCAGATCTGGAAGGTGTCGGGACTGAAGGGCTGCGTGCGACGACTCAGTATCAACGGGCGGCCGGAGGACTTGGTGCGGGACGCCGCGTTGCACCACAACGTGGGTCAGTGCTTCCCCGCTGTCGAGCGCGGCGCACACTTCGCTGGTATGTCTCCATCTCAGTCAGCATGTATGCGTTCACTGCTAGACATTCGCCTCTCAAATTTTTCTCCAGTCCTCCCGTCCTTCAGCAGCGGTACAGAGCCACTGCTTTCCGCCGACGTACTTGATGGGAGAATTTTAACTTTCCGAAGGCAGCCCAACCCAGTTGATTACCAAGCCGCAGAATTTAACCGAGATATTTGTCCTCCCGTCATAACGTCGGTCGCCATGACCTTGGTTTGTCCCGGTCCATCTTCAGACCCATCTTCGTTGACGCTGTATAAAGGTGTTCCAGCATGGTTTGAAGCTGAACTCGGGAATTTACAGAAGAACAATCTAATCGGCGAAGCGAAGATGACTGAGAAAATCCCCATTCACTTTGATACCAATGTTGTCCCACTGAAGCGTCTTGAACACATACTCTAATGCGTTTGTGAAGAGCTTGGGTGAGATCACATCCCACTGCCTAACGCATTTACCAAGGAGGATGGGTTGGGGTTTTTGTGGAGCCGCACAGTCATCGTCGTGGATCGATACAGGTTTCGGACCTACCTCGATGTAGCGGTGGTCGGATTCTGCACCTCAGAAGGGAGTCCATTTTTCAACAGAATCGAATGCTTTCTCTTAGTCGACGAAGGCTAGGAAGAGCGGCTTGTTGTATTCCTGACACTTTTGCACCACTTGTCTCATATTAAATACCTATGTGATCCATGGTGCCCTAGCAGAGGTCTCCACGATACTACTGAAACTAATAGTTTGTACCAACCCCTCAACAAATAGGCTTCCTATCGATGACAATGCTTGATAGTATTGTAGTAAGCTGGTCTGGACTATACCTGCCTACTTATGATTATTATGTAGACTAGGTTGTGGCAGCAGACACTACATTCATATGAACAGGGTAATCCTCTTAGTTTGTTATGGAAATTATACCTCTACCTACAGTGTCTAGTTACTGAGTTTATTTAGAAAATTTTTGATTCGGCTAATGTAAAAGTAGGGATCACCGACAGGAGTGTGGAATAGTGATAAGCGTGGTATGTCCGCAGTCGACGCTTACGGTGTGTGCCACCGTGTGTGTGTGGTCGCAGCAGTTCTCAGTGGGCGCGCACGTGGAGCTGCGCCTGGAGTTCCGCACGTCGGAGCAGAGCGGCGTGCTGCTCGCCACCGCCGCGCACTCCCCGCACGCACACCTCTACACACCTCACATTAGTGTGGTATGTCCGCAGGCGACGCTTACGGTGTGTGGTCGCAGCAGTTCACAGTGGGCGCGCACGTGGAGCTGCGCCTGGAGTTCCGCACGTCGGAGCAGAGCGGCGTCCTGCTCGCCACCGCCGCGCCCTCCCCGCACGCACACCTCTACACACCTCACATTAGTGTGGTATGCCCGCAGGCGACGCTTACGGTGTGTGGTCGCAGCAGTTCTCAGTGGGCGCGCACGTGGAGCTGCGCCTGGAGTTCCGCACGTCGGAGCAGAGCGGCGTCCTGCTCGCCACCGCCGCGCACTCCCCGCACGCACACCTCTACACACCTCACATGGCCCTCGAGCTGAAGGATGGCGCGGTCAGTAGCCACTTTTGTGTTACAACACACCCGTGCAGAACAGAACGAACAGACATTATTGATGGCACATCAGTGTAGAAATATACAACAAAAAAGTAAATAGAAAAGTAGAACGTGTCCAAAAGCGGATTTGTCTAGTGATAGTGATTGACTAGGGGTGATTTCTTTCATTCAACCTTTTTATATGGCACGGTGGGTATGCAAGTTGTCCCATAAAGTTTGCGTCCTTTACGTAGTTTCTCCCTAGCTAGGTCCCTGTTAATAAAGCTGCTGAAATATGAATTAAATAAAATGTTGATGGTATTTAGGTGGTGATGTCGGTGCGCGGTGGTGGCGGTGGGGGGCGCGTGCTGCGCGTGTCTGCGCGGCCGGAGAGCGGCGCGTGGGGTTTGTGCGACGACGCGTGGCACTCCGTCGCCGCGCTCTACTCCGCCGAGGGCTTGTCGCTGCGGCTCGACTCGCAACCGGAGCGCGTTGACGTCGCCACCGACACGGCCGCTCCTGCCCTCGACGACCCTCAACCTGCGCCACTCTACATCGGCGGACTGCCTGGTACGACTCATCTGTATGTGTGTTTGTGTGTGAGGGTGCGTTGCGTGTATGTGCGTGAGGGTGTGTATGTGTCTGTCTGTACCCATGTGAGGGCGTGTGTTTGCACAGTATATCGATCGACATACTGCAAACAATGTGAAACGTACACGGTTGCCACTTGCTATAATCTAAGCTCGCAAAAAAATGCGCCACGCAGGCCACAACTGGCAAAGTACAAAGCCGGCTCCAGACTCTCGCCGAGAACCCCCGAGAACACCCGAGAAGCGAGAATGTGAATAGTTTCTCGTGGTTTCTCGCATTCTCGTTCTCGGACTATCCACATTCTCGTTCGGTCTCAGTGCGACGTGCGACAGTGCGCAGAGTGCACGTGCGTACGTAATTATTTTCTCGTGGTGCGTGCGCAAATTACTAGTAAGTTTATTGTGTAGACTGAGTTCATTCATCTGAATTATAGTGAAATAATAATTGATGCGAGGAGTTGCATAGTTTCGGAGAAAAAAAAAGTTAAAAATATTTTTCATACAAAATATATTTTTGATAATAATTGTATTTTATTTATGAACTAAAACATTTATTTTTAAAAGAAATCCCCTTTTCTAAATTGCTGCAGGGTCGTCCATATCGGACAAGGACCGAGAACAACTTGTGAGTGTGGATTGGTCATGTGCTCGCGAGAAGTCTCGGCGAGACTTCTCGGCGAGACTTCTCGGCGAGACTTCGGAGACTCGGAGAGTCTGTAGCCGGCAAAGAAGGAGAACCCCTGACAAGCGTTTGTAACTTTTAAGCTAAGTTTGTATGCCTATAAGTAGGTACCTATACTGCTGTGGTTGCGACAAGATGTTGGAACATGTTACAACAAGCAACTATGTTTTATTTATTACAGAAGGCGCACCCAGTGGACTTCTCGCCTCCAAGGACAACTTCAAGGGCTGCATTCGCAACATTTCGATCCAGGGCAACCGTAAAGACTGGACAGACATGGACGGCCTTCATAACGTTCTCCTCAGCTCCTGTCCAGTCAGCCAGTGACCGATGAACAAACATTTTAACTATAATATTATGTGTTCAATTAAAGACATCGGTCAGCCAAATGAAGGGTGACGTGAAATTGTATATGGAGTCCAAGAATGTCTTCATTCTAGATTCATGGAGTGACCAGGAAGTCGTTTATTTGTGAGTCATTTTAAGTAGTATATTGTATGTGTGCGTAAAACTGGGAATGAATGCCGTGTACAGATTGGTGCATCAGACCATAAAATGCAACACGCAACGAACTCCATGCATTTCACCTTGCTTGCGAGCAATTGATGGAAATTGGTCTAATTATTTGTTAGTTGTTGTGTTGCACGTAATCGCCGTTAAAAAGAGAGTTACGATTTAAAACAATCACAAATGTGAAAGAATAACTGTGGGCAATGCCAAACAGAGGCTAAATTTATTATTATAAATAGGTACATATAAATCAAATCTTTAATATAAATGATATTATCAAAATGCAAACCAGAGCGCGACACAAAAAGGCTAAAGTTCTAAGTCTGTTTTTTTATTACGTAGGATGGCAACCAAAGTACAATCAACTAATCAACAAGGTACTATCCTCCTGTGTAATCATCAGAGAAGAAACATAAGAAAAAATAATGTGGTGCATCTGTCTGTCTGTATTTCAGCAGAGTTATCTTCGTGATTTACTAAAAAACTAGATACCAATCAGAATTGCATGGCGAAATTACATTCAGCAATCCTTTGGTTTTAGGATATAGGTACATCATCACGCTGTCTACTTGGGGTACTGAGCAGTGGTTCTAATTGTCAGTGTAGTCAATCCATATACACAAATTTGATTTACCTACCTTGTCATTTTCTAGTTTCATGCGCCTGAAGCCGCGGGCTAAAGCTAGTATTGTATAAGAATACGAGGCCTTCTCTACCAAGGCCGTCCCGTTTCAGGGTACGGCCATACCTAATAATGATAAATTGGAACTCTTAGGCGGAAAATTGGCCAAAGATGTGGGTTTTAGGAGCTTCTTAGAGTCCCATGTTACCCTTGCCTCCAAAAAATTGGGCGTCCTTTATCGCAGCAGGCGGTTCTTCTAAACGGCGCAACTCCTCAGGCTATGTAGAGGGCAGGCTCGCCCGGTGGGAAGGATGCCCCCTTTACTTTTTGTCGTCCTTGGAGTCTATCCAGCGCCACGCCAACTGCCTAATTGGTGATCCTAAGCTCGCGGAGGACTTGAATCATTGCCCCGCAGGCGAACGATCGAATCTGTTTTATATAGGTATACTACCCGTGGCCGTTGCTCCGATGAATTGGCTTCCCTAATCCCTCCTGTCCCGATCCGTAACCGCCACACCCGCCGGACATCATATTATGTTGTTGGCAGCCAACTTCTGAGAACGCATCGCTTTTCTAAATCGTTCCAGTGTCATACAGCGAAAATATGGAACGGTCTTCCGGTGAGAGTGTTCCCTACCATCTGCAACCTGGGTCCCCGGCCCAGGTTACTTCAAAAGGTGTGTTAATAAATTAGACGACCTTGTCCGCCTTATAGGTATATAGCTGGAATGGCGCCTACCCTGGGCGTGGTTTCGCGAGGAGTCTCATTGGCTGTGTCTGATCTTCGAACCTGAATCGAACTCGCGTGAAGAGGGTTCCGTACCATTCCGTTTTCCGTGAGAACTTTAAGCCTAAGGATTTTCGTTTAGGTTTTCCTATAAACTACAAGAGAGGCCTTACATGCCGTCAGTTTTTCTAAGCAAATAGAAAAACAGCTTATTGAGGCATCCGGGGACCGATGTCGTCGCGTCGGGCCGGGAAGTACTTGAAGCAGCGAATTAGCATTGCCATTCAACGGGGGCACGCTGCATCCGTCATGGGGACGACCATGCCTTTGATCCCCATGATGGATGAATATTTTTGTTTATAGGTTATAGGTTAATTTACTTTACATATACATTATGTGTTTTGTTTGACGAACTAGTTAAATTACTTGTATATATTTTATATTTTAAATTATAAAAAACGCATTTGTATTTCTTATATCGAGTCTTTTCATTTGAAATGTCACATCATGATGCACTTGAAAAAATTCTAATTTGTCCCCCAAAATCGAAATTCGTTCATTCACAGCATACATTTTACCCTATACGACCGTGATCGGGTTATCAAACTCTATATATGTAATAAAATTTAAAGTTTTCTCGTCCAGTAGATTCGGAGAAAATAAGGTGTAACAGACGGACAGACAGACAGACACGAGAGTGATCCTATAAGGGTTGCGTTTTTCCTCTTTTGAGGTACGAGAACCTAAAAAGGCTTGGTTGTGTGTTATGTCTAAAATAGCATTTGTGAGGAACAATGCTCGAAAAACATGTTTTAGGTGGCTGTTGTGATCAGGTTGCGCAGACAAAAGTGGAAAGTTTTTTTAGGAAAAAGTAAGATGCAGAATTAGGTCCTAGTGTGGTAGTATAATATGAAAAAATATGCCAACTGAAGTATTATTGTAAATAGTAAATATTATGATTAGTCTTAAGAATGTATTTAATTTGTAATTTATTGACAGATCGATTGCATTTTATTAGTGCTAAAACAAATTGGCGTGTTAAGTAATAAAGCTATGGCTGATTGCAGGAGAAAAGTTGGGACAGTAGGTACCTGTTTTATCGCTCAGGAGCATGGGTATAGGGGAGGGGGGTTATGGGTTTAAACCCTACCATCGAGAAACCATTCAGACTAGATAGAATCATGAAAGTAAAATCGGTTCACTTTGTGCATTGCAATAAAAACAATAATTGTGTTTTTTGGCTGGTTGGTTGGTTCATTTCAATCTAAAATGTTATTTTAGGGGAGTTGCCCTTTAGCGAACGAGGCAATTTTTGAGTGCGCCTCCGACGCCAAGAACAAGCTGAATTGGGTTTGTTGGTCGAGGTGCATTTCAGCGTAGTGTTTATGTACTTTATTTAATTAAAATAATTGGGGGTGCCCCCGGCGGCGCCAAGAATTATCAATACCTACTTATAGGTTTGTCTTCCTTCTTTCTTCCCGCTCCAAGAACAAACATAGGGAGATTGTGTTTTTGGACTCAAATTTTGTTTTATTTTCCCAAGTCTGAAATTCATTACAGTTCGTTGGAACTTTAGTTTGCCAAATCTGCACTTCCCCCCCCCCCCCCCTCCCCCCTCCCCCGGCCCCTCCTCTTCTTGACGATTAAAGTCAATAGTATCCTATCTAAATTTTCTCAATTGTAAAAGGACCACAGAAAGTCTTAATTATGCGATAAAATCAACACCAGAAACCAGTAAGAATATTTCGTATATAATTATTATCAATTATTAAATAACAGTCACGTATCACACGCATATATTATGTGCACCCGTAATTATTAGCCCAGTGTGTACAGATAGAAATATAAGGTATGGAATGTAATGTATGTGTAATGTAACGTGATCAGTTTTAGAATTATTAATAGCAGTCCAGTCACCAGTCAGTCAATATCACAATAAGTTTAAGTAGGTATTACATTAAATGCAGTAAGTACAATATTGTACCATAAATTTGCAACATGCTCTTTATTACCTATGTGCTAAATTATAAAGTATTGTCGCCATTATTATGAATTTCCATCTTGGTATTCTAAACTTCTTCACTTTCCAATAGCCTTCAAATTCCAAACGCCTTGGTAGTAACCTAAGATGAGTTAGGCTAGATGGGTTATCAAGGCATCTGGCGTGTGCCTTCTGCCGATCAATTCGCGGAAATCCGCAGTGACGAGTTTCAGTCGCGCAGTCTAGTTTTTATCTGTGCCAGAGTAGTCTCAGCGACTGGACTACTCTGATTCGTCAATGCGGATTTCCGTGTACCTATAGGCATTGGCGTATATAGAGGGGGTCCGGGTAGGCACGGCCCACCCCAGAATTGTCTGGTGCCCACCCCAGGATGTTGGGTTGCCAACCCAAAATTCTAGGGTGGGCACTTAAATAATTTCACACAAAAACACTTAAATAATCTACAGCTGAGGAATCAACATCAAATTCCATTTCCATCCAGGTAATCAAAATAAACACTTTAAAAAAAAATTCTGTTTAATTTTATTTAGGTAAAGAAACTTTCCGAAATCAACGGTCGAAATACGGCTCAACACTTCAAGTTCAAATTACCTACTTTTATTGCGTAGGTACATCGGGATTCGGCTTCATCGGCCATCGATTTTCAGGGGCCAGGCCCACCCTGGAAAATAACCCTAGATACGCCAATGCCTATAGGTACAGGCCCTGGCCCTGGCCAGAGTTGTCCGTGGGGCTGAGCGCGCCCTCGCTGACGATCGACATCTCTGCGCGCTCTCAATGGCCGTAGTAGTCAAGAACATTTTAATAGGTATTAAATAATAAATATTTAATAGGTATTACCTATTAAAATGTTCTTGGTAGCAGTATTAGATGTGGACGCGCTCGTTGAGTCGCCGTCAATACTGGCGCGTGTTCCGGTAGAGAGCAGCCCGACTCCTCTCGTCCTCCTTACCTCATCAACAGTTTGCCGGGTTCCTTACATTTTTATACACAATATGTTCGTCATCCAAAACTACCCACTAACCACACCGCTACAATATAATGTATATGAGAACTTTAAAGGCCATAATAGTATAAGGTTTAATGGAACTGTTATAGCACTAAAACGTTGTATGAAATATATTATTATCAAAATGAACTTTGTGCCTTAGTATGAATGATGTAGTAGGACGGCTAGAGACGTCTGACTCTATTGCCTTATCAGTGGAGTGGACGCGTGAGGGGGGACACCTCAGCCATGTGTTCCCTGTATCATATTAGCTAAGTGGAATGTACTTACTTGTTATACTGTGTATAATAAAGTGATAATTTATTTTTGTCGACAATTTTTATTTTATTCATTAGTTGCGAGTACCAAGAAAACACAAGAGTTCCAACGCAAAAAATTTACAAGGCCCGGGTGGAACCTTGTAACACAAATGTAATTAGTTCGCAATGACTTCTGCCATCTTCGCATAGGTATTTCACCATAGGTATAAAATAAACTGGTAAATTTTAGAAAGTGTCTAGTCAAGCAAGATTTAACCTGTAAAACGGGATCTGACATCAGTTGAAAGCTTAGTCATTAAGTCTATTAATTGGTTGGGTGGAGTAATGGAGTAAAAAGCCGAATGGTGCTTCATATCTCATTAAAAATACAAATCGCATCGAGGAGCGTGGCCTGATTCACCCCGCCACCCCCTCCACCGTGGCCCCCATGTATATTAGTTGATTATTGTATAATTTCATCCATAGATAGGAAACCTACACTTGGACATGTCGAAAATTCCGCCAGTTCTAAATTCAATGCGAAGAAGAACTGACACACAAACTTCGCAAGTCACAATGTTTTGTTAGTACCTTAAGAGCGTTCCGTGCAAAATGAAGACGACGGTGCTGCCACTCAAGTAAATAATATATTATATCTCATATAAACAAAGCCATAACTGGAAAAAACAAGCCATGAAGCTGTAGTTGATTTTGATTATGATATTCTAAGATACTGAAAACAGTTTTGTATGGCTCAGTTTATGCACAATCATTATAACGGATTTCGATGGCCACCGTAATCCGTTATAATGATTGTGCATAAACTGAGCAATACAAAACTGTTTCCAGTATCTTAGACTATCATAATCAAAATCATACAACTTAATGGCTTGTTTTTTACAGTTATGGCTTTGTTTAAGAGATATATATTATTTACTTGAGTGGCAGCACCGTCGCCTGTCATTTTACTCATTTTGCACGGAACGCTCTTAAAGTAACTTACAATAATTAACCCATACTACCGCTCGAGCGCTCGGCGCTCACAAGAACATTAATATTTACAGCATAAACTCAATCTCAAATACGAATACTCAAGAATCTGACCACTCTGCCTATTTACATTACCTATATCAATTTTAATACTTAGGTATTATTTCAAGTCAAATCAAAACAATTAGTATGTATGATATATCTATATATATCTGAGCCAGAGGGGTCAAAGCTCATGCTCGGACGAGCCAATATTACCTCCGAGAAGGTAGGTACCATACTGGAGACTTCCCTTTGGATTGCTGGATATACTGGACTAGAGGAGAATACAGCCGAGGTTACTAACCCAGTCGGCTGCAATTTGAGCTTACCACCTAGTAAGGGGCATGTATGTATGTCTGAACCAGAGGAGTGAAAGAATATGATCCGACCAGCCAATATCACCTATGAGAAGGTAAGTGCCATACCGGAGACTTCCCATGAGACTGGCTATACAATATATTTCCATGTCACTTGGTAACTTTCGATATCGCTCGTTACCTTAAGATACTGTAAGATCAAATACATATATTATCTTCATTTCGTGTGATGGTTCAAAGGATTTTATGATAAGCGATATTGTGAATATCCCATAGGCCATATCCAAAAATGTATTTTATATAATCTTCATCTGTGACGCACTGTAGTGTGCTGCCTTTTTTTTTACTGCAATACTGCCAAGAACAAGCAGATGTCCCATGCCATACAAAATATTGGTCTGATATAAATAGGGGAAAATTTGTTATGAATACAATACAAATTTCATTGTTAATTTATAATTTTATTAATGCCGTATACTACCTAACTTTTATAAGACATTTTTTACACATGTGTGTGATGCATTCTTACACACGCTTACTGTTCATACTCCGATAGGCACTCTATAGCGATTGCTGCTCTGAGGTTAATAACTTTCAACGGTAAATAAAACAGCCTGTACCAACGAGTACAAGTTTATATCGATTGATATATTCTTGCCATATACCAATATGTCACCATCACTGAAATAAAAATCAAAGTGGAATAAAAGGTATTTAGTTTTATTCATTCATAAATATAATTTTACAATGTTGAAATCACAATTAAGTCTTCTTCAGACAATACTAACTACTTAATTTGTTTACACGGTTAGTGTGAGATGCACTCGCTCAGTCCGGATTCAACCAACCCAACTAACATTAAACAACAATTACTTCGATCTCTTCTTCTACGTACAGAATGTCCACCTACACACCAACTCCGCCAACTGATACTTCACTCGCTTGCTTCCCGACCAAATGCATTACATTTTATTAGTTTACCCAACAAGCAGAAAGGTTATATTATATTTCACTCTAGGATAAACAAGCAATGGATGTGTACCTACAACATGCTATGAATGAACTTTAGTTTACATTTTAGTGTTCGTGATTTTGAAAAGCTGAAGACTGCCTTGATTAAAACTGTGAAGTAACCGGTGATAGGAATACTTTTTCTTTAAACCAATTAAATTCCACTTTAATAAAGAAACGGAAAACTTAAAAATACACCTTCCACTACCATAACCGTTATTACAGCTTATCTACTAATCTACCGATAACACAATGAAGCTACTTCCTACGTACGGTCATGTAACAATAGGATACCACTCTATTGTACTCCTACCAGTTTGCTTACAAAGCCCATTATTAATGCAGTCAACACTTAAAACACTTGCTAAATTGCATTTTCTTATCATTTTAAAGAGTGGAAGCAGATTTTTAATTTTCTTTTCACATACAATATTCAATTGTAGAGCTTTAACATACGTGCCACCTAAGTGGACATTCGCCAGCGTGACTATACATGCACTTTTTTAAAGATTGCCAAAAATATATGCGAATTGACGAGTGTAGACTGTTTCAACTCACAGGAACGGGTGGTAACGGGCTTCAAAATTAAATTGAATTCTTCAAACAAAAGTGCACCTAACTGGGAAGTAACCTCATAGATAGAACGGGAACATTCACACAAGGTGCAAGTTACGCGACGAGGACAGTCTTCCTCCTCCCGCCAACCAAAGTAAGGACGGCATCAACACTGCAGTGTAGCAGGAAGCGTTTGGGTTTGACAATCTAGGTATAATTTTGAGAAAAATAGGAAGGTAGGGTATTTAGAGACAGAAAATGTGCTACAAGACCGTAAATTATTCTATATTCAGGTGGATTATTAGATCGAAAGCCAAAATCCCACTCCTGGGTTTAAGGTCAACTTTGTGTTGTCGTTACAGATGTGTCATTTAGAATGGAATATTGTTTATTTTCTCATTCACACAACAAGATACAGAACATGTAGCAAACTTTCACTTTCTTCGCTGCAAACTCGGGAATATTTCAGTCTAGAGCTTATTATAATTTTTCTGTCTTTAAAGTGGCCCGTTCCAATACTGCATTCCATTAGTAAGAAAAATTATTTATTGAAAATACACACATTGTTTACACCAAAAATTTACAGTTTAAAATGAATTTGAGTTTGGTTCTGAAATTATGGAAGAGAACTGACCATTTGTTAGCTTATTTGCTTTAAATTATCAATTTTAATGGCTCAATCCAAAAATATATTCACTACATAAAATTTTGATTGGGTTCTATCGAGCCAGGGTAAAATCATAGTTTTGTATTTGAGGATAGGTAACGCACTGCTCGCGAACTTTGGTTGATCTTATTCAGTAATCTGAAAGAAAGATACATACGCCCGTTAACAACAGAAATATTGGTGTGGGATTCTTAAAAATGCACACCTGGTCTCAAAAGATTTGGTGTGTCATTAATTAACCATTTCACAGATTCTTCATAAGTGGAGGGTGATACAGTGTTTTTGTGATTCTTTAAATACATCAGTGCTTCATATACAGAGTTATTAATGTTTCCTTATAATAGTCGTGGGGTAGAGTTCTCACGACAATAGGCCATACATTTGGTCCGAGGTTCCAAGGTTCAGGATGACATACATGATAAGGAAAGCTACATCACTCCTCACTTATAACTTCCAACATGGAAAGAGTTTGCGGACCACACTGGAAGGGATGTCGAGCATGGGATTAATTACGCCGAGGGCCAGATGTGATCAGTGAAGCTATTAGCCGAGTTTGTAACCTGCTCCACAAACACTCGTGATTGGGAGCACGGTAGTGCCCGCGCCGAGCTGGAGCTCTGGAGCAGTGGCACTATATTGTCTGTAATTGTTTCAGTTTAGTTTACCTGAGAGTGAACTGTATCCATGTAGGATGGAGAATGTGGGAGCAACTATGCAGTCTACATGGAGAGGTAGCCGCGCGCCTGCGAGCGCCGCCGGCCCACCAGGTACGCCGCCAGCACCACCAGCACCAGCGCGCCCAGCGCGCAGCCCACAGCGATCGGCACCACGTCTGGCACGTCCGCCGGCTCGCAGTCAGCAGCTGCACAGTACAACATACTGTCTACAGGCAGAGGTAGCTGTTAGGTGCAATCAATTCAACCAGACTGACCTTGAAGATTGAATTTATATCTAGCGGCGGGTGGCCGAGTGGTTTGGGCATCGGCTTCTCATGCGAGCGGTCCGCGGTTCAAACCCTGTCGGCGTGTACCAATGAGTTTTTTCTGACGAAAAAATTTACGTGCATACCTACACCTGCTGCTTCACCGTTCGGAACCGGTGTAAAACTGTAGGTCCCTTCCCTTGCCTCTTACTAGATGGTAGGCTCAAATTGTAGCCGACTGGGTTGGTACCACCGTACTGGATGTAAGATGGCCGCATAGCAGCCTCGGTTGTGTTCTCCTCTAGTCCAGTATAGCCAGCAATCCAGGAAAGTCTCCGGTATGGCACCTCGGAGGTGATATTGACTGGTCGGAGCATGCGCTTTAGCCCCTCCAACTCAGCAACCCATACCGGATTACATAAAAAAAAAATTATTATATAACAGGGAGTGCCAACACACTAACAGCGCGAGTATATACGTGAGGTTCAGGTAATTTTATACCTCACATCATCACCATTGTATGCATACACATACTAGGGCATTCAACCTAATATTTTACATGAAAACAAATATGAGAATAATCCAATTGGCAGTTGTTTTCATTAGATAATGTGTCTGTCCGATGCTTTTATCTACTGATAACTGAACGTTTATACACATGACATTACAATTAAAACTTTGATAATAGTGTGACCTCTATTTGTAATGTGTTATAGATTGGCCATCGCCTGCGGGAATATTGCGTTTCAAAATGTCATAGCCCACTGCCGAGTAGCCTGGAAAAAAAAGCAAGAGACAAGAGATAATTCGACTCAATGTTTGCCAAGCACATCACGAAATTCATAACACATTTTTAATATAAAAAAAAAATTGGTGGAGATCTTTCCTCCACCTGTTTGTAATATTAATGGTTTAAATTAATATTATGTACAACAGAGAGACAGCCAAACACATCTGAACTTTATATTATAATAGTTTTTACTTAAATAGCTTTCTTTGCAGAAACTTTTGTATCTACATTTCTACATCGCTAGTAGAGGCTCCACAATTATGTGTTTGTAAACAGCCTATTTTTAACCCCCGACGCAAAAAGAGGGGTGTTATAGGTTTAACGTATATTTGTGTGTGTGGCATCGTAGCTCCTAAACGGATGGACAGATTTGGATGCGATTGTTTTTATTAGAAATCTGGTTTAACAGGGTTAGTTCTTAGATATGTTAGAAATCAAGTAATAAAGTAATTATGAAGTAATAAAAAAATTATGTCTCATGTTGATGTTCTTTTAATAAAGCTTGAAATAAAAGTTAAATTACAAATTTAAAACCCATAAAACTTCAAAAATAATTTCTGTGTACTTACTTAAAGCAGTTGGGGGACCGCTAAGTAAGTGAAATATAAAAATCTCAGAGCTGGTATTACGGGTAACACATGGCGCTTATGAGGCTGAATTGACATAATAATGGACAAATTCCCTCACACTATGGTACGCTACCTATTACCTACTACATACATAATATTTTTTACATGTACTTCTCCCACATCCCAAAGGTTAGTTAGAATAGAATGCCTCGCGGCATTAAGCTCGCCTGTTGTGCCTAATTGGTGTTAAATAAAGAATACACATCATCATCATCATCATCATCAGCCTGTATCGGTCCACTGCTGGACATACATACATATTTACTCAGCGGTCCCCCAACTCCTTAAATGTAAGTAAATGGGAATTAAAGTAAGGGTGGGGGGTTTTTTTAATTTGTAATTTTTTTACTGCAATTATTGCTTGGCGACTGTACCCATGCTGAACCTAGGGGAGAAATTTAATGAAGCGATGTAAAACTCTGCAATATGTAGATATTTATGGCGTGAACTATCTACATATTGCATATCTCGATAAATCCTATAAAAGGTTGCATGCGTAAAAACCAGAGTATTGAGATCTGTGACACGGGACCGCAACACCGCTGGATTATTGGATGTTGATCCGTGCCGCTCCACCAGCCTTGCTCCAGATTGCCGGTTATTTTGAAGTTAGCTACTGTTACTCTGACGTCAATATTAATCGGTCTTGCCTCGTATCGATACATGTGTCTAGCCCAGTGGCGGCTCTGGCCAATGAATTTTAGTGAGGCACCACCTACATAATAGCATTTTTTAATGTTGTATTTCAGTTTTCATTTCGAGGACAGGACATGCCCAAAGTCTAGCAATAAATAAAAATCCATGTTGATTTTTTTTTTTTTTACCTTCGAGATAATTAAGTGAGGCGGCGTGTGGCGGCGGCTCACTTGCTTCACCTGGGGAACCGCCACTGAGTCTAGCCCATAATAATTATGCCTCTTGGGCAAATCAACATAATAAGACTAAGACAGGTTAAGAGTAGCAGAGAGTTAAGAGTAACAGAGAGTTAAGAGTAGCAGAGAGAAAGAACAATCTTAATATATTCTATGTTTATATGTTAGTTAGTACTAGGCACGTACTGCTTTATATATATTTATATTAGAAAAATGCAACGCGAAAATCATTGGAAAAAATACATCCCAGCCAGGATTCGAACCTGGGTCTTTGGCTTGAGCCGCCAACGCGATAACCAACTACGCCACCGGACCGTTACGTATTATCTCCAAATTTTCAATCTATTGCACCTTCATGATGTCGCATAATTTTTGCGAACAGTCAACTTGCACGGTTCAATATTGAACCTTATGCTGTCGTCACCAAAGTCGTATTTGGCATCGGACACTAGACACTGTATTTTTTTCCAATGATTTTCGCTGTGCATTTTTGTAATAAAAATAAAGATCAATCTTACCGATGCCGAACTGGTGTCCCTTAACGGAGCGGAAGGCCTCCTCCTGCAGGTCCGACAGTGTGATCTCGGCGACAGCGTTGCCGCCGGTGCCCTCGGGCTCCGCCGTCAGCTTGAGACTCTGCGGGTGCTTGCAGCGGTATGAGTAGCTCACCCCGGTCGCCCACTCCTCCCCTTTGTTGCGGAACTCCATGTTGGTTGGAGGCGCTGCCGGGTAACACATGGCGCTTGTGAGGCTGAATTGATATAATAATGCACAAATTCCCTCACACTATGGTACGCTACCTATTACATACTACATACTTTTTTTTTTATGGAAACTGACACGGTTGGCTGCATCACCTACAACATCCGTGATGTCAGCCCATAACAACGGGTGAACTAGGTGCCATGTCAGTGCTTCCCTTCATTTCATGTCGGCTACACTGAACTGGACGGAAAATACAAACTATTTACATAGCCGTTTCGACCGACGTTTCAATCAGTGTGGTGGTACCAACCCGGGCGGGTTGAACCCTACCACCGAATAAGGTAGGAAGGGAAGGGACCTACAGTTTTACGTGGAATCCGAACCACGGTCAGCCTCCAACGGTCGAGCGGTCACCCGTCCAAGTACTGACCGCGCCCAGCGTTGCTTAACAATCGAAAGCAACAGTCGACTGTCTGCACCACTGAGCTATCGAGGCTAACATACATACATAATACTTTAGATTTCTTGGTAATTATTAGATAGATTGATAGAAAATTCTTTATTGCTCCACAAAATTGTTCATAAAGAAACCAGTACATAGTTACAGTCATATAAGGTGGAAAAACCGACTTATACCTTAAAGAAATTCCTTACAGTCAACCTTCGAATGTATGAGATGTTTAATGATATTATTCTTTAAATTACAATGCGATGCATTGATGTTCGTTAGTCGAAGTTAAACACGGCAGGGCGCAGTCGGAACCTGGATGGAGGGCCGTCCGACCGTTGAGGCTGGCCGTGATATGATTACATGTAATAACTGTAGGTCCCTTCCCTTACCTTACAACATGGTAGGGTTTAAGTCCGTCTCCTGCATGACAGAGAAGTGTAATGTGACGTGTGTACATCTGTCTTGTCTGTGATCACGAGAGAACAATCAACACTTACTCGCATTGGGAAAGAGTGTAGAATTGTAGATCAGAGCAACGGAGACCTGAAAGAAAAAAAAAATTTTTTTGCTATCATCATAATAATATTATCATAAATATATTACATTTATAAGCTCCATTTATTTAATAATAATTTTATATATAATTTTTGTATATTTTAGGTATAGTTTATATTATATGTAAAATTATTGTAAATATATGTGTGAATTTATAACAGAAATTATAACAAAAGAACTAAATATGATTAATAATAGATCCCTTTCATCCTGTGCTATGGCATTCATACTGTCCGCGCCCGAGCTCCGAGGAAGCTTAAGGAATGTTTACGTAATGACCTAGTGCAGTGATTTAGTCGATATTATGTTATCAATATTAGTTAATTATGAAATTATTCTATAATTAGTTACTGTCGCAATGATAAAAATCTGTGCTTGAAGAAATTAATGTAGCTACTATCGTCCCTCTCCTCACATACTTCAATAATAAATTAGTCTGTAGCATTCCCCATTAGGTGAGATGGGCCGTAAACAGTTTCCAAACCTTCAAGGCAGCAGGCCTCGATGAGATCTTCCCGGGGCTCATGCAGTGGACCATAGACATCACAACTCCCATACTAGTCGACATATTTAGGGCGTGTCTTGCGCACAAATATGTCCCCAGACCATGGAGAGAGGTAAAAGTAGTGTTCCTTCCAAAGCCAGGCAAGGACGACTACACGCTGGCAAAATCGTACAGACCGATCAGCCTGACCTCCTTTCTCCTTAAAACCCTGGAAAGGCTCTGCGACAGGGAAATCAGAGACATAACTATAGTCAGAAATCCCCTTCACGCTAACCAGCACGCCTACACTCCAGGAAAATCAACAGAATCGGCACTTCACTGCGTGGTATCAAAGATAGAAAGTGCCATAAGCAATAAAAACTCCACCCTAGGAACCTTCATTGACATAGAAGGCGCCTTTGACAAAACTACCTTCATCAGTATCAGAGCAGCCCTAGCTAGATTTGAAGTCGATCCAACAATCACAGACTGGATCGATAACATGCTCAAGCTTAGGGCCGTCCAATTCACTATTAACAACACAACGAGGGGGGTGGTAGCTAGAGGCTGCCCCCAAGGCGGCGTACTGTCGCCCCTACTCTGGAACTTAGTAGTCGATGATCTTATCAGGCAACTGAACGAGAGTGGCTACTACACGATAGGATACGCAGACGACCTGGCAATCCTAATAAATGGATTATTTGAGGGAACCCTGTGCAATATGACTCAGGGCGCCCTGAGGATTGTCGAAAAATGGTGTAAGGACTGTTCGCTTAATGTTAACCCCGGCAAAACAGAGATGGTCCTCTTCACCAACAGAAGGAGACTGGGCGCTATGCAGCTGCCCAGACTGTTCAACACACAACTGACTCTATCGCCAGAGGTAAAGTATCTAGGTGTAATCCTAGACTCCAAGCTAAACTGGTCGAAACATCTGGAATACAAGCTAAAGAAGGCGAGCATATCCTTCTGGCAATGCCAGAGGCTCATGGGTAAATCATGGGGTCTCCGGCCAAAGATTTCTCTCTGGTTATATACAGCAGTCATCAGACCTACGGTAACATATGGTGCAGTAGTCTGGTGGCCCAGGACAAAGCTGAGCACAGGAGTCGAGAAGCTACAGCGACTCCAAAGACTGGCGTGCGTGGCAACAACAGGATGCATGCGCACAACACCGACTACAGCTATGGAGGTAATACTATCTTTAGTACCGCTAGACCTGTACGTACAACAGGAGGCTGCGTCTGCGGCGGTGAGACTCAGAACTCTGGGACACTGGCACAATAACGCCACACTGTCACACACAAAGCTCCTTCAGAAGGTAACAGCGGAGATACCGCTACTGGCAGCCTGCTGTGACCGTATACCCAAACTGTACGTATTTGAGAGATCATACACTATCAACCTGGCCGGAGAGGCCAAAGACCAATCAGAGGAGCTACGCATATATACCGATGGCTCCAAGACGAAGACAGGTACAGGCGCTGCAGCGCACTCCCTGGACCTAAACATCAACAGGTACACTTACCTTGGACAACATAACTCAATATTCCAGGCAGAATGTGTCGGGATCATTGAAGCAGCTACAATAGTGGCCCAGCGCAACATGGAGGGACAGAGCATCAAGATACTGTCGGACAGCGCCTCAGTACTAGCGGCGCTGAACGGCAGTATAATGAGCTCAGGACTAATCCGTCAATGTCACCTCGCGCTGGAGACCATTGCTACAAGAAACAAGGTAACGCTACAGTGGATAAAGGGCCACAGCGGATCCCGGGGGAACGATGCTGCTGACGAACTCGCGAAGAGGGGATCCAGCAGCAAACCTGAAGGACCCGAACCTCTAGTACCACTACCACACAACCAACTGAAAAGTTGGATACACAAACGTACGTATCAACTACACATAGACAGATGGGCAGCGGGCAGTGACTGCAGACAGGCGAGGGATGCAATGGCTAAGCCGGACCTCCGTCTCGCCAAGACGCTGCTCCGTGTCCATAGATCAAAACTACGCATAGTGATAGGTATGCTTACTGGTCACTGTACACTTAACAGACACCTCTATGTAATCGGAGTAACGGACAGTCCACTGTGCAGAGCATGCCTGCAGGCGGACGAGACACCCACCCACGTGCTGCTGGAGTGCGAGGAGTTGGCAGACATAAGGGCGAAGGAGCTGGGAGGCCCTACTACACTTCGAGAGGCGTGCCAGGACCCAAGGAGAGTGTGCCGCCTCCTGGAAGAACTCGGCTGGCTGGATTAAGGCCGTAGGACGCGCAAAAGGCCCGCATGGAAGCGGGCTTAGGCGCGGAAAACGAGTCCACCACAACAACATCCCCATTAGGCCATCCCTTTGCCAGTAATGTCCCTTTACTAATACTAAGACATGGTCATCATAACCACGCCAATCTTCTTCCGTGAGTTCGTCGCGAAAGTCTTGTGTTCACGATTTCAAATTTTTTTGTTTTTTATGTGGCAAATTTTGTCTACAATAACAAAGAAAAAAGATCACTGAGCTTGTGAAACAAACCTACCATGCATACTTTGGGATAAATCTTGTTGTTGTTGTTGTTTTGGTTTGGGGTTGGCTCTAGGCCTGCAAACTAATCCCGCTTGGTTGGGGACCTTCGTGCAAAACCCTGCAGTCTCCAGCTACCCCAGTCAGCCTATGTCTTCCATGAAAGCCACAAGTCGACCGGGGTGTCTGCAGGCCGCTTATCCCTTAGTCGCCTTTTACGACATGCACGGGAAGAGATGCAATGGAATTATTCTTATTAAGTACCGACCCCACACAGTACGGGGGGGATAAATCTTGCTCAAAAAAATAAATATTGGGTGCCCAAAGTCGTGTGTAAGTCTTGTGTGGAATCTCTGCCACAACGGAGCCAAGGAGCGTCCTCCTTGGCTTACATTTGGAGTTCCGATGATATGGACTGTGCCAACCAATCATTTCAATGAGTGTTACTTTTCTGCTGTGAATGTGAAAGGTATGAATCGGTACATAAAACGTACTTGGGTTATCCTAATGTGGAATCGGCTAATCCCCCAATATTACACAGTGAAGATTTGCCAGTTTCAGTATTTTCAGGGCCATCGACTGCAAACTGTGATTAATTTGAAATGTTACATAGATGAATTAAACAGTTTGAAAAACGATACCAAGGCCAACGAAATTAAAAATTATCGGGAAGTGGCATACAACGCACCGAATTGAGGTGCGCTATTTGTGAGCATTCAGCACACTCTCCAATCGTTGTCTTCCTTATACGTATCAAATTGCCATTTAACCGTCTGAAGGAAGGTGTGGATCTAAGCTTACGATGGCTTCACCGAACATATCCGGGCCCATCGGCAGTAGAGGAGGGTATCAATCGAGGCAGGGACTAGCGAGCGACTCTATCGACGTTCACAAAGCGGAAACGTAATGTGATGTATGAGGCGCTCGTGCACTTACGCTATTTTAAATATTGGCAATATATAGAAGAACTCCAATCGCACCTTTCTACCGGTAAAATGTATAATGAGGGCCTGTCCAGAAAGTAGAATGTCGTTGACCAAGGATGATGGGACAGCCATATGATCGCAGACTATTGCTGAACTTTAATAAGGGATTGTCCTGAGGAAAACCACGGAAAAGCTTTTTGTAATTTTTTTATTGTTCAGTCAAATATTTAGAGTCTTTATCTCATAAACTAGAGTCAATTTGACAAATCTGATATTTTTCTCATATTCAGCAAACTGAACTTAGGTATACAAGGAAGGAAGGTGTGGATCTAAGCTTACGATGGCTTCACCGAACATATCCGGGCCCATCGGCAGTAGAGGAGGGTATTAATCGAGGCCGGGACTAGCGAGTGGCCACTCTAAATTTCCCGCGCATGCTTCACGTTTCGGCTCGCTTCAAGCCCTCGTCAGCTAGTCTGCGTTGACTAGGACGCGGGGAAACCACCAGTCCCGCTCTCGACCTCCCTCTCTCTACCTATCCATATTCTGTAGGATGCTTCCAGTGACGTTTTCGAAGCTCTCTCCATATATGACTTCAACGTACCATGCCGTAAAATGACTGTTCCCCAGTGTAATGAATAAAATGTTTTGTGTGACAATAAATATGCCTTGAAGGAATGACTTTGAAGGAAATGTACTCAGGTGTTCATCACCAACCTCGAGAATAGCAGGTTAAAATCATAGGGTACTTCTTTTTATCTAACCTACCCTGTATGAGAGAAACACCATAGTTAACATTGAGAACTATCAGACGGCCTTTATGTCCAATCTTAGCAGGTGAAGTTAGACTTCACCTGCAATGTCAGGTATATGATGGTCATTAGACATTAATGGTCGATTTTATCACCTTCGGCTGCAATGTAGGTGCCAGTTAACTCCTGTCAAATGTGAGAAATGTCACTTTAATCGACAAATAACTTTCGGACGAGACTTAACCACAGGTGGTGAAAACGGCCATATATCTATCTTTTTCCTGAAACTTGGGAAAAAGCTAATTAAGTCTAAAGTTGGAATAAAGAATATTTTAGTTTAAAGAGAGCCAAAATTTTTAGTTTAAATAGATACCTGCTGAACGTAGTACTGATGAGAGGTGCTATTGAGCTGATAGTAAAGTGTGAAGTTGTTCTGCTTGTCGAGGGGCTTCTCCTTGGGCCAGCTGAGCGTGATGAACTGGCTGGTGTTGTCGCAGCTGCCGCCGGTCGTCACGCTGTCCGCGGGCAGGTTGAACGTAGCGTTCAGAGTGTCCTTTCCTGTTCACATATCAATATATGGGGTCACAGAAAAATATTAAGTAAAGGAAGAATGTTAAGGCGGAAATAAGACTCAAAAGGTCAACTTTAAAAGAAATTATTGAGCTATTGGTTAAGATAAAAAATCTGTAAAAAATATATGTAACAAACATAGTGAAAAAAAATTATTTTACTATTTTGAAAAGGTGTTAAATAAATCTCCAAAAAATAACGAAAAGTATGAAAATTTTACTTTCAAGTTAAATTATCTTGAGAAGCATAAATTGTTTCAATACAAGACCCTCATAGAAATATAGATAATATTTTTCCCTACAATCATAGCAAAATAAATATTTTTTTCCATTTTTCCAAAACGTGAAATTTAATATATAGTGTGAATTTCGCGCAAACGTTCATCGTCAGCGCGACGTATTAGCCACCACACGAGTAGAATGAATCTCGAACCTATTTACATCGGCATACGGTTCGTGTTTCAATCATCAGTGCTCGAGTAGCACGGTTTGAGTCTTATTTCCGTCTTAAGTGCGAAGACACAGGATTCTGTATTTCCTTCTTTCACACATGACAATCGCTTGTAGTTGTATTTGCAATTGCAGGCACACCTCAAATAATTTAGGAGTTAAATCTGTGGCAGACCGACGACGGAAATATTATATCTGATCGATTTTATATGGGTTCCTACCAACATGCTTGGTCATGGCCACCTTCCCATAGATAGAACCCAAGAAATTATGAACATGACATTTTAAAATAAATCAAAATGTAGTACCAGTGACATTCACTGAGTATAAATTTTTTTAAAAGATGTTTTGTTGGTCATTAAAGCAAAGAAAATCTTATTAAACTAAAGAAAAATTCCCTTTTTTATTATCTTCAGTAGGTATAATTATTAATGGAGGTGATGCCAAATGAACTTCAGATGCCCACTCAAGGTCAAAGTGTTTAACCAAATACTTTCCTTAAAACGTTGGGCGCTTCTAACGGCTGTAGCTGTAAATAGATGTTAATGTTATAATGTGACCAGATCATGACATGTGGAGATCCGTTGTCTCTGCCTACCCCACTGGGAAACAGGTGTGACGCTATGTAAATATATATAAAGGGACAGTACAGCTGGGGCCGTTCTTAGAACATACTTCTCTTTTTTAGGTTTCCGTATCCCGTACGGAAGCCTATTACTAAGCCTACGCCGTCTGTCTGTCCGTCCGTCCGTCCGTCTGTCCATCTGTCTGTCCGAGGGCTGTATCTCTTGAACCGTAATAAGTAGCTCGTTGAAATTTTCACAGAATATGTGTTATTATGGCAGATATAACAACAAACAACAAAAAAATAGAAAAAGTAAAAAATTAAGGGGGGTTCCCATACAAGAAAAATTTTTTTTCAATGTTTTTTTTATAATAATTCACGAGTTCAACAAAATTTGTATTTTTTGTGAAAGCTTTTCCATTAGGCGGGCCAAAGTTTAGAAATTAGATTGCTTGCTGGGCCGCACAACTCAATTATATTATTTTATCATAGTAAGCGATAAATAATTTTAATATAGTTTTTTTAAGAAAATTAAATTGATTCGAAAAAAAATTATTTGGCATCTCTTTCTGAATTAATTTATTTAATAAGTAGTTAGGTAATAATTAAATATACAATCCAACAAACACAACCTCGCTTTTTGTTGGCGGCAAAAGCCCCGGTAAACATTATGAAAACAATACAATTCTAGTCTGAAATGCATCTCAACCAACAAACACAACCAGACTTGTAATAAGGCATCGAAGGTGTTTGAAAAAACTATTAAAACGATAAAATAGTCTGAGATGCACCTCTACCTTGGTTATATGTTTGTTATATATAATAAATAATAATCTAAAAATTTGTTTAATCATAGTATTACTTAGAAATAGTTTCAGTGATACTTCTGGCTTATATTGGCGCATTTTTTAAATCTGCTCGACATTTGCAAATTGTTTCTTATTAGCAGACATTCTAACTAGGTATGTCAGCCTCGATAGCTCAGTGGTGCAGACAGTCAACTGTCGCTATTGAATGTTAAGCAACGCTGGGTGCGGTCAGTACTTGGATGGGCGACCGCTGACCGTTGGAGGCTGACCGAGGTTCGGATTCCTCGTAAAACTGTAGGTCCCTTCCCTCCTAATCTTACTTGGTGGTAGGGTTTAACCCGCACGGGTTGATACCACCGCACTGAATGAAAAGTCGGTCGAAACGGCTATGTTAATAGTTTGTGTTTTCCAACCAGTTCAGTGTAGCCGGCACGATCAAAGGGGGAAGCACTGACATGGCACCTAGTTCACCCGGTGTTATGGGCTGACATCACGGACGTTGTAGGTGATGTAGCCAACCGAGTCAGTTTCCAATAAAAAATAAATAAAAAATTTCTTCCAGTAACTGTACTTGTATTCTATAGCAATAGGATATCACAGGAACGATGGACTGCTCTTTTGATGGTTTCATATATTAAGAAAATAATAATAAGCTAGCTACGTGGGCCGCAACAAAGTTGGCCACCCATGTATGCTAAAACGTTCATGGAAGAGGTTTGGTCTCACAAATGTTAGTACACAATTATTTAATTATTTTTTATTTAATTATTGTATTACACACCTACATAAACCTAAGGTGGACTAGCATGCATTGATAGAGTAAAAACACCTATTTAGATAAGACGGTAGAGTTGAAGACCTCAACTCCAGATAATACTGTGGAAAATGAGTGCTAAAGTTGTCATTTCTGATAACTATGCTATGAAACTAGGTACATACGCGTAGTGGTGAAATGTTTAAAATAATATTTTTTATATAGTCCTAAGAAATGCTTTATATTTTTAGCACAAATTATTATTTTGTTCTACATTGATAAACATGTTTAATTTCTGATGTGGCATGTGCCTAATGGAGAAGCTGAAAATTGATTACATTAACCTTTATTCCAGACAAAGGTTCTAAATAAAGCAAGAACAAAGACTGAAATAAAAATGTGTCATGTGCCATTACTCAAATATTATCGTGGATGAAAAAACATAACTGTGAATGCAGTCACTTTAGTGAAGCTGTCGCGACAATAGCATCGAACCGTTCCAACTGAGGTGAGTCAGAGCCAGGTACACAAAGCATCGACGGTGGGCTCGGAGCTCGGAGCGTGCTCATGCCTGATAATCACAAGGTCATATTGAGCGACAACAGCACTCAGTCACCAGAGTTAACTCTGGCTCATTCCTCTCCCCTCTGTTTGCCCAATAGTAAAGTAAAAAAGTGGTTATTCATCTTCTAAAACAACAATAACATACATATCATGATTAGTAAAATTGTTTTGATTGGATCGATGGTTAGCCAAATGGAAGAAAGAATCTAAGAAAGAAGCTTGCATAATACATTAACTAGCTAGGGGATATTGGTTATATGTATTCATGTATAAAATTACCCTTTATTTCATATATTTATCCTTACCTTTAATCAAATCCAACGTCTGCTTTCTGTCTGTATGTCTGTCTGTCCGCATATAACTTGAGAACCACTGAACCGATTTTAATGCAGTTTACTTCTATGGATAGCTTGGTTCTTCCCATCAATATTATAGGCGACTTTTCATTACGTTAAATGGCTTATGAGGTTAGCAGAGAAGTAAAATATGAGAGCGGGCAGAGCCGCGGGCACATGCTATTATGTAAATTATGCCTACTCATGTCCGTAACCTCTTATATACGCATAAAAAAATAAATAAAACATACAATGATATAATTCATACATAATAAGTATGACGATGAAGTCGATAGAGATGTTTGTACGGGCCGATAGTAGTTTGGTAAGTATTGAGACAACATAATTTGAGTGCTGAATGAAGCAATGCCGTAGTCACATTTTGTGTGGTAATGAAACTAAATATTAAGTATATTTAATATATCCCTATATTAAAATTAGAAAATGCCTGTCTGTCTGTTTTTTAATTAATAGCTGCCGTTTAAATAATAGCTGCAAGTTTACTCCTGTCAAATGTATGGTACGGTTAATAAAGTTCTAATTCTCTCATATGTTTGTAAGAGGTTTAGCTATCGTGGTTACTACACACTGTAAGCCATCAGTAAAGAAGGTAATTATTTTAATTATTTGTAAGTTTCTCACCTGCAGCATAGCTGACGTTGAACTGTACAGCAAACTGCACGACGATGCAGGTTATGTTGTTTGAAGAGTTTGTGTAGTTCCACAGGCCGGTGGTAGGAGCAGGGACGGGAGAGGGCGGGGGCGGCGGCGGCGCAGGGGTCGTGGTATGAGGAGGGGGGGTCGTGGTCTGAGGAGGGGGTGTGGTGGTTTGAGGCGGTGGGGTTGTGGTTTTAGGGCCTGGGGTTGTGGTTTGAGGCGGTGGAGTCGTGGTGTGAGGTGCGGACGTAGTCTCAGGTGCCAGTGTAGTGGTCTGCGGCGTCCCCGTGGGTGTGACTGCGGGGCCGCTCAGCTTGATAGTCTCAGACTGTGTTGGTGGTGTTTCTTTGCCTGGGAGACAAGTCAATGATACGAGTATGAGAAATATAAATTTGTTTTAACTAAGTAAACCACCAAATTTATTCATTCATTCATTTTTTATGCCCAATATGCAGGTACGTTAATGATATTGTTAACCCTTGGCATTCCCACTCGCCCGCGCGGTCCAGCCATCTCTTACACGCTTCTAATTGCATCTCGACCGTGCAGTCGAGCTATCTGGTCCGCGCCGTAACAGCAGATGTTTATGTCTATTGCTATTTCAATTAATTGTTCTTATTAGAACGAGAGAGCACTTCAGATGGATGATTAAAAGGCCTTTCCATTGTCAATGGAAAGAAAGAAGTCAGACATGAAAAAAACATACAAGGAATTCAACAATAAAACAGAAAAACAATACATTCTGACATCTTCTCATTTATAAAGAACGAGAGAGCACTTCAGATAGATGATTAAAAGGCCTTTCCATTGACATGAAACACACCTACAAGGAATTCAACACTAAAACAGAAAAAATATATATTCTGACATCATCTCATTTATAAATAACTGAAGGTTCCTTTGTGTATTCAACTTGTCAATTTTAGGTGAGAAAAAATTCAAAAAAATTAACATTTCGGGGGTGTTGTGTTTTTCCCGAAGTTCAAAAAATCCATCTGTTCTTCTAAATAAGTGAATTCAAACTTCTTTTACATAATTTTGTGAATAATTTCAATCAAGTAATCTGACTGATTGATCTGACTTTATTATTTTACGAATTATTTGGTGTTTGCACGCAAAATTTCACAAATTTTCGCACGCCGAAAATGGCATGGGAGCCCAGGGGTGTAATAAGTAAGCCAAATGAGGGAATCCCCACTTGTTTCACATCGTTTTGTACCTACGTAATTGCATTGGTTATCCTGGCATCTGCAATACAGTGTTTACTAGTGTAGGAGCCAAAGTGTCAGAAAAGTGATCATATGTAGAGTGCCCGGCGCGTAACTTGGCCGCTGTGCGAGCGGGACAGCGTTATACCAACGATCGCATGCGTATAACGTCGTCCCTCTCGCACAGAGGCCAAGTTACATGCCGTGCGGAGTAATAGGTTTAACTCAGTAGGTAGATAGGTATTTCACAAGTTTAGAAAGTATGCGATTAGGGCAAGGTGGCTTCTACTTTAAATTTCGTATCGTAGTGAAGTGCTATATAATGGGATTAAGTACTATATAATGGAATTAATTATTGCAATCATTTGTATGAATAAGTTGACCTAATATTAAAATATCAGCTTTTATAATACTGTTGCATTTTTGGTCCCTCAGCTCTTGGACTATAGCAAAAAAAGCTGTTTGGTTTGGCACTCGGCGTGGGGCACGCTCGCTTTGCTCACTTCGCTCGTGCATTGTGGTCGTAGGTCTAGCCTAACCTAACCTATTGCTCAAAATATTTTATTAGAGTTGGCCTAAATTAAATTCTGTTTCACAGGAACTAAATTTAAAAAAACAATGCATTTCCTCGGGCTGCAGGTGTTATTTTTAGAAAGGTGACATCAACCCCTACTAAATACAAAGCTAATACTCTAAAAGCCTGCGCTCCAATTCTATCGCCAACCCCTAAGAACAGCAGCTGTCCCATACACACGTACGATAGAATCCCTAAAAAATTTATAATGTCTGAGCCTGGATTATTATCAATGTATCAAGGAATTTTCAAAGGGCGGCATTATAAATAGAAGTAAAATGGAAATTGTAGCAGGAAGAAACACGATTGCAGTGTTTGTATTTGCCTAAATCGATAACATCTGTCTCGGCTCGACGTCACTCGGTCATAGGCGGCTGAGTGCTCACAGAGATAACGCATTGAAAGCCGAATCACATCGACCATCTCCTTTGTCATCAGCCAAACGACGTTTTTCGTTTGCCATGACGATATTCGTTCGAGACGCTTGATGCAAACAAATATGTTACCTAAACGTAATCCAAATGCTACATACCTACTACCGGCCAATTACCAAACTAGAATAGGACACAGTCACCCCGAAAGGAAATAATCGAACCTACAGCACGTTCCACTCACCTATAACAGAGGCGCAGCTAAGCGCCAACGCCACGATGCAAAATCTCCAACTATCCATCTTGTCGGTCGACTGCTTGCTTAGTGTGCGTGCAGTTCGGCAGGATCAGCAAGAGCGGTTAGGCAGGAGTAATACAACCAGAAGAAACGCAAAAGAGTGTGATTTATTAGAACGAAGAATGATTAGCAAATTAATCGTGCGGTCCAAAGATTACTAATATAAATCGGTAGGAAGGAACCGGTGCGCCACCTGAAAGCCATTGTCGTGCCTGCTGTTCCTGCGATCCTGCGGAACCACTCCTTGCCTTGAAGCGATAAATAAATGATGTTTTGGTGGTTTAAAAAAAAATAACCAGGGTATATATAAGATGCGTCGCGTAGCGAGCGACGCATCTTCATACATTAAGCCTAACCTAATTTTGAGGCGGTGCATGTCGTTTTTGTTACGTTTGTATTTCCGAAAATAAAGCTTTTAGGTGGTTATAAAAAAAACTAAACACCCTAAAAAACACCCTAACATTGCTTAAAAAAGAAAAAAAAACAAAAAGATTTTGTGGGATTCGAACCCATGGTCCAAAAAATGCAAACCCTACACGCTTACCATTGAGCTATAGTGCGCGGGACGGATCTCGGCGTGTCGTCTCCGCAGCGGGCGACCCGCCACGCGAATACACTATACAAGTACGGTGCGGGTGCGAGGGAGAACACTGACGAACCGCTGCGGAGGCGACACGCCGAGATCCGCCCCGCGCATTATAACAAGTTATAGACCAAACGAATATCGGCTTCTATTGGTTCGCTCCGGGCGAAGGAGTAGGAGTGAAAGAACAGCAGGCACGACAAAGGCTTTCAGGTGTCGTACGGCCATAGAGATTTGTTTGTCTTTTTTTATCCTTACGGAAAGGCCATACTATTTCTCTATGGGAAAGGCGTATATTTGACCGTACAGCCAAGAACCAAAGTGAATTTATAACCACTTAAGGGTAGTAATATATCAGACTATTCATTTTTCGTTCATTTTCGTCTTTCATTCGGCATCTTTCGCTCGAAATGAAACGTCTAAACACGGAATGAGAGTAAAGTGCCGAATGAATTCATTAGTGAACCGATCCAACAATGTTGGATATTTTCATTCGCATCTTTCATTTCTACTATGAAATGAAAGATGCCGATGAAAAATGAACAGTCTGAACACAGAGAGAACGTTCACTCGGAATCGGTCATTTTGTATCGAGTCTTGTAGCAGACGGACGTCAGTCAGGTCAACCGTGACAACGCGACAAAATGGTGTTTAAGTGGAACGATGAAAATACGCTGCTGTTTTTGGATAATTTTAATGATTGCAATATGATTCAGGATCTTCATCGGCTAATTATCTCAACAATGTATCTGAAGCTCCCAATAAATTTCTTCTTGCAATCCATGGTCGCACCCACCACCGTCGACGTTTTCTTTGCTTCTTTTTTTAAATTGCTCAATTTAATGATCACAAATCAAACTAATTCCAACACACACGACTTCATTCGACGACATATTGAAACAAAAGAGCAGGTGAATGTTCGCGTACGACACCTGAAAGCCATTGTCGTGCCTGCTGTTCCTGCGATCCTACTCCTTCGCCCGGAGCGAACCAATAGAAGCCGATATTCGTTTGGTCGGTTATGTAACTTGTTAGCTCAGTGGTAAGCATGTAGGGTTTGCATTTTTTGGACCATGGGCAGGCCTTCGTCACTCGCTCAAGGTCGCGAGTTAAATGCCTACCGCTTGGCGTACCGACTAATCTACAATTAACAGTGGGCTGCTGCTATCCAGCCAGACCGGGCGCGTGGCGCTTTCGAATTTAGAAAATGTCGAAATCACGTAATTATTGTGCAGTGGACGGGTGCAAAAGTCAAAAGACAAATGAAAACTTGTCTTTTTTTTCATTGCCGAGAGACGAAGAAAGGTAAGTGTTTTGTTTAGTAGCATTTTGATTTATTTCTAGTAATTTATTTATTCATATTAGTAGGAGGTCATAGATTTAAAAATAATATCATATTGCCAATAACATTAGTTAGATGACGCCCGAACAGCGTGGTATGTATGGCCTAATTTGTATAAGGATAATAGGTACATTGTAGATGATCATTGATCATTAAATTTATTGATCAAACAAAACTATCACTGGAAGGTTGCACGCAATGCACGCTTCGATGTGAGAAACTAATTGTGACGCTAACGCATGCATGAATTTGTTCGCATGAATTTGCCGTACCTAAATAACGTATCGTTGGTAGCTAGAACGATAAAAGTTGGTAGGTATCATCGTCATTTTATTCCTCACAATAAGACAGCACAAAGACACAGCCCTTAGACGCGCTGAACGACGCGCTTTCGAGATAGATTTACACGACAGAAAGAGAAGCGAAATGTAGGCAGTTATCGTGTTTAGGCATGCAGCTCTGTGCGAGTCAATTTGTACTTTATCGCGTCGTCGCAGAGTAGCTATTTCTTTGTGAGTGTTTGTACAGAGCAGCTTCTGTACGGAGTACTCTTTTCTATTCTGTGCCATGGGTTCGAATCCCACCGAATCTTTTTGTTTTTTTTTGCTTTTTTTTCTTTTTTAAGCAATGTTACGGTGTTTAAATTGTTTTAGGGTGTTTCGTTTTTTTTATAACCACCTAAGAATTATTTTCGGAAATACAAACTTGTCACAAAAACGACATGCACCGCCTCAAAATTAGGTTAGGGTTAATATATAGAAGATGCGTCGCGTAGCGACGCATCTTCTATTTATTAACCCCGGTTATTTTTTTTTTAAACAACCAAAACCTCATTTATTTATCACTTCAAGGAGTGGTTCCGCAGGATCGCAGGAACAGCAGGCACGACAATGGCTTTCAGGTGGCGCACCGGTGAATGTTCATTTCCATTCCATGTCATTTCTGCTAAGCCGTGTGAACATGGAATGCAAGAAAAATTAACCATTCACTCGAGTGGCCAGTCTGATACCGCCTGGAACTAGGAACGGAAACGGATGAACAGCGCAGCTAAGACCAAGGAAACGATAGACTGGAAATATGAACCCAGAAAATGCCATTCCCTTTGACACATTTGTAATAAATAAATAACTTACCACCACCTATCGCTCGTAGCTTGTCTCACGTCGTCCCGGAGAGCTCCGTAGCCACGGCCTGCACCCGCCGGCGTGCTTGGGGCTTGTCTCCCGCTGTCGGTGGAATTTTACCGTTTTCTTTTTTTTTGTTTTTGTCTGTATTAATGTTGTATGTATTTTTTAAATTGTATAGATAGAATTAACATAGATATGTAAATAGAATATGACAACGTGAAAATAAAGAAATAACTTATTTTAAAAGAATTTTTGCTATAAAAAATTTACGTAGAATAATTATATATATACAGCGTTTCTCGGGAGAGGCTTGAGAAACTTCGGGAATAGAAAGTACTCATTATTAGAATAAAAAAATCCTTCACTCAAATGGAAGTTCGTATTTTTTTTTTTTTCATTGGGGAAATTTGGCAACTGTGCTGTTTAGGTCAATGGAGTGCAATGTGTCCAGCCCCATTTTTCTTTTATTATCATTGTTAATTGTTTGAAATTCACCTAGATTCAGTTCAATTCTAGCATGCAAGTTAGTCATTTTTTTTTTAATAAAGACGTCCGTCCACCAAATTTCGATGAAACGATTTTCACCAAAAAGTATTATAAAATGACCGAACGTTTCAGAGCTTTTCGTCTTCAATTATGGACCCCTTTCGAACCCTAAAGTTACGAAACCCTATTCTGAAACCCCTATAAAGAGAATATGCCTTAGGGCTTAGATTAATTACTGGCGAAAACACGATACGTGAAAGTTCACCCGACAGAAAAATCTTTAAATTAAAACCAATAACGAATTTCTTCATTTTGTACTAAAGCATAATTTTAGAAATAATACGTAATATAACAGGTTTTTCTTTGAAAATAATAATACATATCTATTTATAGGTATACACTATTATAACAAAACTATTATTTGTACCACTTACCGATGGAAGGATATATTTTCTGAATACCTTTCGCCTACATCACAATTACCACGCACGCACTCATTTGGTTGGCCCAGATCGATACAAATACATACACAATGCAATACGATTGTAAAATAATTTCTTTAAAAGCCAGCTACACAATTCTACACTGGTTTCTGACTCCAGAAAATGGATTCAGCGAAAAATTTGTGTCCGTGAACGAAATGTCACAATACAATGACAAAAGTCTAATTGCTCTTGTCACGATTTATATTTCTATGAAAAATATACTCTACAGCTAGACTAACTCTAATTAACTCTGTCTCATTCGCACCTGGGCAAATTCGCGTTTCATCTTTTTGGCCTTCTTGCTCTTAGGGCGTATTAAAACGCTTTTGTGCCGACCACGATTTACCGAGACGGTCTGTGGTCAGTTAATCAGTCAGTTATTCAGACTAGCGGGAATTATTCAGAATAATTGAAAAAAAAAAACAGAAATTAAAACGAACAAAATATCATACAAAAGTCTTAGCTGTAATGTCAAACGACCTTTGTCTTTCCGTAAGGATAGAAAAGACAAAAAACAGATGTTTCCGTAAGGACAAAAAAGACAAAAAACAGTGTGTGAAAAAGATGGCGGACGGCGGAAGTTTGTCGCGTGTCGTCGTTGTAATTAAAAATATATATTTTTGTGGTTCTCGCGGTGCGAGAACTTCTCAACAGACGTTAAAAGCTACAACAGAATTGGCTGTATACTCTAATGAGTTTTGCCTGTTTCGGGAGGAGACGAATTAATCTAAAAAAAAAAAAAAACAAAACACAAATACTATTGCTCCTTCAAGTTGGATTCGAACAAGTTTGTTTGCGTCGTAAAGTACCTTTATTTTTGAGATTCTCGCGATTCGAGAAGAAAACAAAAGACATTAGAAGCACAACAGAAAACACTGTATACTTTAATTAGTTTTGCCTGTTTCGAAAAGAAACGAATAAATATAAAAAAAAATGCTCCTTCAAGTATTATGCGCGGGGCGGATCCTGGCGTGTCGCCGCCGCAGCGGATCGTCAGTGTTCTCCCTCGCACTTGTATAGTGTATTCGCGTGGCGGGTCGCCCGCTGCGGCGACGACACGCCGAGATCCGTCCCGCATATTATATCTAGTCCTACCATATTTAGGCTGTGCTCATTCTCATTAATTGAGAATGAGCAGCTATGAGAATCATTCTCTTCTTCTTTATTTAAACGTAGTAATATGGAAGTTGGCGGCTGCGCGCTTGTGGTTGGCGCGCCGCTAATCAACATTATTTTTCCGTTTTTCGCGATTAAAGAACCAATACTCTTTGGAAAAGAATTTAGAACAGACGAGAAATACAATTGAAGAGGCTGTATGGTTGATAAATCACCTTTGCATATCCCGAAAAGGGACAAACTTAACAACAAGTCACACAACGTACGAGTACGACGCAATGGCGCGAAATACGGACGTGAGATACCTATAGTCGTGCTTAAGAGCAAAAATATTTAAATAACGTTTTCATCCGCGCGGATGACCCAAAACAATACAAAACAATAGATAAGTTTAAGTTAGGAACTGAAAGGGTTAATTCTAAAGGGCAGTGTGCGAATGTAATACGTTATTATTGTTTCAGCTTGCGCGTTTGGTACTTCAGTCATCTTACATTGCATGAAGCGGCTCATCGCCTTTTTTTCAATTTCTTGTTAAATGATGCAGAAATGGTCCTCGTACGCAGTTGTACAAGATGAAATTTACCAGGGAATATCAAGATAGAGACTAGAATCGAAATCACGGTCAGAACTTAAACGGGCTCATTGCCCATCAAAACAAAACAAAAGAGTTAATTTCATCGTTATCTTAGTCAAAAACGGGCCCATTTGAGGTGTTCTTGAAGAAATCCCATTGATTGATTTTTTTTATGGAAACTGACACGGTTGGCTACATCACATCACCTACAAAATCCGTGATGTCAGCCCATAACACCGGGTGAACTTGGTGCTAGGTCAGTGCTTCCCTTCGGTCGTGCCGGCTACACTGAACTGGACGGAAAACACAAACTATTTACATAGCCGTTTCGACCGACCTTTCATTCAGTGCGGTGGTACCAACCCGGGCGGGCTAAACCCTACCACCTAGTAATATAAGAAGGGAGTTATATTCCTTAGTCGCCTTTTACGACGTACACGGGGAGAGATGCAGTGGGGCTCTTTTAAAGTACCGGCCCCACACGGTACAAATATGCCATACAAAAAGAGAAAACATATTTGACACAGTGACAAGCATGTCACATTCGTTTTGTGCTAGGCAGTATGGCCGTAGCCTTCTCCGAAAAATTTAAAGATATACAAAGCTTTAGGTACCTCTTGGCTTCCCAAATTCCATGCCATTTTCGCCGCGCGAAAAATTTCGAAATTTGGCGCGCGCGCGGGCATGTAAACTCAAATATTTCGTAATATTTTTTTATATTGTTTTTATGAATAGCGCGACATGTGGCATCGATTCACCTACAAGTAGGTGTCTAACGATGTCCATGGACATTATGTGATGCACGGGGATTACGAATGCCATGCCGGCCTGACAGGAGCCTTTTTATTTTACGCCCCATTTGAAAAACCCCAGGCTGTACTTGGAAGGAAAGAGAGGGAGTGCGTCCCACATTTTCCCGTTTCTGTGAATAAAATACCTACAGAACCGGTTGGTGTGCATCCGTCGTAGGTCGATTGAATAGGGGTGCATGCCCTACCCAGTACGCGTAGTGCGCAGGTGGAATGGGGACGGCGGAATCGCGTTAAAAAGCTCCTCCGAACACTCCCCATGAAATATACGATCGTATTGTTGTACTCGTAACTCACAGTTGACATCTGACTGGACGACGACGCTTGTTACCTAAAGATAATAAATTGAATTGAATTGAATTGAATTGAATCTCACCATAAGGGATCCGTCTATTTGCGGGCTATTTTTGGGACATCTGTTGATTACAATGTCTCAGCAGTCAGTGAGGTTTTCCAAAGGCTATATAGGATGTTCGGCACATCGACCGACAAATTTTTTTTGTAGGTAAGTGGGGTCATGTGCAACGTTTGACCAATGATATAATGCGCCACCCTTATTACGATAATGCAACCGGTCCGCCGGACCGGTCCGTAGCTCCAAATGTGACAGTTCGGCGACTGTTTTATGCGATTTTGGAATGCAACCAGTCCGTGCAACGGGTATTGCGGTATCAGTCCGCAGATGTGTCATACATTTTACTGCATATTGGTATTACGATCGCATTTGCAGTCGCACAACTGTCAAACTTGCGACCGACCGCAGCCCGCGAGCTGTCATCCGTGATGCTCCTCCTGAGCAGCATCATAGCACCATTCACGGCTAACGAGCGACGATCTTTTCTGTGTTTTTGGTGGTGACATCGTATAGGTTTATTTATAGTGGGTGAAATAAGTAACGTATGTTTATTTATAGTGTTTGAATTATGTTGTTGTAGTAAATTTTGTATTTTAATAGTATTTATTAAATGTATATATGTAATTTTAACTTGGTCTTGAATTTATATCACATATATTACAAAATCTCTCTCTCTCTCTCTCTCTCTCTCTCTCTCTCTCTCTCTCTCTCTCTCTCTCTCGCTTATTATTGGTACGCGAGACACTTGGCGCCGTCAGCATGGATTGTTGAGCCGACGACGCCCCTACTTATCATCAATATATAGAATTATCTATATTGTAATAGGAATAACAAAAAAAATCGAAGTTTTAGTTGATAAAACATTTCGGTCTTCTGCGTCATAGAAATTATAATACAAGTGACTACATAAATTGTACAATAATATACGGTGTTTGTACAATAATATAAGGTTATTCTGTATGTTAAGCTAAATAACTTTTGTAACAGAAATGTTTTTTTCGAGACAATATATTTTTAATATCAGACATAACTTTGTAGCATACCACACTCACGATTACAACCCACAACCTCCTGCATTGAATTCAAGCACACAATAATATGACTGAGATAGCATGAAAGCGGCCGCCATCATATCTTTATGTGTATATATCAGTATGTATACATACACCGCCCGACAGACCGCCGCGCCGTGCAGGCAGAAACGCCTTTCCTAAGCAATCCGTAACACAATAAATAATTCGTTCAATCGCTTGCATTAATTATCATTGCTTTGTGTTCCTATATTTGGCATGTTAAAAGTAACATACGTTATTTATTATTGATTTTAATATATACTTTTCCCATTCGTAGTAACATTTTACAAGTTTCTTTCAATATTTGGCACCTTACCTGAACCAACAACCAACCTTTGATGTCGGTCCGCGGGACCGGTCGCATTATCGTAATACCAATTTTGTCCGTCGCAGTCGCAACATCAACACCAGTCGCAACATCAGCACCATTATCGTAATAAGGGTGCGGATCTCGGCGTGTCGTCGCCACGCGAATACACTATACAGGTACGGTGCGGGTGCGAGGGAGAACAATGACGAACCGCTACGGCGGCGACACGCCGAGACACCCTTATTACGATAATGGTGCTGATGTTGTGACTGGTGTTGATGTTGCGACTGCGACGGACAAAATTCTCGGCGTGTCGCCGCCGTAGCGGTTCGTCATTGTTCTCCCTCGCACCCGCACCGTACCTGTATAGTGTATTCGCGTGGCGACGACACGCCGAGATCCGCACCCTTATTACGATAATGGTGCTGATGTTGCGACTGGTGTTGATGTTGCGACTGCGACGGACAAAATTGGTATTACGATAATGCGACCGGTCCCGCGGACCGACATCAAAGGTTGGTTGTTGGTTCAGGTAAGGTGCCAAATATTGAAAGAAACTTGTAAAATGTTACTACGAATGGGAAAAGTATATATTAAAATCAATAATAAATAACGTATGTTACTTTTAACATGCCAAATATAGGAACATAAAGCAATGATAATTAATACAAGCGATTGAACAAATTATTTATTGTGTTACGGATTGCTTAGGAAAGGCGTTTCTGCCTGCACGGCGCGGCGCGGCGCGGCGGTCTGTCGGGCGGTGTATGTATACATACTGATATATTATACACATAAAGATATGATGGCGGCCGCTTTCATGCTATCTCGGTCTCCCTCAAATTGTGTGCTTGAATAGCCTAGCAGGCAGAAGAGCCGCCCTCAATAATCAATGCAGGAGGTTTCTAATCCTGATTGTGGAATGCTACAATGTTATTTCTGATATTAAAAATATTTTGTCTCGAAAAAAACATTTCTGTTACAAAAGTTATTTAGCTTCACATACAGAATAACCTCCTGATGGCAGTTAAAAATATAGCGTGGGCATTTGCAACACCGTATATATTGTACAATTATGTAAAGTCACTTGTATTATAATTTCGAAATGACGCAGAAGACCAAAATGTTTTAACAACTAAAACTTCTAAATTTTTTGTTATTCCTATTACAATATAGATACTATAGAGATTGTGTATATAGATGATAAATATGGGCGTCGTCGGCTCAACAATCCATGCTGACGGCGCCAAGTGTCCCAAGAATTAAAAAAAAAATGACCAAGTTAAAATTTTTAATTAATTTAAAAAACAAAGAGAGAGAGAGAGAGAGAGAGAGAGAGAGAGAGAGAGAGAGAGAGAGAGAGAGAGAGAGAGAGAGAGAGAGAGAGAGAGAGAGAGAGAGAGAGAGAGAGAGAGAGAGAGAGAGAGAGAGAGAGAGAGAGAGAGAGAGAGAGAGGGAGGGAGGGAGGGAGGGAGGGAGGGAGGGAGGGAGGGAGGGAGGGAGGGAGGGAGGGAGGAGAGAGAGAGGGAGGGAGGGAGGGAGGGAGGGAGGGAGAGAGAGAGAGAGAGAGAGAGAGAGAGAGAGATAGGTTTTCTTTATTATTCCTATTTATATATTCTATAATATATATGATATAAATTCAAGACCAAGTTAAAATTATATATATTTAAGAAATACTATTAAAATACTAAATTTACTAAAAAAACATAATTCAAACACTATGAATGAACATACGTTACTTATTTTAGCGACTATAAATATACCTATACGATGTCACCACCAAAAACAAAGAAAAGATCGTCGCTCGTTAGCCGTGAATGGTGCTATGATGCTGCTCAGGAGGAGCATCACGGATGACAGCTCGCGGGCTGCGGTCGGTCGCAAGTTTGACAGTTGTGCGACTGCAAATGCGATCGTAATATCAATATGCCGTAAAATGTATGGCACATCTGCGGACTGATACCGCAATACCCGTTGCACGGACTGGTTGCATTCCAAAATCGCATAAAACAGTCGCCGAACTGTCAGATTTGGAGCTACGGACCGGTCCGGCGGACCGGTTGCATTATCGTAATAAGGGTGCCGTCCCGCGCATTATACCTTTTGTCTGATGTCACGTGGTATCGAGATACGATTTGTTTTCTTGATTTTTGAAAATTACCAAAATCCCAGCTTTAAACCCGTGTAACTTTTTTGTTTATGATTGCATAAGCACAAAATAAAATTTATTGAATTTTACGATGTATCCTTGTTCTATAAAAAATATTATTTGATAAAGTTAATACCATGAAAAGGACTATGACCTCCCAAAGTACCGAGGACTAGTAAAAATATGGAAGAATCATAATTTCTTAATTCATTTAAGAAAAAACTGACAGCAATTGATAGCTTCATTTTCTTTTAAAAAGTTCGCTAGTTTACGCCCTTTCCAACGGTATACAAATAATCACTATGTGTTCAAAATTACGGACAGAGACAGAACTGCAGGTCTATTCTTGTAAATTCTGACAGCGGAATCAGCGCTGACGTGGCGCTGAGAGCCGCTTTGGTAAGTGGCTCTCAGCGCCACAACAGCGCTGATTCCGTTGTCAGAATTTACAAAAATAGACCTGCAGAACGACAACACGGGCACCTACAAAAAAATTTTGTCGGTCCATGTGCCGAACATCTTATAGACAGGGTGTTTGATGACTATAGGTCATAAAGCAAACCAGGTACTCCTGAGCCTATTTGGAGCAAAAAAGTTAGATGACATTTTGCTCTACGGTGACTTTTTTTTTCATACAAAACTAAATAAAATGATTTAGTTTTGTATGGAAAAAAAAGTTCACCGTAGAGCAAAATTTCATATAACTTTTTGCTCCAAATAGGCTCAGGAGTACCTGGTTTGCTATATGTGTGACCCATAGTCATCAAACAGCCTGTGTAGATAGATAGACTACACACACATATAATTTATGGTCAGTTTGGGAAGGAGCATATGAACTGCGGCAAAAAACAAACTGCCTAATTCAAAGAATTATACAAAGGTAGTGGGCGGGGCAAGGCGCGTATTTACCGCAACAAGACATTCACAACCGCCGCGCCGCATGCGACCGGGATTCGTACATAGGCATTGACTTTACATAGGACGAATAAAACTGGTAATACACACAATAACACCCAATGTTTCATTTATTTGGAACATTTCAATGCAATCAAAGGTACATCACAATATACAGGCACGTACATACACTCTGCGGTCACATCGATAAATTAACACAAACTAAATCTTGACAGATTACATGAAAAATTTTAATATACTTTAATGACCTATGTAATATTTCAATCACAACTTATATCTGTAGTATTATAAATTGTTTTATTAGGTTTGTTGTTTTAGACCTACTAATAGGTTATTTTGGTACCTATGCATACCTAGATAGGCTCTAGCGTACCTAAGGTATATAGTGAATCGACGACTAGTTAGGTATATAAAATAAATAATCTTCATCCAATCCTTTTTTTTCGTCATCGGCATCGCAGTGCCGCCGCGCGCCGTCCGGTCGTATTTGCTCCTCGCGCGCAGGGTCCTTTCGGGAAAAGAGCAAGCGTACGACGTGTGATGTTACAATGTTTGGAGCTCTGTTCTACTCCACAGATAACTTTCGACATAATTTTCGTGCTATGTAATATATACGCTCGTTTTTTTTTTATTTCCATATACATGGTGTCCCAAAACTCAACGTCAAGCGGGAACCAGGGAGTAGGCCAGTTTATCCCAGGGAAAAATAAGAAAAAAAATCGGAGTCATTTGTTTTTTATGAGATGAACATTTTTTGAGAAACGTTGAAAATTTACATTTTTAGGTATACTACGACAACAAATTTGCAAATATAATTGTTAAAAATAAATTATTGGTAGCCTAAATAACTCTGCTATTGATCAGTATCCCAAACAAAACCAGAATGCCTGTAGTTTTACCAAAATAAATATTCAGTAAAATTTTTTTCTAAAAAAATAAATGACTCCGATTTTTTTTTCTTATTCTTCCCTGGGTAGTTACCGCTTGACGTTGAGTTTTGGGACATGGTGTATGTATCGGCCATCAAAATTTCTATACATATATTTTTGGTGGTGCCGATAACAACGGGAAAAATGTTACATGTTGTGTTCCACAGTCTTTCCATTTAAATTTTGAGGGCATAGTACTTTGATAATTAGGGTTCCGTATCCAGTACAGGACCCTATTACTAAGCCTACGCCGTCTGTCTGTCTGTCTGTCTGTCCGAGGGCTGTATCTATTGAATCATAATAGGTAGCCCGTTGAAATTTTCACAGAATATGTGTTATATATTATGGCCGATATGACAACAAATAATAAAAAAATAAGAAAAAGTAAAAAATTTACGGGGGTTCCCATAGAAGAAACGAAAAAGTGTATGCGCTCCATCTACCGAAAAGAGTATGAAGCATTTTAACTAATCATGAATTTTAACTAATATGAAGCATTTCATAAGTACGCCATAGATGGCGTGAGCGGCACATGCCGATACGGAACCCTCGGTGAGCGAGTTCGACTCGTACTTGGCCGGTTTTTCTTCTTCTTTTGTCATTCATTTATGTTGTAGTCTGAAGGCACTATCACCCACATCAATGATTTTATGCGAAAAATTCACATTTCACCTTCAGGAGGATCTAATTTGTTTTTAATTTCTGCGTTTTCATTTTATGCGAATGATTTATAAGTAGCTACGTTACGTTTTAAATTAGTCTTTATTGTCATTCCATATAGACCCGCGTAGCTAGACTGGTATAAATAATATCTGTCCGTCAGTCTTAGGACTTTTAATTAATAAATGATAGATATAAATATTCAAACCGAACGAATATAATGCCATTCGACCCCCATCAGTAGTTATAATAACACGGTTTTTAAGCATCGACGAAAGTTAACAATTAATTTTAAACGAATCACCGCGCACTTAGGTACTAAATATTTTAAACATATTATCAAATTAAAACTATGTAGGTACCTAACATCTTTTTCTTTTATTTTACTATCCGCATCATTGCTGTTTCAATAGGTACCTACCTGTATGGTGTATTTGTTTTATGTTTTATTAATTAACAGGAAAGTAGTAAGTATATTAACGTAAAGAAATTGATTAATATTTACTCACGATTTATGTCTTAATAAAGTAGGTAGGTACATTGGTTAGTAGGTACTTGTGAGTATGTTAATACTACAATATTAAGGCTTCGGTGCGCCCGCACTCCTAAAAGTGCTCTTAATGTTAATATTACACTTATATAATCTAACACGTTACGACAGAAAAGTAAAAACATCATGAACCTGCACATCATTAATATTAAGTACAAGACGTATGATGCCAACATTAAGTTTAGGAAAAATTTTAAATATGTAACTACATACATAAACATATAATATAGGCGTGCTAGTTACGGTAGAAATCGTTAATTCGATTTAAATATAGTATCAGATAAGAAGACTCTCGATTTTTTTATTTTTATTTTATGCCTACAAAGAATTTATTGCAATCGTTTAAATCAGCCCCATTTGATCTTTACTTTTCAGGGCCCGCGTCTCAGGGATAGAGAAAGTTAAACAAATCCCAACACATATTGATAATCTGTATTTTAATTTGAAAATTATATGTCGGTATGTATATACACCGTGGTCCAAAATAACGTTGAGAAAATTTAAAAGATCATATTTCAAAAATGGAATGCGTTGCATTCCATTTTATTTTTGTCTATGGTTTTTTCATTCGTTGGCGATATTTTAATATTGTTTGTTGGCTAAAAAGTGTTAAAATATATTTATTACGCTATGTCAGAGCAGCGTGGAGCCATAATTTCATTGTATGAACGTGGAAAGCGGCAGTGTGAGATAGTGAACATTCTTGGTGTTAGTCGTCAGCTAGTTTCTTTGGCAATTAAACGCTATGTTGAGCTCGCAACATCGGAGACCGTCCTGGGAGAGGACGTAAGCGCACTGTTCGAACTTCTAGGAACCAACACATTATCAAACAAAGATTAGTCCGGAATCCACAGACAAAGGTGAGAAAAATGTCGCGAGACATGGGGATAAGTCGCTCCACCGTGCAGCGTATAGTGAAATATGATCTCCATTTGGTACCATACAAACTCAGAAAAGCGCAATTGCTTACAGAGAAAGACAAACAAGTTCGCCTTGAGAGATGTCGTTTGCTTAAACAACGCTCCGCTGCTTCGAATTGGAAAAATATCGTATTCTCTGACGAAATTTTTTTTTCGATAGAACAAGCCCATAATCACCGAAATGACAGGATCTGGTCTTCCACTCGTCCTGGAGCTGCTGCAGTTATTCCACGTCGCCAAAACGCGAAAACAGTAATGGTTTGGGGTGCAATTTGCGCCACTGGCAAAACTCCCCTCGTTTTTGTAGAAAAAGGTATCAAAATTAACCAAGAAAATTATCGACGAGACATCCTTGAATCTGTGGTTCTTCCTTGGAGTCAACAGCACTTTGGTAACCATCCATGGATATTCCAACAAGACTCTGCTCCAGCTCACAGGGCCTTAAGTGTTCAACAGTGGTGCAAAAGCAATTTCCCTGATTTCATCAGCTCAAAAGAATAGCCACCCTACTCGCCTGATCTGAATCCCATGGATTACAGTTTATGGTCAATGTTAGAGGCAAGGACGTGTACTACACCTCATAGAACTGTTGATGACCTGAAGGCTTCTCTTACACGCGAGTGGGACAAAATATCTGTTGATGAGGTGCGGAAAATTGTGGAAAATTTTACCAAGCGTTTGACTCTTTGTATTCGCGCTAAAGGAGGTTATTTTGAAGACAAATAGGAATTCTTGTATAAAATAAGTTATATTTTTATAATTTATAAATTAATTTAATTCAAGTTTAAAGGTAATAAAATTATTTCAAAAATCACTTGTCAACGTTATTTTGGGCCACCCTGTAATTATGTACCGTAAATGTATTATAAGTAATAATGTATTTTTATAGCTTCTTCACTATGGCAGTCGATTTATTTTAAATTATTATAAATCACATACATACCACACGCTGTCGGGGTGGTATGTATGTACCAATCGCTCAATCGGGGTGAGCAGAGTGATCGGCGTTTTGCTGCAAGGTGTCTTGTAAATTACAGCACAACACCGACCCCACGTTTAGCAAAGTATTCGGCCAAAATAACTATCAGGCAGCCAGTAGGAACGAAGACCCAACTGCTGCTCGATATAATAGATACATAAATCACACGTTCTAAAAAATAAAACAAAACAATTCACATGTGTATACAGTATAAACACGCAGTAAATAAAATACAAAATATTGTGTAAGTACCTAAAATAATGTGAGCGTTTATACTTTATACTTTCTCTTCACCTTCCTGTAAACTTCACATAACGCGTCCCACTCAAAACATTTATTGAATTTTTTGCTAAAATTGTGTAGTTGCTTTGTACTTTCCATTTTCCGCAGAACTTACAACTATAATTCGAGGATTAGGACGACATTAGACACGCACCCGAATTGCTTAAACATAAATTTATTAAAGTGTACTTAAACGATCATAGTTCCCACCTGAACGAAATTGATCAATATAAGCATGAAAAACATTCTGGTGAATAAAAAATGCCAAATTTTATATACTAATTAGCCATAAAAAGTTTTGAAAACCAAAATAAGCTCGTATCACCTTTAGAACCTTGTCAAAATTGCTAATATCGGTCGGTGAATTATTAATAATGACAAGGTTCTAATTAAATTATCATCCCATTTCAAGTATTGAACGACGGAACGTTGTGGTTTTCACATTTATTTCTATTCTTTACTTCATAAATTCGATCACGATACCCAATGTTGTGATTTTGATCGTGTCAGTCATTGAGTCAGTGATCGATTATTGTTTTTTTGGATTCAAATATATTTGGAAGTACAAAACATTGAAACAGGATTTGTTGTAGCTCGTACACCCCTACACAAAAATAATTCCATTGATTTAATCCATAAAATGCAAAGTTACGTGGGTCGAATAAAGGCCAGTAAAGGATATTGGGGTAGTGCCGATGGCCGTGGCATTCGAACTCAGCGAAGATAACTTTTCTCAGGTGTATTTAAACGCCAATCAAAGTCGTTCAGAAGTACACAGGATGGAGGAGTGTATTGGTTCCAGTGGCCCTCTGCGGTTCGCCCCTGCCCCGTACCCTTCTGAGAGTCAATATGAAACGGGCATGAAATGCGCGCTCCGAACGCTATGAACCCACAAGATAATGAATGACAATCATGATCATCATCATCATCATCAGCCTGCATCGGTCCACTGCTGGACATAGGCCTCTCCCAAGGCACGCCACCACACGCGGTCTTCCGCTCTTCTCATCCATGAATCACAATGGTGGGTCATGGGCATGGAGCTACGACTCCGGCCGCCGCGCGCGTGGCTTGGTACCTCCATGGTCATGGGTCAAATTAGTGACGAGTCACACACCCCGCTATCCGGTCTTCGTCGTTGGTTGCAGTACCCATTATTAAATCAAGTCTAGTTTTAGGTAAATTGAACAATTAATAAAAAAAAACAAAGACAAGCTAACGAATTGTCGGTCTAACTAAGCAGTCGTCTTCGTACAAAATCTAATTTATCAAATAGGTATTAGATAACTAAGTAGGTAATTGTATAATATTAAATAAACTCGCTTAAGAATATTGGATCTCGCCCCGACCCACCCGCACTGATGCGTAATTAATTGTTCATTGTTATAATTTGTATCCGTGTATATTTTAAATGCTTAAGCAATTCGAGTTCCGCCCGCTCAACTTGCTGGAAGTTAGTCGACTAAGATCTCGAAGTGCACGGAGCCGCGGCGGTAGTAGCGGTCATACTGGATGTTGTGAGCCCAAGCGCGGCACTCCACGTTGACAACCATACCCGCTGCAACCAATTTGCATTACTCACCTATTGCGATAAACACTTGCTTAGCATGCACTTACTATCCTACGATCCAGAATACCCAAACCACACCTGAAATCTGATATGATTAGCAGTCTGTCGGAACAACATTCCATCCTTATGCTTCCTATGTGTGCTTGGTTACAGTCTGTAGGGGAAAAATAACTATTTACAAAGCCGTTTAGACTGGTGCGTTTAGTTGGTACCTACCTACCTACCGAGTACAGACAGTGCGGGCTTCACCCTGCCACCTAGTACCTAAGGTAAGGGAAGATACCTAGAGACCAGGAAGAACACCAACATGTTGGAAGGCAGAAGATAACTTGAAGTGAACTCACGTCTCGGATGCTCGAAGTGTATGGCGACGTAGGGGCTGAGGTAGCCCGGCTGGCTGGTGTAGGGGAAGTAGTAGGCGGGGAAGCCGCGGTCTGGGTAGTACTGTATGGGTCCGATGTTCTCCTGATCCAGAGAATTCTCACCAGCGCAGCTCACCCACACCTTGTTCGCTTCGTGGATGCTCCTTTTTTGGCTCTGTGTGGCAATATTTCTTCTAAGTCAAGCATACGAATGTGCGATTAATGAACAAATTGCTAGCCTCTAAGAGCGCTAATATCTGGCTATTAAAAGAAGTACCTAAGAAGCGATTAAGCATATGAGGATCAGAATTTAAGTGTACCGTATTAGGTACTTTTCTATTATGAAGTAGGTTTTACAGCCTAATGAGCAATTCACCTCTCCTTAGAAACTTAAAATTGCACTAGTGTGTGTGAGACTTTTTAGAATCAGATAATGTGAGTAGCTGAAGTTTAGTAGCGGAGATTATAAAGCTAGCATGATGTATTGATATTCTCGTAGTAATACTGAAGGGGACAACCGCTCCTGACCTGTTATCTATTTTATGTTGAGTTTTGTGCATAACTACCTATTTCAGATTTTCTTGCTCTACCATTTTAAATATCACGTGAACTCTAATTTTAATTATTTGTATATTTTACATACTACTCAAGCTTTAAACAACAACCAAATACATACGATGTGTCTCTTGAGGTCGTCAGGCATTTCGGCTGGTAGATTATAGGTGGTGTTATATGGCTCGGGAACCCACCAATAATTCTGTAGGCATACAATGACATTTTTTTAGACACTAAGTTCGACCAAAAATTAATTCGCAATAAGTTTGCTAATAACTAACTAACTAAAAATAACATTGGTCCTTCGAACCGGATGTAAGAAAAAAAGTTATGCTTCTAGTCTGGGTTAGTATATCTATTTGTATGTTATGTAGTATCTGAAAAAAATATGTACGGCATAAAAATAATGAGAATGTTGGTTTAACCTTCTTTCGAAATTATTTAAGAAGAATATTAAGATTGCAATGCAACCGCAATTAACATTAACGAAAACATTGCTTTAACAGTTAAATTATTGCCTGAACGGTGACCTTATTCAGAAGTCGCTTAGCACCGGTAGAACCTTACCGCACTCACTGCGATCGCCTTGCTACAGCTGCACAATCGTACTCAACCACTAACTAGTGAGGGGACAAGGTAGCGACGCCTGCACCTGTGAGAGTTGTAGGAAGACACAAGGCGTGCCTCGCAGGTAGCCGTACTGGTCTCTGGGCGAGCAGGGTCCGTCCTTCATGATCTTGACGTCGCACACATACTCTCCGCGGAGCTCGTGCGCACGCGCCGAGCAGTTCACACGGAAACGCGCGTCAGCGTGGCTGCCTTGGTAGTCTAGGGTCAACAGAATGATTGCGATGAATTTAACAGAACATACGTACAATGTTAATCTAATTTAATACGTTTAGGAAAGTGGAACTTTTATACCACTACCACGAACCGTATTAATGGGGCATGGACTTGTGACTAGGATATCGTGGTATCCTCCTCCTCCATGCGATGGGGGCATTGAACAATAAATGTGTTAAGGTTAGGATCGATGGCCTCATACACTATAATAATCATAATTGACGGTGTGACACCTGAACAGGAAAGTCTTGTTTCTGCAGAATGGTAGTGGAACCGAATTCAAAGCAGTAGTTCTATAAACAGTTCCAAAACATGCAAATATACATACATATTAAAATCCCATCACTCCCCTGTGAGTTAAGTCTAAATCCAAATACAAATGTTTATTTGTGCAAAAACAAGAAAGAAATTTCCGAAAATACAGTCACAGAAAGTAAGTAGAATCCCACCAAAAACATGAAATATAAAAAGATGCCAAGTCTCGCACGCAACCTTTCCACCGTAAAAAGTTGTAAGATCCCATGCAGAGTCAAGTCTTTTCATATCATTGAAGCTCGAATTCAACAATGTTGCCATAAATTTTATTTTCTTCTTAATAATAATCAATATTTAGTTACTCCTCTTATATTTAACATCTTCATTTCTATAAAAAACTCCTTGACTTGGCAATCGGACAGCACAAAGAGATCGCTTCGTAAAGATTCCTTTTCAGTTTACAACAAACTGGTATTAGGTCCGTTCATATTATTGTTATAATATTTTAGCTGTCCGTTTGCCAAGTCAAGGTGTTTTTTTTATAGAAATGAAGATGTCAAATATAAGAGGAGTTTTGAAAATATAAGAGATATTTCAGTTTTTCCTTTCGTTGTGGAATAAACATTATCTGAATCCAAAATTTCAAGTTTGTAGGTCTGCTGGAAGTACCTTAGATTTTTGATGATGGGTGAATTTTCATAGACTTTGTATGGAGGAAAGGTAAGTTTACCCAACAAAAAAAAAGGGGGGGGGGGGGGCCTCAATTTAAGGATGTTTCAGTTTTTCCTTTCATTGTGGGATAAACATTATCTGAATCCAAAATTTCAAGTTTGTAGGTCTGCTGGAAGTACCTTAGATTTTTGATGATCGGTGAGTGAGTCAGTAAAAACCGGAACTTTGACTGGCGATATCTCGCAAACTATAATAGGTACAAATATATAATTTGGGGGTATAGCTAGGTTTGGTAAGTACTCTTGTTAACTAAAATTGGTGTTTATCTCTATCCACAACAAAGATACAGGGAGGCCAAAAGTACCCTGAGTTGCTTCGAGAAAAGGATGGTATACGGCCGTGTTTGCTCGACTTGGCGGGGGCACTGCCGTGCCCCCAGACTAGGTATTAAATTATTGGAAATGTGATGCAGCTACTACTATAATATTTATAAAAATTTACTACCAATCAGGTATCCAGAATATTCTGGTATTGTCAGAAATAGGCTCTATAAAGAACCTACACAAAATTTGCAAGTATCACATAATGTTCTATTGTCAAATTAAAAAAATTTCTGAGTACGGAACAAAAGTTTAGACAGGAGATTTGTTCCTTGTTAGTTTAGTTAGTCTGGTATGGGAGGATATTGGATCAGTCGTTGGTCACGAATCATATATACGTAATAGTGACTCGGAAAAAAGGGGTGAAGGTTACGTCGGAGTTCTGAAATGCAATAAAATAAGTTAAAGATGCCTGACAATCGTTCCCACAGAGATGAATTTACAAATGATTCAAGTATTGGTTACCATTGAAGAACTCGTCGAGCTTAGCCACCCAGTTACGTATGTTGCCCGGGTCGCCTCGCCGCAAGTGGATCAGCGTATTGTCGTAGTTGTAATTGTCGAACTTCGGCCAGTAATCCAGAACTGAATATAGACAAAACATTTTGTTCCACTAACGTGTTTCAACTCCTCGTAAAAATATGATCAAATGCATGCAGATGTTTTTCCTCATTTATCTTCCAAAGCATACACAAATTGAACCAAAATATATTTATTGTTTATAAATTTTTGTATTTTCTTAATTTCGTAGAGAATTATTGCTGCGCGAAGTGAGCGATGTTGAAGTGGTGGACCCACTGGCAAGAGCTATATTAATAATTTATCTGCAAAAGCTATAATAACATTTAGGTAGGTATATATTAGCATACATACCGACGTATCTTCTCGGAAGCCATATAGCGAGGCATACTCCCAGCAATATCACTGTAAGTAAACGGAACACTTTAGTGGAAAACTGAAGGAAAACCAACATGTATTTGCAGTACAAGTACCTACATACATACAACGGATAAACGCTCAATTCCATCCTACTCGTATTTTGGTTCTATCTCTAGTGAAGTGGGGCTACGGTCAATTTAAATTACCCGTGGGTGGACCCGTCAGCGAGCGGTTCAAAGTACTGGGTCCACGGGTAAACGCCCAAATAAAGTTCTTTTTATTGTCTACTTTATACAGGGTGTCCGAAAACTCAACGTCAACCGTCAAGCGGGAACCAGGGAGAAGGCCAGTTTATGAGTACCCAGGGAAAAATAAGAAAAAAAATCAGAGTAATTTGTTTTTTTATGATATGAGCATTTTTTGAGAAACGTTGAAAATTGGCATTTTTTGGTACTACGACTGCAAATTTGCAAATATAATTGTTAAAAAAATTATTGGTAGCCTAAATAACTCTGCTTTAGATCAGTATCCCAGATTTTTTTATTATTTTTTTTAATTTCTTTTTATTGCATCCGAACTGGGTGGCTCTGCCCGAGGTCGAAGCCTCAGGCGCAGCCAATGAATGCCTGTAGTTTTACCAAATAAATATTCAGTTAAATTTTTTTCTATAAAAATAAATGACTCCGATTTTTTTTTCTTATGTTTCCCTTGGTTGGGTATTCATAAACTGGCCTACTCCCTGGTTCTCGCTTGACGTTGAGTTTTAGGACACGGTGTATATAGTTCCATGTGTTTATTGATATGCATGGAAATAAATACCCAGAAACGCGATTGCCGCACATTACACACATTTTACTTTGTTGCCGCGGTGCGGTGGTCGGCATATACTCCATTTGCATGAGACAACACGTGGAACAATGTAGATAATACGTGAATAAACAAGTGGAACAATGTAGATAATACGTGAATAAACAAGTGGAGCAATGTAGATAATACGTGAATAAACAAGTGGAAAAATGTAGATAATACGCGAATAAACAAGTGGAACAATGTAGATAATACGTGAATAAACAAGTGGAACAATGTAGATAATACGTGAACAAACAAGTGGAATATTTGTAATTTAGTTTTTGTGCTCTTTTCTTTCCTCAACAAGTCGATGCCGCATCTAGTATTTAATCCTATTACTTTAAGTGATATATATTAAATCGATTTCTCGCAAACGGCTCTGACGATTTGGATGAAATTTTGTATCTAAGTAGATCATGTATTTTTTTTTCAAGTTTAGCTAGATAGGACGCCGAGCGAAGCACGGTCGTCCAAGTACTTGCATTAGGTATACGAGTTAGTAACGGCACGAGTGAGTTTTACGTGAGCTAGCCGACTAGCAAGCTAAATGTTTCTTGCCATTCTTCTTGCTGCTTCTCCTTCTTCTTGCCCTTGACAGTTTGTTGTAACGGCCACTACATTAAATTTAGGAAATGATTATTGGAATCAATAGTAACAAAAAAGTTAGAAAACTTTTTTCTGAATTCCCTTTAAATTTACAGTTTTCATACAAACTAATTGATTTATTTAGTGTAAAAGGATCTAATGTTTCGCACGAACGTGGGAATGAAAGGCGCGGTGAGTGAGCGAGCAGGAACGAGTACGCGGAGAGAGGAGATGCGCGGAGGCGGCGGCACGGCGTGGGTTTTTCGACCCTGACCGTCAGCACTTCAGCTCAGCCCCCCCCCCCCCCCCCCCCCCCCCCCCGCTTCTGATTACACTTGACGAAAACATAAATTTCTAACATTTATATCTACAAAACTAGAAACTTAAAAAAAACTTCATTTACTTTTTTGTCTCGGAAACATATGAGGATTTCGCTGGTGAAATTAATGTACTGGCTAAGTACGATTGTAAATTCTTTTTTTATTTTAATAAGGACAGTCGAATCTACGTTCCCTGTCTTTTTATTTTTTGAATATCTATAGTGATCGATCATTCAATAAAGCTTAATGAACTTCATGGCAGCAAAAAAATTATTAATTAATTTTTTTTCGGTCTAAATACAAATTTTTAGCTCCGGTGTTGTATATTTCATCTAATCTAAAACGACAAAAAAGGAAACGTAGATTCGACTGTCCGTAAGATAAGAAAAAATAAATTGTAAAATCGGGTAAGGTTTAGGGGGCTAGAAAACATAAATGCGGAAGACGATTTTGCATGGAGAAAGTTAACTTCCGTCTCGTCTTAGCAATACATACATATTACATTTGTCAGCATCGGTAGCTCAAGTCAGTAGTATAATCGATCGCCTGTCGTTCGTGATCATAAGTACACCTGGGCCCTGTCAGAACTTGGATGGGTGACCGTTCAAACGTTGGAGGCTGACCGTGGTTCGGATTCCACGTAAAACTGTAGGTCCCTCCCTTCCCCTCTTACCTTATTGATGGTAGCGTTTAACTAGCCCGCGTTGGTACCAGAGCACTTAATGAAACGTCGTCGTCCGTCGAAATAGCTACGTAAATAGTTCGAGTTTTTCATCGAGTTCAGTGTAGCCGCCACGACCAAAGAGAAGCACTGACATGACACCTAGTTCATCAAGGAGCATGCAAGACTGCCATTAAGGATAGTACCACTCGCATCAGTTTCCATAAAAATAATACATTATCCGGCAAATCCACGCGCTTTGCGTGTTGTAAGTATTCTAAAAAGTAGCCTCCGACGACGCAAACGGAGGTGTATTATAAATTTTTATCCTCATATTTTACAATACAAATATTATTTCTTCTTCTTAAGACAATAATTGTTAATGTGGTCTTCTTTGCTTCATTTGATCGCTATCGCTTTATCTTGCATATCTGTTGAAAGATAATAAAATGATCTGAATATCCGAGTGATTATTATTCTACTGGTTGACTAGACCTATCTTGATTCGGTTAATCGCTCATTCTCTTGTTGAGAGGTATTTCGCTCGGTCGGCCGTTTGAACACTTGTCAATGCGTACAATCGTAGATTCTATTAAGCTTTGCAACGCGCCTGCACAATCGATCACCAACAAGTACGAGCAGAGACAGGGTCGTAGTTGGAAATGTCCTAGTATGTACGAACGAGTTCCTCAGTTTTAGCGAAATGTACGAAAAATTTGTATGTATTCCATCAGAAGCTCGCGGCCGGAAGTAGGGCGGGCAGAATGGTCGGGCGCGGGGCGGCGCGGGGGAGGCGTGCGGACGATGACACCGAGCCTGTCGCCGCCCGCCCACGCGTCGCCCGCCCTCGGCCGTAACGACGCGAAGGGCGGGGCGCGGGCTCGCTACTTAATCAGCTTATGAAAGGACTGCGTAACTTTTTTTTTATTTATCATAGTTTGTCGATGTTTTTTATCTATTCAAAATTTACATATTGCACTTTGCTAGTATTTATTTAGTTTTAAATGAAAACATTGTTAGAACATGACCCAGGACAGAAATCATTTGCCAATAATTTTAAATCCATTTATAAACTCTACCCTGATGTTTTTCACTACTATTATTTATTAGCCATAGAGAATATATTGACGCCCCATATTCCAGCCCGGGATCTAATTCGACCACACCAATCAATCAATGAAAATTCTATAGTCTAGCTAGACCCTAGAATTTAATCGAATGTAATTAAAATGTCTTAATTTGGAGAATGGCGTCCTATCTGTCCGCCTTTTGAGTTCGCCTGTCGCCTGTGGGGCGGTGAGACTGAGCTTTAGTGTAAACACATTAATGACGTCACAGAATATTCACACAAAGGCTGAGCTGAGGGTAAAGAAGCCAGCAAAATATTCAAAAGAATAGAACTGTTATTGCCACATAGAATTTTACTTAATATGTATATGTTTGCATGCTCAGATTCGACAGAGCGCCGAGCCATCCGTGTTGTTGGAGACCCGTAACTTAAAGATGATCTAGAAGTCTCTGAGTCACACACGTGAGGTGAATTTGGCACCGTCGTCGATCCTCGGCACAGCCATCCAACGAAAGAAAACACAGTCATACAAACATAAATAAAAAAAAAAGTCCCAAATATACGTAATCTACAAATACATACAATTAGCACTCAGACAACTTATAATCTAGGGTGGTCCTTAGATGCGACATAGATGGACATATTGTATCTGTGAGCCTTTGTGTATACAATTTATAATTGGTTTGCCTGCAGACGAGTTAATGTCCTTCTATCCTTTTTAATTGTTTGAAAGTCAGGCAGTCACAGTTCACATACAAGGCTATCGATTTATCTTGATAAATTAGTAGATATGTTATTGAATATTATGAGTATTTCCAACTAAATATTGCTCTAAATTATTTAACCTTTTCCTAATACCTAAGCTTTTGTTAGAGAAAATTCGAACCAGATGTCACGGGCATGACTTTCATATTAATTCTTTAAATTATCTTAAGAGAACCGAGAATAAGAAAGCGAGATTAATTACGCTTTCTGTAATCTTCTTTTGTGAACGGTCACCGTAGTCGGCGCGCCCGACGGAATATGACCGAGCCTTTGACCTGACATTTCGGATACTGGGTCATCGGCTACCAGTTTGTTGATTCAATAATTGACTTTTAATAACTTAAAATTAAAAATGACGTAACATAAAACACTCCAATAGGTACATACTTATGCGGTCAAAATACTTAATCAAGGGTGATAATCACACGAGAAAGTGAAATTACTTGATTAGAAATATTACAAAACTGTCACAGAACGCGATTGCAGTGTCTTCAATTCTGAAACGGAAGATACATAATATAAAATTCTAAAAAAATAATATGAGTAGGTATAGTACTGAGATATAGTTGGATAGCCATATATACATACATGCAAGACATGATAAGACATATTTTACTTTTTCTATTTTAATCGTTCTATTTTACGAGACGACGAAGGTGGATGAGATATATATTTGGTTGACTAATTCTCTTCCTCCTTCCCCTTTCTCTTTTGATTTAATTTAATACGATTTAGTGTAGTTTTATATTATTAAAATTTATTTTTATATTGTTATATTATGTAAAATTTGCTTGTAAATAATCAGTAAAGATTAAATTAATTAATTAATGAGTTTAACAACAATCATACATTTTAATCTTTCCAGTCTAGGACTAGAGATTAATTTGTTTAAGTAATATTGAATTTTTATATCACACGAAAATATTCAAAACGCGCACTTTCGACTAATGTGTTTGTATGAAGCACTCAATTAATTAGAAAGAATTAAACAACCCTCACCAAATACGACGACACCGACGACGACGGCGACGATAGTCTTGATGACGCGCTTGTCCAGCGTCGTCCTCTCAGCATTGCGTCCTATTATCTCCGCAGAGGCGATGCTGGTCGGCGCTGGCTTCGTCGGCTCGTCTGCCATCGTTCTGCTCGGCGTCTCCTGCAGGACTCCGAGCGGCGTCGCGGCGGCAGCGCGGCGGCGGCGGCGTCGCGGCGCCAGCCAGACGGCGTCGCTCACCCGCGGGGACACCGACGCCGCCGCCGCGACGCCACGCCGACGCCGATACTCCCTGCGCAACACGAGCCCACCGATCCTCTCACACTATCTTCGCAGACTCCCTCGCATCTCCCGTCCCCACTGACTTATTCATTGCGAATGCCCAACGGTGTTCCATAATAAACCGGAACAACCCCACCCACACATCAGCCTTCTTGCGTGTGGCGAGGGAGGCAACGACCAGGGCGTTGTTTCGCAAAATTTGACCCAATTTTGCAAATGCCACGAACCCGATACGAGCCAATGATTGCGAATCGTTCGAAGCTTACCTGCCTGTTCGTCAACATGTGAGGCACAAGGGTGAGGGAGGCCTCGTTATAAGCGTTTGTTCGATAATTTGCTTACACAAAGTAACCCTTGTATACAATCGTATACATTATATTGTATTAATAATTATATGTATTTAGTATAACACTAACTTTATGTAACTGGTAAAGTGAGTATACTTTGCACCACCACCTGTAAAAAGTTGTGTGCTCTATGATTTCATTTCTCATTCAATCATAATTTATTTTAAATATATGTAGAGCCTACATATATTTACCTTTAATTTTTTTTGTGACGAATAAATAGAATGCCTTGAATTATTTTTTGGAATGTTTTGTCTGTTAGGGTTTTTGTGCGTTTGTGTGTTTGTTTGTGCGCGCATTACGTAAAACTATTGAACCAATTTGAATTAAGCTTTCAGAGCGATCCAGTTCAATGTAGCCGGCACGACCAAAAAGGAATGGGGTGGGAAGTATGTTTGTTTGCGCTCCTCACGCACCAATTTGAATGGAGTTTTCAGGAAAATATATGGCATAGCTCGGTGTAAGATACTAGGCTACATAGCATCACGTGACTATTCATATGAGCTGAGCAGTAGGGTCGGAAGTGAACGTAGTCGGGGAAAAATCGCAACTTCGTTTGTGTATTTTTTTTTATGTAAACTAGCCTTGGTGGCTGTGCCGAGAGACCAATGGTGCAGTCAACAGAGCCAAAATCACCTCTCCTCGCGAAACCACGCTCAGTTAGGTGCCATGCCAGCAGATTTGCGGACTGTTTAGATGTGATTTACTCGAAAAATACTTAACCGATTTGCATAGGACTTCGAGCAATATGATCTATATGGTAATATTGGTCTCGAAATTATTGAAACTTTCGTAATATCGATCCTTCTTTAATAGGGGTCGAGTAGTAAGTTCGAAAGTGATCGAAATTTGAGAAAATAAAGTGCACTATTTGTTTTATGTAGGTAATAATAATAATCTAGCTATTTTATTATCCCACTGTTAGACATAGGCCTCCCTCATCACGCCATTTAAGCTGAGCAGTGAGGTCAGAAATGAAAGTTTAAAATGTAGATCTACTGTTCTCTTTTCTATGCGTTGGCTACTCTGTATAAGTATATGTACATTATATTCGTTTCATAACTCATGAACGGCCCTACGAATTTACGTGTGTTTTCTACCTATCAAATGCTACATATCCTCGCGAGGTTTATAGCCTATTTATTACATATAATATCACACCATTATTTGTATGAGGTTTTGAATTTAGGCAGCCGATTGGGTGAAAAGACTTTTGGTCTTAGACTAGATCTAGACTTTGGTCGTGCCGGCTACATTGAACTGGACAGAAAACACGTAAGTACCTATACATATTTTTATAGCAGTTTTCTTCGTCCGACCTTCATTCAGTGCTGGTGTACCAATCCGAACGGGTTAATCCCTACAAGCAAAATATGTACATAGTGAGATAAAGAGATGAAACAACAGTTTAAAGTGGAATCCGAACCACTGCCAACTTCAATGGTCGTACGGCCACCCATCCAAAGCCCGACCGCACCCTAGTAGAAAATATAATTAGATGAAAGCGAAGCAGCGGTTACGGGACTCTCGGCACGTGAACATGCTTCACTTGACCACTTTTTAGGGTTCCGTATCCGGTACGGGACCCTATTACTAAGCCTACACCGTCTGTCTGTCTGTCTGTCTGTCCATCCGTTCGTCCTTTCGTCTGTCCGAGGGCTGTATCTCTTGAACCGTAATAGGTAGCCGTAGTCAAAGAAATGCCGAGCATTGCTCTTTCCATAGCTCGCTGAACGACTTTTTTCGAACGAACGAAAATTTGTGGACCAGGCCCATCGTCAGGGTCCACGTTTCCGCTCCGTACGTCATTACTGGCAGAACGCACTGATTGAAAACCTTCGTCTTCAATGACTGTGGGATGGAGGATGAACAGATGTGGCGGAGTTTCCCAAATGCCGCCCAGCCTAGCTGAATCCTTCTGTTGGCCTCCTTGTCAAAGTTGTGCTTCCCTAGCTGGATGGTTTGTCCAAGATAGACATAATCCTGCACAACTTCGAGGGTCGCCTCTCCAACTGTTACGTGCCCCGGGACGACGTGTTCGTTGAACATGACTTTCGTCTTGTCCAAAATCATCCCGAGGCCTACTCGGCGGGAGGCGACATTGAGGCCGTTCAGCATGTGATTCAGCTCCTCCAGCGATTCGCCTATCACGACTATGTCATCTGCGAAGCGTAGGTGTGAAATGTACTCGCCGTTAATATCAATGCCGTGCTTTCCCCAATCCAGCAGCTTGAATATATCTTCCAATGCATTCGTAAACAGTTTCGGAGATATAACATCTCCCTGTCTGACTCCGCGATGCAATTGGATAGGTTTCGTCTGCTGGTCCTGTATTTGTACGGTCATTGTCGCGGCACTATAAAGACATTTCAGCACCTCGATGTATCGCCAATCGGTTTGGCATCGCTGTAAGAATTCCATAACAGCCCAGGTTTTGATAGAGTCAAAGGCTTTCTCGTAGTCCACAAAAGCGAGACACAGTGGCCGATTATACTCTTCGGACTTCTGTATAATCTGCCGTAATGTGTGGATGTGGTCTACGGTACTGTAGCCCCTCCGAAACCCGGCCTGCTCTGGCGGCTGGTGGTCGTCAAACTGTGTCGTCAAACCTTCGGGCGAGACGATTGGTGAGGACTCTCGAGAACAGCTTACATACGTGGCTCAGGAGTGAGAGGGCCTATAGTTCTTCAACAAGGTTTTGTCTCCTTTCTCGAAGAACAATACGACCACACTCCTGTTCCACGACTCTGGCGTAATGCCACCGTGTATGACAGAGTTGAAGAGCCTCTGTAGTTCCTTGAGGACCGTTGTCCTCCCGGCTCTGAGAAGCTCTATAGTAACTCCGTCTTCACCAGGAGCCTTGTAATTTTTAAGCTGCTCTAGAGCAATCCTGATCTCGCCCATGTTGACGTCTGGGATATCCTCCGTGTAGTGGCGGGTTAATCTGGCTCGTCGGTCGTCTTTGTCGGGGACTGTAGGAGCAGCAGCTCGAGAGTCATATAGCCGTTATAAAAATAAGAAAAAGTAAAAAAAATACGGGGTTCCCATAGAAGAAACCACAAAGTGTATGCGCGCGCGCGATCTACCGAATAGATTATGAAGCATTTTAACTAATCATGACATTTAACTAATATGAAGCATTTCATAACACGTCATATTATGTAGATGGCGTGAGTGGTGCGGCCATGACATGGCGATACGGAACCCTCGGTGCGCGAGTTCGACTCGCACTTGGCCGGTTTTCTTATTACTTGTTGGCATAATATCCGTCAATAACACATTCTGTGAAAATTTCAACCGGCTAACTATCACGGGTCAAAAGATACAGCCCTCGGACGGACGAACGGACGGACGACACGGACGGACAGACAGACGACGTAGGTTTAGTAAGAGGCTTCCGTATTGTTTTATGATTATTGACATGTTTGTACTACAAGGCCATCGCTTTGCTTTTTTTGCTTCCACTTGCTTTTTCATTAACCTGAAATCACCAAAATAGTCAATCATTCCTCGTTTTTAGGGTTCCGTAGTCAACAAGGAACCCTTATAGTTTCTCCATGTCCGTCCGTCCGTCTGTCCGCGGTTTAGCTCAGAGACCCTTAGTACTAGAAAGTTGTAAGTTGGTATGGATGGGTATACATATTAATAACGCCGACAAAGTGGTAAAAAAAAAATTTGAAATACTTTTTTTTAGGGTAAGTACCTCCCCTACACGTAAAGTGGGGATGATTTTTTTTTCACATCTACCCCATCGTGTGGGATGTCGTTGGATAGATCTTTAGAAAATATTTCGGGTTTGTGAAAAGCATTTTTCGATTTAGAGATCCGTTTGCGAATTATTAAGCTTTTAAGTGCAAATTTTTGTTAGAGTCAAGTGTCCCTACTCCCTACCCCCTGCCAGCTAAACGGTTGTTATTAGATATGTGAAAAAATTCACATATCAAACAGCTAAGTAGGCTGTACAGGTTGACGAGTAATAGTCGACCAACTTAGAAAATGTACGGGTGACAGCCATCATTTCACTGTTGAAGACCTTTTTCAAATTAACATTTTATTATTTCCCCTAAAAACTTATACAAATATTCAAATAATTTATTTTGATAGGGTTCCGCAACTAGGGAACCCTACACTGCGCGTGGCGCGCACTTGGCCGCTTTTTTATTATCATATCATTTAAGCGGCGGGTGGCCGAGAGGTCCGAGGTTCGAATCCGTTCGGCGTGTACCAATGAGTTTTTTCTGACGAAAAAATTTACGTGCATATAAGTACCTACACCTGCTGCTTCACCGTTCGGAACCGGTGTAAAACTGTAGGTCCCTTCCCTTGCCCCTTACTAGGTGGTAGGCTCAAATTGTAGCCGACTGGGTTGGTACCACCGTACTGGACGTAAGATGGCCGCATAGCAGCCTCGGCTGTGTTCTCCTCTAGTCCAGTATAGACAGCAATCCAGGGAAGTCTCCGGTATGGCACCTACCTTCTCGGAGGTGATATTGGCTGGTCGGAGCATGCGCTTTGGCCCCTCCGACTCAGCCAAAAAAAAGCATTGCTATAAGAGTACATCATATTAGTGAGTCAGTCAGTCAGCGTGTAAGCGTCCACTGCTGGACATACGCCTCTCCAATTTTCCTCCAGTCCTCCCGGCCTTCAACGGTACGGAACCACTGCTTTCCGCCGACAACAATTTGCAATTTAGAGACGATTTCAAAAGCGGTCAAGTTCACCCACGACAGTCCGGTTGTGACCGACCAGCATATTGTGAGAACATAGAACAATATGTTTGTTTTCATTTAAAACTACATATTTTAAAAATCGATGATATCTAAGCCGTTTGTGATGGCTAAAACCACGTAATCCGCGTCAATGTTGAAGATAATTCCATCAATGCCAGTCAAATTTCGCGTTGTAGGAACTTCGGTTGGAAGAATGGATCGAAGCCCGTACGTCAGCAGGAACTGCTTGAATCACTCATTGGTCTATGCATTCGACCGCGTGTTCAGTTCAGCCCAGCTGCGTCGCCATACACTCGCAGTGCAGTGTCCACGGTCGCCGTCGTCGCCGGCGCGCCTGCGCTGCCCTGTCGCTACACCACTCCTGGCAACCGCCGCTCCCAGGAGCGACATCTTGCACGAGCTCCGACTTGACGCACCTACGCAGAGGAGCCCCAGCCCGGGTTGGCTCTCCCGTAGGCGGGCCGTCCAGTCTAGCCACTTGCGAGAACTCTTTCAGCTGTAAAACATCTTGTCGGCAGCTCAGGCACCTTACTTAAAATCTACCTAATAAAAAAAACAGTCGAATTGAGAACCTGCTCCTTTTTTTAGGTTTCCGTATCCCGTACGGAAGCCTATTACTAAGCCTCCGTCGTCTGACCGTCCGTCCGTCCGAGGGCTGTATCTCTTGAACCGTAATAGGCTCAAGCATGCCATGGCACCTAAATGAGCGTGGCTTCGCGAGGAGAGGTGATTTTGGCTCTGTCGACTGCACCATCGGTCTCTCGGCACAGCCACCCATGCTGGTTTACACAAAAAAAAAAGGTAGCCGGTTGAAACTTTCACAGACAAACTCTTACTATGGCGGATGAAACAACAAATAAGAAAAAGTTAAAAATTAAGGGGGGCCCCATACAAGAAACGTTTCATTAAAATCGATTAGTCACACTATTGAATAACAGATGGCGCCACAAGCTTTTATACATTGCATTGTTATAGCCGCTAAATTACCAACGACCTCATTGAGGTGCTGTCATTTTCCCACCGTAAATTGCTATGGACCTCATTGAGGCTTTTCTCCAATCGTCCTACATATCTTCGAAATTACAATTCGAAGACCATACTACCTGAGCGGATAGGCAGATATTATTGATAACGGATAGATACGAAAACCTCCGTGCGCGAGTAAAACTCGCACTTAACAGATTTTTTTGAAGTCGGTTAAAAATTCAAATTAATGATTCAAAATGTGACCAGTGTGTAAAATTCAAACAAATCAAATGAATTTAACTCACAGAATACGAGTACGTCCAGAAAAAGTCGGTACCTACAAGCAAGAAATTATCTAACACCAAAGACCTTTTTTTTATAGTAACGACATGTGGCGCCGAGCCACATAAGGTGTCTAGCGACGTCCATGGACATTCGGTCGCATGCGGGGGCTTCTACTACTAATAACCTACTCGCGTAATATCAAAACACAGGACAATTTGCAGTGATAATGTCCGTTCACCCAATTATTTTAATGCTGTCTAATCTACCTATGTTATTTATACTATTTAACAAGCTACAATTGGTTAATCGATGGTTACGGCCACGTACGTGCAGCACATTATGTAGGTACCATACTTACAAAATTTAATTTAAACCCAATCAATTAAATTAAGTACACATACATATAAAATCGCTTCTCCTGAAGAAGCAAATTAAACTGATTGTTGTCTTGTCTGTCATCATCAGTAACATCTTATGTAGTTACTTAGTACCCTCCTCGGTGGTACCTTGATTATTGCACGTAAAACTGTAGGTCTCTTCCCATCTTACCTTACTTGGTGGTAGGGCGTACCACCGCACTGAATGAAAATATGTCGGTCGATGGGGCTATGTAAATAGTTTGTTTTCCGTCCAGTTCAGTGTAGCCGGAGCGACCAAAGGGAAGCACTGACATGGCACCTAGCGCTCCAAAGTAGTATTGCTGTTTCATGTTTTTATTCTACAAGTCGGAGTCGGAATAAAACACACCAAAGAGAACGAAGAATAAACAATACGAACGAAAGTCTAGCTAGTGCCTTCTTCGAGCTTAGCTACATATAATAACAAATATCGTTTACATTTTATTGATTGCATTGTATTATCATAATGAATTGTATGTAATTTACAAAATTATTATAAATAAAATATTAGGAATTTGTATTAAATCAACAATGCAGTACGAACAAAACAATACATTGTATTATTTTATGGCGTCTCTGGATGGATTTAGAAGATCTCCACTAGACTCACTGTGAATATACCAACAAGACAGCAGCTGTTATTGGGGTTCCGCGGTCAAGGAGCAAACAGCTAGCTTAGTCCCCCATAGTAGCTCATAGCAAATCATGGTCGAAAAACATCAAATAAAAATGTCATAGAGTATATAACTTTATTTCCAGTTTGATAAGTGCATATATTTTTATGAGCACGAGTTTCTCCGCCATATGGTTCGATCGGGTGTATGTAAAACTGTCGGTACATACCTTCTCCTATCTTACTAGGTGATTTGGTGATTTGAGGATTTGTACCGCCCTGAATGAAGTCGTTCGAAATATATATGAAAAAGTATTTTTCTCGCCAGTTTACCGTAGCCGATACCCGATAAAGTGGAACCAAAAGTAAACGTTGACATGCTACCTAGTTCCTACAGGAGCGAGGTGCGATGGGCTGAGATCACGAGTATAGCAAGTCAAGGAGCCAGCCATGAAATAAAATATTGAACATATTATGTATTTGATGGAATAATATGGTAACTAGCCCCATCGTGTATGAACAATGAAACTGTCTTATTTCTCAAACATTCAAATAAAACGCACTAGTTAAATTAGATTAGAACCACTATGGATGTTTTATTGATTTCTTCTTAAAAATGTTTTACATCAAGCATGAAACCTGTTGAGACATATATAACAGAATGTGCCGCAAGCGCGGCGCGGCGCGGGCGACGCGACTTATTCTAAAACGAATATATATTAAAACAACTCCCGGCTAAAGTGTAACGCGACGCTCGTCGACAAAATGAATCTATGTAGTTGGGCTACTCCGACGCGGCGCAGCGGCGGCGGCGGCGGCGGCGGCTGCTGAAGTTGGCGGCGGCTCGTCTAGTACATATCCACCATCAGCTCGAAGTGTACGGAGCCGCGTCGCTCGTAGCGGTCGTACTGGATATTGCGCGCCCACGCCTTGCACTCGATGTTGATCAGCACCCCCGCTGCAGGCACAATCAAAACGCCTCAGAACATGCACCCTCGTAGCCATAAAGGCACTAAACAAGTTCAAGACTGTGACAGTCAAGGACAGTAGTTCAAACGTTCCGTTCAGTTCAGTGCAGCGGACAAAAACACAAGCTATAGAAACTGATTTGGTACCTAATGGGCCGACGTCGTGAATCCAGCATAAAGCTGGCACGAATCAGGCTCCAGCCAGTAGCAATACCACTGGCCTCAAACATTAGCTAGAATTTAAATTTTCAGTCAGATGGATCGACCGCATACATACATTGTATCCCGACAATTGGGGTAAGCAGGGTAATCGGTGTCGTGCCTCAAGAACTCTGGTAAATTAAAGCACAACACCGACCACCACGTTTCGCAAAGTATTCGGAGAAGATAATTGAATCGGCGATATGACATAGAAGATAGAAGTATTCGAATGCCAGTATAACAAAGAAAGTGCATCATGGCAATGTGCTCCAGAAGGCTGTGCATAGTGAACTGCTGTTGTAAAGAGAAGACACAAAAGGCTGTACTCACTGTTCGGTTTCTCGAAGAGCACGGCGACGAGCGGGCTGAGGTAGCCCTCCACGTTGGTGAAGGGGTAATAGTAGGCGGGGAAGCCACGGCGCGGGAGGTATTGTATGGGGCCGATGTTCTCAATATCCGCAGGGTTTTCTCCCTCACACGAAACCCACACTATATTATTGTCTTCCTTTCTCTGAAATTTGCAATATGAAGGAACCTTATCAATGTATACTTATTATATAAGATCCATCCTCAAAGTGTGCTCCGGAGAGCCCTCTAAGGCTACGCAAGAACACTGCGAGGGCTCCGCCAAAATAACCTCAACCTAAAGAACGAAGCACATCAAGTATTGTCTCATAATAACCGAAAATCTTACAATTTAATACAAATTAAATACTTAAAAACTACGATAGAAAACTACAAAACATTTTATTTAGAATAAAGAATTGCAATACAATTGTAGAATTTCAAAAACGATTGAAAAGTTATTTACTCAGTCGGCCTTTCTATAATTTAGAAGATCTTTTTAATAATTTTAATTGTAATTTATAGTTGGTTAATTGTAATTCTAGTTTGTATTAAGTATAAGAATGAAAGAAATGTTTAAATAATTATATTGTTAAAATTTTCAAAATCAATGTATGTAATAATGTACCTATTTGTATTGTTATTATTATAACACTTTAATTAAATTTGTGTAAAGAGTGAATGTACAGCTCCTGTGAGCTATTAAACATTATAATAAATAAAAATAATAAAATAATAAATACATTTACAGTCGAATGAATACAGTGCATGTCGTAAAAGGCGGCTAAGGGATAAGGACAAGATGTCGCGCTAAAGGGCGAAAGGCTAGCCACCTCTCACCTTGGCGCGGTCCTTCCACTTTGTCATGCAGCAGGTGGGTCTTCGTGCCTCACTTGCTGCTTGATAGTTATCTTGTCCGTATACTGTGCTAAACGTGGTGGTCGGTGTTGTGCTTTAATTTACCAGAGTACTTATGGGAGTGAAAGTTGGGTATGGCAGGCGAAGCATGAGAGCAGGATAAATGATGTCGAAATGCACGCGTTGAGAGGAGTATGTGTGGAATAGGAGGAGTATGTGTGTCTGTAGAATGGATGATAGGAGACTAATGAAAGAAATCTATGGAGCGAATGTTAGTGGAAGAGTCGGGAAGGGTCGCCCTAGACGCACGTACCTGGACCAGATCGGGCATGTGCTCGAAAAGGGTCAGGTGCGTAGTACCCGTAACCGACGAGCATGTATGAAGAACATTATGAGAATGGAAGAGGCGGCAAAAGTGTGTCAGGATCGTGGCGCGTGGGGGTTGGGTTGTTTGCGTGGGTTGGGTCCGTTGTCTTTGCCTGCCCCACTGGGAGGCAGGCAGGCGTGACGTTATGTATGTGTATGTATGTATGAACTTATAGCACAACACCGATTACTCTGCTTACCCTGATTGTCGGGATACAAAAGCGTGAGTTATGTATGTATGTATGTGTATGAATACAGTGTTATGTAAAGTAGGTATCTATTTTTTTTTGTATTATTTTCATTAAAGAATTTTTATATATTAATATTATTAATAAAATTACACAGTTAATTCAGATATTTCGACTTTTGTTGTCGTCATCAGTGAAAATATACAGCGTGTTCGGCACATGGACCGACAATTTTTTTTTAGGTAAGTGGGGTCATTTTCAAGGTTTTGACCTATGACACCTTTTGTCTGCTGTCACGTGGTATCGAGATACGATTTTTTTTCTTTATTTTTGAAAATTACCAAAATCTCACCTTTAACCCCTTGTAACTTTTTTGTCTATGATTATATCTGCACGTTGTATCCTTGTTCTAGGAAAAATATCATTTGATGAAGTTAATACCATGAAAAGGATCTTATGACCTCCCAAAGTCCCGAGGACGAGTAAAAATATGACAGAATCTTAATTTCTTAATTCATTAAAAAAACTGACAGCAATTTGAGACCTTCAAAAAGTTCGTTAGTTTACGCCCTTTCCAACGGTCTACCACATGCCATACAAATCTTTCACTATGTGGCCAAAATTAGGGACAGAGACCAGAACAGAACGACAACAACTTTGTAACAGGGCCACCTTATCGGTGGTCGCTTCACTTATGGAGAGCGTTTTCAGGAGAATTTACAATTTTAGAACATGTAACGGTCGCGCGGGTACTGTTTAATCGCAATTCCAACTACTTACTACTGCTTCCATTGTTAATGTTTAAACTCTTGCAAATTATCCATAACATACATCGTCAAATAAATTTTATTTCTTGCAGAAATAATCGTAAACGAAAAAGTTACAACGGGTTAAAGCTGAGATTTTGGTAATTTTCAAAAATAAAAAATAAAATCGTATCTCGATACCACGTGAAAGCAGACAAAAGGTGTCATGGGTACCTTGCAAATGACCCCACTTACCTATAAAAACATTTTGTCGGTCCATGTGCCGAACACCCTGTATATTAAAGAAGGAACATAAAACCAGGTTTTTCTTATTTTAGGGCTCCGTTAAATATTCAGCGTTTCAAAAAAGAAAGTTTTTATTGGCTTACACTTACTTTAACTTAGGGAAAAGTGAAAGTTTCATCAAAATCGGTTCAGTAGTTTTCAAGATATGGACTGTTCAGTATGTACCAATCACTGGAAAACCACGCCATCGCGTGGTGGCTTTTGAAAAATAAAGGTTCTTGGCATGTAATGTGCTGATCAAGACTTGAGGTCTACACCATATACGTAAATCCAAAGGCAGCGACGTAATACAAACTCTTTGCGTAAATCATACATAAGTGAATTAGGTACTATAACGATTTTGATAGAGTTATTTCTTATTCGTCTGAATAATTGACCGCATAAACAATAAGTACTTAGGAGCAGTAGGTAATTAAAAATCCTTTCCTCATTGGATGCAACATTTGTTACAGGAAAGTACAATAGTGTCATCGACCACAAACTGGTTAAAGATAATCTTTGAGGAAACCAGTTGATGCAACTTACGAGTCAGTAATTCATCAACGGAACGAAGACAGGTCGATTATTCATGTTGGAATGAGAGAGTACAAAACAAGAAACCCTTAATTGTACGAAATTAGTAGAAACTCCCCACAAATTACAGTAGAATGTCATCATTAGATTTCTAGCTGCCACAAATCGAGAAAAACGATTGCAACCAGCCAAGTGGTCGCAAAGGGGAGGGAGACGGCAACGGTGACATCTCGAGAATACCTAAATGTAGCGGTGAAGTTTAATATTAATATGATGATTACTTTGTTCTCAGGATTAACTCTCTTGGTATCAACACAGAAAACACCTAGAAAGCGTCAAAATTACCTGTTTCGCGATATATTCCTTTAGCTCCGTAGGCATATTAGCAGGCAGTGAATCCGTTGTATTGTAGAGGTCAGGTGTCCAGCTGAATATCTGCAAGCAAAAATATTTTTCCGTTGAAAATTTAACTGGTCTACCAGATTTACGTTTTCCCAAATTCAAGTTACTTCTTGGCCATGATTGGCATTGCTGTATGACCGTCTCCAATGTGAATTGCGCGGGGTCATAAGTACACCGAGCTGCTTCCAGAAAAGTGTAGTGCGGCAGTGCCACCGGTGCGGTGTTAAATGGCGTCGTCGGCGGGGCTCGAACCGTAGTACGTTACGTTACGTAATATGTTAGTAAGAATAATAATTTCATGTCGTTAGTTAGTTCACTAGATTTCAGTATGTTATGATTGATATTGCACGGCAGAATTCCTTCTAATCGGTTTAAGAACGAGAGAAGGGTAAAGTCAGTCAGTCAGTGAGCGTATATGCGTGCACTGCTGGACATATGCCTCTCCAATTTTCCTCTAGTCCTCCCAGCCTTCAGCGGTACGGAGCCACTGCTTGCCGCCAACGTACTTGATGTCGTCGTCGTCGTCCCCCGGGGGGTCTTCCCACAGTCCGTTTTCCTTTTTTTGTAACTATAAGGAACAATGAAGTGGTGTACCTTATTCAGCTTGAGGAAGACGCAAGGACCAGCCTTCCCGTAGTTATATTTGTTCTCTTTAGTGCAGAGGCCGAACGAGTCGAGCTGCACGTCACAGGCTTGGTTGGGCTGCAGCTGGTGCAGGGTGCTGCTGCAGCCGACGCGGTTCTCGGCCCCGGGCTTCTCTCCGGCACCGCTCCCCTTGATTCGATACTCTGAAATGTCAAGAATTGTATATTATAAAAGTGTAAAGAACTCTAGCCACACACAGCTTCGATAACCAAAGGATAAGGAGGTTAACTCCAACGCTGCGAGATGTCGCTTATCGAACGAAATTCGATCGCCATACATTCTTACATCACCAACGCAAAAGTATCTAGTTAAGGCGCAAATAAGACTCAAAAGGTCAACTTTAAACGAAATTGTTGGGCTATTGGAAACGATAAAAAATCTGCAAAATACATGTTATGTATTGAAATTTAATGAACAAACATATCGAGAAAAAAATTATATTTTACTACTTTGGAAAGGTGTTAAATAAATTTCCAAAAAATAACGAAAAGTACCAAAATTGTACTAAAATTGTATTGTACTTTCAAGTTAAATTCTCTTGAGAAGCATAAATTGTTTCAATACAAGACCCTCATAGAAATATAGATAATATTTTTCCCTACAATCGTAACGAAAAAAAGATTTTTTTCATCTTTCCTTTCAGATTTCCAATACGTGAAATTTAATATACAGGGTGTTCGGCAAACGGACCGACAAAATTTTTTTTTAAGTAAGTGGGGTCATTTGCAAGGTTTAGACCTATGACACATTTTGGCTGGTGTCACGTGGTATCGAGATACGATTTTTTTTTCTTTATTTTTGAAAATTACCAAAATCTTAGCTTTAACCCCTTGTAACTTTTTTGTTTATGATTGTATCTGCTCGAAGTAAAATTTATTTGATTTAAGGATGTATCCTTGTTCTATAAAAAATATCATTTGATGAAGTTAATACCATGAAAAGGACTTATTACCTCCCAAAGTCTCGAGGACTAGTAAAAATATGACAGAATCTTAATTTCTTAATTCATAAAAAAAAACGGACTGCGATTGAGAGCTTCATTTTCATTTAAAAAGTTCGCTAGTTTACGTCCTTTCCAACGATATACCACATGTTATACAAATCATTCACTATGTGGCCAAAATTAGGGATAATTTGCAAGAGTCTAAACATTAACAATGGAAGCAGTAGTAGTTGGAATTGAAATTGAACAGTACCCGCGCGACCGTTATGCCGGCACTTCACTTGGCTTAGCGCATTCGTGTTTGTTGCAAACATTTTAGTTTTATCTCGCTCTAAACAAGCCATTAAAGGGAGACGAAACGGAAATTTTTGCCAAATACACGAATACGCTAAGCCAAGTGAAGTGCCGGCATTACATGTTCTAAGTTTGAAAATGCTCCTGAAAACGCTCTCAATAAGTGAAGCGACCATCGATAAGGTGGCCCTGTTACTGTCGTTCTGTTCTGGTCTCTGTCCCTAATTTTTGCGACAGTGAAAGATTTGTATGGCATGTGGTATACCGTTGGAAAGGGTGTAAACTAGCGAACTTTTTAAAGGAAAATGAAGCTCTCAATTACTGTCACTTTTTTTTAAATGAATTAAGAAATTAAGATTCTGCCATATTTTTACTCGTCTTTGGGACTTTGGGAGGTCATAAGTCCTTTTCATGGTATTAACTTCATCAAATGATATTTTTCCTAGAACAAGGATACATCTTAAAACCAAATACATTTTATTGCGTGCAGATATAATCATAAACAAAAAAGTTACAAGGGTTAAAGCAAAAATTTTGGTAATTCTCAAAAATAAAGAAAAAAAATCGTATCTCGATACCACGTGACATAAGACAAAAGGTGTCATAGGCCAAAACCTTGCAAATGTGGGACCATTTGCACTTACCTACAAAAAAATTTTGTCGGTCCATGTGCCGAACACCCTGTATAGTGTGATTTTCGCGTAAACGTGATGAACGCAACGGCCACAGGGGTATTTGTCTATTTTAACTGGCCAAAATTAGTTTTGTGTGATTATGGATTCAAAATAATGAGTTTCATGTATTTAAAGTCTAAACTAATGAAATTACATATTAAGTAGTGTAAAAATCTTTATTACGTAAAAAAAATCAACAATTTATTTGCGATCCCATAAAATAGTACATCTCTGAGAATTTTGAAGGACATGACATGCATTTGTTACGGAACCCTACATTCATTTTGAAATAAATGTTAAATTTAGTAGAACGGACAGACATGCATTGGTTACGGAACCCTACATTAATTTTGCAGAGCTTAGTAGAATGGACAGACATAAACGTGTTACGGAACCCTCCTTTTATTATAAAATAACCGTCGGAGGACCTTGGTTGAAAATTGTAAAATTTAGTAGAACGGACAGACATGCATTTGTTACGGAACCCTACATTCATTTTGAAATAAATGTTAAATTTAGTAGAACGGACAGACATGTATTTGTTACGGAACCCTACATTCATTTGGCAGAACTTAGTAGAATGGACAGACATAAACGTGTTACGGAACCCTACTTAACAGTTGCACTCCGGGAGTGCCGGCAGATCCCGTGCCACTCGTAACTTGACCCTTAATGCAATGACTTAAGGTTACATTTCGCTTTTCGAGATCTAACAATGACGCGATGACGCGAACAGAATTGATCCCGTGCCACTGTAACTTAACCCTTAATGCAATGAATTAAGGTTACATTTCGCTTTTCGAGATCTGACGAGGACGCGATGACGCCAGTTTAAAATTTTTTACCCAAGCGCCGCTAAAGAAGTTTTCACTTCAAAAATATAAATGAAACATTAACTTTATCTGTGAATTATCACGAGTACGACTTTAAAGTTTTAAATTATATAATTATATTACTTCCGCAAAAATCGCACTCCGGTTTTTAGGTATTTAACAAGGGTAATAGTACTACTTTTTATTGATATATGAATAGACACCCAGAAGTACCCAGAAGTACAACAAAAACCTTAGAATTCCTTTTAAATAAATGAAAATTTAACACAATAAACCTTCTGTAATCATTGTACTGCCAAATTTTTTTAATGTATTGCAATTTAATTAAAAATAACTAATACACATTCGTAAATACCTGCTTTGCAACTGTCCATCTTTTTTTTTTTTCCACACTCAACAAACTAAAATAGGCCCATTAAACTCTTAACACTCTGATAGCAAAACGATAAACATTACGTGCGCAGGCACCGACATCAATATTGCACACTAAGTGGCGGGCGGGATAAGAGGTGCAGGGTGGCGGTAAGTGTCAAATGTCGTTGTTTGGTTTGTGGAGAATAGGTTATGTGATACAATACTGAATAGGAACAGTTTGATGAAATTGAATATTGGCCAGTTAAAATAGACAAATACCCGTATGTGGCGGCGCAACGTATCAGCCACCGCACGAGTAGAATGAATCTCGCACCTATTTACGGTTACAGCATACGGTTCGTGTTTCAATCATCAGTGCTCGGGTAGCACGGTTTGAGTCATAATTCCGCCTTAACGCTCGATTACGTAATGGTGGCTTAAAAGTTTATGATGGAGTATTTATTCGATGTTTGTCTTCATTCAATTCTAGGTTCGGGCAAGGTGAAAGTTAGTTCACTTCACTGCAATGTTAAAATATACTAAATACGAATTCGTGTATTGTTTACAAAAAGCTTAACAAATGAATCTTCTGGAAAACCAAATAGATATCGATAGTTCAATAAAAATAGCACCCACCTTCTAAAAAGTCATCGATAATGGAGGCCCACTTCTGGACGCTGCCCTTGTCGTTGGCTCTATAGTATATGAGCGTGCTGTCCACGTTGGACTCCGGGGGCATAGGCCGGAATCCAAGCCCTGTAACCGTCAAGCATCGGGGTTATTTTGGGATTTAAAAAATATATAAAAATACTTACATATATGTGTTTTCACACTTGACGAAACCTTGGCTATTGGCGCCCCAGGAGTGAATATAATGTATAATTTACTCCAAGGTACAAAAAGTAGACTTAGAAATAAGAAATAGAATTATTTATTGCTCAAAACAGTACAGATTTTTTTTACATATTTATAGCACGAGTATGTTGTGTACGTCAGATGAATTTCTGCTTCGTGAACTCTGGTTCACTTCACTTCGAGAATGTTGGTCTCGTCAATCTTTTACACATCACATCACCTCGGTATTGTCAGCATACATGTTTATTGGCGATATTTGTCTTTATTGCAATGAGACATGTTATTCAATGAACGCTTGTGTGAACTACAAAGGGTTTTCTGCGAAGTTTTTCGAATAAGAACAGGTGGAGGTGGGGTGAGAGCAGCGAGTTCTTTAATTAAGATAATATGAATGAAAGCAGGTCGAAATGGCTATGAAAATAGTTGGAATGTTCCGTCCAATTCACTGTAGCTGGTGCGGCAAAGGATAAGCAATAAAGTAAGTCAAAAATGACCCCTAGGCAAAAAAGTTGTTCGGGACGGGCTGACCTTACAGGTGTAGGTAACCGTATTATGTAGCCAACAGTGTCTCAGTCAGTGTCAGCCTATGTAGCCAATCAAGTTAAAAAAAAATAAGAAAATGTACCTGGGTTATTTCCGATGAGTGACCCCTCCATCTGCCACTTGGGCTTCTTGGGGTCGAGAGTTTGGTAGAACACAGCCAGTATGGCGGCAAAGAAACCCACCAGCAGCGCATAGAAGATCAGGTAGAATAAAAGGATCTTCGCTGCAAAAAAAAAACATTAAACCTTAGTGATGTCACAGAGGTGAGGTCAATAAGAGCATATATTTATTCGATGAAAACTATAGTCAAGGAGGATTTAACCCGATACTGGATTACAGTGCATATCAATAACATAAATGTTACACCATGTTGAGCTAACTACTAGCTCTGAAACGCAGTTAGCTGTTCTGATAATAGTTGGGGTATAAGAGTGTTTTTAACATCAGAAAGACGAGATTAATGCTTACTTAGATAAATCGTGTTTACTAAACAGCTGCGTAACCTGTGTAAAGATACCTAATGCTACTGCAACTGCACATAATATATTGATACTTAATTTACGCGAATTCATAATATACATACAGGTTATGAACAGTTCTGTGAGCGCTCGTAAAAATAGCAAAAATATATATAGTCAGTATTGTTAAAGCGCAGAGTTTTTAATTTTCGTCGACTCCGACATTTTTTCACTATATTTAAACGTATCGAGTTCCATTTCCATATTCAAGTGATTCCAGGACCAACTGTCACTATTCACGGATCTGCTTTTCTTTCGTTTAAGAAACAATCTCTCAAATAACTTGCGCAAACCGCGTGCGCAGCTACACATGGTAACACAGCTCGTGCACTAAGCTATACTGATAACTGACAAATGTATTCAGCCAACTAATTGAAGTTGTATTTTTCCTGTTAGGTAACAGCTAATAATACAATTACTTAATGTTTCTGAACCCATTCACACTTATGACAAAATTTTAACATAATCTATGATTAAATGTAGTTACATTATAAAATTCCCGCGTATTAATTCCTATGTATGTATTTCCCGTTTTGAAATTTCCTACTGTTTCCTGTGCTATAAAAAAACTATATATTCTTAATGACAAGCGTCTGATGGTTTTGTAACCACAATGTTATACTCGTATATAGATATATCTGAATGGTGGTTTATGTATAAATGATTGTTACCCAAACACATAATAATTATGCAATAAACAAAATTCGAGGATATGATAGTTTCATATCCTGGAATTTAGTTTATTCGCTTCGAATTATGATATTCAGTGCAATGCGACACGCAGCAATTCGGTGAAGACACGACAAAGCCGGCGCCGCGCAGTCTAAACGGTGGGCGGGCGCCCCGCCGCCGCCGGCGCCGCCGAGCACCGTGTGACGCCCGCTCCCGCCTACGGTGCGGACGGCGCGGCGCCTCCAGGGCGGGCGCCATGCTACCACCGCGCCGATCCGCCGCCGGGCTCTTACCTTGTATTACACTTTCGATCGAATTTTCTTTTTGGACAGTTATTATAATGATCCATATAATATAAAACAATTACGTGTCTGTACTGTCTGTACATTGAAAATTGAAAAAAAATATTGTTGGATTATAGATAGATAGAATAAGTAATAGAATCAGATTATCAGAGCATTAATCATTTCTGCATGTTTGTCCGTTTGTCGCTTCGCACTGACCCAATTCAGATGGAGTGTTCAGAAAAATATCGAGATAACTAGGAGAAACATTAGGATTTACAGCATCACTTCACTATTCATGTGAGCTTAGCAGATAATTATAATTATAATTAGCCGGATGATGATACAAAAATTTATAGAACACAATTTGTATGCTGTTTCACAGATCCATTTTTTGTTTTTGTTTTTTTGTTATTCAATGTACCAAAATAATTATGTATTGATCATTTGTGGAGATAGATTTCGTACGATTTAAAATGTTAGATGTATATTATGACAAAAAAATCGCCCGATAAATTAAATATAATATTTTAAATGCAGTTTCGTGCTCGAAATTGCATTTAAAATCATGTCATATTATGTAGTATTGAATAATAGCTTACCTTTACAATAATAATTACAACAATATGACAATCCATTATTTTTATATAGGGTGTACCGCGTAAAATAACATCCCTACATATGTCGTAATAATGTGTCATTCAGATAAAGAACACTAAAGGTTTCCGTTCAAACAAATAATCCTGTTATTATTCACCCTCTTTTTCTCTACTAAGTAATTTTATTAGTTTGTGGCCCGTAGGTGGTCGGTTTTCCTTTCCTTACGCTATTCCACTCGGCACCTTACCAGGCGCCGAATCGACGCTTACAACATATTTCATTAGAATATTTTATGATTCAGAAAAGCTTTCAGGAGATATTTTTGCGAATAATTAATCCCTAGTTTTATTAAAATGAGATGAAACGCCTCATCGAAGCCACCGCTGGATCTGAAATTTTGCACGGTTTTATTTGATACTAGCTGAGCCCGCGGCTCCGCTCGCGTGAAATTCGTATTCCAAAGAAGAATGTAAGTAACAAAGGGCGAGGCCGAAGGCCGAGCTGCGTTCAGGAAGACGACAAACCTTCTGGAAGAAAGGAAGGAACTAAGTGCGAGGCCGAAGGCCGAGCTGCGTTCAGGTAAACCAAACACCCTCTTCCGCCTTAATAACTATCAAAACGGGCATTTTCAAATGTTCTTAGAGCACTTGCGGCATTACCCCGCTGGATGGCAAGGCTTACCCTTTGAATGAAGTACATAAGCCCTTGATGACGGGATACCAGTTGCGTCAACCAGCTCAAGCCTCTTTTGGCTTCACTGCTCCACGGACCGAGGGTTTCAACCGCAAACGCAACAAATTCGAAATCTTGAATTATATTTCTATATTTGCTGCGTTGGAGGCTCTCCGCCCCAGCCTCGGCCGCGCCAGCCGCTCTTGAAGATGTCCTAACGTGACTTGGAGCCAATGTGAGAACAAAAGTGGCGTCCCACATCAAAGAACTACCCTTAGTCTATGGCACTAAGGTCTCTAGCATCGGGCCTCTTGCCATCCAGCCGGGAATAACCGCGAGGTTCTAGGATGCACGGTATATTTGCCGTTAGAAGCGTGGACTTTATAATAAAATTTAAATTAAATTAACTCAATCTTAATATTAATTAACTTTATTCGAGATGGTTTAGCTTCTTCCTGAACGCAGCTCGGCCTTCGGCCTCGCCCTTAGTTACTTGCTTTCTTCGAGATGGTTTATCATTTGTCAGAACGTAGCTCGGCCTTCGGCCTCGCCTTAGTTGCTTACTTTCTTCAAGATGGTTTAGCTTCTTCCTGAACGCAGCTCGGCCTTCGGCCTCGCCCTTAGTTACTTGCTTTCTTCGAGATGGTTTATCAATTATCCGAACGTAGCTCGGCCTTCGGCCTCGCCTTAGTTACTTACTTTCTTCAAGATGGTTTAGCTTCTTCCTGAACGCAGCTCGGCCTGCGGCCTCGCCCATAGTTACTTACTTTCTTCGAGAAGGTTTATGGTCTTCCAGAATAGAGCTTGGCCTTCGGCCTCGCCCTTAGTTACTTATTTTCTTCAAGAATGTTTTTCTTCTTCCTGAAATCAGCTCCGCCTTTCGCCTCGCCCTTAGTTACTTTCATCGAGAAAGAATATCGTTTACGTGAGCGCAGATCCGCCTTCGGGCCCGTCTTTAGTTACTTACTTTCTTTTTTTTTAAATACGAATTTCACGCGAGCGAAGGCGCGGGCAACAGATATATAAATTTTATTGCACCAATGACAGCGACATAACTTCGACTTTCAATTATTATTTTTATTTATCAAATAATTTGTCACCGGCCAGCTCACGTCGAGATGACAGTTCTCCGTTGTCAACATGACATTTAAAATGGTTTTTACCTTTACTTTGGACTACGTGATTTTAAACGCGCAATAATGTTTATAATTGTTAATTTTTTTTTATTTTTGTTAATTTTTTTTACGTATTATGTTAACCCGGCATATAAACTGCCACTATACAAAGTTTCGTCTAATTCCGTTCAGTGGTTTTTGCGTGATGCGCGTACAGACAAACAAACAAACAAACAAACAAACAAAAATTTTAAAAACTGTTCTAACATGTTCAGTATCTCATTTTAAGCCACCCTGGTTAGTTTTTTTCCGAATACATTCAATGTACAGACTTTCTTACCTCTACGATTTTATTATATGTATAGATGGCGACCTACGACCATTTTCACCACCCAGGTTTAGTATCGAATTTGGAAAGAGTTAATCGACAAATATATTTTAGCCGAAGGTGGTGGTATCGGCCGCAATTACATAAATAGGCTATATTTTTTTAAACTTTACTTTGCTAAAACGAAGCCACGGGCAATAGATAGTAAATATAAATGATTTGTACAACTTCATTTCATGCAATGAATAGAATAAATAGATCTTTTAACACTCCTCTTAATATTTCAGCAATTTGTAGTAACGAAGGATACTTCTGAGGCAGGTTGCTCAACATAACACTTTTTAAACAATAGAATTCAATTAAGACATCGCGCGCGCACACAATGATTTCTAGTTCGTCGCCATACTGGATTCCTGAAGAAGCGAGGGGAAGAGGGGGCACAGGAACTCATCGGCACACTCACGCAGCTCTCGCAAGATGACGTTATAATCTTATATTTTTCATAAATTCCAGAAACTGTCTCGTATTAGGTCTCGTGAACGTCTGTGAATCACCGGGACGCCGAGAAGCTTAGAGTGGGGTGGGGGAAGGGGGGGGGGGGGGGGGGTGGAAGGGGGTTGGCTTTATTTCCGCTGGCATATTGCCGTTTACTCCAGCGACAGTCTATTTCCGTTTCGACCAGACTACTCTACCTAGCTTCCATTCCTATAGTTACATACATAGCTGCTATACAAGTATGTTTTTTAGGGTTCCGTGTTCATACGGAAGCCTATTACTAAGCCTACGTGTCGTCTGCCTGTCTGTCTGTTCATCCGTCCGAGGGATGTATCTTTTGAACCGTAATAGGTAACCGGTTGAAATTTTCACCGAATATATGTGTTATTATGGCGGATATGCCAACTAGTAAAAAAGCAATCAAGTGCGATTCGAAATCGCGTGGAGAGTGTTCCATACCATTCCGTTTTCCGTGAGAACTTTAAGACTTACATAGGATTTTCGTTTAGTTTTCCTGTCAACTATAAGAGAGGCGCTACATTCTCTATTTTCTTCGAAATTTTACCTAAGCTCAGTAGTTTCGGAGATGGGAGGGCGAATGGTCGATTTTTGTATATTTTCTTTAATATCTTGTAAACTATTAATTTAAAAATTATAAAAAATTATATTTGTATCCCTTATAGCGAGCCATTTTTATTGAGAGTTCATATGAGGCACTTGAAAAAAACAATTTGAAAAAAAAAAGGAAAAAACTTAGGGGGTTCCCATACAATTATCATACTATGTGGAAGAGCGTCATTTACCAAATGTTCATTTAACTTACATATTAACTACGTTCACCGATAGATGGCGTGAGGGATACGAAGGACAAATTTATCAATACAAAATAAGGTGTGCCGAACGCGAGATACGTGCGAGTGCGAATGCTGCGCACACTCGCTGCGTGCAACAAGAAGGAACACATGGCTACGAGACTCTCTATGTGTGCATGACACGTTGTCACTTAACAAGTTTTTTTATTGAAAATGAAGTTTTTTTATTGACTTGTGGCGCCAAGCCACACTAAAGTGTCTAACGACGCCCATGGACGTTCGACGGGGACGACATATTTTGAGGTACGGGACCGAAAACATCATACGGCGAAAGTATTTTTCGGACGGACCGACGAACAGACGGGAGGGACGGACGGACGGACAGGACGAAATTATAAGGTTTCCGTTTTCGACATTTGGCTACGGAATTTAACTACAATATTATCCAACCAAATAGTAGAAATATTAACAAACTGCATTGGGAGCCGGCTTACTACTTTCAAACATTGTCATAGAGCAACAAACCAGCACACATACTAATATGTGCTATTCTGTACATTGCCTGTTCGATGAGGATCGCTCTGCAGAAGTAAGTTTGATAAACTCAGCCTAGAAGCGAGAAAGAGCGCGACGCCCGCCGCCGCCGCCGCGGCGGCGCCGCGGCGGTGGCGGCGTCGCGTTGCCGGGGCGGGTGACGCGACGACGACGCCAGGGCGGGCGGCGCGGCGCCCGCCCTGGGGATTTCCCGACCGCCCGCTCGCTACCAAGTGGAACGCCAAGCCCAGGCCGCGGGAGGGGGAGGCAGAATGTGTAATGTCTAACTAACCGCTGCACAGGTTCGAGTCCCGCTAGTCTGGGTTTATGATTATTTGCGCTTTGTAAGGTTATACGTTTAGCTCTGTGGTCAGAGAAAAAAATGTTATGTTTAAAAAGGTTGCTTCTGCTTAAGTGACATTTGGCTCGGTGGTCGAGTGCACAGGTCGGCCCGGTACATTCAAGTGTGTTCTATTTCGGTGCATGCGGCTCCGCACGACCTGCCTGACCCAATAATGTATGCACGGGTCGATTACACCCTCGCTTCGTGCCTGCTGCGTCATCTCATCACCCTCCGCCCTCCGCCCTCCGCCCCGCTGCAGCCTACCGCTCCAGAGACTTCTCGCATTTTATGACTAGACTACTAGCTTGTTGCCCGCCTTCGATCATAAAAAATATAACTATTTTTTTCCGTCTACGTTGCCCGCAGCTTCACTAGCAATTTTGCGTGCTGAAAAGAAAAATGAGTCGTATAATATATACTAACAGACTGAATGAAAACTACAAATGTAAATTACACGATGAAGCCTAAATTGAGCCATTAGTCAGTTGTTTTACATAACAGGCAGGAGCTCTTTATGCAAATGCGCTTAATGTGTTAAGGTTCTACGACTTACTAAGGAATATTTTATTATTAAGGGTCGGAAAGTCGAAATATTTTTAGGATTTATCCAAACCAGAAAAGCAAAGGGAAGAATTGTGAGAGTTATATTTACGAAACGGAGATAACCTAATTTAAAGTTTTAATGCCGAACATTTTCTTTTCGGTTTGATGATTATTTTTACTTACATGATTGTTTTAAAGCAATAAAAACCATTTTCGCGTATTTTTTTTTTTTACTAATATCTTGCTTTTGTTGTGCGAGAGATTTCAAAATAGTATATTTTAGAAAAATATCTTTCATAAACAAATGTACTTATTCCAAAAAATCATAAATATTTTAATGTTTAATTAATTTTATGTTTAATTTTAGCTACGCTGAATAATATATTTAAGCAATTTAGCGTTGTGAATTACATAATAAATAATGTTTATTCAAAAACATTCAGGATGTTGGAAAAAATATAAAGAAAACGCACGGGCAAATCTGTTTGCTAACTATGCTCCCCAATTTTAATACAACTCTAAATGTTGTTTACGTAATATAACCAAACAACTTGACTACAAATTACGCGAAGATTATGAAGTGCCATCGTATTCAAATTATATGTTTACCGTTCACGCGGGCCCTAACCTAGAGCCCAGCGTCGCTACTCCCTCCGCGCACTGTAGGGGTGCAGGACATAGAATTTAAAGGGCGGAAGGGGCATTGCCACTTTTCGAGCGGGCGACAAATTATTATAAGTGGTGTGCATGAACGCGAAATTATCAATAATGTCAGACTTGTCGACCTGCGTACCTATTATCAACGCACTTTACCTATATCTCATGGTGTGAAACTAAAAAGGCAGCTTCGCTCGCGTCCTTTTCAGTTTTCGGCGAATGTTGCCTCGAAAGCACAAAAGCTCGAAAGTAAGCAGACATTTCACACATATGTTTCATATTTATATGTAAAATTAGCAGCCAGCTTATGTTGATTTAGAATAGAATAGAGTAGAAACACTTCATTGCACGCAATTCACAGAAAAACAGTACATTAAAGTAACAAAAGAAAATGCAGGAGTGCACAAAGGCGGACTTATCACTACAAGTGATCTGTACCAGTCACCAGGATGGTGAGTATCGAAATTATGAGGAAATAAGCACTAATAGTGCAAGTTAAAATATAAAGGAAAATATATACATATTTATAAATATACCTACTTACATAATAACATGATATAATGTACTCATGATTTATGTGGCAAGATCGTATAAGTATATTTTTTGCCGCGCCGCGCCGTGGTTTTCAGTTCACCATTCAGCCCTTTGGAGAAATATATTTACGTATAGCATAAAATAATTCCAAATAATGTCACATTTCCAAAGTAGTCAGATTGGGGAAAAATTAAATAGTATGCAATGCATGGCAATGGCGTTTCCTTCGAACTCTTCGGATGCAGGATCAATTTCCCTAAATGTTACGATCGACCTTGCTCGTTGCTGGGCCACACTTGACGCCCGAAGCGACCCAGTTTCGTTGGCGTGACACATATGACACATGGCGGGAGGGACACATCGATTGGGGAATCGAATGTGTTTTACGCGAACAAAAGCTAATTTGTGATACGATGATTGTTGCGTAGGGAAATGTGGCTTGTTCGTTCAGTTATATTATATTTAAATATTAACATAATGTACATTTTAATGTGTAACATAATTTATATTACGTAATATGAAAGTAGAAGGTGCGTCAATTTCTAGTGTTCTATTCTCTTGTCGCTCATTTAATATATATATGTACTTACTTATATATGCTAATAGCATAGTGCCCATATGTTAATGTGTCCTCAGACTACAACATCATGAAAAGGAAGCAGAAAACGTATCAAAAAAAATTATAAAAGCTATTAGGTACCTATATCTTCAAAATAGAAATGGAAAGACTGGAACTAACCGCATGTAACATTATTCGAGTTGTTTTTATTGGCACCACCGGAGTTATTAGGAAAACTACCCAAAAAATTAGGACATTATGAAGACGATATAATAATATTATATCGTCTTCATAATGTCCAAATTTTTTGGGTATAGTAATAAAGTATGGCATTCAATTGTAATATATAGGCTATCGATGATTGGCAGTATTACTGACAATAATACTGACGCGTAAATTACTGTCGTCAGTACAGTATACGATTCACACGATCGATATTATTTCTTTGTTAGAACAGAACAGAACCTCTTTATTGCGCCGAATGTAAAGTAGAACTATATATGAAAATGCAGAAGTGATTTCTTCCAGTCAACGTTTGGGTAATGAGCTTAGAATAAGTATGGGTAGAATGAAGTATGAGCTTAGATATAATGAAGAGTGAGCGAGCGGTTTGTTCCGTTCCTTTCGGCGTCACACTATTCCGATTTACACTAAGATATAATAAGTTCACACGTTCAATGTTCAGCTTATTCTTTTCAACTTCATTGAAGGAGTTTGTCAGCAGAGCAGTGCCGCCGCCGCCGCCGCCGGTGTCGTCACGGTAAATTGTTTCCACGTGAGTAGACAGGTTGTAATCAGGTGGTGGGTGTGTCCGGAAGCGGATGTGGGGCTTCGTTCAGCGACCGCCACTGTCTGTGGGGCGGGCGCGGGCGGCGCGCGCGGCTATAGTATTCACTCTGAGTAAAGCCTATTAGTCTATTGGCAATCCTTAGTCGCAAACAATGCACAATATTCATAAGGCGAATAAGCGTTTAAATATAAAGCCGGTTCAACATATTGCGCAATGAAAGCAAATATTTTCTTAACATTTTAGTTTAACGAAGCCGTTGGCGTCATGGGTGTAACGTGTCCAATTAAAAAAAAAAACACAAAAGAGTCTAAAAGCGTTGAAAAGGTCGTTAATTTCAAATTACGGTTTATGATTATCGATCGCTGTGTTGAACAGACCTGTCATCACGAAACGGGCGCCGCGCCGGCCGCGGGATAGTACTCAGTGACTGACTATATCAAAATGATTAAAGTTTTGAATAAGTAATATCAGGAATTGTGATTTACCTGCAAGGTTCAAAGTCACAGTTACTGGAGTTACTCGAAAATTGTACTTTCCAACTTAGCTGTAGTTGAAAGTCTATTATAAATAAGAGTTTTCGCAGAACATTTAAAATTTTGCAATTTCAAACAACTGAACACCAGACAGAAGTACATGAATTGTACTACAAATTATGAGTTTGTGGCCCTCGCGGTAGAGACGCTTGGAGCATGGAGCTCGGATGCCGTCAGTTTTTCTAAGCAAATAGAAAAACAGCTTATTGAGGCATCCGGGGACCGATATCGTCGCGTCGGGCCGGGAAGTACTTGAAGCAGCGAATCAGCATTGCCATTCAACGGGGGCACGCTGCATCCGTCATGGGGACGACCATTCCTTTGATCCCCATGATGGATGAACATTTTTGTTTATAGGTTATTGGTTAATTTACTATAGATATATATTATGTTTTTTTTGTTTGACGAAATAGTTGAATTACTTGTATATTGTTGTTTATTGTTGTGCAATAAAGCATTAAAACAACTGAAATAGTTTTAATGAACTACTCGTGTAACTAAGGGTAATCTTGAATGCACACATTCAGCTTCTTTATGAAAAAAAAAATTAGTTATTCATTCAATATTCAATTCATCAATCGTCATCAATCATCCATCATAAATCATACTAATAATAAATCTGTAAGGGATGGTCATGGAGTAAGTTACTTTGTTTTATGAGATATTTCGTTTGTGGACTCTATGTGAGGAGCAACAGATCAAACAATCTTTTGTGCATTTATTAAAAGAAAATCGATAAAAATTTATTTTGGTAGAGCTCAATAGCTCCTTTATGTGTGTTTTTACAGAATTCACATCAAACAATATTTAGTATTATTAAAAAAATATTGAATGTTGGCGACCGCGTCAAATCGTATTTTGTTCCTAAGTTTTGAGGTTAAGATCGCGGCATGATCACCTACGTTTGGGTATCCTGCTCTTATGGAATGGATCAAAGATCGCATCAAAGAGTATTATGTTTGAAATTATAATTAAAAAAACACTGATTTATGAAATGAAAGGGTATATTTGTTATTTTATCATCATAATCTACTCGCCAAAACAAACATATTAGTAAAAAAAATCATCTTTCTATCATTTTTAGTATTCAAGGCACATGTTTTTTGCTAATTTCTCGAAACTAGGATCACGACACAAAATACTGTTTGATCAGTTGCTCCTCATGTATGATACTAAAACTAAATTGACGATTGACAGAACCTCTGGTCTCGTGGATACTGTCTTACGCCCATCACTCGGTGATGTAGAGACCACGTGCTTGGAAGAGGCGAGAGAGGTGTGGCGGTCTCGATGCCCATCAGAACCTATCCCCGATTGTTCACAACGAGCATGGGATGAGCCAATTATAAAGCTTACTCACAGTGTTCTCCTCCTGAATGGCTCCACCGTCGACCGCGCACGTATTTTGGCGGCCTCTGAGACAGAGTCCGGTACCTGGTTACATGTACCCTTCACCTTATCTTGGCACACTCTTAGATAAGGGAACACTGCGCATCGCCTTCTGCCTCCGTTTCGGAATCAGAATATGCGAGCCACATACTTGCATCTGCGGCTCGGCGGTGGGAGAAGTGGGACACCACGGTCTGTCCTGCTCTAGGAGTGCCGGGAGGTTGTCTCGCCACGCCAACGTCAACCAGATCATCAAGCGGTCTCTTGCCTCCGTCAATGTACCAAGTAAACTAGAACCACCAGGAGTTTTCCGTGACGACGGCAAAAGGCCAGACGGCATCACTCTTTTGCCGTGGAGGCAGGGGAGAGCCATGATATGGGACGCGACGTGTGCAGACACTCTAGCCCCAAGCCACTTGGAAGGCTCTTCTAGAGCAGCCGGGTATGCCGCAGCAAAGGCGGAACTTGTAAAACATAATAAATACAGTTTAGTCAAAGCAAATTACGAGTTTGTCGCCTTTGTTGTGGAGACTCTTGGAGTTTGGAGCCCAGACGCCAAAAAGCTGGTTAAAGAGCTTGGTAAACTGCTTTCGGAGGCGTCTGGGGACATCCGCGCGCCAAGCTTCCTTAGGCAGAAGATCAGCCTAGCCATTTAGAGGGGGAACGCTGCATCCGTCATCGGCACAATGCCAATTTCGCCGACGATGGAGGAATATTTTTATTTATAGTTATTTTATTTTTTGTACCTATTAGCTTAAATTATTGTATATTCATGTTTAAATAAAGTATTTTTTCATAAAAAAAAAAAAAATTACGATTTTTACAAATCTTTTCTGTATGTGTGTACGTATGTATGTTCCTCTATAACTCTTAAACCGATGAACCGAATTCGATTAAACTTAGTACAAACACATTTAACTATATGGGACATAGAATAGGCTAAATAAAAATCAGTTCCAGGTACGCTAAGATGTGGCTCTCATACAAACCGAATTGTTCCGCGCGCCGAAATAAAGGTATATTAGCGGGCTTATTTACTTTCTTCTTTTTAAATACGAATTTCATGCGAGCGAAGCCCGGGCAAAAGCTAGTTAATATATATATATATATATATATATAATAATAAGTAATGAAACCGGCACATTGCAACGACTGCAGCGCGAGAACTGTTAGGTAATCGCGCAATAAGAATAGACTTTTCCGGGCGAGTGGAGTACTACTGCAACCACGGCTCGTGCTTACCTGTTATTCAGATTTGAAATTATATTTATTTATATTTTATTTGTTATTGTCGATCGCACTTGATAGATTTTGTAGAATTTTTTTTTTCCCAAATAATGTCTTACAGATTTCCAGGGCATAATATGTAAATAGGTACCTACCCAAAGTTCTGCATATAAATTTAGGATTGGAAATTGTAAAGCTTTTTGACATTTGTATGAGAAATGTGTAGGAACTTCGAGAAAGAGACCGTCGTCGTCGACGAGAAGATCTCTAGCCCGCCCGTGCTGAAGGAGAAGTAACTTCAGCGGACAGAGCTCGAGGAAATGTGTCAGTGGGCTGAGGTCGGCGCATAATTATCGCAACGCAGCGCTAATCACCCGCCTCTTCATTGCGACATCCGACTCATCCGACGGGTCACGGGACCCTACTCTCTGTGCATCTGAGGACGCCGTCTCTATCCAATACAGGATAATAGGAGAGTAGTTCCATCGATATCTATTTTATGGATTGGCCCATCCCATACATCGCTCCCGAAAAAATATGTTCTCGACGAGACCTGCATGTAGTGCAGATTTCACGGACAGCCGCTTCATACGGCGTGTGCGGCGCGTGTTGAACGCACGCAAGTCTGTATCGAGTTGGTGACGCGTGTGTGCAGCATGCCCGGTTGCTGTTATAAAGAGTGACAGTGACAAACGTTGTTGTTTGTTTCGCCTGAACATGTTATGGCATGTTAAGAAGCCATGCTGTCACGGATAGGATCGTGTGACGGTGCGGTGGTATCGCGTTCTCGTTCTCGCTTGCCTGCTGGTGATGGGAGTGGGCGGAAAGACGGCAAACGCGCCGGTGGGCGAGCGATGACGTCTTTCTCGCTCGCTCTTGTCATCTGTGGGCGGGTGGGGGCGAGAGCGCGATAGCATCGTCGTAGGGATCGTTTCACGTATCACAATACTGCGTGTGCATGCACGCATACTTGTACCGACGTCTAGCACAAGTTGCATCGTACGACGTTCGATCTATAAAATAGATATCGATGGAATAGTTCTATCTGTCACAGTCACCTTGGCACGATCCTTCCAAGTCATGTAGGTACTGGCTTACGTGCTTTACTAGGTGAAACTGTGGTATAATGCGAATGTGCTATTATGCGAATGTGGAGTTTTGCGATATAGTATTCTGCGAATGTGGTCTTTTGCGGATGTGGTGTTTTGAGAATATGGCATTCAGCGCCTGAGGGCTGGGTAGTTATGTCGCCTCTTTGTTGAGGTGGTGGGTCGGCGTTGTGCGGTAATTCATCCATGTTCTTGTAGCACAGATTGTTCTGCTTACCGGAACTCTCGAAATACGGCGTGATGATTTGAATGTGTGGAAGTTGACTTGACTATATTTAGATGGCTCCACTAGACCAGTGAAGTGAACCCATCACAGGCGCCGTTTCAGTACTTTCCACTGTTTATGTAGCCTTGAGGTATTTTTGCATTTGAAATGGAATAAAAATATTTACTTTGCATGGGTATGGCTTCACCATCTAAGTGCAGTACGCGGCAATACATATAATATACATCGGGCTTTAGAAAGAGACAATTGGGTAGTAGAGCGTCGTCTCTGTCGCACTAACTCGCACGTCTCTGTGCGACAGGAACGACGACGAGACGACGAGACGCTCTACGATCGGATTGTCTCTTTCTAAAGCACCATGTGCATTATTTACTGCAGAGTACTGTAAAGTTACTGGCCCGAGTCACAACAGAGACGTGCGAGTTCGTGAGACAGATGGTCTCTTTCTAAAGCTGACTGACAGCTGACAGCTAATTTTTGTGGCTTTTTGCTAAAACTGATCAAAACCCGCGTCTTGGACAACTAGGTAGCTTTAGCCATAGTCACTCTCATTTATAATTTGTGAATTGGTTTCCTTAGACTTGGCCTAATGGCGCCGTGGATACTCAGTAATAAATAACTCAACGGCGATGCTGAACTTTGTATGAGTTAAATAAATGTTTTAGGTTTATTTTTTAGACTATTTTGTCTTAGATTTAGTGTCTACAAAGCAGTTGATATCTTGGAGTGCTCAGTGACCAAGTGGAAGTAAAGCAATGCTGTCGGCACTAGTCGTGTTGTCACTTCGCATATTCACGCAAATTGGTGTTAGCGACCGAGCCGACGAGACCAAGCATCATAGTATTGCAATACATACTTAGTCCATTACAAATTTATGTTAAAATAGTTTTAATATAGTTTATGGTATACATCAGGGGGTTTCAACCGGTGTGCCGCGACGCGAGTGACATCCGGGTGTGCCGCGAATTCTAAGTAACTCATTCAAAATCTGCTTGAAAACAGCAGAAGAAAAGAGAAAGCATAATTTTTCAATCCACAATGACATTTTCTGGCTGATTTTTTTGAAAACCTCGCAGAGAAGTAATGAGAACATTTTGGCATCCTGGATAGCTCAGTGGTGCGGTCGGTCGACTGCAGTTGTTAAGCAACCCTGAGAGTTTGAGAGAGAGTTTGAACCTGAACGTTGAGAGTCAGTACTTGGATTGGTGACCGTTCTACCGTTGGAGGCTGACCGTGGTTCGGATTCCAAGTAAAACAGAACTGTAGGTCCGTTCCCTTCTTACCTTACTAGGTGGTAGGGTTTATCCCGCCCTGGTTGGTACCTACCACCGCACTGAATGAAACGTCGCGTCGGTCGAAACGGCTATGTAAATGGTTCGTGTTTTCCGTCCAGTTCAGTGTAGCCGACATGTAATAAAGGGAAGCACTGACATAGCACCTAGTTCACCCGGTGTTATGGGCTGATATCACGGGTGTTGTAGGTGATGTAGCCAACCGTGTCAGTTTCCATAAAATAAAATAAAAATTACCACAAAATAATGTAAGTAACTCAAAGTCGGCCATAGTGACGGTGTTTCTTCATTCAAGATTTCCATATGAGATTTTTTTAAGGAAGATTTGAAAAATGTCTAGGTTTTTTCAAATTTCAACCAAATATAGGTTCGAGTGTTTGAATTTTGAGGCACACTTTAAATGTAGGTGTGCCGCTACACGTTCATTTCACTATCTACAAAAGAACGTCGGCTGAGTAGAGTGATGACTGATCGTTAGTGGAGCTTCATTAACAAGATATCCATCGACAACCAGCGCCCGCGCCGCTAGCGCTCACCGCACGCGCCTCCGTCATCGGCCGTCTCTGCTCACGTTACATTACAATAGCTTTTTTTCGTCTATGCGATCATTTCCAATCGTTACTGCTCAAAAAGAAGGATTTTAAAATAAGTCCAAAGCGTAAAGTTAAATTTCAGGAGTATTATGACTATTCTATATCGAAACGGCATAATCCGGTATGGATAGCTGTGTCAGAGGGGCTAAAGCACGAAGGTAGGTGCCATACCGAAGACTTCCTATTGTATTGAATGTACTAGAGAGACCTAGAGGTAGGTACTAGAGGAAAATTAAGCCAATACGGTGATACCAACCCAGTCGGCTACTATTTGAGCCTACCACATCTATGTAGTAAGGGGCATATGGCACCTTTTCAGTGAATGGTGGTTTTCTAAAGTGAAATATCGCTGAAGGACGTCGCTCTACTTCACAAAGGCCGCGGACAGGAGATCCGACTCTGGCCTGCGGAAGATTTCAGTTTATTCGATATATTCCGTCCAATGAGCGAGGTCTTCGGGCGCACGCGTACTGGGACGGCTTCTCTTTGCACTGAGCTTTCCGCGCTTCCGCCTTCCGCCCCACCGCCACACCGACACAGCGACACACCGACACACCGACACACCACCGCCACACCGTGCTGCAACCGCTACCGCTACCGCGCTGCAGCGTCCGCTGCTACGCTGGCGGGAAAACTCGTTGACATTTTAATACGCAACCTCAAATATTAATACGGCGCTGTCAAGCCACGCTTACATTGTGACAAATTCAACTCTGTATTATGCGTGGAAACAGGACGCAAATTTCCTGAGGACTGTATCTGACCTAAGCCTATTTGAAGATAATATTATACTTTAATGTATATGCAAAAAAAAATTGTTATTATGAACCTGGAAAACCTACTTATAAAAACAATCGGTTTCTAGGTAGTGGGAGTAGAACAATCAACACCTTTCCCAGAGGTCGTCCTAAATATCAAATTGGATAACTTTTCAACCAAATATTTGCTGAAAATATTTATAAAAAACAAAGTGTTCGTGCTTATATCTTTATACTGAACTCGGTAGATGCGCGTAGTATGCAAAGTGAGTGCGACTGCGCAGCATTGCACTATATAATGCTGTGCGCGATTAAATGAATTGTTTCAATCGCGGACGCAGGGGGGTTGCAAGTCACCTGCAGCAGCGCACGACGCCATCGTAACACATCTTATACTTGTAAAACTGATGCAGTTGTTACAAGCGTAGGGTAGAGATCTTAAATTACTAAAGGGAATGCATGCAGCTGTTATTCGCAACGAGGATTTGGATTAGGTAGCAAAGAAGACTTTAAATAGGAACAGAAAACAACAAGGAATGCATAAACAAACCTACATAGAATTTTGTTCAAGTACAATCAAATTACGTATTGATTGATTCGATCCACTAAATATTTTTTCAGCCCTCTCGTTAGCTTGGTCTCCAGCTTTGCACTCTTGTTCCGGTTGTTGCTTTACGAGTTAGAATGCCGGATAAAAGTATGTCATTGAAAGACGTATATTTTAATTTACACTGTGATTACGGTAGTGAACTCGAAGAATTATTAATTATGTAATTGGTTCGATCACTAAATGGGCAAGTGATGATGGGGCGGGGTGGCGGCTCACGTGGTTCGTGGCAGTTAGGTGAAGGCAGGCCGGGCCGAGGCCAACCTGGAGCTGGAGTGTCTCTACTCGAGGAGCGCTTCGATCAATACTCCCGAGAATAGTTTCAAGGCTCCGTCGGCGTCGTCGTCGTCGACTTCGCCGAGACGACACGTCGCGCGTAGCTCGCGGTGCCGCTTGCCACTCGATCAAATTATCTCGCAGATTGAGCGTTCCTACTTATATGGAGACGCACGCGCCTCCCGCAATGTCGACAAGTGACTAAAAATCTATATCGATTGATTACGACAATTGTTGTGAGGTCGATGCGGATTCGTCAAATTAATATGAAATATGCAAACTCTCACACAGTTATTGCATTTTTGGGTCGAACGAGTGCCACGAGCCGCCGGGCGGGCCCTTGCATCGGCGGGCCAATTTTCATATGGTTGGTGGTCGAGTACCACCAACTATATGAAAATTTATTTATTTAAACATTTCACTCAGGGGTACTTGACTTTCCGAAAATTCGCTAAGAAATATATAGAATCAAAGTAGGTAGTTCAAGTCGACGGAATTTTTTTTATACTAAGCGCCACATGTGGCGCCGAGTCACCCATAAGGTGTCTAGCGACGCCCATGGACATTCGGCCGCATGCGGGGGCTGCGAATGCCATGCCGGCCTGACAGGTGCCCATTCAGGCCTCTCTTGAAGGACCCGAGACTATACTTGGGGGGAAATATGTGGGCAGGTAGAGCGTTCCAGAGTTTACCGGTTCTGTGGAGGAAGGATCTGCAGAACCGATTGGTACGCATCCGCGGTAAGTCCAGCGTATAGGGATGCAATCCCTGCCCAATTCGCGTTGTACGGAGGTGGAAAGGGGACGGCGAAATCGCGTTAAACAGCTCCTCCGAGTACTCCCCATGGAATAAGCGATAGAACACGCTTAGGGTGCCGACATCCCTACGAAGGTGCAGCGGTTCTAGATCGCGGGACACGTCGGGGTCACCCACTAGTCGCACGGCTCGACGCTAGATCGAGTCCAAAGGCGCTAGCTGGTATTTGGCTGAGGCATCCCACAGGTGCGAGCAGTACTCCAAGCAAGACCTAATCTGCGATTTATACAGAAGCAACCCAAACTCAACCTTTTGATATATATTTATTACTAACTTTTGCCCGCGGCTTCGCTCGCGTGAAATTCGTATTTAAAAAGAAGATAGTAAGTAAACCCGCTACTGTATCTTTATTTCGGTTCGCGGAACAATTCGATTTGTATAAGAGTAATATCTCAGCGTAACCGGAACTAAATTTTATTTAGCCTATCCTGTGTCCCGTCTAGTAAAATGTGCTTGTACTAAGTTTCGGGAAATTCAGATGATCGGTTTAAGAGTTATGGAGGAACATACTCACATACATACATAGAGAAAAGATTTCTAAAAATCATCAATATACATAGTTTTAGTAGCATACATAGAGTCTACAAACGCAGTATCTCATAAAACAAAGTAACTTACTCCATGACCATCACTTCCAGATTTATTATTAGTAATGATGATAATTATTAGATCTTGGTTCTTCGAACCTTACTTGCTGCTTCATAGTTATCTTGTCCGAATACTTTGAAAACGTGGTGATCCGTGTTGTGCTGTAATTTACCAGAGTGCTTGCAATACAAAACCGATTACTCTGTTTACCCTCATGTTGTCGGGATACAGCGTGCGGTATGTATGTATGTATCCCTCCATGGAATGGAACCCGTAGCACAGTCAGTCGCACCGGAGACTTTGATCATATTATACATAGTTCCTATTTCATTGATTGTCTCGACATTGCCCCGGTCGGATCGCTCCTACGCAGATTGCAGTTGTAAATTAATTCGCTTGCTCTTCAGTGTCGGCTGCGTGCGCGCGATGCAGATCGATCGCGTAAGTGAGTGTACAGTTTGTGCATACAGCACAAACTAGCTAGTCACTTTTTCGCAGAAAAGATAAAAAATAAAAATGTAGGTACCTTCTGAATCGATCTCATCTAATAGACAACGAACGTAACTTATTTCATCTCAGAAATATTTGAATGAATGGTAATGTCGAGTGAAATATTTTTCACTCTCAGGTAGTGTTCTGACAAAGAGATTGTGCAATGGCGAAAGTGAGGCGGGCGGAGGCGGCGGCGACGAGGGGTGCGTGGCCGGGTGCAGTGCGCGGGGGGCGCGGGGGGCGCGAGGCAGGCGGCGGCGGCGGACCTCCTGCTTGTATAAGTATCCGTATCTAGATTATGTAACGAGCAGGTGGCCGGCGCGCGGTGCTGAGGTTATCGCGGTCGCTGCAGCCGCCTCAGCAGCCCCCGATCCGCGCCGCCCTCGCGCCCGCCCTCGCCGGACTTCCGCGCTGCAGCCCGCCCTGTACCTCGGCCGTCGCGCCGCCGCCTCCGCGCCGCCTCCGCCGCTCCACTGACACACTGGCGGATGATGGATCGATGTGGGTGGGCCGGTTCGAACGCGTGCACTCGACGAGTCCGACGGCGACCGACGAAGGGTTCTGCGGGGGCGACAGAGCGAGGTGACGGAAGGCGCGGGTCCGACGGCGGCCGGCGGGCGGGAACGCGCGGCGGAGGCCACCGGGACGCAACACTCACCCCAGCTGGATCCGGTCCGCCCCAAGAACTGTCCCGTCTCCGAGTTGTACAGAAACACCCTGAAGCCCTCCCATTTGCCCAGTTCCGGCGGCGGAGAGTAATACTGTTCGGCAACTTTCTTGTCCGCCATGACTGCTGTGTCCGCGCGCGGGGCTCGCACTGTCCGGGCCGGGGCGGACGCGACGCAGGCGCCAAGCATCGATCGCCTCCCCCGCCGCCCCCCGCCTGCGCCGCCGCCCACCCTTACATAACGCGCCGGTTACGTAAGGGAGGGGGCTGCGCTACATGCGCGCTCCACGCTGATCCTCCACCCCCGCCCGCCCCGCCCCGCCGCCGCCGTCTCGCTCGTCTCGTCTTCCGCCTTGTGGATGCACTCCTCCCCGATCCTTATGATCCATTTATTACCGAAGTAGGGTAAACGTCTCCTTATAGAATGCGATATTCATCGTTATCAAGAGAGCGTTAAAGAAAAATAAGCTAGACTTGGAATTTTGCATACCTATTTAAAACTTGTTATATGAACCAATGCTGTAGTTTGGATAGTTAGGGGGTCACACAGGTTATGAATAAATTAAAAAAAGATTCTACCCCATCGAGTGGGGTGTGTAATAATTCGAATGCCCCATAGAAATCTCTTACTCGGGTATCCGTCAGTTCATCTGTTTCTCACACGCTGCCAGAGTCAAACCGTACAGGATATACTTGAAGTTTGGTATAGTTAATTAAAGCCTGGTTCTATAAAAAATAAAAATATTCAAACTCATCAAGTGAGGTGTCTAATGAAAGCTAGTGAGTGACACATAGAAAACAATCATATATGCTTATAATAATTACAATATAAAATAAAGAAAAAAAAAAATTTTACTGCGATATTTGCTTGCCCCACCGAATTTATTCCTAAAGTATTAATCTGAAAAATCTTAAAGAAGTTTAGTAGTATAGTTAGTAGTATGTTAATGTAAAACCTGAGTGCATCGACACAGGCGAAAGCCCAGTGGTGCACTCGGGACATCTATCGAAATGTGTTTTTTTTTTCTATGTCTACCTACTTTTTTCCTCTTTCTTTTTTAAACATTTTGTATGAAATTGTTACTAACCTTCTCAACAATAAAAAAAAATTGGAATTTGGAACTTGGAATCATACAGTCAATATTGATCAAAAAGAATAGGCTATATTGTAAATTGGCATCACCTAGTTTTATCTCAATTTAAAAAACCGGCCAAGCCAGTAGTCCGTACCACCACGTAATTGGCCCGTTTTTATTATTTTTTGTTTCAGTTGATCGGTGTTGTGCTGTACAAGACCGATGCTGTTACAAGAGTACTTGCAGCACAACACCGATTACTCTGCTTACCCCGATTGTCGGTATACAGTGTGTGGTATGTATGTATGTTTTTGGACGTTTATACGTATTACCGTTTTTACGATTTATGTGATATAATTACAAATTAAAGGCTTTCGAACTTTTTCATTTAAGTACTTGTGCCAAATTTCATGATTCTATGTCAATGGGAAGTAGATACCTTAGGGGTTTTGATAGTGAGTTTGCGAGTATCAAAATATGTGACATAAATGGCCATATCTTTTGATTGCTAGACTTCAAAGTCTAGCTTGAATTTTGTATAACGCCGAGGTACCGTAAACCCTAGTATTTGATATCAAATTTAAAGTAACTAATATCTCATCTGTGCCGTTGCTGAGAAAAAGCGTCTTAAAAGACGGACGGGAGGACAACAAAGTGACCCTATAAGGGTTCGGTTTTTTCTTTAGAGGTACGGCTCCCTTAAACCGAAATACTGCGATGTCTCTTTGTCCGTACTTGAAATTTGGCATATATTTAGTTGGATGAATTTCGATAATTTGATTTTGAAACACTTAAAAGACTTCAACTCTATCGAGTGGCGCCTAATGAAAACTAGTTATATCTACATAGCAAAAATTTACCAATTTATTACGTAGTTTGGTAAAAGTTTAACAAAACAACTTTTCAAACTGCGAAAATTGCTTTGAAAATTTCCGATTTATTCTTAAAGTATTTATCGGAAAAGTTTAAAAAAAACCGTCGGTCGTAAAAAACCGTGTGGGGCCGGTACTTAAAAGGAATAGCCTCACTGCATCTCTCCCGGTGCATGTCGTAAAAGACGACTAAGGGATAAGGACAAGGTGCCTTGCTAAAGGACGACAGGGTCGCCACCTCTAACCTTGGCACGGTACTTCCACCGAGTCATGCAGCAGGTGGGTCTTCGTGCCTTACTTGCTGCTAGATCGATTGAATCTTGTTCGAATACTTTGCGAAACAGGTGGTCGGTGTTGTGTTTTAATTTACCAGAGTGCTTGCAGCACAAAACCGATTACTCTGCTTACCCCGATTGTCGGGATTTAGCGTGTTTGATATATATGTATATCTATACATATAATAAAATCGTAGACTTACCGTGTCTGTACATCAACTATTTTTGCATTTTTGCAAAACAATAATCTATCTATTCTATATATCTATTTTCTTCTTATCTTACCTACTTCTTATCTTATCTTATCTTATCTTATCTTATCTTATTCTTATACATGTAATAAAATTGTAGACTTACCGTGTCTGTACATTAACAATTTTTGCAAAACAATAACTTAGGGACCTTAGGAATAAGTAATAGAACGTAAAAAATCAATTTTTGAATGTTTTGTCTGTTTGTCGGTTTGACGGTTTATCGGTTTGTCGGTTTGACGGTTTATCGGTTTGTCGGTTTGTTTGTTCGTTTGTGCGCGCATCACGCAAAAGCCACTCATTGGATTCAAAATCTCATTACTAACAAATATGAAGCATTATTCTGAGTAACATTTAGTGTTTATTTCATCCAAATCAACCCACAGAATCAAAAGATATTAATTTTTTAAGTTTAGTTAGAAAATATCTTATATCACCACGCCGCGCCGCCGCGCCGCCGCAGCAGCGCCGCGTCGTCGCGCGAATCTTTTGTTTGTCATGGAAAAGAAACACGGCTGTAGATTGGTGAGGTGAAACATTTCGTGTGTGCAGTTTTTATCGTCCTCTATTCATCTTTTCCTAAATTATATTGTGTGATCTTCCTGATTTCAATAGACTGAAACTAAGATTGTATGCGAGCTGTTAGGTGTAGGTTTTTTCTGTTAGGCATACATATTATTACATATTGTTTTTTATCTTAGCGGCTTATATGGGGCCACGAGGTCTACTGAACTCTCAAGTGGACGTGGTCGTGCCTTAGGCCAGCCCCGGATCTACATATTTTTGGAGGGGGTGCAAAATTTTAAAATGCCGCCCTTTTGCTCTCGTTTATTTTTATAGTAAAATGGGTTACATTCCTGAAAGAAAGTGGGTTATTCTAGCTAGGTCATTTACTAATACTATTGCCAAAAAGGTATGAATTTTTTTTTCGAGGTTTGGAAAACTTACCTAGTATTGGTACTAGAAAGCACACTATGTTAACAAAACAAATATCGAAAAGGGTTTTTTTTAGATTAATGAAAAAAATGCACATTCAACTCGACATTAACAATGGTTGGCGCGAACGGGCGTAAAAATTTTTCATTGAGAACAATTTAAGCTTTGAGTTATGTACATAATAAGTACATAACTCAAAGCTTAAATTGTCGCTGATCTAAAAATGCAAAAAAAAAATATTTTACATCTTTTTTAACCGACTTCAAAAAAAGGAGGAGGTTCTCAATTCGACTTTTTTTTATGTTTGTTACCTCAGATCTTTCGACTGGGTGAACCGATTTTGATGATTATTTTTTTATTTGAAAGCTGGTGCTTCCCGTGTGGTCCCATTTCAATTTGGTGAAGATGGGATTGGAAAGCGAGACGGAATTCGGCCGAGTACATTAATAGCAAAAAATTACAAAAAAAACTGTGAAATAAAAAAGTATTTAAAAAAATATAAAACCGCCCTCAAAAATGTATGAAATAAAAAAAAATCTAACCCTAGAGTGGAAGGCGGTGCTAGCAAAAATGATGCATGAAAGAAAACATGAGTGGATGATATCCTTTGTGATTTGTGTAGCCTTCTTTAGCACCGCCTTCACTCTAGGTTTCGATTTTTTTTTTTATTTCATACATTTTGTTGGTAAAATAAATAGTAAAATAGTTTAGTCGAGATTTGGTAGACGGTTAACATCCGCCTTTATTAAGTAAAAATAAAATTACTAAATAGGTATTTTTAATAAGTAGAATTGAATTGCATGACTGCATGTAGGTATATTCCAAACAATTTAAATTAAATGACATCAAAAGAAAAAAAGGGGACTGTACTAGGTCATTGCAATACCTAGACCTAGAAAGCACCTCCCCACACTCACTGTCCATCGAGTTTTTATAACAATTTCCAATTTTTGTATGAAAAAGAAGTACAGAATTTCGATTTGCGTGATAAGAATTTTTTTCTTCTAATAATGAGTACTTTCTATTCCTGAAGTTTCTCCAGCCTATCCTGAAACACCCTGTATATCGGTATTAAAAAAGAAATGTTTGGAAAAATGAAATACAGGAATCAATAAAATAAAAATTAAACCATAATTTAATATTTTATTGAATGTATACAAGCAAAATAAGTATTGACTGGATTGGCCTATGGTGATGCGTGCGGTCGCGGAGTGGAGCCACCTCCGCCGCGCCTTTTAATATCGGCATATCAATATCAATCAATATCACATCAATTAATATAGGCGCGCACGCCGATATTAAGGCAATCACATACCTTGGAAAATCATACCATACAAAAAATAAATCGAAATATTTCGATATAAGTACCTAAAAAAGTAGTCATGTTAACTTCTTAAAAAAATGTATGTTATTGATCTAATCTACATCCTTTGTAAAGTGAATTTGGTAGTTTGACATTTAAATTCCAATTATTAATGTACACAATATAATTTTTCTAGGTTCATTTTTAGAGACTTTAAAACAATTATCTCGAAAACCATTTGAGTGATTATGTTCATTCTTTTTTTTTCTAAAAATAGAAATAGAACTGATTGGGCGTGCGATCCAACCACGCGCGCGAGCGGAGCGGGTATATACCGCACCGCTTTACCGCCGCCGTCGCCCCTGCCGAACGTATGCCGCTCGTTCGGCCGACCGACCGACTACGCTACGGCGCGGCGGCGCGGCGACGATGCTCGCTCACTAGACTAGCCGCTGCGCCGCCCCTGCCCCCTCCGCCGCCCGTATCAACGCCTCCGCTCCTTTACCATTACACGAATTATTTCGCGAGCATTCTTATCGAATCGAAATCAAAGACATATTTTATAAGTAATTTACAATTTATCTTTATGTTTATGGGTGTGATTTTGCCGCCCCCCAATCTTGCCGCCCGGGGCAAGTGCCCCTTCCCGCCCCCCCCTAGATCCGGCCCTGCCTTAGGCTTCTGTGAGCTGTGGATACTGAAGATGAAGGCTTTAGTGGGCTGCGGAGACTGAAGATGAAGGCTTCTGTGGGCTGCGTAGACTTAGGATGAAGGCTTCGGTGGGCTGCGAGGCTGAAGATGAAGGCTTCTGTGGGCTGCTAAGACTGAAGATAAAGGCTTCTGTGGGCTGCAAGGGTGAGGTAAAGGCTTTTTTGGGCTGCCGAGACTGAAGATAAAAGCTTCTGTGGGCTGCGAGGCTGAAGATGAAAGCTTCTGTGGGCTGCTGAGACTGAAGAAGAAGGCACAAACATTAAAACAATTAAATCATACTAGCGAACGGACAGATAGTCACATTGCGTTTTATAACAGGCTGAGAAAGATCAAGTCCACGCGGACGTAGTCGCGGGCACAGCTATACGTAATAAATTAATAAATACTTAGTACGGAACACAGACACTTCGAACATCCAGATCATTCCAGACGCCTCCAGTTTAGCTGAAAGTATTCTTCAGGTACACACCAGCCATCTGCTGTCCTGTCGGAATATCCGCTCGTTTGAACAAAGCGCCATCTTCCGGCTGTGCTGTGAAGGCTGAGGCAGCCGCGTAATCGCTTGCAACGTAGTCGTTGTCGAGGTTCACAAGAGTGTGCACAGAGAGCGCCATTTCAGAGTGACACTCAAAACTTTCAGGTATCGCTGAAAACAATAAATTTAGAAATGAAATGAAATGAAATGATTTATTTCGTCACACATAACAACACAAATAATTACAAATACAAAGAAACATATAACATGTGACGAAAAGGGAGCCCACTCAGCTGCTGCAGCTGCTTTAGGCTATATTTATTGATTGCATGAATGCAACTCCAAACTTTTGTTTATTTCTATCATATTATAACACTCAACGTCTACTGTTCGTCTTTTGTGTGGTCGCTTACCTATATCTTGAGAAAGTATTATAATCTTTGCTTGAGAATTTGTTATTTGCTGCCCAGCCTCTTCGGGGATCGGTGGGCCATTCTCCGCACTAAGACCTCAAGACGTTAAGACGTTGGAATATTTGAGAACTTATTCTCTCTCTCTCTTATACAGGATGTATCAGGATAGTTTGAGAAACTTCAGGAATAGGAAGTGTTTGGAATTTACCTACACGCAGTTCAATTGTACTAGTTATGTATGCAACCTTTGTGCAACCTACCCATTTTTATTCATGAGTTAGAATAGATTTTCACCAAAAAGTACTGTAAAATGATCAAATCTGGGAAAAAGTTTCAGAGCTTTTCGTCTTCAAATATAGGCCCCTTTTGGACCCTGAAGTTTCGAAACCTATCCTGATACATCCAGTATATTCGCTTATATATTATAATTCTAGATTAATTTCACTTGCTCTACGAGTCGCTGCTCCCTTCTCACGCGTCGCGTCGCGTCGTCGCCGTCTCGTCGCGCCGGTCGACCGCCTTGCTCGACTCTGTGTCAAAGTTCTACAGATCTAACTTCGTTTTGTAATTTGAGATTGTCTTCTTCCCCATTTCGTAGAATTTGTTTTTGTTTAACCTATCCATCTTCGTGATTGACGTTGAAAAAACACGTTTCTTGTATGGGGACCCCCTTAATTTTTTAGTTTAGATTTTTTTTATATTAGGATACCCGCCACCTTGCCCGCCATAATAAAACATATTCTGTGTAAATTTCAACCGGCTACCTATTATATACCGCTGACAGACGCGCTAGACGGGCGGCGGAGGCGGCGGCGCGGCGCGTAGGCTTAAAATATATTATGCTTTCGTACGGATACGGAAACCAAAAAAAGACGGAAACAGGAAGTAGTTTACATTTATCAATTTAAAAAAATCACATTGAGCTTCTGCTCTTATCTACATCACATTTTCACATAAGGAAAGACTATACACTAGTAAGTTAATATAAATATGGAATAAATTAAGGAAAACTCGTAACACTGGCGTACGGAGAATATTTTGCTTCTTTATAAATTACATAGAATTAACAAAGTAAGTTTGGATATTATCAATTAATGGATAATCTCGCTGTTTCTGAAGAGTAGACGTTAGCGTCTTCCTCGGGCGGCGGCGACGGCGGCGTGCGTCTGGTCTGTTCCTCCGGTTCATCTTCGCGCGTTGTCGGCTTATCTTCTGAGTCCGCGTACCCCGCGGGTTTCTTTACCGGCTTACTCGGCTCCGAGGGCTTGGTCCACGCCTGGCACACGCAGCTGGGCCCGTTCACTGGACCCGCAGGTTGCGGGTAGTAACCTTGCGGCTGGTACTGGCCAGGATACTGTCCCCCAGGCTGATACTGCCCTCCAACCCCACTCTGTCCCGGTATATACCCTCCGCCACTGCCACCGCTACCACCGTTTCCGCCCCCACCGCCTCCGCCTCCGCCTCCGCCGCCGCCGCCTCCCGGCTGCCCGGGCTGATACCCTCCCCCGCCTCCCGACTGCCCGGGCTTATAACCTCCCCCGCTTCCCGACTGACCGGGTGGATACTGAGAGTGAGGGTATTGTGGGTTGTATGGCGGGTTATACACCCATTGTCCGGGATAGTGGTGGCCGGGTGGATGCTGGTAGTTCTGATTCCCTGGATTGTAGCTACCTTGGGAAGGATACTGCGGGTAGTAACTGCCTCCGCCCCCGCCTCCGCCCCCACCTCCGCCCCCGCCGCCAACGCCAACGCCTCCGCCGCCACCGACGCTGCCCTCTACCGGCTTCTGCGGCCGGTTCTTGTGGTTTTGAACTATATCTATCACACCGCCGATTATTTTCTCTGGGATGTTGAGGTTCCCGGTCTTCGCCTCGTGCTCCGAATTCCGATACGACGCATCGCTGATCCTCCCCACCGCGAACAATGTCTGCGAAATACAGAAACACACCGAGTTGTAGAGAAGTCTGTGTCGATCAGAAACGTAACACAAGCATGTGAAGAACTTCCTAACATCTGTGTAAGGCATTTCGTAAAATGTATACAGGGTCATTTTTTATTAAGTGAAGTCCCTTGAATGGTAGGTTCTATATCTGAAATGGATCACGTTTATGATGTTAATTTTACTTTACGTACCTAAAGTTAGATGTTTTTCTGAAAATTTTCAGGGTGTATTAGTATGCATGGGCACTACTATGTGGCATGTCCAGAAAAAAAAATCTAACTTTAGGTACGTAAAGTAAAATTAACATCATAAACGTGATCCATTTCAGATATAGAACCTACCATTTAAGGGACTTCAGTGAAGTCACTTCACTTAATAAAAAATTACCCAGTGATACAAACCCAGTAAAGACACATCTCAGTCAGCCAAGCCAGTATGCCATTCGTAACACCTGCAAATCACATACCAACACACGCTATTGTTTAGACACATAACACCTACTAATAGAATGAAAGACATCACATATTTATACTGCAGTCAAGCACTTTCTAAAAAAAAATGTGAATAGATAAGTTACAAGCAACTTACAAGCAGAGCGAATTGTTGCCGCAGCCTCATCTCTCCGCAGTGCCAACAGGACTTTGCCGAATTTCTCCGAAGGACGAGCCTTTATACCTCGCGAGATACCTCGCGGGGTCACTGCGAGCAACAGCGGCCAAAATTCGGTCATGATCAAGATCATACATCGTACGCGGAGACGCGGCGGCGGCGGAGGCGCGGCGGCGCGGGTGAAATGTAGTATTGGCAAAGCACTCAAACGAATTAGAACTGCTATTGTCACTCACTGCACACAGTTTAGTTCTAAATACTTACACAACTTTTTACCTTTCCGTATCCCGTACGGAAGCCTATTACTAAGCCTCCGCCGTCTCTCTGTCTCTCCGTCCGTCCGTCTGTCCGAGGGCTGTATCTCTTGAACCGTAATACGAGTAGGTAGCCCGTTGAAATTTTCACAGAATATGTGTTACTATGGCGGATATAACAAATAATAAAAGAAAGAAAATGTTAAAAATTAAGGGGCTCCCATACAACAAACGTGCAATAAAATAGATTAGTCACGCTACTGAATAATAGATGGCGCCACAGGCTTTTATACATTGCATTGTTGAAAGACAAAAGATAGGCGGATATTATCCGCTCAATTGCCAACAGCCTCATTGAGGTGCTGTCATTTTCCCACCGTCAATTGCCATCGACCTCATTGAGGCTTCTCTCCGATTTCTCTTCTCTCTAGGCAACTTGAGCAGTTATTGATAGCGGATAGATACGTAAACCTCCGTGCGCGAGTAAAACTCGCACTTGACAGATTTTTATTAAAGTAATCCGGTTTGGCTTCCTGAGGCAGATCGGCTCACAACGTACTATGCGTGCGCTTACGCTACAATAATTACCTAAGTATGACATAGGTATATTAATTTATTGTACTTTTGCCGTCGAGTCACACACACATAATTCTTCTTCGCCCTCGCGACGAGTTGGTGCCATGGTTGGTCCATCCTTTTGAATTGTTTTAGTATTGGGGCATCGGCGTGGCGGGCAGCGGGCTACGGGCGGGTCACGCACGCGTGCCCGTAAATCTCGTGTCACGTGAGCGCCGCGCCGCGCCGGGAAGCGCAGTCCCGCTATGAGCGTATAACGCGGAGCTCTGCGCGAACATCGATTCGATGCGATCAATCTATGAAAAAAATCGAACCCTAGATTTGAAGGCGGTCAGTTATTTTTGCTTGCTTTAGCATCGCCTTCAACTCTAGGGTTTGATTTTTTTCTATTTCATTCATTTTTGAAGGCGGTTTTTATATATTTTTAAATAGTTTTTTATTTCACAGTTTTTTTTAGAATTTTTTTGCTATTAATGTACTCGGCGGAATCGCTCGGCCTTCGGCCTCGCGATTCCGCCTCACTTTCCAATCCGATCTTGACCAAATTGAAATGGGACCACACGGGTGCAGCTTCACTCTCTTCTCTTCACTGCTAACCTCATAAGCTATTTAGCGTGATAGTAAGTAGCCTATAGTTGATGAAGAATGATGGAAGAATCAAGCTATCCGTAGAATTTTGTTTTATTAAAATCGGTTCAGTGGTTCTCGAGTTATAAGCGGACAGACAGACACTCAGACACTCAGACACTCAGACACTCAGACAGAAAGCAGACGTTGGATTTTATTATAGGTAAGGAAGGAAGGAAGGATGTACATTATAGATAAGAAGCTGCAACACCAAACTGTATCCCCCGATTTTGTTATCATCAGTTTTCTGGATTGACTTGACTCCCACTATGGAAGCAAATTTAAAGACGTATTCACGTCAAAATACAGTCGAATTGAGAACCTCCTCCTTTTTTTTGAAGTCGGTTAAAAAAGGTCAAGAGCAATGTGTTCTTTTATTCTTATTCTTTATTCATCATCCATAGACAGTAGGTACACTGCACTACTCGGATTCGTCAACGAAGAAGAACTGGCAAAAAACTTCGCTGGATACTTTTTTTTACATCCTAACGTACCTTCTGAATGTTGGATAATAAATAAAGATAGGTACAAATAAATACAATTCCTTAATTAATACGTGGTATATTACAGTCATTCTAATTGCCACCTTTGAGCATTTGAAAGTCTTAAATAAATGTGGGATTATACCTACCTGAAACTGAAGAATTTTTTTTATGTTATTTAGTTGAGAGAAGTGTCATGCGATCTAGAACCACTACAACACCGTAGGGATGTTGGCTCTCTAAGTGTGTTCTATAGCTTATACCATGGGGAGTGCTCGGGGGAGCTGTTTAATACGATCCCGCCGTCCTCTTTCCACCTTCGCACCACGCGCACTGGGCAGGGATTGCATCCCTACACGCTGGACTTACCGCGGAAGCGTACCAATCGATTCTGCATATCTTTCCTCTGCAGAATCGGTAAACTCTGGAACGCTCTCCCGCCCATATATTTTCCCCCAAGTACAGTCTCGGGTCCTTCAAGAGGGGCGTGAATGGGCACCTGTCAGGCCGGCATGGCATTCGCAACCCCCGCATACGACCGAATGTCCATGGGCGTCGTTAGACACCTTATGGGTGGCTCGGCACCATATGTCGCGCTGTCAATAAAAAAAAATAAAAAAAAACTATTTCAAAAAATATAAAAACCGCCTTCAAAAATGTATGAAATAAAAAAATAAAAATCGAACCCTAGAGTTGAAGGCGGTCGGTTATTTTTGCTTGCTTTAGCACCACCGCCTTCAACTCTAGGGTTCGATTTTTTATTTTTTTATTTCATACATTTTTGAAGGCGGTTTTTATATTTTTTTAAATAGTTTTTTATTTCACAGTTTTTTTTAGTAATTTTTATTTGCTATTAATGTACTCGGCGGAATCGCTCGGCCTTCGGCCTCGCGATTCCGCCTCGCTTTCCAATCCGATCTTGACCAAAATAATGTACTCGGCGGAATCGCTCGGCCTTCGGTCTCGCGACTCCGCCTCGATTTCCAATCCGATCTTGACCAAAAAAAAATGGGACCACCTTGGAGCTAGACTGAACTGAACACAAAAAGAACATAACATAACATAGAACATAGAACCTCCTCCTTTTTTGAAGTCGGTTAAAAAGACAGAGAGGCACCGAACCAGCCAATATCACTTCCATGATGGTGCCATACCGCAGCAGACTACCTTTAGATTAGTGGCTATATACTGAACTAGGGAAGAACACAGCCGAGGTTATTATGTGGCCATCTACGTTCAGCATAGTCGGCTACAATTTGAGCATACTTGTAAGGGGCGAGGGAAGGGACCTACAGTTTTACACCGGTTTCTAACGGTGAGGGAGCAAGGTGTAGGCGTAGGTAGGTACGTACGTTTTAGCCACTCAAACGACCAAAGCGAATGTGCGACTACGAGAGTCATTGTAGGGCCTCTCCTGCAAAATAATATCTCCTCTGAAGCGAAATCTCGAATTAAAAAGCAACAAGATCGAATCCGCTGGATTTATTGCTCAGGGAGGCAATGGGATGGCATCTGAATGGATACCGTTGTGTTGGGTCCCGTCCGGTCCGGGCCATCTGGTTGCAGTACATTCGATACCATTCGTTCTATGTAGGTAGTTGTGTTTCGATCTTTTACTTTCTTAATTTAAGTACTAAGACTCCGCTCGCATGTAGGTCGGTTTAATAGCAATTCTGATTTAACCGCAAACAAGAAGTCACCAAAACTCATGACAACTTAATATTTCAAGTAATTATAAAATACTAGCTTTTGCCCGCGGCTTCGCTCGCCGCCCCGCGCCGTCCCGCGCCGCCCCGCGCCGTCCCGCGCCGCCCCGCGCCGCCCCGCGCCGCCCCGCGCCGCCCCGCGCCGCCCCGCGCCGCCCCGCGCCGCCCCGCGCCGCCCCGCGCCGCCCCGCGCCGCCCCGCGCCGCCCCGCGCAGACCCGCGCCACACCGCGCCGCGCCGTCCCGCGCCGTTCCGCGCCATCCCGCGCCGACCCCCGCCGACCCGCGCCGCAACGCGCCATCCCGAGCCGCCCCGCGCCGCTCCACGCCGCCCTGCGACTTTCCGCGCCGCCGCCCCGCGGTGCCCCGCGTTGCCCCGCGCCGCTCCGCACCGACCCGCGTCTTTCCGTACTGACCATATTTGTTTTCTGTAAATTAAAAAAAAGAACAGAATTCTAAATTGGTTTTTATGTGACGTTGATAGGCTTTTGTTTTTCTTGGGATATTCGCTTCTTTTTTTTATATTCTCTCTCTCCCGTACTATACTTTATTTGATACTGCTGCGCCCTAAGGCTATTTAGCTTGATGGTATATAGCCTATATGTTATTCTGATGTATAAGCTATAGTACTGTAAAGTCTCATCAAATCCGTTCAGTAGTTTTTGTGTGAAAGAGGAACAAAGATCCATACATCCATACATCCTCTCAAAATTTCCCGTTTATAATATTAGTAGGATATATTAATAGGTATCCATTTTTTTACAATTTTACTACTTTGTAGTATGTTTAATGTAGTGGCATTATTGATTTGATACAAGTACCTACGTATCAAAGTTTGATAAAGGCTCTTTACACATGACACACTTCCTACTATATTATAAACGGGAAAGTTTGTGAGGATGTATGGATGTACAAGGATATTGGAAGGAGTCTGGATGCGGCATACAAGCGCATCGGGTGGTCCGCTCAAAAGGCCACCTTGGTTGTATTTACTGTTAGTCGACGTACGACCTCGGTCCGTAGTGGTCGCGCTCGGGTCGTGCACGTGGTGCCTTGCAACAAATCTTCTCGCCTAGATACGTATCAAATTGCCATCTAACTGTCATACTCTGTCTCCGTTCTCAGAGACGAAAGCGCTCGATATCGCACTATCCCTTTTGCGTTCACGGCGTTTGCGTCTGCACATCTTGTTCTAACATATTTACATCGTTGTCTCGCTTATACGTATCAAATTGCCATCTAACTGTCTTACTCTGTCTCCGTTCTCAGAACTAAACGTACATTGATCTATGAAGCGCTCGATCACTTACGCTGTTTAGATATTGGCAATACGTAGAAGAACTACTATCGCACTATTCCTTTTGCGTTCACGGCGTTTGCATCTGCACATCTTGTTCTAACACATTTTACGTGTGTGTGTCTAAAATTTTAGCTAGTGTGCATCTGTGAAAGAAGGCCTATTTCTACAGAAGGAAATATATGACGAGGGCCTGTCCATGAAAGTAACAAGTCGCTGTGGATGTATGGATCTTTGTTCCTCTTTCACGCAAAAACTACTGAACGGATTTTGATGAGACTTTACAGTACTATAGCTTATACATCAGAATAACATATAGGCTATATAACATCACGCTAAATAGCCTTAGGGCTCAGCAGTATCAAATAAAGTATAGTCAGCCTCGATAGCTCAGTGGTGCAGACAGATATGGCGAAGATATGAGAAAACAAATATGGCCAGTACGGAAAGGTGCGGTGCGGAGCGGCACGGGCACCGCGGGGCGGCGCGGGACGGCGCGGTGCGGCGCGGGACGGCGCGGTGCGGCGCGGGACGGCGGCGTGAAGCGGTGCGGAAATGCGCGGGGTGGCGCGGGGCGGCGCGGCGCGGGGCGGCGCGGAACGGCGCGGGGCGGCGAGCGAAGCCGCGGGCAAAAGCTAGTAAGTAATAGTCCTCTGTAGTTAGAACTCTCATTAATATGGTTAAATCTTGCTCTCGAACTGTATTTTCGACACCCTGCGGGGGCAGCGACTAAAGCCCTGCGGGGGCAGCGACTAAAGCCCTGCGGGGGCAGCGACTAAAGTGATTTATGAGCTGTGCACATGCGATTTATGCGATCTATGCGGTACTAATGTGATTCTGGAGTTTTTCAGATAGCGTTTGATGCGTATGGATTGGCGTATTTTGGTATGTCCTCGGTGCTAACGCGCCTTGAGGGAGTGATTATTTCACACCTTGCGATTTGCGAATCTTCGATAGTGACTCTTTAATGAGATAGAGACTCTAAGAGATATGTTGTTTCCATAGCGCACTCTCTGTACATTTATTTGAGGTGCCTATGTGAGAAAGTGACTCAAAGAGACATCATATCTCTGCCAGTGCCCAAGGATAGAGACCTTTTAGTGGCAGCAAAAAAAAAACCGTTGGAGGATTCTGTGGAGAGCAGGGAGTTGCTGCCTGTGTCGACCTCAGCGTGGTCGCAGGGTGGCAACGGTTTGTGTTTAACAACACAACCGGCTAACGACACTTAACCTTTTTACGTAGTACAGGGACAGAGGGACGATGGATACGAGCGGGAGAGCGAGCACGAGCGGGAGCGGAAGCAACCGAGCGAGCACGAGTCCTCCGAACTTGGTCGCGGGGGTTCGCGAAGCAGTTGCGGACCTCCGCGATCAGGTTCTAACTTTAGGTTCGACTTCAACGAAGTTGAATAAAAAGGATGTAAAGGCGCTGATGGACGGCATTGCCGTCCTGACGGCAAAATTAGAGGAGGTCACGGATGAAAACGTGGCCTTAAGGGCAAGGCTGGAGGAGAGAGCCGCAATGGCGAGAGAGGCCGCAGTTCGAGAGGCGAGAGAAGCCGTTGACCGATGCGGCACTGATGCCGTTGTTGTTGTTTCTAAAAGCCCTGCTGTTTCCAATAGCCCTGTAGCGACAACCTTTGCAGAGAGCGAAAGGTTGCAGAAGGCGCAGAACCCGGAGGAGAGTGTGGAGAGTGGCGGAACATGGGCACAGGTCACTAAAAAAGTGAAACCTGCCAAAATGCCGGCAATGTCATGGCGATCCCAAAGGGTCGTAATGATAAAGCCGGCGGCGAGTACAGGTGCCTCTAGTCAGGCAACCAGAGAGGCCATAAAAAAGGCAATTGATCCCGTAAAAGACGGGATCCGTGTTCGTAATATTACGAACACGAAATCGGGGGCCGTAGTGGTGGAGGCGCAAGCCGAAACCGATGTTGCGAAGCTCTTGGCGAGCGAAGGACTGGCGAGAGCCGGTCTGGTAGCGGAAAAGCCAAGGCTAAAAAGGCCAAAAATGATCATATATAACGTCTCGAGCGATATGGAAGCCGAGGCGTTACGTAGGGCGATTTTTAGGCAGAATATGGAGGGGGAGGTCCAAGGGTTAACCGAGGACCACCTCAAAGAGGAAATGAAGCTATGCTTCAAAACAGGGCCGAAAGGCAAACAAACCTCACACTGGGTTGTAGAGACCAGTGTGAGAGTACGCGAGTTTCTCAAAAAGAGAACTCGCGTCACTGTTGAGTGGAGTATTTGCGGAGTGTCCGACTACATAGTGGCCACAAGGTGTTTCAAATGCCAGGCCTTCGGGCATGTGGCGAAATTTTGTAAGGAGCGTGCTCCCACCTGTTGCCACTGTGCAGAGGTAGGGCACGAGTTTGATAAGTGCCCTAAAAAGGCAGATAAAGAGGCGGCCAGATGTGGTAATTGTAAAGCTTTTAAAAAGCCGTACAACCACTCTGTCCGAGATAGTGACTGTCCTGTGCATAAGCATGCAATAGAAAGGGAGTTTCGTAGGATTCAGTATTCTGATCCAAAAAACTAGGTGGTGACGAGGGGTTCACGGATGAGGAGGAGGAGCCCGATAATAGGGCGCAAAGCGGGCCGCTGGAAATTAAACATTGTCTTAGGTTGGCCCAGCTTAATATGAACGGTGCACGCGCGATAGCGGCTGAAACGAGGGAGTATTGTTGCGGTAAATGTATTGACATTTTGTTTGTGCAGGAGCCGTACAATATAGACAACAAAATAGCCGGATTTGCAATCAGGTCGCGAATTGTTACAGGTGGTGCTCATCTGGAACAAAAGAAAGCAGGGATTGTAATTTTTAATAATGAGCTTGAGGTGTTGAGACTCTCGCAATTCAGCGACACACATTGCGTGTGCGCAGAGATTAGAACTAAGCTGGGTAATTTCTATGCGATTAGCGCTTACTTCCAATTCTGTGAGCCAATAGAGATCCATTTGGATAAATTGGACAGAATACTGGAGCATCTCAGAGGGAGAGATGTTGTGATAGCATTAGATGCGAATGCAAAATCGGTTCTTTGGCATAGTCGCCACACGGACGACAATGGCCGTAAACTTGATGATCTGATTGCGAAACACAATCTCTTTGTGACAAACGAATTCGGTCAACCTGGGACATATTGTCACCATGGTGAGACGAATATCGATGTCACCCTATGTACAGAAAAGCTACTGGGTAAAATGCATAACTGGAAAGTTAATGTTGACGCAACCAGTAGTGACCATAGGCTCATTACATGGGATGTGACAAAAGAGGCAGTCGACCTGGCCGATACCGCAGAGCGGTATCAGCTAAAAAAGGCCGACTGGGAGAAATTTGATGTGTGTTTACAGGAGCGATGGGGTGACCTCGACCTGACCGGAAATGCTTGCATTGAAGGAAAGGTTGAGGCCATCACCAAAGCTATAGCGGACGCAGCCGATGCAAGCATTCCTAAAAAAAGGGTGCCTCTGCAAAAGAAGGCGCTCTGGTGGAATGCAGAGTTAGCCGATAAAAAAGCGAATTTTATGGCGATCCGAAAGATCTATCTGGCAACAGATAGGTCCGATAGGGAAAGACTGCGAGAGGAGTATACGAATGTCAGAAATGACTACTTCGACTCGATCAGTCACGCCAAACAATGTAGCTTTGAAAAATTCGTCACCGAGCATGGGAACGATGACCCATGGGGTCTAGTTTATAAATATCAGGCCGATAAACTCGGAAAGTCCGCTATATTAAGTTCACTTTCTTATGAAGGTGTAACGACGGACAACTGGGAGGAAACTTCTCGGCTCCTATTGGACCGGCTGCTTCCGGATGACGATCCCGAAAAAGATACGGCTCAGCAAAAAGATCTGAGAGACCGTATTAATGATTATGTGTCACCAGTAGGTGATGCTGAGCCGATCCGAGGGATCGATGTGGAGTTGGCTATCAGGTCAATCAAGGCGGGCAAAGCGCCCGGCCTTGATAACCTAAACGGTGAAATAATCACCAAGGCCTGGCCGGTGGTAGGTGAGGCAGTCGTTGATTTGTTCAATGACTGCCTCGATAAAGGAGAGTATCCAAAGTCCTGGAAGGAGAGTTCGGTTGTTATTATAGCGAAAGGGGGAGATCGGGACCTTAGCGACCCAAAATCGTACCGACCAATTATGCTTTTACCTGTATTAGGAAAGATTTTTGAGAAGGTACTGGTCAATAAGGTCCTATGTAAGTTCGATGACCGCCTATCATCGAACCAGTATGGGTTTCGGCCGAGGGTATCAACGGAGGATGCCACGGTCGAATTGTATAATCGAGTCGAAAACTCGAGCAGCAAATATGTTCTTGGCATATTTGTTGACATATCGGGGGCGTTCCATAACCTATGGTGGCCCAGTGTTATGGATTCATTGCGTAAGCTTGGCTGTCCCGGTAACGCCTATAGGCTCGTTAAGGATTATTTCAGTGGCCGAAAGGCCACTGTATGTTCGAAGTACGGGTCTGTGGCGAAACTGGTGACTAAAGGCTGTCCGCAGGGATCCGTCTTTGGTCCTACCATATGGAACATCGTTTTCGATGGTAGTATCGATCGCGAAGTAGACGAGATTTCGTACGCAGATGATAAGGTCATTATTATACATGGTGATTCCAGGAAGGAACTGGAGCAAAAAGCTCAGAATGCGATTGATCGAATGAATGATTGGTGCAAAAGTGTAAAGATGACGCTCTCGACTAGTAAAACTGTAATGATGCTCTTAAAGGGTAAACTAGACACAAACAGGCCGCCCACCGTTAAACTGGACGGGCGTAGCCTCACTATGGTCAAAAGTTTTAAATACCTTGGGGTCATGCTAGACGAGAAACTCGGTGTGGGCTCTCACGTGACGATGATCTGCGAAAAGTCCAAAAAACTGTTTCATGCTCTGGCCAAAGTGGCGAGCGCGACCTGGGGTCTTAGACAAAAAGCCTTAACCATTATCTATAGAGGTGTGGTGGAGGCAGTCTTGACCTATGCGTTGGCCAGTTGGTCACGTAGGCTTAATTGCCGACATATCAGGCAAATTAGAAGCGCACAGCGCTCTATCCTCTTGAGAGTCATAAGGGCGTACCGTACGGTCTCTACAGAAGCGGTATTCGCTATCGCTTGTGTGCTCCCCATTGATATCCTAATACAGGAAAGGGTGAGCATGTTCAGCCGCAAAAGCGGAATTTGTGAACGATACGAGCGATATAGGGATATAGAGATTGGTACGGATGATTTGCCCATGACAATTAAGAGGAAATTTAAAGAGCGTAGTGTGGAAATTTGGCAGGACGAATGGGCCAAATGTGAGAAAGGTCATCTCACGCGGGAGTTCATACCGAGAGTTATCGTAAAAATGAGAGGAAAGAAAGTATTTAGAGTGAATCACGAGCTGGTCCAGTTCCTAACTGGACATGGGAAGTTCGGAAAATACTTCTTTAGATTCGGTATCATAGATAATAGCATATGCGAGTGCGGGGAACCGATCGATTCGGTAGACCATGTTCTCTTTGAGTGTTCTCTGAGCGATAATGCAAGGGGAGCACTCGAGAGCGTGGTCCAAAATGCTGGGTTGGTCTGGCCCATAAGCAAAGATCTATTTCTAGATGATCGAGTTGTAGAGGGTTTCCGAGCTTTTTGTGCGGAAGTAATTAGAGAAAGGTCGTAGATGATCGCCGCCTCCCCGCGGTGGGGACGGAAACGAAGATCGGGTCACCCGCTTGCGGGTAATAAAAACCCCGAGAACGGCTAAAGGCGATCAGCTCGACTTTTGCCATTAGGGGTAGCGTAAATCACTAATGGTCAAAGCCGACAAAGTAAAAAAGAGATGTACAATTGAGAGAGAGCAATTGTTGATGAATGAGAGAGTAAGCAGTAAAAGGCTAAGCCTAATCTGCGTGTATGTACACAAATGAATGAATGAATGTATTTTCGACAAACTGTAAGCGATGCTATTATATGGATAGTCACTCAAATACTTGTAGAAATATGTATAAAAAAATTCACAGATCTCATGCATTACATGACCTTCGGGTACAATGAAAATGACTTTTGGGCGTATTCAAATATAAGCGTATATAACGGATCGCCCCGACTGTGAGCGTGAAAATATCCTGGTGTGGCTGAAGCGAACGCACTCCAGATTCAGCACTCACCTGTTCACTATATTCCTCTAAATACTAGCATGTATTCGGCATAATTATGTATAACAGCTCGCCTCTGACATAATCTGCCCGTGCATTTACGCTCGACTACGTCTATGAATGTATTTAAGATACATTTTAAAAATCTTTTCCTATCCTTACTGGAAGTAAATACATTAACATTGCACTAGCTTTTACCCGCGGCTTCGCGCCCGGTAAAGTCTGTTTAATACCCTCCCTCCCCCTCCCGCCCCTCGCTCTTCTCCGTCTAAATTTGCCAAATATAACGATAAATAATACCGCGAAAAAATGTATAACAATTTTATTGAGAAATACGTTGACTCCAGAACATGTTAAAAATAATTGCCTAATGCTGTCATGCGGATTATATAGCAAATTTTGTAAATTTATCTGAAAATCTAAATAGCCAAGTATCCCATTCGAATGCATAGGTAAACGTCATACATAGATACTACCTACTTGAAGGTGCCCGCTGGGCATGACAGAAATAGTTGAACACCACTGATATAGGCGTTCTGTGTAGGTAACTAGGTAGGTTCCTCGAATGTTTATTTTTCGTTTAATAAATTGTGAAACCATTGAATACTTATTTCTTTCTTTATAATGTTTCCATTTATCACCAAAGGTTGACTGAAAAATCTCCCTTGTAGTAGTTGTAGTAGTGACAAGTGCAATCCGCCTTTGCGCACTCATGTAGACTAATGTTGTTAGTTTCTTGTGTGCTAAGTGTTTTTATTCTATTCTATCTTAAAAACATGTAAAAAATTATGAGGTTTCTTATGCGATCTTGTAAATTTTGCGCCATGGCACTAATGCCTTTTGGAATGTCCGTCCACTCTTCATTATATCATACATCATATTCCACATAGGTACACGAGTAGAGCTATGGACATGGTGATCCGATCTGCCTACCGGGCACTGGGCAGTCTGCGCAAGGTCTAGCTGGCCAGGGCCGCACAAAAGGATGTGCTCATAGAGAGCAGCCGGCGCGTCCTCAATCGCTAATATCCGGTCGCTCCCACGTCCTCTCCTCTCCTCTTCTCGTACGTAACACCGCGCCGCGCAGGCGCGCAGCGGCGAGCGAAGTAGTCTAACACACGCGCCGCCCATCCGCCATTGTTTTATTCCCATTGTATATTTTCTGCAGTATTCTTGTCGTTTCTTTCTTGGACGGGTTCATTAGTTTTTAGGATTCTGTGTCCTTACGGGACCCTATTACTAAACCTACGCCGTCTGCCCGTCCGTCGGTCTGTCCTACCTTTTGAATCGTGTTATTATAAAGGACAGCTTTTGCCCGCGGCTTCGCACGCGTGAAATTTGTATTTAAAAAAAAGAAAGTCACCGTATCTTTATTTCGGCGTGCGGAACAATTCCGTTTGTATGAGAGCCACATCTTAGCATAACCGGAACAGAATTTTATTTACCCTATTCTGTGTCTCGTATAAGTAAATGTGCTTGTACTAAATTTCATCAAATTTGGATGATCGGTTTAAGAGTTATGGAGGAACATACATACATACATACAGAAAGATTTCTAAAAAATATCAATTCCGTTTTAGTACGAGTATCATACATAGAGCCTACAAACTCAGTATCTCATAAAACAAAGTAACTTACTCTATGACCATCCCTTACAGATTTATTATTAGTATTTATTGATGTGATGGATGATTGATATAGGTACTAACAAATAATAAAAAAAGTAAACAATTATGCTGTTTCTTCTGCATATCAATGATATGCTGTCACTTGGCAACATACATTGTTATGCAGACGACAGTACGGCACAGGGATCCTACACCAGTCACCCTTCAGCCGGACGGAACGTTGTGGACGAGAAGAGGCTAGCACTTGTGTCTGAACTCGAGCAAACCCTCCGGTATATTGCCGAATGGGGCCGGAGCAACTTGGTCGTGTTCAACGCATCGAAGACACAAGTGTGTGCGTTCAGTGCGAAGAGAACGGCGTTCACGCCAGCTCCTTCCTTCCAAAACACGTCGCTGAAATTAAGCGACCACCTCGGGGTCCTCGGTGTCGAACTGTCGCACGACTTGAACTTCCGGCGCCATATTGAGGGCAAAGCCAAGCTGGCCTCAAAAAGCTGGGCGTACTGAACAAGGTGCGACGGTACTTCACGCCGGGCCAAAAACTGACGTTGTACAAAACACAGGTTAGGTCCTGCTTGGAGTACTGCTCGCACTTGTGGGATGGCTCAGCTAAATACCAGCTTGCGCCGCTAGACTCAATCCAGCGTCGTGCCGTGCGACTGGTGGGTGACCCCGTGGTGTCCCGCGACTTAGAACCACTGCAACTCCGTAGGGACGTCGGCTCCCTGAGTGTGTTCTATCGTTTATTTCATGGGGAGTATTCGGAGGAGCTGTTTAACGCGATTCCGTCGTCCCCATTCCACCTCCGCACTACGCGTACTGGGCAGGGGATGCACCCCTATTCAATCGACCTACCACACCAACCGGTTCTGTAGGTCTTTTATTCACAGAACCGGGAAAATGTGGAACGCACTCCCTGCCCATCTATTTCCTCCCAAGTACAGCCTGGGGTTTTACAAAAGGGGCGTGAAAAGGCTCCTGTCAGGCCGGCATGACATTCGCAATCCCCGTGCATCACAGAATGTCCACGGGCATCGTTAGACACCTACTTGTAGGTTTAACGATGCCACATGTCGCGCTATCGATAAAAAAAAATATTATGGGTTGGGGACAGGTTGGGGGGTTTCTATACAGGAAACGTGTTTTTTTTTTCAACATTTTTTGCTCTATCGTAAAAACGATTATATGTACATACAAGCATCAAACTTGGTGTAGTATAATGCAAACGCTTCCCTGGATTACTGGCTATAAGTACTGGGGAGTAGAGGAGAAAACAACCGAAGCTGCTATGCAGCCATCTTACATCCAGTACAGTGGAGTCGTCGTACCATCACCGGTTGGTTGCAACCACCGAGCATACAATGTCTGTATGCTCGGTGGTTGCAACCCAGTCGGCTACAATTTGAGCCTACCACTACACTCTTGACTCAAGGTTACACTAACGTTCCCTTCACCATCCTTCACACCTTCGTGCCTACGTACGAGTATGTATGTACGCTGCACGGATGGAAAACACTGTTAAAATATATATTAAGGTATTATATCCTGTAGGTCCCTCCCTTCCCTTCTTACCTTACTAGGTGGTAGGGTTCAACCTGCCCGGATTGGTACCACCGCACTGAATGAAACGTCGGTCGAAACGGCTATAGTTTATAGTTTGTGTTTTCCGTCCAGTTCAGTGTAGCCGGCACGACCGAAGGGAAGCACTGACATGGCACCTAGCTCACCCGGTGTTATGGGCTGACATCACGGATGTTGTAGGTGATGTAGCCAACCGTGTCAGTCTATAAAATATATATATATATCTAAAAGTGCGCCATGGATCGAACATTAGAGCAACTTTACTTAACCAAGGAATGTTAAAAAAATTATCTAAGTTAATGTTAATGTTAAAAAAAGTATCTTGTGGCAAAGCCGCCAAGAACAGCCGTCAAGAACGGTAATGTAACAGGGCGTATCGATGTAAACCTCACGACAAGCTCACTCTGTGCGCGCCGTCCCTCCGGGTTATCCTGGCATAATAACCGTAATCAGTGTGGCCGAGGTTTTACCGTCCCGGCTCCTGCAGTCTTACCGGCGGTCTAGAGGCAGCAGCGTCTGCGCCGCGAGTCCCCGCCCCTCGCAGCCATGACGCTCAAGAAGAGGGTATCCGAGCTCAGCAGTCTCGAACGGTTCAACCTCTACTACCGCGAACAGGAGGAGCTGACTACGGGGGAAGCCTTCAAGAGATACCTCTGGAACCCGAAGACGAAGGAGTTCTTTGGGAGAACGGCATCTAGCTGGTGTGAGTATATGCGAGGGGTTTCTCTGGGCAATGTTTTTAATATTTTGGCTCCTTCTTCATTTCAAACACAACTACCGAGATGATGTGACGCCCAAGAAGAGGGTCATCGAGAGCCATTCAACCACTGGGTACCACACCGGACACCACCGCAAGCAGGAGCTGACTCAGAACTAAGTGTTCAAGAGTTCTGGAACCCGAAGACTAAAATGAATTCTGTGGGTGGACCGCACCTACCTGGTGAGAGTACGCTCTATTAGTGTTCCCTCTGCCGTACTTACTTACTCTCGCCACTGTTAGGTATGTGCTGATCAGATAGCATAATCGCACAGGTGAGCGATTTACAAAATCGTGCGGTTCGAAGAAACTCTCGTTCATTACAAAGGCTAGTGAGATCAAATGCAGGTACCTCTATGCAAACACATGCTAAAATATTGGCGAGCAGACAGTTACCGCCAGTCAAGAGCCATCAAGATTGCCGGTTTAGGAGAGTTCTTGAATATTCGCTCCCCGTGAGCAGTTACTCATACACAGGAAGCGAACCGAACGGAGACAAAGATTTGATATGAGTCTGCCGCAAATTGGACCAATGAGATCATCGCAGCCGCCACAACTCGAAGTACGAACCAGACACCGCAGTTGAAGTCCCGCTTGCGTTAATAAAACCATCATAGCGCTGTAATGACTAATGAAGTAATGATCCTCTCCAGCTAGCTGTGGCTGTGTGTGTGAGAAACAGAAAGCTTTTTCAACTGCCATAAATAAATATTTAAGGGCTCCTGCACACGAACTTTTTTTATCAAATTAAACTGTTAGTCATTTATAATAATGAGTAATAAATAAATAACAGAAGATCCGCGCGACGCCGCGACGACGCGGCGGCGCTGCGAGCGACGCGGCGCTGCGGAGCGCGCGGTGGCGTGGTGCTATATGATATTTTCTAACTAAACTTAAAAAATTAATATCTTTTGATTCTGTGGGTTGATTTTGATGAAATAAACTCTAAATGTTACTCAGAATAAAGCTAAATTTTTTGTAGTAATTATATTTTGAATCCAATGAGTGGTTTTTGCGTGATGCGCGCACAAACGAACAAACAAACCGACAAACCGACAGACAAAAATTTCTATAAATATATTTTTACGTTCTATTACTTATACCTTCCGTCTCCCTGTTTTTGTTTTTCAAAAATAATTAATGTACAGACATGGTACGTCTACGATTTTATTATATGTAGTATAGTATATAGATACAAGTGAATTATAGGTAAAAAGTGATTATAGGTCCCAGTTATAGGTAGTCACTGTTACCTTCATAAAAATTACTCCGGATGAAATGTATGAAGGTATGAAATTTGGTGGAACCTGAGAAGGTTTAACTGACTGCATCACGCACTACACCCGTGATGTTAGCACCTTGGCGAACTAGGACTAGGTGTCATATCCGTGCTTCCATTAGGTCGTGCCGGCTACACTAAACTGGACGGAAAATACAAACTATTTACATAGCCGCTTCGACTGAACGTCCATTCAGTGCGGTGGTACCAATTCGGCCGGGTTAAGCCCACTTAGTAAGATAAGAAGGAAACGCGTGTATTAACTAACCTAGTTTTACAACTATAAATAAAACAGCATTATATCACAGTGAAATTCAAACGACCTCAGCAATCAGTCTTATCTATAGCATTGATTGCCTTGATGAAATTAGCTGTGGTAAGTGGCGTGTCGTCTCGTCTCGTCGCGTCGGGTCGGGCGGGCGGGACTCGGGGGCGGCAGAGCGGTCAGCGGAGTCAACGGTTGACACGCGCGTCATATTTTACTTCGTTAAATTACTTAATGAAATTAGCCAGTTTAGAATCAGTCAACAGTCCATAGCCAGACAGAGACTAAGGCCCACTTGCACCAACACGAGTTTAGAGTTAAGTAGCGAGTTATGGATTTAAACGCGGTTCCCACAGTCAACGGGTGCTAGCTTAACGAGTTAAACTGGTTTATATCTTAAATTCGTGTTGGTGCAAGTGGGCCTAAGCGCGTCTTGCACCAACACGAGTTTAAAGTTAAGTAGCGAGTTATGGATTTAAACGCGGTTCACACATACAACGGGTGCTAGTTTAACGAGTTAAACTGGTTTATACACGGTGTTAACTTTTTGCGCGACATTTCAATTTTATTACTGAATAATAAACCATTTCGTATACTGATTATTTTGTGGTACTTAAAAATAAAATGTAAAATAGTTAAAAAAAAATTTGCATATTTTATTAATAATTTTACCTCAACGACAATTTATCTTTGGAATGGTGTAGCGAGCGCCTCCGCGCGCCTGCGACTGCGACCGTGTGTAACTGTGTACCCAGCTGACTGACAACGTGTCGCGCGCTAGCTGTTGTATCGTGTCGATATGAATGTGAATTTTTTGGTTTATTTGAAAAATTACCCAACTTTCGATTTTTTTGGTAAAGCAGTGCGATTCCTATTACGAAATACCATGTTTTTATACCAAATATAGAAATTGAAAATTTTAAAACCAAAGCTCAAAAAAAAACCTTACCCCCTTTTTCGGCATCAGTATGTGACCCAGAATAACCCCCTTTCGGGAATGTCGCCCATTAAAGTTAACACCGTGTATATTAAATTTGTGTTGGTGCAAGTGGGCCTAAGTGTGTATAAATCATGAGAGTGTACAATGTACATACTATACGTAATTCGATAATATTATATATATATATGTATTGCTTAATATACCTACTTTCATTCATAGATAATAATAAATTATATTATTAATTTCAGTGTTATGTTATATATGACATCGAGTTTTTTGTAGGTGCCTAGGTACTTAGGTAAAACTTAGGTAGATTGACATCAATGGATCAGGAAGTCGCGAAGATAGAGAAAAAATCTTGGGCACCATAACCTTTTATTTTTTCTGCGTAGGTAATTTTTCTGCACACAAATTGTCAATAATATGGATGAAATTAGGTACACAATAAACAGTAAGCATATACGTCATAAATCATACATAACGTTTTTAACCCACTTAAAAAAAAGGAGGTTATCAATTCGACCCGTAGTTATGTAAGTATGTAATATCGTTGGAATTGCACAATATTCATTCATAGGCATATTTCGTAGGTATTGTTAGTGTATAGCCTTCTAAACAGGTGTGCAAAAGTGTCCTTTTATAATGTTTTTTCATAAGTGTACTTATGTATTCTTTATTCCTTATTCTTTATTCTTTATGTATGTTTCTGTATGTTTGTATGTATGTATGTTTGTCCACGAATTTCTCGGAAACTAGAATTATTTTTTGTCTGTCTTGTTTGTTTTGAATTCCCATAATTTCATTGATTAAGTATCTTCCAACTTATGGAATAGTACAAGTTTCATCAAAATCGGTTCAATAGTTTTCAAGATATGGACTGTTAAGTTTGTACGAATCACTGGGAAAACACGTCGTCGGTTTAACGCCCAATTCTACGAAATAGATGTGCCAAATTTCATAAGCGTATGTACATATAGTATGTATGTTTGTAAGTATGTTTGTATGTTTGTACGTATGTATGTTCGTCCACGAATTTCTTAGAAACTAGAAATTGAATTGCCATAATTCTTTGTTTATTGGATTAAGTATCTTCCATTTTAGGGAATAGTGCAAGTTTCAATAAAACGTGTCAGTAGTTTTCAAAATGTGGACTTTTATGTTTGTACCAATCACAACTTGTTGTGTTGTGTGAATTATAAAAAAAAAAAAATTCTTTTAAAAAACATTGAACCGACTTCCAAAAATCAACTAGAGCTTAAAAGTGTTACATACCTAATATTTTGATTCATATTCGGACCCTTGAGTTGAAGTCGGTACAAAATCACACCTGAAAATTGATAGATGGACCCCTTTAGTACAGTTTTTTTTTATTATAAAGAAAGCGCGACATGTCACGAACTAGGCAGCTAGCTAGCTGCATAGAGCCCCAGCCCAGCCTCGGAGGGGGCCCAAACAGAATACAGAAAACAATCATCGAAATTGTTTCCAAACGAAATACAGAATAATAAACAATGTACTGTATGTAATGTATGTATATTGTGTAAAAAGTATGGTTGTTTTTTTTATTTCAATCCATAATTATACCTATTTTTTTCAGGTGTAGGTACTTTCCCCGAAATAACCAAAAACTAGAAATTAAAAGTGTCTTACGAAATCAATACTAATAATAAATCTGTAAGGGATGGTCATGGAGTAAGTTCCTTTGTTTGATGAGATATTGCGTTTGTAGACTCTATGTATGATACTAAAACTAAATTGACGATTTTTAGAAATCTTTTCTGTATGTATGTATGTATGTATGTATGTATGTATGTTCCTCCATAACTCTTAAACCGATCATCCGAATTTGATTAAACTTAGTATAAGGTCATTTTACTATACGGGACACAGGATAGGCTAAATGAAATTCAGTTCAGGTTACGCTAAGATGTGGCTCTCATACAAACCGAATTGTTCCGCGCGCCGAAATAAAGATACCGTAGCGGGTTTACTTACTTTCTTCTTTTTAAATACGAATTTCACGCGAGCAAAGCCGCGGGCAAAAGCTAGTTACCAATAAAGGAGCCCAAACATCACATCGTATTACACATTTCAAGTGATACTACAATTTATATGCTTATAGTTAGGTAAAGAAAAGATTCAAGGTATATGTGAATACTTACGTTACGCGCGTCGTTAGACACCTTATGGGTGACTCGGGACTCGGGAGTCGGGACGGGACCTTAACGTCGTCGTACTTTCTCAACCTCGTATCTGTATTTCGGCAGGTTTACAGGAGAAGGAAAAAACTGAATATTGTTTTATAGATTTTTTTAGGTATATTGTTTGAATGCCATTTCATAAATATATATAAAATACACCTTTTAAAGATAATTTTATAATAGATTAACTTACACATTGTATGTAAGAGGAGAATTTGGAGATACGAGCTTGCAGTATTAAGGATTCCCATACATTCGAGTTACTGTAACTATGAGATACGAGGTTATTGAATTAAAACTAACAGTCACACTATTATATTTTTTAATTATTTTAATTATAAGATAAGCAAAATCAAACAAAATCAGAAGACATTAAAACACAAGGCACACAACATTTGGGTATGTCCCACTTCTAAGTATTTTTGATAGATTTCAGCGTTATTCTTGATAGCAAAATTTTGACAAGAGGGACACGAACCCATGGTCGAGATCGAAAAAATAAAAACCCTACACTCTTATACCACTGAACCACCAAATTACATAAACGACCAAACGAATATCGGATTCAGTTAGTTCGCTTTCGAGCCGAGTCAACCCGAGCCGTGTTTCCGAAAGGAGCGTAGGAGGCGCAGGATCCGCCAGAGCTGTCAGGTGTCAAACCCTGGTTCCCCATTCAGTCATAAGTCATACATAACATAAATAATTTGTGGTCGGCATACAATGGTGGGCAAGCAGCACATGATAGAACAAAGGAACGCTTGTGATGTAGATTAGCTGATTGTAATCGCGAAGTGGCAGAAACGAAACGTAACAAAAACGACATGCACCGCCTCAATATTAGGTTAGGGTTAATATAGAGAAGTGCGTCGCGTAGCTACGCGACGCATCTTCTCTATATTAATTTAACCTCCAAAAAATCACAGCTGATCTACAGCGCCATCGTTCCTTTGTTCTCTCCTGTGCCAGACCCCAATGATGGTCGGCCACTGGCACAGAGTATCGATGGTCAGACAGTCAGTCTGTGGTTGGTCTGTGGCAGTGTTACCATGTTAGGAGATTTTCTCCTAGATTCAGGAGAATTTCAGTGGTGCTAGGAGAAGTTTTTGCCTGTCAGGAGAGTAGGAGAAAATTTAGGAGAAAGAAAATCACAACAGGAGAAGATTTAGTAGTGAGAAACTTGGGATTAAAATAAAAACATATATTTACTAGTAACAAACAAATATGTCGGTATGTACGGTGACAACACAATGAACTGTCTGTGAATCAACCAACCAACTTCTCAAGTCACACAATATACGTTAGGATTTGTCTTTTGATAAGAGCAAGGTTGACCTTCTTGCTCTTTGGATAGGATAACGTGACACTCTGTGAGTGTGTGTGTGCGCATCGATCGACCAACCAGCCGACTACCGGGCGGGCCAAACCGAAGGAACATTTTGTTATCAATCAATGTTATTTACATGTATTCTTTGTAATAATCAGTAGTATTACTAAGCCTACGTCGACAGTCTGTCCGTCAGTCCGCACTACTTTAAGGGCTGTATCTTTTGTATCGTAATAGGTAGCTGGTTGTGATTTTCATAGATTATGTGTTATTATTGGCGGACATCCTATCAAATAATAAGAAAAAAAATTAAGGACTTTCCCATACAAGAAACGTGTTTTTGGCGTGATAACGTCACGTCTTATAAATTGATGAACACCGGCTGCACGCACGAAAAAGTGTCACGTTCCATCTGAGCCTGTGTGTGCAAGCGAGAGCGCGTAACAAGCGATAGAGAGGCACAATCGGCCCAAGCGTCGGCTTTATGAAGTTATCACGTAAAACTATCGTCCGTAAACCGACTTTACAGACAACCAATTTTTTTTTTGACGTGATGCCGTCACGTCTTATAAATTGATGAACACCGGCTGCACATACGAAAAAGTGTCACGTTCCATCTGAACCTGTGTGTGCAAGCGCGAGCGCGTAACAAGCTATAGAGAGGCATATAACGAGAGTAGGAAATACAAAATATATTTGTCCGTCTTTGCGAGCCTCGAACTCAATATTGTGTGACCGACCAGACGTCTTAACCACCTGGCTAAATCGGTCATGTACTAGCGAAGCGAATTCGGTCACCAGTAGGTGAAGATTTCATGGCGTTGAGTCTTTTGGAGCGACATCTAGCGTCAATATAGTACCTAAATGAAATACTTCAGCGGTAGTTTACTTGATTCGCAGTTAGGTAGGTGTTGCAACGTTGTAGTATGCGCTTTGATATGTAGATGGCGTAAATTAAAATTTTATATTGATGATTAATATTATTAGTTTTTAAAGTACTCGTAATTGCGATTTAAGAATTAAAATTCTAAGCACGATATAAAGTATTATAAACTGATTTTGTATCTGACTTCACACTTTATATACTTTATGACGTCATCACGTAAAACAATCGTCCGTAAACCGACTTTACAGACAACCAATTTTTCTTAAATAATTTGTTTGTTTTTGCTCTAACATAAAAACGGTAAGGGCTCGTACCCATACTACGTGACCGATTTAGGGGGGGAGGGGGGTTCGCAAAATACCAGGGGCAGTCACCAGGGCTGCCAGGTGTCCGCTTTTACCGCCTCTTTTTTGAAGTCTTGTCCGCGGAAAAGTTTTAGACTTCCGTGGACAAAACAAAAGGGGGATTGATTTTTCGTAAAAAAAATTACCGGAAAAATCAAAGGGGGGGGGCACCCTTTGGTGAAAAATGTCCTCTTTTTTATTTGGACCATCTGGCAACCCTGGCAGTCACAAGGGGGGCAAAGGGGGGCGAGGTTAGTGCCAATTTATAAAAAAAGTAATTGTAATGTTCAATATCTTGTCCAAAGTTGTTGGAAAGTGTATTGTTATTTTAAATAAATGAATAAAACCATAAATACCTACCTGTACATGTGAGCATAATTTTCATTTCCTGCCGATTTACTACCTTGTACCTGTTACACCACCCTAAGCTCTCAAATATTGATTATATAGGCTAAAAATAGCCATTTCTATATAAAGAAATCTAGCTATTTTATAATATAAAATACTACGTGAAAATGGGGGAGGGGGGGGGGTCTGAGCACATACCACGGTAGGTCACAAGGGGGGGGGGGGGGAGGGGGTCAAAAAGTGCGTAAAATCGGCCACGTAGTATGGGTATGAGCCCAAATACGTACAAGTGTCAAACTTGGTGGGGTTAAAAACTAAAAAAAAAACAAAACAAATAATCAAAACAGACGAATTACGTGGTGGTTAGAATGGCAATCGTGGCTATGACGGGAGGACAAATTGTTATTGGCGGAGAAGTGATCGAACAGGTTGAAGGAAGAGTAGGTACGTATATCTCGGTCAAATACTGCTTGGTAGACAAGGTCTCCTTAAGGAGGTCGAGGTGGGCTGCCTCGAAAATTAAAAATTCGCCGCGAGGTCTGACCCGTATTATCCCATATTTTATATAGTTGTTTCCAAAGTTGCCCAGCGAGCGAAGTAACTAGCTATGCTGGGCTGGAAGTATAGCTACGCGAAATGGTGCGTAATGAATGAGGCAATCCTCCAACGCCCAACGCACCAAAGTAATCAATATTGGAAACCAGGTGGGTAAGCTAAAATGCCAGTGGGCTGCGCACGTTAGCCGAAGGCACGACGACCGTTGGAGTAACCATGTACTACATTGGCGGCTGTGGACAGGAAAACGGAGTATGGGAAGACCATCCGCTAGGTGGGCCGCCGACATGAAGTATGTCGGCGGAAAGCAGTGGTCCGTACCGCTGAAGGCCGAGAGACTGGAGGAAAATTGAAGGCGAATGCCCAGCAGTAGACGCTTACACGCTGACTGACTAACTGAGAACCCTCGGTGCGCGAGTTCGACTCGCACTTGACCGGTTTTCAGGCTGCAAAAGATACAGCTCTTTATAGGTAAGACAGACAGACGGACGGACAGATGGCCTAGGCTTAGTAATATGGTCCCGTACGAATAAGGAACACTAAAAATGTGGTGAATTTTTTATAATTTGAATAACAGGAGAATTTTTTAGGAGGATGAAAATTTTCTAGGAGATTTCAAGTCAATCTAGGAGAATTGCAAAATTTGAGTTGGCAACACTGGCTGTGGTATTATATTCTTTGGTCTGTGGTTCGGGCGGGGTGGTTCAACTCGCGCGCGACGTGTTGGCATCGCGGGGTGTGGTGTTTAGTTATTTATTATTTACGTTTTTGTTTGTGTTTGGGCGTCTCTTGCGCTAGCGTGTCAAATAAAGTAAGATGAAGCCGGCATCGGAAGACCTCAGTGCAATCATTCGCCCCGAGAAAAAGCCTTTTAAGGAGAACTTGAACACTTTTCTGTACAACCAAGATGAGGGCACTGTACTTGGTCGAACGGCTGGCAGTTGGGGTGAGGCAAACTTTCTTTATAGTGAATTTTGCTGTTCTGTTCGAGAGGTGTTTCAGTGAAAAATGTACCAGAAACATAGTACCTATGTGTTCTAACAATGTAATTTAGTACAAAACTGCTGCGGTGTTTTACAAGTTGTGACCGTATGACTCACAGGCTGTTGATCTTGTTGTAGAGGTGAATATTGATTTTGGAATTGTAACCGGTCGAGTTTATAGGTTTCCTATCATTTTCACATGCATGAATGAATTGGGCGACTACGCGAACAACATTTAACCGGATAAGTGATGCTTACAACAGTAAACCTGCAGTGATAACTGTAGGGTCTATTCCTAGGTCTGTGAGTCGCTGGCGAAAGAGAAACTCACTCGAAACAAGCGTGAGAGTGAGTTGGCGAGCGTTGGAGTGAAGCAAGAGAGAAAAACCTTCATCATGCGAAATAAACTCGAGTGAATCATAGCAATACCAGCACTGATCTATATAACACTTCCAATACCAAAGATTAAATTATATGGACATATCATTCTAATAGAAACAAGTCATAATAATATATTTTTTTAATAAATACGTATTTTATTATGTGTAAATAAATGGATAATAATAAAATACGTATTTATTAAAAAAAATGTATACTTAGCTAATTTCCTAACCTCCCTGTATTATATATTCACACTTTAGGTAGGTACCTAGGTAGGTACTTACTTTAAACAATCGAATACTTTTTTTAATTTAACAGGTTTTTATGTATTAAGGAGCTGGTAAGGATTTGATGTGAAACTGGCTAATGTAGTTTGTTCTTCAATGCAAGTGACATATAAGTAGCTAATTCTCACTAATTGCCACTTAGCTTCCTCTCTACCTCTACCTACACACTTGACACACTTGTATCTTCATGTCTGTATCTATACTCCAGTAAGTACTCAACGGACCATTTAAAAAAAAAAAACAGAACAATGCATCTTAGGAAAATAACAGAAAAATGCCTATGAGGAAAATAACAGAACAATGCCTCTGAGGAAAATAGCAGAATAATACCTCTGAGGAAAAGTTGAAATTTTATTTTCGGAAATCTTTCATACACCGTAGTTAAGTGAAAGCTGAAAAAAAGTGTTTCTCTAATTCACATAACATCTCTCACACCAACGTTATCGAACATGCTGAATATGGTATTTAGAACAAAAAATCGACTAGTCCAAAAAATGAATATCACAGTTTTTGGGCTTGGCGATCAACGTGTTAATAACTAGCTATATAACTCTTTGACTAGGTACTTATACTTAAGTTTTATTCATCCAATGTCCTTGAAATTTACAAAGGACCTTCCCCTAACTCTTTTAAATATTTCGCTTAAGGGGAATGCAGAATATGCAATGAACTGATTGATCTTGCACGTAGCTACACTTGGCGTATTCAATGGACTTGTCTGAATGCATTTCTGTACAAAGCAACCAATGAATTATGTTCTGGTTTACGAAATGCTAAAAGATGTTTGTACAATATTATTTCTCCTTTCTTCAAGGTTTCCAACATTAACACTTGGTTTCAACACTAAATTATTTATTAATTAATAATTATTTCAACACTATATTATTACTATTACTATAAATTATTACATTATTTACTATGTACCTACTCAATTATTCCGTTTTAGAAGTATAAAATCCCTATAGAACTTACATTCAAATCAAAGTTACCTACCATAAAGATAATACAATGTGTATTGATTGAAAATATCATGTTTAATTCATATAAGTAGTTAGGTAGGCACGGCTCTCGAATTTGAGCTACAAATAAAGATTGAATCAAAGCACTTGACCGGCCGTATGGACTAGTTCAAGTGTAGTTTGTGTAGAGAAGCCCCACTGTGTTAATCCTCAGTCGGCCTCGACACTGAGCCTCGCTGCACACACTGTCACTATTTTAGATACTTTGTATTGGTATCATCTTACGGAATTAAGGTCAATCGAAACGACTTTGAAAATAGTTAGTGTTTTCCATCCAGTTCAGTGTAGCTACAAGACCAAGGGGATGCACTGGTATCCGTGTCGTGTGGTAACCGTGTCACGTTTCATAAAAAACCAGCCAAGTGCAAACTGGACTCGCGCACCGAGATTTCCATACCACCATGTATATGGTCCTCTTTATTATTTGTTATTTTACTTTAGTTAGAGTGTGCACTATAATCACACCAAGGTGAGGCTTACATGTATAATCGTTTTTATGATAAGTAAAGTTGTAAGTCACAGGCATTGAATCGTGCTCAAGTAGATTAAAATATCAATAGTTACTATGGGGCTGGCATAGCCAGGAATGGCTAAAGCCTTAAGGGGCAAAACATCACATCATATTATCCTAACTATAGCCATATTTCAATAGATATAATTATAATTTATATGCTTATAGTTAGGTAAAGATTCAAGGTATAATGTGTGATAGATTATTGTAATATAATCTTGTAAATTCTCTGAAAAATAAGTGGGTGAAAAGTGGTAAAAACGTTCGAAAATGCATTTGCTATTTCGTTACAAATACGTCCATACAAAAAACGCTTGCGCACGGCAACGTCCCAAAATTTAGAATGTTCAAAGATAGTTCAGTGAAAAACCATTATTCTGTAAGCGTTTGAATTTATTTAAATGATTTTTAGTCTTATTGACTCTAAGCTCAGTGAAGCATTTTTCGTATTAGATGCATTTGTAAAAAATGGCGAGGGAAATAGCAAAGGCATTTTTGAACGATTTTACCACTTTTCAATCACATATTTTTAAGGGAATTTATAAGATTAAAAATAATGTATTCACATTATACCTTGAATATTTATCTAACTATAGGCACATAAATTTATAGTTAAATCACTTGAAATATGGGTATGGTTAGGGAAATACGAAGTGCTTTTGCCTAGTACAAAATAAAGATTAAAAAAATAATAATAAAAAACTTTGAAAGAAACATGTTCTTGTATTCCCTTACTTTAGGATATCCGCTGTAATAATAACACATATTCTGTGAAAATTAAACCGGCTACCTATTACGGTTCGAAAGATAGTCCTTAAAGGTAGGACAGACAGATGGCGGTGTAGGCTTCCGTAGCGATACAGAAAAATAACAACTCAACACTTTGTAGACAATTTTCTACTATTGGTTTTCTCCACATACTGCTCCCTTTATACTGCCATAATATTGTGTACCCTTGGTCCATGTCATGCCACGAACGTACGCGCTGACTGTACATACATTCAAGTCTCTTTCTCTTCGTTGCAGCCAAAATCGCGACGTTCTACCTAGTATTCTACGGAGTACTGGCGGCGCTGGTCGCCATATGCATGTGGACGTTCCTGCAGTACATCAACCCGCGCGTGCCCAAGTGGCGGCTCGAGCAGAGCATCATCGGCACCAACCCCGGCCTCGGCTTCCGGCCCCTACCGCCAGAGATTGAGAGCACGCTCATCTGGTACAAGGGAACCGATCCCAAGGGCTACAAGTACTGGAAGGATGAGCTCGTTAACTTTCTCTCGGGTAACTTTAACTTTAATCTTGTTTAAATGTTGTTGAAATTAGCGGGAAAGGTTGCATGCAACTGGTGCATCATTGACGTAATAATAGTCTCATATCTGATTTTAACATAGAACAAGTTACTATAGATAATTTATATTTACACTGAAAACTTTTAATCTTGTTTAACCCTGCAGTACACGCACACCTAAAAGTCACACGGACGCACGCTCGCGGACTCAGACTCCGCAAGGGTGCCGCCCATCTATTATTAGGCTCTGTTTAGGGTTGATTAAAAACAAAAATATAATCATATAAAGTACTTATTGTATTATTAGAACTAAAACAATTAACTTCTTAGAATCATAGTGTCACAAAGATAAAAATACATAAACATAAGCACACAATCTACATAGATAATTTGTTTGTTGTTTAAAAACAACGTGATTTTTTTTTCAATTTATCGAATCTACATGCTCAAGGCAAACAGATGTTAGACAATTAACCATTATGGTATCTAGTGGGTCTGTTTTTTACATACTTCCACACATACTCACTCACACTCCGCAGTCCATAACACCCGTGCACGCGCGCGGACTCAGAGTCCGCAAGTCTCACTCACACACTCCCTGGACTCGCTAATTTACGAATGATTGAACTAAGTGAAAGCCCCTCCTACGGGAGGAAGGTACCTAAGGCTCGAGGGACTTCACATGAAAAGGAAAGAATATATTTCAATTATAGTAAAAATGCGGAGTCTGAGTCCGCGCGCGTGCACTGCAGGGTTAAATGTTGTTGAAATTAGGGGGAAAGGTTGCATGTAACTGGTGCATCATTGACATAATAAGTCTCATATCTGATTTTAACATAGAACAATTTACTATAGATAATTTATATTTACACTGACAATTTTTAATATTGTTTAAATGTTGTTGAAATTAGGGAGAAAGGTTGCATGCAACTGGTGCATCATTGACATAATAATAGTCTCATATCTGATTTTAACATAGAACAAGTTACTATAGATAATTTATATTTACACTGACAATCATATAATATACCGCAAGTGTCTACTTTCTGAGGTATACATTTATAAAATTTGCGCTTTCATCTATTGTATCTTACTGCTGGGAAGAGTTGCGCGGTGCCTTTAATCCACATCAGTCGCACGCAAAACAAGTGCACCGCTGTGCACGTGGCTCAGACGACGTGAGATCACATTAGAACAATAGATCGCCTGTGCATTAAATTAGTGAATTATTTTGTATGCAAAAAAAAATTTTTTATTCTTGCATAATTCAGAAAAATTGTATTACTACAAATAGCTTGACCGATCTTGACGGGTCTCCGCCACAGCGGTGGATCACCACGCGCATGTACACTGGCATGTCGGTGCGAAGGATACATATACGAGTAGGAGCGCTGTGCGAGGGAGACGCAATATAAGCTGAGAGCGGGCGTGAGAGAGATAAGGATGATACTACTTTGTGTTCCTATTTATTGACAAACAGACTGAGAAGAGGAGCATATCAGTATATATTATAGCATACAATAAAATAAAAATAATTTTGCCCTTTCTAAATTAAATATGTATTGTATTGTTTATTGATCATGATCATTCATATAGGAGTTAGACTGCACTCGAACTTGTCACAATTTGTTCTATCCGGTTTGATTACGCTAGTCTTTAAACAGATTTAACCAGTACCTATATAGGTTTAATTTAGTTAATTTGTCATTGCAGTGTACAAGCGCAAAGGTCAGACTGCTGGGGCAGGTCAGAACATCCACAACTGCGACTTTGACCGTCTCCCGCCCAAGGGCAAGGTGTGCGACGTGGAGGTGAAGTCCTGGGACCCGTGCACCGAGGAGAACCACTTCTCTTACCACAAGTCCAAGCCGTGCATCTTCCTCAAGCTGAACAAGATATACGGCTGGAGACCGGACTTCTACAACGACACGAACCATCTGCCGCACGACATGCCGCGTGCCCTCACCGACCATATCAGGAATATGACGACCGTCAATCGAAATTATGTAAGTTTTAAGAGGTTACTTCTGTTTTTATGGAATATGACATGGTCACCTACTCCACTTCACGCGTGATGCCGGCCCGTCACATCTGTCCGAACTAAGTGACGTTGCAGTGCTGCCCTTTGGTTGTGCCGGGTACACAGATAGAACTGGACGAAAACATGAACTATATTCATAGCCGTTTCCTCCGTCCGTCGGTCACTCTTCAATGTCTGAACGTTCCCGATGTTGCCAATGCGTAGCGCCACTCATCTACCGAGGCTGACATTACAACAAAAACTTACTCAACTAGTGCTGTGTTAGGTTCTGCCACTCGGCAGATGGATAAAATCCATGTTTGTTTCTCGCTCATTATTTATGCCACATATATTACTCGAAGTACAACATAAACTTTTGCAAGGCTGACCTCATTTCTCAGAAGTGCATACATTTCAAAAGTATAATTATTTACGCACCTAACCTTATTATGCATGCCTGACACATCTGAGCTGAAAGAATTATCCAAATGTTTGAAAGAATTATCCTCAACAGGCTCAATCCAACTCTTATTGCAAAAAAAATTATCCCCAACCACCAGTTTGGCTTCAGAGAGGAACATTCCACGATCGAACAAGTTCACAGAGTGTACAACACAATCAGACAAGCTCTGGAAGATAAAGAGTACTGCGCAGCCGCCTTCCTTGATGTCCAGCAAGCCTTTGACAGGGTCTGGCACAAGGGGCTATTGTACAAGATAAAGTCATACCTACCACACACATTCTACCCATTACTAAAGTCATATCTATCGGAAAGGATATTCCAGGTGAGGGAAGGGGAATGCACGTCAACCTTCCATGACATACTAGCTTCTGTTCCGCAGGGAAGTGTTCTCGGCCCAACTATGTACTCCATCTTCACAGCAGATTTGCCTGAAGATGATGACACCGTGACGGCAACATTTGCTGATGACACAGCAGCACTGGCTTGTAGCTCAGACCCCTCTGCTGCCTCAAGGAAACTCCAGTCACGATTGGATAAAATCCACAATTGGCTCCAAAAATGGAGAATCAAAGCCAGCGCAACAAAGTCAATCCAGGTTACATATACCTTGAGAAATGGCAACTGCCCCCCGGTCAAACTTGGCAACCAAGATCTCCCGCACGCTGACAGTGTAAAATACCTTGGAGTCCACCTAGATGGTAGGCTTACATGGAACAAACATATCAAAGCCAAGAGAGACCAAGCATGTCACCGCTTCAGAACCCTGACCTGGCTCCTGGGCAGGCAGTCCAAGTTATCACTGCAGAACAAGCTCTTGGTCTTCAAGGCAATCATAAGACCGATATGGACATATGGGTTACAGCTATGGTGTTGCGCAAGCAACTCAAATGTGAATATCCTGCAAAGGCTACAGAACACCATTCTCCGCACTATCAGCAACGCTCCTTGGTTTATGACTAATAAAGAAATCCACAACCTACTCGAGGTTCCTACAATCAGTGAGGAAGCTAAATGTGTCATAAAAAGGTATAAAACCCGGCTCTCACTCCATCCCAACATCCTAGCTTCAACACTTACCCAACCCGCAAAGAAGAGGCGCCTGCGGCGAAAACACATCTTGGACCTGGAGAACTAGGAATCTGGGACAGCGGCAAGGGAAGAAATTGGACTCACTGGAGACCGTTTCTGAAAGTCATAAAAAAACAGAAAACCAAAAAACCTGCTTATAGTAAGAAAAACTGATTGCAGGTAGCAAGAGAGGAACAAAAAAAAAAAAATGTGTTTGTATCGCGTCTGGTCATACTTAATGTAATGGCAGGCCCATTAAACTAAACATGTGATCCGGAATTCTGAAGAATGCTTCAAAGAAAAATTGTGGATGCTCGTCTGCTTGAAAGTAAAGCACATTGATTTAGCTCTGTAACATTAACAAACATGGTTCCTATCTTCTTCTAGAGGAGTCTTGGGACTTAAATCTCATTGGCAAGGCACCTAGTTCCAACAGGAACATGGTGTTGTTGTTGTTGTTGATGTCGACAGAGATTTGCCGACACTTTAAGCGCACTTGATACAAGGCAGTTGTGCTCAGTAACCCTGTTATGGACTCACTGTAGCCACCCGAGTTCTTCCACAAAACCTAGCAGCCCTTTGGGATCCTTCCACGCTTGGGGGTCCGCCGGAAATGTCTACAGATGTCTACACTCGATGACTATGTGTGCCGGTGTCTCCTCTGCCTCCAAGCAGGCTCTGCAGAGGGTGATCCCAATGGTGTACATGTGCTTGTTAAGTTGGCAGTGGCCCGTGAGTAGGCCCACCACCGTTTACAACTGTTGTCTCTGAAGCTGCAGGAGTTGTTTTGTTAAGGCAGGGTCCGGTGTTGGCACTGATTCCCTAGATTGTCTACAGTCCGTCGTAGAAGACCATCTTGCAGTGTGAGCATGTGTCATACGCTTCTTCAGCCATGAGTACAGAAAGATAGTTTTTTTTTATAGAACCCGACATTGCTCCACCCATTCATAGGTGACTCTAATCGTGACTGTCGACATTCTGCAAATTGCGAAGGAAGCGGGTCATACCTGATTGATAGGTGTCTTTTTACACCCGCCTACAGCACTGTGATATGATAGCGAACCATATCAGGATACATGAAAAGAAAAAACGGAGAATGCTTAAATGTTGCAGCTAAACAACACTAAGCCTCGATATTTTGCACTTCTATTTAATATTAGAAGGAATGTTATGTGACAGATTTCCCGTGCGATATTTGTCTCATAACTTTATTCCTAGCTTTAGAGCCAGTTTAGGCGATACTGTTTAATAAATACACGACCTTGCGGGCACAGTATTGGTACTATCTTCATGCATTTTTTTATGTATAAAGCAACTGTATGTAACCATATGCGCCTTACTAATAAACACTTTTTTTATTTGATTAGATTTTTTTTAAGTAGGAGTTGAAATGCCTGCTCTTTGGTTGAATGTTGCAGCTGAACAACACTGTTTGATTGAACATTGCAGCTGAACATGATATGGGTGTCGTGCGAGGGAGAGAACCCGGCGGACCGCGAGAACATTGGGCCGGTGGACTACCTGCCGTACCGCGGCTTCCCCGGCTACTACTACCCCTATGAGAACGCGGAGGGCTACCTCAGCCCCCTCGTCGCCGTACATCTCAAGAATCCTAAAAGTTTGTATTGTTACACATTCATGTCTACTTCAGTTATTGATCGCTACGAAAACCAGTTCAAAAACACTTTTTTTTATATAATCCGGTATGGGTGTCTGGGTCGCAGGGGCCAAAGCACATGTTCCGATCAGCCAATATCACCTCCGAGAAGGTGCACCTACCTTCTCAGAGGTGATATTGGCTGATCACCTACAACGGTTGGCTACATCACCTACAACATCCGTAATGTCAGCCCATAACACCGGGTGAACTTGGTGCCGCTTCAGTGCTTCCCTTCTGTCGTGCCGGCTACACTGAACTGAACGGAAAACACAAACTATTTACATAGCCGTTCCGACCTACCACCTAGTAATTATAAGAAGGGAGACATATCCCTTAGTTGCCTTAAACATACTCGTACAAGTACACATACATACAAGCGGACAGCAGACATTGCATTTGCCCGTGACTTTGCTCGTATATCCTATGTCCATCCTGAAGATCCATTCTAAATATTGGTCAAAAAAGAATTGTTTAAATTGGATGAATATTGCGATAATGCATTGGTGCCAGGTATAGTGCACGTACATTGTACATTGTGCAGATCTTATCTTTTCTACAAATTGTGAAGCTTCGGATCCTATTGTGTGATATTTCCAGTTTGGATTTGCTCTATATTTTTTTATCTACCGTTAAACCTTCACAAAGAGATCTTCGACGTAGATAATTCGCGTAGGTTACACTTTTAAAATAGAATTCAGTAGAAAACATTTAAATAGTGAAAAATTTAAATATAAACTAAGCTTTAAACTCGACTATTGTGATGCGAAAGAGAAATTGATCTCAAAATGTGTGAATGTGTGTTGTCATTACAGCCGGCATCCTGATCAACATAGAGTGTCGCGCGTGGGCGCACAACATCAAGTACGACCGCCACGAGGGCATGGGCACCGTACACTTCGAGCTCATGGTCGAGTAGTCGCTCACGCGTACTCCCTCCCACCGTCACACCCATGGACGATATATACTGGACCTATCATTAACGTCGTCAACAAAGCGAACCGGGGTCGCCGCGAAAGGGACGGCGAAGAAGACAGCGAGGGAGCGGGGACATTGTGTATGCGATGTTTTTCCATCTCTGTCGATCACGCAGTCGCACAGTATTTCTTTCCTCGTCTACGAATTCACCTACACACACTTAAAGAGGAGAAAGAGATAAGGCGATTGAGTGCCTTCGTGAGTGAGCGAGATGCAGTTCAGGCAGTCAGTGAGCCTGGCGCACGTGCGTGGTTACTCCCGCTCGCCTATGTATGATCGGCCCAGTATATTTTGTCCATGGTCACACCACAGATAAGAAGAAGAAGACTAGATGGTCGATGAAGCGTTTCAGTGCCTTATAGCCAGGTTGTTTATAATACCGAGCGCACCGACCCTTGTCGCCAAAATCTTTCCGGCCTTACATTGTCTGTAGATTCCGCATGTCCGCTTGATATTGGGTGATATGATATTGGGACACATCTTCCCATGCTCTCGATATGACACATCTAGCCTTCCTTTCACTAATCTGTGGTTCATACCAACCCAACACTCTCTAACTTAGCTCAAAAGCTTCAACTCTTCATAACTAACAATACTTCTCTGCTCAACTGAGATGTGTGTAGTGGAAGAAGTAAGAAAAGAAAAACTTTACTTTCTGTTAAAACCCATAGAAACACACATGAGTGGTCAAGGAACAAATAACAGAAACAAACAGGATCAAACACAGTCTCTGCTAGTGCTGATATTGAGTCCAGCCCTGTGACTTCAGTAAATAAAATCAAAATTATGGTTGAATGGGGCTAAACAATTCTAAATCTTTTATAACTGCCTTCAAATAAAATATGACAGCTCATGACAATAACGGTCCTATTGCTCATTATTTTAACTTATGTGAAGGATTGAACGGTTAGCAGCTAAAGCAGCTAGGTCAGAGTGTGTGGAAGGTTTGTAATGTAATCCCTCCAATCAGTATTGAAATATACATTCCACACTTTTTATATAAATTTGTACACAAAGCCTGCAATCCTACAGACATAGATAAAAGTCAATGATTTTATATTAGCGTAGATTATTTCTTGAAATTTCTCCGAGCAGACTGATTGAAGCAATAGTTATTATAATATTATTAATAGACCTTTTTTTGCCTTTTATAAAGTATTGAATCTCAGATTGAATTTAAAATATGAACGCGGATAGTTTTGCCGTATGTTGTAATGTCGTTCCACCAATTAGGTTTAAGTTAGATAAAATTTGAGAAAACTCAAGTGCCTTCGAGATACATTTTAAATTTCGATGTTTGACATATCACATTTAATTTTATTATTTGTGTGATATTTTTTCATGCCCTTTAATTGTAATGATGACCATGATGTGGCAGCTTTGATAAAACTTTATTCGTCCAGTTTTTATGAATGTACCTCTGAAAAATATATTAATTGTTTGGTATTATTGATGTAACATTGTAACATTTTATGAACTTACGGCGAGATGAATTGCCATCGTATATCTTATTGTCTTGTACAATATTTTGGACAAAATTAAAACTCATTAATTCATAGTTAAGAAGACTGGTATCCTGTATAGGATAACGATAAGCTTTGTTACGGAATTCAGTTTCATAGTATTGTAGATTGAGTAAGTACCCATTTACGATAGTATCTCAATAGAAAAATAATTACGTACAGTGTTTATAAATTGTACAGAGTGTTGTTAGCAACAGTATAGTCCTAGCAATTCACGAGTGTGTCGACTTTATTACTACTTACATCATACAACATACATATATTACAACATACATTACATCATACACGTGTCAGCCTCGATAGCTCAGTGGTGCAGACAGTCAACTGTCGCTATTGAATGTTAAGCAACGCTGGGTGCGGTCAGTACTTGGATGGGTGACCGCTGACCGTTGGAGGCTGACTGAGGTTCGGATTCCTCGTAAAACTGTAGGTCCCTTCCCTCCTAATCTTACTTGGTGGTAGGGTTTAACCCGCCCGGGTTGGTACCACCGCATTGAATGAAACGTCGGTCTAAACGGCTATGTAAATAGTTTGTGTTTTCCGACCAGTTCAGTGTAGCCGGCACGATCAAAGGGGGAAGCACTGACATGGCACCTAGTTCACCCGGTGTTATGGGTTGACATCACGGACGTTGTAGGTGATGTAGCCAATCGTGTCAGTTTCCATAAAAAAAAAAAAACACTTATAACAATTCATCGTTTTCACCATCTCCGGTTAATTCAAATCCCGCAGTTATTTGTCGGTTAGAGTGACATTGATAAGCCGAAGATGGGGAAAACGGCTGAATGACATAAAAATGTTGTCAAATTGTCATTGTTGTCTAGTATTTTTGTGTACTGCATTTTTTTTTATGTAAACCAGCATGGGTGGCTTTGCCGAGGGACCAATGGTGCAGTCGACAGAGCCAAAATCACCTCTCCTCGCGAAACCACGCTCAGTTAGGTGCCATGCCAGCAGATTTGCGGACTGTTGCTAGGCTGTCTAGCCCGTTAATACGACGCTTGAAGACACCCAGGATTCAGGAAATACACTCGCCGGAAGACAGTTCCAAACTCTAGCGGTGCGACAAAGTACAGTGCGTGCATGTGCTGTGTACTGTGTACGCACGCACGCATATGCGGATTATGTCTTAACACAAGCACGGGCAAGACCCTCGTGAATTGCAACAACTTTTTAGTTAAATTAAAGTTATAGTTCATAATATATTTTTCAAAAATTGTAATAGCTCAAGATAAATTGCCACAAAATACTAACAAAATGTTTTGCCATCCTTTATTGAATTTAGTGAATTGTCATTTATCTACAAGACTTATTTTCTAATGTTTCATTACTATTCTTTTCTGATTTAGTTTTAGTGAGTTTCTTGCACTCTGATATTGTTCTCTCTATATTTTGTACACCTAGGGAGGTCCTTTGCGTCCTATAGATGTGTGTTTCCTTCATAATCCTATATCTAGTCAACAATTTTTCATTTACTCACGTGTGAAATATATATCAATAAAGTTTGAACAATATTCAAGGAATATTTAATCATGAGAAAATCTGCATTAAATTCCAAAACTTCTGTCGGAGCTTGTTACCTTGCTAAACCTCTACGTAAATGTGCAGCAATTTATGTCAGGCCGGCATGGCATTCGCAACCCCCGCTTACGGCCGAATGCCCATGAGCGTCGTTAGACACCTTATGGGTGCCAACATTTGCCACAAGTCACTCTGCGGAACTACTCTAGACGGAACTGGAGTAAGTAATGTCAGTTTAAGGTAGCCGATATGGCCAAAATAAGCACATTTTTTATGAAGGCGCGACATGTGGCATCATTTCACTTACGAGTAGGTGAATTACGATGCCCATGGACATTCTGTGATGCACGGGGATTGCGAATACCATACCGGCCTGACAGGAACCTTTTCACTCCCCTTTTGAAAAACGCCAGGCTGTACCTGGGAGGAAATAGATGAGCAGGGAGTGCGTTCCACATTTTCCCGGTTCTGTGAATAAAAGACCTACAGAACCGGTTGGTCGGTAGACGGTAGGTCGATTGTATAGGGTTGCATCCCCTGCCCAGTATGCGTAGTGCGGAGGTGGAATGGGGACGGCGGAATCGCGTTAAACAGCTCCTCCGAACACTCCCCATGAAATAGACGATAGAACACACTTAGGGAGCCGAGACGTCCCTACGGAGTTGCAGTGGTTCTAAGTCGCCCACCAGTCGCACGGCACGACGCTGGATTCAGTCTAGCGGCGCAAGCTGGTATTTAGCTGAGCCATCCCACAGGTGCGAGCAGTACTCCAAGCAAGACCTAACCTGCGTTTTACACAACGTCAGTTTTTGGGCCACTGTGAAGTATCGCCGCACCTTGTTAAGTACTCCCAGCTTTTTTGAGGCCAGCTTGGCCTTGCCCTCAATGTGGCGCCGGAAGTTTGAAGTCGTGCGACAGTTCGAATCCGAAGACCCCGAGGTGGTCGCTTAATGTAAGCGAAGTGCTTTGGAAAGAAGGAGCTGGTGTGAACACCATTCTTTTCGCACTAAAAGCGCACACTTCTGTCTTGATATGGCACTTAGTTCCTACTAGAGCAGGGTGAATGGGTAGACGTCACGGGGACGGGTATAGTAGGTAGGTGACCTTCCTTAAAAATTTTGCGATTCAATTAATTTATGTATTCTCAAATAGTAATTGCGGCACTGTGAGACTATACTGTACTGTCCAGTTGGCGAGTGTGACAAGGTTCTTTCCAGCGTTCAACTAGTTCATGACCATACAGTGTCCTACGGACGGAATATCAATAGTGTTATACGTGCGCAACGCTCCCTGCCCAATTACTGTGTGTGTAGAATTAATTAGTTTCTATAGATAACTGTAGTGTAAGCTTATGTATGAAGTATCCTGTCGCGGGTGTGCATCCTTATTACTGCCTATTACACACGCATCACTGATGATTCTAATTCACCAGGCTAGGATAGGGAATGAATTTGGTGAATGACACCAACAAAATAATGCTTTAAAATCATCCTAAGGCCTTGCATATTTGGTATTATATGTACATAATATGTAAATATACAAAATATGTTTTTTTTTTTGTGAAAATATATAGGATACTCACCTCCCGACAGGAGACACATTCATCGGAGGAATCTTATTTATAAAGTTCTATAGGTGCCTTGGATTACTTTTTGTGTGTATATTATGTTTCTACTTTGCAAATACACATTATAAAATAAAATTAATTGAATTTGTTTTAATCAAGGGATACCCTATCAATGTATATGCACCGTTAGAAGTAAAAGATATTAATACAATAATTAGGTAACACAAATCCAACTCAGTACTGTGGAATCTCGGCCCTCAATAACACAATTAATAACACATATAAGTTACTCTATGCTCAATAATAAACATTTACTTCTTCTTTTTCAAACTTGGCAATTTCGCCTTTTTATCTTCAGCACATTGGTGCGAGTTTTGAAAGATCCACGGTATTATTAGAGCTAGGTCTTCACACCAAATTCTTTATCTTAGCGTCACACAACATTGTGGTGGGCATTAAAATCCCCAAGCAAGAACCATATCTGCGGAGGGAAACCGCTCTTGCTTTTCATCTGTCACTCTAAGTACTCAAGTGCTCGAATAATCGAGCAGTCTCTGCGTCGCCAGTGTGCGACCTGTAAAGGCAGGCGTACACACGCGACCCTGTCCCCAAGTCCACATGAACCCACATAACAGAAAGCTCGGGGTCCTCCAGGCAGTGCAGGCGACGCGACGACAGCAAATATCCGCCCTAGCAAACATGCAAACCCCGGCTCGAGGTCGGAAGGCTTCTTCCAGGGTGTAGCCAGCCGGGGATGCAAGTAAGTAGTGTCGGCAGGGCAAGATATTTGCGTTTCTGTCAGGAAAAATAAAGACGGCTTCGCCGTCTCCAGGTGATGGTGGACGGCATTCAAGTTGGAGTGCAACCCCCGCACGTTGGTCATGTCAACGCTAAAATAGGAGGGGCTGTGCACCGCTGCATGTAGAACTTTTTTTTCCCCTTTGCGCTGCCATTGTTTTTTAGAGGTGCATGTAGGCTTGAAGGGCGATCATGACAATTTAAGGGTAAAGCGCAGCTCGTAGCTTCATCGCTATATGTTCAGGTTGGTGGTGCACCGACATGGAAGACGGAAGGACCCCCGGAAGTGGCCGCCGAGACCCCTACTCTGGTCACCATCCGGCACGACGGACCACTCCGAGATTATGCGCTGGTCAACAAGGGCAGCCAGCCTCTCGCCTTGGTTAGACGCGATTGGGCCCCTATACTACCCGGCGGCGGGCGGCCAACGGAATAACCATTTCACCGGGTCTTGGCAGGGGCCAACCGTGTCGATGCATCACTCCCGAACAGCGAATCCGCTTTGGATCCGCTGGCCCGCTCCTTGTCATGAACAGCCCCACCTGCTACTGGGTCCCCAGGAAGTACACCCGAACACTGCGAACTATTATGGCGGTGTAATTGATTCCCGGGGTGTGGTGGCGGACCCAGGCGATCCGAAGATCTACCACACGCTGTTTGTTCAACATTCATTTTGTACAACAAAACCCCCCGTGTGAATGTGTGGCGCGAGTATGTAGCTAGGTTAGGTGCATGCTCCACCCACACCACCACGCGCAAGTTGCGTGTGCACGAGCATCATTATACGTTGGTGTGTATTGTGCGTGCGCTCATAGCACCTATCTGTAGTTACTTCTCACTAATTACATCAAAATGCGTCCACAGTGCATTATTTATGCATGGAGGTGATGAAGCGGAGGCGGCGGCGTGCGGCCAGGTGATGTGAATGTGATAACGCGTTCAGTCAGTTGCTCGCTCAGTCGCGCGCTAACCGACGCGCGCGCAACACACCGCTCGTCTCCCGTCTCACGCGCTTCCTTGCCGTCTCCCTGCCACCATGTCGCCCCACTACGAGGAGAACCCCTACATGCGGCAAGTCAACACCAAAACCAAGTGGGAGAACTTCAGGAACGCTCTCTATAACCCCGAAAAAAAGACCGTCCTCGGCCGCAAGGGTCGAGCATGGGGTGAGTAAAGTCCGAGAATAAAATTGCGACCAAAAATAAAGCAAAGTGAACGAATGTGCGCTCCAGATGTGTGGAGAATTGGAATAAGTAACTATACGTGCTTACATAATTATATCAACCCAGTGACCGCGGCGAGTGTATCGGGTGACAGTGTTGAGTAAGCGACCACTGATACTGTTTTACCAGCAGTCGGATCATGCCCAGTTGAGTGGGACCTATGTAGCTTATGCTGGAATTAATCAAATCGAGAGAATCTGTTGGAACTGATTTTTATTTCCTATTTCTGCGAAATTTATAAATAGGTTCAAGAGGTTATCATTTTTAAGAAGAAGCATCTGAAATACGGATTGTGTACTTTCCCGCCACTCTTAAACTATTTAAAACTGTAGAGTATGTAAAAGTAAAGCATTTCAGTCAAGTTGCGTTTCCGACTATCACGATCACAAGTTGCAGCTTGTGTCAGCAGTAGCAGCAACGTTTTCTTATTTCTTTAAAATAACTTGTTCTAATTAGAATCCAATAGGCACCCGATGGATTCTGCACTTTCACAAAAGTCTGTGAGAGCTATAAGCTGATACATAGTGAGACGAGTGTACCTACGTGGTGGCTCTGTTGTTGGCATGTGAATGGTCGGCCGGCGAGGTGCGTGCCGCACGCATGAACGGCCGCGACGGAATTACCCGCGTCACACTACGGATATGGCACAAATCTGGGCTACGTTAGTCCGTCGTAAGCTATAGATAGAACCCGCCTAATACAAATATTCAATGCATGTCTGTAGTTTCGTCTGGAATATTTGCCTAAAATTATTTCTTTTGAGCATCTCTGAAGCTCGATATCTCACTTTCTATGAAACTTCGTCCGTGTGTTTAATTATTTGATTTGATGTATCTTTCCCATTCATTATTGTACCATGTGTTGTTTGAAAAGAATAAGCCCAATACACATCCGTGCATATCTTTCCGTGCATCCCACTACATCTCTATCCGTGCAAATCGTAAAAGACAACTAAGGATGAAGGCCAAGTCGTCGTGTCTAAAGGGCGACAGGTAGTGGTAGCCACTTCTCACCTTGCCGCGCCGCGGTCCTGCAATGCAGTCATGAAAAAGATTGCTTGTTTGCTGCTTGATAGATAGCTTGCCCTAATAGTTTGCTAAAAGTGGTGATCGACGTTGTGCTTTAATTTACACAAGTCCTTTTGGCGCTATACTGATTAGTCTGCTTACCTCGATCGTCGGGATGCAGCATTGTAGGAATGTTCATGTTGTTATTCTGAAAAGACAACTGAACGCAGCATGTCATTTGCAATTGTTCGTAACTCCCTGCGACGACGTTGAATATTCATGTTCAGTCGGTAAGCCAGCAGTCACGGTACTGCTGCGCTGCTGCAGCGCTGGTACCCAGCCATGACGTGCTATAGTGCCACTTTGTCTCGTTTACCGTGAACTAATAAAACAGGAGGTTAAAATATCTAATACCTAATAAGATATCATCATCATCAGCCTGTATCGGTCCACTGCTGGACATAGGCCTCTCCCAAGGCACGCCACCACACGCGGTCTTCCGCTCTTCTCATCCATCCACTCCCGGCTACCTTTTTTAGGTCATCTGTCCACCTAGCCGGGGGGCGTCCCACGCTACGTTTGCTTGTACGTGGCCTCCATTCGAGCACCCGTCTACCCCATCGGTTGTCGGGTCTGCGACAGATGTGCCCAGCCCACTGCCACTTCAGCTTGCTTATTTTCTTAGCAATGTCGACTACCTTAGTTCTTTGACGTATCACGTCGTTACGGATTTTATCGGTCAAAGAAATGCCGAGCATTGCTCTTTCCATAGCTCGCTGAGCGACTTTAAATTTGTGGACCAGGCCCATCGTTAGGGTCCACGTTTCCGCTCCGTACGTCATTTCATTACTGGCAGAACGCACTGATAAAAGACCTTCGTCTTTAATGACTGTGGGATGGAGGATGAAAAGATGTGGCGGAGTTTCCCAAATGCCGCCCAACCTAGCTGAAATAAGATATTAGTAGGTTCAATTAAAGAAAACAGATAAGGATACCTACTTACCTAGGTACCTACTAGAGATGATAACGGAATTCTTGTCGGATTTGCCAGATTAAGTACTTACGGCTTACATGAACATACATACTCCGCTCGCATTAGCTCTCTCCAGATACAGTCAATGTTTACACGGTTAGGTATCTCTACACCTCGGGAACAAGCATTCTCATTATCTTTTGTTTCCTGCGAGTAGGTATGTCTTTGAGCTGAAGTTGCAGTCATTGCGTAGGTAGTAGGAACTCAAATAATCTTTATGTAGGTATGTACCTACCGACTATAATAAAATAAATAATATACATAATGGCAACCTGAGTATGGCGAATCATTCGAGATTTAGAATTGTGTGCCATAGTTTTGCAACAGTTATTGCCTATTGAATTAACAGGCGACAGTATAAGGCAGCAAAATGAACTATACGTGTATATGTCGCAGGGAAATAATAAAAACAGGGATTTGGTCAAATCCCTAAGGAATTTGATCAAATCCCTAAGGAATTTGATCAAAATCACGGAGGATGATAATATTGCAACACGATTTTATCATTTACCTAAACAAATCTAGTGATTTGATCAAATCCCAAAACTAAATTTTTTTTAAGGCACCAAAACTTTGATTTTGAGTAGAAATGTATGTAAAAACAAGGGAAGTGGCATGGGTGAATGTATTGGTGGTTTAAAAAAAAATTACCAGGGTTATTAAAATGTATCTATAAATTAACCCTAACCTAATGTTGAGGCGGCGCATGCCGTTTTTGCATAAATTCCGATTCAAAATAAATGTTTGGTGCATTAAAAAAATTTTGAAATGAAATGAAAGTATACTTTATTGCACAAAAAGTGACAAAAGGCGGACTTAAAGCCTAAGGGCATTATCTGCCAGTCATACCTGGGATTGTGAGTAGGGTAGATAATGCGGAAAATTGAATAGTTAAGATTCTTTGTTTATATCCGCAATATAAACAAATACAAATACATACATACATACATACCTAATGCAGTTTCTAAACAAGCGATAACACACATGTAGACATTATGGGTTAGAAAACATATGTTCCCTCAAACGGGATTTGAAAATGTTGTGGGAAGCGGAAGTACGGAGAGTGGCAAGGAGTTTTCACGCAAAATTTCACGCAAACGCAGCTTAGTCGGTGGGACTAAGCGCGACAGAAACAAGAACTGACACGTTATTTTCGTCATTTCCTTGAACCAGTTTAAGGATTTGATCAAATCACTGGATCAGTTTAGAGAAATGATGAAACCGTGTTGCAATTTGATCATTTCCCGGGATTTAATCAAATCTCTAGGGATTTGACCAAATCTCTGTTTTTGTCATTTCCCTGCGACATATATACAGTTAGCCATTTTCAATACGTGCCTAATTGTCGATTTATTGTGAATAAGCCGATGATTTTTTCATACACACTCCTAATTGGTGCTCTTCAAATGTTTCTATGCCTTATAAATTACTAATGGAACTCTGAGGTTAGACAAGCAAAATACTTACCTACGTGTTTGACGAAGTTTCGACAAAGATATTTTCTGTTTTAGCGGTTTGAAGGTAGGTTACCTACGTACGACAGTCGACAGAATGTTACAAGGTCTCAAAATGGCTTAGGCATTATACTAACTACTTACTGCAGCTGAATGAAGCTATCAGGGTTATTGTCAATCAAATACCCTACCCTCCAATACTGTTGCCGGTCGCGGAGCGCATAAAGTTTCATTGACAACTGGTTGGGATGGGCCAGTTAATAACGCGAGCGAAGGTGTGTCGGTCATACAATCGAGAACCTTGTGGCACTTATTGACTTGCACGCAGCGAGCGAGCACTCATGTGACAAGGTACTAAAAGGGTTTTCTCTTATCTTCTCCATAATGATCTATTATAAAATGCATCGTCTCTCTGTTCGTAACGGTTGACCTAGGAAACGCCTAGGTAAACGCGAGGATATACTTATTATCGGTAATAAGTCCACCTTTGCATACTTCTGTAAGTATTTTCTTTCTTAGTATAGAATAGAATATAATTTTTATTGGTACTTATATCACATATACAAGTCACAAATTCACAATCACACATTTTCAAATTTTACAATTTAGAAAATAAAATACAATTTAACGACGGCCACGGGCGGCCAGATTCGACAACCTCGTAAAAAATATAGTTATTCCTTTTTATTATTTCACCACTAGAATAGCGCGTAGGTATACTTACTCGATTTCGCGTTGAGCCGTCATACTACACTCGCCCGTACATATATCGAAAAATAAATCCTCACATATTTTATCGACTAGCTAGCTAGACCGTAATCTCGTATATCCATTGATTTATTTTCTCCGTAGATTATTTAAGTAAACGCTAATTTTGGCCCTGGAATTGGTTTGTAAATATGTCTCATAATAACATGAGCAATTGTACAAAGACTGTGTCTAAGAAAATGTCCTAATAAACAGTTTTAGTCTCTCCTAAAAAGTTGCCTTTTTTAGATACAAGATTGGCGAATCTGACCGACGACGATACGTAATGCTTTATGTACCTTGCATTTCCCTATACGATCCAGTAATACGAACATTCCAATAATTCGGCACCCCCTGTTATTAGTGCCGGACATAGAGAAATAATATGGTGCCGGACATAGATAAATAATATTATAGTGCCGGATTAGTGAGACTCTACCACACTCTACCTTGCGTGAAGCGTGGAAAAATACTACCGCGCCACATAAATCTACGTTAGTACGCTAATCTAATAGAGATTTACGAATATTGCGTATGAAGTAGGTACTTTAAAAATTACCCCATTAACATAATTCGGATACCTCGTCAATGCTTCGGGCGGAGCTGCGACATACCTACATTGGGACCGAGAACGACACGGCGGCGTTTCATAGTTGAAAGAAAAAAAAAATAAAGCAAAAAGTTAACGTTTACAAATATGGCTACCACGTGGTGTAGTTACGACTTAAGGTGACTGTAACATTAAATGATAGCAATATTTTACTTTTAAGGTCTCATGGAACCTACAAAATAAATAACAGCAGCGTAGGTACATATGTATCGGGATCTCCTCACACTACCTCAGAGAAAGGGCGGGATAGGGCGATAGAGAATCGGTGAAAGAACGAAAGGGACAGTCGTACTCGATGATGTAATCATAAGTCTTAGTTTTGAATGAGAAAAAAAATGTATAATGCGCGGGGCGGATCTCGGCGTGTCGCCGCTGCAGCAGCGGCTCGTCAGTGATCTCCCTCGCACCCGCACCGTACTTGTATAGTGTATGCGCGTGGCGGGTCGCCCGCTGCGGCGACGACACGCCGAGATCCGTCCCGCGCATTATACATGATTTAACTTAATTTAAAGTATTTACTGAATAATAAATAGGTAACGGTTCATTGATGGATTGGAGGTACTTAAGTTTGTAATTGTTTTCTATCGAGAAAATGTTCACCTATATTAACTAGCGTTAGTACTAAAATTTACCATATATTTATTACAAAATAATTGTTGCACAATACTGCACTCTATAACAGGGGATCATTCGAAAAAAACTCTAAGAAAGACATAGATAGTATTTATATTAAATAGCTGTAAACATCTAAACAGAGAGACAACAGAGTTTCGCCATAAGGTTTTTTTACTTATCGTGCCCTTTTTAACCCTAAATTGGCTTTGTTTGAAAAACTACATAGAGAACCGTTTGAACTCTATCAATATATTTTCATTAATCTACAATCTTTCAATATATTTACAGTGTACTTAGGTGTACGTACAGCTGACTACAAATGAAGAAACATCCAGGAATATCAGCCACCTTAAGAAATTACACAGATGTTTCAAGCAGACAACAAATGTTCCTTCCAAGGAATTGGTGGATGCAGGCACGAGTAGGCATAGTATGCCCATTCCATACATGCAGGTTCTAATCTCCATGCAAGAGCTTCACACATGACATGACACAGTCCATTTATTAGCTGAATAATATAAACTGTGATAATTATTGTCGTCCCCCGCTCCGAGAGACAAGTCGTCGTTGATAATATTAAGATGAATACAAGAACACAAGCAACTTGTAGAGTTCATCTCAATTTTCGGATTTTAGGTAATCAATCATCAATACTAATAATAGATCTTTAAGGCCGTGACAAACGCCAACGACCTTGAGCATTCGGGAATTCTACATAATGTACCATGCGACTGCTAATTTCGCTTCGCACGTTCAAGTCACATTTAGCGTAGTTTGTCGCTATCAGCCTAAAGAGTTGATGGTTCGGGGTTCGAATCCCACTTTCGTATGTTTTTTTTTTTTGCTTTTTTATTATTTTATTAATACCTTTATTTTCACATTTTTATCTTACAATATTTATATAAATTTTTTATACATAATACAAAATATTAAAAATATACAAAATTAATATAAACAGTAAAAAACAAAAACGGCATACCGCCGGCGGCGGGAGAAAAACCTCCAAGCACTATGAAAACTAAAATAAAAATAGGTAGGTAGGTAATAGGTAGATAGGCATTTAGGTATGTATGGCAAATATCATAGCAACATAGGTACCGGCCGGCGCGCGCGGCGGCAGCATGGCACGGTGCGGTGGGGTGCGGTGCGGTGCGGTAACTCAGTAGCAGCGTGCGGTGCGGAGGCGGCACGGCGGCGGCGGCGGCGGAGGCGGCGGCGGCGGCGGCGCGGTGGAGGCGCGGGAGGCGCAGACAGCGTTATACCACAGTACCTATTAGTTATTCTGTGGTTATACCAACGAAAGCCATGCGTATAACGCCCCGTCAAGTTACGTACCGGAGCGTATACTGATAGATACCACAGAAGAGAGATATTACTGATACGGTCGTACTGTATACTGGTACGGAAAATGACACGGTGGCAACATCACCTACAATACAACATCCGAGATGTCAGCTCGTAACAACTGGTGAAGTAGGTGCTATGTCAGTGCTTTTCTTCGGTCGTACCGGCTTCACTGAACTGGACGGAAAAAAAGAAGGGAGTCATATCCCGAAATAGTTTGTATTTTCCGTCCAGTTTAGTGTAGCCGGCACGACCAAAGGGAAGCACTGACATGGCACGTAAGTTCACCCGGTGTTATGGGCTGACATCACGGATGTTATAGGTGATATAGCAAACTGTGTCAGTTTACATAAAAAAATCCCTCAGTCGCCTTTTACGACATGCACGGGGAGAGATGCAATGGGGCTATTATTTTAAATTACCATCCCACACGGTACAAATATACCTAACCTACCTATCTTTTTTCCATTCGATCCAAACACAGAAGACAGAAATGACGACCGACACGCGGGCGCAGCAGGGCAGGAGCGAGCAAGCGAGCCCGGAACTAAAATTGTATCTAGTATTGAAGTGCCTGCTAAATTGACGAAGGCAAAAATTTTACCCTTCCGACTGAAGAATTACGTCAATAATTTCATGTAGGCGTTTTTTGTTTTTTATTTTTATCTCCTTTCGTGGATAAAATAATAAAACAAATTGAATAGAGTTTTCTCAGAGCTTTGTGACCTTTGAATCGGTGGTATTGTAAAATTGTAATAATACACACATACTCAGATTTTCAAAAATTCATGTTTTTTTTATATATTTTTAATTTTATGTTTATTACTTACTTTTACTCATTATTAAAAAAACCAGCAATGCACTTTGTTGGTAAGGAACCAAAATATAGGTTGGTATTTTTTTAATTTTCTGAATGTGTGTCAATTGGTCAGTTTTGGACCTTCTTTGTCGCACTTTTTGCATGTTTTGCGTATTTGGCGTTTGTCACCGCCTTAAGGGATTGTCATGGAGTAAGTTACTTTGTTTTATGAGATACTGCGTCTGTAGACTCTACCTACGTATGATACTAAAACAAAATTTACGATTTTTAGAACTTTTTTCTGTATGTAGGTATTATTTATGTTCCTCCCTAACTCTTAAACCGATCATCCGAATTCGATGAAACTTAGTACACGCATATTTGATTATACGGGGCACAGGATAGGAAAGTCGATAAATAAAATTCAGTTCCGGTTACGCTAAGATGTTGCTCTCATACAAACCGAATTGTTCCGTCCGCCGAAATAAAGGCACGGTAGCGGACTTACTTACTTTCTTTTTTTAGCTTTTGCCCGCGAAACCGCGGGTGATAAATATATATGCGTGGTTGTATGTAGTAGGTACCTATCCACTGAGATATATTTGGAGATAATGCTGACGGACGGACGCCACCGGACGTATAGATAGAATACATAATATAATGTTTTTAAAAGGATAAAACTGCTATTGTCACACAATGCGTACTTATTAATTTCGCCCCCAATAATCAGACGGCCAGTAATACGCCTGTTGATAAAATTGGGTCCACAATATTTACATAGACGGGTGATCCAGCAATTACTTACGCCCAACATTTTAAAGGGTGCTTCTGGAGTTCAAATTAGCATCTTTGGTCTTAGGTAATGTTTTTAATTTATTGTTAAAGTGTAACCTTGACCTTTGTCAGCCTCGGTAGCTCAGTGGTGCGGTCGGGCAACCCAGTACTTGGATGGGTGACCGCTCGACCGTTGGAGGCTGACCGTGGTTCGGATTCCACGTAAAACTGTAGGTCCCTTCCCTTCTTACCTTACTAGGTAGTAGGGTTTATCCCGCCCGGGTTTATACCACCACACTGAATGAAACGTCGGTCGAAAGGGCTATGTATATAGTTGGTACTTTCCATCCAGTTCAGTGTAGCCGACATGAAACGAAGGGAAGCACTGACATCGCACCTAGTTCACCCGGTGTTATGGGCTGAGAGTTAGTTTCCATAAAAAAAGAGTATGCTTTGAGATCAAAGTTTTCAACTAGTGATATTTATTAGTGTCAGGTCGATTGATTAGCGAGGACAGCTAGCAGTGAAATGATAAGTATGAAATGAGGTACTGAAGTATGTATACATATGTATACATGCAGCGCACTGCGCAGTAGACAGGCACACTAACTATAGGAATTATAGTAGGTACCTACCTATTGTGCTATTAGTATTACTCACGCACGCCACCCACGCACGACTTTATTTGCTTACTACCTGTAGGTATGACTTTCATTTCATTTATTCATTTCTCTCTTAGGTACCATCGGTACACTTGAGTTCGTCACATTTTAGTTAAACAAATTTATAATTGTAACTTTCTTGGTCTAGCCATGGCAAGGGACTAATAATTTTAGCCTAAGCAACAACATACACACCAACATACCACACATTTATAATTTTTATAAAAATACAGAGAAAAAAAATGTGTTGTGCATGAAAAGGCAATTAAAACTAGAGCAAAATTAAGATAAAACATTAAAATACTTCACATTAATAGAATTGTCAAAGGTTAAAAATACAATTATGTCAATATAAAAAAATTCAGATAGGTAGCATCAATCTAATTGTCAAATTACTTAGTCAATCGATTAAACTACTGACTAACTGTACAAGGTAATGTAACACTGTAACTTTCATTGAAATCAGCTCGTTACGTGAAGGGAAGCACCATGTTTTTTTTTATGGAAACTGACACGGTTGGCTACATGACCTACAACATCCGAGAGATGTCAGCCCATAACACTGGGTGAACTATGTGATATGTGATATTATGTACGTAAAAAAAAATACTTCGCCGATTTGCATATATTATTGTGCCTAGGTATTTACTTATGCACTGGTTTAATATGGATTTAGTATATCAGTGTCGCTGACCTAGGTTTCAGCGTTCATACGCACAAGACGAAAATAAAAATTAAATTGTTTCAAATTATTTCGTAAGCATATTCCAACGTGTAGAGGAGTTTTGACGTCACTGGTGCCGTAGGTAGACTGCCAGCCAAGTAATAATAAAACCACAGACCTCGATGGTTATGTTATAACGCAAATATTAAGCTCTCTCTCTGCTCTGCGCCAAAGCTGAAACATATAACATTAAATTGTTTTTTATACCCAAAGCTTCATATTTACTACGGACTGGACCCTATTGGAAGTATTATATTATTTGACTTGTATTTTTGGGCTTTAGGTAACATTTTAATATAAATGTAAATATTTATGATCCGGCGTGCATTCAAAAGTCCCTGCCTGTAAAATTCGGGGGATGCGGTATTATTCGATTCGTAAGGGATGTAGTTCTGCCGGAAGTCCTCTTATCTACTCATAGTACGGCTGACCTCGTCGGTTCCGTTGACGCAGAGGTTGCGTACTCAGTAGAGAGCAGAGGCGAGGGACGCCTGGCAGACCCTCTGTCCGAAAGATCCGATACCCCTCTTCCCAAAAGGGCAAAAGGGCTGGGACGTTCCCGTATACAAGTCTGTGCGCAGTGTATAATGTAATGTAATTGTATTTGTAATTATGTTTTAATAAATAATCAAACCATAACATTAATATGGTGCTTTTATTATACTTATCAAGTTCATTTTTAGGGTTCCGTATCCGGTACGGGACCCTATTACTAAGCCTACGACGTCTGTCTGTCTGTCTGTCTGTCTCTCTGTCTGTCCGTCCGTCCGTCCGTCCGTCCGTCCGTCCGTCCGTCCGTCCGTCCGCAATAGGTAGCGCGTTGAAATTTTCACAGAATACCTATGAGTTATTTATCATGGCCGATGTAACAACAAATAATAATAATAGGAAAAAGTTAAAAATTCACGGGGGTTCCCATAGAAGAAACTAAAAAGTGTATGCACGCGCGCCATCTACCGAATAGAGTATGAAGGATTTTAACTAATCATGAATTTTAATTAATATGAAGCATTTCATAAACATGCCATGGAACCCTCGGTGCGCGAGTTCGACTCGCACTTGGCCGGTTTTTATTACAGAAAGGGCGACATTTGGCGCAGAGCCTCCCAGTTCAAGGATACCCTAAAAATCAAATAGATATTATGTATGTGTTAGGTATTGTTATGTAACAAAATAGCTACATAGGTACCTATGCCAAATAGTTTGAAGTAAGCTATCGATTACGGTAGGTAGACATGGGAGGGAAGTGGACGTGTACACTGTACGGCATTGTCTTAAGTTTGTAAATGGAAAATAATTATGTGCCATTTCACATTTCAGGACTGCTGGCGATTTTCTATGGAATATTTTACGCTGTGTTGGCGGCGTTGTTCGCGATCTGCATGCTAGTAATGCTCAAGATATTGCCCGAGGGCCGACCTATGTACAGCCTCTCCCAGTCTCTCATAGGTAATGCATACCTACTAATTATTTCAATACTTACGGTAACCTTTCCGTCGTCTCTATTTACAATAGAAGCAGGGCCCAGAACACAAAGGGGCACAATAACAAGTCAAAGCAGAGTAGAAGGGGGCCAGGGCCCAGAACACAAAGGGGCACAATAAAAAGTCAAAGCAGAGTAGTAGGGAGGGGGCCAGGGCCCAGAACACAAATGGGGCACAATAACAAGTCAAAGCAGAGTAGTAATGAGGGGGCCAGGGCCCAGAACACAAAGGGGCACAATAACAAGTGAAAGCAGAGTAGTAGGGAGGGGGCCAGGGCCCAGAACACAAAGGGGCACAATAACAAGTCAAAGCAGAGTAGTAGTGAGGGGGCCAGGGCCCAGAACACAAAGGGACACAATAACAAGTCAAAACAGAGTAGTAGGGGGCCAGGGCCCAGAACACAAAGGGGCACAATAACAAGTCAAAACAGAGTAGTAGGGGGCCAGGGCCCAGAACACAAAGTGGCACAATAACAAGTCAAAGCAGAGTAGTAGGGCGGGGGGGGGGGGGGGGGGGGGCAGGGCCCAGAACACAAAGGGGCACAATAACAAGTCAAAAACCGTCAGCCTCGCTAGCTCAGTGGTGCAGACAGTCAACTGTGTGTGTTAAGCAACGCTGGGTGCGGTCAGTACTTGGATGGGTGACCGCTGACCGTTGGAGGCTGACCGAGGTTCGGATTCCTCGTAAAACTGTAGGTTCCTTCCCTCCAAATCTTACTTGGTGGTAGGGTTTAACCCGCCCGGGTTGGTACCACCGCACTGAATGAAACGTCGGTCCAAACGGCTATGTTAATAGTTTGTGTTTTCCGACCAGTTCAGTGTAGCCGGCACGATCAAAGGGGGAAGCACTGACAAGGTACCTAATTCACCCGGTGTTATGGGCTGTCATCACGGACGTTGTAGGTGATGTAGTCAACCGTGTCAGTTTCCATAAAAAAATAAATAAAAAAACAGAGTAGTAGGGGGCCAGGGCCCAGAACACAAAGAGGCACAATAACAAGTCAAAGCAGAGTAGTAGGGAGGGGGCCAGGGCCCAGAACACAAAGGGGCACAATAACAAGTCAAATCAGAGTAGGGGGCCACGGCCCAGAACACAAAGGGGCACAATAACAAGTCAAAGCAGAGTAGTAGGGGGGGGGGGGGGCAGGGCCCAGAACACAAAGGGGCACAATAACAAGTCAAAGAAGAGTAGAAGGGGGCCAGGGCCCAGAACACAAAAGGGGCACAATAAAAAGTCAAAGCAGAATAGTAGGGAGGGGGCCAGGGCCCAGAACACAAAGGGGCACAATAACAAGTCAAAGCAGAGTAGTAGGGGGGGGGAGGGGGGCGCAGGGCCCAGAACACAAAGGGGCACAATAACAAGTTAAAGCATAGGGGGGCCAGGGCCCAGAACACAAAGGGGCACGTCCCGTCACATTTTTCCCCTAGTTTTCCAAGACTAGCACGACACTGGCTCGATTCTTCAGATATTTTTCAGATATTTGTTGTAGATACATACTGCTACCTAACCTACCTACCTACTCCAGTTTTCTTGATTGCCCTACAGAACTTTGTGGAAAAAGAACTACGAGAACTTACATTTTTGTACAAGTAATTTCTATTCTATTTTCGAATTTCTATCTAAAACTCTTTCAAGATAACCTAAAGGTTGACTCGAGGAGAACGCCTACGGCGTTAAGCTTTACCTTTTGCAAAAAAAAATGTCAAGTGCAATAAAAATATTTTGATTTGATTTTATTCTATTGAGGCACTAATTGATTAAACTTTTCGTGCGTCAATGAAAATAACTTTCCGAGATTCGAAGCGATTGAAAGTAGCTTCCTCTGTACGTCAATACGTATACGTAAATAGAATGACGTAAGAGTTACGGAACTGTTCCAGGTGAGAACCCGGGCATGGGCTTCCGGCCGCAGTTCGTGGATGAAGGCTCCCTCATCTGGTACAACGCACAGAATGACACGGATATTGCCAAGTACGTGGACCAACTCGACGAATGGCTCGACCGTGAGTTATCTATCTCTTGTCGACACCTTATGACCTACCTTTTATTTATAGCACCTTTCTTTGAACTGTAAACTATAGATCAAAGTTCTGGGTCTCAATAGTTAACACAAGCAGTCATATTATATTATTTCCATTTCAATTTTGCAATGCCCAAAGGTCTCCCTTTACTTAGATCCCTTTGAAATTGTTTAATTAAACAGAATTCAAGATAACTGCCAGTACATTCTTTTTTTTTTTATGTAATCCGGTATGGGTGGCTGAGTCGGAGGGGCCAAAGCGCATGCTCCGACCAGCCAATATCACCTCCGAGAAGGTAGGTGCCATACCGGAGACTTCCCTGGATTGCTGGCTATACTGGACTAGAGGAGAAGACAACCAAGGCTGCTATGCGGCCATCTTACATCCAGTACGGTGGTACCAACCCAGTCGGCTACAATTTGAGCCTACCACCCAGTAAGGTGCAAGGGAAGGGACCTACAGTTTACTTTACACCGGTTCCGAACAGTAAAGCAGCAGGTGTAGGTATGCACGTAAATTTTTTCGTCAGAAAAAACTCATTGGTACACGCCGACCGGATTCGAACCGAGGACCTCTCGCATGAGAAGCCGATGCCCAAACCACTCGGCCACCCGCCGCTTGATAATCTGTGAAATAATCGGGAATGAAGATCCAGATCAAAGGTTTATCACCTTTAGAGCACATTTGCTTTGACTTAGCAGGAATTACCATTCCAAAACTCGCTTCCAACAGAATACAAGAACCTATCGTACCATGGCGCGAGTAGCCGAGTGCCCTGCGACTTCAAACTGCCTCCGGAGCATCTGACACAGGCGTGCATAGTCAACACCACCACATTCGGTCCCTGCGTATCTGAAAATTTATACGGTTACAAGGACAAGAAGCCCTGCATCTTCATTAAGATCAATCGAGTGAGCAAATTTTCTAGACCTAATTTACCTACTTTGCAGAAGCGTATGCTCCTAGCTCACCTGCTGGATCAGGTATTGGGGAATGAGTCATTGATAGTATGTACAAAAACTTTAAACCCTGCACTGAATACTATGTAGACTACAGATAATTGAGTTCGGAGAGTTAAGAGATTAAACCTCATATATTCCGTGGTGTGGACGAGGCAAACGTTCAGATTCTTTCAATTATGACATGGCCAGTTCGACAACACAAATTGTTAGAAACAATCCTAAAGATGTGATGACTTGGAACGGTTCGTTGTTTTCAGATCTACGGTTGGGAGCCCGACTACTACACAGACTCTCAAGAGGAACCTACAATGCCGAATGACTTGAAAGCCTATATAGATAAACTAAGCCCTGACGAGGTGAGAATAAAAAAAAATACCAACCCATACATATGTACATACATACCACACACGGTGTATCCCGACAATCGGGGTAAGCAGAGTAATCGGTGTTGTGGTGCAAGAACTCTGGTAAATTACAGCACAACACTGACCACCACATTTCGCAAAGTTATCGGACAAGATAACTATATGTATACTGTGTGAGGCCGGTACCAACCCATTTAGGTTAAATTGTGCGATGCCATTTTTCAGTTTTGCAGGCAATAATTTTGCAGGTGAATAAACTTATTCCTTAAATAAATTGTAAATATTTATTGTGATGACAGCGAAAGCAGGTGTGGATATCTTGCAAGGGTGAAAGTCCCGGAGACAACGAGGGACTCAACTACGATCTGAATCTGGGTTCCAATATATCGTATTACCCGTCGCAAGGGATCCCTCGGTACTACTACCCCTACCGCAACCAGTTTGGCTATATCAACCCCATCATCGCAGTGCAGTTCACCAACCTCGAACGTGAGTTGAATTTGAAGTAATGGGTAGGTAGTCTTACTCTTACTCCCACAATCCTCGCATCTTATCTAGGACACAATTAAACGCCTTTCAACTGAGAGATTAGCCGTTGAAACATGTTTTACAAAATACACACACATACAGACAGACTTGCATACTTCTTCATCTAGGATATTTATTAATCTAGCCTACTTTTGGCAATAGCTCCTGCAAGAGGAACCAATGAATGACACACGCTTACAAATTAATGTGATTTTTCAGCTGGAAGAATCATCAACGTGCGGTGTCGTGCGTGGGCTAAGAACATCATCTACAGCAAGAGTCTGAAGGTGCTCTCCGGCTCCACGCACATAGAACTCATGATCGACGACCAGCCGTTGTCTTAACACTAGCGTTTAACTCATCCATCATCTCATCCAGCGCTTACTAACTTTGCCTCTACGAGATCGGCTGCACGCCCAACTCTGTACAATACAGTCATTCGCCACCTTTACAATCATTATTCGATAAAAAAACCGCATCCAAATCGGCACATCCGTTTAGGAGCTACGATGCCACAGACAGACAAACAGACACGCACGTCAACTTACAAACTTACACCCCTCCTTTCGCGTCGGGGGTTAAATACAGTTTGATATAGTTATTTACCTAGCTGAAACCAAGGTGATACTTACTCGTACGTCTGAAGTATTAGAGACATATTTAAAATGAGAATTAGTTAGGTAGAATTAATTAGAATGAATTTTAAAAAAAAACTTGACAGGTGCCTAATGCCTATTCACGCCTCTCTTGAAGGACCCGAGACTATCTTGGGGGGAAATATGGGGGCAGGGAGAGCCTTTCAGTGTTTAGATTTAGGTCCTTATTAAAACGAAAGATATAATATTTCGATTAATTTCGATAGGTAGGTGCGTATAGGTAACACGGGTTTGTATTACACCTTACGAGTAGTATTATATCATACCATACCAATATCATCATAGTATTGGTTTGGTACCAAAGAGAGTCATATCTTACTTCAATACTTGCGAGTACCACACCACATCATGTTTTTCTGAAAATTTTAGTGAAAAATGGATAAATACATAAAGTGGACATACACTTTAATAAGACATAAGTATGCATAGGTCTATGCCGTTTGAGTATATCACATTTGAAAATGTAGCTAGATAGAGGTCTCGCTAGAGGTAGCTTTTAATCTGCTGTATTTTCACTTTTAGTGGACGTATACCAGTATTTGTTTTCTTTAATCAGTGTTGGCGAAGTGTTGGGAAAAACTACCTTACTACCCTACCACATATTACGAAATACTACCTACAACGTGGCACGCGGTATAAGGTATCCACCGCAAAAGCTCGGTAAAATTTGCCCTAAAAGATAAACAGCCCCGTTTCACGTGCAGAGCGAGCGTGCGTACTCACGTCTCTTTCGCGCGCTACACTTGCGTTTTTTTTTTTCACCGTTGAACTGTGCGTTACTGCGCATTATTGCAGAAACATAGTTTAGTAGTATAGTTTAGGTAACAATTTTTGTGATTTTGTATTCATCAGGTTTATTAACCCGCGACGCAAAATGAGGGGTGTTATAAGTTGACGCCTCCGTCTGTGTCTGTGTGTGTGTCTCTCTGTAGCATCGTAACTGATTTAGACCGAAAGCTGATTTAACCGGGGTGGTTATAGCTAACAAATTTGTGATTTTTTATTCATCAGGTTTATGTATAAGCTTGACGCCTATGTCTGTCTTTTTTTTATTATGGAAACTGACACTGTTGGCTACATCACCTACTACATCCATGATGTCAGCCCATAATACCTTTGTGAACTAGGTGGCATGTCAGTGCTTCCCTTCGGTCGTGCCGGCTACACTGTGTCTGTGGCATCGTAGCTCCCAAAAGGATGGACCGATTTGGATAAAGCTGGTTTAACCGAGGGTTTAACCGGAATGGTTCTTAGCTATATTTGATGAAGATCAGGTCAGTCGATTAGAAGATAACCACTTTTCCTATTACGTCGCTTAAAGCTTAAATTAAAAGTTAAGTTACAAATTTAAAAAATCCCCGATACATCAACAATCCTTAAATAGTAAAAAATAATTTACGTTTAATTACTTAAAGTCGTCGGGGGACCGCTAATTTAATAAAATAAAACTCAAGAGCTGCGTGGTTCGGGGACGGAGCGTCGTCACCGAGTGAGCGACATACGTCGTCGTTGACGGATGTGTCTATTTTGCAAATTTTTCTGTGTAAATGACTTCGGACTTGGATTTGGATGGCTAAGTATCTACTCTGTTCTGAGTTGTATTTTATTCCATAAAAAATATTTAGCGGTCCCCCGACGCATTTAAGTAACTAAACGGAAATTATTTTTAACTGTTTTAAGGATTGTTGATGTGTCGGGGATTTTTTAAATTTGTAACTTAACTTTTATTTTGAGTTATTTTATATTATAGGTATCGTATATTGTCTTTCGTAGTTAGACGTTAAAGACTATGCATGCATGCAGAATGGCGTCGACATTTTATGAAGCGGCTTTAGTCACTATCTAGTATTAAAATGATGCAATTTATTATGATTCATCTAGGTATGTGAGTTTGGCACACATCCCACTGGGTTCTTAATTAGAAATCTTGGGCGCATAAAAAAAGTCGCTTTTTTCCGAACTCGTTTGATATAACTAAGGGTAACATTAGCATTTTTTATTAGCATTTTTAGAATAGTTGTTTTGTTTATATATACAGGTTGTTTCAGAAAGGTTTGAAAAACTTCAGGAAAAGAAAGTACTCATTATTATAATATCTGAATCTGAATCTGAATCTGAAGAAAAAAATCCTTATCACTCAAATCGAAATTCCGGATTTTTTTTTTCATACAAAAATTTAAAATTGTACTTAATAAAAACTCTATGGACAGTGACTATGGGGAGATTTGGCAACAGTGCTGTCTCGATCTAGGGCGTGCAATGGCCAAGTGCAGTCCCCTTTTCCTTTTGATGTCATTAAAATTTATGTGTTGGAATTAACCTACATGAAGTTAGTCATTTTATTTTTATTTTGTAAAGGGCTCGATGAAACTATTTTCACTAAAAAGTTCTATAAAATGACCGAATTTGGGAAAAAGTTTCACAGCTTTTCGTCTTCAAATATGGACCCCTTTCGAACCCTGAAGTTACGAAACTCTACCCTGAAACACCCTGTATATATTATGTACTATTGCATTCGGTTGGCATCAGAAAACGAAGGACGATGGAAAATGACCTCGCTTACGTACGTTTCTAACATATCTAATGTATGCATGTGTATGAAAACATTACGGATGAATTGTATGTGTACACGGATTGTGTTGTATATGTATATTAGTTTTAAGTTTGTTTATTATTGCGACTAAAATCTCATAAGTACCTACGCAGTATTCGGACTGGCCGGGACGGGAAAGGAGTATGAGTAAGGAAAGATAATTAAAGACTACGTAGGCTGCATGCGCCTCATCTGTCATAAAAAAACTCTTTTGAACAAAATAAATTCACGTGTTTTTAGTGTGCTGTTTTATTTATATTGTCAATTTTTTTTTTAATGTGTGTTATGTGAGTCGTTGGTGAGTTTTGTATGACAGGAAAAAATATATAATAATATTGTTCTATTGTCATCTTAGAATTATCATATAATTAACTCTATATTATATTTCTATAATTGACTTCTACTACCATCATCGCGGTTCTAAAAATATAGATAGAGAGCGTAAGAATGTTGTTAGTTTATCTTTTTACTCACCTCAGATATATCAAGCGTATATATAATGAAATGAAATAAGGTTTAAAGGATTTAGATAGAACTAAATCATCATCAATATGCACTCTCGCAACAACGAGACGGGGGCGGGCGGGGGCGGCGGCGGCGCGTCAGCGCAACTCAGGGTGGTTCTTACCGGTTTCAGCCGCCCACGCCACGGGGCGGCGACTGCGGTGTGGGGAGGCAAGGAACACCCGCGAACACCAGTTGCCTTCAGACACTCGCATACGGTGGTACTGGTACTTCAGCGAACTTTCTATAACTCCCTTATTCGATTACTTACTTCTATAAATCATTGTTCAGTCGAAACTTCTTACTCTATACGGAGAAAATTCAAAGAATTGAGAAGGATGCCTGCTGATTGTAAAACAAATATTTCGTCCCCAATATAAACTGCAAATGCATATTGTAGTTGTACACAATTTGGATATGCATTGATCAAATTGCATTCAATATTGTGCACAATATTATCTATAATAAGTTCACGACGCCTTCAGGAGCATTGCATCCTTTTGAATTAGTTACTTGAGAAAATCCGTTGAAGTGAAAGAAGTGAAAGCCAGTAAGCTATGGCAGTGCAAGCGGAGGGTAAGGCGGCGAACGGAGGAGCGCACTACGAGAACCCGTACATGAGGAAGCCGCCGCCGGAGCGGAGTGTAGCGGAGACGCTGAGGCTCGCCGTGTGGAACCCGCAGGAGAGGACCGTCCTCGGGCGAACACCTAAGAGATGGGGTGAGTTCATATCATTATTATTCTCAATCCCTATACTATTCAAGTATTAAAAACCTACTAAGTATACTTAATAACAATGAGATGATCTCTGGCTGTCTGTTACTCTTAAACGCCTCAACCAGGCCTGACATTTTGCATGGATAAACCATGAAATGCCGACTTACGGAATCCCTTCTAACTAATATTGGAGCCGTATTTCTTCATTAGTACTGGCGTGCTGATATTAGCGAACAGGCTTTTTACTGAAAATATTAACTGAAGTTCACGAGAGCGAAGCCGCGGGCTAAGATAAAGATAAATCTAATATAGTTCATTACATTTCCATAATTTTACAACGGTTTCCTTAAAAAAAAATCCACTTACATTAATTCCTTCCACTTCCTTGTCAATTTTTTTTTTTATGGAAACTGACACGGTCGGTTACATCACCTACAAGATCCGTGATGTCAGCCCATAACACCGGGTGAACTTGGTGCCATGTCAGTGATTCCCTTCGGTCGTGCCGGCTACACTGTCGATACTGTCAAATAATATCCTGTAAGCTTTACTACAAACGAGTAGGTAAGTATATATTATATAAACTCTGATCGAACTATCTATCTATACACTACCTTTCTCCACCAACACCTCGCTCCACTATTGTTTAGGTATGTAGGTACCTAGTATTCAAGTTTGACGTACAACACACGTCGGTACAACAATTTCAAACAAATTAAAACATTAGGTAGTACATAAATTATCCACTTCCAGGTACTTTAGATACATTTTCTTTATATCAGTACTTAACTACTAATGATTTGCAAACTCACTATCACAATTAGGCAAGCAACTGAAGACCACAGTTTGAAGATGCAGTTTGAAGACTACACATAGGTACTAAGATAGAATAACTAAGGTAGACGTACTAAGATAGAATAGATAGATACTAGGAACTAGATATTCCTGGGTTTACTCATATTTGGAACAAAAAACTTACATGATACGAGTATTTAACTTTCTACATAAAATTCAAATAATTTGGATTTGGGAAAAAATTACCTACTTTATATATTTACTATGCTCGGCATACATTACATACCTGCTGACTGTTTTTTTTATGTTTTTGGTAATGCGGTAAAAGCCTAAACGAACATAATTAATACTGACTGTTGCTCGTCGCGTGAACTAACACCACAGAATACTTAATAGTTAGTACTAGCTAACACTTTCAGGTACATTCTCGCTGGATGAGTTGATCCGCTGAAAACCACAGTTCCGTCCGTGGATATAGAGCGAATGCTTTCAACACTTGATCATAATTCTAATTCCGTATGTTCTTGAAAGCTCTGCTTTCGACAAACTGGTTGCAACCGGGGTACCTACTACCCGTCTTACCTCATCGCACTCACGCGCGTTACCTATGTATTACCTCTACATACATTCAAAGAATGCAATAAATACCCCAGAATAATTTAAGTAGGTACATTTAACTAACACGCGCCGTCATAAAGATACCTATACGCGAGTTGACAAGGTGTGGTGGACGGACATAGAGATGTATATTCAAGCCTCTTGACATGCATTTGTAATTGCATCGTCCCGTCTATTATTTTGAATTATTTGCGTTGATTCATATTATAGCACAAAACAGCGATAAGTGGCCGCCTTCCCCCAGCCCGCTCTGCCTAGGCGCGCGTGCGCTCGATCTGGCTCTGTGATTCATACATAAATCATAGACATACACGTAAACATAGTAAATACATCGTACATACACTCCCCTATATACCATCCTATGTAGAGCGCGCTTTTTGCTAGGGAGTACATATACAAAACAGTTCACGCTCGCTATTTTGAAATCTGAATAAATTGACCCTGAAATCGCTTCCACTAACCTCGATTTCAGGATATGACTCACTCACGTAGCGAGTAAAATATTCCGAAGGGTTCCTCTAGACGTGAGAATATATTAATTTCGTATATTAAATTTAACAGGGCCCGGGCGTACTCGTTCGTCATTCTGAACCAACTTCTGAACTTTTCTGAACCTAACTGCACAAATACATATATTATAATTTCCCAACAACTGCCGTGTTGTGTGGCTAATTAGTACCTCCGTGGTTTTCAGCACGACGACGGTTGTTGCTTTTGTTGTTCAAATTTTACCCTGTACTTCCTCGACAATTAGAAAAATCTACTATGTCTGTCTGAGGATCGATGGTCTGAGGGCAATGCGTATTTTGGCATCAGTTTCATAAAAATCGGTTCCGCACCTACATCCGAAATTTTGCGGAGGGAACCTAAAAAACACACGAACAAGAAAATTTTACCAATGCCTCTCTCGACAGAGGCAATACCATTTGGTTATAAATGAAACTCATTAATGGTGTTCATTACCATTAGCAAACTCTTTATGCCGCTCATAAAAAAGCCATCATATCGTAAAAGACATTCAGACCAATGTCGGTAAAAATACCACCACTTCAGGGTCACCGCCGCGAGCCGTTTCTCACTCAGCTAAGAATGCAATTACACCCTGTATGTAGAAATGTTCAGTAGTCTTCAGGGCTGTATAATCAGGTGTAGATTATACCTACTAAAGCAAATAATAAAATCGTAAAGGTAAGAAAGTCTGTACATTGAATGTATTCGGAAAAAAACTAACCAGGGTGGCTTAAAATGAGATACTGAACATTTTAGAACAGTTTTTAAAATTTTTGTTTGTTTGTTTGTTTGTTTGTCTGTACGCGCATCACGCAAAAACCACCGAACGGAATTAGACGAAACTTTGTATAGTGGCAGTTTATATGCCGGGTTAACATAATACGTAAAAAAAAATTACAAAAATAAAAAAAAAATTAAACAATAATAAAAACATTATTGCGCGTTTAAAATCACGTAGTCCAAAGTGCATAATTATATCTTGAGAACTGGCAGCAAATACAATTTGAATAAAATATTCATTCGAAATTTAAAAATAAGTAGATACAACGAAAATGACAAGTTCTTCTTTTTTATAACTTGAACACAATAGTCTATACATATCTATTCTTTATTCTTTCTATACATATAATAAAATCGTAAATGCAAAAATGTCTATTTGTACGCGCACCTCGCAAAAACCACTGAACGGAATTTGACGAAACTTTTTATAGTGACATTGTATATCCCGGATTAACATAATAATAAAAAAATATAATAAAAATCACGTAATCCAAAGTAATGGTAAAAAACAATTTTAAATGTCATGTTGACAACGGAGAACTGTCATCTCGACGTGAGCTGGCCGGTGACAAATTGTTTGATAAATAAAAAAAATTATTGAAAGTCGAAGTTATGTCGCTGTCATTGGTGCAATAACGGCTTCGCTCGCGTGAAATTCGTATTTCAAAAAAAGAAAGTAAGTAACTAAAGGCGGGCCCGAAGGCGGATCTGCGCGCTTTCTTTCATCGAGAAAGAATATCGTTTACGATATTCTTTCTCGATGAAAGTAACTATGGGCGAGGCCGCAGGCCGAGCTGCGTTCAGGAAAAAGCTAAACCATCTTGAAGAAAGTAAGTAACTAAGGCGAGGCCGAAGGCCGAGCTACGTTCGGATAATTGAAAAACCATCTCGAAGAAAGCAAGTAACTAAGGGCGAGTCCGAAGGCCGAGCTGCGTTCAGGAAGAAGCTTACCATCTTGAAGAAAGTAAGTAACTAAGGCGAGGCCGAAGGCCGAGCTGCGTTCTGATAATTGAAAAACCATCTCGAAGAAAGCAAGTAACTAAGGGCCAGGCCGAAGGCCGAGCTGCGTTCAGGAAGAAGCTAAACCATCTTGAAGAAAGTAAGTAACTAAGGGCGAGGCCGAAGGCCGTGCTCTATTCGGGAAGACCATAAACCATCTCGAAGAAAGCAAGTAACTAAGGGCGAGGCCGTAGGCCGAGCTGCGTTCAGGAAAAAGGTAAACATTTTTGAAGAAAGTAACTAAGGCGAGGCCGAAGGCCGAGCTACGTTCTGACAAATGATAAACCTTCTCGAAGAAAGCAAGTAACTAAGGGCGAGGCCGAAGGCCGAGCTGCGTCCAGGAAGAAGCTAAATCATCTCGAATAAAGTTAATTAATATTAAGATTGAGTTAATTTAATTTAAATTTTATTATAAAGTCCACGCTTCTGGCGGCAAATATACCGTGCATCCTAGAACCTCGCGGTTATTCCCGGCTGGATGGCAAGAGGCCCGATGCTATCACCTTAGTGCCATGGACTATTTTCACATTGGCTCCAAGTCATGTTAGGACATCTTCAAGAGCGGCTGGCGCGGCCGAGGCTGGGGCGGAGAGCCTCAAACGCAACAAATATAGAAATATAATTCAAGATTTCGAATTTGTTGCGTTTGCGGTTGAAACCCTCGGTCCGTGAGCAGTGAAGCCAAAAGAGGCTTGGGCCTCTGCTGGTTGACGCAACTGGTGTCCCGCCATCAAGGGCTTATGTACTTCATTCAAAGGGTAAACCTTGCCATCCAGCGGGGTAATGCCGCAAGTACTCTAAGAACATTTGAAAATGCCCGTTGTGATAGTTATTTTAATGTAAGTTAGGGGTTAATTCTTTAGTTATTAATATTACTTTTTTATTTTTATGAAATAAATAGATTGAGTAAACGATATTATATTCTATCTAAGAAAGAAAGTCTTTAAGGGCGAGGCCCGAAGGCGGAAGAGGGTTTTTGGTTTACCTGAACGCAGCTCGGCCTTCGGCCTCGCACTTAGTTCCTTCCCTTCTTCCAGAAGGTTTATCGTCTTCCTGAACGCAGCTCGGCCTTCGGCCTCGCCCTTACTTACTTCCTTTATTTGAGAAAGGTTTATCGTTTACCTGAAAGCAGCTCGGCCTTCGGCCTCGCCCTTAGTTAGTTACTTTCTTTGAGAAGGTTTATCGATTACCTTAACGCAGCTCGGCCTTCGGCCTCGCCCTTAGTTACTTACATTCTTCTTTAGAATACGAATTTCACGCGAGCGAAGCCGCGGGCAACAGCTAGTACCTACTAAAGCAAATTCCCCAAGACTTTCCCTTAGTTCTTATTAATTTATTCTTAACTAGCTTTTGCCCGCGGCTTCGCTCGCGAGAAATTCGTATTTCAAAAGAAGAGAGTAAGTAAGCCCGCTACCGTATTTACCGTACTTTATTTCGCCGCGCGGAACAATTCGGTTTGTATGGGAGCTACATCTTAGCGTAACCGGAACTGAATTTATTTAGACTATCCTGTGTCCCGTATAGTTAAAAAAAATATATAAAAACCGCCTTCAAAAATGTATGAAATAAAAAAAAATCTAACCCTAGAGTTGAAGGCGGTCGGTGATTTTTGTTTGCTTTAGCACCGCCTTCAACTCCAGGGTTCGATTTTTTTTTGTTTTTATATTTTTTTAAATAGTTTTTTATTTCACAGTTTTTTTAGTAATTTTTAGGGTTCCGTACCTCAAAAGAGGAAAAAGCGGAACCCTTATATAGGATCACTTCGTTGTCCGTCTGTCTGTCTGTCAAGACCCTTTTTCTCAGAAACGCGAAGAGGTATGAAGTTCAAATTAATACCAAGTACTAAGGTCTGCGTTCCCTTGGTGTTGTAAAAAATTAAAACTTCTAAGTCAACGCAATCACAAGATACGGCTATTTTTGTCACATATTTTGCTACTGAGAAATCAAATCAAAACCTATATGGTACTTCCCTTGACCTAGAATGATAACATTTGGTATGAAGCAAGTTTTCACAGCGCACTTAAAGGGAAAAATGCGAAAATTGTTAATATGTAATTATATCACATAAAAAAAATGTTACTTGTTTTGTACCTCAAGACCCTTTTTCTCAGGACCGGGTCAAGGCATCAAGATAGATAGATAGATAGAAATACTTTATTGCTCCAAAACATTTAACAGTAACAAACGATAAGTAATTTACATGAGGGGCAAAGGCGGACTTATCCCTTACAGGGATTTCTCCCAGTCAACCTTTGGATGTTTGAGAGTCGTATGTTGTGAGATATAAGTAGGTAGTAGCAAAAGACTTGAGTGTGGGAATGTAAAATATATATATGGAAAATAACTATGATAAACTATAATATACTTGCACTACATAATATAAGTACATACCAGTTTAAACGTAGAAATGGCAAATTATAAATTAAATTAAATACATAAAACTATAAATTAAATACATATGTATTAAAGATTATATAATACATAATACCTAAATATATACATACATACATACTTGTCCATTCAGTATTAAAGGATTTTTTAACTATTGACTTCACATTGACGGAGATAGTACAACTTTAAGTGTTTTTTGAATAACGGAAGCGACTTGCAGTGCCGTATACAGTGAGGTAGTTGATTCCACAGACGAGCTGCGTGCACAGAAAATGAGTTTGTGTAAAATCCTGTTTTATGAGTGGAAATGGCTAAGATATTGTCATCACTTGAACGAAGCGTGACACCGTGGGAAGATAAGTATTGAAAACGTGAAGATAGGTACTCGGGAGCAGAAGGGTTGTTGATACCCTTCAAGTTCAAATTAATACAAAATACTTACGTCTACCATTGCTTAAAGGTTTTTTTTTGTTTTTTATGTAATCCGGTATGGGTGGCTGAGTCAGAGGGGCCAAAGCACATGCTCTGACTAGCCAATATCACCTCCGAGAAGGTAGGTGCCATACCGGAGACTTCCCTGGATTGCTGGCTATACTGGACTAGAGGAGAACACAACCGAGGCTGCTATGCGGCCATCTTACATCCAGTACGGTGGTACCAACCCAGTCGGCTACAATTTGAGCCTACCACCTAGTAAGGGGCAAGGGAAGGGACCTACAGTTTTACACCGGTTCCGAACGGTGAAGCAGCTGGTGGAGGTATGCACGTAAATTTTTTCGTCAGAAAAAACTCATTGGTACACGGCGACCGGATTCGAACCTCGGACCTCCCGCATGAGAAGCCGATGCCCAAACCACTCGGCCACTCGCCGCTTGGTGTAGGAAACTCAAGCTTCTAAATTAACACAATCAAAGGATACGGGTATTTATGTTATATTTTGATCTCGCAAACTCACTCAAAACCAATCAAAACCTATAGGGTACTTTCCGTTAACCTAGAATAATAAAATTAAGTAAGAAGCAAGGTTTCATAACACAAATAAAGGAAAAAATCCGAAAATTGTAAATTGATAGTTATATCACATAAAAAAAAAGTTTGCATGTTTTGTATGTAAAGACCATTTTTCTCAGGAAAGGGTCAAGGCATCAAGTTCAAATTAATACAAAATACTAACGTCTATGATTGCTAAGAGGTGTAGAAAATATAAGTTTCTAAAGCAACGCAATCAAAAGATACGGCCATTAATGTCAGATTTGATACTCGTGAACTCACTCAAATCAAATCAAAACCTATACGGTATTTCCCGTTAACCTAGAATCATAAAAATTGGTAAGAAGCAAGGTCTTATAGTACAAGTAAAGGAAAAAATCCGAAAATAGTAAATTTGTATTTATTTGACATAAAAAAAATGTGTTTGTTTTGTATGTTAAGACCCTTTTTCTCAGAATTGGATCAGGATATCAAATTGAAATTAATACGAAATACTAAGGTCTGCAATCTCTTTGAGGTGTAGAAAATATAAGCTTCTAAATTAACGCAATAAAAAAATACGGCCATTATAATGTCAGATTTGATATTCGCAAACTCACTCAAATCAAATCAAAACCTATAGGGTTCTTCCCGTTGACCTAGAGCAATGAAATTTGGCAAGAAGCAAGGTCTCACAGCAAAAGAAAAGGAAAAATCGGAATATTGTTTTGTAATTAGATGTCATATAATAAATATATTTTTGTATATTTAAACTGCACGAATGTCTGACAGTCAAACCACTGGTGTAGTTTTTATTTAGGCGTTTCGTGATTTTCCAAAACACAATTATTTTTGTAGATACATAATACAAATAAATATTGTGTGATGGTCCGGAACCCTCGGTGTGCGAGTTTAACTCGCACTTGGCGGCTTTTTTGCTATTAATGTACTCGGCGGAATCGCTCGGCCTTCGGCCTCGCTTTCCAATCCGATCTTGAACAAATTGAAATGGGACCACACGAGAAGCACCGCCTTTCAAATAAAAAAAAGAATTTTCAAAATCGGTTCACCCAGTCGAAAGTTCTGAGGTATAAAAAAAATACAGTCGAATTGAGAACCTCCTCCTTTTTTTGAAGTCGGTTAAAAATGCGCGTTTACTAAGTTTCATCAAATTCGGATGATCGGTTTAAGAAATTTAGTTTTATTATCATACATAGAGTCTACAAACGCAGTATCTCATAAAACAAAGTAAATTACTCCATGACCATCCCTTACAGATTTATTATTAGTATTGATAATTTAGTTCGTTTAAAAGCCGGAGCGGCACCTCCACCACGGGATCAGTATTTATTAGGTGACGAGCGAGGGCGAATTCGCTGAGTTGAATATTTCAATTTCGAGCTCATTCACCCAATCCGGTTACAATACAATAACATATAAAACAGTCTGCTTATTAATTACTTCACTTAACGATCTTGAAAGAAAGAAAGAAAAAAAAATATTCAGCAAAAAAAAACTAATAAATTACAACACATAAGTAATCAATCATACAGAAAAATTAATTTTTTAACGGAAAGGGAGCAGGCACAGCACGATACAAAGCCTACACCACAAACACTACAGAGAAATCAAATTTAATCAAATAAAAAAAAGAAATAAAAAACCAAATTTTTATTTATTTATTTAATATTTTTCAGTAAATAATAATTACACAAATAAATTTTAAGACTTACTTTTTTAGGTTTCCGTATCCCGTACGGAAGCCTATTACTAAACCTACGCCGTCTGTCTGTCTGTCTTAATAGGTAGCCGGTTAAAATTTTCACAGAATATGTGTTATTATGGCGGATACACCAACAAATAATAAAAAATAGGAAAATTAAAAAATTAAGAGAGGGTCCCATACAAGAAACGTGTTTTTTTCAAAAACAAATTCGTTGTGATCTCGGAGTTAAAAGATCTAAAAAGAGGAAATCTCGGTGCGCTAGTCCGACTAGCACTTGGCCGGTTTTTGTTTATCACCTTTGTTGGTAATATTGTTTTCGTGCTTGCTTCATCATCATCAGACTTTTGAAGTAGCCAGCAGTGTGACTACATACTTAGTCCTATCTGCATTGTAATATTCAAATCCTTCCACAAGCCCCACATAACGGTTTTTCTGCTATTCAAAATGCCCATCCCTGTAGGTACTTTTCATATTCTGATTTTGTATAAAAGAGAATATGATTGTAATAATTCTAAGAATGCGCGTTGGTTCACGCGGACTCGATAAATATTCAAATGATTGTCGTGCTCGTTGTCGTGTAAATACAGCGTCAACGAGCCTAACAATTGCCGTGTTGTCCGGCGAATTAGCACCTCCATGGTCTGGCACAATTACCTACTGATGTTGGAAGCACTTGGAAGTGTCTAGGTCATTTGGTGGCAAGCACTACCTACCAGCGCTGCTCCTTAAAAGGAACAAGATAAAGCCGGTAGGTACACGTTCATGTGTTGTCTGAAACCTGAATATAAAACGAATAAATATCTTCAAAAGCACTTCAAAAGTATTAACAAAATAAACAATTATGCAGTATTTTCTAGACTAGAACCTACCTGTCAAGTTATTTACTACTAGACCGTATCTATACTTCCGTTTTATACATTGCAAATTTAAGTAAGTACTGTGACAAAATAGGCTGAAGAATAAAAAAAATTGTAGGTACTTTTTGCCCCTCACATGCGAAATGTTACTGGGTAACTGCTGAATACAATTTTACTTAATCATCATAATTTTACGAAGCGATACTATCTCTTTCGGCCATGTTCTGTCTCCTGACCTGTCAGGGTCAAGGGATAGTGTAGATACCTATTCGTATATCTTCTGTTTGTGTTCAACGAAACCCAACGCCGAACGAGGTGCTCACTGTCAACACAACCCTCCACTCTACACACTGTTCCATTACCAAATAACACCTCCACGCTCCACGGTGACGTAGTTGTCACGAAGGAAAAGCTGGCGAGCATTATTGCCTTCGTTTGTTTATGTTGGATCGACCAACACCGTTCGGATTCTGACGAAATGAGTTTGTTTCCTGGAGTTGGTGGTCCAATTTAATGTTTCCGTTCCGTTAGGCTTTCTCAGATATTTTCTAGTTTTTTCAGTTTATACATATACAGTAGTTGCCATCAAGGCTACAACACAACAGCCATAGAAATAAATACCCAGAAGCGGTACTCTCATAGGTGCTTACATTGCACGCATATTTTTACCTCGTTGCCAACATTTGCCAACAAGTGTGACGGCGACAGACATACTAAAATGTGATATCTTCTAGATATGTAGTAGTGTGCCGACTACAGTATAGCCGTTGTGTGCAGGTGTGATCGGACTGATCTACCTGGTCATGTACATCTGCATCGTTATCTTCTTCTCGCTGTGCATGTGCGGACTGCTCGCCACCATCGACCGCCGCACGCCGCGCTACCGCCTCGCTGACTCCATCATAGGTTGGCAGACACATCACCACTTCTATATAAGCTCTTTCATTAGTAGGTAATAGTACGCTAAGGGGTGTATGTGTATCAGATACTGACTGATCAGATCACGTTCCCATACCCATTTTTTTTCGGATATCAAATACCTACCCATCCTACTAAAATAATAGTTTATTGAAAAATTATTGAATAGCATGGGTAGGTATTTGATATCGGAAAAAAAATTGGTATGCGGAACGTGATCAGTATCTGATACACATACTCCCCTGAGCGTAAAGTTACCTACTAATGAAAGACCTTATAGTATAACTATAAACCGGACGTTTTCAAAAGGCAACATTCACAAAAGCATATACCAACTGATATATTAACTATTATTTATTTATTACCTACAATTCAAAAACATGTACCACTCCAATTTCTTGAGCGCTTTCATGTACTTACTCTATTATTTTTAATTTCAGGCAAAAACCCCGGTCTAGGCTTTAGACCCATTGACTTCGAGGAAGGCACTCTGATCTGGTACGCGACCAACCAGACGGAACGCATGAAGAAATACGTACACAGTATCAAAGAGTTCCTTGCGCGTAAGTTCAATCTGGAACAACTGGAAGGCCGTCAGCTAGCAAGTTAGATGTAGAACAGACCGACATAACATATTCAGGACTTTTTTTTTATTGCTTCCGAACTGGGTGGCTCTGCCCGAGGTCGAAGCCTCAGGCGCAAGGGCAACCAATTTCACCGCCGAGGAGGTGCCAGTCCGGCTTGGAGGTGGACTAATGAATGTTGCTGGGGATAGGCTATTAATTAGCCCGCGATTTGAAGATACGTGGATTGTAGGAGTGGGGAAAAATATTCCCTGGGACTCCTGGGAGCCCGTTCCACAACTTTGCAGTGCGGCACAAGAACGATTTTTTTTATGTAAACTGACACGGTTGGCTACATCACCTACAACATCCGTGATGTCAGCCTATAACACCGGGTATACTTGGGTTTAAAACACGTTTATACGTTGACAAATGTGAAGTTTGGGTTCTTTTTTTTTCCACAGCGTACAAGAACAAAACGTTACTACCTAACAAGGGCAACAATCAAGTGCCATGCAGTCACGGCCGCCCTCCCGAGAACATGTCGTGTGCGGTCGACGTTACTAACCTGGGCCCATGCATAGAGGAGAGGTTCTTTGGCTACAACGACACCAAGCCTTGCATTTTCATCAAGCTCAATAAGGTAGGTTATGTACATTCGAGGTTGTGCCTTGGAATGATTCTTCAGCGTAGATCAATCTACTTTTATTTTTATTTATTTTTATTTGAAACTTATTAAAGAAACAAACAGTTACAATATTAATACTTACATAGAGAATTAACTCTAGTCTAACACCTAAACCAGTAAAGTTTCTACAATTTAATTTTAATCCTACAATTAATAATAATCAAAACTTATAGATAATATATATAGACAAATATGAAATGTATACATTTGTTTAAATTTGGAAAAGAAAGGAAAAAATATTTATGTTTTTATAATTGAAAAACTAGGGCATTGATTTTATAGGGTTAATAAAAAAATCATTTTAATATGTCTTACAGCTTCGATTTATGAATCTGTGCTCGCTATAATTACAATGACTTCTGTACAAGGGGAATGTGTCAGTAGAACGTGTGTTTCTGATTGGACACCTAAATTTAATTTTATATCTAACTAGCTGTTGCCCGCGGCTTCGCTCGCGTGAAATTCGTATTCCAAAGAAGAATGTAAGTAACTAAGGGCGAGGCCGAAGGCCAAGCTGCGTTAAGGTAATCGATAAACCTTCTCAAAGAAAGTAACTAACTAAGGGCGAGGCCGAAGGCCGAGCTGCTTTCAGGTAAACGATAAACCTTTCTCAAATAAAGGAAGTAAGTAAGGGCGAGGCCGAAGGCCGAGCTGCGTTCAGGAAGACGATAAACCTTCTGGAAGAAGGGAAGGAACTAAGTGCGAGGCCGAAGGCCGAGCTGCGTTCAGGTAAACCAAAAACCCTCTTCCGCCTTCGGGCCTCGCCCTTAAAGACTTCATTTCTTCGATAGAATATAATATCGTTTACTCAATCTATTTATTTCATAAAAATAAAAAAGTAACTAAAGAATTAAAACCTACCTAACAAACATTAAAATAACTATCAAAACGGGCATTTTCAAATGTTCTTAGAGCACTTGCGGCATTACCCCGCTGGATGGCAAGGCTTACCCTTTGAATGAAGTACATAAGCCCTTGATGGCGGGACACCAGTTGCGTCAACCAGCAGAGGCCCAAGCCTCTTTTGGCTTCACTGCTCACGGACCGAGGGTTTCAACCGCAAACGCAACAAATTCGAAATCTTGAATTATATTTCTATATTTGTTGCGTTTGAGGCTCTCCGCCCCAGCCTCGGCCGCGCCAGCCGCTCTTGAAGATGTCCTAACATGACTTGGAGCCAATGTGAAAATAGTCCATGGCACTAACGTGATAGCATCGGGCCTCTTGCCATCCAGCCGGGAATAACCGCAAGGTTCTAGGATGCACGGTATATTTGCCGTCAGAAGCGTGGACTTTATAATAAAATTTAAATTAAATTAACTCAATCTTAATATTAATTAACTTTATTCGAGATGGTTTAGCTTCTTCCTGAACGCAGCTCGGCCTTCGGCCTCGCCCTTAGTTACTTGCTTTCTTCGAGATGGTTTATCATTTGTCAGAACGTAGCTCGGCCTTCGGCCTCGCCTTAGTTACTTACTTTCTTCAAAAATTTTTACCTTTTTCCTGAACGCAGCTCGGCCTACGGCCTCGCCCTTAGTTACTTGCTTTCTTCGAGATGGTTTATGGTCTTCCCGAATAGAGCACGGCCTTCGTCCTCGCCCTTAGTTACTTACTTTCTTCAAGATGGTTTAGCTTCTTCCTGAACGCAGCTCGGCCTTCGGCCTCGCCCTTAGTTACTTGCTTTCTTCGAGATGGTTTATGGTCTTCGCGAATAGAGCACGGCCTTCGGCCTCGCCTTAGTTACTTACTTTCTTCAAGATGGTAAGCTTCTTCCTGAACGCAGCTCGGCCTTCGGCCTCGCCCTTAGTTACTTTCTTTCTTCGAGATGGTTTTTCAATTATCCGAACGTAGCCCGGCCTTCGGACTCGCATTAGTTACTTACTTTCTTCAATATGGTTTAGCTTTTTCCTGAACGCAGCTCGGCCTGCGGCCTCGCCCATAGTTACTTTCATCGAGAAAGAATATCGTTTACGTGAGCGCAGATCCGCCTTCGGGCCCGCCTTTAGTTACTTACTTTCTTTTTTTGAAATACGAATTTCACGCGAGCGAAGCCGTTATTGCACCAATGACAGCGACATAACTTCGACTTTCAATAATTTTTTTTATTTATCAAACAATTTGTCACTGGCCAGCTCACGTCGAGATGACAGTTCTCCGTTGTCAACATGACATTTAAAATTGTTTTTTACCATTACTTTGGATTACGTGATTTTTAATATATTTTTTAATTATTATTTAATCCGGGATATACAATTTCACTATAAAAAGTTTCGTCAAATTCCGTTCAGTGGTTTTTGCGAGATGCGCGTACAAATAGACATTTTTGCATTTACGATTTTATTATATGTATAGAAAGAATAAAGAATAGATATGCATAGACTATTGTGTTCAAGTTATAAAAAAGAAGAACTTGTCATTTTCGTTGTATCTACTTATTTTTAAATTTCGAATGAATATTTTATTCAAATTGTATTTGCTGCCAGTTCTCAAGATATAATTATGCACTTTGGACTACGTGATTTTAAACGCGCAATAATGTTTTTATTATTGTTTAATTTTTTTTTATTTTTGTTATTTTTTTTTACGTATTATGTTAACCCGGCATATAAACTGCCACTATACAAAGTTTCGTCTAATTCCGTTCGGTGGTTTTTGCGTGATGCGCGTACAGACAAACAAACAAACAAACAAAAATTTTAAAAACTGTTCTAAAATGTTCAGTATCTCATTTTAAGCCACCCTGGTTAGTTTTTTTCCGAATATATTCAATGTACAGACTTTCTTACCTTTACGATTTTATTATATGTATAGATAAATACTGTGACTCGACAAATGAATTTATGATTTTGAAAAGAAAGGTAATATCTGTGTTAAGTCTTCTTTTTTTAGCAAGAGAAGTAAGCGCGAAATTGTCTTGAAGTACGTTACTTTGAATTCGACTTAATAAGTAATATTAGATAACATTCTTAAAATTGACTAACAGACAACGCACAGCCTTAGCCGGTGGGTCTAGAAGCATGACATTTTGGATAGATAGGAGTTCCTTACATAACGTATAGTAGGTAGAACGTCCGTAACTAACTAAGAAAGAATTTTGAAAATGCATACGCTGGGAAGGTTAAATAGGGAATAAACGTTTGTACCCATGGGAAGTGCGTCATTTTTTAAGTTAGAAACATTGATTTTATATCCCCCTATAAAATCAATGGTTAGAAATAAGGAAATTAGTGCTTAGGCTTTTATTTATAAATACCTATATGTCAGTTGTTTGTTTAAGGATTTTTGAAAATTCATACCCTAGAAAGGTGAAATAGGGGATTAAAGTTTGTATTGAAGTTCGTAATTTTTGAAGTTAAACGTATGGAAAGTGATGTTAGGCTTCTGTTTATAAATTAAAATCAGTTGTGAAAGGATTTTAGGAAATTCATTCCTCTAAGAGAGAGGGATGGAGGTAGGGAGGGAGTAGAGAGCGCAACAGAGAATATATTGCGTCGACTCAAATTAAGCATAACTAAAATTCCGCGAGCGAAGCCGCCGGCAAAAAGCTAATTGCATTATAAAAATGTATTGGCATAAAGTACGATTCCGCACACAGCACTGTCAGTACAGGTAAAAGAAAGAGCCGTGGTCGGGCGTTCTTCGTTCAACAAGACAAGTGAGGCCCTCGTCGTGCATTATTAGAGCGCGGAACTTAGGACGGCCATCGCCATTGTGTCATACTGGCATCTTTTTGTAAGATCAGTCAGAGCCAATCTAAAATTATTATAAGTAGATACATAGGTACATACCGAACGTCAACGGCTATAATGCACAACGACGGTCTCACTTGTCTTGTTGAACGAAGAACGCCCGACCACGGCTCTATATTTAGAACGTTAAAAATAATAAATTTATCAAAATTTATAGAGTTAGTGCTAAGGTAAAATCAATATAAAAAGAGAAATGCTGTATCTGATAAATTATATGGAAAACATTATTTTGTTATTTTTAGTTATAGTTAAACTATTTTCATAATTTGCTTTTTCGTAGACGGGTTTTATATTCTCTCTACTTTTTATTACGACGTATTACTAAACTCACTTTTTTATGGAAACTGACACGTTTGGCTACATCACCTACAACATCCGTAATGTCAGCCCATAACACCGGGTGAACTAGGTGCCATGTCAGTGCTTCCCTTCATTTCATGTCGGCTACACTGAACTGGACGGAAAACACGAACTATTTACATAGCCGTTTCGACCGACGACGTTTCATTCAGTGCGGTGGACTAACCTCGCCAAATTCATAATGAGGATTGTTCGTTTTGCAGATATATGACTGGGTTCCGGAATACTACGACGACCCAAATAATTTACCGGAAGATATGCCCGATCATCTCAAGGACTACATCAAGTCTTTGAAGACTGAGGAAGAGGTACTGACAGCTTGACTTTAAACTTGATCTAGCTTGATGATTTTTTTTTATGTAATCCGGTATGGGTGGCTGACTCGGAGGGGCCAAAGCGCATGCTCCAACCAGCCAATATCACCTCCAAGAAGGTAGGTGCCATACCGGAGACTTCCCTGGATTGTTGGCTATTATACTGGACTACAGGAGAACACAGCCGAGGCTGCTATGCGGCCATCTTACATCCAGTACGGTGGCACGAACCCAGTCGGCTACAATTTAAGCCTACCACCTAGTAAGGGGAAAGGGAATGATAAAAACTAACAAAAAATGTGCCTGGATCAGGCACCAAGTCAGGCAATACTTATAAATTTTGAAATCTATTCATTTCTGTGTCAATGATCTATCCTAGCATATGTAGTAAAATTGTGTACGTTTTTGTACTGAAAGCGCGAGCAAGTATGGATGACTTGCTCAGGGGAGCGCCCAGCTGACAATGAGACGATAGGAGAGCTGCAGTACTACCCAGGACCAGGAGTCCCAGCTCGCTACTTCCCCTACACCAATACACCTGATTACCTGAGCCCCGTGGTGGCAGTACAGTTCCTCAACCCTGAGCGTAAGCCCTCTGTTCTTTACCAAACAAGCTGACTCCATTTAGGTCTCTTCAAGTAGTAGGTACTTAGTCGATAGATCGATATCAGATGAAAATGTTGTCTCTTCAACACAACACAACTCTGTCTTCTGCCTTATATTGTGAGAAACTTTAGCAAGATGTTATCTATTTTCCGGATCCAGCGCAGACCACAAACACAGAAAATTATTATTATATTAGCTAAAGCTAATAGTATATGTAGGTATACTTATTTTATTTATCTGTGCACCTGCCACAACTCTGCAAGAAAATGTTCAGGTACTTTTCATAGTTTTTTTTTTAAAGTGCGACATAAAAGCGCCGTCAGACTACACGTCTGCCACAGATTACTTTAATAGTTATTCCTCTGCGTTAGTCTGACGCGAGCCATATGCTATGCTTGCCATAAAAAAAAACATGTGGCTTCGTTACAAGAAGTGTCTAACGATGCCCATGGACAATAATGATGCACGGTAATTGCGAATGTCATGCCGGCCATGAATGGCGCGTAGTGTAGGTCTAATACGATTTAATTGTTGTATGAAAAAATATTCCGAGAAGTTAGTCCTGGAGTCCTGGAGGTGTTATTAAATGTCGTAATCTAACAACGTTAATGCAACATCTCCCTACCATCGAGCTAAACATAGAGAGTAGGTATAGTCAATGTGGTTTGACTATACCTACGTATATGTAATCCGGTATGCGTGGCTGAGTCAGAGGGGCCAAATCACATGCGCCGACCCGCCAATTACACCTCCGAGAAGGCAGGTGCCCCTTTGAATTGGTGGCTATGCTGGACTAGAGAACACAGCCGAGGACTCTATGCGGCCATCTTACATCCAGTACGGTGGTACCAACCCAGTCGGCAACAATTTGTGCCTACCACCTAGTAAGGGGCAAGGGGAGGGACCTATAGTTTTACACCGGTTCCGAACGGTGAAGCAGCGGGTGCAAGTGTGCACGTAAATTTTTTCCTCAGAAAAAGCTCGTTGGTACACGCCGACCGGATTCGAAGCTCGGACTCTCGCAAGAGAGGCCGAAGCTCAGACCACTGACTGGGCCATCCGCCGCTTAGCTCATGTGTATGTCCAGGAAGTCAGGTCATCAACGTGCGCTGCCGCGGCTGGGCCAAGAACCTCAAGTTTGCGAACAGCCTGGGCTTCTCCGACGACCGTCTCGGCTCCTGTCATATTGAGATCCTGATAGACTAAGCCATGTGTGATGACATCCCACCGTTAGCCTAGCGCTAGATGTTCATACTGTACAAGAACCTCAAGTTTGCCAACAGCCTGGGCTCCTCCGACGACCGTCTCAGCTCCTGTCATATTGAGATCCTGATAGACTAAGCCATGTGTGATGACATCCCACCGTTAGCCTAGCGCTAGATGTTCATACTGTACAAGAACCTCAAGTTTGCCAACAGCCTGGGCTCCTCCGACGACCGTCCCGGCTCCTGTCATATTGAGATCCTGATAGACTAAGCCATGTGTGATGCCATCCCACCGTTAGCCTAGCGCTAGATGTTCATACTGTACAAGAACCTCAAGTTTGCCAACAGCCTGGGCTCCTCCGACGACCGTCCCGGCTCCTGTCATATTGTGAGATCCTGATGGACTAAGCCATGTGTGATGCCATCTCACCGTTAGCCTAGCGAGCGCTAGATGTTCACCAAGTATTTAGGATGACAAAAATATCGATTCAACTGCATACTTACTGTATTTTTTTAGTTAGAACAAGTTGCAAAATATGAATATTCAAATTACTTTTGTTTCAAGTTAGTGTCCTAAGAAATTTCCTATTTTGTGTATGTGGGTACAGTTGCAGTGTACAAGGTATACCTATGTTTTATGTTGTTTTCATGGCATGTAAAAAATTATTCTATGAAATTAAAACTAACAATGTAACTGACGAAAATAATATCATGATGTAATTTTATTGGACATTTTTAGTTATGTAATTATTTTTTAATTAGTCTAAAAAATTCAGAGAAGCAACACAGCCAGTGTGTTGGGTAGCGCTGGGGCGACGACGTTCGATTTGGAGAAAATTTTCATACTGTAATTTTAGTTTAAATTTTTTTTTTTATTGACAGCGCGACATCTGGCACCGAGCCACCCATAAGGTGTCTAACGACGCCCATGGACATTCGGTCGCATGCGGGGGTTGCGAATGCCATGCCGGCCTGACAGGTGCCCATTCACGCCCCTCTTGAAGGACCCGAGACTGTACTTGGGGGGAAATATATGGGCAGGGAGAGCGTTCCAGAGTTTACCGGTTCTGTAGAGGAATGATCTGTAGAATCTATTGGTACGCATCCGCGGTAAATCCAGCGTGTAGGGAGGGATGCAATCCCTGCCCAGTGCGTGTGGTGCGAAGGTGGAAAGGGGACGCCGCACAGCAACCGCCAGGATCGCATTAAACAGCCCGAGCACTCCCCATGGAATAAGCGATAGAACACACTTAGGGAGCCGACATCCCTACGGTGTTACAGTGGTTCAAGATCGCAGGACACTTCGGGGTCACCCACTAGTCGCACGGCTCGTCGCTGGATTGAGTCCAGAGGCGCAAGCTGGTATTTGGCAGAGCCATCCCACAGGTGCGAGCAGTACTCCAAGCAGGACCTGATCTGCGATTTATACAGAAGCAGCTTTTGGTCCGGCGTGAAGTACCGTCGCACCTTATTGAGTACGCCCAGCTTTTTAGAAGCCAGCTTGGCCTTCCCCTCGATATGGCGACGAAAGTTCAGGTCGTGCGACAGTTCGACTCCGAGGACCCCGAGGTGCTCGCTTAATTTAAGCGACGTGCCTTGGAATGAAGGAGCCGGTGTGAACGCCGCTCTCTTCGCACTTAACGCGCAAACTTGTGTCTTGGAAGCGTTGAACTCGACCAAATTACTACGGCCCCATTCGGAAATAGCCGAGCCGAGTGTGTGTTCGAGCTCAGCAGGTCTATTCTTGTAAATTCTGACAGCGGAATCAGCGCTGTTGTGGCGCTGAGAGCCACTTACCAAAGTAGCTCTCAGCGCCACATCAGCGCTGATTCCGCTGTCAGAATTTACAAGAATAGACCTGCAGCTCAGACACAAGTCTTTGCCTCTTCTCATCCAGAACATCCCGACTGGCTGAAGGGTGACTGGTGTAGGATCCGTGTGCCGTACTGTCATCTGCATAGCAATGTATATTGCCCAGAGACAGCATATCATTGATATGCAGAAGAAACAACGTGGGTGACAAGTGACAACACAGATCCTTGTGGTACGCCGGCGTTCACTGACATGGCGTCCGTCCAAATTTATATTAGTTTAATTTTATTTAGTCTTAGTTTAATAATTATGTACTCATAAGTAAGCAACCATTGTAATTTAACAAAGTACATTTTGTTTTAACTGGTATTTATTTTAAAGTGAGTTTCATTTGTAGGCTTAAAAAATAGCGATCAGCACCATCCTTCCTTTCCAGTACATATTCAAAGTAGGTAATAGGTACGATTTGGTAGCCGTCTTTGTGGTTCCCGGCATCGAAATACTCTCATGCCGTAGCAATGCTCACTGAAACAATGCACATAACTTTTTGAGTTTAAAAATATGTTATTCATATGAATATATTCAAGCAGTTTATGTATTACTACAGTATTGACAATACGTAGGTAGGTATTATATGCAATATTCAAACAAGCACAAGCTTTCACCTAACTATGTACCGTGTGGGGACGGTACTTTAAAAGAATAGCCCCACTGCATCTCTCCCCGTGCATGTCGTAAAAGGCGACTAAGGGATATGACTCCCTTCTTATATTACTAGGTGGTAGGGTTTAACCCGCCCGGGTTAGTACCACCGTCGAAACGGCTATGTAAATAGTTTGTGTTTTCCGTCCAGTTCAGTGTAGCCGGCTCGACCGAAGGGAAGCACTGACGTGGCACCAAGTTCACCCGGTGTTATGGGCTGATATCACGGATGTTGTAGGTGATGTAGCAAACCGTGTCAGTTTCCATAAAAAAAAAAAAAAATAGACAGTGACAAATCTGTAAATGACCTAGTAAGTGCGACGAAGTGATACAGACTGAACAAAATATCCTACCTACCTTCTTATTCACGAAGCACCATCCCCTGACGCAGCAGTAGTCTACTTGTTCTGTGTCGAGCTGACGTCTTAGTCTGACTCCTGGCGGTAGCTCTGCATCACCAGTAGTGAGCAATACAAAAGGAGCGTCGTGTATCCGATGAGGAACAATAGATACAGCAAAGAATATGCCACTATAGCAACTGCAATTAATAGGTAAATGTGCGGTGCCGTCATTATATCAATAAAAAATGGGTCGGTTTTGGTGCCTAATCAAGTAATCATTATTGAATCTGTGCCATTATTTACTGAGTTGTGAAATTACATAATTACGTCCATTGGTCAATGATATCAAAATTTAAGAAGTACACAATTTTGCCTAAATATTTAGTAAAATGGCTCTAATAAATATGTATGAAGTCAGATTATCTATTGTCTATAATTAGGTAGGTATACTGGTCAGTCAACTGAATATTCTAAACTAAAGGCTAAAATGAACTCCATTGTGAATTATATATAATAATTCACTAACAGTTAGTGAAGATGATTGTCGATTAGGTACGTACACCAACTCCTAGGCGTTCGATTGCAGTAAGTATTTTTCTCCTGGTCATAACACGTCCTCCACCTGCAAGCTGACTTTCTGGCAATCTGCGTGGTGGACGGCGCACGGAAGTTGGGTGCCGAGCTGCTCGACGAACCCGGGTCCGGCCGGCGCATCAAACGTTTCATCAATTTCATTATTACTACCTATGACCAAATATAATTGTAATATAAAACTACGAAAAAATACGAAAATAATACATTACTTCTTGTAAACAAAGGTAAAAAAAAACTAGAACTGTCTTGTCTTGGTCTTGTCAGTCAGTTTTGTTTGAATTTCGTTTAGTTAGTTTGTGGTCTTACAGCCGTAACAGAAGAACTTAATATGTCGGTCGCGGCTTCCGGTGCATAATGCACCGTGCATTTCATGGCCGCGTTCAGAATTAGCTTGACTGGTCCAGTTTATCAGCAATTTCCGATTTATCTACTTGGCACCCAACATTTAACACACAAACACACCCTAACCTAACCTAACCCACCCTCACACCCTCGCACACATACACGGTAGCGGCTGAAAATCTGCGCCAGGAAAAGACTTCAAACATAATGTGGAGGTGCACCTAGCCGGCGTGTAGCCGGCCGACATGGTAATTCGGATATTTACGGGGGCTGCTAATACTTAAATAAGGTATTAGCAGCCCCCGTAAATATCCGAATGCCCGTGGGCGTCGTAGGACTACACCTAAGCGTTAGTCTCGCGCGGGGTATAAAACTCTGGTCTTCCGGCGTAAACTCACTCGCTAACTCACACAAATACTCGCATATGGATATAATACTCGACTAAGGACCGATCTCGGAACACCTCTCGAATGTGGAATGGTGATGTACATGAATCGGTTAGCTTCTTCTATACACAGTTAAATTTTGCTATTGATCAGTTCGTCCCGATCCCGACTCCCGAGTTACACCAGCAAGCCGGATGGCTGTCCAGTCTGGTACACTATTGCTTTGAAAAGTATAATTGTTGAGAAAACAAAGTTCCACAAACGTTGGAATAAGTATAAAAATAAGAAAGATTACGATACCTTTTCTCTGCTGCGAGCTCGTCAGAAGCGCATACAGAACCAGTGCTGGTTGAAGTAAGTACGTCGACAAATATTGTGTGAAAAAAATAAAAAATGATCCAGAACCATTTTATTGTGCAAATACTCCAAAAGCCTACGCGGCTGTAACGGAGTGCCGAACTGCCGAAGTAGACGAGCTACGGCGGCGAGGTAGCCGCGGACGGTCCGGCCCACAGAACACCTATTCTGATCTGTGGTCCGGCCATTTGTAAGCAGTTCTCTAAATATTTTTAAAGGCAATATTCAATAGCCGCGACCCCTCCGCCACCACCGGCGCCGCTGACCTGTCTGCGCTCGGCTCTGAAATGTCTCCGTGGCCGATATCGACAGTTGTATCGGCGATTCGACGAATGTCACGCCCCGATTAGTATTTAAATAGTTACCTATTTGAAAAAAATCTAAATCAGCAAGGGTCCTGGAAGCGACAATATTCCCCCATACTTTGCTAAAAAGTGCGCAATGGAACTGTCATCTCCGCTTGCCACCATTTTCCAACGCTCAATTTCGGAAGTTTTCCCAACTATGTGGAAGGAAGCATTCGTGGTGCCAATACACAAAAGCGGCCCTAAGCAAATTACCGTCCTGTTTCTATTCTATCGGTTTTTATTAAACTATTTGAAAAAATAATTTACGAACAAGTATTATAATATAGTTTCATTGCAAATAGTGTATCCACTGCCCAGCACGGATTCATGAGGAGTCGGTCCGTGACTATTAATCTGGCTGTTTACACGGACTTCATTGCCGGAACAATGGACAAAAGGATCCGGCGGACGCCGTGTACACCGATTACGCTAAATGTTTCGACCTGATCAATCATGATGGTGCTGATAAGGAAACTGGGCGAGATTGGTATTTTTTTTTATTTTTTTTTTTATTAAGGAAACACACAGATAAACAACATACATATAGGTAAATGGGTACATACAATTTCCAATAAAGTTTCCACATAAATTATATAACTTACAATAACTAACACTAATGATATGATAACTTACAAAATATATATATCTTAAAAAATAACAAAATACGAAAAAGAGTTTAAAAGTTAGAGAAAAATATGTATTTTTTTTAAATCAATTTGTTTTTTTTTATATATTTTTTTTTTATGAAAATAATGTCTAGTTTTAAGCAGTTTCTACAATATTTTTAATTTTTGTACACTTATATTAAAAATATCGACCTGCTGGCAAATCTTATTAAATGAAGTGCAAGCCGAGGTGCAAGCTCTGCTTATAAATGAATTTTTGAAGTATCTTGTATTGCCTTTCTTTGTCAAAAATGTATCCATTAATCGTGTAGCCTTTCGTGGACAACGGAAGGTAATCTTTGACAGGAGTTGAGGGGAATCTATGGAAGAATGTATGATTTTGTATACAGCAAGAAGTGGTTATATCCTCTTTGCAGCAAGATTATGTCCCTCGCCTCTCGCCGGTGCTCAAGAGAAGGTAAGTTTAATTGTTTTTGTGGATTATGAATGTTAGTCTTACGTGATACTTTAAAGAATTTATTTTGAATTTTTTCTATTTTATTTTTATATACTGCGTACTGTGGATTCCACACAGCAGAGGCATATTCCAGATGGCTCCGAACAAAAACAGAATATAAAATTTTAAAAGTGGTTGCTGAGCAGAAAGGGCTGCCCACACGCAGAATAAAACCTAGCATTCTGAATACCTTCGACGTGATATGCTCAATATGAGATTTAAATAGCAATTTACTATCTAGTATCACACCCAGGTCCCTTATTTCAGTTATGTTTAGATGTGTCAGACATATTAGGTGGTTCGGAAATTCGTACATTAGTAAGTGGCTCAAAAACAGATTGAAAATAAGAATTGAATTGTGTACATATTTGTTCGCCACCAGTAGCAATAGCATAGTTAAACCACACAAGTTAGCCGTCTTCATACAAACGCGCTGATTTCGCACTCACACAAGCGCGCGCCTGCGCACGCTGTCTGTACACAACCACTACATGCATTCTCACTGTTCCTCGCGCGTAGTCAGTGATGGTCGCCCCGCCCCCGCGCTCGGTGACGCACACCACGTGACGGCCGCTGCCTGCCGCCTGCCGCCGCTTCCCGATAGAAAGTATTATTATTCGAATTTTATTTTATTGCACTAACATATTGGCTCCGCGTTTCTGCAGTGTGTACGCGGCTGCATGAATCACGCATGAATAGATCAGGCTCGAATCGCGAGTTAACATTATTCTCATTACCTGCTGCCATCGAAAGGTAAGTAACATAAAAAATATTATTAAAGTATGTAGTTAAATTATGTAAGTTTTAATACGAGTAGGTACTAAGCGAAGGAATTGACTTGAGATCTGGCTCGGTAACGTCACTCGTCAGAGCAAAGTACCTATTAGTATTTAATTATAGTATTAATTAGTTATTAGGTACTAGCTGCAAAAACCATTCGCGAACCCCGGCATCGGGCGCGGCCGCGCGGCGCACGCGAAGGCTGCGCCGTGCGCGGGCCCGCGGTTGTCGACTTGTTCAGACTTGTTAGAGATACCACGCACAACGTAATTTCGCGCGGTTTTGTCTTCTATAAATGGCCACAGCTACTACCGCGGACACTTTCATGACTGCTAGCGACCAACCAAGTTATTAAGTAATTCATTAAAATAACAAAAATAAAAATATAAGTTATTTATTAAGTAATAATAAAACAAAATTAATAAATACATTTTAAAATTATTTATTTGATAATTTTTTTATTAAGATTAATAATTATATTAATGTATAATTCTAAATGTATTTTCTATAATTTTTATAGTTATAATTTTTTTGCCCACTTATTAATTCTCTTCATCGTCCGCGACTACGAAATGGTTGTCCAAAGACGGACGTGAGTTAAAGTTGAATTTTGACATTGCATTAATTTTTGGGAGGTTAAAGTTAAAAAAAAAATTTTACCCGACTGCGCGAAGCAAAAATGAAGGGTTATCTTTTTAGCAATTTATGTGTGTGTATGTTTGTTTTTACGTATGTTCCACCGTAGCGCCAGAACTAAGCATCCGATTATTGAGTGGGGTATCGTTGTCAAGGGCTCAAACATCAAAATAACATCGTTCACTGTCTATCGAAAATACAGCTTTCGAAAATATACCTTAACGCCAGTATATAATAAATCTATGACAACTCATATATTCCGTTAGAGTAAAATTTTGGGAGCTGGCTCTTGGTCTATAAATAAAAAATACATAAATGTACATATAATTTTAAAGAATAGCATTTCCACCATGATGGGCTCACTGCCTGTCAATTGTGTTAGTGTTGTGAGTTGTGACATCCCTGGAGGCTCGGCGCAGCGTGGGTAGTTATTTTAAAAATGGCCTCCAGTTATCTTACTCGTCTTCTTTTACTATGGCAATAGTGTTGCCGTAAAACATATTATTAGGCAACTCTGAGGCCTTTTGCTTAGACTTAACAAATATACATACGTATACACGGCGATTTGTTGAGGTGGTTTGCCTCATATATAAAAACCGCTCGCAGGCAGTGCGTATTAGAGCTCATATAACACATTTTGATATAATTACCTTCGGAGTACCTCAGGGATCCCACCTGGTACCCCTCCTTTCCAACGCATATCTATACGTTATCTCTAAGTGTTTCCATTTTTCTAATTCTAAATTTATATTGTATGTAGACGATATGAAGATATATTTGCCGTAAAAGATTATTCCGATTGTATCAAACTGCAGAGCGATTTAAGTAGGGTTAGTGAATACTGTAACGCGAACCTTCTCGATTTAAATGTAGGTAAATGCCAAGTCATATCGTTTACTCGTAACAGAAATGTGATACATTATGATTACAGCATCAAGAGCTCTAGTGTGCCGCGGACGAATGTCGTGCGGGACGGGTGTTCTGCTGGACTCGAAATTACTTTACGACAAACACTACGACCAAATCGTCCGAAGTCCTACAGGGTCAGGTTAGGTTTCCCTATGTTTCGTTCGATGCATATGCGTGCCATTTAAGAGGGTATCCACGCTCAAAACTCTTTATTACGCTTAAGTCCGCAGTACACTGGAGTTCACTTGGAGTTCACTGGAGCGAATCCAAAAAAGATTTGTCAAACACTTGAACTATAGGGAGCGAGTCACATTCCCCAGCTACGAGGAGGCGGGGCGGTGAGACACCACAAGCTGATGTCTCTCGAGCGAGAGCAGATGCGCGGTGGCTGATGCTAACCTGCTTCACAAAATAGTGAACGGCGGCGGCGGCGCAGCGTGGACTGTCCTGTACCCTAATCACGAGATTTAACCTACTACGCTACGCTACGCCGTGTTCTCCTTCCTAATCTCGTGATCAGGGTACTGAGCTGGTAGCGAGAGTTCGAAACCGGTGTAAAATTGTAGGTCCCTTCCCTTGCCCCTTACTAGGTGGTAGTCTCAAATTGTAGCCGACTGGGTTGGTACCACCGTACTGGATGTAAGATGGCCGCATAGCAGCCTCGGTTGTGTTCTCCTCTAGTCCAGTATAGCCGATAGCCAGCAATCCACGGAAGTCTCCGGTATGGCACCTACCTTCTCGGAGGTGATATTGGCTGGTCGGAGCATGCGCTTTGGCCCCTCCGACTCAGCCACGCATACCGGATTACATAAAAAAAAAATTAAAATAAATTGGCTAAATTTGGAACAATTGTGATTTCAAAGATGCTTGGGAAGCTAGTTCGTTCCATTGCGTTACAAAATAATGTTTCATTTTAACTAAAATAAAAAATAAAGTGAAATCGGGTAATAGTCTTTATTTTCAACATAATAAACAATTTTTCCATAAAAACACAAAATAACTTACTAAACTACAATATAACAATGTTTTGGGCGAATTTATATCAGCTGAGTTACTTTTTGAGTAAACCGGCAAGTAATTTTCTTTCTCACTTACTTTATATCAGAGCAATTATAATACTGAAATGCACAATATGACATAAACATATTCATTTACATATTAGACCAAAATATTTCACATATTATCTGCCAATCTAAAAAAAAATATTTTAATTCTAATTTATAGTAGGACAATCTCTCAGAGGAACGATATAATTTCTCAGTGGATTCAGTTAAGGCTTGTTCACTTGAATGAAATAAAGTACTAAAATTGACGAAATAGTAATTCTTAATTGTATGCACGGCAATAAAACTATTCTCAAATAAAAAAAGGAGTAATGTAACATTCTGTATCAAAAATCGTATTAATACTTCTATACAAAGTCAAACATAGAACGTCTACCACAGGAAAACATCATGTGACAGATGGATAAAACTCATCGAGACCTCAAGTTTGAGTTCCAACACGATAGGTCTAGGGCGAGCGGTTCTCGAGTTATGACCAAAACAAAAGGTCATGTGACAAATGTATAGATAGATCTCACCGAGACCTCAATTTGAGTGCCAAAACGATGTTTCTAGGACCAGCGCAGCGGTTCTCGAGTTATGACCAAAACAAATGTTATGTATGTAATTATTTTATATACAACGGTCTATAATGTCATTGCGGGAGGTGGAGTCGTCGATCAGACTAAACGTAGCTTTATGCATTACACTGAGTTACAATTTCGTCCCCTGAGCAAAAAATTTCTCAGTGGACGTAACGGATTTCTGAGTTCTGCCGACCATAGAAATATTTTTTAATATTTTTTATTTATTTTTATAAATTCATAAACAAAAGAAGTATGCAACAATCACATGTACCTAAAAATAATTCTATAGGCCATAAAAGTCGTAAGCTTGCCTAAGAATCACCGTAAATCAGCGGAAGTTTTTAACCGCACCATACAACTGCAAGCACGGCAGTACTCTTTTCTATTCTGTGCTGCAAGTACTTCCTCGACGCACACCGCAGCACTGACATAACAATAAATATTACTCTATGGCAGCGGTCGGCAACCCGCGGCCCGCGGGCCGCATGCGGCCCGCGAGCGTTCTCCTTGCGGCCCGCGAACCTAACCAACGGGAAAAAAAAATTCCCGTTGGCCAGACTAGTCTGACCATCAGTCTGACCACTGGGAAAAACTCCGATTTTTTTTTAAATAAAGGTCTTGTCATTCGGAATTAAATATTTTAAAAGTCACCATGGTGCTGACATATCCGAATACGGCTAAAGCCCTAAATTAAAATTAAGATATAAAAAAAAAATTGCGCCTAAACTGAAATCTGTGACATTCACGAACGCGTTGGCTTACAAAACGTGTCAGTCAGTCTATCTATTCAGTTCAGTCCCGGCCTGCCTGACAGACTGAGAGCCAGCCAGGCAGCCATTTAGTCTGACTATTAATAAGCATATTCATGAAAAAAAGCTCGACCAGTTTCCTCACTGCAAGAAAGCCGGGGAAGAAGCTGGAGAGAATTTTGAATGGCAAAATACTAAAATGAGAAATGTGTTAGTAGAACTTCAAACTGATTTTGAAAATAGGTTCGCAGATTTCAAAAAGATCTCCCTTAAAATGGAGATTTGTCAATGAAAATAGTAGACTTCCAAAGTAATACCACATTGAAAAAGGCTTTTAAAGAAAGCACTACTTTGATAGATTTCTACGGAAGTTTGCTTTCTGAACACTTCAAAGAATTGAAAAAAAGTTTGCTCAGCAGATGATTACTATGTTTGGTAGTACATATTTGTGTGAGCAGACTTTTTTATCCGACTTCAAAAAAAGGAGGAGGTTCTCAATTCAACTGTATTTTGTTTTTTTTTTATGTTTGTTACCTCAGAACTTTCGACTGGGTGAAACGATTTTGAAAATTCTTTTTTATTTGAAACCTGGTGATTCCCGTGTGGTCTCATTTCAATTTCGTCAAGTTCGGATGGGAAAGCGAGTAAATTAATAGCAAAAAATTACAAAAAAATAAACTGAAATAAAAAACTGTTTAAAAAAATATAAAAGCCTTCAAAAATTTATGAAATAAAAAAAATCGAACCCTAGAGTTTAAGGCGGTGCTAAAACAAGCAAAAATAACCGACCGCCTTTTGAAGGCGGTTTTTATTTTTTTTTAAATAGTTTTTATTTATTTTAAAATCGTATGTACTTATGAAGATGAGATGCGGCCCGCACTGATCCTCTGGTAACAATTATGGCCCTCCTATAGTAAAACGTTGCCGACCCCTGCTCTATGGCACTGACGGGGCTATTCAAGGTGACGATTGGCCTAGCTAGCTAAATCTAAAGGGTAGCAAGCATGATAATAATACCACGAAATAGTGGATTTTTTGTAATTTAACTGGAAAAGGGCAATTTTTCAGTGGAATTTTCCATTACGATCAATTTTGTATGTTTTCTTTTTAAATAGTTTATAAATATTACCGAAAAAAATAAATAGTTCCGATAATAGCGCTAAATTAGTCAAAACATTTTAATACATGGGACATGGTAAAAACGCAGGGTACAAACTTTTTGAATGCCCATGTATTTTAAAATGCGAAACTATGTAATTGGCTTTCTTATTTGTAATAATTGTTAATTTTTAAAATATCCTTTTGTATAGCTGTTAAGTTTCCTTGATGAATAAATAAATAAATAAATAAATATTTCAACCAATTGCCTGGCTTCACCGAACGCCTTCTAACTTCTAATTGGTTGAGTGAGATCGTTTCTCATACTCACATCGGCGAGTTTATTACGCCGGTACAGGGGGCTGGCACACGTTGAGCCGATTTGGCCAATTTTGCATAAATTAAGTTAGTGTTATAATATAAAATGAAAATAGGTTATATCTCTCGATAGTACAATGTACTGATTGATACATAATTTTATATTCCACTAAAACAGGGAACGTACTAAAAGCAACCCCTTTTACGACCGTTACGGCACCTGAAAGCCTTTTTCGTGCCTGCGGTGCCTTCGAAATTGCGAACCTGGCTCCTTTCGGAAACACTCGGGTTGATTCGGCTCGGAAGCGAACCAAGGGAAACCGATATTCGTCTGGTCGTTTATATGTGATTTGGTGGCTCAGTGGTAACAGTGTAGGGTTGGTTTATTTTTTCGATATCGACCAAAGTTCGAACCTCAAAAAAATTTTTTTTTTTTTAACCAATTTTATACATGCATATGTTACCACCTAAGAAAGCTTTATTTTCGGAAATACAAACGTAACAAAAACGACATGCACCGCCTCAACATATTAGGTTTGGGTTAATATTTCTTAAACCACCAAAACATCACTCATCTCATACCACTTGCCGATAAGTATAAGATATCGATATCGAAGATATGTATGCACGAAAGGAGCTTCGCACGTTCGAAGGCACTGCAGGCACCAGAAAGGCTTTCAGGTGGCGGACCGCTTTTACGACAGTTAAACTAAGCGCAAACTGGCGCGGTGGTGGCGGTCATAGCGGTGGCGGCCAAAGTAGCGGTGGCCACTCTGGTTCGATACCTACCAAACGTGGACACGTACACTTTTTTTCGAATTTCGAATTTTTTTTTGCGGAATCTTATATGTCGGCTAAATACAAGCTGCTTTTATTCTTTCGTGATTTTCTATAAAGTTGACGGTTACGGAGATAATCGACCGAATCTGATTTCGTTGTATGGAGATAGACACTTTTTATTATATTTCTCGAAATGTTAAAATTTGTTAGAGTAGTGAGTTACATAAACGTATTCTACACATGAGCCCCGACATGACTGTAAAAAAAACTCATCCCGCTACGTCCCGCTTTTCGTTTTATTTACATAAAATTTTTTTTTTCTTGCTTATTTTAAAAATCAAAATAAAACACCATAGTGTGCCTACGTTACCAAACGAGTAATCCATTTGCAAGAGTCAATGCTTAACTTTAAAGTTTAATAAACAAAATAAGTAAATTTTGAGTCAAACTATAAAAATAAAGCATTCTGTAAACCCAATTTTTCGAGTATAAAAGTGGTAATAATGTGCATATTACTTGTATTTTGTATTCTATTGTATCAAAATCTACTAGAAATATTGAAACGTACAACATAATGTACTTTCCATGGATTTTTATAACGAAACATTACCTACTACACGAAAACAGATCGTATAAAACGTAAAAACTTTTAAAAATAATTTATCATCCAGAATCATTCGTTTATTTCGTATCTATCCTTAAAACTGCGGCATGCCTGAGTATGCCGATACACGAAATGAATACACAGACGCGTAATAATGTATGTAGTTACATCTATCCTCAAAACTGTGGCATGCCTGAGTATGTCGATACTCTATAAAATTCTGATATTACATTATATTTACTCATTACGTTTGTATCAAATTTCATAATTCATTATATCAAAACAGCTACAGGTCCGGGGCCTTGACTTGAAATATACTGTACATTTATTTATTCTTATGTTGTCTTGCATTTAAGAGTATCGTCATTTGTCATTTGTATAGAAATTTATAAATTCATCACTCAGTTGTAAAATTACACTTCTTGAGCAGAGCGAAGCGGCAACATTGCATGAACGGCACAGTTAATCTATGATACAACTAGTTCGTTAATTATATTATGTAACTCGCTCGTTCAATTTTTGGGGAATATCACATTAGTTATGAATTATAGTAGTCAATTAAATTAAATTTATGAAAACGAGTTTCTTTCTTTAGAATGCATGCAGTGTAGCAATCAGTTTCTCAGTTTATATAACTTACAACTGCTACTCACGGGGAGGGCTAGAGTATGAACGTATACTCTTCGGGAAAGCTTGCTACTTCCTCCCCATCAGGATGAATGGATTGATAAAGGGAAATGATGTTGCAAAGAGAGTAATCATTGCAGGAATAAGGCGGCTCCTGAGACAAAGGAAATAGGAATAGGTGAGATACCAAATTATACAAACTCAAAACAATCTAGCACATCAGGTTGTGAACTTACATCAATAAATTCTACTTCTTGAATTTATTTTTCTCCAAGTGGTGAGATCAAGAGAGATCGAACCTCTTCTGGCAGTACTTTCGCAGTGTTTGTAATCATTTTTAGACCAATTGTTGTTAAGTATGGATCACATGAAAGCAATAAGTTATTCAAGATATCGTGATTTGATGCGCGTCTACTGATTTTTCGAGAATGAAACTCTCTATAGTTTAGGAAATCCTTATTCCGGGCCTCAGATGCCTCTTCCGATAGGTGTCCTATTCATATTCCTATAGGAATAACATTCAAATGTTTAATTATTTCGCTGCCATGAATGAGAAGTTTGTGAACGCTAAGTGGCATGCGATACCTACCACCCATACAAAGCTACGAATAGCTTGGCAGTTTCTAAGGCATATTCGTGGAATTTTTCGATATGTATATTCAGACCACTAGAAATACTAATCAGAATAGTAGATAGTCTTTGAATACCTGTAATGTCTGAACTTAATGTGGGATTATCGAAAAAGCACCGAGACGTATTTCCGTCGTTTGTCATCCCTGATCCCTGTTTCACAAAGTCAATCAAAAAGTCAAAAAGTCAAAAACAAACACTGCGAAAGTACTGCCAGAAGAGGTTCGATCCCTCTTGATCTCACCACTTGGGGAAAAAGAAATTCAAGAAGTAAGATTTATTGATCTAATTTCACAACCTGATGTGCTAGATTGTTTTGAGTTTGTATAATTTGGTATCTCACCTATTCGTTTTTCCTTTATCTCAGGAGCCGCCTTATTCCTGCAATGATTGCTCTCTTTGCAACATACTTTCCCTTTATCAATCCCTTCATCCTGATGGGGAGGAAGTAGCAAGCTTTCCCGAAGAGTATACGTTCATACTCGAGCCCTCCCAGTGAGTAGCCGTTGTAAGTTATATAAACTGCGAAACTGATTGCTACACTGCATGCATTCTAAAGAAAGAAACTCATACATACATACATACATACATAAACACATACATAACACACGCTGTATCCCGACAATCAGGGTAAGCAGAGTAATCGGTGTTGTGCTATAAGGACTCTGGTAAATTACAGCACAACACCGACCACCACGCTTAGCACAGTATACGGACAAGATAGAACAAATTGTGACAAGTTCGAGCGCAGTCTAACTGCCGTATGAATGATCAATAAACAATACAATACAATACAATACAATACAATACAACTATCAAGCAGCAAGTAAGGCACGAAGAACCCACATGCTGAATGACTAGGTGGAAGGACTGCGCCAAGGTGAGAAGTGGCTACCCTGTCGCCCTTTAGCGCAGTATCTTGTCCAGTATGTTATTCCTTAGTCGCCTCTTACGACATGCATGGGGAGAGATGCAGTTGGGCTATTCTTTTTAAGTACCGGCCCCACACGGTACTCGTTTTCATTAATATAATTTAATTGACTACTGTAATTCATAACTAATGTGATCTTCCCCAAAAATTGAACGAGCGAGTTACATAATATAATTAACGAACTAGTTGTATCATAGATTAACTGTACCGTTCATGCAACGTTGCCGCTTCGCTCTGCTCAAGAAGTGTAATTTTACAACTGAGTGATGAATTTATAAATTTCTATACAAATGACAAATGACGATACTCTTAAATGCAAGACAACATAAGAATAAATAAATGTACAGTATATTTCAAGTCAAGGCCCCGGACCTGTAGCTGTTTTGATATAATGAATTATGAAATTTGATACAAACGTAATGAGTAAATATAATGTAATATCAGAATTTTATAGAGTATCGACATACTCAGGCATGCCACAGTTTTGAGGATAGATGTAACTACATACATTATTACGCGTCTGTGTATTCATTTCGTGTATCGGCATACTCAGGCATGCCGCAGTTTTAAGGATAGATACGAAATAAACGAATGATTCTGGATGATAAATTATTTTTAAAAGTTTTTACGTTTTATACGATCTGTTTTCGTGTAGTAGGTAATGTTTCGTTATAAAAATCCATGGAAAGTACATTATGTTGTACGTTTCAATATTTCTAGTAGATTTTGTTACAATAGAATACAAAATACAAGTAATATGCACATTATTACCACTTTTTTACTCGAAAAATTGGGTTTACAGAATGCTTTATTTTTATAGTTTGACTCAAAATTTACTTATTTTGTTTATTAAACTTTAAAGTTAAGCATTGACTCTTGCAAATGGATTACTCGTTTGGTAACGTAGGCACACTATGGTGTTTTATTTTGATTTTTAAAATAAGCAAGAAAAAAAAATTCAAATGTAAATAAAACGAAAAGCGGGACGTAGCGGGATGAGTTTTTTTTACAGTCGTGTCGGGGCTCATGTGTAGAATACGTTTATGTAACTCACTACTCTAACAAATTTTAACATTTCGAGAAATATAATAAAAAGTGTCTATCTCCATACAACGAAATCAGATTCGGTCGATTATCTCCGTAACCGTCAACTTTATAGAAAATCACGAAAGAATAAAAGCAGCTTGTATTTAGCGGACATATAAGATTCCGCAAAAAAAAATTCGAAATTCGAAAAAAAGTGTGCATGTCCACGTTTGGTAGGTATCGAACCAGAGTGATGGCGGTGGCGTTCAAAAGTCGCGCAGATCAGAGCGTTCAGATTCGACGCCTCTGGTGCCGCGGTGGTTGCGTAATTTCGTAATTTTCGTACTTTTAACTACAAAATTGAAGAAATTTTTATTTTTTTTACTCTTACATTTAACTTTTTTTTTATTTTTTACTTTTTTTTACTTTTGTTTTACTTTTTTTTAATTCCGCGTGAGCAGTATTGTATAGAATTGCGTGATTGTAGACCTCGTTTATAATTATTTCCTCCATCCTGTCGTCAGTTCCTATGATTATCACGCGATCAGATGCTGCAGGCGCGATCTGATCGCCACCGCCGCCACCGCCGCGATCGGACCGCGCACTGACCGCACGCGTGCAGCGATCGACCGCGCCAGTGTGCGCTTGCACACACAATTGCATATATATAACCTATCTGATCACCACCGCCACCGCCGCCGCCACCTCCGCCGCGCCGTGATCGCCTTGATCGCCCCAGTTTGCGCTTAGCTTTAGTAATCTAGTGACAGCCAGTGATGCCAACTTAGCAGGAGAATATTGACAGAGGCATATATACGTGTCTCTTTGTAGTAAGCACCTGACAGCTGACGCTGCTGGAAAAAAAACCATACTACGCGCTTGCCTTGCCACGCACAACGCATATACCTAACGAAAGTTGAGAAGCGAAGCAAGTTCGTTGTTCATTGTACAGAATGGTGTATCGATAAGGTGTGTGTTGACAACATTTGAAAGAACAATGGAGGTTTAACATACTTTGCGGAAAAACTAAATCCACCGCCTCGACATAACCCGTTAGTGTGGCTATTCCCTAGAGTGTTTTTATAAGACGGAAGCGCGGAGGGAGTGTAGCCCCTGTCCGCCGTCACAAAGCGCAGGCACCTGTGTGAGCCGGAGCGGCTGAGGCGAGCATGGGTGCCTGCGCTGTGTTACGCAATGACGGCGGGGCTGCACTTTCCGCAGTGCCGGAGAAGAGGCAATCCTAGGTCGCTATTGAAAATAAATTCGCGGAAGTCGGAATTTTTTTCGTGAAATTTTATTTTTTTATTTTTGACCCCAGTTTTGATTACCGCGGGCGAAGCCTTTTCTAACAGCAGTGTTTTGTGGTCCTTTATGCTCCTGTATTTTTTTTTACGAGGTGCGACAAATGCAAATGAGAAGAAGAATGAAAAAAACAAGACATCGCTATACGGTCACACTACTACCCTTTCCTTTCCATAAGAAAAAAAAAAGTTAACTGTCAGGTGCTTACTACTCGTCGTCAACGTAATCTGTGCAGTGTTGCCATGTTAGGAGATTTTCTCCTAGATTCAGGAGAATTTCAGCGGTGTTAGGAGAAGTTTTTGCCTGTCAGAAGAGTAGGAGAAAATCTAGGAGAAAGAAAATCATTATAGGAGAAGATATTTACTAGTAAGTAACAAATATTTCGGTATGTACGGTGACAACACAATGAATGAACTGTTTGTGAATCAACCAACCTCTCAAGTCACACAATATACGATAGGATTTGTCTTGTCTAAGAGCAAGGTTCCCGTTCTTGCTCTTTAGATAGGATAATGTGACACTCTGTGAGTGTGTGCGTGCATTGATCGACCGACAAGCGACTACCGGGCGGGCCTAACCGAACGAACACTTTGTTATCAATCAATGTTATTTACATGTATTCTTTGTAATAATCAGTAGTATTACTGAGCCTACGTCGATAGTCTGTCCGTCAGTCCGCACTACTTTAACGGCTGTATCTTTTGTACCGTAATAGGTAGCTGGTTGTGATTTTCACAGATCATGTGTTATTTATTATTGGCGGACATCCTATTAAATAATAAGAAAAACAAAATAAAATTAAGTGCTTCCCCATAAAAGAAAAGTTTTTTTTTCTAAAAAAAATTATGTTTTGTTTGGTTTTGCTCTAACGTAAAAACGGTAATACGTACAAGTGTCAAACTTGGTGTGGTTAAAAACTAAAAAAAAACAAATAATTAAAACAGACGTGGTGGTTAGAATGGCAATCGTGGTTATGACGGGGGGACAAATCATTATTGGCGGAGAAGTGATAGAACATATTGAAGGAAGAGTAGAGTATGTACGTATATCTCGGTTAAATACTGCTTGGTAGACAAGGTCTCCTTAAGAAGGTCGAGGGAGGAATTCAACTGAGTAGTGCTGCCTCGGAATTTTAAAATTCGCCCCGAGGTCTAACCTGTATATATTATGACCAGCGCGTCCTACCGTTTATGACGTACGGGTGTGAAACGTGAGCTCTGACTAAAGTTGTTTTCAAAAGTTGCCCAGCGAGCGATGGAACTAGCCATGCTGGGCTGGCATGGGAGTATAGCTAGGCGAAATGGTGCGTAATGACTAATGAATGAGGGGACGACGACCGTTGGAGTAACCATGTACTACATTGGCGGCCGTGGACAGGAAAATGGAGTGTGGGAGACCACCCGCCAGGTGGGACGCCGACATGAAGTATGTCGGCGGAAAGCAGTGGTCCGTACCGCTGAAGGCCGAGAGACTGGAGGAAAATTGAAGGCATATGTCCAGCAGTAGACGCTTACACGCTGACCGACTGACTGACTGACAGAGAACCCTCGGTGCGCGAGTTCGACTCGCACTTGACCGGTTTTCAGGGTGCAAAAGATACTGCTCTTTACAGGTAAGACAGACAGACGGACGGACAGACGGCCTAGGCTTAGTAAAATGGTCCCGTACGTATAAGGAACACTAAAAATGTGGTGAAATTTTTATAATTTGAAGAACACGAGAATTTTTTAGGATGACGAAAATTTTCTAGGAGATTTTTAGGAGATTTTCGAAGAAAATCTAGGAGAATTTCAAAATTTGAGTTGGCAACACTGAATCTGTGATCGTATATCTGTGATCTGTGATCAAATATAACACGCAGGCAGTGGGTCAAGCAATCAATTCAATAAGTCAAACTGTATTCTTTGCTGCATACGTACGTTGAATTCTGGAAAATGGGTGCATCATCCCTGCACAAACTATTGCTCACTGTTGGGTTCATATCTTTATTCCATGCAGCTTTCTCTGCAGCGCAGCGTGAGTATTTCTAGATGTTTCTTCTACTTATTATAAAACATATTATAGAGCATAGAAAACTCGTGATAAACCATAATAAATCATTGCAACCTTCATTTACTGTGCGAAATCCAATTTGTTTTTTCAAAATTATGACACAAGTCACAAGTCACACTCCACCACATTTTTTATGTAAGTATTTTGGACAAGTTTTGATTCACCCTTCTCTGCCGGAGGGGGAGGGGAAATCAGGAAGGGTGTTTTTTTGTATGAAAAATTTATTTTGGATGGAAAATACTTGTTTGTATTTTTTTTTATATTATTAGAAGAGTGGAGCAGAGGGGCAGGAGGAGGAAGGTCGGCAGGGTGAATTTTCTGGTGGTTAAAAAAAAATAGCCAGGGTTAATAATTTAACCCTAACGTAATGTTGAGGCGGCCCATGTCGTTTTTGTTTTAGTAGTTTAAAAAAAAATTAATTTTGTATGGAAAATCTGTTTCTTTATTTTTTTTCTCTGAAACTACATGTTTCTTTTACTAAAATTCATCATTTAAATCAGCGTACACATTAAGTTTACCAGCAATTTGCGACCCCGGCTCGCCAGTATAAAGCCACACCCATGATGTTTTATGTATGTTTAAAGCAGCGCCTTTTCTGTGTAAAAACTGTTTTCATGATTTTTTTAGTTAGAGGTATCTATCAAATAAAAAATTGGACATAAAAAGTGGGGCGGTACAGTAAAGAATAGGTAGCCACACTGCACCGCTCCCCATGTTGTTAAAGGCGACTGAGGGATAAGGACAATATGCAGTGTTAAAGGGCGACAGCCTAGCCACCTCTCACCATGGCATGGTGCTTCCACCGAGTCGTGCAGCAGGTGATATCTTGTCCAAATACTTATGCAGAACGTGGTGGTCGGTGTTGTGCTGTAATTTAATTGAGTCCTTGCAGCACAACACCCATTACATACTCTGATTCCCTCAATTATCGGGATACAGGGTGTGTTATGTATCTATGTATGTAAGTAATTATAAAGTATAAATGAGTGGATCAACTTTTTCTTGTTTTTGGTGAAAAAAGGATATTATCTTGATAAATTCACCTTATTTTAATAGTTACAGCAACTCTCAGATAAGTAATGGATCAATAAGAAAGAAGGTGCACAAGGAATTTTGAGTAATTTTTTTTAAATATTGGTTACCCTGTGGACAACCCCTTTTTTCCATACAAAACTGGGGACAAAATTGCCCCCTGGGTCACCCCTAAAAATTTGCTTATTTGTTTATTTTAAATAGTTCTCTACTTTTTTTTTCAATGGCCTATAAACCTAAGTATTTTATACTTATTGATTTTCAACTAAGTAATAAATTGGAATTAATTTTTTGTTTTATTTGACTGTGCAGCTGGTTTTTACATTACAAGCAAAAGTTGATCCACCCAAATATGAAATAGGAGGTGAGATTGTCTTCTATCAGCTAAAGAGTAGTTTTATTTCAGATCGCTCCTATCTTCGAATAACATCGCAGGAGTTTACTACCTTGCCAATTGATGTAAGCAAAATTTAACTTTTATTAATTTGTCTAACTGATAAGTGTAAACTAATTTTCATCAACACGGACAGCGGCGATGTAAGCTATGCTTGTCATGCTGTCATGTACAATGGAGGCAAGGATGCCATGCTACAGGCAGTTGTCGGTGTTAGGGACAAATGGCACTCTAAAGTAACGAGGGAACTTTATAGGAATCTCTTAGAAACCTCTATCGTGAGCATGCCTTCAGATGCCATGATGAGGGAGTATAATGTCAAAGATTCTATAAAATAGAAATACCTGGAAGGGACGAATGGGAATCAGAGTCCCAAGGTTCATTCAGGGACGGAGACATTGTGTGGTATAGGTACTGATGGTTTCAAAAAGATGGTCGCGCAGAATCGGGGGTCTACGGAAAGCGCCTAAAGATGCGCAAATCGACACGTCTTGGGAAACATACCTCCGTATTCTAAGCCGAAATGTATGCGATCATTGATTGCCATCAAACACCTACAAACAATTCCGCTCTCAAAACAGAAAACAATATATTCTCACCCCTTTTTTTATTGTCCATGTTTTTCTTTATTCTTTTGTGGATAAGATTCAATGTATAACATGCTGTTCCGAGTTTTTGCTGTTATCTCCGCCCGCGCTTCCGCACACCGTGCCTCACGCTACATCCTCTGACGCCCAGCTCAATACCGTTAGCATCGCTGCTGCGTAGTCACGTCCGTATTTTATGTGTAATGGAGCTACCTACCCCTCGTGCGTGTACAACTTTGTTCTGTATTGTGTTATTTGTTAAATTTATTACTAACATTTGTTATGTTCAAATGCCAATATGGAAAAGAATAGTCTTGCATAGACTAGTCATGTCACTTAATTACGTGGAATTATTATTACATGGTAGTACATATTACTTCTATGCCTGAAATACGAAGTAACGACAGTTCAGTTTAACACCTGGTGGCGGGAGCATTCAGCATTCGTCTATCCGAATTTTTCGTCGACGGTATCGATAGCTGTTACATCATAATGGTCAGCTGGGGCAAACTTGGAACAGACGAGTAGTACGTACGTTGTGTGGTGTTTTAGTGGTAGCGTTCTTCACCTAAAATTTTGTGTATGATATGTAAAGGGCAATTGTTAATATTAGGTTAGGAAAAATTCAGAAAAAGTCGGGAGCTTGTCGGGAGTGCCTGGAGTTCAAAAATCCGCCTGTGCTTCTAAATAAGTGGATCCTCACTAAACTTGTTTTACATAGTTTTGTTATTATCCACATTTGATCATTGATCTGATTTCATTATTTTACAAAATATTTGAGTTTGTGTGCGGTGAAAGTGGCCCGGGAGTAAGGGGAGGTAGGTAAGCTGTGGGAGCCAACAGGTTAATGAAAAAAAAGGCACTGAATGAAATAACGAAAACGTTTGCAGATCCTGCTGCAAGGCATCATCAGTCTGTTCCTGGTTATGTACGGAGTGCTGAGCGTGGCCGGGGAGTTCAAGGAGATTCGCTCTACAGTGGAGATGAGCAGCAAGACCTGGGAGACCCAGCGGAACATCCCCTCCTTCTACACATTCAACCACCGTGGCCGAGCCCTCAGCCCCAACTACATTCCACACTGTCAGAAGAGTGATCTGGAGAATATAGAATAATTAATGTTGCTATTTGATTACATAGGTATAAAATTGATTAAATCTGACTTAATGTTTGTTTTTCTAGGTACCTAATTTATATCTCATTATTGCTAACGTAAAAAAAATTATGTAATGCGGTATGGGTGGTGCCGAGTCTGAGGGGCCAAAACACATGTGCTGAAAAATCACCTCCGAGAAGGTGCCTCAGCTTTGCTGGTAGTTGCCAGAAAAGGGCTGCAGTGCTGGTTTTTAACCCTCTTAATGCCTATCACAGGTGGCGCACAAGGAAACGTTGAAAGATTTTACAATCATTTTCGATTAATTGTGTTGTTGTAACAAATAAAACATTAATAAAAGGTACACATTTTCTTTAATCCTTTACATCACGTAGCAGTGAAAACAAAGGAAATAAAATATGCGTACCGTTTTGAGTGTGCTTACATAAATCACAAGAATGTGAGTGTGGAACAACTACAACAGAACCCATTATAATTAAAATTACAATGTCGAGACAATATTATGTATTTATGTTTGTATTATGTACCTATGTATTTATATATTGTCATCAAACATATAAACGTCACTTCAATCTGAAGACATCACCATATCCAAATAGTCAGATTTTTCATCACTTGGGGTGTCAAAGGTCCTCATTAAGGGGTATCCTAACTATAGCCATATTTCAATAGATATAACTATAATTTATATGCTTATAGTTAGGTAAAGATTATAATGTGTGATATTACAATAATAATACAATCTTGTAAATTCTCTGAAAAATAAGTGGATGAAAAGTGGTAAAAACGGTCGAAAATGCATTTGCTAGGTTCGTTACAAATACGTCCATACAAAAAACGCTCGCGCACGGCAACGGCCCAAAATGTAGAATGTTCAAAGATAGTTCAGTGAAAAACCATTTATTCTGTAAGCGTTTGAATTTATTTAGATGATTCTTAGTCTTATTGACTCTAAGCTCAATGAAGCATTTTTCGTATTAAATGCATTTGTAAAAAATGGCGAGGGAAATAGCAAAGGCATTTTTGAACGATTTTACCACTTTTCAAACACATATTTTTAAGGGAATTGAAGGTGTGGATCTAAGCTTGCGATGGCTTCACCGAACATATCCGGGCCCATCGGCAGTATAGGAGGGTATTAATCGAGGCCGAGACTAGCGAGTGGTCACTCTAAATTTCCCGCGCATGCTTCACGTTTCGGCTCGCTTCAAGCCCTCGTCAGCTAGTCTGCGTTGACTAGGACGCGGGGAAACCACCAGTTCCGCTCTCGACCTCCCTCTCTCTACCTATCCATATTCTGTAGGATGCTTCCAGTGACGTTTTCGAAGCTCTCTCCATATATGAGCTTAGCGTCGATCTTGGGAGCCCTAGATTCTTGAAGAGACTGTAGAGCGACTTCGCTGGTAGTCCTCTTGCTCCGACTTCCACAGCGAAGAGATCAGTCTTGAATCCGTTTCTCACAATCCGGTCTACTAAGTTGCAGTACTTGTTAAGTTTGATGTTGTGGTCCTTCGGTATGTTACTTTCCCATGGAACTGTAAGTTCAACAAGTACTACATGCTTTGTCGCTTTTGAGAACATGAGTATATCCGGTCTTAATGCTGTGGTACAGATTTCCGAAGGCATTTGGTAATGCTTCTCATGTGTGTCCATCAACAATTCCCAGGCAGCTTATTGGCTCCGGGTTTCACAAAGTTGACCTTCTGGAAGCCGCTACTGGTTTGCCCTTTCCTGGTCCGTGCAATTGACAGGTTGATGGCCTCTCTGATGATTTGGAGGACTTTATCATGACGGTAGGAATACTGGCCTCGCTCAAGTAGTATTTTGCATCCGCATAACAAATGTTTGGCCGGGCCTACGAACTCCTTACATGACGGGCATAGTCTATTTGTAGATTTCCCCCATCTAACTAGGTTACTCGGGTCGGGGAGAGTAAGCTGGAATGCATTTAAGTAGAACTTAAGCAGCTCAGGGGACCAGTTGTATATTATGGATTCCCACTTCAATGCAGGAGGGATGCAGAAGTCGCCCACTGTTAGCCAATCATTCTGCATTTCTAGGTTTAAGGCGTGAAGTTTGAAGCCTTGTTCCATGTCCTCCTGAACAAAACCTTTCAGTATTTCTTTATCAGACTTTGCTGTTTCTATGCCCAATCCAGATCTATTGGTGCGTGTAACTACCAACTTGGAATCATTTGTAGAAGTCGAGTCTCGATTCCAGTTCATCTGATAGTGATGTGTTGGGTAAGGCTTGAATAGCGCTACATTGGAGTCTTTGAGTATACATCGTTTGGCTATTCTCGCCTTTTGATAAAATATCGACGGTTTCTTAATGTTCAGTCCAAAGTTATTGTGAGATCTGTACAGCGTTGACGAGTCAGCCGGGTGAGCCAGTCCAAACCATGATTTCAGGAATCTGGTCACATACAAGTCTAATTTAGTCAGGTTTTGCTTTGTGAAGTCTTAGACGAGAAATGGCAATGAATTTGATGTCAGGTAGTTATCGTAAATCCATGCCTTTTGTGTACCCAGGAGGGGAAGATTGTCAGTTTGGCGGAGGCTCTCTTGGAAAAGTTGGACAATATCATCAGTAGGATGCTCCTTTCCTCTGCTGGTGATCCTTTTGCCCAAGAATTTATAAGATTAAATTAAAAATTATGTATTCACATTATGCCTTGAATCTTTACCTAACTGTAGGCATATAAATTAGTTAAATAACTTGAAATATGGGTATGGTTAGGGAAATACGAAGTGCTTTTGCCTAGTACCCCCCCTTAAACGGAAATTTTTTACAGCAATAATTGCTCGACATTTGTCCCCTTGTGGCTAGTTGAACAACGAATCTGTGGCGAATATTTTTAGCAATATGAAGCAATGTCACCCAACATTACTCCACTTGTATCCCCGAGGGGCATTGCCGTATGTTCAATAAGCTTGGAAAACTCCTGGCAACTTTTGGCGTTCTTTCACCGGCACACATGTTTGCATATGATCACCGAGCGTCGAGTTTCTCATGTAAAAACTATTGCTCCATCAATTGAGAGATGATTTCACGACACTAGTTGCTTGGAATTTCTAGGTGTGGCCGTGACATCAAAATCCCTCGGAATTGTCTTAAACTGATCAATTTTAGTTTCTTGAACTTTAAAACTAGTGAAGATTTTATGTGGTGTATTGATGTATAGATGATGTATGATATTGTACTAGTATTTATAAAATTTAGTTTGTGAAAACCTTTTGGATATGATTTTACACATGACACGCAATTTCCTAACAAGGCGGGCGAGCGAATGGAACCCGATGACCTCACACCGGGTGCAAAGGAAAAATAAGAGTGGGTGGGTTTTTTTTTATTATTATGTAATCTGACCGTGTACTAATCTGCATTGTACCATGTGGGGCCGGTACTTTAAAAGAATAGCCCCACTGCATCTCTCCCCGTGTATGTCGTAAAAGCCGACTAAGGGATATTAATCCCTTCTTATATTACTAGGTGGTAGAGTTTAACCCGCCCGGGTTGATACCACCGCACTGAATGAAAGGTCGGTAGAAACGGCTATGTAAATACTTTGTTTTCCGTCCAGTTCAGTGTAGCCGGCACGACCGAAGGGAAGCACTGACGTGGCACCAAGTTCACCCGGTGTTATGGGCTGACATCGAGGACGTTGTAGGTGATGTAGCCAACCGTGTCAGTTACCATAAAAAAAAAAATAATTAAAAAAAAATCCGAGCCACAGAAAAAAATTCAATGTCATATTTTAACCCTTTAACTCCAAATCGGGTTGCATACAGCTCCCGCACTCTCACTCTCCCACAGCTCCGACCTTGACATAAACTGAATAATGTTAAAACTTGTATTAAATAATAATAATATAGTACAGTCAGGCCTTCGTCACTCGCTCAAGGTCGCGAGTTAAATGCCTACCGCTTGGCGTGTCGGTTAATGCACAAGTAACAGTGGGCTGTCGCTATCCAGCCAGAGCGAGCGTGCGGTGCGCGCATCTACTACGTTTCGTTTCGAAATCACGAAATCATTAGAAATGTCGAAATCACGTCATTATTGTGCAGTGGACGGGTGCAAAAGTCAACAGACAAATGAAAACTTGTCTTTTTTTTCATTGCCGAGAGACGAAGAAAGGTAAGTATTTTGTTTAGTAGCATTTTGATTTATTTCTAGTAATTTATTTATTCATATAGTAGGAGGTCATTGATTTAAAATGATATTATTATATTGCCAATAACATTAGTACGCCGAACAGCGTGGTGTGTATGGCCTAATTCGTATAAGGATAATAGGTACATTGTAGATGATCATTGATCATTAAATTTATTGATCAAACAAAACTATCACTGGAAGGTTGCACGCAATGCACGCTTCGATGTGAGAAACTAATTGTGACGCTAACGCATGCATGAATTTGTTCGCATGAATTTGCCGTAGCTAAATATCATATCGTTGGTAGCTAGAACGATAAAAGTTGGTAGGTATCATCTTCATTTTATTCCTCACAATAAGACAGCACAAAGACACAGCCCTTAACGCGCTGAACGGCGCGCTTTAGAGATAGAGTTACACGACAGAAAGAGAAGCGAAATGTAGGCAATTATCGTGGTTAGGCATGTAGCTCTGGGCGAGTCAATTTGTACTTTATCGCGTCGTCGCAGAGTAGCTATTTCTTTGTGAGTGTTTGTACAGAGCAGCTTCTGTACGGAGTACTCTTTTCTATTCTGTGGTACAGTTGCCAAGCTCATTCTGACATAGTTGTACACTACCAACAAGAAGGATAATAAATAATAAATAAAACCGTTTAAAAATACAAGATATTTATGCATTTTAATTAGTTATCTATCCTTATATTTTTCAGTTAGGTCACATAACACGTCTTATGTTTTTTCTGTTAAAACAGCTGATTTCATATGTCCATTCACAACAGTATCTAGGTAAATGTATTGGTCATGTCTTCATAACATTTGCCGCTACATTATAACACCAAGGCACCGCACAATCACGAGTGATACCCGCCGCCTCCTCGGCCTCGGAACCCACCGCCGCCCCGGCCGCCTCCACCTCCGCCTCGACCGTAGCCTCCCCCTCCGCCTCCGTAGCCTCCACCCCCACCTCCGCCCCGTCCAAAACCGCCGCCTCCTCGACTGAAGTTCCCCCCGCCTCCACGCCCGAACCCACGTCCACCGCCCCCGCGCGCGCCGAATCCTCCACCTCGACCACCAAATCCACCGCGACCTCCACCCCCTCGCCCGCCCCCGCGCCCCCTGCCGCCACCTACTCCTCGCCGTGCGCCCGGCGGTTGCGGAAGGAACCTCTTGAGGGGTAACAGCTTCGCTGGGTCGATGAAGAACTGTTGTCCATCTTTAAAGCTCTTTGCTTTGATGTTCTCGCCGAGCTTCACTGACACGTAGTAATCGCGTAGGTTTCCAAATATCTCGTCGATTTTACCAATCTGCTCCTTATTTTCGAGGAATATTGGCGCGTTGAAATACGGTACATCCTCGATGTCCACCTTGCACACGAGGTCGTCCTGCACGGTCCAACCGTAGTGTCCGAGTGGCGTAACGCTCTCCGGCGGCCCAAAGTCCTGTTGCCGGAAGCCGCCGCCGCCACCTCCACCGCGTCCCCGGCCGCCGCCACGTCCTCCGAAGCCTCCTCGGCCTCGTCCACCGCCACCGCCGCGTCCACGGAATGACATCCCGTAAATACGTAGTTTGTGCGTGTGCCGATACTACATAACCAAGCTTATTTCACGTTTTGTGAGATGTTCTTTTCACAAGTTTATTAAAATTTACATTTAGGATAGAAAATAACAAAGAATGCCAGGAAATAACCTCAACCAACGCGCGCTCCACGCACGCGCACAAAGAATATTATCGTCACGCGCATTTCGATTGATTTGACGTTTGTTGTTTTTTTTATTTTTAATTTTTTTGTATATATATATATACAAAAATCGCTTCCTCCCAAAACGTGCAAAACTCATTAGAGTATACAGCCATTTTGTTGTAGCTTTTAAAGTCTGTTGTAAAAGTCTGTTGTTTTTTTATAAATTCTCGCACCGGAAGAACCACAAAAATATATAATTTTAACAACGACGCGACAAACTTCCGCCGTCCGCCATCATTTTGTTTTATCCCTTTTTTGGGATAGGCAAAGGTATTATACCATGCAGCGTTGTCTGTTATTTATTATATTTAAATATTTTTTTAAATTCTATATGTCTTATTATTTATTCATCCGGGACAGGCAAAATAATAAAGTATACAGCCTTTTCTGTTGTACTTTTACCGACTGTTGTTTTCTTCTTGTATTGCGAGAATCTCAAAAATAGTTACATCTTTTTATTTACGACGACACGCGGCAAAAAAATCTTTTTTTTAGAGTAAAAACTGTACCGTTCTGGATGCCATGTCCTTTGGCGCCTTTTTTACTTTCGAGCGACTGTAAGGAGAAAGGAAGTATTGTAATCGTCCAAAATTTCGAAGTTGAGATTTCGACTGGTTTGGGCTATATATCATTCAACGATCCCAAAAAAGTGGTTTTGAAAAATAAGGGTAGCTGTCATACAAAATTTGTCTATGGCAATGTGTCCAGCGACGTTGCGCCTATACCGCTTAACCGATTTCGTTTAAAATTCATATTTAGTAGTTTGAAACAATTATCTAGGAGTACCTTCTTTTAGTTTTTTTTTATTCAAAAAAATTAGGGTAGCTGTCATACAAATTATTTCGATAATGTCGATTTTCTCAAAAATGGCTCCAACGATTTTTATTATATTTTCCACATAGAAACCCTGTTACTAGTCTAAAAAGATACCATTATCAGTTTTTCCAGGAAAACTCAAAAAAAGGTGACTGTCATACAAACGAAGGTTTCTTTCTATTAAATATTGCATACAAAATGTTTGTTGCTAGCGCCTAACTAATTCAACGGAAATGTCCTGTCAGTATATTTTGAATTTCGAACATAAAAACCTTGAGTTCGCCAAACAAGCGAGAAAGTCAGTGGGGTATTACCCTACTATTTACTTATATTTGTTTTATGATAGATAAAAGTTTTATCTAGAGAGTTTTTAAAGAAATTGTACAAAAGTTTACAAAATTGTGTTTGACAAAATAACCTACCTTATATTTTCCAAACTTGAGTGTTTGTTTTTTTTTATGTAAACCAACATGGGTGGCTGTGTCGAGAGACCAATGGTACAGTCGACAGAGCCAAAAACCCCTATCCTCGCGAAACCACGCTCAGTGAGGCGCCATGTCAGCAGATTTGCGGACTGTTGCTAGGCTGTCTAGCCCGTTGATACGACGTTTGAAAACACCCAGGTTAAAGGATTCGGGAAACACACTCGCCGGGAGACAGTTCCACACCCTAGCGTTTGCGTTGTTCACTTATTTAAAGCGTTTTTGGAATGAAAAACGTACGTAGAAAAATAAATAATAAAATAAATACATTAAAGTATGTTATAAAGAGAATATATTTATACCTTAGGCCTTAGATTTATTATTGCTGGCGAAAACAAGAACGTGAAACAAACAAAACAAATTATAACGTACCTACATCTAAAATGCTGTTTATCAATAGTCCGACTATCGAGAGAGAGGGAGAGGGAGAGAATATAAGAGAAGAGAAGCAATAGTTTTTATAATAATGCTATGCTATATAAAAAAATGTACATCACACAAAAGAAACACAATTGAATATTAAAATTTCTTTAACACAAAGGAATGTGTCACACTGTCACACAAAAGAATATAAAGGTACATTTATACAAATTAACATTTGACGCAAAACTATGAAGCTTATATCATGTAGAATAGGTTAGGCTAGCTAAATTAGGTATAGCTTTGGAAAATGGTAAACATTTTGCTTAGGTACGTAATGGCAGAGTAGCGCCCTCTAGAATTAATTTTACGTAACATATTTTCCCGGGTTTTTTGACGTGATGACGTAACGTCTTATAAATTGATGCAACACCGGCTGCACACACGAAAAAGTGTCACGTTCCATCTGAGCCTGTGTGTGCAAGCGAGAGCGCGTAACAAGCGATAGAGAGGCACAATCGGCCCAAGCATCGGCTAGTACCAGGGCAGCACAAATTAAAAGGAGGTTACTCGTACCATAATATATTACGTGCACCTGGCCGGTCGGAAAAGATTTCAAATTTAGAATATTTATGAAACTTCTAAAGTACCAGGGCAGCCCAATTGAAGGGAGGTTTTTTTTATGGAAACTGACACGCTTGGCTACATCACCTACAACGTCCGTGATGTCAGCCCATAACACCGGGTGAACTAGGTGCCATGTCAGTCCTTCCCCCATTGATCGTGTCGGCTACACTGAACTGGTCGGAAAACACAAACTATTTACATAGCCGTTTTGACCGACGTTTCATTCAGTGCGGTGGTACCAACCCGGGCGGGTTAAACCCTACCACCAAGTAAGATTAGGAGGGAAGGGACCTACAGTTTTACGAGGAATCCGAACCTCGGTCAGCCTCCAACGGTCAGCGGTCACCCATCCAAGTACTGACCGCACCCAGCGTTGCTTAACATGCAATAGCGACAGTTGACTGTCTGCACCACTGAGCTATCGAGGCTGACAAAAGGTTACTCGTAGATAGCGTTTCAACTAAATCTTCCCTTCGCCGTTATGTTGGATCCACTGTTAGTGTCACAGTCAATGCTTAAATTCGTGTTGCCAGATTGTGAAGATTATATTACTTAATTAATGTAATCGGTATTTACCGGTATAATAAATACGGTGCATACCGATAATTACGGGTAAATCTGTACACATAGCAACCCTCAACGCTGTTTTGACAGATAGACAGTGGAGCCAACATAACGGCGAAGGGAAGATTTAGTTGAAACGCTCTTTACCATAATATATTAGAGCGCAAACAGCGGGAAAAAACATATTACTAATCTGTTCCTTTTTTGAAGATGTAAAGTTTTTAATGTCATCAAAACCAGCTAGATACACTTTAGAACCGTTCCCAGTAGTCTTACCACGTACTAGGGCAGCACAAATTAAAAGGAGGTTACTCGTACCATAATATATTACGCGCACCTGGCCGGTCGGAAAAGATTTCAAATTTAGAATATTCATGAAACTTCTAAAGTACCAGGGCAGCACAATTGAAAGGAGGTTACTCGTACCATAATATTTAAAGCGCAAATAGCGGGAAAGAACATTTTACTAATCTGTTCCTTTTTTGAAAATGTAACGTTTTTAATGTCATCAAAACCAGCCAGATACACTTTAGAACCGTTCCCAGTAGTCTTACCTCTTACCACTTTATGACGTCATCACGTAAAACTATCGTCCGTAAACCAACTTTACAGACAACTAATTATATTTTCATGAGATGAATAACTATGTATAGTTTTAATCGAGTTATTAGTTATTACTCACGATTCAAACTATACATCTGCATAATTATTTTTATTTGTTTGTGGTCATGAAAAAGTTATTGGGAAAAAAAGACAATAGCAAAAACCAATATATAATACAAAAACCACATAGAATATTAACTTTAACTTGTTCCCGAAATAGAACATTTTTCGGGAACGTTCCAATTTTTATTTCCAGAAAACGTAATATGGACTATTACGAACATTTTAAAACAAAAATTGACCCTGTGTATGCACCCTGTATTTTTGTGTGTCGTCATCGAATGTCACAAAGCAAAATATAAACACGTACAAAACGACATGCACCGCCTCAACATTAGGTTAGGGTTAATATATAGAAGATGCGGCGCGTCGCGTAGCGATAGCGACGCATCTACTTCTTGGTTATTTTTTTTTTTAACCTCCAAAAAATCACAGCTGATCTACAGCGCCATCCTTAGGATTTCTGTGGCGCCATCGTTCTCTCCTGTGCCAGACCCTACTTTACTTAAGCGCCGTTTACACTATGTCACTATGGATGTACATCCATAGTGAATCATCCAAAGTGAAGATGAACATTGAACGTTTGTTTGTTTACACATTGCTCAATTTTCATTGTGGATGAACATCCATTCTGTAGTAAAAATGTCGCGGGTTCGTAATGAATTCGTGCGTGCTGGAATACATATAATTTGTCAAGGATTGTTAGATGAATGTAATAAAATTATTTAAAAAAAAAACAAAGTTTTTAGGCTTCCCCGTTTCGATACTTTTTGAGTATTCCTAAACACTTTGTGTTCCACAAACACTCTTATCGATGGTAGAACACTAAAAATATTGGCATGTGTTTATCTTGCCACTTGAAAGTTTTTTTTTCAAGTTTCAACAGTTGTCCTGCGCATTCACTAAAATGAGGCTGGTCTGTTTAGACTTGTCCCTCACTGTCACTATCGTTGAATCATCCGTTCGATGAAGATTGCTTTCAACAAAAGTAGGAAGAGGGTCTACTTCGTTCATCGTTCAACTTGGATGTTCACTCTGGTTGAACTCGCATTGAAACTCAATTTACACTTATCACTTTGGATGATTCATCCGGGTTGTACCTCCAAAGTGATAAATGTAAACGGGCCTTTACTGTCACTCTGTCAGTGACGTTTTTTTTTACTTTGATTGATTGAATGCCGTTGTTTAGAATTTATTATTTATTTTCGTAAGCTCATCTGTTTATTAGACTTGGAGTTTGGAGTATTAGATGATGCCGGGCAGAGACGAGATGGCAAAATCACTAGAAGATGAGAATCGCGAGTTGAAGGAGAAAAATAGTGCCTTAGTGCAGAAAGTGCAGCACTGGAAAATGACTGCAGCGCAACGGGAGGACGAGAAGATCGAATTAATGAAGGAACTCAATAATCTGAGGCTCTCTATGAGCGTGAGTATTCCTCTTACCCATTTAGCATGTGTACTTGCTTGAATTTAACCCTTTGCCGCCCACCCAAAAATTATTTTGACTTCCATGCTAGGTATTTGCTATTACTCTATTAGAACTAATAAGCCAATGATAGCCACGAAACTATAAGCAGAGATGTATTTTTTTAACTCCAAAAAAAAAAACAGCACAGCCCAAATTTGTTATTTCCAATGTTATAATAATGCTTACCGCAAATTCTGTACAAATTGAATACTGACTGATACATAATCGTTTCCGCGGTCAGCACTACCGTAGCTCCGGGGCGGCTCTGGACACGGCCTTGGACTCTGCGGTTCAGGAGTTCGGGGAGCAATCTCTCACGCGTCTCGTCGAGGTCTCCAGTGCCATCACGCGCACCGTCGAGGTCATGAAGACATACATCCGGAAGAAGCAAGGTTCTATATTATTTCTAACTTAAACCTAAACTAAACCTAAGAGGTGTCTAGTATCTCCACTCACTATTTGAACAAAACTAATATGTTTATATTGTAGGTAAATGCTTCAGAAAATTTTAAAATAAAAGTTTTGGCGAGCTTGATATGCGTGACAGATGTCACTCGCATAACCACCACCAAGTGCCACCAAGCAATCCCACACGCCAATAACAACCAGTTAAATGTAGTTAGAAAGTTTTAACGGCTTAAGCATCGCCATTCCCAAATTGTCACAGCACTGAAAGGTGACTAAAACGTTGCGTTGCAGTTTTGTAACGGCTGAGCGGCCCACTTTCGGCATTGAAAAACACTCTCATTGAATATATTATTAGGATAAGTCTCATTTATACATCTAATTAAAGTTGAAGATATGCCCTACTTCATCAGATTCACCTTTGCGCTAGCCTGGAGTAAAAAAAGTTGGGCTCTTCAGTTGTTTTCGAGACCTGGTGTCACACGCCATATTCGCGCCCGATTTCGCCGCGCCGTCACTCCCGAATAAACACAATTTATTTTATTTTTAAACATTAGTTTGTTATGTTTGTGTATAAATTCGAAAGAATATAATATTTCTGTTGTTATTGGAGATTTTTATCCATTTGCAAGGGTGTGACATTGACAAAAACCTAACCCTGTATAGTGGATACAGGATGTCCCAAAACTCAACGTCAAGCGTTGAAAGAGAAACAAAGATCCATACATCCATCCATCCCCCTACAAACTTTCACATTTATAATATTAGTAGGATTTACTAAATCAAAATAAAGTTAATTACAAAATTAAATTAAATTAAAATTAGAATTACCTAACCTATCAAATTAAAATTACCTAAATTAGTTTTTAGTCTCGCACCGTCACTTATAATAAATAATGAACTCGGCTTACCGGTGCGATGATGGAGAGCGCAGCGCAGCGCTCGCCATCATCGCACCGGTAAGCCGAGTTCGTTGTTTATTAAAATTACCTAAACTAAAATTAAACAAACCAAACCTTAAAAATAATTAACCGCTCGAGAGACTGTCACAATCTGGGTTGACCTACCCTCAGAGTCATTGAGAAATCCAATTCAAAAAAATTATTATTTGTAATTTTTATATTGGATATCTCATAAAACAAAGTAACTTACTCCATGATCATCCGTTACAGATTTATTATTAGTATTGATTGATAAGTATAGTCCCCGGCGACAAATAATGCGTGTCGAGCTTTAGAAAGAGACAATCCTGTTGTAGAGCGTCGCCCCTGTTGCACAGATTCTGTGAGCCTCGGTAGCTACCAGTGGTGCGGTCGGTCGACTGTTGTTAAGCAACGCTGAGCGCGATCAGTCTTGAATGGGTGACCGCTTGCCCGTTGGAGGCTGACTGTGGTTCGATTTCCACATTAAACTATAGGTCCCTTCCCTTCTTACCTTACTAGGTGGTAGGGTTTATCCGGGCCGGGTTGTTACCACCGCACTGAACGAAACGTCTATGTAAATAGTTCGTGTTTTCCATCCAGTTCAGTGTAGCCGACATGAAATGAAGGGAAGCACTGACATGGCACCTAGTTCACCCGGTGTTATGGGCTGACATCATGGATGTTGTAGGTGATGTAGCCACTGGCGGCTGGCCCTAAAGTGCGCTCGTGCGCCGCACTACCATACCACGAGAAGTCTTCACTTCACTCAAAATAAACAATACCTTACAATATACTACATTAAAACCATAAAGATCGTACTCCAAATAAATACGAATGTGAATTGGACCTTATTTTATAGATCGCAAGGCACGTTTTTGCGAGTAAACGCGCGCGCCGTGCAGAATATACATCGCACGCGGGTCTCCCATACTGAATGTATGGGGATCGGCAAAATACCGCTGGCGCGTGAGACAGAAGACACTTCATAGAAACAGTATGGGCCGAAAGGATATCTGCGTGCGGCGCACGAGCGCCAAACAAGGACGCTATATCGTGAATAGCCGCGCGTGCGACACGTCGCGTCGCGAGCGATTCGTTTTGCACGAGTCCGTCTTACAAACTCTTTGCCGTCTACCTCAAAGCGAACCGTCTACCTCGAAGCGAGTCAGCGCGCTGTCATGTGATGTGGTCACATACCCGTTAGCGCGCGAATATTTTAAATGGGATATGGTTAGGTTTTGTGCTTTCTGTCACGTGATACTGTGAATTAAGTGGTGCCGATATTTGCCTAAGCGTTGGTTAAAGGTAAGGCTTTACAATCAGGTTATCCCGGGTTAATTCCTACGTTTCAAATGCTTTTATTTTTATATATTTTTTTGAAGTATTTTTGGGACATTACTACTGTTTTCTTTTTGAAAGCTGCAGTAGTGTTGTGGTCTATGGGTGTATTCATAAAGGTACTAAAAATAAGTTAAAAAACTTGTTTGGATTTTTTTTCTTGTTTTTTGCAACTCATTGACTGTCTTGAGAATATTCATACTAGGTAGGTACGTAAATAATAAAACGCAGGCATTTAAAAAATTCGTAAGTCCCGATCTTAAAATAACTTGACGGGAATGTGTTGGGAAATTTGGTAGGTATTTAAGTAGGTAGGTACTTAGCGCACTACCGGTCACTGAAGTCACCAGCCGCCACTGGATGTAGCCAATCGTGTCAGTTTCCATAAAAAAAAAGTGCAAGGGTGAATCTATAAAAGCTGTGTAAGCAGTGTTTAGACAACGACCGTTGGAGTAACCGTGTCCTACATTGGTGGCCGTGGACAGGAAAAGGGAGTGTGGGAAGACCACACGCAAGGTGGGACGATGACATCAAGTATGTCAGCGGAATGTAGTGGTTCCGTACCGCTGAAGACCGGGAAGACTGGAGGATAATTGGAGAAGTGTATGTACATCAGTAGACGCTTACACGCTGACTGATTATATCAATATTTTAGGTGACACTTTTTTATCCCTGAAAACTTATTAAATGTCAAAATTTTGTTTTCCGCAATTTTTTATGAAGAAAGTGTAATAATATTCTCAAAATAAAAATTATTACAACAAAAGTTACTTTGTTTCAAATGAAAAATCACCCCTTGCGGGTATTGCACCGATTATTGTACCAAGATGTACATACAGCCGGCCAGTACTACTCGGTACAGCAAATGTCGCACCCTCCTTCAATTTATAAAGTGTGCAGAACTGGAGAGGGTGAGCGCGAGCGGCAAGCAGAGCGTGCGGGAGTCGCCGCGCGACAGGACCAGCAAGGTGCTCCGCGTGGTGCCCATGATCCGCGGCCGCTCCATTGTCAAGCCCATCATCCTGCTGAGGCCGATCGACGCCACTGCTCACGGTACTGCTGCTTTAATAACATATACACATCTAATTGTTTAATAAAAACTGCATAATATGCATGTTATAGTCAGCCTCCGTGGTTTGGTAAGCAACATCGAGCTAGTTCCAACTTTGGATGGGTGACCGTCAAACCAATGAAGTTGGCCATGTTTCGGATTCCACTCAAAACAGTTGGTGCCTTGGTGGTAGTAGTTTTAATCCACACGGATCGCTACCACCGCACTGAACATTGGTCCAAATGGCTATGAATATAGTTCATTTTTTCCAGCAAGTTCAGTTTAGCCGGCATGACCAAAATGAAGCTCGGACATGGCACCTAGTTCAACGACGTGTGATGTACTGACATCGCGGATGTATGTAGTAGGTAATGTAGCCAACCATAACATGTCAGGTTCCATAAAAAATATTTTGCTAGCTATAAACTGTTGATATGCTTGTAGAATGTTATGGAAAGCGCATGCGCTAACTATAACTAATAATAAGTAATTATTGTAGATGAATATGTGATATTGTACAATGAAATAATAAAATTATGATAAAAATATGTACGGGTTGAAGTGAGAATGTTCAACTTTTTTTTTAAAGTCAATTGAAAATGTTTAATTTGTCATCAGTTTCACTCTTCTAGTTTTACTAGATTTCAGTAGCGCTTTCAATACTGTCGATTTATGTATGACATACTGACATCTCACAGTCCGTACTCGATTTATTTTCCTCATATCTGAATGGTCGCCGGCAGTGTGTCTGGGTCGACAGCATCAACTCCGCATGGTGTGACATTACTGACGGTGTATCACAAGGTACTTTACCAAGTACATGGTACTTTCACCATTACTCTTCTCGGTCTTCATCAACGCTATTGTTGTCCCACTTCAATGTTCCTACCATCTGTGTGCTGATGACTTGCAGTTGTATAATCACTTTCATCCCAGAAAGATAAATACTGCGTAATGTCGATTTACGTGCTGCATACGACCTGGCTGTGCGTTTTCGCCTGCTGGTTCGCCTTCCAAGACGTAAGCAATTATTGTTGGATCTCTTAAACTGATGGTTAAGCTTCACAGGGTTACTTTACCCGCAGTCGTGTTTGACGGTGTAGACATTGTCTACAGTAAGTGTGTCAAAAATCTGGGGCTCATGATTGATGAGTACCTGAGTTGGAACAAACAGGCTAGTGAAGTCAGTCGCAAAATTTTGGTAGCATGCACTCTCTCAGGCGTCTCCAAAACTTTATTCCTACAGGCACAAAAATCACGCTTGTTCAATCCCTTTTACTCCCCATTCTCGACTATGCCGTGAGATAAGATGTGTGTTATCTCGGCTTAAAGACAGACTCTTAAACATTTGCACTCGCTACATCTTTGGTCTGCGCAAGTACAACCATATTTCCAAATATCGGACGCGTTTACAATGGCTCAATATTCGAAGTCGCAGAAATAGCCACGTCTTATCTCTTCTCTTCCGTATACTGAGCGACCCTGCTGCTCCGATATACCTAAGTTAACATAATTGTATATATGTACATAATTATGTATATGTAAGGATGTATATTGTTTGTACAATTTGTCTGTTACTTGTGTATTTATATTTCATACGATCCACACTTTAGTACTGCATTGCCCGCCCCTACGTTTTTTCACATCCCAAAGGATAGTTCGTAAAGAATGCCGCAAAGCATTAAACTCGCTTTTTGTGACCCTTTTAAATAATGGTGTACAATAAAGTATATTTTCATTTTTAGTTTCTTTAGACATATATAGGTATTATTTACAAGTGTTCAAGATCGACGCTCAGGGAGCGGTGGACTGTAGTGTTTCTTGCAATCTGGATCGGCGAAGACACCCAAGTCACTCGGTCAGCGACTCGCGGAGAGGAAATAGCGACGCGAAATAAAACACTCGTGCTCTATCAACTATAACGGGACGGCCCGCCACCGGGGCAACTCGGACTTGAACGACAGGGGGCTCAGTGAGCACAACGCGACGCGGAGAGAGAGGGACGGCGGTAGCGCAGTCGAGCTCGCTCTTGATGTCAACCGCTTCGGCGGGAAAGCTCTGGTGCTCGCTGCGCTTGTTGCTTGAGGTCCGCTCTCTCCCGCTGCTGGTAGTGTACTGGCGCGGGCGGCGGCTTAACGGCCCCCTTTTATAACCTGCCTGGGGACGCCGCGAGCAACAGAATGTTGCACCCACGCGCCGGGCAACAGAATGGTGCACCGCGGCGGCGGGGCGGCGGACCGTCGTACTATTGCGCTCGGCTCGGTTGTGACTCATATCTGTCGCTCTCGCCTCGAGTTACTCCAGTAAAAGGCCGTCCAATAATATTATTTATTCAAATAACTTATGTCTAACCTATTCCATATTTCATCTATCTTATTTACTATAATCTATCGCTACGCCTGTCTCGTATCTATTTCCTAACCTAATAGCTAATTTACGCACTAACTTAGTCTACGGTTTTTAAATACGTTTATTTCTTATATTTATCTTATAATTAGCTTATATCTAAACTTACAAAACATATATATTTACACCTACTCTAAAAATGGAACTATGCTACACGCCGGCCGCTTCCCAGCTACTCTAGCTAGACCGGACAGGACTGCAGGGCTTGTCGTCGTCCGTAACATTCTCCCGCCGTCGCAGCTCTGCTCGATCCGCTTCGGTGGGAAGGACGACGATCTTCTTCACGGGCCTCCTGAAGAGGCGCCCCGCAGTCAGCACGTCGACGAAGCGCGTCACTCCGTCCGGTCCAGGGTGCACGGCTGCCACTCGTCCTCGCGGCCAGGTGTTGCGAGGGAAGTTGCCCGTAGTGGTGACGCAGTCCCTCCGCCGCCCTCCGGGGTCTGCCGCGCCTTCGCGGCTCCCGCCGGTGCTGTAGCCAGGGCAGGAACGGTCGTCTGCCCGGCGGAGGAGGCGGCGTGCTGCGACGCGGCCGCGGCGGCGGCGGCATACTGCTATGCAGCGGCGGCAGCGTCGTACGGCCAGGCAGCGGTGGCGGCGGTGTACGGCGGCGCTACATCGACAGCGCGTTCGCGCTCGGTCGGCTGAGTGGGCTGTAGCGATAGCTCCCGCCGGTGCCGTTCGTCGACTTCGACTCGTAGTGGTGCGGCGTGCGGGCGGCCACGCGATAGCTGCGGGCGGGCAGCGCGGCGTTCGTGTCCGCGGCGGCGGATGGCGCGGCGTGCGGCCCCGCGGTAGCGGCGGCGGCAGCAGCCTGTGGCGCGGACGCCCACGCAGCGGCGGCGGGCGGTAGCACGGCATGTGGCCCCGCGGTATCGGCGGCGGCAGCAGCCTGTGGCGCGGACGGCCACGCAGCGATGGCGGGCGGTAGCGCGGCGTGCGGCCCCGCAGTATCGGCGGAGGCCGCAGACTGTGGGGCGGTGTACTGCCACTCAGCGGCGGTGGGGGTGGCGCGGCGTGCGGCCGCGCGATATCAGCGGCGGCCGCAGCCTGTGGCGCTGTGTACTGCCACGCAGCGGCGGCGGGCGGCGGCGCGGCGTGCGGCGGCCCCGCTGTATCGGCGGCGACGGCAGCCTGTGGCGCGGAGCACGGCCACGCAGCGACGGCGGGCGGCGGCCACGCCGCGCCGGCGAGTTGCAGCGGCGCGGGGGAGGTGGCGTGCGGCCCCGCCGCGCCGGCAGGTTGCAGCGGCGCGGAGGTAGAGGCGTGCGGCCCCGCCGCGCCGGCGGATTGCAGCGGCGCGGAGGCGGAGTTGTGCGGCCACACCGCGCCGGCAGGTTGCAGCGGCGCGGAGGTGGAGGCGTGTGACCACGCCGCGCCGGCAAGTTGCAGCGGCGCGGAGGTGGAGGCGTGCGGCCACGCCGCGCCGGCAGGTTGCAGCGGCGCGGAGGTGGAGGCGTGCGGTCCTGCCGCACCGGCGGATTGCAGCGGTGCGGAGGCGGAGTCGTGCGGCCACGCCGCGCCGGCAGGTTGCAGCGGCGCGGAGGTGGAGTCGTGCGGCCACGCCGCGCCGGCAGGTTGCAGCGGCGCGGAGGTGGAGTCGTGCGGCCACGCCGCGCCGGCAGGTTGCAGCGGCGCGGAGGTGGAGGCGTGCGGCCACGCCGCGCCGGCAGGTTGCAGCGGCGCGGTGGCGGAAGCGTGCGGCCCAGCCGCGCCGGCAGGTTGCAGCGGCGCGGAGGCGGAGTAGTGCGGCCCCGCCGCGCCGGCAGGTTGCAGCGGCGCGGAGGCGGAGTAGTGCGGCCCCGCCGCGCCGGCAGGTTGCAGCGGCGCGGAGGTGGAGTCTTGCGGCCACGCCGCGCCGGCAGGTTGCAGCGGCGCGGAGATGGCGGCGTGCGGCCACGCCGCGCCGGCAGGTTGCAGTGACGCGGTGGTGGATGCGTGCGGCCCCGCCGCGCCGGCAGGTTGCAGCGGCGCGGAGGCGGAGTAGTGCGGCCCAGCCGCGCCGGCAGGTTGCAGCGGCGCGGAGGCGGAGTAGTGCGGCCCCGCCGCGCCGGCAGGTTGCGGCGGCGCGGAGGCGGAGTGGTGCGGGCCGGCCGCGCCGGCAGGTTGCAGCGGCGCGGAGGCGGAGGCGTGCGGCCACGCCGCGCCGGCAGGTTGCGGCGGCGCGGTGACGGCGGCGTTTGGCCACACTGCACCGGCAGGTTGCAGCGGCGCAGTGGTGGAGTCGTGCGGGCCGGCCGCGCCGGCAGGTTGCAGCGGCGCGGTGGCGGATACGTGCGGCCCAACCGCGCCGGCGAGTTGCAGCGGCGCGGAGGCGGAGGCCTGCGGCCCCTCCGCGCCGGCAGGTTGCAGCGGCGCGGAGGCGGAGTCGTGTGGCCACGCCGCGCCGGCAGGTTGCAGCGGCGCGGTGGCCGATGCGTGCGGCCCAGCTGCGCCGGCGAGTTGCATCGGCGCGGAGGCGGAGTGGTGCGGCCACGCCGCGCCGGCAGGTTGCGGCGGCGCGGTGACGGCGGCGTTTGGCCACACTGCACCGGCAGGTTGCAGCGGCGCAGTGGTGGAGTCGTGCGGGCCGGCCGCGCCGGCAGGTTGCAGCGGCGCGGAGGCGGAGTGGTGCGGCCACGCCGCGCCGGCAGGTTGCGGCGGCGCGGTGACGGCGGCGTTTGGCCACACTGCACCGGCAGGTTGCAGCGGCGCAGTGGTGGAGTCGTGCGGGCCGGCCGCGCCGGCAGGTTGCAGCGGCGCGGAGGCGGGGTGGTGCGGCCACGCCGCGCCGGCAGGTTGCGGCGGCGCGGTGACGGCGGCGTTTGGCCACACTGCACCGGCAGGTTGCAGCGGCGCAGTGGTGGAGTCGTGCGGGCCGGCCGCGCCGGCAGGTTGCAGCGGCGCGGAGGCGGAGTGGTGCGGCCACGCCGCGCCGGCAGGTTGCGGCGGCGCGGTGACGGCGGCGTTTGGCCACACTGCACCGGCAGGTTGCAGCGGCGCAGTGGTGGATGCGTGCGGCCCGGCCGCGCCGGCAGGTTGCAGCGGCGCGGAGGCGGAGTGGTGCGGCCACGCCGCGCCGGCAGGTTGCGGCGGCGCGGTGACGGCGGCGTTTGGCCACACTGCACCGGCAGGTTGCAGCGGCGCAGTGGTGGATGCGTGCGGCCCGGCCGCGCCGGCAGGTTGCAGCGGCGCGGAGGCGGAGTGGTGCGGCCACGCCGCGCCGGCAGGTTGCGGCGGCGCGGTGACGGCGGCGTTTGGCCACACTGCACCGGCAGGTTGCAGCGGCGCAGTGGTGGATGCGTGCGGCCCGGCCGCGCCGGCAGGTTGCAGCGGCGCGGAGGCGGAGTGGTGCGGCCACGCCGCGCCAGCAGGTTGCGGCGGCGCGGTGACGGCGGCGTTTGGCCACACTGCACCGGCAGGTTGCAGCGGCGCAGTGGCGGAGGCGTGCGGCGGAGCGGCGGTAGGGTCGTGCGGTTCGTCTTGATTCCGAATCCAGCTCTCCAGTCGGCCCCTCTGCAGCTCTTCGTCGCCTTCCTCGTCACTTGCCGATCGCTCCGACTCTATGCGCTCGAGCTGTTCGGCCCGCAGGCGCTCGAGCTTCGCCTTCACTGACCTTGTGCGCGCTCTCGCCTCCTCTAGTTCCAATTGTGCGAGCTCTTCTTGAAGCGCGAGCTTCGCTAACGTGCACTTTGATTTTGCCGACCGGGCGGAGCCTGCTCGACGTCCGGTGGAAGCACGAGAGCGCGACGTGGCGACCGAGTCAGCGCACAGCGCGGTACGTACGCTCCGAGCGCTGACGTAATCGCCACGCGGGGCGGCGGCGGGCGCGGCACGTTTCGCTTTCACTGTTTGCGCGGGCGCGGCGACGCCTTCGCTGCGCGTGACGCCGGCGGTCGCGGTACGCGGAACTTGCACTGTCGCGGCGGGCGCGCCGACGTCCTGCGTGACGTCAGCCTTCGGCGCGATGCCGGACGCGAGCACTGACACACCGACGCTATCACGGCGCGTGACGTTGACAATCGCGGTACGCGGCACTACACTTTGTACTCGCACTTGCGCTCCGATGTCGTCGCGACGCGTGACGTCGGCCAGCGCGGTAGGCGGCACTGTACGGTGTGCTCGCACTTGCGCTCCGATGTCGTCGCGGCGCGTGACGTCGGCCAGCGCGGTAGGCGGCACTGTACGGTGTGCTCGCACTTGCGCTCCGGTGTCGTCGCGGCGCATGACGTCGGCCAGCGCGGTAGGCGGCACTGCACTGTGTACACGCACTTGCGCTCCGATGTCGTCGCGGCGCGTGACGTCGGCCAGCGCAGTAGGCGGCACTGCACTTTGCACTCGCACTTGCGCGTCTGTCGTAGCTAGCTCGTCTTCCGTTGTCGTTGTCCTTGGCTCGGTGTCCGATGTGTCGGGCGGCGATGTCGCGAGCTCCGATGACGCGGACATCGTGCCGTCTGTCGGTGGCACACGCGGCGCGTCACGCGACGACTCTCCTCTCCGCAGCCTCGCGTTGGTCGACCGAGTAATGGGCATCTTCTGATCCGGCGTCGACAGGGCCAATGTTCAAGATCGACGCTCAGGGAGCGGTGGACTGTAGTGTTTCTTGCAATCTGGATCGGCGAAGACACCCAAGTCACTCGGTCAGCGACTCGCGGAGAGGAAATAGCGACGCGAAATAAAACACTCGTGCTCTATCAACTATAACGGGACGGCCCGCCACCGGGGCAACTCGGACTTGAACGACAGGGGGCTCAGTGAGCACAACGCGACGCGGAGAGAGAGGGACGGCGGTAGCGCAGTCGAGCTCGCTCTTGATGTCAACCGCTTCGGCGGGAAAGCTCTGGTGCTCGCTGCGCTTGTTGCTTGAGGTCCGCTCTCTCCCGCTGCTGGTAGTGTACTGGCGCGGGCGGCGGCTTAACGGCCCCCTTTTATAACCTGCCTGGGGACGCCGCGAGCAACAGAATGTTGCACCCACGCGCCGGGCAACAGAATGGTGCACCGCGGCGGCGGGGCGGCGGACCGTCGTACTATTGCGCTCGGCTCGGTTGTGACTCATATCTGTCGCTCTCGCCTCGAGTTACTCCAGTAAAAGGCCGTCCAATAATATTATTTATTCAAATAACTTATGTCTAACCTATTCCATATTTCATCTATCTTATTTACTATAATCTATCGCTACGCCTGTCTCGTATCTATTTCCTAACCTAATAGCTAATTTACGCACTAACTTAGTCTACGGTTTTTAAATACGTTTATTTCTTATATTTATCTTATAATTAGCTTATATCTAAACTTACAAAACATATATATTTACACCTACTCTAAAAATGGAACTATGCTACACGCCGGCCGCTTCCCAGCTACTCTAGCTAGACCGGACAGGACTGCAGGGCTTGTCGTCGTCCGTAACAACAAGCCAGAGTTTCTTGTATTGATTTCTTTGAGTTTCTACTACAACTTCACTGTGATCTTTCATAGATCTATTGTAACATTTCTAATGATTAACTGATCGGCCGTCCTCTATTTTCTTATGGAAGTGTAATGTTCTATAGTAGGATGGATGGTTATTTCCAGCGATGCGACAAGCGATGAATGCAAACAGAACTGACCCCAACCCACCGGAGCAGGAGGATGAAGAAGCAGAAGATGAAGAAGAAGACGTGAGAACCCCACCGCAGCATATTTTACAAGGTGCAACCAATATTACGAGTAAAAAAATGTATGGGGCCTGGTCCCACCAATATTGTCCATTCACCATCCAATAACGCCGAGCTCTGTGGAAGCTCTGCGAGAAGATCTTTTAATGCTATTTAATGATTCATATGGCAGCTCTCAGCTTTTAGATAAATAAAAAAAAAGTGACAATAAAGAGCTTGGACTATTGGTAGGTACTCAATAGGTGGGTTGGCCCGGGCCCAAAACGTTGCACCTTACATATATACATAACTTACATTAAATATACATTTTCCTAAATATACATAATATTTGCTTTGTTTTCTAAAAAATATAGTACAATATTCAAGGTTCAAATCCTTCAGTGCCACCAATAAAGTCCTGGCCAAACAGGACGAACGGAAAGTGAAGGCCGTTTGTAATATATCAAGTTGTTTTACTCCACACCAAACAGAGTGATGTGATGCATACAAGTCAAGGTGTGCTTCATACAATATCATGTATTTCCAACTGTACCTCTTCCGTTCGCTCTCTGGTTGACCAGGCCTTTAATCCTTTAACAAAAAATTAATTAGCCTACAAAATATTTTGATAACATATTTATCCATTTGTTCTGGCTAAGAGTTCATATTCTTTCAATGATCGTACGGACCTAATCTCTACTAAAATAATGTCTAGACGTATACATTCCCCTGCGACGTATCGACGCGGACATCGCCAACTCTGTGAACGCCCGTGTTCGGTCGCTCCCGGAGCCCTTGTCGGAGGACGCAGCGGTTGATGCTGATGACAGCATTGAATCCAACGACCTGGGGCTTGATGGTTAGTCACTACAGTTCAATAAATACACACTAAAGTTAATATGATTAAAATGAAATGCACATGATGAGCAACAAAAAAAACCTTCCTTTTGACATCGCTGTAGTCGGGTAAAAATGGGAGCCCTAAGTCATATAAAAGCAGCATATTCGTAGCACATGTTTCATAAATCGGCATTTATTTCAAGGCTGTGGAACGATGTAACAAAGGGAAAGAAGTAAGTTTTGAACTAAAGAAAAAAATTTTTTTTGTCTGCCAATGTTTCCCCTTCATGGAATCAGCCTTTTTCTATAAGCATTTGTTATGTCAGTTAGATGACGTATAAGGACATACTTCCATTCTTGGCATAATCAGAAATGTGCTTTTTTAGGGTTCCGTATCTAAATGGCAAAAATGGAACCCTTATAATTTCGTCCGTCCATCTGTCACAACCATTTTTGCTCGGATCCTATTGGCACTGTATAAATGAAATTTGGAAGATAGGTGTGTTCTATTGAACCGCTATAAAAGGTGTGGTAAAATTAAGAAAAAAAAAATTTGGGCACACCATGCATGTAACTGAGGGTTGAAAAAATAATTTCAGTGCACATAAGCGTGTTGTTGTTTGTTGTTGGTTTGGGGTTGGCTCTAGGCCTGCAAACTAATCGCGCTTGGTTGGGGACCTTCGTGCAAAACCCCGCAGTCTCCAGCTACCCCAGCCAGCCTATGAAAGCCACAAGTCGACCGGGGTGTCTGCAGGCCGCTTATCCCTTAGTCGCCTTTTACGACATGCACGGGGAGAGATGCAGTGGGACTATTCTTATTAAGTACCGACCCCACACAGTACTAAGCGTGTGGGGGTATCGTTAGATAGGTCTTAAAAAAACGTCCAAATGCGAGTCATACTCTGAGCGAGTTTGACTGACCGAGGGTTCCGTATCGCCATGTCATGGTTAGCGCCACTCATGCCATCTATGGCGTGTTATGAAATGCTTCATATTAGTTAAAATTCATGATTAGGTAAAATGCTTCATGTTCTATTCGGTCGATGACATTTATTCACACATTTCTTTTTATATAAATTTTACATTTTTACAAAATTAAAACCTAAAATTTATATAAAAACAAATGGAGCCATGATGAACCACCGGCGGCGGGGCAGGCCCAGGCTACCGATGGTCGGATGATTGTTGTTATATCGGCCATAATAACACATATTCTGTGAAAATTTCAACGGCTACCTATTACGGTTCAAGATATACAGCCCTCGGACAGACAGACAGACGGACGGACGGACAAACAGACAGACGGCGTAGGCTTAGTAATAGGGTTGCATCGCACTTGGCCGATTTTTTTTTATTTGTGTAAATTTAATAGAGGATGCCGAGGAGGGGTCCGAGGATGACATGGAGGAAGATGAGGGGCAGGGGGAGGAGGTGGAGTCTGAAGGAGAGGTGGACTACAACGCCATGTGAGTTGCTCCTTTACTATGCATAGTGCATAGTTCAATAGTTATCTATTCACTGACTTACTTTTGCTATTCAATTGCTGATATTTTCATCAGTTTTCGAGTTAAATTGTATATGTTGGTTAACGGTAACTACATACACTGCGTTAAACCTTATATCATTGCAATCAATGCATGTATGCGAGGAAATATATGCAGAACGCTATTCTTTATTCTAATAATCACCAGCATGATACTAGACGTAAAAATACGAAGCACAGGTTGTCTAAAATGTCGAAAAGTGTTGGTTTGTTTGTGTTTGTATTAGATTATATAATCAAATACCGGAAGAGGTCAATACTTTATAATAATATGTTGTTTAAGAAACACATACTACGGTGAGAAAGTGGCCTTAGCTGATAAAATTTTGTCATGAGGTTCTGACTGCATAATTAGTTAACACTTGACTAGGTAAGATTTGCACCTCAATTTCATTAACTCATCGACAACTTGATACTTCAAGATCTTAATATTGAATTTTTTTGACAATTATGCTACACTAGCTTTTGCCCGCGGCTTCGCTCGCCGCCCCGCGCCGCCCCGCACCTTTCCGCACCGCTCCACGCCGTCCCGCGCCGCACCGCGCCTTTCCGTACCGGCCATATTTGTTTTCTGAAAATTTTAAAAAAGAACAGAATTCGAAATTGAAGTGTTTATGTGACGTTGTTAGGCTTTTGTTTTTCTTGGGAGAACCGATGATGGTGGGCTTTTTCCGACTTACTTGACATTTATCGTTATATTTTGACAAATTTACACAATATCTTTATAAATTATAGCCTATGTGCTATTCTGATGTATAAGCTATAGTACTGTAAAGTCTCATCAAAATCCTTTCAGTAGTTTTTACGTGAAAGAGGAACAAAGATCCATACATCCTCACAAACTTTCGGGTTTATAATATTATTAGGATGTAACTAGGTACTTGCTTAGTACGAAGTAAAGTCCACATTATTTTCTTATAATTTAATGTAATGTTGTACAGGAGAGCTATGGACCCCCTGCCAGAAGAAGCGGAGGATGAGAACTGGAGTCCACAGGTCATGCTCAGCAGACGGCTTCCCACCGAGAGGTCAGCATCGATCGTTCAACCGAGCCACAGGTGTCGCTATAACTGTTTCATCCTTAGAGAAACTATTTCTAAACCTGTCATTTAAAATAAAATTACATGGAATAAAAAACCTACAAAATATGGCAAAATTTCTGTACATTTTTTTTAAACCAGCATGTGTAGCTGCACCGAGAGACCAAGAGACCAGAGACCTGATGGACAAGTATGTATGTATGTATATTTATTTGTATATAATATTCTATATATTTAGTAATTTATATGTATTAAACATGTATGGCTTATATTTTACTAGCATGTACTTATTTATATGTATGTATTAATAAGTATTCTTATTATTATTTTTATCTTCAATTGTCACGCAACTCTTTTGCTACTATTATACCTACTTACATTCCACTATATTATCGAATCTCAAACATCCAAAGGTTGACTGTAAGAAATCTCTGTAAGGGATAAGTCCGCCTTTGCACCTTATGTAAATTTTCCAATGTCTTTGTTACTGTTTAATGTTTACTGGAGCAATAAAGAATTTTCTATCTATCTATCTATCTAACCAATGGTGCAGTCGAGAGAGCCAAATTAACCTCTCCTCGCGAAACCACGCTCGGTGAAATGCACTGCCAGCAGATTTGCAAACTGTTGCTAGGCTGTCTAGCCTATTGAGATTAAGTTTGAACATGCCCAGGGTAAAGGATTCAGGAAACACACTCGCCCGAAGACAATTCCACACCCTAGCGGTGCGACAAAGGAACGATTTTGACAAATGATTTGTTTTAAAAAACCCAATATTAAAAAGATAAAAAAAAAGCTTCTCTGTGATAGCGGTTTGACTTTTTAACAGACATCATGTTACTATCAAGGATAATTGACCGGTGCGAAGTTACCCATGTGTAATATGTATAATAAATTTTCAATAACAAGGTTGATAATTTTATGCTTGTTGTTGCACTAAATATTTGTTGGAAACATTTAACACTTTGACAGCGGATCACGGCGCTGTGTCGTGGCGCTCAGTCTTCCCCCGTGTGCAAATCACGACCCCAGCTTGTTGGAATTCCTTGAATTTATTCTAAAAGCACGACGCACTGTTGTGATCGGCGTTTGTTCGATTGTATATCTACATTCTTTAGCTACACACACACAGAGGCGATTCATTTACGTAAGGTGTGAGACTGGGCCTCACTCACTCGGGTCTGCAAGGTTTGCGCGGATACTTTAAAAAAGCAGACATTTTACTGTCCAGAATGTTATATTCCACTCTGCCACTATCCCTGCTTTGAGAAATATCATACGCAGAAGGATTACATGCCATGTAATCCTGTATCCTGCTAAAATTTAATTAATATCAGTAATGGATAATGCACCAGGTACTTCCGGCCAGTTTGCATTGGTAAGTTTTGAGTGCTGTGGTACAGATTTTTATTCTTTAGGTTTCCGTGTCCCGTACGGAAGCCTATTACTAAGCCTACGGCGTCTGTCTGTCTGTCCGTCCGTCCGTCTGTCCGAGGGCTGTATCTCTTGAACCGTAATAGGTAGCCCATTGAAAATTTCACAGAATATGTGTTATTATGACGGATATAACAACAAATAATAAAAAATCGAAAAAGTAAAAAATTAAGGGGGGTTCCCATACAAGAAACGTGTTTCTTTTCAATGTTTTTCTTGTGATGCGGAAACCTCGGTGCGCGAGTCCGACTGGCACTTGGCCGGTTTTTATTTATTCAATTTCATATTATTATCTTGACTCTGGCCTCCGGCTTCCCTCAGTAAAATGTTCACGCCACGCCACTGTTACATGGTTTAGAACCGGAAAAATCTTTCACGATAAGAGTTTTTTTTTTTCAAAAGGGTATTTTTATTTTTATTTTTTAAAATAAATAACATAAAAATGTGTTTTATTTTTTATTATAAAAAAACATTAGTTATTCTAGCATATACAAAAAGAACTAAATGCATTACTATTTTAGTTCTTTTTCTATAAAATTTATAATAATGCCGAAAAAGGCCGGCGTACAGGGGAATGCGCATTATAGAATGCTCGGCGGTCAAAGTGTTAATATGAGGAGTTAATAAAAATTTATGTAATGTGTGTTGCTTATACGGAATAATTATATTATGATTGCAGAAGCTATGTGGAGAATCCCCTGGAAGGCCCCAGCTGGCTCCTGGACGGGAGATATAGAGACACGGGCGGGCCGGCACCGCCTGCAGCTGTAAGTCTTGTTTGCCTGCCAACTAAATCTTATACAGCTCAGCTGCTTGTATTCTCAATGCAGGGTTGCTCTCTGTATTGAGAATACACATAGAAGAAGGAAGAAGGCTAGACGGCCTCGCAACAGTCTGCTGGCATGGCGCCTCACTGAGCGTGGTTTGGGAAGCCAGGAGTGGTGATTTAGGCTCTGTCGACTAAACCATTAGTGCGTCGGCACAGCCACTCATGTTGGGTTACTTATTGTATTGTATTGTATTGTTTATTGATCATTCATATGCCAGTTAGACTGCTCTCGAACTTGTCACAATTTGTTCTATCCGGTTCGATTACACCCACGAAGAAGAACCGACAAGAAACTTCGCAGGGTAGATAAAAAACAAGCAAATTTTTTTGTATGCAGGCAACTTCTCCGCTTAGTAATATTCTCAACGGTGGTGCACTAGAGCCAGACTCAACGACCGATGCAAATCGCACTATACCAGGGGTGGCCGCCCCCACCTCCGCCCCCGCAGCAACCGCCACCACCCCCACCGCCACTACGTCGCGTAGTGCACCCTTTCCACAGGTACAATATGAGTATTATTCCAAACAGTCTGAAATCCATTGAAAAGTTATGAAAGATTGCAGGCGAATTTTCTTCCCTGTTTTGGGATTTTTAGATTCACGCAGCTTCATTTAAAGTTTTTTTTTCTTTTGTTCTCTTGCTTCACTCTCACGATTCTGCTTCACATGAGTAATTTTTTTTCCAGTGACTCACCGATCTAGGAATAGACCTTGATCTTTTTAGGGCCCCGTCGCAAAATGCGAAGAAAGGGACCCTTATAGGATTGCTCTGGTGTCTGTCTGTCTGTCTGTTTGTCTACCGGTTGCACGCAGATAGCTTCGGGCCTACTGAACGGACCTCACCGGACATCACGTGCTTAAGACATATGGTAGTAGGGTTTAACTTCACATCACTGTTATGATGGCATGCAGACATAATTTAGTTATTTAAAGACATCTTGATACTTAGGAATAATTGAAAAAAGGGCATATTTTCATATAAATTTCGAAAAAAAAAAACTAGCCTATCCGATTCAGTATCTGAAACTGTACTTCCTGCCTTCGGGTGTTCGACAGGTTTTTTGTTCACCGTGTATAATATTATTAATAAAATTACAGTTAATGCAAATATTTCGACATAAATGTCGTCTTCAGTGAAAATTATTATAATACTTTTAGCTCCTAAGAGAGGATTTGGGTTTTTAAAGGAAATTTACAAGGACCTGATATCGATTTATCACAACTTTCAATAATGAAAATTCACAAAAGAACATAAAATCTATTAGTTACAAACTTCAATTTATACAGCGAAAAGAGAATTAAAGAACAACAAGAAATTATAAGAATATTTCAAGAAATTATTATAAGCAGTAGCAAAACACATCCGCACGCCTCGAAACCTCAGAGCAAGAAGAACGCGGCGCTTGAGTAGTTCCTTAAAGAGCCGTCCGGTCGGTTGCGTCGCTGCCATTGCCGGACACCGCCTCCGCTTACAATACAATATAAAGAAGTGAAATGTTAATCTTCTACAATAACAAAACTACTCATAGATGAAACATCTTTTAGCGTCTCTTAGGCTAACGTCTCAAAACTGGTTGCAGGTATTACCAGAGAGCCCGGCAGCGCGGGAGTTCACTCCGACGCGCCGCGCGCGCCGCAAGCGCTCTCAACTCTCTTCTCCTTGTGTCTCCCTCGAACTGCTCGACGAGGTTTGGTCGAGGCCCGTCCCACCCACTAGAAGGTATTTTTATTATTATTATTTATTTTGTATACACTATAGCTATAAGTTGATGCGTGTACTTTGTGAGTTCAGAAGATATTTGTAACTTTTATATTAATTTTTATTGTTTGTCAAATTGCTTTTTAAAAGTGTTCACTTATCATTTCTTTCTTCGGGCAGTTATGAGAAGTCAACTTTTTGGTATGAGAAGATAGTAGATACTTGTGACATACAGACTCACTGACCTAGCTAGATGAATGGGAGTGACACAGCAAAACAGAAACATAATTATTGTCATTGGACTTCTTTTGTTTTATTATGCTTTATCTGTGTGATATGCACTCAGGACAAAACCAAATAAATTTTCCAAAATTCCAGAAATAGCGTGCGCCATAGCCTCAAGGACCCGACGAAGGTCCTGGTGATGGTCGCGAAGATGAGGATGGAGGAGTTTCCGGCGCGCAACGGGCGCGGCGACGACGTCACGCCTCAGAAGAGAATACGTATACCGCTGGAGGCGCCCAGCCCCAACGGCTCTACGCAGGACGCCGGCCTCATTGTCATGATGTCAGTTTACTTTCTTATATTCCTCTTGCCGATTAAGTTAAATTGCTTAAGCGACTTTTCTTATTGGTTCTTATGTGCAGGGACAGTGCGGAAGAGGACTCTTTGCACCTGAGGTCAGGAAGACATGGGTTAGTGCAGGAGACGTCAGAATGGGAGAGATCAGCGCAAGGAATGTTGGTTGATGAGAGGTCGGATCGGCAGCAGTCAGTGCAGGGGAGGTCGGAACCGCAGGAGTCAGTTCAAGGGAGGTCAGAACGGCAAGGATCAGTGAAGTTAGAAAGGCAAGAATTGGTGCAGGAAATGTCAGAACGGCAGGGATCAACGCAGGGCACATCAGAACGGCAGGGATCAGTGCAGGGGAGGTCAGAACGGGAGGGGTCGATTCAAGGAAAGGCAGAACGGCGGGGATCAGTGAAATTAGAAAGGCAAGAGTCGATGCAGGAAAGGTCTGAACGACAGGGATCAGCGCAGGGTATATCAGAACGACAGGGATCAGTGCAGGGGAGGTCAGAACGGCAGGGGTCGATTCAAGGAAGGGCAGAACGGCGGGGATCAGTGAAATTAGAAAGGCAAGAGTCGATGCAGGAAAGGTCTGAACGACAGGGATCAGCGCAGGGAATATCAGAACGACAGGGATCAGTGCAGGGAATATCAGAACGACAGGGATCAGCACAGGGAATATCAGAACGACAGGGATCAGTGCAGGCGTCACTGTATGAGAGGTCAGAGCGTGCAGCATTAGTGACCATCAGGTCGAGGCGTCGGAGGTCCGTGAGGGAGAGGTTTGAGCGAGAAAGGTTAGCGAGAGAAGAGTCTGTACATGAGAGATCTGAGCAAGAAACCTCACAGAGATTTGGGAGAGAGAGATCAGCGCGGGAAGGGTCGGTGGACGAGGAGCTTCCAGCCAGCAGTCGGGGCAGCTCTGAGGAGAGTGAGGATGAGACGATGGGAACGCGGGCCAAGCGATCACGACGAGGACCGACCTCGTACAAGGAAAAACCACTCAATAGGTAAGCACTTTTTTAATGTCTGTTATTTATAGGGAAATGCACCAGTGAAGATAAAGATTCTGTGAGAGTAAGTGTAACTGCATAGATAGGAAATAAAGTAATGTGACAAAACTGTCGCCCGATTATATGCATGGACCATATTTTACACAACCATTTCGAGTAAAGTATTTTTGTAGTTATGCAGCTTATAAATAGTAAATTCACATTAGATACAGAAAATCAGGACATAACAACAGCTTTAATCGGTTCACTTCGAAACACTTTTTTTTTATGGAAAGTCACGGTTGGCTTCATCACCTACAACATCCGTGATGTCAGCCCATAACACCGGGTGAACTAGGTGCCATGTCAGTGCTTCTCTTCGGTCGTACCAGCTACACTGAACTGATTGGAGCATTATTATAACCTGTGGGAGCCTACAGGTTATACATAATAACAAAATATCACAATCTAAAGCATGCTACTATGAGACTATTGCCATCGAATCAGGAATGTTAATATACAGCCTAATTACTATTTCGTCTATCTACACAGGGGTGTATACTGTGTGGATACTCGTACTGTAGATCGAGGGTCAAGATATAGCTAGGCGACATAGTGACGCTAGGTCAGCGGTTCCCAAAAGGTGTTCCGCGTAACCCTGGGGTTTTCCGCGGAAGGGTCACAGGGGTTCCGTCGGTTACAGCCGGAAAAAGCACAAAACGCTCTCCCTAATCAAAAACGTCTAATTAATATGTTTTTTATTTCAAACTATAGTCTTGCTATTGAAATCAAACATGATAATCCGCCAACAATTTAGTTTTAAAAAATTTGGTACAGGTCACATAAATCAAATTTTTATGTTCACAATAGCTAATTAACATTTTTAATTGACTTGGTGTTCCGCCAACAGAAGGACGATCATTTAGGATTCCGTAGACGAAAATAATTGGGAACCGCTGCGCTAGGTACTAAATGTCGTACTTTCGATAAACTATGTCTTATCCGAAGAATATATGAGGATATAATCTCCTTAGGCCGGATCTTAGACCACAAATAACTTGACAAATGTTCATTCACATAAACATTTTACTTTCAGAAAACTGAGAAGATAAGACTGAGGTTCAGCCGGAGACAAAGTCGACATATGTTACTGTGGACACGTCCCACCAGAGTTATATTATTTATTATACATATCTTTTTAATTAAAGATATTCTTTGTGCTGATTGTATTGTGTAAAACAATTACTAATAAGTCTTTGTCTGTTAGTTCTCCGTTCTATAAATCTAAGCCCGTCCACGAGTAACTTTAGTCTCCACCGACTATATTTTCACAATTATAAACCATATGACCACCATATGCAATGCAGAGCGAGAGCCTGTATGGAAGTAAATCATAATTGTAGCGAGAGCACTATTAGCCGGAGACAAAAGTTGCGCGCCGGGCCTAACACTATTCGCACAACTTGCTTGCTTGCAACTCGCACAAATGCTTATTTATTATTTAGTGTTTGCCTGCGGCTGTGTGTGCTTTTGTGTAGTTTGATCTGAAAAATATAGCCTTATTCCTTACAGCGCCACCTCAACACTGTGCGGCCCGAGAGGTGGCCTGGTGAAGGATTCAAGAGTAACATAAGGACAGACACCACACTTTGTCTTTTTATAATAACACGGATTACAAAAATAAGACAGTATTATTTTCTTTGTCTTAAAAATTTTTAAGCAACATAATGAAAATGGGACAGTTATTTTGGTGCACTGTACTAAAAAAAGATAATGTGTGCGAAATAGCATTTTTTATTTTAGATTGCAGGCGAAGCATTCATTATCGCCATGGATTTGTAATAAATCCATATGATTGAAATAAATAAAACTGCTTTTGCCTACAATATTTTAAGACTGCAATTTTTTAGTTATTATTTTATTGAGATTATGTAGTGAATAATTTCACAAATGTTTTCTTAGTCATTTTAAGGTGGGACCGCACTGGCGGCCGGCACTGTACTGTAGCAGAGCAGTGCGGGGCAAACAAATTCAACAAATTAGTTCCGCGCAGTGCCGTGCCGCTCCGCTGCCGCTAGTGCGGTCTCACATTTAAGCAAATGTTATCACTACGTATTATTTTGTAGCTAGTCTAATTTACAACTACGAAATAAAAATTACACTTGAACACATATTTCATTCAGCTCAACATTACTGTACCTCAACTGATCACTCTTAATTACGATACAAAAGGACAATGCATTTTTTACCATGGGCTTGAAAACCGTTTTACTCACTTTGCTAGCGGGAAAACACCTGCCAATAGGGCATATTATTGAAAATTCGTATCTTTAAGTTTTTCTACATTTTATATTTCCCAGGAGTGTGGTGAGCGGATATTTTTTTCTCTCTCCGTGTTCCATCTAGCAGCTTTCTTTGTAGCCTTTATCAGATTCGTTGCATGTACTTTTGTTTTTGGAAGCTGCTGTCCATCAACTAGGTACAGCTTCAACTTTAAATTGTGCAGCTGCTCGGCCGGTACATTTTGCCATTTTAGTCGCGACACATTTGTTCTGCCCACCGCCAGAGTATTTAGCTCCTGGAGACGGATCTTGTATTTTATTGACCGCTTCTGGATTTCCTTCTTTACAATTTACACTTCCAGGTGTTGGTGGATCTCCTCATTCCGGGAGAACCATGGGATTTGCTCATACATCGAGCGAGCTGATTGGTTGTCCCGAATTATATAGTCTTTGTCCTCGGCCTAGTTGGTGCGGTCGCGCTCACCGCTTCACAGCCGACCGCAGCCAAATTCAAGCCGAATGCTACACGAAGTATCAATTTGAAGACTTGATAAAATTGTAAAAAATACATTATTCCCGCTAGGTCATTTAAAAATATTCTCTTTCATAGTCTTGAACTACCTTTCTACTTTTACTTTTTTAGTGGTGTCGATCTCCTTTATGATAACTTGTTTATTTCCCATTTATCAACAAATGTTTAAATGGGAATGCCTTTTCTAACGCCTTTCACCACCATTTAGTTCCAAGCCGAAATGTATTTGATCATTGATTGCATATATGAAAACCTGCGAAGATCATACTCTGACAAAAACATCTATATCTTGTCATATAGCCAGGCATCCCTTAACCACTCACGCGTCGCACGCCGCGCGCGCGCATATTCCGTGAGTGTCGCGGTGTTCGCGACTGCAACCGCATAAGGACGGGGTTACGGGAAATACGATTCTTTTAGGAAAAATTATAAGAACACCTATAGCAAGTTTAGCATGGTTGTAATCGTTACAAATTTTCTTATTCAAAATCGTGGGTTGAATGCTGCACTTGGTGAGGTGATGTTTTATTACGTCAACTCAGCGTGTTGAGGCATTTTCTAAACAAGATCTCAATAATATGATCACTGCACTATCAAATATGCACTCTAAACTCAATTGCGCTTCTAAAAACACCAAATACGAAATATATCTTGCTTTCGGCGCTTGGAAAACATCGTTCGAACACGGGCACTCGCTCACCTCCATGACACTGAACTGACTGGCACGTGACCGCACAGGCGTGGTTAAACAATTTTTTTCAACGGAGTCGATGCTGTCATCAGTTGAACTATTGAATCAGATCGAGAAGAGCATATCTTCACCTTTTTTTAGAGGTAAAATAGAGCCTTATCCCCATATTAAAAGAGTGTATATTTGTATGGCAAAGGTCGACTGCAACGCCGGGATAGACGTATGTCCCAGCGACGCAGTTTTATCGCTGGGACATACGGGCGTCCCAGCGACGCGCGAGTGGTTAAGGCACTGGAATCAGTTGTGTTTCCAATCCCTATACCATCTCAGCGCCAACAACAAAGTAACGGTGCCTGAGTTGCAATGGCTTCACCGAACGTATCCGGGCCCATTGGCAGTAGAGGAGGGTGTTATTTGAGGTCGGGACTAGCGAGTAGTCACTTTGTAGTTCTCCAGCACGCATTACTTTTCGGCTCGCGGCAAGCTCTCTTCAGCTAGTCTGCTGTGATGGCTAAGACGCGGAGAACCACCAGTCCCGCTCTAAATTGTTTTTAATAAACTGTCTTCTCCGAAGAGCAGATGAGGGTATAATACGCGGGGCGGATCTTGGCGTGTCGCCGCCGCAGCGGTTCGTCGGTGTTCTCCCTCGCACCCGCACCGTACTTGTATAATTTATTCGCGTGGCGGGTCGCCCGCTGCGGCGACGACACGCCGAGATCCGTCCCGGGCACTATATAAACTCCTTATGTCGACTCTTGAGACTTGTGGATAGACAACTCAATAATAACAAATTATATAAATGGACATGCCAAACGAGTTAACAAGATAAATCTGTATTATAGTCCACTTTATGTAAATTTAAATGTTTATGTTAAAAGTAAATTAAAACAATAATGAAATTTTTTAAAATGGTCTTATAATTTGATATAGTTTCTAAATAATAAACACCATACTAGTTATTGCCATAACATTTATCCAAAACTTTTCAATACACACTAGGTTTCTAATGAGCGCTAATGGAGCTGGCAAATGTATTCTGTGGTAGACAGCAACTGGTGTCGACACTACGACGCGAAGCCAGCTTCACGTTTTCGTTACAATTTTGGACGGGAAATTATTTCGTTGTGTGAGCGTACATCGAAACAGAAGAGCAAATATTAAGTAGGTACAATAAAGATAATGGTACAAGGTGGACCATCTACTTTGAAGATATTTCTATACCTCCAAGTATAATGTTGCAAGATACAGTTACCAACTTGGTTCACTTTTTTGTGGATTCAAGACTGCAAGTCTGAACCCACATTTTAGAATTTTCTAAATATATAACATGATTTTGTGACTTGAATGTTGCACAATTGAAATTGAAACCATATTTAACTTTTGAATCTTATGACTCATAAGAGTCATACATAAGATTCAAAAGTTAAATATGGTCTACAGTAATAAGGTCTAATGCACTGTTACGATGTTCTAGAATGGAGAAAGTAGAGCTTCGCTCCAACAAAACATTTCATACAACGTGCACGCATACGACAGTCTGTCGCGTCGGTGCATTCTGGTGGTCGCCTACATTGTGTCTGTTGCTTCTTGCACATGTTATATTGTTTTATCTAAGAAATTAAACATTCAATTCAGTTACGAAACGTCACGACTTCACTGTCACTCCGTGCAACATTCTCAAAAAAGTTGTTTAGTTAATTTTTTATAACTCACAGTAAAAATTTAATTTAATTGATATCAAACTAAGCTTTATGTTTCACATACAAGGGGTGGCTGATAAAGTAATCTACTTTGTTAGACAAAGTTTTGAAAATAGTACTGGCGACTATAATACGGTATTCTTTTTTCAAAAACTGTGGTATTCATTTGCTTAGGTCAATTCACAGAGCACGGAATACCCCCGCCCGCGCCCCTTCCTAGCGGCGCCCTAAGCGATAATATTTGAAACCCAATAACTGGACGCAGTGCTACTAGCGCTTCGTATGTGTGTGTGTGTGTTAGTATCGACACTACACACAAAGAGGAGCAAGTTAGGCACACGCACAAAACAAATGCACACGCACAACACACATATAAGTCATAGGCCACGCCTACAGGCTTCAACACCGTTGTAGGGAAATCGCGCTCAGGGCGCCTGTAGGAGGGGGCGCGGGCGGGGGTATTCCGTGCTCTGTGGGTCAATTCAATTAATTATGTCATTATTTCCAACATGTCGGAAGAAAAAAGTAAAATGATTAAATTTGAGCATCATGCAGTTATTAAATTTCTCACTAAGGTAGGGAATACTCCGTCACAGATTAGACAGCGCATGTTAAAGGTATTTGGGGATTCATGTCCTTCTGATTTGACCATAAAGTTTTTGTCGAAGCAGTTTAAACATAGCTGTGAGAGCCTAGAAGATGATCCCCGTAGTGGGAGACCTGTTTCAGCAGTTACAGATGGTAATGTGGAAAAAGTGAAGAAATTGCTTCTCGCAGATCGCCGAATCAAGCTGTAGGAGATAACTAGGGATGTTGGCATTAGCAAGGAACGAATTCATCAAATTATACATGAACATTTAGGGATGTCTAAGGCGAGCGCGCGTTGGTGCCAAGAATGTTGACACCATTTGATAAGCAAAGACGTTTCGAATGTTGTCAAACGTTTTTGGACATCAAACGGACGGCTTCACTGAAATCAATCACCCTCCTTATAGTCCATATTTAGCCCCATGCGACTATTTCCTGTTCAGAAATTTAAAGAAAAACTTAAGTTAAGGGGACGCAAATTTTTAACAGACGAACAGATGAAGGCTGCTCTAAATGACCATTTTGACGAGCAAAATAAAGAATATTATTTTAACAGTCTGATGTCACTTATTGACAAATGTAATAAGTGCATTACAGTTGCAGGCGACTATATTGAAAAATTTAAAAAAATTACCTATACAAGTATTTTCTTTCATAGTCAGGTAGATTACTTATCAGCGACCCCTCGTAAGAGTGGAATCAAAATAATGTAACATGCAATTTTGATTACAATGTTTTTCAAATTATCAAATTCAATATGCTTTTTCTCTTTTCATAATAATTAAAAAGCATAAATATGTAAGCAGGTGCATTGTGTGATATAGTTACAATTTGCGCTTAGCTTACGCTCATACAATAAACAAGGCAACCACATCAACAATATAGACCTGACTCCAGCCACACGGACAGCACAATATATTCACATTAGCACTAGTGACTATGAAGGGACACGACACGGTAGTTATGCCGACAGTGTGCTGCGTGCGTCAAGTACGCTGCACATACTGACTAGCCTTCTTGATCAAGCTAAACATCTGTAAATGCTCTGCTTCAAAACAGAGGTAAGGAATGTATAAGAGAGAAAATGCAATATGTATGTATTAAGCTAACTGTTATAATAACATAATTAAATTATTTAAATATATAATGTACACGGTCCGGTCACGTCGACCCGGCCGGGATACACAGTCGCTTTCCAAACTAGACTAGCCGCCCTACTCTCGAGTTAACTATTTAGATATGCAGGTGAACATCTAGCTTGATACATTTCTTAGTTTATTTTACAGATCAAAATCGTAGTCATCCTATTTGGTTTACATTTCTTATCAAAACTTCTCATTTACCTACGTTGGCTTACACTATTACCACCTTACATCAATCATTGTCCTTTAGGCTGTACGCTGACCACCTACACGTCTTGTTACTTGTTATTGTTGGTCCAACTTCAATTGAGATATGTAACTTTCTCTGAGCCTTATATCAATATACAATAGCAAACTCCTTACGTTGATAACAAAATACTTAACACATATGTAGGCACAGATCTGCCTTTTGCTGCTTGACAGATCTTGTTCTAAAACTTTGCTAAACTGTTGCTGTTGTTGCAGCAAAACGCCGATTACTCTGCTATCTCAATTGTCGGGATACAGTGTGACGGTATGTTGTGTGCATGTATCTTACTGTAGCATTTTTGCTTATGAAATAAACAATTCACAGAATAAAGGTTAGATTAGAGTGACTGATAGAAATGTGTCCATATTGTATATATTATATAAAATTGTGCACTCTATAAACCGGATTGATATAAATACTATAAAAATATATAAAGATCAAAGTGTTAAACGGTAAAATGTATCAACAATATGGTTAGGCATAGAGAGATATTTAAATGTAATAACGTAACAAGATTTAAAAAATACTTCAGGTAACATTAGCTTTACACACCAACACTGAACACTGGCTAGATAGCAACAACGTACACCTCAGCCGCGGGCCTTAACGCTACAGTTATACAACATTATACAAAGTACATTCAGATGTTTAAAAAGTCTAGCTAAAATCATCAAACACACATGAAAGTTATTAAGATATTAATTATAAACAAGAACAAATGCTACAAACCATCAACAATAAGTTTCTCTAGTTTTCCATTATTCATTATAGTTCATTGTAGAATTATGATTTCTCACCAAGTGTGAATGCAACCTGTGTGAACACAGTACAGACAGAAATATAAAAATAACATTTCTCTAACATTGATTGAATAAATTAAACATTATCTTAAACAGAGACACACATACTCCAAGCACATCGATACTTCATAAATAGATAACAGTCCACTATCGCCTTTCAAATAAGTTACACATATGATTATTGCAACACTCACTGCTGAGCTTCAATTACGCTATATAAACAAATTGGTTCCCCTTTAGCAATTCTGTCGATTGCCAATTATTTGCCATCACATGAATATATGTAAACCAAAATGTACCCCATAATTCTCAGATTTTTAAATTTTAATTTGTTCATATTTCAAGAAATTCACTTCAATATCAATACATGAGTGTAGTAATAATACTTGTTTCGATTGATTAGTATCTAAAGGCAAATTCACAAGCTAAGATTAACACAAATTTGAATTATTGTGTTATGTATGAATTATGATATAAACATTTCACTGGATTAAACAATTAGTTAAACAGTGTATCGTGAGGAATAACTCTTGTAACAGTGTTTCAACAGTGCCGGCCCAGCGACCACAGAGAGTAAAGTGAAGTGTACATTCACGAGTAAACATTGTTTCCGATCACTTTTCCAAAATGTCTAGAAATATCTACCACTGCCATTTTAGTTCAGCAGTTGTATGAACTGAGTCCACACTTGTAACAGTTCCTATTGGTTATATTCTGTTACCTATATTGTTTCAGTTGTGGGCTCAAAGCATGGCGAACAATTTAGAATGACAATGAGTAATTAGTAGATATATATATAACGTGAACTCACATATAATGTGAGTGACCTTGCACATCCTAATGATGCTCACAGCGCAGTAGCCATAACAAGACACAATTTCATCTTGTCTTTGTTGCCCTATTCGTCCAATTTCGTCAAAAGAACGAACACACCCTTTTATCAAATATGATATTTGCTCTTAGATTTTATATTTAAGTTGAATAAGTTATTGACATAAAGGTTTACACGCCCTTTCAACAAAACACTGATGAGTTATCTCCGAAATACATTCTTAGAAAGTAATTGCAAAGCAATGTTTATCGTATGGGAGGCCGTATGTGTGAGGTGCCATGGACTAAGAGTGAGGGGATGAGGTGCGGTGTGACTAGTAGTGCGGCGAGGAGACGGTGCTTGTGGTCTGGTGTGCGACGACGCGCTCGCCCTGCGCGAGCCCGCCCGCCCGCACCGCTTGGAACTTGAGGAAAGCGTCGCCGCCATACGCCAGCATCGCGCAGAACCCGAAGAACTGCAATGCAATATTTACATTAAACATTTATTTTGTTTCCTGATTCAGATTCACATATTTATTTCGCCATGAAGAACACACAACATTACCAATATTTCATTGAGACATGAGACATTCATGAGTATTTGGTATAGGGGTTTAGCCACTTTGCGACTATGCTGGGCCCGGTATTGTCAGACTGGAGCGCTCCAGTACAGATACTATAGCAATTGATACTAGAGAATAATTAAATTTGAATAATAATTCACATTGTTAAGAAATCATATCTTCATATATACTTCATTAATTAGCATTCACATGGCACTGCCCTTGTTTTCCTTGTGTAGGGTTCCTTCTCTGCACTGAGACTATCTACAAGCAATCCATTGTGAGTCGATGCACATTACTCTTGTACTTTATCATCAAAATGGTTTTCTTTACAATTTGGTTCGAAACAAAGGAAGAACACAGCCAGTGGAAGGAGGGAGGGTGTGGATCTAAGCTTACGATGGCTTCACCGAACATATCCGGGCCCATCGGCAGTAGAGGAGGGTATTAATCGAGGCCGGGACTAGCGAGTGGCCACTCTAAATTTCCCGCGCATGCTTCACGTTTCGGCTCGCTGCAAGCCCTCGTCAGCTAGTCTGCGTTGACTAGGACGCGGGGAAACCACCAGTCCCGCTCTCGACCTCCCTCTCTCTACCTATCCATATTCTGTAGGATGCTTCCAGTGACGTTTTCGAAGCTCTCTCCATATATGAGCTTAGCGTCGATCTTGGGAGCCCTAGATTCTTGAAGAGACTGTAGAGCGACTTCGCTGGTAGTCCCCTTGCTCCGACTTCCACAGCGAAGAGATCAGTCTTGAATCCGTTTCTCACAATCCGGTCTACTAAGTTGCAGTACTTGTTAAGTTTGATGTTGTGGTCCTTCGGTATGTTACTTTCCCATGGAACTGTAAGTTCAACAAGTACTACATGCTTTGTCGCTTTTGAGAATATGAGTATATCCGGTCTTAATGCTGTGGTACAGATTTCCGAAGGCATTTGGTAATGCTTCTCATGTGTGTCCATCAACAATTCCCAATCCTTTGCTGCTCCCAAAATTGAAGAAGGTTTAGTCCTATCTTTGGGCAGCTTATTGGCTCCAGGTTTCACAAAGTTGACCTTCTGGAAGCCGCTACTGGTTTGCCCTTTCCTGGTCCGTGCAATTGACAGGTTGATGGCCTCTCTGATGATTTGGAGGACTTTGTCATGACGGTAGGAATACTGGCCTCGCTCAAGTAGTATTTTGCATCCGCATAACAAATGTTTGGCCGTGCCTACGAACTCCTTACATGACGGGCATAGTTTATTTGTAGATTTCCCCCATCTAACTAGGTTACTCGGGTCGGGGAGAGTAAGCTGGAATGCATTTAAGTAGAACTTAAGCAGCTCAGGGGACCAGTTGTATATTATGGATTTCCACTTCAATGCAGGAGGGATGCAGAAGTCACCCACTGTTAGCCAATCATTCTGCATTTCTAGGTTTAAGGCGTGAAGTTTGAAGCCTTGTTCCATGTCCTCCTGAGCAAAACCTTTCAGTATTTCTTTATCAGACTTTGCTGTTTCTATGCCCAATCCAGATCTATTGGTGCGTGTACCAACTTGGAATGATTTGTAGAAGTCGAGTCTCGATTCCAGTTCATCTGATAGTGATGTGTTGGGTAAGGCTTGAATAGCGCTATCATTGGAGTCTTTGAGTATACATCGTTTGGCTATTCTCGCCTTTTGATAAAATATCGACGGTTTCTTAATGTTCAGTCCAAAGTTATTGTGAGATCTGTATAGCGTTGACGAGTCAGTACGAGTAACTACATTTATACGAATTTTTCTTATAAATGTAATTTTTTTTTTTTTATGGAACCTGACACGCTTGGCTACATCACCTACAACATCCGTGATGTCAGCCCATAACACAGGGTGAACTAGGTGCCATGTCAGTGCTTCCCTTCATTTCATGTCGGCTACACTAAACTGGACGGAAAACACGGACTATTTACATAGCCGTTTCGACCGACGTTTCGTTCAGTGCGGTGGTACCAACCCGGCCGGAATAAACCCTACCACCTAGTAAGGTAAGAATTGAAGGGACCTACAGTTTAACGTGGAATCCGAACCACGGTCAGCCTCCAACGGTCGAGCGGTCACCCATCCAATCACTTAATTGCTTAATAACACTTGACTAACCAACCGCGCCACTGAGCTACCGAGGCTGACGAATTTTCTTATCCCTTAGTCGACTTTTACGACATGCGACGGGGAGAGATGCAGTGGGGCTATTCTTTTTAAGTACCGACCCCACACGGTACAAAAACGGTCATATAGGGATGCAAGATATAAATTGATGAAGATAACATTATACATCTCAAGATGATAAGGTGTAGAACAAAAGCTGTTGCGTTAAAAAAAACTATCACTGTTCTAAGGTTTTGTGGTGATTGCAATTAACACATTACATTAGATGTACACACCTGAAATAACAAGCTACCTTTCAAGACAAGGGCCAAACGTCGATGTGCTTAGTCATTGTCACGGCGTTTTGATTACTCAGTGCTATTGTGTTTTCTTTATCTTTCCCTATCTGCACGCAAAATGTACCTACTTATTATGTAGGTATTTCCTATTGTATCTCCTGATTTTAACATTGTGCTATTATATTTCCTGCTTCTCAACATTCTGAAACTAGCTTTTTTATAATATGTTAAACCTTGGCTTCCATGCCATTTTCGCCGCGCGAAAATTCGCTAATTTTGGTAATACATAATCTCAAATTTTTCGTAAAGTAATGAAGTCAGAGCATTAACCTCTATGGGCTCTTGAAGCTTACAGCTAATGAAGTTCCCCACAAAAGGGTATACAACAAGTGAGAATGCATAGATGGATTTTTGAACTACAGAAAAAAACTACCAAAATTGTTTTCCGAATTATTCTTATAGAATTATTTTATTTATTTATTTATTTATTTATTTGATGAACGAACAGCCTAGGCTGATGTGTTCATGTCTAAGTTCACTGGTGCTTTGTTATTTTTATGTTAGTTTAGTTTGGTGTTTTTTTTAGGTGTTTGTCGAGCCTGTTTTTAAAGGAATTGGTGGTGGGTGCTTGTACGACATCTTCGGGCAGTTTGTTCCACATTTCCACTGCTCTATTTGACAGGAAGTTTCGTCTCGGATTTGTTGAGCTGACAGTGACATTCAGCTTCAAGCTATGGCCTCGGAGATGACTATTTGTATTTCTAGTAAAGAGGTAACTTATTTTATGCGAATCATATATCGAAAATTTACAGCTGTCCTAATAATTGTTTTCTCAAGAACTGGGAATGTTTTTAGGCGAAGGTTTTTATCTGTACAGCCCAGCATTCTCACTTGTTCTAATAAGAAAATTGATAGAAATTACAAATTGCGATATTTTCCATAATTTTTTTAACATTGAAAATGTTTTTTCGATCGCTTCAGTATAGCCCCCCATTTTCGCTGAGAGTGTGAAATCGTCCTGGTGTCGCGAGTTCTGGGGCTACGCGAGTGGTTGATGGCTCAAAAGACGTGTATCGGCTAGGGCTACAAGATCGTTTTTTTTTTCGAAAAAGCAAAAAAAAATTTTTTATGCAAAAATGTGAAAATTCTATTTTTTTTCGAACTAAATCTCTTATATCTTAAAAACTAAATTTGATATCGAAAAATAAAAAAAAACCTGTTTAGATTTGAACTTTGGGCTACATTAAAAAAAAAGCATTCGTCTATCGATGATGGTTCGTGTTATAGGTGGTCCCTCAAATTTTTCCCATTTTCGCTGAGAGTGTGAAATCGATTTTGGAAGTGCAACAGCGTAGAGAGCGAGGAGGAATATCCTAATGTATGAAATAAATAGTGAAAAATCGAATCACGGCTCTGCAGATCCTCGGGTGACATTGTTAGTTTTATTTTTATGTAAGCCAGCATGGGTGGCTGTGCCGAGAGACCAATGGTGCAGTCGACAGAGCCAAAATCACCTCTCCTCGCGAAACCACGCTCAGTTAGGTGCCATGCCAGCAGATTTGCGGACTGTTGCTAGGCTGTCTAGCCCGTTAATACGACGCTTGAAGACACCCAGGTTAAAGGATTCAGGAAATACACTCGCCGGAAGACAGCTTCACACTCAAGCGGTGCGACAAAGAAACGATTTAGAGAACCGATGGGTTCTATAGGTATGTACATATGTAGGTGGTTGGGCTCTGATGATGGATTTGTCTTCGCAAGTACTCTAGTCATATGTTATTTCCAGGGTCCTGATGATGGAGCCGGAAGGAATCCATAGGAACTCCTAAAATACACATGATAAATCCACCATGTTTGGGCTTGTTGGATTTGTCTTCGCAAGTATATAGGTTAGCTTAGAAGATGCGTAGCGACGCATCTTCTAACCTAACCTATATTATATTTTTATATTTGATATTTATTAATTTGTTACTTTAGTTAGACATAATGGCAAGCTTACGTATCTCTTTTTCTGTCTAAATTTTAGTTTACATTTTTTGAGCTGCTTGTGTTTTTGAAAAATAATAAAAAAAATATAAATTTAAAACTTTTCTTTTATTTTGTTGAGTTCATTTTCAATGTCCCTCGAAGGTCGTGTAATGCACGACATCTGTGAATTTTTGTCCACCCCAGGATACTCACTCCTTATATGAGAAGCCGTGATGGTCCAAAATTGTCAATAATTGCAAAACATTACAGATATTGCTCAAAGAAAGCACACTCTATATAAAACCGTTGGGTATTTTTCGAGTAAATCACATTAATGCAAACCAAGGTAATGATTTTTCTCCAACTACGTTAACTTTTTTTTTATTTTATTATTTTATGAAAACTGACACGGTTGGCTACATCACCTACAACATCCGTGATGTCAGCCCATAACACCGGGTGAACTAGGTGCCATGTCAGTGCTTCCCTTCATTTCATGTCGGCTACATTGAACTGGACGGAAAACACGAACTATTTACATAGCCGTTTCGACCGACGTTTTATTCAGTGCGGTGGTACCGACCAGGGCGGGATAAACCCTACCACCTAGTAAGGTAAGAAGGCAAGGGACCTACAGTTTTACGTCGAATCTGAACCACGGTCAGCCTCTAACGGTCGAGCGGTCACCCATCCAAGTACTGACCGCAGTCAGGGTTTCTTAACAACTGTCGACTGACCGCACCACTGAGCTACCGAGGCTGACAAAGCGCCTTAACTTCCAACCCCACTCCTCCATATGAATAATGGCGTGATAGCCCATATGTTACGCCAGGCATGGGCAACCTACGGCCCGCGGGCCACATCCGGCCCGTGAGGTCTTTTTGTCCGGCCCGCGATCCCTTCCTGTAAATTATTTGGGTCCGGCCCGACTAGCCGAAATATTCATTCAAAAATCGCGCCGCGCCGGGCCGCTGCGCTTTTCCGGCGAGCGCAGCAGTCGCTTCACTTCATTCAGTTCAGTTGCATTGCAGGTCAGCCAGCTAGTACGACGACGATGACACTCGGCTTGCTTGTTGCGCGCAATTTGTGACAGGAAATATTATTGTAATATCTAATAGTGTGTTATCTACATACTTTTACGTTTACTTATTATAAATAGGCATCGATGCAAGTAGGTAGGGTACACATTTTAGAAATGTAGACTTAATGTGGCCCGCGACTCGACAGCAAAACAATGACGTGGCCCCTGGACCAAAAAGGTTGCCCATGCCTGTGTTACGCCATCTTAATCCCTAAATTTTTCTGAAAGCTCCATACGAATTGGTTAACAGTTGTTACAAGATGGGTGCCCAAACAAACACACAACAACATTGCTTGATTATTATTAAAAGACAAATTATCATTTATCTATATATCAACAAAAAACAATGATAAAGTAAATATAACAAATATTGCTGAAAATAAATCATAAACAAGCAAGTACTACTCACAGAGGCTGCAGAGTAAGCATCATCAGGATAGGAAGCGGCGATCGAGGCCGCAACCAGGTAGAGCAGAAACCACAGAGCGCAGAACACCAACTCGGCCTTCAGCCACGGGATCTTGTAGAACTTCTCCACCACGTGGAACAGATAGAACGCCAGCAGGATACCGGTCGCCCAGAACCCCACCATCGCTATGAAGTTGAAGTACACTCCTCGGGAATTGGAACTGAACTCTGAGCAACTGATGCAGATAAAACCGAGCAAGTTCAGAACCTGAAAAAGATAATAGATTTTTTAATTGTATTTTACTTGTAGATATGACGATAAGTTACACTTGAGCAAAAATTTGTTTTAAAAAATATAACTGTTTACATATTGCGCGCACTTGTAGGTAGGTAGTAACGCTATCGATGCGCGTGCGAAAGACGTCAAGGTTAGCACTATATATTCGAATGCCCGTGGGCGCCGTCGGACTACACCTCTGCGTTAGTCTGGCGCGCGCCATTTGTCGTGCTCCCCATAAAAAAAAAAAAAAAAACTATACTGCAGGCGCGCACGGGGAGGTGTGTCGGCGTAGGGGGGAGGTGCTCTCAGGCCTCATCTCATATCGCAAATGTACTCAGATCGTACGCGTACAATAGGTAGGAACTGGGCAGGTACACTCATATTTTTTTATTGTTCTTTCTTATTTATGTAGTACTAGCTGTGCCTTATATATTATATTATAACCATCCTTAGATCACAGACTTAGATGTGTCAGAAAATGTGAGTGAAAGCTGTCATCAATTAGTTCAATCATATTATTATCTTTACACATACCTACTGCTTGTTTTTTGTTGACTTGTGATATGAGTCTTGGCATATTTGGCTGGCTAAGCCATTCACTTCTGTTAACTCTTTACAGGTTTAATTATATTTTTTTATATATATCCCATAACACCTTGGTGAACTATGCGCCATGTCAGTGCTTCCTTTTGGTCGAGCCGGCTGCACTGAACTGGACAGGTACCGCAAAATCTTCAAATTATAGATGTGAACATGTTGGTCCATAAAGAATTTTCTAGAATCTGCCAGAGCTAAGTGTGTAGGTATATAGCGGTAATTAGAAATTAAAATATGTACACTTAACTTTTTAATATATATTACATAGCACTGTGAGAGAGCAATAGTGACCACTAGCCGGTTTCGTGGTTGATTGAAACCTTCTCTACTTGCAATGGGATTGAAAGTTATATTAAAAAAAAAAGCTCTATAAGGTTTCTTACTCAGCTTATAGATTGCACTGCTGAACGGGACGTGACAAAAAAAATTATGACAAACCATACTGTCATGTCTCAATGAACTGTATATGTCTCAATGAAATATTGTTAATGTTGTATGTTCTTTATGGCGAAATAAATATTTGAATCTGAATCTGATGTGTTCAGTGAAGCCGCGGAGTGCTGCGTATGATTCACCTGCTTTACAATTATTTCTCAAAAGACAGCAGCGATGAGCAGCTCACTACCTACTATCAAACATTGCCTGTCTTTGAGTAGTAACAATGTATAGCTCTGCAGACTTAACTTCGCCAAGCTATAATATTATTCTAGGTAACTTTATTAGCAGTATAGATACTCACAACTTGGACGACTTTAAGTATGCCTGGCTTGGTGCGTATGTAGGAGGGGTCGAAGCGCAGGTTGGTCTGTACGGTGGTGTTAGACGTGGTGGTGGTGGTGGTGGTGTGCTGGCCAGGGAAGCCCGAGTCCGCCATCTTGGGGAGCTCGTTACGCTACTTGCTCCTTTAGAGGGAAACACCAAAGTTAGAGCTATTTATATAGGTATCTACGAGTAAGAATAATGTTTTTTTTTCTGTTTATTTATGTCGGCCCAGGACTAAGCTGAATGGAAAGCTACAGCGACTCCAAAGACTAGTGTGCGTGGCAACCACAGGATGCATGCGCACAACACCGACTACAGCCCTGGAGTTAATATTATTATCTATAGCACCGCTAGATCTGTACGTACAACAGAAGCAGCAGCGGTGAGGCTCAGGACTCTGGAACTCTGGCACACAAATGATACACTGCCACACACAAAGCTGCGGACAGCTGGGGGAGGCGATGGCGAAGCCGGACCCGTCTCACCGAGACGCTGCTCCGTGTACATAGACCAAAACTACGTACAGTGATAACCCTATCACTGTACGTAGTTTTGGTCTATGGTCTACTTACTGGTCACTGCACACTTAACGACTCTTATATGTAATTGGAGTAACAGACAGTCCAATTTGCAGAGCAAGCCTGCAGGCGGACGAGACACCCACCCACGTTCTGCTGGAGTGCGAGGAGGTGACAGACTTAAGAGCGAAGGAGCTGAGAGGCCCAACTACATTTCGAGAAGCGTGCCAAGATCCAAAGAGAGTATGCTGCCTCCTGGAAGAACTGGGCTGATTAAAGTAAGTGCATGTGGACGCGCAAAAGGCCCACAATGTAGTGGGCTTAAGTGCGGAGAACGAGAACGAACAACGATAACGATAACCCTTGCCTTACGAATAGCGTGGGTTAAAATCTACGTTTTACGGAGATGAGGTCGCGGCGGGGCTGACACCTGAACGGTTAATAGAACGAGTGAGAATGAGCAATTATGATTAAAAATTCTAGATTTTCATCAAATGCAGTGCAGCAGTGCTTCGACTCGACTTAATTAAATAAATATGATGGCTGTTAATTTCAACCTATATCATTCCCGGGAAACTGGTTTCTAGCCTTACTTTATTTCAAATGCATTTTTCTTTAGCTACACACAGATAGGATATGATTTGTAAAGGAGAATTGTAAATTTTGGGTTAAAAAATTTGGGAAAAAATGTCGAGCATGTACCTACCTACCTACCTATTGTTTTTCTAGGAGTTGAGAGAGAAAAAACCATATGTGCTTCTAAATAAGCGAATCCTCCCTTGTTAACATTTTGTGGGTAATTTCATTGGCTATTAGTGAGAATAAAGGTTATTGATCTGACTTCATTATTTTACGAAATATTTATTTGAGTTTATGTCAAGGTCGGCACGCGAGTCCGCGGTACGGCGAAACCGCTTGTAAGTAAGCAAGGGGTATAAGCAAAGGGGTTAATTTAAAAAAAGTTACGAAGTGTAACGAGCTATGTCGATTAAATATCCAACGATTCAATATGCATTTGGCTTGCTGATAAAGAACCCAAGAGAGGTAGCAAGAAATCGATACCCACCCCCTCCGCGGCGCCGGTGCGGTAGTCACGCGACGTAACGTTCAATCGAGTGAGCGATGACACAATACGACCTGTGACCGTGGCGCGGAGCGCTCAACTTCTTGCGAAACTATTCATTAAACCGATACATCGCGGCGCGCCGTCATCCCCAGAAATACATCGAAGGAGGGCGGGAACCGAATACAGGTAGACGTTACGAAAGCGACACAGCGCGGACATTAACTCACCGAATATCCTGCGGCTATATTTTTATGCCGGAAAGACGAGAAAATCCCGTCTATATAGAAGAACTTCTTCAAATTTAGATACACAAGCGAAAATACGAAGCCACTGAGCCAACCAACACGGCAACAACGGCGCAAGGCAATACCAATCAGTGTTGCCACATGCCAAATCGAAAAATCTGAATGGGGATGTCTAAAAATTTGTATAGAATCTGTATTAGAACATTATGCTATAATCTGTATAAAATCTGAATGTATTATTTGTAATGTATGTATTGGATCACTACGTAAGCTCTCAAAATTAAAGAAAACAACAGTTTATACTTAAAATATATTTATTATTTGTTATACATACATATTTTTATTCATTTTTGAAATTTATTTCTGATGTAATGAGCTGTCAGGTGCTTTTTTTTTTTGGCGATCACGCTTTCTAGCGTATTTAAGCCAGAGTCACGTCTTTAGGTCAATAGTAGTTGCATTAACAAGACAAGACAACAAGCATTAACAAAAAAACATACAACAATATAGTTATCAGCAGAAAAATTTACGCGCGCGCATACTTACGAACCAAGCTAACAATGAGTAGCTTGCGTGCTTGAAAATAATAAAATAACTTATAACTAAACACAATAGTACAACACTACAAACAAAACACAACACTACAAAGGGACACTCGTCTAAGGGATGCCTGATACCGATTTCGATTACATGGATTAATTGGATTAAATATTTCTTTCATCAGTAAGTAAAACTGTACCCTGTAACCAACTGAAATATTATTTTATCATAGACTATCTTATCAAAAAATCTGTATAAAAATAAAGCCAAATCTGTGATCTGTATTAGTGGTCTGAAATCTGTATTGGTACAGATAAATCTGTATATATGGCAACACTGATACCAATACCAATACCAAAGAGAATATAACCACCAATATCGGGATCAATTCTGATTACTCTCACTGACAGTTGTCCACCTAAGAAATTTTTATTTTCGGAAATATTCGGAAAATACCAAAGGAAAATACAAACTGTTTTGGTGGTGTATAAAATCAATGGTGGTGTTAATATAAAGAAAATGTGTCGCTACCATTGATAAAATCAATGGTCGCTACGCTACTATAGATGCGAGAAGGAATGTTTATGAATATGAATAATTTATGGGCGATTCTGTTTAGGTCCATATATAGATAATTTGGCTCATCCAGCATCCGAGGGTGCTGCGAAGTTCAAAGGCGAAGTTGTTTAAAATGTATAATGTTATTATGAAAGAAAGAGCTGCTCGCTCGAATTAGTTTGGTTAGTTTTTAAGTTGTTGTCTATTATTTTATTGTGTTATGTTTGTTGTTGTATGAAGAGGGTTGGCATTTTCATTTAATGAAACAAACCCTTTAAATAAATGAAAAAAAAAGCAAAGGGCAGGTGAATCACACACAGGCCCATTTACATTTATCAATTGGAGGTACAACCCGGATGAATCATCCAAAGTGATAAGTGTAAATTGAGTTTCAATGCGAGTTCAACCAGAGTGAACATCCAAGTTGAATGATGAACGAAGTAGACCCTCTTCCTACTTTTGTTGAAAGCAATCTTCATCGAACGGATGATTCAACGATAGTGTCAGTGCGGGACAAGTCTAAACAGACCAGCCTCATTTTAGTGAATGCGCAGGACAACTGTTGAAACTTGAAAAAAAATCTTTCAAATGGCAAGATAAACACATGCCAATATTTTTAGTGTTCTACCATCGATGAGAGTGTTTGTGGAACACAAAGTGTTCGGAATACTCAAAAAGTATCGAAAGGAGGAAGCCTATGAACTTTGTTTTTTTTTTTATAATTTTATTACATTCATCTAACTATCCTTGACAAATTATATGTATTCCAGCACGCAAGAATTCATTACGAACCCGTGACATTTTTACTACAGAATGAATGTTCATCCACAATGAAAATTGAACATGTGTAAACAAACAAACGTTCAATGTTCATCTTCACTTTGGATGTACATCCATAGTGACATAGTGTAAACGGCGCTTAAGCGACGAGTCCTTCATCGCAGGAGAGCTTTGAAGCAGCTGTGCTGTGACTGACAGAAGATGTCACGTGACATCCTGCATAAATGTTGTTAGTGAACCGTAAAATTTGCTTTTTGGTACACAAGCGTCTCGGGGCAATATGCATCATTGGCGTTCACTGCCATGGCTCGAAACGAAACTTAACAAAAACGACATGCACCACCTCAACATTAGGTTAGGGTTAATTTTTTTTATTTACCATCAAAATATTCACAATGTTATGGTGGTTTAAAAAAAAATTAACCCTAACCTAATGTTGAGGCGGCGCGCCGCAACCCACATCACAGATGTGCATGTGCCTATATTTCAACTAACAATCTTCAGTGAACGCCAATCTTCAGTGAACGCCATATTGCCCCGAGACGCTCGTATATCGATCGACTACGATTGTCTACGATTTCTTTTCTGTCCGTCACAGCTGCGTCAAAGCTCTCCTGCGATGAAGGACTCGTATCGAAGACGACATTTATGGTGACTCGTCCAAGTCCCACTTCCTACTAACATACAAACGATACTGTATACTAACAATTCCCATGTTATAAAATATATATTAAAATTTATAAAATGTAATGACGTAAGACTGTAATTAATTATATATAAATATATGTATAATGTTTTAGTTATTTATTTTCGTCTTCTTATTTACAACTAAGTATGCGTCTTCCAGAATTTGTGCATGCAAACTAGTAACTTCAAATGCTTCGTTCCTTTCAAAATTATTTTGTTTTATTATTAAAAAGTAATCACAAATTTATACCGTGCAACTCCGTCACTGGATACTGGCAGTAATAAACGAATTTCCTATTCGTTTGGTTGCCACTATTTAAAAAAGAAGAAGAAGAAGGCACTTCACTTGGTTGTTGTATGCACACAAATATTTGGCAAAAATTTCCGTTTCGTCTCCCTTTAATGGCTTGCTTAGAGCGAGATAAAATTAAAATGTTTGCAACAATCGCGAATACGCTAAGCCAAGTGAAGTGAAGTGCCATAGGAGTAGGGGCTGTCTGACCGTCCCGTCAGGCGTCCGTCAGCTGTCAGATCAGTGTGTGTGTAAATATTATATTCTTTGCTTTGAGCTCATTCTGCAATTTGCAGTGGCAGTTTTGAATTTTGTTCAAATTGAACACCTTTAAGTCTATATGAAGTTCTATCGACGTTGTTGACACGATGCAAGTGTCTGAAATCGATAACGTGAAAATATATAACCTCAGCGCCGGCAAGTCATTGCCCGACGTAAGTTTTACCAGCGTGAAACATAACCTATAAACATATTATATGGGTTTTTAAATTACCGTGGTTGTTAGACATTATTTTAAATCAAACAGCTTTACTCACGGTTTCACTCAGAGCTATGTGGCTCGACGTTTCGGGCCAAGCGTATGGCCCATCTTCATGGAGCACTCTGCCTTGTGCGACGGTGCACTCTGCCTTGTGCGACGGTTGGCAGAGAACTTCTCTGCCAACCGTGAGTAAAGCTGTTTGATTTAAAATAATGCATAAACATATTGTTTTCGCATGTTATTTGAATTTTGCATTGCAGTGGCTGTCTGAGAGAAAAAAGCGTTCGCTTTTGAAAAAGAATGTGGACCTCCGCAGAAGAATCGAGCTCATCCAGGAGTTTGACATGCCTGGAGTTAGCACTAGTGTTCGCGTGTCCAAGGACGGCGACTATATCCTCGCTACTGGCATTTACAAGCCCAGAGTCAAATGTTACGACGTCAACAATCTGTCACTGAAATTTGAACGGTGTCTCGACTCAGAAGTGGTTACTTTTGAAGTTCTAAGCGATGATTATTCTAAGGTAAGCGATCAAATTTGATGCTCCTTAAAGGCCATATTATGTTTATCATGGTTAAGAAAATACAAACAATTGCTTTATCATCAACATCATACACATGACCACTCCACAGTCGGAACGAAATTAGTGCAATATGGCGCATGTTTCGGTCAGTTTCGCGAAACTTCACCCCGTGGCGTTCAAAATTTGATTTCTATCATTTTTTCTATGGAACATGTTTCAAGAGCATGCATTTGCATGGATGTTGCATTTGTTTAGTACTTAATATTGACAGGATAAAAAATAGAATCCACTAGGGCACCGGAAGTGGGACTTTTTAGGTAGCTGGCTCTTTCATGAACCACTTCAAATATAATAAAGGGACTCAGCGATACTTTTCTCAGTACACATTTTTTCAATTTTCGCGTTCTTTAAGTGCTCATCCGGAACAGGTGTCCGACAGTTCGGGTGTCACTCACCTCATTCGGGCGTCCGACAGCAAAGAGAATAGCAGTAGTGGACTTTGTCTGTTTGTGGCGTTAAATAATGACTATAAGTTAGTTTAAGACATGGACTAACTCTGCAACGGGATGATGGATTTGACCAGTTTGTAGATCTTGAAAGGTATATGCTAAGCGTGGATGTATATATATATATATTTGTCCCGAGAACAAAGTTGCGTCCACCTATTACAAAATTTTCATATAATACTGCGTCCACCGCACTTGGGCTTCCGTATACGGACGCAACTTTGCAACCTCTGTTCTTTTAACTAGAAATGACTTCTAATGCCATCTAGAAGCGTTCTGTGAAAACACCCGTGAACACAACCACGGACGCAACTTTACTGAAAAAGTATACAAATTCGGGTATTTTAGTTCAGCCAAATCCCGAGCGGCGCAGGTGGCGACACTGAGCGCGCGTATACCCTGCCCCGCGCCCCTGCCGTATATAAAATATCGATTGGCTCAGTAGTATTGCGTCCGGTATTTGGAATGCGTAATTTAACCTCGCCCGGGCCTCTCGCGTGGGACCCCCCCCCCCCCCCCCCCTCCCCTCGGCGCATATAAATGAGCTATTAGCACGATAGTACTGCTTCCACTATTTCTAATGCATAGTAACTTAGCCAGATCGCCTCTCGCTCGCCCGGCGGCGCTCCCCCCCCCCCGGCGCATATAAATCAGCTATTAGCACGATAGTGTTGCTTCCACTATTTCTTTCGAATGAATAGCCTAGCCCGAGCGCCGCTCGCTCGCCCGGCGGCGCCTCCCCCCCCCCCCCCCCCCTCACGGCTCATATTAATCAGCTATTAGCACCATAGTATTGCTTCCACTATTTCGAATGCGTTGTTTTAGTTAAGTCACTGGTCCATAGCTTTGTGTGAGTGGTGTAGTATTAACGAGTTTTAGCCGCGTAGACAACAGACAGAACCAACCATAATATGTAGTTAGTTATCTCGATAGGCGTGTACCTTATGAATTTAAACTTTCATAATGAGGAGGAGGCGGCGAACAAAAGCGGACATGTCCACCCACATAGATTTATTTTTTACTAGCTTTTGCCCGCGGCTTCGCTCGCGTTTAATTCCATAAGGACAAAGTAAGTCACAAACGGTAAGTCGCTAGCGGCGAGGCCGAAGGCCGAGCTTCGTTCAGGTAAACAATGTTCTCCCTAGAAGAAGTAAGTAACTAAAGGCGAGGTCGAAGGCCGAGTTACGTTCGGGTAAACGATGTACTCTCTAGAATAAATAAGTCCCTAAAGGTGAGGCCGCAGGCCGAGCTACGTTCAGGAAAACAATGTGCTCCCTACAAGAGTAAGTCAGTAAAGGCGAGGCCGAAGGCCGAGCTACGTTCAGGTAAAACGTGTACTCTCTAGAAGAAATAAGTCACTAAAGGCGTGGCCGCAAAGTGCTACTTAGAAGTAGTAAGTTACTAAAGGCGCGGCCGAAGGCCGAACTGCGTGCTGGTAAACGATGTACTCTCTAAAAGAAATAAGTCACTAAAGGTGAGGCCGCAGGCCGAGCTGCGTTCAGGTATACGATGTACTCTCTAGAAGAAATAGAAGAATTAATTGTAAGAATTTCTCATTCTAAAAAAATAATTAAATTATTATTTAAAATCAAATAAATTATAATTAAAAAAATTTGCTAATATTGCTTACCTGGACGCAGCTCGGCGTTCGGCCTCGCATTTAAAGACATACTTCTTCTAGGGAGAACATTGTTTACCTGAACGCAGCTCGGCCTGCGGCCTCGCCTTATTTCTTCTAGAGAATACCGATTATTTAAACACAACTCGGCCTTCGGTTTCGCCTCTAGTGACTTACTTCTCTAGGGCGGATATTGCTTAACTGGACGCAGCTCGGCCTTCGGCCTCGCAATTAGTGACTTACTTCTTCTAGAGAGAACATTGTTTACCTGAACGCAGCTCGGCCTCCGGCCTCGCCTTTAGTGATTTATTTCTTCTAAAGAGAACATCGTTTGTAAAACTTGACGAGTCTAACTGCAGTGTGCTGCCTATAGATGATTAATAAACAATAAAGCAGCTCGGCCTGCGGCCTCGCCTTATTTCTTCTAGAGAGTACCGATTATTTAAACACAACTCGGCCTTCGCTTTCGCGTTTAGTGACTTACTTGATCTAAGGCGGATATTGCTTAACTGGACGCAGCTCGGCCTTCGGCCTCGCAATTAGTGACTTACTTCTTCTAGGGAGAACATTGTTTACCTGAACGCAGCTCGGCCGGCGGCCTCGCCTTTAGTGACTTACTTCTTCTAGGGAGAACATTGTTTACCTGAACGCAGCTCGGCTTTCGGCCTCGCCCTCAGTGACTTACTTTCTTCGAGTAGTATGAAGAGAGTATATTGTTTATCTGAACACAGTTCGACCTTCGAATAACCTTGGAGTTAGTGATTTACTTTGTCCTTTAATTAATTCAGCGTTATGGTATATAGCCTATAGTTAAACTCCAGAACTCTCTTTGAATCGGTGCAAACCGCATCAAAATTTGTTACTAAATGCCGTCCATACTATACTTCAAAGAACAAAGTCCCCTCATACAAACGTTCACCCTCCTTTTAACCCCTTTAAAAGGTGAAAATCAAAAAACCGTGATACACGTCTTCATTTGTTTATGCTCAGTAGCCTTAATTAAAATTTTTATATTTCTAACTTCAAAGGACAAAGACTTTCATACAAACTTTCATCCCCTATTTCACCCTCTTAAAGTTGAAATTTTCAAAAATCCTTTCTTAGTGATGCTTACGTCATATAATAGAACTACGTTCCAAATTTCAACACTCTAAGTCTTACGGTTTGGGCTGGGCGATGATGAGTCAGTCGGGCGTAGTCTCGAAGAATAAGTACGAAGGAGTCTTCGTAGTATAGAAGATAGATAGATTTTTTTTATTCTCTGAGCTCATATTTATGTCGTCCCTGAAGTACTTTCATTCAAAACCGCTTCTTTCCTATACAAAATAATACTCAAATATGCATTTTCAGTCAAAACCAGACTTGTCCCATTAAAATTAGAAGAAAATATGATTGCACCTTCATTTACAATCAAAACGGGATGAAACTAATTGAATAATTTTTCGTGTGATATGTTTTCTACTTGTCAAATAAATATCTATTTTTTGTTTGTTTTGATATTTGTTAAGATTTGTCCAGAATTTTCAAACGAAACCGGAGATTTTTCAAACAAAACCGAACTTGTCCATTTTTAAATTAAAAAAATAAGACAATCAGTCAATGTTCTGATAAAATAAACGACGGTTACACGTTTGTATTTTGATGAAGCTTTTATGTACAAAAATGTAGAGCTATAGCTAGCCCCTATCTGCTTCATCTAGTTTTTGAGCTCTCCTGTAAAATTATATTTGTGGGACAAATCCGATTTGGTTCACCGCCTCCTCATTATTATTTCAGTATTTATTAGAAATTGAAACATACTATCTTAGCAAAAGGTGTTTACTATGTTCGGATGAGTTTGTTTGATTTTTTTTTGTTATATTTAATAAAATATAAAAATTTTACAACCCTTTTTTTTAAATTGATCTATTTCCGATATAGAACCCCCCCCCCCCCTTCAAACGAAAAGACCTATACATACATACAAAAGAATGATATACCGAATTCATTTACACAAAAACTGACAGCAATTTTGAGCTTCGTTTTCCTTTAAAAAGTCATTCAAAATGTGGCCAAAATTAGGGATAATTTGCAAGAGTCTGAACGAACATTAACAATTGCAGTGAAGTAGTTTGTATTAAACGAAGTGCCCGTGGGGCCGTTACATGTTCTAAATTTGAAAAGTTTCCGGAAAACGCTCTCAATACTTTAATAATTCCAATAATTTCCATTGTTAATGTTAGTGTTAATGTTAGAACTCTGGCAAATTATCCCAAATTTTGGCTACTTAGTGAATGATTCAAGTCATTCACATGTGTTATACCGTTGGAAAGGGCGTAAACTAGCATATTTTTTCTCGTCCTGGAGATTTTGAGAGGTCATCATAAGTCCTTTTCATGGTATTAACTTCATCAAATTATATTTTTTCTAGAATAAGAATATTCGTAAAATACAATACATTTTATTTTGTGCTGATACTAACATAAACAAAAAAGTTACAAGGTTTTAAAGCTTGGGTTTTGGTAATTTTCAAAAATAAAGAAAAAAAATCGTATCTTGATACCACGTGACACCTGACAAAAGGTATCATCATGGGTCAAAACCTTGTAAATGAGCCCACGTATATAAAAAAAAAATTTCGGTCGATGTGCCGAACACCCTGTATAATAAATACTATTATAACGAATACAATAATAATAACAATTTCAATTATTACATTTTGCAATCACTTCTATATTACAGCGCGCAGACACAACTTTTCCCTCAAATTGTTTGGATAGGTTAGATTAGGTTACGTTAGGTTAGGTTAGCTTAGGTTAGGTTAGGTTAGGTTAGGTTAGGTTAGGTTAGGTTGGGTTAGTTTAGATTAGGTTAGTTTAGGCTAGGTTAGGTTTTTTTAGGTTGTGTAAGTTTGGGTAGTAAGGTTAGATCTAATAAGGTTAGGTTGGGTTGGGTAAGGTTATGTTAGGTTAGGTTGGGTTGGGTTGGCTAAGGTTAGGTTAGGTCAAGTATGTTCGCTTGTACACAGTTCAGTCGAATTGAGCTATTTTTTTCTTTTCTCAATACAATTTACATATCTCGGGATTTTTTGTGACCCTACTAGAGCCATAACGATTTTTGTGGCCATATCTCTCGAAGATCAGTATCACGAGTGAAATCTCGCTTATTAAAAAACATATCACGCCGTGGCATACAGACGGGCGAACGGACATGACGAAATTACACGTGTACCGTATTTGGCTACAGAACCCTAAAAAGTTATGTACTTTGCTTGTTCCCTTGTTTGTTGTTTGCTTGTTAGATTGGAAGCATCAATGTAATTTGTTTTTTTATTTAGTGTATATTTTGACTTTTATATGACCTTTGTTAGTGATGAATGGATTGGAAGCAATAGTGTCGGTTTTTTTTATATTTAGAGTATACTTAGTTTGACCTTGACTGGATTGGACTGGCTGGACGCCATAATGTGTATTATAAAAGGAGTCAATTCTGTGTGTAAATTGAAATGTATACTCATAATATACAGGGCGGGTGCCGAAATGTCTGTAATATGAACAGACGTCATACGGAGGGTGAAATGAAAACAGCATATATAAATACGAATAAAAATATCGAAATAAAAAGTAATCTGCCCATATGATAGAAAGTTTTTATTACACTATTTTCACTTACATCCTTATTAAATACTCTAGAAGTGATGGACGCAGCAAGTATCTTTTTTGAAAGGACGCAGAAATGATAGCGGGATGTATATATATATATATATATGTATATTTATTTTTTTATGGAAACTGACACGGTTGGCTACATCACCTACAACATCCGTGATGTCAGCCCATAACACCGGGTGAACTTGGTGCCACGTCAGTGCTTCCCTTCGTTCGTGCCAGCTACACTGAACTGGACGAAAAACACAAACTATTTACATACCTAGCCGTTTCGACCGACCTTTCATTCAGTGCGGTGGTACCAACCCGGGCGGGTTAAACCCTACCACCTAGTAATATAAGAAGGGAGTCATAGGTATCACTTAGTCGCCTTTTACGACATACACGGGGAGAGATGCAGTGGGGCTATTCTTTTAAAGTACAGGCCCCACACGGCACAAAAGGTATATAAGGGGAGGTGGGGGTTTAGGGGTCCAAACTTTATGTAACGTTAAGTTTTGGCTTGTGTCGAGGTCTCTTCAGCTAGTCTGCGATGGCTAGTACGTGGAGAACCATCACTCGATCTCGACCTGCCTCTCTCTATCTATCCATATAAATGAATGTTTTATTTAATTTGTCCGTAAGACAAATAACTTGTACCTAAGATATGTTATTTCATTAAAACCTCTGGGATCCTCTGCAAGCAGAGCTATTTTTGCCGCCATCAGGCGCGTTGAACACTGTTACATAGAGCATTGTGCGGACTGCATTTTGTTTTGACATTTTATTTTGCATACATTTTTCCGGGTGCCAAGAACAAGCATAATAAATTGTCTTGGTTGGTTTAAGTTAATTTCACTATTTTTAAAATGGAATATGGTTTGCATTTCGTTGCAGTATTTTATTTTGTGGGCAGTTGAGGATAAATTTCATTCTAGTATCATATTTTATAAGAAATGTTGAGGGCAACTTCGGCACTAAGAACATCGGCAGCAAGTTTGGGTTGATCTGTTGATGTTCATTTCTGTCTAGTATTTTATTTGATGTAAGAATTTTGGCCGGCGCCTTTGGGCTAAGAACAAGTATAAGTAATTGTGTTCTTTAGTTTCAATTATTTTGTTGTATATTTTGACAATTCTGTGATATTTTTATAAGTATTTTACGTTTACATGTGTATTTTGTTGCGAAATTGTTTTTATGGAAATATGTTTTATTTCTTTATATTCCATCCTTAGTGATAATAGCATTATTACTTATATGCTATAATAGCATAGATAAGTGTGCAACAAGCACTGTGTTTCTTCCTTTCCTAACAAATCAAATCTGTTACGTGTAGGTATTGCGAATGACGAGGTGTTTTTCATCTTCTTATTGATATCGTGATGAATTGGACTTGTTTCTTTCCTTTTCTTTCTACTGGCACTTTTCTTTCAAGACTCCTTGTCTCTATGCCATTCGTCTTTGTCTTTGGCTTCTTCCTCATTGCAGATTGTCCGTCTCTCTATCTCGGTTGTTGTCTCTCTTGTTTTGTGATCAGTATTTTTGTGTGGTGCTGCCTTCGTAGTGGCACTGCGTCGCCGCTAAGGATGGAGTCGAATGGCTCCTGTGTCTTAAAAACATACTTTTATGGAATATCTGCTGAATCATGTTGTTTGAGTTTGTTTGGGTTTTTGGGTTTGGTTGGATTTGGTTCATCTTGTTTTTCTTCCCACGAGTAGGGACGTTAAACTGTCACCCGAGGGTGACGCCCTTTCCCTTGAGAGGGCTCAATACATCGACGTTAGCCGGATCCGCTGTTGGCGCTAGTGGCTTGCCTCCCGCAAGCCATGCATCCTGTCGGCGCGTAGTCCCTAGGATTGGAGTGACTTTTTATAGAAGATTTCTACCTCTTGGCCCAGGTGTTTAAGCCATAGCCCCCAATTCTGCGAGACATAACCACGGAGTTGCGGGTTGTGTCGGTAATTTCCCACCTTCACATTCTTCAAAAACGCTTGGCTGTGAAAGTGGTAAGGAAAGAAAAAGCAATGAAAATATTTGGCTTTTCACTTTTTTATTCAGGATTTGAGTATAAAAACCATAACCCCGAGACCCAAATGATATGAAAGTGTAGGCCTGTAGAAGCCGGTAAAATGTATAAAAAAGTGTATATTGTGATTAATTTACAGAATTGAAGGACTATATGAAAGTGAAGGACAGGGTGTGTATTATTAATCAAACACGCATCCTCCACAGAGAACACGCTGTATATGATTAATAAATGTAATGGTCAGCAAACATTGATGCTAAACTCATAAAGCATTCATAATTTTTGTCACCATGGTGCACTGACATTTTCAGATAGTGTTCCTGCAGTGCGACCGGTTCGTGGAGTTCCATGTGGGTCACGGGAGGCATTACCGGCTGCGAGTGCCGCGCTTCGGTCGCGACATTGCTTACCACCCCGCTTCGTGCGACCTGTTCGTTGTTGGAGCCTCTTCTGTGAGTTAAGTGATGTTTTCAATTCTAAATATTAATTCACTCTTCAGACATCGGGCCGGCACAAGCTGCTTTGCCCGAAATGTCGGAGCATCAGCGATTTACATTGATATTGAATGATTATGAAAACTGAAATAAAAGAAAAGAAGTTTATTTATAATACATACATACATATCACACACGCTGAATCCTGACAATCGGGGTAAGCAGTAATCGTTATTGTGCTCATTTATTTATAAATATACAAATATATTTTTACGTGACTAAACATCAACTAAATAAACAAATTTAGCATGAAAGTGTTCTTATATGCTATAATAAATTTATATTGCACTAACCTTGTATAATAATTATTTGCGGCGCCTCACTCCATTGACTTCGCCAGACGCAATGAATGAACAGTTTCTTGGTATGTGTTTTAAAGATTGGGAAAAGTCTCTGCAAAATTGTTCCATCCAATCTATTAACTCATATCGAGTTTCAATCTTGTCTGAGTTATAATAGGCAGGTTAGCATCGGTGAAGGCCGTGCGGTGGATCTGTAAAGGCGATGACGATGCACTGGGCGCATGAGTGCGTGTGCCTAGCCTTATACCTCTTCAATACCTCTTCCATATAATATTTTTTTGGACTAATAAACAACAGGTACATATTCATCCACTCTACAAAACATTAGTTTTTATGTGGGAAATTTTTGCTGCAAAGTTTTGATATGTTTGCCCAAAATAAGTAAGTTCCATGAAAAAAAAATATTTTTTTTTAGTTTTCAGTCATCCATCATCAAGAAATATATTACTACTTACATAAAATAAATATAAAGATTTTGTGGACTTGCGAATGAATGCTTGGGTTAGTCTCTAATTTTGCCTTTATTCCATGGAGTATCAGAACATAAATGTTAATTGTAAAGTGACCATAGCTTCTGCTTCGACAACCGACCTACATGTATTCCAGGATATATACCGTCTCAACTTGGAAGCTGGTCAGTTTATGGCCCCGTACAAAACGAGTGCATCCGGCATCAACTGTTGCCGGGTGAACAGCGATCACGGACTGCTAGTGTGCGGGACGGAGACGGGACTCGTGGAGGCGTGGGACCCGCGCACGCGCTCGCGCCAGGCGATTCTCGATTGCGCTGTGCACTGTACGGACGCTGATAATGTGTGAGTTGCCTGCACTGCTGTATTGTATGTATACTGTACGAGTGCAGAATTCAGATTGTCCCAGATCGACCACATGATATTACCACCACACGATTCCTTAGCTCATACGCTACAAAAGTGGTTATTATAATTGTTGTAATCTGGCTTATGGCTTTCACGTTTTTCAGGATTTTATTCGGCAAGGTGGGGCCAAGAGCGCTCTATTGTGTATTAATGTAAAGTACAGTCTCGGGGCCTTCAAGAGGGGCTTGCATAGCCACCTGTCAGGCCGGCATGGCATTCGCAACCCCCGCATACGTCGAATATCCATGGGCATCGTTAGACACCTTATGGGTAGCTCGGCGACACCCGCTTTTGATAAAAAAAATATTATATTTTTATCAAATACTATTGTACTAAACTCTAATATTTTAATCTCTTTCAAAGGCTGAAATCATTTAAATTATTATGAAATTTTTCTGTTTTAGTTACATACATTAATATTTGAGAAAACAATATTATTGTATAAGTAATATTTTTTTGGCAATATTTTTTAGAAATACCAATTAAAAACACATCTAACTAAACTATTCGGGCTCTATATTTATGGATTGACTTCCTTGAGAAGGGTGTCAAATTATGCACATAAATTGTACAATAATCTCAAAGAAAAATTATACTATTTAGGTGAATGAATACATTGGCCTACAAAATTCGCACCGACTTGCCACTGCCAGGTACTGCAAGAAACATTTTGTGATGCTGATAGGTGAAAATAATAACACAATAAAATGTAATTGCAGCATCGAAGGTCTTCCGTCGATCACAAGTGTACAGTTCGACGGTGCACTGCGGATGGGAGTCGGCACGGCCACTGGACATGTATTGTTGTACGACCTTCGCTCCAGCAAACCGCTACTCGTGAAGGAGCACATGAACGGAACGCCTATAAAGAATGTCATCTTTCATAAAACTATGGACTATGTGTACTCGATGGACTCTGCAGTTGTTAAAATTTGGGACAAGAATACTGTAAGATGTTTAATATTATTTTCTGCAGTAGTGGCGGCATTTTTACGTTGTTCTGGTGTTTCAAGTTTGAGCAGCAGAAATGGACAGCCAGCTTCAATGTCAAATAAATACTTAAATCGTATTAAACGCGGTCCGTCGTGTGGTCACATTCCCATCCTCAATACTCATCCCATTACACTTTTTTATTAACCCTGTCGACATAAAAAAATATGTAAAAAAAAATTATTAGGCATTATTAAAGGGATGCATTGTGCTTTATTTTTATTGACATGTGTTGAAATGTTTGTGTGAAAAACAATGCTGAAATAAACTTTCTTTCAGGGTAAACAATATACAAGTATAGAATCGTCTCACGAATTCAATGACTTGTGCGTGATACCCAACACTGGATTGAGCTTGATGGCGGTCGAAGATCAAAAGATGCAGATTTATTATGTGCCCTCTTTGGGTATGGTCATTTTTATTTAAATTCATTTCATGAGTATGTCTGCTGTCTGTTAGTCTTAAAGTCTTGGACATTAACTTTTTTCGTGGTCATTGACGTGCCGACTCAGTAAGTACGGAAAGTACATTGGGCATTATTTACCCGGTTTTTTAAAAATCGTGAACAATAACCGAAATACTTTTAAATCATAGAGTTTCCAACCAGATTTAATTTTCTGTAGTTATTTCAGTTCATAACAATGGGAAAACGGAAATAATCGGGAAAGTGTAAATCATTATACACGGCCGCCGCACTCTTGGGAGTTCGCTCACATCACCAGTGTAGTATATTTTTTAACTTATGCTACATATCTAGAGGAATTACACGCACCCGCGGCGTTTTTAGATGAAATAATGATGGAGTGTTCATTTTCTCGCTATTCCCACGACCCACAGAGATGCGACCTATACCATTGTAATCAGTGGCGGCTGGCCCTTAAGTGCGTTCGTGCGCCGCACTACCACAAAACAGCGCCTTCACCCGAAAGAAATAAATAAATTAAAATATTAAACATTCTCCATGAATCTCGCCGATCGAAGTCAAAATATCAAACTGAATTCGTTCCTATTTCCTAGACAACAAGGCACGATTTTGCTGTACGTAATACGTACTACTTACTACGTATCGCCGCCGAGCTCGCCGCCGTGTGCATTAGAAAACACCGCGAACGTGTTACTATGAGAAAATGTTAAACGCCGCTGCCATGCCGTGTGAAACAAAACACTCTTCATACGATTATGTGTGGAACAAGGTTGCATTCTGCGTGTGACACACGACGGAAAAAGAAGGACAGTATATTGTGTATAGACGCGCGTGCGACACGTCGCGACCGAGCCAGCCGACGATGAGCTGATGTAAGCCGAGATCGTAAACCTGACCGCAGGCACGCGCGGGCCGGGGGCGCGGGCGCGGCGGGGGCGATCTAAACTTTGCGTCGAAGTCACTCACACACACACAAGCGCTAATTACCTACATATACGCTGTTGCACGAACCGACAGGCGAGTCCATTTTTGGAATATGGGTGTTTCTTATATACATATAACAGATCGAGTTTGCAATTGAATATTTGAATTATTCGAATATCGATTTGATACATATTCGAATGGTAATTTATAAAATATTCGAATGTTACGACAAACATTAATGATACTGCATATTTCGCTATTTTAAAGTCAAAAATGGAATCACCCAAAGACCTAGGCGTTGTTTGGTCGCGCGATCTTCCGATCGATCGCTCGCCGCGCCGCGCCATCTCTCTCAGTTCGGGGCGAGACCCGTCGTCGTCGCGTCGACCGATAATGACTGCTCCACGCCCCCGCGCCGCTTAGATGAAATATTGTACGTAATATATCTTTGCCGCGCCGCGCCGGGATGTTTTGCAAATCAGTTTTTTAGCAGTTTGAACGATTTTTCGTCAGTTAACAGTACATTGTGAAGTTTTCTTCATTGCCCGGCGCGGCAAGGCTGGCCGGCGGGCGCGGGCGCGCGCGGCGGCGCGGCGGCGCCCCGGCGGCCGCGGCTCGGTGGCCAGTGGCCACTGCGCAGTGAAGTGTCGCTTTGGTTCTTCGAGCAATTAGGACTCTGGTTGTGTTTCTAGTGCGTGACAAAAAAGTGATAGAAATATTTGCGCAAGATAAAACCCGACGAATAGACTTACATTATAAATAGAACAATATTAGACCTACCCAATCAAACTGTAGAGTGTGTGGTGTGTGTGTGTGTGTGACTGATTTCTTCATAATTTTCATAAATTTGCTGGCGTCTTCAAAACACCATACCTACATATTTCAATCTAAAAGTGAGTACATTTTTATTACATATATTTTAATAATTTATCACTTTTATCCTTACCTTATTTTGTCTTTCAACTATGTATCTGTTGAGTGAGAATACTTTTACATAATTTGGGCAATTAACTCAGACATAAAAATAAAATAAAAAATCATGTCTCGGTATCCATTAGATTCACGTTTGGGTTTAGTACCACGAGTAAGTTAGCGCACTGTGCGCTAGGTACCTATGGGACTGGGTGTGCTGTGCGCCGCACACCCAGTCCCATAGGTCACCAGCCGCCACTGATTGTAATCTAGATGCAATTACCTATCCTTCTGACCTAATTTTATTTTTGTTCGCCGTGCGTGGGTAATAATTTTACTAAACAAATTTATTTACTAAAAAATTTTTTTTTAATAAACAAATTTATTTGCTAACCGATTGACAACTTGATACTTCAAGTATCTTAATATTTTTATTATTATTATTATTTGACAATACTACGTTGTAGTATGTATAATTATTACTAACATTATTGAGTTGATACAAATGACGTATCAAAAATTTGACAAAGGCTCTTTACACCTGATCCACTTAATTAAGTCCTTGCAGTCAGAACTTCAAAAACAAAACAAAAATCTGTTTTTGATCTTGCTCTCAAGCTGTATTTTCAATCGACTGTAGGCGGTGTTATTATGTGGATAGTCACTAAATGATTGTAAAAATTACTATGAAAAAAAAGCCCTGCGAAGTTTCTTACCGGTTCTTCTTCGTGGGTGTAATCGAATCGGATAGAACAAATTGTAACAAATTCGAGTACAGTCATGCTGTCTAATGAATGCTTAATAAACAATATGCAACAATATAAAATATACAATAGTCCTATACAAAAATGCCCAATGTCCTTTTGAAACCAAACTAAACACGAGCCATTGATTTTATAACACGAGCTAAGCTTCAAGCCAGAATTTATTAAACATTTTAGCAGTGCAGGGAGGCCAGTGGTTAACACTTTAACAGCGGCGTATTATAAGGTGTTCTCCCTAGGACGCGGGCGATTTTTCGCATCATTGGTTAGCTTATAGAAAAATAACTACTGAAGATATTGGTATAGATATTTTTTTTTATAATATGCAAATCTTTTTATTTTAGGATAATGAATAAAATATATATTTATATTCTTATTTACCGCAAGGGATAGAACAATTTAGGTTTTACAAAAAAAACAATGTACACGCGCACGCTATGTCGTAGCTCATCAGCTCACATTCATGATCCGCGTGCTAGAGAAAACATACCATCACGAAGGATGTTCGTGATCCGCTGTTAACGTTTTAAGTCGCCAGCCTCTCATGTGAGAAGTCGAAAGTTGGAAGCCCAGTGTTATGTTATACAGAACTGAGAACATGTTACTTACTAGGTGGTAGGCTCAAATTGTAGCCGACTGGGTTTGTACCACCGTACTGGATGTTAGATGGCCGCATAGCAGCCTCGGATGTGTTCTCCTCTAGTCCAGTATAGCCAGCAATCCAGGGACGTATCCGGTATGGCGCCTACCTTCTCGGATGTGATATTGGCTGGTCGGAGCATGCGCTTTGGCCCCTCTGACTCAGCCACCGATACCGGATTAGATAAAAAAAAAAAAATTTACTGCAGGGCCAGCGCCGCGCTGGTGTGCGTTCCTCGATAACGTGACCGAGGAGCTGGAGAGTTCCGCAACTCAGAGCGTGTACGACGACTACAAGTTCCTCACACCGCAGGAGTTGAGCGCACTCGGCCTAGACCATCTGTTGGGCACCAGTCTACTGCGCGCTTACATGCACGGGTACGTATAGAGGACTGGAGGCCTCAGTCCGGTTATCCGATCCACATGTTGTTGTTGTTTTGGGTAGAAGCGGCTTTTTCACTGGCAAACTTAGGTGTCAAGTTTTTTATTACATAGAAGCAAATCCGAAAATAAAAAACAAAATATGGCACACAGTTTGCAGCTTTAAAGTAACGTAAAATACGACCCAGGAGAAACATTCCCGAGACCAAGACTCGAACCTGAAACTTTGGCATTAGCAATGGGCGAGTTACAATTTGGCCACCGGGCCGGTGACATATATAGATTTCGAACTGTTAAATATTGTGCTTTTTAGGGTTCCATATTTATACGGAAGCCTATTACTAAGCCGTCTGTCTGTCTGTCCGTACATCCGTCTGTCCGGTTTTTTGTCCGTCCGTCCGTCCTAGGGTTGTATATTTTGAACCGTGATAGATAGCCGGTTGACATTTTCACAGAATATGTGTTTCTATGGCGGATATATAATAATAAAAAAAAAACAAAAAGTAAAAAATTAAGGGGTTCCCAAGAAACATGCTAAGAATCAATTAGTACATATTCACGCTATTAAATAATAGATGGCGCCACAGGTAGTTTTCATCTCAGACAGACAAAACATAGACGGATATGGTTTTTTTGACAGGTATGGTATAGCAGATCTACGGAACCCTCCTTGCGTGAGTAAAACTCGCGCTCGGCCATTTTCTTATGTCATTTTATGCTCAACACAAATTAACGTAAAGAAACAACAATATACTTTCTTCCAGATACTTTGTGGACGTAAGGCTGTACAAGCGAGCCAAGTCCATAGCAGATCCGTTCGCATTCGCTGAATATAAGAAGCGTAAGATTAGAGAAAAGATAGAGGAGGGAAGACCGTCGCGGCTGCAAATAGAAGACCACTTGCCCAAAGTGAACCGTGAGCTTGCCGCTAGACTCATGGACGACGACACCAGTAAAAAGAAGAAGAAGACCACCAACCTTCTGAGCGATGACAGGTTTAAGGTAAGTCATAGGCTCTGTAGTCATAGTCTGCAAGAGTTTCTGTTTTTATTTTAGCAAAAAATACAAAACTCTATACCTAATTTCATTAACATTAAGTGCCTTTAGGGGTAGGTATAAAAATATGTTTAAAATAGAATTTAGTTGTTTGAAATTTGTTATGAAGAGTATTATTACTAAAACTAGGTAATAGAATGCATTAAAATAGACAAACACTTTTTTCAACTAAATATCTCTTAGAATTAAGTTTATTCTTGAATTATATTTGAATTTTCTTGAATTATATTTGGAATTTTGTTTTTCAGGCATTGTTTGCCAATCCCGACTTCGAAGTGTCCAAGGAAGCCGAGGAATACAAGTTATTGAATCCGGTGTTGTCGCGGTTAGACAAGAGTAAAAAGAAAAAACCGGAAAGAAAAGAAGAAGAAATGGAAGTTGAGAATGTAAGTACAGACTGGGAAACGAGAATTTACTTTTGTCTCCAACATAATCTACGAATATACACAATTTCCATCAGCAACAACAACATGCAAAAGCTGGTAACAAGCATTGATAATGTGAGTTTACAAATGTGACAGAAATATATTTCACCTTTGTGCACACCATTTATGACTCTATCTGCGCGAGTTGGTTCCCCTTTTATCCTTTAGAATTATTTATTTATAATAATGATCAAAATATCAAAATCAGGTGGAGGCAGAGGAGCATCATGAGTCATCGGATGGTGATCTTTACGGAGACAGCGATAGCTCCGACGACGAGCGCGGCTGGGTGAAGGAAGTGAAGAAGCAGCACAGAATGATCCGGAACAAGCACAGGGGTGAGGACGAGGAGGAACAGGAGAGCAGACAAGACAAGCTCTATGAAATGAAGGAAGACTACAAAATTGGCTCGGGAGGAGTTAAATCTATTACAAGGGTGAACAAGTGAGTTGTCTTTAGCGTGTTACAAATTACTAGCTTTGCATTTATTACAAACTATGCGGCTTTAACCATCCTTAGATTTGCCAGAGTAACTCAGTCAAAACCTCATGCGAATTGCTTGAGTAGTTCTTGACGTATAAGCGAACATAGAATCGACGACGGCGGATACAGATTTTCCACTGAATTCGTTAGGTTGCGTATTTATTTCACCACCCATTAAGTTTTACTTCTTCGTTCCAGATCGAGCCTGGGAGAGCGTTTACAGAAGGAGGATGTGACGTCGGTGTTCACCGGCACCGCTGGCAACAGGGAGATGACTTACAGCACCCGCAGAGACAAGAAGGACTATGACAAGAGACAAAAGGATAAGAAACATTATGAGGAGAGGCGGAAAATCGTGCGAAAAACTGGATTCCTAGCTAAAAAGAAGTTAAACAAGCATTGGTCGTAACGATAAAAAATTCGTCAGTGTAGTCACATTGAGAGTATGATGTGAAAGAAACAATAAACTGAAATAACCGTGAAGTTGTTTTTATTCATTTTATAGATTACATACAACAAGCGACAGATACGGGTAAAAGCATTGCAAGCAAATGTTTGTATATGAATGTTACGGGTTATCAGAAATGAAGGTTATCGACACTATGCAGTAGTGAATAAACTTTTTATATTTTTTAATTTAAGTACCTACTTGGATAATTATTTTTTTATTAACGTTACCTATCATTTATGTAGGAATTTTTTGACATTTCCATATTTAAAAATAAACTGGAAATGTCGTGAAACCTCGAAGATAAAATCTGCCATTTCCTTATCATCTGTCATCATTAGATGAGCAACAAAATGATGGGTAGATAAGGTCATCATCATCACATCATCACTCAGCATAGTCTGTGACATAATATGTGCATCTTCCAGATTCAAATACTTAACTGTTACAATCTTTGTAAGAATCGTGTGAGTTGTATGAAAGGCTGACCAGAATAATAATAATATGTACAGAGTTAATTTTAAGTGAATGTGTAAATAAATGGATGAAATAATAAAAATATCTGCAGCAAAGCAGGTTCTGAATTTTTTCTGGTAATGTTTGGTAATGTTTTGTGTAAAAAAAGGTTGATCAGCGCTGACTGGAATATAAAGGAATGAATCATGTAATTACCTACCTACCAAAATATAAGCATTCAAGTCAATCAGTACACATCCAGAAAAACACAGTGTGCAGAAAAACAATGTTTTCATGGGTAGTAGAGATTCTGTCAAAACATAATGCAAAGTGACCATCTCTATAATAGTGGTGAGTTTGTTTTTCTATTTTCTATGTCTACCCTCTCTTAATTTGTGAATCCAACAACAGTAGATAACTAAGTTGTTTCTTTAAATGAATTATGTATGTCTGGTCTGGCTGGAATAATAAAGATAAACTATTATTAAGTGTACTTACGGCTTGATATGGACAATAAAGAAATTAATGTTTTTATTCCTAACATAAAAATAGCCAGTGATTTACTCGACAGCCATGCTCTGGACAATGGTAAATATGTGGAAGGCGCTATGGAAACATCAACGAGGTCGAGCATAGACATCAATAGTATTGATGTGAGTATTATATAAATACTGCTAATCATGATTTATAAAATAACTGTGTTGCGCCCTTGGTTGCTTTAAATATAAAAGCAAATTTTCTCCCGATGTTGCTCCCTCTGACCCTACTACTCAGCTCCTATATAACCAGCTTGAACTTATAATATAGCCTGTACGTAATCATCTAGAGACGTGGAAATTACTATTGTACCTATTGGTGAATTTTTTTTATTTCATTGTAACAAATTTATACAGATGTCAGACATTGCACTTTATACTGTTACTATAATGGAGGAAAAAGCCTGCATCATAGCTCGAAGCTTACTATGTAGCATTTAGTTACAAATATTATAAAATGACATTGTTTATATTGCAGATCGGCGAAATAACAGAATCTCCGGATACAGATCACATGAGCACCTCAGCTATTTTACACTACTGTAAATCAAAGGTAAAAAAATCAGTGTATTACCTAATTAAAGTTAAATTTAAATGTACAGACTTAACATATCAAATTCATAAAAATTTATAGATTCCAAATATATTAAATGTACACCAATGATGTTTCCAAAATTCTAATATTCAAATGCATGTGTAGCTCTGGTGAAGGAATGCATTGGAGGAAACCTGCACACTAGTAATACAAAAGTTCTTGAGTGTATGTAATTAATCTTTTTCTGCTGTGTGGAAGGCACCTTGTACACAACAACACGCTAGCATTCTTAGTAAGTGAGTACATACACAAGTTTCCGCATTATGTTTGCACCCACCGGAGTTATATCACAAGTCTACTTGACGATTTCAAAGGAGGTTTACGCCCAACACCTGAAATCAAATGGCTAAATGGCAAAACTGACAATATAATTGAAGACGTATTTTAATTTGATATACATATGTACTGATTTTACAGATCTTGTACCCGTATTTAAAACTCTTAACAATTATGGGCCTTAGGCCTATGTCGATCGATGTCGCACATTCGTCGAGATTTGCAGTATGTTGCTCACACTTCCACTCGGGCCAGGTGGCTATATTTATGTGCTTGGGCTACATTTTACAGTATATGTCCTGTTTCAGGTAAGCATTCAGCTCTTACCCTGCAAAATAATAACATTTAAACCATAATTTTTCATTCAAAATCTTTAATCTAAATAAAAATATGTAAGTATAAAAATATTGACAGAAGAGGAACTGTTAGTCATTCAGAGCCAGCTCCAGATTTGCTTACATATTTGCTTCCTGTATAATAAATAAATGTCTTTAATTTGTAATAACAGGCGGGATCGAGGGTTTTGCTACAAGCTGGTGCCCTTGGCTATGACATCATCATTAGAATACGAGACATACAAACAAGTATGTTATGGCAATGTAGCGTTCACCTACATTGGTCCCAGTATTCTTCATTTCATTGGATTCCTGTATGCGCTGTACTTATTTAGAATATCGGACAACGAACAACTACAAAACCTGATGGAAAGGGTAAGGAAGAAAAACTGGGGCATGCAGAGCTTACTTAGTTATTCTATAAATGTAGGAAGAGCAGAGAAGGCATGAATCGTGCCGGCTACACTGAACTGGTCGGAAAACACAAACTATTTACATAGCCGTTTCGACCGACGTTACATTTAGTGGGGTGGTACCAACCCGGGCGGGTTAAACCCTACCACCAAGTAAGATTAGGAGGGAAGGGACTTACAGTTTTACGAGGAATCCGAACCTCAGTCAGCCTCCAACGGTCAGCGGTCACCCATCCAAGTACTGACCGCACCCAGCGTTGCTTAACATTCAATAGCGACAGTTGACTGTCTGCACCACTGAGCTATCGAGGCTGAATTCTGCTGTTTTACTTGTTTTTTATTGTCAGAGATGCAGGCAAAGCCAATTTTACCCCGAGCAGGTGCCAGTCCAGCTAGTAGACAGACTAAGGTCGCTAGGGAAAGGCTATTAAGCCGCGATTTGAAGATCCATGGACGGTAGGAGTAGAGGAAGATATTCCCCGGAAGCCCATTCCACATCTTGCAGTTCGACACAAGAACAATTTGGAGAATCGTGCCGTTTGAAGTACTCTTCTGTTAACTACAAAGAGTGTTTCGCGAGAGTATGGTGGGTTTGACGAATGCAAACAGGAGTTGAGAACAATGTTTTATGGAATCACCACCGGAGCAAAATTTTGGAATTGCCGAATTAAACAATGTCAAAACATTTGAGTTGAGAACAATATATACATATTTGATTTTTTTCGTCAGTTTTTCACTAACTTTATTTAATTATCACTTAGAACCATTTAAGAAAGAACCTGTCTAAAAATATTTTTCCTTTCAGGTATTCTTGTTGTCTTCTTTCCCACCCCAGGGAATGCCCACATCGAAACCCAAAAAGCTATTGCGAACGCTGTGGTTCTTCATAGTACTGAGCTTACTGTGGATGTGCCTCTCTCTGTGCTCTATCAACATCATGATGGCTGAAGGCACTATCATGTTCCGATGGATTGGCAATAGGCAAGTGATTTTCCTTCACTGCATATTTGATCAATTCTTACAAAGCAATAGATTAGGTAGATATTTTCGAGACTCGTAGATTGCTTTTGACCACAGAACAACGATCGGTGGTCGCTTACCCCTGCCGGCCGCCCCTATGGGATAACAACGGCGTTTCTTCCTTACTCTGTGCTTTTAACAAATTTAATGGACAAGTCTTAGATATCTTTTGTTTATTTTAATGATAATTCAGTGTAATAAAAATGGACTCGACTAATCCGAATTGTTTGCATTATCACATTGTCCATGTTATTATGATTATTTTGCATTATAAACATACAAATTATACCTAACTTGGTTGTTATATTTCAGCCCCAATGAGATGGTATTAGTATTAAAAATCCTCCTAATAGTGTGCACTCTGATCCACGACATGGTGCAAGCCACCATCATCACGAGTTACTGCCTCCAAGCCCAGCTGCTGCAGGCACATCTCCTCTTTCTCAAAGATCGTCTGCTCAATCGAACCATCTCTCCTTTGGACTGGATGCGTGTAAGATACAAAAACAATTTTTGCAATATTTTTGAAACAGAATATATTTTTTTGAATGCTTCTCTTCTGTATATAATTTTCAGATAACTATGGATATTTGGCATTTATTGCAAAATGCATAATAAACAACCAACACATTTTATATAAAACATATTTACAAGTTACTGCACCACAAGTGCATCTCAACTTGAGGCAATTGTATATTTTAGTTATTATATTTTCTAAGATCTACAAGTACGGTCGAATTAAAATAAAATATTGTTACAGGAAGTATCCGAATTTCGAAAATTGCTTAAATACCTCAACGAAGATCTAGCCCCGGCTGTATGTCTGTTTACAATTGTGAACATATCGTGGGCAAGCTCTGGAGTAGCCTGGCTGCTAAATTTAGATCACCTGGATACGGAGACTGAGCCAATTGTGGGAATAAGTGTTTTGAACCAGTTTCTGTGGATATCGGCAGCGATAGCGCCGTTTATACAGGTACATTAAATAGCATTCCTCACAACTCTGTTTTGAGAAATTTTACACCGGACAGTTAAAACCTTTCACTGAACAAAAATCAAGAGTTATACATAATATGCAGGGATGATCAACTGTCTTTGACTTTACACAGTAAATGTGTACCTACACATTTACTTAAATTGCTTACAATAAGGTGCTAATAACAGTGACAATAGCAAAAATTAGTTTATGTATGTGAATTATTTTTTTTAAGGAAACTGACACGGTTTGTGTAGCCAATCTACAATATATGTGATGTCAGACCATAATACCTTGCTGAATTAGGTGCCATGTTAGTGCTTCCCTTTCGCGCCGGCTACGCTGAACTGGAAGGGAAACACGAACTTTTACATAGTCGTTTCAACCGACCTTTCATTCAGTGCGGTAGTATCAACCCGGGTAAGTAAAGTAAGGTATGAAGGGAATGGGCCTACAGTTTTACATGGACTCTGGCCGGACCATGGTCAGCATCCAACGGTCAACGGTCCCCCTTTCAAGTTCTTACCGCGGCCAGGTGTGCTTAAGATCACGAACGGTAGTTGATTGATCACACCACTGAGCTACCGAGGCTTACCAAAAGTGATTAATAAATTTATTTTCAAACATATATGGAGTAGAATTAATGCATGTCGGTTTTCCTTTTCTCTTCGTCTTCTTTCACGTTGTTGATAATTTAATGTCAGTATTTTAATACAAGATTCAATCAATGATGAGAATCAAAGGTGACCTCAAAAAGAGAAATCCTGACATCAATTCAGCTAACTCTCACTAAATCATAAGGTAGAGTATAACCGTTACGAGAGCGAGAAACCGTTCACCATTAGTCCCTATTTTGGTCAGAGTGTAACAATTGAAATTTGATTGCAGGCAGCGAGACTATCCACAGAATGTTCTGCGACACAAGCTATCGGCCATGAGATTTGTGTGCGACCCTTCTTACACCAAGAGACCTCACACGAGGATATTGTCACAATCTTAATGTATGCGTCCACACTAAAGTTGCACGCTAAACTATTCCATTGTCCAGTCGCGGGTAGATACCTATGTCTGGCGCTTACTTTCTGTACAATCGTACTTTTTACTCTAGGTATGTGCCATTATCTGCAAGTATCATAATCGTTAGGTAAGTTATTATCAGGTATTACATTTGCAGTTTCATCAATATTACATGTTATGTTCAAATAACTAGATTATTGATTTGTGAATTTCTTAAGCTTATTATAGTATGGAATATAATTTTATTTAAATTTGTGGACTAATATTAGAAACCATATAGTGATGCATATTTTGATTAAAATTAAAATTTAATCCAAATACTTCTTTAATATCCGTTTACCAATTCTGAGTACTTTATGTTCACTCAATAACTTCCAAATTCATAAAAAAAAATTAAGAGATTCTATTTTATATGGACAGACATTTTAGAAGACTTGACTGAAATCACAAAACTGTGATGATGCAAATTACAATGCATTAATCCTTTGCATTTCGGAACACCTGTGCGGGTTTTAGGCGTCTTACTATGTTGGCTTCCAGAGCGCCCGCATGGGTCGCAGAATATTCATGGTCGCTTAGTGTTATTTCTGTGAATTTGTCTTATTAGAATGAGTGAAAATGACGGCTGTATGGTTTAAAATACTTGCTTGTAAAATCAAACACACGGTATAAATATAAAAAAAAAAAATTTTGACTGGTGGCACTTAAGAAAGGAATATGTTGAACTAAGCTTGTGATGACTTCACCGAACATATCCTGGCCCATTGGCAGTAGAGGGTGTCAATCGAGGTCGGGACACATACATTACGTTTCGGCTCGCGGCAAGCTCTCTTCAGCTTGCCTGCGGTAACTAAGATACGGAGAACCACCAGTCCAGTTCTCGACCTCCCTATATTTACCTATCTATATTCTGTAGGATGCCTTCAGTGACGTTTTCAAAGCTCTCTCCATATATGAGCTTAGCGTTGATCTTTGCAGGCCTAGATTCTTGAAGAGACTGTAGATCGACTTTGCTGGTAGTCCACTTGCTCCACCTTCCACCGTAAAATGGTTGCAGGTTCGACTATAATTTGTTTAGCGCTTTTGAAGACTGTTTCTTTACTTACACATTTATATGCATTTTGTATGGGGGAATTGAAAATGTTAGAAACATGAAAAAATATGGGGGGCGGCTTTATACTGGGGAGCCGAGGTAGGGGGGAAGGGGGCGGGGCGGATACTGATTTCCCCCCCTCTAACGGAAGCAGGAGGGAAAGGGAGGAGAGGTGTTTTTTTGTATGGAAAATATAATTTTTGTATTTTTTTTAATATAATAGGGTTGGCTTAAAATAGTGGAGCAGAGGGGGAGGGGGAAGGGGGTCAGCTGGGTGAGTGTATTGGTGGTTAAGAAAAAATTTACCCTAACCTAATGTTGAGGCAGCCCATGTCGTTTTTGTTGTGTATATTTCTATTCAATATCAATGTTTTGGTGCTTTAAAAAAAGCTTTAATTTTGTATGAAAAATTAATTTTGTGTGGAAAATCTGTTTCTTAATTATTTTTTTCTGAAACTACATGTTTCCGGAAAACATTATTTCACCCAAATTCATTTTTTACCTCAGCCTACACATTAATGTTACCAGCAATTTGCGACCTCGGCTCTCCAATATAAAGCTACACCAAAAATATGGTGTGTTTTGTTTTTCTTGGAGTTAAGAAAAATCTGTGCTTCTAAATAAGTGAATCCTCACTTGTTCCACATTGTTATGTACGTAATTTCATTGGCGATCAGACTTGACTATTTACTGAGATTGAATATTTAAGTTTACAATGTGCGTGGAGCTGAATCTCCGCGCGGTGAAATTGGCATGATACACAACACATGGAACCAAGCATATAGTGGGAAGCCAATAATAATAATAGTGCCCCCGCTACCGGTGGTGCTGTGCGAACATCAGGCGACGCGCGCGCGAAGACGAAGAAGTTTAAAAGAGCTGCGCGACGACGTCGCCGTGCAGTACGGCGAATACGGAGCTCTCCGAGATGGGGGTGGTGGTGGCCTACGTGTCTAGTACCACCACCTATCGCTCGTAGCTTGCCTCGCGTCGTCTCGGAGAGCTCCGTAGCCATGGCCTGCACCCGCCGGCGTGCTTGGAGGCTTGCCTCCCGCCGCCGGCGGTATTCCGTTTATTATTTTTATATTAATTTTGAGTATATGTGGTGTATTTTTATAATCTGTATATTTAAAATTAATGTAAATATGTGAATGTGATAATAAAAGAATAATAATAAATGTGTAAATAAAGAAATAATAATAATACTTAGTAATCTGTCAACATAATTTAACATAAAAGTGCACATTTACACTTGGCACTTGTATGCGTGTTGGAGTGTTCATCATACCGCTCAAAGACAAACAGCAGCAGTAAGTATCACATTATATTTAAAAAGAAAGTTACATGGGTTCTCGTTTGACCCGTTTCATGGGGAAAGCCTCGTGGTCGGAGCGTTCGCGACTACGCTTGAACTTTTTGAACTGTTTCGAAAGCTGCTCATCCGACACATCCTTATCTATGTCAACTTCCGTCTTCACTAGTTCCAGCTCCATCAGTCGCTCAATCTCTGGGTTCATGCCCTTGAACGACAAGCGGCCCTCCATGAGGTGCTGGCATGCGCAGTAGCTCGGTTCGATTATGAAGTTTCCGGACGCGTGTCGCATTTCGTCGGTGATACTGCCCGCGTACAGATCTTCGTGTCCTTCCGTGTTACGCTTCTCCTTCTCCAGTCGGTCCTTGGTCCTCTTCATGAACTTCATGTCTAAGATTGCTTTGGTCAGCTGAGGCTTGTGCCGCACCGATCCCGCCATCGTGAACCTTCGGATTTGGTATAACAGTTGGTTGGCTCAAAGGACAGTTTGTGTATTTTTTTATTGAATTTCCTTCCCGTTTTTTCAACAATTATGTAAGCATGTAAATGTGGAAAGCCAATGGGTATAAATAAATTTATCTAATTGCTAACTTTGTACACAAATACAAACGGCACGAGTACATAACTTTTGTGTGTGACGCGTGGGTGCGTGGGTGACAAAGAGGATATAACCACTGCGTCAGGGTTTGCAGTCAGTACAAAATTTATTTCTATGAAAATTGTATGTGCAAAAGTACTTTGAGACCATATATATAGATGGCGGGTCAATCAACGCAGTGTTGTCAGAGCTGGAGCTTTTCCTCCAAAAATGGAGGTATTTCGTTTTCGGGTTTCTGGAGGAAGATAAAATCAATGGAATGAAGGATTTTCGTAAAAATGTAGGTTTTCCGGAGGTTTTCATTTTAAAGCAAAAACATGTCGTGAACTACAACTTCATGAGTTGTATTTAGATGTTAATAATTAACAATAGTTTAGTTTCACTCGTTCATCCTTCCTTTCCCTATTATCCTTATTAGCAATGATATTTTAGTAAAGATAGGTTATCTATATGACATTCAGTGCTCACACATGGCACGTCCTTGAAAAGTTGAGAGGAAGAACTATAAAGTGATGCGCCGACTCGAATAGTCTTATTCTAATTATTAGAATTTTTTTCCACTTCGAATGCATTCGAACAGTCGTCGCGGCGGCGATTCCGATTCAGCGTTTGCATTCGTAAATTATTTATATTCAACCGGAGTGACATTCATCATTCCGACTGCCGGACGAATGAACTGTGCAGAAACTGACTCTGATGACTGATGATGATGAGATTGCAATTTAATTTTTACGTTTTAAACAATCGAATTGACCCATCACTATTATCATAGCCAACAATATTGCGAGAAGAAGACGGACGGCACGTCTAAGGTTGAGAGAAAAAAAGAGACAAGTATATGTTGCTTTGCCTCGCCCTACATATCACAGTCCGCGTAGTGGGAATGAGATCGCGTATGGGGGCACAGCGCGGGAGGGAGAGAGAGGGAGTATCTTTTCTGATGCGCAACATTTCATGGAAGTAATGTTTGAATTTGTGAAAAATAATAAATATAATGGTGGAAATAGTAATATTTACACATTATGATATGTGATTCCTTGATTTTTGGTAGCGATTCTCGAAGAATTAGTGCGGAATATCACTACACACGACGGCATCTTCGAAATATCATTGATTTTCGATGTGTAGCGCCTCGCGGTGAACGGCTCGTGGTTAGCGGTCCGAACTGTGATCTTACTTTTGTTGTGCCGCTTGGAAGCTCAGATAACCTATCTACTTCTTTTTAACATATAATATCATTGCTTATTAGTAAGTAGGTGCCTATCCTTTTTTGAGAATTAATGTAAGAGGTTTTTATTTTAGAAAATATGGGAAACATTTTTTCTAATGGTTTGGAGGGATTTTGTATAACTGATCTGGGAACACTGAAGGAACGGTGCGGTATAGATAGTTTATAATTTTTGTCAATCAAGATAAGTGTAGTTTGTGGTTTTTATAGGATTTGTTTGCTCATGGTGTTTTCTTCGATTATTTGTGATACTTACCTGTGACCCGGCTTTGTTTTTTTGGTGTTTTCTACTTTCTCTCCGACTCCGACCTCGGTTACGTTTATTGGACTGAGATCAGCGGAAATAGCAGCAGGAAAAAAATTTATAAGGCGATATCATCCTAAGAGAAGCATTGTTATTAGGAAACAAAAAAATAAACATTAAATGATATATTTTATTCATTCAATTGTCTAATTTCTTTCCATTCCTAAAGAATAAGAAAATATTGAGGTTATGAACCTACGTACCTATACCTACATAAGCATACGTACTATCTAGTATAGAAAGTTATAGATAGATATGAGCTACTTGGAGATATTATCAATAGATGGCGCATAATGAGGAGTGAAGCTGATGCCTCTAAACCCCACCTTATAAGTTACTCTATGCACTGCGTTTTAAGAGGCGGAACTCCCATTTAAGAAAAAGAACGAAATCATTTCTAATTAATGCCAACATACAGAAACCACACGCACACACTGATGCGCCCAAAGAGAATATAACCATGCGCCTTGACGTTGTTAGAGATGTGCACTATGATTTTAATCATATCGATTAGTGATGTTCAAATGTATATAATCGATTGTGATCGTGATCGAATAGATTATTTATAATCGATTCGATTATAATTGTGATTCCATTATTTATTATTTCTCATAACCAGAAGGTATAAACAATAAAACAACGAAACACTGCATGTGAAACAATTTTATTTTCAAGTTTATTAGCCTAGTACATCTAGGACTTTATCATGACGGTAGAAATACTGGCCTCGCTCAAGTAGTATTTTGCATCCGCATAACAAATGTTTGGCCGTGCCTACGGACTCCTTACATGAGACGGGCATAATCTATTTGTAGATTTCCCCCATCTAACTAGGTTACTCGGGTCGGGGAGAGTAAGCTGGAATGCATTTAGGTAGAACTTAAGCAGCTCAGGGGCCAGTTGTATATTATGGATTTCCACTTCAATGCAGGAGGGATGCAGAAGTCGCCCACTGTTAGCCAATCATTCTGCATTTCTAGATTTAAGGCGTGAAGTTTGAAACCTTGCTCCATGTCCTCCTGAGCAAAACCTTTCAGTATTTCATTATCAGACTTTGCTGTTTCTATGCCCAGTCCAGATCTATTGTTGCGTGTACCAACTTGGAATGATTTGTAGAAGTCAAGCCTCAATTCCAGTTCATCTGATAGCGGTGTGTTGGGTAAGGCTTGAATAGCGCTATCATTGGAGTCTTTGAGTATACATCGTTTGGCTATTCTCGCCTTTTGATAAAATATCGACGGTTTCTTAATGTTCAGTCCAAAGTTATTTTGAGATCTGTACAGCTGTTCCCCATTTATTTTCTTTTACGACAAGCGTATCAATTAGAATGATGATAACAACGCTGTTATGAATTTTTAAACGTAAAGTCACCACACTAAAAAGAAAGCGCATTACTTTGCTATGCCTTGTTGTTGTGCTTTTTTGTTTTTATTGGCCAATTCTTCTTCTCGCAACGCCAAACCTTGATTCATTCGTTGGCATTGTCTTCGTATTAAAAGAAGACATAATCGTGTGATTAAAGGTGTAATCATCACCTTAGAGTGTTGGGAGCAGTTCAACCAATTTATGTCACACCTTGAAAGAATCAATGTTTTCATGATTTGAGAAATGTTGGGTTCGTGTAGACGTGAACAAATGTCGTTTTCAAATAATTTAAGTGCACACTCGATGAAACGACATAGATTTACTGATGGATATGTTAAAGCTGTTCGGTCTTTCCACCACTCCCTAAGTCTTATTTAACTGTACATGGGATTATTTGCCGGATCTTCAATTTTCAAGCATTCGTGACATTCTTTGCAATTGTTATTTCGTAATATAGTTGAGGCAAGGTATCCACTTACATAAACTAACGGTTGTTCTTCAATTGTATTAAAATCATTACTGGATTCAAGAAAAAAATCTTCATCCTCTAAACTCAAGACAGGGTATTCTTCTGGTTCTGTGTTATTATCAACATCCTGTAATTGTAAAGTAGAATATGTCTGTTCTGAATTTGCTTCGACAAGAGGGTTTACCACTTCAGGGTTGTCCCGATCGGACTCTGCATGATCTTTGAACACTAAATTGTGTAAGTTTAGTAGTAGTGAGTTATGGTCTTTTTCGCAGTTAGATCCACGACTATGCGGTGCAGTTGCAGCGGACAAAATTGACGTTTTTAAAGCGGCTCTAAAATGCGAACACGTAGGATTTCTGTTTGTAGGACTATTTTGTCGGATTAATCCAAATAAATTTTCTAGAGCGTCTTGGTTCAGTTGCCTAAGATTCAAAAATTTAAATCCAATAGAGAGTACATAATTGGATATGTCTTGTAAGCTTTGTAAGGAATGAATTTTATGAGAGTTTGTAATTTGAATTAATTTGATAATAAGTCGGCCAATTCATCAAAGTAAATTGCAATACAATATCAGATTTAAAACTGATTCCACATATTATCCGTCAGATTGACTTGAAACTTGAACACCCACACTGTAGGTTCTGGCTGTGATGATACATCTGCAGGTTCTGGCTGTGATGGTACATCTGCAGGTTCTGGCTGTGATGGTACATCTGCAGGTTCTGGCTGTGATGGTACATCTGCAGGTTCTGGCCGTGATGATACATCTGCAGGTTCTGGCTGTGATGGTACATCATCGCCTTCTTTATTTTCAGTAACCGTCTCGACCGGTAATGAAGTTGTTGGAGCTGAAAGTACAGGTATTATTATTTTTAGGTTCTCTACTTCATAAGTCCTCTCGATTACGAGGAAGCGCTGACATGGCACCTAGGTACCTAATTTACCAAGGTGACATCATCATATGGGCTGATACTAGGGCTTATATTGCCAATTGGGCAGATGTTAGTTTCCATAAAAAAAAATCTCTGGGTGGCAGTATTAAACGTAGGTATAATATTAGTATTGTTAGTTTATTACATGTAGATTATGAAAACAAATTACCCTGTTGCTGTTGTACGCTTGTAGAAATGTAAAAAGGAAACTCTTTCAATTGATCATCCGTAAGTGGAAGTGCTTTAAGGTCTAAAGTAGGTACTGCATACTTCTTCAGACGAGTTTGTCTGTAGTTGAAGTTATTTTTGTCGAAGTGTTTTCCACAAACAAATCTCAATTGGTTTAGTTTTTCTATGGGAATGTATACCAATTCTTCATTCCCCACTGCTTTCAACCAATCTCTGCACCTGTAATAAAAAAAAAATCTAAATGCTGACTCCATTGACTTATTTTTATAGTTTTTTCGGCATTTTTCGACCAGGATCATCATCATCATCATCATCATCATCATCATCATCATCATCGGCGTGTTGTTGTCCACTGCTGGACATACAACTCTTCAGTTTTTCTCCAATTCTCCCGGCACTCGACAGCACGGATCCATTGCCCGTCCTCAATGCATCGGCTGTCGTGTCGTGTCGACCACACGCCACGCCAGGTGGGACCTGGCGTGCGGTCTTCCTACACCTCGCTTTCCTGTCTAAAGTCGACAAGGATAAGCATAAAATTAAATGAAGCGAAAGTGCTTAAACTGACTTTGTTGACCGTCGAATTTAGGGGGGTTGCCCCCGATTTGTTATGTACAGCAATTTACCAAAAAATTCAGAACACAATAGTCCGAAAAAATAATGAAATAAATAATTTACCGGTTTGGATCCAAAGGAAACTGGGCGAACAACACACGCTTCCCTGTTTCTTGTTCTTGCTCCTTGAGTCCGCAAATGCAACATTTTCTGCGACTCCTAATATGAATTATAGAATAAACAGAAAGAAAGATCTGCCTGACAGACCAAGTGACAGATAACAACCAAGCAGGAGCAGGAGTGCAGGACTTTTTAAACGGTTTTATTTTTCTTTTTTATGTAAAAAGCGAAGGTAAGGTTTTACAATTATTATTTTTTTATGTAATAATTATTACAGAAAATAAACGTTACCTAGGCACTAACTAGTAGGTATATAAAAAAAATTACTAAAATTTTGACTGGGGATAACGGACTGTTTCGAGCACTATTGATGCATCACAGGATGCATTTCCGCGCTCGCGCTGCTGCTTGCTGTTTCGCAAATCGCAATGCTGATCCTCTGAGGCAAAGATATTATTTAATGCTACTAAGATCGATGCTATTAGGTATATTTAAAAAAATGTATAAATAATTGCGCTTTATAACTAAAATGGTGTATAACTTCGAAAATTTCGAATATAAAAGTAAAAGTAAAACCAATGATATTATAATATAATATCCTTGGTTTTACTTTAACATATTCTCCTTTAAGATATAACTCCTTTTTAACATATTATGTTAAAAAGGAGGTAGATAGGTTATACGAGCTCCCAAAGTGGCACATTAAATACAAGACCACAGTCCTGTTTGAAGTTAGTCGCGCACCAACTACGCACGCGTTCAGACGTGCGTCGTCCTTCCTAAGTAGTTATCAGTTATACCAACCGCCACATAACTTGAATTCCCTCCCTTATAATTGGAATAAGACTATTCGGGTCGGCGCATCCATCACTTTATAGTTCTTTCTGTCAACGTTTCAAGTTCGTGCCGTGTGTGAGCACCGAATGTCGTATAGACAACGTATCTTTCTTAAAATATCATTGAGTAAAACCAATTCTTCAAAAACATGGTAGAAATTGTGCAATCGCAAACTGTGTTTTATTCGTAACTCCTGATAATAATATTATAATGTTGAAATCTGTGTTTTCTTTCACCCTGCAGATGCAGATGCCATTCATTACAATCGCTAAAACTGAAAGCATGTCTTCCTCGTCGTAAGCGTAACTCATTTTGACGTCTACATAAAATATTTTGTTTCAACCAGAAACATTTCCATGTAGCAGGGAGGAGACAGGTTGTGTATGAAAACAAATGTTTTTGTGTAATGTTTCGAGAAGACGCGCCTTTACTTACATATTTATAGATTTATTATACATATATAAAAGTATTTATATTGTCGTGCATATAAATACTTCCAAAAAATACGCAACTTCATGCGCGTGTTTTCCAAGTAGTGCGTGCGTATTAAATTCTTTGTGTTATCAAAATCGAAAAAAGACGGCGGATGAACAAGTTTGTTTGCTGCGTAGTCGTATATATTTTTGAGATTCTAGCAATACGAGAAGAAAGCAAGAGACATTAGAAGTACAACAGAAAAGGCTGTATACTTTAAATAGTTTTGCCTGTCCCGAAAAGAGACGAATAAATAAAAAAAATTACATTCTTTGTTCAAGTGTTTGTCAAACTCATACATGGCATGCATGCTGCATGATATACAAGCTTATGGGAAATTACAAATATCCCGAAACGATCCCTACATGTTTCCAAAAAAATCTTTCAAATACATACAACTACCCAGCCATTTATACATATTTATGAAATACAATTGGAAAAATATAATTATAAAAGTACCTATATAAGAAGTAAATTGTGAATTGGCTGTATGGTCAAATGATCTTTGCCTGCCTATTTATGGCGAAAACAATAACAGCAACAATAACAACAATTATTTGCGATGACAGCTGTCACAGCCAGAGGTTTTTTAGGAGGTTACATTTCCTATTCGTTTGGTTGCCACTATTTAAAAAAAGAAGAAGAAGAATTTGGATCAAATTGTTTTGGATTACGATTTTGATCGCTTTGTTTTGTCCGGTCAAGTCTACATTACATGCATGCACCTGTGCAGATTAGGTTAGGTATTACGCTTACTAATTTGTCTGAAGGCGTGATTAGTAAAACAACATGGCAGATGATGCGTCCGACAACGCCAAGGAAATGAGGAAGCTGTATTCGTTATTCCATCAGGAATACACTATAATGGCGGAGTAGTAAGTAGCACCTTGATATCCAATCCAGGGAGCTAAGATTATCATCTGATATTGATAGATGATATTTTAGCTACCTACATAGGTACTTGAACACTGCATCATTCTCCATAATTAGATTGATCATCTCTAGCAAGATCTTTAGACGCTCATAAGCTTTACATTGTTTTTCTGTTTCAGTCGGATGTTACAAAGTGAAAACTTACATGGTGTGTATGTGATACCGTCGTATGAGAGTTCCTTCCGTAAGTGTTAAAATTTTGTAAAACATCAACTGTCACATTCTTTTATTACCTGTAAACCCAGCATAAGTACAATGGATGGCCTCTAACTTGACCGGTCCCCACCAGCGGCAAGCATCATCAAGCAATCATAGCAAGCCCCGCCCCGTTCAGTGCGCGCCATGCCTGTTATCTAATATACAGTACGCAATAACGTAAATTTTTTTACTCGGAATACATACTCTTTTGCACATTAGAATCAATAATAAATAAAAAATATAGTCATCAAGTAATACAATTTAAATATATCACTCAATGAAATGGATTACAAAATAACGACTTCTGGTGTCCGTTGTACCAGATGTCAAACTGTTTGTCAAGTTTGACTTCTGTTACAACGGACACCAGACGTCGGCTCCAGGAGTTCCTGAAGAAGCACGTGACGTAGCGGGCGAAACGTCGACTTATGTAAGTCGACGTTTAGACAAGAGATGTAAACCTAATGTTAATCCGGAAACTTAAAAATGAGTATAATTAGAAAGTGTAAAATTAAAGGAATGAGTTTTTAAGTTCAAGGTTTATAATCTAGCTCAAACTTAAATCTGAACAGTTACTTGTATCTTATACTCTACACTACTAGCTATGCACTCGGTTCCGCTTGCGGTAAAGTCGGTTTAACAGCAAATAGGATTTCTTTCAACGCAAATATGATAATAAAGTATCGCTTCTGTATAGCTTTTACCACCTGTCGCCATAGTTTCTGAAGCTGAAGCAGAAATTTACTTTCGCGAAGAAAGTAAATCTGCAAGGGCGAGGCCAAAGGTTGAGCTGCTTTTAGGTAAAGCATATAACCTGGCGGAGATGTGTAGCATTACATAGACAAAAACCACAAGTGAATAGGTTAAGCCGTTCTTGAATTATAAGCATACAGTTCCCGGCAGCAAATAATGCGTGTCGAGCTTTAGAAAGAGACAATCGGGTTGTGAGTGTTGTCCCGTCGCACAGAGACGACAAGTTCGTGCGACAGAGACAACGCTCTACAACTGGGTTGTGTCGTTCTAAAGCTCGACGGGCATTATTTGCTGCCGGGAACTGTACATACATACTCATAAACAGCCGGCAAACATTGGCAGTACAAGTTTGTCTACTTATCAAATACATTTTATGTTTCAGTATGGTTTGGCGTTATATTTGTGAGGTCTGGTTGCTACGAAGGTGCAGTTTTCAGATTTACATTAACATTGTCAGAAAATTTCCCCAGCGAAGAGTGTCCAGTGAGTAGATAAAACAGTTTAAGTATAAAAAAACTACATTTCATTGGTTATCTGACGCAATCTCGTATAAATTTTTTTTTTGTATTGACTTTTTTGCGATTTCCTGAAAAGGGATTTCATAATAAATACATGCTTAACTATTTATTCCCTAATTGTACGGATGTAATGACTATGCCAGGGCTTTTCAAACTTTTTTATTAACAGGCACACTTTTTCATCTATGAAAATTTCACGGCACACCACATTTAGATATGTTAGATACGATAGCTCAGTCGTCAGCCTCGATAGCTCATTGGTGCAGACAGTCGACTGTCGCTATTGATGGTTAAGCAATGGTGGGCGCGGTCAGTACTTGGATGGTTGACCGCTCGACCGTTGGAGGCTGACCGTGGTTCGGATTCCACGTAAAACTGTAGGTCCCTTCCCTTCTTACCTTACTAGGTGGTAGAGTTCAACCCGCCCGGGTTGGTACCACCGCACTGAATGAAACGTCGGTCGAAACGGCTATGTAAACGTGACTCGGGCTTGCGATAAGTATTCCAAACTGAATGAAGGAAAACACAATTTTTTAGCTAAATACATAACACAAATTGTGTGGTGGTTACGGAACCCTCGGTATGCGAGTCTGACTCGCACTCGGCCGGTTTTTCGTGTTACGTCACTCTGGTTCTTATGCCTTGATGGGTGCTGACTAACCGTCACACCATTTTGTCACACCAGTGTGGACCAGAAGAATTGATGTGTGTAAGTAAGTACTGAGAACAAAGTCTACATAATATACCAAATTGTTTGTTTTTCTTTCAGGTAGTAACATTCAAGTCTACACTATATCACCCCGCCGTCGATGCAAACACTGGAGTTTTAAACTTAAGCCAAGTGTTTCCGCAGTGGGACCGAGCCCGCAACCACATCTGGCAAATTCTTAAATATGTTCATTGGATATTCCATAACATCAACCTGAAGGTACCTGCCAATTTGGAAGCAGCTACATTGTAAGTACTTATAAAACAACTTTTATTAATTTGTCTGCTGAGTTTAAATATAATTATTTTCGTTTAGACGTCATTTATGCAGATCTCCCCAAAACTCAATCACAGCCTCTCTCTCGAACACACAAGCAGGCCTCACATACTCTATGTACTTGCGCGCGCTAACTACCCACCGCCCGGTGCACCCCCCGGCGGTGTAATTCAATAGAAATTCGTCAGCCGCGCGAAACATGCCTACATGCTCGCCCACGCAAATGCGCGCAGCTGCAAAGCAATAATGCACTTTACACTCGATCGTTTAGGTACATTTTCGCACGCAGCGATTGGCGACGTGAAGCATTAGGCTATTAAAGCCGAATGTATAGAACTTTTTCTATGGAGTGATTTATCTGTTACGAAGTAACTATTTAGTAATCTGTGACACAAGTTTCAGATTCTATATTTATTTTATTTATTGAAATATTACTTTACTAATTATTATTACCTGCACCATAGCCTGCAATAGTTCTAAGATTATCTTGCAGGGCATATATTTTATCACCTTATTAACTGATGAGAGATCAGGTCTGAATTAAGATTAGGTCTTCCTCATCATGAACATATGAATGTCAATAAAAACGTATCATGATGCAGTTCATAGGGTACATTTATTTATATAACTATATGTGATGGTTGACGGCAGGTACAAAACTAACAAAAAGGTGTTCATGGAGAAGGTGAAGGAGTGTGTTGTGGCGTGCATAGACCGGCTGTACGACGAGCCGCCCACAGACGACAAACACTATATCAGCTTCACGCCCTACGACCCGGCCGTACACGACCCTATCAAGGAGACTATGCTCAAACCTGTTAGTCCCAACCCTGGAGTCAACGGCCTCTCCTGGGTCCAGCCAGGAACATTCCAACCTTTCTCTGCCGATGAAGATAACACATGAAATGTGTGAATTCTTAAAACATTTTTTAATTTTATATTTATAATTAATGATTACGATTTTGGTGTGATTACTTGTATTTTGGAATGATACAAAACATGGATTTGTGGATGTTATGGTTAGCAGTGGTTTTGAGGAAATTTATTTAATACCTGTAAGGTTTCAATTACATAAGTGAATGTTGGCGTCCAATATAATTATTATCAATCTAGAATGTTCAAGAGCTGTACAAAATATTATGAATTATTTAATTATAAGAAAAATATATTTATAATTAGAACTTAGTATAATTTTTATTAAATATGTATAACTTATTTGCTATGCTCTACTTTTGTCAATAAATAACAAATCTATTGAGTTATACCTGGTCTCGAATTTTTATTTCATATTTCTGTAGTGTTTCCTTTAGCCAAACTTGATTCAAGCAGTATCTCGTTCCTTTCCAATTGAAGTGACTGGGCGGAGAATGTTCTCCATTTTCAAATTCAAAATATTTGCTTAGTTCTATAGAGAGTTTGGATCTTATCAAGCCAACACCCCCATACATGGGATCTGTAGGATGGTACACTCTTCCTGTGTCTGGGAACATGTAGATTTGTTCGGGAACAAATTGGCTCACTAACAAATCTCCGGCATATCCGTAGTAAAGTAAATCAGTACTGAATTTGTCTGTGCACGCCGTATAGATGTGAGTGTAGACAATGGGCACGTCGTCACATCGGATGTAGTTTCTCTCGCGTCCGCACAACGAAATGAATGGAAAGGAGTCTCTGTATCGATCGGTGGTGTTGAGTCGTATCCTCTTGAAAAAAAATTGTAAAAATTTCTTTTCTTTGAAGCAGGATGTAAAGTTCTTCATTTTGGAGTCATCAAGAAACAGCTGGAAATAAAATGCCTGATGAAATAAGACATTGAAACCAAAATGGATTTATAATAAATCTATGACACACAATTAACCCTTTGCACCCACCACAAGGGAGCGTTCATAAACCATGTGATGGATTTTAGACCACTTTAAATTCGTTATGTGGATTATGAACGCTGCGAAGGGTTAATTGTGTGTCATAGATTTATTACGGCCGATAGGCTGTAGAACTAGGTGGTAGGCTCAATTTGTAGCTGACTGGGTTGATGCCACCGTACTGGATGTAAGAGGGCCGCATAGCAACCTCGGTTGTGTTCTCCTCTAGTCCAGTATAGCCAGCAATCCAGGGAAGTCTCCGGTATGGCACCTACCTTCTCGGAGGTGATATTGGCTGGTCGGAGCATGCGCTTTGGCCCCTCCAACTCAGCCACCCATACCGGATTACATAAAAAAAAGAACATAAAAATCGTCGAAAATATAAGTAAATGAAAAATGTAGGGCGTGTTTTGTTTTTCCTGGAGTTAAAAAAAGATGGTAGGAGACTAACGAAAGAAATTTATAAAGCAAATGTGAGTGGAAGAGTCGGGAAGAGTCGCCCTAGACGCACGTACTTGGACCAGATCGGGCATGTGCTCAAAAAGGGTTAAGTGGGTAGTACCCGTAACCGACGAGCATGCATGAAGAACATTATGGGAGTGGAAAAGGCGGCAGAGGTGTTTCAGGATCGTGGTACGTGGAGATCCATTGTCTCCGTTGCCGTAGGCGTGACGTTATGTATGTGTGTTAAAAAAAATTGTTCTTCTAAATAAGTAAATCCTCTCTTGTTTTACATACTTCAGCGGGTAATTTCATTGGCTATTTGTGCAAATATAGCTCATTGATCTGTCTATTGAGTTTATGTGCGCAAGTGCCCAAATATCGCGAATCTTCACCTGGCGAAAATGGCATGGGAGTCATAGTGGAAATATTTATTTGCGGCTTTACTCCAAAGAGATTTTATGTATAGAGTGAGCACTACGAAGAAAGAATACAGAGAAATGACGGCCAATAGCTGAGGTATGAGGTAAGGTAGCGGGGTGGCGGAACGCTGAGCCGCGCGGGGCGGGAAGCGAGCGGGAGAGGGGCTAGCTAGCGAGCGACTAGCGGCTAGCGGCCCGGCCGGCCCGGCCGGTCAGTCAACACGTGCATTTGAATACGTAGGGTTGTCACTTAGTCTACCAAAAATATATTTTTCGATTTATTATTTTACGAGTAGGTATCATGGTTAATTGTGCCCGTAGTCTAGTGGTAACGCTTTTCAATGCAGAAGTTGCCGGTTCAAATCCCGGGCACTAACTAATGTACTTATTTATTTCCTTGATAAGGATTGATATACGTGCATTTCATAACGAATAGGTACGATCGCTCCGGTGAAGAAAAATAAAGTTAGGTAACTAGTGCACACTGGTCTATGAAAGGTATTTTTGTGTAAACTGCTTCTGATTTCCACTGGTCACCATGTACGAGTAATCGAACCGGATATAACAAATTGTGACAAGTTCGAGTGCAATATGACTGCCATAAGAATACTCAATAAACAATAAAACAACAACAATAAAAACAATACCTCCTATGTCAGTGGGCAGAGTCCGTGCCTAGCAGTGGGACGTTTTAAAGGATTATAGAAGAAAACAGATAGTGATTTTCATCGAAAAAAACGTTTTTATGTATTTATTAAACTTAAAATACAGAACTATAATAACTTGAAATACATACCTAAACTTATATGGGTTTTTAAATTACCGTGGTTATTTGACATTTTAAGAAGTAACAACGGCTTTACTCACTATCGAAATACGAGCTGTGTGGCTCGACATTTCGGCCAGAGTGCTCATGATGATGGGCCATACGTTTGGCCCTAAACGTCGAGCCACACAGCTCGTATTTCGACCGCGAGTAAAGCCGTTTTGTATTCTTATAATACCTACACTTAATAACTAGAATAATATCTAAAAAACTAAACTTAATAATAAAGAATTAATAACTGCGGTCTTGGCCTTGGACTAAACTTAAAATCTCCAAACCAAACATACATAAAATAAAGAGTGCAGCATTTATTTAAAAAAATAAATAAAAAAAATATAACTAAAAAAACCATTAGGTATACTTTGGACTACACACACAAACTAAAATAACTCTTCCTCCGTACTTAAACAAAATAATTTAAATTTCACTTTACACAAATTTAAATTTTCACTTTCCCTTAAACAATGTATCATCTTGGACTATTTTTATCCATCTTTCTCGTATTGATCCCTTAGTAGCATGTGGAAACCTTGTAAAAAAAATTTTTCTTGATAATTTCTCAATTACTTACTAATTAAAAAAAAAATTAAAGAATAGCGACAACCCTAATTAGCGGTCAATTCACTCTCATATTTTAACGTGGTTTAATACATATTTATTTACTTTCATACATGATATCCCAGAACTCTATTTCTAATCATTCATATGTGGCAGCCCTAATGAGCGCGTTCAATTTATTTGTTTAATTAAATAATGCTTATGTTATTGCAATGCTAGTCCAATACATAAAATGTACAAAATTTTCAAATTGAAGTAGCGTTGTGACAGCCCTAATTGGCCAGTTGAACCAAATATTTCTAAGCACATGGAAAACAAGATATTAAATATAACGTCTTTCAAAATTAGTTAATAGTACGCTAAGGGGGGGTTCTGTATCGTAAATAAATCACTTTTGAGGAACAAAGATTTTTTTTTCCAAAAAAAAAAAATTTTAATAATGTAAAATGTAAAAAAAAAATTATTTTCTTAATCATTTCAGTTTCATGCCAGGAACAAAAAAGTCTTCCAACACATAGATCTCTTTCTTTCAGAAATTGTGAAAAACCACAATTTTAGTTTTATTAGTATGGAATAGAAAGAATTTGATTTTTTTTACCAACTTACACGTGTTACATCAAAATGGTAATGAAGACTTTTTTGTTACTGTTATGAAACTGAATCGATTAGGCTATAAAAATCAACCACATATTTTTTTATTTAAATACATAAAAAACATTTTACATAAAAAAAGCCCAAGGTCCAAAAAAATTTATATAGGTTTTACTCCCTATATGATGCAGAACCCCCCCTTAGCGTACTATTAACTAATTTTGAAAGACCTTATATATATGGATCACAATGAAGTGATACTTACCTATGAAATGAGATGCCATCAGTTTTCCCAATATTTTTGGTATGATTTTTGCAATATCGCAACACACAACCGGGCATAATGACTGGCGCGATGCGAGCCGCAGACGGACGGCAGCGAGCGCGCGGGCGGCGCGTCCGCCGCGTTCGGCCGCTCGCGAGCTACTAGTCTCAAGAGGGTCTCACCGCATAATGGTTACTCCACCGCGGTGGAGCGAAGGCTGTTGCCCGGGTAAGAGGTCTAGTAGAATACATGATACGTCATTGCTTTACTCACGGTTTTTGTATCGCGTTGCCGCGACGTTTCGACTCAAACATTCGAGCCATTTTCAAGCGAGCTCCTGTGTCCGGCGGCGGTCAACGAGGAACTAGTCAGTTTGACATGTTCCTGATCCTGGTCCATGATCATGTTCAAAAACCGTGAGTAAAGCCGCAAATAAATATTTCCACTATGAATGTTAACCACGGTAATCTTAAATGGCATGGAAGTCTTTGGGGTAAGCATATAGGTGGGAGGACAAGGGTATTACAACAATTATTATAAGGGTATATATTATAAGGGTATTAGGACAAGAGGACGAGGTAATTACCATTCCCTGGTGATCGATATAATAGAAGTATTCCCTGATTTTAGGTTCATGTTCTTGGCCTTGTATGTAGGACACTGCCCGTTTAGATAATGATGGCAGAGTCCGAATGGATAAGGAAAGACATATGGAAAACATTTTCATTCGAATTTTCGGTAAACAAGCGGATACAGGAAGACAAAGAATCTATGAAGACGAAACCAACACGATTCAAATAGATCAGGATCACAGACTATATAGCTGTCAATCTGACAGCACAAACAGTTTTTTTTTTGGGCTTTTTTATCCTTACTGAAAGGCGAAGGTCGTTTGACCGTGCAGCCAAGTCTTTTGTTGTATGATGTTGTTCTTCTTCATTTGAATTAGTTATTCCTTCTTTTCCTTTCTTTTTTATTATTATATATTACGGCGAATAAAAATAAAATAATATTTATTCATAATATTAAATATTACTGAAGACGGCTTTTTTCGCCGAAATATTTAATAATAAAAAACATGTGTGTTTTTTAAATAAATATTTATAAACACTGCAAAGTGAAATATATATATTTTCTTTTAATATAAAAAAAATTGGTTGTCTGTAAAGTCGGTTTACGGACGATAGTTTTACGTGATGACGTCATAAAGTATATAAAGTGCGAAGTCAGATACAAAATCAGTTTATATATACAGTTTATATATGTATATCTGCACGAAAAACAGCTATATAGCAAATAGAACTTTAAAACAGCAGTTATATTAAAACTGCAGTTCGTTATAACTTTTTTTTTTTTTTTATGGAACCTGACACGGTTGGCTACATCACCTACAACATCCGTGATGTCAGCCCATAACACAGGGTGAACTAGGTGCCATGTCAGTGCTTCCCTTCATTTCATGTCGGCAACACTAAACTGGACGGAAAACACGAACTATTTACATAGCCGTTTCGACCGACGTTTCGTTCAGTGCGGTGGTACCAACCCGGCCGGGATAAACCCTACCACCTAGTAAAGTAAGAAGGGAAGGGACCTACAGTTTAACGTGGAATCCGAACCACGGTCAGCCTCCAACGGTCGAGCGGTCACCCATCCAATCACTGACCGCGCTCAGCGTTGCTTAATAACAGTTGACTAACCAACCGCGCCACTGAGCTACCGAGGCTGACGAATAACTTATAACGTGCTGTTGAAAAACAGCCGTTATTCCCACGACTTCTGGTTAGTCGTGCGTGCAGAATATATTATATAGCAGGCAATATATTCTATTATAAATTTACAGCATTTATAACGTTAGAAATATTCCACCATTCCTGCTGTTTGCTATAATGCTGTTTTGCTATTTATACTCGTACGTACCGCCTAGTTGATATAATAAAAATTATTTGTAGTGTAGCCTGTAGGTATGTGAAGCTCTCGCTCGATAGAGGGCAGTGTTAATAGTATTTTGTAACTTAACCCTTAATACAATGTCTTAAGGTTAAATTTTAAATAAATTTTAATGTAGTACGCGAACAGTTTGGCACTACCGGTCAGCACAATGGGATGACTTCCGTTCCTTCCTGGGAGCCTACCCTTGGCACGACGTTTGCTTCTCTTCTCCAGACCCATCCCTGTGTGCCCAATCGGTCGTCGATGTGATCGCACAGGGTATGAATTTCTTCATACCTACCTCCACCGTTCCCATCGGCGGCCGCCATAAGCCTTGGTTTGATTGTCAATGCAGACTGGCTATTGACACTAAGAACAAGGCTTATAGGAAATGGCTGCAGAATAGGTCTGTCGAGAACAGACGAGAGCTCAACGTCGTTGCTAGGTCCTGCAAACGAACGCAAAACTTGGCCAAGTTGAGGCACGACCGTGGAATTGGCGCGAAACTTGCACGTAGCCCTTCGGGTAGCCGCGCCTTCTGGTCTCTCGCCAAATCCATCGGTCGGAATTTCTGCCGTCCTGCTACACCTCCGCTGGAACGTCCGGATGGCTCGCTCGCTATACTCGCGAAAGAAAAGGCGAATATCTTTGCACGCCTTTTCGCATCCAACTCAAACATGGACGACCTGGGCGCCAACCCCCCTTCATTACCCCATTGCGGGCGTACGATGGCAAATATTAGGTTCCACCCCAGAGTCGTCCATAAAACACTACGTGAGTTGGATATTTCGAAGAGTAGTGGGCCTGACGGCGTCCCGGCGATCGTCTTGAAAAATTGTGCTCTGGAATTGGCGCCAGTCCTCACCCGCCTATTCAAACGCTCCTATTCCTCCGGATCAATGCCTTCTTGCTGGAAGAGAGCTTCGGTCCAGCCGGTCCCCAAGAAGGGGGACCCAGCGAACCCATCGAACTATCGCCCTATTGCGATAACCTCACTTTTGAGTAAGGTTATGGAGCGTATTGTCAACTCAGCGCTCCTGACGTACCTAGAAGACTCTAAACTCCTCGACGACAAACAATACGGCTTTCGCAAGCAAAGGTCGACTGGAGATCTTCTAGCGTACGTCACGCATTTATGGGCTGAAAGGCTCGATGGTTTTGGGGAATCGCTGGCGGTCGCTCTGGACATATCCAAAGCATTCGATCGCGTCTGGCACCGGGGACACTTAAGCAAGCTTCCGGCCTACGGTGTCCCTACAAAACTGTGCACCTGGATCTCCAGCTTTTTGAGTGGCCGGTCGATATTTGTCACCCTAGATGGTGCCTGCTCGGCCGACTACTCAATCAATGCTGGTGTTCCACAAGGATCCGTGCTGTCGCCTACGCTGTTTTTATTGTTCATCAACGACATGCTCTCGCTCGGCGAAATACACTGTTACGCGGACGACAGCACGGTGCACGAAGGGTTCATCAAGGACTGGAAGGGTAGAGAGGCCTCAGCAGCAAACGCGAGACGCGAAACTGTTGCTCGGGTTGACCAGGTTCTCGAAAAAGTATCCTCTTGGGGGAAGAAGAACTTGGTCAACTTCAACGTAGCCAAGACGCAAGCTTGTGCCTTCTCTACTAAGGCTGATCCGTTTCCTCTCCAAGCCACTTTTCAGGGCAGCCAAGTCCCCAACGATGGTAGTCTGGGCGTCCTGGGTATGGAGGTGTCCAGGGACGTTGGGTTTCGATCATTCATAGAGTCCAAAGCGAAACTAGCATCTCGAAAATTAGGAGTCCTTTACCGCTGTCGGCGATTTTTCACGCCGGTCCAACTGCTTACACTCTACAAAGCACAAGTAAGACCGGTGATGGAATATTGCAGTCATCTTTGGGAGGGTTCCCCTGAGTACCTTCTTTCAGCCTTGGATTCTATTCAGCGACGAGCCATTCGCCTCATTGGTGACTCCGTACTCACAAAGGACCTTCAACCTCTAAAGCACAGACGTATCGTTGGGTCATTGAGCCTGTTTTATCGGTACTACTATGGCCGCTGCTCTGACGAACTTGCTTCCCTTATCCCTCCTCCTCCTGTTCGCCTTCGCCAAACCCGCCATACTCTCGCGGAACACCCGTTTGTAGTCGACAGAAGAGTTCTTCGAACTGCACGATTCTCTAAATCGTTCTTGTGCCGCACTGCAAAGGTGTGGAACGGGCTCCCAGGAAATATCTTCCCCCACTCCTACAATCCACAGATCTTCAAATCGCGGGTTAATAGCCTTTCCCCAGCAACATTAGTCCACCTCCAAGCCGGACTGGCACCTCCTCGGGGGTGAAATTGGCTGCGCCTGAGGTTGCGACCTCGGACAGAGCCACCCAGTTCGGTAGCAATAAAAAAAAAAAAAAAAAAAAAAAAATTAAATAAAACAGCAGACTAGCACATTAGAAATATTATAATAGACTAGACTGCTGTTGTTAGAAACAGCAACAATAAAACAGCGGACTAGCATGTTAGAAATATTATAATTGACTAGACTCCTGTTTGATAGAAACAGCAACAGCAACAATAAAACAGCTGACAGCAGTATAGGAGTGCGCGCTCGTTGCTTGCTATGAGCAGACTTTTTATTTATGACGACGGGGCAAACAAACTTATTCACCCGCCATCTTCTATATAGTATATAGACTTCCTAAGTGACAAATTCCATGATATCGAGAAAGAGCTAGCAACCCAAAAAAACAAAATAATAAACATTGAAAACAAGATGAGTAAGTTCGACGAAGTGTCACATCAACTCGCCAAATTACAAATCGAGAACGAAGACCTAAGACAAGATATGCTCTCCACCTCGGTCGAAATAAAAGGAGTGTCAATAGGGCAGAACAGAAGCGACAGCCAAATAGTCGACCAAGTGGCGAAACTTATTGGAGCCAGTGTACTTCCGAGCGAGGTGGCAGCAGTCCGCCGGGCGCCCGGTAAAAAACCACAACCGGAGATCATCGTGCGATTTGTTTCCGAGGAATCCAAGGTTAAATTCTTGGCATGTGCGAAGACCAAGGGTCGACTGAATTTATGCGAAATCACAGGCGAAACGAACACAGGAAACCCAGTTTTCATCAATCAGCTCCTGACCCCCCGTCGTAAACAATTACTATCACGCGCAAAGAAATACGCAAACGAAAATGACATTAAATTTGCTTGGACAAAAAACGGTCAAATTTATATGAAAAAGTCAGAGGCCAAAGAAAACTACGCGCATTTAATAAAAAGTGAGTACGATTTCGAGCATTTATTTCTACCGAAGACAGCCATCAACGCGGGGAAAGAGGAGCGAGCGGCTGAAGCGCGGGGGGAGGAGAATCAGCTCCGTCGCTCCGCCGCCGCCGCCGCCCGCCGCTAACCGACTTCGGTTCACCGACGAGGGAATCTCTCCGCGCATAGTTACCTATTCCGGCACTGCACTCCGTGCACTCGCCGCTGCTACACAACGATGCTGTCAGAGAAGTGAACAGAACGAAGGAAGGTCACTAGCAAAACTATGTTTGTTACCATTTTACAAGTTAAATGCATTTTTCTATCGATGTCAAATTATGAAAGTAGAAAATATATGTGTTTATATTCTTTATTCTTTAGAGACTAGCTTAAGTATATATAAGTACAGGTTTCTCACTGCAATACTACCTAAGAATTTTCTTGTTTCCTATTACAGTTTGGAACAAATTTCCCTACGTACACATTTATCTGAAAGATTACTCTATAATACATTTTTCTCTCGTTATCAAATTACGAAATTGGAACTTATATGTGTTTACATTCTTTACCCTTTAGGGACTAGTTTAAGTATAGGTAAATACATGTCTTTCACTATAGCACTACCTAAGAATTTCCTCTTAGTTGATTACAGTCTAGAATTAAGTGATCTATGTAGTCATTTCTTTGAAAGAACACTATTTAAAACAATTTTCTGCCATGATCAAATTATAAAGCCAGAAAATAGTTACTTTCCTTATAATTTAGATACTAGTTTAAGTACATATAAGTTCGTGTTGTTCATAATAGTAATACCTAAAAATGTCATCGTTTGTTATTATTATTACAGTCTAGAACTTAGTTTTCTATGTGCTCTGTTATTTAAAATATTATCACAGTTTAAGATATTTTTTAGAAGTTCTTCAAAAATCAATGTACAGGCGTTACCAACCACACAAAACATGGCCATTGTCAAATCACAATCATACTCATTACTCACTTTAACCAAAGTACACTACCTAAAACGAGCATCTAGTATAACGCTACAAGCACCTGCAACCTCTCTGAAACAAACACACACGCCAACATTGTTCATTACACCTATTTTCACCAGTAAAAGGCGAACTTGACGAAGAGATAGAACACGATATTGAGAAACTCAATGTCATTAAAACACTAACGATAGAGGTACCTGAGGATTGCAGGTGTAAACTAAACATGCTCGCGCAGTATAAAACACTTACAGTAAACATTAGAAGCATTAATCATAATTTTGAGCACCTATTAGTCCTACTGAATAGAATAAACATGGAATTTGATGTAATAATCCTGACTGAATGCTGGATAAACACAGCATCATATCTTCCAAAATTTTTAGATGGATATTTTTCATTCCATACTACGAAGCATTATAATAAATGTGATGGTGTCATTGTTTATATAAACACTAAACATTCAGTTATTGTGACTGAACCGGAATGTCAAGATGCCAACTGCCTACAAATCGAGTTTACTGATAAGACTGCCATCCTGGCCATTTACAGGTCCCCAAGTTTTAGTGTAATAGTTAACTTCCTTAATTCGCTCCATAAGTTATTATCTAATATGAACAGCTTCCAGCAACTTATTCTAAGTGGTGACATTAATATTAATATATGCGAGGATTCTTCTGATCAAAGAGCCGAAAGTTATTTGTGTCTTATGGCTGAACATGGTTTAATTCCAGCTATGTTAAATCCAACTAGACAATCAGCATGTCTGGACCATTTAATGATTCGTAGCAAGCTTACAATAGAAACTGCGGTTTGCCAAACTGCAATAACAGATCATTATCCTATTTTGGCATGCATAGGCAATCACACAGAAAATCACAGAAAATCATAAAACGTAGGTTAAAAATAGTCAACAATACAGCCATAGCGAAATCCTTAGATAAATACGACTGGGGAGAAATTCTCAAATGCAAATGTGTGAATTCGGCAGTATTTACCTTTATAGATATATTACAAGATTTAATACATACACATACGGAAATACGCAACTTACCGAGATCTCGGAGGAACATCAAACGTTGGATCACCCCGGGTTTGATTAAATGTCTTAAAAAACGTGACATGTTACATAAACAAGCTAAAAAGAATGCAAACGATTTAGACCTACAAAAAAAATATAAATGTTACAGAAACACATGTGATCGTGCTACTGCGAAGGCAAAGGAACTATATATGCGAAAAGACCTATACATGAATATTAACAATTCAAAAAAGACCTGGGAGATAATAAAGGAAGCTGCGGACTTCCCCATCAAGCAAAATCATCCGCCTTTAGACCTTATTAAAAACGACAACCTTACAGTTAATGACGTTAATTACTTCTTTGAGGATGTTGGTGGTTCTCGAGCGAGGCGTATACTAAAATCATTGGATAAGACTGAAGAAATTCTAGCGAAAGAGGTGGAAACGGAGCAGTCTCGCTCACCAAATACTTTTTTTATGAAGCCTACGGATCCCAGCGAAATAAAGAGTATTATAAGCAACTTAAATTCCGCGAGCGCTGGCGGGTGGGATAACATCAGTGCTCTGTTACTTAAAAAAACAGTGGATCAAATCACAGTACCACTTACTTTTATTATGAATTTAAGTATGTCTACAGGAACCTTTCCAACTGCTTTTAAGAAGGGAATCATTAGCCCAATACACAAAAGTGGAGACAAACGGCTTGTTACAAATTACAGACCAATCTCATTACTTCCTATCCTGTCTAAGATCCTGGAAAAGTTAGTCAAAGCCCGTATCACGAAATATATGGATAAATATGTATTAATCAGTCAAAACCAATACGGATTTCAAAATGGCAAGAGCACCGAAGATGCTGTTGGGGACTTAACTGACCATATCTCCAGGATGTTGGACAGAGGGGAACGATGTGTTGGCTTATTTCTAGATTTAGAAAAGGCGTTTGATACCGTGTCACCAAAAATTCTTCTTAAAAAAATGGAAGGGCTATGTATCAGGGGAGTGCCGCTTTCCTGGTTCACTAGTTACCTCTTGGACAGAAAACAGTGTGTCAGGATAGGAGATGTGGTTAGTGACGAGGTGGGTATGGGGTTTGGTGTGCCCCAGGGTAGTGTGCTAGGACCTATACTTTTCATAATCTACATAAATGATTTATGTAATAAAAAATTAGATGGCTGTAAAATATTTACATTTGCTGATGATACAGCCCTAATCTTTTCGGAAAAAACATGGGAAAAGGTATTCAAACTGGCTGAGAGTGGATTAAGGTCGTTAAAGTTATGGTTAGACGCTAACTTACTTACTCTGAATGTAAAAAAAACTAAATACCTCGCTTTCTGCATCAACAGCTCTACTTCGCCAGGAGCACACCGCACGCTACAGTTACATTCATGCCACAATATTCAAAGTTGTAACTGTGAGCAAATAGAACGTGTAAAATGCATCCGCTACTTGGGCATTAACATAGACGAAAACTTGTGTTGGGATACGCACATCGCGTGTTTGGCTAGTAGAACGCGAAGTCTAATATATGTTTTTAAACGACTACGTAACATTGCTGATAATAATCTTCTTCGTACTATTTATTTCGCATTATGTCAATCACGTTTAACTTACTGCATCACGGCTTGGGGTGGTGCTGCAAAATCACACTTGATTAGAGTAGAAAGAGCGCAAAGGGTTGTTCTTCGCGTTATGATGAAGAAACCCTATAGATACCCCACACATACTATGCTGAATGAGATAGGTGTATTGAGCGTGAGGAAACTTTTCATTGAAAAAATTATAATTAGGAGTCATAGAATGGATAAATTTGATGCGCCGCCGGGGAAAGGTGCACATCTTACCCGGTTCGCACATCTATTAGCAGTGCCTTGTGTCCGAACGGGAATGGCGCAACGGTACAGATGGTTCCTCGGCCCGTTCCTCTACAATAAAGTAGATAGGATTAGAAACATAAGAAAATTAAGTTTACCCACATGCAAGAAAGTTATAAAGTCACTACTACTTGCGATGGAATACGAAGAAGTAGAAAGCATGCTTACGATAATGCGGTAGGACGATATGAAATTAAATGATTAACTAATAAACTTACCCAACGTGCCACTTCTTAACCAAATTATTAAAGGGTCAAAGTTTTATTAAAACTTAGGAGAGTCGTGCCTGCCTATCTGCGAGTTATATGTACATTCCTTGACTGCAGTCAATTTAACTAAATTTCACACACACACACACACACTCACAGAGACACAATCGCACTCAGAACTCAATCAAGCACATTTAACACTCCTTATTAGGTGGTAAACTATTTTGGTTTTTCTGTTTTATATTAATTTTTTTTTAGATACCCGCAAAATTTCTCTAATATTTAATAATTCTCTCACGTTTTAAGGTGTTACATGTGGTGTTACACAAAGTGTTATTTAAATAACACTGTAATATGGGTACTGTATGCACCCACCGTCTCTCATGATGATACAGCCGGTTAGGCCAGTTTGGGAGATGGTGTTTGCACACAACACAGAACAATTATTGCAAAGTCTGTTATGTATGAAATAGGGACAATCTGTTGTTGTGTAAAAGTGTGAAAATTAATAAATGAAATTTGAGTTTGAGTTTGAGTTTGAGTTTAGTCTGTGGCCATCTTCCTTCTCAACATTCTTTATACACTTATTATAAAGGAAAGTTAATTACTAAAATAAAAAAAATAACCAATTTTCACAATGACAGCCCATCGAATTTAATTTAATTTCAAGGAAATAGCCAACCATATCACATCACCGAAACAACAATGTCTGTGTAATAATAATCTTGTAAACCATGCCGATGCCGAAGTTGCCAGAAGTTCGCCGTCTAGCGGTTATTGCTGGCAGCAGATGACGTCATACAGGTTAAATAACAATATTCTCTGAAGATTACAATGACAAGTTGTGCAATATTAAAATTACTGATTTATTAACTGAATAAAAATATTATAAAAGCTTTTACAAATACATAATAAATACCGTCGAAAATATTATATAAATTTTAAAGAAATGGCAGAAGGACCCGGCATCCAAGCCAATAATTAAAAAAATTTTCACCACAGACACGTTTCTCATCTGTCTGCCTGCTAAAAAGTGGGAAAAGATGGCGGACGGCGGAAGTTTGTCGCGTCGTCGTTGTAATTAAAAATATATATTTTTGTGGTTCTCGCGGTGCGAGAATTTAATATAACAGACGTTAAAAGCTACAACAGAAATGGCTGTATACTCTAAAGAGTTTTGCTTGTTTCGGGAGAAAAAAAAAATAAAAATAAAAAATTGGTTGTCTGTAAGGTCGGTTTACGGACGATAGTTTTATGCCGGCACTTCACTTGGCTTAGTTAGCGTATTCGTGTATTTGGCAATAAATTCCGTTTCGTCTCCCTTTAATGGCTTGTTTAGAGCGAGATAAAACTAAAATGTTTGCAACAAAAACGAATATGCTAAGCCAAGTGAAGTGCCAGCATTATGTGATGACGTGAAATAATCGTAGTACATAGAGCAAAGATCAGGAATTCTATTTCCAGTAGAAAGATTAATCATCTTGTGACTGGCCATCAACAAACTTCTGTTGTCTGATCTTGACAGTTTTACTTCTTAAGACGTTTCCATGGTAACTTTGACTATACCGATTGTGCCTCTCTATCGCTTGTTACGCGCTCTCGCTTGCACACACAGGCTCAGATGGAACGTGACACTTTTTCGGGTGTGCAGCCGGTGTTCATCAATTTATAAGACGTGACGTCATCACGTCAAAAAAACTGCCTGCTGTATTCCCGTGATTATTATAACAATAATATTTATCTCTTATTTCAATTACGCTAGTTATTCCAACAGCAGCGTTAGTTTAAAATTCCAACAACAATACGAAAACAGCAATATAGCAATATAGCACTTTAAAACAGCAGCGATATAAAATCGATATAAAAAAGTGGTGTTGAAAAACAGCCGTTATCCCCCTCTCTAATTCTGTCAGTAACAAAGAGACCACGACTGGTCGGTCAGTGAGTGGTAGTCATGTGGGTTATCAACAATTTTTGGCAACCGTGATCTAACCGATATCTGTCTTCAATACCGATATTGATATCCGTTGCCAAATATCGGTATCAAAAACTCTGATACCTAGACTAAAAAAAAAAAAAAAGTCATAAATTGCTTGCTGATCGTATTTCTGCTTACAATAATTACATATAGCGAAAATATTGTCTTTCTTCAAAATGAGTCCACACCACACCTTTTTTGTTGGCCATTATGATGCCTTTCTTTTTAACATTTTAAAAGTAAAGTTCTGTCTTTACATAATTTATTTTAACACTAATAAATATTTTTTTATACACTATGTTCACGCACTATGTCATTGTTTATTAACGAAAAACCTACACACTAGAAGAGTTGTACCTACACACTTAAATACACAGTAAAGTATAAACAAAGTTTCTGTCCTGAACTACGTAACTCAACTCAACGTTCTGCGTGTCCGGCGTGCCTGCGCGGCGCGACGCCAGAACGCACCGTGTGGCATACATCACTATTCACAAATCACAGTCACATCACAGCACAGCACGTACGCACCGATTCTATGGATATCTCTCCGCGCAGCGGCACCGCTCGGGCAGCGGCGCCGCGCGCCGCACCGCCGCCACCGAAACCGTAACGCACCGCACGCACCGTCCGTCACCGTCCGTACCGCACCGAGTGTATCGGTAATCTGTGGTGGCTGGCTAGTGGCTACTGGCTCGGTCGGCCGGCACTAAAACTAACTGAAACTGACTGGATTGACACAACTGGTTGTTCTGATATCTAAATAACTGACAACTGTTCTAGTTGTCAGTTGTCACCCGCGCCGTTAGATATTTCGTAAATATCTAAGATATTCGTAGATATCCAACCCAAATACGACCTTATTGGTTCTACCATAAAGGTAATTTTTCCATGAAAAGATTTATTTGGTGAAACTAAAAGGAATCGCACGTGCTCTTTCTTGCATTTGGGGACTTACTTAAAGAGAGAGGGAAGGCATAATAGTTGTCGGATATCAGTTGTCTGTCAGCCTGCCTGGCATACGCTGTTCGTTTGGTTGGTTGTTAGCCGATAGCCGATAGCCGATGTTTGCTATGACAATACCGATGCGATACGTTAGAGGCGTGGCAACGGTTTTCAGCTACGTTTCGCTATAGCGGACACATTCACATGAGTAAGTGAGTGTAGTAATCTGTGTGGATCCGTCCCGTGTTCTGGTCCACCATCATCACGTAGTATTATATTCTTTGATCATCCATCACCATCGTTCACTCACCTAACCACAGTTCCACCACCCACCTATATTCACAACTAAAGCACTGCACAAAACGTAGTGGTTATATTCTCTTTACTTACACGGCACAGCACATCTTGGCTTGTTTCGTCGACGAAAACATATCTTCCTCTAGTTTACTTGCCTGTCTGGATAAAGATAGTGATTGTGAATCAAACTTAGAAGTGAATGCAGGAACCTCATACATGTCGGAGTTTACACGAGGACGTGGTGACAGAGGCGGCTTGAGTAGACAGAACGAATGCGAGACACGCACATCGTTGTCTTCAACCGCGCGACATCCGCACAAAGCTGCTCGGCTCAATCATTCTGAAATTTGAATTTAGGCCTGCAGCTGAAAACAATGGAGCCACCTACTCGTCGCTCTTGGAAACTGCGTGAGTCCACAACAGATGCTTTAGAACAAAATTGTTTACGTCTTTCTTGACAATTATCTAATAAAATACATACATACATACGTACATACCACACACGCTGCTTCCCGACAATCAGGGTAAGCAAAGTAATCGGTGTTGTGCTGCAAGAACTCTTGGAAAATTTCAACATGACATCGACCACCACGTTTAGCAAAGTATTCGGACAAGATAACTATCAAGCAGCAAGTAAGGCACAAAGACCCACCTGCTGCACGACTCGGTGGATCTAACAAAATGATTTATAATATGCAAAAAAATTGGTAGATAGGTTATCCCAGCGCCAATTCGAAATGTTTCAACCGTAGAAATTCAATTGAAATCAGAAATTCTTTTTACTACAATAATTATGTACTAAACATTCGTCCGGCAGTCGGACAATGACGAATGTATGAGTGACTCCGGCTAATTTATGAAGGCAAACGTTGAATTGTGAATGAATCGTTATTCGAATGTATTCGAAGTTATGAAGAAGTTGAATAATTCGAATATGACTATGAATCGGCGCATCACTAATTCTGGTTCATTCACTGATTGCCTCAGTGCCGTTTGTAAACACCGAATGTCCTGTAGTAATGTCTTGTCCTTATCTTTCCTTATAATATCATTGTTTGGTTACTAGAATATGAATTGTGTCATATTTACCTAGATTTCTGCATTCGTAGCGACATCGGTGATGATGCTATCAGATCCTGAAGCGTTAGCTTGCATATTATAATGAACGCTTTGTTGCAGAGGAGTTTGTGGCTCATCGGGCTAACGTCAACTGCCTGGCCATGGGACACAAGTCCAATCAGGTCCTCGTAACTGGCGGCGACGACAAGAAAGTCAATTTGTGGGCTATTGGTCGCCACAGCTGCTTGATGGTGAGTATTTGTCATTTAGAGTGATACTTAAATCACCCATGCTGGTAGCCCCAAATTTAACCTATTTCAAAATTCATCTGTAGGAAATGTTTATTTATTTATTTTATTTTAGACCGGCAGCCTGGGCTAATATAAATTAAGTTCATAGTTCATTGCTACTTATACAGTAGAGCATCGTTAATCCGAACCCCTAAAAACACAGGGGGGTTCGAAATAACAGGGTGTTCGGATTATAGTATGGGACATATTCTATAGGAAAAAAAATTTGATTTTTTTTGTGTTTTATTTATTTTAGCCATCTTCAATCGTAATTAAAATGAAAAAAAGTAACAATTATTTTATGTTGTCCTACATATTTCCTTCTATATACTACTTTGGAACAAGAAAATCTAGCATTGACTTTTGCTTTGATTTGGCAATTTTTTGGTTTCTTCTTTTTGATGTCAGCCACAGTATCGTTTTCCCAATCCTGAATTTCTTTGCAATGTTTGGATAACTTACTCCTCGATCTAACATTTGAATCACTTCATATTTGTCACGTAAAGTCAATGTTACATGTTTACGACTTGATTGTGATGCCATGATTGTGTTTACTATAAACCAGCCATACTCAACCTTTTTTCCCCTTGGGCCACATAGTCGCTACTGCTACACATTGCGGGCCGCAATAATCTAGCTGACACTGTATGTCTATTACATAAAATATATTAAACTACAATAAAACGCAACATTTCAAATTAATAAGCATTTATTTAAAAATTGATGTGATTTTTGACACTGAGACAAACTTTTGACAATTTTTGATAAATCTGGCACGTAATTATTGCATGCTAGTCTCAAAACGTCGTCTAGGTGCGAATCAGTAAACCGAGATCTGTAGACATTTTTCGCATATTTCATTTTTGAATACGAGGATTAGCTCAGGTATGTTGACGCAAACAAAGTCAGGAGCAAGTGTGCGCAATTTTTGAGCGTTCAAAGTTATCGGTTACCTACTAGGTAATCTCCAGAATTCCTCGTATTGGTTAGAGTTTTGGTTGGTAAGAGTGAGGAATGAGAGTGAGCGAGTGAAATAATGAATAAATGAAGAACATTATTTTTGCACCATTTTTTTAACGTTATCAATAAAATACTAGTGTTAATCTAAAAATACTGTATTAGGCTTCGGGCCGCGCAGAAAAGCAGGTTGAGTATGGAGGCTATAAACTCTTGTTACGTGGAACATTCCAGAGCACTTACGAGTGCGCGCGAACCAATGAGGCAAGATCGCGGGTGCGAGGGAATTTGGGAATTTCCGATCGTTCGGATTACCGGGATCAACGGATTAGGCAGGGTTGGGGCTAGCGCGGCTCTACTGTAATTAAAAAAATTTCACTTATTATTTTTTATTATCTTATTCAGGTGAGTGTCCAAACGGTTTTTAAATTGGTTTACGTTGTGATACTACTGTATATGTGATACATACTGATAATGTCCTCCGGAAGTTGGTTCCAATCTTCGACAACTTTGTTAATTATGAAGTGCTTGCGAGTGTTGGTCTTGTGCTCTGTTTTGTTTAGTTTCAGAGAGCGGCCACGCAGGTGAGTGTTTTGATTAAGGGTGAATATTTCCTTCATTGCTTCACAGTCGTATTTCTCAGTAAGCATTTTATATACCTCAGTCAAATCGCCCCGGATCCGTCTTTGTTGCAGAGTTGGTAGTTTGAGGGCTTTGTTCGTAGGGCAATGTTTTTAGCTGCCAAGGGATTTTGGTAAACTTTCGTTGTAGGTTTTCAAGTAGTGTGATGTCCTCGATAAAGTAGATTTACCAGTAGTATTATTCTAGTAGCGGTCGTACATATGACTTGTAAATTTTTAGTGTGACTTCTGGGGTGAGCTGGTGAAAGGACTTCTTGATGAGATACCTAGGTTATGGAGCTGGCTCTCTTTACTATCTGGGCAATATGGAGCACCCACTGTAGGTCATGAGTTACCAGAAGTCCTAGGTGTCTCTGCTGGTACATCGCACATAGTTTGGTATTTTTAAGTATTATGGGAGTTGCGGGTTCTGCTTCCCCAGATGGAGAACAGTGCATTTCTGCGCGTTCAGTTTTATTAACCAGTCCATGGTCCATTGGTTCACTCTGTTTAGGTCTTCCTTTATTTTCCCATGGAAATATGTGGGCTTTTTTTTATGTAAACCAGCATGGGTGGCTGTGCCGAGGGACCAATGGTGCAGTCGACAGAGCCAAAATCACCTCTCCTCGCGAAACCACGCTCAGTTAGGTGCCATGCCAGCAGATTTGCAGACTGTTGCTAGGCTGTCTAGCCCGTTAATACGACGCTTGAAGACACCCAGGTTAAAGGATTCAGGAAATACACTCGCCGGAAGACAGTTCCACACTAATGGGGACTACCCTCCCAGATGTGACTGCAGTACTCCATCGCCGGCCTAATCTGTGTTTTGTACAATAGGAATAGTTGTGCCGGTGAGAAGAACCGCCGATTGCGGAAAAGTATTCCCAATTTTCTGGATGCTGTTTTGGCCTTAGACTCGATTAGTTGCCGGAAACCCACATCTTTGGAAATAGTGGTGCCCAGGAGGTCCAGGTGTTCCGAGACAGGTACGACGCTGCTTTGGAAACTAGCTTGGAAAGGAAAGGGATCGACCTTAGCAGATAATGCGCAGCACTGAGTCTTGCTAACGTTGAATGCGACAAGGTTCTCCTGGCCCCATATAGCTACTTTTCCGAGAATGTTATCTACCTTATCAACAACTGAGCGTTGAGCCTCCCTGTGCCGCGAATCTCTACTCTTCCAGTCCTTAACATAGCCCTCGTGCTCCGTGCTGTCGTCTGCATAGCTGTGTATCATGCCCAAGGACAGTAGATCGTTTATAAAGATTAAGAAAAGCGTAGGCGACAGCACAGAGCCCTGCGGAACACCAGCGTTAATTGGAAAGTCAGGTTTCGGAAAGTTGGAAAGTTCGAAGATTGGGTTTGCGAAGAACTTGGAGTCATCCACTAAGAAGCTCTTCTGGCACTCACTCAATGATAGTGTGGAGATCAGTTATGAATATGTTGAAGTAGTTGAGATTACGGAACCCTGGGGAACTCCACTCCAGGCGTGCTTTTTGTGGGAAAACACTTCTCCGGAGAGTCTTCGGCCTGTCATGGCGGCTGGGTAATATCATTCTACAATAGTATGAATGGGGGGTGGACATGTGGATCCAGTTTCATACGAACTAATCCGCGGGCAAAAGCTAGTATTCTATAAAAGCTCCAGGCATTAGCCAGTTCACACTCTCTATAATTTGTTAGATTTAGCAGCAACAACAGCTCGAAGTTGTATTTGTGAATAGAATAAAAATAAAAAAAATCTGCCAAAGAGATTTTATTTTACAAGAGCTAGCTGAAAGTAGTATAAAATGGCAGAGTTGTTTCAAGGAGCAAACGAGATCCTTGAGCGTCAACACAAACGCTCTCACGATCTGGTTTTATGATTGTGATATAAATAAATTATCTTGTATACGAAATAGTTGCACAAGAAGAGAGAACTTTCGTTTACATGAGTTGTTACAGTTTTTAATTGTCACTTGGTTTTATTTTGAAAAATATTTCTATTTATAATTTGGTTTGCAGAGTCTAAGCGGTCATACGACACCGGTGGAGTGTGTATGCTTCGGGCATTCTGAAGACCTCGTGTGCGCCGGCTCGCAGACCGGGGCACTAAAAATTTGGGACCTTGAGGCGGCCAAACTCCTACGAACATTCACTGGGCACAAGGGGGCGATAAAGTGTATGGACTTTCATCCATACGGGGACTATCTGACTACGGGAGCTTGCGACAGTAACATTAAGCTATGGGACACGAGGCAACGTGGATGTATAGTCACCTACACCGGCCATCAGCTGCCCGTTAACAGTTTGCAGTTCAGCCCGGACGGACAGTGGATCGCGTCAGCCTGTGAAGATGGTAAGTTTACAGTACCTACATATATTTTAAAACAAAGTCACAATGACAATGGCCAATAAAGTTCATTATCTGCAAACTGGTATATATCACTAAAGGAGCCGAAAAGTCCTTGTTGTAGATGTATATTAGACATTTATTACATGCGTGCACAAAATTAACAAAGAAAGATGTTTATTTCCAAAAAAAATTAATAAACACATCATACTTATAATATCAGTCAGACAGTCTGACTGACTAGTCAGTCGGCATGTAAGCGTGCACTGCTGGACATAGCCTCTCCAATTTTCCTCCAGTCCAGTACGGAAGCGCTGCTTTCCGCAGCACAGAGCAGCTCAGCGTGTGCCGGCTGAGGTGAGCGTAGCGCCGGGTTGTAGTCATGCCCTTTCACATACATAAAACATAAAATTCGTTCAAACATATAAATACTTACCTACTTTAACACTTTATTAATCCCCCTGACGTCTGCCCGTCCGCAGGCTGTTATGCTCAAAATGTTGTGACTTTAAACGTCAGGGATTCATATGTGTTAGGAATCCGACCAAACAAAAACAAAAATCGTATATATAAAAACATCTACAAAAATGCGGCATGGGAGTAAATGTCTATGCCTAAAAAACCTTGACTACATTTCTTATATAGTAATAAAATATTTTTCTATAGCTCGCATTGCATTGACCTATGCTTTGATTACAAATTGTGAGTTTTTGTTTTTTTTTTCTCTGTCACTCACTCACAAATGCGCCAAAACCTCCAATAATAACACATTTACTTTCCAAATTTCATGATGCTGAAGTACAATAAAAAATCAATATAGTTACTATGGGGCTGGTATAGCCAGGAATGGCTAAAGCCTTAAACAAAATAAAGATTAAAAAAAAAATAAAAAAAATTATGATGTATGATTTATGTAAATCGGTTGAGCCGTTGTCAAGTTATACGCAAACATACATTTAGATGTTGTATTGTGCAGGAGGTGTGCTGGTGTGGGACGTGCGGGCGGGGCGGGTGCTGCGCGCGCTGGTCGGGCACGCGGCGCCCGTCACCTGCGTGCACTTCCACCCGCACGAGTTCCTGCTCGCGAGCACCGCCGCCGACCGCACCCTGCACTTCTACGACATGGAGAGCTTCCAGCTCGTCTCACAGTTCCACAAGGAGAACACCGCCATCAGGTATTGGTTTTTTTATTATGTCTTGCCTTCCGTAGCAGAGCTCTGCAGCCACCCTAGCTGTCTAATAGCCTTCATGGTGAACATAGGCTAGCTTCTGCTAGCCGAAGCAGAAGTAGGCTGTGTATGGTAGCATCGCTATGTGACAAAGACTTGTTATGGCATTGGTACTTAGAGTGAGAAAATATAGGATTTTATACGCTTGGAGCGGGCGCGGGGAGGGTGTCATTGGAAACAAAAATACAAATCGTTTCTTAATTTGACTTTATGTCAGCCTCGGTAGCTCAGTGGTGCGGTCGATCGAGTGTTGTTAAGCACATCTTGGCGCGCTCATTACTTGGATGGGTGACCGCTCAACCGTTGGAGGCTGACCGTGGTTCGGATTCCACTTAATACTGTAGGTCCCTCTCTTCCCTTCTTACCTTACTAGGTGGTAGGGTTTGTACCACTGCACTGAATTAAATATCAGTCGAAATGGCTATTTGAATAGTTGGTGTTTTTCATCCAGTTCAGTGTAGCCGACATGAAATGAAGGGAAGCACTGCCGGTGTTCACTCGGTGTTATGGGCTGACATCACGGATGTTGTAGGTGATGTAGCCAACTGTGTCATACAACTGTCCATAAAAAAAAAGTTGAAAGACGAGTAGAATCTTACTAATGCAAGTTGTACTAATCAATAAAACTACCGTTTACACGTTTCTACATTAGTAGAATAGGTATGCATTAGCAATCTCTTTTATTTATTGTGTTTTTAATAACATTGTATAACGGTTCAGAAAATTTGGTGTTTGATAAAAGATCTTAAATTTTTGTAGGCACTTCACTACACTTCACAGACATCTTCAGAAATTAAATTATCCTAATGTCTAAGATAATGTAAACTTGCCTACTCGGCCCTCTGCACGGCACTGGTTGCCTTATTATAAAACAAAATTTATTAAATTTAAAACTTTTAATATTGTTACGGGCACTAGGGACTTGATAGAAAATCAACACCTCGAAAATGTTTTACGAATTTATTCGTTAAAAGTGCAGCAAAACACACTTTAATCATTCAGTATCATACTACTTTACAACTGTTCACGTCGCTTGTGTACACTTCAATTCACTTGTATCGCATTCCAAAGAAAACTCACTCAACAAATGTCTCTCGCAAGAACATTGAGTAGGTAAGGATGTCAGACCTTCCCCGCGCCAGCGTAACACGATGTTTGTAAAAATGTACAAATAACATTCGTTACCAGCCAATCAGAGCACTATGTCCATATTTATTTAATGTTCTTGGTCTCTCATATCGCAGTTCAAGAGAACCTCTCTTATCATATTACAAAAAGGAACTCCAACTCCGTGCCAAACTACAAGCCTTATATACAGACATCGGAATCCGCGGGGCACGAATACGACCTTGTTAGGGATTGACTACGGCGATCAATAAACAATCGACACTGTTATCGATACTCATATTTATTTGTTTATTGTATTTTATTCACGTCATATTTCAGACCTGAATACTTATATACCTACAGTACTTATACAAACATGTATACTTTATGTTAACGATTAAGTAAATATAATACATATTTATATAAGGTCTTTCAAAATTAGTTCATAGTACGCTAAGGGGGGGTTCTGTATCATATAGGGAGTAAAACCTATATAAAAATGTTTGGACCTTGGGCTTTTTTTAAGTAAAAATTTTTTTTATGTAGGTATTTAAATAAAAAAATAGGGGGTTGATTTTTATAACCTAATCGATTCAGTTTCATAACAGTAACAAAAAAGTCTTCATGACCATTATGATGTAACACGTGTAAGTTGGTAAAAAAATTTAAATTCTTTCTATTCCATACTAATAAAACTAAAATTGTGGTTTTTCACAATTTCTGAAAGAAAGAGATATACGTGTTGGAAGACTTTTTTGTTCCTAGCACGAAACGGAAACGATTAAGAAAACATTTTTTTTACATTTAACATTAAAAAAAAAAAATTTGTGAAAAAAAAAATTCTTTGTTCTTCAAAAGTGATGTATTTCCTATACAGAACCCCCCCTTAGCTTACTATGAACTAATTTTGTAAAACCTATTTTTTTGGACCTTGGCCTTTTTTTTATGTAAAATATTTTTTTATGTGTTTAAATAAAAAAATAGGTGGTTGATTTTTATAGCCTAATCGATTCAGTTTCATAACAGTAACAAAAAAGTCTTCAATATCATTATGATGTAACACGTGTAAGTTGGTAAAAAAAATCAAATTCTTTCTATTCCATACTAATAAAACTAATATTGTGGTTTGAACAGATTTGTATTGTACCTACAAAGTAAATACAACATTTGTTTATTATATCTTATTTTCTATAGAAATACTCTTAGTTTTAATAATCGACATTATTTCATATTATTCTAAAATAACGATCGATTTTCGATATTTGTGGATACATTGTCCCATCACTAAACAACCTTGAATCATTCGTGCCCCGCGGATTCCGATGTATGCTTATATACCAGTCACATGATTTATAGTTTAACATTCTCGAATCTAACAGTTAAATGTAAAGAAATAACACACGAACTTTCCAGGCCTAGTGTCATCACTCCATCTCTGGTTAGCTCACAGGTACCACTAATTTTATATCTTTCTCATAATTCATTTACAGTTGTAATCATATAACACAACCGTAAAATACGAGAACTTTCTAGACCTATAATGCTGTCCCAATTTCCTTTATTACACTGAATTAGAAGCCTCATTCTCAGTGAGACCTACTTTGACTGCCAACAACTGTTCATCAACTGCCATCTTTTTGTCCATAAAATTCGCGCGAAAAGTCACATAATTTACAAGCCACAACTTGGTGGGAAATTTAAATCAGCTCTATTTACAAGGTCAGTTCGTGACAGTATGTTTGAAAATGAATCTTCACAGATACAGCGTCAGCCGTGGCCAACTGACAGCATTTTATCATATGCAAAGTCAGCCATTTTGCTACAATGAGTTTTGTCATTGCAGACACATGTTGTTCTCGGAGGACGGGCGTGCTCTGTTGGGGGCAGGCGCGGACGGGCTGCACGTGGTGGGCTGGGAGCCGGCGCGTGTGCTGGACGCTGCGCCAGCCGTCTGGGGGCCCATACACGACCTTACCGTTGCACACAATCTGCTTGTTAGTACCTACATATATTGGCGATTCTTTAAGCTTTATTCAGCATTCAGTATTTATATTATAATATGGTATACATATAATTTTTTTTTTTTTTAATTTAGAATTGAAGCTTTTACTAGCACATACATAGTTTCCTTATACATAGTCAAGTATAGCACTGTGAAGAATGTGATCTTTTTGTAAATGGAAAGTAAAGTCCATAACACCTTTGGTGAACTAGATGACATGTCATTCTCTGACATGGATCTCTTTGCTCATGCCGGCTACACTGTACTGGACGAGCGTCACACAAGCGTCACACAAGTGCACAAACTCTCAAATGTAAGGCCTTAAGGTTTTCTACATGTAAGACTCTACCTGTCACGATGTGTGAGCTTAGGATCTCATAGGTTAAGAATAATAGTCACTCTATGTGTGTATAATATAAATTTTCATAATGTTTTGTAGAACTAAATTATTAGGAATTGCTCTCATTTCAGATTGCCGGCTCATTCCACTCAACATACGTGGTGCTGTCGGTGGTAGATCTGAATGAAGTGTATCCATTCGGTGGCCCCGCCCCGCCTTCCCCACCACAAGTGAAGGACTTGTCCCCCTTCCAGAAGGGACAGACCGTTCGTAAGAGTTTCTCAAAGGAACGTCCGCCCAAACAAGGTAACATCCTAAACTTGTGCTTTGAACATTGCACGAACATTGCACTTCACATATATTTATTTTTAAATCAACAGTTTATAGTATAGTGAGGTTAAGTTTTTTTTTCGATTTCACACACTCGCGAATGGACGATACCTCCAATACTAACACATTCATATGAGTTCTTATATTACTAGGTGGTAGGGTTTAACCCGCCCGGGTTGGTACCACCACACTGAATGAAAGGTCGGTCGAAACGGCTATGTAAATAGTTTGTGTTTTCCGTCCAGTTCAGTGTAGCCGGCACGACCGAAGGGAAGCACTGACGTGGCACCAAGTTCACCCGGTGTTATGGGCTGACATCACGGATGTTGTAGGTGATGTAGCCAACCGTTTAATTCTATTCTATTTCGAATTTATACGCAACCACAACAAACTAATGACTAAACACACCAAAAATTTTGTTTATTTGCGGCGCTGGCGCGCCAAATTTGTGTGCAAACATGCGTCCATCACCAAGTCTCGAAATCAACTGAAAAATCCGTAAATGGTTTGCTTCAGGCTGGCGACAAATTGAATCAGATCGAGAAGGGCATATTATCTTCACCTTTATTTCGAAGTATAAATCGAAGTATTACTTTAGGCACTTTTTTTCGCCTAAATTCATAGAAATCACATTTTGCATTTTTTTTTTGGGGCCGGATGGCCTTTCTGGAAGTCAAGAGGTTAAACTTTTTTGTATAGATAAATTGTATTCAAGGGCAGTCCTTATGTAGCAGCCATACGTAGTCACATGAAATTATGCTCCTGAATTATACAAATACTCCATTTAATTGTTGTAGTTGATGTTTACGATAGTATATATATTTACTTACTGTATGCATTTATCTGTGTGTTTTAGCAGTTTTAGCTTATTTCGCACGATCCTTCAACTTTAATCACAATTCTAGATATATTTTCTGTTGTACAAAAGACAGATTAGGCCGGTGATGGAGTACTGCAGTTACATCGGGGAGGGTAGTCCCCAATATGTTCTGCTTGCATTGGACTCGATACAGCGCTGAGCCATCTGCCTTGTTGGTGACCCAAAACTTACAGATGGTCTTGAGTTGGGAGTCACACACGATTTGTAGTTTCGCTTAATCTTTTTTACAGGTACTATCAAAGACGCTCCTCTGTGGAACTAGCATCCCTTATTCCCGCCAGCACCCTTTTATTCTTGACATTGGACCTTTGAGAACCCATCTGTTCTCAAGATGGTTTCTTTGTCGCACCGCTAGTGTGTGGAACTATCTTCCGGCGAGTGTATTTCCCGAATCCTTTAGCCTGGGTGCTTCAAACATTGTATTAACAGGCTAGACAATCTAGCAACAGTCTTAAAATCTGCTGTCATGGCGCCTAACTGAGCGTGGTTTCCCGAGGAAAGGTAGTTTGGCTCTGTCGACACAGCCAACCATGTTGGTTAACATAAAAAAAAATTACGTTTATAATGCCAAAAAGGGAGACCTTTTGTGAAACTTTGTTTAAAGTGGAAGAATATATTATTTAATTCTTTAATTCATTTTATTTAAACCTTTCAGTGGTGCACAGCCCGACAGTGCTGGACGAGAAGACGGTGGAGGAGTCTGCCTCGGGTACGGAGGCAGAGGAAGAGTCAGGTGCTGTTATAGCCAATATCACAGATTACCGGGAGATCTTTAGACCCTCGAGGGCATGTGAGTTGAATGGTGGTGTTGGCATGAAGCATGAATGTTGCGTTTCGGTGTAGAAGGAGCTTGCGGATTATGGGGAACGGATGCATGCACTCACTAATATTTAACCCTTTAAATGTTACAAGCCCCGCGCGGGGATTTTTCAAAGTCAAATCTCTACATGTTATAAGCCCCGCGCGGGGGTGGGCTTATAACATTTAACGATGAAATATCTGGTACTTCTAAACAAGTAAGCAACTCTTTTGCTGTTTTTTTGGCATTGTTCTATAGACAATTTCATCGACTTTATGGATCAATAGAGTTTATTGATCTTGCTTCAGTATTTCACGAAATATTTGAGTTTTTGTCAAGGTCGGCGGTTGCGGCCTTGGCGCGCCGGTAACGCGTGAAAATTAAGGAGGGAAGAGCATTTAATTGAGGTGATATTTGAAGGGTTAACTACGTTGTGTGGTGTAAAAAAACACCACACTTCCGACACAAATAGAAACTAAGAATCTAACTTCACTCTCAAGTGGCCTATCAACAGGGCGATAGCGATAGAGGCCGTGGTTGACCTAATGATTATTTATGATTTGAAGTTAAGAGTTAGGGCCCCTGAGCCCTATTATCACTGCGACATAGATAGATCTATGGTAATCTCTCAATAGTTCGGACAAGATAACATCAAGCAGCAAGTAAGACCCACCTGTTGCGTGACTTGGTGAAAGGACCGTGCCAAGGTGAGAGGTGGCTACCCTGTCGCCCTATAGCACGGCATCTCGTCCTTATCCCTTAGTCGCGTTTTACGACTTGCACGAGAGAAGATATGCAGTGGGGCTATTCTTTTTAAGTACCGGCCCAAAACGATACTTCTACGACCTAAGTTTTCGGGATAGATGTAATGTAAGTGCCGCTGACAGATCTGCACTAGTATGGCTGCGACCAACGCTAGTGCCGCCGACATCTACGAGGTTAATTCAGATGATCTGTCGTCTGTTTGGTACTCCTAAATAGGCCATCTAGGTGTCATCTTAGCTGCTTGGGGTTGACTAAAGCAGTCAAAAGAACTTGAACCTAGACAGCAGGCTGTGGAGCGATCCAATAGTCCTGAAGGATAAATCCTGAATGGAAGACTGTCGTTGCGCGTGTTTTAACTTATCTTATCACCTGCTTCTAGTAAAGACTGACTGCACGACGGACAAGATATCAATGTATTTGGTTGGGAAATTAGATACGCCTGTAGCGCAAGGTTTGTTTGCAGTGCAGCAAGCTAGCAAATATGACAAAATTCTATAAGAATTTTTTTGCCGTCTTCCATACTAGAATCATAAGCTGTCCATTGCATCTTATTAACAAGGTGGTCTAGTCATCATTCTAAACGTTAAAATGATAAATATATAATTATGCTATTGTAGTATGTATTCATTTAATTAATGTATAAGTAGTGCTCTACATTTACTGTGTAGAAAATACTTAACATTTTTAATATATAAAAGTAACAGACATACATAATACCTGGTTATTTAAAGAAAGGGCGTTCCTATTTGCCTCGAGCTCACATAGTATTGCCATCTAAAGAAAATAAAGCAAATTGTTCGAAGACAAAAATTTGCTAATAAAAAAAAATACTATGCAAAAATAAAATTTGCATGCCGACTGTGCAGCTATATAAAAACGCTGCCATTTTCAATCCCTTTCTTTAAATAACCAGGTTATAGACATGAAAAAGGTGAGTGCATCCGTGCTAACCATCCAGCTGTTTAAGCAGGCAGAGCTCTCGTTCTAGTTGACTACATTATTACTTAGCTGCTGATAAAACAAATAGTACAACATAAGCATTTCACAGCCAACTAAAATATAACTCATCCTAAGAATAATTGTGTCTAAGGATGCTTTTTAGGTTTCTATATCTGTATGGAAAAGCCTATGCTGTCCGTCCTTTCGTCCTACCTTAAAAGGCTGTATCTTTTGAACTGTAATAGGTAGCCGGTTGAAATTTTCACACAACATGTGTTATTTATTATAGAGGATATCCTAACAAATAAAAACAAAAAATAAAAAAGAGGGTCCCCATACAAGAAATGTGTTTTTTTTTTCATTCTTTTTTGTTCTTGCTCTATCCTAAAAACGGCAATACATACAAGCGTCAAACTTGTGTGATTGATTATAGTGCAAACTCTAAAGTATAACAACCGGTTACGTGCTACTACGGAAGCCTCGGTGCGGGAGTCCGACTCACACTCGCTCGTTATTTGACCTGTTTTGACATCCCGTTTAGACCCTATCACTCTTTTGACAAAAGTTCATACCGGTAACAACAATGTGAGACAATACTTGACCATCTAAATATTATCGATCGAGCATAGAACATGGGTACGTCATAAATGTAGAAGTAAGAATTATTTGGATATAATAAAAAATAATTATAAAATGAAGGGAATAATGATTGAGGTGATTTACTAAATATAATGTTGCAGTGAACCGCACGCCGCCCCCCAGCACCAGCCTTGTGCCTCATATACCTGAAGGTGATTTTTCCAACCACCACTCTGACACATTTGTACATTGCTTTCTGTCTTTTCTTTATGTGCATTGTTTTCTGTTGTGTTATTGTTTATTTAACCTCTTGGCTTTCTAAATATTTAATATGCTTGGCTTCCATGCCATTTTCGCCACGCGAAACCAAACATGCACCTAAACTCAAAATATTTCTATAATCTCTTGACAGCTAATGGAGTTCCCCACAAAACGGTATACAACAAGTGAGAATTCACTTATTTAGAAGCTCAGACGAATTTTTTCACACGAACACACCCAAAATTTTTTTCTGAATTTTTCTACCTAATATTCCTGAATTACGCTTTGCGAATCATATATTGACGTGTAGATTATGAATTTAACTATTCAAATAACACATTCTAAGACTAGAAACCAGTTTACCATACTGCCCGAGATTACGTAGATATAAAAAAAATGAAAGCTGTAAAAAAATTTTTTTACTCAAGACCTGGGAATATTTTTAATGTGTGTTCTATAGGAAAGGCAAAGATTTTTATCTGTACATCCAGTCCTTCTCATTCGTTCTCGTAAGAAACGTTCATAGAACTTGCAGTTTGCGATATTTTTCGATAATTTTTTTTGGAGCCGGCCCTTTCGGAATTCTCAACGGATGTACGCGATTTAGGGGCCGGCCCGCACTTCCGGACGCCAAGATGTTAACGTTGACATATTTTTAGCTTGGCGAAATTTTGTCTTTTCTGTATTTATTAGAACTTTTTGAAATTAGCCACGCATGTCACAATTTCACACAGTTCTAGTTGTGTGCGTCGTTGGTGTTAATTTCTACTTTTAGAAGAAAAAAAGCCTCTCTCACATTGGTTATCTATCACCAATTCTCACTGTTGTTTCATTAGTTTTATACAAATAATTTTTAGTATTCTTTTTGCTAGTCATTTATATGTGTTCAATATGTGCTCCAGAATGTTTTTTATTTACTTACATGTATTATTAATAAGTATTCTTATATTATTAAATATTTCATCTTCAATTCTCACACTCACATCCAAAGGTTGACTGTAAGAAATCTCTGTAAAGAATAAATTTGCCTTTGCACCTTATGTAAATCTTCTAATGTGCTTCTTACTGTATTTTCTTTGTTCTAATGTGCTTGCTTGAATGTTTCTAGGAGCAATCAAGTATTTTCTATCTATCTATCTATCTATCTATCTATCTATTTATCCATTGCCGATATTTTCTGTCAGAATTTTCAATATATTAACAACATAAATTATATATTAGAAATATCATATTTTATGCAGCATCATCACTCTGAACACTTCAAACATAAGTAATCAATCCTAAATGCAAATATAAAATATTACACCTATGTATATACCACCTACATACAATATGAGCATGTTCCATCAGTGTGAGCAGGTTGTTGTTGAGCGCGGTGGGTGGGTGTCGCAATTCACACTTATATTTTATGCAGCACAAGTATGTTTATTGCCCAAGGTCACACATGCTTCAGCAAGCGACTGCACAATCGATGCAATGTAGGCACCTACTTGAGGTTGAGGTCACGTGTATAAATTGTTGATACATTCACTCAAAGGTCGACTTTTTTTGGTACGTGACACGGTTGGCTGCCTCACCTACAACATCCGTTAAGTCAGTCCATAACATCGGGTGAACCAGGTGCCATGTCAGTGCTTCCCTTAATTTCATGTCGGCTACACTGAACTGGACGGAAAACACAAACTATTTACATACCTGTTTCGACCGACGTTTCATTCAGTGCGGTGGTACAAACCCGGGTGGGGTAAACCCTGCCACCTAGTAAGGTAAGAAGGGATGGGACCTACAGTTTTACGTGGAATCTGGACCACGGTCAGTCTCCAACGGTCGAGCGAACCCATCCAAGTACTGACCGCTCCCAGGTGTGGTCGACCGACCGCACCACCGAGCTACCTCGGCCACCACACCGCGAACGCCGTACATACCGCACAGCTTGTAAGCGCACGCTTTGCACGCAGCACCCGCGTCGCCTGGCCGGCCGCCCAGCTCCCTGCGAGACCTCTCCCCCTCAGACTACGCGGTGCACTCGGCCCCCTCCTCCCTCACGGAGGACCAGCCCGCCGCCGCCGGCCCGCCCGCCTCCAGGCACAAACACAAACAAGACACATACTCGAGGATCCCCACCATCACCAAAGACTACGCTTATACGAGCGAGAAGTCCAAGTCTGATTTGTTTATGCGTAAGTATGGATTGATGTATCGCTTGCATATTCATGGCAATCATAGTAGGCAAAATACATTTTTCTGTTGTAATCATCTACTTATCCAATTATACTTAAAAACTGTTCACACATTTTTGATTGATAGAAATGTATGTGTGCAATTTTATTGAAACCCTTTTGCTGGTAATAATCAACGAGAACAAAGTAATGGGATTTTTTGGTGGGTGCTTTTTTGTAGGTCAATTTTTAAAATTTTTGGCCACAAATTTAACCCATTTCGTGAACATAACCCACTAGAAGTGAAGTGAAACTAAAGTAAACTTACCACTTAAATTTTTTTGCAAACACAGATGACAGGAATTATTTTAATTTTTCTAAATGTCTTAAATTTCGTTATATTAGTCAATTGATGACAATGAAAATAATAAATTTTTTGCACATAACTAAATATAAACATAACGTCATACTTATTCTTGAAAACAACATAAATAAAGATAATCAAACAAACATAATAACATTAAAACTATAAATTAAATTAATACTAAACTAAACTACTTATAAGAATAAACTGACTAATACAATTTAAAAAACATACCTAAATAAAACAAAACAAACTTACTAAGAATATAATTAATTCTCCTCAAGCCCTGAGCACGAAGGGGGCATGGTGCCAAGGACGGAGGCGTCTTACTTAATAACCACATAACATCCTCGTCGGCATGATTTATGATATGTATCAAAGTTTACAGCACAAATACCACACATATCAAATCTTGAACATACATGTTAAAGTAGGTGTTGAGAAAATGAAGAAGAGCTGATGGATACATGTCAAACCGGCTCCGCTTTTGTGTCATCCATTCAATTGTGTTTGCATTATCTTAACATGTGGTGTCGGGCCAACTAACTCACTGCTAACCTGACTAACGACAGGTCGCAGCGACGCAGAGGATTCAGCATACGTGACTCTGTCGTCGCTGTCCACGAGACCTGCGCCGGATCTCACATGCAGCGTGCTGCCGCATTCAGCGCTCACCAGACAACACTCGTACAAGGAGAAGTCTAGCACGCATTACAGTAAGTTAGCAGTAAACACTTTTGAACGATGCAAATTACTCACAACTGACAGGCTATGCCTGAGATTCCACCCTTTCAACTCGGCCAATCAATTGTGCTACTATAAAAATATACAATCTAATTTTGACAGCCATGTAAAGCTTGTCGGTTCAATGGAAGGTACTGGTGAGTTGGCAGAACCTAGTTCTATTATTTATAGTTTACTGTTTGATTGGGGTGACATGTGATAATTTGTACCGGAAATATAATATGTGGTTGGTGGTGCGATGCTTCAGCGTTCGATCATCGATGGAAATACTCTTGTGGAATATGTCACGCTAGCTTGTTGGGAGGCCCCGACGTCACGCTGGTGTGATGTGTTCTAGTTGTATAGTGAGTGATGTGCGCGTTGTGTGCAGCGAGCACCGGGCTGCGTGCGAGCAACAGCGAGGTCTCCCTGGGACCACCCTCTCTCGGCCCGCGATCACTCTCCTTTTCTCGGCCCACTTCAGAAACTACGAGGTCAGTACTAATTGTATTATTTTATTGGTAAATTTTTTGAAATCCTTTGCACTTTATTCTCAATTAATGACAGTAATGGAGCAATCGCTTTGTCCCTGAGAAAATTGCACACTGTAGAAATCTGATATTGAGAAATCTCAAATCTCATACAGAGTTAAAAATATGTGTAAAAAAATTACATTGCGTCAGGAAAAATATACAATCACATCATTTGTATGAAATCGTAAATGATAACTTTGTATTATTAACATGACCTCGGATTTTTTCAGCGCTAACAGGGCCAGACTCAAAGGAAAATAAAATTATATAATTTAGAATTTTTATTATTTAGTCGCATTTGTCGCCCTTTTCCCATGACTATATTCATTCGTTCCACTCATTTGCAATTATTACGGGGAAAGAGAGACAGCGCACTGTGTGACGTTATCGCGCAGCAGCACAGACATCAAAGCGATGCGACACCGCGCTCGCGCCGCCGCCGCTGCGCCGCTCCGCCGCTGCCTACCTACTTAGCGCGTGTATTGTCTTGGATTATTTCCTGCATGCATGCAATGCAGTGCGTAAATAAGTAGGTAAACAACGAAATTGTCATTAAAGGTCGCATGTTGCACACACACACACACACACACGCACGCTAGATGTGTGTTGGTGCAGTGCAATATAGTATCTACAATCTTTGGGTACCTACACATACGGTTCAAATAATCTACACTAAATAAAAGGAGATAGGTACAAAGTTTACGCCACTCCGTTCAATCGCCAATTTAGAGTATTGCATTGCAAGTCCATTGGTTAGGTTGGTTTTAAAATAAATTAAATTTTGATAATTCCATATAGAAATACGTGTAGACTATTCGCACCGCACTCATGCGTGCCCACAAGTGAATTTCCATATTATAGGTATGTGTAGTGCATGTGTTACTTGTTAGTGATTGAGTGCTACCCTGTTAGCGCTGGAAAGTCTGAGGTATGATTATTATTATTCATAATAACTTAAACCTTTTTTACACATGTATAAAATTATAGAATAATTTGTAATGATGTATGTTCCCAGAAGTAAACAAACAGGTGGTGGTGGGCGGGAGCGGCGGGCCGGCAGCCCGGGGGTGGAGGTGTACGAGCGGCCGCCCCCGCGCACCGCCCCCCCGCCCCGCGCGCACGCCGCCGCCGAGCCGGAGTTCGTGCCCATCGCCACCGACAGACCTGTCGGCCTCGACCTCGATGAGTTTCTACCGGTCAGCACATTTTTAACTGATAATAAGTCACATACCATTATTTATTTTAGTTAACATGTGACATTAGTTAATAGAATTCCCACCGATCTAAAAGGCTGACAAGATACAACAACCTTACAACTAATCTTACCCAGAATTTGGCAACTGTCACGCGACTTGCGCTGAGTTCGAGCGTTCAGAGCATTTTACATCCATGGGGTAATACCAAATGTGTATGTAAGTGTTTATTTTAATAAGGTATGCAAAAAAGAGGAGAATAGTTATTGAACCCTTGATTGGTTTGTTGTTTGGTCCTGTTCAGTAATGTAATCTATGTATATACGTGAGACAGCTCTGGCGGCACCGCACTGCAGGGGCGTGGCACGGCGCCACACAAATATTGTTTGTAGGAAGTAAACTGTACTACACGAAAGGTGCTACAAGCAAACCGTATGAACAAATTTGTGCCGCATCATGCCGCGCCACTTCGCTGCTGCCAAATAAAGTGCCGTAAAATAAAATAAAAACAATAGGTGTGAATGTGTGTAGCGCGGGGGTGGTGGACCGCGCGCGGGGGTGCGCGGCGTGGCGGGGGAGCCCAGCGAGCAGGAGGTGCTGGGCGTGATGATGCGAGGACACGACTCTATGATGACGGTCCTGGTCGGCCGTCAGCGCTCGTTACAGGTGCTTCATCATCACTTTCATTATAGCTAGCTGTTCCTGTGTCTTCACACAATATGCTTGAACTATGCTGTGATGTAGGTACCTACCAGAAATCGTCAGTGAACACTCCATATGAATTTACTGAGTAGCAAACATAGAATCGACGACGGCGCCTGGGTCGGTCGGTCAGCGCTGCACTTTTTAAATTAGAGTGACCTATTTTTACGGCAATTAATTGCTCTGCAACTATCATTGAACCTAGTAGAGCAATGTGGAACAACACTGAGCAATATGGAGGGATTATTTCGGCAATATGGAGCGATAATGCCCAAAATTACTCAGAATTGTCTTGAATTGAGCAATTAGCACCTTTACAGTAAGGACAAAAGAGAAAGAGTAAAAATGTTTATTACTTGCAAAAAAATAACTATTTTGTGTAACAAAAGATATCACATCACATCACATATCATATCACACCTTTAATTCTATACTGTTTCATTCTATTAAATTCTATGTATTTTTATTTTCAGATATTCCATTCCGTACGGACAAACAAGTCTTTGAGGGCAGCTTTAGAGTCGACGATAGCTTTAGAGGATGTTGCAGTACTAGTAGACATTTTAAACATTATGGTTCACAAACCGTACGTATTAAACACAACTTGTACAATTTCTGTGCACATTTATTGTAAGCTGTAAAACTATATCATTTTCTATTTGGTTTCAGTTCTTTATGGAATCTGGATATTTGCCTGCTACTACTGCCCAAAATACATGATCTACTACAGAGCAAATATGAGTCGTAAGTAAACTTCGTCAAATAGAAAAACACACTCATTTGGTGTACAAATGATACAATAAAGATACAAATTTGCACGATCCAGGTACATGACGTGCGGGTGCAATGTGCTGCGACTAATCCTGCGAAACTTCTCCTCCGTCATCAAGAGCAATGTGAACTCCCCTGTGCGCTCTCTTGGCGTCGACATCCCGCGCGAGGAGCGCTACTCCAAGTGTCTCCAGATCCACCGACTCCTGCTAGATATTCGGGCCTTCCTGCTCAAGCGGCAGACGATGCAAGGCCGACTCGGCGCCGCCTTCCGCGACCTCCACACGCTCATACAGCAGGGCCTCGAAGGCTAGCCGGCGGAGCTACTCTTCGTGTCTCCAGATCCACCGACTCCTGCTCGAGATCCGGGCTTTCCTGCTCAAGCGGCAGAGCAGATGGGCCGAATTCATTCATGATAATCGCTGATGTACTTTGTTTCCAGGCCACTTTAAAAAAATATTACCTTTGAGCATTAGAGCTCATTATAAGAGCTAACTTGCGCGCCCCGTGCAAAGCGCCATCTCTTGATTGCAGCCGGCACAAGAGAGAAAACATGTGCAACGGGGGCTGACGCTCAAATGTTAATGTCCTATTTTCTGCTTGGTCTGAAAACCGAGTATTCGAAAAAGCCTAGGCTGTCACCTCTTACATAGTCAAATTGATATGGAAGACTAGCTAGGGTTCACTGAGGTCAAGTCGACATTAAAAATGTATCACCCAAACAGTTACCCATACCATCAGTGCAGGAATCAACATTATTGTGTTACTGCATAGTGATTGTGTAAGTTAACCCTAGTCCATACACAGGACCCCGGAATAACAGAATGCCCTACACTACAACTACCCGAGGCGCGTGTGATATCGGAAGCATTGGAAAAGAGATCTCTTGAATTTTTGTTAAAATATGTTTTTTCATCATACATAGCCTGCTTGTAAAATCAATTTAGAACCATCTTCAGATCTAACCTGATCTAAATTTAATCATATCATATTATTGTTCTTTAGAACTGGAAGTTAAAATTATTCTGAAAAAAGGAGAATTTTTACTCTTAGAAAATTGTGTTTCTTATATTTATTGTAATTTTCACATCCTTTATGGATGATTACATGTTTCAATTCAAAATATATATTTTTTTGAATAATAAATTATGCTGTAGAGATTATAACTATGCACATATACAGTATACATACATATATGATGAAAGAAAAATTAAATAAAAAAAAGATTAAGATTCAGTGAATTAATTCTGCTTAGATGTTAAATCGCTTGGATTGTTGAATCGCTGAACAGCTTGCCTTATATTGGATTAATTCCTGCAGGCAGGAAACTTCTAGTTAGCAGACCTAATACAATTAATTACTAATCAATGAAACAAACTAGACAAATTACATAACTCCCTAATCTTTATTGTTTTACTTGTAACCAAGAGACTGATGTAACATGAAAAGACAATGTATTAATTTTGTATTATAATAGGTAGTAATATTTTAATAATATTTTTGAATAATATAGCAATATGTTTTGAGTTGTAGCTAAACCTCCAATCGTTAACAAATTGTTTAGACGATGACCAATGATTTAACCTACTAATTTATTAAAATATGTACGTGGAAATAAAAGATTCATTCAATAGCTAAAAATATTGTGAGTGACCTGTTGATAATGTTACTAAATTGGACATACTGAAATGCCATAAAATAAAATAGTGTTTAAAAATAAATTGTGTCTTATATGCTTATTATTACCTTATTTAATTAATTAAATAACTTACGCAATATTCAGTATTATTGCTATAAATTAGACAAGATTTGGCGAATGACGGCATGAAATAATGTCTTTCAATCTTACTTTTATCTTTTTTTTATTGCTTCCGAACTGGGTGGTTGTAGCCGAGGTGGAAGCCTCAGGCGCAGCCAATTTCACTCCCGAGGAGGTGCCAGTCCGGCTTGGAGGCGGACTAATGTCGACGGGGAAAGGCTATTAACCCGCGATTTGAAGATCCGTGGATTGTAGGAGTGGGGAAAGATATTCCCCGGAAGCCTTCACACCATTGCAGTGCGACACAAGAACGATTGAAGGAATCGCTTAGTTCGAAGAACTCTTCTGTCGACTACAAAGGGGTGTTCCGCGAGAGTATGGCGGGTTTGGCGAAGGCGAACAGAAGGGAAGCAAGTTCTTCAGAGCAGCGGCCATACCATACTGATAAAACATGCCAACCTAACCTAACCCAACCATACGTCTGTGCTTTAGAGGTTGAAGGTCCTTTGTGAGTACAGAGTCGCCAATGATGCGAATGGTTCGTCGCTGAATAGAATCCCAAGGCTAAAAGAAGGTGCTCGGGGAAACCTTTCATGAGGATCCCCTAGGGGATCCTGGTGGCCTCACCCCCTTCAAGTGTTATCAAGCCATTTTATACACTTGAAATGTAATTCTTTGATTATGAAAAGATTTTTGCTTATTATAGATATTTATCTTGTAACAATCAGCGTAATAATTTAATTGAAAATACACATTTTTTTTTATGTAATCCGGTACGGGTGGCCGAGTCGGAGGGGCCAAAGCGCATGCTCCGACCAGCCAATATCATCTCCGAGAAGGTAGGTGCCATACCGGAGACTTCCCTGGATTGCTGGCTATACTGGACTAGAGGAGAACACAGCCGAGGTAGGTATGCGGCCATCTTACATCCAGTACGGTGGTACCAACCCAGTCGGCTACAATTTGAGCATACCACCTAGTAAGGGGCAAGGGAAGGGACCTACAGTTTTACACCGGTTCCGAACGGTACAATGGATCTCCACGTCCCACGATCCTGACACCTCTGCCGCCTCTTCCACTTTCATAATGTTCTTCATACATGCTCGTCGGTCACGGGTATACTGGTGGTAAATTTACCCTTTTGAGGACATGCCCCATCTGGTCCAGGTACGTGCGTCTAGTCACTCTCTTTTCTCCTTCACATTTTCCATCCCGTTTGAACATATTCCCCAGATATACGAATTCTTTCACTTGCTCCAGCCTCATCCCCAATCGTTACATCCCATTCGGACACTATTTCATTCCTCTCCATAACCATTACTTTCATCTTGTTTACATTCACTTGCATTCCCTTCCTTTTAAATACTTCAACCATAACAGTTACCATGTCCTGCAACTCGCCCACCGACGAGACGAGGAATTCCCCGTGGACCAACTGAGTGGCACAACTAGTTGTGCCATAGGGAATTCATTTGCCAATTTATTCCCCATGACACAACTATGAAATTCATATCAACTGAGTGCCACAACTAGGTGTGCCATAGGGAATTCATTTGCGAATTTATTCCCCATGACACAACTAGTGTAAAATTGAAATTCATACTACATTTTCGTGTGTTTCATCTCTAAATCACAACATTGAATAACAGAATGACCATTTTTGTGATAACGTTTACAAACAAATTAAAGAACCAATCTTTATTTGGAAATAAATAAAGATAGATAGAAATATTTTATTGCTCCAAAAACCATTTTACATAACAAACAATAAGTAATTTACATGAGGGGCAAAGGCGGACTTATCCCTTACAGGGATTTCTCCCAGTCAACCTTTGGATGTCGTACGTACTAGTTAATACAATACTATTTATACGTATACATTACTATTTATAGATTAAATTAAATACATATGAATTACAGTTTATATAATACCTAAATATATACATACATACTTGTCCATTCAGAATTAAAGGATTTTTTAGCTTTTGACTTCACACTGATGGATATAGTACAAAGTTCTTATTTATTTATATATGAATTACCACAACTATGCACTTTCATCAGATCTAGATTTTTTTATTTACTTATTTCGGCTAGTGTTTTGGGTACGGTGGGGGAGTCTGCGGAGATGGATGAATTTTTTTTTATTTAATGGGTGTTAATTATTTTTTTTTTAATTGTTATATTAACAACATGAAATAAATTATCAACATTTACTTACAATATAATCGTAATCTTAGAACATAAAGAAACATTTCTTGCGTTGAAATTTATGTTAAAATATGACGAATCCGAGTGCAGTGTATTTTGTCGATGTTACAGGAGGCCAAATAATACTCCGTATGGATAGTATTATACACTTTTAATTAAGGTCAAAGTACAAAGAGAGAATTAAGTATCCACGTAGTGGTGGTGTCCCGGCGCGGAATGTGTCGACCCACCGCGCCTCTAATGTAAGATTTGTTATCGTTATTGAATGCTTGATTGTGTTTAGGGGAAAGAAAATCCATAAATTTAACGTTCCCGATGACACAACTAGGTAGTTGTGTCATTGGGAATAGTTTTCGGGATGGCACAACTAGTTGTGCCACTCAGTTGGTCCACGGGGAACTCCTCGACGAGACGCATGTAAAACCTCGTGTAAAACGCATTTCATTCATACGGCGATTAGTGCTGTCAGCATAATCCGTTTTATTCAAAATAGCTGAGCCCGCGGCTCCGCTCGCGTGAAATTCGTATTCCAAAGAAGAATGTAAGTAACTAAGGGCGAGGCCGAAGGCCGAGCTGCGTTCAGGTAATCGATAAACCTTCTTAAAGAAATTAACTAACTAAGGGCGAGGCCGAAGGCCGAGCTGCTTTCAGGTAAACGATAAACCTTTCTCAAATAAAGGAAGTAAGTAAGGGCGAGGCCGAAGGCCGAGCTGCGTTCAGGAAGACGATAAACCTTCTGGAAGAAAGGAAGGAACTAAGTGCGAGGCCGAAGGCCGAGCTGCGTTCAGGTAAACCAAAAACCCTCTTCCGCCTTCGGGCCTCGCCCTTAAAGACTTCCTTTCTTCGATAGAATACGATATCGTTTACTCAATCTATTTATCTTTATATTATCTTTTGGCTTCACTGCTCCACGGACCGAGGGTTTCAACCGCAAACGCAACAATTTCGAAATCTTGAATTATATTTCTATATTTGCTACGTTTGAGGCTCTCCGCCCCAGCCTCGGCCGCGCCAGCCGCTCTTGAAGATGTCCTAACGTGACTTGGAGCCAATGTGAGAACAAAAGTGGCGTCCCACATCAAAGAACTACCCTTAGTCCATGGCACTAAGGTGATAGCATCGGGCCTCTTGCCATCCAGCCGGGAATAACCGCGAGGTTCTAGGATGCACGGTATATTTGCCGTTAGAAGCGTGGACTTTATAATAAAATTTAAATTAAATTAACTCAATCTTAATATTAATTAACTTTATTCGAGATGGTTTAGCTTCTTCCTGAACGCAGCTCAGCCTTCGACCTCGCCCTTTGTTACTTGCTTTCTTTGAGATGGTTTATCATTTGTCAGAACGTAGCTCGGCCTTCGGCCTCGCCTTAGTTACTTACTTTCTTCAAAAATGTTTACCTTCTTCCTGTACGCAGCTCGGCCTACGGCCTCGCCCTTAGTTACTTGCTTTCTTCGAGATGGTTTATGGTCTTCCCGAATAGAGCACGGCCCTCGGCCTCGCCCTTAGTTACTTACTTTCTTCAAGATGGTTTAGCTTCTTCCTGAACGCAGCTCGGCCTTCGGCATCGCCCTTAGTTACTTGCTTTCTTCGAGATGGTTTTTCAATTATCAGAACGTAGCTCGGCCTTCGGCCTCGCCTTAGTTACTTACTTTCTTCAAGATGGTTTAGCTTCTTCCTGAACGCATCTCGGCCTTCGGCCTCGCCCTAGTTACTTGCTTTCTTCGAGATGGTTTTTCAATTATCAGAACGTAGCTCGGCCTTCGGCCTCGCCTTAGTTACTTACTTTCTTCAAGATGGTTTAGCTTCTTCCTGAACGCAGCTCGGCCTGCGGCCTCGCCCATAGTTACTTACTTTCTTCGAGAAGGTTTATGGTCTTCCAGAATAGAGCTCGGCCTTCGGCCTCGCCCTTAGTTGCTTACTTTCTTCAAGAATGTTTTTCTTCTTCCTGAACTCAGCTCCGCCTTCCGCCTCGCCCTTAGTTACTTTCATCGAGAAAGAATATCGTTTACGTGAGCGCAGATCCGCCTTCGGGCGTCCGCCTTTAGTTACTTACTTTCTTTTTTTGAAATACGAATTTCACGCGAGCGAAGCCGCGGGCAACAGATATATAAATTTTATTGCACCAATGACAGCGACATAACTTTGACTTTCAATTATTATTTTTATTTATCAAACAATTTGTCACCGGCCAGCTCACGTCGAGATGACAGTTCTCCGTTGTCAACATGACATTTAAAATTGTTTTTTACCTTTACTTTGGATTACGTGATTTTTATTATATTTTTTAATTATTATGTTCATCCGGCATATACACTGTCGCTATAAAAAGTTTCGTCAAATTCCGTTCAGTGGTTTTTGCGAGATGCGCGTACAAATAGACATTTTTGCATTTACGATTTTATGATATGTATAGAAAGAATAGATATGTACAGACTATTGTGTTCAAGTTATAAAAAAGAAGAACGGTCATTTTCGTTGTATCTACTTATTTTTAAATTTCGAATGAATATTTTATTCAAATTGTATTTGCTGCCAGTTCTCAAGATATAATTATGTACTTTGGACTACGTGATTTTAAACGCGCAATAATGTTTATAATTGTAATATTTTTTTTATTTTTGTTATTTTTTTTTACGTATTATGTTAACCCGGCATATAAACTGCCACTATACAAAGTTTCGTCTAATTCCGTTCAGTGGTTTTTGCGTGATGCGCGTACAGACAAACAAACAAACAAACAAAAATTTTAAAAACTGTTCTAACATGTTCAGTATCTCATTTTAAGCCACCCTGGTTAGTTTTTTTCCGAATACATTCAATGTACAGACTTTCTTACCTCTACGATTTTATTATATGTATAGATTAATGCGTAGGAAAAATCTGAAAAAACAAAAAAAATTTAAGTAATATGTGTGTTATTTATTATCTTGTTGCACAAGGCAAACGGCGACGTGCAACTACAAATATTACGACAGCATGCCTTATGCTAAGCGCAAACTGCGGCGATCAAGGCGATCACGGCGGTGGCGGTGGCGGTGGCGATCAGATAGGTTATATGCAATTGTGTGTGCAGGCGCACACTGGCGCGGGCGATCGCTGCACGCGTGCGGTCAGTGCGCGGTCCGATCGCGGCGGTGGCGGCGGTGGCGATCAGATCGCGCCTGCAGCATCTGATCGCGTGATAATCATAGGAACTAACGAAAGGATGGAGGAAATAATTATAAACGAGGTCTACAATCACTCAATTCTATACAATACTGCTCACGCGGAATAAAAAAAAAGTAAAAGAAAAGTAAAAAAAAGTAAAAAATAAAAAAAAAGTTAAATTTAGGAGTAAAAAAAGTTAAATTTCTTCAATTTTGTAGTTAAAAGTACGAAAACTACGAAATTATGCAACCACCGCCGTCGAATCTGAACGCTCTGATCTGCGCGACTATTGAACGCCACCGCCACCGCTGCTTTGGCCGCCACCGCTGTGACCGCCACCACCGCGCCAATTTGCGCTTAGCTTTACTTTTTTATAATTTATAGGAATGTGTATCTTTGTCGCTTCACAATCCTCGCGGTTTGACACCTGAAAGACTTCCTGGCTCCTTTCGCGAACACCCGGCTCCTTTCGTGAACACCCGGCTCGAAACGAAACGTAACAAAAACGACATGCACCGCCTCAACATTAGGGTAAGAGCCTGTACAGATGGAGCGATTTACGCGCGAGCGGACTCGCGCGCTTCTATTTTTTTATTGCGTCCAGATTTCGCGTTTTACGCGCGTACCTCCGCGCGAATGGAAGGGACAGACAGAACATGAAGGCAGACAAAGCGGTCGACGAAATATGTCCACTCCACTCGCCGCGGAGACGCGCGTACTACTGGACGAAGCAATGGCGCCCGAGTATCTCGATTCGCGCGTCGCTCGGGCGTCGCTCGCGCGAGTCGAGAGTCCGGCGCGTTGCACGCGTTTTACGCGCGCGCGAGTGAGGAAACGCGCAAGAGCATCTGGACGGGAGGTATGTAGCTCTAGTATCTCGGGAACGCGCGAGTGACTACGCGCGAGTCCGCTCGTGCGTAAATCGCTCCATCTGGACAAGCTCAATATAGAGAAGATGCGTCGCGTAGCGACGCAGGTTACACGCTAGGTTTGGCATCAGTTCAGGCCGTGACCTTGGTCACGACCAGATTGACGCCAGACTGACGCCAGACGTAAAATAATCAGTCTGCCATCAGTCTAGTATCAAAATATTTTAAAATCCATCAGTCAGGTCCATCATTCCAAACGTTCCAAACCATCCATCCATCAAAGTAGATTAAACGGTCAGTCTGGACCATGGTTTAACCAGATTGATGGACTGAACTGATGAAAAACGTAGCGTGTAACCTCCGTCTAATATGACTGCGCGTGATCACTCACCCACTCGCGTACGACAGGCGATTCTCAGCCAAAATTATAGGACGATTTTTAAAGTCTCAATTTTAAAATCGGCCAAAGTGTTTGTTGGACCACTCGCAGTGAAGGGTTCCGTAGTCCGGGAATAACGTTCGCTGGTAAAATGCAAAGTTAATAGGTTGTAATTTAAAAATATCATGGATAGGTTATAGAAGTGTGTGACAATATTAGCTTTACTTAGCAGCCGTTACTGGGTACAAGCAACCGGCAGAATGAACCATCGAGACGGTTTAATTCAAGGGTCTTCAACCCGCGGCCCGCGGGCCACTTGCGGCCCGCGGTTACGTCCTTGGCGGCCCGACATTAGATTGACAAAAATGAAATAAACCTGAATTTGTTTGCTCGCCCTTCAATGTTTCTGTCGAAGATGTCCCTGAAGAAGTTCAGATGGAATTGATAGAATTACAGTGCAACTCTACTTGGAAAGACAAATTCAATTTAGGTTTGATCGAGTTTTACTCAAAATACATCCCTATTTCAGATTTTCCTAAAATTAGAGATCATGCACTGAAAATGGCATCTCTGTTTGGCACCTCATATCTTTGCGAACAATTATTTTCTTGAATGAAAAACGTAAAGTCGAAGGCAAGATCTTGAAAACATGTTTGAGAATTGCAACGACTACTATAGGGGGCTAGGGGCAGATATTGATAAATTAGTTAAGAATAAACAACACCGATTACTCTGCTTACCCTGATTGTCGGGATACAGCGTGTGTTATGTATGTATGTATGTATGTAAACAATGTCAAACGTCTCATTGATTTAATTGTATTAAAATCATTTCTAGTCTGTGAAATTACGTAATAAATAAGTTCAATGATTATATTATTGGTTTTTAATTACTTTTAGTTTACAATGGAATGTCTTTCTTGTGTTGCGGCCCGCCAAACCAATATCAGAGTATATTAGGCCCTTGACTTCAGAAAGGTTGAAGACCCTTGGTTTAATTGATCAATTTAACTGTTAATTTGATAAAATTATGTAGGTAACCTTATTTTGATAAAATTGTTCATTCAGAGACACAGGTAGTAGAAGAGTCGATACAAAGTAAAATGTGTAACCTTATTCCAATTAATGGGTTGTTGTTTTGCGTTCGATTACGCAAGGGAAGCCGAGGGGTACAGTATGCTCTAAAGTAAGTGAGTAATGGTTTCTTATACCATTTGATAGTAAATTAACAATTAGTTACCTAGGTACTTTAAGAGCACGTAACGTCCAGGTTCCTGTCGGAACTAGGTAACATGCTAGTGCTTGCTTGCCTTGTGTTCATAATATTGATATCTTACAAAAAAATCAAAAATGCTGATCGCTATAAGCTTGAAAGATACCCCCTCTCATTCGTAACTCGGTTATGCTTTAAAGTAATATTTTAATAATATGCAAAGTGAAAATAAAGTTAACACTTGTCGCATTAACAACGCGTGCAAACGCAGGGGCGGGCGGGATCACTATTCCTCGTCTCACAGGGACCCAATTCTGAAATATATGTACGCTTAGTTACAAGTAATCGATCAATCCACTTTATTCACCACTCCGGTGAAGTAGGTAAATCACAATATGTACCTACACTTACAATACAAATGTATTTTTTAAAAGCCTGACTGGAAGAAATTGCATTATCCAATAAGACTGCCCCCAGCTTCGCAGCAATTTTTATATTTAACGTAATTACCTACATACAAATAAATGTATGCCCGATTATTCTAAAATTAACGTATACAATAAACCATAATATCCTATCATATAATAAATAGATACAATGCGCGGCGATAAATAATGCGCGTCGGGCTTTGGTTGGAGAGAGACAGTCCGGTAACAGACAGACAGAGAGAACTCCGGGTTAGTGCGATAGCGACCACGCTCTACAACCGGATTGTCTCTTTCTAAAGCCCGACGTGCATTACTTACTTCCGCGTACTTTAGGGACCAAGGTAGTGTATCAATACTTGATAGGTACTAGATGCAGCGATCTCATGATTAGGTAATACCTACAAATAAATAACTTCACAAAATTATATTATGATGCAAACGATTTAAAGCGGTAGAACTTTCCACTAGTTCACGCACTAAAACATTATTTAACTAAGTAAACGTATCGGAATAGTGCTCCGCAGCGCGACGACAAAGTGCACCTGACTTGACATTTGCATGGCGATTAGTCGCGACTATTCACGCGGCGTGATGAATCGATACATAGCGGGGGGTGTAATCGCAAGCTTTTTATTATTACGTTGTTCAATATAATACGAGTATAAAGCATATCCATGTCTAACTTATTAGTCGACGTCATTTTTAAACGACACAAAATTTAAATAACCGATCGCTTGCTCGATGCATATTACTCGTATTGCAACCCTATCAAATTATGTCCTTCCAGCGGATTCGATAAATATCCGTTCTCGAACATAAAAATCGTACATTTTGGATATGGAATGATGTATTATTTATTAATAACAGGTAACTAAACCTACCTAACCGTACCTACCTTTTGCATGAATAGTTTACCTGCATCAGGAAGCAGGGAACACCGCTGTGCCCTCATACACACGGTGTCACTGAAGCGCGGTGGATCAGCACCTGATGATCTCTGGATTATCCATCGCTGGAGGCAATTAACCCGGATTACTGCGAGATCAGGACACGTGCCCGCCGCTCCGCCGCGATGCTGTACCAGCAACTCAACTGTGCGACTAGCTTCATCGTGATATAGATGTCGGTACAATCGAATAATCGTTATTGAGCCGTTTGATTGAATTGGCTGTGTGGGTGACATTTCGAATTATTATTAGAAAGATGTAATTTCGGATCGTCGTCTCTGTGAATTAAAGTTTTGTAGGTACGAAGGACGTACCTAGCGGGGTGGTCCGGTGGTTCAGGACCCTCCCGGAATGTAGAAAAGATACCGCTTAAAATTATTGAAATATACATAGTATAGCGCAAAAAGCACATACAAAAACAGCACATCTAGCCGAATTGGTGTTGTCAGTCCATTCAAATCAATGTAAATGGTATAAATGGTTATTTTATTTAATTTTACATTATTTTTTAATGGTAATTGTTGGAATTCCTAGCTCATGCATGACTTTTTCTTAGATAATGCTGGTATAAATTGTAGCGAACTAGCATTTAAACGTATGTAGTTATGAAAGTGTAGATAGATAGACAATGCCCAATTATCATCATAACGTAGTAATGCTCTCTTGGGGGACTCGTATCCTTGTATGCTGAACCTGTAGAATCCCACGCGACGGCGGCGGCAATGTGTGCGGAATCCTGATTGTTTGATGTTTGCTGAGTGGTATTCCCTGTCCCGTCGCATCAAGAGGATTTGGGTCTCTTGATCCAATTTATTTATTTTGTTTCCATTTAAACCTATATAATGATTCAGATATAAATCAATAGGTATAATAATTCAGGTGTAGGTGTACGTGTACGTAGGAAAATATACGCTTTAGCCCTAACAAAGGCGAGAAGACGGGAAAATGCATAACGACACGTCGGCCACCTACGACATCGGCACCCTAAGTGTGTTCTATCGTCTATTTCATGGGGATTGTTCGGAGGAGCTGTTTAACGCGATTTCGTCGTCCCCATTCCACCTCCGCGCAACGCTTACTGCAGGTCTATTCTTGTAAATTCTGACAGCGGACTCAGTCAGAATTTACAAGAATAGACCTGCTGGGCAGGGGATGCACCCCTATTCAATCGGCCAACCGGTTCTGTAGATCTTTTATTCACAGAACCGGGAAAATGTGGAACGCACTTCCTGCCCATCTATTTCCTCCCAAGTACAGCCTGGGGTTTTTCAAAAGGGGCGTGAAAAGGCTCCTGTCAGGTCGGCATGGAATTCGCAATCTCCGTGCATCACAGAATGTCCATGGGCATCGTCAGACACCTACTTGTAGGTGAAACGATGCCACATGTCGCGCTATCCATAAAAAAAGGTAAAAGTGAACGTAGTCAGGTAAAAGTGAACTTTCTTATCAAATCGAATAGGGTTCTTCTAGAAATCTTTTTTTCAGCTCTCTGCTGTTTTATATCTTAGTAGAAGCGTGGCTGCTAATAACTACAGAACATCGATCGGCTGTCGTCCTCCTCCCGCCGCGCCTCCGCCGCCAGCCCCATAGCGTTTCTTGCTGTGTAACTGGAACGTATTAACGTTTCGATTAAATTATCAAACACGAATTTATTAATTCAGCATCGTAGTCTATCGAACAAGTTTACTGCAAGAATTTAATGGTTTTCATGCGAGACGCTTCCGGCAATAATGCGCACGTCAAGGGTTTATTATACACAAACAGTTAAAGACGTTTATGCACTGGCCTTTGACGGGTTTAAAGTTTAACTATCGCTTAGTTTATTCGTGGAAAGCAGACGTTAATTCGAGGAAACATGTGGAAGAGACGGCGCTTCTCCCTTTCAAAGTGCCGCGCCGCCATATTGCATCGCACGCAGCCGTACGGGGGCGGCAGTAAAATAGACATTTTACTTGAGCCCATTTTGATGTTCGTCGTCCGTGTCAAGTCGAGCAGTGTAAATAAACATGGACATATTTATGTAGGATTTTATGAAGGAATCAGTACTTATTATTGCGCTTTAAGTCGGATTTTTTGTACTTATCAAACCTTATAATACCGCTCAACCGTTGTATGAATGAACGAATAATGCATAAAATCCTTACAAAGGCGTATGTTTTCAAATATACTTAAGTCTTAAGATATTGATAGTTTTTATATCCGTATTTATGTACAGCGATATAACGGTTCGTTTAGGCTGCTGAATAGCTGAATTAAAACTCTGATCCAAACACGACGTTCTAAAAAGTGTTGCGCCATTGTAGAGAGATCGCCCCCTAATCAGCATTTTAAACCCTTCCACCGGCGGCGGCGGCGGCGCGGCGCTCTTTGTATAGGCACCGGGTCGAGATTATCCCAGCTTGATACAATTACGTTTAGATCGGGATTGGGGACCCCGTGTGACGTGTACATGTGAGGCGGAGGCGGCGCGGAGAGATGAGCTGCCGTGAAATTATTCAAAAGTTTTAACCCTTCAGTCTGGAACGCATCACGCTATTGTGAATATTTTTTTTTATGGAAACTGACACTACATCACCTGGCTACATCACCTACAACATCCGTGATGTCAGCCCATAACACCGGGTGAACTAGGTGCCATGTCAGTGCTTCCCTTCGGCCGTGCCGGCTACACTGAACTGGACGGAAAACACAAACTATTTACATAGCCGTTTCGATCGACGTTTCATTCAGTGCGGTGGTACCAACCGAGGCGGGTTGAACCCTACGCTGCTACTACCCTACCCTAGTAAGTAAGGTAAGAAGGGAAGGGACCTATAGTTTAACGTGGAATCCGAACCACGGTCAGCCTCCAACGATCGAGCGGACACCCATCCAAATAGTGACCGCGCCCAGCGTTGCTTAACCATCCATAGCAACAGTCGACTGTCTGCACCACTGAGCTATCGAGGCTGATTATAAGCAGCAGATTTAGAATCTGTATTCGTCTTGTGTTGGAACGGTACTTTTATAATTTAATGCTATTGCCGTGGATCTGTGAGAAAACGCTAAACTAAAAACTAAATTAAAAATTATTCAATACGCTTAACAAGGTGTCGTATGGTTTCTTCGAAGTATTTGACATAAGTAAGTGTCTCGTATCACACATCATTTGTTCGCGGGTGCTTGGCCGGCTTCCCGCGGACCCTCTCGGACGTCGCGACGCGCCTGCGCAGTGTCGGGTAACCTGTGGTTCACTCCCAAGTTCCCAACCGAACCCACCGATACAAAACTATTAAAAATCATAGACCTGCTATTGTAATGTTCTTAAGGAAATTGATATGGTTGGCTACTTCATCTGCTACACCTGCGTTGTCAGCCATGAACACCTTGGTGTAATAATGAATACCTGTCTACTTACTTCAAGGTCCAAGTATGTGAATTGCCTATACTTACATATTATAATAACAAATGTTCAAAGTTTGTCTTGCTAAATTACCAAATAGAGGATCCTAAATCTGCTGCCTAGGGGCCCTGGGTGTCCATGCAGAGTAATCGGTATTGTGCTGCAAAGACTCTTGTAAATTACAGCACAACACCGACCACCACATCTAGCAAAGTATTCGGACAAGATAACTACGAGTATCAAGCAGGAAGTAAAGCAATAAGGCCCACCTACCTACTGCATGACTCGGTGGAAGAACCGTGCTGAGATGGGAGGTGGCAAGTCTGTCGCCCTACGGGACTAGCGGCACTAATAGCCTTGAAGTTTATAATCTGCTTCAGATATTGTGTTGCGAGATTTCTTTTGTCATATTATTGAATAGTTAATACCGATAGGCGGAATGCCAGCGCATACAGAGAGCGCGCGACCTGATAGTTTCCCTACCAGATAGTGAACCTTTTCGGTGTCTGACAAATCAGTGTTGTCATGGATGACCGCCTAAAGGTTTCGAAGAAGACAGGCCATTGGCTATAGGAGCCATCGAATTTCGGAAGTTCCAGTTGTGGCCCTTTAGCGCGGTATCTTGCTCTTATCTCTTAATAACCTTTTACGACATGCACATGAAGAGATGCAGTGGGGCTATTATTTTTAATACCGGTCTCGCACGGTTTTTATTACGGGTGTAGGTAACTAGAAATGCTGTCACATTTGAGGAATACTTACGTAAAGACAAAACGTGATTCCATAAATGTAAAACAGCATTAGGCATACATTAATATTGTGTTCGTGCACACACATTTATTCCACTTTACCTCTCGGCGAGCTTACGCCCGCGCCCGCGCCCCTTCTACCCTTTGATAGAATAGTTTGAATGACGCGACACGATATCACCCGCTCCGGCCGCGGGCGGGGTCGACTTACCGGCTCGCTGCAGCTGGATAGTAAGTCACATGATCTCACGATAGCGAGGAACCGAAGTTAGGTGTACCTAAATGCAAACAGCTCTTTGCTTGCGGTGTCGCTTGGTCCGGGTCGCCTCTCACTCACTTCAAATGTGGTTGAGGGAGACGATGGCTGGCCCTGGCTGCGTGATGCTAGCAAACGGGTTTGTGGAGGCTGGCCTGCTCCAATTGGCAGCATGTCATCTGAATGGTATAATACATATACCTATATAATACTAATTCCTTAACTGACGATTAGTACTTACCTAGACTACGACTAGGTACTCAGGTGTCAGCCTCGATAGCTCAGTGGTGCAGACAGTCAACTGTCGCTATTGAATGTTAAGCAACGCTGGGTGCGGTCAGTACTTGGATGGGTGACCGCTGACCGTTGGAGGCTGACCGAGGTTCGGATTCCTCGTAAAACTGTAGGTCCCTTCCCTACTAATCTTACTTGGTGGTAGGGTTTAACCCGCCCGGGTTGGTACCACCGCACTGAATGAAACGTCGGTCGAAACGGCTATGTAAATAGTTTGTTTGTGTAGTTTTCCGACCAGTTCAGTGTAGCCGGCACGATCAAAAGGGGAAGCACTGACATGGCACCTAGTTCACCCAGTGTTATGGGCTGACATCACGGACATTGTAGGTGATGTAGCCAACCGTGTCAGTTTCCATAAAAAAAAAAATGGTACGATTTACTTCAAGGTATGTTAACATGTTTATATTTATAATTTTTGACAATTATATTACTTTCTACTAGTATGTTTAATTAATGTAGTAACTATTGAGTTGATACAAATTATACGTATCAAATTTTGACATAAAGGCTCTTTACACCTATGATACACTTACTCGTAATTAATACGAGTAGGTTAGGTACCTAGGTCTTTGTAGTCAGAACTCTCAGTAATATGGTTTATTTTGCGCTCAGGCTGTATTTTGGATAAACCGTAAGAGATGTTATTATGTGGATAGTCATTCAAATACGTGCAATAATATTTAAAAAAAATATATATTAAAATACCCAGCGTATCTTATGTGTAATCGGATGTAATCGAACCGGATAGAACAAATTGTGACAACTTCGAGTGCAGTCTAACTGCCATAATGATGCTCAATAAACAATAAACAGGTTAGTTCACAAATTGAACACGTCTTTGGACTGATTTTACTGTGCATTATCTTATGATCTAGCACTCTACTACTCGGTGACTTGACGGTAGCAATATTTGATGAATACTTTATACTAAATTTAATGGATGGTAAATCAGTGGTAGGTCCGGGACTCTACGTAGTATGTAATGCATTACATTCTAACACATACAAATTATAGAGATCAGTAAACATTCTTGGAAAATCAAATCCCCAAGCTGGACTCTCTTCCCACGCACACAATCGTCGCGCAGATACAAAAGCGAACAAACGCGAAACGCAAAAAGGCGGATCTAATAACTAATCTCATTTTCAACCTGCTGTCATCCATTCAACGGCCGCACTATTGTGCAAACACATCTCGCTCGGTCGGTGTTCATGCGGCAACGAAATTCAGTTTACACGCACATCACAGCCAACTAGTTGCATGCTATGAAATTCGGCTAAAACAGGTACAATTAGAAGTTAATCGAACTGATATATTAGCGCTATCATGTTAGGTTAGGAAGGCATTCAGTATTTTTAGATAATACTAGCTGAGCCCGCGGCTCCGCTCGCGTGAAATTCGTATTCCAAAGAAGAATGTAAGTAACTAAGGGCGAGGCCGAAGGCCGAGCTGCTTCCAGGTAAACGATAAACCTTTCTCAAATAAAGGAAGTAAGTAAGGGCGAGGCCGAAGGCCGAGCTGCGTTCAGGAAGACGATAAACCTTCTGGAAGTAAGGAAGGAACTAAGTGCGAGGCCGGAGGCCGAGCTGCGTTCAGGTAAACCAAAAACCCTCTTCCGCCTTCGGGCCTCACCCTTAAAGACTTCCTTTCTTCGATAGAATATAATATCGTTTACTCAATCTATTTATTTCATAAAAATAAAAAGGTAATATTAATAACTAAAGAATTAAACCTACCTAACAAACATTAAAATAACTATCAAAACGGGCATTTTCAAATGTTCTTAGAGCACTTGCGGCATTACCCCGCTGGATGGCAAGGCTTACCCTTTGAATGAAGTACATAAGCCCTTGATGGCGGGACACCAGTTGCGTCAACCAGCAGAGGCCCAAGCCTCTTTTGGCTTCACTGCTCCACGGACCGAGGGTTTCAACCGCAAACGCAATAAATTCGAAATCTTGAATTATATTTCTATATTTGCTGCGTTTGAGGCTCTCCGCCCCAGCCTCGGCCGCGCCAGCCGCTCTTGAAGATGTCCTAACGTGACTTGGAGCCAATGTGAGAACAAAAGTGGCGTCCCACATCAAAGAACTACCCTTAGTCCATGGCACTAAGGTGATAGCATCGGGCCTCTTGCCATCCAGCCGGGAATAACCGCGAGGTTCTAGGATGCACGGTATATTTGCCGTTTCTAGCGTGGACTTTATAATAAAATTTAAATTAAATTAACTCAATCTTAATATTAATTAACTTTATTCGAGATGGTTTAGCTTCTTCCTGAACGCAGCTCGGCCTTCGGCCTCGCCCTTAGTTACTTGCTTTCTTCGAGATGTTTATCATTTGTCAGAACGTAGCTCGGCCTTCGGCCTCGCCTTAGTTGCTTACTTTCTTCAAGATGGTTTAGCTTCTTCCTGAACGCAGCTCGGCCTTCGGCCTCGCCCTTAGTTACTTACTTTCTTCGAGATGGTTTTTCAATTATCCGAACGTAGCTCGGCCTTCGGCCTCGCCTTAGTTACTTACTTTCTTCAAGATGGTTTAGCTTCTTCCTGAACGCAGCTCGGCCTGCGGCCTCGCCCATAATTACTTACTTTCTTCGAGAAGGTTTATGGTCTTCCAGAATAGAGCTCGGCCTTCGGCCTCGCCCTTAGTTACTTACTTTCTTCAAGAATGTTTTTCTTCTTCCTGAACTCAGCTCCGCCTTCCGCCTCGCTCTTAGTTACTTTCATCGAGAAAGAATATCGTTTACGTGAGCGCAGATCCGCCTTCGGGCCCGCCTTTAGTTACTTACTTTCTTTTTTTTAAATACGAATTTCATGCGAGCGAAGCCGCGGGCAACAGATATATAAATTTTATTGCACCAATGACAGCGACATAACTTCGACTTTCAATTATTATTTTTATTTATCAAACAATTTGTCACCGGCCAGCTCACGTCGAGATGACAGTTCTCCGTTGTCAACATGACATTTAAAATTGTTTTTTACCTTTACTTTGGATTACGTGATTTTTATTATATTTTTTAATTAATATGTTCATCCGGGATACACACTGTCACTATAAAAAGTTTCGTCAAATTCCGTTCAGTTGTTTTTGCGAGATGAAGTTTTGTTGATTTTTCCGTTCAGTTGTTTTTGCGTACAAATAGACATTTTTGCATTTACGATTTTATGATATGTATAGAAAGAATAGATATGTATAGACTATTGTGTTCAAGTTATAAAAAAGAAGAACTGTCATTTTCGTTGTATCTACTTATATTTAAATTTCGAATGAATATTTTATTCAAATTGTCTTTGCTGCCAGTTCTCAAGATATAATTATGTACTTTGGACTACGTGATTTTAAACGCGCAATAATGTTTATAATTGTAAATTTTTTTTTATTTTTGTTATTTTTTTTTACGTATTATGTTAACCCGGCATATAAACTGCCACTATACAAAGTTTCGCCTAATTCCGTTCAGTGGTTTTTGCGTGATGTGCGTACAGACAAACAAACAAACAAACAAACAAACAAAAATTTTAAAAACTGTTCTAACATGTTCAGTATCTCATTTTAAGCCACCCTGGTTAATTTTTTTCCGAATACATTCAATGTACAGACTTTCTTACCTCTACGATTTTATTATATGTATAGATCTATGTATAATGCACGGGACGGATCTCGGCGTGTCGTCACCGCAGCGGGCGACCCGCCACGCGAATACACTATACAAGTACGGTGCGGGTGCGAGGGAGAACACTGACGAACCGCTGCGGCGGCGACACGCCGAGATCCGTCCCGCGCATTATACTTACCTAATTATTTTGATTATTTATTTAGATAATAAATCCACACACTATGAATGTGTAGGTATCCACAGGTTACGTTCGAGGGTAGGTACAACATTTGATATTTTCCTCATTTATAATAATACCTATTTTAATGGAGGGAGGACTATAACCAGTAGTCGTGGCACATCCCACTAATAAGCGCTAATGATATTAGAATCTCGAGATCTTAGTGAGATATTAGAATATTAAACTGTTTCCGACTAACTACATATTATTACTACCCTTCGTACCGTGTGGGGCCGGTACTTTAAAAGAATAGCCCCACTGCATCTCTTCCCGTGTATGTCGTAAAAGGCGACTAAGGGATATGACTCCCTTCTTATATTACTAGGTGGTAGGGTTTAACCCGCCCGGATTGGGACCACCGCACTGAATGAAAGGTCGGTCGAAACGGCTATGTAAATAGTTTGTGTTTTCCGTCCAGTTCAGTGTAGCCGGCACGACCGAAGGAAATCACTGACGTGGCACCAAGTTCACCCGGTGTTATGGGCTGACATCATGGATGTTGTAGGCCAACCGTGTCAGTTTCCATAAAAAAAAATAACTCACCCAGCTACCCATCCTCGCCGGAGGAAATTATATGGAATTAGCGAAAGCGTAGCTAACTTCACATCCGAAACATTTCCTGGCTCGTATTGCACGCGATCCTAAATGTGACACCGAGCCAATAAATCGTCAGAAAATGAAACGTCAACGTGTCTCCAAACAGCAGCCCCCCATTGTCCACGAAAGGTGAAAAGAATAAGATATTGACACAAGGAATTACACGAGCTTTGTAAACGCACACCTCGTGGACGTTTTTATGACTACTTTGTGTCCCTATAGTCACTGATATACTTGTTAAGTTTATTTGTAAAACATTTCTTTCATTTCGGGCAATGCAGTCATTTTTCACGGCCAGTTGGTTGCTATTCTTTTTGATATTTTTTTGGAGTAAATGCGATCCACTGAAAAAAATTATTATGATGATTTACTATTATAATTTGTTTATTTTAGTCGATATCGGTTAAGTTAAAACGGTACATTCCTCAGTACATACATACATACATATCACACACGCTGAATCCCGACTATCGGGGTAAGCAGAGTAATCGGTGTTGTGCTGCAAGAACTCTTGTCAATTACAGCACAACACTGACCACCACGTTTCGCAAAGTATTCGAACAAGATTAAATCGATCAAGCAGCAAGTAAGGCACGAAGACCCACCTGCTGCATGACTCGGTGGAAGTACCGTGCCAAGGTGAGAGGTGGCGAGCCTGTCGCCCTTTAGCACGGCATCTGGTCCTTATCCCTTAGTCGCCTTTTACGACATGCATGGGGAGAGATGCAGTGGGGATATTTTTTTTAAGTACCGGCCCCACACGGTACATGGATAGAGAATTATTGTCAATTATAAATTCTTTATCGAACAGAATTTTCAAAAATCTCTAGAAACACAAAAACAATCGTCATCTATTGCAATCAGTACTTTGTAATGTAATTTTTCAATAAAGCATTTATTTTAATTTTCGAGAAATATAAGAAAACTGGAAATAAAATACAAAAGTTCTCTTCAGTCTCGCAGTAGGAACAGTAGTGTATCACCGATAGATATATCAATATGGCATACAATGTGTATGTTAGTTAGAATAGAATGCCTCGCGGCATTAAGCTCGCCTGTTGTACCTAATTTTATAAATTGGTGTTCAATAAAGAATATATACATACATACATACATATACATACTTACCAAATTAATTTAAATATTGAAATAATGATATATATAAAAAGGAATATAATAATAATACAACTATTTATCAAACATATTTTTAATATTTAATTCAATAATGTGTTTTTTATTTTTTTATTTTTTTTATTTATTTATTTATTGTTCTAACTAATTTGCATGTGTTAAATTACCAATTTCATTCACTAAAATTTTGCAAACATTTATTCGATGTTACTAGTGAGCGCAAAATGAATATGTCACTTTGTGTATTATAAAAGTCTTTCTGCGAGACAGAAATTTTCTAGTGCAGGAGACTAGTTTATTGCAGTGTAATGATGTTTGTGTAAATAAATATTTCATTTCATTTCATTTCATTTCATTTAATTTCATTTCATCTCATATGCCATATTGATATCCCTATCGGTGCACGATAGACTCTAGAGTCGGTTTGTCTTGTACGGCTGTTCAGTCTGTCTCCTCTTCCGCTGGCACGATCCTACGGAATCTTAATGTGTAATCATGTTTATGCAAGTTGTTTACTTATCGTAGTAGTACCATAGTAGTAGTACACACACCATTTTTTTTTATGTAATCCGGTATGGGTGGCTTAATCGGAGGGGCCAAAGCGCGTGCTCCGACCAGCCAATATCACCTCCGAGAAGGTACCGTAGGTAGATACCGGAGACTTCCCTGGATTACTGGCTATAGGTACAGGACTAGAGGAGAACACAACCGAGGCTGCTATGCGGCCATCTTACATCCAGTACGGTGGTACCAACCCAGTCGGCTACAATTTGAGCCTACCACCTAGTAAGGGGCAAGGGAAGGGACCTACAGTTTTACACTGGTTCCGAACGGTGAAGCAACAGGTGTAGGTATGCACGTAAATTTTTTCGTTAGAAAAAACTCATTGGTACACGCCGACCGGATTCGAACCGCGGACCTCTCGCATGAGAAGCCGATGCCCAAAACACTCGGCCACCCGCCACTTAAATACCATGGAGCACACACACAATCGAGTACACACACTATTTTGAGTACATATATGTGGTTTTTAGGGTTCCGTACCTCAAAAGAGGAAAAATTGGATCACTCTTGTGTATGTCTTTCCGTCTGTCATAGCTTATTTTTGTAATAAATTTGGTACATATATAGAGTTTGATGACCCAATCACGGGCGTGTGGCGTAAGTAAATGAAGGAATTTAGATTTTGGGGGTCAATTTTGGGAGACAAATTATAAAGTTAAAAATGTGTTTTTATTCAAGTGCATCATGTGACATATCAATGGAAAGGGCTCGTTATAAGGAATACAAATATTTTAAACAGAATGGTACGAAACCCTCTTCACGCGAGTTCGAATCGCACTTGACCGCTTATTTTATTTTAGGTTAGGATCCAGAGCTCCTAACATGGGTTAGAGAGAGTTCAACAAAATCTAAGTAATATAAATACAATGTCCTCATTTCTACAAAGATCTCTTGCACCGTTTTTTTTTGTGTCTCTTTTTATTTATTCTTGCTCATATTTTTAATTCCTACATTCTGTGACAAAGTTTCATGATAATAGCAGGAGGATTAAAGACATATTTTTTATATTTTTTTAAGGATGTTAAATGTTTTGCTCCTGATCTCCCGTCTCAGATGATACCTTCGATAATTCGCTACCTGAATCTTTGACGGTCAAGATCGTGTGATATATCACATGCATAGAAAGTGAAGAATTATGGTTTCAGATCGTGCATACATACGAGTATATTATGATGAACAACGCTAATCTGCATCTGCTGAGTGGGAATTCCATTGGAGCCAGAACTACAATAGTAACTTTCAGATAGGTACCTAACCTAGACTGATATTTTTTTTTTTTTTGATAAATTTTCCCTATTAAGTAATTTTGTCACATTGTTGCGTTATTTGCAAGCCAAGCTTATTAAAACAATATTGTGATAAATTGATAATTTGACACACTCACAATATTGTTGATATGCCCATCTTTCTCTTTTTAAGTTCATATCAACCTGCACCTATGTAGATTTGAATATTCCTACCGAGCTATATCTACGCCAGTGAAGCTCATTAATTCTACCATGTGTGTGATCTCGCTTGAACTATTTGGACATGACAAGTTCACCCCCGCCATATGCTAACTGAAATTAGAGACAATTAGTCATTATCATTAAACATAATACGGTTATAATGGCATGTAAGTAAGTCGTACAAATAGGTGCGTCCGGTGTTCGCCGTACGTGTAAACTGGGGGCGGTGGAGTGGACGCCGCCGCCGCCGGTCGTCGGCTCACCTAGGGGCTAATAATACTGGCCGGTGTAATTACGCACCCCAATCGTTGCGTCACTTCTGGAGCGTGGCGAACCGTCCGACAGGTAGGGGAACTTTATAGTCGAAATCATGCGTTGTTATTCGTATAAGATAGATGGTGATCAGTTGTTTATTGATCAGAGCACCGGGAGTTTTTTATTCAAAAATACATCACGTACTGCACTGGAGCTGTAAAAGAAACTTGCGTTGAATGTTTTTTTATAAAAAAACTTCTTATAAAGAAACTCGCGCTGGCTAATTGCCAGTGCAGTACGCACGTATACGTGTAAGCTTGCTAATGACAATATGTACTGTGAAATGTGATTGTTACCATTTAACACACACAAACATTCAAAATGAAAGTCTTGATGCACCCTTCGTGTAGTTTCAGGTCGGTTCTGCCTGTCAAATTTCGTAATACGAGTACTTATATATATTTTTTATGAATTTCGAATATAAGTAAACTCGATTTGTCGGTTCAATGTTATGTTGTACCTGAATAATTCATAAGGCAAACCTATAACCTAACTCAAATCGAATCAAGCCTAATGTGATAAAAAAAAATTCTTAAGATGTACTTCGACTAAATTATTTACTGGTTGTATTTATAAGTTATATGAAGAAAAAAAAGCTCTATAAGGTTTCTTACCCGATTCTTTCATATAGATTGCACTGCTGAACGGGGCATGACAAAAAAAATTTATGACGAACCATATTGAATATGCATATGTCTCAATGAAATATTGTTAACGTTGTCGCCATAAAGATGGCGAAATAAATATCTGAATCTGAATCTGTCCTGCAGTCTAACCTAACCCATCACGACCTAAAATGTTATCTACTCGGACTTTGAGTTGGCTATGCTGGCTCACGATGACTGAGTTAGGTACAATAGCACACCAATCATATTGCATCTTCCTAGCTAAGGTTTGGCAGAGTAAGTACCTACCTACATGGATATTGGAAATAATATTTGAAAGAAAGACACATGTTTTATAAAATAGTGAATATTTATTTACAAATTATCACGACGTAATATTCACTTTCACATAAAAGTATTTATGAAACTATTAAATAAATAACATTTTAACACAACTGAAAAAAAACTTAATAGCGAATGCCTAGATGAGTCGACGACATTCACAAATTACAATTCGATTAAGTATTCGTTTTCCGACAATGTAGTTGTATATTGTACGTGTCCATGCGGACTTGACTCTACAACACTTATGTATTGATGTCGCAGCGCAGCAACAACGTTAGGTGCATCACGTAGACTGATTGTATCTCAAAGGCTTTAATCGCGTAGTAGGTAGCCGTTTTATGAAATTCCCAAACTTATAATAGTAGGTACTCAGTTTACGTCGGTTAAAGCCCGATGAAAAGCAGTCTAGGTTTGCGTCTAAATTTACAATCGGCCGCCAATATTGACATAATGCTCGCTAGTACCTAAAGTTATTCAGGCGCCTTTTTAGTAAATAAATACCTATTTGGTGTGTAGATGTAGGTTTTTAATAAACAAGCAACTAATAAGTTGATTAAGAAATAATTAAGAATACCGTAACTTTAAAGTAAAGTAAATATTTCTATTGAGATTTTGGAGACTTTCACAAGTAAAAACGTACTTATCTTGATTAAATCGTACATATCTATATTTTTTTTTATTTATTTAAATAGTTCAATGTTTTATAATGTACATATCTCAAAATACATATTATTATAATATGATGTAGCTATTTCAGGAAAAAATACAAATAAATTAGGATTTTCCTATAACCGCAATTTGTTGGCCTACTGGTTTTGAGTGCAGACACAAATTATAGAGTAATTTTAGATTTGAGGGCAAAAAACTCAGTTCTGTTGGGCCTTCTCAATAGGTAAGTTAGTGTTGAGTATTACATTCACAATGTTAACTAATTTACGTATATTATTATAACATTCATAATACCTATCTTCTAGGTAATTTATTGATTAAACTTATACACAAATCAATTTTAAAACATGAAATCCCCAAATGTATCCTCCCTCAGCAGGACGGATATGCATTTTTTAAAAGGGAGAACGAACAAACTTACTTACTCTAATCTTAATAATTATTTTTGGTTTCTTTAAAATCTTAAAATGCACTCTTTTAGGTTTTTCTACTTGGTAAGTTTTTTTATGAATTTATTAACTTGCGCACTTGTCGGCGAGTTTCGAGAACAGGGCTTTACTTAGTTTTGACACTATTTTGATGTTCACGAGTAGACAGGTTTTCGAATCCAGTTCGAACAAATCGCGGGACTAGTCACAAAATGAATAGGTTTCGCGGTACACACATTGTGTTGTGGTATCGGTTGTAAGGGTGAGGGAGTTAGGAGATGATGGTGCCCTGCGAGTGCGGCTTGAGGGCGTGCATGGCGTGGGAGGGCTGGCGCGGTGTCTGCTGGTGGCAGCGCGGCGCGTGCTGCGCGTGCGCGGCGTGGTGCGCGTGCGCCGCGGCCGCGTGGTGCATGCGCAGCTCGTCGCCGTGCTCGCGGTAGGCGCGCTGCTTCTCGTCGAAGTCGCGCAGGCGCGCGTTGTAGCGCTCGATCTGCTCGCGGAGAGCGGCGTCCTCGCGCGCGGCCGTCTCCTCGTCGTACTCGAGGCACCCGGCGCCGTCGAGCCGCTCCAGGTCCAGCCAGCCGCGCCACCGCACGCACACGCCGTTCATTATGAACCGCGACACTATGTGCACCTGCCGACAAACAACCACAACCACCTCTGTAGATACCTACAATCTGCTCTGTACTCTTCTTATCTACCAATATTACTATTATTGTTTATTTAGCCTCTATCGGCAGTAGGTACACAACGCTCAGATTTGTCATATTTACATTGTAAAACTGTAGGTCACTTCCCTTGCCCCTTACTAGGTGGTAGGCCCAAATTGTAGCCGACTGGCTTGGTACCACCGTACTGGATGTAAGATGGTCGCATAGCAGCCTCGGTTGTGTTCTCTAGTCCAGTAAGGCCAGCAATCCAGGGAAGTCTCCGGTATGGCATCTACATTCTCAGATGTGATATTGGCTGGTCGGAGCATGTGCTTTGGCCCCTCCGACTCAGCCACCCATACTGGATTATGTACATAAACAAAATATTACGGCAAGCTCCAAACCACGGGAGTCTTCTTTTATTGGAGGAAAAGCTTAGATGTTATTAGTTATTTTGAAAACAGTTCATTAAATTAGATAGAGTAATGCAATTGACATTTTTTTCTTCCTCGGTGTCGCTGTCTTCAACTCTCTGTTGATTTGGCGGCTCACCTTTTTTCTGTAGAATTTTTTGGCTTGTCTTATTAACTTTCCTTTTGGATAGTTGCAAACTTTTGCGTTGTATTGTACCGCGCTAGGTCAACTACTACAACAAAATGTATATTGCAATAAGTAATAATTTATTTGTTACATCGGGTATGCTATACCCGATCCGTTATGCTTATGCCCCGATAGAAAATGGAGTGAACTTGTCCAAAAAATCAAATAAAAAAGTGATGTTACAGCACAAAGTTGTACTTTCCGGTGCAGTCCATATACAGCGATATATACACACCGGTTGTGTAGCTTCTTGGCATTAACGTCGTCATCAGCGTCCCGACCTTTCTGTTTCGGTCCAGCGAGTCCAATTCAATAATAAAAGGCTTTTTACCGTACTTTTTTTGTACCGTGTGGGACCGGTACTTTAAAAGAATAGCCCCACTGAATCTCTCCCCGTGTATGTCGTAAAAGGCGACTAAGGGATATGACTCCCTTCTTATATTACTAGGTGGTAGGGTTCAACCCGCCCGGGTTGGTACCACCGCACTGAATGAAAGGTCGGTCGAAACGGCTATGTAAATAGTTTGTGTTTTCCGTCCAGTTCAGTGTAGCCGGCACGACCGAAGGGAAGCACTGACGTGGCACCTAGTTCACCCGGTGTTATGGGCTGGGATGTTGTAGGTGATGTAGCCAACCGTGTCAGTATCCATAAAAAAAAAAGTAGCACCCATATTGTAGTAAATCGTACAGTATACCGTATATTGAGAGCTGCGATTGAGAGCCTCTAATATTCACAGATGTCATGGTTTCCTTTTCGGAGAGAGCCCGATCGCTCACGGGTTTTTTGAGTCCGTCAACTGTTTTTATTTTATTACTAGCTTCTGCCCGCGGTTTCGCTCGCGTAAAATTCGTAGCCCACTACCGTACCTTTATTTCGGCGCGAGGAACAATTCGGTTTGTATGAGAGCCACATCTTAGCGTAACCGAAACTGGAAACCGTCACGTAAAGTTAAAGATCCTTGTAATAAGTTTCATAGAATTCGGAGATCGGTTTAAGAGGCATGGAGGAATATATATATATATACATAGAGAAAAGATTTATAAAAATCGTCAATTTAGTTTTAGTATCATACATAGAGTCTACAAACATAGTATCTCATAAAACAAAGTAACTTACTCAATGACCGGTATGGTCATGGAGTACAGACAGATTTATTATTAGTATTATCAGAATAATTTTAATGAAGAAATTTTCATATTTTACTATTGTAATGTTGATAAATTTGATTGTATGATTTGTGATAGGCACAGACTAAATAGGGATAAATACGTGATAGGTATTTGCCACAATAGGTATGTATTAAAGTATTTGACTTTATTTCTTTTTTTAAACTAGACTTAAATTTCTTACATGAAAACATGGCATTTATTATTTAAAAAAAAGTTTAATTAAACGGCTTTACTCACGGTCGTTCTCTAAGCTATGTGGCTCGCATGTGGCTATTTAGACATATTTGATAAGCTAATTCCCGCCTGTATTTAATATTTCCTCGAAGGTTTTCAGGATGTTTAGCAATTCAGTTTTCTGGTTTTTAAATGACCAGAAATAGTAAATGATCAATAGTAAGCACTTAGTAGTAAGCAACTAACCAAACGGGTGCGTCCGCGTGTACAGAATGAATACCTACGAGTATTTCGAGTTTATGATCGTTTAGCTAATTAGAAGACCTATCAAAACTAGTTGCGGATGCGGATGCTGTATTTGTACCTTGTAAACATGAAATTTTACCTACCTTAATAGTTAAGATGTCTCATACATAATATTCAAAGATATATGTATGACATAAGTAAGTACAATTAAAATCATTTGTCTGTATGTAAGTATAGAGAAAGGCTCTAAAAGGCCTCTTCTTCGATTATTTTTCTTTACTGAACGACACCAAACGTAAATACCGATGAACTGATCGCCTGGGTAGCTCAGTGGTGCGGTCGGCGCGGTCAGTACTTGGATTGATGACCGCTGAACCATTGGAGGCTGACCGTGGTTCGGATTCCACGTAAAACTGTAGATCCCTTCCCTTCTTACCTTACTAGGTGGTAGGGTTTATCCCGCCCGGATAGATACCACCACCGCACTGATGAAACGTCAGTCGAAACGGCTATGTAAATAGTTCGTGTTTTCCGTCCAGTTCAGTGTAACCGACATGAAATGAAGGGAAGCACTGACATGGCACCTAGTTCAATCGGTGTTATGGGCTGACATCACGGATGTTGTAAATGTAGGTGAGGTAGCAGACGGTGTCAGTTTCCATAAAAAAAAAACTGAACTGAGACGAACCAGTGTAATACTTTTGGTTTTCTTTATCGCGAAATACTAAATTAAAACTGAAATGAAGCTAAAACTAAATGATTGGTAAATAAGGGCCATCAAGGGAGGAATTCTAGGTACCTATATTTGCGTTTGCCTTGCTCTTCAAAGTATAGGTATTATACATTGCAAGTTGGTATTATGTTGGAACAGAAGAAGCGTCAGTTGTGCTGTGTGTGCACCACCTGTCGCGTCACCAGCTCGTGCGCGGGAGTACCGCGCGCCGCCGCCGCGCCGGCCGCGCACGCGCTCCGCACGCCACCGTGTTTTTACAAATATCTACAAAAACAAAGCACGCGGAGACGGGTGGTCGAGCAGAGGTAAATAACCGGAAATGACAATCGCTGAGATGACGCAAAAACGAAGGGTCAGAGGGATTGACTCAATAAATTAGACCTATTTTTGACTGGCGTGTGAAGAAAAAAATATTATTTTTCCACAAACGCAGCGTCAAGGGAACTTAAAATGAAAGACTCGACATAACGGTCTTATTTCGCTTGTTTATCCAAGGTTTAAAGCTTTCAAGAAAATAGCCCTTATCCGGTCGGGCCCAGTACATATAGAAACGGCACACACGGCATACGGCACAAATGCTTTAATGAAAGCTGTCGGCTATTAGTCTGATTTTAAAATGAAGATTCCACGGTAGAACTTTGTAAAACTCACTACTTGTACTTTAAATATTGCACAGTAGATAGCGGGGGTTCTTGGATTGGAGTTCTCCATGTATCTCTACTTCATGCGTGATTGTACTTATAATGGGGCAGGTAGGACGACAGAAGGCAGTTGCGTGCGGACTGCTCGCGGGCCACAAAGACTGCGCCGGAGGCTCACGCGCGCCCGCTTTATTCCGGCGTCGAAAGAAACATGGATGTAATTAATAGTATTGTATTTTAAAGTGCGGCCGAATAATGAGCCTCCTTGTGACGGAGGGATGTGCTGCAATTTTAAGAGTCAGGCACGCCAATTTGCCGGCGATATGTTTTATTTTATTCGGAAAGACGCCGTATGGCAGATACGAGCTGGCTTCTTCCATTTTGGGGTATACGCCGATGCCGAAGATGGGAAGTATTGAAATGCATGTGCTGCGTGACACGTAAAAAAAAATATTAAAACTATTTTAATCGTTTTAAACTACTTTCGAGTAAGTTAGTACTCGCATTTATAACGTTATGTTCTATTAATTCTAAAATATAAATGCGAAAGCTAAGTGTTGCAACAATTTTTAATACCTAGTTTGCAATTGGTTAAATATTGTAAACTATGTAGTGAGATAATTATAGGTATTCTGCATTTGTTGTACTCATTGTGAAAGATTTTACTAAATAAATTAAATTAAAATGTGACGATAATTTTCTCTGAATAGTTTACTCGTATTCCCATTTTTCTATATACAACGTGTCCCGAAACTCAACGTTAAGCGGGAACCAGGGAGTAGGCCAGTTTATACCCAGGATAAAGAAAAAAAAATCAGGGTCATTTATTTTTTTAGAAAAAAATTTAAGTGAATATTTTTTTGGTAAAAACTAAAACTACAGGCATTCTGGTTTTATTTGGGATATTTATCAATAGCAGAGTTATTTAGGCTATCAATATAAAAATTTGAACAATTATATTTGCAAATTTATAGTCGTTTATGTTGTACGAGATGTAAATTTTCAACGTTTTTCAAAAATGCTCATATCATAAAAAACAAATGACTCCGATTTTTTTTCTTATTTTTCCCTGGGTAGTCATAAACTGGCCTACTCCCTGGTTCCCGCTTGACGTTGAGTTTTGGGACACGGTGTATAGTATAATAGCGCATAATAATGTTTTATTGAATTTAGCATTTACATACTATACTACCTACAATACATTCTTTTCATTTCATTGCATTTCATGCATGAATGAACTTCATCAACAAAAATGGCTTCGTCCCCGCGTCGTCGATGGCGTCGGCGGGCGGTGCACGGGCGTCGCGGCGCTTTCAGCCAATAACGTAGCGCGTCGCGTGGCGTCGCGCCGAGCGTGCGCCGCTGTATTGATTGTGCCGCCCGCCCGCGCCGCCCGCCCTGCAGAGAATTTCCACGGAAAATGGCGGCCGAAAGAGCTCGTGGAGGGGATCAGATTATTATCATTTATTGGCTTTCATTCGCCAAGTTTCTATCACTCTGCTGACAGGTTTGTTCAGAGTTCACAATGCTATTCTGAATATTTTTCAGCATTCGCTATTGACATCAAATGGGACATTCTTAAATTTTCTAACATTTTTATTTCAATTTCAGTTTCTTGATCCAATTGTTTCGTCCAAATGGTAATATTTTTAACCGACTTCTTTATTAGACCATTCTAAGCAAGTCGGCGAGAAAGAAAGGACTAGAAAAAGCGTGCAGTCAATTTATTAAATAAGACTAATGGAAATTCATTAAATTTTATTTACATACACACCACACGCTCTGTCCCGACAATCAGGGTAAGCAGAATAATCGGCGTTGTGCTGCAAGTACTTTTGGCTTTTTGAACAATACTAGGGTGTCCGGAGGTGTCCTACATCTGTCTGTCTGCACCTAACACAGCACATAGAGTTCTCGCTATAGCTTGTGTGTAGCTTTACATCCGCCGCCGCCGCCGCCGGGGACGCTTCACTGCCTCCGCACACTCGGGTAAATGAACCGTGTATAAATAAAATAAATAATGAAATTGTAGTGAAGCAGCCCCGGGCCTCCCAGGGGGCGCTGGGGGCGGAGTTCGACGCCCGAGGGGGCGCTATGGCTATATAATCATAGCGGGCACCGCCCCGCGTACGCACCCACTGAAAAGCTCTGCAACATCAGGGGCTACTTTAGGCCAGCGTGATACCGAATTTGAAAATAACTCTAGATAAGTAATATCAGAAAGTCCGAAAGACTTACAGGCGCTGGTTGTACTGCACAACTTTTATTCGAAGACTACGGTGAAAAGAGAATTTTTTTTTTCGACATTTTGAGGGCAGAAGGCGCGAGTTCCTACTGGGTCATGTTTATTAAAACTTTCATTAGCTATTAGAATCTTGTGATATGGAAATAAGGAAAAAAATGACTGTCCCATTTATCAAACTAATGTATTTTACGGCTCCACTCATAAAAGTTGATCGCGTTGAGTACAAAATGATCTCGTGATGTGATAATCTCATTTCTCGCGGCTTAATCTTTTTTTTTACGCCATCAACGTGGATGTCTTAATTCGGCGTTGGAAACAGTGCGATGTAGTGAAGGCGTGGAGCGTCGTGTTAACAGTTAGCGGCCTCCTAATATCTGACCGCAAGTGACAAATCGTTGTCATTTACTGGCCACACCAAATGATTTGTGTTTCACGATTGAGATTTCAAAAAGAACAGCATTAAAAATACTTATATCGCTACAGCATTGAAATCTTGTGAACTTTACATACGCGCGCTATTTCTTATTACCAGGAACGACTAGGTTTACTATTACGGAACTTCGAAGACAAAATAAATGGTCATACAAAATAATTCACACATTTTCCCCACGAAAGTGTAACATTGTAAATGCAAACATATGTAGTTAAATTCGATAACCGAAGCCCGCCTATATTTATTCTTTCCTCGAAGTTTGGAAAAACCTGGTTCTTATTGAAACTGAAAATTTATGAACTGTTGATACAACAGTGAACGCAATTTGAACAATATTTTTTTTATGATAACTAACACGGTTGCCTGCTTCACTTACAATATCCGTAATGTCAGCTCATAACAGAGCTTCCCTTCATTCCATGTCGGCTACATTGAACTGAGCGGAAAACACGAACTATATTTACATAGCCGTTTCGACCGACGCTTCATTCAATGCGGTGGTCAAACCAACCCGGGCGGGATAAACCCTACAACCTAGTAAAGTAAGAAGGGAAGTTTTACTTGGAATCCGAACCACGGTCAGGTGACCGCGCCCAGGCGTCTGGCAGATTAATACTAATGGGGCTGTGTTAAAAGCATAAACCAAAAAAATAAATACCTTGCCATGCTCCTTCTGGAAGTCGCACTCTCTGTCGTAGGGCGAGTGCGCGAACTGCAGCTGCAGGTTGGTGCCGGTGGCGGTGAAGGCGATCTCCGCGTGCCCCTCTCTGCAGCCGTTGTGGAAGCGCACTTGCCTCTCCTCCGGAGGTCGGTCGCGGTACCCAGTGTACCGAACCTGTAGCCACAACACTATATTGCTACACTTGTATGTACAGTATATTACCAATATTATATTATGAAAAAAAAATCTATGCGTATATACATTTATATAGACACGTAATGTCAGTATGCCTAGTATAATTATACTTAATTTTAACAAAAATTAACTTACAAGACATATATAGGTAATAGTAAATGAATATGTTAAACTATATTATGTAAAATATGCATCTAAATAAATGTTAGTCTCCAGCACAATATTTCGAAATTACCTATACCTTACGCTGATTGATCGATTTAATCTTGTTCGAATACTTTGCGAAACGTGGTGGTAGGTGTTGTGCTGACTTGAGTACTTGCAGCACAACACCGATTACTCTGCTTACCCCGATTGTCGGGATTCAGCGTGTGTGATATGTATGTATGTATGTACCTATACGCCACTAGTTCCTGGAAATAATAAAATAATGTGTTTGCATTCGGGTTGTATTTTGATTTTAATTCTATTTGAACCTGTGACAGATCTGTTCTGTTTAGTTTAGGAAATTAAATTAACCAGTGGAATAAAAACAAAATTTAAAGTAATTGTAAAATAAGTACGTAGTTGAATAATTATATTTTAGTTCGCGCAGTATAAAGATGTTTATTGTCTGGTACTTAGAAAGTTAGCGCAATCTGTCCAATTCTCGAAATAAAATTAGTTTACGCCACATTTTGTGAACAGTACTAGTGTTAAAAAGGAAACGGTTTATTAATAAGACCAATTAAATTAAATTAAAACTACTTATCTAATACTATAAAACTAGAATGCGTTCGAATGCAATGTAAATTAAATGCGCGCATTTAAAGTATGGGTGGGTGCAGTTATAATGAAAGATAGATTGAGAAATAGTGTAGGTAGTCCGAAAGCGGTGTGGTCTGAAACAAGATAATAATATAGTGAACAGGATTGAGAAAGGAATGGTTCAGTGGTTCGTTCATGTTGGAATAATGAATGATAGGAGACTAACGAAAGATATTTATGGAGGAAATGTGAGTGGAAGAGTTGGGAAGGGTCGCCCTAGACCTGTGCCTACGCACGTAGGTACCTGGACCAGATCGGGCATTGCTCATAAAGGGTCAAGTGCGTAGTACTCGTAACCGGAGGTGTCCATGTGGAGATCCGTTGTCTCTGCCTACCCCACTGGGAAACAGGCGTGACGCTATGTATATATATATATATGTTAAAACTATCTAAAGTATACAACATAAGAAGTAAAAAAAAAGTTTTAAAATGCTTAATAAGAGCAAACAAGTATGAATGTTGCAGTCGAAGGAGTACTTGGGCCGAACCGGGCCGGGCCGGGGGTGAAACTACAATATTTTAAGTAAAAGACTTCAACGAGTATTGACTTTACGAGGGTTTTAAATGTGAACATTTTATATTGATTAATGAACATTCTTAAGTCATTCAGTAAAACTGCACTGAACTTGTCACAATTTGTTCTATCCAGTTCGATTACATGCACAAAGAAGATCCGGCAAGAACCCTCGCAGGAATACATGTCATTATGTAATATGTATGTATGTTAAGCACTAGCAGGATTCTAGCTAGGCATACAATAATGTTCAAATTACGATCATCTAAAATGTAGAAAAGTTTTATTTGCAATAGTGTGAGTGAGGTGAGATTGTATTATAAAATCCCAGAAGAGGTGAAAATTCTCAATTATATTTTGTTTAAGAAACATATTAAATAAACAATTTTAAAGAAATCCTACTGATACTTAAATCGTAAAGAGACATTAGCTGATAAAATTATATCTTGAGGTTCTGACTGCATAATTAATTAGTTAACACTTGATTAGGTACGATCTGTACCTCAATTTCATTAACTCATCGACAATACTATTGATACTTCAAGATCTTCATATTTTTATTTTTTTACAATTATGCTACATTATAGTATGCGTAATGTACTCACATTATTGCGAGGTTGATACAAATCACATATCAAAACTTGACAAAGACTCTTTACACCTGATACAATTAATTCGGTACCTACTAAGTCTTTTGTAGTCAGTACTCTCAGCATAATTATTAATCTTGCTCTGAAGCTGCAGTTTCGATATACCTACTGTAGTCTAGGCGGTGCATATTATGTGAATAATCAATAAAATAATTTTATTGTAATAATATCTACTATATAATTTTTTTTTGTTTTTCGTTCGTCTTCTATGCGTTCGTAAACCGTTCATCCGATTACGGTGAAACTTTGGTGGTTTGTTGTGCGCGCGCCGAGGATGCCGCAGGAAAAAGATAGATTATAATAAAAAAAACCTACGAAATGCCTTGCCGGCTGTTTTTCGTGGGTGTAATCGAACCGGATACTGTATGTGAATAACTAACTACACACTGTCAGGATATAACATTTTCCTAGAATAAAGTAAGTACTCGTAATATAAAATGTTATTATAATATATATAAGTGTTGACATTTATTTAGTTAAACAACATTTTAATAATATTTATTTTCTTTTTCGTCCATTTGAGCTAGTTTGACAAGCTGGTTCGATATTTATTTATGATTATAAAAAAATATTTGAATTTATAATTGAAATTATTTCCGTAGCCATAGTGACAAGTATAATATAGTAAATGTATGTACTTGTCATGCTTTAGTTTAGCGACAGGTCTAGCGGGCGCGGCGGCGGCGCGGCGGTGGCACGGCGGCGCGGTGGCCGGGTCTGGCTGCGGGGAGCGCGTGCGGGCGTCGCCGCTCGCTTCGTAGAAACAACATTAGTCATCCCATGGAGCCGTGGAGCAGCGAGCGGCCCGATGAGGACACCAGCGTACCGCGTGCTACCTCTCTACTTTATTATATCCTTAATCGTTTCATTTCACCTATTTATACGTTTGAACATAGTTCTGTCTGTTCATGTAGGTATTGGCAACGATAATATCACGGTATTGATATTAAATGGCATGCACGTTGTTTAAACTAAACTAAAATAATTAAGCTGCTATTTCCATAAATATTTCTCGAGAATATTTGCAGCTGGCCTAAAACCTATTAGGTAAGTCATGACGTACCTAACGATGTGTTCGTGAATGTGTCAAGTCAACCCGCATCCTTGAACAAGTAGAACATCGGGATAATAATTAATTAGCTAGCACGCCCACCTCGCTCTCCCTGCTGAGACGCTTGAAGAGGTCGTCGGACTCGAACTTGGTTTTCTGGTCGGGCACGACGCGGGGCATCTTGAAGATGAACCTCGGCTTGGGCTGCTCGTACAGACCCATCGAGTCGAACGACAGCATCCCGGCCAGCGCCGCCGGGTCGCCCATCGCGTGCATCCCCTCGAACGGATTCAGCTTGACGCTACACAACGATCCCCTTTCCAGTTTCCAGTCCTATTGCTCGAGCTCGATCCAAGCACTGCCGCTGACCATCACTTCACTCTCACGAGACAATCCGTGACTCACGTCGCCGTCGACCGAAAACTCTACAGTCGCGCACGAGACCGCCGCGCGTTCTCTCTCGAGTCTCGAGCGATACTGACTGAAAAGAAACGAGTGCGCGGCCGCCGCAGGGAGGGAGAATTTCCCCGGGGGCGTGGCTCCGGCGGAGGGGCGCGCGGCCGCCTCACGCCATTGGTGGAAAGCCGGTGCGGGCGCGCGCGCGGCGCGGCCGAGCGAAGCTCCACGGGAAAGCTTTTGATGTAGAAAATAAAGGGGACGCGCAGCGCATGTGAAAATAAATATCGCAGCTTACGCGCATGAATGTATAATGATGGGCATTATCCTCTGTCGACGTTTGAAGTGTTTTATGTACTTGTAACGAATATTGTCCTTTTGTGATACGTGCACATAGTGTGCTGCGATCGCGTGGGGGAAACGAACACAATAAAAGAAACTTGATATTTTTGTGAGAGCGATATGTGAAAAGAAATAAAATAGTAGCGCTCCACTGAGGCGTATTGTCAAAACTGGATTTATTAGCAACACAAAGGGACACATTTCACAAATACGTATGTACCTAGGTACTTACTTATTGATATTAAACTTAAGTATACGTACCTACCTAAACTTATTTATATAAGGATTAATATCTCGCAAGTAAGTAGGTAAGTAGGTGCTTACTTGTCTACAGTAATAGATAACTTGTGTTTGTCTAACTAAATTATTGTGAGGACACTTATACGAGTATAAATGTTAAATTGCATTGCATTGTTACGTCTGTGAGAGAGCCGGCACTTTGTTTCCATAATCCTGTAGCTTGCGGTCGTAGTGACAAAGATCTGCTTCTTACTTAAAACGGCTTACCTTCCACAAACAAAGTAGACCTTATGGCATCGCGAGATTGTCTCAAGTGTTTTTTATAAAGGTGGCGGCAAATCTGTCTGTGCCTGAGAGCTTTGCGTCCGCTAAACGCAGTACGATGTGATCTCGGCCCATCCGAGCGCTCAGACAGAGAAAGATTTTTATCAACTTCTTCCTCTCTATTCGATAGTATGTAGATTTGATATATTTACCTACAAATGTGATATAAGGTAGGTTAGGTAAGTATCAAACACATGTAGGTACTGTTACCGTATGACATACATACATAACACAGGAGATGTACTAATGTAACTTTGTATTTCCTCTAGTTTTCCCATAAATAAACCCGTAATCAAATTTGTAAGAAGAGTTCAACCCATTTTCTTATAATGTAGTTAGGTTAAGACCACGTATCTATTACACTAGAAAAAATGCGGGAGAACAAAAGGGATAGACGTTAACTCGATAATTGCATCGTAACTCTGAAAAGTTTAGGTAATTGTTTATTAGTGTGAAAATAATGGTAATTTTTGAAATGTAAAAAATATAGAACCTGCTTTATATTGAGATCAGTTGTTATGCAAAGTTTAATCATCTAATTTGAAGTATTTATTGAATAATAGCGGTTTAATTGTACGTTTGGAGGTAAGTTTTCAATTTCTTTTTCTATCGAGATTCATCATTAGTAGGTACTCAACTTTACCATATCTATATTTATTACAGATTGAGGTACTTAAAAAGAATAACCCCACTGCCTGTCGTAAAAGACGACTAAAGGATAAGGACAAGATGTCGCGCATAAGGGCGACAGACAAGCCAGTCACCACTCACCTTTTTTTTTTTTTTTTTATGGAAACTGACACGGTTGGCTACATCACCTACAACGTCCGTGATGTCAGCCCATAACACCGGGCGAACTAGGTGCCATGTCAGTGCTTCCCCCTTTGATCGTGCCGGCTACACTGAACTGGTCGGAAAACACAAACTATTTACATAGCCGTTTTGACCGACGTTTCATTCAGTGCGGTGGTACCAACCCGGGCGGGTTAAACCCTACCACCAAGTAAGATTAGGAGGGAAGGGACCTACAGTTTTACGAGGAATCCGAACCTCGGTCAGCCTCCAACGGTCAGCGGTCACCCATCCAAGTACTGACCGCACCCAGCGTTGCTTAACATTCTTGGCACGGTCCTTCCACCGAGTCATGTAGCAGTAGCAGGTGGATCTTCGTGCCTTATTTGCTGATGATAGTTACCTTGTCCTAAAATTTTGCTAAATGTGGTGGTCGGTGTTGTGCTGTAATTTACAAGCGTACTTGCAGCGCAACACCGACTACTCTGCTTACCGCGATTGTCGGGCGGCGTGAGGTATGTATGTGTGTATGTAGAGTGATTGTTGCTGTATTGTTGATATAACAGAGGATCATGTGGAGCCATGCATGCGAGTGAAACAACTCTCAACTTTCTTTAAACTCACAAACTTGGTGTCTGTCGTCTAGTCGTGCAGATAAATCTACCTGCGCCTACTTTTAGGGTTCCGTAACTTAAAAGGTAAAAACGGTACTCTTATTATAAGATCACTCCCGTGTCGTCCGTATGTACCTAACGGTTTTTCTCCAAAACTGAGTAACATAGAAATTTGAATTTGGCATAATGATAGATCTTGAAAAATCGCTCGTCAATAACTAGGCAAATATGTATTTTAGATTAATATGGGGGTCAGTATTGTAGCAATAAAAAAAGTTTAAATTAACATATCATGTATGAAAGAGCTAACTGTATGTAACAATTTGACGTTCTGTCGTCTTAACGATATAGCTAAAAATGTGCAAAAAGTTGAAGTTCATCCCCTTGTTCACCCAGGTTTCTAAAGCTAAAATTTTAATTTAAATATAGTTAGTAGATATTAAGCCATATATTAAAGAAAAACTGCAGGTTTTTTCGACAATGTAATTGTTGCGGCAAAAAAAAAACATTTTAAATACAAGAAGCAATGGTTTGCCTAATAGTTAAACCATTGCTGTAGTTTTTATTTAGTCGTTTCATAATTTTCGAAAACACAATTATTTTAGTAAACACCTAACACAAATATATTGTGTGGTGGTACGGAACCCTCGGTGCCCGAGTTCGACTCGCACTTATCTGCTTTTTTCACAATAACTTCAAAATCTCTACCTGAGGCGGTGACAAACTAATGGCGGAGCGACCCGCTGCCTCCAGAAGTGCTACAAACAACATCTCCAAACACAACAAAGAAGTTTGACGGCACAAGAGCGCCTCACTGTATGTATCGCATGCAGCGAAGAGCATCTTGTGAAATCGATACGATTGTTAGCCACCTTTCATAGCACTATTATTTTTGTTCCAAAGATATTGCATTCTATACCTTCTCGCGATATGTATAAATATAATTTTGAATTGGTGTACTGACGAGCTAAAGTGGTCGCTTAGCCGGTAATTGCGAGTATGAATGACGTATCATCGTCGGCAGATTGTATCGAAATGCTGGAGTTTGGACAGATTAATCGATATATTGAAATAAATGTTAGAGACGCCGCCGTTTTAATGTGTTCGTTTCGACAGCACAATAGTGTTCAGGATAATAGCTGTATATACCTTCCCAGAGTCGCTTCCACTTGAAAGTGTGTAATCGATACTTTTAGTTGCATAATCTTCTTTTAAACATAACTGAAACTCACACATCTATCTGTTTAAATTGGAATACAAAATATACGAGTAGAAGTAGAGTTATAGAAGTAGAGTTCTACGTATTTTGCTTTAGCCAAATTTTAGGAGACTATTAGTTAGAAGCGGACCATTCTAGTAAACAAGCAGGTACTTGATCTGGAATCTTACAAAATTAGTTAATAGTACGCTAAGGGGGGTTCTGTATCATATAGGGAGTAAAACCTTTATAATTTGTTTTGGACCTTGGGCTTTTTTTATGTAAAATATTGTTTTATGTATTTAAATAAAAAAATAGGTGGTTGACTTTTATAGCTTAATCGATTCAGTTTCATAACAGTAACAAAAAAGTCTTCGTAACCATTATGATGTAACACGTGTAAGTTGGTAAAAGAAATCAAATTCTTTCTATTCCATACTAATAAAACTGAAATTGTGGTTTTTCACAATTTCTGAAAGAAAGAGATCTATGTGTTGGAAGACTTTTTTGTTCCTGGCATGAAACTAAAACGATTAAGAAATTATAATTTTGTACATTTTACATAAAAAAAAAATTTTTTTGTAAAAAAAATAATTATTTATTCTTCAAAAGTGATCTATTTCCGATACAGAACCCCCCCTTAGCGTACTATTAACTAATTTTGAAAGATTATATATATATATATTTTATTTTCATGTTATAAATTCACAATGTTCACAATTTATAAATTAAATTATTAAATAAACTATAACTACTTACCTTATAATAATTAGAAAGAATTTTTTTTTTACTTGAAACACTTCATATTTAATTTTGGCTTTATTTAACTATCATGTAATTGTAATATTAATAAGTAGATATTCTTATTATTGTTTTATCTTCAATACTCAAGCTCAACTCCTTTGCTACTTACAAGTTACATTCCACTATATTAAAGCGAAAAATAAAATAAAAAATACAGAATTTTCTATCTAACTTTTATGCGTAAAATTTGGAAATATGTATGGTGATAGATTTTTTTTGTAAATTGAAAAATCAATTATGCAAGCAGGCATCTTTATTTCGGGACGAATTTGCACCTAAACAATTGTATTTGAATTTGCAATGATTCCAAAAATACATAGGCATTCAAAAAATAACGAACACGCTCGAACAAAATCAAAGCGAATTCCCCCCTCCCCCGGACCCCGTATGTGCGGAACTTCGACCGAGGTCCGCGTGTAGTTTGTAGGCACCCCGCCGCGTGACAGACGCCGCTTTGTGACGCGTGACACGCGACGCGTCGCGTCAGATCGCACAGCGCGGTGACGAACCCAATCTGTTGCCACGCTCGTGCTTTGGACTGTATTAGCCAAATTTATCTGATGAAAGATTTTATTCGCTGGTAGTCATTGGGTCGATTAATCAGATGCATATTCCTTTAATAAGTGTAAATAGTTAACATATACGTGTAAATTAAGAAATACTTATTATTTCTATCGAATTGATACTAAACAGCCATACATACCTATGTAATGTTAATGTAGCAACTAGCACACATACCTACACTACACTACTACAGCTATGTGCGCAACATATAGAAAAAAATACCACCGCATTGAATGTGATGATTTGTGCTGATAGTGTACTAGCAGCGTTACCTTCCTTGTTGTAACTGAAGCAATTATTGTGAAGTCACGTAGCCTCCTGCGGCGGCGCGGTGGCAGTACCCGCACGTCCAACGGAAGCGACGAGTAATGACGCGCTGCGCTGCGCTACTCTCGGCTATTTGTGCTTTCATATTTTATTGAAACTTGCTACTTGATCGGAATAGTCCTGCGTCGTTCAAATCAATCGAAAATCGAGTCGGAACATGAAATGTTACCGAAAATGTATAACAGGTGGCATCACAAAGCGTATTAAAGTATATATTTAAACTCGTTTTTAGGGTTCCGTATCCGGTATCCCTATTACTAAGCCTACGCCGTCTGTCTGTCTGCCTGTCTGTCCGCCTGTCCGTCCGTCTGCCTGTCCGAGGGCTGTACCTCTTGAACCGTAATAGGTAGCCCGTTGAAATTTTCACATAATTTGTGTTATTTATTATGGCCGATATAATAACAAATAATAAAAATAAGAAAAAGTAAATAATTCACGGTGGTTCCCATAGAAGAAACCAAAAAGTGTATGCGCGCGCGCCATCTACCGAATAGAGTGTGAATCATTTTAACCAATCATGACATTTAACTAATATGAAGCATTTCATAACACGCCATAGATCGCGTGAGTGGCGCTAACCACGACATGGCGATAAGGAACCCTCAATGCGCGAGTTCGACTCGCACTTGGCCAGTTTTTTTATTTAATAAACGAGTGAACTCGGTTTAATAGAAAATCCGATTTAAATGTAAATATGATCATAAACGATCTCCTCTCTTGCATTATCTCTGTCTTTCTGTCTGCCACTTATTCCTTCCCTCCCATATCCCCTTCCCTGCCTCCCTCCCATCCCTCCCCTCCAACCCCTCTTTCCGCTTTCCTCTCGCTGCCTCCCCTCCCGCCCCCTCTATCTCCCACCCCCTCGCTCCCCCTCCCCCTCGATACTAACGCGTACGATACTTCAATTTACAAATACATATTGGAATTTCCAACTAAAATTGTTTTTATCAAACTTAAATTATAGCCTGTTATTCCGGGTCATGGATAGAACATACAAACAAAAAATTTTACCTCTTTATAATATTAGTATAGATAGATTATGTATGATAATTAATTGCCGAGAATAAAATTTCGTCTTATTTTAAATCCAATACATACACATATAATTTTCAGTATAGGTATAGATTTCCCCTTCCCTTGACACGTCAAGATAACTATTAGGCAGCAAGTAAGGCTCGAAGACCCACCTGCTGCATGAATCGGTAGAAGAGCCGTTCCAAGGTGAGAGGTGGCTAACCTGTCGCCCTTTAGCACGACATATTGTCTTTATACATTAGTCGCCTTTTATGACATGCACGGAGAAAGGTGGGTCTATTCTTTTAAAGTACCGGCCCAGCACGTACCAATAATTATATTATACAGTTAATTAATTTGTATACAATAATAGCGGTATTAAAATAACCTATAATATATGTTAACTCAGTGTTTGATCCACCTACCTACCAAATTTCATCCAAATCGCCGTTCCGCCGTTTATGCTTAAAAGTGGAACAAACAAACATCCATACTTTCGCGTTTATGATTATTGCTTTGTTATTGATGAGATGAGATGCATGGCATAGCATTTCGTTATGTACAAGCAAACGTAGCGTGGGACGCCACCTGCTAGGTGCCGGGAGTGGATGGATGAGAAGAGCGGAAGACCGCGTGTGGTGACGTACCTTGGGAGAGAGCTATGTCCAGCAATGGACCGATACGGGCTGATGATGATGATGATAGCATTTCGTTAGACCAGGTTTTGCTCCTATAGACTGTTTATTGGACAGAGCCAGAGCCTCGGACAAATTCCTCTGCGAGGAATATCTCTAATTAAAAATAAAAAAGATAATTCAAATCAAATGGGATAAACCAGGATAAACCTTACATAAAATATTACCGCATGCGAACTCTACGTTCTCTCTCCAAGCACGAGTTACAGTTTAATTAGGGGTTACTGTTTAATCCTTTCTGTTATAAAATGCTAATCAATCACAATTCCCAACAATACATCACAAATTTTATTTTGTACGGAAAAGGCATGTTGATGTGTGTGTGTGTGTGTGTGTGAGGGTGAGGGTGTGTGTGTGCGTTTAAGTGACGCGGGCCTTTCGCACGCAGATACTCAACTTCCGGTGGCGGCTTGGGAATCGCCAGGTTGGTAGAGAATCTCTCAAACTTCACACGAGTTCCCAACTTCCCACTGCCAACATTGTGTTGCTGCCGCCCCGCGCCGCGCCGCCTCCGCCGCCGCGGTTCCCACGACCGGCGCCGATAAGGCAGCGCGATAGTGGACGACAGGCCGCAACCTGCAAACCCGCTGATAAACCGGCGTACTTAGGTCAATATCGTCGAATAGGCTGATTGTGGAAAAAGTGGGAGAATAATTAAGTGACCAGTTAGAATTTTATTTTATTCCTACACATGTGATAATTGTTATCACATTTGTAGGAATAAAATAAATATTTTCCAAATAGTTAATTGTACAGTAAGATATGCTCTAATTAAATAATCACCTTCCCTTAAGCAAGGCTACTTTGTAATTCGAGGTATTTTTGACGTTCTACTTTTTCTAAATAGGTATCTCACGGTTTATAAAAATACATCATTTACGGACACTACATTAACAAATCATCTATGTACACGACATGTAAATGCACCAAAGCCCGTGCAAGAATGCCACTTAAATATTTTTTACATGGAACAAAGCTGCAGTTAAAGTAATGGTGAAAGTTTAAGGAAACATTGGGACAAGACTCATATTATTTTGAACATAAAATAAAGTCTTAAGCAAAAAGAGCCGACATCGAGCGGGCGGCTTCGCTCGCAGTAACTTCGGACGTTAAATCTTCGCCGGTTCATTTTCTATTATTCAATTTGATCGGATATCTGTTACCGTGTTTTTATATTTTTTGACCGAATTCAGGGCTGCCTCTTAACGAAAAAGTGAATTTATTTTATTTTATTTAGACAATGTGTGTATATTATGTATATAGAAGTAGGTAGACATAAATGTACGAAAGAAGATACCTATCTATCATTTATTTATGCAAAAATATAATTATTATGTGCGATGCGGGTATATGTACAAAATCTATACAATAACAAACAAACCGAAATACTTCAAATGTTTAGACAGTAGAATGGCTCTTTTATGCATTGGCATAAAATAATTCGAATACCAAAATATGTGAAATTTACTAGGTAGGCACTTGTATCTAATACGACAACTAGTATACTTGTAAGTTGTACAGGTAACTTATAAACTTGGTTGTAGGCGCAACCCTGCCGCACATTAGTGGGTAACGAGAAGGTCGGAGCAGGCTGGTAGCACATTACGGAACACGACACGGCCAATTTGCCGAGCGAACCGCGCGGCGTGCAGCGCAGCGCCCGCGCATCCCATGCACCCAAACGTTTCGATCCGAGTGTGTTCCGAATGAATACTGGTTCTGAACATATTAATGTTTTAAAAGTAGATGATGTGGTAGGATAGGTAATACATTTGGAGTGAATCGGTTTTTATTATAGGTTATTACAGGTTTATTTATTTCGCATATAAGTAAGTACATGTATTAATAAGTGAGCAGACATACCTAACTAGATACAATTAAAGTATCAATATTGTGTACTACTAATAAAAAAAAAATACATATTATAAAAATAGAATTACACAACGAGAAGTAATGCATTGATTTAATGTCGTGACTAGGGAGGGTTATACAGGGTGTTTCAGGATAGACTTTCGTAACTTCAGGGTTAGAAAGGGGTCCATATTTGAAGACGAAAAGCTCTGAAACTGTTTTCCCAAATTCGGTCATTTTATAGTACTTTTTGGTGACAATCGTTTTATCAAGCTTAGGTGGACGGTTAACGTCCACCTTTATTCAATAAACATAAAATGACTAACTTACATGCTTAACTAGTAGAATGTAACTTCATGTAGGTAAATTCCAAACACGTAAATTTGAAAACAAAAGAAAAAGGGGAAAGGGGGACTAGCTAGGGCATTGCACTCCCTAGAACTAGACAGCACTGTTGCCAAATCTCACTGTCCATCGAGTTTTTATTACAATTTAAAATTTTTGTATGAAATATAAGATACGGAATTTCGATTTGAGTCATAAGGATTTTTTTCTTCTAATAATGAGTACTTTCTATTCCTGAAGTTTCTCAAGCCTATCCTGAAAAACCTTGTATATAAATGTATAATATCAATGTGTGAGGCAAGGTTACATGTATTTTTTTGTGGAAACTGACACGGTTTGCTATATCACCTACAACATCCGTGATGTCAGCCCATAACACCGGGTGAACTAGATGCTATGTCAGTGCTTCCCTTGATATCACGTCTATAATTTACTTACAGAAACAACTCTTGTTAAATAATTTATACATTAAATAAAATATACCTAATTAATTGGTTTAGTTCACAATCTGGAGGATGTACATATTTCGAAACGTACTGTGTGTGTACGTAGAACGGTGAGGTCTCTCTCAGATGCTAAGCCTCAAACTTGTGAGAGTTATTATTTATTATTATATTGTATTATATTATATTACCTATATTATACAATATAATATTATATTATGTTATGAATTAAAAAACTCCTCAAAACAAAACTAAACAGCAGAATCATAATCAAAGCGATAAACAGCTACGCCCTCAGATCCTTTCCTGATCTGAGGCTACGCCGCCGTTCCGGTACTTCTTTACGCATTCAATGTAATTAATTATAATGTCAGTGACATGATTAAATTAGATCGCAAAACAAGAAAAATGCTAAAAATCTACAATGTGCATCAACAAAATGCTGACAAAGAAAGATTTTATTTACCAATTGATTCAGGTGGAAGAGGATTATTGAATATAGAAAATCTGTACAAAAGAACTGTTATGAACTTCGATGAATATTTAAACAAAGGAAATCAAGACAAAGTGAAAGAAACTATAAAAAATCACGATACATGTAAATTACTACATAGCATAGAAAAGGAAAGTGTACAATTCAAACTTGAGTTAAATATTAATGGCTTTTCTGGAAACATACTGACGAAACAAATAAAAAATAACATCGAGATATGGAAAAATAAACCACTGCATGGGCAATTTATAAATAAAGTATTGTTGAATCCGAATATAAATTATATAAAAAGTTACCAATGGCTTAAAAAAAAACAATTAGTGCAACATAAGAATCACAAATATTTGCAATACAAGATCAAGCAATAACAACACGACAATTTGAAAGGGATATTATAAAAAAAGCAACAGATGGGAAGTGTAGACTCTGCAATGAAAAAGATGAAACAGCAATGCATGTCGTTTCTGGCTGCAAAGTTCTTGTCCAACCACTATACATAAAAAGACATAACCATCTGGTAAAATATGTATATTGGTGCCTCAACAAGAAACATAACATTGAGACAACAAATATGTGGTGGAAGTGTCCCCTTAGTGAACCACATGTCAAAGAAAACTACAGTGCAAAAATAATATGGGAAATTCCAGTTCTCACCGACTATCCTCTACCGAATAATAGACCGGACATAATATACACTGATAAAATAAATAATAAAACTTTCCTCATAGATGTTACAGTGCCCTCCGATTATAATGTTATAAAAAAAGAGACAGAAAAGCTTACCAAATATTATGCACTCACGATTGAAATTGAAAGGTTATGGAAAACAAAAGCAAAAATTATACCAATAGTGATTGGAACTACAGGAATTGTTGGCAGATCTATAGACAAATACATTTCGGATTTAAAAGCTGATATCAAAATTGAAATTCTACAACAACAAGCTGCTATACATACATGCAATATAATGACAAAATTTATGACCGGCTATTTGGAAGAATTACAAGGAAACAGCAATCACACCACTGATGACTAACTAATATATACAACATCTACCCTCTCTCCCAAGGTGATCTTGGGCGGGGATGATGAAGATTGTCCAGCCAAAACCCAACGATGGCTGAGGTTCAAAAAACTTGGACGAGGATTTATGTATATTATATTACCTATATTATATTTGAATCATGTTTAAGTTTTTAACTTTTTTTTTTTTTGGAAACTGACACGGTTGGCTACATCACCTACAACATCCGTGATGTCAGCCCATAACACCGGGTGAACTTGGTGCCACGTCAATGCTTCACTTCGGTCGTGCCGGCTACACTGAACTGGTCGGAAAACACAAACTATTTACATAGCCGTTTCGACCGACGTTTCATTCAGTGCGGTGGTACCAACCCGGGCGGGTTAAACCCTACCACCTAGTAATATAAGAAGGGAGTCATATCCCTTAGTCGCCTTTTACGACATACACGGGGAGAGATGCAGTGGGGCTATTCTTTTAAAGTACCGGCCCGACACGGTAACTTTGACAAAATAAACTATTTTTCGTATAAATACCACATGATTACATTCAGAATGAAAGGTAAAAAATAGTAACACGATAAAATTCCATAAAGAGCAGACAGAGGTAAGGTAATTTGGCGAACGCAGCTTCCATCGAACCGCGCCGACCACTTGTCTGCCGAGATCTCCCCCCTCCACCCCGCTCTCCACCCCTTCACTTTCGTGGGAATTTCACATTGAACCAACACGTAGAAACTTCGACCCATATCAGCTGATCTGACTTCATAATTTGGTTGGCGACCTGGAACCTGGATTCTATCAGCATTCAGTAGCCAGTAGAAACTTCGACCCATATCAGCTGATCTGACTTCATAATTTGGTTGGCGACCTGGAACCTGGATGCTATCAGCATTCAGCCTAGTAGCCAACTTGTATGTTCTCAATCTACGATGTTCATAAGGCTGCGACGCATAATTCAGTTAATCGAAATAAATTGTCGGAAGCGTAGGTATACTTACCTATATAGTAGGTAGGTAGGTACTATAGAAATATGTTGTATTATATGTAACAAAAATTCATATTACTCGTACATCTACTGATAATGCGTCTGACGTATCTCATCTCGTATTGGTCAATTTAACCCTAAATGCACGAGTATACATTCTTATTTTAATGACGGACTTTAAATTAGGTATTTCATAAATCTAAAAATATACAAGAAAAAAAAACGTAACATGGTAAAACTGACAACACTTCAGTCGGCGTCTCGCGTCATACTGTCGCTGGTGATTGTAATATTTCTCACAAGCTATTATGCCGAAGCGTTATTGTTCCAAAAACAATAAATTCCAACCCGGGGCGTGGTGCTTCTGTGTCGAATGACTTTTAAATGCTTTCTTCGTTGTTTAGAAACTATTTGACCATTTACATTATTGTAGGAAGGGTCCCTCGTACAAAAAAATACCTATTGTAAATGGGGCATTCACGGGTGAGCCTGATTTAAATGGTTGTTCGGATAATGATAATGGTTTCGTGTCTACTATCTTACTTAGCTACTATGAAAGGAAGATCCTATAATACTGGAAGGAATAACTTTGCAATAGTATGCTATGTAAGTTATTAGGTAGGCAGCGTCCGCGTTGTGCTTTTACTGAGACGGAAACACTTATAATATCAATCTCTGTTTTTCAACTTGTTCATAGCGCGACGGCTGTAATAAAAACAATTACGTCTATTAAAAACATTAAATATAAGTTTTTTGTTAGAATATGTAGGTAGATAGGTATTCAATGTGCAGCTATTAGTAATGCCAGATATCTGGTGCATGATGCACGCACGTGTTGCCCGGAAAGATAAAATAAAAAAAAACTCTGTAATAATTCGTACCTACATATACGAAACAAGCAAACGGGGATATAATATTTTAGCGCACATTTGTTCACTCAGTCTGACTGCAGTTCTAATGAAATGTGACTTGATACAAAGAAACGTGAACTCGGGCTATTAACGCATTGTGCTCTACATTGTATTGTCTTTGCCAAAAGGGTCAGCGACGGACTTTTTGCGAGCCCCCGACAAAGGAAATCTTTATTTAATCAATTAATTAAACGCCTCTACGGTCATTGTGTTTGAATAAATATGCAAAGGGAGCAGAATTGTAACAATGCACTGATTTATAGCTTGTGACGACGCGGACGGGAGAAAAAACAAATAATAACTGGAGCAATAGGTGAGAATTACATTCGGAGCCGGTTCATTTGTCAGAACTTGTTAGGTGAAGGCTAGTCGGACTTGTTTTTTTCTTTTTCTTTTAATTTATTCGTAATATTTCGGTGCGCATGTCAGTTAGATAAGTAAGTTTGTGTGTGGTGTGGTGAGTACTGGTGGGTGAGTGTATATGTAACGTGTGTAGGTATTGAATGTGGGCTAGGTACGTCAGGTTTCAGGAATAAAGTGCCTCTGAAGATGGAAGACAGTAATTATTATTAGCGTAGCGTAACTAGTTATTCGGTATTTATCTATACTATACTATGTATCTCAAATATTAATACATCAAATTTTTTAATAGGTAGTTTTTACTTGTGTTTGCACATTATGATGGTTAATGAAATAGCTACCGTGACAGCCAAATCTAGAATCTTAAAAGATATTTGCATAAATAGTTAACATTTATAAAGCCAAAGATTGTTTACTACATCTGTGCATAGATAGTTAGGTAAATCACATCATGTTCGTAACAGCGTGTGATGAGTGATGTGTGATCGATCGCACGAACACCGGCGCGCCCGCGCCGCGGCTCGACGTGCTCCGCGCCGCACACGCAGATTTATATTTGAACATTTGAACAAACGTGGAACAAACGCACGTTAACTCGACAGAGCTTGTGACGTGTCAATTGTAATCGGTCACGGTGCGTGCGACGAATCACCAACGAGTCGTCGACCGTTGTGGAATTGTCATCACGATTCTTGGGTCAACTAGCAGGTAATAAATAAAAAGTGCTTACGATAACATTCGCATGTATGTCCGGCGAGATTGAAAATAATTGGCGGTCATTTCAATATTTTGACGTCGACTCGCTCCAAAAAATAATTAATTTCTCCACTATGGTAATTTCCTCACAAAATGTTATGTATGATCGCTGAGTTCCTTACATTGCACCCGCACCTAAGCTACTCGACGCACCTTCTTCAGCTAACTTCAATATATCGAATCCGACCCCTGGTTACGATTGACTAAAAATATTAATTTTTGGAATTATCTTAAAATTTGTTATGACCCGATGTTTGTTATGGACAGCGAGCTTCAACAACCAAACAAACCAATATTATTTTTTTTATGAAAATTGACACGGTTGGCTACATCCCTACATCACCTACAACATCCGTGATGTCAGCCCATAGCACCGGGTGAACTTGGTGCCATGTCAGTGCTTCCCTTCGGTCGTGTCGGCTACACTGAACTGGTCAGAAAACACAAACTATTTACATAGCCGTTTCGACCGACCTTTCATTTAGTGCGGTGGTACCAACCTGGTGGTAATCCAGAATTAATAGGGTCCGTCCAGGGTAGGAGTTGCGGTGGCACGTGGAGAATGCATGTATTTATCGATCGATACCCTAGTTCCATAGTGATACATCTCAAAAAACATAGTTTCGAGATAAATGACTTTAAATTCTTGGAAAAAGTTTTGAACTCTCATTACTGCGTCATTTCTTTGAGTATTCGTGTGAAAATTTGAATTTACTTTATAATTACGTTGTGATAATAAGCACTAATAATTTTATTGGAATTTCCCAGTATTTCCCCATTTTCTTTTGAGTTGGTGCCCTTTGGAACTATGTCTGTGAAAATAGTATTACTAAAATACATACTTAGTGCAGTTTGAACATAATTTTCTATGGGGAAAGTAAAAATTAAACTTAAATTTTCTACATTATTTTGACTGAAATAAGAATAATTAAAGATACAAAAAATAAGAAAATATGTGGTTGTTCAGTCGGAATCACTTTCATAATCATGAGAACTAGGGGGACATGTAGAATTTCTTGATGTACGCAGACTTTGGTAAAAATCACATTAAATTCTGGGGATTGTTCCAGATGAACACAGTGACATCAGATCCTTTTTTTTCAACGCATTAGTGCGGGGTGCCAGTACAGGAAACAAGAATATGCCAGTTCCGTATTGCACTATTTCGAGATAGTGCGAGTGTGCGTGCTGTGCGTCCTTGGTTAAAATTTAATACTTTCATTTCCAAAGCGCACCAAAGTAAAATGTTGCGGTATGGAACTGACAAGCTCAACTGAAAAACTCGGTTCTAAAGTGATTCTTTTGGTGTGTTAGGCCTTTAAAATTCAGATTTCGTTTTGGTGCTCTATGGAACTGATAGTACTTACATATTATATCGAATTCTGAGTAATTTCTCATATTTATCTCATTTTCGCCAAATTTTGAGTTAGTGCACTCTGGAACTAGGGTATCGGTATGTTCTACTGATAAACAATTAATGTCAAACATATAAAAACAATCTGGTTGTCATGATTACTCTTGAAATAAATTGAAAAAAATCGCCTAACTTTGACGACTCACTGTAGCTGCAAATAATAATATATGTTTTTATTATTGTTGTATTTCCTAATTTTACTGATATACTTATGTGTTTTGTATGTGCGTTACTTAGAAACTGAGCATTGACTATTTCCCGGTAGGTGCATGTTATGTATCCCACCTTGTACCTACCATATGAGTAGGACGTCCACAAGATTCCACGTAAAAACAAAACTCAATGAGAGGAAAATTATTTTCACCTAAAGCGTAATTTGTCAGCTCAGCCGGAAGTGTCCGGAACCAAAGCGCGCAGCAGTGCATTCGAGCGCATCTGCGCTTTGCTAATTGATTCCAAGTTGTTCGGAAGTCGCTCCACTAAGCACTGTCGCGAGTCACCGCGCCGCCGCACAGTGGGTCGAGACTGCTATATAAGGGACATAGGGTTTTTTTTTACAAATTTAATTTTTTAACAACACCCATCGATAGGTCTCGTCATTCTGATGAATAATTGTCATTAAACATTTTCGTCTAAAACTGATAGTTTGCCAGGAAAAAAATATTTTCAAATTTTGATGTATGGAATTAGATATAAAACGCTCCGTTTCGGCCAAGTCTTGACAGGTCTTGCGTTAAAACTATTTGAGCATTGTTCTGTGGTTTATTGACTATAATCCTACACTATCAGCGCGCGCCCAATGTTGCCCGTTCACGAGTTATGTGGATTCGAAAAATCAATAAAAAATGAAAGTAAAAATACTTTTTTTTTATTTCTAGAATCATAGGGCATTAATAGATTTAATCTAAATAATTGATTTATATAAAAGTACTAACTAATAGATAAAGTTCTTAATTTTAAAACATTAGTTTATCGAGAAGATACATCAAAATCTAATAAAAAAATTATAAAAGTGTTTATTAATCAGACACAGTTACATATATTAAAGATGTTTTGTACATAGAATGCATGACGCATGACAAATAGTACCTATACTCAGATGTATCTACACTGTACCCGCTAGTTCGAGCTATTTGATGGACACTGTCGCCTAAACTGGCCCTAAGACTGTTTCATAGGCGATATTGTTTGGTCAAATCACTGGTGATTACATTTGGGTACTTAACTCTGATCTTATATTTAAATATTTTAAACCTATAGTTATATATACATACTTATTCTACTTTATCTGTGCGCGGTGAGTGTGAGACTCATTAGTGCAGTGTGTGCGTTAAATGTGTGAGTGCATTGCAAGACAACCGACATGATGACGCCTTAATCGAAAGGTTTCCACGTTATTTAGCCATGGATCTTCCAAAATTCTGGAAATTTTGTGAAGATACAGGAACTTTGTATATCCAGTTATATACGTGATACTACATGCCCTCTAGCGTACATAAGTTGCTTGTGCATAGAACGGATATAATAGAATATTTTGGACTTTTACCAATCGAGAAACTGTCGGAAGAAGCATTGGAGGCTAGAAATAAGGATTTCCGTAAATATAGAGGGAATCATTCCAGAAAAGTAAGTAGCACAGCGACAAATGAAGATATCTTGCATAATCTACTCATGTCATTCGATCCAAAACTTACTTCTCTAAGGCCAAGAATGGACAAATAATGGAGAATGTATCTCTCACCAAGAGCAATCGAGTTTTTGGTGTCTCTTGTCCACTTGGTTTTTGATGTCCCGAGTGCACCACTGGGCTTTCGTCTGTGTCGATGCACTCAGGTTTTACATTAACAATTTAGTTATAAAATTAGACTTAAATAATATCAATGGAAATCAAAAATTAAAAGTTAAAATAATAAAAAACATAAAATAATCATAAACAATCTAAAAAATATCTAATATATAATAATATACAATGCTGTATAAATAAGATGTAAATAGGTTAAATATTAATATGGAACAACATGTTTTCACATACTATTCTGTTAGTTGAAAGAAGCCAATTTCTTATACGTAATTTGAATTGCTTTATATTGACAACTTGTTTAAGCATTTGCGGTATTTGATTATAAAGGTGAGGGGCCAGATAAATGTGTGATTGTCGAAAGTGGGTTCATCATGTGGGTTGTCTTGCAATGCACTCACACATTTAACGCACACACTGCGCTAATGAGTCTCTCTCACTCACCGCGCACAGATAAATTAGAATAAGTATGTATATAAAACTATAGGTTTAAAAGATTTAAATATAAGATCAGAGTTAAGTACCCAAATGTAATCACCAGTGATTTGACCAAACAATATCGCCTATGAAACAGTCTTAGGGCCAGTTTAGGCGACAGTGTCCATCAAATAGCTCGAACTAGCGGGTACAGTGTAGATACATCTGAGTATAGGTACTATTTGTCTTGCGTCATGCATTCTATGTACAAAACATCATTAATATATGTAACTGTGTCTGATTAATAAACACTTTTATAAATTTTTAATTACATTTTGATGTATCTTTTCGATAAAATAATGTTTTAAAATTAAGAACTTTATCTATTTGTTAGTAATTTTATATAAAACAATTATTTAGATTAAATCTATTAATGCCCTATGATTCTAGAAATAAAAAAAAAATATTTTACTTACATTTTTAATTGATTTTTCGGATCCACATAACTCGCGAACGGGCAACATTGGGCGCGCGCTGATAGTGTAGGATTATAGTCAATAAACCACAGAACAATGCTTATATAGTTTTAACGCAAGACCTGTCAAGACTTGGCCGAAACGAAGTGTTTTATGTCTAATTCCATACATCAAAATTTGAAAATATTTTTTTCCTGGCAAACTATCAGTTTTAGACGAAAATGTTTAATGACAATTATTCATCAGAATGACGAGACCTATCGATGGGTGTTGTTAAAAAATGAAATTTATAAAAAAAATCCCTATGTCCCTTATATAGCAATCTCGACCCACTGTGCGCCGCCGCCACCCCCGACGCCGCCTCCGCCGCAGCCGCTGACCGCCGCCGCCACGCTTCGCTAGACCTCTTGAGATATTCGGTATTATGTTTTAATTACACAGCGCTACTCTTTCGGATCGTGGGAGTCTCACGGACGCTTACCAGACATTAAAAATATAAATAAAAAAATTCAGCGCAATGGAGCAATTTTGTATTGCGAAAAATTTGGTCGGCGCTGTATTAGCTTTCTTCGGTCTTCATTATGCATCTCACTTTGTCTAAATCCATTGAACGTTAAACTACTGGGCGTCCCAGCCAGTTAGACCGTGTGCTTATCGCCACGGGATTTAAAAAAGCACAGTAAAATGATTTTCCTAGGACTCACCATTAGAGGTCACTTTCCGATGTTGGACATGGTTTTCGCTACCCTTTCGTAACGCGCAAAACCTCGATTAATATATATAAAAATACAAGTACTAGGAAAAAACTCGACTTAGCTACTCTGTGGTGGTAAGCAAATCCGGCCGAACTAGACCGTTCTGGCCTGTATATCATAATCATTTGTCATTCTCTCACAATAATGTAAGCGGAAAGAAGAGCACTTCTAGTTTTCTAAGAATAATTTCTCAATAGCAAAAGGGTTATTGGCGACTATCTGGGTAAATAGTTTTTTTTTATAGAATCTGACACGGTTGGCTACATCACCTACAACGTCCGTGATGTCAGCCCATAATACCGGGTGAACTAGGTGCCATGTCAGTGCTTCCCCCTTTGATCGTGCCGGCTACACTGAACTGGTCGGAAAACACAAACTATTTTCATAGCCGTTTCGACCGACGTTTCATTCAGTGCGGTGGTACCAACCCGGGCGAGTTAAACCCTACCACCAAGTAAGATTAGGAGGGAAGGGACCTACAGTTTTACGAGGAATCCGAACCTCGGTCAGCCTCCAACGGTCAGCGGTCACCCATCCAAGTACTGACCGCACCCAGCGTTGCTTAACATTCAATAGCCACAGTTGACTGTCTGCACCACTGAGCTATCGAGACTGACAAAAGTTTTTATTTGGTTAAAATTATTGTAAATATCTATACTTATATAAATAAGTGATGTTTTTCGTCTAGTTGGTTGTATGGGCTATCACTAGGCTTGCCATAATTTTCCAGACTCAAGTCCGGACGCCACACTGATCCTCAAAAACAAGGGCCTCCCCCTTCCGGATGGGTACCACGACCGCACTGAATGAAGGTTGGTCGAAACAGCTATGAAATAATATAGTTCATGTTTTCCTACCAGTTCAGCACGATCAAAGAGGAGGAAGCACTAACATGGCAACCAGTTCACCAAAGTGTGTTGGGCTGATATCACCGCTATTGCCGGTGGTGTAGCCCGTCTAAGTCAGGTGCATAAAAAAAATTAAAGACTCAAAATCAACACAATTCGCGTTCAAGTGGCGTAGCACTGGCGCGGCGGAAGAAATCGATTACTGCGCGCGAATATAAAAAAATCCGGACGTAATGACGAGTCCGGACAAAAGTCCGGACATGGTTGCCAAAGCCGGACAGTCCGGACTAAATCCGGACGTATGGCAAGCCTAGCTATCACCGGTGTAGTGGTGATGTAACCAACCATGCGCGGTGCCATAGAAAAAAATAATTTCCGATAAAAAGTCGACTACTGTACAGTAGTCAATTAGTGTAGATGGGACTGTCGGCCAAAACAGCTAACACTCACCATATCCTTCCACCACCTGTTCCTGGTTGACGAGATCCATCTTACACTCAATAATTTAAAATTTTCCCTACCGTTTGAACTTATGAAACCGTGGGAAGATAAATAAATATGATTTGAAGTTTGAACCAAGTCAGAGATAGGGTTGGTGCTACGCTGGGATAGGAAATAAAGACGATTTCCGGCATAATTTCTTGTTGTAATTAGCCTAAAAATAAACAAAAGAAGTCTAGCTAGTCTAAATAGTGTGAGGGGCTTGGTGGCTGGTGCGGGAGCTCGGCGCGCCTGCTATTCACCGCGCATGTGCAGACAGACAACCAGTAAAGGGCACATTTACCAAAAATTATCAAAAAGAACCGCCGACTATTTATGTGAAGCAATTCCACTTCGGCACCTTTGTATTCGGGCTTCGCGGCAAAATGTACGACACCCTCATAAAATCCAAAACAAAAAAACACCCACCTAATGGCCGCTGATCCTATTTTGGAGTGGTAAAGAGCAACAAAATTAGGCTCACTGCAAACATTGTTAGATACAACAATAGGCAGGCAGAAGGGTCAACCCAACATTAGTTTATAGTTTTAGTTGGGTAGGATAGGTTTTGTTCTGAAAATAATGCTCTAACGGCAGTTGCAATGAAATAGCAGCAGTAAACAAGGGTACATTTGCGACACATTTTTAACCGACTTCAAAAAGGAGGAGGAATCTCAATTCGATCGGTTTGTATGTTTATACAGAAGTAGATTCCTCGATACTTTCAATGATCTTGCTTTGACCCTATTGTTTTATATTTCAAAACGTTTCATCGGGAAGGCCTTCGAGAAAATGGACCATGATAGACCTAAGAAATAAACAATAATAAAATAATGCTTTAAATGAGGGTCGTTTGTCTTCTGTCGATATGCCAAGCTTAGAATATTGTACCTAATTATATGATGCCAAGGAAGAGACACCAAACAGTATCTAAAGGCAAATGAGGTTGAATATTACCTTCTGTTTCCTCTCCTGTGTTCTAAAAGGTTACATTATTGCACCATTTGTAACTAGTACCTATCTCATATGTGGCCATTTCTGTTTGAAGTTCTTGAAGAAATGATCAATGTACATTTCAACAGATCTAGGAAGGTGCTCTCTTAGCTTATTCGTCTGTTTACATGGGGAAGTACATTCGTTTATTGTATGGATTTTTTAAAAGAATAAATAGAAAAATGTGAGTTAATAAAAGAATAATAATTTTAAGAATGTTATTGTTGTGGTTCAATAATATTATGAAACAGAAATACCAGTTCCAGAAGCAGAAAGGTTGCCAGTTCGTTACTCTGTACCGACCGACGAGCGACACATTTCGAATACTCAATAAACTCCACCTCTCTTCCTTCCTCTCTTTAGCAGAGTAATATTGAAAAAAATGGAAACTCCGTAGATATGGTATACCTACATCCTGTGTAGATAAAATAGTATCATTTCAGCAAGCCACAACGAGTTAATTGTCGCCACCGACCCAATGAGACCTTCTGACATATAACATTAAAACTTTTAATTAAATTTAACCTTTTGATTGTGAAGTTATTTTAATGTTTCTTAGGTAGTTTTTGGTTATTTAGTAATTAGTATTGTTTTTATATTTTAATAAAATTACCCCCCAATTGGAGGATCATTCCGTAAGTTAGCTAGATACCTATGAATAACCAATGTGATAAGTTGATAATGCTCAAAGGAAAGCTGAATACCTAATAAAAATTTTGTTTGTATAAGTAAACGAATAGCCGCAGTATACAAAACTACTGTTTTGATTATGTGTAGGTAAGTGATTCAAAACGACAGTAAACTATTTATAAAGGAAAACATGTAAGCATAGCATACAGATCGACAGAAAAAGCTTAATATAAAATTAAACTGCACGTTAGTAACATAAGTATACCAAACTTCATAATGTACCTACCTATAATAAATGCTATTAGGAAATGTATAATAGCTTCCCTATTCAACACGAATATGTTTATCTAATTAAATAAGAGTAAATGAAGCTACTAATCAGATAACTTAGACAAACACAGCGTAGAGCAGTTAAACTATAGGTGGGAATTGATGGTTGAGAACTAACGGCTATAATTCCTGCGTGTCCAGCCATTGATCAGTGCAGCTGTCGTCACAGAAAAGTAAGTTTCGGAAGAATATAGAGTACAGTCGGCGCGTGTTGCACAAAGACTCCGTTGGGATCACACCAGCTAACTACCGACCGCGTGATCCAGGCTTAACAGAGGCCAGAGCCAGGGTTCACGCACCGGGTCTAATGGTGCAGATCAAACATCCTGAACATCGAAAGAACAAAAACAGAAGAAATGCTCTTGTCAAAGTGAAGAGCAATGGTAGAGATTAGTATTAGATATTATTATTTATTTATTTATATAGACTAGCAGCTTGCAGCGGATGCGTGTACTTTAAGTGTTGAGTGCTCTTTTTTATGATCTTATATGTTATATAAATACATGTTTTGTTTTTATTAGGTACGCTTGTTACTTTTTATTTGTTTGTTTATGTTACGACATGCACATACTACATGCAGCACGTTGCTATTGTACTATGTTGCGTTGCTACAATGCTACCGCAGCTTGAGAGGATAAAATATCTTCTACGATAAAACTACTAGGTATTGTAGTTTCTTTGTTCACACGAGAAAGTAGAGAAATGTTTTTACTGTCGCGATTTACCTAGCGCCAGGGACAGATGATTTTCTCAAAACACTTTAAAGTGTTTTCATTCATTTCGGTAGGTACCTATTTAGATTCTTTATTCGTTCTTTATTTTATAGTAAGTGCGACATGTGGCGCCGAGCCATCCATAAGGCGACGTCCATGCAGGGGCTGCGAATGCCATGCCGGCCTTTACGCCTCTCTTGAAGGACCGGAGACAGTACTTGGGGAATATGATAGAACACCCTTAGGGCGCCGACATCCCTATGAGTTGCAGTGGTACTAGATCGCGGGACACGTCGTCGCGGTCACCCACTAGCTAGTCGCACGGCTCGACGCTGGGTCAAGTCCAAAGACGCAAGCTGGTATTTGGCTGAGCCATCCCACAAGTACGAGCAGTACTCCAAGCAGGACCTAACTGCGATTTATACAAAAGCAGCCTTTGGCCCGGCGTGAAGTACCGTCGTACCTTATCGAGTACGCCTATAGAGCTTTTTAGAAGTTATTGGGTAAATCAAGTTAGGCAAAATACATTGATATTATTGATTATTGAAATTAAACAATTTATGTTTCTAATATGATCCCTAAAAATATTCAACCTGGATCAAGCAACCCTAACTAAGTTGCTTGTGCGCAGGCTGGCCGTCCGCCCGCTGGAGACCGGATGTCGCGGCGGCGAATCCGACTAATTTGTAGGTCGCTCCTCCGCCGCGCCGCCGCGACCCCGCCCGGCCCTCCTCTGCCTCAGTGATTTGTTGCGTTTCGAATCGAACGTGCCTTTCCGGTCTCAAGGACGCAGGACATGGAACACATTTTTATGACCATTTGCGGATTAATTACCTGTAGCTGGCCGGGAACGATCCACACTTGATAAATATACTTAGTCTGTATTTAAATATAAATAGTCTGTATTTTAATTTTGATGCATTATTTTTACTTGTTTATACAATCGTGTCGTAAGTGAATGTCATACAAAGTTTGTACCTACATTAGTTTGTACTGACAGTCTAGCGAGCTAGAGAAGTCAACCACTTTGTTTTGGTGACGTCCGGTTCCTTTTGGTAAGCGTCAATAATAGCAGAGGTGCGTTTGCGCACGCGAGCGAGGAACTCCCAACAACTGGTTTAGCGCTCGTCTTCTACGTCACACACGCGCCGCTTGCGTCTCGAGCCGTGACGTAAGACGCGGTCACGCGGTCTATTGTACCTGCCTGCATACACCTACACCTAGGCCGCAAGTTTATCTTGACACGCCCATACTATAGTTAATTTGGTTGAAAACCTATTACAAATTGTGCGTCAAACTCACGTCAAACTCGTCTGTTTCACTCTATAGAGCGATTTAGTTATAGATGGAAGGTCGACCTGCGGAAATACCGGGCGGGGAAGTACCGTTGGTGGGATTTTCACGTTTTCTTGGAAAGTTCTGAGATGAATATGTCGACTGGTGACAAGACAATCAACGCGACGACACAGCGAAACTAGTCACAAAGTTATATGTATGGATGATTCTGTATATAACTAGTATAATATACCGTGAACTGATGTTACTACTGCATTTCAGATACATTAGAGGTTAGGTATTATGCCTGGGTGTCGTGTTGCCTCTAAGTTTTATTTTGAGGAGCAGTGCAAGCTGTCTTATAGAATAACAATCTAACGTCTTCCTTCACGGGGTACCTACCTCTACCACAGATTACTTAATAGTTACTTCGTCCTCTACTCTACTACCCAGTCTACTATCATGTATGTATATTATGTCATAATGCTGTTCCTACGTGTGGACACTCGTCTGGAAGGAAGGAAACTAGCTAAAGGGCTGGAAAACAAAATTAACGCAGTGACGATAATAAATATCGAATATTTGAAATTAGAAGGTGAAGCAGCTGTGGATCTACTATATGATGAATAATAATATGATGGATGGATCTATACATTCGATTTTCAAAATCGAATGTGAAATAATGAAGAAATGCAAAAGGAAAATCCTTGCTGTAGTTGGAAATAAAAACTTATTTAATTAACCACAAAGTCTACAATGGTTAATAAGAATTTATTAGAATAGAACCTTACCTCGATCCCATTTGAATTAAATCACATGATACACAGGTTAAAAGGCGTTACTCAGGTAGGTACAGCGATTGTTTTTAAAGCAATGACTATTAAAGTTATATATTAGTAAATCCGAGTAAAGTGTTTTTGTAATTACAAAGTCATGATGGAATATTTGGCTTGGAAATTAACCGTTAAGAAAGGCTTCCAAATACCGTCCAAGATAGGCGAGTACTTTGCACTGTCATTCATCGATCGATGCTGTCATTAGGTTTCTAGTAGGAATGAAAATATATGCGCACTCTAATAGGTACCTACGTTGACGCGATTATATATTCGATTTTGCTTTCTTCAATCAAACATTCAAAAGCCACTAGATAGATAGTAAGTGATGAAAGAGTTAATTTTCAAATAGGTTTCTATGGTTTGTATTGAACAAAGGGTCATGGCACCGCGTTCTGACAGGAACGAGGATATATCCCACTCTTACGACATCACCACCTTTTATGTCGCTTCTCCATCCATGAGTAGAAGCGGCTATTTCTACAACAAGTTGCATTATGTACTTTCTGCTACGTACCGGATTCTAAAGACACTTGCTATAAACGAACCAAATGGAGGTCAATTGAGTCCCGTGATAACACTAATCTAGAACAAGTAGGTACCTACATACATACTCGTAGGTACCTAGATACTAACAGGAGCTCGCTCCTGTGCTTCCTCTTGATAATATTATACAAAATTAAGGTCAAATTAATGTACTCGTCTATATAGATTAATTTGACCTTGCAGTGGTTAGGTTAGGTTAGGTTATAAATTCGTTGAAATGTTGATGCCAATTAAAATAACTTCAATTCACATAGGTATATTCACATAGGTAGATTTACCGTAGAATGAAATTTCTTCCAATTAACCTGTTCACTAGTTTAGGGAGTAGGTTCTGAAAGATTGCAGCTCGCCTACCTCTCGGATTGTTTATCGAGGACAAGTGTAATTCCGCTTCTAACTTGGAGAAGGTAATCGAACGCCGCGCGTCAGCCGCGCCGCTCACCGACTGATCACGTCTCGCACGTTGCATAAGTTGCTGACTCACCGGAGTCACCGGTGAGTCGCACGGAGTCATACTTCGGCACAATGGACACCGATGGCGGCAATTGGCAAAAATTCAAGGTACGCATGGTGAATATTTATGTGATAGGTACTTATGATATGAATTATAATTTAATTTAATTAGATGGTCACTCATAGTGACCTCTTTTTTGATAAGTATAACTATGAAATGAAATGGAATGGAAATAATAATTTTTGCACAATAAACAAGTGACAAAAGGTGAACTTTAAACCTAAAGACACCATTATCTAACTTTCTCATGCCTGTGATTGTGTGCAAGTTTGCTGGTTAGTGCTAAATAACTGAAGTATTGTTTAGTATCAATCATTTTTTTTTTATGTAAACCAGCATGGATGGCTGTGCCGAGGGACCAATGGTGCAGTCGACAGAGCCAAAATCACCTCTCCTCGCGAAACCAGGCTCAGTTAGGTGCCATGCCAGCAGATTTGCGGACTGTTGCTAGGCTGTCTAGCCCGTTAATACGACGCTTGAAGACACCCAGGTTAAAGGATTCAGGAAATACACTCGCCGGAAGACAGTTCCACACTCTAGCGGTGCGACAAAGAAACGATTTAGAAAACCGATGGGTTCTCAAAAGCCCAATGTCAACAACAAAAGGGTGCTGGTCTCTCTGCGACGAGTCATGCGGAGATAGGACGGGTGGCAGGGAATAAGATACTAATAAATAATAAATCTGTAAGAAATGGTCATGATCATGAAGTAAGTTACTTTGTTTTATGAAATACTATGTCTGCAGACTCTATGTAGGTATGATACTAAATAAATTGACGATTTTTATAAATCTTTTCTGTATGTATTTATGTTCATCCATAACTCTTAAACGGATCATCCCAATTCCAAAGAGTTTGTATTACGTCGCTGCGGCGCAGCGACGTAATACAAACTCTTTGCCCAATTCGATGAAACTTAGTACAAGAACATTGGCCAAAGGGCCAACGGGAAAAAGGATAGGCTAAATAAAATTCAGTTGCGGTTACGCTAAGATGTTGCTCTCATACAAACCGAATTGTTCCGCCCGCCGAAATAAAGGCACGGTAGCGGACTTACTTACTTTCTTCTTTTTAAATACGAATTTCACGCGAGCGAAACCGCGGGCAAAAGCTATTTTCTATACAAACGATAACACACACGGCGACAAGGAGGTTAACAACATTCTTATACGTTCCTTCATGCGGGATTTGAAAATGTATGAATGCCTTTATTTCATAATTTTATCGTCATCAGCCATTCTCGATGGCCATCCTGATTCTAATGATTTCGCGTTACAAAACAACCTGTCGCGATGACTAACCGATGCGATCTAAGTACGAAATAGTAAGATTGACCTCCACTGATCGTTGGATTATGTCCGCGGGTTATCCACTGTGATTCATCGATGTTTTCGCAAGGTAAAGTAGGATAATCGGTATCAAGCGGACAAAGCAAATACTACCTTAAAACTATATGCATACAGTCTATAGTAGATCCGTGAAGCCAGCGGCCGTGTTCGGGCAAGGTGGCTTTTGCTTGTCCTAAATAGTCGCTAGTCACGAGCTAACCTTACATACGTGAAACAATCTCCTGATACTGCACCGCCATCTCTTCTCAGTAAGTTATTTTATTTTCAATGAATTAAAGTGTATTGCAAAATAGTGGCAAAAACAGTAACAGTATATACAGTACAATATACACAGAGTTAAAGAAATTGGGTCATAGATAAGTTATTTCCATATTTTCAATTAATCGTTATTATGTCACATTTCACAATAAAAATAATGAATGTGACGGTGTAAAATTTTGCTTTCCAATTGAGAGCTGAAAAGTTAGAAACCTTTATTAGAAAAAAAAAACCAGACAACACAAAATTATGAGATCTATACATATAGGATAACATCTCAGGTAGAAGCAAACATTTCAAACTGATCCACCCACTGTTATCTATTACTGTCCATTACGGAATAAATCAACCTGCTTTAAGCCGGAAGCACGAAAAAGTCCGCCAGCCCCATTTATTCGCCATAAAAAGAGCAGCCATTAGAAGCTATATCGATCGCACATAAAAAAACATCCAGAGTAGAATGGACGCAGGTAACAACTGCAAGATCGGCGGCCGGCGGACTGATCATCACTGATCAGGATCACGTAAAGAATGCTGAGAAGTAATTGATTCCTTAGAGAGTTTATGACATGTTTGCGATATCCTTTTTGGATCAATTTTGAAGTTCTATTGTAGTGATGTGGACAAAAACCTGGGGCGGAAGTAGATAGATGTTATACCGCCCTCGAGCGTTTCTGAAAGCTTACAATTCGTGATATCTGTCTAACGAAATCAACAAAACATGCCCGTATTAATCACAAGTTATATAATATTATAGATTTTGTTAGAATATTGTCATAAAAGTTATAATTTTCAATTACCTATTTATAGAATAACATATTCGCTTATGTACGTCATTTATACCCAATCGTATCCGTATCTGTGTGCCTAAAATTGCAGCATTTGAAAAGATTCGAGCGCAACAACTGCTGAGCTTGTTCTCTAATTCCTCGTGGTATTTTCCGGTTTGTCTATCATTAATCACAAACTATATTCTCCTGTTTGCTATTTGTTAATTACCTTATTTATTTGCTTGGCTTCAACGCATCTTTCTTTTTTATAATGTATAATTGTATTTCTTTAAAAGTAATGTGCGTACAACTACATTACATTCGTTCGTACGACACTTGCTGTGCTCATTCATTACCATAAGTTACGTATGCATCGTGTTTTAAGGAAAACATGAGTGAATACTCGCTCCGCCGCGCCGGATTTTACCGTTTACGAAGAACCAGCAGCGCTTGCGCAGTGACTAATTTTATAATAAAATATTATAAAAAGGACAAAACGGAAATTCATCGCATAGTTAATAGACGTTTAGTACGACTTTAAAATATTTATTTTTACAACACTGCCGGTTGAATGTTAGCCCTTTTTGGGCGTGGATAAAGATTTTGAATGAAACATTAAATTTAGGTTTATTCCAGAAAACCATATAAGTTCTCATTCCATTACTTTATAAAATATTTTACCCTGCCTAACTACATAAAAGCCACAATAAAACACACGTTCATTAAAAAATATATGGAGGAAGTAGAAAAGAGTTTATAAAGAGTTAACGCAACTGTGCGTTCGTTCGCAATGCCGATCATTAATCAACTTTTCTCTAAATCAGTTTGCTGAAGTGCGAATTGTGTTCCTCAAAAATAGGGTTCCGTTACACGAGATTAAAGGAAGCCTGACATTGTGCTCGCAGCGGACGCCACCGTTTATAAAGCGTTATCTTCAAAATGGGCACAATAACAAGGTCTAATAATGTGCCATGATTAATGGCGTCGCAGGATGACGCGGAGTTAGCGCGAGGGCGCGGGCTCGGGAGCGGCGCGGCGCAGGCGCGTACAATGCGAGCGACGAGCAAGGGAGCCGAGCTGGCGAAATGACCAGACATTATTTAATTGAGCCAGAAACGAAAGGGTGACAATTGAAATAATACAAAAAGCATAAAGGGTACGATTCTATGCAAGGCAAAATAACTGACGATGTTTTTTGAGTTACACATCCGTTATAGCTTCAAGTTGATTGAAATTTGAAGCATTGCGCTTCTGGTTTTTTATAGACAATTTCAGTGCCCCCAATACTTCAACGGAAGATCAGATACAGCCAATAACACCATTCCACGCGAAACCACGCTCAGAGAGGCGGCGCCATGCCGGCTATGAGGCGAACAAAAATGGTCGTCTAATTTATTTAGTAATGTTATACCTACAAATTGTAACCTAATAATGAGTATGTACACACCTAGGTAGCTGTTTGAAGAAGCTGTATACCTGGGACGATATTATAATAAAGGATTCCTGAGAATACCGAGCGAGCGACCTTTTACTGGACAAGAAGTAGAGCTCAGTAGCGCGCTTAGAAAGCAATGTAGCCAGATACTGGTCATAAATCACCGGCCAGTCTGTTTATGTGTTCGCCTTCTTGTTACAGTTCCAACAATAAACATTCCTTTCAGTATCTCTTGACGACTACGCCCGACGCTAACTAATGACCTCCTCACAATATCCAACAGTCAAACTCTACGGAGCGACAAAGAGACGCGTCCTCTACAACTTATTGTTGTCGCCGATTTAACACTTCGAAGTTTGATTTGTGCGAATTTACGAACCGAGGAAGACATCTCAAAGGATCCTCGATTGACACATCAATATTTTTTCACGGCGCGCTACCTGGCATTTCCTGCGAATCGGATGAAAAAAAAAATAGGGACAATCCATTGTCGAATAGGTTACTTTTGTGAGCACTTTTGCCGGACGATTGATGATATTATTATCGAGAAGCTTTGACTTTGTTGTAAGTTCTGAGATAGCGCAACGGTAGGGCTAATTGTCAGGACCTTCTGACTGAGACGCATTGTCCTCGAGACGTGACGAGGAGTGCCTTCAACTGTCGCCCGCGTGTCGGACGGAGTGTCGCACCGCGTGTGCTTCGCTCGCGTCATTTGTTTGTACAATGCAGTGCTACGCACCAATACGGCAAATAAATGCCAATTTATTAACGTGGATGCTTAACACATGATAGATAACGGATAATATAGATATAAATGGATAACTGTACTGCAAGAGCAATGCCTCCGCCAAGTTCGAACCACCGCGGCGGCGGCGGCGGCACACCCGCAGTAATAATTTCAAGTGCGATTTGGGAAGATGGACGGAAAATTAATGAAGAAAATTTATAAACATTTATTATTATTTATTACAAAACAAAAATAATACTTATGCAGTCATATTTTTTGTTACACGCACGACCTATTGATTGTAAAATAGCGAATGTTTTACACTACTGTGCATTTCAGAGTGTGGACCACATGTCTTAGAACTCAGATCCTGATCTGAGTCTTAGAAGGAACCCCTAGTTAGAATTTATAAGTGCGCCACACTCATGAGAAGGAATGTTGTCAAACAATTGAGTAGGTACATTTTATAGAGAAGAGAGCTCTACAGAGTTAAAGCGCTAATGAAAGTAAAAATATTGACAGTATGAGCGCAGCGTGTGCAGACTCACGGGGCGCGGTGCAGGGCGTGAAATCGAATTGTCGCCCGTGTTGCAGTCGACATATTGATATTTTAATTAGATTTACAAAGTTTAAAAATCGCGAGACGCCCCGCGGCGAGCGACACCCAACTCTTTGAGCCGGTCTAATGGACCCCCGCGGCCGGCGAAGGGTTGTTGGGTGCCGGCATTGTCGCCGCTCCAATATTTACTCGAGATTTCATTATCGCAACAATACTTACCTTTTTGTAAAGTTTCGACTCAGCTTCCGCGTTCTCCTTTACAAAGGCTCTCGAAAACGCCAGTTCTTCGATAATTATAGACCTCGCGCAGCGTGAAGGCTTCCCGCCGCTCGAGTTAGCGAGGAGGTACTTAGGTAGGTAGTTGGTAAAGAAATTCTAAAATATTTTGTTGGGGTAATTACATCTCGTGAAATCGGAGACAATACGGTACATACGGCGAAGTTCAGGTGTGTTTTCGATAAAATGTATTGTTTGCTTGAAATGTGATTAATGTTTTATTAATTACACCATCTGATGAACCTAACCCTTTATAGGATGGCAGAACAAAGTGGCCACTTTACTGGCCACTTGCATTAAAGGTCACACTTCATACAAGTTTGGTCTAATTATGATCCTTATAGTAATAAGCAGTCGCCGATAGAGTACAGTGGCCAGTGGACTGTACACCTATATTCAAATAAGCGTCAAGTAAAATCAGGCGAACAAATTACGGGTGGCCAGTACACTGGCCGCCTGCAATTTGTTCGCCTGATTTTACTTGACGCTTATTTGAATAGAGGTGTACAGTCCACTGGCCACTGTACTCTATCGGCGACTGCTTATTACTATAAGGATCATAATTAGACCAAACTTGTATGAAGTGTAACCTTTAATGCAAGTGGCCAGTAAACTGACCACTTTGTTCTAGCCGTCCTATAAAGGGTTAATGCGGCTATAGGGAGAGAAGGTGTCTGTTCAAGATCGGAGAGTAATAAAAAAAAATACTGTGGATAATAAAACATTTAAAACAACTTCGACGTCAAGTTCTTTCATCAATATTTTTTTTCGAATTAAGTAACATAACCACCACTCTAAAAGTTTTCATAATAATTAGAGGACCAATTATTATTAACCGACTTAAAAAACGGTCTAGTGCGAGTCGACCTCGCGTGGAGAGGGTACCGTACCGTTCCGTTTTCCGTGAGAATTTTAGGACTTCATTTTCGTTTAGGTTTTCGTGTAAACTATAAGGGATGCCCTATATTACCTTAATTTTCCGAAAATTTCGACTCAGTAGTTTGAGAAATAAATTTTCATTGATGTCACATGATGCAGTTGATTTTTTATTTATTTATTTATTTAATTTATTCGGGAAAATTAAAGCCAAAACAATAGCAATATTATACAGCCAAAGCAATATTACAAAAAAAAAATCACATTTGAAAAATTACGCCTATAAACATATTTTCACTAAGGACCTAAAATTATGGTATAGTACCTATAACTTACAATTTATCTGTAATATCTCACTAATATCATAAATGCAAAAGTATATTTGTTTGTTTGTTTGTTCCTCTATCACGCCTGAACGGCTGGACTGATTTTGACGAAACTTCGTATAGTGGTAGTGTATATGAAAGAAGGGGAAGGAGGGTGGGGGAGGAAGAGCAGTGATGGGAGGGGGGGGGGAAGGAAAGGGGAAGGGTGGGGAGGGGGATGGGTGGGGGCAAGAGGGAAGGATGGTGGAGGAGGAGGGGGAGGGAGTTTGTTTATTGTCAGGCAAATGTTATGTTGATAAAAATTTTCTTTACACAATATTGTTTGGACGATTAGTTTAGATTTTAGGATAGTGTGTTTGCAAAATCAAAGCAATCTCACGTGTCCGAAATTGTGTTAACGTTTACAAATACCTACAAGAATTTGATGTAAAGCTATTTCGAGATTTTTTTTCTCTAGATATGAGTGGTTGGGGAAGGAGTGGGTAGGAAGGGAGGGGAGGGAAAACGGGCGTTGGGGAAGAGGGGCGGGGGGAAGGAAGGGAGGGAGAGGGGGGATAGAGAGAGAGAAAGAATATAAGAGAAACAAAAAAAAATACTGTCGTTTATTATCTTATTTGCGTTTAAATCGGATTAGCTGTTAAATCGAGTCTACAGCGAGCGAAGCCTCGGGCAAAAGCTAGTAAGTAAATAATAAGTCTTAAGCTTGCCATACGCGTCGTCGTCGGTGTGAAAAACTTAACAGAATAAAGTGACATAAGAACAAAATTCAGAAACCTATTACCTACTTGAAAAAAAATTTCAACTTTCTAATGGTGTCCCAAAATGGAAATTTGTTAATTTACACTGTATGTCCGTGATTGGGTCATCTTATCAAATTCTATATTTGTACCAAAGTTCAACGTTTTTCGTCCTGTAGATTCGGAGAAAATAAGCTGTGACAGACGGACAGACAGATAGACAAACAGACTCAAGATTGATAAGGGTTCCGTTTCTTTCCTCTTTTGAGGTACGGAAACCTAATAAAAAGGAGAAGGTTCTCAATTCGTCGGAAATTTTTTTAGAGGCAAATTTCTAAATACTTGAACATGCATCTTCTGCATCATAGTTTAGTTACTATGTAGATATCTTCAATCCAGAGGGGACACATGCGACTCCCCGTCGCGATCTCCGATTGACTCCCGGGCAAAATACATCATTCTAATTGATACACTAGCGCGCTCACAATGCGCTATGGAAAACGATTGTTTCGCTCCTGATGTAGATGTGAAGTTTTTATGCTTTATGTTGATTAGTGCTGGTGCTGGGTGCTGGGTTATTGTCGAGCGCAGCCCGGGGCGAGGGCTAGTCGACGCGCTCCGTGGGGACTCCGTTTAAGCACATTGCAAAATAATTTTCCCCGGTTTGGATTTTTTTTTGAGTAATCTGGCAGTTGCTTCACGAGGTGTTTCATAGTATGTATTTATTTTATTATCATAGCCTGGACGCCTCTCGCTTGATTGTGTGCATTATTCACAACACAGAATCTAGCGTACGATCTGTACGACTTCGGTAAATTTTTTAGGGTTACGTAGCCAGCGACGCTTGCAGGAATCCTTATAAAATCGAATTTTATAAATACTCACCACTCTTAAATAGGTAAGTACTTAGTTAAGTACCTATATAAAAATATAATTAAAAGAGACAGACGAATATAGAGAACTATTATCTAATATTACTTACTAGGTGCCTTCTCAGAGCTAGGGAGGGAGGACTCGTCCCCTTCGAGCCGGCTTCCCCCGAGTGCAGAGGGCAAGTAGCTACAGAATGCGTGTAATTATTTATTTGCCCTCCGCCGGAGGCGCGGAGGAGGGCGGACAAAAAGAAGAAAGAATTCTCTACACCACTCTACCTCGCACTATTATACAACTGGTCACAGCATGCTCCACTTTTGTCTATGAATATTATGCATAGTAAGTATACATAACTCTCTCTCTACTTCCAATCAAGTAATTACAGACGTAAATAGAAGTAATTTTTCGGACTTTGCTTTCACAACACGCCCTAATCAATTGTTGCAATGAGCTTAGTTTACGGTATTTGCTTGTTATGTATGATTATAAATTCATAATTGATAGATTAGGAACAGTAAACATTAATTCTAGAAAAATCCTTCTACATTATCTACTGAAGAGATTTCTTATGTATACTTACGTTCACACTAGTTTGACTGATTTGGTTTCTTACAAGAAACACTTTTAAAATGAAGGAAGTAAATATTGGACTGACATAAGCCCCAATTTGTGCCTGGGTGTCATATGTACAAAACGAAAAAACTTATCTAGCTAGGTGCTATTATTATATAATGACTTATGTATGACAGTGATGGTAATTTGATTAAATAATTATTAATTAATTAATTAATAATAAATAATTAATAATAATTAACCACTATCGGAAACTTAAAATTTATGCGCATGCTGTATATTGTTTTAGGTTTGTTAGGAGCGGGAGCTATTTCAGATATTTAAATAAACTGAATATCTCGTGCGAGTGCGAGTGGTGCGTGACCCTTCGCACTCCGCACTCCGCACTCCGCACTACTCCACAGTCGACAATATTGCGTCTGTAGTATTGTACTAATTTGACACACACACACACATACACACACTAAATATATTGACATGTTATAAATTAATATGATTATGTGTGAATTATATAATTTATTTAATAAATAACAAAAAAGTAATACAAATAACTAAAGAATTAATATTAAAGTGTGAATTTATATTATAAATTCGAAAGTAACTCTGTCTGTCTGTATGTTACCTTTTCACTCCCAAACCGCTTAAAACAGATTTCAAGAAAATTTGGCAAGGAGTTAGGTTGCATCCTGAGGAAGGTCCTTTTGTCTAAAAAAACCTGAAGGGGTAAAATAGGAGATGAAAGTTTGTATATACCCATAATTAGGCTTTTGGTAAGAAATAAACTATTACGTGTTTCAGCGTTTTTGCAAAATCATCAAAATCTAAATCAATCCTAATAAATGAAGCGAAGTTTCTACGGGCGATTGTGTAACGCATGTCAATATATGATTTACATACTGTTTTCATTGTTCATATGTCACTTTTCAAGATGGTTTTAGGCTACACAGACTCACGCTGCGGAATCGGCAGCCTGAGCTGTGAGCAAAAACGTAAAAAACCGTAAAAATGAATCAGCTTACGCCTCCTTGCATTTGTAATAAATTTAAAGGGAGGAGGGAGAGAGGGGTGATTTCTTTTTTTAAATCCAAATTTCACGCGAGCGAAGCCGCGGGCAAAAGCTAGTTATTAAAATATTTCGCGGTATGTAAGGAATCTACTTCCGTACAGCTGATTTGTAATGAAAGTCTTTCATAATAATTCGTTAGTCTATAGAGGTTTGCTTTACTAACACTTTTAATAGTTTACTCGTTGGAGACCAGAATTTTAGAGGTTAATGAATCAAGTAATTTCTCCTAAGCTAAACACCACGCGACGTCACCTATCGATGTTCAAGCACGACTCCTGCCTGTCAAAAGCTGCTTTCACAATGAGATTTCAAAAGGGAGCTTCTACGTCGCCCGTCGTCGGCTCTATTTTGACATTTTAATTTTACCCCTTGCTCTAAAATCCCTTTTTATAAATAGTGAACAGGAGCTTTAGAAGGCGCGAGCTGAGCCACGATACACGGATAACAATATCAGGGAGCGAGACTGTCGCTACGTGAGTGACATTTATCGTTCGGATTAAAATACAATTTAGATTTTAAATTTAATGGAGCACAAAACGGAATCGGCGCGACAACGTCTTATTTGAAGAAGAGATGACTACATTGATAAATGAATGCTTCGTCATATATTGGGCTTTATTTGCATTTGGAAATACCAATTTTATAAATAGGCATAAAAGGAAAAAATGTTTTTCTAATAAAAAACAAGTGCGAATCGGACTCGCGCACCGAGGTTTCCGCACCACAAAAAAAAAACATTGAAAAAAAATACGCTTTTTGTATGGGAACACCCCTTAATTTTTTTATTTTTCTATTTTTTATTATTTGTTGTTATATCCGCCATAATAATAAGTAATAACACATGTTCTGTGAAAATTTCAACGGGCTACCGTATTACGTTAATTTTTTAATTTTTTATTCAATTCTTATTCAATTCTTCTAAGTATGCACCTACCTACGTACTACAAATTGGAATAATAGTTAGATTCAGATTCAGATTCAGATATTTATTTCGCCATAAAGAACACACAACAAGAACAATATTTCATTGAGACGTATACATATTCAGTATGGTTTGTGATAATTTTTTTTGTCATGTCCCGTTCAGCAGTGCAATCTGGAATAACCGGGTAAGAAACCTTACAGAGCTTTTTTAAAGATATAACTTGCATACTAATTTTTCGTTAAGTTAAATATAACATACTATATATATCTAAGTCGCGCGTTTATCATATATTACTTAGCGGGTATAAACTCGTATTTTTAGACTGTGGCTGAACAAATAGGTATGCATGACACCTTATCATGACAGGAACGCGACCGTAATTGGATATTTGATTTCGTATTCGGCAAGAATGTGTTTCACTCGTTGAATGCCTATTTCAAATAAAAGCGTAATAGTATTGTATGTATTTATTTGCACGATTTAAACATCAGCCTCTCGCCATCAGTACAAACGATAATTTGCTCATGAAACTTTAATCACGTACGAAAACCATTCTTCTGTCCCTCGCAAGCCAGAAGAGGTAAACAAATAGAAGAGGCCATTAGATGTTGGAGTGCTCGGAGCGACTGCCCTGCGCAATATTCGCTCCAGTTCGTGTACAATCGACAATAATGTTTGCCAATCTGCCTCCGATTGAACAATGCTGATGGGCGTCCGCCCCCGCGCCTGCGCACTGCCACAGCTGTACAACTCTCAAATTATTTTCCGATTACATACTTACAGGATATATAAATATTACTTAAAAGTTTTTTTAATATTATAATAAAATGCCCTATTTATTCGATATTCAAAATGTGAAACATTTTTATATTATTTTAACCTCAGATTAGGAATTTTAACTAATAGTGGAAGGTGGTGTTGCTTGCTCAGGAGGTCGAGCAGTTTAAGTAAACATTTGTTCCTGTTTTAACAAAAACAATTTCTGGAACATACATCATTCAGATACTGCTATTGTTTAAGTGCATAAGTAATTGCATATTTATCGTTTGTACTCGTAACGTACTCAGTTTAGATTTTTTACATCATAAAGGATATCAAAGCAATCGGATATTTTTCCAAGTTACAACATTATGGTTACGATATGTCAATCACGCCAGTCCGGACAATCACGTTGAAATCGATATGAAAGGACCTCGCCCGGTAGAGGAAGGTCCTGTCCCCCCGCCCCGCGCGCGCCGACCCCGCTCGCAGCCGCCCGCGCGCGCTCGCACCCCCACGCATGCGCACCGTGCGCGCCGCCCTCGAATTAGAGCTAATTTGTGTCAATCACGTCAGCCGGAGCATTGTGCCGCCGCTTTGTGCCTGATGGCCCATAATTAAACTGCAGGATAGCCCCGAAGTCAATCTGTAGATTAATGTTCAACTTTTCGACAATTTTCAATTTCCTGTTCTCCTATTGATGCGCCTAATGGCCTGCCGAGCACATTTTATACGAAATAAATTTCACGGGACTTTCGTAAAAAAATTATACAACCTAAATAATAAGTTTATTATAAAGTGTCTCATTGATGTATTATCAAACGTAAACGAAGGCATCGGGGACGATATTTCTAAAATATCTTTGTATTATTTATAACATAAAATTAACACTGTCTTCACGTCATATTACTTTTCTTGTTTGATTGGAGCATAAAAAACTAATGGGAATGTATGTTAATAATACCCTTTTAATAAAAATAAAAATACAGACACCTCCCTAATCACAATGTAGAATGAAGATACTGTCTGAATATACCGTGATAAATATAAATACTCTACATTTGGTAAAACATTATTGCGATTCAATACGGAGGTATTGATATCATTCTCAGGAGCAAGCCCTCTAGAAACCAAAATCTCTTCTCTTTTACACAATCGAAAACAACTAAAAGTCTGTGTATTTGCTGAGGGTTCCGTTGTCCCGTGACATTTTCATTATAACTATTGCGCATTTTATCGCCTACATAAAACCAATTTCATGACTAAATTTGTTTGCATTTTAGATTTGGCGGGCGCTGCCCCCATTGTCTGTCGCCAAATCTATTCCGAAGTGAGTATGTACGAATATTTTGTAGACTTCTGTATTTATGTTCCTGTCTCTCTCATTCTTACGAAGTTTTGGTAGAGTGCGAAAGAGATGAAAAATTATTAACTGCATTGTAATGTGAATCGGTTGTCAGGACAGCTTCGTCGCAACCCTTTACTGGCGTAACACGGTCCGCTGGACCCCAGCCCTGGTGCGAAGAATTCAAATGGATAGAAAGGACGTCAACTCGTCGAGCAGGTGAAGTCATCATCATTATAAATGTGGGTGCACGATGACGAAAATACGTTTGTCTATCTCTGTCGCACCTGTGTGTGAACTCGTGCACCAGTTTCATTTTCTTTAATGATCCTATGGTCAATTATACAATATACAACATACGCTATATACAATATACATACTATAAACAAGTAAGTAATCAAATCGTACATTTATTTATCCGCCCATTATGACGATATGGCACTATACACTAAAATGTAGGTAATTTAAATAATAAAAGTTTAACCTAGCCGCGGGCAGCAGCTGTTATAAATAAAGAGTGGTCAGAATTATTAGTATTCGCTATAAATAATAATGTTTTTGTGGGCGGTAGTAAGTATGTGTTAATTATTTATAATTATTTTATAAATAAATCTATTAAAAACTTTGTGACTTGATACATTTGTTTGAAAGTTCTTCTTCGTATTGAAATAGAACTGGAGGAATTTTCGACGCATCCATGAGTACGTTACCTACCTATGGATGAAATTATACAATAAACAATATTACATTTATCTGGGCGAGAAAGAATGGAAAGAAAACTCGCCTCGCCTAGAGTCATTTCTCTCTCACGTTTCTGAGTGTTAGACACGAGCTGTCTAATACAAATTGTGCGCATTTTTGTGGCACGAAGAGAGTTGTAAGAAAGGCACAAGATATGGCAATAAAAGTTCTATCATTTGAATTCTTTGTCCTGATGTAATTTTACGGACTGTGCTCCCGACACTAGGCGTCACGCCCGGAATGCCCGGCCCGCTCCCGGTACCAGCTTGCCTCCCCCCTCAGATCAGGAAAGGTCGCCCGCCGCGCCCCGTGTCGGTTGGCGTCCTTAGTTCACCGGTTTAGCGAAAGCTTACCGTGCCCGCGTTTGATTGAATTTTTCACACAGTCGTGTGTTTGGTGTTTTGATATTGATCATGAATACGAAAATTAAATTATACAGTTGTACAGTAGAAAATAAAATAAACACACAATTTAAATACCAATTGATACATAATGAAATTTTCATATCAAGGCTGAGCGATTTGTGTATATAAGTATTTTGAAGAAATACCAAACAGATAATTTAATTTCTATGTTAATTTATTTGTTTTAATTATTACATTGACTTATTCACATTGATACTGAAGTTCCTATTGTTCAGTGTCTATCTAGATTTTACGCCCTGATTTCGGCTAAAATATAAATATCGATTAGGTAACTTACCAAATGTATGAGAAATGTCTATACCGACAAATAACTATTGAACTAGACTTAATCGGAGGTAACGAAAATGGAGGAAAGTGGAAGAAGGTATTTCTTCCACTTCCCTCACCTTCCTCAAAATCTTTTGTACAAAATCAATGGTTTTAATTAGGGTAAGTATGCCAAATAAAGCTTGCAAACATAACCATATGTACATAGTAACAAGTAGTTAGGTACGTACATGTACTAATACGCTCGGCTTGTATGTAGGCATGTATGTGTTTACAAAAAGTATTTAGGACGTTTAGTGGTAATGAAGGCCACGCGTCCGATATCGTGATCTTGTAACACGATAACACGCGGGGGACGGACAGACACGGGGCGTGTTACCCTTGTTCCTGCCTAATCCTTTTATTCAATTTACAAAAAATGCATCACTCTACTCTGTCCAAACTACTGTCCACCTACGTATTTTTTAGATTATAATACTACCATAAAATGTTTTTCTAAACTTACTTACTTACCAGTCTTTGTACGTATGTCTGTACATATATATGTAGTAGGTAGAAAATATGTATGAATCTTGGTATGAACAAAGTTTGTTGAACATTGAATATATTATGTATTATGAACACTGTTCTAACATTGAAAAGGTTGTATCAAATCAATGAAGGGTCTGTCTGCTTTGATTCGAGGGTGTTTATCGATCAGAAGTCCTGCGCATGTGTAGTGAGACCTCCAACTTGTCCTGCCGCCCGCCGCTTCTCCCGCCCGCCCAGACATCCCGCCCGCCCTGGCAGGGCAGGCTCTACCTAGGCAGTCTCTCTAGCTTGGTACAACATACCTACAACTCTCTAAATAAAGGTCCTGTATAGTTTTACGTTATGTTGGACCTAGTGATTCTCATGAGTTCACGTCGTTACAAATTAATTCATAACATAACTAAAGGTCGCAGCGCATTGCGAGTACATAATTTATCGTATCACGGTTGCCAATATTTTTATTATTAAGCTTTAGTTCGGGCAATAAATACAACCCTTCCGCTCCGCTCGACGCCTCGCTTCTCTGTTGCTGATTAAAGCTTGAAATTCGAATGGAGCTTTTATGGCGGCCGTTTGCGATAGAACGCTAACATTTGAAAATTTCCGTAGCCAATTGCCTACGACCGCAGGAAGAAATTTGAAATTGGAAATATGGCCGCGTCCACGTCGCGTCGTCGCGCGTCGGTGCGGAGAGAGAACCGCGATCCAATTTAATTTTAGACCACAAACGGTGACAGCGTTTATGGACTCTTTTGTTGCTCACCGCAAAGTTACATTGTAGTTCGAGATGAGAATCTAATGACTTTTAAGATTTACGGCATATGTCATCAGACTTAGTCAGTCAAACTGAAAGAAACCTAAAACAGTTTATATTGTATACCCCTCTAGACTTATTCGTCATTCCACACGAAGATCCATTACATTATTTCGCAAATTATTATTAGAAAAAATTCGAACTGTCAGTCACGAACAGACAGTAAAATTGAACAGTGCAACAAACTTGTTCACGTACTGGATAAAATTGCAAACAATTGCACAAAGAGCTTCATTGAAATCCTCGTTTTCAAAATTGAAAAAAAAAACCCTCGTAGCAATGTGTATTGACACGGCTCGCGCAACACAATGCGCGTCACGGAGGTGTCATAGTGTTACGTTTTGTGCTTCAATATTCAAAATAATTCAAATGACAAGCAATCCGACACTCGAGAGGACGCGAGAGGACGCCGTCATATTATTTTCGATATACAAATTTTAATAAAAGAATACTCGAACGCATCTCATTACGCAACATTCGGCGTCGACAAAAGTTCTGTGAATTTGTTTACACTTGAAAATATTACTCCCCGGAGATGTTGATGTCGTGTTAACAGAATATAAAACGTCCCCTCTCAAAATCATTTTAAAATTTAACTCTTCAGCGCTCAGCATGCGGGACGGTGCGAGCCCCGAGCCCTACGGTGCGGGCGAAGTGGATTAAAATGTCAACGCACACTAGAAATCATATTTCATTTCAGTATTGATATAAGCACGGCAGGGATTCTGTTCTTGCTCTCAGAGCTAATGGGGAGCGTAAAATTTTTACTTCCTGAAGAAACACATTAATAAATGCCAGAGGTGGTAGATGGGCCACACACACCCCTGTCGACGACACGTGACTATGTTTGCTTTGGATCACGATGTATCTCGATGGATGAAAGCGTTGGAACTTCCTTATTGGAACTGTTGGACATATCTACATAATATATTTAATGAAAGTAAACATGTTGAACATTTCGAGAAGATTGTTGTTGTGTAGATACAATTTGACTGGAAGATGTTATATTCTGCAATAGTAAGTCTTGTAGTCCCATATAGATAAGTACAGCGAGTGCAATACAAAGGCAACAACGAGAACTAGAAGGAGGTACCTAAGTACTTTTATTGATATTTTTCCTTCCATCGTTTCATTTTATTTGTCTATTCTATAGACTTAACAACAACTTTTAACAACATTTGCTTTAAACCTATTTTATATCACTCAAGATAGGATACGCTGAGGTAGGCAATTAGGAGTAAAGCGCCCCAGCTTTCGAAGAGATTTTCTTTCAATGGCGTCTCTTAACCCATTAGTCCTGAGCGCGTGCGTGCACATAATCGTCGGGAATCTCGTAAATAAAGAGAGAGCATTTACTACAAAAACAATAGGGGTTAAAGTATTAGTGCGGGATTAGTGCGCGCGTGTCGCACGCTGGAGACAGACGAAGGGGCAGACGACAATCGATATTTCGTTGGAATTTTACAATTCTTATGCACGTTTGTTTTTCTACTTATTTATTTGTAAAGTACTTATGATTGTGTATAATTTTGTTGCTGAAAAAGCTTTTAAATTAAGAAAAGTAATAATTATAATCCATTTATTTACACTTTTTGTTAATATTAATTTTACATAATATTTACAAACTTAAAATCTAAAATTAATACAAAAACAAATGGAGTTTCCACCACCGGCGGCGGCGGCGGGGCGAGCCCAAGCTACCGATGGTCGGGTCCCAAAGAGAGGAACCTTCGGACGATGCGTGCAGTGTCGAGCAGGGCTGCCTTCTGGATCTGGCCCTTGACCCAACCAATCAGCGAGAGCCTCTCAAGGTGGTCGTCGAGTCTCTTCGCTATCAGCCCATGCGCCGAAACGACTATGGGCACAACGATCAATAATTATTATAATAATTATAATTTGTTTTTTGTGTTTATATTAATTTTGTATATTTTTAATTTGATTATCTATATATAGAATTAATATAAATATTGTATCATAGAAACGTGAAAATAAAGAAATAATAATATTATATAATTAAGAAAAAGAGCTGTCAAACCGACATGTCGGAAATTTTTTCTCTAAAAAATTTCTTTTAAAAGTTTTTGCCTGGGACGAACAAACCGAGCTTCCGCCACGCGCGGACTCTTCGCCCTTGAGGCGACGCGCGCGCGATGAAGAAGACGTTAAGAGAGCAGCGCGACGACGTCGCCGTGCAGTCCGGCGGATACGGAGCTCTCCGGGATGGGGGTGGTGGTGGCCTACGTGTCTAGTACCACCACCTATCGCTCGTAGCTTGCCTCGCGTCGTCCCGGAGAGCTCCGTAGCCACGGCCTGCACCCGCCGGCGTGCTTGGAGGCCTGCCTCCCGCCGCCAGCGGTATTACCGTTTTTAATTTTTATATTAATTTTGTGTATTTTTATTACTTTTTAGTATAATGTAAAATTAATGTAAAATTTTAAGAATGTGAAATAAAGGAGATAATATTATTATAATATTTAAATGTTCTTTATTTCACGTTTTTATATTTTCATATTGATTTTACATATTATGTTAAACCTACTAAAAATAAAAAAATATACAAAATTAAATAAAATAAAAAAATAATTATAATAATATAATTATTATAATTTTGAAAATGTGAAATAAAGAGAATAAAATAATATTAGTATTTGAAGACACTGTTCGATACTAGTAAAATGGACTTCACTGCAATAGCGTAGCGCCAAAGATTAACGCCTTGGTCATCAGCCCTTTAGGAGATATTTAGCAATCCGTTTAAACGAAATTATTTGTTGAAAAAATGGTTTTTCTTTAAAACATTGTTAACAAGTTAAAAATGCATGGCTCATATTGGAAGTACCAAATGGACATCGGCATTTCCTCGAACCATATTTCCGTTGAATAGATGAGTTAAAATAATGGTGCATTTTAAAAATAATACGCCTTAATTATTCTGGAATATTAATTGATCTTTCGAACGTAACTTTCATTTCATGATATTGGCTCATGGTGAGAACGCTTAAGGTTGTTTATTGAATAAACTTGTAAATTACTAAAAGCTCTTTACGAATTTCAATGCACGCTAATAGTTTTACTGTTCATATAGAAATAAATCAAGTGTACTTTAAAAATGCGTCCTTATTGCTACAAATTAAAGTTGAATTTTGATAGAAGTTTTATAAGAGTCGGGGCGCGGGTGGCATCGTTTAGCGAGCACGTGTGAGGTGCTCCGGAATAATTAATGACTACACGGCGGGCGGCGGCGCTGAGGTGCGGTGGCGGAGTAGGGCGGCCGGCGCGGCGGCGCGGCGCCGGCGCGGCGCAGCGAACACCCGAACCTCACTTACCTATGCATTTGTACTGAAATACTGCAGTATAATACTTGTAGCTTGCATATTTTGACATGGAATCACGTCTTACTCATATGGTACAAGATGGGACAAGGTGGGATGCATGTAAGCTAAAATATGACGTAACCACGTCACCGACACGAAACATGTACCGGGAAAATGGTCAATGCTCAGTTTCTAAGTAACGCGCATACAAAGCAAATGCAACAATAATAACAATAGTAGCCAGGATTATCCACCAGCAACTTGCCTTAAAGTTCAATCTTGTGGGTACTGAGGTCGTTCTTTACCATAAGTCTACCATAACTCCACCGCCAGTTCTTGAGAACGGTCATGTCACACTCTACTGGGACCGGTCCATCATCACAGACAGGACTATTCTCGCGAATAGACTTGATATTGTGATAGTGAATCGGGAGGTGAGGCGCGCAACGTCGCTGATATCGCCGTACCGCACGATGGTGGTCAGTAAGGAAGTAGAGAAGACGTTAAAGTACCTATCTGGGTCTGCAGCACGAGGTTACCAAAATGTGGCCCGTCGACTCAACGATCGTTGTGCCCATAGTCGTATCAGCGCATGGACTGATAGCGAAGAGCCTCGACGACCACCTTAAGAGGCTCTCGCTGAGTGGTTGGGTCAAGGGCCAGATCCAGAAAGCAGCCCTGCACGCATCGTCAGGAGGTTCCTCTCTTTGGGACCCAACCATCGGTAGCCTGGGCTCGCCCCTCAGCCGCCGCGCCGGTGCAGTGGTGGAAAATCCATTTAGTTTTATATTTAATTTGTATATTATTTTATATTTTATATCCTAATGTATACAAAATAAGTTTAAAAAAAATGTGTAAATAAATGTATAAAAAACAAAAATCAAAGTTAGACGATTTTTTTCAATTCGTTTCAAGAGTAACCATCACAAACATTTTTTTTATATTTTTAACCGACTTCAAAAAAAGGAGGAGGTTCTAAATTCGACTGTATTTTTTTTGTGTTTGACCTCATAACTTTCGCCTGGGTGAACCGATTTTGATGATTCATTTGAAAGCTGTTGCTTGCCGTGTGGTCCCATTTCAATTGGATCATGATCGGATTGGAAAGCGAGGCGGAAATCCGCCGAGTACATTAATAGCAAATAATTACTAAAAAAAACTGTGAAATAAAAAACTATTTAAAAAAATATAAAAACCGCCTTCAAAATTTATGAAATAAAAAAAATCGAACCCTAGAGTTGAAGGCGGTGCTAAAGCAAGCAAAAATAACCGACCGCCTTCCACTCTAGGGTTCCATTTTTTTTTATTTCATACATTTTTTTACATTAATTGTTTATTAAGAGAGCATACATGCATGCGGCAGGAGTGCGAAGCGACTGCTACCCCCAGAATATTGTTTTATTAATTACTCCTACAAATTCATATTCCTATACGTATGTGTACATACATTAGGGAAAAAATTCCTATATTCTCTGCATTGATGCATTCTCCTCTTTACGTAGGCAGTATCAGTTAACACTTTCCGCCCAGCAACGTCGATATCAAATTGTATTAATTAATATTACCTACGTTAGTACGTATCCAGGACAATCAAGGTCTATACGCATGTTACTCGTTTACATACAGGAAGACATATTATATCTTTTCCAAATTAAAATGATTTTTCTGTTATACACTTTAACTACCATAATTATGTTTTAAACATTGGCTACTTACTGAAAAGCAAACACCATTAATTCCAGTCATTTGACATGAAAAGGGTTAGGGCATAGATAAACAGATAAATTAGAACCAATAATATAGCATTTGGTTCCTATCAGACATATACACACTGACACACACATACCTACTATAGTTTTCTCTGACAATTAGTGCCCATAACTATTTGTATCATCTCTCTGAACTCATTGATTTAGGAGATGATGTTCCCTCTATACTCGAGAGAGTGCTCCATTATTTTATAGATGTCACAATACTAACAGTAGAAAGTAGAATAACGCTGAAAACAAAGAAGAACAGAAAGTAACGATCCTTGCTAAATGTCAGGAAACATTTAAAATACATTTTATTTAAATATTTTATTGATTTACAAAATGTAACAGTTTATTTGTTACATTTTGTTCAGTTTTTATATCCGTACATCAAAAAAGTAAAACACTGAGCCATTATATGATCACTCTCATGTCTGTCTGTCTCAATTTTAAAATGCATAGTTTAAAATATATTAAAGAAAATATACGAAAATCGAGCTAATCCGAAACTACTAAGTCTAAAAATAAAAAAAATAGGCTTGCCTCCCGCCGCCGGCGGAAATTACCGTTTTTATTTAGATTTTGTATTAATTTTGTGTATTTTTATACTTTTTGTTAAATGTTATTAATATATAAATATATTCGAAAAACGTGGAATAAAGAAGTGGTGTATTAATAAAAAAATATAAAAGTGAATATGGGGCTTCTCTTATAGTTTACAGGAAAAACTAATCGAATATCCTCTTAAGTGGTGGTCGTTGTTATGTTGTAATTTAACAGAGTGCTTGGAGCACAACACTGATTACTCTGCTTACCCAGATTGTCGGGATACACCGTGCGGTATGTATGTATTTACATATGTACATCTACTTTATCAAATTGTTCATTATAATAGGTATTGCAGAAGTACGCCAGATCCTCGATGCTTATTTTGAGACGAAAACATATTATCAGCTATAGATAGACTTTTCACTTAAATTTCTGTATAAACTATATTATGCTAGGTTCACTTTCTGCGCTTCAGAAAATACAATAGAATTTAATTGGTGCAATCAGGAAAACAAGGAAATCTCAAAAAACTATCGTGGCCACTTTGATTTTCTGGCCTTTGAGGAACTCCTCCGCCCCTCCCCCTCCCCCCTTCCAATTTAAGTAAATGAACTTTGTTTTACTTAGTTTAAACTTATTAATATTTACTTTACATACATTATTATTTTTCATTTAAAATGTAATTATTATATGTACATGTTTTCTTATCCAATAAAAGCTGATACGTAAACGTTATGTATGATACAAAACTTCGACAAATAATATGACATTTCTAATCACATGTAAGATTCTGTGCATGGCACCCAGCAACTGTTGTGTTGAGAAGATTTACGAGATGTGTGGACTCTGAACGGCGACAGTAGACACGCCTTGTGCATTCTCCAAATGTCTTCCACTCGTTCAGTTAACAGTTTCAACGGCTTTTGACGAATTGAGTGTATTATTTATTAGTGAAATGGGTTATTGTCTGACGTTATGCTTATTGCGTTTAGTTGATAATGAGCGTTTCGTCTATTTATTTATTTATTTATTGATTAAATAAATTTAACACCTATGAACAGCCAATAAATATAAATCCTAGTCAATAAATTAAAAAGGTGGATTTATTAATTAATCTACGCTTTTTTTTATTATCAACTTCTACTTAAAAAAAATTATAAAACAAAAAAAAATTGGTTGTCTGTAAAGTCGGTTTACGGACGATTGTTTTACGTGATAATGTCATAACTTGGGCCGATTGTGCCTCTCTATCGCTTGTTACGCGCTCTCGCTTGCACACACAGGCTCAGATGGAACGTGACACTTTTTCGTGCATTCATCAATTTATTCGTGTGTTCATCAATTTATAAGACGTGACGTTATCACGTCAAAAACATAACTAAGATATTATGTTTGTGTGTGTCTATGCTTCTCCTTATTGCTCAGGAAATGATGAATCACTTAATTTTTAGGTTCTTAGTATGTGTGTACTTAGATTTATTTCAGCCAATATATTTATTTGTTATTTTAGATTTTATTTCTACCTACATGCTGTTCCGGATACTTTGGAAGAATTAGTCAAGTTGTGATCATCAGTGATAAAAGGTAAAATCGTTTTAGTAAGTTTATTATGTGTTTGTATAATGTAGGCATAACATATTGTTCAAGTAAAAAAAATGTCCAAAATATTTAGAATGGCCGTGAGATCTCCTCATCGGTCCAACAGTTAGTAGTGCCAAAAATGTTACAAATACGTTCACAACTAAAGGAAAACCCAACCAGCAATACTTAGCATAATGCATACTAATGTATCGGTGACTAATCAATAAATCCAACTTGAGCTGTCAAGTTCTTTTGAAAGCTAATAAGCAAGAAGAGTATCTAAGTACAAAAGTATGTATGTAGGTATTCATACCTATTACATAAACATCAGACCGTCACGTGCTGACAATGAGACAAAGGTGTAGTCCCGTTAAATTATTTAGCATTAAACATACCATTTTTGCGAGTCACGCACAATGGAGCGGCGCGGCGTGCGCCAGCAGCGGTAGGACAACACTCAAAATCACAGCGAATACAAACAATACGGAGTCCTACAATTAGTATAATGGCAACATACGGACATCTTTGTTTTAGCGTACGCGGGAAGCGTGCGTTCGCTTTTCAAAATTCGCTAACGAGCATCAAGTGGCGCGTGCGGGTGGCGCCCTTTGATTTTCCTATGGCGACTGGGGCTCGCTGTCACCGCGTCTTCTCTGTACGACTGTGACGTGCGTTTGATATGCTAATGGCAAAAGTATTTATGCTTTTGTTGAATTTAAAATAAAAAAAAACAATAAAAGTACTGTCTTCGAACTGGGTAGGTGCCTAGGTGCTTACCCAAATTAATGATGTATATACCTAATGTCATAAGGTAAGCCTGATGATTTCGTGAATAAAACGTCAAAACGCCGATCTATCTAGTGTGGCGTCAGAGCGACTGGTCGGCAGTGCAGAGGGAAATACCGGCTGACCTTCCTTCCACGCGTGACTGCATAATCAGATCTATCCAAATAAGTAGTGCGTCAGTAGCGTGCAGGTAAGTACGTTCGGGTATTGAACGCGCCTTCATGCTATTGGACGCATTCAGTCAGACGCCCGCCAGACACAATGGAAGCGACTTGCTCTGATTTTTCTCTTCCATAGAGTGTATGGAGGAAGTTCTTGGACCACCGACGTGGTAAGGCTTTGCCGGGCGCCGCCGCCGTGCGCGCGGACTTACTCAACTGAAACATGAGTGAGCAATCGATACTCACTTTCTTTATGCATACATTCGTTTCGTTATTATTTATTATACAGTCTGCAATGAGTAAAGGCACGAATGTATTGAAAACACATTAAAACACGAAATGCAATGTAGAGCATGTTCCGAAATGCGAGTGGAGCGGAGATATGAAAACGGCCTCCCTGATGTGAAATTATTAGTTTTTTCATATACGAGTGGCATTTCAATATTAAATTTCCTAAACATGGATTTTAACCAGCAGAACCGGAGGAGAACCATGGATAAATAATATTATACGTCTATGGTTAAACCATATTTCAGGAATGTCTCTTCGTTTATCATCCCTGCTTGCGGATGCCAAACACGCGGCCTACCCACAGACAGAATCTCATTTTGAATAATCTTACAAATTCTTAATTTATTAATTTCTTATAATAATTAAAATACGAATCATCATTTTCCCGCAGCCAAGCGGTAGCCGCCTGTAGAGAGTGGATGCATTGTGTCTTGCTGGTATATGTGTACGGCACTCGCGCCGAATACCAATCGATACTTCACCGGAGGAGCTCTCTTCAATATTCACGCGTGCTTTAACATTCAACAATACACCGACAGAGACCGGCCCGGATTCTACACCCGCTCGTAGATTTACTACCACATTCTATACTTTCAGAAACAGCTCTTAATGCCATAGTGCCAAGGGGTATATTTCATTAACAAAATAGAGAATGGGGGCGGCATATCATAGCAGATTCTAATGTTATTTTAACTTAATCTTTTGTGCGTTGTGATGTTTAAATGTATTATTAGGCCTTTTATAAGAATGTTTGCTCGCAATCTTAGTAATTCAATGAAGAAGCGATCCGACGTACAATACGAGCTCTTTGTGAGCGCTCTGCTTGCAAGTTGCATGCTTACTTGATTCTTTGCTATTCATTTAATCGCATTTTGGAAGCTCTCTAGTGCAGACGCAACACAGAAGCACGATTGACCGTCGCTATTGTGGCTATGGACACGCACAAAGTCCGAACTAGACATACGAAGTGAGCCCACCCCCTGCGAGAATGTGATGTGATGCATGCAGTGCAGTACGGAAATAAATAGATACCTATATGGTGGCCTGATACGAAAATCCTAGCAATAACGAAAATATGAAAGTTCATGTATAGGTAGTTAATAGATCCTTCAAATACTTTATCTAGTTAAACTAACCTAATGTCTTTGAATTAAACACTATTGGTACCTTGGCTGCAACTACATTTCAAGGAATTTAATAGTACTTATTGCAGAAACTAAATAATTAGATTTAGATTAGGAATAAGCAAAACCTAAATCCATAAAATATAGAGTGCTCCAGAAACTTTATAGAATTCAAAATACTCCAGCCAGAGAAGAGGAAAGAAAAACAAATCTCCCCACAGAAACTGAGGCTTCCTGTCCCATCTAACACGCATGAATTTCGACGAAAATGAAGTCTCCACAGTTTCTTGATACTCTTTAATTCTACAGAACACTTTTTGAATTATTTAGTACCTAGAAGTACAAACAAAAGAGTGGGTAGGAAGCCGTATAACAGACGTATGAGCACGCGCGCACGCGCGGTCTCTCGCCGACTCCTGTGTTGGTCGGTGCGACGGCGCGCGGCGGCGGCGGCGGCGGCGGCGGCGGCGGCAGCGCGGCGGCAGCGCACGCGGCACCCGCTCGGCCACCGACCTGTAATTTGAACACAGCAAATGATAACTGGAGGATAATAATGTTTGTGTTGCTCACCATGTTGTGGATGAGCCAACTCCGAAATATGTAAATTTGAAATGTAGAGCACGGCCAAAGAAAAGCTATAATAAAATGAGCTTTTATCAGCAGTAATGTGATATTTTTATATTACTAAATTGTTATTGTTTGATTGTATGTTATTTTTTTGTGTGTGTTTTTTAAGAATAATATATAGCCAACTTCATACAACACAATGATCACAAAACTTAATTCAGAATGCATGGTACTTAAATCTGTGATTTTTAAAGCGCTCCTGTTTCATTGTAAGCAACAGACTGTTATGTCGCTAACAGTGTTTGCCAATACTGTCAATTTATCTATTTTCTTCATAACGATTTTCACGTGTTAACGCCACCATAACAACATTGTATTTTCAACCCTCTCTGTCTTCTTATTTCGTTAGAGTGAGTGTGCGAAATTTTTGAACGAACGTTTGGTTCTTAGTAGGTTATGTTATGCCATTTTTAGTTATAAATATACCTGCTTAAATGTGTATATTGTTAATTTTATATCCTCTTTTTGTCGATTTAGTTCTTAATTGTTAATAAAAATATTAAGAAACTAGCTTCTTCCCGCGGCTTCGCTCGCGTGAATTCGCATTTAAAAAGAAGTAAGCCCGCCACCATACCTACCGGAGTTAAGATAACCGAAACTGCATTTTATTTAGTCTATCCTGTGTCACGTATAGTTAAATGTGCTTGTGCTAAGTTTCATCGAATTCGGATAATCGAAAGATTTTTGGAGGAACATACATACAGAAAATATATCTAAAAATCAATTTAGTTTTAGTATCATACATAGAGTCTACAAACGCAATATCTGATAAAACAACTTAAATTAACTTACTCCATGGCAATCCCTTACAGATTTATTAATGGTATTGATTGATACAATATATCAATCAATACCATTATTACCAAAACCCTATACGTCCACTGGTGTATTTCAAAACCTTGTATGTCCACACCCGATTTAAAGGTTTCAACGAGTTTTTCTATGATCACCTATTATTATATTTTGACAGAGACGTTATAATAACTAAACAACGTAAAATAAATCTAAACATTTAGGTTATACGGTCTATATAACACAAAACATGAAAATGCTTATTATCTCCTTTACACTTATCAAGGACATACTGGCGTTTGATATTTATCAACTCATATAAAATACTGACTCTGTGCAAATTTCTTATAGCGTTGGACGGCACTGCCGCCCCAGCGCTACTTGTCCCGCTGGCCATTATGTCAAATTGTAAAAACAATGTCTGCGGGATGAGGTTTGAGCAATCACGGCTCCTCGTTTACGCCTCTCTAATATAAAACGTGATAGCATCTCCCTCCCCGCCCGCCCCGCCCGCCCCGCGCTGGCAGCCGCCCAGCCCCCACCGTCCTCGCTCCACGGTCAATGAATATTACAACCAATCCTTTCCGAACTCTACCAACGTCCAAATATACCTTACGATTTATTGTGTTGCATGATGGGATTATCTGATTGTTTATATGCATTAGTTAGAGGACAATGTGTACTTAGATCTGCTTTCTAGATCAGTTTTTATCTTTTCACTATAAGAACGAAGAAAGAAGCTGCAAGAACGAGGTACATAATACGTAGAGAATTTAACTAAAATTTTTATGCTCTTAGGTAAACTCTTAGGTATACTGCGCTCTTCGGGAGTAAAAAAAAATGTGAGTACAAGCTATAGATACATTTAAAATTGGCACTACCATATATTTTTGGTTTAACCTCAAAAAATATTGAGGTACTTAGTCCGTACCTGTTGCGTTTAATAGTCACCTGATGTATAGTATATAAATAAAAGTTACCCGGTTTTTAGAAAAACATTTCAAAATAGGTAATAAGTAGGTATCTGTATGCCAACTGTTGGATGAAAAAAAAACAACAGTGTGCTTATAAACTGAAAAATAAAATAATATGAATGCATAAGTGGAACATTTGGCGGAAACGACCGCTTTGGAGCCGATGTTTTAATTATCAACGCATTATGTTTGAAATGTAATAAACAAGACAACAGAGTCATTAAACATCGCTTAACCCGTCGGCGGCGGCGCGCGTTCCCGCCCGGTCCCGCGGACCCGCCGCCGACGCCCGACATATGCGTTTAATCGCGCCCAACACTTGCTACATACAAATGATTTCGTTCGTGTTCCTACGTGCCCGCCGCATATATCATCGCATCGGTCACGCCCGGAGACCCCGCTTTAGTTTTTTACGAGCCGACAACACGGAAGGGTTGGATTTAATTATTGCACTATTTCTATTATTTTTCCCTCCGCTCCGTCTTGCGAGGCCGGGGTCGGGGATGTAATAAATTGTGCTCTTTGTAATGCTTCTGCCGTACCCTTTACCCCGTCCGTGATAAGTTTTATCGCACATCTGTTCCGAGGGAGGATTGTGTCCAAAGAGATGTAATGTTCCAGATTTCCGCCAAAATTGCTTTTTGGTGATAGGAGAAAGTCAATCTATATTTATATGATAATAAATGTAATTTTTTTTATATGTTTTCATTAGAAAACTGACTACGTATAAATGAATGTTTTACGCTATGTAAGTAAATGTATCTACCTAGGCGAGATAATGACAGTAAAGTATTCTCCGCTAAGCTCAATTCATTTGGTCCACTTATCTTGCAGTGAGTTTAAACCTTCCTTTGAAAACAATCCTTTGGTTGCTCGTCAAACCAAGTAGCCACAGCTTTCTTTACCTCTTTATCACAAGAAAATATTTGCCTTAGAAGGAATTATTTCAGTTTTCGGAATAGGAAATAATCCGACGGGGCTAGGTGAAAGCTGTAGGGTGTATGGTTAAGCTGTTGGAACCTGCAGTCTGGAATGGCAGCCTGTGCTTTTGCACACATGTGAACCGGAGCATTGTTGTGAACATCGTTGGTCGTGAAGGAGCAGAACGTTTGATGTGAGCTTTCCGCTCCTTTTCTCCTTGATGAAGTCTCGCATAGCCCCTATGGTGTTAGCGTAGGTGTCTCCCTTTATGCTAATCTTATCTTATGTGGCATAAATTAGGTCATTAGGTCCTTCCTCATTACAGTGACCTTGACCTTGTCTGCAGGTTTTCAGAATCGATTTTTTAGGTGTGGATGACGATTTGTGCTTCCACTGCATGCACTTAATTTTAGACTCGGAATCTCTATGGTAAGCCTACGTTTCGTCACCAATCGTTAAAAAAAACTTGGTGGGTCCTCATCAATCAGGTGCAAGTTCTCTTGGGAACATTCGCGTTGGGCGTCCTTTTGAATCGGTGTTAGAAACTGCGGAACCCATCTTGCGCTGACTTTATACATTTGCTAATGTTCATGAATTATATTGCAAACTGTGCCTGACGAGATGTCCATTTCCTAAGCTATCCAAAAAACAGTCACTCGCCTATTTGCGAAAATAATATTTTTGCTATTTTTTTACACATTAGAGATTTTTTTGGAGGCCCAGACATGATGCACTTGCCGTGCTCTCACTCTGAAAGTATTAATCGCACTGATTTGATATTTCGTACGCGTTACATGAAAAAATATAGTTGTAGGTACAAATGGACATGTCTCGACTTGTTCGCGGTGCTCTTTACCCTTATGTAGATATATTATTGAACGCTCCTTGGTTTCTAGATTCTCACCCATCAGAAAACTGTCGATTTTCAAAATTAATTTCCGGCTTCATTGAAACTCGATCGAGATCAATCACACACATCCATCAATAAGCCGGTATTTATACACGTGAGAACATATACTAAAAATGTCATAATTCTTATTACTTTGTGAATTGTGACACCAATATCAGTAAATCGAATAGATATATCGTATCCGACACATCGCTCCTGCGTCACCGCCTCCGAACAAAGTGCCGGCTTTTTCACAAAGAGCTAAACAACGCACCGGCGAGACTGGGTTGTTATTTTTATGTTTTTAAACGATGCGATGACACCAATAAACGTTGAAGGGTTGAACAATGGGTGCAGGAGCGCGTAAAACAAAGAGTGATGGCTACATTCGTGCCCGATTGAGTTCTGGGAGGCGGAACTCATATATCGATCACCTTTCGAGGGTTGTGCTTTAGTACGACCGCGTTAAATAGTAATAGGTAATACTTAGATACCTATACTTTACTACGTACGTTGAGCTGTAGAAGAGAAAAGAAAAAGAAAAGCTAGGTACCGACTATTTGATCGAACCTGGAACTCTGGCCTGAGCCGTCAACGCGTTACCACCGAATCAATGACATATTCTGTCAAAATTTCGAACAGTTTTGCATCTTCTACAGCTAGACGCAAGCTCTTGCATTCTGCTAACGTCAAATGTGTGTGTGTGTGTGAATTTCATTCCTTACTTTAGCTTTCAGCTTTGAACTTTATGTAAGCCTCGGTAGCTAAGTGGTACGGTCGGTCGACTGTTGTTATGCAACCCTGAGCTGGGTCAGTACTTGGATGGGTGACCGCTCGACCGGAGGAGGCTGACCGTGGTTCGGATTCCACGTAAAACTGTAGGTCCCTTCCCTTCTCTTACCTTACTATCCAAGTACTGACCGCGCTCATGGTTGCTTAACAACAGTCGACCGACCGCACCACTGAGCTACCGAGGTTGACATCAAGTCCAAAGCTGCAAAGCTAAAGAAGAAAGGAAGGAGTACAGAATAAGGGAATCCTTCTTTCGCAAAGACATTCAATTAGCCTAATATTTTAATGTCTGTTTTCCGTTCCGAATATCAATATGTTTTGCTGGAAAATCGCTTTTATAAAATCTTTTGAGTGATCGTAACGAAGTAAGTTTGAGAACGGAAACGTTTAATTCTCAATACCTACGGCAAATAACTTCCAAGAGCATAATACTTTAATAGAATGATTTAAGATAATAATACATATGCGGGAGAACGTATGCCCTGAGAACGTGCTTAGTGGATTCAGCTTGCGTGCGGTTCTTCGGTGGGCAAATAGTCCTTATTTGCGTTTGTTATTTTCACAGGGTGCGGTAACACCCTTGCGGATTATGACATATTTGTGTCAGGGCTTCAATGCAAATAATTGATGAATCCATCGGGAAAGAGCAATCATATTATGTTGTCTGTGAGAACGTGCTTTCAGAATTTCTTCAACGTGGCCACATCCCTCGTGACTCATGACCACCTACCTACATACAATACAATTATGTAAGGACCTACTTACCTATTTGAATTTTCAAAAAATATAGAAGCTTTTTGAATGCAATGGAGTAGGTATATATGTACAGGGCTTTAGATGTCCTAATCCCGGAGTGCTACGAACAAGTGTCGCATCGCACGTAACGACATGGTGCCTAGTGACGATACGTGTCTGTAGTTCTGTACACACATCGATATTCTATTATTTTTATTAGTTCTACCTTATGAGCTGGTTAATATTAATTATCAAGCTATTATCTTAGAAATACCAAGAGAACAGGGTTATTATAACGTTTCATGGAAAAGTTGTTATTTAGTCTTGAATGGACCTAACTGATCTCACTAAAATCATAAATCATAAATGAAAGTATGTTTGTTTGTTTGTTTGTTTGTTTGTTTGTTTGTTTGTTCCTCTTTCACGCCTGAACGGCTGGACGGATTTTGACTTCGTATAGGGGTAGTGTATATCCCGGAGTAACATAATTTTTAAAAAAAGTGGTCAAGTTCGAGTCGACCTCGCGTAAAGAGGGTTCCGTACCATCGCGTTTTCTGTGAGAACTAGAAGGATTGGGATTTTCTTTTATGTTTTCCTGTAAATTAAGTGTATATCCCACGGTAACATAATTTTAAAAAAAATTGTGGTCAAGTTCGAGTCGGGGTCGCGTAAAGAGGGTTCCGTACCATCGCGTTTTTTGTGAGAACTAGAAGGATTGGGATTTTCTTTTACGTTTTCCTGTAAATTAAGTGTATATGCCACGGTAACATAATTTAAAAAAAAATTGTGGTCAAGTTCGAGTCGGGGTCCCGTAAAAGAGGGTTCCGTACCATCGGGTTTTTTGTGAGAACTAGAAGGATTGGGATTTTCTTTTATGTTTTCCTGTAAATTAAGTGTATATCCCACGGTAACATAATTTTTTAAAAAATTGTGGTCATGTTCGAGTCGGGGTCGCGTAAGGAGGGTTCCGTACCATCGCGTTTTTTGTGAGAACTAGAAGGATTGGTATTTTCTTTTACGTTTTCCTGTAAATTAAGTGTATATCCCATGATAACATAATTTTTTTTAAAGTGGACAAGTTCGAGTCGATCTCGCGTAAAAAGGGTTCCGTACCATCGCGTTTTCTGTGAGAACTAGAAGGCTTAGGATTTTCGTTTAGGTTTTCCTGTAAATTAAGTGTATATTACATGGTAACATATTTGAAAAAAAAAGTTGTCAAGTTCGAGTCGGGCTCGCGTTAAGAGAGTTCCGTACCATCCCTTTTGCCGTAAAGGGGGAGGGAGAGGGGAGGGTGAAGGGGAGGGGGAGGGGAGATGAAGGGGAGGGGGAGGGGAGGGAGAGGAGCAGGGAGAGGGAGAGGGAGAGGGAGAGGGAGAGGGAGAGAGAGAGGGAGAGGGAGAGGGAGAGGGAGAGGGAGAGGGAGAGGGAGAGGGAGAGGGAGAGGGAGAGGGAGAGGGAGAGGGAGAGGGAGAGGGAGAGGGAGAGGGAGAGGGAGAGGGAGAGGGAGAGGGAGAGGGAGAGGGAGAGGGAGAGGGAGAGGGAGAGGGAGAGGGAGAGGGAGAGGGAGAGGGAGAGGGAGAGGGAGAGGGAGAGGGAGAGGGAGAGGGAGAGGGAGAGGGAGAGGGAGAGGGAGAGGGAGAGGGAGAGGGAGAGGGAGAGGGAGAGGGAGAGGGAGAGGGAGAGGGAGAGGGAGAGGGAGAGGGAGAGGGAGAGGGAGAGGGAGAGGGAGAGGGAGAGGGAGAGGGAGAGGGAGAGGGAGAGGGAGAGGGAGAGGGAGAGGGAGAGGGAGAGGGAGAGGGAGAGGGAGGGGGAGGGGGAGGGGGAGGGGGAGGGGGGAGGGGAGAGGGAGAGGGTGGGGAGGGGGGAGGGGGAGGGGCGGGGGAGGGGAGGGGGAGGGGAGGGGGAGGGGAGGGGGGGGAGGAGAGAGGGAGAGGGAGAGGGAGAATATAAGATAAACGATAGTTTATTATCATATTTGCGTTTAAATCGAATTTGGTTGTTTCTCTTAAATAGTTCTAAAAAAAGTCCTCCATACAATTTAAGCCGATCATCTAAATTCGATTAAAATTAGTACACGCACATTTAGCTATACGAGACACAGGATAGGCTAAATAAAATTCAGTTCCGGTTACGCTAATAAGTGGAGTATTTTACTTAGTTAGGTATCTAAAGTATTTGATTTATTTTAACTGAAGTATCTTATTTAAATATCGATAGCTTTTTCCCGCGGATTCGCTCGCGTGAAATTCGTATTTCAAAAGAAGAAAGTAAGTAAATTAGGCCGGGGCCGGAGGGTGAACTGGATTTAGATGAACAATAAACATTCTCAAAGAAAGTAAGTAACATACTAAAGGCGAGGCCGAAGGCCGAGCTGCGTTCAGGAAGAATATAAACCTTTTTAATGAAAGTAAGTAACAGAGGGCGAGGCCGAAGGCCGAGCTGCGTTCAGGAAGACCATAAACCTTCTCGAAGAAAGTAAGTAACTGAGGGTGAGGCCTAAGGTCGAGCTGCGTTCAGGAAGACTATAATCCTTCTCGAAGAAAGTAAGTAACTAAGGGCGTGGCCGAAGGCCGAGCTGTATCCTGGAAGACGCTAAACCTTCTCGATGACAGTAAGTAACTATGGGCGATAGTTACTTACTTTTTCAAGACGGTTTATAGTCTTCCTGAACGCAGCTCGGCCTTCGGCCTCGCTCTTAGTTACTTACTTTCTTCGAGAAGTTCTATGGTCTTCCTGAACGCAGGTCGGCCTTCGGCCTCGCCCTCTGTTACTTACTTTCATTAAAAAGGTTTATATTCTTCCTGAACGCAGCTCGGCCTTCGGCCTCGCCCTCAATGACTTAATTTCTTCGAGAAGGTTTTCCTGAACGCAGCTCGGCCTTCGGCCTCGCCCTTAGTTACTTACTTTCTTCGAAAAGGTTATCGTCTTCCTGAACGCAGCTCGGCCTTCGGCCTCGCCCTCAGTTACTTACTTTCTTCAAGAAGGTTTATAGTCATCCTGTACGCAGCTCGGCCTTCGGCCTCGCCCTCAATTACTTACTTTCTTTGAGTAGGTTTATCATCTTCCTGAACGCAGCTCGGCCTTCGGCCTCGCCCTTAGTTACTTACTTTCTTCGAGAAGGTTTATTGTCTTCCAGAATGCAGCTCAGCCTGAAGCTTCGCCGTTAGTTACTTACTTTAGTTGAGAAGGTTTATCGTTTACCTGAACCCAGCTCGCCCTTAGTTACTTAGTTTCTTCCTTTGAAATACGAATTTCACGCGAGCGAAGCCGCGGGCAAAAGCTAGGATTATATAAAGGTAACTTTTAATTTCTATGGAATTCTTTTTTTTTTTTGTTTTTTTTTAAAGATACTTTATTGAAAACATTATGGCAAAACTGTTATTAAATCTAAACTATCTTAAAAAAATTATTATATTAAAATAAACCTTAAATTAAATATAACTATAACAATTAAATAAATGAAGAAAAAGGAGGGTTAAGCGTCGGGGGTGCGGTGGTGGGAATCCTTTTAGAAAATATGTTTTTCACAAATAGTTACCACAGCACAACGGAAATTTCGTTAAAGATGTTTATTATTAATCCAGTGTAATAAAATGTATGAAGAACATTATGGAAGTGAAAGAGGCGGGAGAGATGTGTCAGGATTGTGGCACGTGGACATCCGTTGTCTACCCTGCCTACCCCACTGGAAAACAGGAGTGACATTATGTATGTATGAATGTATGTTACCTAAACACAATGGAAATTTCGTTAGAGAGGTATTATTAAAAATCCACCGTTCCAATGAACAGAATATTAAGTATTATGATTTATGATAAGCGTTTCCTGTTTTTAGTACGTTAATAAAAATAGAGGAAAACGAACCATGTAAAATGTGTATCGAGATAGAATTTTCCCTCCCTATGATACATCTGTATTTGCGTACGGACGCACGCGGGTCGCTCCCGCCGCGCCGCGTCCGCCGCCGTAGCATATTCATAATTCCATATTCAAATAAATTTTAATCGCTAAAGTACACAAATCCGCATAGCAATCCTTTCACTCGCGAACTAACAAATTTATTCATACTATAACGATCTGCTTAAACCCTCGCATTCACACTTTTCACTTAATGGTATTAGTCAGTATTAGTTATGGAGCATAGAGAGCATTTTTTTAATTTAAGCTCAAGTAGCAGTGGGCTGGGCATGTTAGCCGAAGAGATGACGACCGTTTTCAGTAGCCGTGTCCTACACTGGCGGCCGTGGACAGGTTAGTGGGAAGACCAATCGCCAGGTGGAACGAAGACATCAAGTACGTCGGCGGAAAGCAATGTTGTATTGTATTGTTTATTGATCATTCTTTGGGCAGTTAGACTGCACTGGAACTTGTCACAATTTGTTCTATCCGGTTCGATTACACACACGAAGAGGAACAGTGGTTCCGTACCGCCGAAGGCCGGGAGGACTGGAGGAAAATTGGAGAGGCGTATGTCCAGCAGTGAACGCATACACGCTGACCGACAGACTCTTTACCGGCTAAAATAACATAATTCACAAAATAACAAGTCTATCTATTGCCAATTGTCACGCACCACTCATTCATCCCCAACATAATCTTGAAATCATGCGAGTAGCTAATAAGAGTTGATAACTTTTAGTAGTTAACGAAGTATGTATAGGTCCGTCCAACAATACATGTATTTCGAATAAACAAATTTAAAATTATTCTTGTGTAAAAATAATAAACCGACCAAGTGCGAGTCGGACTCGCGCTGTATCCCAAAAATCTGCGTAAGCAGAGTAATCGGTGTCGTGCCGATTACTCTGCTTACGCAGAGCGAAGTATTCGGACAAGATAACTATCAAGCAGCAAGTAGGTAGGTAAAGCAAGAAAACCTACCTGCTGCTTGACTCGGTAGATGGACCGTGCCGAGGTGGCTTTTCTGTCGCCCTTTAGCGCGGCATCTTGTCATTATCCCTTACTCACCTTTTACGACATGCACGAGGAGAGATGCAGTAGGGGTACCAGCCCCACACGGTATACAAAAAATACTTACACAAATAACCTAAATTACATAATTATTTTATACTTGGAGAGAGTAGAGACCATACGAAAGACCTGGCTTCTCATAACACAGGAAATTGTAGTTCGGCCGGCAGGACTCGAGGAAAAATAATACGGCCCAAGTTAAAAATAGTCCATCATATTTTAAGTAGGTATATACCTATAGTTCATGTGCTACTGTTGGTTTTAAGCAAAGAGTATAGGTACTATGACTTTTTTCGGCTCTACGTCATGTTTTGATTAATAAACTATTTTGAATTTTGAATTTGCCCACAATTTGCAGCAGATAATGCGCGTCTTGACAAAGTGTTAAGTTTTTTTTTTATGGAAACTGACACGGTTGGCTACATCACCTACAACATCCGTGATGTCAGCCAATAACACCGGGTGAACTTGGTGCCACGTCAGTGCTTCCCTTCGGTCGTGCCGCCTACACTGAACTGGACGGAAAACACAAACTATTTACATAGCCCTTTCGACCGACCTTTCATTCAGTGCGGTGGTATCAACCCGGGCGGGTTAAACCCTACCACCTAGTAAAGTGTCACATAACATAACGTAACACACAAGTCCACAAGTAACACATACCTAGGTACATTTGTAATTGTGTCTTTGTTCGATTTCGGTATGTCAGATATATTAAACGATAAAATATGTCTAGCTATGATGATGCATCAGATCGAACTAGATAAGTAGGTGTGATCAATCACACGGCCAACAACGCACGGGCGGACGGGAGCCACGTGCGTTCTCGCAAAAAACTCCATTCGTACTTTTTTTTAAAGAAAGTTTTTTGTCAGAAAAAAATATGCAGTTTCTCGACAAAAATCACTTAATGCGATAAAAATACGAGTATACAAATATTTGAGTTCAGGCGTATCGTAACGACAATAGGGAACAGAGGGATTTGGAAGGGATTATTGTAAAGTTTGTTGTACGTAGGAAGCTGGGTACACTACATAACTGCATAGCATAATAGGTGTGTTCGCAGTTAGACTGTTCAAAAGAAAATAGAAGAAGAAAAGTATAAACACAGAAAATGTGTAAGTACCTACACTACTTACGCTTCAAATTATTAGCCTTGGCTACCAGTTGATCAACTTCGAAAATAGTTTCTAAACATTCATCCCGACAAAAGTACACACGAATGCACAGAAGAATAATTTTCTTTATTCCTATTCCGTTACTAAGTGAAGTGAAGACTACGTTCAGCTTTGTTTAAAATGAGCAGGCGGCGAACGAAACCGGACTTGTCCACCCATAAGGTTTTTTTTTTGGTTCTCTGAGCTCGTATCTATGTCGTCCCTGAAGTATTTTCATTCAAAACCGCTTCTAACCTATACAAAATAATTCTCAAAGTTGCCTTTTCAGTCAAAAACGGACGTGTACCATTTGGACTCTTTGCTACTACCTACTTACATTCCACTATATTAATCAAATCTCAAACATCCAAAGGTTGACTGTAAGAAATCTCTGTAAGGGATAAGTCCACCTTTGCACCTTATGTAAATTTTCTAATGTACTATTACTGATATTATTGGAGCAATAAAGCATTTTCTATCTATCTAAAATTTGAAGAAATTATGATTGCACTTTCATTTTCAATTACAACCGGATGAAACTAATAGAATATTTTTTCGTGTGATATGTTTTCAAATAAAACTGTACTTGTCCAATAAAATATCTATTTTTTTAACTGATATACTTTTATGAATTTATGCTGTTTTTCAAGCCTTTTAAAAAAAAACCGTACTTGTCCATTTTTAAATAAAAAAAAATAAGACAACCAGTCAGTGTTCTGATAAAATAATCGACGGTTACACGAAGCTTTTATGTACAAAAATGTAGAGCTATAGTTAGCCCGTATCTGCTTCATCTAGTTTTTGAGCTCTCCTGTAAAATTCTATTTGTGGGACAAGTCCGCTTTTGTTCGCCGCCTACTCAAATAGTAACGATTACATTGTTACCAGTGTACCGCTTGTGTAGGAATACTGTTAGAGGGAAAAACTGAAATAAAATCATTATAATCTAATCTATTTAAATTATCACACTTTCGTTTTCATTTTATTACGTTTTATTATCGTGATAACTATTTATTATTCTTATGAACTTTATTGAGTCACTAAGAAAGGACGAGGTAGGTACCTACCTTAGATGAACCAGTAAACGGTAGTGACAACCCGATGTGAACTGAGTTCTGAAGATAAAACCGAACATAGAATCAACGTCGTAGCATCGTTACACAAAAAAAAAAATTAATAATTAAAAAAAAAAAGAAAAATATAAATAAAGAAAGCATTAATGGTTCATTAGTTAACATTTGTTGTATAAATACTACCACTGGGTTATTGGACATTGTTTGTCTATATAATATTATGTAGGTGGGTAGTATTAGTTACGTTTAGGTACATGCACATGTAAGCCGATCTTCCTACAATTTCATGGTCCGTGAAGGAGTCACTAGCAGCGCACTGAGCCGCGGACTCAGTTCCACGCGTGAATAACTCGTTTTTACTTCTTTTTACCCTCGTTGTTTTACCCGACTACCGCGCGGCGGCGGCGAAGTTAATAATTATGTTCTGCAGCATGTTTCTTATATTCTGTTTTCATGTATCTTTCGATGTTATAAGATTGTGATACGTCTACGTTATTTATTACGTACGTACCTATCTATGTAATCTTACTTATAACAAAATACAATGTCTGCCGTCCAACGTATACCTACCTATGTACTAAGTAGGTACCTATAGTAATTTTATCTTATATCCACACATTTACAACATTCCTCAATGTTTTTCCTTATTACAGTTACGACCTTTCTATGATTATTTACACTTTCGTATGTATGTCTTAACTCCTTTTAAACGCACTGTGCGGCCAACTAGTTAAGATCTCAAATACCTACTTATTATACTAGGTCCGTAGATAGGGGCTATGACAGGACAGGGCTTCATTCACATAGGCTCGGGCTGAGCAGGAGTTAACTCAGTCGGAAAGTGGACCAATTCCACTTCTAGAGTCGACGAATAATTTGATTAGTAAACGATTCTCGAAAATGGTAAGTCACTAAGGGAGTACCTATATCGTTCATATAGGTAAGGTTTCGCAGCTCGGCCTTCAGCTTCGCCCTTGATGTCTTACTTTATCGTTTTCGTATTTCTCGCGAGCGAAGTCGCGGGCAAAAGCTGATATAGGTATTTATACGTATCTTACAGTTTTTCTGTATAGTACCTACGTCCATAGATGCGTTGAGTGGAGACACTGTGGGTAGTCGTGCGTGCGCGGGAGTGGAGGCGCGGCGCGGTGCGCGGAGTCGGCTGCGCTGCGCTGGCGCAAGTATCAGAAACCATACGAGTTGACACGCGGGACCACACGCGCTCGCGTCACCTCGCATTACTGCTCGCTCGCTCAGCCGACCCACCGAGCCTACTCCAACTCGGCGTCTCCACTTACACGCCCGGCAGGCTGCCCACAACAAAACTACCAAGCGTCCTCCTCGTCACATTTGATAGCTTGACCTACTTTTTTTTATACGAAGAATTGATAGGGATAGATAGCAGTGACCGTATTATAAGTCCTTCGGATGGCCAGACACATCCAATATCACCACTTCCGGCGAAATCACGTGCAGCGAGACGCCAACTATACGTCTAATTTAATAACACCCAAGTTATAGAAACTAGGGAACACACTCGCCGGAGACTGCTTGCTATGGCTGTAAGTAAGTAAAGCTAATAAAAGTGGAAATACACCTGCCGCTATTGTGAGAAAAATTAAAAATAGATTAAACCTATTATCTGCAATAGCAAGAAGCACACAATGATGTGACTTACTTATACCATCTTATACTCTCACTCAATCAAATCTAGGCAGCGACGTTGCAGTCAAGGCTGTACGTTTATACTCGTAATACCGCAGAGGCCAGCTGCAGCAGGCTGTTCAAATCGATCGGCCGACATAGTTTTATGAGTAAAAATTACTCAAGTTTTCCTGTAAAAAACACGTAAGTAGGTATCGACCACAAATTGGACTAAAGATCATCGGTGCAGGCAGGGCTCGTCCGATGCAAGGTGTAGTATACCTTAAAGCACGCTCCGCGGTGACTTTTGATACGTAATTTAGGATTCCGCTAAGTAAAAGATGTGCCCACTTTTAGCCCCATCCGGTTGCAATCTGATGAAATGTTGGCTATTCTGGGTTAAAAAATTATTGCGATGTACGGTAAGTTTTTACTGTGGTTAGACCGACAAATAAATTTCAGTTGTAAGGTAGGTTATATTCTCTCTATAGAATAAGTCCACGTCATACAAATTAATGTAAACATTTGGACAAAACCTTTAATTTAATAATTAGGTAGTAACTACTTAAATCCTACCTACGCAAAATTAGCTCATTCTAAATTTGTAAGTTCATACCTGGGCCGATAGATATGATGCAGGTACATGTAGGTAAGCGCATTACAGTACAGTAGCTTGGTGTAAGTACGTAATAGTTGACGGTGTCGGTGGAGCGAGCGGGCTCCGCAGGCGCTGGCCGAGCGAGCTTGCGGTGGGCGACGGAAACCGCAAACTATCAGCTAAAAATATATTGAGCATTGTAGCAGCGGAGCTCGAGCGTCCACAGCTAGGAGTGTTTGATACAGAGGACGCGACGTGTTTTTGTCGGGAATTAAGATCGGTGGCAATTTTTCTATAAATCAGTTCGTTCACCCTCAGATGCGCCTTGCTCATCTTTATTTCATCAAAACGGCGCATGACTTATTTACGTTTAGTCCACAGATCAAATTTTCACACTAACTCTACCGTGTTCCGAGCGAATGAGCTATCAAACGTGTATCAAACCGTGTCACTTGGAAACGAGTCCCACGTCTAGTTATAAGTATGCTCAAAACGTGTAGTTATTGGGTGGGTACCATGCGATGTAAGAACACCTGGAAGATCGCAAAATAAAAGTGTAATTCTGTAAATTACACTCAAAGTGTAATTAATATTGTTGGGACATGAAGATAGTTTTTCTTCGTATAAATAAATTAGGTAAGTAGGTACCATCTGTACTGTAGACACTCTCAGTTCTAAGCGTGAAGATATACCTACATACCCGCTCGCCTGGTAGAGCTAGTTTTCCGAAGAACGCGTAGTTAGTAAAGTTGTTATTACCATTTTTGAACCCAATTTTACACGACAGGATGTACGGACAGAGCTGCGGTAACTTGTCGAAACCCTCAGTCCACATCCCCGCCTCCGCCGCTACCGGAGTGGCGGACGGACACCTCAACACGGACGACGCTACGGGCGGGACTCAATCATTATGCGGTTAGCCAGGGCGATGATGTCTATACATGTTTCATCTGGATGGATTACCGGCTCACTATTGCAAGGGCAACATACTGGCTAAGGTACCTAGGTTTCTATCGTAGCTCTAGGTGGGTAGGTACCTACGATATCGGTATCTGAACAAAATTCTAGAGTTACCTATTCGTTATTTAGCGATAAAGTTCTCGTCCATTGTGTGTTGCCATATTTTTTTTACAGCATGGCGGGACAAACTCAAATATTAGAGGAAAAAAACGGGATTTCAAAATAAAAGCCGGGACATCAAGAAATCACACAGTTTTTTATCGTTTTGCACTATATTTCGTTAAAGATTTACTTGCTTAAGTATATCTTTTTTTTGTTTTAACATAATGGAAGAAATCAATACAATTCAGCTTGGAATGATTAAATTGTATGAGTAATTCAGATCTTATCAAATTTACTGAAGCCTTGTTTGTTGCATCACTCCATTTGAGATTTATCTGTGATTTACCCTTCGACATAACAATTAGAGCTCGGAATACACAAGATGAACGATATTACTTGAAAAATTTTGGACACAATATTTGTTTTTTCGAACATTTTGAACAAGTTCTGCCATTTTTCAGGCGCATGTTCGTTGCTCGGTTTGGAAATGGCGGTTAAACCTTCTTTTATTAGCTGGAATTCCTCATACATTACATCAATATCGACAGACAATTGAAGCTCTAAAGCTGCTTTTTCGAGATCCTAAAATTTTATGGGATTCAAAAGGTTTATAAATTGAAGTTTTGAGATTAAATTATCACTCGTGAAGTCATGGCGTTTTTCAATGTACTCAATTAAATGTTGGTAGAAGAGTATGAAGTCTGAAATAATACGATTTTTTTTGTCGTCATCGAATTTTGCAAGCAACTGTTTCGACTGAAAACTAAATAATTTTTCATCTCTCCTATTATTAATTAATTTCTGCCGAATAGAAATAATAGTACACATCATAGCATGCATTTCTGTTATGCTTAGTGAATCAGAATTAAGGACTTTCATATATTATTTTCCAAAAAGTGGACTACATATTGTGCACAAAAGATAAATAAGCCAATGTTGTGTTTTCTGCTTCATCTGAACGGAGAAACGGAGAAAATACGAATTCATAGAAAAAACGGGACGACGCTTCCTATTTCACCCAAAAAACGGGACGTCCCGCTAAAAACGGGACATATGGCAACACTAGTGGCGAGGTAGAGAGCTGTGAAGTTGAAGACGTCGAATTTCGTAGTCGGCACTGAACATCTTGGTCAAGCTACGTTGATTCAAGCTACCTACTTTGATTTTCTTGAGCTTCTTTCTTCTTTAAACGGTGGCGGCGATCTCTCTCCGCACCCGAGAGTGTTAGACAGCCGCAAGTGGGATTATGCCTTTTTGTTTTGCTCTTCCTTGTTTTCATTCCATTTTTTTTTTTATCGCGATATCGGCAATGCTCTTGTATACAAGATACAGTTTAATTAAGTAATTTGCTGGCTAGCTCGTTTCTTAGTGAGCGGCGACCGCGCCTCGACAATTTTTAGAGTAATCTTCCGGAGGGTATAACGTCATTGATTATTAATATTATTCATTGAAATTCCAGACGGTTCTTCACAATGATATAACTAGCACTTTCGTAACTTACCTATAAAGGGTGTCAAAACGGGGAGTACATTAAATTTAGGAAATGATTATTGGGATCAAGAGTAACAAAAAAGTCAAATAACTTTTTTCTGAATTCCCTTTAAATAAAAAGTTACAGTTTTCATACAAACTAATTGATTATTTTAGTGTAAAAATGATCTAATGACAACAGGGCGGCGCGGAGGAGGGAAGAGCGGGTGAGACGTGAGCGCCTCTGACGGAGGTGTTGGCGGGAGGGGCGGGGGCTAGCTTTGTGAGTGGAGAACTGGAGGTCGGCAGGCGGAGGGTGCGGAGCGGCAACAACGCGTTAAATTACACTAGACGAAAACATATATTTCAAAAATTCATATCTCGAAAACTAAACACTTTAGAGAAAAACTTCATTTGCTTTTTTGTCTAGGAAAAACAAGAGGATTGCGCTGGCGAAATTAATGTACTCGCCGTTTTAACACCCTGTATATAAACTTTAGTAGCACGAAGCTTTCAAAAGTATATGTTTTTCGTCACATGATTTTTCTGGTACGACCCCCGAACCAAAAGTAAGACGTTCATAGAATTCACTACAAAATAGATCGAAAACTTACACAGAATTTTTTTTTTTTTTGGAAACTGTCGCTGTTGGCAACATCACCTACAACATCCGTGATGTCGATGTCGAATTTATTATAGAAAGAAAAGAGTATAGGTACTCCTTTTCTTCTTAAAAGTTTCCAAACTCTACATTTTCGTTGAAGTTGGTAAGTAAGAACCACTGAGCTCAGTGGTAAGAACATAAAAACAATCTTGATTATCAGGAACACACACGCAAAAACACACCACTTTCTCATCTACTGCCTCTGAGTTTAAACATATAAAAAACCGTTAAAATGGTGAATTTGGCGACGAGCAGGCGAAACATTGAACATACAATATTATGTAGGTAGATATGTTTAGGATTGAATTTTTGTCATAGATTAAATAATAGTGGATTGTATCCACTATCCAGTTGCTCATTGCCGACGGGTGCCGACGGCGGCCCCAGGCCCCGCCCTAGGGAGTTCCCTCGGGAGCCCCGCCCGACTTCCTCCGCGCCCCGCGCACCCCTTCCGCTAGCTCAGGCAGGCAGGACAGGACGGCGGCGGCGGGCGGCGGCGCGGTGGCGGCGGCGGAGCGGAGGCGCAGGCGGCTCGGATTACTTGCATCAATGCATTTGTGATCAATTTGGGAAAATGGATAATTATGCTAAAAGGACGCTATGTTGTCGATACTTCTTCTTCGGTACGGTAAGTTCTTTTCTAACATTCAGATCTGAAAAAGTAGGTATTATTTTTATTTCAGAACAATGAAACCTTGCTTGGACGATATATTTAAGGGATTAATAAACAACTACAAATACTTGAAAGGAGTAGTAAGTATTAAGCTAGCTTGTAATATTTTGTGAATATAAGTCGACATAATCAGCATTTGGCGAATTTCGTGAAATCCGTGAGATGTGATGGTGATACCTATAATTTTGAAACCTAGTTAAATTGACCAGAATGTAACCTGCATTTTTGTTAGTGCTGCAGAAAAAATATGGGAATATTATCTTATTTGAGATAAAAAAAACTGGCAAAGTCCGAGTCGGACTCGGGCACTGAAGGTTCCGTACCTACCACCAGGTAATTGACCGGTTTTTATTATGTGTTATTTTACTTTAGAATTTACATTATAATCACACAAGTTTGGCGGTTGTATGTATTACCGTTTTTACGATAGCACAAAAAACCAAATAACGTTAAAAACACACGTTTCTTGTATGGGAACCCCATGATATTTTTAACTTTTTAGTATATCCGCTATAATAACACATTTTATGTGAAAATTTCAACCGGCTACATATTACGGTTCAAAATATAAAAAAACAGTCCCTTTAAAAAAGTATACAGACGCGACGGACGGACAGACAGACAGACGGACGGACAGACGGCGTAGGCGTAGGCTTAGTAATAATTAGTGTCCCGTACGGATACGGAACCCTATCAACGGAGAAGTTATTAATATAATCTAATAAACAACAATAACCAATATCTCTACAAAAAAAACTTGATATGAACACATCAGCTAGAGCTGCTTGTTCATAAAAAAAAAACAAATAAATAAACAAGTTCTCCAAAATGTGTTCAGAAATCATATTTGACCTATTTCTTAATTTTTTTTTCTACTGCTTTAATTTTTTTTTTCAAGTTCAAAATATCTTTATTTCATAATAATATACATATATACAACTAACAAATAATAATATTAAATTAAAAACTATACTAAATCTAAAAAAAATCTAAAATGAAACTATCTAAAATTAAATAAATAAATAAAATAAACCTACTGACCTATATTATTACTATGTAGGTACTAGTTTCAATTCATAGTTCTTCTTATTCTTTTTTTTTAATAGTGGAAGCCAAACGAATAGGAAGTTCGTTTATTACCAATAATAAATAGTTGGCGCATCATCTCCCTAGACTTTTGTAAAAGCCATTTTAAAATACGATGACACAAGCATGTCAACCGTCAAGGCGACATTAAATTTTTATCATAGTTATTGCATTGGTAGATAATTTTGTACATAATAGCTTAAAGTTGGTGCGCGCTTGTACGTAAACATGAGCGATGCGAGCAACGTACAGGCTTCTATAGCTCACTTGATACTGGCGGGCACTTCCGTGTGGTGTCTCACTGCGGCTCCGCGTCAAGAGTACTCATACTTCGGCACCTTCGGAAACCTGCTCTTCCATGGGGGCATCGGCTTCTTTCACTTTCAAAGTAAGCTGAGCGTGTAGCTTGAAGCTACGCACCTAAAGTACCTATATACTCGATAGCGAGGAGCGACCTACCACACATTACATAATTAGATCTACTTAGTTCATGTTTTCAGTCCAGTTCAGTATAACCGGCACGACCAACGGGAAGCACTGACATGGCACCTAATTCACCAAGGTGTTATGGACTGACATCGCGGATGTTGTAGGTGAAGTAGCCAACCGTGACAGTTTCCATAAAAAAAAAATATTGCTTGATCATCGTACAAAAATAGATCACACCTTCCTGTATTCCTAGTCCTGGAAATATATACTTAGGTATACATACTTGTTTGTTGTGGAAAATAGGACAATTTAAGACCAACAACAAAATCAATTTAGTTACTAAGTAAGTATTATGTGTTTATTTTCAGATCCCAAAGGGCCGCCAGGAGGCTCATCATCATGTTCATCACAACCGAAAGGAGGGTCCTTAGTAGATGCGTGCTGTGAGTAAAAAACATCTATAACTTGTCAATATTCCAGAAAATAAATGTATCAGAATATATATTTGTATAGGTACAGAATATTTGCTGTAAAGAATGCACTAGCTGCAATGCAACCCATAGCTAAGTAATGCAAATATTATGTCTGGCCTAAGTATTATGAGCAAGTTTTGAGTATACCTACCTATGGAATCTTCATGTCAAATATAGATATGTAATTGTATACTGCACTGCGCTGTATGCTGGGCCTATCTTGGAGGTGTAGCGCGTCTGGCATGTTCGCTGAGAATAGCTGGACAACTTCCTGAGAATAGCTGGACAACTTCTACGGGCTATTAAGAAAGCGAAAAGCAGGTTTTCTGGAACGGGTGCCTCAGTCTCATTGTACAATTTCGGCTAGGTTGTAGGTACCTTATTGATTATATTTCGCAGTAATATAATGTCTGCTGTGTATGTGTTTTCATATCTATGATTAATTGTATGGGAGCAAGTGCCTAAATACATATTTTTGTTTATTTATTTATTACCTAAAACATGTAGCTGTTTAGTGCAAGCTCAGGAAGAATTATTTTCATGGAAGTGATTTTGATTTGAAAATGTTTTTTTGAATTTTTAAGGCTGCGAATCTAAATTTTAGGAGAAAGCGAGATATTTGAAATTTTCAAAAATTTATTTCAGAGAAACCAGGCCACACAGAAAAAATATAAAAATTGATCACGAAAGCCAAGAAAAAAATTGTACTCAAAATGTGGCTATTTACTTAACAAACCCCCTTCAAACCCCACCTTGTCGTAAACAATTGGTAACATGGTTTTTTTAGCAGCTTTTTCCAGGGTCAACCTATACAAAAACAAAAAAACAATTAGGATAAACCCTCGTTCTCATTTTTAACCGACTTCAAAAAAAGGAGGAGGTTCTCAATTCGACTGTATTTTTTTTTTAAGTTTTTCCCTTCATAACTTTCGACTGGGTGAACCGATTTTGAAAATTCTTTTTTTATTGGAAAGCTGGTGCTTCCAGTATGGTCCCATTTTAATTTGGTCAAAGCGAGGCGGAATCGCGAGGCCGAAGGCCGAGCGATTCCGCCGAATACATTAATAGCAAAAAATTAATAAAAAAAACTGTGAAATAAAAAACTATTTAACAAAATATAAAAACCGCCTTGAAAAATATAAGAAATACAAAAAAATCGAACCCTAGAGTTGAAGGCGGTGCTAAAGCAAGCAAAAATCACCGACCGCCTTCAACTCTAGGGTTCGATTTTTTTTTTTTTTCATACATTTTTGAAGGCGGTTTTTTATTTAATATTTTTAAGTGTAAGAGACATCATATTATTATATGTTGTTATTTGAATGTGTTTTGTTTAAGTAAATTTAAATTATTTATTTATTTATTTTACGAAATAATAATTAAATAATTTAAATAAAAATAATACCCCCACTACGTAGAGACCTGCAGGGATCGGAATATGTAGAGTATGAATACCTAATGTTGGCGAGAAATATTATTTTCATGGAAGTGATTTTGATTTAAAAATGTTTATTTGAATTTTTAATAAGGCATTAAAACATTACAGCATGTTACGAGTGTCAAAAGTTAGCAACTATATCACTACCAAAAAATATTTTTCAAATAGGTACCAGAATTCACAGGAATTTTTCAAAATGCCCGAAAGAGGTGGTTCTTCTCGCCAACAGGCATCGTGGCGGGGATGTATTTTTTGTCTTCATTTTCGGCTTTGCATATTTTTTTTTCTGGAAACTAACACGGTTGGCTACATCACCTACAACATCCGTGATGACAGCGCATAACACCGGGTGAACTAGGTGCCATGTCAGTGCTTCCTTTCATTTCATGTTGGGTTGGGTGCGTGCTTGTTTGCAGGCGGCCTCCTCGACACCGATTTAACTGGCATGTACTGCACGAGTTGTCAAGCTTGCGGACTGATCGCATTGCCGAGCGCGGTCGGTCACCTGTACTTGCATGCGGGCTACAGGAAAGAGATACCATATCTCCACATATTATCGGGCATAACTCCCTTCCTCATCTACTTGGCGGGGCGCAGTCACCAGCACATAGGCCATGCAGTCGTCGTGGCCAACATCATGTCACTGTTCTACCTCTCTATGGAGAAGAAGAACAATTGGGGTTTCCTACTAACAGCTGTCTCAATTTTCACCTTCCTATTTCTGAAACCGACCGTGGGCGCTTACGCAATGCAATTCAAATGTGTATTTCCTCTGAGTCTCTGCATGTTCGAAAATTGTCTAGTGAAAGCTGTACAATGACGATTGAGTTGGAGAAATGTGAAGTCTGTTCATGTCGTAATAGGTTAATTTAGATGCTAAGGGATCACACATACCGAGGTGACCGTTACCGAACAGCCATAATCACAGTCGAAAGATTTATCATTTGCGATTGTATATCGGATCACATTCACCTACCTAGTAGTCGCGTTGTAGTATCAGTGGAACTTCGATACATTTGTGATATTTAGGACTTTCCATTCCGAACAGTCCTAACTAAGTAAATAAATAATATGTATTTGGGACGTCTGGGAGCACGCAAATCTTGTACAAAATCTTCCAAAAATGCAGGCACGGTTGCAAATAATGGCAAATTTCATTGCAGGTGGGCTCATGAGTGCTGACCTGAACGCGTTGTACTGCGCGAGTTGCCAGGCGTCCCGATTGATCGCGCTTCCCGGCACCGTGGCACACTTGTACATCAAAGCTGGGTACAGGAAGGACGTGGCTTATTTGCACGTTCTCTCTGGAGCTATCCCCTTCATAATGTACTTGCTGGGCCGAAACCACGAGCAGGTCGGAAATCTTATCGTCATCGGCAACGTGATGTCCCTATTCTACCTTTCATTGGACACCAAAAACTCATGGGGTTTCGTCCTCACTGGTGCTTCCATATTCAGTTTTCTGTTTGTAAATGCGTCCACTGTTTCTTTTGAAATGACGTTCAACACTCTCTATCCGTTCAGTCTCTGCTTCTACGAATATTGTACTCTCAGAGCTTTCGGAGTTAATTGACAAAATGTTCTTTGATGTTCTTTGTTTTTGATGAATATATTACTTATTTTTGAAATGTAAATGTAATTTTTAAATAAGCAATTTTTCGCCCGTAATTTTGTCACAAATTCGCAGTAATTAAGTACCTAGATATATATGCTTGACCCGTAAATCAGTAGCTTATGTAGACATTCTTATAAGCTAATCCAGGTGGTTCATAGCCAATGCCTGTGAATGTAGTGTCGTCGGCTGCAATGCAACCAAAGATTTCTAACTTCTAATGGCAGCTTCACCGTCGCCATCCCGTTGAGTCCAGCCAATGCAGAGGCGTTTTTGTACACCGCCGCCGCCCCGTGCCATTCACAATTTTTCGCTCTGGATGCCTTGGTAACTTTAAGCAGAAAATATGTAGTGTTCGTCATACAATAATAAATCTCTGTCTTTTCTGTAAGTCAGTCTGTCTGTCACAACCTGTAGCTCCTAAACGGCTTAAGCTATTTTCTTGGAACAGGAATGTTTGTAGATTTCTGGGAGGTAACAAAATTTCACGGGTAAGCAAAGACGTAAAAAATAAAAATTAAAAATATTTGTCTAATAGGTCTAGTAGTAAATCGTTGAAAAGGTCTAAAATTGCCTTACTAATGGGATACCGATCAGCTGTTTTATAACCTTCCTTCCTTCCACTCGTTATTGTAGTTTAACCTTTATCCCCTAAAGACCTTCCGCCCTGGCCCATGACATGACCCACGCGGCCCATACATAGGTACTAAAAAAATATACGCCTGAGCCAGTGTCTGGACCACCGCCGCGGTGTGCTGAAGTGTACGGTTGCGAGTCCAACCCGCTGCAAACAAAGGAGAATGGGCGTTTTGGTCTACCCCTCCTCTAGCTAGCTGTGAGTGTTATATCAATGGAAAGGTTGATTTATATAGAAAAAATTTTAGTATGACAGCCAACGTCAATTATTAGTACTTTAGGAGTTATATCATTTTTAAGTTTTATAAACATAGACCTTATCATAGTAATATGCTTACCTCTGTACGATGATCATCGTTCTAGGAAGCGTAAGTACTTAGAGCGAGACAGTTCCAAAATGACCGAGCGGTATTGACACAAAAAAAAATGGTATTTTAATCATTAGGGCGCGTTTATTTGACACGAATTATTTCGTGCGTCCGCCGCGTTTGCCGCGCGTTCGCTGCGCTCTAGTGTACAGTCTCTATCGACAGGCAGGGTCTATCGATACACAGGCGCGGTCCTAGGATTTTCCGCGCCCGGTGCAGAAAAAAAAATTTGCGCCCTTTGTACGTTCTTATTAGCATTTGACATGTTATAAAATATTACCTATTCGTGAAAATAACTTCTACCTACACAGTTTCTCTATTCTATATTATATATAATATATCCTTATATACAGGGTGTTCGGCACATGGACCGAAAAAAAATTTTTTTTTTAGGTTATTGGGGTCATTTGCAAGGTTTTGACCTATGACACCTTTTGTCTGGTGTCACGTGGTATCGAGATACGATTTTTTTTTCTTTATTTTTGAAAATTACCATAATCTCAGCTCTAACCCCTTGTAACTTTTTTGTTTATGATTATATCTGCACGAAATAAAATGTATTTGGTTTTACGATGTATCCTTGTTCTAGGAAAAATATCATTTGATAAAGTTAATGCCATGAAACGGACTTATGACCTCCCAAAGTCCCAAAGACGAGTAAAAATATGACAGAATCTTAATTTCTTAATTCATTAAAAAAAAAACTGACAGCAATTGAAAGCATCATTTTCTTTTAAAAAGTTCGCTAGTTTACGCCCTCTCCAACGGTATACTGGTGTGCGTGCGTATACTGGAGAGCGTTTTCAGGAGCATTTTCAAATTTAGAACATGTAACGGTCGCGCGGGTACTGTTTAATTCCAATTCCAACTACTACTGCTTGTTTAGACTCTTGCAAATTATCCCTAATTTTGGCCACATAGTGAATGATTTGTATGACATGTGGTATATCGTTGGAAAGAGCATAAACTAGCAAACTTTTTAAATGGAAAGGAAGCTCTCAATTGCTGTCCGTTTTTTTTATGAATTAAGAAATTAAGATTCTGTCATATTTTTACTCGTCTTTGGGACTTTGGGAGGTCATAAGTCCTTTTCATGGTATTAACTTCATCAAATGATATTTTTACTAGAACAATGATACATCGTAAAACCAAATACATTTTATTTCGTGCAGATATAATCATAAACAAAAAAGTTACAAGGGGTTAAAGCTGAGATTTTGGTAATTTTCAAAAATTAAGAAAAAAAATCGTATCTCTATACCACGTGACACCAGACAAAAGGTGTCATCGGTCAAAACCTTGCAAATGACCCCACTTACCTACAAAAAAAATTTTGTCGGTCTCTGTGCCGAACAGCCTGTATAATTCTTCTGTACGTGTGTTTTTCACCTAACTCCGACTAAACGGCTGGACCTATTTGGTTGAAATTTTGTGTGTTTATTTGAGGGACCCCTGGATGGTTTGAAAACACAATCGCAGCCGCATCGAATAGTAGCCGGGCGCGGCCGAAGAGCTCTGGGCAGTGCGGAGCGGCGCCGCCGCCGCCGGCGGCGGCTGTAGCGTTGGATGACGCGACGCAACACCTCTTAATTTGTAGCGAAAAATAATATGATACACCTTACCAATGGTAGGTAAGGTACCTACTAAGCGCTCACCACCACTCCGGCCCAGGCAGGAGCACCCAGCACTAAACACACACACCAGCTAAAGCTGTGTCACCAGCTCATCATGCACGCACAAACCACTAGCCAGCACCAGCCAGCACCGACCAAAACAAAATGCGCACTAATTGCATTAATTTGGATGCACGCACATGTACCCAGCAGCGTCCGAAACGAAAAAAAAAACGCGCGAAAGTTCTTCAAAAAATACCATATATTAATTAATATTCAGGAGTAAAGAAAAATGCGAACCGAATTCCATCAAATTTCGTAACTGCTAAGGTCTATTTTTCTTAAAATTATAACGTCGTTGACAAGTCGTTTGGTGAATTGATACAGATAGGGCACCGAGTAAGTGGAATAGAAGATATTAATTTCGTAGAGATGACTGAGAGGTATCTAGCAAGCGGTTCGTTGCTCCAAACACCCGAAATAGCTCTATGTTTGACGGATACATATTTTCGTAGGTGTAAGTGAGAAACGTATAGGCGGAGAACGGCGAGGGCGCGAGACTGCTCCACGTCGCACCAGCGCCCCAGGCATTTGTGCCAGTGCGTGCAGCCATAGCCGTCGTTGTCGTCTCTATATCCAAGCAAATAAAGACGGCTATCGCGCACCGCTACCGCGCAGCGAAAGCACTGCACCGCCGCCTCCGCGCCGCCGCCGCCACGCATACACGTGTGTGGGTGACGAGTGGTAGGCGCGCGGTGTCAAATAAAAAAATGTATGAATGGATAACAGATGGGCAAAATGCAAGGCCGCGTCGCCGTCGTCCCTGACGACGATGACCGCCATATAGTAATATAGATATAGTGATACTAGGTCGGCATAATGCGCCTCAGCAATTGAGCGCCCGGTTCTATTGATCCATTTGCTCCTATGGTAGGTCCGGCCCTGTCGATACATAGTAGGGTCAAGTCAAGTCAAGCTATCGATGTAGATCGATGATTCGAGCTGGTTCGAGTGCTGCAGTGCTGCCGTACCTCGAACTTGGCGCTGCGAGATCTGTGTAGGCAGTGTGCAATCTACATAAAAAATACTTAACAGATTTGCCGTTCGACTAGGTTTCGATCTTGGGGTGATGAAAGTGAAAGTAGTCAATCCGAATCACCGAGTGGTCGGTCGGTGGTCCCAATGGTCGAATCACGAATGAAGACGAAATTTCTTCAAAGAACCTGTACACCTCCGCTCCCTCGGACGAATAGCCTGCACCCATTGAGCGAACGATCACTTCAAACCATTTCGCATAGAGAAGAAAGAATTTATATAAACTTTTCTACTCAACATAATTAAATGTGTCTCTGTAGGAACTATTTTTATTGAATGATTTTTATGTTAAGTACCTCATTTTGATTAGTAGCCGACATAATGTCCATGGCCGTCGTTAAACTGCTTATCTGCTTGGCACCAAATGTCGTACTTTCTATAAAAAAAAAGTATGGGAACCGACCGAGGACCGAGGGTGACTGACCGAGGTACGTTTTTATAGTTGTTTCTACTATAAATCTGCGTCGTATGGTTTTATATTTCGCGCGTTTTTTACTCATAGAATGGTTCACCGTAATTTAAGTAATGTCGACCTCAATTCAGTTAGCATACTTTCGATTTATTACATTGCAATCTGATCAATCAGAAACTGCAGCTACTTAGTTATTTCTTCTAAAATAATTAGTAATATAGTTGCAATGAATCCTACTTATCACTGGAATCGTGTGAACTAACTCAGTGAAATGGGTACTTGGGCCCCCCAATGAACCTACTACCTCTTTTCTATTCTGTGCTACTACCCAAAGGGACCGCGCACTGCTGTGAGAAGAAACGGGCAAAGCGAGAGGCACCAACTATAGTCCTTTGTCCCTTTCTAGTGTTGACATCCTTATTGAATGATTCACCAGTTGTAAACTTATGTTCTCCTGGTACTTACCTACCGCACACTGCTGTGAGAGCAAGAGGCACCATCTATAGCGGTGCGCCACCTGAAAGCCATTGTCGTGCCTGCTGTTCCTGCGATCCTGCGGAACCACTCCTTGAAGTGATAAATAAATGATGTTTTGGTGGTTTAAAAAAAAAATAACCAGGTAACCCTAACCTAATTTTGAGGCGGTGCATGTCGTTTTTGTTACAAGTTTGTATTTCCGAAAATAATTCTTAGGTGGTTATAAAAAAAACTAAACACCCTAAAGCAATTTAAACACCGTAACATTGCTTAAAAAAGAAAAAAAAAGCAAAAAAAAACCAAAAAGATTCGGTGGGATTCGAACCCATGGTCCAAAAAATGCAAACCCTACATGCTTACCACTGAGCTAACAAGTTACTTAACCGACCAAACGAATATCGGCTTCTATTGGTTCGCTCCGGGCGAAGGAGTAGGATCCCAGGAACAGCAGGCACGACAATGGCTTTCAGGTGTCGTACCGCCATCTATAGTCCTTTGTCCCTTTCTAGTGTTGACATAATTAATGATTCACCAGTTGTAAACTTATGTTCTCCTGGTACCGTGGTAGGGTTCAATCCGCCCGGGTTGGTACCACCGCACTGAATGAAACGTCGGTCGGTAAATAGTTTGTGTTTTCCGTCCAGCTCAGTGTACCCGGCACCCGGCACGAACGAAGGGAAACACTGACATGGCACCTAGTTCACCCGGTGTTATGGGCTGACATCACGGATGTTGTAGGTCATATATCCAACCCACCGAGCATACCTACGGGAGTGGCAACGGTCGAGCGCTAATATAAAAGAAAATTAGCCGCGTGTAAGTGCATCGACCGTCAGAGCGCTCGCGACTTGGGAACGAAAAACACGTATATGTGCACTACGCAAAATGGCGATTTGTGCAGTTCGTACGTGTCGAAAGAGCTCAAGATCATCAGGAATGACAAAAGATGGTGTAACCTTTCATAATTAGGTCATTTTAATGATAATATAATGCTTAAAGCGTGAAAAATACAAAAATTCCGCGAGTTAGGAGCACGACTGCACGCCATACCGGGCGCGCGTACACATGATAGGCAAATTTGACAGACTGGAATGAAATTTGAAATCAATTATTTTGTATGGGATGTTGTTATGGATTTTTTATGGCAATTACATGGATGAATTCAATTTATAATTAATCAGTGATAGGAATAGGTAGGGCTTATTTACCTAAACTTCGAGAAACAGTAAAAGATAGGAGACTTCCTTACGACGAAATTAAAATATTATTTTTGTTCCTGGTTACGAAAATAATATTCATGGTGTTTTAATTTCGCGATAAAAAAAAAGTGGCTGCCATTTTATACTTTTTAGTTACTGGACCGATTGCTTTTAAAATCGATATCTGGGCATGTGTGTGGACTCTGAATACGAATCTGTAGTCAAAATTAAAAAAAGTGGCCGCCATTTTGAACTTTTTAGTTACTGGACCGATTGCTTTCAAAATCGATATCTGGGCGTCTGTGTGGACTCTGAATACGAATCTGTAGTCAAAATTTAAAAGAAGTGGCCGCCATTTTGAACTTTTTAGTTACTGGACCGATTACTTTCAAAATCGATATCTGGGCGTCTATGTGGACTCTGAATACGAATCTGTAGTCAAAATTTAAAAAAAGTGGCCGCCATTTTGAACTTTTTAGTTACTGGACCGATTGCTTTCAAAATGGATATCTGGGCGTCTGTGTGGACTCGGAATACGAATCTGTAGTCAAAATTTAAAAAAAGTGGCCGCCATTTTGAACTTTTTAGTTACTGGACCGCTTGCTTTCAAAATCGATATCTGGGCGTCTGTGTGGACTCTGTTTTTTACCCGACTACGGCGAAGCAAAAAGGAGGGTTATGTGTTTTTAAATCGCGAAATTAAAACACCATGAACCGGAAAAAAATATTGTCGTAAGCAAGTCTCCAATCTTTTACTCTGTTCCTCGAAGTTTAGGTAAATGAGCCCTACTTATTCCTATCACTGATTATTAGTACAACTTTTCAAAAATATTAAAACAACAGTCTGGTTTAACCCATTAAGTACCACTGTTCCCATTTGGGACATTTCACTTTTTGCTGAATACCAATACTAATATCGTACTATATTTTAATTTTCTTTCCTAACACTATTTTGGCATCTCACGATCTATCTGTCAAACCCACTATGACTCATTTGGAGCTGTAAGTTGAGACTTCACAGGCGAACTACACAGTCGTGTCGGTGGATTGCAGAAAACAGACTTTGCTAATTTTGTAACTTAATGCTGAACTGTAAGTATTCCTATTTTCCTATTATATCTTGTTACATAGTTCTTAGATGTGTGAATAAAAATAAAAAATGCAAGAAAATTTGTGTATTGCATGTAGTATTTAGTTATTTATTGCTGTTCCCAAATGGGAACAATGGTCCCACGATGGAACAATAAACTATTATGTTTATGTTTTTTCAGGGGCATTGTGGCATTATGTCTATGGCATATGGCGATTGCGAGGACATTGACCATGATATTTTGGAGGGCCACGAATTATTGGAGATGTTCTAGATGAAGTAGAACTTCAGTACGGGTCGACGATTACAGAAGAACCTATTGTACTTTAGCTACGTCGCCTCCGTCCAAGTGTTCGCGTTCAGAAGCCGTTCCTCTGTTCATGTATCATCCCTCCAAGGGTAGGATGAGAAGTGTTCCCGCATCCCATCCCAGTACGGAACTGATGAAGCGAAGATGGCACCGTGGAGCCCACTAAACAATGATCAGAAGAGCCAAGCGGGGTTCTCCCTATGACTATATCCAGTGGGGACGCGTCGTCACCAGAAGATCTAGCAGAAAGAGTTCATGACCGTCTATATCTGTTCTTCTGGTGGGTTGAGACAGATCATGCGTCAGAGAGAAGTCGTAGGCGGCTCTCCCCACAAAGGCGATTCTCCTGGAGCCTAGCCAGGCCTCGTCATGGGAATTCAAGTCTCCAATAAGAACCAAATCCTCGGTCCCCACCGCCTGCCGCTCCACTCAGGTACTCAAATAACTGAGCTGTCCCCTCATCCTCAGAGTGCGAGCCATGTTGAACAGAGCAACATCAATCGTGGATTGATGGAATAAGAAAGTTGATGTCCTGCAGCAGCTGTACTCCATAACGCAATATGAACAATGTTATTTACGCATCATGTGCTAGTGAGAATTCCCGATGGTAAAAGAAGAAAGTGTTTCGTATGTAAAAAAAATCCAGAAGCAGTGTGTTGCCTGAGACAAGGAAATGCATGTGATTTGTTTCATAGAATACCATAGTACTAGTTTGTAACTTTCATATTATGCAAGTACCAACCAATGTTCCCATTTGGGAACAGATGAAAACTTGCCTATAAATTATTTGTTTTATTTCACAATATTTTTTTTAATATTTTTCTCATAATATTTAAGGTATAAGGTTTCATAAAATGTAAGTTGCAACTTTAGATAAAATTTGGTACTTAATGGGTTAATTTTTCAATATTTTTTTTTGCATTTAAACAATAATATTCGTTCAGTATAAACTATTTGAAATAATATTACAAATAACAATTTTAAAATTATTCGCAAATATACCGCACCATCATCGTCCGTCAGTCTTCCATTCGTAGTGATCCCGTCAAGCAAGGCTTCCGATTGATCGGACGGTCGGCCCTTATTTATTACCAGATACCCGAGCCAAGCCAGCGATAACAAACCTGTCGCTCGCCTTGCTCGCTCTGTCTCTCTCCATATCGCGGGGCGCGATATGGGTAACGGAGATAGACAAGTCACGTCATAAAAGATTTAATTGCGATTTCGATTTTCGTAGTAGTAGGGATTTTTGGCTAGCCGTGCTCCGATACAAACGCAGTAGCCTTGCGTCTCCCGTTGTCTCCCGTAGGTATCCTCCTTGATCCAACCGTGTCAGTTTCCATAACTTGTATGTATGGTCACCCTTTTCTTTCAGATACGATTTTTAATGTTTTTTTTATTTTATTTTTTTATGCCTAAAGTATGACCAATTAATTACATGTTTCCCTAATTATTTTGTTTATAAGTTTGCGCAGGGCATAAACTTAAATAAACTATCTATTTAAATAGATACATAAGTTTACAACTGGTGAATCGTCATCAATGTCAACACTAGAAAGGGACAAAGGACTATAGATGGTGCCTCTCGCTTTGCCCGTTTCTTCTCACAGCAGCAGTGCGCGGTCCCTTTGGGTAGTAGGTTCATGGGCCCCCCATTGACGTACAAATACACAGAGTACGAATAGGATTTAAATGTCATGTCAACAAATGAACGTACATGTCAAACTGTCAAAGTATGTATGTATTCTGCCTGCTTGTGTTGAGTTGAGTATATTTTTTAGACTTTTGGAACTCGCTTGGATCATATAACTTGACTTGTACATTGGCACTTGGCACTGGCACATTGAGCCTCCTCAACTGAAAAGCCAAGAGCTCACTTGCCATTAAACGTAAAAAAAGTGTAGAATTTATCAGAAGAAGGCATTTTTTCTTCTTACGCACAATTTCTAGACTTATTTTCCTGCTCGGGAAGAAAATCTGGACGGACAATGGACGGCGCCAAGTCTTCAAAACCCAGCCTAATTTCAGCACATCAGATCTTAGAAGACCTCAAGAACGTAGCGGTAACGAAGCAGCACAAAATCAACCTTTCTCCCCTCAACAACCCAGAGTTGGATAGCGCTTACACATTTTTTACAAACGTTCAAGACCTCGAATCCAATATTTCTACTCAGAATGAGTTAAAGATGCGACTTAGTGAACTGAATCAGAAGTTAACAGAAAATATTGATGCAATTAGAAAACAAAAACCTAAGTAAACATTTCAAACTCACATATTATGTTTTTATTGATCTTGTATTATAATGCCGCCGGAACAGTTTCGTCCCGCCGAGACCTGAGCGGTTAACTTCATTGCAACACCGAATGCTCGCTCCTGGCTGGATCTAGTAGGGTGCTGATGTATGGACGAAAATACCTATAGCCCACAAGTCAATATTTACTCAACTGATTGTTAAGAAAATGGAGAGCACGAGACGATATTCACTGATCAAATAAAATAGGAGCAGGGAGACTAGAGGCAGCGGGAGCAGGTGCAGTGCCTTAGAATGCAGAGTAAGCCAATCACAGCCGGCGGAGATTGTTGCGCGGTGCTTAGGAATGCAAAAAGAAACCAATTAGAACTAACATACCCATGTACAAGTACAGTCCCGGCAGCAAATAATGTGTCGAGCTTTAGAGACAATCGGGTTGTAGAGCGTCGTCCGTGTCGCACAGAGACCTGCGAGTTTGTGCGATAGAGACGACGCTCAAGAACTGGATTGTCTCTTTCTAAAGCTCGACACGCATTATTTGCAGCCGGGAACTGTACGTCCGCGTACCGTGTGGGGCCGGTACTTAAAAATAATAGCCCCACTGCATGTCAAAAGGCGACCAAGGGATAATGACAAGATCCCATGCCATTGGGCGACAGGATAGCCACTTCTCACCTTGGCACGGTCCTTTCACCGAGTCACGCAGCAGGTGGGTCTCCGTGCCTTACTTGCTGCTGTCTTATCCAACTATTATATATATAATATATAAATAGATTGGTCTAGGTCACAGTGATAATAAGGCTCAACTTCAAATCTTAAATAATGTACGTCCGCGCTAAATTTGCCTTGCAGTGAAGTTTACATGTCGGTCAGTTCAGCAGTTGTGAAAGGCGAATGATGTGTTGCTATTAAAATAACGAGAAAACAATGTGTTCAAAATCACGGGAGAGGTAATTAATGCCTGCGAATGAATAATTCCAAAAGAAAAGCAATAATTATGAACTATTACTTTTATGAATTTGCATGCCGTAAGAGGCGACTAAGGGATAAGGACAAGATACTGCGTTAAAGGGCGACAGGCTAGCCACTTCTCACCTTGGCGCAGTCCTTCCACCTAGTCATGCAGCAGGTGGGTTCTTCGTGTCTTACTTGCTGCTTGATAGTTGTCTTGTCCGTATACTGTGCTAAACGTGGTGGTCGGTGTTGTGCTGTAATTTACCAGAGTCCTTATAGCACAACACCGATTACTCTGCTTACCCTGATTGTCGGGATACAGCGTGTGTTATGTATTACTACCAGTTAGATGAAATAATTTTCAACAAACTCGCACTTTAAACTACTCATATATTTTCTATATATTATGTGCGGCGAGTGAGTTGTTCTGCTACACCTAGTCAACACAAGCTGACGTGGTTGCGGGCCGAAACGTCTAGCGCGCTATAATAGCATGATTGGCCAACCGCAGGTCTCATGCTAGATTGAAACCTTCTACGTGCAATGGGTCCGAATGTGTTTTGTCTGCCTATTTTGTCGTGAGTATGAATGACTTAAATGAAATTACAAAAATTATATTAAAATCATTTAATTGTACTTCCAGTTTTAATTAGTTCATTTTCTGTCACAAGACCCAGCGAGTACAAACAGACAAGGGCGGCTCCCTGCTCTGCAAACTTCTTATTTTTCTCCCAAAATGTTGATGCATATTTCACACCATCAAAACTGATTATGGTGCGGAATAGTTTCTCTTCATGTTGTGTTTCGTATGTCGGCAGCTTGAGTCCTTTTTTGCCCGCCCACGTGTGCAGTCTGGACTTCGGAAGGTCGAGATGGTTGATAAAATTTGCCCTGATGAAACACACCTTGCAAAAAACAAAACACTTGTCATTTACATGGCAATAATTTTTTTTTTTTGCTTGAACTGAACAATTTTAAATGCAAAAGTTTGGAAAGATCAAAGAAAGTTGGTTTGTCAGTCTCGATAGCTCAGTGGTGGAGACAGTCGACTGTTGCTATTGATTGTTAAGCAACGCTGGGCGCGGTCAGTACTTGGATGGGTGACCGCTCGACCGTTGGAGGCTGACCGTGGTTCGGATTCCACGTAAAACTGTAGGTCCCTTCCCTTCATACCTTACTCGGTGGTAGGGTTCAACCCGCCCGGGTTGGTACCACCGCACTGAATGAAACGTCGGTCGAAACGGCTATGTAAATAGTTTGTGTTTTCCGTCCAGTTCAGTGTAGCCGGCACGATCGAAGGGAAGCACTGACATGGCACCTAGTTCACCCGGTGTTATGGGTTGACATCACGGATGTTGTAGGTGATGTAGACAATCCTGTCAGTTTCCATAAAAAAAAAAATCAACATGACAGTGAATATTTTTTATTTAGTAATTATTTTTAGTCATTAATTACAGTTTGCACGTTACAGATGCCTAGCAGGTGTAACTTTTTTTTTCTGTATGTCATTCAGTATGAGTGCCTGAGTCGCAGGGGCCAAAGCATATGCTCCGACCAGCCAATATCACCTCCGAGAAGGTAGGTGCCATATCGGAGACTTCCCTGAATGCTATGTGGCCATCTTACATCCAGTACGGCGGTACCAAGTCAGTTGGCTAAAATTTGAGCCTACCACCTTAGGGGCAAGGGAAGGGACCTATAGTTTTACACCGGTTCCGAACGGTGAAGCAGCAGGTGTAGGCGTGCACAGAAATTGTTTCGTCAGAAAAAACTCATCAGTACACGCCGAACGGATTCGAACCTCTGCCACTTCAGCTAGTAGGTGTAAGTTATTACTTATTTATAGGTTTTATTGCAATTTCCAAATTACCTTCCTCTGAATAACCCCATCAAGGTCGGCGTCACTTAACTTGCTCTTCTTATTTGGAGGTTCCAAGCTGTCGGGAGTGACCTGCCATCTCCCCTGCAGGCCTGCATTGTAGTACTCTGATTGTTTTTGCTGGCAGTATTCTCCTAGGTCCCAGATTGAACTGCACATAGAGTGTAATGTCCGTTTTTTTTTATTTTATTTATGGAACCTGACATGATTGGCTATGTTACCCAATACATCCATAATTTCCGCCCTTCGCAATTTGGTGAACTAGTTGCCATATCAGTGCTTTCCTTTGGTCGTCCTGGCTACACTGAACCGATAGAAAACATGAACTATTTTTCATAGCCGCACCGACAGAACACTGAACTTAAATCAGTGTGGTGGTAACCTACCAATTTGTACGAGTTAAACCCTACCACCTAGCAAGGTAGGTACCTACCTACATTGTTACATGGATTCTGAACTGCGGTCACCTATGCAAAGTCCGACCTTGCCCGATATTGCTTAACTTGGATGATCGCTCGCCGATGCGTAGCACCGAGGTTGACAATATCAAGTGGCAGCAATAATGCATTATCGCAAAGGTTTCTTACATATATATGTAGGTTGATTTATTATTTATGACAATAATTGTTTCTTCTAATAATTTAATATTTTGCCTGGGCTGGCATATAATTATTGTCTTGAGCTGGTTTTTGACTATTCAAATGAGACAACTTTTAAGTACCATATTTGCTGCAAAGTCTGGCACTCCAGAAAGTGCTTCCCTCTCGGTGTCTCTTGCAACTCCCTAAGAATGTTTTGAACGCAATATTTGGTGTTGGAAGGTGCGTTGTCATAGTCGACGGCCAGCTTCAGGTACTCCACAATGACAGTGTCCATCGGAATGAGTCCTTCTCTTCTGAAGATGGAACAGTTCCACTCAGCCGCTCGCGCGATCATAACACTGCTGCAGCCTGTCACGTCTTTGAATTTCTGTATGTCTGTGTGTTTCTCTATCTCCTTTGAACCTCCACTGAAAAAGACATGGAATTGGTATATAGATTTTATTACATTACGTCATGACAATATTCTGATCTAATCAAAATTAACAAGGCATGTTAATTTGATTAGCGTATAATAAGTATAATATAAGAGTATAAAGTATAATATAAGCATAAATATGATTTTTGGTAACACCAGTTTGTTGTGTGTATAAATGCGAAAGTATATAACATTTCTGAAGTGAATGTGTTATTATTGGAGGTTTTATCCATTCGCAAGTGTGTGAAAAAAAAAACGTAACCTCGCTATATTTACTTTATTTCGGATCGGAGTACAATGTTCGTGCAACCTTCAACTAATAATTTGGAATCAAAACAAAGGTCAGTGCATTGTATGGTATACCTACATATATTTGTAGGAATTTTTGTAACGATTACAACCATGTTAAACTTGCTATAAGGTGTTCATATATATTTTTCGGAAAAAATGACTCTCTCCTTGCGTAACAAATTATGGCTGCAAATATTTGTGACATCATATGGAGATTAGCGCGCGCCGGCACCGACACCTGAGCGGTCAAGTAATATGAAGCAAACTTACTTGGCTATTACGGGTATGTTGACTCTCTCAGCCACATACTTTATAATATCAGGATGCACAGGGTGCTGTGGCCTCTCGTCCTGAGTGCGTCCGTGTATTGCGATTGCAGATATTCCTGAACTAATCAAATTCTCTACTACCTTCAATGTTTCTTCCGGAGACTCCGATATTCTGATCTTACATGTCACCGGTATGGACAAGTGATCGACTAATGTTTTTAGAATATGTCTAGACTTCTCGGGCTGTCTCAACAATGCTATGCCCATCCCTCCCTTGATTGAGAACTCTTTTGGGCACCCCATATTGATGTCTATAGCAGCTATGTCGTTTTTCCTGCAAAATTATGAAAACATTTATTAATTAAAAAATATATAGCAAAGTGAAATTTGATAAATAAAGAAATCACTTGTAAACTTTAAAATGAAACTAGGACACTGTAGTTATACCATTTATAGTGCCACAACGCTTTCCCTCTATGAAATTAGTCAAAATATAGCATTTATTTAAAACCATATAGTTAACCTGTAGGTTGACACTTTGGCTGCGAATTTTTTTTCGGCGTGAGTGTTCGTCCATAAACTCAAATATTTGATAAAATAATGAAGTCAACAGAAGAAAATAAATAAGATCAACAAATTATATTTGCACTTATAGCGAATGAAATTATCGACAAATCCATGTCAAACAAGTGAGCATTTACTTATTTAGAAGCACAGGCGGATGATTTTTTGAACTCCAGGAAAACAAAACATGCACGACATATATTCCGAATTTTTTCTAAAATAAAATTGACAATTCCTCTTTACATGTCATATACCAAATTGTAGGTTAAGAACGCAGCAATTAAAACTCCGAACAAAATACGCACGAGGACATTGAATCTTATTAACAAAAAAATAAAGAAAACCAAGGACAAATAAAAAAAAAAGTGGTCAAGTGAACCATGTTCACGTGCCGAGGGTCCCGTATACGCTGTTTCCCTTTCATCTAATTACATTTTCTACTAGGGTGCGGTCATGCTTTGGATGGGTGGCCGTACGACCGTTGAAGTTAGCAGTGGTTCGGATTCCACTTGAAACTGTTGTGTTGTCCCTTTATCTTACTGTGTACATATTTAGCTGGTAGGGGTTAACCCATTCGGATTGGTACACCAGCCAGCACTGAACGAAGGTCGGTCGAAGAAAACTCTGGTATGTAAATCGTTCTTGTTTCCGTCTAGTTCAGTGTAGCCGGTACGACCAAAGCATATATTTTTCTATCGTACCTAGATGCCAGTAAGTGATTTCGTTTGGTAGATAATTCCTTATAAATAAAGTGAAGTTTCTACAGTCAACTCACCGTGCAACGTACGTCAATATTATTATATTTTTTTTTTTTTTTATGGGGAGCACGACAAATAGCGCGCGCCAGACTAACGCAGAGGTGTAGTCCGACGGCGCCCACGGGCATTCGGATATTTACGGGGGCTGCGAATGCCTTGTCGGCCGGCTAGGTGCACCTTCACATTATGTTTGAAGGACCCCAGACTGTACATTAGAGGAAAAGATGCAGGTGGGAGTGAATTCCACATGTTGGCAACCCTGTAAATAAAGGATTTACAGGATCGATTTGTCCTAAGTGGGGGAATATCGACAGTGTGTGGATGCATTCCCAACCTGTTGCGGGTGGAACGATGGTAGAATGGGGATGGAGGGATCACATCGTGCAGCTCCTTGGAACACTCTCCGTGGTACAGGCGATAGAACACACACAAAGATCCAACATCCCTGCGGAGTTGTAAGGTCTCTAAGTTCCGGGATATCTCGGGGTCGTTAACGAGGCGGACAGCGCGACGCTGAATCGAGTCTAAGTAGCCGAGCAGGTATTTTGCGGATCCGTCCCAAAGATGCGAACAGTACTCCACGCATGAGCGAATCTGCGTTTTATAAAGCAGCAGTTTTTGGCTCGGCGTAAAGTACTGACGCACCTTGTTGAGGACACCCAGCTTCCTTGAGGCTACCTTAGCAATATTTCAATATATGAATAATTTTCTTATAACTAGAGAACCACTTTATCGATTTACATACAATTTTCAATGTTAAATTTTATCACTTCTAAGGATGGTTTTAGGCTATTAATCACAACGCTACGTTATCGGTGGCCTGAGCTGGTGAGTAAAAAGTCACACGCAAAATTGAAATTTTGGCCGATCAGACATTAGACTTTATCTTAAAATAATTGACATTTTGAGCAAAATAAATAGTTTTGTGCACAACTAAATAAGAATGTCTATATTATTTATTTATTTCATAATTTTCAAACAAGCCTTAATAGGTCAAAGTTTGGCGACAAAACTGCAGTTTTATGTCAACTTTTAAACGAAATATTTGTTAAAGGCAACTTATTGATTATAACAAAGTTACATATTTTTGGAAGTGAAGAAAGTGGAAGATTTATTAAAAAAAACAAAATTTATTTTTCGTTCACATTTTGGGGTACCCTATACTTTCCACAAGACTATTTGACAAACTTATACATAAAAAATCTAGCGGCAAAAATTATACGTAATTTGGCGTTAGTTTCATCGAAATCGGTTCAGTAGGTCCGTAGATATCTGCGTGTGACCGACAGACAGACAGACAGACACCAGAGCGATCCCATAAGGGTCCCTTTTTTCGCATTTTGGGACGGGACCCTAAAAAGAGGTGTCAGAATATATTGTTTTCTGTTTGAGTGCGGAATTCTTTGTAGGTGTGTTTCATATCAATGGAAAGGTCTTTTAATCATCAATCTAAAGTGCTAGGAAAAATTCACTGAAATAGTACTAGACGAAAACCTGCGTGGACACAGATGGCAGCCGGCTGCGTAAGTAATATCTGCTCCGCGCGGAGCAGTTGGGAGCCGGCAGGTTAAACGTCAAGTAGGGGTTACGCAAGCAGCAATGTACATATATTGTTACAGCAAGGTAAGGTATAGTGGTGGGTCTTATCATTGTAACTTTGCTGCTGTCCCTTCATAATAAACATGCAACATGTTCTGTCAGCCTCTTTAGCTTGGTGGGTCAATGCTTTGACGAGTGATTGTCGAAGGTTAGCTATGAGCGCAGGGCGCAGTCGGACTAGCAAAGGGTGTGATTCGGATTCCACGTAAAACTAGGTAGGTACAATGAGTAGACCGGTATATCTGCAATTATTAGATCTGGCATGCATAGTGAACTTACACTAAGTGGGCGACCCTGAGCGCCCGGTCCGCGTCGCACGTGCCGAGCTGCAGCACCACTCGCCCTCGCTCCTCCTCGCACGTTCGGAACACGATCGTGCCGTCCGTCTGGTCCACGAAGTCTATCGTTTTCAGAATATCTGAAATAATAATAAGTAGTATTATAATAATAAGACAATTAGAAATACAGTAGAACCCCGATTACCCAGACTAATTGAGACCGGGGTAGTACGTATAATCGAAAATCCAGATATAATCTATCTAACAGTAAAATAAAAGTATGTACATAGTATCAACTAACAACAAAACACATGCGCGCGTTTCATATTGTTTTGACTGCAGTTGGGCGCTGGCACATGGCGAGAGGCACATGAACAGGCAGGAATTGTCAGATCATGTTGCCTGTTGTCGGTCGGCGCCGCGAGCATGCCCACCTCCCTTGTTCGTTGCCCTCTTGCGACAGTTGGCGTGCATGGCAACTAAAGGCCCGTTTACATTTATCACTTTGGAGGTACAACCCGGATGAATCATCCAAAGTGATAAGTGTAAATTGAGTTTCAATGCGAGTTCAACCAGAGTGAACATCCAAGTTGAACGATGAACGAAGTGGACCCTCTTCCTACTTTTGTTGAAAGCAATCTTCATCGAACGGATGATTCAACGATAGTGACAGTGAGGGACAAGTCTAAACATACCAACCTCATTTTAGTGAATACATTTTAGTAAACAACTGTTAAAACTTGAAAAAAAATCTTTCAAGTGGCAAGATAAACACATGCCAATATTTTTAGTGTTCTACCATCGATAAGAGTGTTTGTGGAACACAAAGTGTTAGGAATACTCAAAAAGTATCGAAAGGGGGAAGCCTAAAAACTTTGTTTTTTTTTAATAATTTTATTACATTCATCTAACAATCCTTGACAAATTATATGTATACCAGCACGCACGAATTCATTACGAACCCGCGACATTTTTACTACAGAATGGATGTTCATCCACAATGAAAATTGAACATGTGTAAACAAACAAACGTTCAATGTTTATCTTCACTTTGGATGATTCACTATGGATGTACATCCATAGTGACATAGTGTAAACGGCGCTTTAGACTTATCGACAACCTAGGATGCTTAGGGCTATGAAATATGAATCCGAATAACCGGTGTCCAGATAATCGGGTTTCTATTGTAATAAATATAATGTATTACAAGATTTGAAAAAAGTATTGCAATGAGGATCAGTAAAGTAACAGCAAATTCAATAGAAGTGATATCCACGTTCTTCTTTATGGCATAAGAATGGCATATCTTTTTGAATTATCAAAATCGGACCATTAGTTACGGAGATATTATCAATAAACTTAAGCCGTTCCTGCCGCTAAAACTCAGTGCGCCGCGGCTACGGGTGACGTCACTCCACTCCAGCACCTGCGCGCTCGCGCTAGCCAGCCAACGTGCACTCATTCGTCGACGCATGTACCTCTTGAACCGTAATAGTTAGCCCGTTGAAATTTTCACAGAATAAGTGTTATTATGGCCGATATAACAAGAAATAATAAAAATAAGAAAAAGTTAAATATTCACGGGGGTTCCCATAGAAGAAACCAAGCGAGTTCGACTCACACTTGGCCGGTTTAAATAGTATAAATTTTGCATTGTGCCGAAATGTACAAATACGTCTATCAAAACGCTAGAGAAACTGATGCACCGTGTGGGGCCGGTACTTTAAAAGAATAGCCCCACTGCATCTCTCCCCGTGTATGTCGTAAAAGGCGACTAAGGGATATGACTCCCTTCTTATATTACTAGGTGGTAGGGTTTAACCCGCCCGGGTTTGTACTCATTAGGTGGGTTTGGACGAGTGTGCCATAATTCCACCAATACACTTGGTGACGAGAGGGTCTGATGATGGAGACAGGAGGTGGGTAGTGGAACTCTTCGACCTTTACTAATCACCCCTCGAGTTTGGGCTCGTTTGGTTGGTTTGGACAAGTGCTCCATACTTCCACCAATACACTTGGTGAGGAGGGTCTGATGGTGTCAGGAGGTTGATCAGACCCTCGTCACCAAGTGTATTGGTGGAATTATGGAGCACTTGTCCGAACCAACCAAATGAACCCAAACTCGAGGGGGTTACTAGTAACGGTTGAAGAGTTCCACTGTCCACCTCCTGTCTCCATCATCAGACCCTCGTCACCAAGTGTATTGGTAGAAGTATGGGACACTCGTCCAAACCTACCAAATGAGTCCAAACTCGAGGAGTTACTAGTAACGGTTGAAGAGTTCCACCACCCACCTCCTGATTCCATCATCAGACCTTCGTCACCAAATGTATTAGTAGAAGTATGGGACACTCGTCCAAACCATCCAAATGCGCCCAAACTCGAGGGAGTTACTAGTAACGGTTGAAGAGTCCCACTGTCCACGTCCTGACTCCATCATCAGACCCTCGTCACCAAGTTGAAATTATCATAACATTGTATTGTCATGGGAAATCAATGCGTGTGCAAAGTTTCATAACAATCGGTTCAGTAGAAGTAGTTGAAAAAGTTGTCGCAAAGTTGTTGAAACAAATAAACAAGGGGTCAAGCTAAATAAAACCGTTTAAAAATAGTTTCTCTGGCGTTTTGATAGATGTATTTGTACATTTCGGCACAATACAATATATATACATTGTGGAAAGTGAAACCAGGCACAAATCGGACACTTAATTTGTTTTAAACACAAATTAACAAACATAAACACTGCACGTCTTACCGCTTCCTGGCGGTGCGGAGCGGCGTGGAGTGTCGTGACGTCACACACTTCGCGCCGCGATTAGTCGAGATCGGCGCATTCATTTAATCGCTACTAGCTCATTTTTGGTCGTACGACAAAAATAAATACACCAATGTTTTGGTTTTTTCATGGACTACAATACTACATTCACAACTAAAAACCGCGTTGATCCTCATTTACATTAGAAGATATACCTGCTATTAGAAGATATACCTAGGTACTAAAAATACTTTACGAGATCAATGACTCACCATTAACTTTTCGCTTTGAGCGCAAAAATTTCCAATCGATGAGTTCCTCAGTATATACAATGTCAGCTCCGTAGCGTAGTGATAGTAACCTCATCGGTAGCGTTCCGATGCGAACCATTGGCGCCAGAATAACTTTGTTAACATATGAGAGCCCCAGGCTCGTCTCTATTCGATCTACAGCCTTCATTTTTTGTTTTATAATAAGAATAAGATGAGGATGACAAACCTAAGGAGATCAAAGAATATCCAGGATGGCAATGATAACAATTTTGACAATAAAGGCAGAGTGATATTTCAATCACAATCTGGTGAATGTTGAAACTACTTTGCGCTGGCTACAGGCAGGAAAGAGGAAATTCCAATTCTACCATGATATTAGCCACGTGAATTTTGCAGTTTTTAGCAGTTTTTGACTGACGGACGAGACATGATGACATGACACCTGCCTGACGAACAGATTGACGTTATTTTTTTTTCACATCGTTGCGTTGTCATGTCACACTTTCTGGGTCTGGCACATGAAAGAACAAAGGTAGATCAGCTGTTTTCGCGCGCACCCACATGTACGAAAGAAACGAAGTGGTATACCCACAGACCTCGAATTTTATGGGACATACATAACATACCGCACATCGGTCCGCCTCCTGAAAGACTTTATCAATCCCCCCGCTTACTTCCTCGCCGACGCCCATCAGTACACACACATCAAGGGCGTGTACTGATAGGCGTAGGCGGAGAGATGAGGGGGGGGGGGGTGATTTCAGTCCTGCCAACCTAACGACTTTGACATCTCGAAGTGCACAGTTATAAAAATGCGTTATACCACTGAGCCACCAAATTACATAAACGACCAAACGAATATCGGATTCACTTGGTTCGCTTTCGAGCCGAGTCAACCCGAGCCGTTTCCGAAAGGATCCGCATGATCCCGCGGGCAGGAGCCCGCAGGAGCCGCCAGAGCTTTCAGGTGTCAAACCGTTCGTAGGTATGCCAAACAGAGATTAAGACAAACAGAGAGAGAGACCTAAGTTGAATGTTGAATGTTTTTGTGGTTTAAAAAAACAACCAGGGTTAATTTATAGAATCTTCTATAATTTAACCCTAACCTAATTTTGAGGCAGCGCATATTATCGCTTTTGTTAAGTTTAGTTGAAAACTCCCATAGTGCAGTTTGCGAATACCTGCATGCAGGTATACCTACGAATAGACACTTCCTTGCTTGAGCTTGCTCAATATTTTCACTTTTGCCGTTCAACGTTCAATGCGATTGAATGAGAGTTGAACGTGTAAACACAATACTTGAACGACTCACTCGATGTTCAATCTTGATCGCTGCGGTGAGAGAGAGACGTGTAGATATTGTGTACTACTCATCTTCTTGAGCAATGTGTATTGAATAGTTCACACTTCAAAGATACGTGTAAACAGAAATAGCTTTCACTTCCTCTCCTTTCAACCGCATTTAATCAATTTGGATGAACCGTGTAATATTGCCATCAGGTTTTTGCTCTTTCCATATCTCGCTGAGTGACTTTAAATTTGTGGACGAGGCCCACCCACCGTCAACGTAGACTACGTTTCAGCTCCGTACGTCGGCAGAACGCACTGAAGACCTTCGTTCGTCAATAATGAAGGTGGGATCGAGGATGAGAAGATGTGACGGAGTTTCCCAAATGTCGCTCAGGCTAACTGAATCCTTCTGTTGGCCCCCTTCTCGAAGTTGTGCTTGCCTTACTTGATGGGTTATATATACCTATATAAATAATAAATATAAACAATACAATATATGGATATTAATATTTTTAAAACTAGACTAATGTACAATAGGTACATAATGAAAAAAATTGGGCGAACTTTCTTTGTATTGTGTTTTCGCCAACGACATTCTACTTTATGGACGGGCCCTCGTTATACATTTTACCGGTAGAAAGAGAATCTCTCTCACAGATGCACACTAAGCTAAAATTTTACACACACACGTAACATAGGCTAGAATAAGACGTGCAGATGCAAACTCCGTGAACGGAAAAGGGATAGTGCGATTGGAGACATTCTATATATTGCCAATATTTCAAAGAGCGTAAGTGCGCGAGCGCCTCATACATCACGTTACGTTTCCGCTCTGTGAACGTCGATAGAGTAAGACGGGTAATGGCAATTTGATACGTATAAGGGAGACAACGATTGCACATTCCAAATTAGAATTCGTATACTTGAACGAGTACTCTTTTCTATTCTGTGCTTGAACTTTGCACGTCGCGGCTTGCGCGTGTGCCTTTATATTCATATAAAGACTTGTGTCATGCGTTACAAGATAGGTTTAGAACCCTGCATGTCGCCACTGCATGTTCTCAGTGACTGACTCTCGTATGCTCTCGTCTCGAACCGAGTAACGTATAGCTATCCTTTTCACGCTCATATTTTGTGTATGCGAATGCATGATATTCTATCTCTCTCTTTTACGGACGGACGGATACAAAAACGTGACCTCCCTGAGCCGCGCAGTGCGTCGGACTGACTGCTCGCGAAAGAGAGGGTGCCGAATGCTCCCCAATAGTGCGCCTCAAGTCGGTGCGTTGTATGCCACTTCCCGATACTTTTAATTCGTTGGTTTTCGCCAGTAATTAATATAAGGCTACTCTTATTACAACAAACATAGATAGTATGTAATATTTATTTTCATCGCAAAACGCTGTTGTCCGTGTACCTACATGAACAACGCGCACACACACACACACACCCTATTTGACTACATTTTAGAATTAGACATTTTCTAGGTTCAGATTTCCACTCTATTGTATCATTGGTCTTAGATTAATCCCTAAATAAAACGGTGGACTAATGTGCAAAGGCAAATGGACGCAACTTAAGTTGCGGCTTTTTGGCTTTATAGGGCTCAATGCATTCGTATGAGGGTATTCTATCCACCCATACAAATATTTTTCTTCTATCTCTTTCTATTTACGAGATACCAATAGTCACAAAGCCGCAACTCAGTAGAAAAATTAAAATTGTATTGGCAAACAGCATTCTTTTAAATTGCTGCGATTTGCCACGATACGACTAAAACTTGCGGCCGTGTGCCGTGATAGTGCTGCTAGTGCGGAACGCGGCGAATCCTGTCCGGCCCACTCGCCTTCCTGGTGTCTAGGGAGAGAAGCTCCGCCCGCACAGTTCGTTGTCGAAACTGTACTTCCGGCATGGAGTTCTCACAGCTAGTTATGGATGGAGCGATGGCACCCCCATCGTCCAGGTTATAGTTCCCCGCAAAGAGAGACACCCGTAAGTCGGCCTTCTCCCCCTGCGGAGTGAGTAAGTGAGCCCCCAGGACATTGCAGAGGCGGAAGTGAGGAGCGGCAGAATTTCGACTCGACAGTTTTGGCGTGAGACCAAAACTCACGGCTTTCAGTTGGGTGCTGGTGCAGGCTGTCGCCAACTCTGCCGATATACTCGAATTTTGCCCTGGAAATAGCCCTCTTGCAGGGTCTGGAGAGGCGGTTGTATTCTTTCTTCATTTCGGAGATGTTAGGATCACCTCTGGCACGAGCACACGACCATGCACGGTAAGCTGCACCATTAGCTGCGACAGCACCGGCACAGTCGCCGCTGTACCAGGGCTGACTCTTGCCACCAAGGCGGACGGGGGCACTGGGAATGAACATCTCCATTCCCCCCAAAACCACCTCGGCGACGGCATTGGCGTATTCTGACGGATCGTCCGAACTGAAGCAAAGCTCTCTCCATGGGTAGGATGCGAAGTTTTCTCGCATGCCATTCCAATCTGCTGACGCGTAGTGCCAAATTCGACCCGTTCCTGCAGCAGGAACTGAAGAGGCGAAGATGGCACCGTGGACCCCACTAGACAGTGGCTAGAGGAGCCAAGAGGAGCGTTCACTCTGACTTTATATCCAGCAGGGTTCGTTGTCAGCAGAGAGGGTTCATGACCGTCTTTATCTGGTATTCTGCTCGGTTGGTTTACCAGTTGAGACAGGTCATGGGTCAGGGCGAAGTCGTAGGCGGCTCTCCCCGCGAAGTCAGTTCTCCCAGAGTCTAGCCACACCTCGTGGTGGGCATTAAAATCTCCAGGCAGAATAATATCCGCGGAGGGAAACCGCACTTGCACTTCGTCTGCCGCTCTACTCAAGTGCTCGAATAATCGAGCTGTTCCCGCATCTTCAGAGTGCGACCTGTAAAGACAGGCGTACACTCGCGACACCGTCCCAAAGTTCACATGAACCCACAGCACAGAAAGCTCAGGGCCCTCCAGGCAGCGCAGGCGACGACAGGAAATATCCGCCCTGGCAAACAAGCAAACCCCAGCTCGATGTCAAAAGGCTTCTTCCAGGGTGTATAGCCAAGGCTTCTGCCATGTTGTTTTTTGAGAGGGGGAGATAAGCATGAAGAGCGGTCACGACAAATTTACGAGCACCTCCTAACTTCATCACCATCTGTTCAGGTTAGTGGTGCACCGACACGGACGATGGAAGGGCCCCCGGTCTCCCCCGGAAGTGGCCGCCGGGACGCCCTACTCCGGGATTATGCACCGGTTGACCAGGGCAGCCTCTTGCGTTGGTTAGACGCGATTGGGCCCCTATACTACCCGGCGGTGGTCAGCGGAATAACCGTTTCACCGGGTCTCCCTGCCAACCGTGTCGATGCATTACTCCCGAACAGCTTTTGTCCAAACAACCTTATTTTGGTAAATGGCAGCAATTTAAATTGCTGCCATTTGCCAAAATAAATGCAAAGTATTCCTCAAAATTTGTCGCGGTAAAAGACATTTTACTCAATAACATTTAAATTACTTATATATTTATCAAAAAATATGCTGAGTCAGTAAGATATACGGTTATTCTTTCATATAAATCTACATTCTCTCACATAAGTTATTCAGAAACTGAGAAAAAGGCAAAAAACCTTAAAAATCTTTAAACGCGTTTATCTCAAAATGAGGTTTTTCAACTTGCGTCCATTTGCCTTTACACATTAGTGGAATGACCATTGCTTTTTCGCAAGGATAAAGAAAACAAATAATTCATGCTTGCTTTTGGTGTTTGACACCTGAAAGCTCTGGCGGCTCCTGCGGCTCCTGCGGCTCCTTTCGGAAACATGGCTCGGGTTGACTCGGCTCGAAACGAAACAGTCGGCTCGAAACGAAACGTAAGGGTAGCTCCACACGTACGTAGATGCTCGACGAGCAAAATTTATAGAGCAAGCCTGCTGCGAGCCATGTTCGACGTTGCATCCACACATTGGTTTTTGTTCGACATGCGCGACTGACATGCTCACTGTGCGTCGTATTGTATCGAGCCATGGACGACTTGTTGCTGTGTCTTGCGGGTATCCATCCTCCACCGCTCATGGGACCGACTGACTTGCTCGAAGTAGCGGCCACACGCACAAGCATGCTCGCAGGCTCGCATCCAACATCGAGCAAAAATTATGCAGTCTTCAATCTTGTTCGAAGCGAGCATTTGCTCGATGTTGGACGTTCGAACATGTATCAAAAATGGTCTACACGTTCGAGCATGAGTCGTACTTGCTCGAATGAACGTAAAAACGTCAAGCAAGCACATACGTGTGTACTTAGCTTAACAAAAACGACATGCACCGCCTCAACATTAGGTTAGGGTTATTAACCCTGGTTATTTTTTATCACTAAATATTAATAATAATGTTAAACGATTATCAAAAGTTCGACACTATTAACATAACAATTTTAGCTAAGTAATTTATAATTCATAGTGTAAAAAGTTTTAACTAAAATAAGAAATGAAATTGTATTACTGATACTTTGAAACTTTACAGAGTGAGCAGGTACTAAGTGAAAGGCGATATAAGGTCTTTAAAAATTAGCTAATAGTACGCTAAGGGGGGTTCTGTATCGGAAATAGATCACTTTTGAAGAACAAAGAATAAAAAAAAAAATTTTTTTTAATGTAAAATGTAAAAAAATAATTGGTTGTCTGTAAAGTTGGTTTACGGACGATAGTTTTACGTGATGATGTCATGAAGTAAATCAGTTCCGGCGGATAGTTACCATGTAAAATTAATTTAAGTACATGATAAAGATGTGATAATAACTAATAAAAAATATGAGAAAATAACGACTATTAATTAAATTTAAAAAACCTACATAACGCCATCTACATGTTCAACGTTGCAACAATTACCTAACTGCTAAATCAAGTATACCGCTGGCTGAAGTATTTAATTTAATAATGACGCTAAATGTGGACGCTAGATGTCGCTCCATGAAATTCACATACTGTTGAGAAAATTTGCAGCGATAAGTAGACGGTCAATAGCCCGCGTGTATAACACGTCTGGTCAGTGATGGTGGCAGGGACCGCGGGTTCGAGGCTCACAAAAGACGGAGAAAAATATTTTGTATTTCCTACTTTGTATATGCCTCTCTATCGTGCTCTCGCTTGCACACACAGGTCTCTATCGCGCTCTCGCTTGCACACACACGTTTAGATGGAACGTTACAGTTCTTCGTGCGTGCAGCCGGTGTTCATCAAGTTATAAGACGTGACATCATCACGTCAAAAATTTCTTAATCGTTTCAGGTTCATGCCAGGAACAAAAAAGTCTTTCAACACATAGATCTCTTTCTTTCAGAAATTGTGAAAAACCACAATTTTAGTTTTATTAGTATGGAATAGAAAGAATTGGATTTTTTGTACCAACTTACATTATAATGGTAATGAAGACTTTTTTATTACTGTTATGAAACTGAATCGATTAGGCTTTAGAAATCAACCACCTATTTTTTATATACCTACATAAAAAAATATTTTACTTAAAAAAAGCCCAAGGTCCAAAAAATTTTATATAGGTTATACTCCCTATATTATGATACAGAACCTCCCCTTAGCGTACTAATAACTAATTTTAATAAAGACCATATATAAGAAATTATAAGATTTATTCAGACTTTTATGTAAAGATCACAAGAAAAACCACTGTATTATGTATAATCAATTAATCAGTTAGCGACTGATGTTTTCAACATACTACTTGAAGAAAGAAAGAAATATTAGTTTTTTCACTACAGCATTACAACCAGCAACAAAACAAAAACACATTGTAAAAGACTTTTTAACAAAAAATTCAACCGGCAAAAAACTGAAAAACGAAAAATATTATTTCGGCGGGTAATAAACCCTTTTAGTCATAATAGCTACGCCAGTGACTAATTTTGAGACTAGGACGGTTTATTACCCGACAAAATTGGATTTTTCGCTTGTCAGGTTTTCGTCCGTTAAATTTTTTTTAAAGCTTTTATTTTTTTTTCAAATAAAAATGGGACCTGATGCTGAATCTAGTGAATATTTTACAAGACTCGGCGCTTTATTGAAGTCCAACCCTTCCTACGCAATTAAAATACAGTAACTTAAGTGAACACACACACTATGCACTGAGTGAAAACCACTATACTCTTACATATCACTGAATTGAACCGGCTACACTTAACTGGTCAAAAACATGAACAATTTTTATAGCATTTCGACCGAACTTCAGTCAGTGCGTTGGTGCCGACCCGGTCGGGTTAAACCCCATACTCCAGTATACGTTATGTAGATACTTTACGTGCCAAATAGAAATAAAAGTCCAGTTTTATTGGATTTGTATTATTTATGTACTACAGTAATACCCCGCTTTACGCGAGGGATGTGTTCCACAAGAAATCGCGTTAAGTGAAATTCGCGTATATCGGGGCTTGATAAAAAGAGAAATAAATATGCATATACATACATACATACTTATTCAATCTATAATTTGAAAATTACCAATTGCTTTAATACAATTTTAGTTTAACAACTAAATAAAACCACTAAAAAATGCTTAACATAAGCATTAGTTTTACGAAAATAAAGAACCAAAGTTTTTTGAGTTGAGTTTTGTCTTCATTCTTGCAAAATGCGCTCGTAACATTCAACACTATTTTTGATTATTTGACGCACAGTTGAAATACGACTGACATCACTGTCGAAGCTCTGCAACAAGTCCAACCCTGAATAAATTGTTGAGAGTGCTTTTTCGATCAGTATCAGATAGGTCGATTCCTATTGCCTGGGTCCTGGGTGTCGGGTCACTCCACGCCGCATATTGACCAATCGCTTCGGGCCCAAGCCATGCGTCGCATTGACCAATCGCGTAAAGCGGGGCATTTTAGCGCGAAATATGAAATGCGCGTAATACCGAATCCGCACAAAGCGGGGTCGCGTAAAGCGGGGTATTACTGTACTCACTACGTGCACACAATTTTTTTTGTCAACACTGACATGGTTACATCACCTACAACATCCGTGATGCCAGCCCATAACACCTTGGTGAACTAGGTGCCCTGACAGTACTTTCTTTTCATCGTGTCGGCTACACTGAACTCGACGGAAAACACGAAATATTTTGCTTTATTTAAAGCCCGACATATGGCGCCAAACCATCCATAAGGTGTCCAACGATGACCATGGACATTCGGACGTTTACATAGCCGTTTCGACAAACGTTTCTTTCAGTGCGGTGGTATCAACACGGGCGGGATATAACCTGCCACCCAGTTAGGTAGGAGGGAAGGAAAATCAAGTAAACATTTCATTACCATCCGAACCTCTTCATTACCGTCCGGAAAACATTTTGAGGGTAAAGGAGGGTAATGAAAAGAAGGGTGATGAAATTTTGATGTTATTGATATTACAAATTTATTATATTAATTAACGAATATTCTGACTAAAATCTGATTCATTAAGATTTAAATGAAATTTATATATCATGTACCTATGTTAAAAAAAGCCGGAAGGTAATGATGCCTGGACGGTGACGAAGTAGTTGATGAGCACGAAGATCGTGAGTATTTTCTTCCCCAGCGCCGCACGTCCTCTCCTGTCTAGATCCATGGACACAATGAGCGGCGTTCGACGTGCGGAGGGAGCGTAGAGCGAAGGCTAAAGTCGGGACACACTCAGTCTAATTTGTAATACCACTTCTGCGGAAGGTAATGACGTTTTTCCATGGACAAAAATGAAATATTAATTCTTTTTATTATATAACATACATACATATCACATACGCTGAATCCCGACAATCGGGGTAAGCAGAGTAATCGGTGTTGTGCTGCAAGAACTCTGGTAAATTACAGTACAACACCGACCACCACGTTTCGCAAATTATTCGAACAAGATTCAATCGATCAAGCAGCAAGTAAGGCACGAAGACCCACCTGCTGCATGACTCGGTGGAAGTACCATGTCAAGATGAGAGGTGGCGTACCTGTCGCCCTTTAGCACGGCATCTTGTCCTTGTCCCTTAGTCGCCTTTTACGACATGCACGGGGAGAGATGCAGTGAGGCTATTCTTTTTAAGTACCCACACGGTATTATATAATGGCTCTAAAATTAAATGAATCACAAAGAAACATGCTTTATATTAGTTAAACTATAGGTGGGTTTATTAATATACTCATTTTACTTGGAGAAACTAAAAAAAAAAATTATACTAAATACTGATCCTTCGTTTGGAAGAGGATAGGAATGAGAATATTGAAGGTTTTAATTTTTTTTATTTAATTGAATGGACAAATGTCTGATTCGTTAAATACTACTTTTTACTTTCATCTAAACCTATATATTTCAATGAAATTATTTTAAAAAGCAAACATTTTCACACGCTTTTATTGCGCGGAAATGCAAATGCAATTGCACGAAATGGCGGAACGACCCTTATATCAATTTAGTCTGTGATTTATATTTTTTTTATCTCATGACTCATGCATGATAGACAAGCTTATAGAAAATTACAAATATCCCGAAATGATACCCACATCTTTCGAAAGAATTCTTTCAAATACATTCAACTACCCAGTCATACTTATATAAGAAATACAATTGGAAAAATATAACAAAAATACCTATATAAAAAGAAAATTGTGAATTGGCTATATGGTCAAATGATCTTTGCCTGCCTATTAATGGCGAAAATAACAACAACAACAACAATAACAACAACAACCGATTATTTAGTCTGTGGGTGGATGTGCGACGGGTGGCATATAATTTGGGATCGCGTACTTTAGGTCCGATAATTTGGTACATGAAAATGTACCAAAATCCGGCCCGAGACCGTATTTTAGGTATCAATACTTTGGGTCTGATAATTTGGTCCATTGATTCTAGTACATAAAATTTGTACCAAATTATCGGACCTAAAATACGATGTACTAGAATACGGCGTCGCGCCGTACTTTGGGTATCCGTAATTTGGGTCGATAATTTGGTACATCGTATTTTAGGCCGTCTACACAGCTCCATCTATGAGTGACTGGCTATACTATTACGAAACGTTGCTATTCAAACGTTCTGTTACTCGAGAAGGTTCAATTATTATTCCGCTACTTGTTGATAGATGGCGATAGCTGGATATTTACAATTATACATTTTGCTGTGATGATTTTCTTGGTATCTGTATTACTTTAAAACATCATTGGGTATACTACCGGTGTAAAACTGTAGGTCCCTTCCCTTGCCCCTTACTAGGTAGTAGGCTCAAATTGTGGCCGACTGGGGTGACCGACCACCGTACTGGATGTAAGATCGACTCGGCTGTGTTCTCCTCTAGTCCAAGTAGTATAGCAAGCAATCTAAAAGGGAAGTCTCTGGTATGGCACCTACCTACTAGGAGGTGAAATTGGCTGGTCGGAGCATGTGCTCTGGCCCCTCAGACTCAGTCATCCATATCGGATTAAATAAAAAAAAAACTATGGTCCTACAACAGGATAAAGTGAATGACCCATCACTACTTGTCTCCGTCACTCGCACGCAAGTAAATAGTGCGAGTGCCGTCGCGCTCGCACAACGCGTCTGTGCGTCGAGCGACAGCAATATTCTCGTATTTCTATGAATAAAAAACGAGAACATAGAAGTAGGATAATGATAGTGGAATGGCGAGGCGGCCTTAGGTACAATAAGTAGGTACCTACCTACCTACGCAGTTATATATAACCAGCTGTGCCCGCGGCTCCGCACGCTCTCATATTTCACTTCACTGCTAACCTCATAAACCATTTAGCGTGATAGTAAGTAGCCTATAGTTGATGGGGAAAATCAAGCTATCCGTAGATTTTTTTTTAATTAAAATCGGTTCAGTGGTTCTCGAGTTATAAGCGGACAGACAGACATACATATACACTCAGACAGAAAGCAGACGTTGGCTTTTATTATAGGTAAGGATAAGGATTTCGAATGTCAACGTTGCCAATTCGTGCAGCGCAGCACACTTTGGTGTGGTGTGTGTGTGTCACAGCAAAAAACAGCTGATGACAGCAGCGCCGCGGCGGCCGCCGCGCCGCATAGACTGAACTAAATGCGGAAGCGGCATAGCGGGTGAAACTAAACTTGTCAACATAAATAAATACATACTTCCAATCAAACGATATCGCATTACAAGCCATCAGATGCTGTGCCTGTGTGTGAATGAATATACACGGTGTTGCAAATTGTCCTCGCAGTATTTTTAAATGACATCAGGGGGTTATTCTATATGTGAAACTAAATAACATATCTGCGGCGAAAAAAAAAATGTTTTTTCCATAAAAAAATTTAAACCTATTCTCAAAATGTATGGGGAAAATGAATGAAAGAAAGACTCGTTGGTAGACGCCGCGCCGCGCCGCCCGCCGTCGCGCCGTCACACGAGTAATAGTCCGGTCGCCCGTAGAACATTCATATTACCAAAAAGGTTACCGCTTGGCTTAGTGAAATTGTTATAAATTACGGCATTTTAAACACAAAAACCCAAGTCTTAAAGATCGCGAATGGGCGCAACCGTACTCGGTGACAAGTCGAAAATCGCCAAAAATGTCGGTAAATTACTTTTTGAGGTTACCGATTATTTTCACTATAGTTATGTTCTCCAGCTTATTTCAATTACCACACGTCATCGTAAGACCATGGCAAGTGGGCATACACTGGTTTAAGACCACATGAAGTCAGCCGATTTTGACGTTAAATTACTTTTTGAGGTTACCGCTTCAAATTTATACAGCAGCTAATAGACCCTCTGTACAAACCACATACCCATTTTAAGACCCTTTCTGTGGGCGCTTTAGATTTTAAGACCAATTTTGACGGCGAAGAAAAAAAAAATGGTATTAAAGTACGTAAATACATACATAATGTACATACCACACGCTGCATTCCGATAATCAGGGTAAGCAGAGTAATCGGCGTTGTGCTGCAAGTACACCTAGTCCTGTCGCCCGTAGAACATTCATATTACCAAAAAGGTTACCGCTTGGCTATGTGAAATTGTTATAAATTACGCCATTTTAAATGCTAAAACCCAAATCTGAAAGATCGCAAATGGGCGCAACCATATTCGGTGACAAGTCGAAAATCTCCAAAAATGTCAGTAATTTACTTTTCGAGGTTACCGCTTCTTCTCACTGTAGTTATGTTCTCCAGCTTGTTTCAATTACCACACGTCATCGTAAGACCATGGCAAGTGGGCATACACTGGTTTAAAACCACGTGAAGTCAGCCGATTTTGACGTTAAATTACTTTTTGAGGTTACCGCTTCAAATTTATACAGCAGCTAATAGACCCTCTGTACAAACCACATACCCATTTTAAGACCCTTTCTGGGGGCGCATTAGATTTTAAGACCCATTTTATCGGCGAAGAAAAATTTAAAAAAATTGTATTAATGTACGTAAATACATACATAATGTACATACCACACGCTGTATTCCGACAATCAGGGTAAGCAGAGTAATCGCCGTTGTGCTGCAAGTACACCTATAAGTCCTGTCGCCCGTAGAACATTCATATTACCAAAAAGGTTACCGCTTGGCCATGTGAAATTGTTATAAATTACGCTATTTAAAACACAAAAGCCCAAATCTGAAAGATCGCAAATGGGCGCAATCATATTCGGTGACAAGTCGAAAATCTCCAAAAATTTCAGTAATTTACTTTTCGAGGTTACCGCTTCTTTTCACTGTAGTTATGTTCTCCAGCTTATTTCAATTACCACACGTCATCGTAAGACCATGGCAAGTGGGCATACACTGATTTAAGACCACATGAAGTCAGCCGATTTTGACGATAATTTACTTTTTGAGGTTACCGCTTCAAATTTATACAGCAGCTAATAGACCCTCTGTACAAACCACATACCCATTTTAAGACCCTTTCTGTGGGCGCTTTAGATTTTAAGACCCATTTTGTCGGCGAAGAAAAATTTAAAAAAGTGGTATTAAAGTACGTAAATACATACATAATGTACATACCACACGTTGAATTCCGACAAACAGGGTAAGCAGAGTAATCGGCGTTGTGCTGCAAGTACACCTAGTCCTCTCGCCCGTAGAACATTCATATTACCAAAAAGGTTACCGCTTGGCTGTGTGAAATTGTTATAAATTACGCCATTTTAAACACGAAAACCCAATTCTGAAAGATCGCAAATGGGCGCAACCATATTCGGTGACAAGTCGAAAATCTCCAAAAATGTCAGTAATTTACTTTTCGAGGTTACCGCTTCTTTTCACTGTAGTCATGTTCTCCAGCTTATTTCAATTACCACACGTCATCGTAAGACCATGGCAAGTCGGCATACACTGATTTAAGACCACATGAAGTCAGCCGATTTTGACGATAATTTACTTTTTGATGTTACCGCTTCAAATTTATACAGCAGCTAATAGACCCTCTGTACAAACCACATACCCATTTTAAGACCCTTTCTGTGGGCGCTTTAGATTTTAAGACCCATTTTGTCGGCGAAGAAAAATAAAAAAAAATGGTATTAAAGTACGTAAATACATACATAATGTACATACCACACGTTGAATTCCGACAAACAGGGTAAGCAGAGTAATCGGCGTTGTGCTGCAAGTACACCTAGTCCTCTCGCCCGTAGAACATTCATATTACCAAAAAGGTTACCGCTTGGCTGTGTGAAATTGTTATAAATTACGCCATTTTAAACACGAAAACCCAATTCTGAAAGATCGCAAATGGGCGCAACCATATTCGGTGACAAGTCGAAAATCTCCAAAAATGTCAGTAATTTACTTTTCGAGGTTACCGCTTCTTTTCACTGTAGTCATGTTCTCCAGCTTATTTCAATTACCACACGTCATCGTAAGACCATGGCAAGTCGGCATACACTGATTTAAGACCACATGAAGTCAGCCGATTTTGACGATAATTTACTTTTTGATGTTACCGCTTCAAATTTATACAGCAGCTAATAGACCCTCTGTACAAACCACATACCCATTTTAAGACCCTTTCTGTGGGCGCTTTAGATTTTAAGACCTATTTTGTCGGCTATATAAATTTGAAGCGGTAACCTCAAAAAGTAAATAATCGTCAAAATCGTCTGACTTCATCTGGTCATAAATTAGTGTATGCCCACTTGCCATGGTCTTACGATGACGTGTGGTAATTGAAATAAGCTGCAGATTATAACTATCGTGAAAAGAAGCGGTAACCTCGGAAAGTAAATTACTGACATTTTTGGAGATTTTTGACTTGTCACCGAATATGGATGCCCCCATTTGCGATCTTTCAGACTTGGGTTTTTGTGTTTAAACTGGCGTAATTTATAACAATTTCACATAGCCAAGTGGTAACCTTTTTGGTAATATGAATGTTCTACGGGCGAGAGGACTAGGTGTACTTGCAGCACAACGCCGATTACTCTGCTCACCCCGATTGTCGGAATGCAGCGTGTGGTATGTACATTATGTATGTATTTACGTACTTTAATACCACTTTTTTAAATTTTTCTTCGCCGACAAAATGGGTCTTAAAATCTAAAGCGCCCACAGAAAGGGTCTTAAAATGGGTATGTGGTTTGTACAGAGGGTCTATTAGCTGCTGTATAAATTTGAAGCGGTAACCTCAAAAACTAAATTATCTTAAAAATCGGCTGACTTCATGTGGTCTTAAATCAGTGTATGCCCACTTGCCATGGTCTTACGATGACGTGTGGTAATTGAAATAAGCTGGAGAACATAACTACTGTGAGAAGAAGCGGTAACCTCGAAAAGTAAATTACTGACATTTTTGGAGATTTTTGACTTGTCACGAATATGGTTGCGCCCATTTGCGATCTTTCAGATTTGGGTTTTCGTGTTTAAAATGGCGTAATTTATAACAATTTCACATAGCCAAGCGGTAACCTTTTTGGTAATATGAATGTTCTACGGGCGACAGGACTAGGTGTACTTGCAGCACAACGCCGATTACTCTGCTTACCCTGATTGTCGGAATGCAGCGTGTGGTATGTACATTATGTATGTATTTACGTACTTTAATACCATTTTATTTTATTTTTCTTCGCCGACAAAATGGGTCTTAAAATCTAAAGCGCCCACAGAAAGGGTCTTAAAATGGGTATGTGGTTTGTACAGAGGGTCTATTAGCTGCTGTATAAATTTGAAGCGGTAACCTCAAAAAGTAAATTATCGTCATAATCGGCTGACTTCATGTGGTCTTAAATCAGTGTATGCCCACTTGCCATGGTCTTACGATGACGTGTGGTAATTGAAATAAGCTGGAGAACATAACTACAGTGAAAAGAAGCGGTAACCTCGAAAAGTAAATTACTGAATTTTTTTGAAATTTTCGACTTGTCACCGAATATGGTTGCGCCCATTTGCGATCTTTCAGATTTGGGCTTTTGTGTTTAAAATGGCGTAATTTATAACAATTTCACATAGCCAAGCGGTAACCTTTTTTGTAATATGAATGTTCTACGGGCAACAGGACTTATAGGTGTACTTGCAGCACAACGCCGATTACTCTGCTTACCCTTATTGTCGGAATACAGCGTGTGGTATGTACATTATGTATGTATTTACGTACTTTAATACAATTTTTTAAAATTTTTCTTCGCCGACAAAATGGGTCTTAAAATCTGAAGCGCCCACAGAAAGGGTCTTAAATTGGGTATGTGGTTTGTACAGAGGGTCTATTAGCTGCTGTATAAATTTGAAGCGGTAACCTCAAAAAGTAATTTAACGTCAAAATCGGCTGACTTCGTGTGGTCTTAAACCAGTGTATGCCCACTTGCCATGGTCTTACGATGACGTGTGGTAATTGAAATAAGCTGGAGAACATAACTATAGTGAAAAGAATCGGTAACCTCAAAAAGTAATTTACCGACATTTTTGGCGATTTTCGACTTGTCACCGAATACGGTTGCGCCCATTCGCGATCTTTAAGACTTGGGTTTTTGTGTTTAAAATGCCGTAATTTATAACAATTTCACTAAGCCAAGCGGTAACCTTTTTGGTAATATGAATGTTCTACGGGCGACCGGACTATAAAGAAGGGACTCTCGCTACAAAACTATACACGGTGTTGCACCCCCAACCACTAAACCCGAAAGGGGTGATTCTGTACATGAAACCGAACAACTTTTGTTCTACGAATTTTTAATTTGAAGAAAAAAAAAATTATCTTCCCCATACATTTTGAGAATAGGTATTAAAATTTTGTATGGAAAAAAAATATTTTACTTTTGTTTTTTTTTTTTTATGGAACCTGGCACGATTGGCTACATCACCTACAACGTCCGTGATGTCAGCCCATAACACTGGGTGAACTAGGTGCCATGTCAGTGCTTCCCCATTTGATCGTGCCGGCTACACTGAACTGGTCGGAAAACACAAACTATTTACATCCGTTTCGACCGACGTTTCATTCAGTGCGGTAGTACCAACCCGGGCGGGTTAAACCCTACCACCAAGTAAGATTAGGAGGGAAGGGACCTACAATCCGAACCTCGGTCCGCCTCCAACGGTCAGCCTTCACCCATCCAATTACTGACCGCACCCAGCGTTGAGTAAGATTAGGAGGGAAGGGACCTACAGTTTTACGAGGAATCCGAACCTCGGTCCGCCTCCAACGGTCAGCGGTCACCCATCCAATTACTGACCGCACCCAGCGTTGCTTAACATTCAATAGCCACAGTTGACTGTCTGCACCACTGAGCTATCGAGGCTGACTGTAATGATGAATGATCCAAAACTCAATCTCAGTGTTTATAAATACTTTGTCAAAATAGTTAATAAATTAGAAGTGTGGGATAAACACGCGCAAGTCGTAGGTCGTAGGACGCCGCGCCCGCCTGCGGCAACGTACAAAGGCAAAGAAAGAAGGATTCAAAGGATTGTATTCCGTAAGAACAATAGTCGAGGACCGGATGAGTATGCTTACTTATACTATACTACTTGCTCGAACTATTTTGACTATTATTATTACCATGATTATGGAATGGATTACCGATGTTACGGGATACCCACGATAGATAGACATTTCGATAAGTCGTCGAATGAAACATATTGAAATTATGTATAAAATTATTTATTACATCTTCTATGATGGGGTGCTATATACTGCATTAATGTATAAATGCTTTACGCGTATAATAAAAGGACTCACACAAAGGAATAATACAAACTGTTGCAAATACGCAGTCAATTAGTTGGATTTTGTACACCCAAGCAATAACATAGGTTATAAAAAATTATAACCTATGTTATTGGTGCAAATATTATGTAAATGTATATTTGCAATGCATGGGATTTTCTTCTGAATTTTTGGAAAAGTTTTTGATAGAAAAATACGGGTCACAAAATTAGCAATTTTTTTAATAAAAAAAAAATCAAGCAAACTTTACAAAAATACAATAAGTATATATAAGTACGGATTTTGTGGTTGTGGTTGGGGTTGAACACCCAACCACGACCACAAAATCCGATTCTGTACATGAAACAGAACAACTTTTGTTCTTCTACGCAGAAGTTATTTAGTTTCACATACAGAATAGCCCCCTGATGCCAGTAAAAAAATTGCGGAGGGCAATTGCAACACCATGTATATATATATGTTTATGTACCTTCTAGTGCAGAGGCTCAGTTATTAAAATGTGTGTATGTCATTTTGAAATTAATAAATTAGATTTGATTTGAAATTGAATAAATTTGATTTGAACTTGCCGGAAAGAAAATTGTGTAACTTATGTAGGTCGTACTTAGGTAGGTATGTACTTAAAAATGGAACCTGATTGTCTTAATTGTGGTTTTTTTTTTCAGAAAATGCAATGCCTCGCTCCATACAAAGAAGATTCCATTTGGGCTTTTTATGAAGGGAACTAGGTATTATTTTAGAAGACGCTGCACTAGGCTGGCGTCTGGTCAGCAGGTTGAGCACTTTACGTGCTCTTGTCCAGGATGTCCAGCGAAGTTCACCAACCACCCAACTCGTGGACAACAGACAAGGAATGTGCACATCCACGATGACCAACAATACTGGATACCTGATAGGTTTAACCCACCTTTATACCTGATAGGTTTAGGTTGTTGACTTTATTATGTTCTTTACTTCTTGTGTGTGACCGTGAATTTCGTTCCTTTTAGCAACTTCAAAAAACATCTTTCTCGACATACATACATATCGTCACGCCTGTTTCCCAGTGGGGTAGGCAGAGACAACGGATCTCCACGTGCCACGATCTTGACACACCTCTGCCGCCTCTTCCACTATTCTCTATTCGGCTGTTTGCATGGATTTGGGGAAGATATGTATGTACGTACCTACCAATCCTTTAATTCTTTCATGTTCTGGAACTTTCACTAAAATATTCCTTCCTCCTAATTAGTTTATCCCTTGGAAGGAATTTCCAGCATAAGTTATACTGTATAATATATAGTATTAAGGAAAACGAAGGAAATAAGAAGGAAAGTTGACCAAAGTATGTTACCTATCAGGAAATTTTACTAATATTTTTGACGTGATGACGTCACGTCTTATAAATTGATGAACACCGGCTGCACGCACGTAGGAGTGTCACGTTCCATCTGAGCCTGTGTGTGCAGGCGAGAGCGCGTAACAAGCGATAGAGAGGCACAATCGGTATAGTCAAAGTTACCATGGAAACGTCTTAAGAAGTAAAACTGTCAAGATCAGACAACAGAAGTTTATTGATGGCCAGTCACAAGATGATTAATCTTTCTACTGGAAATGTAAGAAATAGAATTACTGGTATAGTTATGCTCTATGTACTACGATTATTCCACGTCATCACGTAAAACTATCGTCCGTAAACCGACTTTACAGACAACCAATTTTTTTTTACTAATTTCTTTTATCCTTTTATATCAATTGATTGACAAGTTCATATTGAATTTTATTTTTATCGTGTTTTTATCATTTTACTAGCTGTTGCCCGCGGCTTCGCTCGCGTGAAATTCGTATTCCAAAGAAGAATGTAAGTAACTAAGGGCGAGGCCGAAGACCGAGCTGCGTTCAGGTAATCGATAAACCTTCTCAAAGAAAGTAACTAACTAAGGGCGAGGCCGAAGGCCGAGCTGCTTTCAGGTAAACGATAAACCTTTCTCAAATAAAGGAAGTAAGTAAGGGCGAGGCCGAAGGCCGAGCTGCGTTCAGGAAGACGATAACCCTTCTGGAAGAAAGGAAGGAACTAAGTGCAAGGCCGAAGACCGAGCTGCGTTTAGGTAAACCAAAAACCCTCTTCCGCCTTCGGGCCTTGCCCTTAAAGACTTCCTTTCTTCCATAGAATATAATATCGTTTACTCAATCGATTTATTTCATAAAAATAAAAAAGTAATATTAATAACTAAAGAATTAAAACCTACCTAACTAACATTAAAATAACTATCAAAACTGGCATTTTCAAATGTTCTTAGAGCATTTGCGGCATTACCCCGCTGGATGGCAAGGCTTGCCCTTTGAATGAAGTACATAAGCTCTTGATGGCGGGACACCAGTTGCGTCAAGCAGCAGAGGCCCAAGCCTCTTTTGGCTTCACTGCTCCACGGACCGAGGCGAGGGTTTCAACCGCAAACGCAACAAATTCGAAATCTTGAATTATATTTCTATATTGGTTGCGTTTGAGGCTCTCCGCCCCAGCCTCGGCCGCGCCAGCCGCTCTTGAAGATGTCCTAACGTGACTTGGAGCCAATGTGAGAACACAAGTGGCGTCGAACAAGACCGAACGAAAAAAAAAATATTTAAAAAAAAATTAATAAAAAAAAAAACAAAAAAAAAATAAAAAAAAAATAATGAAATTTTTTTTTTAAAAATTAATGTTAAATTTAGTATAGTAGAACGGACAGACATGCATTTGTTACGGAACCCTACATTCATTTTGAAATAAATGTTAAATTTAGTAGAACGGACAGACATACATTTGTTACGGAACCCTACAATTCATTTTGCAGAACTTAGTAGAATGGACAGACATAAACGTGTTACGAAACCCTACTTAACAGTTGCAATCCGGGAGTGCCGGCAAATCCCGTGCCAATCGTAACATAACCACTTAACCCTTAATGCAATGACTTTTTAAATAATAATGTCGCTGTCGCGGTGTTACGAACAGAATTGATCCCGTGCCACTATAACTTAACCCTTAATGCAATGACTTAAGGTTACATTTCGCTTTTCGAGACTGACGAAGACGCGATGACGCGAGATTAATTTTTTTTACCCAAACTCCGCTAAAGAAGTTTTCACTTCAAAAATCTATTCTGCTGGTACATCGGTACATTTTTTTTTACCTACATTGTCGCGCTGAGTCTTACGTGCGCGTAATCCGTATTTCCGTCTCTTCTTTGGCGCGTAGTAACGAACGTCACACCACACACATGTAGATTTTTGAAGAAGTAGCCTGTGCCCCCCTTATTTGTTCTATTTTTCTTATTCTTATTATGTGTTGGTATATCCGCCGAGCTGACGGACGGACGGCCCGGACGGACGGACGGACAGACGGACAGACAGGCGGACGCCCGCCGCCGCGCCGCCGCCGCCGTAGGCTTCGGTAGTAATAACTCGGTCGACTTAACTCGGCACCTGGCTCGATCGGCTTGCACACAGGGTTGCTAGATGCCTTGCTGGTCAAGTAGCCACTTCGCGGTAAAAAGATAGCTCAAGTCGCCCAATTTACACAAAGAAAAAAGTGTTACCACAATAATTAAATGAGAATCATACATAACATAACCTATCATAACAAATAAAAAATTATTTAAATAATAAAATTTGGCTTTAATTAATTATTAAAAATAATTAAAATCTGTATAAAAAATCGGACATTTACGGTGGTGGTACTGAACCCTCGGTGCGCGAAAAATATTAGGTCCGGTCGGCGAACCGCCGCACTCTGGTTCGAAAGTACAATAAAGCGGACTTTGATTTTTTTTTCCGAATGTTAATGTTTTTTCGATGGAATCATATTTGTAGGCGAAATATAAGACACTTTTATTCTTATACGTTTTTCACTAAAGTTGATAGTTCCGGAGAATAAAAAAATTATTATATTATTTTTTTGTATGCGACACAATATGTTTTCGTTAAATTCTCAAAACAATAGCACTTGATAGAACTTCGGCATATAGATTCTTAAACTATGAGAGAATCTGAACGAGATTGTGAAAAGATCCTGTCCGAACTCGTCCCCCTTTGCCTAAAAACAAAAGTTGCGCGAGAGTGTCAAAAGTTGCTAAAAATGTAAGAAATTGTAACCATCTGGCAACACATGACGAAATGTCATCCGAGCCAGGTGTCTATTAAGGGTGGGTTGCACCAAATAGCCTGGTTATAGTAATAGCTAAAATTAACTATAACCATGACCAGATGGTTAACTTTGACTATTCTATAATATGGGTTGCACCACGAAACTACTGGTTATAGTTAAAGTTAATAGTGTTGCTAGCCTAATGAAGCATAATTTGACCCAAAGTTATTGAGGGAAACGTTTTTTTCAATGGCAACAATTCAAACTAACGTCATTTAACAGCTGTGCTGTCACTGTCTGTTGCATATTACTCATATCCAGTGTTGCCATGTTAGGAGATTTTCTCCTAGATTCAGGAGAATTTCAGCGCTGTTAGGAGAAGTTTTTGCCTGTCAGGAGAGTAGGAGAAAATCTAGGAGAAAGAAAATCATTACAGGAGAAGATTTAGGAGTGAGAAATATATATTTACTAGTAAAAAACAAATATGTCGGTTTAAACGGTGACAACACAATGAATGAACTGTATGTGAATCAACCAACCATCTTCTCAAGTCACACAATATACCAGTGGTTCTCAAACTTTTTTAGCTGACGGCGCCCTTAACCCGTTCAAGAAATTGTGCGGCACACCGCTTCAATATTCGGTTGGTGTCTTTCATAGGCATCATATCTGAACTGTGATAAACTAAGCATGCAAATATGTAAATCAAGTAATATTTTCGAAAGGAATAAAAAACACAATTTTGCGATGCGTAAAAGTTACGCATCGAAATGTAAATGTTTCATTATTATTACGATTAAGTATGTAGGTAGGTCATCATCATCAGCCTGTATCGGTCCACTGCTGGACATAGGCCTCTCCCAAGGCACGCCACCACACGCGGTCTTCCGCTCTTCTCATCCATCCACTCCCGGCTACCTTTTTTAGGTCATCTGTCCACCTAGCCGGGGGGCGTCCCACGCTACGTTTGCTTGTACGTGGCCTCCATTCGAGCACCCGTCTACCCCATCGGTTGTCGGGTCTACGACAGATGTGCCCAGCCCACTGCCACTTCAGCTTGCTTATTTTCTTAGCAATGTCGACTACCTTAGTTCTTTGACGTATCACGTCGTTACGGATTTTATCGGTCAAAGAAATGCCGAGCATTGCTCTTTCCGTAGCTCGCTGAGCGACTTTAAATTTGTGGACCAGGCCCATCGTCAGGGTCCACGTTTCCGCTCCGTACGTCATTACTGGAAGAACGCACTGATTGAAAACCTTCGTCTTCAATGACTGTGGGATGGAGGATGAAAAGATGTGGCGCAGTTTCCCAAATGCCGCCCAGCCTAGCTGAATCCTTCTGTTGGCCTCCTTATCAAAGTTGTGCTTCCCTAGTTGGATGGTTTGTCCAAGATAGACATAATTCTGCACAACTTCGAGGGTCGCCTCTCCAACTGTACGTGCCCCGGGACGACGTGTTCGTTGAACATGACTTTCGTCTTGTCCAAATTCATCCCGAGGCCGACTCGGCGGGAGGCGACATTGAGGCCGTTCAGCATGTGATTCAGCTCCTCCAGCGATTCGCCCATCACGACTATGTCATCTGCGAAACGTAGGTGTGAAATGTACTCGCCGTTAATATTAATGCCGTGCTTTTCCCAATCCAGCAGCTTGAATATATCTTCCAATGCATTCCTAAACAGTTTCGGAGATATAATATCTCCCTGTCTGACTCCACGATGCAATTGGATAGGTTTCGTCTGCTGGTCCTGTATTTGTACGGTCATTGTCGCGGCACTATAGATATATCTTTGCTGACTGAATGTCTTAGAGATGCAAGGAAGAATGAGAGACAATTAACTGCCACGTGGTTAGACTTTGAAAACGCCTTCGGTTCGGTGCGCCGTGAGTTACTATTAAAGGCGCTAGAGTGGTATAATGTGCCACCTCTGATCTGTAATATAATAGCCTCCTACTACAAAAAACTTTCCTTTGTAATACAAGTAAAAGGCGAAACGGAGAAGACACCGGAAATTCGTTACGGCATAGGACTTTTCCAGGGTTGCTGCCTCTCACCTGTCACATTTAACATTGTTATCACCATTCTAATTGATACGCTTGTCGTAAAAGAAAAGAAATGGGGATACAGGTTCAAATATGGAGACACATATATGGCGGCCATCCTGGCATTTGCGGATGATATTACGCTGTTAACCCGCAATCCAAAACAAAATCAGTCGCTTCTTAAGGTGGTGGATGACTATTGTGAATGGACCAAAGGGATGAAGATAAAACCAGCGAAGTGCTACTGTTTGAGCTTAACCAGGAAAGGTTCAAAGTTTACCTCGAGCAATCCAGGTTTGACAGTAGCCGGAAAACCAATCGCAACCGTGGCTGATGAAGCTCCTTTTAAATTCTTGGGCAAAAGGATCACCAGCAGAGGAAAGGAGCATCCTACTGATGATATTGTCCAACTTTTCGAAGAGAGCCTCCGCCAAACTGACAATCTTCCCCTCCTGGGTACACAAAAGGCATGGATTTACGATAACTACCTGACATCAAAACTTTCATGGCCATTTCTCGTCTACGACTTCACAAAGCAAAACCTGACTAAATTAGACTCGTATGTGACCAGATTCCTGAAATCATGGTTTGGACTGGCTCACCCGGCTGACTCGTCAACGCTATACAGATCTCACAATAACTTTGGACTGAACATTAAGAAACCGTCGATATTTTATCAAAAGGCGAGAATAGCCAAACGATGTATACTCAAAGACTCCAATGATAGCGCTATTCAAGCCTTACCCAACACATCACTATCAGATGAACTGGAATCGAGACTCGACTTCTACAAATCATTCCAAGTTGGTACACGCACCAATAGATCTGGATTGGGCATAGAAACAGCAAAGTCTGATAAAGAAATACTGAAAGGTTTTGCTCAGGAGGACATGGAACAAGGCTTCAAACTTCACGCCTTAAACCTAGAAATGCAGAATGATTGGCTAACAGTGGGTGACTTCTGCATCCCTCCTGCATTGAAGTGGAAATCCATAATATACAACTGGTCCCCTGAGCTGCTTAAGTTCTACTTAAATGCATTCCAGCTTACTCTCCCCGACCCGAGTAACCTAGTTAGATGGGGGAAATCTACAAATAAACTATGCCCGTCATGTAAGGAGTTCGTAGGCACGGCCAAACATTTGTTATGCGGATGCAAAATACTACTTGAGCGAGGCCAGTATTCCTACCGTCATGATAAAGTCCTCCAAATCATCAGAGAGGCCATCAACCTGTCAATTGCACGGACCAGGAAAGGGCAAACCAGTAGCGGCTTCCAGAAGGTCAACTTTGTGAAACCTGGAGCCAATAAGCTGCCCAAAGATAGGACTAAACCTTCTTCAATTTTGGGAGCAGCAAAGGATTGGGAATTGTTGATGGACACACATGAGAAGCATTACCAAATGCCTTCGGAAATCTGTACCACAGCATTAAGACCGGATATACTCATATTCTCAAAAGCGACAAAGCATGTAGTACTTGTTGAACTTACAGTTCCATGGGAAAGTAACATACCGAAGGACCACAACATCAAACTTAACAAGTACTGCAACTTAGTAGACCGGATTGTGAGAAACGGATTCAAGACTGATCTCTTCGCTGTGGAAGTCGGAGCAAGGGGACTACCAGCGAAGTCGCTCTACAGTCTCTTCAAGAATCTAGGGCTCCCAAGATCGACGCTAAGCTCATATATGGAGAGAGCTTCGAAAACGTCACTGGAAGCATCCTACAGAATATGGATAGGTAGAGAGAGGGAGGTCGAGAGCGGGACTGGTGGTTTCCCCGCGTCCTAGTCAACGCAGACTAGCTGACGAGGGCTTGAAGCGAGCCGAAACGTGAAGCATGCGCGGGAAATTTAGAGTGGCCACTCGCTAGTCCCGGCCTCGATTAATACCCTCCTCTACTGCCGATGGGCCCGGATATGTTCGGTGAAGCCATCGTAAGCTTAGATCCACACCTTCACATTTCAGCACCTCAATGTATCGCCAATCGGTTTGGCATCGCTGTAAGGATTCCATAACAGCCCAGGTTTCGATAGAGTCAAAGGCTTCCTCGTAGTCCACAAAAGCGTGTAGGTAGGTACATTACTTTTATACTTATTTTGAATTTAATTATTTACTACTAGTGAGTGGCTCTGTGAGCTGTAGACCTCGCGAGTCTGTTTTTGTATAGCTTTTGTATATCTTTTGTGTTTTTGTATATCTGTTTTTGTATAACTGAATAAATGTTCACCGGCGCACCTCGACCCCCATGGCTCAGCGATTTTGAAAAATTACCAACAACTTGTTGAGAAACAGCCGGACATCCGGACATACGTACGCATTTTTGCCCAAGCTGAAACGGAGACGCTTCGCTCGCGCTTCGCGCTCGCTCGGTCAAATAATGTCCACTTTTTCGCGGCACCCCTGGCGTAGGTTCGCGGCACCCCGGGGTGCCGCGGCACCCAGTTTGCGAATCACTGCAATATACCATAGGAATCATAGGATTTGTCTTTTGATAAGAGCAAGGTTCCCCCTTCTTGCTCTTTAGATAGGATAATGTGACACTCTGTGAGTATGCGTGCATTGATCGACCAACAAGCCGGCTACCGGGCGGGCCTAACCATACGAACACTTTGTTATCAATCAATGTTATTTACATGTATTCTTTGTAATAATTAGTAGTATTACTAAGCCTACGTTGACAGTCTGTCCGTCAGTCCGCACTAAGGGCTGTATCTTTTGTACCGTAATAGGTAGCTGGTTGTGATTTTCACAGATCATGTGTTATTTATTATTGGCGGACATCCTATCAAATAATAAGAAAAAAAAAAAAATTAAGGGCTTCCCCATACAAGAAATGTGTTTTTTTCTAAAAAAAATTGTTTGTTTGGTTTTGCTCTAACGTAAATACGGTAATACGTACAAGTGTCAGACTTAGTGTGGTTAAAAACTAAAAAAAATCATTAAAACAGACAAATTACGTGGTGGTTAGAATGTCAATCGTGGTTATGACGGGAGGACAAATCATTATTGGCGGAGAAGTGATGGAATAGATTGAAGGAAGAAAGAAGTACGTATATCTCGGTTAAATACTGCTTGGTAGACAAGGTCTCCTTAAGGATGTCGAGGGAGGAATTCAACTTAGTAGGGCTGCCTCGGAAATTTAAAATTCGCCCCGAGACCTTTATATATTATGACCAGTGCGTCCTACCGTTTATGACGTACGGGTGTGAGCTCTGACTTTAGTTGTTTTCCAAAGTTGCCCAGCGAGCGATGGAACTAGCATGGGCTGGCCTGGGAGTATAGCCACAGAATAGAGAAGAGTACTCCGTACAGAAGCTGCTCTGTACAAACACTCACAAAGAAATAGCTACTCTGCGACGACGCGAAAAAGTACAAATTGACTCGCACAGAGCTGCATGCCTAACCACGATAACCGCCTACATTTCGCTTCTCTTTCTGTCGTGTAACTCTATCTCGAAAGCGCGTCGTTCAGCGCGTTAAGGGCTGTGTCTTTGTGCTGTCTTATTGTGAGGAATAAAATGAAGATGATACCTACCAACTTTTATCGTTCTAGCTACCAACGATATGGTAATTAGCTACGGCAAATTCATGCGAACAAATTCATGCATGCGTTAGCGTCACAATTAGTTTCTCACATCGAAGCGTGCATTGCGTGCAACCTTCCAGTGATAGTTTTGTTTGATCAATAAATTTAATGATCAATGATCATCTACAATGTATGTACCTATTATCCTTATACGAATTACGCCATACACACCACGCTGTTCGGCGTTATCTAATTATTGTTATTGGCAATATAATAATATCATTTTAAATCAATGACCTCCTACTATATGAATAAATAAATTACTAGAAATAAATCAAAATGCTACTAAACAAAACACTTACCCTTCTTCGTCTCTCGGCAATGAAAAAAAAGACAAGTTTTCATTTGTCTGTTGACTTTTGCACCCGTCCACTGCACAATATTTACGTGATTTCGACATTTTCTAAATTCGAAAGCGCCACGCGCCCGGTCTGGCTGGATAGCGGCAGCCCACTGTTAATTGTAGATTAGCCGCTACGCCAAGCGGTAGGCATTTAACTCGCGACCTCGAGCGAGTGACGAAGGCCTGGTATAGCTAAGCGAAATGGTGCGTAGTGAATGACTAATGAATGAGGCAATCCGCCGACGCACCAAAGTAATTGATATTGGAAACCAGGTGGATAAGCTAAAATGGCAGTGGGCTGGGCACGTTAGCCGAAGGGATGACGACCGTTGGAGTAACCATGTACTACATTGGCGGCCGTGGACAGGAAAACGGAGTGTGGAAGACCACCCGCCAGGTGGGACGCCGACATGAAGTATGTCGGCGGAAAGCAGTGGTCCGTACCGCTGAAGGCCGAGAGACTGGAGGAAAATTGAAGGCGTATGTCCAGCAGTAGACGTTTACACGCTGACTGACTGACTGACTGACAGAGAACCCTCGGTGCGCGAGTTCGACTCGCACTTGACCGGTTTTCAGGGTGCAAAAGATACAGCTCTTTAAAGGTAAGACAGACAGACGGACGGACAGACGGCCTAGGCTTAGTAATATAGTCCCGTACGTATAAGGAACACTAAAAATGTGGTAAAATTTTTATAATTTGAATAACAGGAGAATTTTTTAGGAGGACGAAAATTTTCTAGGAGATTTTTAGGAGATTTTCGAAGTCAATCTAGGAGAATTTCAAAATTTGAGTTGGCAACACTGCTCATATCTATGGCACGGCACGGCACGGTTGAACCGGTTGGCCCACAGAGCATCAAATACCTACCACCCGCGCCCCCTACTAGAGGCGCCCTAAGCAATGATATTTGAAACCCAATAACCGTACGCTGAGCTGCTAGCGCTTCGTATGTGTGTGTGTGTGCTAGTATCGACACTACACACAAAGAGGAGCAAGTTAGGCACACGCACAAACAAATGCACACGCACAACATACATATGTAAGTCATAGGCCACGCCCACAGGCTTCAACGGCGTTGTAGAGAAATCGCGCTCACGGCGCCTCTAGTAGGGGCGGGCGCGCGCATTTCATGCTCTGTGGGTTGGCCGATGGCGGCTGACCGAATAAGTTTGTTTACCGCGTCGTCGCAAATAAAAAGTATATATTTTTGAGATTTGCATTCAAAACAATGAATAAATTTTAACATAGTAAAATAAAAGCCTATGGTTCTATGATCAAATTATATGCTATGGTGCATTTTATATACGAAAAAAACATACACTCGAATTGAGAACCTCCTCCTTTTTTGGAAGTCGGTTAAAAATAGGTACCTAGGTATACGAGTCGGTCACTCACTATCATACTAACCTAATAATTGACTCGACTGCTAAAATGCAATGGTGCCATGTGAGGTCACAAATAGTTATATGCGAGTAATTACTCCTCCAGGTATTCGTCCAATGCCTTCGCCAGATTTTTCGATACTCGAAATCTAGCCAAGAAGGACTTATCATCCCACCCTGTGAACCTGTCCGTTCTGGGAAAATACACCTTTGCTTTTCTAGCACGCACATTTACTGGGTTTTCTAGCACGCACATTTACTGCATACTACAAATCCATTTCATCTTCGGAAGAACTACTTTCAAAAAGTATTTCACGGAGGAGAAGAGACATAGTTTGGCATTTGAGGTTATAATATGCGTAAATTGACAGTAACTATTACTTTAACTGGTCACTACTCGAGCGCTTAGGTTTAAGGTTAAGTTATGACGTAAATTTAACTGCCGTTAACTGGTGCAACCCAATTTTCGCTTAACCGGAGATTTGACTGATTGGTTATGGTAAAAGTTAGATGGTGCAACCCACCCTAAGTCGACCGAGTTATAGTTCCTAACGGACGGTTAACTATTTATCTATTTTTGCTCTATTATCTATAGCAGGCCTCAGACACTCCTTCATACCTACCGCGATAATCACCTACAGCGCGCGATATTCGGAGAATACAAAACAGTCCGGGCAGCAAAGAGTCCGGGCAGCCCCGCGCTTGCGAGCGCACGCATACAGTCGATCGCCTGGATGGAACGAACTATTTTATTCAGTACCTATGAAGTATTCTGTGCCTATTCTTCGATATAATAATAATGGAGCAATTGGAGCATCGTAATACTAATAATGACTAATTTAATTTAATGATTAATTTTAGGTATATATTTGTATTTTTATACTTTGTATATGTGAAATTAATGTAAATATTGTAAATGTGTTAATAAAGAATTAATAATGACTACTAATACTAATAATACTACTCGGTAATGAACGAATGATGATAATAATAATATGATAATTTTGTGTATTTTTATAAGTTTTTGTATAATATAAAATATGTAAAATTTATATAAATGCTTAGAAAAATGTGAAAATAAAGAAATGATAATAACAATATGTCAAATCAAATAATTTATTTATTTCATTATTTCATGTACGCATTTACAAAGAGAGGCTCTGCAATAGAAGAATCTGTCTCGCAGAGGCAGTTCCTGATTCATATGCATTTTGCGCTTATCTAATATACAACAATTAAAATAAGAAACTAATTAAATAAATGAATCAATAAAATTAGCATGTCATCATCATTATACTTCCGAGAAGCCACAGAGTTTTGTCAAAAAAAACTGCTAAGTAATTATTAACAGTAATTTATTCGTCACACAAGACGACAACCCCAACACGATCCGAATCACGCCAAAAGAGATAGAGTTATGCGATAGAATGAGAAGCGTGATGTAGGTTATTATTCGAGTTAGGCATGCAGCGCTTTGCGAGCTGAATTGCACTTTATTGCGTCTCAGCAAGAGTAGCTATTCCTTTAGGTGGCCTTGTGGAGTGTCGCTTCTGGTACTCTTTTCTATTCTGTGTCTATAGGCTCGGTTCCGTACCCGTACGGGACCTAACCTAACCTAACCTAACCTAACCTAAAAAAAATCAGGGCGAGGTTTGCGGAGTGGCATCGTGTGCGGCCAAGTGCGCGAACCATTCTCGGAGCTGTGCAGTGGGAACATACCTAGACCCCCACACCAACCCCCCAAAGGTTCACGGTGATCGGTCCAGTAGTTTCGGAGTCTATCGGGCTCCAACAAACAGATCAACAGACAGATACCAACATCCATTAATTTTTTTTATATGTACATTTACATATGTCGAGAGATATGCATACCATACTCCTATAGACCAAAGATTAATTATTTATCTTAGCTATAAACTTTTACATTCGTATTTATCGGTTCACCGGAAATAGAGAAAGAAGTTCGATCTATTTTCGTCTGTGTAAAAAAGAGATATGAATTTCATCTCTTTCAAGTATAAGTGAATGCTGTACCTACAGAATTAAAATGCCTAACAATTATATACATTAATTACTTACTGGATAATGTATGCATACCATTCATTTTATAATTCCAAAACCAATTATGCATACACAATCTAAAAAAAAATATTGTCGTCTCTAGCTAGACAGGGTGTCCCGGCTGCATATTTCCAAAGTCTATAGGGTGAGTTCCTCTGATTGGTCGATGCCAGTTTGGCGGGAAATTTAAATTTCGGAAGTATTTGAACTGCATTATGCGAGTTTTCTCCGTTTTGGTGGTTTAAAAAAAATAACCAGGGTTAAATTTAGAAGATGCGTCGCGTATCCTAATGTTGAGGCGGCGCATGTCGTTTTTGCAAGTAGAAACCAAACTTAAATGCGGCTGTGAGATGCGCCCGTGTGTCTGCGCAAAAGACGATTAATAGGGCAGAGGGGGGAGAACGGGAGGTGTGCAAAGGGGGTATCGGCGCACCCTACCGCGCTCCCCCGCGTTGCTAGGATACGACCTCGCGCCGTCGCCGCCCGCGTCCTGCCTGTCGCCCGCGCACGCCCCCCTCTCATCTGTTGTGCGTGCGCCATTGTACAGTCACTCACTATTTATTTGTTTCTTCCGTAGTGTCGCGGTAGATTTTATACTAATGGTGGTTTCACACATGTTTATTCGTATTCGTGATTGTAGCAAACATGTTAGTTTTATCTCACTCTAACCAAGCCATTAGAAGGAGGCGAAACGGAAATGTTTACCAAATATTTGTGTACATACAGCTATGTGTGGCTAGCATGATAAATGTTTATTGGCGAAGTGCGTTTACCGGGGTCGCCCAAACAACACCAACACGTCGTAATTTCAAACCGGTTTTAACCATGATCGATACATCGGTGTGCACAAACATAATATAATACAATAATATATCAAAATAATATAAAGCAAGACTCTCTTTTTTTATCTGTAAATGATTTTTTTTTTTTTTATTGAAACTGACACGGTTGGCTACATCACCTACTACATCTGTGATGTCAGCCCATAACACCGGGTGTACTTGGTGCCACGTCAGTGCTCTTCCCTTCGGTCGTGCCGGCTACACTGAACTGGACGGAAAACACAAACTATTTACATAGCCGTTTCGACCGACCTTTCATTCAGTGCGGTGGTACCAACCCGGGTGGGTAAACCCTACCACCTAGTAATATAAGAAGGGAGTCATGATAATGTAATAATTTTATAAATTTTCTGGCAAAATATTCGATTGAATATTTTATTTCACTATACATGCGCAGTCAAGCGGCCGAACTTCAGGCCAATACGTATTTAAGTTTGGTTTGTTTTTCCGAAATTATAGCTTTTATGTGGTTAAAAAAACAATTTAACACCCTAAAAAAATTTAAACACCCTAACATTGCAAAAGAAAAAAAAACCAAAAAAAAACCGGAAAGATTTGGTGGGATTCGAACCCATGGTCAAAAAATACAAACTCTGCACCGTACCAATGGGCTACGAAATCACTTAGACGAGTTAACGAATTTCGGGTTCAGTAGGTTCGCTAGGAGTGCCGGAGGCGGAGCCGGACGAAATTTAATTTCCCGCCAAACTGGCATCGACCAATCAGCATAACTCACCTATAGATAGATTATGGATATATGCGTCCCGGCTTGCGTAAGAAATATTCAAATCAGTATATCGTAGCGTAGGTACTCCTTATATGGCGTTGAATACGAATATGAAAGAATTTTTCAGTGTAGTTTAGAATTTTTTTGATTGTCTATGTCTATAGATAAACTTTCAATATTTACTTCGGCCAGAATATATCTATGGGGACAGTAAAAAAAATCTTAACCAAACTGAAAAATTATTTCATATTCGTGTTTTACACAATGGAGTAGTAAATATTGAATATTAAAATCAAATATCTACACCAGATTTTAATGTTCCCTACGCAAACTGGGATACCTGTATATGCACTGATATAAGATATAGGGGTCTTTTCATAACGTTTTTTTTATATTTTGTCACTCTACCTACACCCTAGGGTTGAGACTTGGGACAGACGGCCATGGCCATGGAGTCCATGCACGTTCAGTAAAAAGCAGCATAGAAGGACGCCACCCAACTCCCAAGAGCCAAGGGTGCAACTTCCAATACATCATAAGTACCTATACATTTTATTCTTAATATTAGTATTTTTTGAAGTAAATTTACGTGCATACCTTAACCCACTGCTCCATTTCGGATTCCATGTAAAACTGGAGGTCCAGCTGGTTGACTGGAGGAGATTGCCTAAGGCAATAAGTGCGCCCTTGCCACTAGTTGCGACACATTAAGTGGCATAAAGTGTACCTAATTATTATATGCATTTATTCACACGTTTCTTTTTATATAAATTTTACATATTATTTACAAACTTAAAATCTAATAGGTACTTACAAGTCACGAGTCAGTAAACCTGGATACGAAATACGGCATCGTTTGTATGAGAACCGAGGTAGCCGCCAAAGGGGTGTGAAGTCTGAGGCGGGAGCGGCGCATGGAACGCCGTGATTGGCCGAGCGAGTAGGTAGCCACGTGACGCCAGTCTTCCATACGTTTGAACGGGATTCATACAATAAGTCGCTCATTGTGTCGATTCGCGATGAAAAGATGAAACGGATTTAACAATATTTAACCCTTCTTTACATCAAGGGAATAATATAACTTTCTCTTAAATGAACAAAGGCAACGCCCCTTTCACAATTTTGCGAATTTGCAGATTTTCGCATAAACACGATAATAGTTCTAAGTTCTGAGATACCTCGGATACTTTATTATTAATCTACATCAAATTTCCAAAACAATGATATGTAAGACCTCGTACATTGGTATTATCTTATTGGAGTATTTGTTATTGGAATTTTCCAAAATTAAAAAAATAATGTTAGAAAGTCGAAAAGTTTTGTAACCAAAAAAATTAATTATTATATTATTAACAACTATTTGCTAATTACTTAGCCAACGATATGACAAATTATATTGCAATATGACTTCGCGAAAAATTCGCGAAAATCTACCCTACCATAAAAAATTTATGAGTACCCACCTCGATATTTAATTTTTTTACGGTAAAATGAGGTTTTCCAGGCTTTGCCTTTTTTAACAAACTAACCAGCCATACCCACCTGGATATTTAATTTTTTTAGGGTAAAATGAGGTTTTCCAGGCTTTGCCTTTTTTAACAAACTAACCAGCCATGCAGCTAGAGCCTTATAAAATGTACCATGCGTCTCTCTGTCAGTTTGACGGTGTGAATTCGTTATATAAGGGTTAATAAAATAACAAATGAAAGGCTGTGTAGTCTGTAATAGAAACATATATTTGAAACAGAACAATAATTTACTTAATTATTTATTTATAGATCGGTATCTATATTAAAATTTTCATTTGGTAACTTTTGAACAATTGAATTAAATTTAAAAGCACAATTTACGACATTTACATTGTTACTGTTTACATTGTTGACATTTACATTGTTATTGTTGAACTAAAGAACTAACATGTGTCTCGAGAGATGGTCGCGCAACAGATGGATAGATCTCACCGAGACCTAAAGTTTGAGTACCAACACGATGGGTCTAGCACCAGTGGTTCTCGAGTTATGACCAAAACAAAAGTTCATGTGACAGATGGATAGATCTCACCGAGACCTGAAGTTTGAGTACCAACACGATGGGTCTAGCACCAGTGGTTCTCGAGTTATGACCAAAACAAAAGTTCATGTGACAGATGGATAGATCTCACCGAGACCTAAAGTTTGAGTACCAACACGATGGATCTAGCACCAGTGGTTCTCGAGTTATGACCAAAACAAAAGTTCATATGACAGATGGATAGATCTCACCGAGACCTGAAGTTTGAGTACCAACACGATGGGTCTAGCACCAGTGGTTCTCGAGTTATGACCAAAACAAAAGTTCATATGACAGATGGATAGATCTCACCGAGACCTGAAGTTTGAGTACCAACACGATGGGTCTAGCACCAGTGGTTCTCGAGTTATGACCAAAACAATAGTTAATGTGACAGATGGATAGATCTCATCGAGACGTTCAGATTGAGTACCAACACGATGGGTCTAAGTCCAGTGGTTCTGTAGATATGACCAAAACTAATGATCACGTGACAGATGATAATTCCGACCCCTCACTCGCATGATCGCATCGCATTTCGCATTTAGATGCTAGCTAGCTAGCTAGCAGCGGAGCGCAGGCGCTATATAGCATTTAGCATTTAGCAGTACCACAGATAAATAGCACATACTTCATTGCTTTGTGCGTTCCAAAACAAACGAACCAACAAAGTTTTACGAACGAAACAGCAATGCTAATTAAAATTAAATGTGATTATTGCTTAGCATTTAGCATTAATTTTTATTCATCAGGGCGCTTAGCAGTGCTAAATGCTAACGGGGTATTCATTATGAATTAATTTTGTTAATGCTAAGCATAACAAGACTAATTCCCGGTAGACGCATGACCTAAAGAAATTAATTCCTTTAGAGTCGCTCAAAAGTAAAAACCGGTAGGTACTGGTTGAATGAAAAAAGCGCGATAAACGAATATTGAACGAGGAAACCTGCTGAGGTTGACTAGAAGAAATGTCCTTTGGCAATAAGGCAGAATGCATGAAATATCTGTATACATTTAACATACATATTTAAATAAAAAAAAATTACAAGAGCTAACTGCATCCAACACGATAGTCGACCTATGGTGGGTAAGCAGAAAAGAGCTCTCCATACATATTTACGCCGATGTTTGTTACTGAAATTCAAGCGAAAAATGCTATCAAATTGAATGAAAGTACTTACTCGTGAAAGGTGACTCCATCTGTGTTCAAGTTTGAATTTTTCGACGACTTTTTGCACCAAAGCACTGCACAATGAGGCATTTTGTGACAGACGCGCACGTTCGCTCCGCCTGAGCGGCGGACGGAGACTAAGATCGGTCGCCGGCGCTAGACTGACGCGCTGGCGCGTGTGCGCCGACGCGCGGCTACCCCTGTCCTCCTATGTATAGCGCCTCCAGGCTTACTGACTCGTGTTACAAGTATACAAATAAAACGGAGTTTCTACCACCGGCGGCGGCGCGGCGGGACGGCGGCGCCGGCCGGCGGGGGTGGCGCCGGCGCAGGCGGCGGCGGTGATTTATTTCCAGCTTACTATAATTTATTATTATGTTTCAGGTAAGAAAAAAAAAATGCTTAGGTAATTAAAAATTATTGACATGCTTAAATTACGTAAGTACCTATTTATTTTACGTCGTCAACTCTAAATAACTGCCTAAAACAATGATTCGGTAAATCTGTAAATACTGCAGTAAATAGTTAATAAATTATATGGCAATACTAGATAGATACCTACCTTTTTTCCTAAACTAGTACCGTGAAATCTTTATTAATGTGGAAAAACTTCTTTTACATTTATTTTAATGTAGCTAGTGACATCTAACAGACAATACATGAATCAAACTAGCAGACTAATAAGTAAGCTTGAACATGCTGATAAGTTGAAGGGAGATTGCTACTTCCCGGTAGATGTCGTTAATTATTTATTCGACACTACCCAAAGTACGGCGCCTCGGCGTACTCTAGTCCATCGTATTTTAGGTCCGATAATTTGGGTCATGATGCCTAAATTATCGTGTACCAAATTATCGGACCTAGAGTACGCTGTACTAGAATACGGATGCCCAAAATAAGATACCTCGAATACGATGTACCAAAATACGATGAACCAAATTATCGGACCCAGAGTACGATGGACTCGAATACGATGTACTAGAATATGGTACACCTGTGCGACGTTTTGCTTGCAGTGAAGATTATTTGCCTTGATCCGTTTATTTATGTACTCCTTCATCCTTGTCTTAAAAACCAACTATGAAGCCGACTGTCGCTGCTGATGAGATGTTTCCCGAAGGCGTCGGTCCCTATATGGAGCTAGAAGAGGTACGCGCTATCTTCACGTAGAATAAAATGAGAAGTGGTAACTTATTTGTTTATTGGTGTACACGGCTGCAAGATGGATATAATAATATTACCTATATCCATCTTGCAGCCGTGTACACCAATAAATAAGTTATATTATATAGGCATATTTTTAGGTTATATCCCACGAGTACTTGCCTATTTAAGTTTAACCTGTTCGATTCCAAAAAACTTCATTGTGAAACTCATGTGGCCTTGAAGTCATGTAGAATTCAAGGCCGCGCGCGCTAATAAAGAATTTTTTTTGGTAAAATAATGCAGTCAAATCAATACTTTATTGGCACATAAAGCTAATGAAATTTCCCATAAAACGGGGTGCGTATCCCGCCGGGCGCCGCCTACCTCGCTCCGCTTCCTTCACGTCCTTGTCTGATACTTCTCGAAGGATATTCAACAGCTAGAATGAGTCCAAAGAAAATTCACAAAAATACCACGGGAGCTACGGCATCTTAGTTACGAAGAGAGACTCAAAGCGCTAAAGCTGCCCTCCCTGGAAGCTCGACGCCAGAGGGGATCTAATAGAGGTCTACAAAATTCTGACGTGTAAATATGATTGCCCTGAGCTGATCCAAATGTTCACATTGAACCAAAACGTTCATCTTCGAGGCCACAGCATGAAACTAAGTCGAACAATCTTTAACAGCAATAATCGCAAACATTTCATAACAAACAGAGTGGTGGACGACTGGAACCAACTTCCAGAGGAAGTAATAAGCGCACTTAGTACCAACCAATTCAAAAATAGACTAGATAAATATCTAACAAATAAAACATAATCTCAAAAAGAGTGCTCAAGAATGAAAAAAAAAAAATCTAAGATGACGAAAAACAAATTTTAACTGGATTTAGACGTATCAGCTTAGGCTGCCTGTCAAAAATAAATTAATAGATAAGCCAGTTCGCGCGGGGAGCAAGCGAAGCGAGCGACGTGGACAGGGATGATTCGTCAGCTCTCTCGCCGGCGGCTGACGGGGCTTATGAAAACACTCTAGGGGGTAGCCATGAGAATAGGTTGTGTCGGGGCGGTAAATTCGTTTCCGCAATATACACTCGTTTACTCCAATTTTTTTCAAAATTTCTTAATTATGATAGTGGACGAACCCCTACTCTTTAACGAAAGGTGCCAAATTCGAAAATATTACGTATTTTTTTCCTCTGAAAGTACACATCTCCGGTAAAATTTTTTTTCACTAATATCCTAAACTACAGGTTAGAACTACCAGCAATATTCGATCTAACCCATATATCAATCCACAGCCCAAATCATATATCAAATATGTAGGCGAAGAGGGTGAGTAGGTCTCTAAAGGGCCACAAACATACCTACTTGGCACTTGATTATGTCAGAAAATATTTTTTTCTGTTTGAGTGTGGAATTGTTTGTGGATGTTTCACGTCAATTGAAATGTTTTTTAATCATCTATCATGCTCTATCGTTCCAATAACCTTTGGGATGATTCATAAACTACTTATACATATTTGTTTTGGTTTTCAGGCAGGTGGACCTTCAAATCTCTTGATGGATTTAGCAGCAAATGAAAAAGCAGTACATGCAGACTTCTTCAATGGCAAGTTGTGCTCTTTCTTGTTTAACTAAACTTTAAAATAGATAACCATTTATACCAGCGCTGGTTGTCCGTTTCACAAAGTTTTCAGCTCTGTGGACTTTACATCTTGTATTTTTTCAGATTTCGGAGATCTGTTCGATGACGACGACCTGAAGCAGCAACCTGATCTTAATTAATTCTAGTTTATTTTTCTGTTTATATCTCGATAAGCAACACAATTGTGATCAAGTCGATAGCAGCAGGGCTTTTTTCAATATTATAACTAAACAATTACAGTCATCTCATAATAAGCTTCTCTCAATCTCTTTTAAATCTCAAAAAAAGGTACGTATTCACAAAAAAAAAAAATATTTTTTGTATCAACACGAGTGGATTTGATGGAAGATAAATAAGACACAATAACTTCATCAACAGTCTTGATACCTTTAATTATAAACTTAAAACAAATCTTGTGTACAGGCTGTCTTGTGGTAGGCTGCTTAAAAAGTTGGTTCTCCGTGCTTCATAGTGTGCAATAAAAGTAAGTACCTTTATACAGACAGAATTGTACAACGCTACAGTAGAAAATACTAGTCAAAATTTGAAAATGAAGGTAAATAAAATATTGCCAAGTTTCCATCTGTACTAGGTGCTCGAATTTAATACATACACATGCCTGCAGCTTACCTAATGTATGATAACTAGAGAGCAGAATTAAGTAGAACATTAGGGGGCCATTCAGCATTAGTTCCACAGCTTCCGACTAACCCGCTAACAAACTCTGTACTTAATTTCATAGTCAAATAGCTTGTCAACTTTGCTACATTGACTAAATTCATAATGTGACAAGTCAGACAAACCTTCAACAGATCGACCGTGTTAATATCCTAAATATTCCGCTCTCTACTGATAACTAAAATAACATACACTTAGGCTGGCATCGCCACTATCCGACGATTCAATACGACTTACACTTTACCAACATCGAGCTAGGCGTTCACCTGAGCCACTTATTTTTAAACTCCTCTTACTTTGACAATGTTTATACAATATGGCATTTCTCAACGAGAAAACACTGCACGCTAGCAATGGAAAATACATCATAGGCGATTGCACATCACCCACTCTGCAGAGAGCATCGAGCGGTACGGTGCCTAGGCATGCACCGGCATCCCTCCACTCCGCTCTGCTCCTCAGTCAAACAAATATAGCCACCGTCACGGGAGCGTCCGCTCTCCCCCACCCGCCTGCACGTACACAAATCTCCAAGAAAATACTCCGCACTTACAAAAACCCATGAAAATGCTGTAAAAATATGAGTGAATGTCTCGAAATCTAATAACCTTAATGTATACAAAATGTGGTTAGTCAGGGAAGCTACGGGTGTCTATGTTTCGTTTTCGACTAACACTAGGTGAGTTTCCAGTGACCGCCTTGCCCCTCACACTGCTCTGAGCGCTAAGAAAGCACCGGTAACGACCCGTCTGTCTATCAATATGAAAAGACAACGGTAGGACTTCTATAGAGCACACTCCTGGGTTACAGTAGGCCGCTGAAACGCTGTTACTTAGTGTGGTCACATGGTCCTTCATCTCACTGTGGAGCTCGAGACTGCACGGTGGGACGGTAGACGAGTGTGGCGACGAGGCGGAAGTGGTGTGAGGGGTTTCCTAGTTGACGTCGACGTCACTGGAGGAGTCGTCGCTAGATTCGCCCCCGCCGCCACCCTCCTCTCCTCCCTCCTCCTCCTCGTCCTCCTCGTCTTCGACGAGCTCATCCTCCCCTTCTTCCTCCTCGTCAGAGACCTCCGTCTTCAGCAGCTCTGACATCTTGGTCGTCTCACCTCGACCCAGCTCTGCAACAGCATTTTCAACTTATTTAGTGAAATTATTCTCCTGAATTATTTAGTGAATGTAGGGAGTATAGTCCTTTTTTGACAGCTAATAGCATATGTTTGCGCCAATATCATAACATAAGTTTGTGTCAATGTTAACATCAGGATTGCTATCCTATCCTATGGAAATAGGGCTGCCATCCATCCGGGTTTCCCTTTATCCTAGCTTGTAATGCATCTGGAGAATTTTTTTGGAGCGGTCTGGGTACCCTAAGGACACAAAATAAAAAAAATCCCACTCCCTCGCGCACCGCACAAGTTCAAGAAACTGTAATTTCAACTCTATGATAAAGCTGAACGTTTCACAATTATTATTGCGAGACGCAAACCTGGGTTGGAGGAATAAAATGTAAAAAAAGTCCAGGATTTTGTATGAAAATTCAGGGTTTCAATTCTTTTTATCCTGGTTTAATAATTTTAAAGACCTCAGTCCTAATTTTATTTTAAATGGAGTTTAGTATGTATGTAATTCAAACCAAATTGAGACTGGTTGAAATCAATATTGCTTATTGTATAATTTAATCCATAGGTAGGTAATCTACACTTGGATATGTCGAACATTCCACCACTTCTAATTCAATGCGAACAAGAACGCACAAAGTCAGAATGTTTAGTTAGTTAGTACCTTATAAGTATTATAGTTAACACCTAATTTACTATTATTATATTAATGAACACTTATGTTGTGCAAATAAATACATTACATGAATCCGCTGGCTTAATACTTACGTTCCAAGTAATATCCTAGCGATTTAGGAATCATAGTCTTTGCTAACTGTAAATTTTCTTCTGTACATTCCCCATTATCTATACCTGCAAAGCACAAACATTTAGTCAAAGACAGTCAACAGCACATTCAATTGTTTTATTAGAAGACTGAAGCTCTTTTGTATACTGTATAACCAACCACCACATTTATATCCCGCAAGATTGTTGGTATGGTCCGGCTAGGCGCACTCTGCACTTTAGGTATGAAGCTAATACATCGGCGGGCTCGGCTTGACGGGCCAATTCAATGAAACGTGCCGAGTTAGAAGAGATAGATTTACGCGATAGAATGAGAAGCGTGTTGTAGGTGCATATAATTTTTTGCAAGCAGCGCTGTGCGAGCTGAATTGCACTTTATTGCATCGTTGCAAGAGTAGCTATTTATTTGTGTCTTTGTAGAGTGATCCTTCTGTACGTTAGTACTATTAATGTATTCTGTGGTATGGTGGAATTTTCGTGCAATCCCCTCGGCGCCAGCTACTCCAGCCAGCCTATGTCCTCCATGAAGATCATCAGTGGGCCGGGGTGGCTGCAGCCCTCCAGAGTCGAATTACATAACAAGAGACACACCTATGTCGAGAGTAGGCATGATAATAATTTATGAATTGACAAGAGTTTTAAGCAGAAATCAGATACACATAAAACATACATACCTAACAGTAAACCCATCCTTTTTAAAATATCTATGTCATCATAAATTTGGAATTTCTTGTCAAAATTAAACATGTACTCGGTTCTGGAAGAAACAAACAAAATATTACACAAACATACATAACACTGAAAACAAACTTCTACGAGTATACGTCAGCCTCGGTAGCTCAGGAAGCATTGACGCTCGATCTCAATGTTACTCAGGCGAGGTCGGACTTTGGATAGGCGACATCCGCCCACCTCATGCCAGAGCCAGACCGAGTCAAGTGCCTCTGGCCAATAGCAATACCTTTCAAGCAATACCTCCCAAAGCCGAGCGACGTATACTAGGAGATCACCAGCTGTTTCGGTTTTCCCAGAAGCCGTATTGCTGATATCGGTTCTCTTTGATCGTTCTTATGTTTCTTTATGAATTGACATGGATGGCTACATCAACTGTGACGTCACCACTTCCTGTCGGAACTAGCTGCCACGACAGTGCTTCCCCTTGTTAGTTGTTCAGTAGCTCTTGCTAATTCTTCAAACTTACTGCAATTGGACGTGAAAGGAAGACCAACTTACTTGTCATTGGAAATGCTACAGTCAATTAAAGCTTTGTCACTGGTGTTGACGACTATAAAGGGCAGGTGGATGGCTGAGGAGGGCGAGGGCTTCACACCTCGGCTCTCCGCCGCTCGGTTTCGCTCCACCAGGCTCTTGTATGATATTTGCTGAAAAAAAAAAGAAACTGACATATTTTATACTAGCTGTGCCCATGGCTCCACTGGCTCTCTCTGAATTAAATCACTTCCGACCCTACTGCTCATGAACCAGGAAGGAACTAACTAGTAGGAAATTGCTGAAAGTATGCTTTCTGAAACCTGGAGCCACTAAGCTGCCAAAGGATAAACTATAAAAACCAGGCTCAATTTAGTTTAAAAACTACTGAATGACAACTATGGACACGCGAGATATGCCACCATGATACCTCTAGAAACACATATTACAAACTGGGCATTCAAATTTACTCAAAATTGAGCTTACTATACCATGTGAGACTACACAACATACTGAAAGACCATAATATAAAAATGAACAAGTATATTTCAATTAGCAGACCAGATAGTGAGAAGAGTTCAAGGTGCTATTATTTGCAGTTAATGTTGGTGCAAAGGTACCAGCAACATTAGTCAGTTTCAAGAACCTAGGCTTGCCCAGATTGTTGATCAGTTCAGACATGGAAAGGGCTTTGTGGGCCGCACTGGAAGCCTCACACAGAATTAGGAGAGATCTAGGTTGAGCACGGGACTATTTCTTCTCCAGACTGCACAACACAGACTAGCTGACGAGGGATTGACGTGATCCGAAACATCTACAGTGCTGTAAAAGAGAAAAATTGGCCACATAATGCTAGTTACAGGCTCAATTGAAACCTTTTCCTACTTGCGCAGGCCCGTTGTATTCGGTGATGCTATTGAGTGCTGGGGTGGTTGCTACCTGCATGTTCAATAGAGGTGAAGATATGCCCTACTTGATCTGATTCACTTTGGTGCCAGCCTAGAGCAAAATAATTATGGATTTCTCAGTTGATTTCTAGAATTGGTGACGGACGCCATTTTAGCACACGAACACGGCGTGCAGCCACCTCAAATTAAAATGGTTTTTGGTGTTTTTAGTCTGCAGTTTGTTGTGTTTGTGTATACATTCGAAAGAATAACAATTTATGAAGTGAATGTGTTATATTGGAGGGTTAATCCATTCGCAAGTTTGTGAAATAAAAAACATAACCTCACTAGGTATATTTGTGGATAATGTTCAGCTCACAATTTGGAATCAAAACAAAGGTCAGTGCACTGTAAGGTATTTTGTATCGTTTACGGCGTTTATGGTGTTCATATATTTTTGCAACTATTGCGACATTTTACACAGATTAGCAGGCACCGGCGCTGACACCTGAGGGGTTAAGTACTGTGAGTAGGTTAAAGCCTCTAACCTGCAATATGAGATCGTGAAGCTGCTGCGTTTTCTGTTGAATGCGCTCAATTTTCAATGCTTTGTCCTTCTCGAGAGATGTATATTCCTGGATGGAATTAGTGGGGAGTCCGATCCAGCGGATTTCCTTCTTCTCCTTAGATATAATGTTCATAGCCATGAGGACGTTGAGCGCGTCGTAGACTCTTCTACGTATATTCTTCTGATCGTATTGCTGCAAAAGTGCGAAATAATTTGATTTTCATAGACAGCAAAATATTTGTACAACTGTGCCAACAGCACTGGTCAGGGGCGCCGACTCCGGGGGTGCTCCGGTGCCGAGCACCCCACAAGAATCATTGTAGGGGTACAGAGCCGTGAAGCATGCGCGGGCGTGAAGCGCGAGGGGAGAGCACCCAAAAAAAAAAAATCCCCACAAAACCCGCTTTTCGGTAGAGTTTTGTGCAGTACACAGGCGGTAAAATTTATCATAGCACCGAGCAAGCACCCACAATTTGGAAAAGTCGGCGCCTATGCACTGGTCCTACAAAATGGAATGTTTTTTTTTTTTTTATGGAAACTGACCCAGTTGGCTACATCACCTACAACGTCCGTGATGTCAGCCCATAACACCGGGTAAACTAGGTGCCATGTCAGTGCTTCCCCCTTTGATCGTGCCGGCTACACTGAACTGGGCGGAAAACACAAACTATTTACATAGCCGTTTAGACGGACGTTTCATTCAGTGCGGTGGTACCAACCCGGGCGGGTTAAACCCTACCACCAAGTAAGATTAGGAGGGAAGGGACCTACAGTTTCACGAGGAATCCGAACCTCGGTCAGCGGTTACCCATCCAAGTACTGACCGCACCCAGCGTTGCTTAACATTCAATAGCGACAGTTGACTGTCTGCACCACTGAGCTATCGAGGCTGACGATGGATGTGAGACTAACAAAAGGAAGGGTCAGGAAACGATGCCTTAGATATGCATGGGCATGTGTTTACAAATTGTCAACATAGTTGATGGCAATCGACTATACTGACAACACAAAATCGATGAGCATTTATAAATAACATTACAAGTGTGGAAAGGCATAAAATGTGTGTCAGAAGCAATGTGGAGATGTCTCTGCGCCATTGGTAAACAGACGCACATAGAAGTGACGACATGTACTTAACTAACCTGACTGTCGGGCGAGCCGTGAATGCCGGCCGCGAACTCTGCCACCAGTTCATCAGCCACCTCGTTGTACGATGTGAATCCTTTTGTCCTAACTTTCTCGCACACCTTCATGGAAAAGTGTCTCAGGCCTTTGCCCACTTTATCTGCTGCCTTTCGTCGCTTCGATGTGCTGAAAATTACATTTAAAATAAGTTAAGACTGTCATTTGGTCTAGTCTTAGTTGTGACATTTGTACCAGTAATTAACTAGAAAGATAAGGATTTTTATGTGTAATTTTGCATGCGAAGATAATGTTTTCAAAATTAACTTTTTTTGGACTTCACTAACGGACAACTCTCTGAGACACTTTTTGGGATGATCAAAAGAAACATTTTCACCTGATATTTTGAAATTTCTATGAAACCATTTTGTACTAAAAATATATATCTAGAAAAAATTGTGTAAAGTAGGAAAACTAATAAAATATATGTTGTGTTTATCTGAAAAAAAAAACAAAAACAAAAAAACGTTAAATCGTTATCTATCAGTCATTACAATATTAATGACATGGCAGGACAACTGGGTGAATAGCTGCCTTATCTGTGTAAGCAATTGTTAACATTAAGTTTTAGCATGCTTTAATGCACATTGCTCCATACCCTCGCAGGATTTATAATGATGCAGGTAGCTACATGATATAACATTGTTACGGAGGTCATGATTCTGAGGTGCCTTGATAGCAACCTGGCACAGTTTGTCAAGTCATGCAGCAGGTAAGCAGGTGTCTTCATGCCTTACTTGCTGCTTGATAAGTAATCTTGTCATAATACTTTGCTATGTGTGGTGGTCGGTATTGTGTAGTATCAACTGGAGTTCTTGCAGCACAACATGAGTGGATTGCTTTGCTAAACCCGATTGTCGGAATACAGAACGATGGTATTATGAATTATTTGTCTTTTACTTTGGTTACTTCTGTTTTGCTAGCTATGCATCTATCCAAAATTGTTAAATTATGAGACCCTTGGATTTTTCCCCCAATATTATGGTGCAGATCTCTCTGGATTATTGCATGAACTTTTTGATAGTTTGCCAGTCGCCAATCAATAGTTTGGTGATTATTTGATAGATAGATAGATAGAAAATTCTTTATTGCTCCAGTAAACATTAAACAGTAACAAATACATTGGAAAATTTACATAAGGTGCAAAGGCGGACTTATCCCTTAGAGAGATTTCTTACAGTCAACCTTTGGATGTTTGAGATTCGATAATATAGTGGAATGTAAGTAGGTAGTAGCAAAAGAGTTGAGCATGAGTTATTTGCATGTTCTTAAAACAATGGAGAATTGTTGATCAGACTTACTATTCCGGGACGGGATCGCCCGAGTCTCTCCGTTTCCTCGTCATGCTGGGGAGCGGTAGTATTGTGGTGGATATGTGCCTCTTGCTATTGGTGGCCACTGGGCTCGGCGGCGAGGGGCTCGGCTTGGGGCTCGAGGTGGCCATCGTTGGGATCGTTTGGATTACCTTAACATTTGATACGCTTTGTGTTTGTACCTAGAAACGTAACAATCAATGAATAATCAAGCTCACTATCTGGTACAGTACATTGGGAGATACCAATATGGAATTTTAGATAAAGATGCTTTTCGATCTTTTACTTTCGAAAGTAGAAACTAGTTCTTGAGCAATTTAAATAAAAAAGTATGTGTTACTTGTTGTTGAAATGGAAGAAATGTAATCTTGAGATTGGCAACGGCAAATTGGCACGTGAGGGAGCACTCAATATACTTAATATATTTATGATTGCAAGAGGAAAATACATAAAAATTGCAATCACAGCTCCACCAACTCATTGCAAGATACACTCGGATGACGTATGCAGCTGTTGCAACATACACCCCACAATGAACAAACGTTATTTGCTTTAATTCATAATAATTGGACATTGTGCATTTTATTATCGAAATCTTCACATATACATACGTTGCATGTCACGGATGAAATGAACAGTTTAGCTACACACATCACATGACATCTTTGCTGACTGATTGTGCTGACGCGCCCACGCACATGTGCTGATGTCGACTGACATCGCTAACATCAGCCCAATGAGTTTCTACCAAAGAATTTAAAACAATAGAACTGCTATTACAATACATTGTAGGTATTATAATAGTAATATACATTTAATTGTTCTTAATATCATCAACAGACACACAGAAGTTGCAACATATGCTGGTAAAGATGTGACTCGACAAGTGTGATAGAGATGTTTATCTGTGTGAACAACATTTATGACATTACAGCTGCTCGAAGAGTTAATACCTCTTCTATACTTTTGATTTCTTTGGCTTTTACATTTAACTACAAACAACTTACTTTCTTCTGTTGCCCCGAAGGACTCTGGCCCTGAGATTCCGCCACACTCTTTTGTAAGTGGGAGAGCGTCTGTATAGGGACTTGAACTATTTCTGAAAACAACAAAACTAAGTGTACACACGACAAGAATCCTCCATTGGATCGATGCCAAATGAGGGAAAAACATCAAACAAGGAGAAAAACCTTGGAAATGTGTTATGAGCGCTTTTTATTAACCCATACTTTAAACTTCATGATGTAGCTAAGGGTAAATTGAACACATGTTACATATAAATCATTAGGCCATTTCGGTCTACTGCTCTACATTAGGGCTCCGCACGCACGCACGGCACGGCACGCCACCTCATATGGTCTTCCAGGCTTTTCTTTTCATCCATCCACCCACATGTTACATACTTGTTCTATTATTTTAGAATCTAGTGCAGGTGCAAGTCGTAGGTGACAGTGCATCAAAACTGAAGCAATTTTTTTTTCTTTATTTTTCAGGAAATCAACAGCACAAGTTATACAAATTATACACTTAGAATGAATACTTACGATGGCCTATTAAAAATTTTCATAAGGGATTTCATTTATTACGAGCTAGGAAACATAAGATATGGAAATATAAGAAAAAATAAAATAAAATAAAAATAAACTGTGGTTATGAATGCATGTGTGGGTGATACTTATTCGCTCATCAATGTCTTTATAATCTCAATTCTAAATTTTGATCTAGACAGCTGAAAGATGTCAGTATCAGTAAATAGATCATTGAAGTTACGTACAATTCTAGGGAAAACTGCTAGTCCCGGCCTCGATTAATACCCTCCTCTACTGCCGATGGGCCCGGATATGTTCGGTGAAGCCATCGCAAGCTTAGATCTACACCTTCTCCTTCCTGAGCATAGTTGGTGTGGTGCGCGGGCTCGTCGAGGAGAGCTGTGTGACGTGTACAACGCTGTGGGACGTTTAGTCCCACAGTCCCCACTCTTCAAGGTAAGTATTTTAAAATTCCGGCAACTCATAATGTAGTTATTCTCTAGTGGCATCCTAACTTTAAAATTCAAATGTTTAATAATTTTTTTTTGTATCCATTCTAAACTCAATTTATGAATATCGTATCGTGGAGACCAAATTACACTGGCATATTCAAGTGTACTACGGATGTAGACAAAAGTTATATCTTCAAGTTCAAAATGCTACCTCTTTCATTATGGATAGATATTTTATGAGGATATTATGTATTGAGGAAGTATTACTCATCTCTAATAGAAAATAGTACCTACAAGGCTGTTGAACAAAGAATCGACCCAATTGAATGAATTTATACCTACCTAGGTATATTACGATTATTATGATTCACTTCTGACGTATTAAACCTAAACCAGACCATAAGTAGAAGCCGTATTCTTATATATTTTCAGTTAAATTTTTAACAAATGCCAAATACAAGCATTAAACCCCATGATATAACTCAGTTCTTAGCGGAAATTGGAGCTCCATAAACTTTTGAGAGGTCACAATAGGTCTTCTTAGGTTGCAGTGACGACAGGGCTCAGGGGCCCTAACTCTCATACTTTTAATCATAATCATAGGTATATTATGAAATGTAACCTTAATTTAGTAAATAATAATTTTTAATATTAATAATTAATTATTAATTTTAATTTAAGGTTTTACCACGATTGGACAATGGAGATTTCACAGTAATCAGAGCTCATGTGTTCACACAATGCCTTCTTTCCACACTGCACTACTGGTAGTGCTGTTTGAATGTTTTTGTCCCATCTGCACTACTGCATTACCAGCTGCAAAACCGGTAGTGTCATTTGGAATTATTTCTTCCCTTTTTCACTGCTGAGTAGTAGTGGACAATGGAATTTTAAAGAGCCTTACTTTTTCATTCCCAACTGCACATCCAAACGATTGTGTGTGTATGCGAACTCTTTGATGCTATGGTTTTTCCTTATGATACCTGCTACTTATGATTCTGAATGACCTTGTTTGTGGAACCAACAGATCTCATAAAAATCTGCTGTTTGACTATTTTGACCCGACTTCGGCAAAGCCAAAAGGAAGGGTTATTTCTGATTTTAGCAGTCATGTTTGTGTTTACGTATGTTCCACCGTAGCACCGAAACTACTGAGCCGATTTCTATGAATGAAGTGTCAATCAAATTGTTATTATGGTCCGGGTGACATAGGCTTATTATACGAATAAAATCAATATGACGGATGTTACATCCATAAAAGTGGGGATTTCCGAAATTTTTAAAGATGGTAGGTATTTACTTACCTACCTACTAGGTTAAATTAACGTTAGGTTTAATTTTTTATAATTCTACATGGCATTTCATAAATATACACTCCATAAGGAAAAACCATAGCACCAAAGAGTTCACATACACAATCGTTTGGTACTTGGTAGTGCAGTTGGGAATGAAAAAGTAAGGCTCTTTAAAATTCCATTGTGCAGTAGTGCAAAAGGGGAGAAATAATTCCTACAGGTTCTACAACTACAGGTTCCGCAGCTGGTAGTACAGTAGTGCAGATGGGACAAAAAATTCCAAAGAGGTGTGCACCGGTAGTGCATTGTGGAAGGAAGGTACACAATGCAGTTAAAGTAAAGTTTGATGCATAGATCTATTGTGTAAAGCTGACACTGACAGTGTATCTAATCTTCAATGTCCTAATTCATATACCAGTATTGAGTAAGTATTCAATACTTTGTTCTTAGTAATCAAATTAGTCATGTATAGTACAAGTACATAGTTGAATAGATCTTACCATTTCGTCACTCTGTTCCAAAAGACACAATAATGTATCTCAAGGCCAAGTTGGATAAGTGCATTACTGTTGTGAGCACTAGGTGATCCATGGTTCGTAGCACATGTGAAACTGTAGGTCTATTCTGTTATACCTAGATAGTCTGTAGTACACACAGTTTCCACCGGCAGAGTCAGAGTAAGCGCAAGATATTCCCTCACCATGTTGAAAACTGAATGATTTAGAGTGCGCCATTTCTACCACTGCATGGAATGATTTAGAGTGCGCGATCTCTACCACTGCATGGAATGATTTAGAGTGCGGGATCTCTACCACTGCACGGAATGATTTAGAGTGTGTGATCTTTAGCACTGCACGGAATGATTTAGAGTGCGCGATCTCTACCACTTCATTGAATGATTTAGACTGCAAAATCTCTACCACTGCATGGAATAATTTAGAGTACGCGATTTCTACTACTGTATGGAATGATTAGGAGTGCGCGATTTCTACCACTGCATGGAATGATTTAGAGTGTGCAATCTCTACACTGCATGGAATGATTTAGAGTGCGCTATCTCTACCACTGCATGGAATGATTTAGAGTGCGCGATCTCTATCACTGCATAGAATGATTTAGAGTGCAAGATCTCTACCACTGCATGGAATGATTTAGAGTGCGCGATCTCTATCACTGCATAGAATGATTTAGAGTGCAAGATCTCTACCACTGCATGGAATGATTTAGAGTGCGCGATCTCTATCACTGCATAGAATGATTTAGAGTGCAAGATCTCTACCACTGCATAGAATGATTTAGAGTGCAAGATCTCTACCACTGCATGGATAGAAAGTACGACGCTGGGTGTGTTCTATTTGATGGATTTGTAAAAATATTTTGCATTTTCCTTTCAGTTCAATGCAGACATAATAAAATTCATGGGGTGCATAATGCAATGAATGACACTATATTTTGGGAGATCACATCAGTATTAATCTCTGTAAGTACTATAAGAGTGATAAATCTAATCATCATCACAGACATATATAAATTACAAATTTAAAAAACCCCCGACCCTTAAAAAGTCAAAAATAATTTCCGTTTACTTACTTAAAGGAGTCGGGAGACCGCTAAGTAAATTCCCGCGCAGCTCTGAGTTTTTATATTTTATTTAATTAGCGGTCCCCCGACTCCTTTAAGTAAGTAAACGGAAATTATTTTTGACTTTTTAAGGGTCGGGGTTTTTTTAAATTTGTAATTTAACTTTTATTTCAAGCTTTTTTAAAAAATCCACATGAAAATCGCTCCACTTTTTAAGATAAATAATTTTTTTATTACTTAATTACTTGATTACAAACATAGCTAAGAACCATCCGGATTAACAAGCTTCCTAATAAAAAAAAACCGCATCCAAATCGGTCCATCCGTTTGGGAGCTACGATGCCACAGACACACACACACACACACAATCACACACACACACACGTCAAACTTATAACACCCCTCAGTTTTTTTCGTTGGGGGTTAAAAATAAGATACACTGAGTAATGTATGCATCCCCTGCCCCCCCCTCACTGCGCAAACATGGACTCATTTATTTTAGACCATATTGACGGTTTCATTCTATCACAATATCAATTCAGAGCTCAGCGGCAACTGGGACCCGGCTGCTTTCTATGAGATAAGATAAGATAAGATAAACGTTTATTTTGCATAATAACTAACTTAACCTATTTACATTTTATATACAATTCTTAATTTATGCAAAATTGGCCAATCGGCTCAGCGTGTGCCAGGGCAGGACAGTCCTTTCCTGGCGCTGTTTTTCAGCCGTTGCCATGTGTGTGTGTGTGTGTGTGTGTGTGTGTGTGTGTGTGTGAGAGAGGGTGTGTGTGTGTGTGTGTTAAGAGGGTGTGTGTGTGTGTGTGTTAGGGTTTGTTGTTGTTGTTGTTGTTTTTTGGTTTGGGGTTGGCTCTAGGCCTGCAAACTAATCCCGCTTGGTTGGGGACCTTCGTGCAAAACCCCTATCCCTTAGTCGACTTTTACGACATGCGACGGGGAGAGATGCAGTGGGGCTATTCTTTTTAAGTACCGACCCCACACGGTACCACGGTGTGTTAGGGTGCGTGTGCGAGTGTGTGTGTGTGTTTGCGAGAGGGTCCTTTTCAGTGTGTCTACCTGGTAAATATTTCTTTTCTTTAAAATTTGCCATCTCTCTGCAGATTCAGGAGCATCTTCCTGCATGCAAATTTAAATGTTGGGAGACCTGCCATTGCTCTAATGGGTGGCGGGATGTTGTTCCAACATTTGGATGCTGCGTATTTGAAGCTGCCTCTGAATGCTGCAGAACGGTGACACGGAATTTGTAGTACGAAGCCTTCTGCTCTCGTGTCATGTGTTCGCGTCCATGTTAACTTTTTGAATAAGTACTCAGGTTTTTCATTTTTTATAATTTTATGCATCATACATTGAAAATGTAGAATCCTACGTGGTTTCATTTTTAATATTGAATTTTCATTGTATATAGGGGTAACATGTGCTCGCCTAGGTATGTCATAGCAGTAGCGGAGACATGAGTTCTGTAATCTCTGCACTGCTCGCTCAGTGCGAGCGAGCAGACAAGGCCCATACACCGTATCACAGTAGTTCATTAGTGATAGAACTAATGCCTCCACCAGTACCCTCCTAACTTCCACTGTTAAGTACTCCCTTATGTCATATAGGACCTTCAGTCTAAAGTAACAGTTCCTTATTTTCTTTTGTATGTGTTCTTCAAACCGAAGTCTCCCATCCATTATGAGTCCTAGATTCCTTGCAGATCGCACTAGCTCAACTGGAATATTATTAATTAAAATATTTGGTTGACGCTCAGTTATTCGCTGCACCTGTGTAGTAGTACCGGTTATAACAATTTGTGATTTTGACGGATTTAACACAAGACTGTGATTGTCAACCCATTTGGATATTAGTGTTAAATCGTTGTTTATTTTATTCACCGCTGCTTCTGTGGAGCTTGGGCGGAAAGATAGCACAATTTGGGTGTCATCTGCAAACATATGGCCCTGACAATGCTTGAGAACCAGAAGCATATCCGCTGTGTAGAGACTATACAGTGTTGGGGAGAGAGAGGATCCCTGTGGAACACCCCTTTTGATACTTTTGGTTTGTGATACACGGATATTTCCTTTATCTCCTGTACATATCGTCATTTGCTTCCGACCACTGAGAAAACTTTTGAACCAATCAAGTGTGTTCGTTGAGGCACCATAGTGATATATTTTAGCTAACAGTAAATTTGTGTTTAGTGTGTCGAAGGCCCTAGAGAAGTCCAGCAGGATTAGAGCTGATCCCTGCCCGGTATCTGCAGCTGAAATAATGTTGTCCTTCACTTCTAGTAGAGCAGTCTCAGTGCTATAATTTCGTCTAAAGCCCGACTGATTTGGAGGAATTATGTTTTTTTCATGAAGATACTTCGTTATTTGGGCATTTACTACTTTCTCTAGGATCTTCGACAGCACTGGTAGCAAACTTATAGGCCTCAAATCTTTATGTTCGTTTACCGTTTCTTTTTTGGGTATCGGCTTGACCAATGCCAGTTTCCATGCATCTGGGAATTGTGACGTCTCTAGCGATGTATTTATAATGTGGGCAATTATTCCTAGCGTAGATGTCAAAGTTAGTGTTATCATAGAAATGTTTACATCATCATTGCCGCACGCTTCTGATTTTATTGTTCTGATAATTTTGAGAATCTCCTCCTCGGAAACTGGTGACAATGCAAACTCGTCTACGAACCTCCTGTTATTGCGGTAGTGTTGGATTAGTTCTGCGTTGTCAGTAAGACTACCTGGCGCGTTAAGGAACATATTATTCAAGACATCCGGTTCGTTTAGATGATGTGGTACTTCGCGGTTGTAATTTCCTGATATGGCTGAATTTCGATTCAAACTTTTCCACAGTTTTTGTGGGTTGTGAATGTTGCGATTGACATTATATGTATGATAAGCCTGCTTTTCTCGTCGGATGGCCGAAGTCACCATGTTGCGTAGGTCTCGGTAGTATTTTCTATGAGAGTCATTTTTAGTTCTAATAGCCCTAGCCTCTGCTTTATTTCGTAGTCCAATCATGAATCTTATATTGTCTGTGATCCATGGTATTGGTTTATCTTTCATTATTTTAGTCTGCTTTGGTGCATGCTTATCAAAAATACCTGTAATTTTGTCCTGAAAGACCTTAACCATTTCATTAATATTGTTGGAATGAATGATCGTTTGCCAATTCAAAGACTGAAGGTCATCATTGAAACAGTTCATATTGATATTGCGTAATGGTCGAAAGGTAACAAATCTTGGTTCTGGCTTTGGCTTCTTTATATCGAATGTTCCAATTATCATTGCGTGATCACTGAGAGCGCTATTGTGATGCACTTCCACCCTTGACGCCCCACCCGGAACATCAGTACATATGAGATCTAAGAGCGATGCTGTGTTTTTTGTTACACGAGTGGGTTCTGCCACAATCTGTATCATATTAAGATGCATTAAAAAATTCAAAAAATTTTGAGTGTCTACATTTGATTTATTAATTATATTAATATTTAGATCCCCTAGTATTACTGTGTAGGTGCAGTACGCAAATGTTGCAAGTGATTCGCTTAATGCTTCAACTGTCAACTCGACACTGACACTGGCAGGACGGTAAGCTGTGCCTATTCCAAGTTTAACTCCTCCTACCTTGAGTTCGAGCCACATCTGCTCGAGCGTACTCTGCGGATGTGGTCGCACCCTTACTCGGAGTCCTTTCTTAACTAAAAAGCCTACACCACCACCTCGGACATTGCCTCCGCGTGGTATATGCTTGAATGTATAGCCAGGCACTGGCCTTGGTTTTTCTCCAGACCTTAGCCAGGTTTCATTCAGTGCAACAATATCAGGATTATGTGACGCTAGTGCTACGCACAATTCATCGTATCCGGTTCCCAGTGACCGCACATTGATTAGTCCTATTCTTAATCTTTCTTTATTTTTTTTGTTGAATTCCGTATTCTAGCCATCCTCTTTGCCTAATACCAAAATAAGATATAGGTAAGTAATAATATTTTATGTTTATGCTAGTACTAAGCACGTACTCGCTATACTTATATATATTTTTTCTAATTAAAAATAAAGATATAAGTAATCCCTGTGGCAGCAAGCAAATAACGACAATGTACTCAAGTAAGTATGTAAGAATAAAATAAGTCGCAGAACTACCTAGTTCAGTGGATATCTCTGTATATAATTCGCTGAATTGCATGTAAGTGTGTGTGAAACCGGTTTCATGTCGGCAGTCGGGTACGCCCGGCGGCACAGGCGGCGAGCGGGGCGGGGGCGGAGGAGCAGTGCGCATTCTGCTTTCCGTTAGCGCTGGCCGGACGTCTCCTCCACGTTGATCGTGCGCGGCGATCTTAGTAGCAGGTGGCGAGTGCGTGTACTGCGAGTGTTTATTTTTATTACAATTGTATTGCTTACGGGACAGTAGGTGTGATTTTGTTACATCAATGTTTGTCATCTGGTATTGATCAATGTAATGTGTTTCTATAAAGAATGTGATTATCTGTGTTGTTATTGTATGTTTAAATATTGGAATACGGTAAAGCAAATAAACATTAACTTTCGTAACATTACATTTCAGAACTATAGTTAACCGCTGATGCTGTCGATGAACGATTTGCGGTGGTGGAGCTGGAGTCCGTGCTTGACGTGCAAATGAAACCAGTGAGGTCTGCCTCATTCCTGATCCGATGTGCAGCGGCACCGTCATCTTTCTTCGCGAGGACGTTGCCGTGACGAGTCCAAATGTATTTGAAGGACCCCTTGAGCTGCAGCCGGGCTTTACGAAACAACTCCCGGTTGTATCGTGTGAGGTGCTCGTTGAGGTACACCTTGCGCTCCGTCACCGCACTGCTCACGCCAATATCCCTCGATGAGAGCCCACGCCGCACTCTAGCTGCCTGCAGGAGCTGGTCTCGTACTGCGCGGCGCGTCAGTCGCACGATTACCATGCGCGGCGCCCGCTCGCCGCTCTCCCGCTCTTCAGCGCGGCGCGCTCCAGCTCGCGTCACCGAGACGACGTCGCGCGCCTCCAGCTCCACGCCGATCTTCTTGGCGACGACTCCGACTATGTGTTCCAGCCGCTCCCCCTTCTCCTCCGGAATGCCGCTAATCGTGATGTCGTTGAGTAGCGCCTCGCGGTCCCGCGCGGCGACCTCTGCCTGAAGCTCAACGACGGTGCGGCGCAGCGCGACGACCTCGTTCTGCTGACGCTCCATCTCCTCGAGACGACTTTCAAAGCTGTCGAAGCGCTTGTTGGCGTCGTCCACCCTACCGTGGCACATCTCCACCGACTCCAGGATGTCTCGAAGCTCGCGCTTGATGTCGATGCAGTCATCGCGAAGTCGGCGCATCTCAGCGGCAATCGTCCCGAAATCACTGAACTCCTTCCGGAATTCTCTCATCTCCTCGGCCAGTGTTCTCAAATCGTCTCCTGAGAAAGCAGCCGTGTTGCTAGCAGCCGCGCCGCCACGCACCGGAGTGAGCGAGTTGTCCCCGCGGGGCTTCTTCGCCGCCATAGGACAGGCCGGACAGCTCCAGTTGTCACGGCTCTTCTCCCTACGGAGCTTCTCCCGAGTCAGATTTACGCATGCTAGGTGGAATTTTTTCTTGCAATCTTTGCATAATATGAACTCTTTCCCAGCGTCCAGTCGGCAAGCTTCACATTTCGACATGCTCAATAGGTGGCGTTATTAAGCAGTATTCGAGCTTGAGTTGAAAAAGCCGCACTTATGGTTCTGTTCAACGGTTTACTTGGTGATATGGGCACATCTACTTTTCCATGTGTCTAGGTAGATGGCGCTAGTGGCGTAAAGTTTGATTCTTATAGTAATTCTACGGTTCGGTAGTGTGACCACAGCTTGTTGTATGTAATTTTTTTACATACCCTGCAGTGTATTTTGATTTTGCACCATAAATCACTAACCCCGCGTAATTAACAGGAGATAACACTTGCACGTATGCTTTACACTTTATATTTTCAGATTCAACTATTTAGAAGACACGTCTACGACTTTTACACTTTAAAACAATATATTATTTTTCCTTGTTTAACTTTGTGTTGATCACTGATTCAGCGCCCTCTAGCGTCTCCCCTCCCCCCCTCTCTATAACACCCCTCCCCTCTATAACACCCCTCCGTTTTTTTCGTTAAAAATAAGATACACTGAGTAATGTATGCATCACCTGCCCCTCCCTCACTGCGCAAACATGGACTCATTTATTTTAGACCATATTGACGGTTTCGTTCTCTCTATCACAATATCAATTCAGAGCTCAGCGGCAACTGGGACCCTGGCTGCTTTCTGGATTTGCTCTGATTTACTTTGTTCACTTGATGCTGGCCTAACTTTATGAAATTATTTTAAACCCCTTGGCTCCCACAAGACCCGGCCGGGTTTTACGCGGCGCGAAGTAGTGGGCTCCCACAAGACCTGGCCGGGTCTCGGCGCGGCGCGGCTCCCTATTTAATTCATAACTAATTCTACCAATTTCCTATCAAACAACTGATTACTGGTATACATTCTTGGTTAAATTTACTAGTAACTATTATCAAACATGACAGGGGCAACACATCACCTTCATACAGAAAATATTTTTTGAAAATGTCAAAAAAAAAAAAGGCTCCCATGACGACTGACATTTCCACAGACACTGGAATACACAGATCTTGTACCGTATTTCGAGTACCCGTATTCTAGAGTACGTTTCAATATCTATATTTTGATGGGCGACTTGTGCGAATAAATTATACAGTTTCGGTCAGAAAAAACAAAAAAAAATGTCGAGTGTGTTTTGTTTTGCCTGGAGTTAAAAAAATCGGTCTGTGCTTCTAAATAAGTGAATCCTGAAGTGTTCGGTATGACTGAATGCGCAATTTCAGTACAAATCAGACTGAATACAGATCATTGATGGATCGATCGATTGAGGCGGGATATTCGAATTTGTGTGGGAGCGCGCGCGCCAAAATTTCGCGTTTTTGCGCGCGGCGAAAAGGGCTGGGAGTTTACCGACGTAAGCATTGTAAATAGTTGAAAACTGCGGGAGCTAAAGGGTTAAAATTCAAGAGATGTTGAGAGCCAAATGCAATATACAAAAAAAAAAAACAATTATTTGCCTAAAGTCCAAAGGACTCAATTAATATATGGTGTGTGAAACAGATACTTGGACAATAATGCAGTCTGTAGACATAACCATAAACAGCACACAATTGTAATAGGTAGATAAATTGTATAACAATGCAAGTAAACTTACTTGATCCACTCTTTATGCCGGTGACCTTGACGGTTCTGTACACTGGGGTCTGGAAATAAATATGAATTCAAGAAATTATTTACATTTATGAACAAAATATGTTTACTGGAACAAGCTGTTCGTAGCGATACCTTCTGGTTCTGTGTATTTCTAGAGATCTTTTGAATTAGCTGTAGGTATCTATTAATGAATCTGGCCATTACTATGTGCCCGAACAAATAGAATTGTTGACAGTGGCGGAGCATGAACTTAATTTTATGTGGGCAAGATAAATTTTGCGAAGCCCTATCAATTTTGTCAATAGGTACTCAATACATTCAACAACACAATCAAATCACAATAATACAGCCACTGTATTATTGCAATATTCACTGCCTGTCCTGCTTTCCCATCCTGTGTCTAATAAAGGCTTCATAGTAAACTTTAGTTTGCCTTTGATTAAGTTTAAACATGTTTATGCGGGGTCTCTTTTAATAGATCTAGCTGAATATTTTTCATGAATCAAAGCTTCATGAACTTTCGAGGCGCGAGGCCGTTGGCGGTCGCCCACGCCTTGCGCAAACTCTGATTGTTGAAGATTGTTGACTGAAGAACTTGAATGTGAAATTTTTCCAAGTTATAACAACTCGTAGATAATAAATCACCCTTAAATATGTACTATGTCCTTCTATAATACCTGTAGCACCTACCGACCCTAACAGGATGTGTTAAAAACACAAACAAAAAAAAAGCAGACTGGAAGAAAATGCCTTACGTGATAAAAGAAGCAATTTATTTTATAAATTGCTTCTTTTATCTTTGGACTTTAAACCATCTTTCTATCTCTCTGTTTGTTTCGTGTAAAAAGTGCGGCTTTCTTCATCTGCACCACGAGCATTGTGATCCCAGTTGGAGTAAAACCTAATATAAACTCATTTCAAAGTCCACAAATGCATGCAATGTAATCCACATCTACCTGCTGGCCGCTCTCCGGAGTCCCGGGGACTTTGAACACCGTCTTCACAGCATTGGAGCTCAGCGGCAGCTGGGACACCGGCTGCTTTGTGGACGTGCTCTGAACTACTTTGATCACTTGAGGCTGGCCTAAAACGGGTGGAAGCATACGCCATGAAATGAACTCCGACAAAGGCACCTTTGACGATTAATTATGTGGGCATTTTTCTTACGAACGACAAAAAAAAGTTAGCTTCCCCACGCCGCATCACGGCGCACAGCAAGGAAGAGGTTGTCATTCAAATAAGAAATCTCCTAATAAGAATTAAGCACATTAGATACATATTTTAGGATCCTTTGTCCTCTATGACTGCCGGCTGACTCGTATTAGGGCTTTTCGTACTTCCCGTAAGTAGGTACGCCCAACGCGACGCTCCCGCCATTAGATAAACAACGCGGTGAATCGTCGCCGCTCCCGGCCGGCTGCCGGGGAGGGTGCGGCAATCCTTGATGAACGTCGGGAGCGCCGCACGAGTAACGCCACACGTCTGTTTACGATGCTGTTACGCCTCAAGAAAAACCGCGCCGTGGCAACTTGGCGTGCTGTGCTACTCACCGTTGGCGTCGTGTATGAGAAAATTGACCGCTCCGCTCTTCTGAGACATGTTCGTCGCGGGGCCGAAGCCCGACCCAGGCGACGTACAAGGAGAGGTGCCGAGATGCGGTTTGTGGCGATGTAGAGACGAGATAAAATACTACAGTGGCGCGCGGTCGGTCAAAATGGCGACTTTACTGCGATTCATTTTGGAGCGAGAATGGTTTCACGCGGCACCGGCCGCCACGTCGCTCCACAAGGTGCGTCAATAGTTCGGCAAACAATTGAGCTAGAGGAGCACGCGTTTTGTGAAAATGAAGGCTAGATCCGGCGGCAAGCACAGCGCTCAGTAGATTCGGCGGTAGCGCGCGGCGGACGGACCAGCTGATTGGGTGACGCTCTCACGTGGGACAGGAAGGGCCCCTCCGCGGCCGATTTCCGGAAAAGGCGCGAAATGATGTGAACGCCATCTGCGGCACAGTATTAGAACTACTATACGTTCGTGAAAGCACTGAAAATGTTTTTAGTGCACTCCATAAAAATAATGTAAATTTGTATTTTAATGCCCACATTTCAATGAAATTGTAAAACAGACGCACACGTTAGCGTATTATCATTAGTTCGAAGATATTTATAACTTCATGGAAACGTTTCGAACTTGTTGGATAAAATGTAACTACTATGAACACGTGAATGTCAATTTTCTGTAACATGCTGCCGAAACGATCAAATGGGAAACCGTTGGGAAGAGAACAATTAATATGTTCTTACTCTCTCTGTTGTCATACACACGATAGAGACGGAATAAAAATAATGAATGTGCTGATCGCCTAGGCAGTAATAACTGTCACCTTGACATTTCACAGCTGATGAGCGTGTTCCGATCGTTTTGAGGTTACCAGTACACAGCTGCTGACGCTCTATGGTGTTATGTTATTATTTACATCGAGAAAAAGTAGTGTGAGGACGCTCAGAGCTAAGTGAAAATGATACAGGCGAGCGTATTGCACGTGGTGGCTTGGCTACATTTCCTCAGTGTCAGCCGATCTTTCAACATGGAGGAGTTGAACCTTCCACCTGAACATCTGAAGTACTTCTTCGCTTCGCATCCAGATCTGGCTGAGCGTTGCCGGGCGGAGCCGGCGTGCGCAGCGCGCGCGGGCTTGGTGGAGGCGGAAGAGAACGTGTGTTGGGGCTACGAGCGCGGCTGCTCGCGAGAGCGCGCATATCGCGTCCAGCCATTGTGCCCTGGCGATCATCGCGGCTGGGTCAAGACAAAAGAGGCTCAAATGGATACGTTCTACACACAGGCAGATTTCGGTTTGTATTCGTTACATTATTTCCTTTTTTGGCCCTAACAAATCTATGTTAAATGACATGTACAATGCACTCTTATAATGGTTTTATGAATGTGCAGGCTATGTGAAGGAGCAAATAGATGACTTGATGGTAATGTGTGAGCCCAAGTTCGTCGACGACTCTTACTTAGAATGCTCCAAATATCTGAGGTAATCTTTATTTATATATGACCAACATACCTAACTTTACCTTTTTTTAGATTTCTTAGGTTAAGCATACTCCATTAAGGGCTGTATCTTTGAACCGTGATAGGTCGCCGGTTGAAATGGACACATATAATATACAGATATGTATCCGTAATATACAGACAGATATCCTAACAGATAATAAAAAAAAAAAATGAAAAATTATGGGGGTCCCCATACAATCAACTTGTTTTTTTCAAGGTTTTTTTGTTTTTGCTGTATCACAAAAGAAGTAATACTCATTAATGTGCCAGTTTTTTTTATAAATTGTATGTATCAGCTTAAGCTGCTGCACAGAATATACTATTTCTTTCAGTCAACCTTGTACTCAACAATACTTTAGCACTGTAAGCAGTTTTTATTCTCACTTTTTCCTTCACAGAAGTCGCAGATCTGTTGTGCTTATTATAGAAGAAAACAACTAAAGCATTTTCTGCTATGGTTTCAGGTTTTGCCGCGGTCGAAATCTAATGCTAAATTTCACCGGTTTAGTGGGGAGAGGAGACAATTTGAGATACAAAATGGACGTACTGGGACCCGGACAAATAGGTGAGCGTTAGGTTTTATTTACAATTTTTATTTATATGTTGGGGAGCCATCTCGGTAGTGGCGCGTGGCTGGCACATTCTTGACGTTGGATTCTTTATCTCAAGGTCTGAGATTCCAATCCAGCCTATGTGCACCATCAGTTTTCGGCGAATTAGCAGAACTGGAACTGGTGTAAAATTGTAAGGTCTCTTCTCTTGTCAAATTGTAGCCGACTGGGTTGGTACTACCGTATTGGACGCAAGACAGTCGCAGCGGCTGTGTTCTCCACTTGGCCTTCAATCCAAATGGAAGTCACCAGTATGGCTCCTTCTTGGAGGTGATATTGGCTGGTCGGAACATGTGCTTTAGCCCTTCTGACTCACCCACCCATATCGGATTACATAAAAGATAGTATACTGGAAGCTAGTTATGTGTACTAGTGTGTGTTGTGGACGAGCAGGCGGACACTGCGAGTACCACTCGGCGCGGCTGCAGCGGGAGGCGGAGCACATAAGCGCACTGCAGTCGTGGTCACCGGAGCTGGTGCATTTTGTGACTCGCAATACTCCAGTGCTTACCGACCGCAAGTGTGACCTCGTCGTCAGCAAGCCCACTTACATACTGAAGATTGATGCTAGTATGTATGCTCATAATTTTTTTAGTTTGTAGGACACAAGTACTTGGAATAATTGTTAGATTAGTGGCGAGCAGCTAGTGCAGGAAGTTTGCCTTTTCGGCCTCAGTGTAGTCTAATGATGTCAGAAATAAATATCACACAGATGTCTGAAATGTCATGCTTACAAATATATAAGTCGATATTCTGTGGTGTTGGCATTAGCTTGTCAACTAGAGAGCGTTCCAACTAAAAGTTCCCTTCGCCGTTATGTTGGCTCCACTGCCAGTGTCACTGTCAGTGCTTAAATTCTTGTTGCCAGATTGTGAAGATTATATTACCTAATAATGTAATCGGTATTTACCGTACAAAAAATACAGTAAATACTGATAATTACGGGTAAATCTGTACACATAGCAACCCTCAACGCTGTTTTGACAGATAGACAGTGGAGCCAACATAACTGCGAAGGGAACTTTTATATGGAACGCTCTCTAGGCCCATGTGTGTTGGAGGCATCGATATCTACTTTATAGATCCGTCGCTCGAAAAACAAACAGTAAAATGAAGGCTCAGATCAGCAGTATGTCTTCATTCCCTTTTAGTCGCTCAACGACCGTATCAGGCGCATGAGGTGATGCAATGCCGAAGTTCTCAGTTAAAAAATGTAAAACCATACCAAGGAAGTATCCATTTTAGGCCCACTGTATCACCCTAGTATCATGGGTTCATGGGCTAAGGGTAGGTCTTTGATGTGGGACAACTTGTGTCGGCACATTGGCATCTAGTCACATTCGAGTCTCTACAAAAGCGGCTCGCACGGCCGCTGCCGGGGCGGACAGCCTGAAACGCAACAAATTAAGAAATGCCATTCAAAGTTTAAAATTTGTTGCATTTGTGGTCGAAACCCTCGGTCCGTGAAACTTCTTGAAGAGGCCTGGGCCTCTGCTGTTGAATGCAACTGGCGTTTTACAATCAAGAGCCTACTTTATTCAAAGGGTAAGCCTCGCGGCAGATCCAGCTTCCGCATCCAGTGGGATAATAATGCAAGCGTTCCTTTGGAAACACACATACTTATTTGTTATCTAAGGTTGGAGGCATAATTTTTGTTGCAGGAACTCTTATAAATAGTGGAAGCTGTAAAAGTACAAATGACAAACCTGCATCAATCTTGCGGAATAAGTTTGTTCTCCTACCAAAACAGTTATCAGCTTAATTATCATTGTCTCACCTTAAAAATGTACCCAATATCTAATCATAATATGGTTGTTACTTTCAGCTGTCAACATGTACCATCACTTCTGCGATTTCTTCAACCTGTATGCATCCCTACACGTGAACTCCACTCACCCCTCAAGTTTCACTAAAGACAATCACATCCTCGTGTGGGAGACATTCACCTATGATTCGGCCTTCAGGGACACATGGGATGCCTTTACGAACAACCCCATTTGGGATTTAAAGCAGTTCAGGGGCAAAACAGTCTGCTTTAAGAATGTTGTTTTCCCACTTCTGCCAAGGATGATATTTGGCCTGTACTACAATACGCCATTGGTAAGTTACCACATTTCTGTATGATTCAGTTCTTTTACACTTCAAGTATAACCTGAGAAAGGAAGATATAGGGTGGCTGGGCTAGCTGGAAACCAAGGGAAGAAATTACACGAAATTCCTCAAATTTGATGGATTAGTTTCCGGCGAACCAGTTACCTGAGGAGAAAGGTGTTGATTCGAGTTTGCGATGGCTTCACCGAACATATCCGGGCCCATTGGTAGTAGAGAAGGTTGTTAATCGAGGTCGGGACTAGCGAGTGGCCACTCTATGTAGTTCTCCATAATGCGTTACGTTTCGTTCGTTTCGCAAGCCCTCTTCAGCTAGTCTGCGATGATTAGGAGGTGGAGAACCTCAAGTTCGGCTCTCGACCGAGAGAGGGATCTCTCTACCTATTCATATTCTCTATGCAGGATGCCTGCAGTGGAGTTTTCGAAGCTCTCTCCATATATGGAGCTTAGTGTTGATCTTGGCAGCCCTAGATTCTTGAAGAAACTATAGAGCGATTTGGCTGGTAGTCCTCTCGCTCCGACTTCCACAGTGAAGAGATCAGTCTTGAATCTGAAACTTGTTTCCTTTGGAGCTGTGGTTATTCGGTATGTTACTTTCCTATAGAACTGTAAGTTCTACTCGTACAAGTAAGCACTACGCGCTTTGTCGCTTTTGAGAATAGTTAAGTCGGGTCTGCTGTGGTACAGATTTCTGAAGTTATTTGATAATGCTTCTCATGTATGTCCGTCAACATTTGCTAGTCCTTTGCTGCTCTCAAAATTGAGGAAGGTTTAGTCCTATCTTTGGGCAGCTTATTGGCTCCAGGTTTCACAAGTTGACCTTCTGGAAGTCACTACTGGTTTGCCCTTTCCTGGTCCGTGCAATGGAGAGGCTGACGGCCTCTCTTATGTTTTGGAGGACTTCGTGACGCTAGGAATATTGGCCTGTAATCAAGCAGTATTTTGCATCCACATAGCAAATGTTTGGCAGTGCCTACGGACTCCTTACTCAACGGGCATAATCTATTTGTAGATTTTCCCCATTGAACTAGGTAATTCGGGTCAGGGAGAGTAAGTTGGAATACATTTAGTTAGAAATTGAGTAGCTCGGAGGACCAGTTGTACTTATATTATGGGTTTCCACTTTAAGGCAGGAGGGAAGCAGAAGTCACCTACAGTTAGCCAGACATACTGCATTTCTAGGTTCAAGGCTTGCAGTTTGAAACCTTGCTCCAAGTCCTCCTGAGCAAAACCTTTGAGTATTTCTTTATCAGTTTTTGCTGTTTCTATACCCAGTTCATATCTATTGGTGCGGGTACCAACATGGTCTTGAATCCAGTTCATCTGATAGCTATGTGTTGGGTAAGGCTTGAATTACAAGACTTGAATATAATTGGAGTCTTTGATCATTTAGCTATTCTTCCCTTTTGACAAAATGTCGTAATTACAATTGCACATATTGTGAATAGGCACCTGTCAAGCCGGGATGGCATTCACAATCCCCACATATGACCGAATGGGTGTCGTTAGACACATTATGTGTAGCTCGGAGCCACATGTCGCGCTTTCAATAAAAAAATTAATAAAAAATTACTGTAGAAGACAATCGAACTTTCATTCGCATTCGTGATGCCTATTGAATATCCGTCCATAAGCACTGTTAGCCACATTCAATCAGGTGAAACGACATCAAACCAGTGGCGGTTATCCAGGTGAAGCAAGTGAAGCACCGCCTCACTTAATTATCTTGAAAGTAAAGAAAAAAAAAATTTCAAAATACCATGAAAGAAAATTTAAAAAAAGTCCATCCAAACTGATCAGAGAACATTATAGACCAAAAGCGAACGGCGCACGGCGGCGCGGAGGCGAGCCGGCGGCGGTGCGGAGGCGAGCCGGCGGTGCGGCGCGGGGAGGTGGTGCGAGAGGGGTCCATTCGGTGCCTTAGAGGCGACGAACGAAATACTTCAGCTCTGCGCCAAAGATGTGTTAGTGCATACAATACACATGTACTTGTCCACGCGCGTGTGTTGGCGCAAATGCCGACAGCACCATACAGCACAGCGCATAATTTGAAAAAGTACCAGGGACACAGCCATGACAAGGAGCCGCACGCGCGGGAAAAAACATTGCATGACATTGTGCACAGTTGGTGAGACGCCGGACACATCCGGCTCATATCGCTTCACCTCGTAGAGACAAAAGTTTGACCTTGAATTCGTTGCATTTACCTAGCAATTGAGGCGCTGATAAATCCTGCTGCATGAACGATTACGTCGTCGTCGCTGCGCTCGCCTAGACGGGCGGCGAGCGCTCTTGAAGTACCAGGGTGCAATCGGTAGATAAGAGTCTCAGTAAATAACATAACATGTCATACAGCACAGCGCATAATTTGAAAAAGTACCAGGGACACAGCTATGACAAGGAGCCGCACGCGCGGGAAAAAACATTGCATGAAATTGTGCACAGTTGGTGAGACGCCGCGGACACATCCGGCTCATATCGCTTTGAATTCGTGGCATTTAGGTGCCTAGCAATTGAGGCGCTAATAAATCCTGCTGCATAAGAACGATTACGTCGTCGCTGCGCTCGCCTAGACGAGCGGCGAGCGCTCATGAAGCTCATGAAGTACCAGGGTAAAATCGGTAGATAAGAGTCTCAGTAAATAACAGAACATGTCATACAATATTTTTTCCCGCGCACAGCTCCCCACCACGGCCAACCCTACCAAAAAGGTAACGATTTTGTGGTCCGATTGATGTTGAAGTACCAGGATACAATCGGTAGATACGTAAAGTCTCTGTAAATAACATAACATGTCACATAATATTTCTTCCCGCGCACACAGCTCCCACGGCCTCTCTCGGCTGCTCTCCTGGCACCTTTTCAAATTATGTGCAAAATTCTATCATAGGAATATCAAAGAGTTTGTATTACGTCGCTGCGCTCCTTTATTTATTATATATAACCCTATTGCCTATGGGCACACGAGTACGAGAACGAATGAAGTCCGCTGCGGGGTGTAGTGCGGGCAGGGGAGCGCGTGCTCGGCGAAGTTCGGCTGCAACTGGGCGCGCGCGAACTGCGAACGTGTTGGTACTCAAACTTCAGGTCTCGGTGAGATCTATCCATCTGTCACGTGAACTTTTGTTTTGGTCATAACTCGAGAACCACTGGTGCTAGACCCATCGTGTCGGTACTCAAAATTCAGGTCTCGGTGAGATCTATCCATCTGTCACGTGAACTTTTGTTTTGGTCATAACTCGAGAACCACTGGTGCTAGACCCATCGTGTCGGTACTCAAACTTCAGGTCTCGGTGAGATCTATCCATCTGTCACATGAACGTTTGTTCTGGTCATAACTCGAGAACCACTGGTGCTAGACCCATCGTGTTGGTACTCAAACTCCAGGTCTCGGTGAGATCTATTCATCTGTCACATGAACTTTTGTTTTGGTCATAACTCGAGAACCACTGGTGCTAGATCCATCGTGTTGGTACTCAAACTTCAGGTCTAAGCTATGTAGGTGGATTTTTAGTCGCCTCACTAAAATTTATTGGTCAAAGCCGCCACTGCATCAAACACCATCCATTTTATTTTTGAGGGCACTGTTCGAGTGAAGATTGGTTCACCTTAGGTACCTATCTCCACATTCGAAACTGTAGCTTTGGATAGATAAATCTGTCATATTATAGTAAAGTTGTACCACTGGTGGAGGTTCTTAAGCAAACTCAGATCACATTAAAACTGAATTCATAAATTTATTTAGGTACGTTATTTTCCCGAATTTAGAAATGTTTCGATCTCATTACAGATGTATGGCTGTGAGCGAAGTGGGCTATTCCACGCATTTTCGAACCACATTCTCCATTCTCTCAACATTCAGAAGGAGAGGAGAACGAACAACAAGGTTCGGGTTACGCTGCTCTCACGGGAGACAAGGTAACATTTGAAACTGCTTAAAGTAACTATTGATTATTGTCTGAGAAGGAGAGTGGTAGGTTGACGAGAAATGAAGACATTTAACGTAATTAAAATTAAAATCAAAATTTTCTTGATTGTCACAATAGTCGCTCTCGGGCAATATGCCGGCTTACGGACTTCCATCTGGCCTCTGTGACCGGGCCGATGACTTCCTACATGGGCTTAGCATTCAGGTCCTAGTGGACGTTTGCTCGTCGGACTCCATGTCAGTGAACACCGGTGTACCACAGGGATTTGGGTTTTGGATCTGGGACCCACACTGTTTCTTCTGCATATCAATGACCTACCGATGTTAGCCTTGATAGCTCAGTGGTGCAGACAGTCAATCATCGCTATTGAATGTTAAGCAACGCTTGGTGCGGTCAGTACTTGGAAGGGTGACCGCTGACCATTGGAGGCTGACCGAGGTTCGGATTCCTCGTAAAACTGTAGGTCCCTTCCCTCCTAATCTTACTTGGTGGTAGGGTTTAACCCGCCCGGGTTGATTCCACCGCACTGAATGAAACGTCGGTCGAAACGGCTATGTAAATAGTTTGTGTTTTCCGACCAGTTCAGTGTAGCCGGCACGATCAAAGGGGGAAGCACTGACATGGCACCTAGTTCACCCGGTGTTATGGGCTGACATCACGGACGTTGTAGGTGATGTAGCCAACAGTGTCAGTTTCCATAAAAAAAAAACCTCTGGGCAATGCGGACGACAATAAGGCACACAGATCCTACACCAGTCACCCTTCAGCCGGTCGTGATGTTGTAGTTGAGATGAGCCGAAGACTTCTGTTTGAACTCGAGCAAACACTTGGTTCTATTGGAAATAGGGGCGGTAGTAATTTATCCTTCCTTCCCAGGCACGTCGCTTAAATTAAGCGACCACCTTGGTGTCCTCAGAGTTGAACTGTCGCAAGACCTAAATTTTGGGCGCAAATATCGAGGACAAGGCCCAGCTGGGTTCTAAAAAGCTGGGCGTACAAGGCCACACCTGGCCAAAAGTCGCTTTTTTATAAATCACAGATTGTGTCCTGCTTGGAGTACTGCTCGCACCTGTGGGATGGCTCCGCCAAATACCAGCTTGCACCTCTGGTCCCGATCCAGCGTCGAGCCGTGCGATTAGTGGGTGACCCCGAAATATCCCGAGATCTAGAACCACTGCAACTCCGCAGGATGTCGGCTCCCTACGTGTGTTCTATCACTTATTCCATGGGGAATGCTCGGAAGAGCTATTTAACGCGATCCTGCCATACCCTTTCCACCTTCGCACCATGCACACCGGGCAGTGACTGCATCCCTACACGCTGGCTACATACGGTACTGTGTGGGGTCGGTACTTAATAAGAATAGTCCCACTGCATCTCTCCCCGTGCATGTCGTAAAAGGCGACAAAGGGATAAGCGGCCTGCAGACACCCCGGTCGACTTGTGGCTTTCATGGAAGACATAGGCTGGCTGGGGTAGCTGGAGACTGCGGGGTTTTGCACGAAGGTCCCCAACCAAGCGGGATTAGTGTGCAGGCCTAGAGCCAACCCCAAACCAAAACAACAACAACCACAAACACACTGGCTACAAATTATAACATAAAACAAATTTTACAAGTCTCGAAGCATATAAATAATTTGTTTTAACATAATAGGATTGTCTTTAACGTTATAGGTACCGAGGCATCCTGAACGAAGCAGAACTTGTTCGGGCGCTAGAGGAAGTGGAGGGGTACGAGGTGCGGCGGGTGGTGTACGACCGCAGCGTGCCGTTCCGCCGCCAGCTGCGGCTCACGCACAACAGCGACGTGCTGGTGGGCATGCACGGCGCCGGCCTCACCCACCTGCTCTTCCTGCCCGACTGGGCGGCCGTGCTGGAAGTGTAAGTGCGAAGTGCGAGGTGCGACGTGTGGTGTAGTGTCGTGCAGCTAACAGTAACCATGTTTGCTGCAAGTTTTTTTTTATGTATTCCGGTATGGGTGGCTGAGTCAGAGGGGCCAAAGCGCATGCTCTGACTAGCCAATATCACCTCCGAGAAGATAGGTGCCATACCGGAGACTTTCCTGGATTGCTGGCTATACTGGACTAGAGGAAAACACAACCGAGGCTGCTATGCGGCCATCTTACATCCAGTACGGTGGTACCAACCCAGTCGGCTACAATTTGAGCCTACCACCTAGTAAGGGGCAAGCGAAGGGACCTACAGTTTTACACCGGTTCCGAACGGTGAAGCAGCAGGTGTAGGTATGCACATAAATTGTTTCGTCAGAAAAAACTCATTGGTACACGCCGACCGGATTCGAACCTTGGACATCTCGCATGAGAAGCCGATGCCCAAACCACTCGGCCACCCGCCGTTTTCTTGTAAAGTTGTAAATTCTTGTAAGCTTGTAAAATGTATCAAATTGCAAGGACAGCAGCATTGTAGCAAGAGCCACCGCCACAGAGTATTCTCATCACCATTGCCTGTAGGCTCAGCCAATGTTAGTCTCCTCTGAAACTGCTGTCGGGCATATATTCTTCTTTTGATTCCCTTGGTTAAGTGTAATATTTGCTGCGATTAACAACAGCAGTGTACCATGTCTTAGCCTATTACACACCTTTTAATTTGTTATGCAATCCGGTATCGGTGGCTGAATCAGACAGGTCATAGAACATGCTCCGACCAGGAGGTGCGTTTAATCCATAAAGGCACAAAGCGAATGCATTCCAAAATATTATGTACTTGTGAGTGTAACTTTTTTTCTATTAATTCATTAATAATATTATATAAGTTACTCTATGATAATATTGTTTGGTGGAATTATAGAAGACTAGGTAGGTATATTTATATTATACTAGGTAGGTATAATATGTATATTGTTTTGGTTAATTTTCAGTTACAACTGCGAGGACCCCGGCTGCTATTCGGACCTCAGTCGGTTGAGAGGCCTCAAGTACTTCACCTGGGAGAAGCGCGAGAAGCTGGTTCAGCAAGATCAGGTTAGTAAAGGTTTAGGTTAATGCTGCACATAATTAATTACCTTTTGTTCTCACGTTTGAATACATGTTTTGTGCTTTTGTGGGCTAATCATCAAATCATAATTAGGTATTCCCTGTTTTTTATAAGCGACATTTCTATGTGTTGTGTACCAATTGCATCATGTGTTTATCAGAAAGAGGTGCCGCGTGTTTACCTTGTGATATTTAACATTTGTGTGTCAGGTTTGTATCACACTCCTGTCCTGTTGACAGCAAGCACTGTTGTTATAGCTGGAGAACTGAAAGAATCACTAACTAACCATCTCACAGACTGGGGCTCTTTTAGTGCCTTCCTTAAAGAAACTGTTAATCTCAGGACTCCGCTCAAAACTGATGAGGACATTGAAAGTGCCACTAAATATATTACAAACTTGATCCAAGAAGCATGCTGGCTGAGCACACCTACAACTCATGGAAAAAAACTCCGCCAACAACACAATATCCCTCTAGAAATTAAAAACAAAATCAGTGAGAAACGGAGACTTAGAAGAGTGTGGCACAACAGCAGGCACCCTCTAGACAAGGCAGCACTAAATAGGTCCAGTTCGGAACTGAGACTAATGATTAAAGATGCCAAGAACAAGACCCTTGAAGCCCAGCTCGAATCTCTAACCGCAACCGCAGCTACAGACTACTCACTATGGAAATTCACAAAATCATATAATCAACCACAAAGGATGAAACCCCCACTAAAACTAGAAAACGACAAATGGGCACGAACTTCGCAAGAGAAGGCTGAAGCATTTGGCGCGCACCTAGCTAAAGTTTTCCAACCCAATGAAGGTGGGACGGATATAGACTACGAGAATGTTGACCTAGTCCTAAACCAACCATTCCAAATGGATTTCCCCCTCAAGCCAGTGAGCCCAAGAGAAGTGCAAAGATTCCTGTTACATCTAGATGACAAAAAAGCACCTGGTTTCGACCTTATTACGCCGAAAATATTGAAAAACATCCCAAAGAAGGTCTTCATCACATCTCTATTTAACGCTATGCTGAGACGGTCATACTTTCCAGACCTGTGGAAGGTATCGCAAGTGATCATGATCCACAAAGCGGGTAAACCTATAAACGCCTTATCTTCGTACAGACCAATAAGCCTCTTGCCTGTCCTCTCTAAAATATTCGAGAAAGTGATTCTCAGCAGAGTGAACGACGTCCTCCAGGAAAGAAAAACAATCCCAGACCACCAGTTCGGGTTCAGACACAAACATTCTACTATTGAACAGGTTCATAGAGTCTGTAATAGGATTAGACAATCGCTAGAGGAGAAGCAGTACTGTGCTGCGGCTTTCCTGGATATACAACAAGCGTTCGACAGGGTCTGGCATAAAGCTCTCTTATACAAGATAAAAATAAATCTCCCTCACACTTACTACGCCATAATGGAGTCATACCTGTCAAACAGAATATTCCAAGTGAAAGAAAGCGAATCAAGGTTTGAATTTCATCACATCAAGGCAGGCGTCCCACAGGGCTCCGTCCTCGGTCCGGTCCTCTACACGCTGTTCACAGCTGACCTCCCAGAGGACGACTCGAAAGCCACGACCGCAACATTTGCAGATGACACTGCAGTGCTTGCTAGCAGTGCAGATCCCGCCGTAGCCTCTGAAAAACTGCAGTGCAGACTCAACGCAATATCCAACTGGCTGGAGAAGTGGAAAATCGCAGCGAGTGTCTCTAAGTCTGTGCAAGTAACATACACACTCAGAAATGGTAACTGCCCCCCCGTTAAGCTCGGTGGACACGATTTGCCCCACGCTAACAGCGTAAGATACCTGGGGATTCACCTAGACAGAAGGCTGACATGGAAACACCACATAAAGTGCAAAAGAGATGAAGCCAACATCAGATATCGCAACCTATTGTGGCTCATAGGACGACACTCGAAACTCTCTCTGGACAACAAAATACTGGTATTCAAAACAGTCATCAGACCCGTGTGGACCTACGGGATCCAGCTTTTGGGTAGTGCTAGTATGTCCAATATGAACATAATCCAACGACTACAAAACGTCATATTGAGAAACATAAGTGCAGCCCCCTGGTTCATGAGAAACAACGAAATCCACCAGCTTCTCGACGTCCCTACAGTTAGCGAGGAAGTCCAATCTATCAGCAAAAGCTACATGAATCGACTCCAGCACCACCCCAACAGACTGGCTGAACAACTCACCGAAGAACCTATATTAAGGAGACTCAAAAGACGATGCATAGTGGACCTATCCAAGTAGGAAGGTCCGCTATCACAATGTAGAGTTTGGCCCACTGGGGTCAATTCTCTGAAAGCCAGAACAGTAATCAGAAATTCTGCTAAAAGTAAAAAAAAAAAAAAAACTGATCGCAGATGGAACAATAACAAAAAAAAAAAAAAAAAAAAAAAGGTTTGTATGTAACTGGTAACACTTTGGTGGAACAAATATGTGAAATATTTTGTATGAGACCGTGCTCTATTTATTTTTTCCTGGTAGTGTATAAAATAATCTTTTTTTTTATGGAAACTGACAGGGTTGGCTACATCACCTACTACATCTGTTGACATATAACATAACACCTTGGTGAACTACCACCAGGTACCATGTCAGTGTTTCCCTTCAGTCCCTTCCATTGAAATGATAATGGAATCAGTTTTTTCATCAAAATGTGAAATGCCTCAGTTTTTATAAAAATAAAGAAATAAAAATGCCAGGTACACTGGGCTGGCTCTGTACCGGCGGCGTCGCAAGCTCACCGATGTGAGTATTTGAAATAATTGATCCCAAAATCCCAACCAATCGGAAAGCGTTCAGTAATGCACCCAACACACAATATCTCTCAACATCACAAGATTGCTTGAAATCTGCGAGTATTTGTGTGAGTTAGCGAGCGACTTAACGCCGGTAGACCCGTTGAACGGAAACATGACCAATTTTCATTAATTAGACCGACCTTTATTCAGTTCGATGTATCAATCCGAGCGGGTTTTACCCTACCAATTTGTAATGTAAGGGTCGGCGTGTACATGTTTACATTAAAACCTAACAGAGAAGCAATCATCTCATGTGTGTGATGTAAATACTTATAAAACTCTGAAAGTGTGCGTTTCCTGTTATAATTAATCAATAAACTTTTTTTTTATTTACTTTCAGGGACATCATCCGAATGGGGGTTCACACGCCAAGTTCACCAACTATTCCTTTGACAAAGAAGAGTTCCTACGATTGGTGGAGCTGGCGGCGAATCACGTGAGACAGCACCGCGACTTCCAGGAATTTGTAAATCAGGGAATTTCTAAACACCAGGAACGGAGGAATGAGCTGTAAATAATGATATATCACGAAATAGCGCGACATTCTTAGAGTTCGGCCGCACGAATGTCATGTTGAAATATTGTAATGTTTTAGAAGTGGTTAATGCTCAGAAACTATTAATATTAGTTATTAGTATTACAAATGGATATGTTAGAAAACATTGACCAATTTTACTTATGAATTTCTAGACATTCTTTTTTGAAAATGTTTTATTCAAATTTCAAAATACAAACAAAGTGAACAACTATGTTACAAGTACAAATGTGTATTTATAGACATAATACATAATTTCCTTGACTTAAAGTACAATAATTATTGTGTGCTGTGAATTGTTGTAGGCTTGAGTATAGGTCACACCGCACAGTAGTCTTGCAGAATGCAATAGTAATTCCAAACAATATATTTAATTCAGAACTAGAATTAGAAAAGAGCAAATGAAGATAGAAGTGTCCAAATATGGATATACATCACGGATAAGCTTTAAGACGCTGTACACCCAGCTCGGGCGAATATCCTTTTATATTAAATATGCAGTATTTTAATTTAATACAAAACAAATTATGTAACTTTATTTTGATAAAATAACTGTTCCTAACAATTCGAAAAAAAAAACAATTCAAACTAAAATGTAATAATTTTGAAGTTATGATTTTATTATTTTTATCGAGGCACGGCGCGCTTTCACTAAAGATGGATAAAATAGTCTCTTTTTCTCTATTCATGGAAATACATTAATTAATCTGTGTAATTTGTGAAGGCCATGTTTCGTGGTCTCTCCTTTTGCAAGAATTGACTTGTGTGAATGAAGTGTGACTTATAAGTACCTATAGCACGTATAATTTTGCTATTGCACTTAACATTTAGCTTAGTAGTTAATAGTGTTCGCATTATAGAATGTAGGTTAGGTAGTACAAGCGCATAAGTAGGGGGGCAGCCTAACTTGTTAGTTCGCTTGTTCGCATTTATAAAATGTTATTTTAAATTTCACAATATTTAATTCAGCTTAACGACAGCGTAGGCTCACAACGACACAACGTCATTATTTCTGATTTAGCATTAAATAAAAAAATCTATAACTAATATGAATCGAATCATAATAATAAGAAACCAAAAAGAAGTACTGGTGGCATGTCAACTAGTTCCACCTGATCGATCGATCACACAGTCAGTTTGATCTGACCGTGTTAGGTAGACTACCATGTCAGTAATTGTTTGTAAAAAATAATTGTTTAACCGTCCTACAATTATGTGTATTCTTTTTTTAGAAATACTTACCTAAACTTTATATTGTTTTTCTATTTTCACACATATACTTCTTCATACAGCTAGACAGTTCACCGACCTGCTTGTACCTAATAGTACTTCACTGACTGAGCGTGGTATCGCGAGGAGAGGCGAATTTTTCTGTCCACTACACTATTGGTCACTCGCCAAAGCCACCTGCTGGTTTCCATAAAAAAAATTATAGTCATGTTTTTTATTTCTTTTTATAAAAGTCAGTATGGATGGCTGTGCCGAGGGACCAGAGGTATCCGAAATGGTTGCGGCGAATAAACACAGTTTTTACTTTTATAATGTAAGAGATGCGGACCACAGCATTGATCAAAATGTGAAGCAAAGGTGTGGAACGGTAATATCTTTCCCCACTCCTACAATCCACGGATCTTAAAATCGCGGGTTAATAGCCTTTCCCCAGCAACATTAGTCCACCTCCAAACCGGACTGGCACCTTCTCGGCGGTGAAATTGGCTGTGCCTGAGTCTTCGACTTCGGGCAGAGCCACCCAGTTCGGAAGCAATAAAAAAAGGAGGTTAATAATGCGTGGAAGATGCTATATGTGAAGGTGAAGGAACATTGTGTAAACTTTCCTGTGGAAAACAGTATTAATGAGTATTCGTCGCCACTGTGTTCTCGCCCGCCACCACTGTGTTCTCGCCCGCCGCCACTCTGTGCTCGCCCGCCGCCACTCTGTGCTCGCCCGCCGCCACTCTGTGCTCGCCCGCCGCCACTCTGTGCTCGCCCGCCGCCACTCTGTGCTCGTCCGCCGCCACTCTGTGCTCGCCCGCCGCCACTCTGTGCTCGCCCGCCGCCACTCTGTGCTCGCCCGCCGCCACTCTGTGCTCGCCCGCCGCCACTCTGTGCTCGCCCGCCGCCACTCTGTGCTCGCCCGCCGCCACTCTGTGCTCGCCCGCCGCCACTCTGTGCTCGCCCGCCGCCACTCTGTGCTCGCCCGCCGCCACTCTGTGCTCGCCCGCCGCCCTCTGCTCGCCCGCCGCCACGCTTTTGCGGGACGGCGTGCGTCTCTATTAAGACATTTTGTGTGTTTAATTTTGAAGTATTATTGACAGTATTGCTCTACAGTTAATGTAATATTATAGTAGTGGTTGAGATTACATAGAGTTAGGGCAGATTTGGCCGCCTCCGGTTAAGTCGTGGTTATCATTAAAGTTATTTGTGGCATTTCTCATACAGTTGACAGTTGATTTAACCGGCTGCTACATTTTAGTCTAAGGTGGTGAAATCGACTCTTAACCAAGTACTTAATAGTAATTATAAACTATATGATAAGCATTGTACTAAATCAGTACTACCCTAGCCAGTAGTAAATAGAAACACGTTTTTATAGAAAATTTTGAACAACAACACGAAATAAGGAAACTACTAGAAATAAGTAACTGGTTTTTTTTTTACAATTTAATCGAATTTTTTAATGCAATAATGACTAAGATCTATTGATCGTAGCTTGTATTGTTAGATGCACTATAGTGAAGTAATCTCAATAGAGAATTAATATTTAATGTTGTATGTTTATTTCGTATTAACTATTGGTTGCAGGGTAATATTAACGAAACGTGAAATTTAACATAATTGTTATGTTGTTATGTTTTGAGTTTTCCCAAGATTGTAGACCTTGACTGAAGTGAAAAGGCTTTAGTAGTTTCATTAAAGTTTGCCGCAATCATTGCTTCATTATTCCATCTACAACATCACCATTTATTTGTATTTATTCAGAGGCACTAAACATAACGTATCAAACTCTTGTACACTATTTGCACAAAAACTACTAGTAGTACTTACGTACCTACATAAAATGTTCCATATTAAAAGAACTGATTTATAGAAATCATGAAGCTTGGGAAAATTCAGTCAATTGAAAATTTACCAATCAAATTGAGAGATAACTTGAGGTCTTATTTTGTTGTATCTGTTATGAAAGGGAGCTCAATAATACTCATATCATAATAAGAGTTTATATACGTTTGACATTTGTGAAAAAAAATAAATTAATAAATTTTTTTTTTTCAGTTGTAAGTGGAATTGGTTTTGCTTAAGTATATTTTTAAGAATATTCCTACATAATATAATATTTTACGTCCGCCATCTGCGTACGCCACAGGTACTGTAACTTGAGAACGGGTCAGCACATTTAAATACGGTTTTCACCAATGTAATCTGACATTTCCCGATGATTATAGACCGAAATCACGATATCCTTAACATGATGGGATCCGCTAGCAAGCTAGTGCAATATAAACAGATTTTTAATTAAATTAGATTTAATCTTGCATATCAGATTTCCTCATAAAAATCTCAAATATCTTAATTGATGGCTAATGTATGGTTTCTAGAATTACACGTACGTATTAGCGTATTAGGCGAGATTCAACATCGTATTGCTAAAATAATGAGGCATTTTGTACTTAGTTACATTTGTGATAATTTTTTACTCAAATAAATGTATTTTTTATTATTTTACAAAAAATTGCAGTTTTATTTATTCAACGAGTTAATTACGTGCATACAATATGCCCAAGTAGTGAAATATTTCAAGATCGTAGATGGCATTCAATGATTATTACTCATTTACTTTTCTCTATAAGGTCTTTCAAAATTAGTTCATAGTACGCTAAGGGGGGGTTCTGTATCTTAAAGGGAGTAAAACCTATATAAAATTTTTTGGACCTTGGGTTTTTTTTTATGTAATAATTTTTTTTATGTATTTAAATAAAAAAATAGGTGGTTGATTTTTATAGTCTATTCATATTCATATAGTCTATTATAGTATATTTTATAGTCGATTCAGTTTCATAACAGTAACAAAAAAGTCTTCATGACCATTATGATGTAACACGTGTAAGTTGGTAAAAAAAATCAAATTCTTTCTATTCCATACTAATAAAACTAAAATTGTGGTTTTTCACAATTTCTGAAAGAAAGATCTACGTGTTGGAAGACTTTTTTGTTCCTGGCATGAAACTGAATCGATTAAGAAAAATTTTATTTTACATTTTTACATTAAAAGAATTTTTTTTTGTAAAAAAAAAATTCTTTGTTCCTCAAAAGTGATCTATTTCCGATACAGAACTCCCCCTTAGCATACTATGAACTAATTTTGAAAGACCTATATAACCCATAGAAATAACCATGATATAACCACAGTATAGTAAACATTGTATTATAATAACCCATCTATGAATACATGTTCATTAATAAATTAATGAACATCCATAAAAATTCAACTAAAATACAGTTTGAGAGCTAGAATAACATAATTTAAGCTTGATAATTCTAACCACATAAAAACAAAGTAAAAGTAAAAATTAAATCAGGCGTATAGAGCCTTTGTCAGAAATTGTTGATACATATCGTATCAAGTCAATTTGTCAAATTATTATTTTAGTATGCGTGCTAAATTTTGTTACTTAATGTATTGAAATGTCTTCTTCGGTATCTACTGAACAAAGTGATGTAGAGGGCCATGTCAAGGAGTTCAAATAATAAAAATAAGTTTCAAGATATTCGTTTAGGAGCTCATTTGACAACCGAGCAGGCAAGCGACCGACTGATTTAATCTATACATATAATAAAATCGTAGAGGTAAGAAAGTCTGTACATTGAATGTATTCGGAAAAAAACTAACCAGGGTGGCTTAAAATGAGATACTGAACATGTTAGAACAGTTTTTAAAATTTTTGTTTGTTTGTTTGTTTGTTTGTTTGTCTGCACGCGCATCACGCAAAAACCACTGAACGGAATTAGACGAAACTTTGTATAGTGGCAGTTTATATGCCGGGTTAACATAATACGTAAAAAAAATTAACAAAAATAAAAAAAAATTAACAATTATAAACATTATTGCGCGTTTAAAATCACGTAGTCCAAAGTAAAGGTAAAAACCATTTTAAATGTCATGTTGACAACGGAGAACTGTCATCTCGACGTGAGCTGGCCGGTGACAAATTATTTGATAAATAAAAATAATAATTGAAAGTCGAAGTTATGTCGCTGTCATTGGTGCAATAAAATTTATATATCTGTTGCCCGCGCCTTCGCTCGCGTGAAATTCGTATTTAAAAAAAAAGAAAGTAAGTAACTAAAGACGGGCCCGAAGGCGGATCTGCGCTCACGTAAACGATATTCTTTCTCGATGAAAGTAACTAAGGGCGAGGCGAAAGGCGGAGCTGATTTCAGAAAGAAGAAAAACATTCTTGAAGAAAATAAGTAACTAAGGGCGAGGCCGAAGGCCAAGCTCTATTCTGGAAGACCATAAACCTTCTCGAAGAAAGTAAGTAACTATGGGCGAGGCCGCAGGCCGAGCTGCGTTCAGGAAGAAGCTAAACCATCTTGAAGAAAGTAAGTAACTAAGGCGAGGCCGAAGGCCGAGCTACGTTCGGATAATTGAAAAACCATCTCGAAGAAAGCAAGTAACTAAGGGCGAGGCCGAAGGCCGAGCTGCGTTCAGGAAGAAGCTAAACCATCTTGAAGAAAGTAAGCAACTAAGGCGAGGCCGAAGGCCGAGCTACGTTCTGACAAATGATAAACCATCTCGAAGAAAGCAAGTAACTAAGGGCGAGGCCGAAGGCCGAGCTGCGTTCAGGAAGAAGCTAAACCATCTCGAATAAAGTTAATTAATATTAAGATTGAGTTAATTTAATTTAAATTTTATTATAAAGTCCACGCTTCTAACGGCAAATATACCGTGCATCCTAGAACCTCGCGGTTATTCCCGGCTGGATGGCAAGAGGCCCGATGCTAGAGACCTTAGTGCCATAGACTAAGGGTAGTTCTTTGATGTGGGACGCCACTTTTGTTCTCACATTGGCTCCAAGTCACGTTAGGACATCTTCAAGAGCGGCTGGCGCGGCCGAGGCTGGGGCGGAGAGCCTCCAACGCAGCAAATATAGAAATATAATTCAAGATTTCGAATTTGTTGCGTTTGCGGTTGAAACCCTTGGTCCGTGGAGCAGTGAAGCCAAAAGAGGCTTGAGCTGGTTGACGCAACTGGTATCCCGTCATCAAGGGCTTATGTACTTCATTCAAAGGGTAAGCCTTGCCATCCAGCGGGGTAATGCCGCAAGTGCTCTAAGAACATTTGAAAATGCCCGTTTTGATAGTTATTAAGGCGGAAGAGGGTGTTTGGTTTACCTGAACGCAGCTCGGCCTTCGGCCTCGCACTTAGTTCCTTCCTTTCTTCCAGAAGGTTTGTCGTCTTCCTGAACGCAGCTCGGCCTTCGGCCTCGCCCTTTGTTACTTACATTCTTCTTTGGAATACGAATTTCACGCGAGCGGAGCCGCGGGCTCAGCTAGTAAGAAATAGAATAAAATAGAAAATATTTGTTGCACACAATTGAAAGAATAACGGCACACGAAAAGAAAAATACGGGAGGAAGCGAGTGGCGGACTTATCACTGCGGGCAAGTAATTTCTTCCAGTCAACCTTTGAGTGGTGAGGAATATAAATTATAGAGGAAGTAGTGCAAGTGATGAACAGGAAGAGGAATACATGTTTTATAAATATAAATACATACCTATTTATATAATAAATAAAAGACAAATAGCATAAACATACATTCAAATGTATGTAACATATATAACATACACAACGCATATTATACTCATCCGCAAATGAATAAAAATAGGCATTTCAGAATTCTTGCCATAGAGGATAGATACGGAACCCTCAAACCACCAAAATAAGTCAGCCTACAGGTGCTGCAATATTACCGCTTCCGCGCTTCGCCGGTCATGTTCCATGCGGGTGGATACCACCGGTTTGTACTGCGGCGGCGCGCGCGCAAGTTGGCGCGTGCGGCGCGCGACAAGCTCCACTGCGCCCGAGGACCTGCTGCTGTCAACTATTCGCCCCATTCACTTAACAACCCCCCTCCCCTTCCTTTTCCACACCTAGCGAGTCTCGACAATACAGCGTGGACGATTAATATGTGTTTTTTTACTTTTCTTTTGTGCAGTTTCATTAGCGTGACAGGTATTTGTGATTGATAAAGGGTGAACATTGAGCATGCATGGCCGTTAACCAATATGTAGGTTTATAATGGAATACGAGCGACGTTACTGAGGAGAAGCGCTTAAAATATGGTAAATATGATACGTATTCAGGATAGATAAAAAATGTCGTAGCAAAGGGCGACAGCATAGCCACCCCTCACCTTGATACGGTCCTTCCGGAGTCACGCTGCTCGTGGCTTCTTGCGGCTTGATAAATTTGTCTTGTCCTAATATTTTGCTAAACGTGGTGGTCGGTGTAGTGCTGTATTTACATGAGTTCTTGCACCGCAACACCGATTACCCTGCTTACTCCGATTGTGGGAATACAGCGTGATGGTGCATTATGTATACTTAAAATGTTTGCAACGGTCTCGGCAACTGTTTGCACTAATTTCACACACAGCACAACAGCAGTGGCGGCGGCGGCAGACACGAACCGCGCGCATCGCGTCTGCCAGTCTCCGTCTCTAGAGATCTGTCAGTCATCGAGCGACTGCAGCAGGTATTCGCAGACTTTCTCACAGTATCGTATTTCATCGGAGATTCCTTAAATTGGACCGGCAGCGGCGTTAGACGATAAAGAGTTCAAGATAAAACCAGAGAGAAATGATAATTTTTAATAGTCGATTCCGCAGCGGAGTGTTGATTCCATTACCGATTGCATTCACTTGTTGTCGAGGAAGATGCTTAGAGGCTCAAATTGAATTACTGAGATAGGATCGGCGCGTCAGTGGAGCGGTCGTCCGTCGCGTCTCGCTCTGAGGCTCGTCGCTCGAAGCGGAGACAATACCGGGGCGGCGGCGCGGCGGCGCGGCGCGGCGCGGCGCGGTGCCGCAGTTTTCCTTTGGTTTTGTTTCATTTTCAAGCGTCATTAATTTAAGTTAGTCTATTGGCGGCGCGGCGGCGACGGTGTGAAGAGTATCTACAGCAAAGGTGTGTAGCCGAGTGGTTAATATAAACCACCAGTCTGACATACAGGAGGTCGGGTCGGAGGTTGCAATTTAAAAACCTATGATTTTTCGAATGTTCGAAGAATGTATATGCATGCACACTGTTATCCTTTACACCGTGCGGCGAAGGAAACACCACCGTGGGGGATCCTGTACGTTATAATTAGTTAATAATACGTTATCGTGGACAAGGTTGCCTGGAAGAAATCCGTTCTGAAATCCGCTTTACGCAAAACAGAAATGTACAATACTTACATAATATTATTATATACATCCATAAATAAATATCATTATACTTTGTGTCCCGAACTTTGACGCTGTGAAAGTACCTAAGTACAGGGTCCGACAGTAAATAATGTTGTCGAGCTTTAGAAAGAGACAATCCGCTCGTAGAGCGTCGTCCCTGTCGCACAGAGACGTGCGAGTTCGTGCGACAGGGACGGTGCTCTACAGCCGTATTGTCTCTTTCTAAAGCTGGAAACGTTGTATTTGCTGCCGAACAATGTGTACATATCTATCTAGTTAGTATATTAAACTTTAAGAAAGCATCATAGGGCTATGTATGTAGTCCACTCCAGCAAGCTGCCTGCGCGCCGCACAGCGTTAGGCAGACGTAGCTGACATCTCTCCACACTTTTCCCTCTTATTCTACACATATATCAAGACTCAATACTAATAATAAATCTGTAAGGGATGTTCACGGAGTAAGTTACTTTGTTTTATGAGATACTGAGTTTGTAGACTCTATCTATGTATGATATTAAAACTAAATTGACGATTTTAGAAATATTTTCTGTATGTATGTATGTTCCTCCATAACTCTTAAACAGATCATCCGAATTCGATGAAACTTAGTACACGCATATTTAACTATACGTGACATAAGATAGGCTAAATAAAATTTCGGTTACGTTAAGATGTGGGTCTCAAACCGAATTGTTCCGCGCGCCGAAATAAAGGTACTTTTTTAAAAACGAATTTCACGCGAGCGAAGCCGCGGGCAAAAGCTACTATTAAAGATAATGTTCGAAATGATATAATAACGATGCACTTATTTTATTTACCAATATGTATAGTATGGCGATAAGTCTGATATACCTAACTACTACAGTCGCAAGTTTACGAACATTTAATTGAATAAAATATATAAGAGTGAAAAAATATATGTCATTTGATTTGAAAAATTGATATTTAAGGCTATCAAAATTTTTCATCTTCTATTTTTTAGCACTATTACGATATATAGGTGTAACTAAATATGGGTGCCACAGATGTTTTACAATAAAATAATGTTTATGTGGTTTTTACCAAACGTAGAAGAATGTTTGAAAGAGTTATTGGTTCTAGGTGCATACCTTACTAATATACACGATCGTAATATGTCAACATGAAATTAGTTCCAATACTTATAGTTCTTGTGCGAAACTTCTTATAATTTTAAATGAATTCAAGTTTCAGGAAAATTATTTTCGTAGTATTGAAAAACATCAGCATATTATGAAAGCGATAGCATCGGTCGCGGCTATGCAAATACTTCGTGTTCGTCCAGTTCAGTATAGCCGACACGAACGAGGGGAAACACTGACATGGCACCTAGTTCACCAAGGTGTTATGACATGACGGCTGACATCACGGATGTAAGTAGGTGGTGTGGTCAATCGTGTGAGTATCCATAAAAAAGGTGATGTGGTCAACCGTGTTAGTTTTCATAAAAAAAAAGAATAGATTCTTAGTGTCATACAATCTATTTTTAAACGAACGCCAAAGAATTATGAAAAAGATATTGGTACATTATTATATGAAATGCATTGACTTTAAAAAAAATTCTATAATGAAATATCATAAAATCAGTTATCTATCATGGAGAAGAGATAAATCTATACATCTATACATATAATAAAATCGTAAAGGTGAGAAAGTCTGTACATTGAATGTATTCGGAAAAAAACTAACCAGGGTGGCTTAAAATGAGATACTGAACATGTTAGAACAGTTTTTAAAATTTTTGTTTGTTTGTTTGTCTGTACGCGCATCACGCAAAAACCACTGAACGGAATTAGACGAAACTTCGTATAGAGGCAGTTCATATGCCGGGTTAGGATAATACGTAAAAAAAATATGAAAAATAAAAAAAAATTGAACAATTATAAACATTATTGCGCGTTTAAAATCACGTAGTCCAAAGTACATAATTATATCTTGAGAACTGGCAGCAAATACAATTTGAATAAAATATTCATTCGAAATTTAAAAATAAGTAGATACAACGAAAATGACAGTTCTTTTTTTTTATAACTTGAACACAACAGTCTATACATATCTATTCTTTCTATACATATAATAAAATCGTAAATGCAAAAATGCCTACTTGTACGCGCATCTCGCAAAAACCACTGAACGGAATTTGACGAAACTTTTTATAGTGACAGTGTATATCCCGGATTAACGTAATAATTAAAAAATATAATAAAAATCACGTAATCCAAAGTAAAGGTAAAAAAAAAACACAGACTGTAAAAAACAATTTTAAATGTCATGTTGACAACGGAGAACTGTCATCTCGACGTGGGCTGGCCCGTGACAAATTGTTTGATAAATAAAAAAAAAAAAAAAATTGAATTTCGAAGTTATGTCGCTGTCATTGGTGCAATAATTATATATTATAAACATTATATATCTGTTGCCCGCGGCTTCGCTCGCGTGAAATTCGTATTTCAAAAAAAGAAAGTAAGTAACTTAAGGCGGGCCCGAAGGCGGATCTGCGCTCACGTAAACGATATTCTTTCTCGATGAAAGTAACTAAGGGCGAGGCGGAAGGCGGAGCTGAGTTCAGGAAGAAGAAAAATATTCTTGAAGAAAGTAAGTAATTAAGGGCGAGGCCGAAGGCCGAGCTCTATTCTGGAAGACCATAAACCTTCTCGAAGAAAGTAAGTAACTATGGGCGAGGCCGCAGACTGAGCTGCGTTCAGGAAGAAGCTAAACCATCTTGAGGAAAGTAAGTAACTAAGGCGAGGCGGAAGGCCGAGCTACGTTCTGACAATTGAAAAACCATCTCGAAGAAAGCAAGTAACTAAGGGCGAGGCCGAAGGCCGAGCTTCGTTCAGGAAGAAGCTAAACCATCTTGAAGAAAGTAAGTAACGAAGGGCGAGGCCGAAGGCCGTGCTCTATTCGGGAAGACCATAAACAATCTCGAAGAAAGCAAGTAACTAAGAGCGAGGCCGTAGGCCGAGCTGCGTTCAGGAAGAAGGTAAACATTTTTGAAGAAAGTAAGTAACTAAGGCGAGGCCGAAGGCCGAGCTACGTTCTGACAAATGTTAAACCATCTCGAAGAAAGCAAGTAACTAAGGGCGAGGCCGAAGGCCGAGCTACGTTCAGGAAGAAGCTAAACCATCTCGAATAAAGTTAATTAATATTAAGATTATAAGATAATTTAATTTAAATTTTATTATAAAGTCCACGCTTCTGACGGCAAATATACCGTGCATCCTAGAACCTCGCGGTTATTCCCGGCTAGATGGCAAGAGGCCCGATGCTATCACTTTAGTGCCATGGACTAAGGGTAGTTCTTTGATGTGGGACGCCACTTGTCTTCTCACATTGGCTCCAAGTCACGTTAGGACATCTTCAAGAGCGGCTGGCGCGGCCGAGGCTGGGCCGGAGAGCCTCAAACGCAACAAATATAGAAATATAATTCAAGATTTCGAATTTGTTGTGTCTGCGGTTGAAACCCTCGGTCCGTGGAGCAGTGAAGTCAAAAGGGGCTGCGACGATCTAGCCTTCCACCAAAGTATATTTTGTATTTATACTTCACCTGATAGGTGTTGTCGAATAATTATTCCGAAATTCCACGCTTCCGCGAGTAACCTCTAAAATAAAACATGGCCTGCGTTTAGCATTCAAGTGATCTCTAGGTAAACTCAAGCAATGCATACATAAGTATACACTGAATTAAGTGTAGATGGACCCTGTATCTTCCTCTCTTCGAAGAAGCGTTGTGTAACCGTATAACCCAGAGTACTAACTCAATCCCTAGCTTTCTATCCTAACCTTTGTTCTTCGAATAATATTCTAAATACATTTGTAATTTTCTGCCTAAGTCCGCCTCTCCTATATCACTGTGTATCTTCCATCACTTGTAATTGTCTGTATTCTCTCCTCCCAGAAATTGTGTTAACCAGTAATTTTCAAATTATTCAAACAATTTCCCCCCGGAGGGGGAAGTAAGGAGCTCCACGAGTCCGGGTTTCCTCACCCGGGCTCTCCACGCTTCTCACAGTGGCCATCATCCATATAGGGCTGCTTTACTACCAGCAGCTCTATTTTGTATACCTAATGGCCCCCTTTGATTCCTATCCTGTGAAGAAACTGTTTCTCTTAGGAAGAGATTTAAAATGAAACTCGTGGTGTAATGTGGGTGATTTAGGGCCCCTACGGACCCCAAATCCTAAAGGCGTGCGTGTGTGTGTAAGTGTGTGTGTGGTCCCTATCCTAACCTCGTAGTACTTCGTCCGACGGGCTCCGCCTATCGAAAGAAGGCTACCACAGGTTTCCTCCTCAGACGGTCAGCTCAGCTTGCACCGGTCCTTAGAGTACCGCCACCCCTTCGCCAGATAGAATAGGTATCGCTCTAACAGATCATAACACTTTGGACCTCTCCTCCTAGCAGGACTAAGGAGAACCACTGTGGGGTATTTAGCTGGCCTTCCTAGTACCTAACCTCAATAAATACTACACACTATGGTACTACTCGTTCTCACGAAGTGAACCCTCTCTCCCTTGCAGAATTCAGGAGAATTAATTCACACAGCTACATGGCTAACCTACCATATGACTTTAATACTAATAAAATGAAAAGGTCCCCACGGCCTAGCAGGATTAAGGAGAATTACTGCGGGGTACCTACCTGGCCTTCCTAGTACCTACCTCACTAAATACTACACACTATGATACTACTCACTCCCACGAAGCGAACCCTCTCTCCCTTGCAGAACTAAGGAGAATTAATTCACACAGCTACATGGCTAACCTACCAATATGAATTTAGTGTTTGAAGAACCTAACTACCCACGTTATAATTTGATAGTTTAGCCAGAATTCCAGTTGCTCTTCGACCTTATGTTACGTCTTCTTACCACGAGGCATTTTCTCGTGATATCATAGAGAATGAACTGAATCTTCTGCGAACAAGCGTGTATGCTTATTCAGCATAGCTAGCATTGCCACCCAACATTCCATCGAAAGGAAAAGAACCTCGCATGAGTGCGCGCGTATGCATATTTCAGCGTACCCGAACCCACATACAACGTTCCAGGGAAGAACCCTGTGAGATCGTGCGTGTATGCATATTTCAGCAAAACCCGCTTCCCTCACAACATTCCGTGAAAGAACTCTGCGTGAGTGGGCGTGCATGCATATTTCAGCGTACCTGCTCCCTCACCCAGTGCTCCAAAAGGGAAAAAGAGCCCTGTAATAGTATGCATGTATGCATATTTCAGCATAGCTAGCATCCCACACAGTGCTCCAATGATGGTCCATATAAAAATATTTCACATCCCTAATACTAGCAAATAATTTCTGAAAAGCCAGTATTGTTTCCAAAACTAGCCCAGCCACCAAAAGAAGACTTCAAGACAATGCAATTTAATAGAACTGGTCGGATTGCAACTAGAAAACTCCAAAATAGCGCGCGGCGTCCGAGACTCACCGAAACGTTGATGCCGAAAAGCAATGGCGCTCGATGCGACTTAGCGGTGACCGGGGCTCAGGCAAGTTGTTCCTCCGAGGCTCGCAGCTGCAGAAAAAGTGCTCCTCCCGTGTTACACGCCCTTAAATAGCCTCGCTTTCTTACTCCCATCCTCTCCCCACGACCAATCGGAAATCATCCCCAACATAATTTCCGCGTCTCCCATTGGTCGACCAATCACAATGCCTGAAGCAATTTTTCTTAAAAATGCGTTCCATATTTCCCTAAAACTTTCAGTAGCTAATCTCTGAAAAATGCTACGAATTTACAAGAGTAGATGTAATACAGTCAATTCGTCCTATATCTTACTGCATGCCGACCTATAATACTTATCTATCATCATTTCTCGCTTATACGGTGTTGCTAGTCATTCCTGTTCAGAATGTATGCACGTTGTATTTTCTGCGCCTGACTACACGCCACCCGCAATAATTTATACGCACCGCGGTCTCTTTGCTATACTCCCTACCCAGGCGCTAAACTAACTCCTACGCCATATAACATTTTACCAGCCAGCCTTCATACGTCCTATTGCTAGCTATTTTCATTGAGGTAGGTTGTGATTCGTCACAGTCGCCCGCCTAGAGGCGATTTTCGCGGCATGGGAAAGAATGTATTTTCTCCTTCCATGATCGCGACTAGCGTCTCTACAACATACTATAGTCTATGTCTGTCTGTCGCCAACATATATTAATGCTATGGCTGCAGTACTGCTTTTCGTAGATGTGCCTCTGTTAGGGTGTTCGTTCCCTCTCCAGAAGGTCCGTAGTACCAACAACTTCTTCTAATAGGGTGTTTGTTCCCTTACCAGAATGATTGTGGCATTTTATTTTGGGTGCTAAGCAGTCCCGACCACACAACACAACATATGGGCATTCGTCCTAGTATAGTCAGGTTAGACTCATCAGAAGCTCAAAAGTGAAATTACTAAACACTTAATACCCTGTTTCATGCCATAGAAAGATTTCCCACCAGCTCAGGAAACCTGTAGTCTTACCCCTCGCTGGTAGGGCGGATCAGTACTTCTCTCCAGGGAGAGCGCACAACATACCTTGCCACCTCCGGTTTAGACACGCCGCACATTCCAACACCTTAACCTTTCTAATTATAGACAGGAAAACTGGGAAATTATTACTGAGAAAATTTTAAATTGACTTTGCTTCTTCCGAATCATAACCTTTGCTAACTAACTCACCCGTTGACAAATGGATGGGCCCAGTCTGATTGTACACGACTCTACTTTAATCTCATCCAACATTGCTCCGGTCAATGGTTCAAATTGCTATGTTCTATCACTTTCCATAGACCGGAAAATGTCACCACTAACTTTAAACGCTCCTTTTTGCTTAGTGTAGAACGCCCTCGGTACATGATAACATTTTCCCTCCCGAGTGAGAACAAATTAAGGTCTCGATGAAATGTAAAGTTCTGCACTATGGCTTTGTTCACCTCACATTTTCCAAGTCCCATTCGTGTGTTCAACACACTGAGTTTACGTTCACATTCTTTTCGGAGCAATGTATGGGGAATGCAATAAAAATCGAAACCAAAGTGTCCTGATTCATTGTAAAAGTCCCTTCAGGTCAGAGCTCTGCTCTCATTAGAAGGAAGTTTCACTACCGAGTACAGACACTATAATACCCAATGGTTTACTCGCGTATTTCTGTATTTACACAACCATCCAAACCCAGCATCTACCAACAAGTCTATTCTAAGTCTTAAAACCTTTTGTTCATAATTTATCACCAGCTCAACTCCCCCACAGGATTTTATTCCTATTTGTCCGTAGCGGGTACTATTCGTTAGAGCTTTCTATTTCTTAGCTATATGCTATAGTCTCTACTGTTTCCATCCTTTAATTAACCCCAGAATAATACTAAGAATCTATATCTACAACTGTACCTCCTAACTCGTCCTTACTTCAGGACAGCATAATTTCACTCGCCAACATACACACGATCCGCGGCTACGTTCGACGCCCTAATTACCAATTTTACTTCATTTTCATACTCTATTCGCCCGCCTGACTATGTAAAATCCGTGATTAATCTATGAACGCACCGTATTAACTAACTGTTTTAACTGATATTTTATCCGAAATATATCCTTTGTACACGCTCTATTTATCCCTATATAAACCATGACCCCAATCCCTAGTCTGTCGCTCAAGACTCCCTTCTACCTACTCCTCTTGTACCAGGTGGACGGAACCCTGTGGTTAGTAATACTTCACCGTCCCCTTCCTATAGTACCTTTTGAACGGAACCCTATCAATAGTAATATTTTTCTATAACCTTTATTCCAAACTCCTCTCTTATCCTATTTTACTATATTCTATCTACGTAACAACCCAAGCAATACGCCCGCCAGACTATGTTTACTCTATAGCTCGTCCAACAAATGTCGATCGTTCCTTAATGTGTTCCCTGCCTATATTGCACATAAGAAATATAAATAACCTACCTAGTGACCTACCTCGCCCGCCGGACTCTATCCTATCCTATGACAACTACGTGGCTTTGTAATCCCATGGGGCTAACCTCTAACCTAACCTTACTGCTCTATTATCGCTCACTCCTTCGTTACCACCCGGCATTCCTTACTCAGGTTCCTGCTCCCTTTGTTCCTGCTTATTTATCCTTGTTATGTTGCTCTACTCTCACCAAATTCCTACGCCAATACCTATGACCAATCGGTTCAGTAGACCAAACGTTACCTTCTCCACATCTATCTTCATGTACCCGATTTTACTAAATTGTGACATCTCATACCAAACTTACCGAATTTTACCAAACGGAGTCAAATCGTACCACCTTACCGGATTTTACCAAACTGAATCAGTTTCAATTCTGAAATTTCAGTAGTGAATAGTGAATAAATCATTATTCTACTACTGCTCTAAGTTAAACAGTATCGCACTGTAGCAATACTAACCTAACAACGTAGGGTCCTACCAACTAGACGATCACGGCCCCTAAACCTATGTTCTACACGTACAGATTCGCATTCCCTTAAGACTGCGATAAGAAGGTAGTTTTTATCTTTGATCATTACCATACCTATTTTATTCTATAACATTTATTTTATTTTCTATCTAATTTTAACCTATTCCATTTTCTCGCCCGCCTAAACATATGCATTCCGTAACCCTAAAGACAACAAGTATGCTCTTGTTACGGCACAATATGATGCGCGTACGCCGTAAAGGAGTCGTCCTTTCAGTTACCAGATAAATAGGAAATCTCTACCGTACGTCAAACCAAACTCCTCCCAATTCTTCGCCCTCCAAATTCCGCGTTCTAAATAATAGTATACATGCATAACATAAAGGTTAGTACGATTGTTGAACGCTCACCGTTCGCCCGCCAGATTCGTCGTAGCCTCCATTGCTCATCCTCCCATAAAATTAATGCATCTTCCCCAACCTCTCCTAAATAACTCACCACCCAAAACAAATGGATAAAGATCCGCTCAACATTACCCGCCTTCAGCTAGCACGATGATAAAACCTTTTTACACAACACTCGTCAACTCATACAGCATTTATCAGCCCGACGTACAATACTTTAAACAGTTTAAGATACTTATAAAAGACCCCGCAATGCCAATGCGATGTGTGTAACAGTATTCTGCTTCACACAACCCGAACAATAAAACCAGATTCTTATTTTATAAGTAATTTTATATATAACTTGAAACATTTTACCACCTGTTCGATGATAATATGAGACAATAGGACCTTCTAATAAGAATAGATACAGGGCACCGTTTAAATGGTCCAGTGTACCTAATAAAACGCCAAGTTTAATTCGTATAAATATATATTTTTTTTCGATCTTGATTACAAATTAATAATAATGCAATATTGCCCTGCAATATTGCAATCCGTATGTGCATCGAAGAATATTCGTTGATTTTGGTATGCGTAGACTTATGTAAGCCCCACTATAAATAAAACGTTAACATTAACCGCACTCAAGTACCTATTTATTCAAAGACGATTAAGTATTTTCCTGAAAAGGAAAAATCATAATTAAAACAATATTCAAATCCTCTACCTCTTATTTGGTCTAATAATTAATTATAGAATTGATATTTAAAAAAAAATATATAAATAGTTAAGTCCATGTAAGTATACACCCTATAAACACGTGTTTAATCTATGTAAATATGTGGTTTAGTATTCATCCATGAAAATAAATTATTTAACATAAATAGATAAATAATAATTCCCAACCGTTCGGACACATCTCACAGAAACATGCACGGTACATAATTTACCTGAGGCGTAAAGGCGGACTTATTCCATTATAGGAATTTCTTCCAGTAAATCTTTGGATGATTGAGAGTAGTAGCAAAATATTTCATCAGCATCTTATTTAACTATAAGTCCTTGTTCTATCATTTTAAAATATAATATTGCGAGATACACTTACCTTTTGTTATTCTTTTGGTTATTTTTTTTTTTTCTTTTCTCTTCTTACTCTTTTTTTTTCAGTAGGATAATATTAACATGTACTCAGCTCACTCACAAATACTTAGCCAGATCATAAACCGAAGAGTGACGAACCACCCGCAGTCCGGGGTTCGAAGCCTGTCCCCGCGCATCCACATCAATCCCTACCGACGCAGGTAACCACGTAATATGCATGTACGCACGGATACGCAAGCATAGTCATACCAATCAGCAAGCACGCACACAATTACATATGCGCACGAACGCCTGCACGCATCCACGCATGTACGCACGCAATTAGGTATCTATAGACACGCAAGTAGATATGTAAGTAAACAATTAAATATACGCCCACGCACCCAAATACCAATGTATTCACGATTGCAAAAAGCTGGTCTGCACAAAAAAAACATATCCCTAAGTACGCAAGTATCATTCGTGCACGCGAGCAGACATGCCTGCGCTTGTGAGGAAAATGTCCTCTATGCAAGAGCAGAAGTTCAAAGATAAGAAAGTAAATTACTAAAAATAACTAATAATTAGCACAATAAATTACATCCAATTCATGATAGTCTATCCAATAATCAAAGCTCGAGTTGAACCTGTATACACACACAATATTTGATATTTTGTTTGACCGTGTGTATTGGTGTTTATTAGAATAAAGTTTCTCCTTTTTTCTTCCCTTTTTAATCGTGAGAATCAAACGAATAGCGAATTCGTTCACTACTGCCAGCATCGAGTGACAGCGCTGCACGGTATAAATTTATAATTACTTACAATATCTCTAATAGCCCATTACCGTGTTCTTGATTCGCGTTAAGTGCAATATACATAACACACTTCCCTTACATTCCAAGAGAATAAAAATATTTCTAAAGTATAGACCCCTGAAATATTCAAAATCCGAAACACTTTGAAAGTTGGGAACTCCTGAACTCAAAACATATTGAAAGTCGGACTCCTCCCTAAACATTCCTAAAATTAAAATATTTCTAAAGTCGAGAACCCTAAACCATTCCAAATTTGGCAATATTCTCGAAAGTCTGAGGACCACTTAATCCAAAAAATTTGGAATTTGAACCCTCCCTTAATAATCTGGAAAATGAAAGTATTTTTCTAAATTTGAGAACCTTAAACATTCAAAATTTTAAAATATTTTTGAAAGCTGAGAGTGTCTAACTTCAAAATATTCTTGGAAGTTAAGACCTCCCTTAAATATCCTGAGAAAATAAAATATTTTTCTAAAGTTGAAACCCTAAACATTCAAAATTTTAAAATATTTTTGAAAATTAAGAACCGTTAAGTTAAAATATTTTTTGAAGTTAAGACTTCCTTTAAATATCCTGAGGAAAAATAAAATATTTTTCTAAAGTTGGACCCTAGACATTCAAAATTTGAAAATATTTTTGAAAATTAAGAACCGTTAAGTTCAAATGTTTCTGGAAGTTCAGACCTCCCTTAAATATCCTGAGGAAAAATAAAATATTTTTCAAAAATTGAGAACCCTAAGATGTTTAAAATTTGAAAATATTTTTCAAAATTAAGAACCGCTAAGTTCAATTTTTTTTTGAAGTTAAGACCTCCCTCCCTTAAATATCCTGAGGAAAAATAAAATAATTTTCAAAATTGAGAACCCTAAGATGTTTAAAATTTGAAACTATTTTTCAAAATAAGAACCGCTAAGTTCAAAATATTTTGAAAGTTAAGAACTCCCTTAAATATCCTGAGGGAAAATAAAATAATTTTCAAATTTGAGAACCCTAAAAAATTCAAACTTTGAAAATAATTTTCAAAATTAAGAACCGCTAAGTTCAAATATTTTAGGAAGTTAAGACCTCCTTTAAATATCCTGAAGAATAAAATATTTCTCTAACGTTGAGAACCCTAAGATGTTTTAAAATTTGAAAATATTTTTCAAAAATAAGAACCGCTAAGTTCAAAATTTTTTTTTTTTTTTTTTTTTTTTGGAAGTTAAGACCTCCCTTAAATATCCTGAGGAAAATAAAAATATTTAAAAAAATTGAGAACCCAAAACCATTAAAAATTTGGAAATACTTTTGAAAATTAAGAACCGCTAAGTTCAAAATATTTTGGAAGTTAAGACCTCCCTTAAATATTCTGAGGAAAAATAAAATATTTCAAAATATCAAATCAAAATTTGAAAACCTTTAAACTTAAATCAAAATATTTTTGTAAATAAAGTTGTAAACCCCTGACATGTCACGATTTTGAAATGGTTCGAAATCCCTGACACAAACTTAATTTGGAAACTTTTGAGAACCCCTGACTCATCATGAATTTGAAAAAGTTCGAAATCCCTGTCAATATAAATTTGAAAAAGTTTGAGCACCCCTGACTTATCCTGAATTTGGAAAAGTTCGAAATCCCTGACAATATAAATTTGGAAAAGTTTGAGCACCCCTGACTTAACATGAATTTGGAAAAGTTCGAAATCCCTGACAATATAAATTTGGAAAAGTTTGAGCACCCCTGACTTATCATGAATTTGGAAAAGTTCGAAATCCCTGACAATATAAATTTGGAAAAGTTTGAGCACCCCTGACTTATCATGAATTTGGAAAAGTTCGAAATCCCTGACAATATAAATTTGGAAAAGTTTGAGCACCCCTGACTTAACATGAATTTGAAAATATATCGAAAGTCTGGACCTCTGAATCATTGCGAAATTAAAATGTTCTAAGACTCCCTACTCTTTTCCAAAGTTGAAAGGTTTGGAAACCCCTGACTTATCGTGCCCTTGTAAAATGTTTAAAACCCCCTACATATCATGAATTCGAAAGGCATGACACTTACCAAGCCTAAAAGTTTGGAAACTGCTTATATATATGTATCTGAAAAAGTTTAAAATCCCTGACCTATAAATTTGGAAAAGGTTTGTAACCCCTGACACTTCCCTTTAGAAAAGTTAGAAACCCCTGACACCACCTTGTAGCCCGCACAATAACCAAACTTAGTTATAAAATAATTTGCAAAACGTGGTGATCGGCGTTGTGCTGCAATTCACCAGAGCTCCCGCCGCACAACACCAATCACCCCGCCCACCCCGACTGTCTTCCCTCAACGCGCGCAACATGTACACATGTATCAAATATTATTTATAAATTAATCTAATTAATTAAACAAACACATTTATGGGCAAATCCAAAACCACTCACTCGATATGGATCACAAATCGACAGGCTCAATTCGACCTCCAACCGCACCAACACTCACCAACTGGCCCTCTCACCTTTTGACACCTATACATACGACCGCAACCTAAAATCGAAACCTGGACCTCTGTCATGGCACCTAATTCCTATACTCTTTATAATCCATTCCTTCCACATTCCGCACGGACCGACCAAAAACACTCATGCATGATCGACCAAAATTCAATATCTCGTCCGGTACGTTCTCCGACATGGCACTTACTCCCCCTTCTAACCCTTTGACTCATACATTCCCCATACCGCAAGCAACTGGAACCCCCATTCCTCATACCATCATAAACAAACTTAATAATCCATTCCTTCTCAATAAACAAACACTACATTCAAGCCCAAAACCACTCACTCGATATGAACCACATATTCGGCATGTTCACTAAGAGCCTCTATTCGCCACACACACACAAAATCTGACCAAGACTCAACCTCACGACCTAACCAACATTGTACATGGCACCTAATTACTTCTACTGGTCAACTTGTACACCATGACCTTTGTTTACCACTAACCTAATCTAGTAAGTACCATATCGCCCACACACGCAAAGTCAGACCTAAACACAACTTTACAACTAACCTTCACTTGTACATGGCACCTAATTAGTCACATCAATTAACTGGGATCCCCTAACCTTAACCTACCATCACCTACTAGTAAGTGCCATACCTTCGCTCGCTACTAATTCGCGAAATACCTACTATGGAGCCTAAAATTCACACCTTATCACTACTACACAAATTATTTACTAAACATCCATTATACATTTTCAAAATGCTATGTTTCGTTCTTCTCGCATTCCTCTAAAATGAAATAAAGATTCGAATCTTTTTATTCCTCGGCGACAATCTCAACCAAAATTAAATGAGTCTGTTGGAACCCGGTCAAACATAACCACTCTTTTCAAACACACATATTTTACGGTTTTTTTATTTTACAAAGGAAGCTTACACCCCAACTAACTTCTTTTCCACAAAAACAACTAGAAAATTCCCTTTATTGACCTCAAACTGGCCCCGATAAACTATTTCGCGCGCGAGTGTACCTAATTATTACACATGACAAGATTATTTTCGAACATAACTTCAGTGTTTTAGGTATGAAGCCCTCCGCGCTCAGTTGGCGTGCCTTAACTTAAGTAGAATGGCTATCCAATTTTACAACTAAGGTTTTCATAGAATATTCTTACTACAGTATTGTTGATTTTAGTTCATTCTAGGATTCTTAATTAATTGGCTTTTAGGCTCATAGCACAATTTTTCCGATAACCCATATACAAAAAATTTTCCTCTTCCTGCTATATCTCGGTGTACCCGGAATAAATTATTGATTTTAGTTTCACAATCTCTGGATAAAATATTTCCCTTTGGCCCCACCTTACTTCTACGAAGTTGCTAACATTCCGCTTAGAAATATGCCTCACACCATTCATACATACCATTCCCCTAACTTCCACTTTGTTTAGTCTATCACCTCTCAACCCGACTACATTCTTCGTGCAAACAGATTTTTTTTTCTATCACGGCGCTGCTCATTCTAGCCAATAGCGAACGCCATCCCGTACCGGCGCTCACATCCCATTGGTCAAAATTGGTTTTCACTTAACTATTTCTAGTTGTCCGCAGAACAATGATAATGAACTTCCTAGAAGGAAATGTAAGCAATTTTCTTTTACGAACTCAAAGATGAATCTCTAGTCGACTTTCTGGTGACAATTTGTTCACGTTAAAATCGGTTTTCTAGCAACATTGTTGGCAAATTGTAGACAATATTTCTGTAAATTAACTAATTGTACACAGACTGCACTCGCGCCGGAAAATGAAATATGTACTCACTCTCAGCTTCAAGCGGCGAAACCTCCCGCCTCGTAAGCGGGAGTCCAAATCTCTTCTCTCGCAAAACTGCCAGTCAGCACCGCGTTCCACGAACAACTTTTCACGCATTTCCTCACCGAATTCCACACTTAATCACTTTCCCGGTATCACTTCCTAAACGTTGTTTACTTATATCGCTACTCCCTATGAGTTGGATTTTTTCCTATCGCTTTTGAGTATATAAGACCCCTATTATTGTCCTGAACTACTGCCTAAACCGCAACGAACTACATTTTTCTTCCATTTTTTTTTCTGAACCCTAGGTATCCTAGATTTGGATAGAATCTAGCCTGGTCTTAAGGCTCCACTTCAACGTACTAGATTGTTATTCAATTTTCCCTTTTTTTTAATAAAAAAAAATTTTTCAATCTTTTTTTTTTTTTTTTTGAACCCTAGGTATCCTAGATTTAGAGAAGAACTATCCTGGTCTTAGGCACCACTGCGACGAACTAGCCTTCCACCAAAGTATATTTTGTATTTATACTTCACCTGATAGGTGTTGTCGAATAATTATTCCGAAATTCCACGCTTCCGCGAGTAACCTCTAAAATAAAACATGGCCTGCGTTTAGCATTCAAGTGATCTCTAGGTAAACTCAAGCAATGCATACATAAGTATACACTGAATTAAGTGTAGATGGACCCTGTATCTTCCTCTCTTCGAAGAAGCGTTGTGTAACCGTATAACCCAGAGTACTAACTCAATCCCTAGCTTTCTATCCTAACCTTTGTTCTTCGAATAATATTCTAAATACATTTGTAATTTTCTGCCTAAGTCCGCCTCTCCTATATCACTGTGTATCTTCCATCACTTGTAATTGTCTGTATTCTCTCCTCCCAGAAATTGTGTTAACCAGTAATTTTCAAATTATTCAAACAATTTCCCCCCGGAGGGGGAAGTAAGGAGCTCCACGAGTCCGGGTTTCCTCACCCGGGCTCTCCACGCTTCTCACAGTGGCCATCATCCATATAGGGCTGCTTTACTACCAGCAGCTCTATTTTGTATACCTAATGGCCCCCTTTGATTCCTATCCTGTGAAGAAACTGTTTCTCTTAGGAAGAGATTTAAAATGAAACTCGTGGTGTAATGTGGATGATTTAGGGCCCCTACGGACCCCAAATCCTAAAGGCGTGCGTGTGTGTGTAAGTGTGTGTGTGGTCCCTATCCTAACCTCGTAGTACTTCGTCCGACGGGCTCCGCCTATCGAAAGAAGGCTACCACAGGTTTCCTCCTCAGACGGTCAGCTCAGCTTGCACCGGTCCTTAGAGTACCGCCACCCCTTCGCCAGATAGAATAGGTATCGCTCTAACAGATCATAACACTTTGGACCTCTCCCCCTAGCAGGACTAAGGAGAACCACTGTGGGGTATTTAGCTGGCCTTCCTAGTACCTAACCTCAATAAATACTACACACTATGGTACTACTCGTTCTCACGAAGTGAACCCTCTCTCCCTTGCAGAATTCAGGAGAATTAATTCACACAGCTACATGGCTAACCTACCATATGACTTTAATACTAATAAAATGAAAAGGTCCCCACGGCCTAGCAGGATTAAGGAGAATTACTGCGGGGTACCTACCTGGCCTTCCTAGTACCTACCTCACTAAATACTACACACTATGATACTACTCACTCCCACGAAGCGAACCCTCTCTCCCTTGCAGAACTAAGGAGAATTAATTCACACAGCTACATGGCTAACCTACCAATATGAATTTAGTGTTTGAAGAACCTAACTACCCACGTTATAATTTGATAGTTTAGCCAGAATTCCAGTTGCTCTTCGACCTTATGTTACGTCTTCTTACCACGAGGCATTTTCTCGTGATATCATAGAGAATGAACTGAATCTTCTGCGAACAAGCGTGTATGCTTATTCAGCATAGCTAGCATTGCCACCCAACATTCCATCGAAAGGAAAAGAACCTCGCATGAGTGCGCGCGTATGCATATTTCAGCGTACCCGAACCCACATACAACTTTCCAGGGAAGAACCCTGTGAGATCGTGCGTGTATGCATATTTCAGCAAAACCCGCTTCCCTCACAACATTCCGTGAAAGAACTCTGCGTGAGTGGGCGTGCATGCATATTTCAGCGTACCTGCTCCCTCACCCAGTGCTCCAAAAGGGAAAAAGAGCCCTGTAATAGTATGCATGTATGCATATTTCAGCATAGCTAGCATCCCACACAGTGCTCCAATGATGGTCCATATAAAAATATTTCACATCCCTAATACTAGCAAATAATTTCTGAAAAGCCAGTATTGTTTCCAAAACTAGCCCAGCCACCAAAAGAAGACTTCAAGACAATGCAATTTAATAGAACTGGTCGGATTGCAACTAGAAAACTCCAAAATAGCGCGCGGCGTCCGAGACTCACCGAAACGTTGATGCCGAAAAGCAATGGCGCTCGATGCGACTTAGCGGTGACCGGGGCTCAGGCAAGTTGTTCCTCCGAGGCTCGCAGCTGCAGAAAAAGTGCTCCTCCCGTGTTACACGCCCTTAAATAGCCTCGCTTTCTTACTCCCATCCTCTCCCCACGACCAATCGGAAATCATCCCCAACATAATTTCCGCGTCTCCCATTGGTCGACCAATCACAATGCCTGAAGCAATTTTTCTTAAAAATGCGTTCCATATTTCCCTAAAACTTTCAGTAGCTAATCTCTGAAAAATGCTACGAATTTACAAGAGTAGATGTAATACAGTCAATTCGTCCTATATCTTACTGCATGCCGACCTATAATACTTATCTATCATCATTTCTCGCTTATACGGTGTTGCTAGTCATTCCTGTTCAGAATGTATGCACGTTGTATTTTCTGCGCCTGACTACACGCCACCCGCAATAATTTATACGCACCGCGGTCTCTTTGCTATACTCCCTACCCAGGCGCTAAACTAACTCCTACGCCATATAACATTTTACCAGCCAGCCTTCATACGTCCTATTGCTAGCTATTTTCATTGAGGTAGGTTGTGATTCGTCACAGGGCTTGGGCCTCTGCTGGTTGACGCAACTGGTGTCCCGCCATCAAGGGCTTATGTACTTCATTCAAAGGGTAAGCCTTGCCATCCAGCGGGGTAATGCCGCAATTGCTCTAAGAACATTTGAAAATGCCAGTTTTGATAGTTATTTTAATGTTTGTTAGGTAGGTTTTAATTCTTTAGTTATTAATATTACTTTTTATTTTTATGAAATAAATCGATTGAGTAAACGATATTATATTCTATCGAAGAAAGGAAGTCTTTAAGGGCGAGGCCCGAAGGCGGAAGAGGGTTTTTGGTTTACCTGAACGCAGCTCGGTCTTCGGACTCGCACTTAGTTCCTTCCTTTCTTCCAGAAGGGTTATCGTCTTCCTGAACGTAGCTCGGCCTTCGGCCTCGCCCTTACTTACTTCCTTTATTTGAGAAAGCTTTATCGTTTACCTGAAAGCAACTCGGCCTTCGGCCTCGCCCTTAGTTAGTTACTTTCTTTGAGAAGGTTTATCGATTACCTGAACGCAGCTCGGTCTTCGGCCTCGCCCTTAGTTACTTACATTCTTCTTTGGAATACGAATTTCACGCGAGCGAAGCCGCGGGCAACAGCTAGTTAATAGGTACTATTTTAGTGTTATCATAAAAGTATCGAGCTTCTGGTTGAGTGGAAGTGTAGGAGTAGATATGAATCAAGTGTTATTTAGTTTCAAAGTCCGCGGGCACAAGTTACCTGCTAATGGTTGCGCGCCGGTGCGGCGGAGGCGGTGCGGCGGCGAGGTAACGCGGGGGCCGCAGCTATTTAGACCTTCGACTTTAGTACTGAGGCTGTAAAACTTTTAACGCGTCGACCAGAGCGGAACAAGAGAATTTAACTACCACATTAACCCTTCTCGACTTGGCTTTCTAGCCGGGAAGAAAGCTAACCTGGATTTACTTTTCGAGCGCAATAAGTAATCACGTTTACTGTCCCGCGTCGCCTCAATTCATAATTGATGGCCCGCTCCGGTTAACGGTCGCTTCATAATGCAGCAGACGGATAATGGTACAATTGAATAATTTTACGATCCGATAAATATTTAGAAATCGTAATTTTGCGTCACACACTGCAGATTGGCGAGGCGCGAGGGAATAAAGCACCGCGTACGCCCACGCGCCGCAGCGCACCGCCGACGACGACTGCGCTGCGCTAATAAAAGAAAGAAAATAGTCAAAAGCTTAATTTACTGGGTAGAATCTGCGGTGCACAATACTGAGACGCCCACGACGGCGGCGACACGGCGGCGGCGGTGGAGTCTGCGCAGGCGCAGAGCGCGCGGCGGCGAGGTCACGCTTGCACGACCCGAGCGTCTCCGCGCGCCGCACTCGCCGCGTCGCAGGTGCAAATAGCGCGCACACGTGAACTCTGCACGACTCTACTTACCGATTTGGTTAAGATTAGCGCGAATGTTAAAACTATCTTATTGTATGTGTACTGTGTAGTCATTAGTTACTTATGCGTAATGTGACATTAATGTAAATGTATGATTGCGGTAATTTAGAGCAATCGACGCGTGTCGATGTGTTCCGGCAGGTGAGGTGCCCGCATGCATGACCCACGTCGCCCTTTCTACAACTTGCTCGCAGACAGACGCGCAGACAGAGCGATTGTTCTGTTCGCGGTATGAAGGTGACCCTGAAATGGAATCCGGTTGTAGACTGAAATAAAAAAAAAAAATAGGCTTCTCTACAGATACTGAACCCTAAAAATATAAGAAAAAAAGCAATTACATTTTAGTTACTTGTTTTTATGTATAAACATCTACACACTCAAACCTAGGAGAAAAGAGCAGAAAAAAATACATTGTTCCCAAAAAGTGTCCTATTGTAATAGGTAACTGTTCTGAATACCAAAAACAAATAATTTTCTCATAGAAAAGAATTCAATGCACACGGTTTCCTCCGCCCTCTATGCGCATCTAACATGGATTGTTCTCATATTTTAAAGATACCCAACGGTTCCTTCCCTGGATGCCAATCGAAATGTATGTAGGAAACTCTGCGGAGGAAACCCTGTGCATTGAATTCTTTTCTATGAGAAAATTATTTAGTTAAATTAGGAATGTTTAGGTTAATACGTCGAATTCCAAATTGTATATGGCATAATGTACCACTGACTTGTATATTACTAAGGTAAGGACATGCCCAAGCCCATACGATAGTAGTACGAACACACTAAAGTGGTGGTAAAAATAATGCTTATAAAATTATTCATTCAAACTAGTCTGAAATTAACTAATTTACAGTGAACATAGAATAGTGAATATTATTATAGGCTGTATATTTCATTCAATTAATTTATAAAAATAATAACAAAGTGAACATACCTAGATGGAACTTGATCTGCCAAATAAAAATAATCGAAACATAACATAATGTAATTAATTATAGTATGCGATATTCAGTTTATAAACAATTTTTTGGTAATTTTTTTGGATTTTGGATGGTTTCACCACCAATTTAGTGACATTTATTGTGTTCGTATGAGCAAGGGCGTCTCCTTACGTTATAAATTCATAAGTCAATGATAAGTACGTACTTAAAATTAGAACTTTGCTATTCCGTAGCGACATTTACGAGACCGAAAAAAAACCTATTTCTGGAAGCCAATGATTTGCCCGCTAGACATAGACATATTTTTCTCTATCTCGCTTCGGAACGGCAAAGTTTATCGATAGTTACCCAATTATCGATTTCCCTGCTACTGAAATCGACTGACGAGCAAACCGTCACAGGTTCAGGAAACTATCGACCCAGTGTTCCCGCTCGGATAGACAGGCACCTGTTAACCAGAACCGTTTTCTTCTTAAATAAAAAGGCATGTCGGAAGTGTGATAGGGGTAGCGGGCGACGCGGCATGTGTGTACACGACGACGGTAACCATCGGAGCGTGTATGTAGCGGTCACTGCTTCCTCGGTAGTAACGTGTAAACTGACCTTTATAATTGCGGGCGCGTGCCGCGGCACGCGCGGGATTTCAAGGCGCGGCGCGGGGTGCATTCTATTAATGTGTACCTACTAGCTTTTCCTATCGCGGCTCCACTCGCGGCTATGACGGCTCTCAACCTGTCTTTGTAGCTGTGTACTCTCGTATATATATTTCCCTGAACGTCTTTACAGAACGAACTGAATGCTAAATAATTTCCTTTATAATATACTTCGCACATCTATAAGAGATGGGCCGAGTGCGTAAAATTATGTGACTCCTAGTTTAGTTGCTGCTTTTATAAAATAGTTTAATTTAACTAACTATGTAGGTATAGAATATAATAGTAAATCTTTATTTCACACAATTGAAAGAAAAACTGTACATGAAAAGGAACAAGAAAATACAGGAGTGCACAAATGCGGACTTAAGTATAACTACAAGTTATTTCTTCCAGCCAACTTTTAGATTGGTAGTAAGCTGAAATTATAGGTGTAAAATTATAGGCAGAACTGTAGGTACCCCCCTTCTTACCTTACTAGGTGGTTGGGTTTATCCCGCCCGGATTGATACCTACGCACTAAATGAAACGTCCATCGAAACGGCTATGTAAATAGTTCGCGTTTTCCGTCCTGTTCAGTGTAGCCGACAGGAAATGAAGGGAAGCACTGACATGGCACCTAGTTCACCCAGTGTTATGGGCTGACATCACGGATGTTTTAGGTGACCGTGTCAGTTTCCGTATAAAAAAAAAAGAAAGGTACGTACTGCTTGCTCAGCCCTTTGATGTTATATCGTGTCCTTAATAATTACTTGTACATACATGCTCCACAATCATCTCGGGACATTCCAAGTTTACCCTTTACACACAGACAGACACACCTTTTATAATAGTTAATTCTAATGTAAGTTATAATTACTCATTTACTTATGTTGTCTTGTTTACTGTTCACACGGTTTGCAGTTGCATTAACGAGAATGAGCAATTATAATTGTGTTTATTTATTTTGTTACTGCGTAGATACCTGTTTAGGTTGGTGCGTGTGAGTTACATAAAATGGGCTGGGAAAAGTCAATGACGGAAAAGTATTCTGTATTTATCAACTGATAAATAAAGTTTTAATATTACTATCTTCATTTGTGGCTTCCAGTAGGCGTCTAAAAATTTTTTTACGAATAGATTATTTTAGCCATATCCTGTATCAGTCACTATATCTGGGTATAGTTTTGTCTCTACATATTATAAATTTAAGTACCCACTAATATAATTGCTTGTTTTTATTTTATTTTATGCAGAGACACCTATACATTGACTGAAGCATCGGAGATTAGAGCAGGAATAATGCGAAAGAAAAAACTTACATATACATACTTATAAATCCGTCTGTCCGTTCACCTGACTGTCTATTTGTCTAACTGTGTGTGAATTTAGTGTTGTCAAAGTTGAGTTAAAAGTGGCCAAAGTTGATGTAATTACCAATTTGATGAATTAGTTGGAAAGAGGAGCTGGCGAGGGATTTGGGGTAGCTCGCGAAGCTGGTGGAAGTGCTTAGAGGGATGGAGGTCCCGTGGTGAGCTGGAGTACTACATAATATAATATAATCCGAAAAATGTCGAAGAATCTTTCCTCTGTAACAGAAAACTAAAAACAAAACTGTTAAAAGTTGATTTCCAATACGAAGCGACGACAGGTGCACAACACGTACAATATCGGTATGTAACGTTCGATATTTGAATTTGTTTTCCCTCCACGCGCGACTCGTCACCATGACAACACAGCACCTTGTCCTCGCTAGCCGCACTCGCGCCATGCAAGAGCGGTCAACTCTGACCGAGAACAGGTGGAATGCGCCGCGCGCATGCGCCCGCTTGTCACTTCCTTCCGATCTTCGTTACTCGGCGCGGCGGTGCCACTCGAACGCCTCTCAACCGTCAAACGTAATAGACGACTCGAATGGAATAGAAAAGCTTGTTTGTAATGCGGACGTTGTGTGCATATGTGGCGCGAATAAGTTAGTAAGTAAATAAGGAAGAAACAACCTTATGTTTGGTTCTTAGAATTTTCGTGATCCTCACCAAGAGGATGCTTTATAGATAGAGATGTATGAATGATGGATCTAAAAAGGTAGATTCTGGCTGAATGCTGACAGTCTGTAGCGGCCCAGCAGTGGGCAAAATAAATGAAAGATAAGAGGAAGACATCAAGAGAATGTTAAATTAATGAGCATAGGGGACATTTTCTGTTTGGGAACAAAACTCCATTAATGACAAGTACAAATTACAAAATATACTACATACAGCCTACCTACCTGTTATCTGAGAAAATTTTTACTTAGCTCAGATGTTTTAAAAATGCATTCCTCCCTGATCCAGAAACCATAAACTGTAGAGCTGATATCAGATTAGGGTGTGACCGTTGAGAATCCATAATTAATACTGAATAAAATAAAATTGATAACATCAGCATGGACAATATCCATAATGAAGCGACACTAATTAGACACAACTTTGGTCAGAATAAAAATCCGGCCAGCTCAGTAACGAAGACGCATATCCCGAAGGGGCATTCTAAAGGATAAAAAAGAGGAGAAATCTAGAAGGATTCGAATAGACTTGTCTTCTTTCTACACGCCTGACTGCATTTTCTACCGCTCTTTGATCAATTTTTTTTTATTATTTCCTTAATTTTATTTAGTCGGGCTTTATAACATTTTAATTTAATTTTTAGAGTTCTGTACCTCAAAAGCAGAAAAAATGGAACCCTTATAGGATCACTCAGTTGTTTGTCTATCTGTCTGTCACACCTTATTTTCTCCAAATCTACTGAACGAAAAAGTAGACCTTTAGGGACAATTTAGCGTTATTTTTTTTTTCTAATGCATCATGTGATTTATCAATATAAAATGCATAATCTAAAATATTATATTAAAGAAAACGTACAAACATCCAGCATTCCTTTCCTTATCTCCGGAACTACTAAGTCTAAAATTTGGAAAAAATAGGGAATATAGGGCCTCTCTTATTGTTTACAGGAAAACCTGGACGAAAATCCGTCGTCATAAAGTTCTCACGGAAAACGGATAGTGCGGAACCCTGTCCACGCGAGTTCGACTTGCAATTGACAGCTTTTTTATTTGATTAGTTCTAAACCACTAAGTGCGTTATATATATTTTTTTCCATTTCAAGCTCTTCTACTATTACGTACTCGATGGGGCTTATAGAAAACAATATTTTCAAAGTTTGACAATACGGCGCCTGGCACACGCCATTCTCAATTTAAAAATATAAAAATAAAAATCTACCCTATGAGTTATGACACGGGGAAAAATCCAACATTATATACCTAATACCTAATATTATATTTATATAACAATATTTTATTATTAAAATCGGTTAAGTAGATTAGACCCACACAAGTGGGGGAACAGCTACGGGAACAGACGAACACGCTCTGTCATAACTCATAAGGCATGTCGTCCGACATCACTATTATATTATAAGCGTCCATCCAGCCAGGAACTGGCATCCCACCTGTTCCACTAGCTGTGACGAGGACGCGCATACCAGAGATATATCCGAGCTCTGCACTCAGACACTACAATGTTCGCAATAAAATTTACATGGAGCCGTTATAATGCTCGTTATGAACCGCCTTTATTGATACGTTCGTTGCTCTTCGAACATTAATAGGCCCTATGTCAAATCCGGATTGCCTGCAAGCTGTGCGGTCGGTCAGAGCTTTGCTTGTTCAACTAGTTCGATCTGTACAGCCTAGACTACTGCGTAAGTTCTAACTGGAAAATTATGATTATTCTATTGAACATGTTTGCAATTGTGAAAATGTTGTCTCTGAATCTGAGAAATATGTTAAAGTTTGTACATTTTGTGGAAATATGAATAATCTTTATGAAGCTTGTTCTTCACCAGATAGATACATTGAAGTAATGCAAATAAATCACTTCCTGGATGACCAGTCTCCTGACCAACAAACTAAGCTAAAAAGAATTTCAGAGCTTCTTAAAAATATACTAAGTTCTTGCTGAAAATTTTAACAAATCTATAACAAATGATAAAACAACATCATGCAGAGAAGGGTATTCAGTGAAAGTATGCACGTGAAGATGCTACCGACTGCAACACTGCACCACAAACAGACCAATCAACAGGCCACTATTGCTCCACTCGACAACGCCACCTAAATTAAGACACTAACAGAATCGTGAAAGTCCCAAGACGTGCATCGACAGGCCGCAGTGTACCCAAGAAGAGTCGTGTTTTGTTCGACGGCAATTCTATATTCAAATCGTGTTCGCCTCAAAAATATGGCACCGGATCGACAGAGATGTCGTAACGGGCACTCGAGAACTCGGCGCATCGTTCTCTATGGCGCCGTTAAAAATAATAGCTCTTCTCACACACGCAAAAGACGTTTGGTCTGGTACTCGACTTGTACTGCTCGGCCGATGGGATGTGATGTTTCAGTTCGAGCACTTGCAACGGTCGCAAACAGTCGCTGTTCGAGTGCCATTTGAGTAGCTGTTCCAAGGGTTCACCGGCATCGCATCGTGAACATTACGAATTTGCGTAAAAGTGAAACAATCAAGAAAAGTTAATCCTTTTATAATAACTTTACGAGAGGAAAACTAGAGTTCATTCAAGCCTTTTCAGGTAAAATAAGACAAACCATAAGATAAGCTAGATCCATGAGCGTGCTATATGATTCATGTGTAACATTGTGGGTGCGATCGAAACGTGATGCCCTGGTATTCTCCTAGTACCACTTCGTGGGAGACTGACAAAAGTGAGCCGTGCCCACTAGAAAGTGGTTCCAGACGATACGATCTTAATACCTGGTCGAAATCTAATGGAGTCTCGGTGCTACTAGATCGATCGCAGATACAGGCGCGCTCTAATGCCTTATTCAAAAATAATTTATCACGATAACGAGCGGGAGGCTGGGGTAAGCGGCGGCGCCGGCGCAGGCTTATTGTATAGATTCGCGATTGGAGGTGTAGGTGTTCGCTCATAAAAAGTTAACCTTTGTCGGTGGAATTAGACTAGAATTAGCTCAAATAAAAACTGTTATGACCCGCGTTGAGCTCAGTGTTGGCACTTCCGGCTCCTAATGCACTACTTTCGCTTTTATGGTTCCGTGGTAATACAAGAAATTCCATTAATCTTATTTCCAAGTAAATGCCTTACTAAGCCAAACGGTTGAAGGGGAAAACAGTTACAATAATATACTCGTCTCGTAACATTGCAAAACGATATATTTTTCATGTAATTATTTTTATCGTGATCCGGCGGCATTACTTAGTATGTTCGAATTTGTTTTTCATTAAACACCTTTTCAAGACTAGAGACGTTGTCCGGTACTCGAGGTATCGTGATCATGTTGTGCGGACTTTATAGAGGCCGAAGCTTGCACAGTTTTCTTCGTCAAGTGTACTGCAGCTAGTGTCTGGGTTTTGCCACAATGCCGTTGTACTCAGCGGGATAGCGGCAGCAGTTGCGCGGCGGCGGCGCGGCGGCGCGCCACGAATGCGTGGGCGGCAACCTGTTGTGATCCTAATCGGCTGCATCACATTTCATCTCTTACCACGCTCCATCCAGCATACCGTATATTTCTCAGGGGTTTCTGATTTCATTACAATATCCGCACATACAATGCAACGAAACCTTTTTAATTTGAACAATTACATGAACACCACCATACGGCCCGTGGCTTGGTGAATGAACACTACCACTGTAGCTCGTGACTTGGAAATGAATGCCTTGCCTTTCTTGTCAGAGGCGTGGGCTCAATACCTGTTCGTTGCACAGTTTTATTTCACATGTTTTCATGGAAGTAGATAATGTAAAAAATGGAAGCAAAACGCTTTTAATTCAATTTCAAATAGCAAGGAGTCCAGGAGCTGCCTGGAAATCTCATTGTAATGCTCATCTAGGACTGCTATAAAGCTGTGGCAGTTTTATATAATCTCTAATAGGGTGGTATAATTAGTTTGTCGTATGAATTTGTTTAGTGTTTTGGATAATTTCATAAATATTTTATTTTTTATTTTCTTTATTTTTTGTGGAGCAACCACATAATAATATGTACGTCTATATGCATAAGCATAAGCATATGTAAATGCTAATGTACATATATTGCAAGTATTTTCTACTGCAAAGTTGTTTGAATGGTCCCATGTAGTCCTACTTACAGCAGGCTAAGCGCACTTGATGTGCCGCCCGCCGCCGCCGCCCCGCCTCAATAACACCTCGCAGTCGCAGCAGCGGCCGACACGTCGGCGAGGTGAGAGTAGACTGAGATGAACTACACGAGTACAATATAATCCCGATGATTGATCACACGGAGGCCATTTATGGCGAGCGACCGCTTTTCGTTACCGTATTTAACTTGTGTTTTTTGCTTTTGCTTTTAGGGTTACCACGTTCCGTTTCTTCTGACTTAGAGCGTGGAGGCAGGTTGGTAAAAAAAACATGTTGACTATTCGCCTTATCTCGGGTACAACATACTCGTATCATTGATCGGGCGGGAATAATAAAGTTTACTTGGAAAAAAATAAAAAACACCAATGGCTGCGAGCCTGCGAGCAAACTTGGAGTGAAATTATTTGACAAATTTAGCACGTAGACACATACGCACATGACATTAATCTATGGTAATAATTCTACGGTCAGAGATTTCTATGACATAATTACTCGTACAAGACTTTGTTCGGTTTTATTAAGATCATGGAGTTCTTGCTGTCACTTGTGCACAACAACAATCATGTTAATTGCCGGGGCACTGGTTTCCTCAAAATGTTAACAAATCCAGGACATGTCCTGAAAAAAGACCATGTGGTAATCCTAATTGCGTGTTGAACTTGCGATCTGCGTGTCCCGCGGTGCGGCCGTGTGGGTACAACGGCTAACGGTCACGTGTCAACACCGCTCATCGCTCGACAGCACACTGTCCAAACAGCGCCCAAACTGTTGAAAAACAAAACCAATAAGCTCGCAAACTTGCTGTGTTGAAAAACAGTATGTTCAAAAAGTTATGCAGAAAATTTTAAGCTATACTTACATAATATATTCGTACTCCGTATCGTATTCTCGCTACGGAGATTCTGCTTTCATGCTAGCATGAAGGTTTAAATACGGTTAAAACATACAGCCATTGGACGGATAGAGAGGACGGACAGACAGACAAACAGACAGACAGACAGAGGGCGCGGCGTAGGCTTATTAATAGGCTTCCGTACGGGGTACGGAAACCTAAAAAATTACAACGACGAGAGAATGAAACTAAGAAAGTTTAAATTTTTTGTATAAAATGTAATTCTTCCTACTCTGTTCTCCTAAAATCTTATTCCTTATAATAAAAACCACACGAGTATGATCTATTTTGGACAGATTAGCTTATAAGGCCGGAATTTTAATGTTCTTTATTTGGTTGGGGAATAAAAAATGAAATAAAAGCCTCCCACACAGTGCGGCGCGGCGGCGGCGCGGCGCGGGGCGGGTCCGCATCACGTCACGTTGATGAGATCGCTACCGAATTACGGATGCTAATGCCGCGATCCCGATCGACCATCGGACCTCATCTTCGGCAGTTATTGTTAGATATGTGTGTACTTACTAGCTTTTTCCCGCGGCTCCGCTCGAGGCATTGTGGGTTGTGTTTATATGGACAATACCTGAATCAAACCTGGAATAAATTATAACAATGCTAGTAAATGTTTACTGTACTACTGTACAAATAAACTATTTGGGACTTTTACTAAATGCTATATTTAAATGTTATTCGTACTTGCATCATTTTCATACAAATCTATAGATTAACCATCGTATATAAAATATTATGTCCACATACATATGTGGCACGCCCGTATTTATCCACGGCTTGCGTGATGTTTCCATTCACTGCTCAGCCTCTTGGAGAAATATCGTAATGATGCGTGTAGCGGTCCCGAGATATGCCAGATTACATTAGTGAAAACTTTGCTGTTTTCGAGCTCACGCTTTGCTGACAGACAGACAGACGTAGCGTTTTATAATATACATTTATTATGTAGAGAAGAGAAAAGAAGAGATCTCGGATACGTTAAGTGTAAATTTTTCAAGATATGCATGTTTAGTGTGTTTCATGATATTGTTATTCTGGTCACGTGATCCTATTTTGGGTAATTTTATGCTTTTTAATAAATGGGATTAACATAGGTAAGTAGCCGCGTAATAATATGTCAGGTGGAGTTCTCTTAATATTTAACGGAGGAAGTCGAACATTAAGTATGTGGATTCTCGATTCGTTGTTGTTATCGCTAACGTTGAAACGATTCATTTAAACATTTGAATACTTACATACGTTTGAAAAGATTTAACTGATTGGCCCTTTCAAACTATCTTTATAATTTTAGCAAGGATTTTCGTATTTGCTGTGGCGAACAAATAAGTAGAAACATCAATTAAGGTTCTTTGATTTTACATGCGTGCATTAATTGAAAATAAATATACATTAATGCATAATTAATTGACAAACAGTGGTAGGAATAACGTTCTGTGATAGTTATTGGATGAGGAATCTTTCACCACAACGTTCCTTCTAACACTAAGTAGAAGTTTAAATACTAAGGCCTAATGTCCAAATACATTATTCGTTGGGTTAAATCTAGGAAGACCCAAACAGCAAGTGAAATCTCACACGTTGCAAATGGCGTAAAGGCGCAAAAAGTTCGACAAAATAATTTCATAATACCCGTCCCATTAGTGCGAGTCGCAGATTAAAGCGTTTCCGAAATATTGCACAGAGAGCACCGAAGCGATATCGCAAATGATCGCCGCCCGCCCGCCCGTGCGTGTCCCGAATACGACTATATCCGAATATGATCCCGAATTCCCGCGCTTTTATGGATTTTTTTCCTTTTTCGGTAATTTGGCGAAGAAGCGCACGTGAACGGAATGCCATTTTAGGTGTAGTTGTTGCATCTGACGAAGGCACGTGAGCCTTATGGCGGCGGCATCGCCCAGCCGGTTGATGTAGAATAGAAGGTGTAATATCTGAACTAAACTTTACTACTTCAAGTCAAGCAAATATATTTTGACAGTTCGCGTAGAAAAGAAAAGGAGCCCCGTTGGAGCTCTATGCGCCTTACTGTCTTCATGCTACTTAATCATATCATAATATTGTACGAAAGCAGGCAAATTTCGCGCCTTCATGAGATACAACACCAACGGCGATGAGTACCGAACGCTTTGGCGCCTCGGTAATTTCATTGGCGATGTGTATCGAGTGGAGTGTATGTGTTGTACAGTGCGCGCGCGCAGATAGCATCAACGACGCTGCCGGCTACACCTCCGCCTCCACATCTCCTCTTATCCGATTAATTAATCGACATCGATGAACTTTATGGCCCCTCGGTCACTTAAGGCTTCATTCGGATTAATTGGCTACAGCGGTGGAATACTCACTCGTACAGGTGCTCTTCTGTTGAAAATCATGAGACTTCACACGGAAAAAAAAGTTATTGCATTTAAAACCGTACACGAAAACTTGAACGAATTTGGTGAATCTAGATACTTATCAGTTTATGTTTTTATGAGTGGACTCTGACTTCCTTCGTCATTAAATTCCTAAAAGAGTAAAATAATCACGAAACAACTGCGTCTCTGGTGTAAAATTAGAAGGCGTAAGGCGTAAGGCCTTTCTGTCTTTTATTTTATTCTTTGTTTTTATCTTACGCGCCATTTTACATTACACGGTAATCAGTAACTGACTCGTACAGACTTTAGTGAATATCTGATTTTTAGGTTTCCGTATCCTGTACGGAAACCTATTACTAAGCCTACGCCGTCTGTCTGTCTATCTGTCTGGGGGTCCCCATACAAGAAACATGTTTTTTTTTCAAAGTTTTTCTTTGTGGTTCGGAAACCTAGGTGGCCGAGTCCGACTCGCACTTGGCCGGTTTTATAGAAATTAAACTTCATGCGAACAAGGGATCGGTAAAAGAAATATTTCATACACTTAAACCTTGGCATTTAAGCGAATGAAAAAATCATATACTGTAAAAAATTATAACATTTGGTGCAAAGGCTCAATTATCGCATAAAGATATATCTTCCCGCCAGCTGCATAGTTTGAAATAACTGTACTATTCATAGGATAAAGTTGAATAAGGCAAGGTAGACTAAACAAAGCATCTTTGTACGCGATCACAAAGTCACGAATTGGGTTAAACTTGTTTTGGCCATTCGGATTCAACTGACCATGCTCCATCCGGAATGATGCGGAGCAAACATTTCAGTCATCTGTCATTGTTGACCTGAAGATTCGAACTCTTGAGTCGATCACTAGGAATAAATAAAACAAAAGAAAAAATGTTTTATTTATTCTTAGGTCGACAAGGAAAAAAGAAATAGAATCTCCATCTGCAGCTTCGATCATAAAACATCTACGATCTGCATCATTTGGAAATATTATCATACTAACAACTCTTTTAGAGAAACCGCAGAACAATTTAGATTTGTTGAATAATATAAGTAAGCCTAATGAGGCAAATCTAGCGTTTTGCGATGTTGCATCAAACGAATCCAGAAATAAGTACCAAGGCAGACAAAAAGGGATAAAGAGGACATCTACTGTTATATTTTCTTGAATAGGTACTTAGTAATTGTTAACTCTAATAACTCTTGTAATTTTCTTTTTTATCTTTATTATTTATTAACATATTTCTTTATTGTATTATTGTTGATGTCCACAAGTGTATTAATTTAGTACAATCATAAATAGTTTGCTCAATGCCCCGCTCTCTCCGATCACCGATGACGGCGTCGAGCTCGGTGACAGTGACACGATGCAAGATGGCGGCATTGACATTACTGTCACTGCTAGAGAGTCGTTCTCTCCTATTCAGATTTCGTGGCTCCATCTGCTGTGATTTACCGGCACTTTATTAAATATGAATGCGAGATTTATTGAGGGAGCGCCTTCAATTATATCGACCGTCAGGTGAACGAGCCCCCATAAATAATACTCCGCCGAGAGAGATTGTTCTCTTGTGCTGAAATGATAATCGTTATTAGTCGAGACGAGCTGCCCTTAATAGGACACGGAGCACATTTCACTTGACAATCTTTACCGTTCGAATCTCCATGAGTAATGAGGTGAGCTTAAGAATTGTACCGCAATTATAAGAGGCGTAGCAGCCAATGGTTGCATGAAAATTATACGATATACGCACTAGCTAGAAGATTAGAGCTTTCACAAGAGTCAAGCTTTTCTCGGAAAGGAGCGAAGCCATTTTGTTGTTATATTAGTGTAACCCACTCACACTACTAACAAAGTAATAAATCATTCTTTGTTTAAGAGGGTCATGAATTTAGAAGATTTGAAGACAACAGAAGAAACGCTGCGTAATTTGACGCATATTACTTCATAAGCAGAATCCAAAAAATACGATAATCTTTCAAAGTTCTACCTCCTGCAACAATCAGGAAACGGCATAACAACATTCAGTGCACTATCGAGGGGCACGACTTCTCACAATGGTGCGGCGACTTTGTAAGAGGACTTCCTAGTTGCGATTGTGGGTGGTGCGGTGGCGGTGCGCGGCGCGGCAGCGCGGGAGAGAGAGACATGACCCACCGACACCGACGCACCCGCCCGCAGCGGCGGCGCAGCGGCGGTGGTACTGGCGGCGGCGCGACGATCAACGCTGCAACGAAGACGGCGACGACGACGGCGGCGGCGCTAAACGTAACGGGGTTGTTATGGATTCCCGGGGTAAAGCTGTCAACCCCCGTACTTGTCTTTCCTTGAAATATACAAGTGTCCCAGTTCGACATTTGCTTGCCACCACAGGATTATTCATTCAATAAGCTTAAAAAAAAGTCAGTTGCATTTTTCCGACTCGTATTTTTCGAGATAAGTATTCGAGGTTTTACGCGTTTAGCCAAAACCGTGCCCAACATCGGAAACTGACTTTGGCGATTATCTCAAAAAATTCGAGTGCTAGAAAAACAATTCTGCTGGTTTTTTAAGCTTATGCAACGATGAATTCCGTTAGTGGTAAGCAAATCTGGTAGAACTGGGACATCAGTATGTACGAAAGGCTTTTGCCGATATTAATGGAAAATTTCAGTTTCTTTACTGATTCAATTATTAATATTTAGATAAACTTGGTCCTCGGTGCTCATACGCAGGAAACAATTTGAAGGTTACTAACAATACGAATATACCGTTCCCTGTAATCCTCTCGCGTGGCTCCTCGTAATAATGAGGCAAAGTTCAGCAAAGGGTTGATCATCAGAACATCAATGAATGATAGATATATACTATTTCAAAGTTCAATAAACAAAAAATAAATTTAATGTGTTTCTATTACAATAAAACATTACATGGGGCTCTATGGTTTCTCCGTTATCTGTTCATCTGTCTGCATTTTCTCATCTTGATTCTGAAATTTCGGATTCCATGGTAGCTCCCGTCTCATGCTTTTAGAGTCGCAACGGACATGACAGGACAGAGCCCTCCTCCGCCCGCGCTGCGTCCGCGGCGAGTACTCAGATCGCACAATACCTAGTTAGCGGCAAGTTAGCGGTTGATATTTTCACGTAATTGAATCGTCATGTTCGCGAGAGTTGCGGTCATTTGTAACAGGCAACCAAACGCGATTGTGGCTGCAGAGGCGGCGATGGTACTACCTACATAGATTTTAACGTTTAAAAAGCTTTTTTTTTTTTTTTTTTATTTATTTATAATTATTATACATGACCTTACAGAGTTACCCAAAACATCATATATAGGAATTACCGATTCAGGTGCTTCATGACAGTATTTGCGAACTCCCGAACTGAGGAGGCAAATATGTAAATATGCAAATACTCCGGAACCTGTGCAGTCAATTCATTGAGCAGTGTCAAGGCACGACTAACTGGTGAGTGGCGTAGTAAGTTTGTCCGCGACTTGGGCACTAGAAACAATGGATGAGTCCTCGCCCGACGGTAGTTGTCAGGCACGAACACTGATACAGAACCAAGCACCGAAGGGTTTTGTACTCGTATAAATCCCTCGAAAGCGAATTCTTCTGTTTTTCGTTCGTTCATCTTACTAATGTCTATTTCTTCAGTTTTTACGGGTGTGGGACCAAATCGTTTTTCAATAGCCCCGCTTGATGGATCCGTCCGTGTCGTGTAGAGATAGAGTTACATGGAAGAGCGGCGCAAAATAAATACTATCGAGACGTTGCCGTTGTTTTTATCGATTACCAGTGAAATTGTTTGCTTTTTTAAATACGTAGGTAGCATAAAGATGTTCCACATTTCCAGGAATTATTTGTAAAGCCAGAAGCTGTTGCTGTGAAATTGAAAAAAACCAGGTCAATGACAGAACTGTCCGTAATAATTCAAACATTCTCCACGTTAGAAAATCGCACAAGGAACTGAATTTAAATGCACATAATTGCTACTACTCGTATTTATTATGATGGTCCATATAGCAAAAAAAACTAAATATTTAAGAAAGTGCATAAATTGCAGTTCGTCGACCCCGTTTCTAATAGTTCTTTGTCTATTAGCCATTGTTCCTCTTCCCAGAACCCATTACTTGGCGAGACGAGATTCTCAAATATTTCTAAAGGTATTTTAACTGTGGTCCGAATTTATGTTTTTCTTTCCATCTTGACAAGGCGTCGAGTCGAGACATACACGCGAGCTAAGTGTATGTTGTTCCAAAATATGTTGCTATATTTATCCTCTTCTTTTCTCTGTCTGGTCAGTTCAATCCTACTTATATATAAATGTGAAATTGTCTCCATATGTAAGTAAGCATGCATGTAATTATGTTTGTCAGCCAATAGAGCAAAAATCAAGAGGCGAACGCGTTCAAACATTTTAAGTTTTAATTATGTACCAGGGTTTAATATATTACATATTTCGTATTACATATTTGCTGCATAAAGTAGGTACATTCAAACATACCACATGCTCTATCCCGACAATCGGGGTAACCAGAGTAAGTAGTCGGTGTTGTGGTGCAAGTACTCTTGTAAACTACAGCACAATACCGACCACCACGTTTAGCAAAGTATTACGACAAGATAACTATAAAGCTATCCTTTATTTAGCTACTAGGATATTATCTCTCTGCTGGCATGCTCGCTTAGCTACCAGGATTAAAATGTTGTTCATCTCCATAATTTTTATTTGTTGTAGGTAAGTATTTCTTAATGGCGGTTAGCATGTACGCGTACCTGTAACGCGGGCAGAGTTGCGGGCAAAACCTTGTAATTATTATGTGTACATATATTATATCCAAACGTATGCAGGCACTCGTTCATCGTATCCATAATATATTACCAAATATTAATAATGTATGCTTCTCTTCTTTACCATCTGCTTGGCTGACAATGATGTGACTTCCACTCAAAGAATTAAAAAGTATTGAAGAGTCATCACACTGTACGTCCTTCCCTTCCCTTTACCTTACTAGGTGGTAGCGTTTAACTCGTGCCGGATTAATACCAAAATATTTATCTATATTTAAAGATGGAACAATCAAAGAGTGCGACGTAATACAAACTCTTTGGGAAGAACTTAATTAAATGAAAGTGCTAATAATATCACATATCTCATATACACAAGCTGAATCCCTACAATCGGGGTAAGCAGAGTAATCGGTGTTGTCCTGCAAGAACTCTGGTAAATTACAGCACAACACCGACCACCACGTTTCGCAAAGTATAAGAAGATTAAATGGGATCAAGCAGCAAGTAAGGCACGAAGACCCACCTGATGCAGCGGTAGAAGTACCGTGCCAAGGTGAGAGGTGGCGAGCCTATCGCCCTTTAGAACGGCATCTTGTCCTTATCCCTTAGTCGCCTTTTACGACATGCATGGTGAGAGATGCAGTGGGGTTATTCTTTTTAAGTACCGGCCCCACACGGTACTAATAATGTGACCACAAATTATCTGTTTCACTCACTTATCGCCGAAGAAAGTGTTGGTAATGACATGAATGTAAGAAAATGACGTTTCTTTTGAATGTATTTCTTTTTTGCAACTGATGTTTTATTCCTGCTATGTAAATGATACGGATTTGGAACGACCGAGCATCTATCAAAATAACACTTGTTTTTTCAGTTATTGTTTTTTTCAGTGTTACGCGCGCCGATATGTCATTGGCCTCCCTGGTATGGAACCCGTGTCGCTCCTCATTGATAAGACTGCTCACCGACGCGCCGAGTCTTTCTTCTTTCAACGAATAGAAAAAGACTGTTTATTGCTTATTAATCTAATCATCCATAGGCAGTACCTGCACTCAGATTTGTCATATTTTTACTTTCCGCCAGTTTTATTATGACTGCGAAGAGAACTCGCAAGAAACTTCACAGAAGTTTTTTTAACGTCCACTTAGACTTTACAAAATTTTTGAAAATTGGAATTGGAAGAAATATTTTATCTACAGTAGCCTGCCCACGATTCTCCGTGCACATGTGTGGTGGAGGCATGCGCGATGAGCACATGTGTGGTGGAGACATGTGCGATGTGCACATGTGTGGTGGAGGCATGTGCGATGTGCACATGTGTGGTGGAGGCATGTGCGATGAGCAGTAAAGTTATTATTATTATTTAAGTCCGAATTTCCACCTTACGTCAATTTTCTCATGTGTCTGTTGAATGTTTCTTGGAGTAATAAAGTATTTTCTATCAATCTAAAATTCAATGAAAAAAAACGAAGATAAGAAGCAAACCAAATACTAAACAAAATATTTATGAATGCTCCTTTTATAAAAGTAACTATGCCCTAATAATCAATCTTCAGCTCGTCTCGCTTGTTAAAATCGTCATGTAAAATTTTTCATATTTCTTTGGATCGGCGTACAAAAATAGGTACATCCATACTACCTTGTCCAATTTTTATTTCAAACTCATGCATGCCTACCTGTGCCATTGGCCTCCATCGATCGGTTGGAAGTTGCAGCCCTTTCACAATCTGAATAAAAAGGTGTTTACTTCGGCTAGAGAGGGAAGATGCTCTGCGAATAATATCGCTCTCATTTAAAAATAGGACACGAATGCGTGTGATATTCATATATTGAACAGTCGTGGGTCTACCCGCTTCAGAGATACATCTGTTATACTATACATACACAATCGATGGCCCTGGAGAACGTATTACTGCGGAAGTGGTTTGTTCTTGGAGAATTGTTTATTCAGTAAGAAATATTATTACGTATAAAACAACTATAACACATCAACATATTATAATAAAATGTTTACAAAACCGGACTACGAAATGCGCAGGATATCTAACAAGGACAGTTGATCGAAATGCTGTAGTCAGGCTTTTTTTTGTCTATTCGAATATTTCTACACGTCCGACTACAACATTTTCGGTCTTTTATCAGGTCAACTATCCTTGTTATTTAGTCCTTTATCCTTTTCCTTTAGTTTTATAAAATGTATATTTTAATTATTTTTTATTCCTTTTAGTCCTAAGCCATTAAGTGTTCTAGATTTTTGAAATGGCCTTTTGAAGCTCTCGACAACGATTAGCACACTCGATAGTGTGTGATGTGAAGAAAAACTATTTTAATAGTTTGCCAATATGGCGTCTAGCGCCTGCCATAATACATTCTTAAGAAATATATGGTACTCGAGTAAGTGAGACGTTAAGTTAAGACGAGGCTTACTTATTAAAATTCTATTTCTATTTAAAATCCGTCCAGTACTTTAGGCTGTAGAGTGGAACATAGATAGTCACATACATACGTACATACATATATAGATATACACACATACATACACACACGTTAAACTCGTAACCCTTCTTGGCTTCGCCGTGTCGGGTAGAAATAACCTAAACCTAAAACTATCTAAAATTAATAAAATTAAATACAATCCTAAATACTACAAAAGAAATACCTTCTCCATTATGTTCAGAATGCCATTATAATAATATAATATAATTAGTGGTTGGGTCAAGGGCCAGATCCAGAAGGCAGCCCTGCTGGACACTGCACGCATCGTCTTTGGGACCCGACCATCATCGGTAGCTTGGGTTCGCCCCGCCGCGCCGCCGCGGGCGCCGCGCCGCGCCGCCTCCCCCGCGCCGGTGGTGGAAGCTCCATTTATTTTATAATAATTTTATATATATTTTTTGTATATTTTAGGTATAGTTGTATGTAAAATTATTGTAAATAAATGTGTAAATAAAAGAATACTTAATATAATTCTATATAGGTATAATAATAGATTCTGGAAATAATTTTCCTTTGGATTAATTAGTAAGACCATATGCATTTTTCATTATTACCTTCAGACATTCTTTCCATTTTCCTTATTTTGATACTTTCGTGTTTGTAAAATTATAATTTCAAATTAATTTATTAGTATCGTTTTTTGCCGTTTATTCTAGAAGTAGTCACTGTATCTATACCTACTTGCCTCGCCTTATATAGTGTGATTCAGCATAACTACCAAAATTTTAAGTTATTGTTGATCTGGAGCTCAAACGAACTACTTTTTTTTAGATATTGAAAAAATTACAACATCTAAACTTATTGTTTATTTGAGCACCAGTAGCAGCAGATTATGGTTTTTTATGAATTTCGGCTAAGTTAGGAGAAATAATATGATTGAAAATAATAAGAGAAAAAAAAAATTGAAATGAAAATATATGTACTTTATCCTCCTCAGAAGACTTAGAGTGTAGTAATGTCAAGGCTAGACGTCCAGACAATATTTAGAAGATTATGTGGGGTCGAGCGCGAGTCACGACTGCCTCCGCGCAGAACATCGACAGCAGGACAATAGCGCACCTTGCTCGCACTGACGCGCATTGCCGCCGCCGCACCGCCGCCGCCTCGGTCTAACCATGATGTTATCTGTAACAAATAAGATAAAGTTGCTTGATTTTTTTAAAGTTAATAAACTAAAATGAGTGAATTATTTTTTAAAGTAATGATTGACTAAATATGCTCTCACATTTGGTAACGACAGCATAATATTCACTATGGAGTCGTGCAAGTTGACTGAACGCAAGCGTCATACCTACATACTATAGAAGATGCAACTGTTAAAAATTTTGAGAGTTCGCCATCGACCTGATGGTGAAATGAAAAGGTAACCCACTGGAAGCTCAAGCCGGAGTTTCAGGTTCGAATCCTGGGCGGAACGTATTTTTCATCTTCATTTTCATCTTTGGATCTATCTAATGAAGAAATATAAAGCGAGCACAGCTTAGTACTCACATATGAAAATATATTATTTAAAAATCTACTTATACTATACAAAATAATAAGTTTAAAATAAAAACATAATTCTATTAGAAACTTTCATATTAGAATTTATTAGTGAAAATAATTACATATGCCAATTACCTATAAACCGTATTGTTATATGAAAACAGAAAACTCAGTAACGGGGCACCACCGCCCGGTGTATACCAGAATCATCCGCCTTCATTTTCGGACAGGACCGAATACATAAACAGCGATATCTACAATCTTCGGAATTAACTCAGCCAATTATCGTCGAGACGTCCGCGTGCGCCAGTCCGTTTGTCTGTTTCTGCGTAAATTGTAACAAAAAACAAAGGCCACGAGGTCGAGCGATCTGTTTAGTTGATATCACTTTTATGAAATTACCATCGACCATCGCGAAAATGTGTAACACTCACTACGGAACCAGCACTCATCTGTCAAAAATGTAAGGACTACGTCATCGATGACCATATCGCACATTACTTCTGAACTACAGTCCCGACGACAACGCACTGGCGCACCCAATTGGCGAAACCAAGTTGCTATAAGCTGGGGTCTAGCTGGATGGTCAATGTGGTCAATGATAGTCATTGCACCGGTTCCCTTAGCCTAAAGCACCGAATGCAATATATACTAGCTAATGTGAGTTCTTCTAGTGAGTATGTTTCCTCCCTACTACTTGCCTGAGGTCTTCTAAGAGGGTGTCATTAATACGACTACAACTTCTTTGCCCGCCTGGTTGCGGGCATGTGTAACAAATTCTGTAATATAGTTATTGCAATATACGCGTCAGAAGTTATATTTATTTGGCGTGACCCCTCCCGTGGTGGTGGGGAGGCCACCATAATTTGCATACGATGACGTTTGCCCCATACGATATGGCACCTCGCTGAGCTTAGTTTGGCGATTAGTGGTGTTATTGGCTGTGATTGATTGACCGATGGACTCTTGGACACAGACCCCGTGCCAGTACTCTAATACAAGTAAAATAATAAAATGAAAATGGATCAAAAAACTTCCTTTCTTATAGGAATTGCATCAAGGAAATTAACGCTCTAAACGCGATTTTAACTTCCTCGTCGTGCAACTAATGTTGCGAACGCGAAGTACGAGACGAAAGCGTTTTTGCTATGAATTTTCTTCACAAATATAATATCGGCTTTTCTCAGCCCGATTATCGAGCTTCTACGAAATACTCCTCCGAAACTGTGGTGGAGAGGCGCCCCGCTCCACAGCGGCGGCGGATCAAAGAAAGATTGAATTCTACCTACATAATGAACGTTTACATTTCGTTTGACTGGTCAAATATTCCAAAACAAGAGAGAGAGCAACATTTGAGTTCATCCCGCTTGTGTACTCACTTGAACTGCACGTCATATTATTCGAATTGTTGCCTAACTAAATAAATTAATACGGTAGGCAAGAGAACAAAGAGATTTGTGAAGAAGTAACCTAACAGATTAATCCAGCCTTACTTTCACAGAGTTCATATAACTGTCGATATTTTAAATTTTAATCCGCGAGTTCAATGCCTGCTTTTGTTTACGGTCCGCCGCGGTGACGCAACCGAGTTGTGGGCTCGATCGACGGTTATGCCTTATGCGACGTAGGAGGCATCTAGGGTCGCCTTGCCGGCGCTGCGGGGTGAAGAGAGGCGAGCGCGGTTCAAGTGCTCACCTGTCAATAATGGAGCGCCATTTAAGGCGCGCTGCGGGCCCCGCGCGACCTCTGACCTCGCTCCAATACTGCTCAGCGTACCTGAACTCCCGCCGCCACTGGCCGCCACAATAGGAGCTGACTTGCACTCGCATGAGGGCATAGGTAGGTAAATTGCGAACCTATGTACTCACTTTATATATTGTCCAAACACATTTTTCTCTCTAGTAATCGATATAACGTATTTCGTATTTGCGAAGTAAATGGATATTCCGAGCTTGGCATGCCGTTTGGAATTCACTGCTCAACGTCTCGGAGAGAAAAGCGTACCGTGTGGGGCCGGTAAAAGAATAGTCCCACTGCATCTCTCCCCGTGTATGTCGTATAAGGCGACTAAGGGATATGACTCCCTTCTTATATTACTAGGTGGTAGGGTTTAACCCGCCCGGGTTGATACCACCGCACTGAATGAAATGTCGGTCAAAACGGCTATGTAAATAGTTTGTGTTTTCCGCCCAGTTCAGTGTAGCCGGCACGACCGAAGGGAAGCACTGACGTGGCACCTAGTTCACCCGGTGTTATGGGCTGACATCACGCATGTTGTAGGTGATGTAGCCAAACGTGCCAGTTAAAAAAACAAACTCAGGTTCCTCATATGGAGCTGGTTTCATAATCTGTGCTCACAATTATTTGAGCCGTCTAGCATAGTACACTATGCATCTAGTCTAGTGCGGAAGCTGAGCTAGGGTCCATAGAGATAATATACTGAACCTGCTAACTTCCTATGTCTATTACTCTTAACTCTTAAACAATTTTATTGAATTTAGAAAAAAAACTGTAAAATTTGCATGCATAAATAGCTAGCATTTTCAGCATTTTCAGTCCGTGTATAAAATTACATTGTTTTTGTGCTTCCATAGTTCCTTTGCACAAACGTGATGCGCAAGGCCCATCTCTCTCTCTCTCTCTCTCTCTCTCTCTCTCTCTATCTCTCTCTGTGCCTACCACAACACCTGTGCAAGAGAGAGATGGTGCTTTGCCCGCGCGACGTTTGAGCAATATCGGCATTTCGATATTGCACAAACATCCGTTGACCTTCACCGTCAAAAGTCAAGAAACAACCACAGAACAGCGATCTGCCCTCAGCCGCGCGGCGCTTGTTCCGAAAACGGAACACGCGTCGCGGAAACATCGAATACAACGTACGACCAAATGACGCCGAACAAACTTCTAATTTAGTCGCATACATTTTAATGGCGGAAAATTTAATTATTCGAAATTCGAGTTCGATAGCCATCCTCCAGTATCAATCTCTTCTTATTCAGAATCGTTATGCCAGTGCATTTAGTAACTGACTCAAACATTTCAAGTATATTTTTTATTATGTTGCTCATTCGAAAGGGTCTTCGACGGAGACCTTAACCCTGTATTTGCGCATTGCTCAAATTGAACCTTCCGCCGCCATCTTGGATTCTGTTTTTTGACGGAGTATTTCAACGTTGAACCATGAAAACTTTTTTCCAGTACATCGGAGAGGTCAATTAAAGAGTAAATCCTGACGAGTCCAACGACCCCGATTTTATTGCTGTGCGATAATTAGAGAGCCAGTATGAGCGGTTGAAAAAAACCGGCCAAGTGCGAGTTGAACTCGCTCACGGAGGGTTCCGTGTCGCCATGTCATGGTCAGCGCCACTCACGCCATCTATGTTAAAATGCTTCATACTCTTTTCAGTAGATGGCTCACATACACTTTTCAGTTGCTTGTATGGGGACCCCCGTGATTTTTTTACTCTTCTTATTTTTATTATTTGTTGTTATATCGGCCATAATAACACATATTCTGTGAAAATTTCAACCGGCTACCTATTACGGTTCCAAAGGTAGAGCAGTAGGACCAGTGAGTAGGACAGAAAGACAGACAGACGGCTTAGTAATAGGGTTCCGTACGGGATACGGAAACCTAAAAATTATGTTCTATACATCGATGGTTCTATAGCGTACTACAGCTAAAGAAAAATTATTCTCTCAGCAAACCTGCATGAACACAAATCACGTTTTAAAATATTAGCTCTTCCTCCACATCTTCTGGCCGTCTATTCAAGCGCTGACGTAATATCCATCATGAAGCGTTACAGTAAATCCATCGTGGCACTCGATGGCACTAAGCGGAGCGCCCTTCGATCCGTCAGCGCTGCAGCGAACTATTTCGGATCTCCGAGCAATTATTGTCCTGTCATTCAGGGCTGAGATACGAAGTAGGCGGTCGCTTGAGTTCCACTCCAAGTAATCTACTTTACGAGAGCTGAGGAACCTCTTCGGAAATGTACAGAACAAATAATGCAAAAGCATAGAGGGGACATCGACAATGATCGAGCAGGGGAACTCATCAATTGTGTACGCAAAGTTGAAATAAATACCACAGACCATTTGAGTAGGTAAGACGGGTAAAGGAGGTGTCACGCCAGCAAAGAAGTGCAGGTTTATTTATTGATTTCATACTAGGCGCGAGATATCATGACTTAGGCCCACTTGCACCAACACGAGTTTAAAGTTAAGTAGCGAGTTATGGATTTAAACGCGGTTCCCACAGTCAACGGGTGCTAGTTTAACGAGTTAAACTGGTTTATATATTAAATTTGTCTTGGTGCAAGTGGGCCTTAATGTATACGATCGGCCGCATTATAAACATAATATCTGATTAGACTAAATCTGTCGTCCTACAGACTAAAATATTATAATTTATAAGTAAAATAGTCGTCGTGGTTTCAGTACAATAGTACACCCGTTCCATGGTCCTTTCAGGCTAATCCATATTCAGTGGAATATTGAGTCGCATAGAATCAAAGGCGACAATTTTCTATTTTGACCAACTTTTCAAAAACAGGAAAAACTAATTTTTATCCTCTTTTCTCTATTTTACATTTATCTGATATTTGTAATTATCATTAGACATAAGAGAAGTGTTTAGAGTATGCAAAAATGCATTTCATTACTAGGTCAGATTGCAGCATTTGATACTGAGCACAATTTTTGAATGCATTTCCTTTGGAAGATTGTACTGTTTCGGTTCTATGTCGAATCGTTATTTGTCTAAAAGATAATAATTCACTTATAGGGACTTACTTCGCAGACCGACGGCAGCGCCAACTGTTGTTATAAATACGAAGCGGCCTAAGCGCAACGTGTCAACCAATGCTATTAAAAGTTAAGAGGGTGTCAACTGTCAAGTTAATAAATTATTCTCGAGAAGTAGTTGAAAGCGCGAAAAATTATAAAATCGTTGTACGTGTAAAAATATATATATTTTTTAAATTATTGTTTTTAAACAAATGAGCCTAAATTATATTAATGTTAAATTTTGTTGTTTTCCATAAAATAATTAACACATGCCTTGGCTACAACAGAAACTAATTCTGGTTAAATGCAGTAAAAAAGAAGTTTTAAGCAGCTAAAATATATAAATGACAATTTCGGATGAGAATTAAATTGTATATAAAGCTACAAATCCTAAATTTAACCTAATAATGCGTGTCGTTCTAGCGTGCGGAAAGGCGTCGCAAAGTTACCGAAACTACGCGTTCCACAGGCTAGAATGGTGGCGCGGACAACTTACCTACGGCATTGAAATACATGATCTTTGAGTATATGGGGATAAGGTTCAATTATACTTCTATCAAAAGATGAAGTATGCCTTACTTGTTCTAATTCACCCTGTCTCCAACCTAGAGCTAAAACATAACGGAATTTTCAGTTATTTTCGAGATTTGGTAGCGTACACATGTTCGCACGCGAATTCGGCGCACCGCGCCGCATTTGCCACACCAAACAATTTTTTTTGAACAAAATTGCATATTGCCTTTGATTTTATACTACTCAAATTAGAGTGTTTTCATTTTACGAAGGCACGAGGGGTACGAGGTAGGAAGTGGTGCGAGAGGCGACCGCGCGGAGCTCAGTAGAGAACGAACTCGGTACACGTTCTACACGTCTCCGCGTCGCTCCGTCGAACCGAGTCGTTCCCTACTGAGCTCCGCGCGGTCTCACACCACGTCCTACCTCATACCCCTCGTGCCTTCGTAAAATGAAAACAACTAATTATGTCTTACTTAGTTCTGGACTAACCTTAGCAACACGCGTCTAATGCAAATTATGTGCATTTGTAAAATATGTTGGGGACCAAGTAAATCGTACGGAATAATATGACAACATCAGCTGTACAATTTCGAATTGTTTGGATCAGATCGAGCCGGTTTAACTCTGTCGACTATGGTAAACTTAGATTTATTTATTTAGCTAATACAACTTTGCATAAGTATCTATGATACCATAAAACTATGTGATTGCGTTTATACGAAAGTAACAAAAATGTAAATTGTCAGAATGTAGCTGGCAACATCACAGTAAAAAAAACTGAAATCAAAGTAAGTATATGTAAACTGAATGGTATAGGTTACTGGTCAACAGGTATTTTTTTTTCAACTGTGTAAATATCAATTTCGTCCACAGTGACTTTAAATTTTGATTCGCAGTGAATTCTCTTTTCCACAAAGGCAAGTGAGTAAGTGAGCTAGTCTATAACGTAATTAATGACAGCGTAATGAAGAACAACGTTACGGGAAGTAATTAAAGTTGTTGGTTCACGTTTAGATCGTTCACGCTAAGCGCTCGTTCGGGGTCGTCTCGTACGGGTCTCTCAAAACGTACCTTTGGGACGTTATACACTGTAAGTAGCTATGTAGTATTCAACATTAGAAACTAGTATTTAAAAATTATTTTCTTTACTGAAAGGTGAAATGATGATGTACCGTGTGGATCCGGTACTTAATATCCCCACTACATCTCTCCCCGTGCTCGTCATTAATAACGTCACGACTAACCGATTTGGACCAGATGCCGTGCTAAGGGGCGACCAGTTGTCACTTCTCACCTTGTCACTTTCCTTCTACCAAGTTCAACTGGCTGCTTGATTTACTCACTCGCCCCGATTGTCGGGATAGAGCTTGTGTGAAATGACGAAAAATAGGATTCCTCCAATATGATAAAAAAAAATGTGGTTAACCCTTAGGTTAAGTAATAGAAAAGTTATAAAAATGGTGAACATTTATTTGGTTTTGAGAAAAACTATTTGATGCTTTCCGTGTGACAACACCTGGGGATGTCGGTGACCCCACTTTTTAGTTATTTAAATAGAGAACAAGTGTCACTCCTTCTCTGTTGAAGTTTTTTATGATTAGTAGGAATAACTAAAATAAAAGAAATTTCAGCTATTTAGCTATTAGCAAGATACTCGTACGTACATATTATGTTACATTAATAAGAGAGATAAGGTTAATACATTGAAATTCCCGACAGTGTGAACAGCGCTTTATCCTAATCGAAGATTGACTGCAATGCTTTAGAGAGGATTGATGTGTTCAGTTCAAAAGTCACTTTTATTGTTTTGTCTATGAGGCGAGTAATGTTCCGCTCATGGGCACTTAGGTAATTAGTAACTTTAGTAAGTCACTTCCCACACGGCTCGGTTCAAATACTTTGTGTTATACAATAGGAAGTTCGATATTGTGGCACCGTTCCACCTGATGGAACACTGCTAACGGTGATCATACAATATATTATTCGTACTATTTTTAATTTCATGAATCGGTTAGTTGAAGCTGTTACTTTTTTACATAAACTTATCAAACGTCAAATAAGGCAAGGCAGTAAAAAGCATTGCAGATAATTTATTCAGAAAAAGGTTTTAGAAGTAGTATACAGAGTGATTTCATTAATCTATACATATAAAAGAAAAAGAACAACCCCGGACCAGTGATATGAATGAGATCTGTAAATCAGGTTGATAAATAAAAAATCTCATCCATACCGGCCGATCCAGGGAAAGTTCCTAAGACACTCAGCGCATTAGGCAGTAAAATAATTCAAATTAACCTGCAAATAAAGTTATACACATTATCATGCACTTATTAGTAATGCAGACACACGCAAGGAGGTAAAATGTTCATCAGTGTAATAATATGTGCATAAAGGAAGTAGTTAAAAGCGCAAATACCTTTTGCAAATTCAATTTCGGATACTACTAAACTACCTAAAAAGGACAAGACGAGATGCTTCGAATCGAATTTTCTCTTTTAATAAGTCGGTTATTGCCAGCAAAGTAGTCCGAGTGGAGGCGAGCTGCTCTTATAAGTTAATTGAGACATCGAGACTTTATGCTCTCTCATTTGTCAGCGTTCGTTTGTTGTTCGACAAACAGCAACAATATGCAAACTATCTCCGGCGGGGACAGCAGCGGAGCGGAGGCGGCGCGCGCGTCGTCGCCTCGTCGCGGCGAGGTGCGGCAAGGCAATGTATGCACGAGTGGTAAACTAGATCGTACGAACATAATCGATATTGAGGAAGCATTTTGAGAAAATTAAATAATGATAAAAATATCATACGAGTTACATACAGGTCCAATCGAAAATGAAATAGTAACGCGAAAATCCGCAATCTTTGCCGCGCGTTCCGACTAGGTGTGCCATGTTTCATGTTAAATGTGCGAGATGCGTGCGGATTTTTGCGTTGCGGTGCGGTGCGGTTCGTCGTAGTTTGTCCTTAGAGAGTTAGTAAAAAATAAAATGAGTTACAATACGAGGCAGTAAATAATGCACGTCGGGCTTTAGAAAGAGACAATCCGGTTGTAGAGCGTCGTCTCTGTCGCACTAACTCGCAGGTCTCTGTGCGACAGGGACGACGCTCTACAACCGGATTGTCTCTTACTAAATCCCGACGTGCATTATGTATTTACTGCCGCATACTGTACCTAGCTGCTAAAGAACTTGAGGAGAATGTCAATCTAAGAAGAATTACACGTTTCACGAGTATTACACGAACAGAAGTGAAACACATTCTTCTCTAAAATCAGCTAGAAGACACACCTTTTTTTCAGAACGATGTTGCTTTGCAAGTAATAGAAAATGCGTGGTTTTTATTACCCGACTGCTTAATATTTTGAAATCAGTAAGTGGTAAATACTAGGCAAGATAGGTAAGATAGAACACGAACACACGACAATCACGTGAGACATAGGCACTACTATTTACATGAGACAAATTTAGTGTTTGGCCAATTCTATATCCAATGTTAACTCAGTAAGCGAGTCCCAATAAAGTGCTCGCGGGTGCGGCGCAGAGTGCATTTGTCAAGGCGATGGCTCACTAACGAGAACTATTATTTATGAACACACAAGTGTTGCAGCCTCCAGGACACGGCGTGATGGTGTCGGCATTACTCACCGAGATACCCGCTAGCCGATGAGTAAATTATGCACCTACTGTAAGCACTAGCTTAATAGATGTAAACTCTCTATCTCATGTCTCTACTGAATAAGAGAATTGATGGAAAGATAGTTAAAATAAAATGAATCAAACGAAAAGAAAAGCAGTAAAGAAAATATAAATGGGTGATATCAAAATGGAGGTACTAATTGTAGCCTCAGTCGGAGAATTAGCCCTTACAGGGGTAAATTATATTCAGTAACTGTAAGAAATGATACGCCTGTTCAATGTAAAACATTCAGATATAAACACTTGAATTGGCTGTTATAGCTAAAAAAAGCCTTAAGTTGCACTCCGGGAGTGCCGGCAGAAGTGAAAACTTAAACATCAACGTTGTGCAACATTTTTGAATATTTTGGAATGGTTAGGGAATAATTTCGCACGAAATGTTTTATTTATCAGTATAAAAGTACTATTATTTATGTGGTAAAATACAATATTCATTTATTGCGCTATCGTAGACAAACATGCCAATTTATATTACATAAAAAATTTAACACTACAGAACTATTATAATTATTTTACACGAAAAAGTTTATTTCTCAGAAAAATCAACTTTCATCCATAATTTCAACGAATCTTACGCTTTTTCGATCGGGCTACGGATCTGACGCGAGTTTAACATTTTTTACCCATCTAAAAAAAGTTGCAAGCGCCGCTAAAGAAGTTTCGAATCTTACGCTTTTTCGATCAGGCTACGGATCTGACGCGAGATCTGACGCGAGTTTCACATTTTTTACCCATCTAAAAAAAGTGCCAAGCGCCGCTAAAGAAGTTTTCACTTCAAAAAAAAATCGAAGAACTCAGGTGGCAAAAAAATATAGTCTTATCTATTAGTATAGCATTTATTGAAATACAACGTAAAGGGAAAAATTTACAAACACGACCTTCCCTATTACGCTTTCTTCGGAAACTTTAAAATTCACAATGCACAGGAGAAACTGCACTGTCGAACCCGACTTGACGTTACTTTTTATTGTGGACCGCGAATCGAGAATGAATCATTTTCGTACGAGAGCCAGTGAAATCGGACATATTGTCGCAGAGAGATAAATGGGTCGAATTTGACCCGTCAGAAAACGGTGAACGAAGTTGGTTGCGAGTACAGTCAGTCAAACGTGTTTATAACTCTCTCAGCTCTTAATTTTTAATATTCTGAATCACGTATTTGAAATAAAAATATTTCAGCGCATCATCCGCGAAATAAGTCACCCCTAGCAAACCTGTATAATGAAATTAGTGTTCGATTGACGTGCTATTGGTGCGCTTTTCTGCAATAATTTTTTTTCTATCGCTTTTTTAGAAAATTTATAGTTAATTTAATCTTTCTACATATTGTTTTTTTATGTTTCTTTGGCTCGACAGTTTATCCGTTTATATTTGTCACACTGATGTATGTTCGATTGGTGACCATTGGTCGTTTTCGTTCCGTTTAAGTCTCTACCAATAGTAATTTGTCGTTTAATGTGAAATGTCTCACACATTTGACAGGAGTGGTGGAGCCGACGACGGTGGTGAAGTGGGCAGAATTCACGAATTAAATATTTTACTGTTGTATCCTTAAAGTAAATTTAGAACCGTCGTACAACTCACGAATTAAATATTTTACTGTTGTATCCAGTAAATTTAGAACAGTAGTGGTAGGTACCTGTAAAAAAAAGTACCGGTATATTTTTTTAGCACGAGAGTACCAGAGCCGAGTGCACGGTGGTTCGCGAGGTTGTTGTCGGGGACATATTGTCGAGAGCACGTGCCTCGTGCGCATGCGCTTCCATAACTCTTCTCGACTCTGATTGAACGCTCCTACAGCATGCTCTCCGCTCCTATGCAATAAGCGCATGCGTCCTGGATCTCAGTACTTCCATTATACAAAACATTGCGCATTGTTTTAGAAGAAACATTTATGGATGGTGCATGTATGGATAGATAATATTATGCATGTTGCATTCACAGAGTAACCCCTTGGTTGCATTACGCCAGCCAGGCACAGAGCAAGGAACACGGGCCGCGGCTGGTGCGGTTGGCGGAAAACGGCTACAGATCGCTGTTCGGTGGTGTCAGGATATTTGATTGGGCAGAAAAAACGTGGAAGTATTGAAAGCCGATCGAAACGGAGAATAACGGAGTGTTTTCATCCAGTTCATGGTAGCAAATAGGTTGCATTATGCCATTGCTTCGCTTTCGTTGTACCAAATACCGACAATAGCATGGTACCTAATTCTGACAGGAATATTATGTAATGGGCTAACATGTGACATACACGTACCCAACCGTGTCGGGTAATAAAGATATGGCCCTGTGAAAGATAGACAGACAAATGGGCAAAGGAGTCTCACCATAAGAGTCCCTTCGTAACTGATTTGCTACGGAACCCCAAAACGTATTGTGCATCATCCGTCCAACCTGCATTCGGCTTAAATGCTCGTATGCTCAAATATGTCTTGTACGGAGTAGATGTGGATGTATAATATAGCGTTCTCATCATGTCGCAACCTCTAAAGCCCAACACTGTACGATGACGGCAGGGAGATCTCCTACATACACACGAGGCTGCTTGGGAACACAGGAGAAGATATAACATTGGGTATGACGTTGTACACAGTACATAGTCTGAAGTTAGTCGATCTATAATATTTTAGACATGCGAGTTCTAAAATGGTTTGCTTCCACCTAAAATTCCATAAAATCCACAAACACTTTTAACTAGCTTTTGCCCGCGACTTCGTCCGCGTGGATAACTGAACATGACAAATTATTCTTTTAGAACCACATGAAAAAAATACATTTGGAAAGCCAACAGGTTAATCATTTGAGAATAAATCTTAAGATGTAGGCACGCTCCACCCCGCGACACACCGCCCCGCAACACCGGGCAGCATATTTCCAAAGTCTATAGGGTGAGTTGCTCTGATTGATCGATGCCAGTTTGGCGGGAAATTTAAATTTCGGAAGTATTTGAACTGCACTATACGAGTTTTCTCCGTTTTGGTGGTTTAAAAAAAATAACCAGGGTTAAATTATACAAGATGGGTCGCGGTTGAGGCGGCGCATGTCGTTTTTGTTACGTTTGTATTTTTTTTTTTTTTTTTATGGAAACTGACACGGTTGGCTACATCACCTACAACATCCGTGATGTCAGCCCATAACACCGGGTGAACTTGGTGCCACGTCAGTGCTTCCCTTCGGTCGTGCCGGCTACACTGAACTGGACGGAAAACACTAACTATTTACATAGCCGTTTCGACCGACCTTTCATTCAGTGCGGTGGTACCAACCCGGGCGGGTTAAACCCTACCACCTAGTGATATAAAAAGGGAGTCATATCCCTTAGTCGCCTTTTACGACATACACGGGGAGAGATGGAGTGGGGCTATTCTTTTAAAGTACCGGCCCCACACGGTACATACGTATTTCCGAAAATAAAGCTTTTAGGTGGTTATAAAAAAAACTAAACATCCTAAAAAAATTTAAAAACCCTAACATTGCTTAAAAAAATACAAAAAAAATGTTGTGGGACTCGAACCCATGATCAAAAAATACAAACCCTACACCGTACCACTGAGCCACGAAATCACATAAACGACCTAACGAATATCGGGTTCAGTAGGTTCGCTAGGAGTGCCGGAGGCGGAGCCAGACGAAATTTAAATTTCCCGCCAAACTGGCATCGACCAATCAGAGCAACTCACTCTATAGACTTTGGATATATGCCACCGGGCACGCGCGGGCGCGACGCAGCGCTGCGACGCAACACGCGGCGCTGCGACGCGGTGGCGTGGTGCTATGAGGTTTCTAACTAAACTTTGTTAGTTAGATTCTGTGGGTTGATTTTGATGAAATAAACACTAAATGTTACTCAGAATAGAGCTTCATATTTTTTTGGAAATTAGATTTTGAATCCAATGAGTGGTTTTTGCGTGATGCGCGTACAAACGAACAAACTGACAAACATAAAAACATAAAAAAAATATTTTTTTACGTTCTATACGCCAAAAATCGTTAATGTACAGACATGGTAAGTCTACGAATTTATTATATGTATACACGGTGTTGCAACCCCAACCGTAAAACCCGAAATGGGGCGATTCTCTACGTGAAATAGAACAAATTTTGTTCTACGACTTTTTTATTTGAATTTCCATACATTTTGAGAATAGGTATTTAAAATTTGTAAGGAAAAAATAATTTTTTTTTGTTGAAAAATATTTTTTTTCGCCACAGAAGTTGTTTAGTTTCACATATAGTATAACCTAATATAAGTTAAAAATATTACGGGGGCAACTGCAACACCGTGTAGATTGATGAAGATACTAGCTTTTGACCGCGGCTTCGCTCGCGTGAAATTCGTATAAATAATAAAGTAAGTAAGAAAGAAGGCCGAGGTGCGTTCCTGCTTTACCCAAATGCATCTTTGCCAATTGTCCAAGCTTCAACAGAACATAGTTACAAGTACTTAAAAGAAGTCATAGTAGTGATCAGGTGAACATTTTCTTATAACTCCGTACCGTATACTAGTACATCACGGAGCGCTTCGTGACGCCGCAGTCGGCACAAATTGCCTACAAATATTTGCAAACCGATTCCACTTCTTTGCCTTTGGAGGAAATCATGTTGTGGATTTACACCAAACTTATTGGGTCACTGTATACATTTTGAAAATGGTACAATGCTTGAGGGCCTGAATGCGTGAGGGTCTCACATGCTCTTTCTGTAATTTGGAAAATTCGCGGTGATGGCGATACAAAGAAAGCGACAAGTACCTTCAGTTCAATTCATTTGTTGGTCTATTGAGGGTGGAAATAATTTATTTAAAATGCAGTATTTGACCAATATTTTTATAATAAAGAAAACAAAATTTTACATAACTATAAAAAACACGCTTGGTCACATTCGTGTGTGTCTCGCGTTCGGCACAGATTATTTAGTATTGATATAATGAGTCCTTCTTATCTAGGAAGTAAGATGGCAACCTAATCACATGTTATCACAAGCCAAACATCTATCTAATTTTGCAGTTAAAACGTTTGATAATCATTCGCTAGATAGCGCTGCAAAAGAAAAAATCGTTTTTTGCATGGGGACCTTAATTTTGAACTCTTTGCTTTTTTAAATTATTTGTTAGGATATCGGCCATAATAACACTTATTATGTGAAGATTTCAACTGGCTACCCTTTACGGTTCAAAAGATACAGCAGTATGACAAACAGACAGACAGACGGTGTAGGCTTATTATTAGGCTTCCGTATGGATAGTGGATACGAAGCCCTAAAATCACTAATATTTGGACTGGGGATGTTCCGAGAACCCTCGCCGCATTCCCGCGCTGTATCGCAATGCTGACCCTCTGTTTGAGGTATTTCTCGAAACGAGGGTCGCCTGAATATATTTTTCATTTTAAGCCTAAAACGTACAGTAGGTTTTTTGTTCCCATACTTCAGGGGCCGAGAGGTTCTACTGAAAAGGACAACAATTCGTATAATTGTTTTATTTCGACTTATGGATTGTGCTTGTTCCGCGCGGCAGCCTCCGCGCCGCGGCGGCACCAGGCGTCCTACAAATTTGGTTTATGCAGGAGGCCGACATGGTATCGACGCAGTTTGCGTCCCACACGAGCGGCCGGCCCTCGACCCAAGGAATCATTGTCTTCCCGTCCGAGCGCTTACTGTCGAATTTAAAAAGACCAACTGGCTCTAGAAGACAAGGGGCGTCAATGGAACTAAGTGATCTTTTATCAGGAAGTTGTAGCCTAGAAATTCTCCCAGAACTTTTAGTGCAGCTCAGTCTATAACATCCTTTGGAGTTGACAGCAGCGCCTCAGACACGTTTATGCGACTGGCAGACGTCGCACCAGAGACGGAGAGCAGTCGCCAGCCTCGTGGAGGTGTCGTCCAGCAGAGTGCTTGTGTGCGGAGAGCAGTCTCCAGCCTCGTGAAGGTGTCGTTCAGCAGTGAGCTTGTGTGCGGGGACTGGATGACGTGGAGCCACTGGCCGTACTCCGGTGTGGATACTTCGCGGATCCACTCCTGTTAGGAAAGATGTGAGGTAGCTAGAAGCGCGTCATGTGCTTGCTGAATTAATACAGGGTTCTATACTTTTTAACGCGACTCTAAATTATTAGAGAGACTAGTGCCAAGCAGTGGAATTAGAGCTGCCGATGAGGGTGATGAAGGGACCATGAGAAAACCAATAAAAATTGAATAGGTGTGTGTTCAGCTGGCTTATGACCAGCATAACTACTGAGTTAATGACTGGCTGTTTAATGGATGATGATGATGACGATGATGATGAGGATGATGGTGGTCGTTGTGATAATTATAGCAACGATAACGATGTCGATTGGGATGAGGTTATAAAATAGCCATCTAACATGGGTACACCAAGTTCACCACAGTATTGTCTTCAACTCCAATGAGCACTTCCCTATTCTCACAACAATTGGAGATAGTTAGCGCGCCACAAGTGTTGCTCACGCTTAGTACCTACTGAAGTGTTGCTCGCACACTTGCGGCACTCCACTGAGCAGGCGCAGGGTCGAAGGTCGCCTATTGGATAATGGCGGGAATGCTCATGTTCGCAATAAATTATGCCCCTTCGGAACTGTCGATTGTGTCATGCGTCGGATGCAATGTTACCGATTTGAAATTTGTGGAAGAGTTCGTGGGAATTTGCATCGCATACATTATCAGGACGAATATACTACAAGTAAACCTATCAACTAACAATGCTGAATACACGCTTTATTTGAAGATAATGTGAAATAAGTCAATCCATGATGTCAGCCCACAACACCGGGAGAACTAGGTGCCATGCCAGTGCTTCCTTTCGGTCGTGCCGGCTACACTGAACTGGACGGAAAACACAAACTATTTACATAGCCGTTTCGACCGACCTTTCATTCAGTGCGGTGGTACCAACCCGGGCGGGTTGAACCCTACCACCTAGTAAGGTAAGAAGGGTCATTTGTAAGGGGAGAAGGGCATTATCCCGTAGATCCCTTCTACGGGATAATGGTACGGGTTAAGGGATAATGGTTTGAAATCGCTGGTTTAGCAGGTGATACGAGGTCCTATAAAAATCATGAACATTTTCATCACCAAATAAATCAAAATTATTCTGTACGTGACATACCTAGAATACGAATATCTCCAGTAGAACATAGAACAACACGAGCATCGTCAGTAGAACAGCATGGAAGCTAGGCCGTTATCGTGGCCGCGGGATCACGACCGCGAGCTTGATAATGAGAGTGTGATATAAAACCGGCACGTCTGTAACGAACGTGTGGGCTTGCACAATCAACATGCACTTTTCACACGTTTGCAACTACTTGCGCACTTTAGATCGACAATTTCAGGTTGATGGAGGTCTGCCTAGTAAATGTAACCAAACGCGCTCAGGGCAAAAACGCCGAGAAGTCTCCTCTAATGCGAGACAATGGAGTATGTTTTAAAATTAAGTGAATTTTTAAAATAGAAGTATTTCAGGAGTTAGGGAGCGTACTCATACGTATAGGCAGGTTCCCTTAGTAGTCTGCATCGACTAAGAAATGCTTTAGAAGGAAAACCTGTGCAGCAGATTTGCATCAAACTGCTACGGTACTACATCTTGAGATGGCGTTCTTTTTACTATCCCCTCTCGGTCGTTCTTTTAAGGCAGGTACTACTTCTACAACTATTTCTGTACGTCCCTTACGATGGACTCATTGGTAAACCCATAGCGGTAAATGCGCCCCACATTATATAATTATTGTACAACTTGTACATCAAGACAGTGGGAACTAATCGACACGCCAACTTACACAGAAAAATTGCAAATTTCAACCTATTGGTTGAAATCGAAATAGTTGTTGTGTGAGTGAACGTGTGAGTTCCCGATACGTCCTATAGGTACACAGAACATTGCTCGCCCGTTACGCGTTTCGATATAGCGCAGTGAAGGGCCTTAGAATCAGCAGAAACTCGACATATTGTTTATTGAGTTGCCCCATGCATCTCGCCCGCGTCGCTTCGTGCTCGTCTTCCATTCCCGATTGTAGAAATGCTCCTTATTAGGCGGCTTCTTGCTAGTCGGCGCCTCTTAGCTGTGAATGGTAATTTTTGATGAGAACTGATCGCACGCTGTTTGATGATCTTGTGTGAACGAAATGTGATTGATGTCTACTATTTTCAAATTTTGCAATATGAAAACTAGTGAAATAGAATCCGTTTATGAAATCAAACCAGAGCGGAGAAATTTATTTCTAGACTGGGTTAAATGTGTTATTCCATTAACTCATGTTGTTATTCAACCCTGAAGCGTCAATCGATGTCACGAATTATGTAATTGAAAACATAATTTAATTTCATTCTGACTTGCAACTGATAACATAGATACTAAATGATGGTAGTAGCTATAATAATATATAAGTAGTATATGTATACAAAAGCAATTTTAATGACTGATAGATAACTGATACAGTACTTATAATAAGTAACAGTACCTATAAACATTTCATGTCAATCCTTACAGTCGTTTCGACTAATAGTCCAACACAACCGACGCCAGGAATCTATGCATCCCGCTGCGCATACGCCGATAATTTTCCACTTTCCAACGGTGTGGGCACTATACGTCTAAACTATTAGCGCGTCGTGCGTAAGACAAACAGATCTAATAAAATAGCCAACGACGAACAATAGTAAAGTAATAGCGGTCGGTAGCGGGGTCGCGGTGTCGCGTGGTGCGCGGGAGCATCTGATTTATTTCGCCATTGTCCTGCGCATGCGTTGCCGTCGCTGCTGCCTCCGTAGTCCGTTGTGCGCGCATCGCGGAGGGATTTCAGTTTCATCACGATGCCAATTCTGACGAGATATTGAGCTTATTAGGGAACCTATCCATACCACGTGACCGATTTCAGGCAACTTTTGAGCCCAACCCCCCCAGTGATGACCATGAGTGGTATCTTGACTAACCATGTGCCTTCCCCCCTTCCCCGTTGTATTTCACTACTTGCTGTGTCTAAGCATTAATAGTTGTATTTTGACTTTCGAATGTGACCGAGGGGAATACTTTTTCGTGTAATTGAACAGTCCCTGTCGGGTTGTTATAGGAATTGCTGTAGGAAATATTTGCGAAAATGGAACAAAATAATATTGAAATGTTTATTAATGAGATATCTGCTGCCGCAGCTTGCCAGTCCACTCCGCCGAAGAGATTGTTTTTGTGTGTCTCAGACCGACTCTGTGTTTTTTCATCTTTTAAAGGACATTTTGAAATACCACGTGACAGGGTGAATGGTACTTGGACAAACCCCTCCCTCCCACCGAATCAGTCACGTGGTATGGGTACGTTCCCATATAGATATTCTTAGTAAAACATATCTGATGAAAACCTGCTACAAATAAAAATACCAACTTCGACTCACTCCTTGACCATAAAAAGTAATGAAATCTGATTGAGCCCAAGTTTAAGTTTCTGACAGGGTACTACTAAGGGTCATTATGTTTTTTTCATGTACGCACATTGTCTTCCTGGGACTTGGTCGTTGATTAATCAGAGGTCAAGTTGAATTTGAATTTTATACCTAGCAGTTATATCTTGGATTGGAATGCACAATGCTCAAGTCGCAGGAAGTCAATTTACATAAAAATATTAAGTTCAAATAAAGAGCACCTTCGGCTCACTGATCGAGTAAGTCGAATAAAAAAGTAGCCCCAGGCAACTTTGCCAATGCTAAATTGGTCTTAAATAGTTTCCCTAGTTAAATCGAAGAAGTGGAAGGGGTTACGCAGTTTGCAGCGCAACTTCAGACCGGTCGCTTGGCCTTAGACGTAATAGTTGAACGCTACCTTAGGTATACATAAGAGCAAAGAATATGGTGTAGTTTGATGTGCTTTGGGAACACATTGCTATGGCACAGGAGCAGTGGGGTGGGTTCATCTCTATATATAGAGATAACGCGCCGGACCACCACGACGCGGTGCAGTGCTGCCGGTCGACTAACAGTCATGCGCTGGCGCCGCCGCCGCGCCGTTGCCCGCACATCGCAGGTACGATCGGTTTGTAAGTAGAGACAACAGTGCTAGAATCTTGTTGCACTGTGCTTGGTCGCTTCGTGTAGTGTTAAGTACTGCAGTCTAGCGAGTGTGACAAAGTTTTACTTTTGGAACCGACGCTACCGATATTTAGGAAATAATAATACCGTGTGGGGTCGATACTTAAAAAGAATATCCTCACTGCATCTCTCCCCATGCATGTCGTAAAAGGCGACTAAGGGATAAGAACAAGATGCCGTGCCAAAGGGCGACAGGCTCGCCACCTCTCACCTTGGCACGGTACTTCCACCGAGTCCTGCAGAAGGTGGGTCTTCGTGCCTTACTTGCTGCTTGATCAATTGAATCTTGTCCGAATACTTTGCGAAACGTGATGGTCGGTGTTGAGCTGTAATTTACCAGAGTTCTTCCAGCACAACACCAATTACTCTGCTTACCCCGATTGTCGGGATTCAGCGTGTGCGATATGTATGTATGTATGTAAAAATTTATAAATTACAGAAACTGTTCTAGTACAGTTCTCGGTAGTAAATATTGCACATCGAGCTTTAGAAATAGAGACTCGGCTTGTAGAGCATCGTCTCTGTCGCGCAGACGTGCGGTTCGTTTTTTTACTGCTTCCGAACTGGGTGGCTGTGCCCGAGGTGGAAGCCTGAGGCGCAGCCAATTTCACCCCCGAGGAGGTGCCAGTCCGCCTTGGAGGCGGACTAATATCGCTGGGGAAATGCTATTAACCCGCGATTTGAAGATCCCTGGAGTGGGGAAAGATATTCCTCGGAAGCCCGTTCCACACATTTGCAGTGCGACACTGAAGGCGAACAGGAGAAGAAGGGATAAGGGAAGCAAGTTCGTGAGAGCAGTAGCCATAGTAGTATCGATAAAGCAGGCTCAATGACCCAACAATATGTCTGTGCTTTAGAGGATGAAGGTCCTTTGTGAGTACAGAGTCACCAATGAGGCGATTGGGTGGTCGCTGAATAGAATCCAATGCTGAAAGAAGGTACTCAGGGGAACCCTCCCAAAGATACTGCACTATTCCATCACAGGTCTTACTTGTGCTTTGTAGAGTGTAAGTAGTTGGACTGGCGTGAAAAATCGCCGACATCGGTATAGGATCCCCAATTTTCGAGATTACCTAGGTTAAGGTTAGCCAGGTTATCGCAATAGGGTGATAGTTCGATGGGTTCGCTGGATCCGCCTTCTTGGAGACCTGCTAGAACGAAGCTCTCTTCTAGCAAGTAGGCATTCGTGAGACGACGCTCTACAACCAGATTGCCTCTTTCTAACGCATGGTTCTAAAGTTCGAAGTTCATCATTTACTGTCGGGTACTGTACGAATTTAATTGTCGAACTTGTCACCCATGTTTACTCGTATTCGAAGAAAAAACACGAGATTTTTGTGCTCTAGACATTCGTAGTTTTATATTACGATTATATTGTAAGCGTACATTGAATTAAGTATTCAGTCAGACACCCTCGCGAATTGCAAGAACATCAATACGATGCGCTCCTCGCTTTCAACTCGTAATAAAGTGCAGTTTAGATCTACGCCTATCTCCTCTATCTCTACTTCTTACAAAAGGGGACGTCTCTCTGTATGTATGTATGTTTGAGGTAAACTCCGGAAAGACTGAACAGGTTTCGATGCACCAATGTAAAGAGCAGTTATTGAGGCTCACTATAGGCTAAATACCATCATCATGCTAAATAGTAATAGGGCTGAGCAGTATTATAAAAAGTTGAACGGTATTTAGTGTCGAATGGTAATTCCTAATGGAGAGAGGAGAGAAGGGCGTAGGGGAGGTAGAGCGAGGGAGGTAGGGAGGAAGAGCGAGAGAGAGAGAGAAAGAGAGAGAGAGAGAAAGAGATAGAGAGAGAAAGAGAGAGAGAGAGAATAAAAGAGAAGCGATCGTTTATTATCGTTATAGTTTAAATCGTATTTCCTATTAAACCGAGTTTACCGCGAGCGAAGCCGCAGCGTGGACATAAGCTAGTGAACGAATAAAGTAAAAAGCTAGCTCTCCGCGCCGCCGCCGTGCGGGCGCGGCCGAGGCTCCCCACGCTCGACGCTCGTGTCCCGAAGCGGTCGCATGATGTATGACTTAATTCAATGAATCAACATTGCCCCCACCACGGTAATGTTTACAATTTTCTCGACTGGCTACACGGCTAGATAAGCATCTCGCTCGATTTATGCCGTAGATTTAAATGTATAAACGGTGGCGGAAACTAAAATAACACGTTGCGACGCCGCTCGCCCGCTCCGAGCCGATATTTTAATGCCTCCTAATAGTATAATATATAGAAGCATTGAATGGATGCTGTAGGCGTCGGATGACTTTTTCTACGCGATTGAGACGTAAAAATTGTACTAAAGCTGTCGGTGGAATTAATGATGGCGTGCGCGGCGCCAATAGATTACGTTGATAAGCTTCGCGGCGGGTCGCCTGGCTCGTAGCGGACATTGCGGGGGAGTGTTCCGTGCTATTTGCTGTTATGCAACTGTGTATCTGTTACATTTTCGATTGTTCCATTTTTTTAGGTTTCGTTCAAAAATGGCAAAATTGTGAATACAGCACAATGGCTCTTGATGACTCTTCTCTCTTGACTACAAGGCTTAGGATGGTCAAAACTATATTATTTTGTCAGCTTCGGTAGCTCAGTGGTGCGGTCGGTCGACTGTCGGTGGTGATCATAAGCCCTCCTGGGCGCGGTCTGTACTTGGATAGGTAAGCGCCCAGCCGTTGGAGGATGACCGTGGTTCGGCTTCCACGTAAAAATGTAGGTATCCTCCTTTCTTACCTTACTAGGTGGTAGGGTTTATCCCTCCCGGGTTAGTACCACCGCACTGAATGAAAGGTCGGTTGAAACGGCTGCGTAAATAATTCTTGTTTTCTGTCCAGTTCAGTGTAGCTGGCACAACCGAAGAGAAACACTGACATGACACCTAGTTCACCAATCACCAAATTCACCAATCACGGATGTTGTAGGTGATATAGCCAAGCCAACCGTGTCAGTTTCCATAAAAAAAAATGGGCAAAACGCCTTGAATGATGGTTAACTTTCAAGCCTGCTCGCATCATGTTTCTTTCAGACGAGCTATCTTGCTCTTGTATCAACAATATCATACTAAAGTACTTCTCGTATTTTACTTGAACCAAGTAACTATTAAGTAATCTGTGCTTGAACGTATGCTAAATACAAAGGCACAACCAGCACTTCTAAAGAGATTGTTTACATACATTTAAATTTTTATGAAAACATTTACCTACCGTAAAACTAAAAATAGTTTTCCAATGACTGGCTTGCTTATTATCATTGTAATAATTCTATTGTTGTTACTGCAAGATAAAAATGGAGGCACAGAAATAATGTTTCCTTCCTTTATTTATTTGTTCAAATTATTTATAGGTAGATAGGTAACTGTGCTGTGTGACAGCGACCGCATCGGTGGTGGTGGGCGTAAGCTGCGTTTATTTTAATTCGTGGTATTACCATTTCCACTTGTTTGTCTTCTCGATATCTGGGAAGAAATTGATAGAAAGCGTACGATGAAAGAGACAATGGGAAGACATGTGAGAAATAAAATAACAGTTCAGGGGTGAAATTGGCTGTGCTTGATGCATCAAATTCAATCGCAGTCGACCAATTCGGTTACAAAAAAATATTTTCAACTTAGCTTACTTGCTAAGCTAGCAACTAACATTTACCTAATTATAAACACTAACTTGAGAATCCGTAAAAAACATATAAAATGATATGACCTCAGGTTATAGGGATATAGTGATACCTACTAATAAATATTTTATAGTAAACAGTTTCTGATTTCCCAGATGAATGGAATTCACCTTTCACAACGGCATTTTATCAGCGAGCATCAGTGGTGTGATATGATCGCCGTCGCCGCGCCGCCGCGGCCGCCGCAGCCGCCGCGGTGATGTCTCCGAGAGCGCTTCATTCCTCTCTTTACGAGGCTCATTTAATTTACAAGGCGACACGCCCTCGTTTGAAAGCGAAGCTCCATCTTGTCGGCGCCTTATTATCTACTGTCTGAAAATTATAATGAAAGTACATACATACATAAATATAAATATAGAGAAAACTGTTGTTAGAAGACAGAAGGAATTTACTTACTCATAAAACTGTTCATTTATGAGTCGAATCGAACTACATCATTTTATGCAAGAGCGTTAAAAGCTTAGAACGTTAGGTAAGATTTTAGGTAAAAAAAAAAAACGGAAGGATAAATACAGGCCCTGAAGATGTATGCTGCGCGTTGCAAGAAAATATGTCCTGCGGGACTATTCTCAATTAGCAATTAATTCATCGCTACTAGCATTTCTCATGATCTGTCCCGCTCGCTCGAACGGCCTTTTCAATGCGTCTAGTGAGACAGAACTGCGGCTGCTGCTCTTTTTAACCGACTTCCAAAAAAGGAGGAGGTTCTCAATTCGTCTGTATGTTTTTTTTTTATTTTTTTTTTGTATGTTTGTTACGCGATTTCTCCGTCAATTGAGGGCCGATTTAGAAAATTCTTTTTTTGTTAGTTAGGTCATACTTCCGAGGTGGTCCCATTTCAATTTTATCGAAATTGGTTCAGTGGTTTTCGAAAAATCAGCATAATACTATGGTGTGTGGTTACCTTCAGCAAAACTTGTGATGTGGTCGTTTTCGGCAATTTTCAGTTTGATAAATTAGTATGGTGTGTGGTTACCTTCAGCAAAACTTTTGTGATGTGGACTTATTCAGCAATTTGCAGTCTGACACATATGGCGAATAATTCTGTACCACTTCAATCGATTTCGATTATTCGATTTCGATTATTCTTTTTTATGTAATATTACTAAAAAGAATGAAATAAAAACTGTTTTAAGAAATATTAAACCGATTTCCAAAAAACAAAAAAAAAAGAACTAAAAAGTATTAAATACCTAATATTTTGAAATTTTCTCTGTCCTGCTGAAATACATGAATCGATATACTAGTGATACATATTCGGACCCTTGTTTCATGAATATTCTAAATTTGAAATTTATTATCTTTTCCGACCGGCCAGGTGCGCTTAATTTATTATGGTACCGACCGGTACCTACTGTACCGAGTACCATCGAGCTGGTCTGATGATGGAGACAGAAGGTGGCCATAGGAACTCCTAAACTACACATGATAAACCCATCGTGTTTGGGCTCGTTGCATTTGTCTTCACGAGAAATTTACTTTAGACCTAAGAGATTCTCAATTCGACGGTATGTTTTCTTTTTTTTGGATGTTTGTTACGCGATTACTCCGTCAATTGTGGGCCGATTTTGAAAATTCTTTTTTTTTTTTATTTGAAAGGGGATAACCCTGAGGTTTTTGAAGTGAAAACTTCTTTAGCGGCGCTTGGCACTTTTTTAGATGGGTAAAAAATGTATAACTCGCGACATCGCGTCAGCGTCATTTTTAAAATGAAACCTTAAGTCATTGCATTAAGGGTTAAGTTAGAGTGGCACGGGATCTGCCGGCACTTCCGGAGTGCAACTGTTAAGTAGGGTTCGGTAACACGTTTATGTCTGTCCATTCTACTAAGTTCTGCAAAATGAATGTAGGGTTCCGTAACAAATGCATGTCTGTCTGTTCTACTAAATTTAACATTTATTTCAAAATGAATTAAGGGTTCCGTAACAAATGTATGTCTGTCCGTTCTACTAAATTTTACAATTTTCAACCAAGGCCCTCCAACGGTTATTTTATAATAAAAGTAGGGTTCCGTAACAAATGTATGTCTGTCCGTTCTACTAAATTTCACAATTTTCAACCAAGATCCTCCGACGGTTATTTTATAATAAAAGTAGGGTTCCGTAACACGTTTATGTCTGTCCATTCTACTAAGTTCTGCAACATCATCTACAACGTCCGTGATGTCAGCCCATAACACCGGGTAAACTAAGTGCCATGTCAGTGCTTCCCCCTTTGATCGTGCTGACTACACTGAACTGGTCGGAAAACACAAACTATTTACATAGCCGTTTCGACCGACGTTTAATTCAGTCCGGTGGTACCAACCCGGGCAGGTTAAACCCTACCACCAAGTAAGATTAGGAGGGAAGGGACCTACAGTTTTACGAGGAATCCGAACCTCGGTCAGCCTCCAACGGTCAGCGGTCACCCATCCAAGTACTGACCGCACCCAGCGTTGCTTAACATTCAATAGCGACAGTTGACTGTCTGCACCACTGAGCTATCGAAGCTGATGTGGTCCTATTTTAATTGGGTCAAGATCGGATTTTTATTTTAAATAGTTTTTTAGTTTAAATTTTTTTAGGAAGTCGGTTTTATGTTTTTTAAAACTTTTTTTTTGCGATAATTGCTAATAGAGGATCGACAGGATGAAATTATACGCTTAAATAATAAATAAATCAATCCAATGAAAGCAATAAAATGGGAAAGTGATCAAACAGAGTCCGTGTGGAAAAACAAACCTTTTAAAATTCTTTCATCACGAGCGGTTAACGAGAGCTTTAATTGTCTCAGTAACAATAACGACAATGTTTTATTCAAATAACTAAAACAATACAACACTGTTTATCTGGATATGTTCGCCGACTCTCCGGGCGCCGGTTTTATTGCCTAATTAAAACTCATTAAAAAGCAATAACCGAATGGAAAACATTCCAATAAAACTTTTTATTATGGGTGTTGAATAACATGTCGCCATAATATCAAACGTTTTATTAAACGACTCCGTACAATGTTGGGCGCGAATAAAATACATGATTTACGAGCGCGGAGTTCGCAGGTTCAAATCTAGTTACGATTTCGTCGCATACAGTATTCTGTATTCATTCAAACAGCTTCTCCCATCAATTTAAATAATTTTAGTATTAGTTTTGATCAATTCAAAACATAATTTAAGGGTTTTTTTCTGCTATAGCCGTAGTTTACAAACACAATTATTCTTTTGATGAGAGTGTTTTAATCTAATTTACTATTTTTAGTTTACCAATTCGACGAGTTCAAGTGTACTTTAATACCCAAGAAATGAAATACATAAAAATTAAATGAACTAGGTGAGATCGACTGGTGCGTCAACAAGAATGAAGAAATATAATGGGAGGTCTCTCTCTGACATACTAAAACGTTTTTGGAATTGCCTAGAATTGCTATTTATTGGTCTTGAACAATTTGTTATCCTGATGATACAATACCATAGACTACAACCATCCTGAGATATAACAAATTCCATGATTGATAATTACATAAAAATCGCTATAACAAATTTGAGTTTACATACAGACCGGCAGACGCCGTTGCTTTTAATTATAATAGTAGAGGAGAAGATATTATGGACGTAAAGTCCATGATGGATCGTCACCACCACTCAGTAGCTTGATGCCGATATTTATCGTTGAAAGTTCGTCACCTGACGCGGGCTACTTCGACGATAGGGTTGTCAAAAGCAATTTAACATATATATAATATATAATATGTATAAAATCAAAATAATACATTTTACTATTCTGATGTAGCAGTTATAGCATCCAAGCGAATGTTCTGTTGTAGTACCTATAGGTACCTACGTACATCAGTGGTTGTTTAAAAGTAATATTTTTATAAAAACACTAGCTGAGCCTTTGGTGCCAATAATGTGGTTTTCTTGTGTGACATTGTCTGTTATATTCGCAGAACAGCGATCGGCGTGCGTCTTTCCACGGCCAGCCACTGCGCGTTTTTTTGCACTGTCACTAAAAAAAATCTAAAAATAAAAAAACTCGTTTTCTTTTTTTGGCTGCACAATACGAATGAAGAAGATAACTAGATAACGTAATAATTTACGCAGAAAAAACAATTTGAAAATTAATTTTATTATTTCAAAAACTTATCTTAATTCATTCTATCACATAAATCCTTGGTTCATTCAGTTAATGTTTTTTGTAAATATTTTCACTGTAGATGCAAAGTTTAAAGTTTTATGAAATGTACGAGTATCTTTTTCTACAATAACTTTGCAACAGTGTCGACATACCTGTAAGTTTTCATCTCTATCTTTTTATAAAAGGGAACGTCTGTCTGTATGTATGTATGTTTGAGTAAGCTTCGGAACAACTGAACAGATTTTAATGCGGTTTGGACCAATTTAAAGAGTAGTTCTCGCGGCTCACTATAGGCTATATACCATCACGCTAAATAACCTAAGGGCTGAACAGTATCAAAGAAATTATAGTATGGTGAATATAAGAGAAGCCATCGTTTTTTTTATCATATTTGCGTTTAAATCGGATTTCCTATGAAACGCGGGCAAAAGCTAGTACCAAATATTATTGAAAATCTTTTGTTTTTGACTTTCATCATCGATTACTTTCATCAGTTTATAAATCAAATCTAAAAATGTACCAAATACAATAATAGTAGTACTTATGTATAGCCACGCTTTCCAATAATATTGCCGCTAGTATTAGTATAATATTTAATATTATTGAAGAATGAATAATGATTGTGTGTCGCACAGGTAGGTGGAAGATAAAAGTGTAATAAAAATAAAATAGTACGCGGCTCGCATCAGAGCAGATTTGGACGATACTCGCGCGGCGAGCGGGGCGAGGGGGGCGGCGGCGGGGGGAGGGGGGAGGGGTACGGAGTCGTGAACTGCGCCATGAGAACATACTGGTAATCGTTCATTTCTACACGACGAACTTAGATCGTTCTAGATGAGGAACAATGAATTGAAAACGAATGTTAAATTAAATGTGCATTGTTTACTACATTATTTAAAATGTACATATAGGTACTTTGTTCATCGTAACATAACCCACGTGACTGCACGCAGGACCTAGAGTAATTTAGGATATAAATATCATGCTATTGAGCACTAGGTTGATAGCTGTGATACTGGCCACCTCATTATGAAAGAAGTGTAGAAGTGTAAAATAATTGTAATAATTAGAATTTTATGAGGCATGAAATATTATAATAGTTTTTATAGAAAGCGCGACATGTGGCGCCAAGCCACCTATAAACTGTCTAACGACGCCCATGGGCATTCGGTCGAGCGCGGGTGTTGCGAATACCACGCCAGAAGGACCGGAGACTTTAATTAAAGCACACGAAACACGAAAGCAAAAACAATAAATTAAAAATGTACCGTGTGGGACCGGTACTTCAAAAGAATAACCACGCTGAATATCTCCCCGTTCATGTCGTAACAGGTTAGCCACCGATTACCTTCTTCCACCGAGTCCATACAGCATGTGGAGCTTCGTGCCTTACTTGCTGCTTGATAGTTGTCTTGTCCCAATATTTTACTAAATATGGTGGTCGGTGTTGTGCTGTAAGTCTTAGAGCTTACAGCGCTTAGAGCTTATATATTTTGCACAACACCAATTACTCTAATTATCCCGATTATCGGGATACAGGGTGTGGTGTGTACGTAAACTAAAAATGTTCCTTCTCCTAACGAATTGAAACATTTGGATATGATGATCTCGTTGTTCGGTTCAGTAGAGGGTTGTTGTATCGTGGCATCTTATCTGATTGATCGTAATTTTCCAAGTTAATGGAGCAGATCTGGATTAATAAATAAGTACATTATTATATTACCGATACATAAATACTTTCGTAACATCTAATGAGGTTTACTTTCTCGTGAGGAAATGCTTGGTGTGTCGTCATCGACGAATCTCATTGCGTTAGGTCGCCTTGCGTCGCTTCATCTCGTCACGACACTAGAAATGCTACAGAGCAGCTGTCTAGTCAAGTTAATAGAACGGGCAAATAATTCAAAAGTACAGAACTGCGGTTCTCATATTGCACACAAATTTCTGGGTCCGAAGGATAATTCATGCACACAATAGCACGAGGGCGGGGTCCATTCTATGCAAGTCCACAAGCGTGGTAGAAATAAACATAACTTAAGCGACGGCCGGCGCCATTTTAGCTTAATCTCAAGGTCCGAGACTCTATCAAGCCGACGACGGGCGTCAGAGTTTTTCTGATTGAAAATTTTACGTGCATAGGTCCTACCTACACCTGCTGCTTCATCGTTCGGGATGGTTGTAAAAGTGTAGGACCCTTCCCTGTCTGTACTTGTTTGTTGAACATTCTTATGCCAGTAAGATTGCACTTGAACTGTCACAATATGTTCTATTCGGTACGGTGTGTATATGTTCTAACGCATAAGTGCATATTTAGTTAATAAATAATTCATAATAGATAAATAATGAGTTGGTCTATTAAATAACGGTAAACGCTCAGACGGAATGGCCAATGACCATGATTCCTCCATGGCCAGGGGCCGGACGCTTGTGTGGGATGCAACCTGCGTCGACACCACGGCGGCAGCCTCCTGTATAAACCAAACTTCTAGGACGCCTGGTGCCGCCGCGGAGGCTGCCGCGCGGAACAAGCACAATAAATATATCGAAACATAAAAATTAAAGGCTTTTTCAGTATATACTTTCCGCCTCTGGAGTGAAGAAGCAAAAAACCTACTGCACGTTTTTTTTGCCTCAAAATTAAAAATTATTTCAGGCGACCCTCGTTCGGAGAATTACCTCAAACAGTGCGGTCAGCATTGCGATCAGCCTGTGAATGGGTCGAGTGTCCTCGGAACATGCCGTTCCATCTACAGTCGAAATTTTAGTGAAATTTGTATATAGTTATAAAAGGTTTTATTTTATTTAATAACAAATTATGGCTTACACGTTGAATAAATTGTTTTCACCCCAATTAAATATAAAAAAAAAATTAATTTATTAATGAAAAAAGAAAAAGTTGTTACTAACTGATTTGTGCGGTAACAATATCGGACGGGGCTGTGGCATTGGCGGCAACGACCGAAGTGAAGGTGTTAGGCGGAGGCGGTGCGGCAATGCCATTGTATCAAACACATACCGGACTGTTCTTCCTTTCTAGGCAGTGTGATGCCGCGACCACCTCAAGCTTTCCATAGTGCTATGAATGTTCTTATTCTTACGAAGATTTTTTAATAACTAATTATTACAAATATACATTAACATTTTAATACTATTATGTAGGTAGGTACGTGTAACGTTGTTATTCTCTGTGCGTATAATGTTTCGAATGAGGGTCCTTGTGTAAAAGATTTTTCATATTTTTTCATTTTAAAATTATGGTGAAAATTGATTTTTCTTTAAACTCTACATGCAAATGTATCTTTATACACCATTTTTCTATATATATCTAATGAGACCCTATTCATTCAAAAGAGCTCATTGTTCGACAAAGCAGAAACTACGATTTAGGAAATGAAGATTCAGACCAAAAATAGACATTGGTAAATAGCAATAAATTGAAGGGCGGCTCCACGGTTCCCAGCCCGACTGCGTCCTGCGTTCGGTTACCTGCGCGTGCACAGCCAATTGTGCTGTGAGAATAAGCGCAATTTGCTGCGATGTAACCGGCGATACCTCCGCAACGGAAAAATCCGGGACCTCCTATTCCGTTTCCGGGGTACGCTTAACCTTTTCGCCACCATAAACGTGATTTCTTACCTTCATATTTGGTAGTATATCGTGCGCCCGCGCCGCACTTGACATTACGCTTACGTGCAGGATAAACGGTCGACCGCGGCAGGCTATTGTAGAAAGCTCGCCTTATTCAGACTATTGGCAGCCGCTCTTATTGTTAACCGCCATTTTGTATCGATAACTGCTGGTTACTAGAAATGACCGCTCTGGTTAGCGGCTGATTCCATGCATTACTTGCAAATGTGTTTTAGCAGCCGTATGGAAAGCTAAACGGCTATTTTGCTGTTGATTGTTGTGTACAGTGTGCTAGAGAAACGGACAATAAAATGTTTGTCTTATCTTTAGATCAGCGGTTCCCAATTATTTTCGTCTACGGAACCCTAAATGATGGTCCTTCTGTTGGCGGAACACCAAGTCAATTAAAAAAGTTCATTAGCTATTGTGAACATTAAATCTAAATTTATGTGACCTGTACCTAATTTTTTTTATACTAAATTGTTGGCGGATTATCATGATTGACTATAAAAACATATTACATGTTTTTGATTAGGGAGAGGGTTTTGTGCTTTTTCCGGCTGTAACCCACGGAACCCCTGTGACCCTTCCGTGGAACCCCAGGGTTCCCCGGAACACCTTTGGGAATCCGCAGCCTTAGACCATTCCTCTAAAGTCAGGTGATATCACAACTTAATCGACACATGAAGGTATTTTATGGGATTGTGATTAGATAACAATAGTTAATATGCCGTGCTAAAGGGCGACAAGCGTAAGGGAGGGTAACTGATGCTGGAAAGCGTGACGAGTTTCCAGAGGTTGTCTTTAATGTTTACAGTCTGACGTAGATTGAATAGGCATTACATTCAATCTACGATTCTACTTTACGTCATCATTGCATAATAAAACTGTAAGCTTTGTAACTGTACAATGTAAATTGGCAATATTTCTAAAAGGATACGTGATGACCATGACATGATTTGGAATTTAAGACGAGACGTAAGTTAACTTTCTCCATACAAAATCGTCTTTCCTTTCTTTTTACCGCCCTAAATCTTATCCGATTTTTACAATGATTTTTTGTTGTAATAAGGACAGTCGAATCAACGTTCCTGTCTGTATCTTTGAATATCTAAAGTGATGATTGAATAAAGCTTAATGAACTTCATGAGATCAAACAATTCAAATTTTTTCGGTCGAAATACATTTTTTTAGCACCGGTGTTGTATATTTCATCTAACAAAAACAACAAAGACAGGAACAGCAGGAGACAGGAGTGTACCGTGTGGGGCCGGTACTTTAAAAGAATAGCCCCACTGCATCTCTCCCCGTGTATGTCGTAAAAGGCGACTAAGGGATATGACTCCCTTCTTATATCACTAGGTGGTAGGGTTTAACCCGCCCGGATTGGTACCACCGCACTGAATGAAAGGTCGGTCGAAACGGCTATGTAAATAGTTTGTGTTTTCTGTCCAATTCAGTGTAGCCGGCACGACCGAAGGGAAGCACTGACGTGGCACCAAGTTCACCCGGTGTTATGGGCTGACATCACGGATGTTGTAGGTGATGTAGCCAACCGTGTCAGTTTCCATAAAAAAAAAAAGAAGGAACGTAGATTGACTGGCCTTAAGACAAGATTTTTTTTTTGTAAAAATCGGATAAGGTTTAAGTAGAGGGCTAGAAAACATAAATGCCGAAAGACGATTTTGTATGAAGAAAGTTAACTTCCGTCTCGTCTTATGGCACGAATACTCACCTGCTACATGACTCGGTGGAAGGACCGTGCCAAGGTGAGAGGTGGCTAGCATGTCGCCCTTATACACGGCACCTTGTCCTTATTCGCCTTTTACGACATGCACGGGGAGAGATGCAGTGGGGCTATAATTTTTTTATTATAAAATATAATAATATTTTTACACATAAGTTTTATTTCATTTAGGTAATGAAATCGTTAGAATATTTTTTTATTCAATATAGGGTTTTATTCTCTAGTCTGTCATTATCAAACAAGAAAGAAGCTAGCATTGGAAAATTTTATCATTCGATCAATCGATTGAAAAATGTCTTCTAGAGCGATGTAAACAGGACAAAAGTGTTGCGGTGAAGTTATGTAAAGCGACAATGAATGTGCGCAGTAACGACAACGGGGACTGAGAAAGTGCATATTATTCACGCCGCTGTATGATATCTAGATTGGGAGACGTCTCCTTAACTAGCGCTTCCTTATAGAGGCGACCGTACTACGCGTGTTTGAGATAGTGGTCGCAGTATTATCGACGGGCGATGTCGATGTGAGAGCACTGCCAAGTAAGCATAATAACAAAATTAAAATAATAATAATCTATCTATATAATCAGATATATGACAATTTCACATAAGACACATTAGTACCTAAGTAATAATGTAATATAATATGGTCATCTATAAAGGCAATAACACCCAGTAGAACGTTGTCTGATGCGTAACGTAGCAATGTTAGTGAACTTAATAATACCTAAGAAAGAAGAACGGCTATGTAAATAGTTCGTGTTTTCCGTCCAGTTCAGTGTAGCCGGCACGACCAAAGGGAATAACTGCCATGACACCTAGTTCACCAATAGGTTAAGGATGTCTGGACATCACGGATGTCTAGGTGATGAAGCCAACCGTGTCAGTTTCCATAAAAAAATAAAATAGTGACCGCCTGTGACCACTATTGTACCTGCTGCCGTCGGGCGCGCCGTGGGCTATCGATCGGCGATCAGTGCACGCACCTGCGCGCGCCGCCGCCGCCCACGCACCCGCACTCTCCCGCCCGCCCCCGCCCACACTCCTGCAGAGAGTGTACCTGTACCTACATAGCAATGTCGCATCGTAGAACCACTGGCTTGGGCATTTTTAAGTTTGCTGCTAGAGAATTATAAGATCAAAAATGTGCTGGAGTGTATTTTCGAAATAGTAATATTAAAAATAATATAAAAAAAATTAAAATTTCGCACATAATTATGTACCTACGCCACATGTCGTCATAGTGGCTACGTTGTGTGAGCATGGTGCGCAAACATTACATACAACTACCCTGATTGGTAGCAGCAACGGAGGGAATAACCCACGACGCGACTGACCCACCATACCCCTGGTGGTACGGTGGGTATTTTTTTGTAAAACGATACCACTAACTAATAGTGTTGTGAAACAAAGTGTAGTGGGACCGCAAAGATACATAATTATACTTAAACTTTTTTTGATCAAATTAAGCTATATACTTCACCAAGTCAGTTGGTTGATCAAATGCTATTTCTGAGAAAGTTTAGATAAATATTCTATGAGAGGATTATATAATTTAACGTTCTAGGTTGTGATAGATATTTTAATGTATGTAGGTATCTAGTATGTTTAAAAGTGTAGAGTAAAGGTTAATGGAACGAAGTTAGTCGGTCGAAGTGAGTAGCCTGCGGTGTCGTCGGCTGATCAGCTCGCTCGCTTGTGCAACAGGTGTGGTGTGAGGGCTATAAATATTCACCTCCGTGAAGCTCCGAGCGTGTAAAACTTTCCAAACCGCCTCATTATCAATTTATTTTAAAAATACTGCGCACGGCTGTGTCATGTAGCGTTCAGAAACAAATGATTTGTGCGTTATTTTATTGTAATAGAGACATCTAGCGCAGTAAATTAATTTGGAATGAATCAATGAAATATTCATTTTCGATGACAGCCAAAAAGATTTAAATTATTAATTAAAGTGATTTCTCAATCTCCTCTTCCGATTCTCTCGCTACCTTTTAAGCTGACATTTCAAAATGGCGAAACATTGTAAGAGCGTGAATAAAACAGATTTGAATAATGTAGAGGACGCATCAGTCGCTAAACAGCGACACCTCGATAACTCATTAGGCGTTAAAATGTTCTTATTATTTTTACACAGAAAAGCTTCCGAATTTTTTATAATAAATAATTAAAAATATTTAAATTTATTTACCGTTCGTTACAGAAGTGGAAACAAAACATGTTGTTGCTATGTTATTTTAAGTTATTAAATGTTAATTAAAATGTATACTATAATATATATTTGCATATTGAATTTGAAAGAAATATTATAGCGCTATTGTAGTTTCGGATTATATAAATAACAAACGGACGATTCAACAGAATGAATTTCTATCAATGTTGCCCACGAAAAACTGCAAGCTGTTCCGAAATTTCAATAAGAACAAGCAACGAATTAGCGTGATGATCCAAGACAATTCGAATCAGTTTCGGACAATGAAGCAACTCGCTCATTCATCAGCCGGAGGAGAAAAAACTAAATACAGGTAATGTGAGCCGCTACTCAATACATCACCCGCCGAAACCTTGTTAGTACAGTCACCAACACAACGGATCAAAATACAGCCTGGAAATAAGTCCTTGCAGTTTAAGCTGTCAGCGGTTTGTTGCACCTTGGCTGATACTTACATTACTTTCTTCATTTCAACCTAAATTATTAAAAATCATATTTGGTGTTCAGCCTTCGTATTTCCTAAAGAACAAGCAATGACAATAATAAAAACATTTAATTGACACAAATATTTCATTGTGCACTGTACAGATTGTCACTTTTTCTGGTGTCATTCCGAAATTTAAGAAGCGGGCCAAGAAACAATATATTATTATGTATAATCAGTTTTCGAAAACGGACACGTAGTAAAGAAGTTCAATTAACGTTATAAAAGCCACTAAAGCTCGCTAGGGCAATAAATTAGTCATTACAATAAATTTTCATTTAGCTTATTTAAATATCTGGTTCAGATGATCCAATTTGGTTTAAAATGTAGCTTGAGCTAAAAATGCCACATCCTGAATTACCATAATATTTAATAGATTTTATTTAAAAAAAAATACGGCTTTACTCACTGTCGTCTCCGAGGCATGTGGCTCGACGTTTCGGTTTAATAGCTTGTGCTGACCGTACGACAATTTGGAAGATAACGATTGTTTAGTTAGAGCGTCGTGATCAGTGCCGGCCGGGTGGGTGAGGTGCTCTTGTTCCCAGCCTCCGATCTGGGGCAGCTCACGAGTGTTGTAGCCGCTCGCGGCCGAGTCCGGTGCACCGCTTCACCAAATCTTGTCGTCCGTCGGTAAGCATCCACCGTGTGATTGTGGTGGTGGTTCTTGCTATTTTTTTGTAATTATTTATACTTATCTAATCCTATTTATATAGAAAATACAATATATTAAGAAATACAATGTGATATACTGAAAAATTGGTAAAAAAAATTAATTGGGTTAGCGATGCATGAATTAATATCATATTAGGAATTTTGTTTGTTTGCTCGTTTGGCTAAGCATAACGAAAAATAAACTACTGACCCAATTCGGAAGGAGTTTTCAGAAAAAAATCACAGATCTCGTGCTCTACACGACTTGAAGGGACATTGAAAATGAACCTAGCTATTATAGATTATCCGCTACGAATAAATGATAAAAAAAAATGTTTGTAATATAAAAAAAAATTATATGTTTGTAATATTTTTACGGCATCTTGTGGCCCTTCGAATTCCACCGTCTTTTGAGCCCTGGTGGGCATTCGTACCTCGAACCTGCGACGCCATAGGTTGTAGAGGTACCTAGGCGGCGCATGTGCGCCGCCTAGGTACCTCTACAACCTAAGGCGTCGTACCATATTAAAGCCCTTATAATTCCTCTTTTGAGTCCTCGTATCTCAAACCTGCGAAGTTCCACGGGGCTGTCACACTTTCAGCGAAAATGGGGCCCTACTGAAGCGATCGAAAAAATTGTAACATTAAATTAGTGAAATCTAACACGGGGCCCTACTGAAGCGATCGAGCAAAATTGTAACATAAAATTAGTGAAATCTAACACGGGGCCCTACTGAAGCGATCGAGCAAAATTGTAACATTAAATTAGTGAAATCTAACACGAGGCCCTACTGAAGCGATCGAGCAAAATTGTAACATTAAATTAGTGAAATCTAACAGAGTGTCAAAGCGCACAGTTCTGACATTTTCTTGATTCAACTGAACGCGTAATTTTTCGGTCGAAAATTTCAATTTTTTTTCGATTTCCAAGAATGTTTTTTTTCAAAACCAAATTTTTTTTTTCAAAACCAACTTTTCCAAAATATTTTTACATCATCTTTAAGCCCTTCGAATTCCGCGTCTTTTGAGCTGTCATACGTCCTCGTGGCCGCACCCGAGCCGCCCGCCGCGTGATATCGCACCTCGCGCCGCGCAAAACTCGCGGCTAAGGGCACCTCTACAGCCTCAACCGTCACCAATATCGAAAAAAATGTAATGACCTAAAATGTTTCCCGTCTCAATATCTCTAGACATGTCTCTCAGTTTTTCGATTTTCGACCTCGTTCAGGAGATATCAAAGATATTCCGAGGGAAGGTGTTAAAAAATCAAGGTTTTATTTTGTTTTTTTTTTCAATTTTCGAAAAAAGTTTTCGACTTTTCCAAATTTTTTTTTACCATCTGAAAGCGATTAAAATTCTGCGTCTTTTGAGCTCTCATATGTTCTCGTGGCCCTAAACCACTATAAACCACGGGGCAAACACACTTTCAGCGAAAATGGGGGCCCCATTACCGGAGCGATCGAAAAAACATTTTCAATGTTAAAAATATAGATATAAGTAGGAAATGTTCGTAAATTTTTTTTTTTTTTTTTTTTTTTTTTTTTTTTTTTATGGAAACTGACACGGTTGGCTACATCACCTACAACATCCGTGATGTCAGCCCATAACACCGGGTGATCTAGGTGCTATGTCAGTGCTTCCCTTCATTTCGCGCCGGCTACACTGAACTGGACGGAAAACACGAACTATTTACATAGCCGTTTCGACCGACGTTTCGCTCAGTGCGGTGGTACCAACCCGGCCGGGATAAACCCTACCACCCAGTAAGGTAAGAAGGGAAGGGACCTACAGTTTAACGTGGAATCCGAACCACGGTCAGCCTCCAACGGTCGGGCGGTCACCCATCCAATAACTGACCGCACCACTGAGCTGCCGAGGCTGACGATCCCTTAGTCGACTTTTACGACATGCGACGGGGAGAGATGCAGTGGGGCTATTCTTTTTAAGTACCGACCCCACACGGTCAATAATACATATTTAAACAATTAAATTAAATTTAAACAATACATATTTGTTGTTTGTCAATGTTGATTATCTTATAAGCTACTATGTAATCAAACTTTTCACGTAAAATTTCTCGTCAGAGGATACAAGTTCGCGCTCTACCGAGCTATAGAGCTTTGTGTCTAACGCAACGGTCGCGTCTCCAGCACTTAGCTCGCCTAATGCGAGACAGTTTGATCATCAAAACATTTCACTCGATCTCCGCCCGAGCGAGCTCAATAGCAATCGGAACATTCCCACGCATCCCGACACCACTACACTCTCAGTACCAAGAATTTGTCTTTGGTAACGTTACGTATCAGACGCTGCCGTCCGCCTCGCGAAAGCGCGTCTCTAGAATCCGAGAGATTTCGTTGTGTTTTAGCTGCGCAACTCGCTGACGGGGAAAGAAAGTTTGCTCGCAGGAGTAATAGACGTGATTTGTTTCGCAAATGATATCGAGCGCGTACAATTTTACGCGGAATTGAATCGAGCCGGGCCGAGGTATTAGTTCGGTGGACAGTGCGCTCGCGAGTTGAGAATTCAATTTGCGCCGGGGTTACAGGGAGGTGACCGGTGCGGTGACTTGCGACACGCTGCTCAGATACAGCGAATGAGCGACGGCGTCCAATCTGTCGTCGATAAACTTTGCGTCGTTCCTAGAATAAGGAAATTCCGCGTCTGCGGTAGAACTTAATAAACAACGGTGATTTTAATTTAATGCATGCACTCGATGTTTGTACAGTGAATAATGAATTACAAGAGCCGGTATAGTATCTAGCGAAGGATCGTGACGGGACGACGTTCGCTAGAGTTAGAGCGCGGCACACATTAGCGGAGAGCTTGGAACCCTTCGGAGAACACGACGCATGCGGGCTCTAACAAACTATTCTTTGTAATCCTCGGGGCGACACAAACCATAAATCATATCTTCCGTAGCGATGTCTCGCGATTTCCAAGAGATAGTACAAATGAATGATAGTACGACACCAGCCGGACAAACAAGGATGTGCCTGCGCTCGCTCAGCTGGCGTCCGCGACTCCGCGTCCGTCCGCCTCGCGTCTAGTCTCACTGAAGCCAGCGCCCCGGTGCCGACAGCCGTCTCCTGACCCGCGACGTCCACTCGAGTCCTCCGTATCAACATTTTCCATAGACATGCAATGCATGCACGAGGCGTTCGTATATTTATTACTTCAAATTGTGCATTTAGCTATTACTGAAAAAATATAAATCTTATCTTGCCAAAATTATAATTTACGCAGTGTTGTCCTGATTCCGTCTTAGAAGGTCATTTGATTTGTGGAAACGTAAAGTGTGCGAAATATCTTTGATATTTAGCACACTTTACCGACTTAGGAGCGAACTAATCAGCAAATCTATCGGGGCGCGGAGGCGGCGCGCGAGTCGTGCATTTAAAAACACTTGTAATTGCTCCGTAACGTATCGCAACAGTAGACAATAAATATAAGAGTAATGAGGTTCCGCTCTCAGTCGGACCCTGTAATTATTTAAGAACGAGTTACATCTCAATCCTCACTTCACTTGCCTCGCTGTCGATAAATACGATCTAAAACTAACCACTAATTAAACGTAGACTGTTATTTGTCGAAATTACGATTTCTTATATAAACCAACCCGTAGAGAAGTTAGTGCGGAACTAGTTACGCTGAAGCCGACCGACCTTTTTACAGCGAAACCGGTAACGACGAGTTCGTTCTAGTTCTCGAACCTGTCGATGGGATGGTCGTTTCGCGTACAAATGTCTGCGATCACGTATAATTCGAGAGTAATAAATACCAGATTCGGCATCTGAAGAACTCACGGCGAGATGTTTATCGCAAAAAATAATATATTTACTCAAATGGAGTAACTAGCGATTAACGAGATTCTTAAAATGCTTTTTGATAAATGATTGCGGCGCTGTGGTCCGGCCGCTTTGATATCTCGTCCGATGTGATGCAGCTTGTTGTGTGCTGTGTGCTGTGTGCTGTGGGACGTCTGATGGCAGTTTTTGGACACGGAGATGTAGGACTTGGATGACGTTGCGCAAGCTGGCTCTGCGTGCTCTCTATTGCGACACGCGAAGCCTTGGCCGGCGAAACTCCTGCTATTGTGTTATTTTATGAGATAATCTCCTCGGAGAATTTTGGTCTTGTTTTCGAGACGGACTCTTTCACAAGTTGCCTTTTTGAGAATCTATTTTAGATTTTGTTATTGTGGATGAATTAGTTGTTTGTGTTGTGTGCAGTCGGCTGCTGGTTTCACACACGTGCTCGCTCACATAACGTAATGTTCTGAAGGACGCGCTGAAAAACTAGTCAGTGACTGTGTGGCAATGTTTGATAGTATTGCAGTAAGATGGCCTTGACCATACCTACTAATAATTATAGTAAGGTATATGTAGAGTAAGGTGTTGCAGCATTGAATACATTAATTTGAACGGGGTAATAATCATCCTCATTTTAATTGTTTACGGATTAAGAGTGGTAGGTACTAAAGACTTACATAAGTCGACGTTTCGCCCGCTACGTCACGGGCTTCTTCAGGGACTGCGGGAGTTCCTGGTAGCGGGGACGCGGTTCCCGACGTAGCGGACGAAACGTCAACTTATAAATAATCTGAAGACTTACAAGTCTTCAGTATCTACAACTGTTGATCCGTAAAGATTTTAAATGAGTATAATTAATAACAGGGTAAACTTAAAAACATTAGGGTATTCATTTGTGGAAAGCACACCTCTAAAGTATCTAGTTTCTGAGAATTTATTTGGAAAATTTTCGATTTCGTCTAATCAAAATTACATATAAAATTTAAAAATCCTCAGACACATCAACGACATTATGACGACATTACTGTGGGTAGTCTAAGAACGAGCAGCAACAAAACCAACTCTGCTTAATAATAATTGTTTTTAATTTATTTAATCACTTACGATTAATAAATATATGTCCACTTGAGTGTTGTGCTGCGGCTAGACCCACTGGTATATTATTCACTCTTCAGAACTATGGCAAGTGCTGATAACAACCCATTTCAAATGTTGGATACGAAATTCACAACACAAATGGCGGCATTCAACGACCGCCTTAACGAGTCCACTGCGCCACCTGCGGATCTAAGCGCCCTCCGCGCCGACTTCCGCGCCTTCGAGCTGATGATGCGGCAGGCGCTCGAGCTACTCCGGAAGCAGTACGAGCAGCTCGACCTGCGCGTCGACGAGCTGGAGGCGCACGCACGGAGGAAGGTGCTGCTGCTGCACGGCGTGGCGGAGAGCGACGGCGAGGACCCGGCGGCGCTGGTCACCCGACTGTGCGCAGACAAGCTGGGTCTTGAAGCTGTCACTGCAGGTGATCTAGCCTCCTGCAATCGACTGGGTCGCGCCAGCAGCGATGCTAACCGGAAGCGGCCCATTCTCGTGAAATTCCGACGAATGGAGACGAGAGCCAACGTCTGGAGCGCCAAGACGAAGCTGAAGGGTTCCGGAGTCTTGCTTTCGGAGTTCCTCACGGCCCGGCGGCGCTCACTGTTCGGCGAAGCGAGGAAAGCGTTCGGCATGGCGAAGTCGTGGACCCGGGACGGAAACGTTTTCGTTCTCGCGTCGAGCGGATCAGCTGTTCGGGTGCTGTCAATCTGCCAGCTCCAACTGCTGATGGAGACGAAGGACGCGGCTATTGAACCTTCCGGCGGCGTGCGGAGCGCAACTGTCGCTGGTCGCGGTGACGTGAAACAACGGCCCCCCAGCGCTCGTTTGCAGTCGAAGCCCCTCAAGCAGAAATAAAATGTTCCATTTCTTTGATGCGGCGCGGCGGATGCGGCGAATATATAAGTCGATCGGTGTTGTATGTACCTACGTATTTAGTTGTATAAGTTAATTGCACTGCATACTACATGCCATAACTGGAGTTTGTATAATACATATTGTTTACATTTTGCAGTCACTAAAATTACCCTCACTCACTGATTGCAAAAGTAAAATTTAAGTTTCTTTCTTCGTATTTCGGTCCTGTCATTTATTTATGCGTTGTCAACCGGTCTTTCTGTCATTATTTGTTTTTTTTTTTTTAGTTGTAGTTTTGAAGTCAGAGAAATCATACCATAAACTTTACATTTTTTGTGTAGGGCTATCTCTGTCTTCCACACGCGTTAGAGACGCTCAATACTACGAGCGAATGTAGGTAAGAAGGCAGCTCGATAGCCGACATGAGTCGGCAATAAATACCTCAGACCGTAATCAAGTCGCATGCACCAAAGAAAATATAACGTACGCACGAACGTGTTGATTGTTTTGTTTAGATAATTGTCGTTTTTGTTATTATTGTGCATACAAGCATTGTCTTTATATAAATTAGAAGGGGCACCATAAATACATTTATGACTGTGTTGTATACAAATGTGTATGGTAACCAATAAGTGTTTGTCTTTTCAGATTTTTATGTCTCAATTTCATTTGTATTTTTATTTTCTTAGTTTTTATCTGTTGTTACATTTGAAGATTCTCTAAGGTTACATTGTTTGCTCCTTTAAATTTCTATGCACATACTTGCCTTTCTTCCTTACTACCAGCGGGTCAAACCGTGGGTTCATTTAGCTGCTAAGCAGTAAGTAAGTAATCTATACATATAATAAAATCGTAAAGGTAAGAAAGTCTGTACATTGAATGTATTCGGAAAAAAACTAACCAGGGTGGCTTAAAATGAGATACTGAACATTTTAGAACAGTTTTGAAAATTTTTGTTTGTTTGTTTGTTTGTCTGTACGCGCATCACGCAAAAACCACTGAACGGAATTAGACGAAACTTTGTATAGTGGCAGTTTATATGCCGGGTTAACATAATACGTAAAAAAAAATAACAAAAAAAAAATAATTAAACAATAATAAAAACATTATTGCGCGTTTAAAATCACGTAGTCCAAAGTACATAATTATATCTTGAGAACTGGCAGCAAATACAATTTGAATAAAATATTCATTCGAAATTTAAAAATAAGTAGATAGGTACAACGAAAATGACAAGTTCTCCTTTTTTATAACTTGAACACAATAGTCTATACATATCTATGTATTCTTTCTATACATATAATAAAATCGTAAATGCAAAAATGTCTATTTGTATGCGCATCTCGCAAAAACCACTGAACGGAATTTGACGAAACTTTTTATAGTGACAGTGTATATCCCGGATTAACATAATAATTAAAAAATATAATAAAAATCACGTAATCCAAAGTAATGGTAAAAACAATTTTAAATGTCATGTTGACAACGGAGAACTGTCATCTCGACGTTAGCTGGCCGGTGACAAATTGTTTGACAAATAAAAAAAATTATTGAAAGTCGATGTTATGTCGCTGTCAAAGGTGCAATAAAATTTATATATCTGTTTCCCGCGGCTTCGCTCGCGTGAAATTCGTATTTCAAAAAAAGAAAGTAAGTAACTAAAGGCGGGCCCGAACGCGGATCTGCGCTCACGTAAACGATATTCTTTCTCGATGAAAGTAACTATGGGCGAGGCCGCAGGCCGAGCTGCGTTCAGGAAGAAGCTAAACCATCTTGAAGAAAGTAAGTAACTAACGCGAGGCCGAAGGCCGAGCTACGTTCGGATAATTGAAAAACCATCTCGAAGAAAGCAAGTAACTAAGGGCGAGGCCGAAGGCCGAGCTGCGTTCAGGAAGAAGCTTACCATCTTGAAGAAAGCAAGTAACTAAGGGCCAGGCCGAAGGCCGAGCTGCATTCAGGAAGAATCTAAACCATCTTGAAGAAAGTAAGTAACTAAGGGCGAGGCCGAAGGCCGTGCTCTATTCGGGAAGACCATAAACCATCTCGAAGAAAGCAAGTAACTAAGGGCGAGGCCGTAGGCCGAGCTGCGTTCAGGAAGAAGGTAAACATTTTTGAAGAAAGTAAGTAACTAAGGCGAGGCCGAAGGCCGAGCTACGTTCTGACAAATGATAAACCATCTCGAAGAAAGCAAGTAACTAAGGGCGAGGCCGAAGGCCGAGCTGCGTTCAGGCAGAAGCTAAACCACCTCGAATACAGTTAATTAATATTAAGATTGAGTTAATTTAATTTAAATTTTATTATAAAGTCCACGCATCTGACGGCAAATATACCATGCATCCTAGAACCTCGCGGTTATTCCCGGCTGGATGGCAAGAGGCCCGATGCTATCACCTTAGTGCCATGGACTATTTTCTCATTGGCTCCAAGTTATGTTAGGACATCTTCAAGAGCGGCTGGCGCGGCCGAGGCTGGGGCGGAGAGCCTCAAACGCAACAAATATAGAAATATAATTCAAAATTTCGAATTTGTTGTGTATGCGGTCGAAACCCTCGGTCCGTGAGCAGTGAAGCCAAAAGAGGCTTGGGTCTCTGCTGGTTGACGCAACTGGTGTCCCGCCATCAAGGGCTTATGTACTTCATTCAAAGGGTAAGCCTTGCCATCCAGCGGAGTAATGCCGCAAGTGCTCTAAGAACATTTGAAAATGCCCGTTTTGATAGTTATTTTAATGTTTGTTAGGTAGGTTTTAATTCTTTAGTTATTAATATTACTTTTTTTATTTTTATGAAATAAATCGATTGAGTAAACGATATTATATTCTATCGAAGAAAGGAAGTCTTTAAGGGCGAGGCCCGAAGGCGGAAGAGGGTTTTTGGTTTACCTGAACGCAGCTCGGCCTTCGGCCTCGCACTTAGTTCCTTCCTTTCTTCCAGAAGGTTTATCGTCTTCCTGAACGTAGCTCGGCCTTCGGCCTCGCCCTTACTTACTTCCTTTATTTGAGAAAGGTTTATCGTTTACCTGAAAGCAGCTCGGCCTTCGGCCTCGCCCTTAGTTACTTTCTTTGAGAAGGTTTATCGATTACTTTAACGCAGCTCGGCCTTCGGCCTCGCCCTTAGTTACTTACATTCTTCTTTGGAATACGAATTTCACGCGAGCGAAGCCGCGGGCAACAGCTAGTTTTTAATATTAGCATAATTTGAGACGCTGTTATTAGTATTTATTTATTCTATCATAATATATATGTAAATTTATGTCTGATTTGCCGGACTTTGACACCTTTTATTCTTTGTCACCTTCATCCTCAATAGAGGATCTTTTCATAGATGCTTCCAACGCTAACGATCCCAACAATTCTGTCTCTTCATCTGCATCACCTGTTCATCTGTCAGATCTAATTAACAATTCTATTTCCGGGTTTCCTAAAAATTTCAATGTTACCCATATCAACTGCCAGAGTATTCCCGGGCATTTCCCTGATATACTATCTTCTTTCACCAGCGAACACTTACACGCCTGCCTCTTCACAGAGACGTTCCTGAAGCCTACTCTCCCGTCTTACTCTTACGCACTTCCAGGATACGTGCTCATTCGGAATGACAGGGTTGGGAAGGGCGGTGGAGGAGTTGCTATTTATTTACGTAGCAACATCTCATACAAAGTGTTATCCCAATCGCCCTCCACGTATACAGCATCTGCTGAATACATCCTATTAGAACTAATATTTAACCATGCCAAATTCCTTCTGGGTGTTTTTTATTGCCCTCCTTCTATTAACTACTTCAACACTTTTGATACTCTTCTCGCCGACCATATCCATGACTACACTCACGCAGTCATGATGGGTGACTTTAATACGTGCCACACCAAATCGGATAGCCGCTCCTTGAATTTTCAAAGCATTTTGAAATCGCACAACCTTACTTCTCTGCCGCTCGGCCCGACCTACCACGTAAACACCTGTCATTCCTTTCTAGATTTAATTTTAGTGTCATCCCCAGATAGAGTTGACAAATTCGGCCAGTTCACTGCTGGGGGGTTTGTCAACCACGATCTCATTTACCTTTCTTATAAACTGAAGCCTCCCAAGCAGAAGCCAAAAATTCTTCTACAGCGTAGTTTTGGGGCTATGAATCTTGAGTCTCTGCGGATAGATGCTGGTGCCGTGGACTGGAATCATGTGCATGTTCTGACTGACGTGAACGATAAGGTCGCTGCGTTTACGTCCACAGTCCTCGAGCTGTACGACAAGCACGCTCCTGTTCGCTCAGTTAGGATGAGGCATCTTCCTGCTCCTTGGTTGACCGATATAATTCGTCACCACATGGCAATTAGAGATGCAACCAAGCGCAAGCATAAGCGGTTTCCCACTGAAGAAAACCTCAATCTCTTCAAAGTCGCCAGAAACAGGTGCACCAGGATGTGCCGGGACGCCAAGCGTCGTTACATTCAAGAATCTGTTGCAGATCGCTCCCCTGGTGACATGTGGAAATTTCTTAATTCTCTCGGCTTGGGTAAATCTAAGTCTAGTACTGCTACGACTATTGATCTAGATGTCTTAAATAGACACTTCTCTTCTCCTCCGATAACTGTAGACCCAGCCCTTAAGTCTGAAACTATCTCTCAGTTAAGAAGCAATTCGGCTTCAACTCCGCAACCATTTACTTTCTCCTATGTAACCGGCTGTGAAATAAAAAAGATAATTCTTTCCATTAAAAGCAAGGCGGTAGGGTGTGACGAATTGAGCAGAGCACTGCTCATCCCAATTTTAGACGAGATCTTACCTACCATTTCCCATATACTTAATTTCTCTCTAAGATTGGGTTGCTTTCCAGACTCGTGGAAAAATGCATTCGTCTTACCCTTACCAAAAATTTCCAATCCTGTTTCACCAAATAATTTCCGCCCTATATCCATCCTTCCCTTCCTATCAAAAGTACTTGAGCGAGCAGTACACTCTCAGCTAAATCGCTTCCTGCATCAAAACTCCCTTTTGAACCCTTTTCAATCGGGGTTCCGTCCTTCTCACAGTACAACCACTGCTTTAGTCAAAGTCACTGATGATATTCGCCACGGAATTGATAATCGGCAACTCACAATTATTACATTGCTTGACTTCAGTAATGCCTTCAACACAGTTGACTTTGACATCTTGCTTACGGTATTGAGTTCTCTTAATATTTCACAGGCGGTACTGGATTGGTTCGATTCCTACCTTAGAAACTTAGGTTTTCCTACCTTAGGTCGCCGGCAAAGAGTCCGCCTGGACGATAACTTCTCCGATTGGTGTGTCCTTTCAGCCGGTGTCCCTCAGGGAGGTGTGCTTTCTCCACTTCTTTTCTCTGTATTTATTAATACACTAGCCCAAATTCTGGTTTGTCACTACCACTTCTATGCTGACGATTTGCAGCTTTACCGCCAGTCTTCCGTATCCGAGCTTTTGCCCACTATCAACCTTGTCAATTCAGATTTATCTGGAGTGCGTCATTGGACAGATCGTTTTGGCCTTCAAGTCAATCCATCTAAATCTCAAATCATGATAGTGGGCAGTAGCAAATTCTTGAGTAGAATAGATAGGGACAATTTGCCGCCAGTGTCATATAACGGTGTCACTATTACATACAGCAGAGTAGTCAAGAACCTCGGCATTGTCATGGACGACTCTCTTTCTTGGGTCCAGCATGTCAGTGGGGTATGCAAGAAGGTTTACGGTGCTATGCATTCTCTAAAGCGACTCAATCGATTCCTTCCGGTCGAAACCAAGACTATGCTAGTACAATCCCTTATTCACCCAATTCTGGATTATGGCGATATCTGCAATCTCGATTTAAACGAAGAGCTACTCAATAAGTTAGATCGTTTACTCAATTTCGGCATCCGATTTATTTTCGGATTGCGTAAATATGATCATGTTTCTGCTTACCGTGATCAACTTGAGTGGCTCACTATTCGTCAACGTCGGAACATGCATGTTCTTTCCCTTCTCTTTACAATTCTTAACGACCCCAATTCCCCCATCTACCTCAGAGAGAGGTTTGCCTATCTCTCCTCGCATGGCGTACCGCTAAGGTCAGCTGACAGCCTCCTTCTTCTCATCCCCTCTCACAGCTCCTCTAGCTATTCCGAATCGTTCTCTGTAATGTCAGCGCGCCTGTGGAATAATCTCCCACCAGCCATCAGAACATCTCCAACTCTTGCCACTTTCAAAAAGCGTCTGAAAGAAATGTATCTCTCCAAAGAATAGAGGTGGTTTACTTTATTATTTACAGATATGAAGTAGTTTATGTAATGTGTGTATCAAGTATCTATTATTAGTATATAGTACATATATAAGTATCCTTCTATGTATTCTTATTTAGTATGAAAAATATATCCTATGTTTAAGTAATATATTCTAGTATTTTACCTACATATGTATAGGTATTATATGCCCGGCGTCTTGTTCACTTAATTTTATTGTTTTGTTAGTATTAAGTTTGTGTCATTCTTCTTCTGTTTTGCTACCCTTATAATAAGTTTTCATAAAAGTCAGGTTGACTGGCAGAGATTGCCTTAGGTAATAAGTCCGCCTTTTGTAAAATCGTTGTATTGGAAAGCAATAAAGCATATTCTATTCTATTCTATTCTATTCTATCAACAACCCTTAAACGAAAGGAGTCGGGGGATCGAGTTATTTTTTTTTTAAATGTGTCGATTCGATTTAAAAATTTGTAAGACAATTTTTATTTGAAGCTTTTTAGAAATGTAATTTAGGCAAGGGCGGGCTTATTGCCTTAGGAAATTTGCTCCAGTCAACTCGCTGGACTTTTTTTACATGGAATCCATGGAGAGAAACATAGCGCAAAATAGCGTCCAAAAGCTTATTTATCTAGTGGAGATTCACTAGGGGCGATTTCTTTCAGTCTAAATTTTTATATGCACTCACCCCGCGGTCTGTGTGTTATTCTACTTTATATGTAAATGTGTTTGTATTGGTATATTGTATTGTACTATTATTTTATTCTGCAATCGACACTGCATCCACGAACCTGTCGATGTCGATTTATGATTGATCGACGTCGATCTCGTCGAACGGAAGGAGCTCGAGCTTTCGACTTCTCTGCCCACGAGTTGTTATCCTCCTGTAAACATAATGCTCGACTAATGGTCGAGTCGATGTACTAGAGATCGCTCCATCTGATGACCTTTGAGCGCCGCCTTTGAGCGCGATTGGCATTTGGGCTGAGATAATCTGTGACATAATGAGAACTATTGCCTAATTAAACCTGCCTACTCGTTAGCGCTTGATTGATTACAGCCAGTCCGCAGTACTGTACGAGATGTCAGTGCGTTATGTACGCGTAACGTACTGCCTGTAGTACGTACGCACTATATTGCTTCATCGCTTTAAACTTTAATACATTTAAATAAAGCTCGCAACGTTAAATTTTCAATAAAAAAAAAATTGACAGTAAAAATTTATAAAAAAATCATCCGTGGTTATTTAAAAAAATATGTTCACCTTACACACAGAAACAAGTACCTATGTAAGTGCTCAGTGATGCGGTCGGTCGGCAGTCGGTCGGATCATAAGCACACCTGGGCGCGGTTAGTGGATGGATGGGTGGTCGCTCGACCGATGGAGGCTAACCGTGGTTCGGATTCTACGTAAAACTGTTGTAGTTACCTTACTAGGTGGTAGGGTTTAACCCGCCCGGGTTGGTACCACCGCACTGAATGTAAGGTAGGTTGAAACGAATATGTAAATAGTTCGTGTTTTCCGTCTATTTAGTGTAACCGGCACGACCGAAGGGAAACACTGACATTGCACCTAGTTCACCAAGGTGTTATGGACTGACATAACGGATAGTAGGTGATGTAAGCAACCGTGTCAGTTTCTATAAAAAAAAACTAGTTTTACACCGCTAAATTAGAGCAGCCAATGATTATCCTTGAATTATTCTCCAGAAGGAGATAGTACTGCCAGAAGTACGCACGTAAAAGTTAGTTCCCTCCAAAAGAAGTACAGTCAGGCGTCCTTTCGGAAGCGCTTCCAGCAGGACAGATAGATGTCTGGATGATCTATCAATAAGGCCACATATGGAGTGACCACACAGCTGTATAAAATCTATGCATGTATGATACATTCATTATGAAAAATTAAACACTTAGATGATCGCAAATCTCCCAATCTTGTTCAAAAATACGAATCAACTATAATTTTCTCATATTATTTTTCTTTCGGAAGCAAGTGCGCTGATCAGCTTTCTCAGCCAATCACCTGCTCTTCCTCATAAGTTCGCTCGACCGATTTGAAATTCAACCTGCTCTCGGGGTCAACTCGGACGAATTCGGGAGTGTTCGTGTGTCAAATCGAACACGACAGGCGAAGACAAGAAGCGCCATCTTACACACCACTGCGCCCGCTCCGCCGCCCGCCGCCGCGCCGCCACCGACTGCGCTTCTCCACTTACAAGATGGCGGCCTGTCAAAATGTACGTTGTGGTAAGGCCGGCTTGTTGATTTGATTACTTACTTAATCGAGTTGGGACATAAAAAAGTAACCAGCATCCTAATTGCAAATTTTAAAAAGATTTTTATTTTATCACTGAGAAAATTTTTGACGTTTAGTTAGAAAGAAACAACGAAACGGTTGCTTATTTTGACATTGAAAATGTCTCTTCGATCGCTTCAGTATAGTCCCCGATTTCCAGCGAGAGTGCGAATTCTCCCTGGTGTCGTGAGTTTTAAGGCTATACGAATATTTAGGGTGTAAATGACGCGTATCAACGAGGGCTACAATATGTTGAAAAAAAAATAGTTTGTGAGTTTTTGCGAAAATGGGAAAAAAATACCGGAGTCTCTCGGCACAGTCATTCATGCTGGTTTACATAAAAAAGTGTGAGTAGTTAAAATAGTTTTTGTGTATGTTTGTGCACTTGAATATTAGGAATTTTAATATTTAAATTTAATTTTTTTAAATTTTTGAAAATTTTAGTAAATTTTTCAAAATTGACCTATTTCTTATATTTGAATACGCCCTAAAAGTCATTTACAATGTACCCGAAGGTCATGTAATGCATGAGATCTGTGAATTTTTTGCTACACGAAGGTAACAAATTTTCTTAGATAGGTAGCACTTCGTCGTAGGTAGATTCTTAGATAGGGAGACGCTAGCCAGCTCTATGCAGATACTTTACTTAGTTATGGACCTATTTAGAATGTTTAAAATGTTAGGCAAAGAAGACATTTTGTTTGTAAAATTTTGCGCACAACGAGCGGTTTGGATACTTTTTGATTTTGGAAAATATAGAACATTTTAGATCAGTGGCAGATAGGCATTCCGGGCTTTTAGGCTTCGATGAGGGTCATAGTCTTGTGGCCGTGGACCCTGGCACTCATGTCCTGCATTAACCCCCGAGGTGTCCATGGACCCCACTTTCAGGTATCCTGGTCTAGGGTGAATTAAAGTGTACTGATATTAATATAGTAATTGTATTGTATTTTCAACGATCGATCCAACCATGCCTAACGATAATATTTCAACATATTTTGTTTGTAGAGGCACTCGTAGTTCTTCCTTTGCTATTAATTGCTCAAAATACAAAACAAATAAAAATTTATAGGCGTTTTGTATTTTGAGCTATTAATCAAAATAGAGTAGAAGGGTCGTTCCGCCATTTCGTTCAAATTGCATTCCCGCGCAATAAAAGCGCGTGAAAATGTATGTTTTTTAAAATAATTTTATTGAAATATATAGGTTTAGATGAAAGGAAAAAGTAGTATTTAACGAATCAGACATTTGTCCATTAAATTAAATAAAAAAAAATAAAAACCTTCAAAATTCTCATTCCTATCCTCTTCCAAACGAAGGATCAGTATTTAGTATATATTTTTTTTTAGTTTCTTCAAGTAAAATGAGTATATTAATAAACCCACCTATAGTGTAACTAATAACGCATATTTCTTTGGGATTCATTTATTTTTAGAGCCATTATATCATAAAAAGAATTAATATTTCATTTTTGTCCGTGGAAAAACGTCATTACCTTCCGCAGAAGTGGTATTACAAATTAGACAGAGTGTGACCCGACTTTAGCCTTCGCTCTACGCTCCGCACGTCGAACGCCCCTCATTGTGTCCCTGGATCTAGACAGGAGAGGACGAGCATCGCTGGGGAAGAAAATACTCACGATCTTCGTGCTCATCAACTACTTTGTCACCGTCCAGGCATCATTACCTTCCGGCTTTTTTTAACATAAGTACACCATATAAAAATTTCATTTAAATCTTAATGAATCAGATTTTAGTCAGAATATTCGTTAATTAATATAATAAATTTGTAATATCAGTAATAAGGGAGCAATTGAAGAAATACATCAAAATTTCATTACCCTCCTTTTCATTACCCTCCTTTACCCTCAAAATGTTTGCCGGACGGTAATGAAGGGGTTCGGATGGTAATGAAATGTTTACTTGATTTTCCTTCCCTCCTACCTAACGGGGTAGTAGGTTATATCCCGCCCGTGTTGGTACCACCGCAGCACTGAATGAAACGTTGGTCCAAACGGCTATGTAAACGTCCGAATGTCCATGGTCATCGTTGGACACCTTATGGATGGCTTGGCGCCATATGTCGGGCTTTAAATAAAGCAAAATATTTCGTGTTTTCACTCGAGTTCAGTGTAGCCGACACGATGAAAGGAAAGTACTATCAGGGCACCTAGTTCACCAAGGTGTTATGGGCTGACATCACGGATGTTGTAGGTGATGTAAACATGTCAGTGTTCACAAAAAAAATTGTGTGCACGTAGTAAGTAGTACATAAATAATAAAAATCCAATATAACTGGACTTTTAATTCTATTTGGCACGTAAGTATCTACCTATCGTATACTGGAGTACGGGGTTTAACGCGACCGGGTCGGCACCAACGCACTGACTGAAGTTCGGTCGAAATGCTATAAAAATTGTTCATGTTTTTGACCAGTTAGTGTAGCCGGTTCAATTCAGTGATATGTAAGAGTATAGTTGTTTCCACTCAGTGCATAGTGTGTGAGTTCACTAAGTTACTGTATTTTAATTGCGTAGCAAAGGTTGGACTTCAATACAGCGCCGAGTCTAGTGAAATATTCACTAGATTCAGCATAGGTTGTGGCCAGTCCTATTTTTTTCTTCTTCTCTTATTAACCGACGAAAGCAAAAAGTAGTAGGTTCTCAATTCGAAGCTCATATATATTTTTATATGTATATGACCAATAATTTTTTTATTGGATAGGGTTTACTTCAGAGTTAGTCCCATTTTTTTGGAAAAAAATAAATAAATAAAAGCTTTAACAAAAAATTTTACCGACGAAAAATCCAATTTTGGCGGGTAATAAACCTTCCTAGTCTTACTAACAGTCTCAAAATTAGTCACTTGCGTAGCTATTAAGACTAAAAGGGTTTATTACCCGCCGAAATTATATTTTTCGTTTTTCAGTTTTTTGCCGGTTGAATTTTTTGTTAAAAAGTTTTTTACAATGTATTTTTGTTTTGTGGCTGGTTGTAATGAAGGAACCGGAACCCTCTTGAAGGACCCGAGACTGTACTTGGGGGAAATATATGGGCAGGGAGAGCGTTCCAGAGTTTACCGGTTCTGTAGAGGAATGATCTGCAGAATCGATTGGTACGCATCCGCGGTAAGTCCAGCGTGTAGGGATGCAATCCCTGCCCATTGCGCGTGGTGCGAAGGTGGAAAGGGGATTTGTTATTTCAGTTAAAACTTTTTACACTATGAATTATAAATTACTTAGCTAAAATGTTGATGTTAATAGTGTCGAACTTTTGATAATCGTTAACATTATTACTACCATCAGCTAAATAATGATATCTTTTATCATTATCATAATCGGAGAGCTCCGTAGCCACGGCCTGCACCCGCCGGCGCGCTTGGAGGCTTGTCTCCCGCCGCCGGCGGTATTACCGTTTTTTATTTTTGTATTAATTTTGTGTATTTTTATTACTTTTGTATAAATATGTAAAATTAATATGAATTTTTAAAATGTGAAATAAAGGACATAATATAATAAAGCAAATTTCATTAAGACATACTAGCATGCTTCATTACCATCCAACCGCATAAATTACCATCCAGGTGTTTTTCATTACCATCCACACCTTCATTACCTTCCATCAATTTTCTCCAAAACTAAAAGTTGTACATAGATGCCTCTCTTATGTTACTACATCTAATAAGTACAGGAACACATATATATATAGATATATTTCAGAAAATAAAAAAATAAAAATTCCGCCAAAACATGCAAATTTGAACGAAATGGCGGAACGACCCAGAATAGTCCTTGAGGATAACATTTCAATGAAATATTTCTGGCATTACTTATCAAAAATTCGATCTGGCGCAATGTGTAATAAATATCTACTCGTAATTTACGAATACTTGATTTTCGGTTTCAAAATTATTCCAGCTGCAAAGATGCATGCAAATGTCACGAGATATGGCAATTAAGTTGTTGTCTAATTGCAGACGAGCGTTTGGTCTTGACTCGAACAAAAGAGCAGTTTCTTAAGGCTCCGCAGTACCAGAAATCGGTTTCTCCCGATTTGTGTGATTTTCGTAAACCACTGAGAGTTTGATGTTAGAAAAAATATGTGGCTCTTACAGGACATCCTGCTTCCTAAAATAGATGCAGATGTCAAGCCCGCCAAGGAGAGTATTATTTATTTTATTAATTACACCTACAATTAAATACTTATTTATTGACTTAGGTACTTCCTCCAAACTCACATTGAACCGGTAGACACAGATTTTTTTGTACAGCTGGATCTTAAAATATGTACGAGTACGTTTCTTAGTCAGACACAATAACATTTTGATATTGATTGAGACAAGAAGAAAACAAAACTGTTTAAAAAAAACATTGAACCGACTTCAAACCCTAAAAAGTATTAAATAATATTTTCATTTTGAGTAGAAGGCGATACAAAAACACAAAAGCGTCCATCTATAAATTTTCATGCGTGCTTTTGTACCGCCTTCTACTCAAAATGAAAATATTATTTAATACTTTTTAGGGTTTGAAGTCGGTTCAATGTATTTTTTTAAACAGTTTTTCTATTTCACATCATATAATATTATTAATGGTTGACGGGAAGTGGGTGATTGAAAAATTCCTTAGTGTGAAAGTGTTTATCCCTTAATTTCCCACCCTTAGGGGTGCTATTCTTTATTACAATTTATGAAAAGACAAAAAAAAAAAAATACAGACGAATTGAGAACCTCCTCCTTTTTGGAATTCGGTTGAAAAACAAGCCGGTTAAACCATATTACTAAAAAAAATTACTATTATAGTGAAATTAAAATATTTTCTTATTGTGTTCAGCTTCAAAAAAATTCGCCAAAACAATTTATTATTAGAATACATATATAAAATTTTTATTCATTAAATTTAAAAAAAATAATTATGATTGCTGTTGGTACTTAATAAATATATATAGGGAGTTTTCAAATGTGAAAATCGTTTGTTTCTGCTCCTCCTCAGGTTTGACACTATGAACCTAGTGCATACGTAGAGCGCGATGTACAGCTCATATTGTGGCACTGATATTTACATATAAATCGATTGCCCGCTCCGTTCTCCATGCTACACATTTATTAGCCAGCGTCTCTCCGGACGTCGCGGCTTGTGTGAACATATCCGAGATAATATCGAACCAATTGGCCCGACACATGTGGATGGTGAATTGTTTATTACAGATGAACTTATTGTTTATATCTACGGGTAATGTATCGTTTCTATTGCTACATAGCATAATACACGATTGTTATTATCATTTTATTACCCGACTGCGCGAAGCAAAAAACACTTTATAAAAAATATAAAAACCGACTTCAAAAATGTATGAAATAAAAAGAAATCGAACCCTAGAGTTGAAGGCGGTGCGAGAGAAGGCTACCCAAAATCACGAAAGGATATCATCCACTCATGTTTTCTTTCATCCATCATTTTTGCTTGCTTTAGCACCGCCTTCAACTCTAGGGTTCGATTTGTTTTTATTTCATACATTTTTGAAGTCGGTGTTTATATTTTTTTTAAATAGTGTTTTATTTCACAGTTTTTTTAGTATTTTTTGCTATTAGTGTACTCGGCGGAATCGCTTTTATTTCATTCTTTTTAGTAATATTACCTAAAAAAGAATAATCGTAATCGAATAATCTAATTCGGTTGAAGTGGTACAGAATTCTTCGCCATGTGTCAAACTGCAAAATGTTTAGATTGTTGCAGTATATAGTGCTGAGGTATCGACTTGCTTATGTTTTTATTGCTGAAAAAGTCCACATCTCAAAAGTTTTGCTGAAGGTAACCACAAACCATAGTTTTTTGTTGATTTAAAAAAAACCGCTGAATCAATTTTGATAAAATTTATGTGGGACCACCTCTGAAGTATGACCTACCAAACAAAAAAATTGTGTATCAAACATTAAAAAAAACATACAGTCGAATTGAAAACCTCCTCCTTTTATTCGTTCCTTCCTTCCTTAGTTTCTTCGAGAGAGCATAATATTATATCGTTTACCTGAACGGAAGTCTGGATGATGACGATAGGGATGATGAAGATAACGTACTTCTTTCGAGAATATGTGGTTTACGCGAATGTAGTCGGAGTCGACCTTGTAACTTATTAAACCTTGTAACATAAGAAAATATAAAGTTCATCTGAACGAAGCTCGGCCGTTGGCCTAGCCCTTGGTGACATACCGTTTTCGAGAAAGTATATCGTTATAACCTAAACGCAACTAGGCCACCGGCCTCGTTCCTATCTTAGTGACCTTGTTCGAGGAAATAATTATATCGTTTATCCGAAAGCAGCCTAGCTGCTCGCCTCGCCTTTATTGACTTTGTGCGAGGAAATATATCGCTTACCTGAACCAAACTCGGCATTCGACCTCATTGACATGGTTTTTTGGAGACAATATAAGGATTATGTGAACGCAATTCGACCTGCGGCTCCGCCCTTAGTGAGTTACTGTTTTCGAGAAATAGTATTGACCTCTCAGCTCGGTCTTCGACCTCGTCCTCAGTGCCACTGAGGCGACAAGAGCAAAAGTTATGGAGAAGCGATTCTTTTTTCATCATATTTGCATTAAATCCTACTTTATCGCGAGCGGAGACGCTGGCGCAGCTAGTAAGTATATATGATGAATCTTTCTCTTTTCACAAATAAAAAGTCTAAAATAAAACAGACTATAAGAAAATCTCGAAATCGATTGCGTAAAAAACCTCATTAATTAAATAAAAAGATGAAAAACAAGCTAGCAAAATAATTTTATGAAACCCCTTCACTGTTAGCCTAACTAAACTCTAAACTAAAAAAAACGGCCTAGAGAGTCCAACTCGCGTAGAGAGGGTTCCGTACCATTCCGTTTTCCGTGAGAACTTTAAGACTTAGGATTTTCGTCTATGTTTGAGTTTACAATTTTTTTTTATAATTACCATTATATTACACCGAAACACAAAGGTAACTCTAACTGCGTTGGATTTCAATTTTCGTTTTCGACGAAAATATATCAGAAAGAGGGCCGTTAACCACCACTAGAATCTTGTCCTTGTTCACCTCTATGTCTTCTATATGTTTATAACTGTTAACTCAAATCTAAAACGTATAAACAAGTAAAATATTATGATAATTTCAATATAAACATTAAAGCTGTACGGATCGACTAAACAACTCCGAAATTTGATATCGGCAATATTGTACACTTGCCAGTAGCCACCTGTAGCTACCGAAACCTCAGACGCACACACTCTCGTCTCGTCTCGTGCGTGTGTAGTCGTCTCGTCAGTGATAAAAGAACGTTGCGGCTCGATATTTCCCGCCGTCACTTCGGCTTAAGAAATTAATTCAGATATGAAGCGTGTGCGGACGCGCCCGTCAGCTCTTTCTGTATTCATTTGATTATCGAACGATATTTGATTTTTTTATTTTCTTTTATTGTTTAATTAGTTGTAGATAGTTTATTATATAGATAACAAATATATACGTTTTTCGATATTAAAAGGCAAACATTGTCATTTCCGAGTACATAATAAGCGTAATTCAGTATCAAACAGATGATAATGTTACACCATGTTAAGTGCATAATGTTATTTATGTAGATGATGAATCATCACCAGTTTCAGGCCCATTCATTTGAAGTGATTACCTTTATCGCTCCTGTGGGAATTAATGTTCATACCTTTAAACCTAAAAGTCAAGTGCGAACGTTGGTCACACACGGAGAGTTCCGTAACAATTTCCTTCTTGCATGCATGCCAGCGCAGCAATCACGCGGTCGCAACGCAAAGTGTCTCGCGCGGCGCGCCCCGCTCTGCAGTTCACTGAAATCTAAATACTAACTTTCTCCATACAAAATCGTCTTTCGGCATTTATGTTTTCTAGCTCTCTAAACCTTATCCGATTTTTACAAATTGTTTTTCTTGTCCTAAGGACAGTCCAATCTACGTTACTGTCATTTTTTTTGTTTGGATGAAATATACCTACAACACCGAAGCTAAAAATTTGTATTTCGACCGAAAAAAATATTTTTTTTAATTTTTTAATGTCATGAAGTTCATTAAATACTTTAGATATTCAAAAAATAAAAAGATAGGAACATAGATTCGACTGTTCTTATTATAATAAAAAATAATTGTAAAAATCGTGTAAGGTTTAGGGGGGTAAGAATATACATAAATGCCGAAAGACGATTTTGTATGGAGAAAGTTAGCTTCCGTCTCGTCTTAGGATATAAACTTAAAAATAGTTTTTATGCCATAAGGACTAATTGGATTACTTTATTATTTTTTATTTTATTTATTGAACTTTACGTTCCGGAGCAATCACCTCGGACAGCGCGTGTGACAGACAGGCGGACGGACGGACATACGCCTGATCGATTTTATAAGGGTCCCTGCCAGCGTCACTGGTTAGGGAACAATGACGAAAGGAGGAGATTTCGGTAAGTCATTTGGTTAGCGGGTTTGGTCGGTTCAGACATATTATCTGGAATGATCTTATACTAACGTTTCTTCACTGTTAGCTTTTGCTTTTGCTTACTCTGTGGAACTAGCATCCCTTATTCCCTGCCACCCCCGTCCTATCTACGCAGCACTCATCGCGTAGAGAGACTCAGCTTTCTATCTAGACTCACCCTTTTATTGTTGACATGGGCTTTTGAGAACACATCGGTTTTCAGAATAGTTTCATTGTCGCAACCCTAGGATGTGGAACTGTCTTCCGGCGAGTGTGTTTCCCGAATCCTTTAACCTGGGTGTCTTCAACCATCGTATTAACAGGATGGACAGCCTAGCAACAGTTTGCAAATCTGCTAGCATGGCGCCTAACTTGAGTGTGGTTTTGCAAGGAGATAGCACCATTGGTTTTTCGGCACAGCCACCCATGTTGGTTTATATAAAAGCAGTACTTAAATCAATTTCACTATGTAAATATTTACACATAACCATGGGTATAATATTTTAGATGTTCTCACGGTACTTAATGCTCGACTGAAGACGTGCGAGATCGTTTTGCCTGTCCCCATCGTGACCCGTAAATTGAAAACGTCCGTTATATCTACGCGCCAAAACAATAACTTAGTCTCTACAAATAATAATATCGACGCGTGCCCGCGGGGCGGGCGCAGCGCGAGGTGCGCTGCGGTGCGGCGACGCGGGGAGATGGACATTTCACCTATACGAGTATCTCTGACGGCGGATGCGTTCCGGATCTTCTGTCAGGTCAGCATCGAGCCCTGCCTACACTAATGACAACATGTAGGTAGGTAGAAGAAGTATCACTAAGTGCTCGTACTTCACCATATTTCGGTCTTACTCAATCCATATAAGCCTATCATAATTTTTGGGAATTAGTCAATCTCGTCTATGAAGAGTGGACTATATGACTACAAAGAATTTGAAGGGATGATGGCGACAAAACTGTGCAGTAAGTCTCCTTGAATTATTCTTGCTTAATTTTCTTGAAACCAGCCAAAGTCCACTTAAACGAATAGACAATACAGGAGATTCGGTAAAGGATGAAAGACAAACTGAGTGTTGAGTAACTGACTGATAATGATACATCTGTGTAGAGTAACAATACGAAAGAGTTTCGCAAACTAAGTTTTGACATTATGGCTAAATACTCGTAGAATATACGTAGATCCATCGAGTATGACGCGGACTCTTTATACCTCCATGAATGGAAAACATGCGACGCTGCAAAGCAGCCAGAGCTGTATCAGCATCCTCGGCTAGATCTTGGAACGCATCCTCGTTTGTAGGGTCTCTTTGGACTCGAGAGTGCACGTTGATCGTTTGAACTTGTCGGCCGGGTTCGCTTCCATTACCCGGTCGGCGATCAGCCTGGGGACATGTGGCGTGGCGCGGGCGAAGCCGCACGGGTCACGTCTGTCTGATGTGGACATTCCTTCGATTTATTCCATCTTCAGTTACTTTCGTTTCTTATGCATTTCTCGTATTCATGTCTGAGAGGATTTCTTGAAGATTCTGCCAGAGTTTTCTACAATCCTTCGGTTTGTTCAGTCTTCGGTGGCTTTATTTTCTTGTGAATTTCTCTTAATCATGTCTGAGAGGATTTATGGAAGATTCTGCCAGAGCCTCCTGTAATATTAACTACATTCGGCAGTTGTTTGCTTATCTCTGGTGTGGAGATTCCTTCTCTCTATCTCATCGAAAACTATGTTGTCTTCTTGCTTTTCGGCTGAGAACATTTCTCTAGAACATTGCCAACCTTGTGGTTCCCAATTACTGGTTAGCCTTTTATGCGATAGATCGATTTTTCAAGCTGCAGTATGTAGAAAAACGTGCTCTATGTTCGATAAAGCATATCACATTCCTTGAAGGTGGTGAAGGGAATTATCGTTAGTAAAATAAACTTTTGCATATAGGCTATCATTGAAATGGATTTTCAACAACTTTGAAAGTCTGTCAGTTTAAAAACGTTTCCTAATACAGATCATGTCCACACTGTGCGGCCTCTTTTTCCCCTAGTCTCGCTCGTGACACGACCCGCGCTGCAGCCAGGAAACACTCAGACTCCGACACTAGGAACAAACAAATTGCGTGCCACACCGGACTAGCTGCATCTAATTTCCCTCCGACCTCGACTGCGAGCAGACTGGAGCCAAATATTGAACTAACTGAAATAACTCACTTAGCAAGTTTAAGAGAAAATATGTACATACTTGTAAACTGATATCGCACTGTCAATGATGTATTCGTACATTCTAGTCTTCATTATTCTAAATTAAGTATTTTGGAATCGTTCCGGCAGAACGTTATAACTTTTTACAAATGTTCTTCATGCATTGCAACAGGAGTTAACAGGACATATTTTGAATGCGATTACAGTTACTTGAGGGTATCGATATCGTAGTTACTTAGGGGTATCGATAAGGAAGAACTTGTAAAATGGCACACGCTGTCATAATAAAAAACTTTTTGTCCTGAAGTATAAGTATGTAGATAAGGATGAAATTACATTATTCTCTTCTCAGAAAAAGTCCTATAGGACCAAAGTTCATCAGCTTCATGTTTATTTTTTATATTTTTTATGTAATCCGGTATGGTGGAGTCGGAGGGGCCAAAGCGCATGCTCCGACCAGCCAATATCACCTCCGAGAAGGTAGGTGCCATACCGGAGACTTCCCTGGATTGCTGGCTATACTGGACTAGCTAGAGAAGAACATAACAATTTACAAATTCAAATCAAATTCCTCACACATGGAACCGCCTATGGAATACCTAATATTGTCATGATTGGTATGTTTCTGTTCTTCTTGCGAAGCCGTAGATAACAGATTATAATTCCGATTTCTCCACTTGTTGAAACCAACTTTCAATAAACAGGAATAAAGAATGCTGAGAGCTGGCTGCGAATTAGGTAGGTACAGTAGATAGATACAGCCGCCCGCCGCCGGTGTAGGTGGCTGATAATCCAGAGTTACGGTACGACCTCTACTTTGTATGTGTTTCTTTGTGATCATTTCGCAGGATTACGTGGAACATGAGTAGAAGTAGGTAGTTAGATGTCCCACTGTGAGAAGCTATATGAAGGTAGGTAAACCAGGTCTTAATATAACAAAAATGTATAGATATATCTGATCACTACATTATTACAAAATTAAATGTATTCAGTCTGTATATTATGTGATCGCTTAAAACTCAAGAACATTAGTCCAGTCGAGATGTCGAAATAAGGTGGGGTAGCTGGAAAATATTCTGAAGTTAATGAAACTTTTACAGGTTGTTTGGAGGTACAATAGGAATACTATCCTAAGTTTTCGACCTCGAGGACCCTGTGCTAACTTGGGGGTGGGCAAAAATCTCAATTTTTTTCTGACGTTTTTAAGCTTTTCACCTATATCTCTTAAAGTAAGGATATTTTGTTGGCCACATTGCATGAAAAAGTTAGGGAGCATTAAATTTCCTAAATCTTCGTTGTTAAACCAGATTTTTAGGCCCAATATTAACGGAGATACAGCCGATCAAAGTTTTAGGTCGAAGTTTTAGGAAATTTAATGCTTATATCCCGACTTTGTCATGCAATGTGGTCAACAAAATATCCTTAGTTTAAAAGATATAGGCGAAAAACTGAAAAAAGTCAGAAAAAATTTGAGATTTTTGCCCACCCCCAAGTTAGCACAGGGTCCTCGAGGTCGAAAACTTAGGATAGTATTCCTAGTGTACCCCCAAACAACCTGTAAGTTTCATTAACTTCGGAATATTTTCCAGGTAAAAGTACATAACTGCTGGACATCTACTGACTTACATAAAGTTCACCTCCTTAATTTGATATCACCGGAAGATAGAGGACAATAACTGAGTTCAAATGAGAGTCATATATTACTGTTAGACCGACTTCATCTGAACAGAGCCTCAGACATAGCTATAAGCGCAGCTCAGACATAGTTATACTAAGTGTACATACAACTACTGTTTCAAAGCAAAATCTTGTTGCATAGCAGGCGTGGCGTGGCACCATCATCATCGGCCTGAAGCACCTGCCTGCTCCCGTGTACACCCGCGCCAGCTCCCGCCGCTATCACGCTCGCCATCTCTGCGCGGTGGGGCCCCTCCCCCGCCCCCGCCCCCGCCCCCACCTCCGCACGGCACGAGCTACGTCAATAAAGAAAGGACAAACAAACAATAAAGTGTGTGGCGCAGCGCAGGCGCAGTAGGCGCTCGAGGGAACAACATCCCGCGAGAGGTACATTTTTAATGTGGTTGAATAAATATTGAAATGCTTATGTATTTTTTATTAAAATTTAATTTCTTCTTTTGAAGTCACATATAATTGGTTTAATTAAATGTCGTCATTGAGCAATAGAAGAAATGAATATAAAGAAATAATAATAATAATAAACTCTATGAGGCGACGCGCGCGCGAAGATTAAGACTTCAAAGAGCTGCGCGACGATGTCGCCGTGCAGTCCGGCGGATACGGAGCTCTCCGAGATGGGGTGGTGGTGGCCTACGTGTCTAGTACCACCACCTATCGCTCGTAGCTTGCCTCGCGTCGTCTCGGAGAGCTCCGTAACCACGGCCTGCACCCGCCGGTGTGCTTGGAGGCCTGCCTCACGCCGCCGGCCGGCGGCGGCATTACCGTCTTTAATTTTTTTATTAATTTTGTGTATTTTTATTACTTTGTATTTTTAATCCTTGTATAATATATGTAAAATGAATAGAAAATTTTCAAAACGGAACAAGTAGGAGTACGTATTTTCGTCATCAAAATATGATCACTATCAATGCAATCTTTTGGACTTGTACATTTTCACAAGTGACCAAATTTGAAAAGACAAAATAATAAAAACAAATATTTCTAACTTTCTTCAGTAATCCAACCATCAAAAATAAAAAAAAAAATCTGACCATAGATCACAAAGATCTTTGACGTAGGTAAGAGCGGGCACCGGGCAGATCACCTACATGGCTACACCCACGACGCCGCAATAAAAATAAGATAACATTTATGATTAACGATAAACCATTCAAATAATAGTCGGAGGACCACCTCTCAATCACAGTCAAGTGGATTCCGATCGGCTAGCGCACTCCGTGGAGTCGCCTTAGCCAACATTGGAAGGAGTACCTATTATTTATATAGACGATACTCGCTGTCACTACTGTCAGATAATTGCATTATGTAGATTTATGCAGTACCACATTCGTATTTGTATTCGACCGAATGTCGATGGGCATCGTTAGACACCTTATGGGTGACTCAGCGCCAGATGTCGCGCCATCTATAAAAAAGTTTGTAATATAAAATTATCTAAAGACATTGAACGCTTTGTGTTGGTTTAGATCTTTTTAGCTTAGACATATTTCTCAGATATTTTTCCTGAGTTTATATTCTAAGCTTTATTTATGTTTCATGCAAAAGTAGCTAGCTCATACTCTTTTACGAATGTGAATTGTTTAAAATATATTTTAACGATGAATACATTCATCATTTTAAATAATTATACAAGATGGAATTATATACATTAAGATTTAAGGGCCACGACTTAATAATAAATGGGTATTCCACAAAAATAATTTTGAACTTAATTTCCTTCAGTTAATTATGCCATTATAGCTTTATCACTTCATTAAAATAATAAAAAAAGTCAAGCGGCGGCTCTATTGCATTACTGTTCGCCAACGTAACTGTTACAAAATCGCCGTGAAGAGTCTCATCGTCTCGATTCGGAGCCATTAAGAAAGCGATCCTCCATTGTCGCCCCCATTCACCTCCCAATACAGACCTCCTCGATACCTACTCGATGTATACTCGATATCTACTCCACACACAATGCCATGTTGTTCTTCGATCGACTTTGGAAAGCTCTCCGCCGCGCGACCGATGCGTGAGGCCATCTGTTTGTATTTTGGAGACTTTGGAAATACAAATGTGATTTTTTTAAATTGTGTTGCTGCAAAGTCTACGAGTCATGCACTTTGCCAAAGTGCATGACTCGTAGGTAGAATTAGAGGTGATGAATAAAAAAATTACTTTTTCAGCTTTAAAATTATATTTTTTTAAATCAGTAATCCAACATAATAATGCTACACTATTCCTGATAATTTTTTTCTTTATCTATGTGCACAATTTGTCCACTAAATAATATTAAACTAATAACTAAAGTAAAACAAACAGACCTTAAAAATAATTAACCTCTCGAGAGACTGCCACAATCCAGGTTGACCCATCGCTAGCGTCATAGAGAAATTCCATCGACGGCCTGAGTTTTTTCTTTAACTCCGGTTAAATTACACTTACGAAGAAGAACTTAGCAGTTTTATATATTTTATAAGCATTTCTTAGTGACTATTCACTTAAAATGCATTGAGAATTGCTAAAATCAAAGTGTAATTATACCATAAAAGATATAAACAGCAAGGACATATTTCGACATCCATTTCGCAACACCAAGCTTAAACTTAATCCGAGTCGGGGACCAAATAAAAGGCAATTAAACTCACGATCTGACAACGCAGATAGCTCAATTAGCGCGTGCTGCAATCTTATGAATTAACGCAATCAGCCACTTAATTCTTTGCTGGCACATTACTGACGACTAATATGGCATTGGCGGGCAGTGCGGCGGCGGCGTTGCCCGCTCGTTATGCCAAAAGTGACAAAAGAAACTTCCATATGCGCGCGGGCAGAGAATAAAGCACGAATACGGCGCACACAATTAAAAGTAATACTTGTTTAGTGTGGAACGTAACTGCGGCGGGGCCGAGGAATTGAAACTGTTAGAAGGAGAATGAAGCTGTCGAGGAGGCGAATGAAAATTGCACAAACGCAATTATAAACGTATGCACGTCTGTTTCTGTACTCACTTGTCTGCTCCAAATTGTGTGCATATTGATAAAATGTTGGTAACAAGATAACTTGTACCTATGCTGCTTCCGGCTATTTGTGTTCATTTGGGGCCTTGTACGGCGAGGCACGGAGTATGGTACTGTAGACAGAAGCGCCCACGCCATAGCGGCAGGTTCCTGGGGTCAACAGTCTGCCACAATAGTAATTATCTGAATCGACCTGTCTTCCGACTTCTGGCTTCACCCACCCACCTACTACTGTGCGCTCAAAGTTTTTAGCACTTTCTTGCAGTATTTGAACTAGTGGAGTGGGTGGGTAGCTTAATATTGGTAAAGGTACCGCTGTCGATGTTTCATGCGAAAGCTCTGTATTCCGAAACTCAAAGGTGCAAAAGACGCCAATTCGTTTTTCTAGTAGAATGTTTTTTAGGAATAAGAAAATTTCATTGTTTAGCTTCGTGTAGCATAGGTAATATTTTATATACCAAAAATGTTGTACGAGGCTGACGGGAAATAATTGCGTACTACAATAAGTATAGCAACAGTAAATAATGTATACAGTACCTATACAGAAAGATAGGAAATACTTGGAGACTTCATAATTACTTTAACATTTAAAAATGAATTTGTAGTCTCCCCTGTTCCTCTATGTCGCTGTGCCTCCACTGTTTACCTCGGCTGGTCGGGGCGAGTGTGTGAGATAGTCCAGCGGGCTCTCCGTATTGAGACGAATAGTCACGAGCAGGTTGCTGTTGTGTTCTCGGTATATAAGTGTGTGGTAAAAGAAATTAAAAAGGTTTCAAAACAGTATACAAAACAAATATACCAAATACTTAAATATTATGTCGAAAATGAGTAGTTAGGGTTTTGTAGATTTTTTTATTTTCTCACGAAAATTATATTGATAATTATATTTTAAAATTAATTTCTTGAATGTTTTCCATTTTGCTTTAACATAATAGATAACTAAGGAGATACCCCCATTTTTCATTTTATTGTATTACAGATTTTGCCTTTTGCCGCATTAAATAACGAAATAATATAGGGTTTTATGTGTAAATTTTTTTAGTTGCACGGTAAATGTCTTTGCCATACATATATTATATACCCGCGCTCGTGCCATCAGCATCACCGACCGGCATGAATGCTAGCAGCGGCGGCGCCGGGACCGAGCAGCAGAGGTGGAAGGTGTGGCGGTAGAGCGGCGCGGCGGTGCGGCGGCGCGGGGATGCCGCGCGCCCGCGGGGGCTGAGATCAGACGTAGGTTACGCGACCGCCATACGTTACCGGTGCGTGAGCGGAGCCGCGGTCTCTACGTGACCGCGCGCTCCCGCGCAAGCGCTCGCGAACCAATTAGATTTGGATTGAGTTACGTGTTTATTCAGGGATGGATCGCTCTTTGAGCGGACGCTACGTGCGCCTCCGCTGTCTCGTTTGGTACCGACTCCTCAACCTGCCTATGCCGAAGGCTTTTTTCGCTCTACGAAAAATTACCGTTATCTAACCTGCTACTAAGCATGGATGATGGAACTGTTCTAGCGTAAACCCACCGTTTGCATCTGCTATAAGTAGGTGAATGATAAATAATGATTCAGTGATTTATGTACCAATTATTTAATGAGGTATAGTTTTACAGTGCTTTAGCTCACCACCTGTCCTCCCACGCAGGATAACATAGAAGAAATTAATTTAGAGGTGACGCTCTAAAAGGCCGACATTATTTTTGAATTATACTTTTTAATGTCAAAACAGGCGGTTATATAAATTATTTCCGCGAATTTCCAATAAATCCCGCCGGTGACCGTTAAGTCATAAAACAAAGCCGAGACCATTAATTAGTTAATCAAGGCATGCTAATGTACTGCGCAGACTCCAGCGCCGCCATCTTGAGGCGGCGGCTTCTTTGACACGATTCCGAAATTAAATTCTTTTAGACAGAAGCAGCTTCTTTGTCCGCCACACAGCCCAGTATTATGTAACTCATTATGCTACTATTATTAACTAATATGAATGCTTAAAAAGTTTGAAATTCTGATGGTGTGCTTTTGTACATAATGTCAAATCCACAGAATAATATATGTGTTTACTTTCGTTTTTTATCTGTCCTGTACATAGTTTGAACTATCATTCCTCCTTCCTGTCGTGGATTCCGTCTCAGAGAAAATTATTATTATTTTGGTTACTTGATTAAGCTTTAGTATGACACAATTTGATTACGTAGCTAGGCACGTATTTTCGTTATTTTAACCTGTAACTTTTGAATTTAAATATTTTGTTCTAAACTTGTCTTAGATTTTCTGTCCTTACTTAGAATCGAGTATTCACGCGATATTCATACGAAGCTTTGTAAAAAGATGACTTGGTTTCCATTCTATAATAAAACCACGAAGACGCAATGATCTGGTTAGATGGTCAAAGTTGGGCATGGCAGAAGAAGGATGAAAGCAGGAGTAATGCTGTGGAAATGCGCGCGTTGAGGAGTTTGTGTGGAGTTCCAATGAAAGATAGATTGAGAATTAGTGTAGTACGAGAGCGCTGTGGTCTGAAAGAAAATAAAGTGACAAGGATTGAGAAAGGAATGCTTCGGTGGTTCGGTCATGTTGGAAGAATGGATGATAAGACTATCGAAAGAAATTTATGGAGCAAATGTGAGTGGAAGAGTCGGGAAGGGTCGCCCTACTAGACGCACGTACCTGAACCAGATCGGGCATGTGCTCAAAAAGGGTCAAGTGCGTAGCACCCGTAACCGACGAGCATGCATGAAGAACATTATGAGAGTGGAAGAGGCAGCAGAGGTGTGTAAGTATCGTGGCACGTGAAGATTCGTTGTCTCTGCCTATCCCACCGGGAAACAGGCGTGACGATATGTATGTATGTATGTATGTATGCTCAATATTTAATTATTATTTGATTGGTAAATATTCCAGCACCATTTTTTTTTTTTTGTTAGCTCGACATATGGCGCCGAGGCACCCATAAGGTGTCTAACGGCGCCCATGGACATTCGGTCGTATTCGGGGGTTGCGAATGCCATGCCGGCCTGACAGGTGCCCATTTGGTCCAATACTCTGCCACAGACTCTGTACACCTAATGTACAATGGTACACTGTACAACAGACGGCGCGGCAGGTACTCGGCTTCATAAACTGCGAGTCCATTCAGAAGCTCTCATTGTCCACTGCTTGCTAATGGGCACCGCGCGCGTCGCACGGACATCGCGGGCGTGAGTCCAGATGCAGATAACTGCAGAGTTAGTGATATGATACACCATGTTGTACCGAGACGCTACTGGCGAGGAACGCGACGATTATTATTAGAGGTGACGAAAATTTTTCTGTAATGTGACTTAAATGTGTAGGAAAACGAGATGAGAAAACATATACGAGTACATTGGCAATACATTTAAAAATTAAAAGACATCTAGGCATAATAATTTGCGCTGCAAATAATTAAAGTACTCGTAAGATTTCAGATAATAATAATCGTCAGCGAAAAACTCGAAATGCACATAAATTCATTAAAAATTTCTGACATTAAATTTTGTCAGCCTCGATAGAGCTCAGTGGTGCAGACAGTCGAATGTCGCTATTGATGGTTAAGCAATGCTGCGCGCGGTCAGTAATGGATGGGTGACCGCTCGACCGTTGGAGGCTGACCGTGGTTCGGATTCCACGTAAAATTGTAGGTCCCTTCCCTTCTTTCCTTACTAGGTGGTAGGGTTCAACCCGCCCGGGTTGGTTGGCTCGCACACACCGCACTGAATGAAACGTCGGTCGAAACGGCTATGTAAATAGTTTGTGTTTTCCGTCCAGTTCAGTGTAGCCGGCACGACCGAAGGGAAGCATTGACATGGCACTTAGTTCACCCGGTGTTATGGGCTGACATCACGGATGTTGTAGGTGATGTAGCCAACCGTGTCAGTTTCCATAAAAAAAATGCGATCTTCACTTGTGGTTTCTCTAACTATCCCCCAGTATTGCGAAGAGGTTCACCAGACTCAAGTTTGCCAGACTCTGTCCACTGTACAGTTCGTTCATTAGTATGGCTCGAGGGACTGTGTATCGAGTTATGACGCTAGATGTCCCCAGAGCTCTACTAATTGGTCCTTTATAACTTACCTGTCCGCACAATGAACCGGACTTAAGCTAGTGTTTCCCCGAACAGATTTAAGCTAGACGAGTATTGGTAAATCGATAAATAAATAAATTAGACCATTTAGATAGCTTGGTCCAAGCTGGTAACTTTTAATGAATACAGTCAGTCGGTCAATTCAATCATACAATTCTAAATTTTTCCTCCAGTCCTTTTTTTTGTTTTTGTTTTTTTTTTTATGGTAACTGACACGGTTGGCTACTTCCACTACAACATCCGCGATGTCAGCTCATAACACCGGGTGAACTTGGTGCCACCTCAGTGCTTCCCTTCGGTCGTGCCGGCTACACTGAACTGGACGGAAAACACAAACTATTTACATAGCCGTTTCGACCGACCTTTCATTCAGTGCGGTGGTACCAACCCGGGCGGGTTAAACCCTACCACCTAGTAATATAAGAAGGGAGTCATATCCCTTAGTCGTCTTTTAGGACATACACGGGGAGAGATGCAGTGGGGCTAATTTTTTAAAGTATCGGCCCCACACGGCCGGTCCTCCCGGCCCTCATTCAGCGATACTGAAAACTTAAATTAATAAATATTTAAATAAATACAACTATTTACCCCACTGTGTCTAGCCCGCATATAATGATTAAGAATGGAACATGTTTCCCCATTATACGTAATTTGAAATATGAGGTTACGAAAAAGTAATGTTTAATTAAATTAAAATTGGCCATCTTTATAAGCTTGTTTTATTTTGTACGAAAAAATATGGAGTCCCACTTTAAAGCTAGTAAGCGCAGAAAACTTTTTCTATTACCCTACGGCGAAGCCAAAAAAGGACTATGAGTGTATCTATGCTCATCTGTTAACTCACAGAACCTAAACCACTTAACCGATTCGAGGCATTGTTGGATTCGCTTTAAGGGCGCCACATACACTCGTTTTCCTGATTCGAAAACCGTATACGGAAACCGTATTCGTAATTCCGTACAAACACCACCCACATTCGATTTTTCTCTACGGGATTCCGTGATCTCAGTCTGAGAGTAGCTTCAGTGGAGCGCACACTTCTGGCACTGATATGAATTTCGACGACGATTTCCTCCTCGCTATCACATTTTTGCTTTGTCTCAAGATTTGTGCCGTCTACTACTAACTTGTCTCTAATAAAAAGTAAAGTACCTAACTTACATGTGTTAGTTTTTGTGTGCCGTCTAATTTCTCCCAATAACTGTGGATTTCCTTACACGATTTAGATTCCATAAGCACGGGGAACCCTTCCACAGTTGAGTAATTTTTACGTCATTTACAAATAAATAAACATACCTAATAGATAGATAGATAGAAATACTTTATTGCTCCAAAAAATTTTACAGTAACAAACTATAAGTAATTTAAATGAAGGGCAAAGGCAGACTTATCCCTTACAGGGATTTCTCCCAGTCAACTTTTGGATGTTTGAGAGACGTATGTTGTGAGATATAAGCAGGTAGTAGCAAAAGACTTGAATGTGAGAATGTAAAATATAATTTAAGGAAAATACCTATGATAAACTATAATATTCACTACACATAAGTACGTACTAGTTAATTAAACGTATATATCGCAAATTATAAATTAAATTAAATACCTAAAAGTATGAGTTAAATATATATGAATTACAGTTTATATAATATACAATACCTAAATATATACATACATAATTGTCCATTCAGAATTAATTAAAAATGAATAATGGATAATGGACAAATTACTGGTTATATAAATACATAAATGAAAGATAAATGGGTTCAGATTTATAAGGAAGTGAGATTAACTGTAGTATTGACAGGTGAATTTAGGATGACACAACAAACGAATGAGAGGCCGCTTTTACAGTTTCGATTGAAGCTAGAAATGATTACCCCAGGCCGGCCATCCCTAGTCGTATTTGGTGCGAAACAGTATCAGCTAGATTTATATCCTATCCGATTGTCAATGGGCCAGATGACAATCTTGGTTCTTCCGAAGTGGCTCGACAATCGAGCGGGCACTGTTGACCGTGGATCCGCGCCCGGCTGGCACAATATAGATCTTCCCACGATTTTATTATCGATCCCAGCTGTGGGCCAGTTAAGACCTCCGACTATGTGGGAACTGTATCATAAGATCGATCGGAGACGCTCTCCGGTCTCCTTGTACGGTTGTTATCATTTCACTAAAATTGACGAATAACAAACACTCTATTGTGTTTGCATTAGTAATTGCATAGATTACTACATTGTCCACATTCTTTATTGGCAAATGGGTTTTGAGATCAGATTCACAAGAAACAACATTTGACCAGTTCAAGAGTAGTAGTTCAGTTCAAGAGTCACACGGATGATAAATAATAAAGTGGCTACATACATACGTTAAAAAAAACGTATCACCACGTAATTGGCCGGTCTTTATTATTTGTGGTTTTACGTTACAGTTTGCACTATTTATAATCATACGAAGTTTGACGCTTGTAGGTATTACCATTTTTGCGATAGAGAATAAAAAGCAACGTTGAAAAAATTCACATTTTTTGTACGGAGCCCCCGTAATTTGGAACCTCAAAACAATTGAAAAGAAAAATAATCAAGAAAAAATATAGCAGGGTCTAATGTTTAATCGATGAATGTCTGAAATTTAGAGCACATAGATTGGATAATATACATTTTTGCAGAAATATTTCAAAGTTTGAGCCTGTTAAGCCTAAGATATTGTGAAATGGAAACTCACTGAAGACATCTGGCGAATGAATCAAATCGATCTAAGGGAAGCCCTGATATGGCACCTAGTTCATCAAAATAATATATTATATTCGGTGCCCAAGATGTAATGGATTGACATAACGCGTGCAGCGGGTGAGGTATATCAGGTTTCATAGAAAAAAAAAACAAAATGATAAATCGGCATTTAACAAAGGTAAGGGCGACTCCACCGCGCGCGCTGTGCTAGTGTGGGAAAGTCCACATTTCTCGTGTTTATAATAATGGTAGAAATAGTGATGCAGCCCGCACCGACCGACCGATCGTTCGACAGGCAGTCTGACCCGCGCGCCTAACTGTAACCAAATAATGGACCAAAACCGTACTTATTGATACCGAGCTGCACACTTTTTATTGTTTTAGCCGGAGGTGATCGAGTTTTTGTAAGACGAACGGAGCTGGATCGTTTTATTTACGAACTTAATGACTTTCAATTTGAGAGCATCTTCTTCGTTGTTAAGTGGTTTTGTAATAATATATCTTGTTTTTGCGCAATCTACGATCTTGTTGTGCTGGTTAATTAAATTGTGGCTATTCGCAAGAATTATTTAGCTAGACGGAGCTAGTATAGAAAAACAATTTATGTAATCCGTTATGGGTTGAGCCCAGCACACATGCTCCTACCAGCCAACATCACATTGATAGTCGCAAGCAGCCCAGTCGGTTACAATTTGTTTTCCACTAACTATCTACCTAAAATAATTTACGAGAATTTATTTAAATAAACTACCAACTACATATTCATTGCATGCACTTCATCCGCTTCGATCGTAGTAGCTATAGAAAACCGCGGTGAAATGCGTTGAAGTCTTTTGTACGTAGGTATTTCGCGATGCAGTTACTTAGCACAAAAGAATACGTGAGATGAAAATATTCTTGTTAAATGATCTTATTCTGATTAATTATGGTGTAATGCTTCTCTATTATTGCATCGATTACAATTTTGGCAGCATAATATTTTTATAAAATGTCTATAAAATGTTTAATATTTTTAACCTATTTAATGTATGTGTATATCTTTTAAAGATACAAATATTTCAAGTTTGTTGTGCGATCGATCGTCCGCTGTTGGTGATTAACCTGGGCGCGGTCAGAACTTGAATGGGTGACCGTTCGGCCGTTGAGGCTTACCGTGGTTTAGATTCCAAGTAAAACTGTAGGGCTCTTTCCTTCTTACCTTACTAAGGCCCACGTGCACCAACACGAGTTTAAAGTTAAGTAGCGAGTTATGGATTTAAACGCGGTTCCCACAGTCAACGGGTGCTAGCTTAACGAGTTAAACTGGTTTATATATTAAATTTGTGTTGGTGCAAGTGGGCCTTAGTCGTATGGCTTAAGCCGCTTGGGTTGGTACCACCGCACTTAATGAAGGGTCGGTCGAAGCGGGTATGTAAATAATTCGTGTTTTCTGTCCAATTCAGAGCAGCCGGCACCATCGATGGCCGGCACGACCAAACGGAATCACCTGACATAGCACCTAGTCCTCCAAGGTGTTAGGGGCTGAGAACGCGGGTGTTATATTTCCAGAAAACAAACTTTTTGACCAGGCCAGTGTAGCCGGCACGGCCAAAGGACGCACTGACATGGACAAGAACAAGGGACAATAACTATACCGACCCATGTTCCATAGAGAAGGTATTCCCCGAGAGAGTGTGATCCAGCCCGAGTAACGCGGGCGACGACTTTCATTACAGTGTTAATTTCGATCAAGAGGCCACACTAATGAGACTTGTGAAATAGTTCCGCGAGTGATAGATGACCGGGTTCGTTGCGTCAGCGGTCACGCTATTGTTGTGTTGGCGAAATTTGGCGGAGACTCATCGTCGACGTAACGCGAGCTTCCTTCACTGTGCCAATGTTTTGGTATTTTGTTTGTTTTCGTTTAAAGTAAACGTCGGGTTGGGCGAAAAGTCATCAAGAGTAAGAGAATAAATCCTTATCCTTTCCTTATTCCTTATTCCTTATTACTCATTCCTTTCCTTTCCTTACCTTTAATAAAATCCAACGTCTGCTTTCTGTCTGTATGTATGTATGTCTGTCTGTCCGCTTATAACTCGAGAACCACTGAACCGATTTTAATACAGTTTGCTTCTACGGATAGCTTGGTTCTTCCCATCAATTATAGGTTACTTTTCATCACGTTTAATGGCTTATGAGGTTAGCAGAGAAGTCAAATATGAGAGCGGGCGGAGCCGCGGGCACAGCTAGTATATGCATAAATCTGTTTAAAGTTATTATGAACACCGAGCTAACGTGAAGTCTGTCGCCAAGCAGATAGAGTTGGCAAAAAATATTATAGTAAATATCGATTCGTTAAATGGCCATATGACAAAATAGATAAAGCAGAGTAGGTATGCTATCGAAATATACAGTTATTGTTATACGTACGCGCACAGCGGTGTTCCAAGTGCCCACAGGAAGCAAGAAAAAAAAAAGTAAAATAAATTTTATTTGGGATCACTGTATGCCCATGTTTTAATAAAAAGGCGTCAGAATTACGAATGAATAGAATATTGTAACTTTGATCGCCAGCCACACTGAAAGCATTTTTTTTTTGTATAGAAATATTAGATGTATTTTAGGTACCTACGCAATAAAAAATATGTTTACGAGTACCTGGGCCTGACTAAGCGCACGTTAGGCCGGCATGGCATTCGAAACTCTCGCATGTGACCGATTGTCCGTGGGCGTCGCTAGACACCTTATGGTGGCTCGGTGCCACGTTTCCCGCTCTCTATAAAAAGCAATTAATAACACGAGAAAAACTTAAGAGCTTTAGTTGCCTTCGAAATATTATACAGGTCTTTCTTTCTATTTTAAGTATCATAATAATGTATGCATGCATACAATTGACTACTATGGTCAGTATGCATGCGGAAGTACCAAGCACAATACCTCACGTAACCCCCATTGCTTATGCAGATCGATTATTATAAACAGAGTGTGTTCTCCTCCCCTCCGCCCCGTATGTGCGGGGGCGATCCATATCGCGATAAGCTATCGAGACCATCTTCAGCATCACTTTTCCAAATCCGACAACAACGGCTCTCTTTTCTGAGAACCACCGGTTAAAATAAAATTTTAATAGCCCGGAGAGTTCGCAGTAAATTAATTATAGGGCTCCGACGAGACCCTGTGCAAACACAGTCCTCGAATTAAAAATCTTATCTGTGATGAATTCGACACAGGCTGGGCCGTCCGATGTCAGACATTGTGGTTTCGGTAGCGCGGTCGATCTTAAAGGGAATTATTAAGAACATGATAATAAATGAGGTTAAACAGATATGTCCATAGGAATAAATGTTACATACATTATATGTAAGTACCTGAGTATAAGCATCCTGGCACGCATACGTTAGAAAATCGAAAATTCATTGTTCCGAAAAGAAGAAGCGTGCGAGTACGTTACTGAGCAAAAAAGCCCACATGCAAATGCGTTTAATTTAATTACAAGCGATCAGTTACAGGCCGTCTCCTCAGTGCCCACTTAATATCTCAGGCGCACGAGAAAGTAGCAAGTTAGTAAATCAGATTTATGTAAGCGCATACATTTTTCTTGTTTACAAATTGTATTAACACCGACCTCTGACACTCGGTCGAGAGTTTATTAAGAAGGTGACCGTTTTCTCAGGGATACTAATTGATTTAAAGTGAAAAAAATTACCGCTACTCGCTGCTCATGCGCAGTGCGCAGGTTCACAACTTGCGGAACAATGGTGGTGGACGCGGCGGCGGAGGCGATTTTTGGTCAAGAACTAATAAATTATTTAGTTCAAAACATTTTGGCTGTGAAACACGGCGAGAGTCTGCCTATCAGATCATCTGTTGCGCCGTTTAGTCTGTCACTATGAAAGTACGTAAAAAGTTCGGTTTAATTGTATTTATTTCAAAATGATACCTTCAAAATGTTGCCTCCAATAGAAACAGTGTGTCCCTCACTGGTGAATGTAAGGGTCGATATATTTTCTTCCTAATTAATTATTATGGTTTTAATTTATTTTTATAAGATAAAAGAAATAAAAATATTCTATTACAAACATTAAAATATAAATATAGTTTAAAACGTAATTTCAATAATAATTTTCGCACTCAATTGTCACCAGAAAATTTTCAATTATAAAAAAATCCTCCATCACATTTCTTGCTAATGTTACTGTAGATAATATAAATATGTAATAAACAGAAAGAAATTACCATAATTACAAAATTAAAATTAAAACTAAAACTAACCTAAAACAAAACTAACCTATAAACAATTTAATAACCTAAAAAATAAATTCATTGAACCATTTTGCGACCGGGATAGTGCCGAGAATGCCGACCGCGCTCCCCCTCTGGATAGCCAGGCTAATCCTTTGCCGGAAGTAGGCAAGGCAAGGCATGAGTGGTGACCTATATCCTCGACCCTATCTCGTGGGCAAACGCTGTCGCCTCCTCCGACCATGAGCCGAAGGTTCCGACTGCGAAGGCCATAAACCAATAATAATTAGAGGTGATATTTTTGTATTTTCTATGTGTTCTTTTGGCTGCGGCCTCCGCAGTCAAACCCGGCTTCACTGACGATTTACTGTTAGGTTCAATTGAAAAGATTGAAGTACCGAGGCGAAGCTGTCAATGAAGATAATCACTTCGCATGTCCCGACACATTAAACGAAGGCTCTCGCGCTGCGTCGTTAGCCGCATTACTGACAAAACGTATACATAAATACCACTGAAATTAATCGCTAATTATTATTCATTTCAGACGGTGTTATGCGAAGGCGCACAGAGGTGTTCCAGGTGACCACAGGAAAGAGGAGCGCGGTATGGTGTATTTAAATCAAGTCAGTGATTCGAGAAGTTGGGATTGGTTAGATTTAGCATATTAGGGATGTGCGCGCTTATATCGATCATAATTTACACGCTTCGATTATTATAATAATTAAGGTAATCTATCACGTCGTTGGCTCCGCGTCGGTGCCCGTCTCCGTCGCTTCGCCTCCCTACCATTCTCTATATAGAGTATAGAGAAGTGAGGAAGGAATTCTCAACGTTCCTCCTGTAATTTAGCAATTATTTCGTAATCGATATAATTATAAACTTACTGATTTTAAATGATCGTCATAGTCATTTACTTGTTGCTGTCCACTGTTGGACATGGATCTCCCCAAAACATCACCAATGATATTGGAGTATCCAATGGAACATGCATAATGATTTTAGATCTACATACTGATAAAACATTTCACTGCTCGGAACTTTGAACAATAAAATAAGATACTAGTCAGCCTCGATAGCTCAGTGGTGCAGACAGTCGACTGTTGCTATTGATTGTTAACAACGCTGAGCGCGGTCAGTACTTGGATGGGTGACCGCTCGACCGTTGGAGGCTGACCGTGGTTCGGATTCCACGTAAAACTGTAGGAAGGGACCTACGTGGAATCCGAACCTTCTTACCTTAATAGGTGGTAGGGTTTACCCCGCCCGGGTTAGTACCACCGTACTGAATGAAACGTCGGTCGAAACGGCTATGTAAATAGTTCGTGTTTTCCCTCCAGTTCAGTGTAGCCGACATGAAATGAAGGGAAGCACTGACATGACACCTAGTTCACCCGGTGTTATGGGCTGACATCACGGATGTTGTAAGTGATGTAGCCAACCATGTCAGTTTCCATAAAAAAAATCTGAATTATTAATTGAATGAATCTAAACATAAGTAAATTTCTGTATGAAGTATTCGCATTCGATAGTTTATAAATAAATATGTTGAATGGAATTTATTTTTTATTATTTTCACACTAAATTATGAAAAAGAAAAAAAAAGTTTTATCCTAAATGCTTATAAGTACGCATACCTAAAGCTTATACAATATCGCAAAAGTCCCGGAAATTCAAAGGATCATGGAGGTCAAATGTCTGGCCCGGTTGGACGCACGAGCCTCCATTAAAAGAGGCCTAAAGATTTTATGTTTTCGAAATGATCGTACACGTTCTCAGAAAGATGAGAGTATTAATTTCACGGGCCCTTACTTGAATTAAGCAATGATGCGGGCTAAATGGCGTAGCCGATATCAATGTTGATAAAAATATTTGGGCAATAACTTCGATCGATCGGAGGAAGTGTCGTGTCGTTCGCATCTCGCATGTATTGTGTTCGTATTTTATGCATGAACATAAATAAGTGTAACGTCTGTGCGTGAGTACAATATGACATGACGTTAACAAGAACACGGCTAATAACGGCTAATCACTGACATCGGAGCTGACCAGACACTGTAGCCTATGCGCATGCTTCCATTTGTTTCACAGTAACCGCTAAGGAGTGTTTTTATTATTTTAAATTTGATAATCTTCAAAATACTAGACAAACCCCGAGGGGAATTATAACACTGTATGAGTAGTAAAACGCTACGACCAAGAACATTTAGAGATTTTGGACGTTAGACCAATCCAATGCTTTATGAGAAACAGCGTCGCCGAGCTCCGCGGGTAGCGGAGGGGACGGCGCGCTCTCTGATTGGGTGGTATCGGGCGGTATCGCGCTCTGATTGGTTGGTAACGAATGGAATTTGTACGTTTATACAAACATCGTGTTACGCTGGCACGGGGAAGGTCCGCCGTCCTTACCTATTCAAATGTTCTTGGCTACGACTATCAAGAGCTGTGTTCAGGCCTTTTTTTTGGTTACTGTTTTTTAGTTGTTAATATTTTGGTTTTAATTTCATTTCATGGCAAACCTTTGGTGAAGGATATGAAATGAAATGAAATGAAAATGAAAATGAAATGAAAATATACCTTATTGCACAAAAAGTGACAAAAGGCGGACTTAAAGCCTAAGGGCATTATCTGCCAGTCATACCTGGGATTGTGAGTAGGGTAGATGGGTAGTGCGGAAAATTAAATGAGAGATTTTTTTTAAGAGTACATAAATAAACAATAAAACATTGATAATAGTAATAACATACAACTAAACACATTCGTGATTTACATACATACAAGTTCAAAAGTACATACATATACGCAATATAAACAAATATCTATGCAGCAAGAAAATTAAGTACCCCGTACATTTGGGATATTTTAGGAATTACTACCAAAATGTGAGGGGGTCATTCCGAAGCCAAATTGAACAACTTTGACCTTGATAGCAGTACATTTATGGAGATCATATTTTTTTTTTAGATTTCAGAAAGTTGACCTTTGATTTCATTACAGCTCCAGAATCAACACTTAAAATTTTGACAAACTACGGTCAGCCTCCAACGGTCGAGCGGTCACTCATCCAAGTACTGACCGCGCCTAGGTGTGCTTGTGATCACGACCGATAGTCGACCAATCGCACCACTAAGCTACCGAGGCTGACAAGTAAAGTATCAGTGACAACATAATAGTATAACATTTTTCCGGCTGCACTAACATTTTGGCCCCTCGAACCTGTGATGTCATTCTTAGCGATGTGAGCTCAGCGGCTATAATGATAGCCGACAGGTTGCTGTAACCGAATTTAATCAGATACAGTCATTCGATACGGCAAATAAAGTGAGCTACTGCGGTCGGCACTGGATTTCTGTACGCACCTACGTACGTACTCGCAAGTACCTACTCACTACTCGGATATAATCGCAAATACTTACTCCCGTATTATTGCATATTATTATTGTATTTTATATAAGTAATAGTCTTACTTACATTGTTATATAAACATAGAAAACGTAACATTTGTAAGATTAGAGAGATAGCTAAATAATAATAATTCGTTATAATTTTTAAAATTTTTTTTTACCTTCCTTAAAGATACTTTTTATTTTTACTATTCTTTGTCATTAGGTACCACGTAGTACTATTGTTTCGTACTGTATTTTAGTGTGTCGTACGTTGTACGAATTACGAGTAACTGAATCTCTGAATATTTATTTGAATATTCGCGTCGATACCGTCACTCGAACTTAATGTCTCTATTTCATTTTCTAACGGCGCAATTTTTTTATATCTAGCAAAAACTTTCAAAAATATTCAACCATATTTTAGAGCGGCAAGTGGCCGGCACGGTCTTGGCTTGGACTCTTGATATCAAGGTTCGAATCCGGCTTACATGCACCGATGAGTTTTTTCTAATGAAAACAAACTTACGTGCATACCTACATCTACATGCTGCTACACCGTTAGTATTCGGTGTAAAACTGTGTAGACCTCCTACCTTGCCCCATACGTATCTATGTATAGCCAGCAATCGAAGTCTCAGTTATGGCACCTTCTCGGGGGTGATATTGAATGGTCGGAGCATGTGCTCTGGCCCCTCTGACTTAGCCGAAGTATATTAGAATATTAAAAAAATACCTACCCAATTTTAATGTTATGAATCGACTTGATACCGGAACCTACCTTTACAATAATTAGTTCTAATCCGGTCACGCCTGTCTATTAATTTAGATTTAGTGCATCAACTGTACGTGATTATCTTCAAAAGGTCGATATACAAAAGTAATGGTCGAATTTTCGAGTACACTAATATACAGTGCGTGCTAGCAATGGATATATGTAGGATCATGATACATACATACATACACACCACATTCTGTATCCCGGCATTTCGGATAAGTAGAGTAATCAGCGTTGCGCTGTAAAATTTCGTTAAAGCACAACACAACACCGACCACCACGTTTAGTAAAGTAGGACCTGGGCGACCGAGCTTCGCTCGGCGTCTACACCTATCTAGTTAAATATGGGAAAAAATAACATTATCTAAATACAAAATTTCATCGAAGTCGTTAGAGCCGTTTCCAAGAAACCAATTATATATATACATAGGTATGTAATATGTACAAGTTTAGCTCACTTAAAGTAATTTAATAAAGTATATTATCACAAGATGATCAAGCAACAAGTAAGCACTAAATAAAACCCACCTACTGCAGACTCGATAGAAGGACCGTGCCAAGGTGATTGATATAGGATCATCGTAGGCTGATTCTAGAAGTCTAAATGAAAACGATTTCCTATAAATTACTATAAATTGTTCATTTACGTGCTCGGGAATATTTTCTTAATTAAAACACACATTTAGATTAAAGAAGAACACTTCCTTAACAATTGACGTTAGTTTATTTTGGTCTCCTGAATTACAACTGGAGTTTCTGTGATCATTCTCGGAACAGCCTGTATAACAGTGGCGCCAGCAGCGCGGGCGGGCTGTAGGTACATACTCGTACATAGGTTGGTAGTATATGCGCGTACGTAGCGGCCGCGGGTGAAAGTGGACGACTTCTGACCTGTCGTCTCGAGTTATATCGAATGCGCATTGGAGTTCAGACATATCCGCGTTTAGCTCCGCGCTTGTTTCTATGATAGCACGACCGCTTTTGAGTTCCTTTTTTAGTTTTTGGTTAGCTTTTAACATGTTTAACGTATGTACTGCTACTGGTGCTGGTGGTTTGATTAAGCGGCTATGTGAATAGTTCTCAGTGTAGCTGACACGACACCGAGGTATTATGGGCTGACATCGTGGAAGTCGTAGGAGCAATTGTAGCCAACTGTGTCAATTAAAAAAAAACCTACTGAGATAAAAGAAAACGCATAATATTACGTTCAGATAACCTTGACTGTTGACATTTTTGGAGTTTTTACATCAGAATGATTTTCTATAGAAAATGTTCACCGTATAGCTTTAATTAAGAAACCCAAAGACGCGCCGATCACCGTTCCGTGGTAACTTATTAATATTTTCATTGTTTTTAATTTTATATTTGACCGGGCCGCATTCTAATTTTTAACAAAGAAACCATTCAGTTCAACAAATTCTCATTCAGTAAGACCCCTGACTGAGTAGAGGCTAAGCGAATCTCTACTAAGCCGAGCGCACGCAGCCACAAATCCTTTTAAGGCTTAATCCACGTGTTTATAGAGCCGTAGCTTCACATCATTGACTGTTACGACGCAGAGTGGACACTGATCAAACAAAATATTATTAGTATAGGTAATGTTTAGGAAGCTTCCCTTCAGGCTATATTCAAACTGGACCATGAAAAAAATGTTTTAAACTAAAACAATATACAGGGTGTCCCAGAAACCGACGATAATCCTTTGAAAGCTGATAGGGCTGCTAATTACCTCTCAGAATATCTAATTTTAGGTTTAGTAAAAATGGCTTAGTTTTTGAGATATTGCCATTTTTGTAAAAATCCAAAATTTTCTCCCTCAGCTCATTTTTTTAAATGTCACAAGTACAAATGCAAGATTTTTTTAAATCTAGTTTTTGTCAAATATTTCTGAAAGGTAAGGCTTTCACGCGGTATAATTTATTTTTTCATTTTTAATCCTGCTTAGCTGAAAAACGACTTAAGAGCCACATGTAAAATTTTTTTCAGCCTCGTCCCTTGATTTTGGCCCTTCGCGGTGAAAAAAAATATTACTACACTAAAGTGGCATTATGCAATGAAAATACGCCCATCTAATGTACTTTTTAAAATGGTACATTACATACCGATTTGCCCAATAATTTATGAGATATTGTTATTTAACTTCAAAAGTACCTCGGAATTTGATAACTGTTCTACCAACTACGAATTGGAATAAAATAAACACTTGAAGTAATTGGTCCTTATTAACCTGTTAAAGTAGATGTTCAAATTGTTTACCACCTGCACGAAAGCTAGCTAGACATCTTCTCACAAACCGGTTGATGCGTCGAGCAAGTATTCGATGCAAGTGCAGATACGTCCACCTGAGCTACTGCCGTAATTCTTTCTTTGATCTCTATCAAGTTTTCCACCGGTTTCCCGTAAACTTTTTCTTTTAAATAGCCCGAATGATAAAAATCTAACAAATTTAAATCCTTAAAGCCTTTTAGAAGATGTACCATTGGCCATACGGAGGGAGATGTGGTTGCAAAATGATGGCTGCCCAGCCCATTACGCTAGAGAAGTGCGTAATTTTTTAGACCAAGCATATCCCCACAGATGGATCGGACGTCTAGATCAGCCAGTCAGTCAGTCAGCGTGTAAGCGTCCACTGCTGGACATACGCCTCTCCAATTTTCTTCCAGTCCTCCCGGTCTTCAGCGGTACGGAACCACTGCTTTCCGCCGACGTACTTGATGTCGTCGTCCCACCTGCCGGGTGGTCTTCCCACACTCCGTTTTCCTGTCCACGGCCGCCATTGTAGGACACGGTTACTTCAATCATCATTCTTCTCATCGTCTCTTCGGCTAATGTGCCCAGCCCACTGCCACTTGAGCTACGTCTAGATCACCAGATTTAAATCCGTTAGGTTTTTATCATTGGGGCTATTTAAAAAAAAATGTACGGGAAACCGGTGGAAAACTTGATAGAGCTCAAAGAAAGAATTACGGCCATAGCTTAGGTACAAAGAGTTTGTATTACGTCGCCGTAATACAAACTCTTTGCTCAGGTGGACGTATCTGCACTTGCATCGAGTACTTGCTCGACGCATCGACCGGGTATTTGTGAGAAGATGTCGAGCTAGCATTCGTGCAGGTGGTAAACAATTTGAACATCTACTTTAACAGGTTAATAAGGACCAATTACTTCAAGTGTTTATTTTATTCCAATTCGTAGTTGGTAGAACAGTTATCAAATTCCGAGGTCCTTTTGAAGTTAAATAAAAATATCTCATAAATTATTGGGCAAATCGGTAAGTGCTGTACCATTTTAAAAACTACATTAGATGGGCGTATTTTTGTTGCATAATGCCATTTTAGTGTAGTAATTTTTTTTTTCACCGCGAAGGGCCAAATTCAAGGCATGAGGCTGAAAAAAATTTAACATGTGGCTCTTAAGTCGTTTTTCAGCTAAGCAGGATTAAACATGAAAAATTAAATTATACCGTGTGAAAGCCTTACTTTTCAGAAATATTTGACAAAAACTAGATTTAAGAAAATCTTGCATTTGTACTTGTGGCATTTAAAAAAATGAGCTGAGGGAGAAAATTTTGGACTTTTACAAAAATGACAATATCTCAAAAACTAAGCCATTTTTACTAAACCTAAAATTAGATATTCTGAGAGGTAATTAGCAGCCCTATCAGCTGTCAAAGGATTATCGTCGGTTTCTGGGACACCCTGTATATCTTAATTTTTTTTTTGTGGAAACTGACACTGTTGACTGCATCACCTACAACATTACATACATGATGTCAACGCATAATATCTTTGTGAATTAGGTGCCATGTCAGTGCTTCCCTTCTTTCGTGGCGGCTATACTAAACTGTACGGAAAACACGAACTATTTACATAGCCGTTTCGACCGTCTTTAGTGCAGTGGTATCAACCCGGGCGGGTAAACCCTACTAGTAAGGTAAGATGGGAAGGGACTTACAGTTTTACGTAGAATCCGAACCACGGTCAGCCTCCAACGGTCGAGCGGTTACCCATCCAAGTACTGACCGCGCCCAGGTGTGCTTATGATCTAGATTTACAGTCGACCGACCGCACCACAGAGGTACCGAAGATGAGAAGATTGTAGTGTTTGGAATATTTTAAAATATGGACCAGATTGCGGCTATTTTTTATGTTGCGAGAGACATGTCAGCGTCCTATTTTTCGACGGTTCACATAACCTAGGTGACTTCCTGGATAAAGTGATGAAGTCGAACTAAGATTTATTCAAACAATGCAGGGTATTATAGGAGGTATACAGCTGAATTGAACTGTTTTCTACATCTCTCGGAACATTCACATAAATACTTTTATCATACTTTGCTGAGTAACTTTGTCCTTACAATGGTTTGTAATCTCGGCCAACGACGACAGTTCGGACTAGCGCGTAAAGTTTATCTTCAGGGCGAGCGCCAGGAAGCGATCGGGACCGCCATTGACAAAACGTCATCGTAAGCCAAATTTACTCACTATTGCTGTCCCTTAATTGTACACGTGTAGTTTGTAGGTACATTATCCAAACGTAGATAAGTTTAAAATTAGACTTAACATTTGGTTGGACTATATTTTAGAGCATTACGTAAACAGCTATCGCTAGCCTGCGATCGGTACAGTTGCTCTAACTAGTTCAATTTGCACCGCACGTGTTGGCACCAGAGCGAAAAGGTTATCGCCACAATGGATGAGACACTTTAAACCTTGTTAGACCTTTTGAAGAAATCGTTAGACATTAGATATAAGATACTTAAAAGTACCTACTACCAAGCGATGTACTTAGTTTACTATAGCCAGTAAAACAGTTGTGTATCCGTCTATTTTATTAGACGAAAGAACGCGCAAGAAGAGTCGCCTTGCTCTATCTTCTTTTTATGAAAAACCAACACAATAAAAAATATTAAATTCATTGTCACAGTTGCGGAACCCACGCACAAAAGTCCGGTTTTTTATGTAATCCGGTATGGGTGGCTGAGTCGGAGGGGCCAAAGCACATGACTAGCCAATATCACCTCCGAGAAGTTAGGTATGCCATGCCATATAGACTTCCCTGGATTGCTGGCTATACTGGACTAGAGGAGAACACAACCGAGGCTGCTATGCGGCCATCTTGCATCCAGTACGGTGGTACCAACCCAGTCAGCTACAATTTGACCCTACCACCTAGTAAGGGGCAAGGGAAGGGACCTACAGATTTACACCGGTTCCGAACGGTGAAGCCTAGCAGGTGTAGGTATGCACGTAAATTTTTTCGTCAGAATAAAACTCATTGGTACACGCCAACCGGATTCGAACCTCGGACCTCTCGCATGAGAAGCCGATGCCCAAACCACTCGGCCACCCGCCGCTTAAAGGTGCGAAAATCTAAAGACTAATGCCGCTTTTCATTCGCAGATTCCAGACTTCTCCCCCGTCTCCCAACGCGTTTCATCAATACATTTCATTCAAACCACTGATGTTTGAATGGATCGAGCAATGTTTTGACATGCGCGCGCGCCTATCGCAGCGCTGAGTGTGGATTGATGATCTACGGCAGAGGCCGCTAGAGGCGCCACGTTATTGATCGTTGGACCTCGAGGTCGGACGGACGCGTCCCCTGCCGCGCCGCGAGCGCTCCCATCAAACTGACGCGCCACTGCAAGTGGACAGAGAACGTTTATTATCATTAACTCTTCTCTTACCTCAGTGCGGTTCTTTGTCGGCGCAGTTCATGGGTTAAACTATAATAATTAAGGGGAACAATTAAACCTTATGTCCATAAAATTTAATGCTAGGAATTTTACATTGTCATTTATTTTGCGCAAAGGCGAACTTATTATTTTGGGTTAGGTTAGGATAGATAAGGTTATGTTAGGTTAGGACTTAGTTTGAATAATCAATAGGCTCGTCAATAGGTGACATATGATACTCAACTAAATGAAACGTCATGTTAGAAAAGAAGAGAATTAAAATTACATAGATAATACAATATTTTTATTAGCCAATTTAATAGCATTTGAGTTTTATTTTTCGAGGTTTTTGAGATAATAATTACAATTTTGACTGTGCAAAATATCATTTTACTTTTCCGCAACTGAACCACAGAGTAATGCTGCTCTAGCAAGCTTCGCCAGGAGTCGCTGACCACAAGAGTCAGAGGGAGGACCGTACAGACAGACAGAGTATGAGCTGAGTAACGAGGACCACCTGAACTCAGCTCTCGTTAAGGAGGCTCTCGTGAAAGCCTTCACAGCTGCGGGCCACGCGCATCGAAAGTGGGCGAATGAAATGGCGACCATTAATATTGAGCCGCACCGGTAGCGCCTGCCTGCGCCCATTCTTGCAATCTCTGCTTTTGATACAATAGTTGTTTTTATTGTTGAATTAATAATAAAATAAACTTTATGAAACGTCAAGCGGCGACGAGAGATTTTATATTTAGTTAGATAATATTTGACCACCCGCAAATCTCGGCGCTTATAGCATTCCTAGAATCTCTAACAGCATAAGTCTACACTAAAATATGGATTGAGTAAGTTTCTAAGATATACGGCGACTCGTAAATTCGAGCTTAACTACCTATAACATTTACCTAAATGCCTCAAATCGTCCATAAAATAATTGCCTTTTGACATAATACGGCCAGGTAAAAAACAATGTGTGTTGAATTTACGATGTTTTGATGTAGGCCCGCCGCCGCCGCGCCGCCACCGCACCGCCGCCGCCGCATCGCCGCCGCCGCGTTGCCGCCGCAGTGCCACCTACGCGGTCGTTACACAAACCACTCACATTATTCTGCACAGACGGCTCTTCCTATCGCGCAGGGTTTCGGAGAACACTTCCACTCTGTATATTCCTCGCGATCGACATGCACTGTAATAGTTAAATTTTGAATATTTCTCAACAGACTACATAATACGAAATACGAGTTAAAATTTTATTGGCCGTTGGTATTTTGGTCCAGTCGGGATGGACGATTGAGATTGTCATTTTTCGATACCACTATTTTCTTTTTCGTCGTTTAAATTCTAAACGTTAAAATTAGTAGTCTAAATTCAGACATAAGACAGAGATTCTGCAATTGTTTCGGCTATTTTTAATTTCTAGAAAGAAGGATTTTAAACCTATCAGTAATGATAAAACCAAGGAAGAAATTATTGGAATATATTACTCAACAAAACAAAAATAAATATGTACAATTATAACTAATAATAATTAATTGTAATAATGGAAATCTCTATCCTTTTAGTGTAACGTCTAATATATAATATTTGTATGTAAGTTTTTTAAGACGTTCACAACCCATGAGCACAGATTTTTTTCGCCTTTAATCGACTTCGCATGCAAATTTGCAACAATAACGTGGATCTTCTTCGGTCTCGTGAACTGCGCCATAAAACATGTCGCCTTGTTCGGCGAATCTCTTGCGACAAGTGTCGCTCGACTTGGCTACACTTGTGCGGAGGCAGGCTACAGACATCAATATGTACATAGTAGCGTTTGTATGTTGTGTTCATTATGTATTCTATCCTCTGCTCTATGCTCTGGCATGGAATACCGCGCGCGCCTCTCCTAGAGACGCCCTGAGCGCGATTTCCCTACAACGCCGTTGAAGCCTGTGGGCGTGGCCTATGACTTACATATGTGTGTTGTGTGTGTGCATTTGTTTTGTGCGTGTGCCTAACCTGCTCCTCTTTGTGTGTAGTGTCGATACTAACACACACACACACATACGAAGAGCTAGCAGCACTGCGTGCAGTTATTGGGTTTCAAATATTATCGCTTAGGGCGTCTCTAGGAGGGGGCGCGCGCGGTATTCGATGCTCTGTGATTCTATCCTTTATTCTGTGTGTAATCTAAATAGTTGGAAAGAGAAAAGAGAAAATAAACATATTTTAAAAGGGGCTTGGTAAACTCCTTATTGAGACATTTTATGCTTAGTTAGATTAACCAAGCTATTCAGAGAGGAAATGCTGACAATTCAAAAGTAAAACTTCTTTTTAATACGGCTCGCGACATGGCGCAACGTTCCGCCCATTAATAAGTTTTAACGATGCCCATGTATATTTGCGAACTTTGGTTGCGAATGCCGAATCGCCCTGACCGGTGCCTGTTTGAGAACTTGAAGGACCTCGGATTCTTGGATCAGATCCTCGGATGCAATTGGGGAAATACATAGATAGCACTCAAAATTTTGTACACAAGCTCTGTAGCTGACGTAGAAATGTCCAATGCGCGTGGTGCGAAGGTGGAAAGGAGAAGGTGGGTTCTATGGCCGCAAGGCTGGTGCGCTCGGGTGAATATTGGTTAAACCCTACCAACTAGTATGGAAGAAGGGAAGGGACCTACAGTTTTACGTGAAATCCGAGCCACGGTCAGCCTCCGTCGGTCGAGCGGTTACTAATTCAAGTACTGACCGCGCCCAGATGTGCTTATGATCACGACCGACAGTCGACAGACCGCACCACTGAGCTATCCAGGCTGATAACAGACCATGTCGTCCATGTGAAGTCACAGTTGTTGCGAGCTTATTTTACCTCAAGCTATGAGCTAAGTTTGCCACCCAAGAACTATAAGAAATCAACATTCAAATCACATAAGGCTCCCAAAAATGCACGCGATAAGATTCTTGACGTTCTTCAATAAAATCACCGAGATAATTAATTCAACAACTCTTATGTCTATGGTAATTATCAACGTACGTAGGTATAGTCGAGTCTTGCGTATGTACAGAATTCGTCATGGCATTAAGCTCGCCTATTGTACATTTGTATGAATTGGCGTTCAGTAAAGAATATATACATGCATATTTTAAATTAATGTGTTTAGATAGTTTAGACGAAATTTTGTATTTCATTAAATTATAACTTTTAACTCGCTTCCTTCATCCCTCCTCCTCCTGTTCGCCAAACTCGCCATACTCTTGCGGACCACCCCTTTGTAGTCGACAGAAGAGTTCTTCGAACTCCACGATTCTCTAAATCGTTCTCGTTTTGTTTTTTTTTTATGGAAACTGACACGGTTGGCTACATCACCTACAACATCCGTGATGTCAGCCCATAACACCGGGTGAACTTGGTGCCACGTCAGTGCATCCCTTCGGTCGTGCCGGCTACACTGAACTGGACGGAAAACACAAACTATTTACATAGCCGTTTCGACCGACCTTTCATTCAGTGCGGTGGTACCAACCCGGGCGGGTTAAACCCTACCACCTAGTGATTATAAGAAGGGAGTCATATCCCTTAGTCGCCTTTTACGACATACACGGGGAGAGATGCAGTGGGGCTATTCTTTTAAAGTACCGGCCCCACACAGTACAAACTATGTACTGTACTACAACTGTGTATGTGTGTACTACAAAGATGTGAAGTTTGCTTCCAGGGAATGTATTTCCCAACTCCACTGGTCTTCAACGGATTAACAGCCTTTCTCCAGCGAAATAATTAGTCCAGCTTCAAGCCGGACTGGCACCTCCTCGGGGATAAAATTGGCTGCGCCTGCGGCTCCGACTTCTAGCACAGTCACCCGGTTCAGCTGCAATAAAAAAAAGTTTTTTTGGGTTTAATATTGTAATGTAATGTTTTTATCATTTTGGAAATAAGTATCTATGAGTTCATGTTTGGTTAAAGAATTAATCTGTATGTAGTGAAATGTCACCTCGCAATCAGGTAGAGTAGATAAATTACTATAACCCTCCCCTCATGTCTGCCTCCCCCGGTGACACATATTTTAAAACACGTCGCGTGAACGACGGTAGTTGCAGCGGGGCGGCGCGGCGGCGGCGTGCGGCGGCGCGGTAGCGACGCGGCTCGGCCACACGCGATGAAGTTATCAAATGAAAAGTAAAATGCATCGTAAGTGTTTTGTTAATGGTCAGAGACCCGCCTCGCTCGCTGCAACCACATCGGCTCCTTATTGTCCGTGACTCGTGCCACGGTGCCGTGGTATCTTGTGTGGCTACTCACTGTTTTTGTTAACGTTTATATCGGTGCCCTGGAGTGAATTGAAATTCGCGTAACGCGTAACGTAACGCGTCACAGGAGTCACGCTCGCGACTGTAGTTTACACATCAACCGCAAGTCCCGACATTCAAGACTTACTTAATCTATAGTATTCTATGTTTATATGTTAGTACTAGGCACGTACTCGCTTTATATATATTTTTATTAGAAAAATGCAAAGCGAAAATCATTGGAAAAAATACAGCCCGGCCAGGATCCTTAATCTACACTAATATTATAAAGATGTAAAGTTTGTAAGTTTCGAAGTAGGAGGTAATCTCCGAAAATATTCATCCGATTTAAAAAAATTATTTGACTACCTAATATTTAGAATGGACCTTCAGTTTGGACATAATCTAGTCTAGTTTATTATATTTTTGCCGGATTGATTGACCAATCTTGAGGCTGGAGTCTCAATCACAGCTAATTCACTTCTATATTTAGTAAAGAAAGCTTTTCAAGCACTAACAATGACAACATTTATAAAGATTTACAAAACTTACATTCGCCCTCTACTTGAATATGGTTTTCAAATCTGGAACCCTTATTTTACCAAAGACATAAATTTACTTGAAAGTGTACAGCGCAGAGCGACAAAATTGCCAAAAACTCTAAGAAAAAAACCATATGAACAAAGATTAAAAATCCTCAAACTAACAACGCTGGAACAACGAAGACATAGAGGAGATCTCATAGAGACATACAAAATACTGAAGCGGCACTATGACTGCCCTGAGCTAGAAAGCATGTTTGTGTTAAACTCAAACACTCACCTAAGAGGTCACAGCTTGAAACTCAATGTAACAAACTTCTCAACCGAAGCAAGAAAACACTTCCTGACTAACAGAATCGTAAACAGCTGGAATAAACTGCCCGAGGAAGTTATTGAAGCACCCTCAATAAACACATTCAAAAATAGGCTTGACAAGTACTTAAAAAGCGAAGAAATATAACAATTAGCAACACCAGTGATCATCATAGACATGAACCCATCAGCATATTAATAATAATAATTTGCCAGTACGGATGTGAGAAAAAACGCTGTTCGCATTGTCAGCAAATGAATCAAATAAAAATATAAATTTACAAATATAAAAATAAATCGTTCTAATGTCCACATTTTCACAGCCAAAAGTGAAAAATAGAAGTAAATACTGGCTTGTAAAAAAGAATTATAACATGGTTCCGTTTCAGTTCACATCTTCCACCCAAAACAAGAAAGCACCACACAAATGAAGCAACTTGTATAGCTCGGTGTGTACCATATTTTCTGTATAAGGAGTTCGCATAATGTGTGGTCAGATGTGTGCACAAGTATGTTTGCGTGCAGGTTCCTCGCGGGTTTTGGCTCGCTTGCGTACAAGTGCTGTTGGATATTTGTGGTCGAGAGGTCACCTGCTAAGCGCGTGGGAGGACCTGTGAACGCATTGAGCTCTATCTCGAGGTGTAAGTGATCATTAATGCGCATTAGAGACGAGTTGTGGTCAGTTTGTTGTAATACGGCGTCTTAAAATTCAATTACAGCATAGATCGACTTCTCGGGTCAAGTAGGGGCCCGCCGACCTCCGTCGAAGAAGTTATGAGAATTTTATGGATTTTTTGTTGTTGAGAAGTGTAATTTATAGCTGATTTATATGATGAGTTTTTGTAGCGATAACGTTTTAAATGCTGGAGGTGTGAACATGAACAAGTTATTCAAGCATGTACCATAAATACACAATGCTTGGTGGAATATTTTAAACGCGAACAACCACTTTAGAACGCCTTTAAAATTATGTAGCAAGTGTGGTCCTCGTATCGAATGAAGATTTATGGTCGTAAAATTATGTGGATTCTGCAGCACAGTGTAAGTACATATAACTAGTATTTTTAATCAAACGGAAAGCTTTTCAAGTATCTACATACTTAGGTTTTAAAAAGCGGACCAAAAGTATAAGAAGAAATGTAAACCTTGATTAGACACAAGTTTAACACAAATATTATAAAAGTTATTTTATTTTATTTTATGGAAATTGACACGGTTGGCTACATCACCTACAACATCCGTGATGTCAGCCCATAACACCGGGTGAACTAGGTGCCATGTCAGTGCTTCCCCCTTTGATCGTGCCGGCTACACTGAACTGGTCGGAAAACTATTTACATAGCCGTTTAGACCAACGTTTCATTCAGTGCGGTGGTACCAACCCGGGCGGGTTAAACCCTACCACCTAGTAATATAAGAAGGGAGTCATATCCCTTAGTCGCCTTTTACGACATACACGGGGAGAGATGCAGTGGGGCTATTCTTTTAAAGTACCGGCCCACACGGTATAAAATAGTGAAATTTAATAGTGAAATTACGTATAATGTAGGCTTATGTTTTGAATCCACGTATCGACAAGATTAGCCCGATAGTCACGACATAAAATACATAAAAATTGAATAGTCAGTATACGCATTTGTATTGATGTTTAGGTGCCTACTTTACCACTTGAATTCGTCACTATCAGATAATCCTTTTCTACAGCAAACAGCTTTCCCGTAAACCTTCTAATATCTTCATCACACTGTGAGCTCGTACAAGTTTATTCGCCCACCGAGAACCGCTAGCAAGTGAAGCTGGTGTACGTTTATAGAAGGCTTTGAATAAGGCTTTGGTGCTCCACATGCGATTACGTCGAGTCGCGGAGATGCGCGTGACACGCCACGCCCCGCCACTAACCGGCGGCGCGGGCGCAGCTGTACGGTCCACAGACAAGTCAAGTATACAATAATGGTAGGCGATGCTATGGGTGGGTTCTGTTGTTTGTTTCGCGTTGTTTGTTACGTATGGTGAATAAACCGTGCACGCTACGTTTAAATTGTAGCAACGTCTAATTTCAACTGTAAGAATATTTTCAACGTTCTTGAAGCACGACTGGCCAACGAATATGTTTTCACGTTGAGATCTTTCAGGTGAAAACAATTATTTTTTTGCGAGTTATTAATAAAAAAAAAACATCCCTAAAAGCGTGTTTGTGTGCGAGTTAAGTGATGATTTTTCGAACATGAAAATAGCTGCAGTCAGAAATATACGGCACATGGCACCTAGTTAACATATTACAACCTATTTAAAACTAGTCGATTGTGAACAAACGAATACTCGCAGTAGTAGTGACTGAGGCAACACGTAGACCGCACACGTAAATCTGAGACGCAGATAAAGAGGGGCAGAGGTCTTCGGAGCGGTCAATTTAAGTACAGTTAAAATCGCAGAGCTGTCTGCCCTCGTCCCGTCTGGCCGCGTGGCGCGTGTGTGTGTTACTCTACTCTTCTGCGCGCGCGCTGCACGCGCCAATCTCCCGCCCGCTACAGTCGCCTCTGTAGGTTGAATGCGATAGAGGGCGTTTTGTGTATTCGCAATAAACGCTATTCTATCCTCCTAATAAATAAATCGAAGTTTCTACGGGCGACCGGCGGCCGTGTAACGTACGTCAAATATATGAATATTCTTATAACTCGAGAATCACTTTATCGATTTACATACGGTAAATTTAATACAATATACGGACATTTAATAAAATATAATAGCATCCCTCCTGCATTGAAGTGGAAATCCATAATATACAACTGGTCCCCTGAGCTGCTTAAGTTCTACTTAAATGCATTCCAGCTTACTCTCCCCGACCCGAGTAACCTAGTGAGATGGGGGAAATCTACAAATAGACTATGCCCGTCATGTAAGGAGCTCGTAGGCACGGCCAAACATTTGTTATGCGGATGCAAAATACTACTTGAGCGAGGCCAGTATTCCTACCGTCATGATAAAGTCCTCCAAATCATCAGAGAGGCCATCAACCTGTCAATTGCACGGACCAGGAAAGGGCAAACCAGTAGCGGCTTCCAGAAGGTCAACTTTGTGAAACCTGGAGCCAATAAGCTGCCCAAAGATAGGACTAAACCTTCTTCAATTTTGGGAGCAGCAAAGGATTGGGAATTGTTGATGGACATACATGAGAAGCATTACCAAATGCCTTCGGAAATCTGTACCACAGCATTAAGACCGGATATACTCATATTCTCAAAAGCGACAAAGCATGTAGTACTTGTTGAACTTACAGTTCCATGGGAAAGTAACATACCGAAGGACCACAACATCAAACTTAACAAGTACTGCAACTTAGTAGACCGGATTGTGAGAAACGGATTCAAGACTGATCTCTTCGCTGTGGAAGTCGGAGCAAGAGGACTACCAGCGAAGTCGCTCTACAGTCTCTTCAAGAATCTAGGGCTCCCAAGATCGACGCTAAGCTCATATATGGAGAGAGCTTCGAAAACGTCACTGGAAGCATCCTACAGAATATGGATAGGTAGAGAGAGGGAGGTCGAGAGCGGGACTGGTGGTTTCCCCGCGTCCTAGTCAACGCGGACTAGCTGACGAGGGCTTGACGCGAGCCGAAACGTGAAGCATGCGCGGGAAATTTAGAGTGGCCACTCGCTAGTCCCGACCTCGATTAACACCCTTCTCTACTGCCGATGGGCCCGGATATGTTCGGTGAAGCCATCGCAAGCTTAGATCCACACCTTCTTCCTAGGTATTTTCTACCAACATACCTTATTCTACATGTAGATCATTCTGTAATCATAGCAAAGTTTTACATTTCAACAGAAAAATTTATTAAACAGCAAAACTTAATTAAAATACATTATCTAAATTATCATAAATTATCTAAACAAGTAATGTTAAAATATGAAAACTAACACTAATAACAATTTTGACTCATATTTCCGGACGCTTCACAGCATGAACACCTCGTCCAAACCGTCCGGAACAGCCGCCGTACCTTACTCTCTCTTTAAATCTCCTGATGCTTGAGATCCCCATGTGAATTAATTGAGTAGTCCTCGACTTGTAAGCGAACATAGAATCGCCGATTCAAAGACAACACAAATGTGTTATCTTACTTACAATAACTTTTATCCAATAAGTAAACTTATAGTTTAAGGTTTTTCTTAAAGACAATTACAATAATGTCAAACATTGTAGAACACAGGCAGAGAAATTAAACTTGAAAGTTGCGAAATCTATGCGGGTCATTGAATTAATTGTATATATTTACAATTAAATCCAACTTTAATACAAACGATGCCGCGGGCCAAATTATGTAAACTCATATGTTACGAAATCTATAGCAAGTTTTCTCGAATGCACAGCTTAGTACGAGCATTTTGGATCACGCAACCTCGTCAACGTGTTGCATAGATGGACCGACCAAACGTACGTAGGCATAACGAAAACATAAACCTTTGCAAATATTTTAATTGACAGAGCATTATAACTGTGATTATAGTTTCGAAATTTTATCTTCGAGAACGGATTCTTACCGGACGGTCAATGGGCATGAGATCCGTTTGATCTTCGCCATGAAAACCCAATGAAAAGTGGCTCAAGGATAAACTGTATTTTTTTGTTATGTGGTATTAATGAATTGAAGTGTGATTTTTTAACCTAATCGACATTGAATCGGTAAGTGTTTGGAATACACTGTAAAAGTATATTTGAATGTAATTTACAATCAGGCAAAAGAGGTAAACGATAGGTACAAGTTTACAGATAGCATGAATAAATCGAAACAATGACATGGCATCTAGTTGCGTCAGGAACAAGGCGTAATCGGTTGACTTTACGGGCGTATTAGGGTGATTAGTCAACCGGGTTTAATAATTCTTGTAATATGTACATTTTACATAAAAACCACTATAGCATGTTTTACGTCAAAATCCGGACGATATGGCAAAACAAAAATTCGAGTCAGCGGCACTGAGCAATCGAGCGCAGTGCGCGCGTTTATATGGTGAATTTTGTAGTTTTTGTCTTTTTTTTATTATTAGGATTTTTTTTTTCAAATAATGCTGCTTTAGTGTCTAGAAAATTAAATATCCCATACAATGACGTAAACTTATTCCAAAATAATTATCCAGTATGGAGCTAACTCGACATAAGAAATTAAAATAGAGTCACATTCAGAATTTTTTTTCACCATGAAAAAATACTATAAATTTAAAAAGCCTGCTTCAGTGTTTAGTAAATATTATCTAGTTTTAAAAATAAAAATATTTTTTTCATATTATGTACTTCATAGAACAAAATTTTTGTTTGAAGTTTTACAATTTTCGTTGTTTTGCCATATGAATCCTCTTAATTGTTAAATAAACACTTAATAAGGATCAATTGCTGGAAGGAGGTTTATCCTCTGATTATCTGTAGTTCCACTAATCTTAGGATTATCTCACGAATACTGAAGAACACAACAAATTTCCACGAGTTAATCTTAAGATTTGCTGAATCAGATGATTATTCCTCTTATTCTCTTCTTCTAATTAAAATTTATTCTCTACTGAGATTTCACCGTAAGATGGATTACGGAAAATTGATTTTATCTAGGAACACAGCCGGCGCTCATTGACCTATTTCTCCAGTGCGTCCGGCTGCCGCTCTAGTAATTAGCCGAGCTCCAACTCGTGCGCGCGCGCTGCTCATAATGCCCGCTTATAATATAGTGCATTCGTCACGGCGACGCCGGAGCATGTAGGAAGGCCTTGCGGTAAGTGAGCTATAAGGTGGCTTATGCACCGTCTCGTAGTCCGCATCCGGAGGGCTCTTGGGTTCGATTTCAGGAGGAAATTTCTCCTGAAGTTGTGTGCCTCGGCCTCGGCTCCCATAATAAAGTATTCCTGGGTTACGTACCTCAAAAGAGGAAAAACAAACAAAACCCTTATAGGATCGTACTCTCTGTATATTTTTTCCATATGTCACAGCTTATTTTTTCCGAATTTTCTAGACGAAATAAGTTGACATTTGGTACATATATAGAATTTAATGACCCAATCACGGATGTATAGCATATATATGAACGAATTAACATTTTTGGGTTAAATTTTGGGCCACAAACAAGAAGGTTAAATTTTTTTTTCAAGTGTATCATGTGACTTATCAATGAAATGGATTCATTATAAGAAGTATAAATATATATGTATTGTTATTTTAGAATATATAGAAAGATATTAAAGAAAATATATGAAAATCGAGCATCGTGCCTTTATCTTAGAAACTACTGAGTCTAAAATTTTGAAAAAACAAACATTGGGAATATCTCTTATAGTTTACAGGAAAACCTAAATGAAATCCTAATTGGTAAAGTTCTTACTGAAAACGGAATAGTACGGAACCCTCTGCACGCCACGCGAGTACGACTCGTACTTGACCGCTTACTTTATGTAATTCGTTATGGGTGGCTGAGTCAGAGGGGCCAAAGCACATACTCCGGCCTGCCTATATCACCACCGAGAAGTTAGGTGCCATACCGAAGACTTCTCTTTGGATTACTGGGTACACTGGACTAGAGGAGAACACTGCTATGCGGCCGACGCTGCTATGCGGCCATGTTACATCCAGTACGGCGGTATCAACCCAGTCGGCCACAATTTGAGCCTAACACCTAGTAAGGTGTAAAGGAAGGGACCTACGGTGAAACAGCATGTGTAGGTATGCACGTAAATTTTTCCGTGAACTCATCGGTACACACCGACCGGATTCGTACCTTGGACCTGCGGTAAGAGAAGCCGATGCCCAGAGCACTCGGCCATCCGACACTTTTCTTTGTCCTATGACAAAGAAATAAAGAAGAAGAATGTTTGCCCTATGGCAAACATTTTACTTTATACCGACTTCTCTACTCCAGTCGAGATCTGTTTGGGAACAATTATTCGATCGGTCACGATATACCAATTCAGTGGGTCAATATGATTTTGACTTTGAAAAGTATGTGACTGTTATTTGAAGTGTCTGGTCCGTGATCACATCCGCATAATTTTACTGTTCTGATGCTGTTCTGCTATGAGAACTTTTGGCATTTCCACTTTTCGGGCACTATAAAGTCATTTAGATGTTGCGTTCTGACGATCATCGGTCCAATTGAGCTTTGAACGTGTTTTCGTGTTAGCTTTCAGAATTAGTGATCCAAACAAACCGAGACCACAAAAAATACTTCTTTTGCAAAGCGGTTAAATGCCTCAAATGAACAGAGACCGCCTCGTGTGTCATATTAAGTCGATACTGGCTAGGTGAGCTAGAGAAATGCACGAGATGGTTATGAGAGTGTGGGCAGGGTGAGGACCGCTAAGATAATATCGCGGAGAGTTCATCAGTTGGCCCCCGGGCTCACGTCCGCGCCGCACGAGGTCATTACGCTAATACGGGCAGTGCGCCTGAGCCGACACCGCCGTCCGCCGCCCCTCCCCCGCCCCTCGCCCTTCCACCGCACCCCGCAACCCTCTCCGGGACATCTCGTCTGGATCACCATTCACTATGTCCACCTGACTGACTGAACGAAACAATTGTACCGAGACTACGCTCGTGCGTAAATTGTGATTCAGATTCAAATATTTATTTCGCCATAAAGAACACACAACATTAACAATAATTCATTGAGACATTATGCATATTTAGTATGGTTCGTTATAATTTGTTTGTCATGTTCCTTCTTTATTTCGGAAGATCAGCTGTGCAACATTTCAAGTTAATAAATGATCGAGATAACGAGCTTAAGACGAGTCGGAATACTTACTCCATATAAAATCGTCTTTCGGGATTTATGTTTTCTGGCCCCCTACACCACAGAATAGAAAAGAGTACTCCGTACAGAAGCTTCTCTGTACAAACACTCACAAAGAAATAGCTACTCTGCGACGACGCGATAAAGTACAAATTGACTCGCACAGAGCTGCATGCCTAACCATGATAACCACCTATATTTCGCTTCTCTTTCTGTCGCATAACAAACTCTATCTCGAAAGCGCGTCGTTCAGTGCGTGTAAGGGCTGTGTCTTTGGCTGTCTCTTTGTGAGGAATAAAATGAAGATGATACCTACCAACGATACGGCAAATTCATGCGAACAAATTCATGCATGCGTTAGCGTAACAATTAGTTTTTCACATGGAAGCGTGCAACCTTGCAGTGATAGTTTTGTTTAATCAATAAATTTAATGATCATCTACAATGTACCTATTATTTTATTGGTGTTTTTACATTGTATAAAACCCACATTGAGAGACAGAGAACTAATGAATGTTCTATTTCTATCCTTATACGAATTAGGCCATACATACCACGCTGTTCGGCGTCATCTAACTAATGTTATTGGCAATATGATAATATTATTTTAAATCTATGACCTCCTACTAATATTAATACATAAATTACTAGAAATAAATCAAAATGCTGCACAATAATGACGTGATTTCAACATTTCTACTGATTTCGTGATTTCGAAACTAAACGTAGTAGATGCGCGCACCGCACGCTCGCTCTGGCTGGATAGCGGCAGCCCACTGTTACTTGTGCATTAACCGACACGCCAAGCGGTAGGCATTTAACGCGCGACCTTGAGCGAGTGACGAAGGCCTGCCTACACCTTATCCGATTTTTACAATTCTTTTTCTTGTCTTAAGGCCAGTCCAATTTACGTTTTTGCCTTTGACGTTTTCGTTTAGATGAAATATGTAACAACGGAGCTAAAACTGTGTATTTCGACCGAAAACAATTTATTTTTTTATGTCTATTGAGTCATCACTTTAGATATTCAAAAAAATATAAGACAGGAAAGTAGATTGAACTGTCCTTATTACAACAAAAATTGTAAAAATCGGATAAGGCTTAGCGGGATAAAAAACATAAACCCCAAAAACTATTTTGTATGGAGAAAGTTAACTTCCGTCTCGTCTTAAGAGAAACAGAGATAAAAGAAAATAGAACAGGTAGGTAGCAGAGAAAAAAAGAGACTAGTCCAAGATGGTAACAGCAGTACCCTACCATGATGAATGCAAACAGTGATAGGTTATCAATGCTGTCAAACGAATTTTCAATATTTTTATGAAGTAATTTTACACTTAATGGTTTTATAATAACAGCCAATAAACATACGAATGCTATATTAGTAACCATTTACATACATTAATAATTATAATATGTTTGTTTAGAGAGTTATTTTATGTCTTACCAAGGTGAAGATAATATGGACAAGGTAATATTATGTGAAGAGTTCCGTTAATCATCTTATTTGTACGACACTCACCTGGGGCGAGATACCTGTCTCGCTTCCATTAAGAAAAGAGTTAATGAGTATGACACAACTGTAAGGTATTTGAAGAAACATGCGACGTGCTTTGTCAAACAAATAGCTTTCAAAATCTTTATAATTACCAATTTAAATTAAGCGTAGGTATCTGTCTACGTATTAAATATGTAAATGTAAAGAAATATTGTAAGTTAGTTAAATCGCTATGTCGCACCTATTAGTTTATCACACCGCTAGGGTGTGGAACTGCCTTCCGATGAGTGTATTTCCCTAATCCTATAACCTGGGCGTCTTCAAACGTTCTATAAACAGGTGAGCTAGACAGCCCCGCAAGTCGGCCGGCATGACGCCTCAATGAGCGTAGTTTAGCTCTTTCGACTGTACCATTGATCCTTCGGCACAGCCACCCATGTAAATAAAGAAAGAAAATAAATTTATTGTTCAAAATTAATCGTACATAGAATGCTTACCTATGTACAGTACAGCTGTTTGATTAAACATAATAATTTGGAATAATGTATAGGGAAACAGGAAGGAGCTTTGTTTTATTGAAAGACTCATAATATTTTTCGTACATGATCGTCGATTTAAGTCTTTGACACAATTGGAGCACATGCCCTATCTGGTCAAGATACGTGCGTATCGTTAGGCCGGCCATTTCTCGATCCACAATTATTTGTTCTCAATGTACGTACAGTTATTAATCTTCAACATGAACGAACCACCAAAGCATTATTATTAGTATTATGTTAATATGTATATTTTATGACAATATACATGTGCGTATATGTATATAAAGTTTATGCCCAGCACAAGCATTAAATCTAAACAGGAGACATATAATTAGCCATACGCTATGTATAAAAACCCGCCAAGTGCGAGCCGGACTCGCGCACCGAAGGTTCCGTACCACCACGTAAGCGGGCTAGTTTAAAAGTAAAAGAAAAAAAAGTATTTGCACAAGTGGGATTCGAACCCACGACCATCTGATCAAAACTCCATACATTTACCGCTATGCTAATGGAGGAGTCCATGGCACCATCAGACACCGCCAAAAAACCTCTCCTCACTCTCCATGCTCAGTGAGGCGCCAAACCAGTATAATTTAATTTAATTTTTTTATTTTAAGTAAGTCTGTCTACGAGGAAAATATATTAGGAAAACATACTGAAAAAGGAATATTATTTACCCACAATAAGTATAACTATGGAAATATTATAATAAAAAAGAAATTCTCGCATAGTTCATTTTCAGCACTTAATTGTGCATAGGTACATATTATTTAGCTTTTCCAATTTTATACCAAGAACCGGGAAGCGCCGCACGCCAGATTAAGGACACACGCCTTTTCTCCCATGTCCTTTCTCGAACCCTGGCTGAGTCGCGGTCGAGAGGTCGGTATTAACAACAAAATATTTATATTCCACGAACCGCAGAGCTCTAAGGAGGTTTCCGCGGATTATTTTAAGCAAAAACGTGCGCGAGCGCGGCTTGAGCTTATCTGACTTAATAAAATATCACATAAGTATCGCAAAGTCGTAACCCAGAATGAAGAGCTCGCTGCACAGTGTCGCACTTTACTTAGTACACACACATACACTCACACGTGCACACACGTGTGAGTGTATGTGCTCACAACCCTGCCTACAATAATTCTTTATCTGGAGGATTATCGACAGGGAATTCTGAAAATGTAAGTTAGTGTTAAAGTATTTCTAAGCAGAATATTTTAATCAATTGAGCTTATGGATAGCAATAAAATGGATATGGTAGAGATGCAAACGTAATATTGACTATCTTTATGGTGTTACTTATACTGTTGTATCCATACATTTTTACGTTCGGCTTCTTGCACCTACCCTAGCATATTTAAATATAATAAGTTAAGACTAGTAGAAAACGTCGTATGTATTAAGTTTTTAGCTTTTGTACGTTACTAATTGTGCGACAAACGTTTTTATATTTGATTTAAAAAAAAATTAGCGTGATTAGTAGGTAGGTATCAAACTTTTTTTTTAATTTATTTTTAACAGTAATTTGTCAATCATCATCAGCCTGTATCGGTCCACTGCTGGACATAGGCCTCTCAATAAATACCAATTGTCAATACCAGCCCCAAATTCTACCTCTACCTCTGTCCAGTACCTCTGTACCAGTCTACTTCTTAGGGCCCAGAGTACCTTAGGAATAGAAAACTTTAAACGAACCACACTTCATCAGCAACTGGCACATTCCATTCTCTTTGTTGCCTTGATCATAGTTTGTTCAGATCAATATAACAATATCTTTTGCATCGGTTGATGAACCGTACGAAAGGGTTTCTGATAAGGCGAACAGCTCAGCGGTCATGGTATGAACTTCTACTTTTTTTACATTGAATTTCATACCCGTATTGGACTGTGGGCCCTAACTCCCAAAATGCCGCATCTATGCCATCTTCTTCTTTAGACCCGTCGGTGTATAATTTGAAATGGTTATTATTATCAACATGTTAACATAGTTTCAGTTTGAGTGAGAATTTCGTCAACCCTGGTTTAATTTTTTTGAATTCTGTACATCGCTCACATTGGTGGCCACACCGCACCGTATAGGAATTTTAGAGATCCAGGTATCTATAGAGTATATTCTCGGAACTGAGCTATTTTCTAACGTTATAACTTTCATCCGTTTGTCACAATTAACTAAAATTTAAAGTTTTCTATTTTGCCAATATCTATCTGCCATTAAGCTAAATGTTTATAAGTTATCTAGGTTGACAGCTATTCGAGAAAAAACCTGCGCGATGCAGAACTGTTGATGTGCACTGAAGGTTACATACATTGCATTTACAATCTATCTTCTCAAGAGTAACACAAATATTTTACTACCATATCGGCAAGGATCTCTCCAACATCATACGACAAAAATACTCCAAGGGTCAGATATGCCTCAGCAGGTCGTATAAGTCCCGATTCGCCGACCGTCGCGGGTCAAATATGTGCCGGTTAACCAAGAATTTAAAATGACAGAACAGGCGTCAACTCCTTCAGGAGGTGAAGAGTAATCATAAATGAAATCATATAATAATATACTTTATTGTGCAAACAGTTTATAAAAGGTCACAAAAAACCAGTTTAATGTCATACGGCATTATTTATTTTATATAATGTTCACAAAAACGAAAGCACTAATATATTTACCTCTGTCATATTTGTGAACTCACTTATCTGCATCAACACGCGTATTTACGAGCCGTCTGATGTAAATTGTGTGCATTTGTGAATTAAGTTGGTAACGAATTAATTGTATGGTATTTATAACATGATAAGGTTTAAGAGTAATGAGTTCCCGCTTCATTCTGCACACCTTCGACTTTTGGCGCACTTGGTTTCAATATTGCAAAAACGCTTTTTACGTCCCTAGCCTCAGCAGTCGGTGGTACTGCGACGTGAATTTAAATAAAGAAGACTAACAGTTCAATACTTTTCAATTTCTTCCGGTTTAAGATATCCTCAGCTTATCGCGTCGTGGATCGACTCCGGCGTCACGATATCGCGCACACGATGTATAAATTGATTTAATCGCTGCACTTGACGTCTTACTATACACAGGCTGCGTCTGCGCTGGTGTATCGCCAATTAGAAGATCTCGTCTAGAATAGAACCTCTGGTCGTTCGAAAGAAAATATATTCATAAGGTTTTAATCTTTATTTAGATAAAACTCCGGCCAGCGACAATTCGTGGAAAATTCGTGGTAGGCTCAAATTGTAGCCGACTGGGTTGGTACCACCGTACCAACCTATGGATGTAAGATGGCCGCATAGCGGCCTCGGTTGTGTTCTCCTGTAGTCCAGTATAACGAGCAATCCAAAGGGCAGTCTCCGGTATGGCACCTACCTTCTCGGTGGTCATAATGGCTGGTCGGAGCATGTGCTTTGGCCCTTCCGACTCAGCAACGCATACCGGATTACATAAAACAAAATCTAATTGTATACACATATTAAATACATATTATTATAATTAAATTGTTTACTTATTTTTGTTCTAATGCCGTTTCACGAACATGATCTTACAATCCTTTTTAAATTGATATGTTTCACAATTGTTTTTGACTTATTTGTTTTTATGAAATTGCAAATTCATCGTGATTAAGTAATATTATTACATAAGGTATAAGCAAAAAAATTCAAAATAAAAAAATAACACACAAGTACATTCAAAATGTTCATTCCATTCCACTGAGTAACCTTCCTGAACAAAGATTTTTCCATTTTAAAAGCGCGCATTATCACTTATCAGATACGCGAAGTGGCGACTCCTTCGTTTACCACTAAACGGGTCACGACATTTTATTTCTCCACGAAGTTGAAGAACTCATAATGACGCCACTGGCCGCTAGATGGCGATAGTGCTCCGAACGTGCGGACTGATTCTCTCCTCACCCCCGGAATACAAGAGGAAGAGGAAGCGAGTACACCTTGCTACTCCAATAAGCCTTAATAGGTTCACACAGTATGGGGAGGGTCAGTGTTCACATGTACGAATGCACTGATCGTCACGTTTAATTTTGTTGGACTTGCATTTTTAGGTGATTTTCTTAAAGAAAATAAACACATGACGTATTTTGGATTGTAACTATAAGCGCGTGTATATGCTTGGGTATATCTATCAGTTAGAATCTAACTGTTAGATGAAACATGAATGGCAGATTATATATAGATCGGCAGGTGGCCGAGTGGTTTAGGCGTCAGCTTCTCTTGCGAGAGCTATGAGGTTCGAATTCAACCGGCGCGGCGGCGTGTGCCAATGCGTTTTTTCTGATTTGAAAAAAAAAAAAATACGTGCATACCTTCACCCACTGCTCCGTGGTTCGGATTCCATGCAAAAATGTAGGTACACCGGGTTGACTGGAGGAAATTTTCTAAGGCAATAAGTGGCTAAATTTTTAAGATAGTCGGTCCAATTTTAATAATAACGGGATCAGATGTAACGGAATCTTCGAACAGTATACCGAATAAATTATAACGAAATATCACACATATAATCTCTCTATCGTGTATTTATTCGCAGGACCGACCGTCCTGACATTTCAGAGAGTCGTGGTGCCATAAAGGAATTATTCAAATGGCGGCCACACGTACTGACGGGTCACTCCGTACGGAACGTGGCCAGTGGCGCTATCTCGTTCACCGACCACCGACGCCACCAACCATCGACCCCCGACTGGATCCAACCACCCTCCTCGACGAATGGTCGGTCTGAATACGCCTTATTTGCATAAATAGTCCAACATTCTTGTCTCATTTTGAACTTTGTCAATTATTTACTTTTGTATATCACTTATAGATGTTCTAGACTAGATTAGAGAGAGCTCTTAGCTATTATTTAAATTGGGCAAGTTAGTCATTTTTGGAACATCAGTATATTCCTGTTTATCCAGGAATCTACAATAATTTAAAAAAAATCCTTAATATTATTAGGCAATAGATATATTAAAGTGAAAAGTAGTGTCCATAAAATAATATACATAAAATTTTATAATGTGAAATAATGGCCCCAATATAATGCTCTCGACTAAATATCGAAGCCATGGGTTTCCTTGAGCGTTGAAATCCAATCCATCTAAAAATGAATTATCGTCACTTACTTTATACTCAGAACACCGATGAGTTAAACATTACAGTTTCATAAATGAACTTATAATGACTTATTACAAACACATGAATTATTAGGCGAGAGGAAGGTAACTTAATAATGATCCAAATAAAATATCCATAAAAGTAAAGTGTGAAGAATAAAACTATTAAATAAATGGGGTAAACATTACAGTTACATAAACTCACTCATAAATATTTATTACAATAAAGTATTTACATTTAAATGTATTTAAGCTAAGAAAGGTAACTTAGGCCCACTTGCACCAACACGAATTTAACTATAAACCAGTTTAACTCGTTAAGCTAGCACCCGTTGTATGTGGGAACCGCGTTTAAACCGCGTTTAAATCCATAACTCGCTACTTAACTCTAAACTCGTGTTGGTGCAAGTGGGCATTAGTCACGGTCAAAGTAAAACGCAAAATTCGTAGCCGTCGGTTTCCTTGAGCGTTGAAGTTTAATCTACGGAGAAATTAATTATTGTTACTAACGTTATACTCTAAGAACGTTGATCAGTTAAATCATTCCACGTAATCATATAAATTAACTTATAAATACTTACAATTAATGCAGGATAGATATAATATAATTGATCGACAATTGTATAAATTTAGTGGGAGGAAAATTCCTATATCTCCTGAAAACCCACTTTCCATGCTCTTTGGATTAAAAACGCATTCGTAGAGCATACGAATAAACATTTATATTGAAAGTGGGTCATTCGTTTAACATGTTTAGCAACGGGTTTACGTTATGTTGTCGGTACCTACTTACTCCTACGTTCCGTTGTTTTAGGAAACACGAAAGACGCTAATATACTATGTTCCTAACGAAAAACTAGCATTGAACATTTATACAATATTATAAACTTACAAATTACCATATAACCTTTCTCCTTTGGCGAACAACAAGTTCAATAATGTGTTTTGGTCGACAACACGCATATATTGTTCTGATAATAGCTTCTAATTCCGTACAGTCTGCCTAAGAAATCTTGACTTTTGGTTCTAACTCACTTTTGCTTTAGAGTGCACACTCGTAGGTGAAATTATAAAGCAGCTCAATAGTGCAGCATCGACGTGTACATACTCACGTGCATACTGTTTATATGTACCCAGTTATTTAAGAAAGCGAGGAGGAACGAGACAACTTAGACAAACCTTACAGTAGTAGTTCTCAAACTGTACATCTTTTTAGTTGGCATTTAAATCTATTTAATTAAAATTTTACTTCGGAGACATTTTATTTCATTTCGGACGGTCATTTCGGAGACAGTTTAAACGAGATTTTTTTAAATAGGTGTTATAGTTTTTAGTTAATTGTCTATTTAGTACCTATTTTTGCTGTTGAATAAATAAATTCGCCTACTTATATCGTAATTAAATTTTAATTTATTTGTTTTACAAAACTGACTGAAATACATAATAAAAGTAAAATACTAGGAGGCAAATACCCTCGTAACATGCGGCATGCTCCAAGATGTTCCTTGTAACATACACAGTGTCCCGCCCGCAACATTTGCCCCCTAGTGAATGGAAGGCTTCAGGAACAGCCTTCATCTGTCGTTAGAACTTTAATATTTAAATGCATTTACATTTATTTCATTTACATTGTTGATTCTTTATACGTAAGGGTATGCAAACAGGAATCACCCCGTGGATCGTCTATCTATTCATACTACAGAATGCTGTTGGTAGTACATCTCCATCAAAAATAGTTTGAGCACGACTGGTGTAGGAGTACAGTACCGTCCGTCGAGCTGACGAGTGACGTCGCGTGGGCGAAGCGATATCTCTAATTTAAAACTAAATAGAGCGAGGTGTCGAACGAGATGTGTTGACTCAACTAGACTCGCCTGTGATAAATGAGAGTAAACATAGCGAGCGCTCAGCATCGTTCATAACCCCGCCCCGCCCCGCCCCGGTAGGTCACGGGAAATTATCGATGAGTTTAGCACAATTTGCTTTGAACTTAAGTGGGCTGAGAATATGTCGTACCTACATTTTACGGAATAGTAGATGCTTTTAAAGGAACATTCAAAATATGTTTTAAGTTGTAAAATGGCAAAAAAGAGGTCTTAATGAGATTATTAAAGTTTTACCATATTGATTTGATATACATATATGGTAAAATTATTAACAGATAATTATGATCTCGCTTCATGGTGATCCTGTTGAAGCTAGGTGCCATTTTATTATCTAATATTTATATTAATTATTTTTAAATTTTACATTCCCATACTCAAATATTTTGCTACTATCTACTTATATTTCACAGCATACGACTCCAAAACATCCAAAGACTTGTTGACTTGAACAAATCACTGTAAGTTATAAGTCCGCCTTTGCCCCTCATGTAAATGAAAACATGTCGAGCTTGTTTCTGTAATTTTTTTTTAGCATTTCTATTTTATTTTAATTTAATCCCGTATGGGTGTCTGAGTCGGAGGTGCCAACGCACATGCTCCGATCAGCAAATATCACCTCCGAGAAGGTAGGTGCCATACCGGAGACTTCCCTGGATTGCTCGCTATACTGGACCAGAGGAGAACACAACAGAGGCTGATATACGGCCATCTTCCATCCAGTACGGTGGTACCAACTCAGTCGGCTACAATTAGAGCCTACCACCTAGTAAGGGCACGACCGAAGGGAAGCACTGACGTGGCACCAAGTTCACCCGGTGTTATGGGCTGACATCACGGATGTTGTAGGTGATGTAGCCAACCGTGTCAGTTTCCATAAAAAAAAAAAAAGGGGCAAGGGAAGGGACCTACATAACCGTTTTACACCGGTTCCGAACGGTGAAGCAGCAGGTGTAGGTATGCACGTAAAATTTTTCGTCAGGAAAAACTCATTGGTACACGCCGACCGGATTCGAACCTCGGACCTCTCGCATGAGAAGCCAATGCCCAAACCACTCGGACTGAAGTACTAAATAAGCAACGCTGGGTGCGGTCAGTACTTGGATGGGTGACCGCTGACCGTTGGAGGCTGACCGAGGTTCGGATTCCTCGTAAAACTGTAGGTCCCTTCCCTCCTAATCTTACTTGGTGGTAGGGTTTAACCCGCACGGGTTGGTACCACCGCACTGAATGAAACGTCGGTCTAAACGGCTATGTAAATAGTTTGTGTTTTCCGACCAGTTCAGTGTAGCCGGCACGATCAAAGGGGGAAGCACTGACATGGCACCTAGTTCACCCGGTGTTATGGGCTGACATCACGGACGTTGTAGGTGATGTAGCCAACCGTGTCAGTTTCCATAAAAAAAAAAAAATAAAATAAAAAATAAAATAAAAGTACCTACTGCTTGCAGATTGTTGGTCGATGCCTTACCCGGCTGAACTGCTCTCGGGTTCTCAGCTCCGCCAAGCGAGTCACACTTTACCATAGTTAATTTGGGGTATTTTATCATCTTTTAAGTAAATAAATGAAGTGCCTTTGTTAATTAATGTTGTTTAAACAGTAACTGTGATTTTGTTGGGAAAAATCACGATGTTAGCGAGTTCTTTCAAATACAAAGGTGTCTAGGTCAAAGACGTAAGGTTAATTACGCTGCCACATCGATTAATGTAGTAAAATGTAAAATGTGTCAACGCTCACGTAGTGAGCTTAATGTGTGCAATATTCCTAAGAGTTCGAACCGGTTGAACGAATAGGTGCTCTGCTCACATACTAAATAGGAGTTTTCAATAAGCGAACTAGCTCGCGGCGATGAAAAAACCAGAAGAATTAAGGCGGTTATGTTCGGTAATGTTTTTATTTTCGGATTTACTCCTAATACTTTAACAGGATAAGGACGAGATGCCGTGCTAAAGGGCGACAGGCTTGCCACCTCTCGCCTTGGCGCGGTCCTTCCACCGCGTCGTGCAGCAGGTGGGTGTCTTTGTGCCTTACTTGCTGCTTGATAGTTATCTTGTCCGAATACTTTGCTAAACGTGGTGGTCGAAGTTGTGTTGCAATTTTCCAGAATTCTTGCAGCACAACACCGATTACTCTGATCACCCTGATTGTCGGGATACAGCGTGTGTGGTATATATGTATGTATGTACTTTAACAGAACAACCATGTAAACCCTATTACTTCAATGTCGATAATGTGAGTAGCGATCTTGGAAATGTATTATCATGCCAATTTTTCCAGTCAGGCAATCCGAAGACGAACATTCGGCGTGTTTGTACGTTGTTCGATGGCTGCTCGTTCGAGACGTCGGAGGCTGTGCACTGCGACGTACTTGTATACATCATGATGATTCACATTTGTTTTTGCTTAATACTTCGATATGAATGATGGCATTCATTTTATTTGGTTTGGCGGCGCCAACCTGGCCAACTTAAAGGAATCGCCACTGACAGTAGCGGTCGCTCGAGCTCCTGAGGCAGCGTGACCGCCATCCAACGGGGATATGAAATTTAGTTAATTGTCATATTGTTTTGTAAGTATTTAGATAAATCATAGAGTTATATAGTATAATAATAGCTGTGCCAGCGATTTCGTCCACGACGCCATCTACCAGGTTCAATTGTATTTTCGAACCATCCAGGGACCCACTAAAATTTACACACAATATTTCATCCAAATCGGTCCAGCCGTTTAGGAGGAGTTAGGTGACAAACACACTTTTTTTTTATGTAAACCAGCATCGGTGGCTGTGCCGAGAGACCAATGGTGCAGTCGACAGAGCCAAAATCACCTCTCCTCGCGAAACCACGCTCAGTCAGGTGCCATGCCAGCAGATTTGTGGACTATTGCTAGGCTGTCTAGCCCGTTAATACGACGCTTGAAGATACCAGGTTAAAGGATTCAGGAAATACACTCGCCGGAAGACAGTTCCACACTCTAGCGGTGCGACAAAGAAACGATTAAGAGAACCGATGGGTTCTCAAAAGCCCAATGTCAACAATAAAAGGGTGCTGAGTCTTTCTGCGACGAGTCATGCGGAGGTAGGACGGGTGGCAGGGAATAAGGGATGATAGTTCCACAGAGCAGCGTCCGTGATAGTATCTGTAAAACAGACTAAGCGAACCCACAAATCGTCTGTGACTCAGAGACTTCAGACCATCTGTAAGTTTCGGGTCACCAACAAGACGGATGGCTCGGCGCTGTATCAAGTCCAAGGACGCAAGCAAATAATGCGGACTACCCTCCCAGATATGACTGCAGTACTCCATCACCGGCCTAATCTGTGTTTTGTATAACAGGAATAGTTGTGGCGGTGAGAAGAACCGCCGATTGCGGAAAAGTATTCCCAATTTTCTGGATGCAGTTTTGGCCTTAGACTCGATTAGTTGCCGGAAACCCACGTCTTTGGATATAGTGGTGCCCAGGAGGTCCAGGTGCTCCGAGACAGGTACGACGCTACCTTGGAAACTAGCTTGGAAAGGAAAGGGATCGACCTTAGCAGATAATGCGCAGCACTGAGTCTTACTAACGTTGAAGGCGACAAGGTTCTCCTGGCCCCATATAGCTACTTTTCCGAAAACGTTATCTACCGAATCAACAACTTAACGTTGAGCCTCCCTGTGCCGCGAATCTCTACTCTTCCAGTCCTTAACATAGCCCTCGTGCTCATGCACACTTAAAGAAGAATTATATATATAAGGATACGGGCGTATTTCAGATGCTCTAAAATAAGTGAGACCATCTTTGCGCGTTATGGATACGTGGTCGTACAAGATGATTCTAACGAAGCAATGCACAGCGCCATCCCAATATCGTTGACGAGCCGCTTTGTTTCCACGGACCATGCCTCCATCGTCTCCACCGAAAATGCGACGAAGAAGTGCTGGTGTGCCACCGAACTGTACTCAGTGTGATTGTGGCGGGCTACAGCCGGATCAGAGGCAACCCGCGCCGGCGCGCTTCGAGCATGCCTTAACGTGGCTGCTGCGCAGAGTATCGGCGCAGGTAGCATCCCACAGCAGGGACTTTCCATTACGCCAAGGAACGATGTTCATGCCGCGCCGTCAGGATGCTTATCATCGTCCCGGAATAGGCCGCTTTGAAAATTATTGAAATGTCTTGCATGAGAACTAAACAAATATGATGTGTCATTGGGACACCCGACAGAAGCGAAGGTTCTTACGTTTTGAATTTAACGTTCAATTATCAATTTAATTTCGACCAGCATGCGATATTAGACTTCATATAAGACTCTCATAAATGGCGCTCAGGCAGCGCTACGCGCTTGTCAACCAATGAGGAGCGTTGCAACTTTCGTTCGTATTTTCGTGACGTTTCATTATTTCGGAATTAGGTCCCCATCCCAAACGTGCATTAAAAACCTTCGCTTCAAAAATGTTTGATCGAGCTTGAAAATATATTTTTAATTAATTATCAAAGTATGATACTGCGTAAAACTTATAAACAAAAAGTAAAACATAAAATCAATTTTAAGTAAAAATATGTAGTACGTCTGTATAAGTTTATAAGATACCTTTTAAATTAACGTAAAAAAATACACGAGCATTCCTCTTAAGTTAATTTAAGAGAACGTTCACACTTCCGCTTCTTGTAGTTATTATAAAAATGTTTAATATATGAGCTCATCGAAAACAGATAAATAGTCGAATGCCTTCAGGACAAAGCGACATTGCGAATTTCGAGAGTTTAGCCAATTAATAGCCGCTTCGAAATTGTAAATATTGAAGAATATTTTTTTTTGCCTACCGATATGATGAATAGCTTCTACGAACGAATTCCAACAAACGTGATAATTGGTGGGCGCGCCGAGCGCCGACACGAAATGTTCGTTAGGATCTGGGTAATGTTTTGGTAATGTTGTCGCTGTTTTCTTTGTTTTGAATTTGGTGTTGGTTGGCAAAGTTTTGAGAACGTTAACCTTAAAACATTATTCATAGTCATCATTAGTTAGATTTTCTAAAATATGTTGTCATTAGATATATTAAAAGCCGAAAATAAAAAGAAAAATATTATCTATCTAATTAAGAAAGATAGAGCGTCGTCCCTGTCGCACGAGCTCGCACGTCTCTGTGCGACAGGGACGACGCTCTACAACCAGATTGTCTCTTTCTAAAGCTAGATGTACATTATTTACTGCCAGGTAATGTACCGACATGCTGAGTACTAACATTAATAAAGAAAGGATCTTATTTGTCAGCCTCGGTAGCTCAGTCGTGCGGTCGGTCGACTGTTGTTAAGCAACGCTGAGCGCGATGAGTACTTGGATGGGTGACCGCTCAACCGTTGGAGGCTGACCGTGGTTCGGATTCAACGTTAAACTGTAAGTCCCTTACCTTTTTGCCTTACTAGGTGGTAGGATTTATTCCGGCCGGGTTGATACCACCGCTCTGAGCGAAACGTCGGTCGAAACGGCTATGTAAATAGTTCGTGTTTTCCGTCCAGGGCAGGCATTCTCTAACGTCCTACCGTCAACGTCGGTGACGCTGACTAGCTATGTCTCTGTCTAGTTCATATAATTGGACAGAGACATAACTAGTCAGCGTCACCGACGTTGACGGCAGGACGTTAGAGAATGCCTGTCCAAGTTCAGTGTAGCCGACATGAAATGAAGGGAAGCACTGACATGGCACCTAGCTCACCCGGCGTTATGGGCTGACATCACGGATGTTGTAGGTGATGTAGCTAACCGTGTCAGTTTCCATAAAAATAAAAAATAAAAAAAATATATTTAAGAAGGAATGATAATTTATTAGCTATCATACCTATGCATACACATAATATTACTATATTGTTAAATCTTTCACGCGCACCCCGTGTCTTTAAACATAAATTTGTTTAATTCGGTGCATTAATAAAAAATTCCAAAGAAAAATATACAAAATCAACGTATCCATTGGTCATTACCGTTTACGGTTACTGCGAATAAATCCCTTGCCAAGACGCAGAGCAAGGTGTGTCGCGGTGTATGGTGGTGTACCGACTGGCGACGAGAGGGCGCGCGCGGATACCGGCGCATGTTCGCTGGACCACCTCGCGACGGATCACAATGAGACCGAGACTTCATTACCTTAATGCCTTTTGATTAATCGCCGGTGGTCCAAGCCCGCGCGCGCACCCGCACACTAGCGCGGCTTCGTGATCGCCACGTGTATGCGTTCAAACTTGAAGTTGAGTTAGTTCTGGCGAGTTTGCCAAAAGGTAGAAAAAAGTGTACCAATGTTCAAAATTTTCTTGAAATTTTTGTTTAGATCTGTAAAAAAATTCAATTGGACATTTGGTATAAATTTACAATGTCAGAGAATGTTATATAAAGAACTTGGCTGGAGTTTCCATGGATTGTTTCTCGACCCGAGCGATAGATACCTACACATATTTTTAATTAGAAAAATGCAAATCGAAAATCATTGGAAAAAATACATCCCGACCAGGATTTGAACCTGCTTCTCTGGCTTGAGGTTCAATGTAGAACCGTGCTAGTTGACTGATCGCAAAAATTATGCGACATCATTCATGAAGGTGCAATAGATCGAAATTTTTGAGATAATACGTAACGGTCCGGTGGTGTAGTTGGTTATCGCGTTGGCGGCTCAAGCCAGAGACCCAGGTTCAAATCCTGGTCGGGATGTATTTTTTCCAATGATTTTTGATTTGCATTTTTCTAATTTAAAATATATATAAAGCGAGTACGTGCTTAGTATTAACATAAACATAAAATATAGATAGGCAGTTCGAACTGTGTGTATAATAAAAGTTGTAGGGTAGAGCTTTGCCGAGCAGGCTCAAGGAGGCGGAAATAGTGGCGGAGGCGCGGACAGTGGCGGCGCGGCGGCGGCGGCGTGGAGGCGACCGCGACCACCGGATTGCATCGCCGCGCCTCCGCCGCGCCAAACGTCGCCTTAACTTACTTACGCAATTAATCTGAGTTTTAAATCAAATCGATGATTTACAACATATTAATAATGCCGCACATTTATAACGCGCTAAGGTCGTAAATCAAGATTTACACTTCAACTTTAACCTACATAGCGATTTTTGCAGCGATCGCTTTCCGCGAACGCAGCGTTCAGTGTCGCAACGCTCGTCGCAACCTCTCGAGACTACGGGAAATTTATAGCGACGCAGGCGCAGTGTTGTGATCGCACTCGGGTTTCTTTCGACTTTTCCCATCTCGTTGTGCGCGGGAGTCGTTTGATAAATAGCGTTGCGACACGCGTCGCGATTTAAAGGCGTATAGGCATTATCGGCATTCGGGTGGGGTCGGTAGACGTCGCTACACCCTTCATATATCTCTGCCTCTATTAATCTGCGTGTCCAATTGGCCGTTTCACTTTATCCACTACCGCTACCGCTGAACCAATCTTGTGATTGTATTTTCCTTTTTGTCTCTTATACATGCTCGTAGAATATGAGTGGCTTTAGTGGGCAACTGCGTGTGAGAAATTGTGTTCTAATCAATGATTGAAAACTAAAGTATGGTCTAGATATGGAAGATCCATCGACAATCGTCGTGTTTGAGATGTGGCAAGCGCGAAAGCCTCCGGCGCGAAGCCTTTGAAGGTGCTAATTATATCTAACCGCGGGCTGCGCATGAAGACACTGCAGGCGACGCCAGACCGGCCGATGGCACCTCTGCTCTGTAACGAATTATCTCAGCCAACTGCGATGCGGCCGTGGCGATGGCAGGTTGTATTTTGAAAGCTCGCGTGACAGCGATATAAGTTTTTAGCGTCACGTTCGATTTGATTTAAGAAATAACGTAATGATGAAATATGACCTATCTTACCCTCTCGTTACCAGAAGTTTAAATGTACTTTATTTTTAGTATTTACTTTGAAAGTTTAACCTTTTCAAGACTTGTAAGTACTATTTCAATATACTCATACCAAAACACTCTCTAAGACGCGCATCCTAACACGCTATCCCGCCGTCCCCTTTCCACCACCGCACAACGCGCACTGGGCAGGGATTGCATCCCTATATACGATTGACTTACCACGGATGGGTACCAATCGGTTCTGCAGATCTTTCCTGCACAGAACTTGTAAAACGGAACGCTCTCCCTGCCCACATATTTCCCCCCAAGTATAGTCTCGGTTCCTTCAAAAGATGCGTGAATACGCACCTGTAAGGCCGGCATGGTATTCGCAACCCCCGCGTACGACCGAATGTCCATGGGCGTCGTTACACACCTTACGGGTGGCTCGGCGCCACATATTTCGCTTTCTATAAAAAAAAAGTCTAAATACATACATACATACATGCAACGAAGACGAAGCTCGCCAAAACTCTCTATACACCATTAAGAAAAATACTTTCATGCAGTGAGGTTAAACACACAATGAAAAATAAGATTAATGACTCCTAATGCAGGTGAATTATCGATTCGTAAAGCACACGACATTATACCGCATACACTTCACCGAATAGCAATGTCGGATAAAGTCATAAATAACAAATTAACATTTGAATGCATATAAAGTGGACGGCGGCGGCGGAGCATGCGCCAGACACTTGATTAGTTCACTTTGCCTGCGAGTAATAAATAGGTAATTAAAAAGTCATCGATGTCAAAAGTGCTGACATTCGCGGTGCCTCGTCAGACACGCGGCGCGGACGCAGCGCGAAGCGCGGCGCCACCTCCGCTATTTCATTCATAACTACGCTCTATACGAAGATAATTATGTGGCATCGTGAAACCAATCATTAATGGATTCAGATACTCACGCGTTTAGTTTTTGTTTGACCACAAACAAAGATGGCTCAATAGCTCATAATCGAACGGTGATTTTGTTTAGATTTACCGTTCGTTCCTTTGTACTCTCGAGAGCGCTATCATCGGCTCGCGCGCGCGCGACCCGCGTCGATCCATCATACTCTCTTAGCGCGTGTTTGCTCAGAATTAGTACACGCAAATGAGTATGATGATCGAGATAATGTAATAATTTTATTTACGGAAAGCCAAATATTGTTGTCCATATAAATTTGTTGCTATAAACGAATACATAATACTGAATATACACAATTTTAATAAGAAAGAAAGAAAAGAAAGAAACATTTTATTGTTCATAATAGAGTACTTTCAAATGATCCCTGTTTCCCAAAAAATAGGATTCCCTGAGTTATGGGAAACAGGTTCTCTCATCCGGTCGTTCACTTACACATATCTGCCTACTGTATATTACATAAGTTACAGCTTTGTTCCGATGTTTGTAAACATTCTAATGAGTATGCAGGTATAGGTAAGTAACTTGAATTTTTACATGCTAGTAGCTACATGCCACCTGACTAGACGGAAACCTAAACGGGGAGTAACCTAAATAAAGTTGATAGCATAATATTATAGTATAATTATTGGTCAAATTAAAGTTTTGATGATCTTCCCCGGATTTTATACTCCCGGATTTCCCGGATTCCCGGATTTTATTTTGCAGTAATTAATTTTTAATATTGCTTTTACTTTATTTTAGGTTATGATGACTCATACATAACTTAAAATAAAGTAAAAGCAATATATAAAATTAATTACTGCTAAATAAAAACCTGGAGTTTTGGAGAAAAATTGAAGAGGCGTATGTCTAGCAGTCGACATACACGCTGTCTGACTGACTGACACAAAATCTATACATAGAAATAATAGTGCTTCATGCAATTAACGAATTTACGAATGACATCTATGCACATTATGTATGGTTCTACAGACATATAGACAGATATACACAATACACATTCATACGCGGTAGATATTTCTAACTAAAAAATCGACGCCAACTAACTGTCCAAAAGAAATTAACGTATCAGGTCAAGGCTGGACGATTCACGTAAACATTTGAATGACCTATTCGCCCAAAGAGGCTATATAATTCCACATTGGGCAAACGTCGGCGCGGCGGCAGAGGCGCGGCGGCGTGAGTCAGCGTGAGTGACAATGTCACTCAGTATGACGACTGTGATTGCCTCTCAAGGGAACCTTTAATTACACTTACAACACTCCACTTTAGAGCGTTTTGACGCTCCTCTAATCCGAAGGTCGATATCATTTTGTAAGGATTTTGTTGGGTCAGTTTGTAGGAGAATTGGGCTCGGCCGGTGACAACATGATGACCAATTTTTAGAGAATGCAAATTAATAATGACTGTTTGTAATAAGTAAACATAATATATTATGTAAGTGAAACTCACTCACTCACTATACAGTTTTATGCAGTTTTACAGTGGTTGCATAACTAGAGATGCAAAGTTGCAGTGAAACTTTCATTTTTGCACTGCAATTTTGCATTTTTGCAGTGAAACTTTCATAAATTGCGGAAATTTTCGGAAATGTATTTTGATTTATTTTTTTTAACTTTTGCCAGTTTTTCTTATTACATCGTATTCTTTGCCAAAAAATATAAACTTCTTCACGTGAAACATTTTTCTCTAAAATTAATATTTCAGGAGTTATTCAGTAATTTAGGTATTTTAAACAAAGTTTTGAAGTTATATTTTTTTACGGACGTTATGCAAATCTCTATGAAATAAATTAAACTTCTTTTCTTTTATTGAAATATTGTAGTGCAATTTTGCACTTTTTTGCAAAATTGCAGTGAAAGTTTCACAATAAATTTCATATGCCTATATAAGTTTTTTTTAATTTCAAACATTTTTATCATTTTTTTTTTTAGGTCAGGTCGAGAGGGCGACGAAGAGGGGTCCTGTGGGCACTGTGTAAAACATCTGTGGTAAAACATGAAAAAGTGGCCCCCATTTTGAACTTTTTTGTTACTGGACCAATTGCTTTCAAAATCGATATCTATGCGACCGCGTGGTCTCCAATAACGAATTTGTGGACAGAATTAAAGAAAAGTGGCCGCCATTTTGAACTTTTTTGTTTCTAGACCGATTGCTTTCAAAATTGATATGTAGGGGTCCCCGTTGTCTTCGATCACGCATCTGTGGTCAAATTTGAAAAAAAGTGGCCGCCATTTTGAACTTTTTTGTTTCTAGACCGATTGCTTTCAAAATCGATATGTAAGGGTCCGCGTCATCTCCGATCACGAATCTGTGGTCAAAATTTAAAAAAAAGTGGTTGCCACTTTGAACTTTTTTGTTACTGGACCAATTACTTTCAAAATCGATATATATGCGACCGCTTGGTCTCCAATCACAAATTTGTGGTCAGAATTGAAGAAATGTGGCCGCCATTTTGAACTTTTTTGTTTCTAGACCGATTGCACAAAGTATGGCACAAGGGCCTTCTTTATAAAATCAAAACCTTACTCCCGCACTCATTCTTCGGACTCCTGAAATCATATTTGACCGATCGAATATTCCAAGTAAAAGCCAGAGACTCAGAGTCCAAATTCCATGGATGCGAAGCTAGTATCCCACTGGGCTCTGTACTTGGTCCAGTGTTCTAGCTGCATCTACACTGCCGACCTGCCGCAGACCGATAATGCCCTAACAGCTACTTTCGCTGATGATACAACAAACATTGCCACTAGTCAAGATAGCACTGCCAGCTAGACAAAACTGAAGAACACCTTCTCGCTCAGACAAGGAAATTGTCCCCCTGTCAGGCTAGACAAAGAGGCTCTTCCCAACACAGTCACGGTCAGATACCTTGGATTCCACTTTGACCGTAGACTTACTTGGAAGGAGCATATCAGAATAAAGCGCAATGAAATCAACATGAAATTTAGGAACATGCAATGGTTAATTGGGGGAAACTCATCACTGTCACTGGAAAATAAACTCCTGGTGTACAAAGCCATTATTAAACCAGTCTGGACGTATGGAATAGAGCTTTGGGGCACTGCAAGCACGCCTAATGTGGAGATCTTGCAAAGAGCACAGAACATAATCCTCAGAACAATTGTCAGTGCACCGTGGTTCGCAAAAAAATTTGAAATACACGATTATCTTGATGTGCCAACAATAAAGGAAGAACTATGCCAACGTAACAATAACTACAGCAACCGCTTATCACAACACCCCAATCAACTTGCATCTAGCCTGCTGAATACAACAGGGAATGTTAACAGATTGAAGCGGACAGCTTTTCTACAGAAAGATTTAAAAAGAAAGAAAATGAGGAAGCTGTACCTACTATCTTACGGGGAGCCACATTGATGCATGTGGCACCTTCACGTCAACCTACCCACAACACATCTAATAAAAGTCTTCCGACTGATGGTAGATGAACACAAGAGAAAAAATTTGTGTTTCAATCTTGACCACAGATTCGTGATCAGAGACCACGCGGACCCTTTGACATCGATTTTGAAAGCAATCGGTCCAGAAACAAAAAAGTTCAAAATGGCGGCCACTTTTTTTCAATTTTGACCACAGATTCGTGATCAGAGACCACGCGGACCCTTTGATATCGATTTTAAAAGCAATCGGTCCAGTAAATAAAAAGTTCAAAATGGCGGCCGCTTTTTTCAATTATGACCACAGATTCGTGATCGGAGACCACGCGGACCCTTTAATATCGATTTTGAAAGCAATCGGTCCAGAAACAAAAAAAGTTTAAAATGGCGGCCACTTTTTTCAATTAGGACCATAGATTCGTGATCGGAGACCACGCGGGCCCTTTGATATCGATTTTGAGAGCAATCGATCAAGAAACAAACAGGACCCCTCCGTCCTCCTAACGTCCGTAAAGAAGTACATTATAACATCAAAACCCATTAAAACTTGATATAGAAATATAAACAGAAGAATATTTCCTACACAACTATAGTGAAACTTTCACTGCAATATTTCCATCGCTTGCATCACTATTTGTACCCGCTTAGTCGCCGCGAACCGCGCCGCGTCACACACACGTTCCGAACGGAGCCGAGCGATCCCGGAATTCCCTAGCTAGACCAAATCTAGCTGACTATTAGTCGAATATGTACGCACTCGTCTCGTACGTAGGTAATACGCAGTAAGTAGGTAAATACGCGTGCACGTGTTGATGAATTTACAGATTACACGCATAATGTAAAGTAAAATTACCAGAAACCCATTAAAACAAACAACAAAATGTTAAACAGTCCAATATTTCCTAAAGTATACTTTTTTCATAAAAAGTTGTAAGATGAAAATATGATTAAATTTCGGCAAAAAACACGATTCCGCTTTTATTTTCTTTTAAATTCTATAAAAAAAAATTATGCAATTTATAGTGAAATTTTCACTGCAATTTTGCAGAAAAATTGCAAAATTGCACTGCAAAATTGCAGTGAAATTTATGTGCAAAATTCCCGCTTGCATCACTATGCATAACCACACAATTTAGGTAATTATTATTTGCGACATGACGCCCAGTGAACAGCTTGGATTATATTTATGAATGTTAGATATTTTCCAAATTTAAATATTTCAACTTCAAATGAAGAATTCAGAAGTTATTCCGTTGAGCTCGCTAGCTCACAAATTAGTGAAGTAACATTCGGCTTCAAGTCGGCTTCTCTTGCGAAAGGTTCGAGGTTCGAAGGCAGTCGTCGTGTATCAATGAGTTTTTTTTTATTTGAACAATAGACGCTGACATGCCTTACCGTGTTTACCTTCACCAGCTGTTTCATGGTTCTAATGTAAAACTGTAAGTCCACCTAGTTGACTAGAGGAAATTGCCTAAGCTAAGGCAATAAGTCCGCTCTTGCAACACATTAAGTGGCATAAAGTGTATTATTATCATATTAATTTATTTACACGTTTCTTTTTATATACTTAAATTTAACATTTTTTTTAAATAAAACGTAAAATTAATATAAAAATAAACGGAGTTTCCACCACCGGCGGCGGGGCGAACCCAAGCTACCGATCGAGCAGGGTTGCCTTCTGGATCTGGCCCTTGACCCAAACACTCAGCGAGAGCCTCTCAAGGTGGTCGTCGAGGCTCTTCGCTATATATCTATTATTCTATACCAGTGAAAGCAATCCATTCTCAAGTATCACAAACGAAGTAATATCCGCACAATTTCATGTTTTAATTTCTCCACCACCGGTACCGTATCTCGCGTACACTCCCGACGTCGCGTCGGAAGCGCATGCATGCATAACATAGCAGGTCCCAAAGAATCGCACTTTCAATAAATTAGCTATTCCTTCCTTAAGCAGTCCCATTCAAGGCAAATGCACTGGTTCAACCTATCAAGAATAGTTACAGAAATGCAACATTGGAACCTTGTCAATGTAAATGCCCGTTTAATTTAAAGTTAGCAAATGACAACGTAGTAAACTACTGAATATGACACGGTTGTACGTATGTTTTCAATATGGAACACACACGTAGAGCTTTGGAATCCTCGTGTCCCACTTCTGAGACGGAGCTCTCACCTGCTAGCTTGCCGCACATATTGCTCAGAGATGCTGTGCTTAGGTTTCCTGACACCTGACGACTGGCCAACTCTGTATAATTTGCGATTAAGATTATTTAATGAATGAATATAATTATACTAACTCTTTCCTCCGCTACCTAGTGCTAGGAGCTCTGCAATTCATTGGCTACACCGAAAGCTTAAGTAAGAAAATTCAATTCATTTTGATTCCTTTATTTGTCGCTTTGGTACATTTTATACACTTAGACAATTCAAATATTGTACAAAAATTATTCTTATTATTAAATTATTCTATTTAGATCCAAACAAAAATAGTCCATCGTCAAAATAACAATTCATAATCAAAATAAAACACTTGAAAACTAAAATTAACATTGAAATCAAAACTAACAATAAAAATAAATCTATCTATGCTCACTAATCGGTTTTGCAGGTCATCCATACTATAGAACCGTCTAACATTTGTAACGCCCTTTTTTTTATTTTTTTTTTATGGAAACTGACACGGTTAGCTACATCACCTACATCATCCGTGATGTCAGCCCATAACACCGGGTGAACTTGGTGCCACGTCAGCCTTCCCTTCGGTCGTGTCGGCTACACTGAACTGGACGGAAAACACAAACTATTTACATAGCCGTTTCGACCGACCTTTCATTCAGTGCGGTGGTACCAACCCGGGCGGGTTAAACCCTACCACCTAGTAATATAAGAAGGGAGTCATATCCCTTAGACGCCTTTTACGACATACACGGGGAGAGATGCAGTGGGGCTATTCTTTTAAAGTACCGGCCCCACACGGTACACTATATGGGGCCGCCCCTGTTTCCTCCAAGTACAGCCTTGGGATCTTTAAGATTCGCACCTGTCAGACCAGCATGACGTTCGCCACCCGCGTGGAAAGTAACGAATGTTTATAGACCCCATATTACTTATACAATGGGTGAAATGGTGAGGCATGACTTTACTGTTGAAAAAAAAAATTATTCAAAATTATCACAATTCTTCATTCATCGATTAAGAGATGCATTACTCCATCATTCGGCGATATTACTAATTTCAAGCAAGAGAACTTACTCACCCAAAGATCAGCGTCCGAGGAATGTCCGTCCCGCTCAGCGACTCCAGCAAAACATGTTCGTCGCGTCGGTTGACAGTACAATTTACAATGGAACATTACTTGTTCCGCGGGAGAGATTTATTCTCTTCGTTTTCGCGAAAAAATTGTCGGGAGGTGCGAATATTGGAACCGCGTTGAAAATCGACGCGGTTTTTGTACGAAACGCTTCATTCAGAGAACAATTCAATCACTGAAGTCGTCGCACAAGTTTTAGGTTTAGTTTCATGTTCCTCTTACGAAATAATTAAAATTAAATGAATTATTTAAACTGAATCGTTCATCTTTTGTTTTTGTTCCATTATGCACCTACATTTGATTTAATATGTATACATTTATTGCTAAGAAAATTAATTAAATTAAATTACTTACAATAATAACTACTAATAAAACCTACATACCTAACTTAAATAAATAAATTTAAATAAATATAAATTTAAACGACTACGACGAAGCCAAAAGGAGGGTTATGTGTGATTTTGGCAGCGTATGTATGTATGTATGTATGTATGTATGTATGTGTGTTCGTTTGCTCCTTCACTGGGCTTCACTGATTGGCATTGTTGAATTCGTCTCGATGGTCCGCGTGTCATAGTCATAGGCCATCTCACGGTATTTTTAGCTATTCCAGGTTTTAAGTGTCGAAAAACTCAAAATGGCGGCCGCGGGGGAATTATCAAACGCTAAAATTGTTTTATTTAAATTGTGCGATTTAAAAAACATTTACCTAACCGACTTAAAAAAAACACAACTCGAACTTAAAAGTGTTAAATAATATTTTGATTCATATTCGGACACTTGAGTTGCCGGCGCTACAAAATCACACAAGGATCCATCTATAAATTTTCAGGTGTGCTTTTGTACCGCCTTCAACTCAAGGGTTCGAATATGAATCAAAATATTATTTAACACTTTTAAGTTCTAATTGTTTTTTTTAGTCGGTTAAATGTTTTTTAAAACAGTTTTTTATTTTACTCTTTTTAGTTATATCACATAACAAGTTCTGCGTAGAATTGGGCGTTAAACCGACGACTTGTTTTTCCAGTGATTCGTACACACTTAACAGTCCATATCTTGAAAATTACTGAACCGATTTTGATGAAACTTGCACTATTCCCTAATTTGGAAGATAGTTAATCGGAAGAATTATGGCAATTACATTTTTAGTTTCCGAGAAATTCGTGGACAAAACATACATACACACAATCATACACACATATATAAAATTTGGCACACCTGTTTAGAAGCCCACATTTTTTTATGGAAACTGACACGGTTGGCTACATCACCTACAACGTCCGTGATGTCAGCCCATAACACCGGGACATAGACTAACATATACGAATATTGTGCAATTCCAAAGATATTACATACATACGGGTCGAATTGATAACCTCCTTTTTTTTAAGAAGTCGGTTAAAACCTCCTTTTTTGGAGTCCGTTAAAAACCTTCTTTTTTTAAAAGTCGATTAAAATTAATATATATAGTACTAGGTAAAGGTATATGTTTTAGAAGTGAAAATGAAGGAAATAATACGCAAAGTAGATAAAGGGGCAGGGAGCCCGACCACAGCATTTTCTAGTGCTTTTGATTAACTTTCCTTTTTATTTCCTTCGTTTCTCGTTCGTTCGTTTTAATACCTCTGTTGCTTCAAATACATAATAATTGTTTCCCGTTGTTACTATAATTATATTGCAATTTCAACACATTTGAACTAAATATAATATAATATTAGTATTACAAATTAATACACATTCTTTTATAGAAGGTCGTCTAGCTAGTCGAAATATACCTGTGATCTGTAAAATAATGGCTTACTTCAATACAGAGCGGCGAGAGGTAGCGGAGGCAGGTTGCATCTCCACACATTTTACTTGAATCATGTTCGCAGTCGAAAGAGGAATCTCAGTAATTCGCATCTCTTCATGCCCGGGCGCCGATCTTCAAGTATTTATATCGCATAGTGTGAATATTTTTTATTGTTTCTGCGTTAATATTTCTTTATTGTTTACGTTTCTCGTATTGTGAAAGGTGAAATTTTCTGCGCTGACCTACGAAAGCGATATGATTTATACAAATATGAGTTTTTGTAAATTATATTTACACTGAAAACACGAAGGAATACTACAAACTAGAAAAACAAAACAAAACACGCTTCAGGTTCAAAACTATATGGGGAAGAAAAACTTCTATAAGTAACCTACATACACAAGTACGAAAGTGTACGACAAAAAGACTCAAGATAATAACATCATAAAGGGTAGGGGGAATAAAACGAGCGAGCATTCGTCATGAGCATGATGACGCGTCGCACGCGCACGCTGAATTGCTGACCACTTTACTTACTTGTACTGAGAGCGGCCGGTTGACCATTTTTAACTTAACACAACAACTACCTTTTGCCGTTGGAGCGGCCGATATCGGCCGCTTTATACATTATACCTTTACGAAAAACGGAACTTTGTTTTGTTGGGTGGCCCCAACGAAATTATTTTATTCTTTTATCTCACTTAGCCGTGTGTATTTGAAAGTGACGAATTCAAATAGTAGAATAAATTTCCCTTTAGGCGACAACCATTCCCCCATAGAGAAATGTCAGATTTACCGCGCTGTCAGTGTCATCAAGACAGCGGTTATAATAGGAGGGCGTTGTACGTTGCTCTTTTGTTTTCGGGTTTGCTGAGTGTTTTTTTGTGCAGATGAACCCATAAGTGATGTTTTTTCTCTTTTTCATTATATTCCGGATGTATTGAGTGCATTTGTTTGTGCTGAGTTGATCTGAATTTTTCGTAAAAATACTAAGAAAATGCCTCCTTTTCGGTACCAATTTCGGCTGTTTTTAGAGGCTTGTTTCTCGATATAAATCCGTTTTCTTGATAAAGTGAGGTGATAGAAGTGTTATTTAGTTCCTGTAGTTGAAATAATATATGCCGTATAGTGTTTGTATACAGTACATTTACGAGAAATAAGCAATTTTTGTGACCTAGTTTTCTCCATACAAACAATACAAACCATACAAATTTCCACATACAAATTTTATTGTGAACGACACGGGGGGCTGCTGATACACAAGAAAGGTATGATTAGGTCCGTTATTTATTAGTGTTTATAATAAAAATACTATATGACCGATTGGCGGTCTAATAAATTTATAAAAAAAAAAAACCTGAGAGAGGTCGCGATTTTCACATAGAACAACTTTACAAAATAATTTTGTCACCTAGAATACGTAATATATATAAAAAAATGCCATTTATAGCTAGAATATTTATCTGTAAATACAATCCATATGTTAGTTCATGAAGTTTTATGGAAAAATCTTCCAAAATGATTTTTTTTCGAGAGTAATGCGCCGGCGCCGATCGCGGCGCGCCACCTGGTGTAGCAGAAGGATTGTTTTGGTTAATGCTTCCAGAGCCAAAGGGTTAACAATAAAATTATAACTTTAATCCACAGAGCGCATAGTATCGCTGTTTGCTTAAATATTACTGACAGTCATGGCTACAACTATTACAAAATAATTTGGATACTTTTAAATATTGTCAAGCCCCCTAGAATGACTCAGCTAATAAATTTAGTAAATACAAAGTGTTGATGTTTTGTTTCTAAATTACACTCGTATTAATTGAGATTTCATCTGAGTCCTTAAATTTATTGGTATCGCTTGAAAATCAAGCAATGCAGTAGGTATACGTACGAGGAGAGTCTGTAAAGTTTGCGCGCGGCGCTGGTACAGGACCCCTTGCCTCCCCTCCTCACTGGAACTAGCGTGCGACCTGAAGGTGAAACTTTCTGTAGTCTGTAAAATCACATACATGCGTAGACTGCGCGCGCCCCACATGCACGAGTAACGTCCACCTTTACCCCGCTTCGCAGCCGCCAAGTAAGGACAATTTAAAATAAAAATTTGGAAATCGAACGCGCCATAACTGAAATAGTGCGGAATAAATCTCGACATGACATGGAACCGCGAAATAAATTTGCGATATAATCAGTGATTTCGTATACAGTACATTATATCTTGACATATCGACGGGCATTTCGTAAATTCGCAAATATTTAATTTTGTAAATTTTACGAGGCCTACCATTTTAAGGTGGTGAAGTCTGGATTTGCAGACGTCTAATACTTCGAGGAATTGGGGCATAGCTACTTTAAATTGCAGACTTCATCGAAAATCTTCATCTAAACCTATCAAGTCTATAACGCGTGCAACCTCCACAAATCGAGTAATATCGGGGAGTACCGTTAATCACTTGAATATTTATGTTACATGATCAACGTGATGTTATGTAGGTAAGTCTTTATATTATTTTAACATACTCATAATAATATGTTTTGCTTATGATATTATAGTATTATACTATAATATCATATGGTATTATACTGCATCATGTATATATTTGTTTGTTTATATGTACATGTGTGAAAACTTTAAGGAATGACTTCATTTAATTGTATGTATTTTATTACGTATTTTTATCATATAAATAATACATGTGCAGTGATATATTTATAATCTTAAACATTGATAATATGAAGACGTTAGCCTGGGTGGCGCCACACTGGTCCCAAATTGAAAAAAAGCGGACTTACGAATTTAGTCCGGATTTTCGGGGTTTCTTGTTATCTGTCTGTCATATTATGTTAAAGAGATTCGTATAAAGTACAAATTGACCTAACTGAATAGAATACTTCGAAGAAAAAAAATATTTTTCTTTTTTTACTATGGAGAAAAACACATTTTCTCTATTTGTCTTCGTGGAACCTAGTGGAACCTCACAGTTCAATATGATAATAATGTACTAGCATGAGGTCTTCCAGATGGCAATCAAAGTTGCTGCATCGGCTTGCATCGGAGCGACTTTAACAAACATTAATGTTTTTGAAAAAAATACATACTATTATTATTATTGTAATCGGTGTAGTTTCATATGTATATCAAAAAGTTTCAAGAACGTACATTTGTTAATTGCACACAAACGTAAATAAAAAAATAAAACAATTTTTTTCTGTCTTTTTCTTTGCGGAACCTAGTGGAACCTCACAGATTGATATGTTAATAATGTACTATAGCATGAGGTCTTCAAGATGGCTACTAAATTTGTCACAGTAGCTTTCATCCGAGCGTATATGATAAACTTTCCATTAAAAACAATCACAATAATGTTATTATTATGCTGATAACTAGTAATAACTGTAAAGACTTTGTCAATTCGTGAAACCACTTAAAATATTAACACGATAAGTGGACATTTAATAGTTCAATACACTTAAACGCGAATATCTCAAGCGGTTTCACGAGAAACCTTGTCATCTACACTGCAATTTCCAAACTGAAAAACAAAAATAATGACGATTTAATACTGTTCATGAAAGAAAAATTACATAAAGCAAGAGTACTATTACGAAAACATATTTTTAACTTGTCTTAACTTTCCTTTAACTTGAATCCATTATGATGACAAATAAATGTCTAATGGGTCGTTTTCTTTTTCTACTTCAGTGACTACGTATGTCTCCTCTTCGTCATCATCGAGGAATGAATATGACTCCTGTATATCTACCAACTCTTTTGCTTCTGGAAGCAAATCTAGATTTAAAATATAGGTTATTATTATTATTTCTTGTATATAGCAGCTTAGTATTTTTTTTATGTAAACCAGCATGGGTGGCTGTGCCGAGAGACCAATGGTGCAGTCGACAGAGCCAAAATCACCTCTCCTCGCGAAACCACGCTCTGTTAAGGGCCATGCCAGCAGATTTGCGGACTGTTGCTAGGCTGTCTATCCCGTTAATACGACGCTTGAAGACACCCAGGTTAAAGGATTCAGGAAATACACTCGCCGGAAGACAGTTCCACACTCTAGCGGTGCGACAAAGAAACGATTTAGAGAATCGATTGGTTCTCAAAAGCCCAATGTCAACAACAAAAGGGTGCTGAGTCTCTCTGCGACGAGTCATGCGGAGATAGGACGGGTGGCAGGGAATAAGGGATGCTAGTTCCACAGAGCAGCGTCCGTGATAGTATCTGTAAAACAGACTAAGCGAACCGACAAATCGTCTTTGACTCAGAGACTCCAGACCATCTGTAAGTTTCGGGTCACCAACAAGACGGATGGCTCGGCGCTGTATCGAGTCCAAGGACGCAAGCAGATAATGCGGACTACACTCCCAGATGTGACTGCAGTACTCCATCACCGGCCTAATCTGTGTTTTGTACAAAAGGAATCGTTGTGCCGGTGAGAAGAACCGCCGATTGCGGAAAAGTATTCCCAATTTTCTGGATGCAGTTTTGGCCTTAGACTCGATTAGTTGCCGGAAACCCACTTCTTTGGATATAGTGGTGCCCAGGAGGTCCAGGTGCTCCGAGACAGGTACAACGCTACCTTGGAAACTAGCTTGGAAAGGAAAAGGATCGACCTTAGCAGATAATGCGCAGCACTGAGTCTTACTAACGTTGAAGGCGACAAGGTTCTCCTGGCCCCATAAAGCTACTTTTCCGAGAACGTTATCGACCTTATCAACAACTGAACGTTGAGCCTCCCTGTGCCGCGAATCTCTACTCTTCCAGTCCTTAACATAGCCCTCGTGCTCCGTGCTGTCGTCTGCATATCTGTGTATCATGCCCAAGGACAGTAGATCGTTTATAAATATTAATAAAAGCGTAGGCGACAGCACAGAGCCCTGCAGAGCACCAGCGTTGATTGGAAAGTCGTCCGATTTCGAGCCATCGATGGTAATGAAGATGGAACGACCTGCCAAAAAGCTGGCGATCCAGGTGCAGAGTTTGGGTAGAATGCCGAAGGACGGAAGCTTGCCTAGGAGGCCTCGGTGCCAAACGCGGTCGAAAGCCTTGGAGATATCCAGGCCGACTGCCAGCGACTCCCCAAAATTGTCCAATCTTTCGGCCCATAATGCGTAACGTACGTTAGAAGATCTCCTGTTGACCGCGCTTTCCGGAATCCGTACTGCTTGTCATCCAGGAGTTTATTTGCTTCTAAGTACGTTAGGAGCTGGGTGTTAATAAGGCGCTCCATAACTTTACATAATAGTGAAGTTATCGCAATGGGCCGATAGTTGGAGGGGTCCGCGAAGTCTCCCTTCTTTGGAACCGGTTGGACCGAGGCTCTTTTCCAGCAAGAGGATACAATCCCACGGGCGAAGGAGAGACGGAAAAGACGGGAGATTATTGGTGTCAACTCAGGGGCACAAATCTTGAGCACTATGGCTGGAATGCCATCAGGACCACTACTCTTCGAAGTGTCTAACGTTCTCAAACATTTGAATACCTGTCTAGGGTGCATCTTCGGCTCCATCATCGAAATCCCACAGCGTGGTATCGAGGGAGGAGTTGCACCCTGGTCATCCAACGTTGAGTTAGACGCGAAAAGACGAGCAAAAATGTTCGCCTTTTCCTTCGCGAGGATAGCGAGTGATCCGTCAGACCGTTCCAGGGGTGGTGTAGCAGAGCGACAGAAGTTTCGTCCGATAGAGTTGGCGAGAGACCAGAATGCGTGGCTGCCGGTCGGGCATCGCACTAGTCTCTCGCCAATTCTATGATCGTGCTTGGACTTGGCCACGATGAGTGTTCGCTTGCAAGATCTGGAGGAGGCGTTAAGTGCGCGCCTTGCCTCAGCGGTACGTGCGGAGAGCCACCGCCTGTAGGCTTGGTTCTTGGCCTCGACAGCTATGCGGCATAGACGGTTGAACCATGGCTTATTTGTCATCATAATGGATTCAAGTTATAAAGGCAAGTTAAAAATATGTTTTCGTAATAGTACTCTTGCTTTATGTAATTTTTCTTTCATGAACAGTGTTAAATCGTCATTATTTTTGTTTTTCAGGTTGGAAATTGCAGTGCGGATGACAAGGTTTCTCGTGAAACCGCTTGAGATATTCGCGTTTAAGTGTATTGAACTATTAAATGTCCACTTATCGTGTTAATATTTTAAGTGGTTTCACGAATTGACAAAGTCTTTACAGTTATTACTAGTTATCAGCATAATAATAACATTATTGTGATTTTTTTTAATGGAAAGTTTATCAAATACGCTCAGATGAAAGCTACTGTGACAACTTTATTAGCCATCTTGAAGACCTCATGCTATAGTACATTATTAACATATCAATCTGTGAGGTTCCACTAGGTTCCGCAAAGAAAAAGACAGAAAAAAATTGTTTTATTTTTTTATTTACGTTTGTGTGCAATTAACAAATGTACGTTCTTGAAACTTTTTGATATACATATGAAACTACACCGATTACAATAATAATAATAGTATGTATTTTTTTCAAAAACATAAAAGTTTGTTAAAGTCGCTCCGATGCAAGCCGATGCAGCAACTTTGATTGCCATCTGGAAGACCTCATGCTAGTACATTATTATCATATTGAACTGTGAGGTTCCACTAGGTTCCACGAAGACAAATAGAGAAAATGTGTTTTTCTCCATAGTAAAAAAAGAAAAAATTTTTTTTTCTTCGAAGTATTCTATTCAGTTAGGTCAATTTGTACTTTTTACGAATCTTTTTAACATAATATGACAGACAGATAACAAAAAAACCCGAAAATCCCGACTAAATTCGTAAGTCCGCTTTTTTTCAATTTGGGACCAGTGTGTGGCGGCGCGGTGGCTGCGGCTGCGGTGGAGGAGGCGACGACGCGCGAGGTGCGCTGCAGCGCTACACAGTTAGACCTACATAGATGATCAGCGGGCCGGAGTTTTAGAAGCCGCATTCCTCGTAAATCGAGCGCAATAATACCTCACGCCGCTGACAATAACGTACAATATTTTTGAATAACGAACAAAGATTTTGAATATCGAACGAAGCCATCGCTCCGCTCGCTAACGAACGCCAAGGTTTGGTTCAATCGAATAGGTTCACTGATGGGAATGTATTAACAGGTATTCGCTCTTTATGTAAAATAATATATATTAGTCCTCTTAATGTATATTAAATAAATAAATAAATGCATAGTTTTAATGGAAACTATGGGAAGATAGATTAAAATTGTAACTCGATTCTATTTTATTTATGCTAATCTCAAATTTTACTGTTATGGCTTGTGCCTCAATAGGAGCAAAAGTCTACTACGTTTGCAGTTATATGCTGAAACATTTCATTTACACGTAGTAAAATTTAGGCAAATGTGAATCGTTTGAACTACTATAACCACATTCAATACTCCTGAAGTAAACTGTCTTGAGAAGCCCTGAGCGATTGTTTTCTCAGCACAGGTGGGGCGCACACACAGTCAAGCCGGATCCTCGCGTGTCTGCGCCTGCGCCGCCGATAGAGACGCCATTTGTACACGGTCGCCTCACTCGTGTTCCATTCTAGACGGAGATAGGTGCTGTAATCTGCTGCTCTCAATGTGTTGATCTTGCGCCGGCGACTGCAGCGTACAAATTAACTTCATCGCTATTCTGTGTCGTGAGGAAAATTTTGTTATTTATTATTTTTTTTTTTTATGGAAACTGACACGGTTGGCTACATCAGCTACAACGTCCGTGATGTCAGCCCATAACACCGGGTGAACTAGGTGCCATGTCAGTGCTTCCCCCTTTGATCGTGCCGGCTACACTGAACTGGTCGGAAAACACAAACTATTTACATAGCCGTTTAGACCGACGTTTCATTCAGTGCGGTGGTACCAACCCGGGCGGGTTAAACCCTACCACCTATAACACACCTATAACAGTTATATATTATCTGATTAACCATACTATACTGTCTCCCTAATTCTAAATGTCGATTCTTTAATTAAAGTTACTTGTGGTATAATACAATCAATCCGGTTTGTCAATCAATACGCCTGTATGAAATCAAGTACGTCGGCGGAAGGCAGTGGTTCCGTATCGCTGAAGGCCGGGTGGACTGGAGGAAAATTGGAGAGGCTATGTCCAGCAGTCGACGCTTACACGCTGACTGACTGACACATGTATGGGTGCAGAAGAAGCAGCCAGCATGGGTGGCTGTGTCCAAAAGTTCTACTAATGGAAGATCAGATATACTAACACCACTCCTTGCGTAACCGCGCTCAGCGAGGAGCCATGCCAGCTATAATGTGGACAAAAAGTCTTCAAATTTAATGACACTTAATGACAATTAATTTAATGATATTGTCGAACTTTTGGGCGCAACACCCGTGCCATCTGCTTATAATCCTTCCTTACCTATAATAAAATCCAACGTCTGCTTTCTGTCTGAGTGTCTGAGTGTATGTCTGTCTGTCCGCTTATAACTCGAGAACCACTGAACTGATTTTAATAAAAAAAAATCTACGGATGGCTTGATTCTTCCCATCAACTATAGGCTACTTACTATCACGCTAAATGGCTTATGAGGTTAGCAGTGAAGTGAAATATGAGTGCGGGCGGAGCCGCGGGCACAGCTTGTACTATAACTATATTATTGTATGTACGAAGTATCTACTCAAAACGCTAGCTTTTGCTGATTGTTTTTAAATGATCGTGCACTCGTAAGTACGAATAAATATATAATAATCACCTAAGATGTGTGCCTTAATAACAATTTATTTTGCATTTAGATGTTTGATTTGTAGAAGGTGTTTGGGGGTTTTTATGGAAACTGACACGGTTGGCTACATCACCTACAACATCCGTGATGTCAGCCCATAACACCGGGTGAACTAGGTGCCATGTCAGTGCTTCCCTTCGGTCGTGCCGGCTACACTGAACTGGACGGAAAACACAAACTATTTACATAACCGTTTAGACCGACGTTTCATTCAGTGCGGTGGTACCACCCCGGGCGGGTTGAACCCTACCACCTATTAAGGTAAGAAGGTCCCTTACCTACAGTTTTACGTGGAATCCGAACCACGGTCAGCCTCCGACGGTCGAGCGGTCACCCATCCAAGTACTGACCGCGCTCAAGGTTGCTCAACAACAGGTTGATTAGGTTAGGTTTTATTAGAATAAAAAAAAATCCATGAATTCATCAGGTCCTGTCTAATAAGTAAACAAGAGTATCAAAATACTGTGCTGCAATCAATTTATTCGTGCACGTAGAGCAGAATCATTCATTAGTGATGCGCTCAAAACTGCAGCTCGGCCGAATGTCTCGAGATATGGGTTAACAACGTCGTGTCTAACAGAACGAGGCGATAGCTCACCGTGATCTCCTGGTACCTTCGTCACCACGTCGACAACAGCTATCTCCCACCAATCATATCTGTATGGAACGGCTGCTGTGCGGAGACTCGCTGGTCTGATCTTGTACCGACTGATTCTGGTCAGAAAGGTTTTGGGTCTTTATAAAATACTAGCTGTGCCCGCGGCTCCGCCCGCTCTCATATTTCACTTCACTGCTAACCTCATAAGCCTCATAAGAATTTTTTTTTTATTAAATTCGGTTCAGTGGTTCTCGAGTTATAAGCGGACAGACAGACATACATACATACACTCAGACAGAAAGCAGACGTTGGATTTTATTATAGGTAAGGATAGCTTTAGCCCGCAACTTCGCTCGCGCGGCTCCGACCTGAAGGTCCACTCTAACTATTGGTCAAATATTTTTTTTTTTAAATCGGATGAGAAATTTCCGAGATTACCTCTTACATTCAAACTTACAAAGTTTACCTCTTTATAATATTAGTGTAGATACAGAGATAGAAAATCTCATTGCTCCACAGTATTTTACATAGAACTAGCTGTGCCCGCGACTTCGTCCGCGTGAACTTATCACGACGCCATCTACCGGGTTCAATTTTATTTTCAAACCATCCAGGGACCCACTCAAATATACACACAAATTCTCATCCAAATCGGTCCAGCCGTTTATGACGAGTTAGGTGACAAACACACGTACACAAGAATTATGTATATAAAGAAGAAGAAGATAAAGTGATTACATGCATGTATATGCAAAGCAGGGCTTTACCTCTTAATGTTATTTCTTCCGGTCAATCTTTACCAAAGATATACATGCAAGAAACAATTCTGAACGAAGCCCCAAAGTGCTGTGAGAGTGCGGTCAGTAACGATTATGATCGGTGTCGGTGTGGTCCATTCTCATCCTTCTTACAATATTAGGTGGTAGGGTTTATCCGGCCCGGGTTGGTACCACCGCACTTAATAAAACGGCTATGTAAATAGTTCGTGTTTTCCGTCCAGTTCAGTGTAGCCGACATGAAACGAAGGAAAGCACTGACATGGCACCTAGTTCACCCGGTGTTGTAGGCTGACAACACGGATGTTGTAGGTGATGTAGCCAACCGTGTCAGTTTCCATAATAAAAGAAATCTTCCACCATCGAGAATTGCACATGACAATAATTTTATCGTGGTCCTACTTTATCATAATTAAAATTATGATCACGTAGAATCAAGACCTTCAGCAATAGTATAGCACTGGGCAGGGATTGCATCCCTATACGCTGGACTTACCGCGGATGCGTACTAATCGATTCTGCAGATCTTTCCTCTACAGAACCGGTAAACTCTGGAACGCTCTCCATGCTCATATATTTCCCCCCAAGTACAGTCTCGGGTCCTTCAACAGGGGCGTGAATGGGCACCTGTCAGGCCGGCATGGCATTCGCAACCCCCGCATACGGCCGAATGTCCATGGGCGTCGTTAGACACCTTATGGGTAGCTCGGCGCCATATGTCGCGCTTTCAATAAAAAAAAAAACCATTGGCATACCAATGTGATGGCACGACTGAGAGTGTAGGTGCTCATACAAGTTCGCTTCACCGGCGGCGCACCGGCACCGGTGACAACTGGCGGCGCTCCGCAGACCAATTTATTACATTCACGGCTGCCGTGTGCCGTGTGTGGTTTGTCTTGCGTAATCTTGCCCAAACACATCGCCTCGCGTGGATAGACCGGCCATGGTGGGTGAAATTCTAGTCTCTGATACCTGGATTATCCTGGGTCACCGATAGACCTAAAACTCTGTCATTCGTGACCCGGTATTCCGAATTATGTCTATAAATATAAGTGTATAAGTGTAAAGGATATTAATGGAATTTAACCACTAAAAATCAAGTAAGCAGCTTAAAATATGTATTATTTTAATTGGGTAAAATTTCATATTCAGCATTTCATACATCATAAAACCTTAGGTACTAGGTGGTACGGTTTAACCCGCCGGATTGGTACCCCAGCATTTGATGAATGATCGGTCGAAGCGGCTATGTTTTCCGTTCCAATTCAGTGTAGCCGGCACGAGCAACGGAAAGCAGTAAGTGAAGTGAACACACTCCTACCCATCTAATTCCTCACAAGTACAGCCTAGGGTTTTTCAATAGGGGCCCGAAAAGGCACCGCTCAGGCCAGCACGGCATTCGCAATCCCCGTGCACCGCAGGATGACCATGGACATCGTTAGACACCTACTCGTAGGCGTAGACTATTGAAAATACAATGGAGATGTGTTAATTAGTGAAAATGAAGGGAAGCACTGACATGGAACCCAGTTCACCCGGTGTTATGGGCTGACATCACAGATGTTGTAGGTGATGTAGCTAACCGTGTCAGTTTAAAAAAAAGTTACAGACAGGTTCATGCAGTCAGCAGGATTTGGTTAAAATAGCTTCTCTATCTCCTCAAAATGTCGATGAACGCGCGCTGGAATATTTTTCTCCGCAAATTGAAAAGGATTTGCAGATTTCGTGCATTGTTGTTGGGGCATGCGAGGTGCGGGCGGTGCGCGGCGCGGTGCCGGCGCGAGATATGGATATGAGATACGCTCTTGTGAAATATTTGTCTGCAGAAGTATCGGGGCTTTACGAATTAATGACTCCGAATACGTGACATTGAATTTTTGCGGGGTGTTAAAATTATGTCAAGAAGATGCGCCGAGGGATGCGCCGTGTGAAGGAAGGTGGATTTATTGTAATGATACTTTTGTACAAATAAGTGCTGAATGATAATTTGGTCATACAGCTTTTATAAATATGTACTTAAAACTATTTGCAAAGGGCAGGAAAAAAAAACATATGAATCTATAAACATGAAATGAGTTGAAAATTCTTAATATCTAATTTTTGCTACATAGGTTCTAGGACAACTTGGACTAATATCAGCATAATATTTGGTTCATACTATATTTTATGGTTCGTTTGAAGGTTGACTAGGATGAATCGTTTGTTTCTGTAAATTTTTTTTTTAACAATAAACTAACCCCGATCGGGGTTTGCGGGACGTGACCGGTGATCGGTGTAAAAACCCCGATCGGGGTTTGCGGGAGCCAGAGGGAATTCGATCATTAGTAAGGAATATATGTTTATAAAATATATTCCTTACTAATGATCGAATTCCCTCTGGCTGAAGAAACTGAAAACTAAGAAATATAATAATATTATCTAAAATTTTAATTTATATTTGATTTATATCTGATAATCTCTCGCAAAGTGCTTATAACAAACACTGAAGATTGTCTGAAATATATTTGTTAGGGTAAAGCTTCCAATTGTTTGCGTAGTAGTAGTATTATTCAACAAATGCATTTTTTAAAATGCATTTTTATCTAACTCTTGCCCTATTCAGCCTAAAATAGTATCAGATTCAAATGAATGTGGCATATCGTCAGGGTAGAGCGAGGAGGCTAGGTCTCGACGAGACCCAAGGCCCGCGAGAGTGGCGCCGCGGCTCGACCTCCGACCTCGCCTGAATGTCGGCAGCGAGCATGCAATGTACCTATATGCACTTCTCGGACATGTGAATATAAAACATTTCTGGCATACTTTTGCATTGTGTTTGCGGCGAGAATTCGGTCGACTTTCACGTGATATTTTTAACACAAATACCTTTCCCTATAAAAAAATAATAATAAGTAAAATTTAATAAAGAACGTGTAATATATGTGTATAGATATGTAGCTGAAACTTTGCAATTTGTTGGATCCACGAGGTCAGTCAATTACACCACTCTCATATCTGAACTAAGTGTTGTGTGGAGTACACTGAACTAGATGGGAAATATGAATGATTTTACACAATGATTTTGACCGACCTTCAATCAGTTTTTTCCAAATTATTCTGTTGTATCGGCTAAATTCCTAGAACGAATCAAATGGGCATTAAATTTCAGCTCACGCAGTAAACGCATACGTTCTGCTCTAACGCTACACTTTCTCACCCTTCTACTGCGCTCGTAAATCAATCGCGCTCGATTTGCCTCACAAAGTATTTTATCTCTCTGTGCGCCCGCGCAGGACCTGCCACGCACAGGCAGGGTTATCGCGCATAGTTACAATAGCGGTTGACAGAAAATTATGTCAACTGTTTGCACAAGAGAACCGAAACCTTGTACCTTTAATCTCCACAAACGACCGTAAAAGCGCCAGATTTTGCATTGCGTTGCGTCCGATCGTGAAATTAAAGCGCAGCGGGCGCGGTTAGAACTTGGCAGGATGACCTCTCGACCGGCTGGCCGTGGTTCGGAGTCCGTTTTCTTACCTCACTAGGTGGTACGGTTTAACCCTCCGGATTGATACCCCCACACTCAATGAATGGCCCGTCGAAGCGGCTATGTAAACGTTCATGTTTTCCGTCCAGTTCAGTGTAGCCGGCACGAGCAACGGAAAGCACCCAGTTTACCAAGGTGTTATGGGTTTACATAAAATATCATCATGGAATAAATCGGTGATGTAGTCAACCATGTCCGTTTCCATATAACAAGTAGAGTCAGTCAATGAAGAACAGAGTCAGTCAATTAAGAATGCGCGCGCGACGGGTCATTTGAAATACTCGTTCGTTTTATTTTCCCCACCCAGTCTGGATAGGACGCTAGAAAAAGGGGCGCGATAGAGCGATAAGGAATCGGCGAGATAACGTAAGGGATAGACGGACTCGATAATTGCATCATTAGTATAAATTTTGTGTTTTGAATGAAAAAAAAATATAAAAAAACCGCCTTCAAAAATTTATGAAATAAAAAAAAAAAATCGAACCCTAGAGTTGAAGGCGGTCGGTTATTTTTGTTTGCTTTAGCACCACCGCCTTCAACTCTAGGGTTCGATTTTTATTTTTTTATTTAATAAATTTTTGGAGGCGGTTTTTATATTTTTTTAAATACTTTTTTATTTCACAGTTTTTTTAGTAATTTTTATTTGCTATTAATGTACTCGGCGGAATCGCTCGGCCTTCAGCCTCGCGATTCCGCCTCGCTTTCCAATCCGATCTTGACCAAAAATAATGGGACCACCTCGGAGCTAGACTGAACCGAACACAAAAAGAATCATCGAAATCGGTTCACAATTGGGGAAGATATTGCTGAACATACATAAAAAAAATACATACAGCCGAACATAGAACCACCTCCTTTTTTGAAGTCGGTTAAAAAGGCTGTCAAGTGCGAGTCGAACTCGCGCACCCTGGTTCCGTACCGATCGTGACTATAACATATGAGAATATAAATAGGGCGATGTTTGTTTTTGTATGAAACTTTATCTAAGCCATTGCTGTTTGTGATGGTTGAAAGCTGTCTTCGTCGCCGTCAATGTTGGAGAAAATGCCTTCAATGGCAGCCAAATATTGCGTTGGGACTTTGGTTCAAAGAACGGGTCGAAGGGATATGACTCCCTTCTTATATTACTAGGTGGTAGGGTTTAACCCGCCCGGATTGATACCATACCATCGCACTGAATGAAAGGTCGGTCGAAACGGCTATGTAAATAGTTTGTTTTTTCCGTCCAGTTCAATGTAGCCGGCACGACCGAAGGGAAGCACTGACGTGGCACCAAGTTCACCTGGTGTTATGGGCTGACATCACGGATGTTGTAGGTGATGTAGCCAACCGTGTCAGTTTCCATAAAAAAACAAAAAAAAAGCTTGGACGTCGTCGGCAAAAACCTGCGTGTGTCTATTGTTGTGCGTTGGACGTTTTCGTGGAATCAACGTTGAATTCTCCTATTAGCACGAGGGCACGAGGGGCGGCAGCGGCGCGCGAGTTGTCGCGTTCCACTATGCCTTCTAATTGCGCGGTCGGTGCACTGGAGCGCGCGGTGTTCAGCGAGGAATTAGGAAACCTATACGCGGTGACCAAGCGAATTTCACCCAGATGCAGCGCCATTCACTCGCAGTGCAGTGTCCACGGTCTCCGCCGGCGCGCTTGCGCTGTCGCTACACCACTCCTGGCAACCGCCGCTGCCAGGAGCGATATCTTGCACGACCTCTGACGGCCTGTCGCCAACGCGGGCTGGGGCTCCTCTGCGTAGGTGCGTTAACACCTACGCAGAGGAGCCCCAGCCCGCGCTGGCCGCTCTCGTAGGCGGGCCGTCCAGTCTAGCTACTAGTAAGGGACAACGGAATGGACATAACATTTTACATCGCAGTAGTATGTTTATGTATGCTTCGCTAGCTGACAACATACGCGGCAGGCAACCCTGCGAGGTTGATTGCGCCGGGCGCCGCGGCGTTGTCGGTAATAGGATATGTCGTACGCAGCTCAACTATAAAACGCTGCTCACTCTTATTTATTGCAGACGATGTACAATCTCCATCCCAACTAAGGCGATCCACCTAGCTAGTCTGCGGTTTTGCATTCGACAAAAACAATAGTATTAATAATGACTAATTTTTAGAATTAAAAATACAAATTAAAACATCAGCAAATGTGATTTTATCTAACTATTGACCTTTTTATAATGGTATGGGATCACACAAGTATAACGCGCTCACGAGTACGAAACTTACCTTTCTTTTCTACTTATGTTGTGATTCCATACCATAAATAGGAAGAGAAAGGTAATTCCGAATACACAATTATGTACCTATTATACAGCTCATGATCGTGGAATGTCAAAGTCATTTATTTGTATATAATTTGAAATTTATAAATTACGAACTAATTTCCCTTTAATTTACATCGTCAATAAACCTTTTATTATTTATTATTCTAAAGTGAGATAGATCGTAGAATGTTTTTTTCTTGGAGCAATTTAGTAAGCACTTGTCTAAAGTCATTTTCCCCTCCAATGTCTTTTATATGTCTTGGCAGTTTCTTCAGGACATTGAGACTGCTGAAGTTAAAGCCGCTTTGGTCTTGGAGTCAAATGCATTATTAGGGTTAAGTTTGGCGAAGAGAGCGACCTTCAGGATGTAAGCACAATAAAGTGTTAATAAGCCTATAGATCGAATCATTGGTTTGCAGTTAGCGTCCAGGCACTTTTGTTCATGAAATTAGTACTTTTATAAGTTTTATTCGTTAATATAAAACGCAACTTCTGCTGCTGAGACAGTGCTCTGTCTGTATTAATGTTCTTCAATCTCTAATAACTCGAGAACGACTAAACCGTTTAGGTGAGCATTTCGCCAACGCAATCTGACATATCTTCTTATGCACACATTTATTAACATTTAAATATGAGAATACAGCCAGTATTTTATACAGCCGTACAACACCAGTTCAGTGTAGCCGACATGAAATGAAGGGAAGCACTGACATGGCACCTAGTTCACCCGGTGTTATGGGCTAACATCACGGATGTTGCAGGTGATGTAGCCAACCGTGTCAGTTTCAATAAAAAAAAATTATATGTAAGACACATACACTTATACCCTTCTGCCGTCGGACGGTAAAACGATGTATGTTCAAAAGTATTGTTTTGAGATAAACGCGTTTGAAGGATTTGTGTTATGGCTAAACGCTGTAACTAGGCGGTGTTATGGTGAAACGATGTATTGGATATTACATCGTCGTGGCATACCTTAAATGGAGGGTTCTGGAAAAAAATGCATCGTTTTACCGCACAGAATCGTATGTTTTTGGACATACATCGTCATATCGATCTTCATAACTTCTTCAGTGAAGGTCCTACAAAGATACTCGTAACATTTATATTGCTGTATGTGCTCATACATCGCTTTACCGTCCGACGGCACTCTTCTGAAACACGACGACAGTCAGAGGGATCGCCTTAAAGCAAATGAAGCTCATCGTCAGGAACAAGGAACGAAAGGCTCAGGTAGATTTGTGAGGGCTCCGTGTGGGCTGAACTTGGCGCTAGTAACTTAGATTTAAGCACGAGCCTTTGTATGTGCACAGACGACAGTAGGTACTCTTTGGAACTTATTTCAGATTGTGTGAAAGCCGCTGTCAAGCTTTCCAAATGGAAACAAGTATATGTTTGTCAGCCTCGGTAGCTCAGTGGTGCGGTCGGTCGACTGTTGTTAAGCACACCCGGGCGCGGTCAGTACTTGGATGGGTGACCGCTCGACCGTTGGAGGTTGACCGTGTTTCGGATTCCACGTAAAACTGTAGGTCCATTCCCTTCTTACCTTACTAGGTGGTAGGGTTTATCCTGCCCGGGTTGTTATCACCGCACTAAATGAAAGGTCGATTGAAACGGCTATGTAAATAGTTCGTGTTTCCCCGTCCAGTTCAGTCTAGCCGGCAAGGCCGAAGGGAAGCACGCTGACATGGCACCTAGTTCACCCGGTGTCACAAATGTTGTAGGTGATGTAGCCAACCGTGTCAGTTTCCATTAAAAAAACCGGCCAAGTGCGAGTCGAACTCGCGCACCAAGGGTTCCGTATCGCCATGTCATGCCTAGCGCCACTCACGCCATCTAGATGGCGTGTTATGAAATGCTTCATATTAGTTAAATGTCATGATTAGTTAAAATGCTTCATAATCTATTCGGTAGATTTCTTCTATGGGAACCCCCGTGACCTTTTTACTTTTTCTTATTTTTATTATTTGTTGTTATATCGGCCATAATAACACATATTCTGTGAAAATTTCAACGGGCTACCTATTACGGTTCAAGAGATACAGCCCTCGGACAGACAGACAGACAGACGGACGAACAGACAGACAGACAGACGGTGTAGGCTTAGTAATAGGGTCCCGTAACGGATACGGAACCCTAAAAACGGAAGAGAGACACAACCATTATATTATTTTATGTTAGGCAGTGAATTAGGAAACCCTGTGTGGCCGGTATTTAAAAAGAATAACCCCACATAATCTCTCCCCGTGTATGTCGTAAAAGGCGACTAAAAGATTAGGACAACATCCCGTGATAATGGGCGACGGGATCTTCCCGGATCCTTCCTTGGGAGGTGGGTCTTCGTGCCTTACTTGCTGCTTGATAGTTATTTTGTACGAGTGCTATGCGAAACGTGGTGGTCGGTGTTGTGCTGTAATTTACCTGAGTTCTTGTGGACAACACCGATTACTCTGCTTACCCCGATTTTCGGAATACAGCGTATGGCATGTATGTATGTATGAGGCAATGAGAACTAGGTATTTAGATAAACTGAGGGCCAGACTCTAGACAAGGTATTGGGATTGGTATTGGGATTGTATTTATACTCGTATTTCTGAATCTAGATCGAAGTGTTCTTACGTAAATTGTTAACTTAAAAGTCCGAAGATCGAATTGTTTGGATGGGCTTTTTAAAATATCGCAAACGAATTTAACACTCAAGTTGTACCAAAAGAAATGACGATCAGCTTTACGAGATTGTCACACGATGTAGGGCAGTCGTGAAAGGTTAATGAGTAGTGATCCATAAGCTTTAAAACACGTGGAACGAGAGGAAGTCAACCCGCAATTATGCCGACTGGGTTGAATTTCGATTAATCAATCGTAAAATTGAAGGGCCGGTGAGTCGCTCGGGGCCCGATGATTAAAAAGCTTTTCACGATAAGCAAACACTCAGCCGTTCAGTCGTAAATCATCGCTAAGTATATCGGCTCTGCACCGCCACCGTCCCGCCCGCCGGGAATGACTTTTGACCTATTTACGTATGCAACCTGTTCGTAACGGAGAGCTTCGCAAATGAAATCTGCAGCGCAGAAAAAACGACGATCAATACACGTCGCTCGCGACATCGCGAGGCCGAGGGCCGAGCGTTGCTTGATGAAGCCGCTGACATGTTTATTGCTCATGTCAATTTCCTACATTTTGGGCACAAGGATCGAGGCAAAATACCATAATCACTCAATAATTCACAATTAATGATGGCGGGCGATTGTTAAATATTGCGAGTTTCTGCAATTCGGACAGACGCGCGGGCACAGACCAGGCAGAGGGCCGGCCGGTGCCGGCGCGATTTAAATTCCACTTGATATAATATGTTATTGTGAAAACGGTGCATTATATTTATATGAGTCGCAAAATAGGCAAGGTATACATTCAATTTATAACGTAAAATGCAAACAAATAACTATTTTGTTTTATGTAAACCGGTATGGGTGGCTGAGTTGGAGGGGCTAAAGTGCATGCTCCGACCAGCCAATATCACCTCCGAGAAGGTAGGTGCCATACCGGAAACTTCCCTGGATTGCTGGCTATACTGGACTAGAGGAGAAGACAACCGAGGCTGCTATGCGGCCATCTTACATCCAGTACGGTGGTACCAACCCAGTCGGCTACAATTTAAGCCTACCACCTAGTAAGGGGCAAGGGAAGCGACCTACAGTTTTACACCGGTTCCGAACGGTGAAGCAGCAGGTGTTATGTACGTAAATTTTTTCGTCAGGAAAAACTCATTGGTACACACCGACGGGATTCGAACCGCGGACCTCTCGCATAAGAAGCCGATGCCCAAACCACTCGGCCACCCGCCGCATTCGCCGCAAAGTCTTACTGCAAGTAAAATATTTCGTCCAACTCAGCCGACTCCGCCACAATTCCCAACGCTGGCAGCGTCGAACCTTTGAATGGCTAACTCTAGAAAGACTTGGCTCGTCGGTCACCAGACTTATCGATAAGGAGCTCTTATCGGTAAGGAGGAGGTGACCACACGCCAAGTGTTTCCACAGCAAAGGCCAGGAATTCGAAGTGGACGCGCAACTTGACTTATTATTTTACGGTTTTGGTCACCTAGAGCCGCGGAGCCAGCCGAATTGGACGAAAGGTATTGTACTAAATATCAACTAAGAAGTAACATAACGTCACGCCTTTTATCCCACGGGGTAGGCAGATAGAGGCAACGAATCTCTATATGCCACTCCTATAAGCCCGCTCCACAATCCTAATATTTTTCATTTAAAAACTATATTTATTGGTATAAATAGAAGATCAAATTTCGAGTAATAATTTAGGATCTATCTTCAACCCACTTCGCGCATAAGCACCAGCAATGCGTGCGCAGACGCAGCCTCGAGAGACGAGCCCGCGCCGCGTAATGCAAACTGCTGCGACACAATCCAGAGCTAGCGAAATGCAGTAAGGAAAGTCGACGTTGCACGGACAGAGAGTGGCGAAGAGAGTCCACATTCATTTTAAATTATTTTATGAAATCTTACATAGTCGACTACATCACCAAATGACACCTTGGTGAACTGTGTGCTTCCTGATCGTGCTGGCTACGTGGAACACGACCTATTTACACAGCTGCTTCGACCGACCTTCCATTCAGTGCACTGGTAACAATCCGGATGGATTATACCCTTTCAAATTTTATGCAACCCAGTATGAGTGACTGAGTCTGGTGGCCCAAGCTCATACCAGAGATCAAATCAAATAAAAAAAAAGGGTAATTTTACGTAAAAAAGTACAGAAGGTATTTTCCGCTAGTCTACCCTTTTTTAACACATTCATACCAGTGTAGGTCCAACAAAGCATAATAAAAAAATTCTTAAAGAAAAAGTAATAACAAAATATTTTTTATGTTCTAAATTATATATAGAGAGATGTAAAATGTACATATTATATGAATATACAGAGGTAAAAAGAAATAAAACTGCGTGCAATACAAATGTGATCAACGTAGACATACACAGTGCACTCCCCTTCACCGACCAGCCTATATCACCTTCGAGAAGGTGCCACGTCGCAGACATTCGCTCAGATTGCTGGCTCTACCGGACAGTGCACAACACAAGCGAGCCTGCTATGTGGCCATCTTTCTTTCAGTATGGTGGTATCAACCCAATTCTTGTTACGATGTTTTATGAATTTGCTGGTATCTATAAGACGAGGTAATTTATGAGATTCCATGCAAGATGCTGCACTGTGCGAATTGATTGTAGCGGTACTCGGATACATGTGAGATAAATATTTATTTATTAGGCTCACTGAAAACCTGGGACTTATTGGAAGTTTAATGGTTCATCGCGTTTCTCCTTTTATATTTATTTTATTGTGTTTTATACATTATGTACACTTCTCAAATATTTCGGCGCTTGCCGTCGTCAGTAAGTAAAATTATAATATAGTAATGACAGTTATTTGAATAATGAATGACAGGTGATCGTGAGAGGTGCGTGTGCGAAAAAAAAACCTGCTTTACCTGAAATATTAAGTCCTGGTGAATGATAAGCTCCTAACGACCAAATGTATGATAGTTCTGTGGTTTTTAAATCTATTTCGGCTATTGGTGGTGTAGATGATTTTATGATTCTTAAAGAAAAGCATGTATTAAAAGATTTCTGGTGTGTTCTGGTATGACGTGGAATGGGTAATGGGGAGTTTGGGGGAGTTTATCACAATAATACAACACCACATAGTGGTTGAAAAAACGCAAGAGTGTTTTTAATATTTATTATAATATATGTATGTATAAACTTTATATTTATTTGTTGCCGTTTTATGCAATACATAATATGTTATAGGAGAACATCAAACATATTTCATTTCGTTCAAGAAGACCTTCCCACGCATTGTCTTGACAATTAGGATAGTTTTATTGGTTGAAAATGGTTAAAAATTTAGAATAGTTTTAAAGCTATCTTCAAGAAGGACATTGAAAAATTGAAAAAGCAAAAAAAAAAAACGAGACCATTTGTTGAAGTTTTGGTTCTCTATGAAAATATTGGTGTCTCTATCGAGTGCGATGCGCCTGCGCTGCGGTCTCTTCCGGTCAGCGTCGAACGTATTAATACTCTATAAATCTCGACAATCCGTCGGTAAATCATCGGCTTTATCGCTCATTTGTGTCGCCGTTTTATATTGGGCGCTGCATCGTAAAAACCAGCCCCGATGTACCCGCGCCGAGGGGTTCGAAGCGGTGACATGTTGGCATCCGGAGTGCTTAGGCGGATTTTGTAAATTGTCAAAAATAACTTATGGTTTTAGGTTGTAAGAACTTATTATTTTCTAGGTGTAATTTTTAATTCTAGATATCAGATTAGATTCTTCTGTATTCCCCTGCCTGTGATTACCGTAGCATTAGAATAGTCTGTGTATGTCTGTTATTCATAAACTCCTCATGAAGGCCAACAGGTTAACATATTTAATTTACACGGATTTCCAACTTACATAGTAAACAAAACAAGCACCCTAGACATTCACGGAAACAAACGTTCTTTCGCGCTCGAGCGATCCAACAATTTCTGTTCTGCGCTCGCTGGCGCTCGATCAAGGTAACTTCGCATGTTTAAGGTTTTTGCTCACAGCTCCGGCCATCGATGACATAGTGTTATGATTATAGGATTAAAACATCTGTAGAAGTGAGGAATGTAATAGTGTAATGTAAATGGGTAAAGTGGTTATCGAGCACGGTCGTCCGTAGAAACGTGTCGCTCTAAAATAAAAAAAAACATTTTTTACACACCAATCAATAATAAACCCTAATACACAAGAAAATATACGATGTTTCGCATATTTTAAGACGGATTTATCACTAATAATAATTTATTCCAGGCATTTATGTATGTCCAGTTTTCCGTTGAGGGAATATATTAAAACATTAGTATATAATTCCCAATTTCAAGACTATAAATTTTTATTAAGGGATGAGCCAAACTTTGCTTTATGTCGAATACGTGCTAATACGTACTGCACCACCGCGCCCTCAGTCGTGTCGGAGACCATCAAAGTCGCAGCGAAAATTACAACTGCTAGGCGAATATGTTGTACGAAAGAGCGGAGCGACCAGCTCGTTAAGATAAGCAGTTTTGTAGCTCTGCCTCCTCGCCTATATGGCGTCTACGAACGATGCGACACTGCCACTTTTCCAATGTCACAATAAACATATAGCTTGGACTAAAGCTATCCTACGCCCTCTGTTCACGATAAGAGGGAATAATATTAATTGTTGAATATTGACGATGTCGCTAAATTCAAGAAATATAAATAAAACGTTTACTTAAAAAAAGTAAGTACTATTTATTTCAAAGTAACCGTGTCCTACACTGGCGGCCGTGGACAGGAAAACGGAGTGTGGGAAGACCACCCGCCAGGTGAAACGACGACATCAAGTACGTCGGCGGAAAGCAGTGGTTCCGTACCGCTGAAGGCCGGGAGGACTGGAGGAAAATTGGAGAGGCGTATGTCGAGCAGGACGCTGGACATACGCCTCTTCACGCCTCATCCGCTTTACGCTGGCTGACTTTCAAAAATATTCTCTACATCACTATATTATTCCATCATCCCAAGCAGGGCTGGCTGCTCATGGTTGCGTTCAGGAACCGTCTCGTGCCAAATATTTGTAATATAAAAAAATTACAACAATAATAACTCCATTCAGTGGAACGTAGCAGCGGCAATCCTTGCATTGTTGTAAGTCATACATAATGTAGAAATTGCTCATAATTTTTTATTTAATCTATATCCTTATTAGTTACATTTCAGACATTAATGCTTGTGATATCTCTAAGTGTATGAGACGCACATGTAAAAAATGTATAACACACACACACACCTCTAGTAATTGCTCACTAATATTCCATCATACTAGGATAAACTTAACAATCTACTGTAAATTTATGCTTTATCAATTCAACTCTCTACAATTACCCCACTGTAAAACGTTTGACCTTCAAACTCAGTCTTGAAATTTAGGATATCCACACCTCTCAGAATCAACAAAGCCTCCATTGATCAGACTTGCATCAAATCAGTCGTGAAACGAAGCTGACGTGTGCTTTGTACGCGGTTTTCAACAATGGCACACTTGCGAAGCTCTCGCCTTCTGGCCGCCACTGATTTGCTCAAGGTCGAGTTATGAGATGATGACAAAAAAAATTGATGTTTGAAAAATTCGGTGTAATAGAAACTGAATATGTTTGAGGCTTCCGTAACATCGGGATGTTTAATAATGAATAAACATGTGTGAGGCCGGTACTGTACGAACAGTGTGGGGGCGGTACTTTAAAAGAATAGCCCCACTGCATCTGTCCCCGTGTATGTCGTAAAAGGCGACTAAGAGATATGACTCCCTTCTTATATTACTAGCTGGTAGAGTTTAACCCGCCCGGGTTGCTACCACCGCACTGAATGAAAGGTCGGTCGAAACGGCTGTGTAAATAGTTTGTGTTTTCCGTCCAGTTCAGTGTAGCCGGCACGACCGAAGGGAAGCACTGACGTGGCACCAAGTTCACCCGGTATTATGGACTGACATCACGGATGTTGTAGGTGATGTAGCCAACCGTGTCAGTTTCCATAAAAATAAAAAAAAACACACACAGAAAAGATTCCAAATAATCGTCAATTTAGTTTTAGTATCATACCTACATAGAGTCTACAAACGCAACATCTCAAAAAACAAAGTAACTTATTCCATGACTATGAGTATCCCTTACAGATTATGACATTCCATCCATAAAAAAAAAATATTTCCATACAGTTATTTCAATAGCATATTCCTGGTCGAAGAGCATGCGCCGCATGAATATCCATAAAAATACTTTATAACGTTCTAATCGCAAAATTATACCGATTCGTGTAAGTAAGCCAGGCCTCGAGCAAGCGCAGTAGAAGAACATTGTTACATTGTAGGTACAATATACATTCAATAAAACATTTTGAATTTTTTTATGTTTTTTTTTTCAAACGTAGATAATTATTCAAAATTGTATGAGACTACTCAAAAGTAGAGTCACCGTAGCTATTCTCTCGACTTACATTTTTGTTATTAGTTATGGAGTAATCACAATATAATTTATTTATAGTGAATACTGAACTTCGAGTAGGTCGTTCGAGAATTTGGACCAAACTTATTGCCAATTCTGATATTAACCATTCCAGTCTCCATTACGGTTGCTGCAGCGAAATGCAATATTATTAAATCTAAGTTACGTCCATGGCATTTAAAATATTTGGACTGTACTGAACTTGACTGAAAGCACGAACTAATTGATTGAAATACAAATGTTTAGTTTGTGTAAATAATTTTTCATGGCATTGAACTCACCCTTTTTATTGTCCCATGTATTCAGAGGCGGACTTTCCTTAAGGCCGACTAGGCCCGGGCCTAGGGCGGCCAGATATTAGGGGCGGCCAATCTGTACCAGCTGCTGGAAGCAGTGAGCGCAGGTACAAAATAGAAAGGGTGCCGGCCGGAGCAAGTGCGTGCGACGTGCGGGAGTGGTGAGCGCGGCGGCGGAGACGACGCACTATTTACGCGGATAAAATTATTTAGCTATTATGGCGATAAGGTCAATATTGCCGCAACACTTATAAAAAATAATTTTGCTATATGTAAAATAAACCGAGAAATAATATATTTCTGGCAGGTTGAACCGAACGCAATACTGATTTTCGTACAACTTCACATTTGTATCTATGCTGTAAACTTGAAAGGGGCGGCTGCATTGAATAGAGGCGGCTGGTACTAAACGGCCTAGGGCGGCTAAGGCTGCTAGTCCGCCTCTGCATGTATTTAATGATGTGCAATAATTTTTTGTATATTGTGTAGTTATTTAACACAGTAATTTTCTTCATCTTCCGGAAGCCTACATAGTGGTATAGGTTCCCTGGTCACTGTGTCATTGCCTCGTGAATGGGCCCGGAGACGGACGGACGGACACAAAGCGACTGTCAGGTGGTGTAACATAACGAGAGGAACAGCCACAATAAAGTTTATTGAAAATACAAAGCGCATACGACGCAAATATCTAAGAATAGGCGTTTGCGCGTTTATTGAGTAACGATGCGACTTGAATTCGTGAGAGGATCATCTGATATTTTTAGATATACTACGTTAAAGGAATTAGGTTCACAACCGAACATAAAACAAATTTTAACTTCAAATTTCAGTGTACGGATGAAATAGAAAACATTGTGTTGCACAATTTAGATACATATAAATTTGTATACATGCGCGGATTGCTCATACATACTATCCCTTACGCCCGTATTCCAATATGGACCTTTCTTTATTAGATCGATGCAACAAAAAAACACTTCCCGTCCCGACCAGGATCCGAACCTGTACCTTTGGCACGAGCCGAAACGCGATATCATTTTCGCCACCGGGTCGATGACGTAGGTGTTCTCTCTAAGCATGCTCCTGCGTTCTGCCAACTTGCACGATTCCATATTGAAACTCTTTCGACTTTGCGCCTTTTACTATATGCGCGAATATCCTTAGTACTATCGTATATTAATATCATTATCATATATAAATAAATAATTAATAAATAAATATACAATAAAATAAAAAAGTAATTATGTAATGGGTAATCTTAATACTTAATAATTGGTTTGACAAATATCAACACGCGAAGAAAATAAAAAATAAAATATATAAAAAAAGATTTATGTATAATTTTCGCAAATGCTGCAACGACGGAGGCACATGGCTGCCTAATCAAGTAGGCATTGTGAATGAGTCTCGTCTCAAGTAGTAACTTGCTGTCGCTCCCTAACGATGTGTGTAAATACTTACCTACTCGCTATATTTACAAACAAACCTCTTTCATAGCCGCATCGCCCGAGGTCGGTTCCCAGTTGAGAAGATTTCAACGCTCAAAGAAACCTTTTGATATTCACACATTATGTATTTTTGGTATTCTCTCTTGTAATTTAGACGTGTTTGCGTATTAAAATTATTGTCCGTTAAGTATTTTCATTAATCATATTTTAAGAGTTGTCTAGGATCGGGCATTGGACCAGGGTTGGCTAATACAAATATTTTGTAATGACCAAACATTGATTGATTTGGTTTATTCTTGGGAACTTTGCAAACGTTCATTCTTCTATCTCAAAACTCAACCTAAGTTCTATGAATCCCAATGATTAAAATCTACAGCGCTTTAAAATATTTCGTTTCCTTACTTATTTTTAATTTTATTTTCGAAAGTATACCGTATATACCAACCGTATATACGTAGTATACCAATCCGGGCGTGCATTACCCACCTTACCATACAATCGTGAAGGTTAGAGAAGAGATCTACACGTTTACACGTGATCGGAACCAACGATTAACTCGTGTTTGTGAGGACGTGGATATAAGCGGCGGTTGGCCGAGTGGTTTGGGCATTGGCTTCTCATGCGAGAGATCCGCGGTTTGAATCCGGTCGGCGCGTACCAATGAGATTTTTCTGACGAAAAATACCTACACCTGCTGCTTCACCGTTCGGAACCGGTGTAAAACTGTAGGTCCCTTCTCTTTCCCCTTCCTAGGTTGTAGGCTCAAATTGTAGCCGACTGGGTTGGTACCACCGTACTGGATGTAACATGGCCGCATAGCAGCCTCGGTTATGTTCTCCTCTAGTCCAGTATAGCCAGCAATCCAGGCAAGTCTCCGGTATGGCACCTACCTTCACGGAGGTGATATTGGCTGGTCGGAGTATGCGCTTTGCCCCTCCGACTCAGCCACCCATACCGGATTACATAAAAAAAACTATTTGTACATAAGTTGTAAATAGTTGACGCGACTACAAGAGTGTGGCACGTGGCACGCGCGTGTTGCTGTCCCGAACTGTTTCTCCCGACACGATGCCAGTCGATACGTATTATCGCCACGACACTGCGCAGGCGCTATCTAGGCGGCGGCGGCGCGACAACCGCAAACCTCGACATGAAGAAAGTTCTAGACTGTAACTAAATCACTAGACAAGACTTAGTACATTGGCTAATGGTGATCGCTAGTTAAATACATACGAGTAACTTCAACTGTTATAACTGGCGCTTCATCCATAATACCTACCTTTGGTTCCCATTTTCGTTTTGTGTTTCTTTATGGGTTTGGTGTATAATAATATTTTTTTAAAGTTTCAAACAATTGATCACCTGTTAGATTAGTTTTTAATTGTTATTGTTGTTTTTAATTATATATTCCTTTTATATTTAATAATTAAAAAGGGAATTAATACTTTACGTTATTTACCTACATTTTCCTATCTTGATGAGGTCCTCTGAAACACTTACGTTTACTTGCGGAATAAGAGATAAAGCCGAATGATCATGCTAGTTTTTCTGAAGCAATAAAGCATGAATGATTATTACCATTACCATTCCACAATATTGCAATGTGTAGGGCGCAAGGAACGAGGTGCGTGCGCCACCAACGACCGTCGATGTCGCTCTCCCGTTAGATAGCTTCTCAAAACTTTATTTGTGATGAACACGAGGCTTGGTGCACCGGCGGCGGCGCTAACGCAACTGAGACAAACTCTGAACTGGCGCAGATTCTGGTTCCCGAAGCGGGTAAATACTTCATCATCATCATCATTATCATCAGCCTGTATCGGTCCACTGCTGGACATAGGCCTCTCCCAAGGCACGCCACCATACACGGTCTTCCGCTCATCTCATCCATCAGGTAAATACTTATTATTTAAATCTTTCTAAATTCGAATCGCGAAGCATACATTCAAAACAAGGTAAACAATGATAAAAGGACGCAACTACGACGTCAGTAGCATGTTGTTTTGACGGAACAACGATCAGAATTTCTTTTCCTATGAATTACTGCACAGTGCACGGATTTGAAGTCGGGTTGCACAAAATCCAGGTCAAAGGCGCGGCCTATTTTTGGTCATGACATGCGCCGGGGTATCCTGATAGTTTGACCCTAGTCTTATACAAATGTAGTTATATCGGTTAATATTTCTTCAATATCTCTAATATAATGGTTCTTATAAAACCTAGTTCGTAGTTAGCTAGTCGCATTATAGTTAGTTTGATAAAAATAAATTTAACATTCTCGTATTACTCGTTTTTGGTTTAGTTTGAAACAATCAATATTCAATTCATGTATCCATCAGTAACAGTAAAGCTACACCGCGCCAAGTCTGAGTTTCCCCGGCCGCTCCGCCCGGGGGCGGCGGGGCGTCGCCTGTCGAGTGTTTTCCCGCCCTCCCCGCGCCCTCCCTGCGCCCTCCCTGCGCCCACCCTGCGCCCTCCCCGCGCCCTCACCGCGCCCGAGCCGGTCAGTTTCCCATTTCCCGACCGCCGTCGAGGCCTCGTGGCGTGGATACACGCGACCACCCACCGCACGCCGCCACCCCCATCCGCATGATAAGTCAATGCGTTGACCCGGATGCTGAAAGTAACTTGTAAAGTTTTATTTTTGACTAGCTGTATCGGAATAAGGATAATATTCTTATTATGGATAAAGATAATATTGTGATTTATTTACATAGCTTCCATCTTTGAAATTAATTTTTTTTTTAAATGTGTATACACATTGTTTGGGGATTCTGTATATAATAGTTCACAGCATATTGCTGTCATGTTGTTATGTGTACATTTTTGAAACTGATGCAAATTAATCACGATTCGTTATGAATATAGTGATGTGAGATTTTTCAATTGTGCAATGTTCATAAATGGATTCTCTGATAACCAATATTTGTTTAAAATCGTGTCTTGTCGCGCTATGGTAAGGATCCCGCGGGACCGGCGATGTGTGAACATATTGCAAATAACCTGTGTGCAAATATCAGTTCATACGCACCGTGCGGTCGCCTTCTCTGATGTGTGGTCGGCTCAATTGTGCGATCTAACTGTAAACTTAACTGAACTTTCTATATTTACACTGCAACGAGACCAAGAACTAATCACATCGAGGATATTTAGACGTTTTCTCAAACTTATTACAATTACGCGTATATTTTTTTTAAAGAGAAGGGAAAATTACTTTATTTATTACGTTTAGGAGTGTTGATTTTTTACAATAAAATAGTACAAGAAAATACAAAATTCCGTATATATTTACATGATTAAAATACACAACATTAAAACATTGAAAATTGAAAGTATACATAATTACTAATAAAGGTTGACTGGGAGAAATCCCCGTAAGGGATAAGTCCGCCTTTGCCCCTCATGTAAATTACTTATTGTTTGTTTATGTAAAATGGTTTTTTTGGGCATTAAAGTATTTCTATCTATCTATTATATTAGGTTTTTCGTAATTTCTTAGACCACATAGGGCACAAAAAGACTCACCCACATTTGCACATTACGTACGTGTGGTATACACACGCTGTATCTAGACAATCGGGGTAAGCAGAGCAATCTGTGTTGTATTGCATGGACTCAGGTAAATTACAGCACAACACCGACCACCATGTTTAGCAAAGTATTCGGACAAAACAACTATCGAGCAGCAAGTGAGGCACAAAGACCCGCCTGCTGCGCCAAAGTGAAAGGTGGCTAGTCTGTCGCATTTTAACGCGAAATCTCGCCCTTATCCCTTAGTCGCCTTTTACGACATACACGGGGAGAGATGCAGTGGGGCTATTCTTTTTAAACATCGGCCCCACAAGATACACATTGCGATGGCATATTCCCCTGCCATTCAAGGCAAGTTCAAACATATACAACACAATTGGCTGTCTAAGGTAACTGAAAGTTATGATCAGACCTGGCCATGAAGGTTTGATGACAGTGATCCTCTCCCGATGTTGGTGGTCGAAATGGGATCGAAGCGGTTGTGATATGATCTCTATTTTGCCACCTCCCGGGCGGCCACGAATACCCTAGGAGCCGAGGTCACAGTTGGACAAGTGGCAAGATGTATTATATTGTTATTAAACTTTTCTGCGACACAAAAGGCGAACTTAATGCAGAATACAATTTATTTAAACCTATTGAACACAACGACGCATTATCAAGTACATATATAGATTGCGTCAAATATTTTTCGTCCTCGAAGTGAAGGATAAATAAACTACTGAAGTAAATAAAAAGTTAATAAAAAGAAATGTTTGTGAAATACTTTAAGCTTATCTTATATACTAACATCAGCTTATGCATTTACTCAAACCTAGAATTATTCCTTAGTAGGCATTGACTTATATAATATTAATAGACTTAACATCAAATACCCTCGATCGGTTCCTAATGACATGAGCCAAACGGTCTATCTTGAGTTGACGGTCTGCCAGTCGCACGCTCGCACGCTCGACGATCGCAGGCGCGTCGATCGTAGTTTTTTACAAATATAATGGATAATAATGCCTACATGTCCCTTGCGACACTATAAAATCGTACTGGGAAGAGATACAAGGATGACGGCGTCACATATCAGTTATCACAAATAAGTGCACTTATATCACATAATTTCCAAAATATTTACAAATCGCCGAACGGGCCGACGACCGTTCGCCGAACGTTCGCTGGTAATACATACTCTAGTTATCCTTCACTTCAACAGCGCGGTCCTTGCCCGAATTTTTTGTAAATAAAGGTCTTATCATTTGGAATTAAATATTTTAATAGTCACCATGGTGCTGTATATCCGAATACGGCTAAAGCCCTAAACTAAAATTAAGATTAAATTTTTTTTTTATTTCGCGTCTAAACTTATATCTGTGACATTCACGAACGCGTTGGCTTACAAAAAATAAGCATTGTTCCCGATTAACTGATGCACATTTAGATGCGATACTGCGCGTTTCTACGTCTAAGATGCAAGCAGATATTCCAAAACTTGCAAGTGAAATGCAGCCGCAAAAATCGATAATAAAGATTTTGACAGTTTTTGAACCGACTTCAAAAAAAGGAGGAGGTTCTCAATTCGACTGCATTTTTTTTTATGTTTGTTACCTCAGAACTTTCGACTGGGTGAACCGATTTTGATGATTCTTTTTTTATTTGAAAGCTGGTGCTTCCCGTGTGGTTCTATTTCAATTTGGTCAAGATCGGATTGGAAAGCGAGGCGGAATCGCGAGGCCGAAGGCCGAGCGATTCCGCCGAGTACATTTAATAGCAAAAAATTACTAAAAAAAAACTGAAAATAAAAAACTATTTAAAAAAATATAAAAACCGCCTTCAAAAATTTTGGAAATAAAAAATAAATCGAACCCTAGAGCTAAAGCAAGCAAAAATGATGCATGAAAGAAAACATGAGTGGATGATATCCTTTGTGATTTGTGTAGCCTTCATTAGCACCGCCTTCAAATCTAGGGTTGGGTTTTTTTTTATTACATAAATTTTTGAAGGCGGTTTTTATATTTTTTTGAATAGTTTTTTTTTATTTTAAAATTTTATGTACTTATGAAGATGAGATGCGGCCCGCACTGATCCTCTGGTAACAATTGTGGCCCTCCTATAGTAAAACGTTGCCGACCCCTGCTTTAAACCATCATTGTTAGTAGGTAGATATTTATGGAATAGTCCCAACCAGCCTGTCAGAGCGCTCAGCCCAGTGTCCGATATAGCCTATAATGACAGAGGGTCCCGACGCACTTCTTATATAACTCTACCTTGCATGAACAGTCTATCCGTCTAAGCAACTGTCTTATTGGGCGCCGCTTTGTAGGTACTTTATCGTTTGATATTTTCACTCTACGTGCAATTACGAAACTTTTGTGTTATTGGAGTAAGTAGGTAGGTGCGAGTGGAAGTCATCCTCCTCTTGTGCCTTTTCTAGGTGAGCAGCAATGGGAAATAAGGCAAACATATAAGTAATTTTAATGAACGTGTACTTTAGCTTGGCAACATATTAAAATAACTGTTTCTGCACTGTACCATTGTTTTGTTACTGTATAATGTTGTACCTAAAAATAATTAATGTTATAAACAAAAGTAAATTATTAAACCCCGACGCAAAAGGATGGGTGTTATATATAAGTCTGTCTGTGGCCTCGTAGCTCCCAAACGGATGAACCAATTTGGATATGGTTTTTTTTTATTAGAAAGCTGGTTTAATCAGGGTGGTTTTAGCTATGTTTGTAATATAACCGCGCAGTTCTGACTTTTATTTTATTTACTTAGCGGTCCCCCGACGCCTTTAAGTAACTAGACGAAAATTAATTTTAAGGGTTGTTGATGTGTCGAGGGTTTTTAAATTTGTAATTAGACTTTTTTTTAAAGATTATTCACGTGCTTGAAGACGCCGACTAATTAGGTTGTATGCCGGTGACGCAACCAGACTTTTTTTTAATCTGTTTTTTTCTTCTTTCGGAACAATGTTGTGGTTCTTTGTGATATAACATTATTAAATTGCATGTTACACGATTTATAACGGTCATCGCTAGAAAAGAGTGATAGAGGGTAGAGAGAGAAGGAAGAATGAGAAGCGCAGGCGCACGTCACGAGGCAACAAGACGTGGCCGCGCCGCGCCGGCGGCGCGCCGGCGCCGAGGGCGAGTCGATTGAAAGCTGATGTTTATTATAATTTATATTATTTTAAAGTGTTAGCGTATCGTACTTGGCACTCTACCTATTTCTTTAGGATTTTAGTATAGAGTACCCGGATAGATCATAAAGTGATTATAAATTAGTCAAGCCGAATTTTGAACTGAACATAATATTATAAACGTTTTTGATGAAATATGTAGCGTGAAATTATTATTGTAAACAGAGCAGTGAGTTAAACGGTTACTTAGTTAAGTGGATTTTTTGTTTGCCTTACAATTTCTATTAGAATTTTATGATTTTAGATCGGACGTGTTTAATTGGCTTATGGTGGTTCTTATACAAATGATGAATCTAACTGGAAACTAACCTGAAATAAGAATATCTCCAATTGTTTATTTTACGCACCTACCTATATTTTGGTAAGCACTGTAATTCGGCGGGACCTTAGATAAATAAATGAATAATTAAAAGGAGAACAATTTATTTTTTCTAACTTAAAAAAAATCACAGATCTCGTGCACTACACGACCTTCGAGTTACATTGAAAATGAACTCAACAAAATAAAAAAACGCATTACATTTATATATTTTTTGTTATTTTTCAAAGTTAAAAATATCAAAAATATCAAAAGTTAATTGTAAAGACCTTTTAACTTTTCCTTACTAAACCGCTGAAAACGCTAATTTTTCGGGGTTTTTCGGGATTTGATCAAGACATTTCAAATACAAAAATATGACAAATCATGTAGCCCTCATTAATACGTATCTTTTGACATCTCAATCATTTATCTATACCTAGACCTAACGACGCTAGAGCGAATTCGCACGTTCGCTGGAGCGATCGAAAAAACTTTTTCAATGTCAAAAGTCAGCGTCCGCATAGGTTTATTTTAGGAGATCGCATTTTAAAAGGCGCCTTTTACTCTCAAACAAACCCGAAAGCTCTACGCGAGCTCAAGACAAGTTTATAAATATTCAGTGGGTAGTTCATTAGCTCGGTCACTTGTCGAGCCACCAGCAGAGGCGGCGCGGGGCGCTAATCGCCTCTACTGGAGCACAGGGCTCAGCTCTACGACGACGGCTCTGTCTATAGTTTAATAATCCAGATATAGTTCGCCACGTGTCTGCTACGCCCGTGATGTCAGCATTGTTCCTTTTGGAACTAGGTCTAATAAAATAAACTATAATGCAAAAAAAATATACCTTTTTGACTAAACACTCAAACTTTATTTTAGTATTATTTCTTTATTGACACATTTGTTTTTTAATTAATTTTACATTTTCACAAACTTAAAATTTAAATTTAAAATTAATTAAAAAACATGGAGTTTCCTCTACCAGCGGTGGTGCGAACCCAGGCTACCAATGGCATAACTATTCATATAATATTAATATAACATTATTATTCCCTGGAACCCGCCCAGGGAATAATAATGTTATTTTATTTCTTTATTATTAATATAAAAACAACTCCTACCTATATATCTATGGACAATAAAATGCTATTATTCCGCTGGCGGCGGCGGAAGGCAGGCCTCCAAGCACGCCGGCGGGTGCAGGCAGTGGCTATACGGAGCTCCCTGGGACGACGCGAGACTAGCTTCGAGCGATGGGTGGTGGTACTAGACACGTAGGCCACCACTACCCCCATCCCGGAGATCTCCGTATCCGTCGTACTTGCGGGGCGACGTCACGCAGCTCTTCTATCCTTCTTATGCCTCTTGCGTGCGTGCGTCGCTTTGGCGCACGGCGCTGTACCGGCAGCGGAGGTTTATTATTATGATTCTCATTTCAGGATGAAAGCTTCATTCAGTTATTTACAGTGCATCTTATTCTTTTCAATTTAGTTTGGTCAACAACTCTATCTAATCATCTCTAGAGATTATGAAGAATACAGAAGACCAACCTAAATTGAGCGAAATAATTAAGTCCTTCGCCATCGGGACGATTACCTTAGTTCTGATGATGGAGGAATATTTTCATTTATAAATATGTTTTGCCGGTCATGTTATTACTAATTTAAAAAAAAGGCTATATAATATCAATTAGTGTTTTTTGTGCTTATTGCTCTTATTCTCATTTCTCCTTTCATAAATAATAGCATGTTAATAAATATGCCATCTTTTACTATACTCCCTACATGATCCATCTGTCAAAGTGAGACGCATCAGCTCTCGTTCCACATCAGCCACACCTTCGCCCAGTATCCGCATATAAGCGCTGTAGCTATATACAAGAAGCGGAGCGCGCCATGTCCCAGCAGCCATTGTTCAAGCGATGATTTGTAATTTGAGCACATTTCCATAAGGTACCACGGCACAACGCAGCGCGAGCCGCGGCCGTGTCTCATCAGGCGTCGATTATCATATTATTGTTTTAAATCTCGCGGGGAAGGAGGTTATGTTAATTCTACGGCTCGAAGACGTGCCTTTTGAGGAGTGAATGCACTGAGACCACGTGAGAGATGTATGGCCAACTCTGAATGTAACCTTATTAATTACCTACAATATAACATTACATGTGTGGCCTAATCTAGAAGCATTCGTTGAATTGGTTTCGTTTGGTCGTATATTCGGCTCTGAAAATGGTAACATCTCCAAAACATTGATGAAGTTCACGCTCACTCTCCTGGATTAGTGCTCTAAGGGACAAATAGAGAGCTGTAATAATAATAATGATTAAGTTTTACCGGTTTATCGACTATCTTTAGAAGAGATAACATTTGGTCGAATCCGATTACTTTTCATTTTAAATACCAAATAAAAATTTCATCAATATAACTTAATAGTTTTTGTGTCGCACTGCAAAGGTGTGGAATGGGCTTCCGGGTAATATATTACCCTACTCCTATAATCCACGGATTTTCAAATCACGGGTCAATAGCCTTTTCCCAGCGACATTAGTCCGCGTTCAACCCGGACTGGCACCTCCTCGGACACAAGAACGATTTAGTTAAAGAATCGTGCTAACTCTTCTGTCGACTACACAGGGTTGTTTTATGAGAATATTGCGAATTTAGCGAATGCGAACAGGAGGAAGAGGGGTGAGGGAAGCAAGTTCATCAGATCAGCGGCCATAATAGTACCGGTAAAAAACAGATCCAATCACCAATGATCCAACAATGCGTCTGTGCTTCAGTGGTTCATGTGAGTACAGAGTCGCAAATGAGACGAATGGTTGGTCGTTGAATAAAATTCATGGCTGGAAGAAGGTGCTCGAGCGGGAGATCCCTACCAGAGACGACTGCAATATTCCATCTCCGGTCTTACTTGCGCTTCACAAAATGTAAATCGTTTGGACCAGTGGTTATATCATAATGTTAATATTATTAAAACGGGACCCGGGACCCGCCGGGACCCGCCCACTCGCACATATAACTTTAAAAAAGCAGATTATAATAACATACAAACTCACCTGTCGCGGGTGGACTGGTCCTGTCTGGAGTCGGGCACAATTGATGATGCAGTTTTATTGCTTTACGATGAGCTGTACAAAACTATTGACCTGTATGTACCTAGTCGCGTCAGATATACAAATGATTTTCCGTGCTGGTTTTCGCCGGCGTTAATTAAAATTATAAAGGAAAAGGCAAAGTATCACCACAAATACAAACGTTATAACAGGGGAGTCGATTATGATATGTTCTCGCTGCTTCGTGCACGTCAAAAGGGGGTGCAAAAGGAATGCTGGATTCAGTATGTAAATGCAACTGAAACTAATATCAAAACTGATCCGAAGGCTTTTTGGGGGTACGCAAAATCCCAACGTGGCACTAATTCAATACCTCGTCTAGTAGTTAGCGGTACCGAGGAGGCGAGCGATGGCTCCGCCATCTGTGAATCTTTCTCGGAATATTTTCACTCGGTATATTCAACTGCAGTGCCACCTAGCAATACAAACGTATTATCGTGTGATTATTCAGCGCATGCAGTCCTGAGTTCCATCGATACACGTCGAACCCTTGTGTTGAAATATCTCAAATCCTTAAATGGCAATAAGGGTCCCGGCAGCGATAACATACCACCAGCGTTTGCTAAAATGTGTGCTCATCAGCTGGCGGGACCCTTGGCCATAATATTTGAGCGTTCCTTGAGGGCTGGTATTTTCCCGCAGAAATGGAAGGAGGCCTTTGTGGTACCGATTCATAAGAGCGGGCCCAGGCACCGGGTCGAGAATTACAGGCCAGTTTCTATTCTGTCGGTATTTAGCAAGTTGTTCGAGCGCGTCGTGTACGACCAGGTTTACCCGCTCATCTCCTCCAGCATCACACCGGCTCAACATGGCTTCATGCGCGGCCGGTCGGTAGTGTCAAACTTAGCCGTCTTTACCGATTACGTCTCCGCCAGGATGGATGAGCGGGCGCAGGTAGATGCCGTATACACGGACTATGCTAAATGCTTCGACAGAATAAACCACGCGATCCTGGTTCGAAAGCTCGGTGAGCTGGGTGTACACGGGAGCCTTCTCAGATGGTTTGAATCATACCTACGAAATCGATCACAGGCTGTAAAAATAGGGGCATTTAGGTCGTGCTTCCTTCAAATCCCATCAGGAGTGCCGCAAGGTTCGCACCTGGGTCCGCTGCTCTTTAATGCCTACCTCTACGACGTCATCACCTGCTTTGTATGGGCCCAGTTCCTGCTGTACGCCGATGACAAAAAGGTGTACATGGCAATTGAGAGTGAGTCCGACTGTGGGAGGTTGCAGGAGGACCTTGGCAGATTGTCCCAATACTGCACGCTCAATTGCCTAGATTTAAATGTGAAAAAATGTCAGGTCATAACGTTCAGCAGGGGCAGAAAGCCCATAAATTACACATACAAACTGAATGCAATCGCTATTCAGCGCACCGACGTCGTTAGGGACCTGGGTGTTATGCTCGATTCGAGGCTTATCTTTGATAAGCACTACGAGCACATGGTCTCGAAGGCATATAAAATGTTAGGATTCCTCATACGTACGTGCAAGCCATTCTCCAGCATCGCGACATTGAAATTGCTTTATTTCGCATACGTCCGTAGCGTGCTGGAGTTTGCGTGCCAAATATGGTCACCGTCATATGTAACGCATGCACGTCGTATCGAGAGAATCCAGCATAAGTTCCTTAAACATTTAAACTTTCGTTCAAAACTCGCCTTCGCAGACTATGAAGCAGCGGCGGATCATCATGGTTTGCAGTCTCTCGAGCAGAGGAGATCCGTGGCAGATGTGATGTTCTTGTATAACATATTGCACAACAATATCGACTGCCCGGATCTTCTCGCTCGTGTATCAATGCGGGCCGCTCCTGTGCCCACCCGCCAACCAAGGTTGTTTCAGACGCACAAATGTCACACGAACTATGCAAAAAACTCAGTCTTGAATAGATGTATGGCATCGTACGACAATCATTGCTCGAGTCTGGATATTTTCCATCTAAATAAAAACACATTCCTAAGAAACATTAGCAAAATTACTTTTAAATCCTAATGATGGTGGCAAATATGCACAAGTACACGCTTACACAACAGATTATCATATCTCCTCGCACACATATTATGTATATATAGGTACACTTCTAAAAACAAACTCACATACCTCACTTACACCTCAACATATCACAAACTCACTCACACACAACATACCTAAACTTCATACACGTCATGCAAAATAAAAAAAAAATAAAAAAAATAATACACAAGCCAACACCCAATCCTACACACCATCACCACATACACACATACATACACATACACTCACCCTATTTAAAATTAATAATTATATATATTATATATATTGTATATTATATGTAATATTGTATATTATATTAAATATTATGTATTTCTTGTTATAATTAATACCTATTTCTTTAAAAAAAAAAAAAAAAATTTTTATATAGTTATGAGTTTTGAAAAATGTGAAACTTTTTTACTGGCTGAACAGTTTGTTATTTTTAGTTCTAGTTGTAAATATACATGTATAGCTGTTAAGTTTCCAAATAAATAAATAAAATAAAAATAAAAATAAAATAATAATATGTATGCACAACGGTATAGATAGATAGTGGTAGGTAGATAGCGGTATATATAGTATAGATAGTAGAGAGGGTATTACTTGACTCGTCCTGTATAATGTTCCTTACATTTTTGTGACCGCTAGTGTTCACACAGGTCGCACCTCCTACATTTTCGGGGACACGTCACGAACACGCGCGGTGCCCGCGAACACGCTTCACTACCGTTCAGCCCACTGCGTGTTCAGATTGTGAGATAAAGCGAATGACAAACACAATTCGTGAAGAAGACGAAACATGTCGCGGAGGATGGATGGTGCCCGTGCGCGCGAAGCGTCGACACAATCATGAAGGTTGACAGATGAATAATCCAAATTGAGGCATGGAAACCACTAACGTGGTAATAAGAAAAATCTAACAATTTTCTTTGGATAATAATATCATAATCTATCTATCCAGTATCTATATACATGATTATTGCTGATAATAAATAAATTTAAATTAAAATTACATATAAACTAAATGGATTACATAATTGTTTTTATTTTGTCAAAGTTTTCTGGATTTTATACAATAAAAGCGCAATCACTAGCTAGCATAAATTGTCAACTCTTGTCGTGACTGCTTCAGAATAATTACAATATCACTTGAGTCATGAGATTATGTCAGCTGAAGGTTATATACGTCAAATATAGGTTATATAGACTGTCATTATCCACTAGGAAATGAAAACACCACTAAAACGTTGGTGCTTTAGTGGCGTTTTTACTGTCGAGGGATCTCGAAATGCAGGGCATATTTAACGCTCTAATAACCAATACAGTAACATAGGCATGTTTTAGTCCAGATATTCTAAAATTGTAGGGTTTGTTGAATTCGCATCGGAACACAGCGTAAAAAGAGCTATTCGATTTATCGTGTGTATCCCGCTGCACCAAGGAGGCACTAATCCGTGCGTAGGCGCGCCGGGCGGGCGCGGTACGGCGATGGAGGGGGGAGGGGGCGTCGTCGCGACACGACCGGCTTCCGGGTGCCCGCCTCGAGAATCTCGTCAGGTGTAAAAAGGTTAATAACCATTTATTTATTATTCAAACATGATCAGCCACTTGAGGCTTTGTTACTTTGTTGACGAGGAGCGGGGTAATACACGGAGTGGACTAAATGTACTCTTACATCACGCGATAGGCAGACGCAAAAAATGGGATAGACTATTTATAATAACGTTTAATGAGATTGACCCTAAGTTCTGGCTATTTAGGTAAGTATAAACGGAAAAGTTCAGATAGATACGAGATATGAAAACTATAGGTACTGTGTGATCGCGATAACTTTGGAATTCCAAATTCTACCTACACTATAGAAATGGAAGAAGTCGTGTGTACTTAAACCCATTTTTTTTTTCTTGCTACAATAATAATGGATAGACACACTCGCAGATACAATTCTAGTAACAAAAGTATGACTCGTAAAAAGAAATTTAAACATTTCTCCATCCACGCGCGCACATATTCGACATCAAAGGAAGAGAGTTTCGCCGGTGAGCGCACAACACGCGTCGTGTGTCGAGAATTTGTCCACATTCGGCATGCCTGTCATATCGTGAGCGATCTCGGACGACCGGCGCGGCGCCGCCGGAGCGGGCGACTATGAAATTATTGAATGTTTACTACGAAGAATGGCCTCCAGACACAATGCATTAGTCGATTGGAAAGAAAGCGGAGGTTTTGTTAGATTAAGAAGTCGTGCTTGACGAAACAAAATGTGTTTTGACCATGTGACACGCCACGCAACGGCACACCTTTACCTTTTCTACCGGTATATGCGAAAACGTTTTTCATTCTTTTATTTTTCAAAGTTCAACGGTTATCTTGAAAGAATTTGTTACGATACTTACACAATAGCCTTCGCTCTTCGAATAAAAATTAAAAGCTGTTATGTTATTTGGCAAACAAACAGTTATGTAATAATACATAACGTATATGTTCGTCATAAACTGATAAAGTTTCTACCTAAATGATTCAATAAAACCACAAAACTGTTAACGTTTTTTATAGTTAGTGACATTTTCGGCACTAAATCAAGATTGACAACGTCAATTTGATTATTTGTGGCATAATAAACACAATCAAAAAGGTTGCAAATATGAAGTTAACTTATACAAGTTAACTATACTTGCGCAACCTCCTAAAATTGCGCCAGTGTGACGTTTTTCTCATAATTTCACAATGAAATAGTAATTTACCGATTTCAGAACCAAAGTTTCCTCTGTGGTTTGTCAGACGATTCATAATAAAAGTAAAACCGAGTGGTCTGGGCATCGACTTCTCTTGCGAGAGGTCCGATGTTCGAATCCGGGCGACGTACACCAATGAGTTTTTTTCTGATTGGAAAAAAATACGTGCCTGGCTGCGTTCTGTTACCTTCACCGGCGGCCCAACTACTACATGGCACGGAATCCAGGTAAAACTACGGGCCCATCATCGGGTAGAATGGAAGAAATTGCCTAAGGTAATAAGTTCGCCCTTGCCACACTTTATTTGGCATAAAGTGTAATATTATTATTATCCACAAACATGCATAAATATTTCTTGTGGTTTAATTTTTTAGCACTTTCATTAGGGACCACGTCGCAGGTTGAAAGCGTTAAGTTTTGTATGAGCAGTAAATTATATTTTACCAGTTGAATGCCAGAAGTAAATCATAAAGCAAATGTGTGACACGTTAGCCAACCAGCGAGGCTATTCCATGTTGATTCTCGCAGGTAGAATCACTAGGTCTTACCCTGTGTGAGCAAGTATTGTGTACCTATAAGTAGCAAGTTATAATACAGTTTTCGGTTACGCAGCACACTTAAATTTTTTTTTTATGGAAACTGACACGGTTGGCTACATCACCTACAACATCCGCGATGTCAGCCCATAACACCGGGTGAACTTGGTGCCACGTCAGTGCTTCCCTTCGGTCGTGCCGGCTACACTGAACTGGACGGAAAACACAAACTATTTACATACTCGTTTCGACCGACCTTTCATTCAGTGCGGTGGTACCGACCCGGGCGGGTTAAACCCTACCACCTAGTAATATAAGAATGGAGTCATATCCCTTAGTCGCCTTTTACGACATACACGGGGAGAGATGCAGTGGGGCTATTCTTTTAAAGTACCGGCCTCACACGGTACATCCCGGTACCAACACTAAAGACAACTTACTCTTGTCGACGTTTTGTCTACAGCTTTGGAGTCATCTACAGTTACCTGCGTAACTGCGACGACCCGGAGTACACCTGACACGTCCAGTCAGAAGCCAACTGAAGATTTCTCCAGAGCGGCAGAAAAAAAGTCGACAAAAGTAAGTCATCTTTAGTGTATCGCGTAATCGAAAACTTTATTCTAATGCGTAACAGCGGTAAACGCCTAAAACGAACATAATATCTTTATTTTGGCGGCATAACGTGTATTTTCATGGCTATTATTTATTTAATAATTTGATATATTTTATATCATACAAAACGAGGAAAATAAACCCAACTGTAATTTATTGTCTAAGAGTGCTTGTTCCTTCAAAATGTTCAACTTGTATAAACAGAATGATTCTACTGAAGCAGGCGGGGACCTGAATGCGACACCTGATTGCATTCGCCATGGCTCAGCGCACGCGCATATTTTTTCAGTTTATTTTTAGCAACATTGTTATTATGACTTTAATGCACATTGTGAACGAAAATAATGGATAACGGTGCATATAATTTATTGAGCCACGTAAGGAACACATGTAATCATTTTTTCTGGCGTGTAAACAACTTTCAACTGAACCTGTAGGTTCCCGTGATCGATCGCAGGCTTATAAGAAGTCGTTGTTAAAACGGTATAAGTGTCGCGCTTATTGATAAAAATATTTTAAAAATACGTCGACCACGCCGCGGAGTTTGATAAAGTACGTACGGGTTCATTTATATCTACAATTAGTAAGATATTTTTCATAGTACCCGTATTTGGTGGGTCAGCTCGAGGCAAATAGGAAACTGATAATAAGAATTAAAATGTTCAAAAGACTATGTCGGATTAAGTTCCTGCAAGCAGCCAGACACTCTTATTTCTTTGCAAACACAATTTTCTTGTACTTCTATGAAACTTACATTTAAATGTAAAGGATCTGCGGCAACATAACAATAAATATGGATTGAAAATCGTGAATCTATTGTCTCAATAACATTTCAAGTTTTATCTTCTATAGCCGGCACCAGTAAGATAGCCGAGCTGCGGAGCGTTCAATTTTAAACTCTACAGCTTTCACTTTGTGTTCAGGTTCTGTTTTCCACCTAACATTAGCGCTAGGTATTAAATTTATTTCAATGAATTACTTCTTATTTTGACTAAGTTGCAAATGCAATTTCTTCGGCAGCCAAAACGAACCTCTAAGAACAAGGCGATTGGGGTTATTTTAAAGTGGATTTTTCCGTTTTTCAGACCTCCGCATAATCGGGGTTGGCATAATGGAGGCAGCGGGTAAAGTGCAGGTTCCGATATGGCAATCCCATATGAAGGGGCGGATATCGTCAGTTCATCGGGCTATCGACTCCTGCCCCGTCGTCTGTCTGAGGTGCGGCGGCGGCGGTGGTAGCGGCGGCAGCGGTGGTAGCGGCGGCGGCGGTGGTAGCGGCGGCATGTTGCGAAAGCTCCTTTGCTTAGAAAGCCCGCGAATCTATTACTCACGGGAGTGCAATGCTATGTCTTTTGTCTGGTGTTATCTATGAAGGTTTATCGATGAGTGTAAGGTGTTATGGTTGATCGGAGAGCGGCAGGTCCGGAGTAACTGTTCGTTCTATGATCTGGCTCACTCGCCGACTGCCTTCATTGCGTATGAAGTTTTTTTATATTCTAAGTACTTTCTAGTGAGACGTTCTACTTTTGTTCTTATATAATTTATAATTGATTTTCTTAGAAGACTCCAACGCTACTCATATTGTCTTGTCTTATGACACTGTCATTGTCTTATGCTTACAACTTCACAGAGTTTAAATAGCATTATGATCTATTCGTGTAATATTTCTATTTTTATTTGTCAAATTTATGGTATGACAATCAAATATTAATTTGTGTCTCAACTCTTGTGCTTGTGTCAGCCTCGATAGCTCAGTGGTGCAGACAGTCGACTGTTGCTATTGATTGTTAAGCAACGCTGGGCGCGGTCAGTGCTTGGATGGCTCGACCGTTGGAGGCTGACCGTGGTTCGGATTCCACGTAAAACTGTAGGTCCGTTCCCTTCCTATCTTACTCGGTGGTAGGGTTCAACCCGCCCGGGTTGGTACCACCGCACTGAATGAAACGTCGGTCGAAACGGCTATGTAAATAGTTTGTGTTTTCCGTCCAGTTCAGTGTAGCCGGCACGATCGAAGGGAAGCATTGACATGGCAACTAGTTCACCCGGTGTTATGGCCTGACATCACGGATGTTGTAGGTGATGTAGCCAACCGTGTCAGTTTACATTAAAACATTAAAAAAACACGATTTTGATAATTCCATTGAATAAAAGTTTGCAGTAAAAAGAACTAAGTAAGTAGATGGATAAAGCGAACTTCTTGTCACGCAGCTCGCTGCGGTTAGAGCGACCGCAGAGTGAAAATACGTGTTGCCATTAGATACGTATGTCTTCTCTTGCAAACTAGATCATCATTTATTGTCTAAGCAAACTGTTTTATTACACACATTTTATTTTGTTCCTGCGACAATTAAATGGGCAATTTTGATTTTATAAATTCTTTATCGGATGAAAATTGTAAAAGGTTGATTTACGAAGTTGTTAATAGAACTTCCCTCATAATTTCAACTATGTATTTTTTTTCCATTCAAGAGATAGATTTATACTCAACATTGCATTTCGTTTATTGACAATTTTATTTAATATTTTAAAATTTCTATAAGTAAATCGTGTAATAAATTTTTACTTTAATATACTAATGATTAATAAAACACTTATAATAATGATTAATAATAATTAGTGCTTGGAGGCTTGTCTCCCGCCGCCGGCGGTATTACCGTATTTAATTTTAATATTAATTTTGTGTATTTTTATTACTTTTTTGTATAATATATATAGAATTAATGTAAAATTTTCAATATGTGAAATAAAGGATACAAAATTAATAAAAATAAATATTTTATTTATTGTAAATGCATCCAAATAAGAACACGATTCTGAGAGAAAATCAATGTCCTCTATTAAAGTAATATTAGCGAGTAAGAGCTAGCTCGAGAGACAGGCCACAGTACCTATGTAATATCTCCCTCATGCCTGCAGGCTTGTGAGAAATAAATGGGCCGGTCCCCACAGGTGTCTCGCAAATAAATAAACAAATCAATGTTTATTTTTAAAAATGTACTATTGTTATGGGCTGACATCACGGATGTTGTAGGTGATGTAGCCAACCGTGTCAGTTTCCATAAAAAAGAGTTCTATAATATTTTTTTTAATTAAATTAAAGAAGGCTTTGACGTTGCTCATTTTTTTTGTAGCTAGGTAGGGAGTGGCTAGACAGAAATATGCCAACACGAGTCTAGCTAGGTGGTGATAATAAGTCAATCAAGTTATTTACAGGATAAGAACATTTATTTGATATTAAATTATGTACTGTAGATATTATGTTATCTTTATTTTATTCATTATTATCCATTATTATTATACTAACCTAAGAATTGGATATTTATCTGTAAATAGGAGGTTTTGGATTAAATAAATAAATAAATTAATTAATAAATTAATGCTTATTCATTTCTACAAGTTTTTATATTTCTAAAAGTTGACGTCCAAATAGAAATTTATCAGCAATAAAGTAAATAGTAAGAGTAAACACAAATAAATGTACTACATGAAAGTTAGATCTCGGACCACTATTGCCCCTCGAACGTCCCTCTTTTCAAGCCATATAAGTGGTATATAAACTCGTATTTACACATTTAATAATTTCTTAGTGGATCTGAACGATTATGTGTGCACTGTGCAGGCAAGCGCATAGAGCTTATCCCACGAGCCCCGGCGCCGGCGCCGAGTGAGGTCTCAGTTAGTGATAGTAATGTGTTTCTAATGCCCTCGAACTATAATGGCCGGCGCGATGGGAAATCTTCGTGATCGATGTCGGACAACATTGCACCTGAATGATCGCTTTAGACTTATTGTTTACACTCGACGGCACTTAGGTCGTGGCTTTGTATAGAAATAATAGAGAACCTTTTCTTTTTTTAAGTCGGTTCAAAAAGCGACTATGAAAACTTTCGCCAACAGCTTTGGTTCCACGAAATCACTTTAGATCTAGTTCAAGTCTAGTTTACCTTTCTCTCCATTTAACCGTCATTTCCGAGGGACTATGTCACACTAGCTAGGGAATATCGTAAGCATGCCCGTAACATAGATTCAGTGTCGCAGCAGGAATTCCTCAATTATACAATATTCTGTCAATGAGATGGCTTAGTCAAATACCAGATTGCGCCTCTGGACTCAATACAGCTTCGAACTGTGCGACTGGTGGGCAACCCCGAAGTTTCACGCGATCTAGAATCACTACAACTCCGTAGGGATGTCGCCTCCCTAAGTGTGGTCTATAGCTTATTCCAAGGGGAATGCTCGGAGGAGTTGTTTGATGCGATCCCACCGTCTCCTTTTCACCTCCGCATCATGCGCACTGAGCAGGGATTGCATCGCTGGACTTCCACGGATGCGTACCATCGGTTCTGCAGATCTTACATCTACATAACAGGTTAATTCTGGAACGCTCTCCTTGCCCATATATTCTCCCCCAAGTACAGACTCGGGGTTCTTCAAGAGCAGCGTGAGTATACGCACTTGTCAGGCCGGCGTCGCATTAGCAAGCCTACTAACCCGCGATTTGAAGATCCGTGGATTGAAGGAGTGGGGAAAGATATTCCCCGGAAGCCCGTTTCCCACCATTTCAGTGCGGCACAAGAACGTTTTAATCGTGCAGTTCGAAGAACTCTTCTGTCGACTACAAAGGGGTGTTCCGCGAGAGTATGGCGGGTTTGGCGAAGGCGAACAGGAGGAGGAGAGATAAAGGAAGCAAGTCGTCAGAGCAACGGCCATACTAGTACAGATAAAACGGGCTCAATGTCCCAACGATACCTCTGTGTTTTAGAGGTTTAGACAAGAAAGTTTTCCTTGCTTTTTACAGTGCAATCTTCTGCGGGACACTCTAGCTGGGAGGACGCTACAATGTCGTCTTGCCCTTTTGTCCAACAAACAAAAACTGCTGATAAAATCACAGAGCGGTGGACTTAACCCAGTGTACGTAGCGAGTGATCACCCATTCGGCGACTGATTTATGGAGCTGTAAAGTTTACAGCTCCTTGCTATACTACAATCGTAACGTGCCTAGGTACCTACTTGGTTAAATCAATCAACAGAACAAGGAAACTTTATTAAATAAACATGAAATCTAGTGTAAAATGTAAAATTATTGTTTCCGTGCCTAATGTCACATTACGATCGCAGATGAAAGAATTACCTACATAACAATATGTACGTATAATGGCCGGAACAGTATGAATTAGGATACGCTAAGGACCTCAAAAACAATTACAAATAAAAATTATCGATAGACCAACGCACAATTTAAACAAGTATTTTAACTTGAAGAATTACTTATTTTCGTCTAAACGTAATTGTCGGCAATCGGCCGTCTATAAGATTTTAATATTGGAATACACAATTAACACTGAAAGAGTTTTGAAGAAAGTGTCGTACAGCAGTGGACATTTTTTTCCATGGAAACTGACACAGTTGGCTACATCACCTACAACATCAGTGATGTCAGCCCATAACACCGGGTGAACTTGGTGCCACGTCAGTGCTTCCCTTCGTTCATGCCGGCTGACTGAACTAAACTGGATGGAAAACACGAACTATTGACATAGCCGTTTCGACCGATTTTTCATTCAGTGCGGTGGTTGGTACCAACCCGGCCGGGATTAAGCCCTACCACCTAGTAAGAGACCTACAGTTTTACGTGGAATCCGAAACACGGCCAGTGTCCAACGGTCGAGCGGTAACCCATCCAAGTACTGACCGCACCCAGGTGTGGTTATGATCACGATCGATAGTCGACCGACCGCACCACTGAGCTACCGAGCCTGACTTAAGTTATTTGACTAAATAAATGTTGCTCCGATCGACATAGGTAAGGACTTACAGACGACTGAAGCACGTTAAAGGGTAATTTGTCAATATCGAAAGACGTCCGAGAAATACTATTGTCAGTGCAGCGATCTCCAGGAATTCCACGTGCACCGTAAAGTGGGCTATTAGATATCTGCAGGTTGTTCCGTCCTACGCAGCCCAGAGTCGTATGGAGATCGGATCGCGGCGATTCGCTGCCGGGCATCATACATCAAGCGGCTGCAGCGCCGGTCGCAGCCGAGGACGTCTAATTGATTCCTTCTAATTGATACGGTGAAGCCGCTGCTGGTCGCTCGCATCGCACGCGTCGCTCGCAGCCACGTCCGCTCGCATCTAGATCGTGAAGAGAAATGTGCGAATATTTTGTTAGAAATTTATCGGGACTCGGGTAGGCTCATTTAACAGTAAACGCTCTTTGTAGTGCGAAGCGATTCCACCGGGGGCTGACTTGCATCAAAGCAGTCATTAATTTTGCATACCTACATACTTGCTTTCATAATGGATTAGGATGAAATAAATCCGTGATCGAGACTTTTATATTAATCGCAGATCAGGTCTCGCAGATCACCTGTGGAATGGCTCAGCCAAATACCAGCTTAGGTGTAATCTTCTCTTCGTCTGTGTGTTTCAGGATAATTTATCTAGCATAGCTAAATGATCTAATATAATAGTAAGAGAAGATATAACATATTTTTGCTACACCTGCAGAAGTTCACTAAGTGCCTACTTATAAATATATTGTCTTTAAAATGAGAAATGACAGAACACCTGATTCAACAGCGTTGAACTGGTCGGCCGGTGAGAGGAGCAGTCCACAGGCGGTGTCGTTAATTCCTTTACCGAACTTAAATCGTTTCACTTTATTACGTCAGTTGCGGCTTCGTCACTAGTCATAGGGATGCAACGAGTATCGATTAATATTCTATGTGATTTCTGAAATCGAAGACGAATTAACAGCACCCTTTCTGTGGCCACACTATACAATATGTTGAGAGTACTCTTGAACATGAACGAATATTATGATTGTACTTTTTTTTTTTCGTAAGCGTGATATGCAGCTCCGAGCCACCCATGGGGTGTCTAACGACAAACAGGCATGGTAGGCTTCCTTCAGGGTGTAGCCGGGGTAATGCAGGTAAGAAGTATAGACAGTAAAAGCAAGACGGGCTTTGACGTCTCCAGGTGGTGATGGATGGCATTCAAGTTTGAATAAAACCCCGCACGTTGGTCGAGTCGACGCTAAATAGGCTAAATAACATTTTCTCATTACTAAGTGAATTTCAAAAGGAAACTTAAAGTAATTGGAAAATTGTGTTATTCTAATATTAATGGAGAAAGAAACAAAATATACAAATCATATTAATGTTCGAATTAAGAAAAGCTAAAATAACGGAGTTTTTTTCGTAGATATCACCTAGTTAGAACTAACTTGAATTCATTCACAGAACAGCTATCGCCAGCCGTCTTCACGGCGCGTGTTGCTTGCTCTATGATTCACCAAATAAGATGTCAAGCGAAGTTGTAGCTGCCCAGAATCGATAAAAGCGAACAGCACTAGCGACATCCGAGTCCTACATTTAGTCCGTTTTATGATCCCGGCACAGCAAAGCGCGGCCTTAAAGTTTTTCGTGTGAGAGCCGCCCACTGTCGCCCTGCCTATTGTGCAACGAAACGAAACTGTTACTTAGGAAACTGAAAAATTACAAAAGTTGTGCTGTGATATTTGAAATCCAAATTAAAACAATTAAAATGAAATCTGATTTAAATCCACAGAAATCCAATTTAAATGAAAAATTACATTTCTAAGGTAATCTGACATTTAAAGAACCCTCTACTAAAAACTTGTACATCGTTCACGCAGCATTTATTAGGTTTCCGTAGCTAGCGACGCCGCGCCGGCAGGAACCATTATAAAATCGGTTAGGTGTCTGTCCGTCCGTCCGTCCGTCTGTAGGTCTGTCACAGGTGCGCGCTATCCGAGGTGATTACTTGGGAACGTAAAGCTCAATAAATCAAAGAAACAAAACAATTTACAAAGTTGTCCATTTACTTCTTACGGAAAAAAAATTATGTTGAAGCTTACCTATCTTAAACGGTTATTGAGATAATGGTATTCTAGTAGACTGCGTCGTCGGGGCGCCATACGCGAGACGCGGTGCGGTGCGAAAATGGCTACGGAACCCTCGAGGCGTGAACAACGTTCACTTTTAACAGGTATTTAAATTACAACTACTGTGCTTTAGTCATAGCTAGTCAAAATTAAGTCCGCCTAATTTATTTTCACAATTTCAGAATGATAGACTCACTGAAAGCGACTTTAAGTAGTACTCGTGATACTATGTAGTATATTTTAGCATATATATTAAGTACCTAGTTTTCTTTGCGTTAACGCGTCAAGAAAAGATTTTTTAAAATTTAAATACCTATTTTTACAAATGAAGCCAGTATACCACTATTCGCCAACCGCAAGTGAACCCCTTTACTGCATCCAATCTTGCTCGGCCGGCCAATCAGAAAGCCGTGGCGCGTCATTGGAACCTCATCGGTGTACATAAAAGAAAGATTAAAATGTTACCAACTGATTTTAGTTTTGCAGACCTCCGGACAAATGTCAAATGTCTCAATGATTGGTGTTTCAACTCGGTGTTACAATTAGCAGTCGGTAGAAAATTAAATATGCCATCTTTTTGATGAATAGTTTGTTTGTCCTGAATTTGTATGATGTCTAAGGCAGATTTAGAAAAATACTCTTATGTCGAAATTGTTATAGTAATTTGATTTGTAATAAATCGGGACAATACTTTTGGTTAAACAATTTTGGCAACAGTAGCAACAATGTTGAATCGGATATACAACTTCACTGCCCAACAGCAGCAATGCGATAAATTTAAGTAGTTTTCACTTTTACGATGTTCACCGACTCTCGTCGGAGATGAGTTTGATTACTGGAGTGGCGAATTCATTCTTGATTAAATTTTTTTCCGAAGCAATTAACAGGGGAGTCGTAAACGGAACGCACTTCATAAATGTTTCAGATGGTTTCGTTTTGTGTTGCTATAACGAGGAAGTGATGAGTAGTTTCGACGCCGGTATAAAAAAAAACTTAAAACTAATGAGTTCAAGGCTCCTCCCGCGTCGTTCCGCTATCACGCACAGTCGTAGTTCTGTCTGTACAACGCTAGTCTAGCCTGATATTTGGAAAGAAGGGATTTGGTGATGATCGATTTGTATATGTGTGTATTATATTTCATACAACTGTTCCCTGTTTAGTACTGCATTGTCCACCCCTACGTGTTTTCCACATCACAAAGGTTAGTTGAAGAATGTAAATAATAATAGTTAAAGAATGACGCAAGGCATTAAACTCGCCTTTTGTAACCTTTTTATACAATGGTGTACAATAAAGTATATTTTCATTTCATTTCAACTGGTATAATAAAGAGATGAGTAACTATGTAATAAAATATTTAGTAAATTAAATTTATTTCGTGACATACATTCTATTTACTTAATTTTGTACAATTTGTACAAACTTACGGCAAACCATTACCTTTCTAAAATATCTCAAAAATATTTCGCTCTATAAACCTAGGCGGTGAGAGAAGAAAAGCTTTTAACAGGAGAGAGTCGGCTTTCTATTGAGAAGAGCCAAAGAATTAACGACAAGCGTTAACCTCTCGGAATCCTGCGGGCTGTGAGCGGTCTCTAGAAGGCAATAAAATACTACGCTCCGAAAACATCGCTCCAGTCGCGTATTGAGGGCACTTAATTTCGCGTCTGCGTGTCGAGAAATAAAAGTTTCGGTGCTCGCCCGTCGAAAGGGCCATAAAGCGAACCCTAAAATTTTTGAAATGGCTTTACGCAAAAATCAATGGCTGAGCGAAAATTGTGAAATAAAAAGGGCGAGGTAACGGTGCGAGAGAATGAGGCTCCGCGACCCAGACGTGACCCATATCGGTTTACGAGCTGTGTTTAATATTTTATTACGTCCGCCGACTCCACGACGTGCGTGCCTACGAGTAGACCACTCTGCATAACTGTCTCCTCCGCAGCCTCGCGTTACGCCTTCTTCAGCTTTCATACGACGAGATTTCATGGGGTCATGACTCATTTTCTTCTTCTACAGATCATTATTTTGATTTTTGACCAATCTCTGGTGACTTGTGTCCATTAAGCTGTCGCCATCACGTCATATTGTTACGAATCACTAGATCCAATCTCGACAAGCGTTTCTCTTCAGAATGTCAATCGGGGATCTCTCTACGCTTTTCGTGTTCGTTCGGGTCACCACTCGTCGTTCCTTCTACCTTTCGTCTACTCTTCTAGCCACACTCACTTTAGTGTCCAATTGGAACTATATTATCCACTCATTCTTTCTGTACAGTTTTAACTATCACAATTTTAAATATTTATAAATTCAGATCTACATTAAGTGGAGACTTCAACAGACTATTTCACAGTTTGTAGTGCCAGCATAGTAAATATATTCGTAATTTAAGTAGACTATCTCCAAACTTGAAAATCACATGCAAAGGCAGGATGAAGCGTTGAAATATGCAAATAATCTTGTACGCAGGTAGGAAAATACTAAATTTAACTTGAAAACAGAACCTTGTGTTGCGAAGTTTCAGACACCTTGCGCGACCATTTGCCGCGTAACAAATCGTGTGTTTGTTTCTTTCTCATGTGTCGAGGACGATGAGACGTGGATTTTGGCCAAATGTTTTAGCAAATGGCGTATGTTGAAGAAATGAGCGGATGTGGGGGCGCGCGTTGCGAATTTGTTGTTTGGAATTTGTCACGGGCCGTTTGAATTCCTATTTTTAACGTCCGATATATGCATCTAATGATGATAGCAAACGGCGATGACATGCAGTAAAGTATTTTAGGACATATAATTTGCAATATGATTCTTGTGAATTCTGTTCGTCTACACATACGCCAGCTAAAATTTATAATAGTACATTGATTTTTCCAAGTAACGTTGCAAGTAGTATTTACCCAAAGTCCTCAAGTAATAATACATGTTTATGTTAAAACTTGAGCAATGTATGGGTTTAATGTATACCTACATATTTAATTTAACAGAACGAACATTCAGGAAATTCGGGAGTTAGTCACGTTTCGAAAATATTAACACGAATCATTTTAATCGTCGCGTCGCGTCGAGAAATACGACCAGTACCATAATCACGAGATTTAACCTACTACGCTACGGTACGCTACGCCGCCGTGTTCTCCGCATCATTTTGTATGGAGAAACGGAGCAGCGCCTCTAGTGATAGATTTGCGAACTTCGTTTCTCCATACAAAATGATATGGAGAACACGGGGTAGCGCAGCGTAGCGTAGTAGGTTAAATCTCGTCATTAGGGTATAGATAGCATAAAGTTTCAATGGAAGATTTAAGAATAAATCTTTCTACTTTTTATATCGTTTTAAGAAATAGTAAAGATCAAGGCGAGAAAAGGTTACAAAGAACGCAGCTCAAAATTTACATGGAAATACAAAGTTGCGGTTACAGAATACGAGAAACTGTCGAGCACAGACAGCACACGGACACGCGGGCCGCGGCTTCGTGGTCGTCGCCGGACTCGGCTCTGCGAACGCCGCCGCCGCCGCGCCTCCCCCGCGCCTCGCCGCCTCCGCCGCGCCGCTCCGCCGGCGCCGCGCTGCCTACATCCTATTCGTAAAAGTGAAAACATAAATATTGCACGCGTTTTCCTCATTGATTCTTTTAATATGATAGAATGTGGGGACTTCACCACAGGTAGAATCGTTGCTCCTGCAAAATTCATTGGCAGGTGTAATAAAAAATTTCCTTGATGTTGCCTCAATGTTCGGTTTGAACATTGTTTGCAAATTATTGTTTTTTAGATTAAAGATATGTTTGGATCGATACATCTATATTTTAGGCCTAAAAAGAGAAATCACCCATTTTTTAAAGGAAATTAATAGTAAAAATGGAATAATTTATGAAAATTTGTTTCGTTTTGGTTCAAAGTTTTATTGATATAATATTTTACATCTGTTAGTTTAGAAGTCATCGATTTTTGAGCAAAGATTTTTATCAACTATATAAGTATAACCAGATCTTCGTTGTACCGTCTAGACAAGCTTAGAGTGTAGTAAAACCACAGAGCAAGAAATCGCGTCGAGGGGCGGCCGGCTGGGGGAGACGGCCGCGGATCGGTGCTCTGTGAGTAAAGTAAACAGGAAGTTTAGGAGATACGGATTACAATTATAAATGTAGGTATATGAATAGTTTTTAAATGTATATTTATTAATTTCGATCTATTATGCAATTTCCCAAATAAATAACAACGATAATAATTTTGCGGTTTATGTAAATTAATCATCTGGCGCCAAGTCGCGCCCCGCAGCGGCGCATGCGCACCGGACACAACATGCAGCGCCTTGTATTGACCAACCTAGTCTACGAGAAGCATCCTTATTACGGAATACAATATGTATATTAATAAAATGACTTTTCACTATGGAAGAACATGTAATTAGCGTTAGTCATCGCTCCAATATTACTTATTGGAGCGATGACTTACTCACTTGCTCAGTGTTTACTTTTTGTAAATTATTGTAGTTGTTTAGTGTTTAGGTAGGATTGCGTACCTATGCTTTCGTAGCAAAATGAATAAATCAAAATATAGAGCATACAATGATACGGATAACTCTTTAGATTTTTCCTATGCCGATGAAAATTTTAATATCGGCGATTAAACAAAGGTAAGCATACTATTACCTGTTTTAAATTTAGCATGTTCCACATCTTCTGTGTCGTGTATCTAGATAAAAAGAATAAATGTTGTTTTCTTTTGTGTACTGGACACGTTCAGAATGACTGAACGAACGTTACATTGAATGCCCTGCTGTAACCTGTTTTTAGAAATATTGGTGCCATGCCAGCAGATTTGCGGACTGTTGCTGTCTAGCCCGTTAATACGACCCTTGAAGACACCCAGGTTAAAGGATTCAGGAAATTCACTCGCCGGAAGACAAGTACTTACGTATATACTGAAAACTGCAATTAAATTAAATTAAATCGCGCAATATTAAACTCGTAAAAATCAATATTTTGAAAGCTTATCTCGCGTCATCGCAATAAAATATGCGATCCATTACGGCAGCATCCGCCGCTCGAGAAAGCTCATACACTACACATAAATAATGGATTTAAGTCGCGCTATCGCACCGGCGAAATTATCCGCTGTTCATTGATAATTGTGAGTGATAATTATGAAGTAATTGCTATCTGCCAGCATATTGATGGTTGGCAAAACACAACTGATTATATCGCGCGGCGGATAAATGTTTTGTTTAAAAATTCTTGACACTGTATCATTTGCACGTTCTCCGCTCGTATTTATTACGCGCGGATGGAGGAGGCCACGCCTTTATCAAATTGTGGAATGTGAATTGTTTATTGTCAGTTTATTATTGTCGATATCAAGTTGGCATACGAAGTACGGAGCGATGCATTCAACTGTGCTTATAGTCATAGCCTGGTGTGCATGCATATCAATGAAAATAAAATAATACATACATACATATCACACACGCTGAATCCCGACAATCGGGGTAAGCAGAGTAATCGGTGTCGTGCTGCAAGAACTCTGGTAAATTACAGCACAACACCGACCACCACGTTTCGCAAAGTATTCGAACAAGATTCAATAGATCAAGCGGCAAGTAAGGTACGAATACCCACCTGCTGCATGACTCCAAGGTGAAAGGTGGCGATCCTGTCGCCCTTTAGCGCGGCATCTTGTCCTTATCCCTTAGTCGGCTTTTACGACATGCATGGGGAGAGATGCAGTGGGGCTATTCTTTTTACGTACCGGCCCCACACGGAGCAAAATAAAATAATGTATGTATGATAGACTAACTAGTCCATATTTAAAGCAACCGGCAATGAAAAAAATGCTTTATAAGGTCAAAATTCAAGATTGATTCAAGATTGGACAAAAAGGCAAATATTCTGCAGCGCGAATCGACCACCTTGCAATGAAACGTGATGTGATGACATGGCGAGGCGTATACTATTACCGACATTGGCCGGTGTTCATTGAGGATACTGTATCTGCGCAGGAGTGCGGCGCGTCGCGTCTTGCGGTACTTATCGCTCAGTGCTCACACCCCGTGCTCTTGTGCTGGTGGAGGTAGTGGCTGACCTGAGCGCACTGTCGAGTACTCGCGGTAAAACACACATGTGCATTAGATACATACTCGTAAAGGCACCGGCAGGAAGTAGATATATATTTTCTTAAAACCATAACAATCAAGTATTCGACAGGTGTTTCATGGCTAACTCCAGGAATGATAGTTGCAGCAATGGAAAACATCAAGTTCTTATAACACCAGGACCATCATATTTTTTCCATCAGTGTGTTTTGCTATTTCCCCTAAATTGTGTTTTTGTTGTTGTTACTTATTCTGTTTGATTTTCTTACATTTTAGTATATTTTGTAATTAATAACGAACTAACGTATGAATGATAATAACACTCGCTGGGTGTATGTATACACAGTTTTTTTAATAAATATTTTTTATTCTTATTAACTGAAACTGACCATGAAACTGTGTTCGCATACTTCGGCCCTCCCAGTCTCCATTGGTAGAATTCGCATATTCTACGTACATATAGGTAATTGTGTTTCCCCCCTAAGAAGTGATCAAAGTAATGTTTAATAGTAATCTAGCTTTCACTACAGCTATCTGTTCACGTGTCAGCGACTTGGTAATTATTAATGCCATAGTCTTATGTTTAATTTATAATTACCTAAATTAAGCTCACATTTAATTAGTCATAAAAGAATTAATTGAAAATACAACAATTAATTCAACGTCGGGGGGCATGTTGTTCGTGGGGCAGTCATATTGTTCCATATTCAAAAAGAGTCTCGTAAGACAGCCGCGCGCACCTCGTAGGTTATACACGGTGTTGCAGTTGCCCCCGTAATATTTTTAACTGGCATAAGGGGGTTATTCTGTATGTGAAACTAAACAACTTCTGTGAAGAAAAAAAGTTTTTTGAAACAAAAACAAAACATTTTTTCCATACAAATTTTAATTACCTATTCTCAAAATGTTTGGAGAAAACAATTTTTTTTGTCTTCAAATAAAAAAGTCGTAGAACAAAAGTTGTTCTATTTCACGTACAGAATCACCCCCTTTCGGGTTTTACGGTCGGGGTTGGAACACCGTGTATATTTGATATAAATTTGTATAAAATTGTTATCTCGAAGATTTAAGTATCATCAGCATCACATACCACTGAGGAAGAATAAAAAAAATCAGATGTGAAGGTTCCCGCGCTAACAGTACGTTTCGGCCACTCGCGAATGCATGTGGACATATACATCCAATGAGAGCGCGAGATGTCGGCATCTCCTGCCATAATATATACAACTCTGGGCATAAGGCAGATGCCGATCTTAAATCTAGCCATTATTTTGATTTTTGCTGCCTATTGGCACATGCGATTCCGTTTCTGGGGTTCCATCGCTAAGCCGATCGATAAATAGCGCATTTTTTCGGTTTACAATTCCGCTACAGAATGTCAGGTAAGTATGTATCCATCACCAAGTTCGATTAATTTTAGTCGATTCTCGATGTTACTTAGAGTGAATTGTTCCCCAGGACGTATGAGCTGTCAATGATTCGTTGTGTGGTTGCCGCCATTAGCACATCTATAAACACATCATTATACCGCGCGAACCGTGAGCTTTCGTTCCGAACACCGAATAGTTGGAGTACAGAATGGTCACTTGGTCTGAAGCACTGTGTGAGAAATGTCATGGTCACAGTAAATTTAATTTTGCCTTATTAGGAGTTTAGATGACACGCTATATTTTTAACCATCAAATGGTGGCAAATTACGTATACCTATATCAACTATAATTTAGTTATTATTAGTTGGCATATTATGTACATACCCAGTGAAGTCACTGAGTATTACTCACACATGCATTTTCCATGCAATATAACAGGATTCCTGAATAGATATTACAAAACAAAAGTAGATATGTAAGTGTTACAAGACGAATGGCCAATATGTTTAAACATTATATTCCTTGGCATGTTTGGAGAAAAATTGATTTAGTAGGATTTTATTGTATTTTTTAAGTTTTTTTACGATTATGGTCCAGAACATTAGTTTAACTATTGTATATTAATAAATAATGCAGGTAGATTTTTTTTATCTGTAAATAAACTTAAGAGTCTACTCTTCCTTTTTTTATGTAATCCGGTCTGGTTGGCTGAGTCAGAGAGGTCAGAGCGCATGCTCCGACCAGCCAATATCACCTCCAAGAAGGTGCAATGCCGGATACTTTTGTATGTTTTGCAGTATGTAAGTATCTACATACTATACTCGTACACATTTAATTATGATTTTTTTCTGAATGTTCAAAATTAGAAACGGAACAGTATTATAAATTCGAAGCTCTTATCTGAATTTTTCATTATTAAGTATATATTACGTTATGTTGAGCCTATATAAGAATAGTGATCTAATTTCCAAAAGATTTACGAAAACAAGAAACTGCATTGTTCTACCAAAAGCTCTGCCGAGTGTCCGATCGGTGTTCAAAGCATTGAAGAGCCTGCGCAGTCGTGGCTGCGCATCAGGAAACGCGTTTAAATTAATTTCCATCACGATCGCGCCCGATAACTCGTATTTACGTTACGTTAGCGTTACGTACGATACAATACCGTGGAGCTGAAACTATTCCAAAAAGTTAGAAGAGGCATCATTTTTGTCAGCCAAGATAGCCCGGTGGTGGTGCACGAATATTCGTTTGTTGATCGGTACTTCGACGGGTGACTGTAAAACTGTAGGTTCTTTCCCTTTACTTACTAGGGTAGGGTTTAACTTAATTAGTACAACCGCACTGAATGAAGGTCGTATGAAGCAACTAAGAAATAGTTCATGTTTAACCCAGTTCAGTGTAGCCGGAATGACCAAATAGTGAAGCACTGATATTGCACCTACTTCACCAAGCTCTAATTGACTGAATAATGTGCTTTAACCCACGATTTAACCAACTATGTGAGTTTCCACAAAAAAAAAATTATCGTCGAACGGATGGAATTCATCGCTACTAACAATTTCTCATGATCCGCCTCACACGCTCTAATGGGCTTCTCAATGCGTCTAGTGAGACAGATCTGCTGTGACCGCTATTTTTGCGGTAATCGCTAATAGAGAATAGTCAGGCTGTGTGAGGCGTTTCATAGTAACAAGCATACACCTTTATTACAGTTAAAAATTAATTTTAGGTGTCCGTACCCCGTACGGAACGACGCCTTCAATAGAGAATTGGAACGTGAAAGTGAATATGATCGAGATGCATTGAAAGAATCAGTTTGAACGAATGTACCACTGTTGAACCCCCAACAGATGGAAGTGTACCTACGATACATTCATGTAGGCAATTGATGATGGAAATGGTGGCTTATTTTTCCTCGATGCGCCCGGTGGAACTGGGAAGACATTCCTCATATCATTGATTTTAGCCACTGTTCGTGCGAGCTCCGACATTGTAGCAGTTGCTTCTTCTGGTATAGCGGCCACGTTGCTAGAAGGATGCCGAACGGCCCATTCAGCGTTGAAATTGCCATTAATCCTTCAAACGACTGAAGAACCGACATGCAACAATTCGAAAAACTCAGCAACGGCCAAAGTTTTGGTAGCAAGTAAAATCATCATATGGGATGAATGCACAATGGCGCACAAACGCACAAAGGAAGCACTCAATCGAAAGATCTGCGTAAGATCTAAGTAAATAAAATATGTATAAAAACTCAGAGCAGCGCGGGAATTAACTTAGCGGTCCCCCCACTCCTTTAAGTAAGTAAACGGAAATTATTTTTTACTTTTTAAGGGTCGGGTTTTTTTTAAATATTTTGCAATTTAACTTTTTATATTCATATGAAACAGAAATTAAATCAGCTAATATCGAAGACAGACAAAAGATATACGGATATGGATTATAATATAACTAGGTAAATTATGATAATTTATAAAGAAGAACCACGAATGATAAATGAAAACCTCTAAGTGTACACTCGTGTGTGACTACCAAATTCAAGTTACAAGTTACAAATACGAGCGATAAAAAGTCAAATGGTCGAAATATATGAATGCAAATATGATTAGTACCGCATGACCACAGGAAGTGTTCTCGGAAGATTTCTTTCATATAATTTATCCTGATACAACGATGGCCTATTATTATCGATTCGATAAAAAATAAAAATAAATCTTCTTTAAGAACAGTATAAGTAAAATTTAGAGATTAAATATTTTTTTACATCCTCAAAGCTGTTTATAAATGATTTTTTATAAAACTATTATTATAGATACCAAACATGTAACATTAAACGAACATGTAAACGCGGACGTGCGGTGCATTTTATGTATTGTATATTAGTAGTGTAGGTAGGTACTTACTTGAAATGCCGTTTACATAAGTAGGCATGTACTATAATATCGTTTATCGATAGGGATGACACTGCATCAAATTGCTGGATGTAAAGACGTACCATGGACCTTTCATCAGGGCATTCTCTAGTTCATTTCGAGTAAAAATCGAAATATGTTTTTCAGGTGATTTTTTCATACAAAAGTCCAAACACCTACAAAATTATTTATATCCGATACAAAATAAAAATTCTTACTAATTATTATGTCTCTAAGTATTGGGTTTATAAAAAATGGCATAAACAAAACATTTTGAAGTTACAAACGAGTTGAGTTTTTATAGCGACATAAAAAACTAATTCATATATTTATAAATTCATCTGTATTGTTAGCATTGCCTCCGCTCATGTACCTGTTCTCTTGTACACGTATCGCACTGATACTATATTTAAAACTTAAAAGGAAAACTTAAAAATAACACTCTGTCTCGCTTGCTCCTGTGCAAGCGAGACCTGCGTGTTGAAAAGAGAGGTAGATCTCTGTGTTGGACCATATGGTGCGTGGGTTAAGCTCTCTCGCGAGGTCGATTCACTAGCAGATAGATCGAGAACCGAGAAGGATAGTCCAAGTAAATTGCGATCCCGTAGAGACGTTTTTATAGCATCTAACATGTTGACTAAATCTTCTACACCTGTGATGTGACCCTATTACACATAGTTCCTATAGCATTTTTAGAGAAGAAAAAAAAACGCTATTTCTATAGACTAATCATTGTATGATCGAGAAAATGTGCCTTTATAAATAGAGAGATGTCAACATAAATACAGAAGGGCAATAATGGTACTAATTTGACTCGAAATATCATTATCGATTCTCGATTTGTTTGCTAGTGAATGTGTCCTGGTCGACTCCGGCGCAGACAGGTTGAATGTTTGACCTCGGCGACACGAGGTGCGTCGCCTTACTTGTTCGCGCTTTGGAGAAAATGTCGTGTTTTTATTTTTTTGGCAACATGTGGAGCATTGTCGAGATTCATCCTGCTGTACTGTATTATACTGTGCTTTTGTTTTCATGGTCTTCAATGTATTTCTATAAGAACTCATATTTTCGAATTTGTGTTGCTTTTATTCCGATTTTTAGCTTTGGTTCGATAATTATTTTCTTATTATATTTGGGAATATTTATATCTTCTAAAACAATTTTTGGTTATTTGAAGGGTTGACTATTTCTTGCTATTAACGAAATGAAATCGATAGAATAATATTGGTCTTCAACTTACCATGGTGATATACGTATAAAACGTAAGAAAAGACGTCTTTACTCGCGTTCGTTCTCTGAGCTATGTGACTCAACATTTCAGCCCAAACATATAGACCCATAGGGTAGAGTCGCGCCGTCAGAGTGCCCATGAGGATGGGCTATGCAACATTTGATTTTGTTAACTATTTTTGTGTGTGTGGGGCGGGGGATTTCCCTAATTCACATTCAGAATTCCGAGGCGGACGGAATCTCCAGACCATTATTTTAATATGTCTATTCTATAAGTAAATAACTGACGACGAAATGACACAGAAAGCTTCTAGCCATTCATTGGTCATGAGTCATGCATGACTTATTGTCCATAGAATATTCAGGGCTGCAGCCTGGCTAGGCGCTGTGAAGGTGTCGCGTCCGCTCGCGCTTCCTATGTTTATGTTGGCTACATTATAATAATGCGACAGGTTTTTCTCTCTACTATATTATAAAGGTATCGTATGCATGTATGTATGTCTCTAACAGCTTAAACTCGAAAACGGCCCCACCGATTCACATGTATCATATAGTGAGTAAAACCTATATAAACATTTTTGGACCTTGGGCTTTTTTTTTTTGTAAAATATTTTTTTTATGTATTTAAATAAGAAAAAGGTGGTTGATTTTTATAGCCTAATCGATTTAGTTTCATAACAGTAATAAAAAAGTCTTCATTACCATTAAGATATAACACGTGTAAGTTGGTAAAAAAAATTAAATTCTTTCTATTCCATACTAATAAAACTAAAGTTGTGGTTTTTCACAATTTCTTAAAGAAAGAGATCTACCTATGTGTTGGAAGACTTTTTTGTTCCTGGCATGAAACTGAAACCATTAAGAAATTTTTTTCTTTATATTTTATAACTATTAAAAAAAATATTTTATAAAAAAAAAATTCTTTGTTTTTCAAAAGTGATCTATTTCCGATACAGAACCCCCCCTTAGCGTACTCTGAACTAATTTTGAAAACCCTTATATAAGTAGAGTTTAAGCTAGGTTTTAGTTTCAATAATTTGTCATGTTATTTTCATAGGCTACTTATAAATAACACCAATAAATACAATTCTTCTTCTTATCCAAGAGGCTGAGCAGTGAAGTAAAAAAACCTTGCGCGGCGTGGAAAAGATACGATATAAAATTTGTGCAGTATACATTATAGGTTCTAATAAAGATATGTGTGCTGGTTTATCTCGTACAGATGTATTAATATTATGTATGAAGGACATATAACATTTAGTTGGTTCAACAAAAAAAAAAAAAGCGCCTAATAGCATATTGTGTAAGCTTATGACAAAAATCTTCACCCAAACCCGAGTATGCCGAAAGCGGAGCCGAGGGACAGTGCTAGTTACAATATATGTAATATAGGAGCATATAAATATGCTGATGAGGGTACATTTGTCTAACTATTATGTCAAAGCAATGCCGCTACCGAGTTTGAAGCAGAGTTTATTGTTCTTTTGACAATTCAATAAATTTGTCTCACAGCCGTATCCCTTATATGTACAGCTTTAAGTTAGCCCATAAATGGTACCTATTATTGTGTGTCTAGCTAGTATGTTATTTATACCCACTTGCATGTTTAAAGACTGGATTTTATTGTAATTCGAGTTAAATATCGATTTAGATGTAGTAGGTGTTTCTCAAATTGTTATTTATTGTGTTTCGATGTGGTCGAATAATAGCATGTGGTCGAATAATAGCAGTGTGAAATTATGCTAAAGGAGTCGGGAGTAAGTTATTTTTTCTTATTGCTTCCGAACTGGGTTGCTGTGCTCGAGGTCAATGCCTCAGGCGCAGCCAATTTCACCCCCGAGGCGGTGCCAGTCCGGCTTGAAGGCGTACTAATGTCGCTGGGAAATGGTTATTAATCTGCGATTTTAAGATCCGTGGATTGTAGGAATAGGGAAAGATATTCCCCGGGAGCTCGTTCCACACCTTTGCAGTGTGACGCAAGAACGACTTATATAATCGTGCAGTTCGTAGAACTCTTCTGTCGACTACAAAAGGTGTTCCTCGATAGAATGACGGGTTTGATGAAGGCGAATAGGAAGAGGATGGATGAGGGAAGCAAGTTCGTCAGAGCAGCGGTCATAGTAGTACCGATAAAACAGACTCAATGACCCAACGATACGTTTGTGCTAAGAGGTTGAAGGTCCTTTGTGAGTACAGAGTGGCGAATGAGAGGAATGGCTGGTCGCTGAATATAATCCAAGGCTGAAAGAAGGTACTCAGGGGACCGCTACCTAAGATAACTGCAATATTCCATCACCGGTCTTACTTGTACTTTATAAAGTGTAAGCAGTTGGACCGGCGTGAAAAATCGCCGACATCGGTATAAGATCCCTGATTTCCGAGACTCTAGGTTCGCCTTGGACTCGCCGGGCATGAAAGACCGAATTCCAACTGGTGTCCCTGGACACTTCCATAACCAGAACTCTAGGCGTTCTGGGTATGGAGCCCCGAACTCACGTGGAAGTCGCCCAAATTGACAGAGCTATGTTAGAAAGAGTGGATGCTAACTTCCAAGAACGCCATTTCCAAAATCGTATTTAATTATGAGCTAGAATCCGTCAATAAATTGGTTTTTAAGGAGAAATTAACGATTTTATTAATATTTTAAAACTGTCCGACCGTTCTGCCGAACCCTGTATATAAATAATAATAAAAAAATATTGGCACTACAGTAAAATTTCAAGATAAAAAAAATCGCCCAGAAGTGGTTGCAGGCATTTTAATCGATATTTAGCGCCAATTAATTACAACGTAGCTTACGTTAAGTGTGAGTTCCCGTGTCCAAGTCAAATTCCACGCGACCGAGGGTTACTTGGAGCGAAAATAACGATAATCTCTGATGGAACAGAGCAACACTTCGTGAGAAAGTGCAATTTTTCACGAGTGGTCGAATTAAAAAGCACATGTGCCTGATATCTCACAGGGTAAGCGCACGCGATGCCGAACATTCTTAGTAAGTACATGTTGATGTATTCATACGCTGTTTATTTTCCTTTGTGGAAAAACTCTTTCTGGAACTTATACTGTCTAGCACTGCAACGTGCTAGACTTATTTTTTAATTTCAATATCTTTGCGCCGACGAAGACTGTGCTGTGGTCTATTTAATTGTTAACTAACTATTTCATTATAGTTATGTAAGTTTAATAACTAAGTTTAATAGCTAATCAATATTTATCAATAGAAACTATACATAGTTATCTTAGAAATTAAATATGTATACGCGTAATTATGTTACATTTTAATGCATTAAATATTAAAGAAATTCCAGTATGTAATGCAATAAGTCTCATTTCTTCATATAATGACCACTAAAACGATTTCCAAAATGCACTTGACTTATTTCCCGTCACTTAGCCGAGCTGACAGAGTAAGCCGGTTTTAATGAAAGATCATATCCGCGATAGCTGCGCGCGACGTAGCTTCATTCCAAGTTTAGTACGACCTAAATCGCTCGAATACTATGTGCTTTGACCCTATGGCGGAGGCCATAGGCACTCTCTGAATTAATGTGCTAAACTTTTGCATAATATTCTAGCGAGGACATCTTAGTTCATTTCTAACATTTGATAAATAGTAAGTAAATATTCTTTATATAACAAAACTACACTTGTTTATGTGGCACAGTGTACGCAGCGGCAGTCTCTGATGCGTGTCCTAACTCGTCGTTAGTTTGCACGGTTCAAGCGTCGCACTCAACTCATTCAGATCACACGTGTCTACCGATCACGTCCCTTCTCAGTCCCGAATCCTGGGTGTCCTCAAACGTCATATTAGTAATAGGCTAGACAGCCTAGCAACAGTCCGAAAACCCTGCTGACATGGCGCCTAACTGAGCGTGTTTTCGCGAGGAGAGGTTTTTTCAAGTAGGTAATTTTTTTTTTATTAAAACTGACACGGTTGGCTACATCACCTACAACATCCGTGATGTCAGCCCATAACACCGGGTGATTTTGGCTCTGTAGACTGCAGGATTGGTCCCACCTCGGGATAGCCACACATGTTGGTTATAATAAAAAAAATATTGTAGAAAGTTAAATTAAATACAGACGATCTTGTTTCGTCGAACCAAACTTGGTATATAGCTATGGGCCGCGCGTCTCTTAATGTCGCTCTTGCATGTTAATAAAATTAACTTGAATGATTATTGACACTGCATCGGCTACCGGCTACGCGGAACTGGTCGTCTGCTGGTCGCTTCGTGCACCAAATTATGAACAGTGGTTTACGAATTTATTTCGTAGCGAGCAGAGATACTCTGTAGTAAGAATATTCGAGAATTTGAGAATTTGTTTTTAAGAATATTCAGTAGTTGCCATGCTGCATGAACAATTTTTATTATGAATGATTGCAGATAATCAACTGATTAGAAATAATAATTATGACTCTGAAAATCAACTTTAATACTGCCTAAAAGAGAAATTCTAATATTTCTCTATCATCGAGACCGTGTGTTTTGTTTGCTATTAATCCTTTGCTTCTTCTATGTACGTATACAATACAATACGAGTCCATATCTTTAATTTCATAAAATGTTATCAAAATTTTCTGTGTATTTGGTGAATGTCGTTCACAAGCATCAAATCCGAAAGTAATTGTTCCGAGAAGTGCGAAATCCATCTTAAATCATTTAAACTTAATGGTGCTTTTTTATCTTCATTTTTATCTTTTTAGCACAGGTGCTATTACCTGACGCCTACGCGACGCTGCTGTGCGCAGGTGTTGCGCTGTAGGGTAACCCGTTCAGTGACTGACCAATATACAATCACTGACCATTTTTTCGTGCTACAACTCTTTGACCAAGAGCATGTCATGCACACTAGTAACAGTATAGGGGACTGCACAAATCCTTGTATAACCCCATCATTTAATGAGCACGTAGTCGGCCTAACAAGCACTATCAAAGATGGCTAATTGTACAATTAGGGTGAGGGCGGTCCAAAAGAGGACAAATTGAAACCACGTGGTTTATGGACGCTCCCAAACTGGACATCCAATTAGGCAGACAGTTTAGTTAGAATGTAGCTGGTGAGCTTACAGTGGCAGACACAATTCAAGTTCCGAGAAACATAATGGCTTGACACCACGGGTGTAACAGGTAGTACAGCCAAAAATGTGAGGTTCCATAAAAACAAAAACCAAAATCTTGCTTGAAATAATGTTTATCTTTATTGATTTTTTTCTCAGCTGTCCTCTTACAATCCCTACTACCCTACGGTAGGAACTGGCTACTAAATGTGAGATATCTGTCGATAATTCAGTCCGTTATTGTCTCTTTATTGCTACTGTCGCGAGCTGCGCCGGCGCCGCTGGTATCCCTCCCCTCCCCCCGTGCCCCTCGTGTCCTCGCTCTTCCGTGCATCGCTATTATAGCGACCGCCCGCAGGCACAGGTCAAGTCGGGCCTCCGGTATGGGCCATTTGACGTGAATATGTAGCGTATGGTAGCAGGCAGGAATTATCAGGATAATATTAGTATGCTTTGTAAATAATTTTGGATCATTTTTAACGGATGAACATTTTCTTCTGACATGTTTGATTGTCGTTTTCTTCAGAATGAGTCAATTAGAATTGTCAACGGTAAACTTAAACAAAACCGTTTTTTTTTTTATAGATTCAAACTAATGTCGGTAAATTTTTCGAAATCTCAATAAAATAGGGGATTTAAATGTGAAATTGCCGTTTTAACGTATTTGCCACTTTGAATTAGAATTTAAAAACGCGTCGGGCATTTTAAAAAGTAATTTCCGTTTACTTACTTAAAGGAAGCGGAGGACCGCTAAGTAAATACCCGCGCAGCTCTGAGTTTTTATATTTTATTTAGTTTTTAGCTAACAACCATCCCGATTAAATCAGCTTTCTAATAAAAAAACCGCATCCAAATCGGTCCATCCGTTTGGGACCACTGATGCCACAAACAGACACACCCCTTGTATGTGCACATACACCACATAGGTCAAACTTATAACATCCCTTTTTTTCGTCGGGGGTTAAAAATTAAACCTGCATGGTGTTAGATATCAGAGGTAACCTATTTCACACGAAAACTATAACATAAAAAAAAGACATTTGATTGTTCGACTTTCAAATGTTTTTACATTCAGCTTTTGAAGTGAAGATGAATACGAGTGATTTCGAATACGAGTTCCGAACTTCTCGTAATGTCGATGCTGTGTTTGAAGAGGATACGGCTAACAAACGCACCGCGCGTTTTTGATTTAACCGCACTTTCGTAGTGGAAACTTCGACTTGAAGAATGAACCACGAGGAAGACCAACCACTAAGGTAAATAACGATGAATTGAAGGTGATGGTGGAAGCTGATCCGTGTCAAACTACTAAGGAATTAGCGGCATGGTTTGACGTTACCATATCCACAATGTCTACTGTGGAGAACTCCGAACAATGATGGCGAAACTCGCAGCAAAACAGCCCCGACTCGTCAATCGATCTTCGCCATTATTGCTCCACGATAACGCAAGACCTCACACTGCTCGAGAAACAGTTTTAACACTACAAGACCTGCAGTTAGAAACCATCCGCCATCCCCCGTAATCGACGGATCTCGCCTCAACCGACCACAATTTTTTCCGCGATTTGGAAATTTTTTTTGCATGGAAAAAAATTGTCTTCCCTGGAAGCAGTACAAAATACCTTCACACAGTTTGCAGAGTCCAAGTTACAGTGTTATCCTACAAACTTTTTTATTTTTATTTTTCAGTACGAAACGGCAATTTCATACTTTAACCCCTAATATCCATACTAGTCCATACTAATATTATAAATTCGAAAGTAACTCTGTTGTCTGTCTGTCTGTCTGTCTGTTACCTTTTCACGCCTAAACCGCTGAACAGATTTCGATAAAATATTGCACGGAGATGAATTGGATCCTGAGGAAGGACATAGGCTACCTTTTGTCTCAAAAAACCACCCTTAAGGGGGTGAAATAAGGGATGAAAGTTTGTATGGGGAACCTAGCATTTCTCGAGTTAGGGATATGACAATTCATATTTAGGCTTTTGGTATGAAATAAAGAATTACGTGTTTCAGCGTTTTTGCTAAATCAACCCTTAAATTACAATAGGGGATGATTTCAAAATTAGGTTTTAGGATTTTATACAATTTTGTACGGAGATGAATTGCATCCTGAGGAAGGACATAGGCTACCTTTTGTCTCAAAAAACAACCCTTAAGGGGGTGAAATAGGGGATGATCGTTTGTATGGGGAACCATCATTTCTCAAGTTAGGGATATAACGATTCATATTTAGGCTTTTGGTATGAAATAAAGAATTACGTGTTTCAGCGTTTTAGTTAAATCAACCCTTAAATTAAAATAGGGGATGATTTCAAAATTTGATTTTAGGATTAAATGATGGGAAGGGGGAGGGAAGGCGGAGGGGAGGGAGAGGGAGACGGAGACGGAGACGGGGACGGGGACGGGGACGGAGACGGAGACGGGGACGGGGACGGGGACGGGAACGGGGACGGGGACGGGGACGGGGACGGGGACGGGGACGGGGACGGGGACGGGGACGGGGACGGGGACGGGGACGGGGACGGGGACGGGGACGGGGACGGGGGCGGGGCGGGGGCGGGGGCGGAGGCGGAGGCGGAGGCGGAGGCGGAGGCGGAGGCGGAGGCGGAGACGGAGACGGAGACGGAGACGGAGACGGAGACGGAGACGGAGACGGAGGCGGAGGCGGAGGCGGAGGCGGAGGCGGAGGCGGAGGCGGAGGCGGAGGCGGAGGCGGAGGCGGAGACGGAGACGGAGACGGAGACGGAGACGGAGACGGAGACGGAGACGGAGACGGAGACGGAGACGGAGACGGAGACGGAGACGGAGACGGAGACGGAGACGGAGACGGAGACGGAGACGGAGACGGAGACGGAGACGGAGACGGAGACGGAGACGGAGACGGAGACGGAGACGGAGACGGAGACGGAGACGGAGACGGAGACGGAGACGGAGACGGAGACGGAGACGGAGACGGAGACGGAGACGGAGACGGAGAGGGAGAGGGAGAGGGAGAGGGAGAGGGAGAGGGAGAGGGGGCAGCAGCGGGGCGAGGCGAATATTACTTTAACTTAAGTTTCTTATTTTAATATCGATAGCTTTTCCCGCGGATTCGCTCGCGTGAAATTCGTATTTCAAAAGAAGAAAGTAAGTAACTGAGGGCGAGGCCTACGGTGGAGCTGCGTTCAGGAAGACTATAATCCTTCTCGAAGAAAGTAAGCAACTAAGGGCGTGGCCGAAGGCCGACCTGTATCCTGGAAGACGAAAAACCTTCTCGATGACAGTAAGTAACTATGGGCGATAGTTACTTACTTTCTTCAAGATGGTTTATAGTCTTCCTGAACGCAGCTCGGCCTTCAGCGTCGCGCTCAATTACTTACTTTCATCGAGAAGGTAATTGGCCTTCCCGAACGCAGCTCGGCCTTCGGCCTCGCCCTCTGTTACTTACTTTCTTCGAAAAGGTCATCGTCTTCCTGAACGCAGCTCGGCCTTCGGCCTCGCCCTCAGTTACTTACTTTCATCAAGAAGATTTGTAGTCTTCCTGAACGCAGCTCGGTCTTCGGCCTCGCCCTCAGTTACGTACTTTCATCAAGAAGGTTTATAGTCTTCCTGAACGCAGCTCGGCCTTCGGCCTCGCCCCCAATTACTTAATTTCTTCGAGAAGGTTTATATTTTTCCTGAACGCAGCTCGGCCTTCGGCCTCGCCCTGTGTTACTTACTTTCTTCGAAAAGGTTATCGTCTTCCTGAACGCAGCTCGGCCTTCGGCCTCGCCCTCTGATGCTTACTTTCTTCGAGAAGGTTTATAGTCTTCCTGAACGCAGCTCGGCCCTCGGCCTCACCCTCACTTACTTTCTTTCTTCGAGAAGGTTTATTGTCTTCCTGAACGCAGCTCGGCCTTCGGCCTCGCCTTTTATTACTTACTTTCTCCGAGAAGGTTTATAGTCTTTCTGAGCGCAGCTCGGCCTTCGGCCTCGCCCTCAGTTACTTAATTTCTTCGAGAAAGTTTATCATCTTCGTGAACGCAGCTCGGCCTTCGGCCTCGCTCTCCGTTACTTACTTTCTTCGAGAAGGTTTATCGTCTTCCTGAACGCAGCTCGGCCTTCGGCCTCGCCCTTTGTTACTTACTTTCTTCGAGAAGGTTTATAGTCTTCCCGAACGCAGCTCGGCCTTCGGCCTCGCCCTCAGTTACTTACTTTCTTCGAGAAAGTTTATCGTCTTCCTGAACGCAGCTCGGCCTTCGGCCTCCCCCTTTGCTACTTACTTTCTTCGAGAAGGTTTATAGTCTTCCTAAACGCAGCTCGGCCTTCGGCCTCGCCCTCAGCTACTTACTTTCTTTGAGAAAGTTTATCGTCTTCCTGAACGCAGCTCGGCCTTCGGCCTCGCCCTTTGTTACTTACTTTCTTCGAGAAGGTTTATAGTCTTACTGAACGCAGCACGGCCTTCGGTTTCGCCCATAGTTACGTACTTTCTTTAAGAAGGTTTATAGTCTTCCTGAACGCAGCTCGGCCTTCGGCCTCGCCCTCAGTTGCGTACTTTCTTCGAGAAGGTTTATAGCCTTCCTGAACGCAGCTCGGCCTTCGGCCTCGCCCTTAGATACTTACTTTCTTCGAGAAGGTTTATAGTCTTCCTGAACGCAGCTCGGCCTTCGGCCTCGCCCTCAGTTACTTACTTTCTTCTTTGAAATACGAATTTCACGCGAGCGGAGCCGCGGGCTCAGCTAGTTAGACATAATATAGACAGCGTCGAGATTATTATCTTTCTACTATGTATCGCAAACAGACTACACTAATATTCTCTCTACTGCGCCGACGCCGCCGTGTAGCCGGTGAGCTAAAGAAGAACATGTTACATTAACGGCTTCAGCGTGTACCTATCTATCACGGGACGCGGCGAGGTCGGTGGCAGCCTTTTATCTTCTAGCAAGGCTTACATGTCCCTATTTTCAGCAAGGGAAGTAATTTTGTTGTTTATTTTTGGTTCTGTAAGAAGATGAAAACGGAACCTTATAGTGTGGCACCTGCATGCATCCGTCTGTCCGTCTGTCACTTCCATATATCACTTATTTTAATATCGATAGCTTTTCCCGCGGATTCGCTCGCGTGAAATTCGTATTTCAAAAGAAGAAAGTAAGTAACTGAGGGCGAGGCCTACGGTGGAGCTGCGTTCAGGAAGACTATAATCCTTCTCGAAGAAAGTAAGCAACTAAGGGCGTGGCCGAAGGCCGACCTGTATCCTGGAAGACGAAAAACCTTCTCGATGACAGTAAGTAACTATGGGCGATAGTTACTTACTTTCTTCAAGATGGTTTATAGTCTTCCTGAACGCAGCTCGGCCTTCAGCGTCGCGCTCAATTACTTACTTTCATCGAGAAGGTAATTGGCCTTCCCGAACGCAGCTCGGCCTTCGGCCTCGCCCTCTGTTACTTACTTTCTTCGAAAAGGTCATCGTCTTCCTGAACGCAGCTCGGCCTTCGGCCTCGCCCTCAGTTACTTACTTTCATCAAGAAGATTTGTAGTCTTCCTGAACGCAGCTCGGTCTTCGGCCTCGCCCTCAGTTACGTACTTTCATCAAGAAGGTTTATAGTCTTCCTGAACGCAGCTCGGCCTTCGGCCTCGCCCCCAATTACTTAATTTCTTCGAGAAGGTTTATATTTTTCCTGAACGCAGCTCGGCCTTCGGCCTCGCCCTGTGTTACTTACTTTCTTCGAAAAGGTTATCGTCTTCCTGAACGCAGCTCGGCCTTCGGCCTCGCCCTCTGATGCTTACTTTCTTCGAGAAGGTTTATAGTCTTCCTGAACGCAGCTCGGCCCTCGGCCTCACCCTCACTTACTTTCTTTCTTCGAGAAGGTTTATTGTCTTCCTGAACGCAGCTCGGCCTTCGGCCTCGCCTTTTATTACTTACTTTCTCCGAGAAGGTTTATAGTCTTTCTGAGCGCAGCTCGGCCTTCGGCCTCGCCCTCAGTTACTTAATTTCTTCGAGAAAGTTTATCATCTTCGTGAACGCAGCTCGGCCTTCGGCCTCGCTCTCCGTTACTTACTTTCTTCGAGAAGGTTTATCGTCTTCCTGAACGCAGCTCGGCCTTCGGCCTCGCCCTTTGTTACTTACTTTCTTCGAGAAGGTTTATAGTCTTCCCGAACGCAGCTCGGCCTTCGGCCTCGCCCTCAGTTACTTACTTTCTTCGAGAAAGTTTATCGTCTTCCTGAACGCAGCTCGGCCTTCGGCCTCCCCCTTTGCTACTTACTTTCTTCGAGAAGGTTTATAGTCTTCCTAAACGCAGCTCGGCCTTCGGCCTCGCCCTCAGCTACTTACTTTCTTTGAGAAAGTTTATCGTCTTCCTGAACGCAGCTCGGCCTTCGGCCTCGCCCTTTGTTACTTACTTTCTTCGAGAAGGTTTATAGTCTTACTGAACGCAGCACGGCCTTCGGTTTCGCCCATAGTTACGTACTTTCTTTAAGAAGGTTTATAGTCTTCCTGAACGCAGCTCGGCCTTCGGCCTCGCCCTCAGTTGCGTACTTTCTTCGAGAAGGTTTATAGCCTTCCTGAACGCAGCTCGGCCTTCGGCCTCGCCCTTAGATACTTACTTTCTTCGAGAAGGTTTATAGTCTTCCTGAACGCAGCTCGGCCTTCGGCCTCGCCCTCAGTTACTTACTTTCTTCTTTGAAATACGAATTTCACGCGAGCGGAGCCGCGGGCTCAGCTAGTTAGACATAATATAGACAGCGTCGAGATTATTATCTTTCTACTATGTATCGCAAACAGACTACACTAATATTCTCTCTACTGCGCCGACGCCGCCGTGTAGCCGGTGAGCTAAAGAAGAACATGTTACATTAACGGCTTCAGCGTGTACCTATCTATCACGGGACGCGGCGAGGTCGGTGGCAGCCTTTTATCTTCTAGCAAGGCTTACATGTCCCTATTTTCAGCAAGGGAAGTAATTTTGTTGTTTATTTTTGGTTCTGTAAGAAGATGAAAACGGAACCTTATAGTGTGGCACCTGCATGCATCCGTCTGTCCGTCTGTCACTTCCATATATCACTTCTAACTAAACGGTTATTTCTATCAAGTTTTTTTTCGTTACTGTTTTTCCTTAGTGCGTAGGTACCTTTAGCTTATCAGATTTTGGCGTATTCATTATATACACATTTTCACGCAGATAATCTTTCAGTAAATCTTGTATAAAACAACGCATTGCCATTATTAGGTCACATAAAGACGGTGCTCACCCAGGATTCGAACAACCCACTATTTGCCGTTACCACAGAATGATGGCTCCTACATGGGTAATAAAATCAAGTTCTACTAATAGTTCACACCAACTTTTTACGCTGGATTCCAATTTCAAATTTTTTTTTATTAATATATTGTTTTGATGGTACACCAACCGTGGGTAATTTATTCACAGACCTGAAACATTTTGGAATGCCCATCAATTTCCTTTGAACATTCCTCTGGGATTTTCCGAAAGGGGCGTGAAAAAGCTCCTGTCATGCAGATATGGCCTTCGCAATGGCGGTGCGTGACAGAATGTCCATGTGCATATGACCATGAGACTATGCACATGGTCAAGGTGACCCGGTTCAGGCTCACCGTGCCTCAAAAGTCGGTTTATTCGATTTGATAAAACTATTGTAAACCTATGCTAAACAGTAACACCGAGCGAAGTCCTGCACATGCTTAGAACCTGTACCCGATAGCGCGTGCGCAGTTGCCGACGCATCGAAGAGGTGCGCCGCCGCCCCCTCCGCGCTGCCGCGCCGCCGCACGCCTCCGCGCCGCCGCCGTCGCGCGGCAAAATTAGAATTCCTTCCCGAGCACCCATCTCGCCGACATCATCGCGCTTTAAAAACTACACGCAATTTTACTTAGCCTTTAAATATTATTTTGTATAAGATTTTGTTCTCTTTCTTGTCAACTATGCAAAATTGGAGAGAAAGATGGATGTAAAAAAACCGCATGCAAATCGGTCCACTTGAGAATTAATTTTTTTTTACTTAATTACTTGATTACAAACATAGCTAAGAACCATCCCGATTAAACCAGCTTTCTAATAAAAAATCTGTATCCAAATCGGTCAACCCGTTTGGGAGCTACGATGCCGCAGACAGACACACCCACACATACATAATACATACACACACACGTTATACCTATAACACCCCCCCTTTTTCGTCGGGGTTAAAAATTCTGCGCTCGTCGAAGTGATTGAATTGATCACTATTAGCAGGAGCTATGGACTAGTTTACCAAGGTGTTATGGGCTGACATCGCGCGTGTTGCAGTGTTGAACATGAAACCTTAATTTTTATTTCTGCAATTGTGTTTTTCAGCATCATATTTTAGCATGTTTGAAAACAAGAAACGCATATATATTTGATTGGAAGTGCGACATGTGACGCCGAGCCATCCATAACGTGTCGAACGACGCCCATGGACATTCGGTCGTATGCGGGGCTTGCCAATGCCATGCCGGCCTGACAGGTGCCTATTCAACCCCCTCTCGAAGGACCCGCGACTATACTTTGGGGGAAATAAATATAATACTTTTCAGTGCATAATGTACCGTGTGGGGCCGGTATTTAAAAATAATAGTCCCACTGCATCTCTCCCCGTGCATTTCGCAACCTTTCACCTTGGCACGGTCCGTCCACCGACTCATGCAGCAGGTGGGTCTTCGTGCCTTACTTGCCGCTTGTTAGCGGTGCTTGTTAGTTATCTTGTCCTTAATACTTTACTAAACGTGGTGATCGTGTGCTGTAAACGTTGTGCTGTAATTCACCAGAGCTCTTCCAGCACAACACCGATTACTCTGCTTACCCCGATTGTCGGGATACAGCTGGTGGTATGTATGTAATTATGTACCTCTATGTCACTTCGGTGAAGGAAAACACGACGATCAAAGCAACGATTTTGTTGTTGAAGTTGTTCCAAGACATGTTTATAACTGCTCGTACCTATCTGATGTGCTGAAAGATTCTGTCACTATTAACATCGTACATTTATCTATTGAAACGACTACGTCTACGCGTCGTTCCAGGTTTTCAGGCTTACATTTTTCTAATTATGTAAGTAATTTAAAACATTCTTCGTAATATTTTTTATATATTAAACGGGGAAAATATAGTAAAATTGTTGATGATAAAGTAAAGGAGATTTTCGTTTTGATTACAATATTTAAGTTTTAATTTGCAGAATAGACCGTTTTGTTGACTACGTCATAGGAAGTTCATAAAACCAGAAAAGGTGGTTTGTTTACATTTATAACACCTATTTATGTACATTTCATTACCAACAATTACATAAATGTGTCTCTTACTTGGAACCGGAGTCACTAACATAGACAACTGTGCGTACAGTGTACACCTGAAACGCTTAGGTAACTGTTTAGCGCACTGAGACTTTGTTGAGTGCTAACATAGAAATACGTAGAATAAAAAGTCGCCAAGTGCGAGTTCCGTACCATCATCGTGAGTTATGTATGTAAAAAAATAATTGTTTTTTTGGAAAATCACGAAACGCCTAAATAAACACTACAGCAATGGTTTGACTGTCAGGCATTCGTGTAATTTTTAAATATACGAAAATAAATATGTTTTTATATGAAATAACGATAATTTTATCAGATTTTTCGTTGCTTGTGCTGTGAGACTGCTTGTCAACAAAATTTCATGAATCTACATAGATTAACTGGAAATATCCTATAGGTTTTGATTTGATTTGAGTGAGTTTGCGAGTATCAATAGACGTATCTTTTCATTGCGTTGATTTAGAAGCTTGCATTTTCTACACCTCGAAGGGATCGCAGAACTTAGTATTTAATATTAATTTCAATTTTATTAATTATATTTTATTAGATTGTTTCTTCCACTTACGATTACAGATATATGTATATTTCTAGGCAAACTTCAAGACATCACAAAAAACCATATACCACCTAGCGGCGGATGGATGAGTGGTCTGGGCGTCGGCCTACCATCTACGGATGCGAGAGGTCCGAGGTTCGATTTCCGTCGGCTGTGCCATTTTTTCTGACAAAAAAATTTACGTGCTTCACCAGCTGCTTCACCGTTCGGAACCGGTGTAAAACTGTAGGTCCCTTCCCTTGCCCCTTACTAGGTGGTAGGATCAAATTGTAGTCGTCTGGTTTGGTACCAACCTACTGGATGTAAAATGGCCGCATAGCAGCATCGTTTGTGTTCTCTTCTGGTCCAGTATAGTCAGCAATCCAAAGGGAAGTCTCCGGTATGACATTACCTTCACGGAGGTGATATTGGCTGGTCGGAGCATTTGCTTTGGTCCCTCTGACTCAAGACAGCCATACGGGATTACCATATAAAAAAAATTCACAGACAAATTTTACGAAATTCCCATTTTGTAAGAAAGCTTCAAAACAACTAAGACTCCACTCAATGAACGCCCAACGTCCTAAGGTCATTTAAATCGTTTAGTTAATAAACGTGGTTCTTATTGCGTTGCAATTAAAAAGTGTTTGCCGCTAGAATGTGGCCCCCGCCGCGCAAGCTCCCGGATCCGAGTTGTAATTTTTCTGTAATCACCCGCATAAGGTTGACGCGTGCCTTCAAACAACCAAGTCGGAGAACCTGCATTTTGTCAGAAAAGCGAACGTCTGTGAGCACATCTAAGCCGATTTTACATTTACAAAAATTCGTTGCGACAGTGTTTACATACTTTCACGATTACAACTCTATTTGCTCGAGTGTACTATAGTCTGTTCCAAATAAACCTGGATAAAAAGCCATTGACCCAACATCTACCACAATATTCACACAAAAATATACAGCTGATTTTTTTTTTTTTATGGAAACTGACACGGTTGGCTACATCACCTACAACATCCGCGATGTCAGCCCATAACACTGGGTGAACTTGGTGCCACGTCAGTGCTTCCCTGCGGTCGTGCCGGCTACACTGAACTGGACGGAAAACAAAAACTATTTACATAGCCCTTTCGACCGACCTTTCATTCAGTGCGGTGGTACCAACCCGGGCGGGTTAAACCCTACCACCTAGTAATATAAGAAGGGAGTCAGACTTGATTGACCTAACTCGAATCATTGGTCAACTCAGCCCACAGCCCACTCAGCCCGCGGGCTTAAATTACCACTTTCACCCCCATTCTACTACGAGACGCTCGACGAGACGTATGTAAGTGTAACGATTTTTTCGATAATTCTCATAGTTTTGTAAAGTATCGTTTGCAAATATCGCGTACATTGGTAGTCCGGTGTGAATGAACTTTTATCCAGGTTTGTTTGGAACAGACAATAATATGATAGTATGTACATATGTATAAAGAAAGAGTCTTCGCACGCTTCGACACTTCATAGGTGTAATGTGATATGAAAGTGCTTGCTAGCGCCTGTTTTGCACGCGCGCATGCGTCTCTTATTTTTGTAGTTTTCTTTTGGATTGTAGGTATTTCGGAAGGAAGTATAGTGGTCGTATTTTCGACACAAATTTTCGTAGAACGAAGCTTACGATGCGACGTTATACCCTGTTAACGCGATGACCTTTTGTAAATGTAAAATGAGCTTTAGCCACTTACCATCAGGTGGAATGGTGCCATAATGCCGAGCCTCGTACAAAAAGGCGAAGTCATCCCGTTGGATTGTAATAAGCTACCGGTAACTTGATTATCTTTAGTTATTACCACTCGCAGTAGCTATCACTTGTGCGTTGAAACAATTTCCCGTCGGTGTAATATCGGATTATATTAAGATAACGTTAGAACGTTAGATAACTTTAAGATTAAGATGACTTCAGCATAATATGCATATAAAGTATGGCGCAAAAGTAATGACACAGTTTCATTTAGCTACAACTTTTTTTTTAAATAAAGAAAATACAATATTATTTTGTTTAATACATATAATAGACAAGTAAAATTATTCCTATTAGGTTTTGAATATGATATCCTTCAAATGGTGACCTCCAGAATCAATGTAAATTTGATTTTCCATCCCGCTTCTCAAAACTTCTGGTGTTATGTTCTGAATTTCTTATCGAATATTGGTTTTTAGTGCTGCTAAAGTTTGTGGCTTATTCACGTAAACCAACGAAAGTCGCTGAATAACATAATTAGCCAAAAAGTGAAGACAATATTAAGACCTAGGACGCACTGCGAATATGTCCCTGCTATCTTTCTCTCTACCTAATACTTATACTAAGTTACTATACAAATGTCAGCCAATTGCAATACAGAATACTTTCATTGTTGTTTTAATGTTGACTGAAGCGAACATTTCTCCAAGCAAGCTAATCTGCATCTGCACAGTGGTTAGCGAGCTAAATGAGTCGCGTCCACAAATTCTTTGTTTGGTGGGTAATTAATTTGTTCGCCATTGTCTAGGCGCGGCGGTATTGTGCGGAAGGCGGCGGCGGCGTTCCGTTTTCCACTCTTTCCGAATTCCGTTATAGTTCCGCCCCGTTACTGATAATACGGTTGTGACGAATGTGAACGGTAATGGTGCGTGGCGAGATATTTTCATATACTCGTATGTCTTGAAACCTTAACTGATGACTTTGCATTAACCGCCTCCAAGCCCTTCTCCAACATTCCAAAGTTAATTTCCATTCTGTGTCAATAAATGTTTGCGTTTAATTTGATAAGAATAAAGAAAAAAAAAATCTGTGCATGAACTATTGTAACAGCTCGCAGCCTCAAGTAATATTTGCGTGCAATGAAGTGTATTTTTAACCCCCGACGAAAAAAACAGAGGAGTGTTATATGTTGGACGTGTGTGTGTGTGAGGGTGTGACTGAGGGTGTGTGTGTATGTGTGTCTGTCTGTGGCATCGTAGCTCCCAAACGGATGGACCGATTTGGATGCGGTTTTTTTTATTAGGAAGCTTGTTTAATCTGGATGGTTCTTAGCTATGTTTGTAATGAAGTAATCAAGTAATTAAGTAATAAAAAAAATTATTATCTTAAAAAGTGGACCGATTTTCATGCGGTTTTATAAAAAAGCTTGAAATAAAAGTTAAATTACAAATTTTGTTCAAGATCGACGCTCAGGGAGCGGTGGACTGTAGTGTTTCTTGCAATCTGGATCGGCGAAGACACCCAAGTCACTCGGTCAGCGACTCGCGGAGAGGGAATAACGGCGTGTACGGGCGCGAAATAAAATCCGGTGCTCAACGGTAGATAGTAGGCCGGCCTACTACCGGAGCAACGACGGACGAGACGGTACGGCAGGCTTGCGGTTGTGCGGGTGCCGCAAATGTGAGACGCGCAGCGGAGAGAGAGAGACAGCGAATCGGAGCACTTGCTAGCTCGGCGAACTCAACCGCTTGTGGGAGTATACGCTGCTAGTCTTGCCGTGTTCTTGCTGCTGCTTGCTGGAGGTCTTCTCTCTCTCGTGGTTCGCTGCGGTCTGCCGAGCCGGTCGCAATGGCACCTATATTTATATGACTCCCCGCCCGCTCGGCCCAGCGTGCTCGCGCCGCTCAATAATGCGCGGGCGGGGGTAATAGGCGTCCGGCTCGGCTATGAGTCCCGTTATGCGACACTACCGCCCCCTACCTTGCCTCACTCGTCTCGTCCGTGTGTACTCCAGTAAAAAGCCGACCAGATATATTTATTTATTCATTATAACTTATATCTAACCTAGTTAATATGTTCTAATAGCTAATTAAACCTAACGGGCTAGGTCTTACGAGCTAACTAGTCTACGGTGTTGTAAAAAATATATTTCTTAATAACTAACTTATATCTAACTTATATTATCTTAATTATACCTAGCCCGCGCCTATGCTACACTATGCTAACTTATAAAACCTACTTCTATTGCTACGCCGGCCGCTGCCTCACTACGCTAATTTCTATACTAATTTTCCCTAGCTAAGATGTGCCGACTGCGGAGCCATCGTCGTCCGCCACAAATTTAATAAAAAACCCCCGACCCTTAAAACCCCCAGACCCTTAAAAGGACAAAAATAAATTCCGTTTACTTACTTAAAGGAGTCGGGGGACCGCTAAGTAAATATAAAAACTCAGAGCTGCGCGGAAATTTACTTAGCGGTCCCCCGACTCCTTTAAGTAAGTATTTAAACTATTCATATTTCAGTTTATCTATCTTTTCTATATTCCCGTCCATCTGTCATATCCGAGGTCATTATCATAATATTTATAATATGTCTTTCCGCCACTGACCTAGCAGTCCTAAGGTATTCTGTTAGAAAATGCCTAGAGGCATTAAGTTTTACCTTTTGCCCATATTTTATTTGAGTGCAATAAATATATACAATACAATACAATACACTCTCAGCAAGACACCATATAAGCAGATCTGCGGACTATTGAAGCGCTATCCATCTTGTTAATACGATGTTTGAAGACTCCCATGTTTAAAGTATCGGCAAACACACATTGTTGTCGTTACGATCCTCACTTAGGCTTGGAGATTTGTGTGTTTCTAACTACCCCGTGTATGTATTTATTTCTATACCACGGACCAAAAAATACTGCTGTATTGTGAAAAAATCTATGAAAGTAGTACACGCAAAAATTCAATACGTTATTTATCACTTTCGTTACTTTCCTTGTATACAAAAAGTGGTACACATTTTCTCCAAAATGTTTTCTTTTTCTTCTCTCTTTGGTTCGAACTACGGCGGGTCGTCGGGCGGCGCGTATTGAGCGCTTGCGCATGATCGATGCGGTGGTGCTGCTCCGGCTAGCGCGTGAAGATGACATATCGCCGTCCGTCTGTCACTTGACACCTCGGATCATGTCCTATTGTCCCAGCGACGACCCGGCAGAGGTACGGGTAAGGCTTCTCCAAACGCAATAGGCTCTACGTCTTCGTTTATCAATCGCTTTAGAACAGTCATTATTTTTATTTCATAACTAATATTTTTTTTCAATTTGTTATTGTATCGTAGGTATTAAAGTTTTGTTAAACATTTCATTTTCGCTATTCGAATTCACATTCACAATTTAAGCATCCAACATGATGATAGCCTATAGTATTATCAAAACCTCGTGTCCGGTTGAGCAATAAAGTTATATGGCTTAGGGAAGCGAATCTGCGCACGGTGCTTTGTCGATAAAAAGTCACCTGGATCGATAGAAGTTATTGACGGTTTTTTAATTATCTCCAATCATGAATTATATGTTTGTGTTGTTTTTTTAATGAATGACATAATCCATTTGAAGGGGCGCCCGCTAATGCACGTTATGGTATGCATCAATGATGTAACGCGATCTCATTGGCCGACCGAGAACGCACTCTGTGGAATGCATCAATGACGTGACGCGAACTCATTGGTCGACCAAGAACGAACGCTTAGAGTGCATCAATGACGTGATGCGATTTCATTGGTCCGCCGGCCGTCATTGCACGGTTTGACGCTCTTTTGATGTTTTAATCAGTTACAGTTCGACCTTCGTTAAAGTTACTACTCTGTATTAACGAAGTTCTGTGTAACAAAATGGAGACGTTCTGCGAAACAGAAATGACGAAACTTTGGGGCGAAACTACTGTTCAGTCGCGAACGCTAATAAACAATGTGTTTTTGTTTTTCAACGAAATAAAAAGTGATCCGCAAAAATTATTTCAAACAGATTTCACAAGAGTGCGGGATCTTCCTGCATTGGTATGTGGAGTGCCTGTACGAACGGTAGATAGGGTCAAGAAGGAAGTATTTGAATTATATAATTAGGTAAGTTTAAAACATATAAAAAATATAACAATAAAATGTGTTATCGAATTTGTAGTATGATTGAGTATGTGAATTAGGTATCTATTATAAATAGATATATAAGTACCTTAAGCATTTATAACCTGTAGTACCTTAAGATATTATTAATTCATCTAAATGAAAAACCGTGAATAACTTCTATCGACCCAGGTGACTTTTTATCGACAAAGCGCCGTGCGCAGATTCGCTTCCCTAAGCCATATAACTTTATTGCCCAACCGGACACGAGGTTTTGATAATACTATAGAACTGAATTCTTACTAATAATACAAACTTCGCGTATTTCAGAATTTATTACGAATCATACAGACGGATAGATTCCATTCGATGTTCTTGCTTGTTCTTCTTCATATGTCTAATCTAACTAGATTCTGAAGAAAAATATTGACATAAGTTCAAGAGTTAATGTACGCAACATGTTTATTAACATTCATAGCTAAAATATACCTGATGGAGAGAAATGTCCCCTTAGGTACTCTTTCGTTGCAGTGAGAGTATGACCACCGCGCTGTTCCATATGTTTCCATCGCTCTGTGCTGTGGTCTCCGATAATCCACACGCTCGTGATTCGGAGGTTTAACGGGACACGCGGCGAGAATACAGCCTAATAGCGACGATTTTTCAACCTTTCACGAGCTCAATACTGATGGACGCCGACGACTTTGAGAATATCCGAGTTTAAACGCTCGATGTGGACCATAAATGCTTTTTGTAATGTTTCATATTTGTTATTTTCATCATGTTCTCCTTTTTTGGTCCATTTGTCTCAGATTGACTGGAACAAATCATTCATAATGATCAACTTCATCCTTGGGCACATTGTATGTATATACTTGACCAATATACGTGTGTTATATTTTTTTACAGTTTAAATTGAATTAATGTATTGCTTATTATTGCATACCACTGATCTAGATGCGTTTTCTTTGAATTCTTTCAGCGGATATATAAAAAATACATTGTTACATCTTGGATTCCTAGGAACCTACGACCTCTAGCACGATAGGCTTTTTAACCATTAACAATTCGAAACGTTAGAAGTGAAAATTGGAGCACTATACGACAGCACAATCAATTTAAATTTGACAATGACGAACTCGGCCATTATCAGCATTGTGCGACTTTCCGAATGATCATATCTTGAATAGTACAGAAAGTGTGCAACCATTTACAATTTTCCCAAATTCACATAATTTGTCAAAACTTTCTATCGATCTCATTTCAATTTGACTGGACAGTGACACTGCACTTGTTAAAAGTAAGACTGGTTATATCTATATGTCATGAGGACCCTGTGTATGTAATTTATTCTATGACATTATAAATTATGTTAATGTCTTATTTTACAGCTTTATTAGATATAGTGCAGTTAGTTACTTATGTGAAAATAAATTAATGTAGTGCTCTCGTCTGGGACGCTACCTGCGTCGACACGCTTGCGTCTTGGCACGTCGTCGCATCGACCGCAAGGACCGCGGGCTCCGCTGCTGAGACTGCAGCTCGCGCCAAAATATCAAAGTACCTGACTATCATTTATCAAAATTATAATTTCATTCCTTTCGCTTTCCCTTCTTTTTCCAGGTACTAAAATATATTTCGGTACTATGAATAACTTGAGAAGACGTCACAAAGTCAACTAGAAATGTTTCATATCCTAGGGATTGTTCATAGTTTGGTATAGAGCAGGTCGTTATTATAAATAGGAAGTGTACAGTAGCATAGTGTATGGACAGTACGGTCCGCGCTCTCAGTAGGCGCGTCTTATTTTTTTTTACTCTCAGTAGACGATTACATTGGGCTAATTGCACCCCTGGCCTCCGCCTCCGCGCACGCGCCGCGCGCCAGAGCCGCATTATTCAGCGAAGAGCATTCAAAGAAACAGTTTTCTTTATTCCATAGGATGTCTGTTGATGAAATTATCATACAAGATATTTTATGACTGCTGATCTTGGACAAAATTACATGGACTCGGAAATCATTCAAAACAATTTCCGATTTCATACAATATTACTTTAAGAATCGATTCACGTCATAGTGTTGTGTTTTTGCATGAATGACCCAATCATTTAATTTTTGTTGTTTTACCTGGTATAGGGAAACGAAGTACCCTCTAAATGAAATATTCTAATATCTTGACACTTCTGAACTCAAAGCATGCTCTGTGATCTCGAATATAATGCGGCTTTTACGAGAAATGCAGCACTTAGAGAGACAGTTATTATTATTAATAACATCGCTCTCGTGTTTAATGTTAAAGCATTTTGTCTTCGCCCAAGGAAAGTACCGGCCGCGTACTTTCCACTAAGCAAATGGCGCTGAGCGGCTTAGCATTCAGTTAAGTAGGGTTTAGCGATTCACTAAGTGGCGTTGCGTGGAATGAGCTCATTCGAGTTGTGCTTAATCGCCACGTAATCATTAGCAGGTAGGTACGTGTGGACAAGATTCACCATTAGTTTCTTAGCTTTGTATTGTATTTATACACTGACACTTATAAATCTATATATTATATTAGTTTTTTATTACCGATTTTTAGATAAAATATTCGGGGGTGAAAGCCTCGTGATGGTGGAGCCTGGAGGGTGCGGGAAGTGTCAGCAATTAGTCACAGAGCCTTCTTGCTAGCAGATAACATCACTACACAGCCGGAAGCGCCGCTGCCGGCATAACATAGCCTCAGCAATTTAATGTATGCTACACTAATCTACCTACCATACCCTGCCAAAACTACACCGTCGTGGAATGCGTATACTACGCATGCGCCGCCGTAGTTATAGTATGTAGCCATTTATCTTTACTTAAGAAAAAACATTTCGTCATGATTATTTTCCATAGAACTTTTACTGTTGAGTATTTGTTGCGATATTTACATATTTGTGTCATGAATGATGTAATAAATAATAGCCGAATACTAAACCATTTCAATAATGATTCATTGCAAGATCTTTCGCCAAACGTCTTTATGAAGCAGAGGTTAAGCGCGCCTCATAAATGGGTCCATCATGCCGCTGATTTATCAGAAAGCGGACATTACGGAACGGAGCCAGCCACCTGTTACCTGCATGCACCGCACAACCTTCCCGTCCCTTCGCCTCCCCTCCCCGCACCGCCCCGCCTCGCCACACGTTACGAAAATAAAAAACAAACAACCTGAGCGCAGGAATCTGCGGGCGAGCGCGACGCGACGCGTTGAGTGCAAAAACAAAAGACTGAAGAAACAAGGCCGAGGCTTTATCAAAAACAAAAACGAAAAAAAAAAAATTACACGCAACAGATGGCTCACCAACGAGTTTTTAGTAACAGAATTTTCGAACGCCATTGCCCGATTTTACAGCCTTTGATACGGTTTATTGACTGTATGCCGTTGAAAAGTGTAAGCAGATACGAATACGTGGGTCGAAGCGCACATTTAAACATTTTTTTATGGAATAAAAATAATATTAATTAAATCAGCGTAACATAAGCGCGGCAAACACTCAGAAGAAACACCGATCCCATAGTCGGACCCCATACGGAGCAGTTGATTGTTTGAGGTCTACATTGTCGTGGTTTTTTTGTTTTTGCACACGCAGGAAACTAAAAAACTAACACACGTTACGATCAACCTGTTGGAGGAAATTGGGGTAAATGTGTCAAGTCATCTCGACACGGCGGCGGAGGCGTTCGAATTTTTATTGTTTAATTTTTTTATTTGTTACAAACAAGTGATGGCAAGCTGACGCCGTACAAATTGAACATTCGCGTTCAAGCTGTGAAGGGACGGCGCTAATTTATCTATTCGTGTTTTAACACCATCTTATTTGAGGTAGAGAAAAAAAAAACATTGAATTGAATGTGCAAGTAGATCGCGGTATAGAGTTTTGTGAGTGTTAAAATTATAATTGCGTATTATATAGTTATTAGTGCAATAGGAGTGATATTGTAATGTAATTTTAAAAGAGATATCAATGTTGTAAATTCAGCCATCTTTTAATTTAATGATTTGTACGTTTAATGACAAATTTAAATTAGTAACAAACATGATAGCAAATTATTACGTAGAATACGACGTATTCTACTTCATAAGTTCGTACTTCACGAGTAGAAACATTACTGCTAGATATATTTCCACAGGAATGTCCTATGATCGTATTTTTTTGGCCAATCTGTCTAAATTTGCCATGTTGTTTATCCAGTGATCTTCTCTTATGTTTTTCTGAAGAAACTTAAAGACACATTTTAATCAATAAAATGCATAGCAACTCAAAATGAACTCCTTATCTAATAAGGATCTAAACGGTACAAACATACCAATTACTAGTTTAATAAATCAAGCCCGATCGTATTAGATAACGATTGGGACGGTAATAGCAATATTTGCGCTAAATCTCCCAAGAACGAAGATCTACAGCGATACCATCTGCAAGGTGCGCCGGCGCCGGTCATCCTGAAGGCCAATTCACTATGAGATAAATCGAGAACCGACTAAAAGTCTTGGAGTAAAATTAAACCGTTGCGATTTCGTAGCGATATGTAGACCAATCACTAGGCCGAATCGAGAAATAGCGTTTGTATCCATGTAAATGTTGGCACGGAATCGCAATGTATTTTAATGGTGCGTAATTACTCAAAATATTGTACTCGATTATCGATCTTCCTGTTAGTGAATTACTCTTCTGCGCTGTAGTAGTCTTCCGAAGCCGCCCCCTACTCAATTAAATTGCTCGGTTGTGCCGCTCATTTGCGAGAACACTAACTGGCTAACTAATTGCTTGACATTAATCAGATGACCACTGAGATGAGCACACCTTATTGGTCAGATTTGCATACTGTGTAATAGTACTGTTGGTTACTCCAATCAGCCACTTTCTAACTTTTGTCCTTCAGGTCCACTACTTAAAGAGTTACTGCCCGTCCTGATGCTGTGCCATGTGGCTGAATCAGGCAGTTCAGGAGAACTGCTGCATGAACTAAAAGACGAGAAGGCGATTGAAATATTTATTACGACTCGATGGCACCGATACAAGTATACATGTTGGTAATTTGGTAGTAGTAGGTTCGTTTATAGCATCGGAACAAGACAATCTTTGTTCAGCTCTCCAAAACATTATCAGCCACCGATTATCAACGAAAGAGTCTAGTTTACATTAAAAGAAACTGCATGGCTATCAGCCAGTGCAATAGGTATCAGAGTAAATTACTTATGCGATTACATCTGCAATGCGCCACTCTAAGGTTTTTCTTTGCCTAAGATAAATAGTAATTACGCATAACTACGTCTAGTTCTAAATTGTGAAATACTAGTGAATTTGCTTGATGAGTAGAGTAGGTAGTAGGTAGAACTTTGTATAGGAGGACATAATAGTTGACGAGTGGCACCTGTGCCCGCATGCACCTTCTTCTCCCCTCTCCATGTCGGTTCACTCCGAGCCACGTGCTCTCTCTACATTCAATAATTATTATTCCGCACGAGGCGCCGATTCAACGCCGATGTCGCCTTATCAACCAATTCAATCTCAAATTGCCAATACAAAATGCAGGTAGTTGGAAAAACCCTTCCAACAATATTGAACCACGCGCCTGTCAAAGATTGGAGGAATGCGGAAACGCTAAGAAAGCTGGACCAAAACGGCTGTAGCCGTCAGCGTTCTATTGATTTTCCTAAACGCCTCTACCTCAAAACAATTTGCGATATTTATGTAAATACGCGTATAAATAATTCAATACCCTCCCACCTCCGCGGGTGTATTGTGGATTTATTCGCGACTACCCGCAGTATCGCGCGATCGGCGCGCGCACCGCGACGCGAGTGTCAACGCGGGTCATCACTCTCGTCAGTCCAGCAGCCGGGGTCAAGGCGGCTGGACGTCCCGCGATCTGCACGGAAGCCGGCGCGCGGTTACTGCATGCACGTGAATATTGAATCAATAATGGTAGCGCTTGATCACACTGGAGGGTTCCATTGTTGTTTATTATCGAAGTATCAATATTTGAGCTCAATATATTATCAGAATATGTTGATCAGATTATATTGCAATATTTGTAACTTTAACGTTTTACTTGTTGTTGAACATTGTTGAAATAAATATTTTCTATTCTATTCTATTCTACTTCTTTGATACGTTTTATTATGACATACCTAACAGTAGTACATTTGTCAATTTTACCAATGACTATTCTTTAAAGCTCCTGCTTTGGGGTATTTAAATATATTTAGTTAATGTTGTACACATAACCATCGGTAAACTACTAAAAAGCCACAGTTGCACTCCGGGAGTGCCGGCAGAAGTGAAAACAACACCGTAACATTGCTTAAAAAAAACAATACCGTAACATTGCTTAAAAAAAAATTATTATGTTAAATTTAGTAGAACGGACAGACAAGCATTTGTTACGGAACCCTACATTCATTTTGCAGAACTTAGTAGAATGGACAGACATAAACGTGTTACGGAACCCTACTTTTATTATAAAATAACCGTCGGAGGACCATTCATTTTGAAATAAATGTTAAATTTATTAGAACGAACAGACATGCATTTGTTACGGAACCCTACATTCATTTTGCAGAACTTAGTAGAATGGACAGACATAAACGTGTTACGGAACCCTACTTTTATTATAAAATAACCGTTGGAGGACCTTGGTTGAAAATTGTAAAATTTAGTAGAACGGACAGACATGCATTTGTTACGGAACCCTACATTCATTTTGCAGAACTTAGTAGAATGGACAGACATAAACGTGTTACCGAACCCTACTTAACAGTTGCACTCCGGGAGTGCCGGCAGATCCCGTGCCACTCTAACTTAACCCTTAATGCAATGACTTAAGGTTACATTTCGCTTTTCGAGATCTGACAATGACGCGATGCGCGAACAAAATTGATCCCGTGCCACTGTAACTTAACCCTTAATGCAATGACTTAAGATTACCTTTCGCTTTTCGAGGACGCGATGTCGCGAGTTTAAAATTTTATACCCAAGCGCCGCTAAAGAAGTTTTCACTTCAATAATATTTACATGTATGGTTTATTATCTGCCCTTGCAGTATACAAAGATACATAATTGCAATATTCAGAGGTTCATAATGGTATCACAATGTAATACGTTGTTCAAGGAGTAGCTGTAAAATATTATTTTACACCACCTTAGTGTGAATTGACAACCACGAAACAAGTGGGCACGAACACTGCTACTCTGCGCGTGTGCTAGCTCTATTTCAATTTTAGAACCACAAAATATAGTAGTGTACTAGCTACACTGGTATGTGGTACGTGTACGGCGCAACATAATTAGTAAACTTCGCGACTTTTCAAAGATTGTTATGAATTTCGTCGCGCGCCTGAGAAAAACTAACTTGAACTCGAACTTGAACTTGCAGCACCTCCCACAGGAGTTCTCCCACAACGGTGTAAGAACGAAGACACCAGGAGGTGCGTTTATTTCTCAGGATTTTAGGAAGACACGCTCGAGGATGTGTGAGAAAGTGAAATAATCGACCGGCTTATGTTTCAGCCTGAAGCCAATATGGGAGTATGTGGAAAGACGGGATATTGGGATTTGTTGGAATGAGCGTTGCTGCGTTATTGACTTCTCTCCTCTTTTCTTCTGTTTTCTGGTGCACTATCGTCTGATCGGCTCGCTGCTTGTGTCTGGTATTCTTAGAAGGACTCCGCCCCACTTAACAGCAGCAGCAATGGAATATAGCAGAGGAATGAGGAAAGTAGGGAGGCCTATCTTCACCTGAAATGACTCGCTCAATCATAACCTCACTTATCACACCCTGTCAAAGGAGGAATGGAAAGAACTGAGTAATGAAGGCCACGAGGTAAGGAAAAAAGCAAAAGAGATCTACAAAAATCAAGACGAATTATTATTATGGCACGAGACCGTCGCTGTATTGATGTACACCGTGTCATGTGCCACTTTTCTCGTCATTCTCTCATATATAGGTATTTTGTCAATTAAACATTGTAGTCTATGCTTATGTCACGTAATTGCAGAGGATGTTTACTATACGATAATAAACTTGGAATTGAGCTACAGGAACACATGGGCACGTGCGTGGGCGCATCTAACACTAACTACAATACGTATAGGGTGCTTCAGCGAACACGCGCCGAGATGAACAGTTGAACACGCTGTAATCGAGACGAGGACTCTTCAAACGCCGCCTGGAGGGGAATTAAGCGATGAGTTTTTGAGTAAACACATTTTGAATTCTTTGACTGAGGCGACCACACACTTGGGCACGCTTCAATGGAAAGTTTGCTTTAAAATGAAAGATACCTTTATATAATCTTGTCGCATGCGCGCTCGCTTGTTTTGTTGCAGTAAGGTAGTGAGTGACTTCCGAGATAGAAAAGGTGCTCCGCGTTTATCTAAAATGTTTAAGCGGACTTTCCTAGCTACGATTAAACATGTTTTATTGTTTTAATTGGTTTGAACATTTTCTGTGAACGATGGACGACAAACAATTCTATATATTATAATTCGAGGATGGATTCTTTGTTTGAGGTTTAGAAAAAAAAATTAAAAAGTGGTTTTCCAATAATAATAAATACCTGTGCGAACGAGCTTTACTCGGCGTACATCAAATGGCACTACATGAATTTTGAAGATAGTTTTTTTGTGAAAACGGATTTTCTCAGGGATGACGCCTATCTTCCTTACCTATAATAAAATCCAAAGTCTGATTTTTGTCTATGTATGTATGTCTATGTATGTCTGTCTGCCCGCTTATAACTCGAGAACCACTGAACCGATTATAATAAAAAAAAACTTCTACGGATAGCTTGATTCTTCCCATCAACTATAGGCTACTCACTATCACGCTAAATGGCTTATGAGGTTAGCAGTGAAGTGAAATATGAGAGCGGGCGGAGCCGCGAGCACAGCTATCATAAGATAAACTTAAAAAAAAAATCGAAATACAAAATTTCATCCAAATAGTTAGAGCCGTTTCCGTTTCTTGTATATTAATATACAAGATACGTATATACAAGAACGATCTTAAATTAATGGTATAATCATCGGACCCTTCGTTAGTACAATAGCTACGAAATTTAAGTGTAAGTTGTAAGTAAGTTCCCTGGATTGCTGGCTATACTAGATTAAAGGAGAACACAACCGAGGTTGCTATGCGACCATCTTACACCCAGTACGGTAATATCAACCCAGCCGGCTAAAATTTGAGCCTACCACCTAGTAAGGGGCAAGGGAAGGGACCTACAGTTTTACACCGGTTCCGAACGGCGAAGCAGCAGGTGTAGGTATGCACGTACATTTTTCGTCAGAAAAAACTCATTGGTACACGCCGACCGGATTCGAACCTCGGACCTCTCGCATGAGAAGCCCATGCCCAAACCACTCGACCACCCGCCGCTTAAATTTAGTAGCTATTTTATTGGACAGACATTCCCTTACTTCATTTGAAAAACTTCAAAACTCCCACCTGTGAAGGGACTACATCTTCTAAATGCATATGTTATTATCCTGACCTCTGAGAGTACCCTCATAACTTTTTCCACAAATATACCTACATAAGAAAACGTTTCGTTTCCGCGCATCACGCCACATATTAGGTATAGTATAACAGACGCGTTAAACCCAAAACCCGCCGCGTGGGTGCGCGAATCTCCAGTCCATGTCCGTTTAATTCAGAATTCACTATCTCCGTACACTCCATACAGTAAAGTTCTTGTTTAACACGGCTACCACGAAGGGTTCATTAGTCTCTAGTGTAAACCGTTGCGTTTTCGTTTGAATCTCATGTTGAACTATAGGATAACCTGGAGGAAACCGGCAAGGCGCGGTTGCGTAAAGGACTGCACCAGTGAAGGCAGACGCTGGTGCCTCGCGACATGTGTGGTCGGAGGTGTGGGCCGGGAAGAGCCACCCCAGCTATTTATTGATACACTAAACACCGCATGTACTCGTGCCGGACAATTTTCTCGCTGTAAAGGCTCGGTCATGTTGGATGCAGCACGCGAATTTGTGGCAGATTTTTATTTAAAGGAAAAAAGGAGTGGTACGAGTGGTACTAGTATTTATGAAATAACGTTACGTATGACTTAATTTAAATTTTCCAGAATTTCGATGTATTTTTCATACCGTGAAACTGAAATCGTTCTGGCCACCAAATTTCTTCACAAACACGAGTTGCTCCAAGATTCTGACTTCAATCAAATATTTGTGTTCCCTTACCTTTACTAAGGAGACAGTAAGATGAAAGTGTCTGACTTGGTACCACCGCCCGCCCTACAAAAAGGTTGATCATCCATAAGTAAAGTTTAAGTGTTTTTTTTCGAGTCAGTGTATATTTATTTTGGTTTTACTTAAGTGTTTGACTTACTGGGCTTAATCCTCACACAATATTTGTGGTATTCAGGAGTATCTAAAACAATTGCGTTAGAAAGAAACTTTAAAAAATATTGTTCGTATTTCTTCCAGACAGCCAGTAGAGCCGTCTCCTAATCTCCAAGAAGTCTCCGTTTCTAAATAGTCGTGTAATTTACTAGGGTATCGAGTTACACCTATAAAATAAGCCCTGACATAACAAACATTACTGGAAGTGGGCACGGCACTTCACACGACATGGGAGCCGGTGTCACTTGCCAAGTTAACCGTACGAGATGTCTGTGATGCTATTTCATCTAACTACCTGGTATTTGTTCCGCACCTGTTGTGCCATTTCAATTTATTCTTTTGAATAATTAGTACTAAAGTAAAATTACTAAATTTTTTATATAATATTTTTTTCTATGGCTCAGAGTGCGGACTTAGTGCAGATTGCAATTTCATCAAGTGCACTGTTCACATAGGAACACTTAAGTATTGACAGGCATCTTCGTTGTGTATTCTTTCTTGTTAGCGTAGTGACGGAATTCTTTGAAATTTTGACAATTAGGTCCGATTTCACCCGTTTCTTGTTAAGTCTCGGTTAACATTTAAGGATTGGTTAAATTAAAATTTGTCAAACAGATAACAAGACTTAACCGGAAGCTACATTTTAGCCGATACATTGGCCGCCAGTGGGGCAAATGAACTTCGAACTCCCGACCTCTCTGTTAGAAAAGTCGGTGGTAGTTTGTTTTGCTATTTCATTATTATCTTACATTGGCATACACACTAAACATGGCACATTGGCACGTGGCCTGTGTACAATGACTGAACAGATCTACTGAATAATTAATTATTTCAGATAATACATTTAACTAAACACCCTTCTCATAAAGGTATCAGTAACTAACACAAGACACTAAAGTTACAAAGAGAACATACGACGTCTATAGTGGAATTGATAGGTCATAGCTCTACAAAACACACGTGTTGATCGGCTGAAGGCCTGGTTGGGTTTAACGGCCTATAGAGTTACATTCATTTGGTGATATCGCTATGTAATGATACTGTAGTAAATACTGGACAGTGCGAGAGTGGGCTCGCCCCGTCCGGGATACATTTTAGCAAAATCTACCAAAGAATTTGAGAGGGACTCTGTTGATTGGTGCTTGTTCTCAATTGCGACACAGCTCATCTAAGTAATGAATTGCATTAATGAAATAAATTTTGAATTTAGATATGTAGACATACGAATATTCTTATGCTCCACAAATATTAAACAGAATGTGGGGTAGAATGGAGAAACTCCTCAATGTTTTAAGTTGTTTAAAACGAAGTAAGCATCATTAAATGACGGGACGGACGAGCTAATAGAAGAGTTGCTGAATTGGAGAAGTTTGAACTAGTTTGTGAAAGACACTTCTTCAGATCACCTTTTTTTATTTTTGAGACATGCGTTGTGGAAAGCGACACGTGCGTTCTGCAAACAAATTATAAGCAATATTTTATTTCATAGCTAAACAAACATATTCTGTTGATTTGATCACTTATAAAAGTAACAATAGTGGATGTCAAAAGTCACCATTAACAGTTCAAGCCCCTACGGGTGCTGCGACCAATCAGAAAGCGCCTCGATATTGGCTTGTTTGATTCTGCTCAAATGCGTCCGGGATTTGTGACCCTGTTACAATTGATTGCTTTGTATTTTAGAGGCACCATCGAGGTTTATGGAGCTGTATTTGTTAGGACTGCCGAAGTTATGGACATTCCATGGGACACTTTATTGGCAGATCGGTTGTCCCTGTTGATTTTAGGTGGAATGGGGATAGGGTTTTAAATAATCATAATTTATAATATTATGCAATAGTTCGTGGCATGATTTCTCTTTTGAGGATGCGGTGATAGATAACCACCGATAATCATAATTTTATTTTGATGTATTGACTTATCGTTAGTATTCGAGTTGCCACTATCTATACAACGGGTTTCTCAACCGTTCACTTCGAAAGAATGCGGGGAATGCGAGGCGCTCACCCTCCGCTCCTGCCTCCGCCTCCGCCACCGCAATCGCCTATAGCCTCCGCCGTACTGACGACGGGACGGCACCTGACGGTGCGGTTGTGATGACGGTGGGGTGCGGAGGGTGCGCGCTTCGCATTCCGTGCATTGTTTTGAAATTAACGGTTGAGAAAACCGCACTACATGCATCCCGTATTTTTTTTTCGAAGTCGTCATAGTCATATAGGTCTCCAACAGTGTTCAATTTTCGTCCTATGCATCTGCCACTATCAGCTGTCATAAATGTATGGCCCAGCTCAAAAATAACATTTTTTATTGTGTGTAATTCAACACTAGAATCGTTTCAATCGAAGTAGTAGTATATAGTGTTTTGTGTTTGTTCTGCGCATTATAATTATCTGCGAAGAGTATGATTTTGTTTAAATCCCTGCAACCTTTCTGGATAAACGTAATGTAGGCAGATGCTACATTAATCGCCTTTCTTCCGGCCTCTCCTTCATGCCAGAGCACACAGAAAGCCTTTTTGTTTTTATCAGTTTGTGCAAAAGTTTCAATGTATAATACAAGCTTCCTTACAAGTGGTAATATTTGGTAGACAATTTTGGCATTAAGATTACCTTTTTTATATCCATGGTGTACAATTCAGTTTTTCCGGATAATTTTTTCGCTTCTTCATCTTGTTTCAAATTATTTCTGGCTTGTTCTTATTTTTTACATGTTGAGTGAAGTCTTGAAAAGGAGTACAATTATCGCTACAGTTGACGCATGTGTGTACATCTTCACTCTCTGGGTGGATCATCTTATGCTCTTGACATTTTGTGCAGAGGTCTTGAGTTACGGATGCAGTGGATATATTGTTTTATTTTATTATCCCATGAAAAGAAGGCCGACTGCTTTCTTTTAAGTGTTCCTGAAGCATTTTAAACATCAAAAAAAGTAGTGCGTTCATTCGCGGAAACATGGCTCTATCTGTCCGGACAAAACCATGCAATCATTTGATGCCGGGTTCATTCATAATGATTTCGACGCGCGCACGGGGATTTATAATGACCAAACACTGCATCCCTTGCTGCATGGTATTGACATTATAAAATCGTTCGTTTTAGGGTTACATGGTTTTTCCACTATGAAAATCTTGGAAATTAAAACACATATTGAAAATCCACTAAGATTAAGTCATAGACCTTGACAAGTAGAGTAAACGCGCAACCACGTCATAGTTAATGAACAACATGGATTTATGTCAAGACACCCCACCGTTACAAACCTACTCGAATGTCTTAATATGTGGACCATAGAACTGGACAAACGCTCTCCGGTCGATGTAGTCTATTGGATTACGAAAAAGCTTTTGACCGTGTTCCGCTCCGGCGACTTATTGCTAAATTGGAACATTTTGGCATTCGAGGTAAACTCCTGAAGTGGATAGAAGCCTTGAAAACTTGAATAAGACACAGCTGCAGGTACGAATAGGAGAAACTCTATCTGACCCTAGACCAGTCTGGAGTGGTGTACCCCAAGGATCAGTGATTGCTACGACTCTCTACAATATATACATAACTGATCTTCACGCTATCATTAAATGCCACTTCAAATTCTTTGCTGACGATTCAAAGTACTTCACCAATCCAACTACCAGCCACAATAAACTGCAAGCTGGTCTGAACAACATAAACCAGTGGTCTTCGAATTGACTGATAAAACTAAATGCCCAAAAGTGTACAGTTCTCCACCTAGGAAAGCAAAACCCCAAATTACCATATCACCTAAACCACATACAGCTACAGCCTGTTACATCGCAGAGGGACCTCGGTTTAACATCCACTATGATCTGAAATGGGAGCCTCACATATCAGAAATCGTCAAAAGAGCCAACTCTCTGATATACCTGATTAAAAAGGCCTTTCATGTCTTGACACCGCCTACAATGCTTAAAATGTTCAAGTCATTTGTCCGCCCTCTACTGGAATATGGGTTTCAGATCTGGCAGCCGTACTTCTCGAAGGATATTCAACAGCTAGAACGAGTCCAAAGAAAATTCACAAAAATACCACGGGAGCTACGACATCTTAGTTAGGAAGAGAGACTCAAAGCGCTAAAGCTGCCCTCCCTGGAAGCTCGACGCCAGAGAGGGGATCTAATAGAGGTGTACAAAATTCTGACGTGTAAATATGATTGCCCTGAGCTGATCCAAATGTTCACATTGAACCAAAACGTTCATCTTCGAGGCCACAGCATGAAACTAAGTCGAACAATCTTTAACAGCAATACTCGCAAACATTTCATAACAAACAGAGTGGAGGACGACTGGAACCAACTTCCAGAGGAAGTAATAAGCACTTAGTACCAACCAATTCAAAAATAGACTAGATAAATATCTAACAAATAAAACATAATCTCAAAAAGAGTGCTCAAGAACGAAAAAAAAATTAAATAAAAAAACCTAACATAATGACGAAAAACAACAAATTTTAACTGGATTTAGACGTATCAACCTAGGCTGCCTGTCTAAAATAAATAAATAAATCAATAAACCTTATTACGACAAAACCATGTAATCCGGGTTGCATGGTTTAGTCAAAACACGGCAGACTATCTTTCCCTTTGGTTCTTTTTTTACCTTTTAATTATCGGCGGGTGGCCGAGTGGTTTGCGCCTCGGCTTCTCATGCGAGAGGTTCGAGGGTCGAATCCGGTCGGCGTATACCAATGAGTTTTTTCTGATGAAAAAATTTACGTGCATAACTACACCTGCTGCTTCACCGTTCGGAACCGGTGTAAAACTGTAGGTCCCTTTCCTTGCCCCTTACTAGGTGGTAGGTTCAAATTGTAGCCGACTGGGTTGGTACCATCGTACTGGATGTAAGATGGCAGCATAGCAGCCTCGGTTGTGTTCTCGTCTAGTCCAGTATAGCCAGCAATCCAGGGTAGTCCTCGGTATGGCACCTACCTTCTCGGAGGTGATATTGGCGGGTTGAAGTATGTGCTTTGGCCCCTCCGACTCAGCCACCCATACCAGATTACATAAAACAAATAAAAAAATTGGGTCGACGATTACAGCTTGATTGGTGCTGGTGGTATCCGTACTATTGATCTTAGTTAGCTTCAATGCACTCAGACAGAAAGCGGGGAAGTGCAATCTGTCCGATGTATTGAGGGCATAAGCACTTTGACACCTGCGGGTACAATACCCACCAATCAAGGATGTCAGTCATGTCATATTTAAAATTGAATAAACTGTTTTAAGATGTAATAAACTAACAAAAATAATACGCATTTCCATGCATAATTATTTTCACGAGAAAGTTGTCCGAAATGCAGGCGAATAAAGCGAGTGTTTTAATTTCAATAAAATACTAGCGTGTGGGTGTCCGCGCTCCGCACCGACCGCACTTCCTTCCTATGTGCCAGAGACAAAAATAATACAAAACTTTTAGGCGTAGGAGCAAGGCGCTTCACGGAACCGGTTTGCGAACGTGCGAATTCAAATATCGAACAAGATGTCGTTGGACGAAAGCTGGACGCCACTCCGCCGCTGTGCGGCCGCCGGCGGCCGTGAGGTGGCGTTCGGCTACAGAGGGAGGTGGGGCGGTGTGCTATATTGGCGGGCATTTGATATTATTATCTCTACAAAAGGTAACGATTATAATACCTAAATGGCCAAGATAAAAATGTGAAGAGTGAAAAATCATATCTGTGAGCATTTGACATTGTGAGTAACAAATCAAAATAATATCAGTTAGTTCAAAAAGTTACCTTAAAATTATAAATAAAAAAACATCTGTCACACTTTTCACTGTTTTGTGTTAATGAATATTGACAATTATCGCCATTAATATTTTTTGTTAAATATTTTTGTCACCAGTTTCAACGATTAAAGTCACTTATTTGTGATTTATTAACCGGTCTCAATCGAAGTAGATTTCCGCTTCGGTAGTTAACATATAAAAATATTACGCTGCCGATTCCGAGAATGCCTGCTTTACATTTAAGTAAAATACAATCTTGTTTATTCATATATTTATGAATGATAATCGCCGCTAGCGATCTCGGTGTAATGTTCGATATTCCATCTTAATTAAACGAATAAATTCGATTCGACCGAACGCGACGATATCAGTTTCGAAATTCGAATGATTTCAATTAGCTGTTTGTTTTTTAATTTTAAATTTGTAGCGATATAATCTTATTTGAATGATGGAAACATTGGCAGCGGAGGTCTTCTTATTTATTTTAAGGATAATGCATTCTTTCTTTGTTAATAACAGTTCTTCGTTGTTGTTTGTATTGTATTCCTTATACAGGCCAACACTGGCCAATGACCTTTTGTATGCAGTATTTCGAGTGAGTTTGGTTTCACAATTGCATATAAATAACGTTATATGATTTTCAAGATAGGTTGTGAGAATAACTATTTCATTTCAAATGTGCATAATACATAAAGCAAAGCAAAAATCTGTTTTAATTATAATCATGTAGTCATGTCATCAAGCGATACCGACTTGCTTAGTGATTCTTATACTCGTACGTCACAACCGCATGTGTGGAAGCAATGATTACGTTCAGAACGAATTATTCATGAGACACTTTCCAAGGGAATGTCAGCGGAAGGTACTTATTGCTCAATAATTGTATTTTAATGAGGAACTAATATAAATTAAGAAACTGCAACAAAAACACAAACATCATTCAAATAGATCTTTTATAATTGAACACACTAGATAGTTTTTATTACAATTTGAAAATAATTACAAACTGTCTGTGGTGTGAAATATTATGATTTTATTGCACAATTTGCAAATACAATGTCAAGTAGGGAGGGAGTAAATTTTTTTTTAAATTATTGTCACATGAATGTGATATTCACATATTATGCTGCCACCACGTGCCTTTTCCGTATACGCCTTACCTCACCACATCGCGCGAGCGTCCCGCGGAATATCTCGCGCATAAGAATGGAAATTTGAGTGACCCAGTCGCGCACGCAGGGGCCAGCTATTTGACCTGGGCGGGAAAGTTTTTCCATATATTTCAACTCGTTCGATCGCGCATGCGCCCCGGCACGGTAACGGTAAGTACGTATCGTTTCGCACCAGATTTTTGAGTTTAAATCATTTGTTCGCCGCAACGTGTGATTACTGGAGGGAGGCCCGTACGTCACGGGCTCGTTTCGTAATTAATCTAGCGGTAAATTCGGCTAAAACAATAAATAAAATAGATTGCATCGCGCAGGAACTGTTACTCGCGCCGCGCCGCCACCGCCGTATCGACAGATCCACTTTATTGGCGAAGAACAAGAGGCGTGTGCAAACAACGTCGATCGCCGCCGTTCGAATTCCGAATGACGATAATTTAATACACTCTCTTTACACACCAATATTTAACTGCATACTTCGTTGCAGCCCAAGCGTATCATAGCGCAAACTGGACATTTCGAATTTCGAACATCCTAAATGTAGCGAAGATAGAATTATTTTGTTTTTGACAGCTCATCTTTTCACTCACGGTTTTGAAATAGTTTACAAGCGTCTACAATAAGTAATTGAACAAGTGATTACACTATTTGGTCAGTGCATAGTTTGGCGTGCAGTAGGCCAGCAGCCGGCTGAGACGGTGTCGACTTTCGTATGGATAACCACCTGTCACCCGCCGGCCACCGGGGCCCGGCGCGGGGCGGCCCGTAGAGGGGGGGGGGGGGGGGGGGGGGGCAGCGCACGCAGCCTCCCGGACACAGAAAATGTAGCACACGCGTTACACCACAATTCCCAAGGAGCTGTCAAATAGTGATAATTTTTCTAACTTCCATCTATAGGTAAAGATTTGTTTTTGTCTGTAGACATATTTCTTTGCATTATGGAGAACAATAAATATTTTCTTTGTTACTTTCTATTCTATTATAATTTTTCATTCTAACAGGGAATAATTATATGTTTCAGCGAGAAAGACGAACCAATGTTTATGAGCATTCAGCTATTAATATATTTTTAACGTCTGCCCCCTTTTTTTAAACGGTTTTTAACATTTTAAATGTTCTTTAAAATATCATAAATATGTAAATAAATATAGATCAAACAAAGTATTGAAAATGTCGAATGCACCGCGTCCGCATAAGAAATATTTTAATGTATTAAATGAGAGTGTGAAGTAAGGTAGCGGTGCGCAGGCGCGGCCGGTGTATGTATAACACGCAAGTGGTGTACGAGTTCCATTCCAAGTTTGGTACATACGAAACATCACATCGCCGGGAGAAAGCATTGTGCTTGCTACAAGCGATGTAGATCTGTCATTTGTTCCAGCACACGAGTAGTCTAGGATTGATAATTTATGAGATATAGATAGATCTTCATTTTGGAAAAAAATCAAGAATTAAGAATTAAAAAAAAATTCAAATTACAAAATTTAAATAAAGCAATATTAAAATTATTTTTAATTATGCATATAATTAAAAATAATTTTCAAGTATATGTATAAGCGAAAACCATTTTAACTACTCAAACTGCAAGATAAAGACGACTCGTAACTAGCGTAACGGAAAATAAAAAAAAAACATAACTCCCAAATTTTTCACTTTTTCAAAAACATAAAAAAAATCTCCCCAGATATTGAGTCAATCTACAATATAAAAATATAAAAGTTGAAATATATATTTAGAAAATATGTATAAAAGTGCCCTATTTAAACCCCCTAAAAACGGCTAGTTTAAGCGGTTTTTTGCGATTTTCTCAAAAACTCTCAAACCTTTTTTTTTTTTCACCGTCTTGTAGCCCTTGTCGATACGCGTCATTTGACACCCTAAATATTCACGTAGCCTAATAACTCACGACACCAGGGCGAATTCGCACTCTCGCTGGAAATCGGGAACTATATTGAAGCGATGGAAAAAACATTTTCAATGTCAATAAAATACAGTTTATTTCGTCGTGTGCTTGCTGGGATCCGAGTCGACCCTCCGCCTGTCATTGAGCAATATTATAGATATAAATACTTTATTGCTCCAAAACATTTTACAGTAACAAACGACAAATAAAAATAAAGGGCGACGGCGGAATTATACCTTACAGGGATTTCTCCCAGTCTACCTTTGGATGTTTGAGAGTCGTACGTTGTGAGATAAAAGTAGTTAGTAGCATTTTCCAGTCTTTTGACTTGAATTATAATTTATTTTATTCATAAATAGTTGTATTCGTATGAATTACAATGAAATTATGTATATGATTTACATATAAATTCGGTTTGGTAAATAGTGCATAATTTGAAATGATTTATGATTTGCACCATCTACAAAAAAGGAGATGGGTTACACATACATTGAAGGTTTAATATGGAATTTTAGTAAAACCGAGGCACACTTTGGAAGGTATTTTACTCAGATATTATGCACTTAAGCTTTGCATAGAGTGTAAAAGTTGAGTGACTCAGGGCTTGCTGAGTCTCTTCCCGTCGCGTCGTCTCCACTGCCCACGAGCCAATAAAAATCGGTCGAGTTAATAAAACTCTTACTTCTTCATTTTTGCATTACGGTACTCCGCCCGGTGCGTCCGTCTCGCGCTGACGCTGTGCTCTTCGCATTTTGTTGGATTTTATCCTTTTACTGGCTCGAGAATTGTTGTATTCAATTTTAACGTTTAAGAAAATATAGTTATCTTGACCTAATGCTTTGCTGGACGGGCGTGTTGTGCTGTAACTACCAGAGTCCTTGCAGCACAACACCGGTTACTCTGCTTACCCCGATTGTCGTAATGTAGCGTATTGTATGTATGTACGCTGTATCCATACCGTCGGGGTAAGCAGAGTAGTCGGTGCTGTGCTGCAAGTACTGTTGTAAATTACAGCACAATACCGACCACCACGTTCAGTAAAGTATTCGGACAAGATAACTATCATGGAGCAAGTAAGGCACGAAGACCCACCTGCTACATGACTCGGTGGAAGGACCGTTCCAAGGTGATAAGTGGCTAGCCTTACGCCCTTTAGCACGGCATCTTGTCCTTATCCCTTAGTCGTCTTTTGCGACATGCACGGGGTGAGATGCAGTGGGGCTATTCTTTTAAGTACCGGCTCCACACGGTACTAGAAATAATTAATCATAAAACATATTTTAAAGAAATTCACAAACATATTACGTTGAGAAGACTTTACATAGTATTCTGCCAATTATTACGCAAGTTAAAATTTCGTTAAAAACGGAGCTCTGCGTTGAATATGAATACAGATCGCTCAGATATTCAATATTATGTATAGGATCACGGCACGTAATGGATGGAATATAATGTAAGTCATATAGGTGGGTACGTACTAGCTTTTGTCATATCTTCGCTCGCGGCTTGGCGAGTGTGAGTGTAAGTTTTCTGGTACTTTTGTTGTAGTATAAAGGTTACTACATACTTTTTATATACGTACTAACGGTCCTTCCACTGAGTCATGCAGCAGGTGGGTCGACGTGCCTACATTTTCATCAATACATAATTTTAATTCATCCATCACTTAACTAATAAATAAATCAGTGTAGTTGCGTAATTTTTTTAAAATTAAAATCGCGGCATATGGCGCCGAGCCACCCATAAGGTTTATAACGACGGCCATGAACATTCGGTCGTATGCGTGGGTTGCAAATCTCATGCCGGCCTGACAGGTACCAATTCACGCCACTCTTGAAAGACCCAAGACTGTACTTGAGGGAAAAGATATGGGCAGGGAGAGCGCTCCAGAGTTTACCGGTTCTGTAGAGGAAAATCTGCAGAACAGATTGGTACAGATCCGCGGTAACTCCAGCATGTAGGGATGCAATCCCTGCCCACTGCGCGTGGTGCGAAGGTGGAAAGGGGACGGAGGGATCGCGTTAAACAGCTCCTCCGAGCACTCCCCTTGGAATAAGCAATAGAACACACAATGTGGCAAAGTCCTATTTTATCTACGCAAATAGCCTCATGATAGATAGCCTATACAATGATTTTCCTGATTGCATTCTCAAAAACTGCATATGGTTCAGTTGTTTTCGAGTGTACCCGTTACAGACAGACAGAAGCAGCATTTTATAAAAGTAAAGAAGAAAAGAGAAGAAACGGGTACGCAAATCACATGCGCCGTGAGACGAAAACAAGTGTGGATCGATACTGCTCTCGCGTGACATAACGTGCCAAAATAAAGGTCCTATGCCCTATTGACGAGTCGCTTTCATACGTATGTACCTATAGACTAAAACACGTTCACATCCATGGCAGCGCTCTTCCTGAAAAAAATTATATATATACGTATATATTTCGCTATATATTATATTATCAGTAACAGTAGGTCCCTTCCCTCCTAATCTTACTTGGTGGTAGGGTTTAACCCGCCCGGGTTGGTACCACCGCACTGAATGAAACGTCGGTCAAAACGGCTATGTAAATAGTTTGTGTTTTCCGACCAGTTCAGTGTAGCCGGCACGATCAAAGGGGGAAGCACTGACATGGCACCTAGTTCACCCGGTGTTATGGGCTGACATCACGGACGTTGTAGGTGATGTAGCCAACTGTGTCAGTTTCCATAAAAAAATTAAAAAAAGTACCAAACAAAAATTATACTGTGCGAACAAACTACAAACGTATCGTAAAATGAAATAGTTTCCCTAATTTAATTTTCTTCAAAAACCACTCATTCCAAATTTGTGGATAATTAAGGAGTGATCATTTAAATATTAATAAAACTGTCATACGATAACAAATGAAAATCCCAATCGAGTACGCTTCTTGCTCTGAAAATGGATCACATACTACTAATACACATTTGTATTGCACATTTGTAGTGCACATCAGTAGTATTTGGAAAATATCTTAAAATTTTTGTTTATTTGTCACCGTGAAATAAAAATGCACTACACTTATTTCCATATTGCAATCGATCACACGCGTGACGTGGCGCTGTATGCGCAGGCGCAGGAGGTTCGCGATAATTTCCATCCGTCCCTTGTAAACGCTTGTTTGCGACCATTATGAAAATGATGGCGGTGAAACTTTGTTTTCGCCCGACTTTATTAATTCGTGCTAATTAATTCAGCTTTCGCGAGATTATATGCCGCAATCGACTATGGTGCATACGCCTTGATGCGAGTGAAGTGTGACGCAATACAATCTGAAATAATATCTGGAAACCTTCCATTCAAGTGGTTGCTACTCTTTAAACTGTCTCAAATATGTTCTAACTTTTTAACAAGGTGTTAAAGCGGTTATTTTGCCATAGTATAGTTTTCGCAGGTGATCTATTTTTACCCGACTATGGCGAAGCCAACGGGAGGGTTATGATTTTTTTTGGCCAAGTATTTATGTATACCTATATCATACTAGTATGCCCGCGGCTTCGCTCTTGGTAAAGTCATTTATCCCTGAAGAATTGTGAGTGAATCAGCACACTATCCACGCCATTTATGCCTGAAGAATTGTGAGTGAATCAGCACACTATCCACACCATTTATCCCTTTTTTTTCATACCTGGATGGACAAGTATGTATGTATATGTTTATTTGTATATAGTATTCTATATATTTAGTAATTTATATGTATTAACACATGTATGGCTTATATTTTACTAGCATGTACTTATATGTATTGTTAATAAGTATTCTTATTAATATTTCATCTTCAATTCTCACGCTCAACTCTTTTGCTACTACCTACTTACATACATTCCACTATATTATCGAATCTCAAACATCCAATCAAAGGTTGACTGTAAGAAATCTCTGTAAGGGATAAGTCCGCCTTTGCACCTTATGTAAATTTCTAATGTAAGTACTTGTTACTGTTTAATGTTTACTGGAGCAATAAAGAATTTTCTATATATCTATCTACCCTTATCCTCAGTTTACACACGGAATGCCCATCCATAAAACGCCAAGAGACGACGTATCTCACGTCTGCGTGTGGATAGCACACAGAAAGTAACTTATTCTTTTCTAGCTACTAGGAAGTTGGTTTCAATGACTCAAGAGAAAGTACTTATTCCTATGTTTACTGACGATCACCAGCATCAGCATTGGAGAGATCGCACACACGTTTGCATGCCTGACAAATCGGCCCGCGTGTCATATCACATGCGATCCGTTTTATCAGTTGATTACGTTGCGGTGAAACAATAAAATTACTGATGAATATCGGCGAGCACAGTATGTAGTAGAACGTATACATTTGCATGTGTGGAGTGTGGCGAGACGTGTTAGTGCGCGTGTGGCGACGACGACGACCAGACGAGCAGCACGCGCAATGCGCATGCGTCATCTGAGGCGTGCGTTGCGCGTGTACCTCCAATGTCTCAGCCGCAGGTCTTGATATCATGAAAAACTCATGTTTTTTAGGTTTCCGTATCCCGTACGGAAGCCTATTACTAAGCCTCCGCCGTCCGTCCGTCTGTCCGAGGGCTGTATCTCTTGAACCGTAATAGGTAGCCCGTTGAAATTTTCACAGAATATGTGTTACTATGGCGGATATAACAATAAGAAAAAGGGAAGAAAGGGGGACCCTTAATTTTTAACATTTTCTTATTTTTCTTATACAACAAACGTCCGAAAAATCGATTAGCCACACTATTGAATAATAGATGGCGCCACAGGCTTTTATACACTGCATTGTTGAAAGACAAAAGATAGGCGGATAATAGCGGATAGATACGGAAACCTCCCTGCGCGAGTGAAACTCGCACTTAACAGATTTTTATTTATGGAACCTGCCATAGTCGTCTAAAAACCTACTCATACATACCCATCATGATGTCAGACCATAACACCTTGGTGAACTAGGTACCATGTCAGCCCTTCCCTCTGGTCGTGCCGGCTATACTGAACTGGATGAAAAACACGAACTATTTACGTAGGTAACCGGAGCGGTCCGGACCGACCTTTCAGTGCGGTGGTAGCAATCCAGTCGGGTTAAACTCTGTCGCCTAGTTAGTAAGGTACAGATGTTTTATCTCACGAGCGCGGGTGAGCCATACTTGTAGTTGTAATGCGTATAGACACGCGCTCCTGTGTGCGTGTGCGTTAGCGCAGGTAGCGCTCCCGAGCTTACGCAGGCAAAGACAGTGTGCATGTATATTTAATATTTACACACACAAGCGTGGCTCACCCGCGCTCGTGAGATAAAACATCTGTAAAGGGAGCAGACTTTACACGTTGCTGTTGCTGGTTTTGTTTTTGTCGCCTGAACCCTAAAATACCTTCGTTATTCTAGTCAGAAAACCGCTAGGCGGACAGAGGACTAACTTTTGTCATTAATGCTCTAAGCCGGCCTTTCGATCTCTCCACAGGCGGGTAGGGAAGTCATATAAATCTCGGAAAGTTTCCACCTATATCCTACTTAACAGAATCTAGGTCACGATGTTAAACATTTAACTGCGCTATGAATCTTCGACGTCACTATTTACGCCTACCATTTTGAAGAACACAACTCTCCCCGCGCCGCCGCCGCGACATGCATATTCCGTTCGTTAAACATCACCATTGATAATGAGGGCTGCGTGGGCTCACTTCCGACTGGACTACCTACGAGTGCTTGATCCCTGTTATACCACCGAGCAGAGAACCAAAGATGGAATGAGCATACATAGTAATGAATCCGACAACAAGATATCGAGTCTGGCTGGCACGACCAAATGGCAGCACTGACATGGCATCTAGTTCTGGCAGGAGCGAGCTGTAATGAGCTGACGTCATAGGCATAGCAACCAATGTCACCACGGCGCTTTTGTCTCATTCCCACAGTCCCGCCCCGGTTCCCATTTTATTTGTATGTTATCTCTCTCTCTCTCTCTCTCTCTCTCTCTCTCTCTCTCTCTCTCTGTGGTGTGTTATTATTAATAAGTTTAACGTGTGTGTGTGTATGGGTGTGTATGGTTCTGGCATCGTAGCTCCCAAACGGATGGACGGATTTGTATGCGGTTTTTTTATTGGTTAGCCGGGGATGGTTGTTAGCTAGGTTTGTAATCAAATAATTAATTAATTAAGTAATCAAAAAAATTATTATCTTAAAAAGTGGACCGATTTGCAAGCGGTTTTTTAAAAAGTGCTTGAAAGTAAAGTTAAATTCCAAATTTAAAAAACTCCCCTCCCCTAGAAATTCAACAATAATTTCCGTTTACTTATTTAAAGGAGTCGGGGACCGCTAAGTAAATAAAATATAAAAACTCAGATACCTGCGCGGGAATTTACTTAGCGGTCCACCGACTCCTTTAAGTAAGTAAACGGAAATTATTTTTGACTTTTTAAGGGTGGGTTTTTTAAAATTGTAATTTAACTTTTTATCATAAAGGCTTTAAATAAAATAAATAATATTAAATTTACGAATTATTTAAATTATGACCTTTCAAAGACAGAGATAATGATAGAACAGTTGATACAAAATAAATTGGTTTTACTCTGTCAAATTGGTTTTGAAGTGATCGTTCCATTACGTTTAGTATGGGAAGCCGAAGCGTCGAGTATGCTCTTAATTGTTGCTAAAGTCTTAACACAAATGCTAAGCACCTCACAGTAATACGTATTACGTACGAGCGCTATCTACATGTACATGTGTAAATTCTGCCCACAGATTAAGGCAGATAAATCACACAGCCCATATTGAAAGTGCCAACTTAGCTAATATTAATATGCAGTCACTTAGTTCACGTAATGCAGAGCCGATTATTTATGAGGACGCGTGCGAAAGTTCGTACAGAACTGGATCATGTTTAGTATAGTCCGTTACATTTTCAAAGTTCAACATTCGCTGTGCATCACGTTTGCCCGACTATAGCGGGGCGCCGGGTGAATGATAAAATGGTTCACGTTTTATTAAGTAGGTTTTTACGAGTGAATACCTAATTATATTGGCATGTTGTTGATTTAATTTAGAGAGCAAATGATAGTTTACGAACCTAGCTCAATAAAGTTGATAAAGCAGTTTTCAAGATTTTAGCAGCGTAATTATATATATTATCTTGTTAATATGAAACATTGGTATGTATATGAATGTAATGATTAGACTCTAAAGTGAATCGAAAATATCATAAAAACTTGATAATGAATTTGAAGTGTGAATAAAAAACATCGTTTTTGTATGGTTTCTTTTTTTTTTTTTTTAATTATAGTAATTGGTGTTATATTCGCCAAAATAACACATATTCTGTAAAAAATTTAACCGGCTAGCTATTACGGTTCCAAAGATACAGCCATCGGACGGACGGACGAACGGACAGACGTTGTAGGCTTAGAAATAGGCTTCCGACGGGGTACGGAAACCTATATATGAACACTTGTACGGAAGCACTGAAATACACTTAAACGCAAGTTTTTTTATTAAAATAGTATGTAACTTATTTTAATAAAAATTACATACATTAACAAATCACACTATTCGTAGTAGCCCTATACAAGTTTATATTTTGAATTTACTTATAGTGCAACGAAACGATCGTGATCTTCATCCAGATTGGATCGGGTACAGCCGCGGGCGCGTCGTGCGGCGTCTCGGCTCTGAATTAGGAAGGCTAGGATTCGGATTCCGAGTCGAAATAATATACAACAAGTACATAGGTAGAACATACACGTCATTTCTATAACGAAAAATGCAGCCTGTTTAAATAAAAAAATCTCAAATCTCAAATTGTAAAGATCAACTCGGTAAAAAACTTTTGACAGTCTCAACATGATAAAAAAAGTGGTCAAGTACGAGTCGAGCTCGAGTGGAGAGGGTTCCGTGGCATTCCGTTTTCCGTGAGAACTATAAGACTCAGTATAAATAAGTAATGTCATGTGATATTTCCCGAGAAAGTTGACTACTATAATAAAATTATTTCTCTCTGGCCCTTGCCGAAATAAACATCACTACAACAGAAAACTATTTTGATGTCTTAGAGCCATTGTCTTCATTGAGAACTGGTCCGAATAGGCTATAGAAGGCTCAGGACGGTTTAAGTTAACTATCACGCTATCCAGACTTTTCAGACGCGCTGCACACTTTCGAGCGTCCAAAATTGTTTGGAAGGACTTTTATACGCCACAAGATACTCGTATTCAAACCGAGGAGTATAGTTGGTACCGTCAAACAATTGATCTCCAACTATTGGCATTTGTTTCTAAACATCGATTATATATATTTAAGTGAACTACTTAGGGTCGATTTCACAACCTTTGACTAAGATGTATCTTCGGGTTAACTCCTGTCAACTGTATGAGACCTGTTCCTTTAAATGAGGGATAAGTGTTAACCGAGACTGTGGGAGGTGATGAAATTGCCCATTAATGGAGTTCGTTTACTTGAGCGAAGGTCTCCGTAATTACCTCTCACTCGCACGTGCCTTTGGACGTCTTTATACCCGACTGCGGCGAAGCCAGAAAAGGAAGTGTTATGAGTTTGACGTGTATGTATATACATAATATACATGTATGTGATTATTTATATTCCACTCTACAGCCTAAAGTACTGAACCGTTTTTTCTTAAGTAGATGTCCAGTACTAGCTGATCTCATCACATCACATGATGAAGTCCAAGAACCTTACATGTTATTTTTTTTTTTGTGAAAGATGTCCCAATTATAAATGCTCCAATCTTGAATTCTAATTTATCATACAGAAAACGGCATACCGGCAGCCAATAATGCGTGTCGAGCTTTAGAAAGAGACCATCCGATTATTTAAGCGCCTAGTAACGCCACATGTGGATTTTTGAAGAAGTAGCACGTGATAACTAGACCAATCTAAAGGCTAAAAACTACTGCAAAATATAGAACAATTATTTGTCTATCGATCACACGTTTTTGGTTATAAAATTTTCTCATTTTCTATACGAACTATACGGTAACCAAATGTAGATTTTTTCTTCCGCGTGAACTTCTCAAGACTTGATCTCAGAAATTTTTATTGCAATATTACGCCATTTCTTATACCTAACCTATCTATCACACGCTTTTCATAGTTCTAATGCGAACGATCGCAATTTATGAAAAAACCCCTTATGAAAACTACTACGCGCTACGCCGCGCCGTTGGGGTTGCGGGAAGGAGGGTTGGTTTGAGCCCTCTAAATCTTAAGAATATCTCGCAGAATTGGATATCTTATTGTATACGAGAGGTAATCCTAATATTAGCGGAACTATAGACAATCAGACGACCCTCTTCCCGCGAGTGGGCCTTATAGTTTCTTTATTTAAGACAGTTAACTCATTGAAATAATAGATATAATGATAATATTTTCTATGTGGGTAATACTTGAAATAACGTTTCAAGTATCCTCTATTAATACCTGCATAACTATTTATACATTGTCATAGTAAATCAATTCTTTATGTTTTAATAATGATAAGACTCACTCATCGTTCAGTCTTAATAAAGATACAGCAATATGTTTACAGATTTATACCTATAGTCTTACAAGAGAGACATGAAAATATATCTTGTTTATATCTTTGCACACCCGATTAACTCACCCCCGCTTGTACGAAAAGGGTATGTACGTAGATATGTGAGCTAACAGGTGTACGCAACGCAGCACGTGACCACTTTTACGTTGATTTTAGTTTTTGTTTAAATTGTTTCTTTTTAAACGGTTTTTTTTATAGAAAGCGCGACATGTGGCACCAAGCCGCCCGTAAGATGTCTAACGAAGCCCTTGGACATTCGACCGCACGTGCCTGACAAGTGCCTATTCACGCCTCTCTTGAAGGACCCGAGACTGTACTTGGTTGGAAAAATTTTATTGAGGTGACAATGGCATTCAATGTTTATGAATGTACATACATACCACACGCTGTATCCCGATAATCGGGTAAGCAGAGTAGTCGATGTTGTGCTGCAAGTACTTACATCTAACAAGCAGCAAGGAAGGCACGAAGACCCACCTGCTACATGACTCGGTGAAAGGACCGTGCCAAGGTGAGAGGTGCCAAGGTGAGAGGTGCCTATCTTGTCGCCCTTATGCACGGCATCTTGTCCTTATCCCTTAGTCGACTTTTACGACATGCACGGGGAGAGATGCAGTGTGGCTATTCTTTTTAAATACCGACCCCACACCGTACATTTATACATTTATGAATATACAAGCTGTGCCCGCGGCTCCGCCCGCTCTCATATTGCACTTCACTGCTAACCTCATAAGCTATTTAGCGTGATAGTAAGTAGCCTATAGTTGATGGGAAGAATCAAGCTATCCGTAGAATTTTGTTTTATTAAAATGGGTTCAGTGGTTCTCGAGTTATAAGCGGACAGACAGACACTCAGACAGAAAGCAGACGTTGGATTTTATTATAGGTAAGGAAGGACTATAGAATTTTTAAAATAGGATCATTTTCAGAGATTACATCCTACATCCAAACTTACAAACAAGAACGTTTTGCTTACAAACTTTACCTCTTTATAATATTATTAGAAGTGTAGATTTGCATTGTGTCTTTGAATTACATAAAATATATATTATTATTTTTGTGTAATGTTACGCCTTTACTGACCACTGATGTGATGAGGTCTTTTGGTTGCCAAGAACAACAAATAATATCTGATGGTTCCGAAGGTGGTGTGCAATTTGCATCAAAGTTTTATGTTCATGTCCGCCTAGTAAATAGATAAGTTTCTTATCACAATATTGTAGTGCAGTTTAACGAGCGACTTCTAAGTGCACTTATTGCGTATATATTAGTGCTTCGTTTATATAGGCAAAAACTTATTAATTCTCCTCTTATTTACTTTAAGCTCTTCTCAATAGAATCGTGCGAATATGAAATAGATTGTTAATAAATTATGCAGGCCATTCTAATATGGTATGTACAATACCATTATAGGCTACCTACATAATATATGATGTGTTTGTAGGCTTTTATTGCAATACATTTTTGAAAAAAAAGATATATAATGTAGATTATAATAGAAATACAAGAACGCATCTCGGCAATCTAATAAATTAATTAAATATCCACTTGGAAATTCCAAACTTATGTAAATTGTTAATAGATATTGTATATTATTATTGGCGTTGGATTTAAATGGTATGTTATAGTTAAATTCATAAATATTTATTCGAAGTGAGATGCGAAGAGGTCGCGTGCTAAGTTTATGATTTTCATTCGCATTTGAATTACTTATATTTATTACTAATGTCGCGGTGCCTGCCCCCCTAGCGCGACACACGGCTTTCAACTTTGCTCTTTATCAGCTATTTTGGGCGTGTGCCAAACCACATTGTTAGGAAGATTACAAAAGCTTTCAGTAATAATTACACGTGTGAAATAATAGACTATCCGCTAGTGTACAGTACTTGTAATATTTGATTAGCAATGAAAGATACAAGAGAAACACCCGCACTAAGTCAAATTAAGAATTTTCAATACCTATAATTTTGCACAACATACATAGGCTGTTCCAAAAATTTTTAGTGAAATGAAAAATAGTTAGAATATGAAAAAAATATATTTACAGCTTTTTAAAATATTCCCCTCCAATCCCTATGCACTTATGCATTCGGGTGAACCAGGTTTCAAAACATTTAAAAAACATATCTTGCGGGAGGTCGAAAAATAACCGCCGAAATTCTTCGACGGCCTCGTCTGCAGTGTTGAATTTTCGCCTGCGAAGCATTTTTTTTAACGTGGGAAATAAAAAAAAATCGCATGGAGCTAAATCTGGGCTGTACGGAGGATGGGATAACCTTTGTACCTCCGAAGTTGTCAAATAGTCCATGTTTCTACCGATGTGTGAGCGGGCGCGTTATCTTGGTGAAAAAGAATGCGACGGACGCCGCTCCTTGGGCGCTCGCTATTCAACTCCCCGAAAGCTTGAGGCAGACAAACTTCGCAATACCAATCTTCAGTTCAGCTTGAATCCCCCGATGTGTAATGTGTCTATCCTCCCGCAATAGCCACTCTACCCTGATGACGTTTTCATGAGTGACTGCAGTTGATGGTCGGCCGGGTCTGGGTCATCGTTTAGGTTCTCTCGACCACGTTTAAATTCACGAAACCAATAAGTAACTGTTGCTAACGCAGGAGCAGACTCCCCAAAAGCAGCTTGTAAATTTTCGTGAGATTCCTTGAAGGTTAACCCTAGTTTATAATCATAGAAAATCATTATCCTTATCCATAAATAAATAAATAAATAAATAAATTATATATTTTTATTTTTATTGATAGCGCGACATGAGGCGCCGAGCCACCCAGAAGGTGTCTAACTAAGGTGCCCATGGATATTCGGTCGTATGTGGGGGTTGCGAAAGCCATGGGATCCAGGCAGGTGCCTGTCACGCCCCTCTTGAAAGACCCGAGAATGTACTTCGGGGGAAATGTAAAATAAATGTGTATTTATATCGCGTGGCCTGCCAATGGAAATGGCGCCATTCGTTTGGATTTCCCATTCTGTTGCTAATATTTTAGTGACTATTTCATTTGATTCCATAATTTTATAGGCACTTTGGGATGTTTCAAATGTGTGTTGATGGCGGGTCAGTCGCTAGGTGTCGGCACAAACTAACACATGACTCGCCGGTGGCGAGGTAGAGCGGGCTGTAACCATCGATGCGCAAGTGGTCCGACCGCTCTATTAATATGGAAAACCGTCAGTTTATGGCTTTATAAAGCAACTAATAAACACTTAAACGTTTAATTAATTGACTAGAAGAGAAAAAATATATTAATCGGGTCACATCGGCAACTTAGAAAAGCTGCTCCGTGAGGTTTATAGCTTATTTGATAACTTTTTTTATTGTGGGTATTTATTCTGTATCATCGACTGAACGCCTCCATGCTGAATGAATGTGTCTAATGAGCATAATAATAATTACATAGGCTGTCTCCCGCCGCCGACGGCGGTATTACCATTTTTATTTAATATTTGTATTAATTTTGTGTATTTTATTTACTTTTTAGTGTCCCAAAACTCAACGTCAAGCGAGAACCAGGAAGTAGGCCAGTTTATGACGACCCAGGGAAAAATAAGAAAGAAAAAAATCGGAGTCATTTGTTTTTTATGATATGAGCATTTTTTGAAAAACGTTTCGTACAACATTTTTAGTTACTACGACTACTAATTTGCAACTATAAATGTTAATTGAAATGATCTGATTGAAATGTTTTACCAGCAAAAAAACTTAACCGCACCACTGTTGATTGGAACCCGATTAGATAAATACATAAAAAGTATATCAACAATAAATAGCAACAGCGCCCAAGAATGTTAATTTTTTTTTATTGGTAACCCAAATAACTCTGCTATTGATCAGTATCCCAAATAAAACCGAAATGCCCATAGTTTTATCACAAAAAATATTAGGTAATATTTAAAAAAATGCTTATATCATAAAAAAAAATGACTACGATATTTCTTCTTATTTTTTCCTGGGTAGTCATAAACTTACCTACTCCCTGGTTCCCACTTGACGTTGAGTTTTGGGACACCCTGTATGTAAAATTAATATAAAATTTAAAAAAATGTGAAATAAAGGAAAACATTACATATTAAAATTCATATTACGGTGGGCAGACGACCTAAAAACCCTAAAAAGTAGCCGCAAGTGGATGGATAGAAGAGCGGAAGCCCGCGTGTGGTCGTCACCACGCGCGGGCTTCCGCTCTTCTCATCCCATGCCTTGAGAGAAGCCTATGTCCAGCAGTGGACCGATACGGCCTGATCACGATGACGATATCATAATCATCGTCCCACCTGGAGGTGGGTTATTAAGTTTTGTATTAGGTTATAGGTTTATATTTTATTTTGTAATTAGCTTTATAGATGAACCGACTAATAAAGATCACTTTTGTATTCCTATCAGTATAACGTTATTTCGCTCATATGTCACTAATATTTTTCTTACTAAACAAAATAGTTCGGCAATACTATATACTAAAAACAATAATACTTTATTGCTGGAAAAACATTTTACAGAAACAAACGATATATAATTTACTAGAGGGGCAAAGGCGGACGTATCCCTTACAGGAATTTATCTCAAACAACCTTTGCATGTTTGAGAGTCGTATGTTGTTAAATATAAGTAGGTGTAGCAAAAGACTTCAGTGTGGGAATGTAAAATATAATATGAGGAATGTAAATACGATATAATTCTCGTAATAAACTATATATATATAATATACTACATATAAGTACGCATTAGTTAATTAAAAGTATACATGAATACATATTAATTTACTACAGAAATTACTGAGGAAAAACCAGATCACATCGAAGAGTCTGAGTGAATTGAAAAATCACATTTGATAGCAATATAAACTCAAATCTACCAACATTAATTTGAACCGCATCAGCACTGCAATAAGTCTGACGATGCCACACTTTCTAAAAGTCGACAATCGGCGCGAACCTTCCCACTGCTCTATTGTCTCGGAATTAAGCCAAATTTATCAATGTAACACTTTATAAAACAGCAAAGACCGTATTTAACACGTCGCGCTGTACACAACGGCGGGGGCCCGAAATTTGGCCAGCCGTGACATTACAAAGAGACGACAATTATCGGCCGACAAGTCCTTACTTAGTTCGGACCGTTACTCGGAGCTTCGGAGCAGGCCCGGGCGAAAACATTCATTTTGTCATTTACATACAATGGGTGCGGTGCCAGAAAATATTGGATTGGATAGTACGCGGTTCGTACGGAGTGCTTTTCTCGTGACCTGCTCCTGCTCTGCCAGAACGATGCTGGGTGCGTGCTGTTGTTCATTATTTTAGAACTGATGTCAGAGGCGGGAGAGGTGCGTCAGGATCGTGGCGCGTGGAGATTCGTTGTCTCTGCCTACCCCACTCGGTTTATTGAACTGATAGGTGCAGTCAATAAGCTTCGTACATTGTATACCAACTGTATATATACAATGTACAAAGGTTTTTTGAAGCGTTTTAACGCACGTGTGGGACGAGGACCTAACTCAGAAAAAGTTAAACTTCACGAAAGTACGGGCGGAATTTGCATTGCAACGCGCTACGCGCTGCCCATCCAATGAGCAGCGTTGGCTGCGCTGCCCAGCTCCATCTATGAGTGTCTTTTGAAGTCGAACCATTGTATAAGTTAAAAGGAATATTTAGCATTAAATTATATTTTTGTTACCAATTTTTTGGCTTTTAATTTAATTATTACTATATAATATACAAAACACAACATATTTCGGCCCTTTATGGGCCGTCGTCAGTTGACTCATTATAATATATGATATTGTATATTATAATTAATGAACTGACGACGGCCCATAAAGGGGCGAAATATTTTGTGTTTTTGTATATTATATAGTAATAATTAAATTAAAAGGAATATCGCATAGATGGCGCTATCCCGATCGAAATTAAATTAATTATTATTCTTTAATACAAAGCGTAAGAATCTTCGTTTCCGTCGGGTGTCCCACGACATGCCAAGATTCCTCGCCTTTTTTTTTTATTGTAGAGACGAATAATTAATCTCTTCCATCGTGGTATATAAAAAATCGAATACCACGATTTATTAGCCCATTTCACGCAAAAACACATCATGTACATTTCTGTGGAAATGTACATGTAGTCTGTGCATGCGGCCTTACCAAACTGGGCCATGCAACATTTCCATTCACTCGGTGTGTTCTTGTTTTCTTCATCTAAATTATCAAAACAGTATCGTGTTGTTAATTGAATTTTCAAAATTGCGAAATAAGTCTATTCATATCCTCGTTCATATCGTTAAAACCCGGACGTGTGATCCGACTCCGCGTCAAAGAAGAGAGATGTGAAAGTGAGTACAAGTGATGCATATATCACAACCTATGTTCGTACCTTCCTTCTCTATTCATAGTCCAATATGCATTCTCCTTAGGTGTCAGACAAGACTAGATCGTCTTTGGTTGGTACAAATCCTACACTGCACATCACTTCGAAAGAACTTTTATATAACATATTTGAAAGTTAATATAATTTATTGATATTGATTTTGAAGATTTTAATTCAATTATTGGTCTAAACCGAATCGAGTGCTCAAGGTGTTCCTTAAATTATTCGTCGATGTTTATGAATATTCAGTGACAGGCCTACTCAAATCGAAGACCTTACCAACTTTTGTATAAAATACTCAAAACGTAGCTGGCTATATGCATACATGTAAAAGTTCATTATTATAATATTGAAAATGAAACAATATAAAAATGCACGGTTTTGAATCCTTTGTTTTCATCTGGTGGCCTATGAATATCGTCTGTCGCCAGCTTTCGTCTCGTCGTCGCCGCGCGTCGCCGACGACAAGCAAATCCCGCCTCGCACTCACCGCTTCGAGGATTAAGAGATAACTTTGATTACATGTGTGAACTTAGTGTAGGTATTTGTACTTGCCCATCGGTTGTGCACCTAGCACGGTTCTATCTGTACCGCGCCTGACATCCAGGCATCATGAAAGAAAATATCTTCAAGTATAAAGTTTTCTGATTCGGTTGTTTTTTTGACAAGCTAATATTATTTTGTATGTTTTAATTGATTTCGTTTGGGAGTGCAAAAGTATAACTGATAAAATGTTTGAATTAAAATACATTTGTAGCAAATTATAACCTGTAGTTAGCTAATTTCATTATTTGTGTGTTTAAGTGTATTTTCTTCGGATAAAAAGATTTCTTTAAGATCCTTGCGTACTTGCTACACAACAACCTATACTTGTCTGCCAAGAATATACCAGGAAATACTATAAAAATGTTAACCGATTGTGTTGTTACAGCGAAGCTCATTGACATGCAAAGACCTCGCCGGAGATTATCCGAGTTATTTTGGTGAGCAGATTCTTCCAACGAGCAATGTGTTGCCATTTGGCATTACAGATGAAGTGGGAGAGTGCAGACTTAGCCCAATATTCAAATTTTTCTTATCACTCCAACTGATAATTGCCTATGTGGTTGCATTAACTTTTTGGTACATCGAATGCAGTCAAAACCCTCTTCCGTCGCTTTTTTCTAAAGTGAAAGTGGTTCAGAGATAGAATTAATGTATTTTAGATATTTGAGGGTATCAAATTTTTTTAAATAATTTCAGAGTATCTAAAATAAACACTAACTAGACTTTATGTAATTATTTAGTTATTGGTTTAAGTTTTACGTTAAAAAAGAAATGTATTGAATTAAATAAAAAAAAAACAATAACATAACCACTCGTAGTAAGTAATATCCTAAGCATATGCAAAATTGTAATTATTACATTGAGTACGTAGTTCCAGAGTGAGAACGTAAAAGTTAATTTCACCGTAATTCTTGCCATGGACCGTTGTGAATAACGCCACCATGGTAAAACATTGTATGAAACGGATGAGCTTTGCGCCATTTAAACCTGCGTTCTTATTCAACTGACTTAAAAAATGTACATCGTTTTGCAACACCCCCGCACGAAGAAACATCTTAAGTAACCTCTTATTATCGGGTTACCTAAATGTGTAGCAAGCGAGAACGAAGATGGTTAATAAAGTGGTTATATTTATATATTTATACATCAGCACGTCACCCGGACGAGCAAACCCGTCATTACCCCGTACAAAAAATGAACGGTAATTAAAATTTTGATTGTGCCTCGGTACTACCACGATGTATGTAAATTTCCTCTTTATGCGTTCGCGAAAGGACGCATGCTACTATGGAGACGGCTTGCATCATATTATTGATACATACATACATAGTGTCACCCCCAGTGGGGTAGGCAGAGACAACGGATCACCAAGTGCCATGATCATGACACACCTCACAATATTTTAATTATTATATAAATTCATTCGCACGTCGTTAATAGCCATTGACAACCGCTTCATTTTATCGAAGTAATTTATTAGAGCACTATTCGTTTTGTAGTAAAATGTACTTGATCTACAAACCGTTTCCTTTCCTGATTATCACTATTCGGTTAAAATGTTTAATTAGCGTTATATCAATATTGTAAAATTTACCAAATTTATTTTTAATATATTTTATTTTAGACATATATAGATTAAGCAATACACACCGCACAAAGAGCTTGAAAGTTTACATAACGTAATGCATCTCGCAGAAAGCCGTCTCCACACTAGTTCGCTTACGCAGGTCGTCAGTTTTCGTGGGCCGATATGCATATTCGTGGCGTCTGCCCCGCCGAAACAGATAGATAAAAAACTAACGGCACTTTTCTCCATTGTAATTGTTTTAAACTATTAATTACCGAGATAGCACTTCAGAAACAATGCACCGACGTGTCGTGATTTTTAACAATTTAACAATGAAACAGGAAGGAATGTAAGTATTCTTTCGGCACCAACGCTCGAGAGGTGCGAGCCGATCGATTCTTGGCCCACATTCTACAGAATGAGAACTTAACAATTGCGTGTTACATTTTTCTAAGTGACGTGTGGAGTGAAGTAACGTATGTGGACTATGCGGTAGCGATAGTGGCCACAGACGTGTACTGCATACTTGAATGTTGTTACTATCTAATCCACCTACACACCTACACACAGGCTATCCACCTGCAAGAGAATATTCTTTATTATTTATAGCTGTAGCACCCAGTTTCGATCCGGACTTTGTCCATTCATGAACCATCCCTACAGGTTGGTAAATTAAGTTATTTAATAACTTACCGCTCGCGGTAAATGAATTGGTCTATCTGTTTCCGAATGCGTTCACTGCACAGCTCGTCTAATATGACTAAAAGGCTGCTAATAATGTGATAGTCAGCGATAGTGCCAAGGAGTTGGTTCCAGAGACGAGATGATTCAACAGCATAAGAATGGGTATTTATCGAACAGAGATACGAGGACCTATTTCAAAAATATGTTTAATTATATCAAATTATTGAACTATATTTGTAAAACATTGACGATACACCGATTTCTATGAACGATTTCTTTATGTAAGCGGATAAGTTTTACAAAATTTAACATGAGAAGTAATCTCTACTACTGCTATTCAACATCTTACATAAATGGTCCTATCGGTCATATATCTGATTAAATTTTATATGATCCTATAAAAGGCTATAAATACAGAGGTTAATCAATTTAGTCATCACGTTATAAAAAGCCCCAATATTTTATAGCGTTTTACGAGTCGCATTCAGCAACCGAGCAGAAGAACTATTTACTAGCGGCAAAGTCGCGAATCGTATATGATATTCATTAAGATTCCGTAACGATATGTATATCGAGAAAACGTTATTAATGGAAGTCGTCCACTAGCCCGATCGAAAAATGCCTCTCAGTAATTTAATTTTAATTTTATGATAACTAGCTTTCGTGTATCTGCCGAGGAACAAAAGGTTTAGTCGACAGAGTCAAATTCAACTCTCCCTGTGAATCCACGCTCAGTGAGGTGGCATGCCAACATATTTATCTGTTGCCGATTTATCTAGCCTGTTAATACGAAGTTTGAATGTCTCCAGATTAAATAATTCCAGACATATGTTCGACGGAAGACAATTTCCACACATTACTTATAGATTAATAGATAGATCCGCATTAATTTTATTGGAAATATCATACACTATTTTCGATTTTCAAGTACCGTGTGGGGCCGGTACTTGAAATGAATAGCCCCACTGCATCTCTTGCTTGTTGTAAAAGGCGACTAAGAGATAAGGACAACTTCCCATGCTAAAGGGCGACAGGATAGTCACATCTTATTTTAACGCAGTTCTTCCACCGAGTCATGCAGCAGGTGGCTCTTCGTGCCTTACATGCTCATTGATTATTATTTTGGTCCATTTGCTTATTGGTTACCTTGTCCTAATACGAGTACTTTGCTCAACGTGGTGGTCGGTGTTGTGCTGTAAGTTACCAGAGATTACTCTGCTTACACCGATTGTCGGGATATAAGTAGTGTGTGGTTGTATGTATATCGTATACTATTTTCGATTTTCATGTTAGTGAATTGGTCTCCTTTTCCATCCTCGAACTAATAAATATCACAATAGCTTACGCAAGATTAGTAGTATTATAACAATTTTAATAGATATATTGAGGTTGATATCGTGTCGTTTCGGATTTTTGTGTCAATTCAAATAATTTATGCTTGTGACAAACAAGCTTGTTTGTTAAAAGTTTGAGCAAGCATGAGTAAACAGAGGACGATTATTTTCCGTACATGTACTAGTATGTATAGCGGACTATAGCGCGCATGTTTTTGTCCATAAACTTCATCCTAAATTATTATCATAATAAGTTGGGACATTATGAATCAAAGTACCTAAACAAGATCTCAGCCACTACTAAGGAAATTTCTCAATTTTTTTTATTGGCTACTTAGAAAGAAACGTTTAGATTTATATTTTCAATAAATTGATCAGCAATACTCTAATCCAGTATGTATATAGGTATACTTAATTGACAAACAAACAAACAAATGTATTTATTGGTTTACGCATTTTTTTTTTTTTTTTTTATGGAAACTGACACGGTTGGCTACATCACCTACAACGTCCGTGATGTCAGCCCATAACACCGGGTGAACTAGGTGCCATGTCACTGCTTCCCCCTTTGATCGTGCCGGCTACACTGAACTGGTCGGAAAACACAAACTATTTACATAGCCGTTTTGACCGACGTTTCATTCAGTGCGGTGGTACCAACCCGGGCGGGTTAAACCCTACCACCAAGTAAGATTAGGAGGGAAGGGACCTACAGTTTTACGAGGAATCCGAACCTCGGTCAGCCTCCAACGGTCAGCGGTCACCCATCCAAGTACTGACCGCACCCAGCGTTGCTTAACATTCAATAGCGACAGTTGACTGTCTGCACCACTGAACTATCGAGGCTGATAAAACACATTGACGAGGCATTTTCTTTATTTGTGTACATACAAAAACTGTCTCACAATTCTGTGTTTACCCAGACATGGGTACTGGATATGCGACCCCGCGCACGCGCACTGCAAGCATTGCAGCCGCAACCGGTTAGGATGATATTCATAATTTACGCAAATGAGTAAAGTGCCCAGTAAATTATCCCGAACGTCACAGTGTTGTCATCGTCGGCGGTTTCGCCATCTCTCAGTCATGACTTCATAGAAGCGAGCCGATAGAATAACCGACTTGTTGACTCAGGAGGCTGCAATCTTGTGCTATTTGAGCCTGAGCTTTACAACCGAAGCCTTTACAAACTATCTTTAGGTATTGCCTCCGTACGCCTGCGTAGAAATGGTCTTCTGATCGTAACTTGTGGTTGATTGGTTCTACGTTCTACACTGTTCGGTATATGATAATGCAGGTACCTACGTACAGAAACAGATATGAGAACCAAGATATTTACTTTCGCAGTAAAATGGGATATTACCACAGAACTAGACGTATAGGTGTGGTATAGCGCGATGAAACATGTTAATTGTCGGTAAACAAGTGTGCGTGCCTTCACATGCAATATTATGATCACGGTCACATTAAAACAATCTCATTCTATGAATGCGGTAATTTAAAAGAATAGCCCCACTGCATCTCTCTCCGTGTATGTCGTAAAGGCGGATAAGGGATAAGACTCCCTTCTTATATTACTAGGTGGTAGTGCTTAACCCGCCCGGGTTGGTTCAACAAAATAAATATTTTGTTTTAATTGGGTCGTCGGCCGAAGCAAGTCGCCGAGCGTCTTCCCTAACGCGCCTTCCTTACTCTGTGTCAACCTGAATTAGTTTTTCTATAAATGCAAAAATGACATAGAGTTAAATAATAATTGTTCAAGAGTGTCTGCAGTTCAGTTTCAGATACAGATTACTCCGTATGACGACAGTCTGTTAAAAAGGGCAAATCCATAAACACTTTGTTTGTTCTCACTCACACCATGTCTCCACGACCTCGTTGTATACAATTTCGCATCTAATCTAATCAACTAAAGACGCTGAGCTCAAACTGAACCGGAAAGGACATTGAGTGACGTGTTCAGGTTATGCGTTAGAAAGCGCGCGGGCGCGGGCGCGTGCGGCGCCGCGTCGCCGCCGTCGAAGCGATAGGGCGGAGGGGGAGCGGGAGGGGAGGGGGGAGGGGGAGGGGGACGGCGCGTGCGCAGCAGGTTGCGCGACCTCTTCAGCTTTATTGTTATTTTTATTACGACCATGTCTTCGCTTGGTCAACTCTTCTTATATTAATAATTTTATAATTTAAGTTCAAATAAAGTTAATCTCATATTACATCTTGAAAACTGGTTCTGGTTCGAAGAGTCAGCCACAATCACACACAAATTCGATCTTAAATATTCCAGATCACAGTGTAGGTATAGACCGCCTTGTTGGCAGTAAAATAAGTATGAGTATAGTAAGGTCCGGCCATTATGCTGCCGCATCGGCAATGTACGAGTATGTATGTATTTTACAGATTAATTTCGAATAAGTAGTTTCGTAAAGTAGTATTGAGTTCGAGCCGTTAATGGTTCCAAATTAAGAAAAATGTTTCTCCCACCACCTGTTGTAAATCGCAGTTGAGCCGTGTGTGAGCGCCTGCAGTTCAGTGAGCGTCCCTCGTGAAGCCCACGCCGTGCGCCTCCAAGTCCGAGACCGATGCGATTGTAATGAGCTGTACCGTTATATCCAGACGCTCATTTTTAATTTGCACTCCTCCGCATTGGGGGGCAATTCGGTGAGTCCCTCAGGTGAGTCCGCTTGCAGAGAGAATAAAAAAAAATAATACTCAGACATCTACCTACATGCCTCTATTGTGCAAAACTGATTTGTTGAGGCCGGTAGGTACTTAAAGTACTGTGTGACGCCGGTACTTAAAAAGAATAGCCCCACTGAGTCTCTCCCCGTGCATGTCGTAAAAGGCGACTAAGGGATAAGGACGAGGTGCCGTGCTAAAGGGCGATAGGCTTGCCACCTTGGCACGGTCCTTCCACCGAGTCGTGGGTGCAGCAGGTGAGTGTACCTTGTGCCTTACTTGCTGCTTGATAGTTATCTTGTCCGAATACTTTACTAAACATGATAGTCGGATGTTGTGTTGCAATTTTCCAGAGTTCTTGCAGCACAACACCGATTACTCTGCTTACCCTGATTGCCGGTATACAGCGTGTGTGGTATGTATGTTGACTGCTGGATAATGTATTTTTACAGAGCAAAGGGAGTAAATTTAAGTCAATTAAAATTTCAGCTTCAATTTAGTTGTTCTCTATTTTCCAACATTTGAAAAGGTGAACCCGACCGGATTGTTCTCATAAATGTCTGCTAATTGACTTATTAATTAAACAGATGGTCTAAATCGTTTTCCCGACGTTTTGGGGTTAATGGCATCATAATTTTATTGTGTCTCTAGTTCTAAGTTTAATCGTGAATAGACGATGAATCAATATTAAATGTTGCAAGATAATTAATAAACAAAATAATGTTTACTGAGAAGTAGTACTGTAGGTACAAACTTACTTGAATACACTTAATCAAAGTATTATACGGGGGACTTTTAATTTGACATTGTTCAAAGTATATCAGAAGTGGGATCGCGACCGATCATCGCCAGATGTAGACTGGTAGATAACATCTCTTTCTTTATGCAGTGTTGTGACAAGTACAAGAACATCTTTACATACAAATTTTGTAATTATAATAATAAATATGGTCTCGTAACGGTATGGGACCAAACCCGAAAAGTCATAAAATTTTTCTCGATGAAACAAATGCCGGTTCTTATTTTTGTTTGGTTTTTTATATAGATTTGTTATTCAATATTTTCCAGTTATTTTTAATTGACATTTAAACATAAGTTGACACTCAACATTTTCAGATAAATCGTAAGCTCAAATCTTTGTTTTTTATTATTTACTCCGTATGACACTTTTTGTCACCCAATCCCCTGCACTTGTTTAAACTTACATAATACATAGTTACCTAGTGTAAAATTAGAAAAATAATACAACACAGTTTTAAGACATTACTACTCGTAGATATGAATAAATTTATTGAAGTATTATTAACAATACCAATACAACAGAAGCCACCAAATTCTCCGAATACGTTGAAGGCGATCGGTGATGATGAGTGATGACGGCCGGTGATGATGCGATGATACGATGATGAAAGTGAAGCGCCGCTGAGAGCGGGTGTCATCGCGGATCAAGAGCTCGCGAGAGCGAAGTGGGCGCCATTGTTTCGCTTCGAAGGCGACTCTATTCTGTTTCTTTAAGGTGTGAACATTTCGACTCTACAATTATCAAATAGCGGTGCAGATTCGAATGACAACAATATTATATTTATAATTTGTTGATATCAAGATGTTATTTTTACTTTCAGCTAAGTCCGACGAAACTCTCATCGCGCTGTATCACACTTTTGAATATTACTGAAATGTAGTGCATTTCAGTAATATTCAAATGTGTGATTACTTTATATTTTTGGTACTATATGTTTTCTTTATGTACTATAATTGCTGCATAGATTTTTTTTTCTTCTTTATTATATTGAGCTGCTGCAAGTTCTGATTACCAAGTCTATCTTATTGAATATGATGGAAATTACTACCAATAGTTCTAATATACAATTTTATTTAATGCTTTAAAATAATATGACGCTTAATATTTAAAATATTGATTTTTGTTTTGATTGTACTTAATACTTCAAACTACATTGTGCAGCACAACCCCGATTACTCTGCTTACCCCGATTGTTGGAATACGGCGTGTGATGTGTGTGTAATACTTCAAATTTAAGCAGCTTTAGATAACGTTTATAAAAAAAAGGCTACGAATTTTTCAACAATATTTATCATGGAAATGTTGTTAAAATGTATGTTAGTACAGTTCAATTATGTATAATTTATTTAATAAGATTTTTCATATTATAAACAGTTATAATATATAGGTTCAATAATATAAAAATGCTTTAGCAAAAATATTCACTTACGTACCTAAATAGGATTATGAAACAGCATTCAGTCGCTAACACGCGCCTGGTGCTACGGGGTCAAAGAGAACCTTTATTATGCAGGGGTTAAGAGCGGTCACCGACGGAAGCGCAATTAATATACACAAGTGTAGGACGAGTGTAGGCTTCGTTCGATACAGCCAGTCAGACTCGAGTCCGCCGTCTGATGATCAGTCTGCGGAGAATATTATTTGATTACGGTTAATTAAACTGTGTATCTCTTTGCAGTGTCGTGGATTCCTGTGACATTGATTGATGAACGATACTTCTTATTAAGTTCTTTCGTTGGCTGAAATGTTTTTTTTTTTGTGATTATCAAAATGTTTATGTTTATTCGTAAGCACACCTGGCCTTAAAATTACTCTTAATGTTCACTAAGGACAGTTCAAATATACGAGCCTGAAATAAAAAATAGCAATTACTTCAGTTTTAAAATTTTACTGTGAATAATTGTGAGTAAATTTTGTTTAATTGACACTCTATTTTAATTCAAGAAACGTAAAAATAATACACACAATATTATATATAACATATATTAATGATCTAGATTTGAGAATCAAACCCGGAGTATTAGTATTGCTATTGGCCGCTAGATGGCGCGACCCATTTTCCAAATGACGTGCGTTGAAGCATTTTATTGGAATGCTGCTGCTGCTACTGAAACAAAATTTTACGTTATGGGTGATTCCAAAATAAATAAGTAATTCAAATTTTTTGTTCAATCCTTGAAAATGTCTGCTATCTCGGTGTTAAATTTATTTAGTTATAGTTTTCGTAAACTTTTGACAAGTAACACAAGTCACCTCGTTTTTAAAGCTCAACACAACATTTGACTGATATGTACAAGATACGCGAGTGAAGGCTTTTGGCCAAGTGAAGTATCGCATCGTATCGTCACGACAAGACAGAGCCGCCACTGCGCCGCCTACGCATACCTTGTGAGTTATCGGCGCGTCACTCTAGAAATTATGGCATGGTCGTGAACCATCCCTTACAACGGAACATGCAGACAGTTATATTGCTAACAACGAATTTTATTATAATATTTAGATTTTTCTGTATTTCGCAAATGTGAAACAAGACGATTTTAGAAGAAAAAGATTAACGAGACGACATTCCAAATTAGGCGAGTACAAGAAAGAGTGAGTGGCGATTGGTGTAAGATTTGAAAGACGATGTATGAAAAAAGAAATGCCTACTTACCTAAATTCTAAATTTAAATATAGATTCTGTCTTTGGTCTTAGTCAGCTTTTTGACATAATAAAATATACTCCCATGACATCTATTATCTACCTACCTACCTACATACATACCACACGCTGTATCCCGACAATCGGTGTAATCGGAGCAATCGATGTTGTGCTGCAAGGACTCTGGTAAATTATAGCACAACACCGACCACCACGTTTCGCAAAGTATTCGGACAAGATAACTATCAAGCAGCAAGTGTGGCATGAAGACTCACCTGCTGCATGACTCGGCGGAAGGATCGTGCCAAGGTAATAGGTGGCTACCCTGTCGCCCTTTAGCATGGCATCTTGTCCTCCTCTCTTAGTATCCTCCTATCTTATATACCTACATGTAAAAAAAAATCGTTCATTTTGTATACAATAATTTGTATAATAAAGTATAGTAGTACAGATAAAATAATTTTTATTTCGTAATAATAGTAGTTTAAAATATTTTTCTACTTACTAAATACAGTTTCCAACTTCCAAATATTTAGAAAATGAAAACATTTACAATACATTATAAAAGTAATTTCTTAACTATTTTCATCGTAAATTTTTTATTAAAAAAAATACCAGTACCATCTTAAGGAGAAATCGTATGTAGTACACGATCTAGATGATTTCAAGTTCCGAGTGGTTTCAGCAACGTCTTCTATTATACCCTCGTAAATTTTATATTAAGAAACTTCCTCTCCCATTCTAGCTCCATGTTATCATATCCTTCTTAGTCCTGGTCACGAGTCTGTTGACAAGTTAATAAACAAAACGGAGAGTTGGTTGAAATCTAAATCAAGCCTCTAGAAGGACATGCAGACACCCCCCGCCCCTCTAACCATTCCCTACACCCACCCCGCACCGTCACTCTCGCCTCGCTTCAATCCTGGACTCTATTCTCTAAGCTCAATCAATCACGTGTACGACTTTGTGTAAGTGATATTCGTAGATACCTATAGAACAGTTGGTGAACGTTTTGCCAGAGCAGCGATCGACGGCCGTCTACCTGCTGCCACCGGCCAACGCGGCTCAAGTCTTCCTTAATCTATGGTTTTGCCAAAATACGATAAATATATTTCAATGAAGATGGATCGTTAGGAGATTGGACTAGCAAAAGGATTCACTATCATGACGAAAACACATAATAAGAATTATATTGCAGTTTCTTATTTCTCATTATAAAATTCTTCGTCAAGCATAAAGCTGAAGATAAATATGTTCCACAAACATTTTTCAAGAGTAGCATAGAGTTTTAAACCATAACGGCTAGTGACTGAGTGGTCTGTGCGTCGGCTGCTCTTGCGAGAGGTCCGAAGTTCGAATCCAACCGGCGCGGCGGCGTGTAAGAATGAGTTTATTCTGATTTGAAAAAAATTACGTGCATACCTCAACCACTGCTTGGTTCGGATTCCATGTAAAAATGTAGGTCCACCGGGTTGACTGGAGGCAATTTCCTAAGGCAATAAACCCGTCCTTGCCACGTATTAAGTGACAAAGTGTATTATTATTATAAGATGCGACGCAAAGCCGGCAACTTTAATGTAGTTATCCTACCTACTTGCTTGATAGACTTGATGTCACCAACACTGAAGAATACCCGCCTAGCAGGCGCCTCTGCTCTCCGACTGAGTAACGTGTCGCGCGAGCGGTCTGCTCTGCGTATGACGACACGACAGGAAGTACCTGTGTCGCGTGTCGTGTCTGCCTCACCCCGCGCCCCGCCCCGACCCGCCCGAGCCTTACCAGCTCAGCCCACGAGCGACTAGACATATTGCACAGCAAGCATGCAATGCATGTGAGAGTAGCGTTCACTTGGCAATAGCGAATTGAATTTTCGAATTAGTAATAAATAATTTCGAATTTGACCCTCGAGTTTTTCGAACTTTGCATTCGTTGACTGCGAACTTTATCAAGCGTCGTTGTTGCTCTATTTTTTATTATATCCAATTGGGCAGAAGGTAGTGTGCGTAGCCTGCCGTTTAGTAACTTTCCAGGCTTACAGTTCAATAGACCGAAGACAGCCTTGACTTGATAGATAATCAATTTGCAATAGCAGGCCAAACAATAAAAAAAATTAATAAATACCGTTTACGCGCCAATTATGGATTCTCTTAAATTGTACGACTACTATAAACTTTTCCAAATTAATTCACCCGACTAGCATCACTTTCTTTTTTTATTCGAACGTTCGAATTCATTTCGTCTGCGGTGAAATTCATGGTGTGTGTTTCAATTATTGTCGGACGCAGCAACGAGCGGCTGGTATATCATCGTAGTGTTCGCAGGTCTAACAAATGTCCTCTTCAAACTACATTGTTTGGTTGCCCTAAGATTTCAATGCTTTCATGTGTTTCAATGCAATTTCAAAGATTTCAATGCAAAAGCTAGAATTTAAATGTATTCAAGTCAACATCAAGCGAAATCGGTCATAATATGAAAACAAATTATAACAAATATTTTTTAAATGTTTTTATCTATCTTCGAAAGATTAATACAAATTTTTAAAAAGAAGCGGTTGATTGACATAAGATGCGTTTCTTTTGGCTAGCGTTCAACTCTTGGGTTTCCTTGGCATTGAAATCTTTCCTCCTATAAAATATCATAGATTTCTTAGAATAAAAATATTAAAATTTTACTTATGTAAATAATAATGTAAGTCATATTTTATATATTTAAGCATCCTTACTCTTTAGACGTTTAATGTCTGGTTTAAAATAATTTTAATGTCGTTATTATATTTCTAGATTTTCACTGGTTAAAAATGCTGCTATAATAGTTTTGGTTTTAGCAAGGACCCTTATAAAATCGGTCAGTTCTCTGTGCGTCCTTCCTTCCGTCCATCTGTCTGTCACAGGCGCTGTCCGAGGTGATTACTCCAGAACACGAAACTCAATAAACCTAAAAAAAAATTACGAAGTCTCCCTTGAACGGATATATTATGATTTTAGTGAACTGCGGTGCGGCGCGGCGGCACGGCGGCCGACACGGCGAGAGAGGCACGGTACGATCGCGTGATCGCTGCGTATGCGTGCAAACAAGAAGGAAATGGCTACGGAACCCTCTGCATGTTAACAACGTTTGCACTTAATAATCTGTTTATAGCAGCGTTCACTTTATTAGGGTTTGGGGCGAATTTGTCTCATACGGCAAATTGAACCTTTCCCCCTACTCGGTCAGTGCGCCACAACCTTACCTAGAATTTTATGAAGTGAAAAAAGAAATTTGATCGCTCGTCGTACTATTTAGGACAAAACTACGAGTACCTTTTGCCTGTGTCAATGAGTAGCTAGCCTTTATGTCACTTGCACTACTTGATTACTGATACTTATTATAGTACCTACTTCCGCTGCCTATTTATCTAGTACTCAATATAGCAAGTTAGCGGGCCTATTCTACTATAGTAGGCAGTTACTCTGTAGGTCGTAAAATTATATATATTTTTTACAGCAACCAGCACAATAGAGTCTCGAGCGTGAGTGACTCACCGCGCTCGCTGCGAACACCTTGTCTACTGACTTGTTTCTTGTTGTATATGGAAACTATATACAGCATGCTATAAAAATTACTTCATGAAAAACGTTAAATATGTCATGTATACTAAAAATTTGCACGTAAGTATGGTGATAAGAAAGAGCTCTAAATATAAGAAAAAATATTTTAAGCTATTATTTATGCATACTTGAAATAATAAATATAATTTTATTATATCAATCGAAATTGAAACAGATTGACTTGAATGAAAATGAAGTTTTACGCTCAGCGTTTCTATTAAAATTATATAGAGTGAAAAAAAAATTATTAGTGCCGAACCGGGTGGCTATTCGGAGCCTCAGGCGCTGCCAATTTCGCCCCCGAGGAGGTGACAGTCCGGCTTGAAGGTGGACTAATGTCGTTAGGGAAAGGCTGTTAACCCGCGATTTGAAGACCCGTGGATTGTCGGAACATAAAAATACATTAAAATTCACCGATTTTTAATTACTCAATTTCCATTGTTATTAGCGAATTATCTATAGATTATTTAAACGTAGATATACGTGGAAACGCTCTGCCAGACAGTAGCGATATGTCTTTGAAAGATATGATATTATCTCACACAACTGCTAGTTAATTAAGATTTGGTATCTTTCTAAAAGATAAAGTTGAGGGCTTCCTTCGTCCGAGAATATAATATGAGTATCACTTATGCTCGACTCAGACGCGCGCCTGTATAGTATAATGCACTTAATTATGAACCTGTCGATGTGTGTGTAGGACACTAAACTTTAACGCAGGTTAAATTGTGTAAAACGTTTCATGTTCAGAGTCCACACTTTTCGGATTTCTTTCAAAATATATATTTTCCTTAAAAAAGGAATGTGTTATTTCGTTTCAAAATGTTCTATATTTAGTTTCAGGCACGAATAAAGCTGTCGCGATGTGTATTATGTTGAATTATATTTGACTAACTGCAGTGTAGAAGACAGATTTATTTGCTGAATAATTTTTTTTTTTACTTAATTTTAAAGTACCTACATAATCTTGTGGAGTAGAGTCGGTACTTAAAAAGAATAGCGTACTGCATCTCTCCCCGTGTATGTCGTAAAAGGCGACTAAGAAATAAGGACAAGATGCCGTGCTAAAGGGCGACAAGGTAACCTCTTCTAACCTTGGCTCGGTCCTTCCACCGAGTTATGCAGAAGGTGAGTATTCGTGCCTCACTTGCTGCTTGATAGTTATCTTGTCTGAATACTTTGCGAAGCGTGGTGGTCGGTGTTGTGATGTAATTTACCACCAGAGTCCTTGCAGCACAGCACCGATTACTCTACTTACTCCGATTGTGGGGATACAGCGTGTATTTATGTAAATGTTATTGAATATGAAACTAACTCCTTTCTGCTATATTTCCAAACAATAAAATTACGAGTTAGAACATCCCTTACAATTACTTAAAGAAAATATACTTTATAATGATCTGCCATCATTCCTAGACGCACTGATGTCTACGGAGAGTACTGTTAGCCGCGACCACCTGAACTGGAGTAGTCACATTGAACATTTTTCTTCCTTCCTGTAAATCAAAATAGGACAAAAATCGTCAACGGCTACAAGAATTGATTTCAGTATTGACTGTGTAAAGGACTCGCAATGGGTAAACTGCAATACCGTCGATATAGGAATTAATGAGTGAGATCGCGCGCCGGAGCGGTGGCGGCGCGCGGCGGGGCGGGGCGGGGCGGCACGTGGGACGAGCGAGCTACAAATTATACACCGCACCGAGAAAGCACGTGCCGGCCTCGCGAACCTGCGGTCTAGGTTCAATATCCGATCTGTACCGAACTACTGAAGCAAGAACATATTGAAGGCACTGTCTCGGTGCGGGAGGTTTTCTTACTGCAGAATGAAATTTGTATCAGTTAACCTTAGATAAAACATCAGCATTGTTAGTTTACGGTTTCCACGTAAAACGTAGTATCCTTCCCTTACCTTACTAGATGGTGATGATCCATCCGGATTGGTACAACCACACTGAATGTATTGTCGAACGAATTTGTTTTATGGGACACATGGTGTTTTCTTTCATAGTAGTTACAGATAAATCATACGCATAAATTGGTTTTTAAATTACCGTGGTTGTTAAACATTATTTGAAACTTTTCGGCTTTACTCATTGTCGCCTCCGAGGTATGTGACTCGACGTTTCCGACCAAAAACTTTTGGCCCATCTTCGTACGCGCTCTGCCCGGTGCGACGGTTGGCAGAGTATGACGAGAAATAGAGAAGGAGGACCGTGAGTGAAGCCGAGAAATTCTCTCATAATTTTCACTTATTTTTTTCGAAAATTCCGGAAACTCACTGCTTCCGGGGTTGAAACCTTCAATATCTCGCATGAGAGGCACTTTAGCACTATTTTGAGATAACAGAGGCCTGATAGAGCACACATACATTAACAAATTTAACGAAATAAATAGCGATAGGAACGAGTAGAAAATAGAATGGTCCCATTTCTGCTGTGTATAGTCTTCATTCATATATTATTATCAAAGAGTTTGTATTACGTCGGCGACGTAATACAAACTCTTTGATTATTTATAATATTGTCTTCCTCCATACATACCTACAGTCAGAGCAGTTGTTTTACATAATAAAACATCCGAATCGTCCGTGTCGTATTATGCACTTTATCGTGGTAACGAAACATAACATTTATTGCAAAGTAATACGTACGTTTTACGACGGCCGACGACCAAAATCGGATTTATGAGCATTAGGACAACGCAACAAATCAATTGTTTGTGACAGATGATTGTGAAATGGTTTCGAAGCATTCGCAGTTGGTGGTTTCTCTGTATATGAGTGGTTATGACTATTGTCTTTTGGATATATTTACTACATATTCTGCTAATATGGTAAATATTCTGGAAATTCAAGTGTTTTTTTTTATTTGGTTTAACCTTCATAGGCATGTTACCTATTAAACAAAATGTGTTGTCTCTGCTTAATTATTTGAGAATATACGTATACAGTAAAATTATTGTACAATGAATCTAGTTAATTTAGTAGGATTGTTTTTATCTAAGTAGGTATAGCTTAATATATAAAAATTCTGACTGTATAACTACTATATAACTAATCAGATTCCAAGTGGAATTATCTCTCTTCCAATAAATTCTACTAGGTTTAAATTCCTAAGAAAACCACTTCTTAAACAAGGCACGACTATAAAATTTAATCATTCAATCATTTGGATTCGACATAACTACTGAATTCGTAATTAGAATGCATCGTGATTGGCTGACAGCCGGTGGATCTCGAAGAAAGTCGTCGAAGTAGCTAGCGGCGGCCAATCACAAGTCAGCTGGTACGCGTGCGCACTGAATACTAATTGAATACTCGCGGGACTAGAATATTTTCACGCTTCTATTAACTCATTAAGGCGTGTTAGATCGATTAAAAATTATACGCATAGATATATGATAATGAGATTTAACTGCACGTATTTATCTACCTTGCGAGAGCTCCGCCTTTCTTACGTCTCTGTTTCTATGTTTTATATTTTAAATCTTGTAGCTATGTACCAACAATACATGGCTATATGCTTTTAACTTTGCATGCTATACTTAACTCACTTACCACCGAAAAATTAAGATTTAAATACTCTCCGAAACTCTATACTCCGGACAGATTATACTCCGAATGCGTCGCGTCAAATAACAAGAGCAGTAATATAATAACATTCGAATGCACTTTTAATCCCGCTACTTGCCACTAGATGGCGGTACCCATCACTTTAGTTAGAGCATTCAAAAGCTTTCACAATACTATAATCCAATAACGTGAGAAAATATCAGATTAAAGTTTTTACTCGTAGATGATCAGGTTTAATTTATGTTTTAGAAAATGTTAACGAAAAACCTGGATTTCTGTAAAATTATTTGCTTTCTACTAAGTACGTGGGTTTAGATAAAGTGTTTAACGTAACGTAACTTAGGTATATACAAACACTTTAATCAAAATACTTTCTTTCGATCTTTACTTTTTATTTAATTTTATTTTCAGTCCTCAACAATGAAGTGTGTAAAATTTGTATTTGTTTATGGAAAAAATCAAAAATCTTAATCAAACGTCAACTTATTAGAAAATCACAAAATAACAATGAAAAAAAAAACCTAAAACTAAAATTAACACCTATTAAATAAAAAAAAATTTATCCATCTCCGCCGACTCCCCCACCGTGCCCAAAACACTAGCCGCGTTGCCCCTTTGAATCTCCAGCCCTATTCGCTGGAGAAAAAAAAGATTTGGCGCGGCAGAAAAAAAGATTTGGCGCGGATTTGATCTTTACTTGTTTGTTCGTGGAAGAAGTCATTCATAAATTAATTAATTAAATCAACTGACAGATACTAAGTCAGATATGGGATATAAAAATACGTATAGGTTGTTATAGGTACATATAAATATCCTAAATGTATTTATAAAAGTATCCTCAAGTTTCTAGTATATTCTTTAAGATTTCGGCTCATACAAGGTTTTATTAGTACATTAGTGCTTTTATTACTACCCACTAGTAACTGTATCATTTCATTATACCTAATTATTACCTACCTTTTAAGCTTAGGCATGTATTTGCATAAATAAATGTTTTTCTATACGAATTTGTAATAGGCAGAGGTACGCACAAAGATACTCGTAGGTACCTACACAGGTAGCAACGTGACCGGTAGGTAGGTAGGTAGAGCAGTATTAGAGCAGGTTAGGACGTGACCCCGTGCCCGGGTTTGTACCACCCACACCGGTTCGGGTTTGTAGCACCATATTCGTATTATTCGATACTCTATCGTGACTCTACCTATAACGATAGATATTGTCTTTAAGGATTACCTGGTGTAGAACAAACCGGTCGCTAAAGTTTATGATTCTACAAAAACTCGTTTGATGCTATTTTTGTGATATGTAGAGTAGGTACTATACACGCCACGCCAAGGTAGCCTATGTGCAATTTTTTGCTTTTTTAATGAGCTGGCAAGATTTTGTAAAGTATTCTCATTTTAATTCTCCAGTAAGCAGCAGTCAATTACATCCAAAGTGTTGTATCGCCGAAGTCGAAGCGGCTATGAAAAAAGTGTGCGTTTTACGTCCAGTTTTCAGTGTTGATTGAATAATAGTCTAGCCGGCACGATCAATGAGAGAAGCAATGACATGGTACCTAGTGCATCGAGGTGCGGTGAGCTGGCATCGCGGGGGTAGTAGGTGATTGTAGCACATGATATCAGATTTCGTAAACCAGGGATGTTGTGAGGATTGAGTGTTGAGGAAATATAATTTATTTATTTCTTTTTCTGTGTATGTCATTTTCTTGAACGTGGCGTAAGAAGGAGCTGGGTGTAGGTGTGAGGTTAAGAATAGTCATAAGTAAGTAATTTTTCAATTATAAGTATTTTATATTTTAAAATCTTCTTCGGAGGTAACGGTCACATAATTTACAAATGATTACATTTCGGTACAGAGGACACAATGTTGTGAGCCGAGTCTGTCGGTCGGTGGAATGAGTCTCTCTTTCACTTCTTGCAATAAAATATAATCGTCGTATATGCTTTTTAAATAAAATTATTTCAAGAAATATATTAATCACTTAACATTAAGGCACTTTGTACATGGCATATACGCAATATATTACTCGATACCTGGTGTACTTACTGCAAGTGTATGACACTCGGCGCGGGGCACGTGACTAGCTGGCGTCCGCGCCGCCGCCGGCCGGAGCGCGCGGCGGACGCGACGAACTTATACCTACTTACCTAACCTAACTGACTTATCTAGATCTAAAACTAACTTGGTCCCGTCGAAGCTCATACGAAAACGTAACAAATTCGGTATCCTTATATACTATTTTTACAATACATAAATGCGCTCTGCTATCAAAATCTCGATATAGAATAAATTAAATATTAAATAGGTACGGCCTAACCTAGGCGACGTCGCGAGCGGAATCCGTCTCGTCTACGGCTATAGAGATCTGGCTTCACGAGTATAATTTAGGAATCAGTCTTTGCGAGGCGTGTCGGAGTTGGAGCGGGCGGGTGCGCTCGCTCAGTAGGCGGGCAGCTCGTCGGGCCGGTAGTCGTAGTGCAGGGCGGTGCGGAGGGCGGGGTGGAGGGCGGGCGAGGGCGGCGCGCCGCAGCCGCCCTCCATGTGCTTACTCAGCAGCGACATGCGCGAGAAGGTCTTGCTGCAGGCGCCGCACGAGTACTTCTTCACCTCGGAGTGGGTCTGGAGGTGCGCGCGCAGGTTGGAGCGGTCGGCGAAGGCGCGCCGGCAGTGGTGGCAGGAGAAGGGCTTCTCGCCGGTGTGCGTGCGGATGTGTCCCTGCAGCAGCCAGGGCCGCGAGAACGCCTTTCCGCACAGGTGGCACTTGCACGGCAGCGTGTGCGTGCGGATGTGCATCTTGAGCGCGCCGAGCGACGTGTACACCTTCGCGCAGTACTTGCAGCTGAAGGACTTCTTGGCGAGGCTGCCCTCGGCGGCCGCGCAGTGATACTGCTGGTGCTTCGACAGGCCCGAGTAGGTCGAGTAGGACTTGGCGCAGTCGGGGCACTGGTAGCGCGGCGCGGCCGCGTCGCGCCGCCGCTTGCCGGGCGCAGAGGAGGCCGAGATGCCCGAGTCGGAGGACACGGAGCCCGGCGAGGTGAGGTCCTCCGGCGGTGGCGGGCTGCAGTAGGAGGAGGCGGAGTGCGGCGAGGGCGGCGGCGAGTAGGGCGAGCGACGCGCGAGCGCGAGCGCCGGCGCCGGCGGGGAGCGCGAGGCGCCGCGCGGCGCGTACGGCGAGTAGCGCTCGGCTGCGGCGGCGTGCAGCGCGCTGCCGTACGGCACGAAGCCTTCGCCCGAGTACAGGGGCAGGTAGGGCGCGTACTGCGGGCAGGGTCGGTGCCAGGTCGGCGTCGCGACCGTCTCCGCGTGCAAGTTGAGCGGCTCGAGCTTCGTCCTGCAGATATACTGCGGCGGGGGAGCGGGGGGCGCGGGGGAGCGGCAGCGCGGCTCCCACGCGCGTAGCGGCGTCGGCGGAGGAGCGGCGGCGGTGGCGGCGGGAGAGGAAGCCTTGCTGGGGTAGTTGCCGGTTTTTGACAGGTCTTCCGGCTTTGTGCTCAAGTTTTCAGGTTCATCGTTTTCGTCCACATCTGAGGGCAACAGAAATAGACAAATTGTAGCTAATATATTTATAACTATAACTAGATAGCCACTAAACAAATAATTATGATTTTTACGATATAAAAACTTTTTCGCTTTCTTCGTAGTCCCTAAACATCGACAGTAACTTATACAACTAATTGTCCGCAATTCAATTGCAAATGAAGATCTGTAATATTAGAACTGAAACTTTTTCAATTAGAAATAAAGCCAAGCAAAAAATATTTTCGAAAAGTTTGTGATGTAATCGTGGCAAGAAAAAATAAGCTAAATATGGAGGTGAGGACTAAAAAATGTTTATTTTTTAATTCTACAATCATTTATTTTTACTTTATTTTGTGCGAATTGTAAACTCTCAAAAATAAACTTATGAAAATGAGATTCGACGAAATTAGGTATTACCATAAAATGTACACGTATCCTAATAAATTTTAATTTAAATGAATCGTTTTTTTATTTACTTATTTATGTACATCTTAATTCACTTCAATAATTTGTTATTAAAAATTTTAAATTTAAAAAATTTGTCACGAATTAGTCATTGACAAAATATTCTAAAATGTTTAATGGGTAAGATTTGTTTTTAATTCTCTGCATTAGGTATTAATTGAGAGTAGTTGGCCACCTGATACTTAAAGAACGCAAATTTTAAATACCTTATTTTTTTCGCTCTTAGCGAGACTTTTGAACTGAACGAAATGTGTTTTTTTTTTCACAGGGAAACTTAGCTCGATGGGTTGTAATTGGAGAATGGATGCTTACCGTCATAGTAGAGCAGGGTGGTGCAGAGGAGCGTGGGTGTGGGCGGCGTGGGCGGCGCGTGCGGTCGCTCCGCAACCTGCGCCGGAGCCTCCCGCACCAGCGTCACCGGCCGCTTCTTCAGCGGGCAGCTGCTGTACTTCTTCGACATCGCCAGCGGAGACGCGGGCGCCTCCTCCACCAACATCGCACTTCACTTCACACCGGTTAGTCCAAATAACACAAATCCTCGCAAAGTCCGGAACGTAACTCGGAGACGATCGCAATCGAGACGCGCGCGACGAACTTTCGCCTGACGCTGGGAAGAGTTCCGTACGGACGCACTGCCGAGTCGAGAGTCGAGCGCGGAGTGAGGAGGAGACGGTGTCCCCGCGGCTTATATGCGCTCGCTCCCTCCCCGCTCGCGGGTCGCCAGGTGCGAGCGAGCACGTGCGGAGCGGCCAATGGGCGCGCATTTCCCAGGGCGGGCGCGCCAATGGCGAGCGAGGGGCGGCTCGGGCGGTGTCGCCGCGCCGTCGCTCCGCCGCACCGGCCGGCAGGTGCTAGGTACCGTTCACCGGCGGAGGTGCTATATGCCTGCGCTGCGCTGTGCCGCGTCGAGACTCGAGAGCCTCGCTCGTAGCCGCGTCGCGTCGGTCCGCGACCCCGCACTTTATTTTTTGTGGCGTTCCTCGGGTTAAACACCTTTGCGGAGGGGACACCCCATTTTGTGATTTCTGCGTCGCATTGTGCGAATGCGACCGGTTCGAATGTTGAAAAGCTTTTGTGACGACGTTTTATCGATATAAATTAATTTCGTTCTGAATGCGCTCTGCCTGCGTTCATAACGGAATTTCACTGCTTTTATTATTACCCAAATCTAGAGACGCTTTCAAAAGCTCTATTGATGCGGACAACAGCTGGGCCACCTGCTATCAGTCCGCAATTGCTTTTCCAAGCTCTCATTTTCTTCATAACTTTGTTTATTAGATATAATATGTGTCTCTACCTATGTAGTTATTCCATCGAAATATCTATGGCTAATTTATATGTAGGTACCTATGTATAATTTTTGTTAAGATCTTTCTATACTGATATGACAGCGGGATGTACATGTATATACGTTGATAGGTAGGTAGGAAGGATTTTGGATATTTTTTAAACCATTCCGATTTCAGGAAGGAAGTTGTTCCTCCCTATTCACCCGAGTAACTGTTGAGAGAAACATACTCGTAAGGGAGTGCGAGGTAAGTCAAATGAAAGCGTTGATAAAAATAAAAACTCAGGAAGAAGTACTAAATCATTATATCACTCAATACAATTTAATTTCTATTAGTAATGTTTATATATTAATTTATATAAACATTACTAATTATGCAACTACTACGTGAAGTAAATAAAATATAACACGTGAACACTTTCACGAAATAATAATAATAGATTTATTTGTTTGTTAGTTATTACCTATATTGGATATAAAATGAACTGTTAGGTCATTTACAATAAGGTGAAATAGATAGGTTAGTAGTTACCCATATTACCTAGACGATTACATTCAGATAATAGCTTGCTCAGGCTGAGCTCTACATGTAGAGAAATCGTATCTGAATATCAAATTTAATGTCGCGCTATAGTTTTATGATTTTCTTGAGTCACGACGCTCCACTCAGGTCATCCGCTCATGTTTTATGATCTGTACACATAAATTGAATATATAAAAATTTACAAGACATGTCGATATTTCAATATAACTTGAATAATTGATGATCAACATGAGAAAACATTATATGAATATTTTCGGAAATTTACTTAAATGTAAATAAGGTTTAGTGGAGTGGATCCAATCTGAATGAAGAATGAATCTAATAATGTTCTACAAATGTAAGTTCACTCTTAAAGGCAACTCTATTTCCTGTAAACTAGTAAGCCCTTTTTATTATGAATCCAAACAAACTTAAGATTTTGCTGCCCGATTTAAGTACCTTTTATATCCCTTGTATGTATATCTCTCTCCTAGCACCTAATTTAAATTAGGCATCAGTCAAAGTCAGATTTTAGACAAAGTTGAAGATGAAAATGTACACCGACCGGGAATTGAACCTGGAACTCTGAGATAAGCCTGCAGTTTTGTCTAACTCTTTGACATGTTGCTGCCTAAATAACGATCAAATGTGAAAGGTTTACAGCCTTAGGTAGGTAGGTAATCTTCAATTTTGTACGGACTTCACTAGGTAGGTATCTATATGTCCAGGGTGTTTAGAAACGTACCGTGAACCTCGCACCTGGGTGTGGCTCAGCCTATCTGGAGACGAACAAATAAATTAAATTATTTTATAAGTTATACTTATGCAGATATTAATGTAGAATCACTATTCCTTTCGGAATGTACCTATATGCCAAACTTACAAAACATATAATAATACAATAATTAAATTAACTTGATATTAATTGGTTCCTAAAATTAACTTGGTTGTTAAACATTATTAAAGATTTAACAGCTTTACTCGGGGTCGTCTCCAAGCTATTCTGGCCAAACGTATGGCCCACCTTCATGAGCACTCCCATGGCCGCCCGGTGCGATGGTTGGCAGAGAATTGGCGTCTAGCGACATGGCTCGGAGACGACCGTGAGTAAAGCCGTTAAATCATTAATAATATTTATATTAATTGTTTTTATGTTTAATTAAATGTTGAATTGATTTTGTTACGATGCAGGTTTTGTATAAAATTGTCTTTTCTATGAAAAAGAGGGGCAAAAAACCCCAAATCAATATACAAAAAAAATAATTATATTTTAACTAACTTTTGTCAGCCTTGGTAGAGTAGGGGTGCGGTCGGTCGACTGTCGGTGGGATCATAAGCACACCTTGACGCGGTCAGTGGATGGATGGGTGACTGATCGACCGTTAGAGGCTACCGTAGTTCGGATGGAATCCGAACCACGGTCAGCCTCCAACGATCGAGCGGTCACCCATCCAAGTACTGACCGGCCCAGCGTTGCTTAGTGCAATAGCGACACTTCACTGTCTACACCACTGAGCTATAGAGGCTGGGTAAGGAAGGTGATGTGGCTGTAAAGCCGGAACGACCCGTGCGCTAAAGCAGCTGTCTCGTCTCTTTGTCTCCCCGCCTAGCGTTGCTGACTCTACCGAGTTGGCGATATTTTTTTGTGCATTATTATAAATTTTATTCGCGGTGCATGAGCCGAGTCTATTGTTGTTTTTATATGAAGTACGGATGAAAGTAAATTTTGGAATAATGTTACAAATACATAGTGAGGTATGTCTATGTACTTCCTTATACTTAGTTACTTAACGCCCATGTGGGGAGTGTGGAGCGGGTGGTAAATTATTACTAATTGTGGAATGCACTTTCTTCCAGTCAGCCCATATACATACATACATACATACCACATTCTGTATTCCGACAATCAGGGTAAGCAGAGTAATTCGTGTTGTGCTGCTAGTATACTTTTGTAAATTACAGCACAATACCGACCACCACATTAAGCAAAGTACCTATTAGGACAAGATAACTATCCACGATAAGGCCATATGCCACGTAAGGCACGAAAACTCACCTTGTTGTATGATTCGATGGAAGGACCGTGCCAAGATGAGAGGTGGCTCTCCTGTCGCCCTTTAGAACGCCATCTTGTACCTATCCCATAGTTGCCTTTACGACACGGATGCAGAGAGATGCAGTGGGGCTATTCTTTTTAAATACCGGCCCAAAACGTAGATAATTAATTAGGATAAAACTGTAGAATTTCTAGTATACAGGTTTTCCTAAAATAGGTTGAGTATCAGAGTACCGTTAGGACGGTCTTCATCGTGCACACGCCGAGCTTCGTTGTCTCTGCTGATCCCGCAGTGAGACAGGCGTGACGTTATACTTACAAATTGAAATGGGGAAATATACATCGCAAACAAGCCACGAAACAAATTGAGTGTAAAGTCTAAGCGATAAGATCAACTTTTTCCAAAAACCAAACAAATGTGTTTGTTGATTTTGTCCGACCACAACAAGTCATTAGAGAACATCATTTGATTTCAAAGGACTAACTCGAGGGTAGGGAATTTTATGACGGTAGAATTAGCGGTCAGCGACTCGCTTAAAAGGAACATCGGAATTAAACGCTGGTGCTCTACACAAAGGTAGAATGTGTATATCTTCTAAGAAATAAGTACCTACCTACATAGGTAAATGATTACAAAATAGTAAATAACAATTGAAATGTAAACAAACAAAACCAAAGTGTTGTTTTCTGGAATATATTTCAAACTGTTAAGGAAAGTAAACCCTCCGCAGAATCAATAGAAATATTATTTATTGCATTTAAATATACCTTTTACAAAAGACGAACTTATTATCTAAGGCAATCTCTTCCAGTCAACCTGTTTTAATTATAAACATAATATAGAGTGGCAACAACTCTGGAACGCTCTCCCTGTCTGTCCACATTTTCCCCCAAAGTCTCGGGTCCTTCAAGAGAGGCGTGAATAGACACCTATCAGGCCGGCATGGCTTTCGCCACTCCCGCGTACGACCGAATGTCCATGGGCGTCGTTAGACACCTTATGGGAGGCTCGGCGCCAAATATCGCACTTTCTATAAATAAAAAATCAAGGTTAAAAATGAAACAAACTTAATATTAATGAAATTTAAATAATACAAGCTGTGCCCGCGGCGCCGCCCGCTCTCATATTTCACTTCACTGCTAACCTCATAAGCCATTTAGCGTGATAGTAAGTAGCCTATAGTTGATGGGAAGAATCAAGCTATCCGTAGAATTTTTTTTTTATTAAAATCGGTTCAGTGGTTCTCGAGTTATAAGCGGACAGACAGACACTCAGACAGACAGAAAGCAGACGTTGAATTTTATTATAGGTAAGGAAGGAAAAGTAAACAACCAGACGCCAGGCATAATATATGCAGTTACAATAATAAAATATTACATAAACATAGGACATATTAACATACTAAATAAGAATACATAGAACCACACTTATATAATACAAGCTGTGCCCGCGGCTCCGCCCGCTCTCATATTTCACTTCACTGCTAACCTCATAAACCATTTAGCGTGATAGTAAGTAGCCTATAGTTGATGGGAAGAATCAAGCTATCCGTAGAATTTTGCTTTATTAAAATCGGTTCAGTGGTTCTCGAGTTATAATCGGACAGACAGACACTCAGACACTCAGACACTCAGACAGAAAGCAGACGTTGGATTTTATTATAGGTAAGGATGTATTAGCAATACAGAACAAATCACTATGAATCAAATAATAATATAACACCTGCTTACATTTCACTATAAATAAACTCAAAAATCATATAATGGAAATGTTATATTGTACTTATTTCTGTAAAATTGTTCTGAATCAATAAAGTATTTTCTATCTATTTATAAAATATTATCCTAATTCGCGAAAAAAAAACCTGGAGTCTAGGACTTACGAGTATTATAGTGAACACATTTTCTTGGGTTTTTTTCTTTCTCGAGCCAAACTATGAATGATGTGATGAGGGATGATGCACACGATGTACTCTCGGGATTCACTGTTACGGTTTTTTTATTATTTTTTTTTTATGGAAACTGACACGGTTGGCTACATCACCTACAACATCCGTGATGTCAGCCCATAACACCGGGTGAACTTGGTGCCACGTCAGTGCTTCCCTTCGGTCGTGCCGGCTACACTGAACTGGACGGAAAACACAAACTATTTACATAGCCGTTTCGACCGACCTTTCATTCAGTGCGGTGGTACCAACCCGGGCGGGTTGAACCCTACCACCTAGTAATATAAGAAAGGAGTCATATCCCTTAGGCACGGTCATAATCTTTATCATTTTGTTCGTTGTAACTTTAATCAAAGTAAAAAAAAATCGTCTGAAAAAAAAGGAGTTCTCTATACTTTTTTCCCGCGTACCGCCTTAACAAAGTCCGTGATCTCTCTAGCCAAATTTTTTTCAGACCTTCATTACGAAAATGTCCTGTTTTCTTTCAATAGGCTCGTAGTCTCCTCGACGCGTACAAATATTTTATCTTTATTTTCAAATATTTTTTTTAAAAAGAAGAAAATTGTATTAAGTAATAATTTGTTCAGCCGTACATATATCTACCTACTAGTGTTACCTACTCTATATGTACAGGTAGCACGGGTAATCTAAACGATGTTCATGATCGATTTGCGAACACGCTCGCTCTCAATAACGTGAATCACGTTTGCAAAACATTTCCTTTTAATTTGTAACCACTGGCTTCAATGACGAGTCCACGAGAGCTATGTAAGTCAATGTCACTCAGTATGGCTCGCTTGTGACCAACTTCATCATTATTATATCACGACGAAGGTTGCAGTGAAAACTCGCTGATGTGGCACGTCAGTATTTTTGCAAAGTATTGTTTAATTCGAGCGGTATTGCCACAGGTATTGCTGCGAAAGTACACACCGACCACTGACCTACATTTGTTTACGATGGTGAGTTCGGCAAAATTTCATCTCTTTGGAAAATTCTTCCAAAATTCGAAAAGAAAGATAATTTGTACACTTGGGTTAGAACTCTACTACCGGCTTGCATGAGATGCTTGCATTTGTCATACATAACGTATCGTCTAATTGCATGTCGTAAAAGGCGACTAAGGGATAAGGACAAGATGCCGTGCTAAAGGGCGACAGCTCAACATCGACTATGCTTACCCCGATTGTCGGAATACAGTGCGTGGTGTGGACGTATGTATTTATTAGTTAGACAAAACAGAACAAACGCACACACGTAGATTTTAAATATGTATTAAAAAGGCAATACAAACTAACATTTGGAAAATTCTTTCTTTTTCCTCTAATAAATAACATAATACAATTTTTGCTAAATTTCTTCACTGCAGTTTTACATTATAAAATAATACCTACAATTTGAATACCCTATCAGTCACTGATTATTATTACGCCTTGAGACAATTACGTATATTTCAACCTTTGTACCCAGAACACAGAGCTCATTCTTATTTGTCCTCATTTTACTTGCACGCAACGGTCGTCCGAGATCGCTGCATCTGCACAATCGGACACCATTTCTGGTGCATCGCCAGCGCCATATACGTGCTCGGCTGTGTTAACCTTGTGAAGATCGCTACCGTGTCGTTTCTAGAAATGTTCATTCCTTTGTTAGTCATACGAGTACATAAGTTGCACGGTGCAAATGCGAGACCAGAGCTCGGTTAAAGTCAGAAGTAGATTTTTTAAAATATTGTTCCACTAGATTTTGCGAGGGGCTTCCCTCGCGGTAGACTCGGTTTAATAGCAAATCCGATTTAAACGCAAATATTATAATAAACGATCGCTTCTCTTATATTCTCTCTCTCTCTCTCCCTCTCTCTTTCTCTCTCTCTCCCTCTCTCTTTCTCTCTCTCTCTCTCTCTCTCTCTCTCTCTCTCTCTCTGTCGCTCTCTCTCTCTCTCCCTCTCTCTTTCTCTCTCTCTCTCTCCCTCTCTCTCTCTCTCTCTCTCGCTCTCTCTCTCTCTCCCGTCTATACTATACTTTCTTTAATACGCTCAGTCCTTTAAGGCTATTTAGCCTGATGGTATATCCTATAGTAAGCCTCAAGAACTAGTCTTTCCATGTGCAAACGAAATCTGTTCAGTGGGTCCGGGGTTTATTTCAAACATACATACATACAGAAAGACGTTCCGTTTTATAAGAAGTAGAGATGAGATTTTCATATAACTTCAACACTACCACTGAATTGGGAATAGCTATAATACAACTTCAGTAAGTATTCATTACCTATCTCTAATAATAAGTAGTTTGATTCAGATCGGAAAAGCCGCGGGAAAAAGCTAGTCTATACTAATAATAAATCTGTAAGGGATGGTCATGGAGTAAGTTACTTTGTTTTATGAGATACTGTGTTTGTAGACACTACGTAGAGTAGGCCGGCTAAATAAAATTCAGTTCCGGTTACTCTAAGATGTGGGCTCTCATGCAAACCGAATTGTTTCGCGCGTCTAAATAAAGGTACGGTAGCGGGCTTACTTACCTTCTTTTTTTAAATACGAATTTAACGCGAGCGAAGCCGCGGGCAAAATAAAACAGAATAAAATGTTTTATCACAATGCTCGTTGTTTTACAAAAGTTTATCGCTAAAATATATTGTTTGCACAACTTACTGCATATTATTTTATCCGATCTCTCGCAGCATTCCGGATTAAACGCTCACGTGACAAATGTCCCGGATAACTTCCGCATAACTTGTCTGCCTTATCTTAACATGGTTACATACACCGCCGCCGCCGTCGTCGCATCGCCACCGCGCCTTATCAAACTTGCACCTAATGATGCTTTCGAGTTGTTTACAAGCTGATAAACTTTGCACCTCTTTCATTAAATTGTTTGAACAAACAACAGGCTAAATGCACCTCATTACCCGGAACAATGGATTAGTGTGGTGTCCTCCCAGAATTGGTAGGAATAGTTTATTCTTACCGATATGATAGTGTCATTAAGATTTGTTTTGAATTTAATTTTCTTTGTTCAGCTTCGAAGGTCATGTGTTGTCCAAAGTTTAAAATAATTGAGTTCTATGTTTAATACATACCACACGCAAAGTAAGCAAAGTAATAGGTGTTGTGCTTCTTGTGCTGCAAGGAACCTGGTATCTAAATTACAGCACAACAGCGGCCCCCACGTTTCGCAAAGTATTCGGACAAGATAACTATCAAGCGGCATGGCATGAAGTCTTACTTGCTGCATGACTCGGTGGAAGGACCGAGCCAAGGTGAGAGGTGGCTATTCTGTCACCCTTTAGCACGGTATCTTGTCCGTATTACCTTTTACGTAAATCGATAAATTGGTTTTCGAGTTATAAGGATATTCATTGCCTCTCTGCGCGTAGTTTTATGAGGAGAGGTGTTTTTGGCTTTGTCGACTGTACCATTGGTCCCTCGGCACAGCCACCCATGTTGGTTTACATAATTTTTTTTATATAAGGTTGGGGATAATATTGACGCACGTTACAGGTCCCCCGTAGAACTTTTGCTTTATTTATTTGGATATACTTTTAAAGATTAGTTAGACCTAGGCTCCCACAGCTTAACACATCGCCATCCTATACTCCCTCTCCGACTAAATAGTGCGATCTATTATTATTAATGCACATCTCATGTGTACATACTTTAGATGCCAATCTACTAGCTTCTAAGCTTTCAAAAATACTCAATCAAAAGAATTAGGTATGTATGACTCAACATGACTTAAAGTGTCTAAATGAACGTAATAACAATTATTACGAATCAAAGGCCAAGAATAACGCGAGACAAGAAAGCAAGATAAACAAAAACCAAAACAATAATAGCGCGAAATGGTGGCCACACAACACAAAACAAGAAGTGATCAAATTTAAATTATCTACTGAAAATCTAAAAATTTTACATAGAGGTCTGTTTCCCACTTCCTACCGATAGTGCAAGTTCAATACAAATTTCTATGTTGCGGTAGGTTCTATTCCTAACTCTGCATCTGTAGGCAAGCATAGCATCCAGGTGTCATCGCGGGGGTAAAGTGGCGAAACAGCAAAACAAGTAGGGGGCGCGTGTCCGTAACGGTCTCGGCACGAGCGCTTTGTCCCCCCTTTTGTATGGAATTTGTATGGAGCTCGTATGGACGCGCAGACATCCCCTCGTGTAGTGGTATGACACGGTGCAGTATGACGGAAATAGCTGAGCAGGGGCGCCGGCGACCGCGACGGCGGCGGCGGCAGGTGGTGAATGCTCTGTTGAGGGTTGCTATTTGAAGATATGTACCTATGTCATTGTGGTACCTATTACACAGGTTTTCAGTTCACTTATTGTTTAAAGCAGGCTCAATATGAGGAGTCAGCGAACAAAACGATCTAAAAGCGCTGAACTCAATTTTACAGGAGAGTAAAAAACTAAATAGCATACTTTCATTTGTTTATTTATATATATTGTTTTTTTAGTCGATACCTTGGCTGATTTGTATAACATCTAGCATTTGCAAGTAACTTTATTGCGTGAATGGGACATAATTAAAAAAACAAATTTCCGTTTAGATCGTATTGATTGAAACCGGAATATTTAGATCGTTAGAGCTTTTGAACGCAACGTATTCATTAATTATAGCGTTTTTATTGCTGGTTTTTAGGTTTCCGCATCCTGTACAGAAATTAAATGAAGGGAAGCACTGACATGGCACCTAGTTTACGGGGTTTTATGGGCTGACATCACGGATGTTGTAGGTGATGTAGCCAACCGTGTCAGTTTCCGTAAAAAAAATGTTTACGTACTTGTTCACATGACCTAAGTTAACCTAACCGAACAAATTCAAAACTAATTATTATATTATAATGTAAAACACATATTTTATTAATATTAATAAAAAAGCACATTTATTAATGAAATATTTCGCCCCGATGTCGGTGGCGTCTTCAGTCAAGTGAGAAATAATGATTTGATAGATATGTTTTTTAATATTTTCTTCTTTTTTTATTATTTTTTATATAGAAATAGAAAGCAAATGATGGTTTTATGGATACATGGTGATTATAATAAATTGTACGTATGAAGGACGTTATGTGAGTGAAAGAGGCGGCAGAGGTCTGTCAGGATCGTGGCACGTGAAGATTCGTTGTCTCTGCGTATCCCACTGGGAAACAGGCGTGACGCTATGTATGTACGTAATTAATTGCCGAATTATACGAATATGTTTTAGCATTATGTAACGTTTCGTAAGTCATAAACTCATAACTGTTTTCATTAAATACAGAATCGGTATGCGCGGCTGTACCCAACAGTTAGTCTAATGAAGATAGTCAGGCACAGCCAATAACACATATCCTCGTGAAACCGCGCTCAGTGAGACGCCAAGCCAGCTGAGTAGCGGACGAAAAGGTCATCCGGCAATTTGTTCATACGCCTTTTGAATACACCCAAGTTGTTGGAGTCAGGAAACATGTACACCGGAAGACCGCTCCAAACTGACAGATGACAAGACTGAAACTGGAAACTGACTCGAAAATAATGTCCACATGCGAATTACAATATCTTTAATTATTTTTAAAATAATAGTTTTTAATATCCAACATCTCACTATAAATTATAATATTTCTTCACAAATCTGATTTGTAGGTAATTAATTTAATTAAATAAAAACGGTCAGGATGCGTCCCTGCGCTCACAATGAGCGCAGCTATTCCAACCAGCTGTTGGTACGCGTGCAGAATCATCTGCACCGACCCCTAACCGCATCTGGACCCCAACCCCAACACTCTCCACGCGAAAACGCCGTAACAGCGCTCGTATACCAACCCCTATTGCCATACTTACAGTTAGCGGACTTAAGACCTTTTAAACACGTGTATATAAAACTGGCAACCTACTCATTCAGTATAAATAAATTCGTATCATAAATGTTTATGAAACGACTTAAGCGACCTTCCCGATTATTGTAGCTATGTGCATTTCTTTCACGTATTTCTTCTATCAGAAATTTTAATACAGTCGTGTTACAATTTAAAATAGATCGTTATGTAATAACAATAAAGTTTACATTACGTCGAATGGTAGTAAAATGTCCCAGGTTGGTATTTAAGTCGTTTCAGAATAGTATGAGCTCATGACGGCAGGTAAGTAGTTCAATAGTTGAACAATGAGGGGATCTGTTGAATAAATGTACCGACACTGTGCACAAGCGTACACTGCTGCAATGCTGGGGTTATAAGCTTTAATAGAATCAAATTAATATACAGCATGTTTTAAGTAAAATATTACTTTCGATCGGGATAACTTCGAGTCAAACAATCATTCATAAATGTTGGAATTAATAAAATTATGGACAACTGTCTGGGATCACTCACAGTATGGCTGCTTGTGGAGAAACCTAAAAGCGTAATTTCAAATTTCGAACTGTGAAAACTTGTTTAACACGTGCTTTTCGCATTTTTTATTAGTCCTTCACCCCTGTCAAAATTCAGCAAGCAATATGGAACTCGGTCTACCTTGTACGAATTTAAAATACTTTAGACATTGACTAGGATAAATCTTAAACCACAGTCTGCTGCAGATATTTATTCTTTTTGTATTTAACATTCTTTAGACATTAAGTTAATTTTTTGAGTCTTTATATTTCAAAATACCAGCAATAAAAAGTGAACACCTCAGAGGTGAACACCCTCACCAGTCATCACAATGCGATCTCCCCCGATAACGACTCGATGTATGCAGAGCGAGACCGCTGAGATTGGGCACACGCTGCCTGCACCTACCCCCTACCCCCCTTCCCTTCACTCCTCCCTCTTCCGTCGGCTACCACACTACCACCGGCCACCTTTCACCCCCGGCCATTGACGTGCGCGCACGCAAGTAGATTGCACTTTTGCGGCAGTTATCTTGTCCTAGTTATTCCACAGCACGTACATTGGAGTATGTATGCGCAGCTATCAATGCAATCAATGATTTAACGCAGTATTGAATGAGATGTCTTTAAATTGTTTAAGTGCGTAGTACCCGTAACCGACGAGCATGCATGGAGAATAATGGAAGAGACGGCAGAGGTCTGTCAGGATCGTGGCAAGTGGATCCGTTGTCTCTGTCTACCCCACTGGGAAAAAGTAAACGGAAAACGTAACGCTATGTATGTATGTATGTGTTTAAATTTGTTTTATGTATGTGTTTAAATTGGCCTTATGACCGAAACGGCGATAATTTGATTATCTCGATTTTAAACGCAGAACAGTGTCGTCGAATCATTTATATTTAAACCCAGCGAAAAGCCATAATAACAACTCATTGTCACCAATTTCAAACGTAAGATATATTTGTTCTTATTACTACTAGATTAAAGTTCAGTTTAGCAACTGTAAATCAATAATAGCAGAGAACAAAACAATACAGGTTAATCCCTTTATGGCTTTTTGTTGGGTTTAGATGGCGAAGATTCTGTTAACATATAGATTGAATTACTCTGCAGTTGAAAATTTACTCCTTTCTGCATACTCAGTTCGCTTTATATTTAAAGATACGGTTTTAATCAGTGATTATATTCAGTTAATAAAAGATAATAGATAAGTAATATACATAATTCCATTAGAGCGAAAACTGAAAATGTTTCAGACTTCACACGAATTAAAACTCTTTTCATAACCTTGCGTACATGAACTTCTGTCTACCCATCACGTAACATGTCGATGATCACAAATTGATGCACCGATCATAGCGCACGGGCGCGGCGGCGAACAGCTGCACGTCGCTAAACTTTACAAACAACCGAACTTGCTCGCGCTCGACAAAAACCCTAGCCGATTAATGGGATCCGGATTATAGTAACGGTTATTTTTTAAAATCACTTTATAGGACTATTAATAAATGCGTAATACCTACTCGGCTGTATCTATTTATTAAATAAAAAATTGGTCACAATTTTTTGGCTAGTACATACTCCATAATAAGTAACTTAATTTTTTGAAAATAGATTTAAAAATTATTATTAGAATAAAACGAAAATAATAACATTTCTCACTCTATTAATTTTCAAATAACGTTACCAACAATTTATTCTCGAATGTTTTAAGTTTTAAAAAATCTACCTAATATAAACTTTATTATAAACATCTCCTTATTTATGTACATAAATAGCGAACCATATAATTATTATACTTAACGCAATAATATGCATAGATATTTCGTTCGCTCCTAATTCACCACTTCTAAAGTACCTAATTTTATGCGATAGTCAAATTTCTATCGCGGTGCATACTAATATATTGTCGTGGAGGGGTGGTTGGTAGCACGGGCGTACACCGGTTTCAGCCGGCGGGCACCGGTTACAGCCGGTAAACACCGGTTAAACGAAGTGGGCGTCGCTTAATTGTTTTTTTTTTATTTATAGTAAACGCATTGTGGAGGCGACAGACGAAAGCTGAGATTCGGAGATGACAGGAGGGGGACGCACCTGGATGCATCTTCGCATCTGTGTGAAGTGCATTTATCTGTGTATTCATTGCATATGTGTTGAAGATCACATCAATCATCAACGTGATCTTGATGTGAACATTTAAGGTTTTCATAAATTCAAATTCACGAAAAAACTTAATCACTTTTGAATATGGAGCGCTTACTGTCGGGCTTTTGCCGTTGCAACAGTCTTTTTCATTAATTATTTCAAAATTCTAGAATATGTATTCCACTCCACGTTAAACAAAGAGAGTAATCCCGTTGTTAGTGTTTCTAATCTAGAATAAGAAAATCCAGTACATGTGCATGCAACAAAATAACACATAATTTACTTTGAAAATAAAAGCGCTGTTTCAAAGAATCTAATGGAAGACAGTAGCACACAAACAAAACATACGAAAAAAGTTTTGAGAAAAACATTTTAAACCAAACGACCAATAAGCGGTAGCACTAAGTGAACAAATTGAGTACACAGTGAGCAAGAGGCCGGTACACACGGCCGAGAAAGCATTTCAGTAAATCGACAATTACTAACAATTAAGCAGCGTGTGGGCCCGTTCCATAGACCGTGACAACTGGAGTAGTTTCACATAGAATCTATAGGAAAGGGCTTGGTGTATGCTTTGATGATATTGATAATAATAGCTCATTGGTGCAGACAGTCGACTGTTGCTATTGATTGTTAAGCAACGCTGGGCGCGGTCAGTACTTGGATGGGTGACCGCTCGACCGTTGGAGACTAACTGTGTTTCGAATTCCACGTAAAACTGTAGGTCCCTCCCTTCCCTTCTTACCTTACTAGGTGGTAGGGTTCAACCCGCCCGGGTTGGTGCCACCGCACTGTATGAAACGTCGTCGGTCGAAACGGCTATATAGTTTGTGTTTTCCGTGGAGTTCAGTGTAGCCGACACGACCAAAGGAAGGCACTGACATGTCACCTAGTTCACCCGGTGTTATGGACTGAGATCACGGATGTTGTAGCCAACCGTGTCAGTTTCTATAAAAAAAAATATTGACATGATACTGATTAGGTTTTGTGGCGTCAGAAATATATTTATAGTTATATTTTATGTGTAAACACAATTATGTGTAAACATAAATGTGCTGTTAGATTTTAATAGCTTTTACACATTATAGTAATGTTTTCGGTTATGTGATATATGTATTCATGAGAACGACTTACACGTCTTGCCGACATTTCGTCCCTCGTTCCGGGGACATTGTAATAATACGAGTATCATGAATATACCGCATAACCGAAAACACTATCTACACTAATATTATAAAGAGGTATAGTTTGTAAGTTTGGATCTCCGAAAATATTCATCCGATTTTTTCAATTATTTGACCAGTTATATAGAATGGCCTTTCAGGATGGACATAGGTTATGCGACCGAAGCCGAGGGCAAAAGCTAGTGTAAAGATAAATTAACTTATGCTCATACATTTATTGCTAATTTAAAATAATACCCTTAATTTCCTGCAAAACAATATTTTGCAAAGTCTTGCTTCCCAAGAATGATATGAATACTGAACTATGTCAATCTGTGAACACCTTTCATTATCAGCTTATCTAATATGAAAAAAAATCCTCAATGAATCAGCCGAAGCTACTTTCATCCGACATTTTGTGTACCTACTTCATAATTTATTTTATTACCTACCAAACCAATCTATCCTAGTTGGTGTTAAGCATACCTTCGGCAAGAGGGCAAACGAAGAAATCTTCGTCTTTTACACATTTTAGGTAAATAAAGCTAAAATTATCAGACTTAGAGAAACGGTCGGTCAGTCTAGTATCACTTGGTGTTAGTTCCAACATTATATAAGTCTATGGAATGTCAGAGATGACGTAGAGACAATAAGCGCTTGGCGGCGGGGTGGTCCGCCGACTTGATAAATAGTGTCAGCGTTGGAGCAAGCAAATCTTGCAGCAATTTATCGCTGGTCGAGCTCGTGCATGCTGTCGCGGCGCGGTGCGGCGCGGTGGCGGTGCTTACTTGTACGCCGGTATGTGGGTTACTATGGACACGAACCAGAATGATCGGTCAGGGCTCCTTGGGTACTATGTATAACCATTTTTAGTCTTAGCATCGACGACTTGCCTTGTATGGATGATGTAATTGGAACTTCACTACACTCGAATTAGGTTAAAGGTTAAGAAGGAAATCGGCCATTCGGCTAACAAAAATATATAATGGGAGAGCTATACGTACATAATTTGAGAAAAGAAAGAATCGCTGTTTTTCTTATCACTTCTTCTTTTATTTTGCTGAATGAAAAATTGTTCAATGACTGACATAAGTAATATGTGTAAGTAAGTAGTAGAGTTAGGAACACTAGAGTTAGGAACACGCAAAACTTATTCAGACTTTCCACCTCCGCACAACGCGCACTGGGCAGGGATTGCATCCCTATACGCTTGACTTATCACGGATGCGTACCAATCGGTTCTGCAGATCTTTCCTCTACAGAACTGGTAAACTCTGGAACGCTCTCCCTGCCCACATATTTCCCCCCAAGTATAGTCTCGGGTCCTTCAAGAGAGGTGTGAAAAAGCACCTGTCAGGTCGGCATGGTATTCGCAACCCCCGCCTACGACCGAATGTCCATGGGCGTCATTAGACACCTTATGGGTGGGTGGCTCGGCGCCACATGTCGCGCTTTCTATAAAAAAAAAGATAATATGAAAGTTTTAAAAGTTTGCTGACGACAAAGGTCCATTTCAGGACACAGTGAACTACGCCGAAGGAGGTCAACCGAACGGCGAACAGAGAGAGCTCAATTTGGGGCGGGCGACCCATCTCTCCGGACATGTCGTAAAATAGCCGCAAAAATAACGACGCACCGCAGAACAATAAAGTCAATGAGTACATGCACCATTTCACTGGACATACGAAGAAAGCTGTCGGAAGACATCGCTAATAAAGCAATAAACTTGCGAAAGTCCGGGTAGTTACGAGCAGTTGAAACCGCAGCCCAAATTGCTTACTCCTTTTGATTTTGGCAACGGGAACAACATCTTCAATGGAATAGTTACTATGATGTTTTTGTATTCTTATTCGCTGGCTTTCGTATAATTGTTCAATCTGAAACTGTCCATTACTAGATTATAAAACCTTGTCATCTCTTACAAAAATATATATTTCGTCAGCTGACCATCGAAATTTATGATTTTAGGTCATCGTTAAATATTGTGATACGAATATGTATGATGTAGGTACCTACTTTTAAAACCTTTGTAACATGTATATTTGCATGTGTATATGCTTTATTGAATGCTAATTTATACACATTAGGTACAATAGGGGAACTTAATGCCGTGAGGCATTCTATTCTAATCTAACTAGCCCTTGCGATGTGGTAGAAGTGCAGGCGAACAAGAACGTTGGTATTGTAGATAATAACTCTAAAGAAATATGATACAACATAATCACCTGAATGAATAGAGAGTTAAGATATGTATTGTCTTGTTTGGTTTATACACTAGTTTGTCTTCTTATTATGAAGTGAATGCGACTCCTCCGAATTTTGTGTTTGCTCAAGTTACCCGGTCATTACTCATTGTCGAGTCATTCGCTCATCATCCCTCTGCTGTTAGCCCGTCTCCTCAAACCGCACAGTTTTACATCCAGCAACCACCGACATTTCCGCATCAAGTCATTACTCGCTACTGACATGCTCCGAAACCGCTTCTTAGAAAAAAACTAAGGTTGACTCGAGCGAGGCACACTTTAATGTTACGTACGCGCAGCACTTCTTTTGTTTTAACATCGCCAATGTCGCCCTCAATGTTTTAAGTTGAAATTAATACGGAACAATCGGTTGAGCTAAATTCCTACAAAGTTGCAATCGGCTGCGGTTGGAGTTCGCTGGGCTGACAACGAGGTTGTTGTTGGTGTTTTTTTTATTCATTTTTTTTATGGAAACTGACACGGCTGGCTACATCACTTACAATATCCGTGATGTCAGCCCATAACACCTTGGTGAGCTAGGTGCCATGTCAGTGCTTCCCTTTGGTCTTGCCTGCTACACTAAACTGGACGGAAAACACGAACTAGTTATATACGCGTATATCTTCCTCTAGTTTTATTTAAGAAATTTTAAACATTACTCACAATGAACACTAAATTTCAGCTTGTTACTCATTAACCTAATGTACCTAAGTGTAAGAGGCCAACAGGAAATTTAGTACAATTTACAGTAGCTATAGATAAATGTTTCACACACTTATGCCTTTCAACGCACTATGATATCATATTGGGTCTTCATTGTGAAACGTGAGATTTTGAGTAAGTTTTCTTTAATTTCTGAGTAACAAAATCGTAACAAACAAAAACGTTCCCTCTATCTCTTACCCCAATCAGGAAGTTTCAAAAACAGCAGTAGTCGGTCGTTAGATTGCAAGCATAGGCAGTGGCTGATCGCTAGATTGTGCTTTCATAGTCAACATTATATTGTTAATTCTCAAAATCGTTAGTCATAATGTGGTTCTGCGACCGCTGTGCCGCTTCTACCAACGCTGTAAATAAGATTTGTGGGCCCTTTCTCTCGCGAGTCTAGACTAGGGGCGACCTAATTAGCTTAATGCCTTTGGAGAGTTGCGTTTTGGCGTAGTTTTACGAGCAGAGACCGTGAAATAGTAAGCCTGTGTTTTGCAGAAACGTTCGTTACAAATTGATGTACCACAGGCGGTATCCCGACAATCGGGGTAAGCAGAGTAATCTTGTAAATTACAGCGCAACCCCGACCATCACGTTTAGCAAAGTATTAGGACAAGATAACGATCAAGCAGCAATACTTGCTAAGGCACGAAGACCGGATGGACCGTGCCATAAATGGATGTCATTGCTGAATTTAATAAGTTCATTAGTGGTGACACTGCACGGAGGAAATCACCTACCTTTATTGGTGGTCATTTCTTTGATAGGAAATATTTCAAGCTTTATACTGACACTGTAGATGCACCGAATGAGGGAGTTTTGTTTCGAGCATTTGAATGCATGCTTAATCATGGTGTCTCACATTGAGCATTTATTAGGTTATTGCAAATTAAATAATGGCGTCCGTCTTTTTGTCTTTAATTTTTTCGCTCTTTCGTGCAGTAGGCATTAAAGTAATACACTTCGAAATTATTGTTTCATAAGAACTAAAACAAAGTACACCGTCAATCAGACACCAAATTACTCGAAGCGAAGACGACACTACACCAGCGCGCGCACATCGAAGTCCACAATCATAAGCGATTAGGACACGCTCGGCCAAGCAAATATAATGCTCCAAATCAAAATTGTAATAAGCCAAGAACAATGGCAAGTATTTCCTGCTGCACCCCGGTCACTTGTCTTGTGGGGACCCCACCTCACCTTACTGTTCGGCTCTGGTGAAGGTCAACCTTTAGTACCTTGTCGCAGTAGTAGTTACCCACCAATTTGATATTGTATCGGTATAGGGAGCAAGTTAGTGATTGTGATAAAGTTCTTCAGTTGTTTCTCTACTTTTAAAGCTGACTCGAGCTATAAGTGGTTCCATCATTTTATATCTTACCACACCCTCTTCAAATCTTCACACAGTCGATATGGGTTCCAAGCTACTTGAGATCAGTTGATTGGTCAATCAATCGTCGCTTGCGCCACTGTTTTTAAAATATGTGGTGACGGGTAACCCATTGGCATTGGCATCCCACATAACTGTTTATCTCACAACGCCAAGTGTCTGACTAATACGTATGATAGGTAAGCAAGGCCTGCCAAAGTTCCAACCCATCGTTCTCGTGGAATACCATTGCATTGTAGTCGACAAGGAGATCAGAGCTGAGCAAGTTTCGAAAGTATACTTATGTCCCATTAAGGATGTAGAACTTTCTCTTCTTCTACAATCCAGGATCTTCAAATCACGCCTGAATGGGCTTTTCTAGGAGACAAGTCCGCCTACAAACCGATAAGATTTATTGTAGACCTCAAACCTCTAGTGCTGCTGCTCAAAAACCGCGAATATAGTAAAATACGAGCATGTAAACATTATTCGTCTGTTTTTATATCAAACTATTCATTATGGCATAAATATACTCTTTATTTCGTCTTTATGGATATTATCACTAAGGTAGGTGTGATAGAACTTATGATATACATGATATAAATATAAATATAAAAATTACTTATACAATGTTCCAACCTGACAAGTCTGGGCATGTTACTGGCCGATTATGACAAGAGCCCCGGAGACGTACAAAAGGAGTCCGGGAGCTGAATACGGATAGACTTCGAAGAATTTAAATGGCTAGAATAGGTGTCCCTATACGCCGGATGTGTACCAATCGGTTTTCAGATCTTTCCTGCAAGAGAAAATTCTTCCTTGAAGTTTAACGGTTCTATAACGATAGAACCGGTAAACTATATTAAGTCATATATTATTTCTCCAAATACAGTATCGGGTCCTTCAAGAGAGGCGTGAATAGGCACTTACCAGGCCGGCCTGGCATCCGTAACCCCCACATACGGCCGAATGTTCATGGGCGTCTTTAGACACCTTATGGGTGATTCGGCGCCACAGTTTTAATAAAAAATGTTTCGAGTGTGATTCGAGGACGTCAAGTGTCTTGTTTTAATTTTGACGTGATGACGTCACGTCTCATAAATTGATGAACACCGGCTGCACACACGAAAAAGTCTCACGTTCCATCTGAGCCTGTGTGTGCAAGCGAGAGCGCGTAACAAGCGATAGAGAGGCATAGGTATATATACAATCGGTATAGTCAAAGTTGCCTTTTTTTTTATGTAGTCCGGTATGGATGGCTGAGTCGGAGGGGCCAAAGCGCATGCTCCGACCAGCCAATTTCACCTCCGAGAAGGTAGGTGCCATACCGGAGACTTCCCTGGATTGCTGGCTATACTGGACCAGAGGAGAACACAACCGAGGTTGTTATGCGGCCATCTTACATCCAGTACGGTGGTACCAACCCAGTCGGCTACAATTTTACCACCTAGTAAGGGGCAAGGGAAGGGACCTACAGTTTTACACCGGTTCCGAACGGTGAAGCAGCAGGTGTAGGTATGCACGTAATTTTTTTCGTCAGAAAAAAACTCATTGGAACACGCCGACCGGATTCGAACCTCGGACCTCCCGCATGAGAAGCCGATGTCCAAACCACTCGGCCACCCGCCGCTTGAAACCATGGAAACGTCTTAAGAAGTAAAACTGTCAAGATCAGACAACAGAAGTTTATTGATGGCCAGTCACAAGATGATTAATCTTTCTACTGGAAATAGAATGACTGATCTTTGCTCTATGTACTACGATTATTCCACGTCATCACGTAAAACTATCGTCCGTAAACCGACTTTACAGACAACCAATTTTTTTTAATGGAAACTGACACGGTTGGCTACATCATCTACAACATCCGTGATGTGAGCCCATAACACCGGGTGAACTACGTGCCACGTCAGTGATTCCCTTCATTTCATGTCGGCTACACTGAACTTGTTTTTCATAAGTAACTTTGGTAAAAATGTGTGTGCCTACCGTAATCATAAATTCTCTCTCCATCTGTATGACTACATCAACTGGTACATCCATGATGTCACCCGTACGAGTGATTCGCTTCGATCGTCCGTCTCGGCTACAATGACGTTTCTGCTGTTTCAATTTCTTTGACAGTCTCCCTAATGAGAGGCGCGGAACTTCTGCCCGCGCCCATTATACTGCGATATTTGCATAACAGAGGAGAGCCGTCCGGTTTATCAGCGCGTGGTCAAGGTAAGTTCGCACCACTGTGGGCATCTACGCATTTTATGTTAGGGCTAAAACAATAATAGCTAGCCACGACCATCATACATTTTTTTAATGCATCCATTAGGTGCCTGAGCACACTCGGACAATTCGTAGTATTACAAAATTTAGGAATAATGTGACTATGTATGTATTATTGTCCATAAATGTATATGTAGCCTTGTCTAATACATAATTTGATAAAACAGTTTCAATAATACTGTGGTTTTATGCGAATAGGAAACTTGTACACAACATTATCATATTTGCTACTTAAAACTAAACTTACAATAAAGATGAGTAAACAATACTTCATTGTTAATGTGAAATATATAAGATAATAATATCAGTGGTCAAAATAAAAATTGTGAAAAGTAAAATGTTAAATTAAAAAAATTAAAAGTAAGTCATTAGTTCATCACTCAATCTCTACTAGATTACATTCAATAAATTTGTGTATCCTCATCGTTATCAGCATAACCTTTTGAGATAGTTAATGCTTATATTTAAACTAGAATTCACTAGAGTGAAAAAATTACATAAATTTATATTTATATTTAAAAATGCAACCTAAAAAAAAGATTAAACAACCACAAGCATCTAAATAAAAACTCTACATAAGTCTAACACCGTTTTACCTTTAAAATATGTTCAATCCCAAATAGCTTCGACAAGCGCCTACTCAATGAAGCTCTAATCAGGACTATTGAGTGAGAGTCAGCAACTCAGCAGGTTCCCTCTCCCCTAACTCCAGACTACGCACCTGCGTTTGCGCACCTACTAGCTCTACGGTATTTAAACCATGGAAATGATTACTCGAAAATGACATTGCACGCATACATTTTTACTTTGGTTCGATAAGAATGTTTTGCCGGCACGCACTCAATTTTTGACCATACATTATTGATTGTGTGTCACGATGTACTGTTTCAAAACTTCATCAACACTAATAATAAATCTGTAAGGGATGGCCATGGAGCAAGTTACTTTGTTTTATGAGATACCGCGTTTGTAGACTCTATGTATGATACTGAAACTAAATTGACCATTTTAGAAATCTTTTCTGCATGTATGTTCCTCCATAACTCTTAAATCGATCATCCGAATTCGATCAAACTTAGTACTAAATAAAATTCAGTTCCGGTTACGCTAAGATGTGGCTCTCATACGAACAGAATTGTTCCGCGCGCTGAAATAAAGGTACGGTAGCGGGCTTACTTACTTTCTTCTTTTTAAATAAGAATTTCACGCGAGGGAAGACGCGGGCAAAAGCTAGTTAGTATATAAGAAAATTCGGTAGTAGTAACAGAACAAGTGTGACATAAATAAATATGTTTATGTAAATCAGTTTTTACGTAGGAAACGTTTTAGATTTCTAGTTGTATGTGTTGCTTAGGGTGACCAACTAGGGACCGGGAAGAAGAGGAGAAACGGAAATAACGTCAGATTTACTTAGTAGTTTTGGGCCACCATTGCAATCAGAATGGGTCATAGTGAAGGTGACTGTACTCTTTAGCTGAAATGTGTTAATTGTTTACACAAAATCCGGTAAAGAGGCGTAGGGGCCAAATCTAGGATAGCTCGACGTATTCTACGTAAAATGTTTCGATTGTATTAGACTTTAATAAAATAGTGCAGATTTATGTGCACTTTTTGTTCACCTCCTCGACAAGTTGGTGTCACCTCTAGGTATGTATTGCCATGCGGTGCGATACACTCTTCATAATCCACACACACACAAACACATGTCTAAATATAACTGTCATTGCATACTGTTCGTGTTTACTTGACTGTATACAAAGAAATTTATAATCTTAATAGAAATTGTGTGCAAGTGTGCGATTAGACGTACACAAACAAATTGGTAATTCAATAGAAAGTAAATTACAATAATTATTGTTCTGTGGAAATTGTAAAAAAATGCCACTTGAGAAACGACTATGAAGAATTTTTTAATGTTTGTATTCTAGACACAAATATTAAACCCTCCAATAAGTCAGCAGCAATAAGCCCACCTTCTAGATCTTAAAACGTCAATAGTACATACATACAGACATACAAACTTAGTTACATACGCTGAATGAACGGAACGTATATATACGCGTACGTACCTACGAGTATATGTAGTAAGTATTTACATTATTATATTGCATACATACATACATATCACACACGCTGAATCCCGACAATCGGGGTAAGCAGAGCAATCGGTGTTGTGCTGCAAGAACTCTGCTAAATTACAGCACAACACCGACCACCACGTTTCGCAAAGTATTCGAACAAGACATCGATCGATCAAGCAGCAAGTAAGGCACGAAGAACCACCTGCTGCATGACTTGGTGGAAGTACCGTGCCAAGGTGAGAGGTGGCGAGCCTGTCGCCCTTTAGCACGGTATCTTGTCCTTATCCCTTAGTCGCCTTTTACGACATGCACGGGGAGAGATGCAGTGGGGCTATTCTTTTTAAGTACCGGCCCCACACAGTACTTATTATATTGCATCTGTACCCTAAATTCTAGTACTTATATTGTACTCGTATTTGCGTTATAAAGCTGAAGTAGCAGAAGAGTAATAAAATAAAGAAGAAGAAAGTAAAAGAAGACAGAAAATGCCTTAGGCATTAAATAATATTTATACGGTTTTTATTGCATGTAAATGTAATTTCCATTCAATCCAGTTATATAAGTTCGTCAGACAACCCCAGAAGTTGACAGAATCGACAAACCGGTCGTTCAGCCGGTCTACAGACGCCCGGGTGCTGCGAAGGGTCCTGACCGGAAACACTTGTTTGTCTGCAGGTACCGACTGGTAAATCTTTTTAATATACCTCTTACTCCGCCCTATTTGTGCTTTTCAATGCGTTACTTACGAGAAGATCCGGTTTGAATTACGCCGAATTCTGGAGGACGGATGCTGCTTAGTTCGTAGTTAAATTATTATTATTCTCTCTTGGATATGGAATCCATTTCAGATGAAGCTTGGTTGTAACCTACTTTTGTTAATTGATGGCGTAACTTATGGAGTCAAAACAAATAAGTATAGGTAGGTATACAAAATTTGAAATCAGGATCAAAATTTTAATGATTAAAAAAATTATATTCAATTATTTTATTATTTAATGCATCCGAGGCAACGGAACGTTGCCAGTTGAGATTATCGACTGCCCAGCCAGAGAGATACATAAAGCAAAGACGCCGCCGTACAAATCGTTAGCGTCCCGCCTCTGAAGGTAGTTTCACGAGGAGTGGTGTGAGCAATTTTTGGACACAGCCACCAGTGAAATCTATTATACTGATTAACAATACGATTGTAGGCGTGATATTTTCCAGTTAACCTTTGATAAAATGGCTAAAATCAAATAATCAATGATAAATAGAAAAACGTAGCTTTTCCTGATATTTCATTTTAATATTTATAATTACAAATTCACCCATTGATTTCAACAACATCAATAATTTGTTTCCAAATACCTACTCTTAGCCATGCTCAGTCTTCCCGCAATACACATTACCATAATAATGCAAGTGTTTCAAAAGAGTCCAATTGTCCTCGCTACGCCTTCAAAGCCGGAAGAGCCAAGGTTCATAGTTGAACGACTCCGACTCCGGGGAGCTGAACGCATTCATGAGTTTCCTCTTCAAGTGTTCAAATGTATGCGCAGACATCGCCGGATACAGGTTCCGGTCCATTTACACGAATCAGCCTTCATAAAGAGCAATTTTTATTTACATAGATGTACCTATATACCTACAAATAGGTGTTAAGCTAAGCCCTCGCCCACATATCGGCATCGTACGAATTGTACGCATCGTCGACATTAGCAATAATTGCTCAAATAAAATGAACTGCAATTATTAAACATATATCTCAAACGCAATCAACTGAGTGTTCCTTTCAAGACGAACCATTAGGAGGAGCAGTGAAGCGTAGATTATGACAGTCCTATGACGTGACGGGGGCTGAGAATACTGGCCAGGATCCCGAATCTCGGGATTTGTACAATTTGTTTTAACTGTGTCTGTTAAACTTAAATTCCTATCTACCTATGTGCACTTTTCATAGTTTCGTGAGTTGGAATTGAAAAGAATAGTCCCACTGCATATCTCTTCGTTCATGTCGGAAACGACGATTAATGGTACAATTCCGCACACAGCGACACCGATAGGCGACACAGCGACAGGCAACAGATAAGGGTGGCAGAGCGACATTGACTTGACACTACCGTCTCATGATGTCGCTGTCGCCGTGTGTGAAATCACGCTAAGCAAGATCACGTGCTAAAAGACGACCGAAAATCCCTAAAGGTCCGGTTTCAATTAATCACGAGGTTTTCGGAACGAAAAACCGATTGGTATCCCTGTGAAAAATTCCGATATCCCGGGATTACAAAGAGTATCGAGACCTCATTCTCTAGCTAGACATGAAGCGCCGTGGGGTGCACCGAAGCAGACAGGAGCACCGGAAGCGGCGCGCGGTGAGATGGGTCGGTGCGCATGAGCACTTGCGTCCTCATCGATTTATTCAGGTCATTGATGAAAAGAAAATAATTAACCACTCTAGAACACTGGCACTGTTGTTTACACATTCAAACTATCCTTATTAGTATGCATACACTATACACTCTGACATTAGAATAGAAGTGGGTTCATGGAGAAAAAATAAATATGTATTAAACGTTGCATTGCATCATTTTCATCCTACGTAATAAAACTGAAAATCAGTAACGACATTTGCGGTCATGCCATAGTCGATTCAATGTTCACTCATAATTCAGGGACTACTCAATCAATTCACATGGTATTTTCACTGACGTTTTCTAGCTCATCTAAGTATGGTCATTGCATATTTGCCGTGAAGCAAAGCCGCGGGAACAGCTAGTCTCCTATTTTTTTTTTTATGTAATCCGGTATGGGTGGCTGAGTCGGAGGGGCCAAAGCGCATGCTCCGACCAGTCAATATCACCTCCGAGAAGGTATGTAGGTGCCATACCGGAGACTTCCCTGGATTGCTGGCTATACTGGACTAGAGGAGAACACAACCGAGGCTGCTATGCGGCCATCTTACATCTAGTACGGTGGTACCAACCCAGTCGGCTACAATTTGAGCCTACCACCTAGTAAGGGGCAAGGGAAGGGACCTACCTACCTACAGCAGGTGTAGGTATGCACGTAAATTTTTTCGTCAGAATAAACTCATTGGTACACGCCGACCGGATTCGAACCGCGGACCTCTCGCATGAGAAGCCGATGCCCAAACCACTCGGCCACCTCGCCGCCCATAAAGAACTAAACTCATATCATATGTCAAATGATTCCAGCGTTCTCGAAAGCTCGAATTCTATTCGACATGCATACACATATTGATGGTTCAAGGAAATAATAGATCTTCGATAGTATGTAGTAGAAAGGGTCATGTCGCCGCGCCGACGACGCCGCCATCTCGTCCGGTCGCACCTAGTTGCTAATTTATTGCTTTTCTACAACTACATTAAAGTACAGTGCAATTAGGATAATTTTATATGCGGACCCAAACATTTCAAGGATATTTTCTATGTTGTTGCTCATTCGAAAGGGTCTTCGACGGAGACCTTAACATTGAAATTACGCATTGATCAAATTGACCCTTCCGTCGCCATTTGGATTTTGGTTTTCAACCGCTCATATTTCGCGTTGTAATTATCTTACAGCAATCAAACTGGATTCCTTGCACTCGTCAGGATTTACTCTTCATGTATGTGCAACTCTCTGATGTATTGAAAAAAGTTATCAGCCAGCGTCCAAATTTGAAAGTACTCCGCGTGTGGTGGCGTGCCTTGGGAGAGGCCTATGTCCAGCAGTGGACCGATACAGGCTGATGATGATGATGATTATCAAAAATCAATTTCTTCCGGTTGATGTTTCTCGTAAACCACTGTGAGTTTCAGTTGATTGAGTAGTGGTACCGTACAGCTGAAGACCGGGAGTACCGAAGAAAAATTGGAGAGGCGTGTGTCCAGCAATGGACGCATACACGTTGATTAACTGACTATAAGTCACTGAATAGAAGTCAATGTCAATTTAGGTTTATGAGGTGAAGTGTAAGATTTTTGGATTACTCAGATTTTATTGTGACCAAGACTGGAACATTGTGTGTTTGTTCGTCTAAAAAGCTGGTTCATAAGTATTTCTTACTCCAAGCCCACACAATAAAGGCCACCACAATAATTCCCACAAAAATGGAGACCTACCTACAACAGCTGTTCTGCTGATTAAAGAAAAAGGTTGAAATTTAAATCAGCTGTGCCTGTAACAAAAAAAAAAGTATTCCGAAGATAATATTTTCTTAAGGTAAACGTATACTTCAAAAATCCTGTCACATGTTCTATGAAAGGTGAAAATCATTCTGATTTGCGTAATGAGGATCGAACCTTAACATTGAAAGGATCGAACAAACAGGTAGAAGAATTTCTATACACTTCAAAGAAAGTTGGGAGAAAGAGCAAAAAATATTCATTCACAACAAATTGAAACTCAGGTGTGCATAGTTCATATTGACAGCAATACAAGATCGTCCTTGCTCCACTGACAATATGGTCCAAGATGCTTGCAGACCTCTCACTGAGCATGATATTGTGTAACAATGTGTATGGTCAATGAGCATTGCTATGGGAACCTCATCAGGATTGATCCATATTGTTGACCGTGGGAGCAAAATCCTGGAACCTTCTGCGAAAAATAATTTAAATTGTAACTTTATACTTGCTGTCGCTCAGTGTTGATTTGATACCACACAGTCCTCACCGTACAACCAGCTAACTTTCGTATCTCTGAAGGAACTTCGCTTCATTGAGTCTTATAATGTTTTGCAAACATAATAATGAAGATTAGAAATTGATAACGTGCATGTTAATTTCCTGTTTGTTGTTAATTTCTAAATGTGTTTGATTTACATTGAGAATTATTTTGCATTCTGGAATCTAGATAGGTACCTATTAACGTATTTATGTTATAAAATTTATGTAAATTAATTATCTTTAAGATTTTGAAATCTTCGTGCCTACTCTTCGTCTATATATATTCTTCGGCCGCCTCCGTTTGATGAGAGTCCAGCGATTTTTAATTGGCCTGCAACAATTTCGTTGTAATGCAATAAGGTCTCATGCTATCTGTGATGTGTACATATTTGTGAAGGTACATACAAAAATGCCACACCAATTCAAGCAAGTATAATATGTCGCATTAAAACTTGCCCACAAAAGCTAATAGCGAATAATAAGATGCATTCGGAAGTGGCTCCAGCTTGTTTCAGGTAGAAAGGAACAGGTAAGATCTCATTCAATCCGGTCTGAACCAGTTTCCGGCGGATCAGTGCCCTGTCCCTTGCCCTTTGTCTCCGACGAGGTCCCATCCCCTGCAACTTGCAACAATGCAGGAAGCGTTATGCAAAATTAACGTCCTATTTATGCACGGGACGCATCCGATATATGTTTAAGATGTATTTGGGACAATTTCCGAGATGCTATCTGTGCCGTAGTGAATGCCAAGTTGCGAAAGAAGGGTTGATCACAGCGCTCGTCTGGTACATACGATTATTTTCTTTATGCAATTCAATATTAGAACTTGCAAGACAGACAGAAATCAAACGGTTGTTGGTTCACATGGAATCTACTTCTGCATAACTTATAAAAAATACCTTGTGGAGATCAGTGCTGTGTCAGTCTTCATTCAGTAATATCTGCTCACATTTAAGGCATGTTAAGACTTACCTACTTATGGAGGTTGTTGAAGCGTTTTTAAAGCAGGCTACTCACACGGCGTTATTATGTATTGCCACTTAACACCCATCAGTTTACGGACACTCCAACCTATATCGAGATTATTGTAGGTAAGGTCATATCAGAACCTAGCCCAATACAAATACTAATAAAACTTGTCTCGTCGTAAATGCGACAGATTGATAACAAAGTGTGCAACGCGATGCACCAGACCGGAGCTATCTGCGCGCCTGGCTGGACCTGCCAGCTTTACTTAACGATAGTGACAATATTCGTCTGCAAACACAATTTATTTTATTATGATATCGTAAACAAATCCAAGGATATGTGAAGGACCGCAGCAAACACATCGGGATGTTTGGGAAAGGTCGGATAGATTATATATTAAACTCACTTGAAGTCTTGGCTTGAAGCGCTTTACTTGACTTATCATCTGTATGTATTTTCCATGATAGTTTTTTTTTAATGTTTATTTATTTCCGTATTTTTATATTTCTTTTCTGTAAAGCTGATTTATTGGTGCACTGTAAAGTGAATGTAAAGCATAATTTAAGACACAACATAAGTAGCTGTATACAGTTAAAAGTGAAAAGTTAACGTTTGAAATGTTTTGTTGTTATATAATATTTCTAAAAATTACTTTATTTAATCAACGCATGGACGGCTTATTTAATATAAACATTTCTTTGAATGTGTAAATCGGAGTCGACTAAAATTACATGATTTCATCTCTTTGTAGGTATTAGATGTCAAACGAATGCCTGCACTTGCCGTAAAAAGATTCTTTATTTTTTTAATAAGTAGAGCCTTTGGCAATCATCCATTCGCCGGCAGCGGTCAGGTTACAAAGATGAACCGCGAAATGTATGAATAAAGAAAAAACGGCTCAGCCGCCTTCGCTGATTTCTATAAGAACTATGTATGGCACCATAAAGAAATGCATATTTGAAATATTTTTTATTGTTATAATTTTTATAGATATTTTTTTAAACTTATTTATAATATACCATTAAATTGTATCTAGCATTGACAATTGTTCCTAAAACTGCTCATATAAAAAAAAATTATCGACCGACATACAATCAAATATCACATTATTATCAAGCCTTTAGTTAGGGCTATATTAATTAAAATTTTAAATAAATAAAAAAAATATGTTGATTTTTGGATTCTTCTTATACCTATCAGAAATCTATCAAAGTAATCCTCTGCGATCCTCGTGCCTTACTCGAATTCGCGACTCGAAGTCTGTGACATTGGAGCACTTCACATTCCTTGTGACACCTCCTCACACTCAAGTGGCAGGGCAGGTACGTTTCATTGTTAGAGTCCATTCACAATGTTTACACAAAGAACCACAAAAACACTCTAATTATGCGCCATTGAAGGGCATGTTGCCCTCTGCGACAGAAGCGCCATGGATTCCAGTATTTGGAAAGATTTCTGTAACGTGCGAAAAGTGAACCGATGAGGGTTTAATAGAGTTATGATTTTGTCGTTTGATTGTTTTTGCTTTTATGTTTGATTATTATGAAGACCACCAACTCGCCCTAATAATCTGCTCGTGCATATTTTACGGTCCACTGTTAGAAATATTCTTATACTTACCTACTAAATTGAACCATAATGAATTAAGGAATGTGTCAGCGATTTATTCTACGGTATACCGTATAACCACAGGCATAAAGTAATTGTGAAAAGGTGTCATACATGTAAACATTAGTTTACATAGTTTTAATCTGATAATCATTAACTAAAATGTTCACCTTGCTTCAAAACAATTTTCTGATACGATTTTTGGCTTATAAAATATGTTTGCTGTAATACATACATACATACATACCGTGTGGGGCCGGTACTTAAATGACCGTGTGGGGCCGGTACTTGAAAAGAATAGCCCCACTGCATCTCTCCCCGTGCATGTCGTAAGAGGCGACTAAGGGATAAGGACAAGATACTGCGCTAAAGGGCGACAGGATAGCCACTTCTCACCTTGGCGCAGTCCTTCCACCTAGTCATGCAGCAGGTGGGTTCTTCGTGTCTTACTTGCTGCTTGATAGTTGTCTTGTCCGTATACTGTGCTAAACGTGGTGGTCGGTGTTGTGCTGTAATTTACCAGAGTCCTTATAGCACAACACCGATTACTCTGCTTACCCTGATTGTCGGGAACAGCTTGTGTTATGTATGTATACATACGACTTGATGAATTAAAGTTATTTATGACAACGACTACTGTTTCAAAACTATGTGAAGTGTTAAATTATGATGCACTCACTCGTAGATTTCTTAAGAAGGCGTTTTTATTCACTATATAACATAATGATACCACGATATTATGTTGGCAACATGCGAAGGTATCTTCTGGTAATGAATACGTGACCGCCTATCAAGATGTGCACAGACAACAGTAATTTGTACCTACTGTAATTTCATAACATGTTGATGCACCTGAGTTATGCGGTAATTTCATGCAGGCACTTAGCACGCAAATTTGACGCCTGCCGACCTCACGTGTTCTGCCGTCGCCGGCCTATAACAACTTTAATAGTGAGTCTTATTAACGACGACACAAAGTATTGTTTTTAATGACACATTGTCTTTTTTACTTCGTTTAATTGAAGTAACGTTTAAGGTGCGGTGTCAAATTTATATGGGACACTCTTCGACCTTTTGCAGAGGTGCATCGAACAGCGAAATAGCGATTTATGATATAAATCGGCTTATAAAGTGGACACACACCTGTAACATTTGGTACACTTAATAGCTTGTGATAAAACAGGTTACAAAAGTTCGTAAATGTTTATGTTTTTTTTTTTTATGGAAGCTGATACGGTTGGCTACATCACCTACAACATCCGTGATGTCAGCCCATAACACAGGGTGAACTAGGTGCCATGTCAGTGCTTCCCTTCATTTCATGTCGGCTACACTAAACTGGACGGAAAACACGAACTATTTACATAGCCGTTTCGACCGACGTTTCGTTCAGTGCGGTGGTACCAACCCGGCCGGGATAAACCCTACCACCTAGTAAGGTAAGAAGGGAAGGGACCTACAGTTTAACGTGGAATCCGAACCACGGTCAGCCTCCAACGGTCGAGCGGTCACCCATCCAATCACTGACCGCGCTCAGCGTTGCTTAATAACAGTTGACTAACCAACCGCGCCACTGAGCTACCGAGGCTGACGATGTATAGAATTCGTCATCTAAACCCAGCCAAAATACACAAAATGATGAAGTACGTACTTAATAGAAATATGTATAAATCAGTTCGATAGTGGAGTCGTGGTGGAGTCTCGTGATACAAGTCAAATTCGATACAGTTCGATAGTGGATCTCGTGGTACCAATCAAATTCAAATTCGGTGTGGTTTTATCTTCTTGTGTTGATTTCAAATGCGAAATTTTTCATTTATAGCATAAACAGAACTATACTGCAGTAGATATAAGGGCAAATATCACAAGGTAATCTTATTGGTAACAATGAGTAAATGTTTTTATGGCTTTCCGCACACATCATATAGAGCAAGGAATCGCGCCGTGCCCGCCGATCGCTGTTCTACGGTTACTATATGTAGATCGATGGACAGTATATACTTACATAAATATACAATCACACTGTGTTCTGACAATCGGGGTAAGCAGAGTAATGGGTGTTGTGTTGCAAGAACTTTGTGGAATTACACCACTTTTAACAAAATATTAGCATAGAGCAAGCATATTTAAATATTAGCAAGAAGACAAGACCTTCTTGCTGCTAAAAAAATACTAGCTAATATTAAACAGTTACCTGCTGCATGACTGGTGGAGGACCGTGCCAAGGCGAGAGGTGGCTAAACTTTCGCCCTTTAGTACGGCATCTTGCCTTTATTGCTTCAATACCTTTTACGGCATGCAAGGGGGAGAGATGCAGTGGCCGCTTTTCAAAGATAGATAGACAGTATTACCGGAAAATTAACCTAAAAATATACCGTAGTAATTCTTTAAGACCTTAATTATCATAAACAATTTAGTAAGTATATGGATCATACAATATCTTCGGTACCAAAATTATGTCGGTATTGCGAAATAAGACTCGTTTAACTTGAACATTTTGAGAATTAAACTCTTCAATGCGGACTCCTACTGCGTTTAATTTACAAAAGAATTCCAACCGTTTACGCTTCAATGGCATTGAAGAAAAAAACAGCGAACACATCAGAACGCTTACACCTGTTCGCTCATTCGGGTACACGCAGGTAGATCCCGAACGACAAAAATCGTTCATACAACATTTTTATAGAGAGTTCTTGGAAACTTCAATTGCTATTTGAACATTTGAACATGCACATTGAACATAGCTCCATATTATAGTTATCTACCTGTAAAGCACAACACCGACCACCACACAACGCAAATTATTAGGACAAGTTACTATTAAGTGAAGCAGCAAGTACCTAAGGCACGAAGACCCACCTGCTGCATGACTCGGTGGAAGGACCGTGCCAAGGTGAGAGGTGGCTTGCCGTTGCCTTGGCATGCCTTAGTCATCTTATACGCCATGCACGGGGAGAGAAGCAGTGGGGGCTATTCTTTTTAAATACCGACCCCACACGGTAGTTAGTTTTAGTTTAGCTTGTCTTACATTATTAAAATTAAGAAATATTTTATAATTTAACGTTTTTTGATAGAACTTGTTGGGTGTCTTGTAACTTGTGTTAGACAGAAAGTAGTTTGTTGATGAAATAAAAAGTATACGCGACATACCAATAGAAAATACATTGAAAAAGAAAACGGGTAATTCATTAATATTAAGTTGTTTTAGAAATATCAAAATATTCTAAATATGAAGCATAATTATGTAGAGTAACTGTGAACATATCATTAGATTCCGAGCGGTACAACTTCGTTTGTACTCGTAGGAGTCCTTTGTAAACAAAATTAATCGCTCATCATTAAAAAAAAAACGAGAACAACAATATCCAATTCTTAAAACCCAAAACATATACTTGAACAATTTTCTAACCCTTGTTTTTGTACTTGTATCGAGCAATTGCGGCAGAAAAGAAAACATCATGTTTTTGTGCTCGAATCGAAGACGCTGTGCATCTGCGGATCATCTTTTGTGCTTGGGAGGCTGTATTGTGGTGTAGAGATATGATCATCGCCTTGTCTTCTATAAGACTGAAGCCTGAATGCGTAAGTATATAATGTATAAATAAATATGTAATACGATATCTAATTTGATAAATAATTGTTTTCCGTTTCTCCTATCCTATCATTTTGTTTTAGTACAAATTTAATTCGAACATGTGGAGTTACAATATTTCTTAAAGCACATTTATTAAATATGACCATAATAATTAGCGGCGAGTTTCCTAATAGATAGTGATCAAAAGTAGAGTATGTATGACGACTTATTGGTTTCACATAGCACCAGAGCGAATTAGCACCGCTCACACCCATTGCACAAAACGATTTTTCTAGGTTTCCGTACCTCAAAAGAGGAAAAACTGAACCCTTATGTCACTCTTATGTCTGTCTGTCTGTCTGTCCGTCTGTCATAGCTTATTTTCTCCGAATCTACGGGACGAAAAAAAATTTGGTACATACTCGTATAATAGAGTTTGATGACCGTATAGCGTAAATGAGCGAATTTCGATTTAGGAGTTCGATTTTGGGGGACAAATTAGAAATTTAAAAAGCTTTTCTTTTTCAAATGCAAATCATGTGACATACCAATGATGGGCTCGTTAGAAGGAATACAAATAGGAATTCATTTATTTAAAAAAAAATTAAGAATATAGGGCCTCTCATAGTTTACAGGAAAACCTAAACAAACGTCTTAATGTTCTTACGGAAAACGGAGTGGTACACATAACCCACTCCACGCGAGTTAGACTGGCACTTGACCGCTTTTTTAGGTCTTAAGCCTATTACTAAGCCTACGCTGCCGTCTGTCTGTCTTGCTGCTGCATCGTTGGAACCGTAATAGCCAGCCGGTTTAAATTTTCACAGAATATATGGTATTATGTATGACTAATATAACAAATAATCAAAACTAGAAAAATTCATAAATTAAATTTTTTTTGTGGTTCGGAAACCTCCATGCGCAAGTCCGACTCGCACTTGGCCGTTTTTTTATCATTTCTGTAGAACGAGATGCTGACAATGTTCTTAATTTTACGAGACGTAAAATGTATTTTCTTTCTTCTTCGTATTTTGGTGCATAAACATTCGTTTTTATTCAACAAAGAAATGATCGTGTATGTGTGATTTAGTGCGTTGTTGATTTTATCCACATTCCTCGCAGTTGCACAATGAGAACCAGCGCGGCGCGGAGGCGGCGGCGGCGGTACGTAATGCGAAATTCCATTTATTTTTTTGTGAGAGATTTTGAAAACACCAATTCAGTCTTTTCTTCGGAATAACACAGCCAACAATGGCGGGCAGTGCTAAAAGTTTTTACGCGGCTCTTGCAGTGCAGGTAGAGTACCTGTAAGTTGGTCACGGGCTGATGAGCTATCGTTTTGGGAAGATCTCAGGATTCAATAAGCTCCAGAACTGTCGGCACATGAACATAAACTGTAGGCAACTGTCCATTATATGATCTACTTATATATTTTTTCAGCATTCACTAATCACTAAAAAATCATGATTGAAAATGATGCATCCCTATTCTTGACCTTGAATGTAGTTACATATTTTTTTACTAAATGTAAGTAAGCATCTAGTGTGCAAAAACACTCGACTTAATTTGGAAACATTAGAATGAATTGCACAAAAGAGACTTACTGCAAACAAATTAATAAACATTTTATCAGAAAATTACCGATTTAAGAAAACATGCAGCAGCAGAATACAAACAGAATACAACAAGGAAAATGGGGAGATTAAATCTCATCACATCACATAGGTAAAATAAAAATACAAGTAAAAAACATTACAAGCTTAACATTGCAATAACACGTTTTTTTATAGAAAGCACGACATGTGGCGCCGAGGCACCCATAAGGTGTCTAACGACGCCCATGGACACTCGGTCGTACGCGGCGGTTGCAAGTAAGTGAATAAATACATTGCAAAATCAAGTAAAACTTTGAATAAAGGAAGAAAAGTTAAAGAAGAATACTGTCACATACATATTATATAAAAAAAATATATGAAAAATAAACCTAGGTAGGTACCTACCTAAATCTAAAGAAATATAAGAACACAATTTATATTTTGAAGCGAATCTACCAGCCAAGTGCAGACGAGCCGGGATTGCAGCGGTACTGGTAGTATCCAACGGCGAAATCTCACCAGTAAAGTACGATATCTACCTCAATGTCTAACAAATTGTATATATAATACTAGTACATAACTACTGATCCTTATATAAAATCACAGACAAATTTCTATAAATTTAGAAGCCATTCATTATCGAATAACCAACATGTACTTGAGTCACATTCAATTACATTAAAATAAACCACATTCAGAGACACCGGCCATATAAAATACGTGGAACAGCTGATTGCCTTATGCAAGAAGAATGTAATCAAAGAGCAGAACAGATACGATCGATAGTCATGGTCACGGATCAAGGAAGGTGTATTGAGCTGGAAGCACGTAATGCGGCGTTGCATCGCCAGAACAGAAGACTTTCGTGTAAGGAAAATGATTTCATATACAAAACGACTGCTGTATTAAGCGAGACAAGTACATTTGCAACAATCATTCAGTTTATTAATGGAAAAACTGAAATTAACAACGAACACAGTTGAGGTTAAGAGCGCGGTACTACAGCATCAAAATGCGCACTGATATGGCACTGATTGAATAGCGAAGCGTTCGCTTGTTTTATAGTATTTGTTCAAAGTTTGTTAAACCAATTTACATTACACGAATATCCAAATCTGTCAAAAGAAGTAAAATTTTATCTTACATCATCTGCATCTGCCTCACGCTGTAGTACCGTAGTCTTAAGTCCTAGAAATGTTCATGAGCGTTGGATAAATAAAAAATATTAACCTGTCTTGCAAATTGCAATGGGCTCATTTTATGTGAATTGAGCAAAGTGATCTCTAACCATGCGATGTACATAATGTAATCTCATTTCTGAGTAGGTATGTAGTCATCGAGATTGATTTTATATATCACTAGCTGTGCCCGCGGCTCCGCCCGCTCTCATATTTCACTTCACTGCTAACCTCATAAGCCATTTAGCGTGATAGTAAGTAGCCTATAGTTGATGGGAAGAATCAAGCTATCCGTAGAATTTTGTTTTATTAAAATCGGTTCCGTGGTTCTCGAGTTATAAGCGGACAGACAGACATACACTCAGACACTCATACAGAAAGCAGACGTTGGATTTTATTATAGGTAAGTGTTCCGGATCGACGCTCGGGAAGCGGTGGACTGTATATCTTGAACTGGGATCGGCAAGACGCCCGGCCACTCGGTCGACGACACGCAGTACGGGAGATAACGAACGGGCACGAAATAATACGCCGGTGCTCAGTACAGTAAACAGGGCGGCCTGTTACCGGAGCAACCACGGACGCAAACGGCGGGCTTGCGGTTGTGCGGGGCGACGCAAGCGTGAGACGCGCAGCGGAGAGAGAGGGACGGCGATAGACGCTTGCAAGTGGCGAATTCGACCGCGTCGGCGGGAATGTAACCGCTCCTCTTGCTGCTCTTGATGTCTTGCTGTTGTTCTTCCAAGTGGTCCTCTCTCTCCGGTTGCTAGCTGCGGTCTGCCGAGCCGGTGCAATGGCACCTATATTTATATGACTCCCCGCCCGCTCGGCCCAGCGTGCTCACGCCGCTCGATAATGCGCGGGCGGGGGTAATAGGCGCCCGGCTCGGCTATGAGTCCCGTTACGCGACTCTAACGCCCCCTACCTTGCCTCACTCGTCTCGTCCGTGTGTACTCCAGTAAAAGGCCGACCAGATATATTTCTTTATTCAATAAAACTTATATCTAACCTAGTTAATATGTTATAACAGCTAATTAAACCTAACGGGCTAGATCTTACAGGCTAACTTATTCTACGATTGTGTAAAAGTGTATATTTCTTAATAACTAACTTACGTCTAACTTATATGCTATCTTACTTATACCTAGCCCGCGCCTATGCTATTCTATGCTAACTTATGAAACCTATTCTATAACTACGCCGGCCGCTGCCTTACTACTCTATTTCCTATACTAATTTCCTTAAGCTAATGACGCGCTGGCTGCGGAGCTCTCGTCGTCCGCCACATTCTCCCGCCGTCGCAGCTCGGCTCGATCCTCTTGGGTAGGCAGGACGACGATCCTCTTGCCGGGTCTTCGGAAGAGGTGCCCCGCAGTCGCCAGTCAGCACGTGTCCCTTGGGGAGTCTGCCGCGCCTTCGCGGCTCCCGCCGGTGCCCGGAACGGTCTGCCAGCCTGTGCGCTCTCCGCCACAGCGCTGTAGTTGCGCTGGTACACTGTGCCGTCGTTCCGTCGTACGCGCCAGTTGATGCCTGCGGCGTTCTCGCCGCGGCCCATGCTCGTGTGCGGCGCGGAGGCGGTGGCGTGCGGCCACGCGGCGCCGGCGGCGGTGGTGTGCTTCCACGCAGCGACGGCGGCAGAGTGCGGCGACGCAGCGGCGGCGGGGGCGTGCGGCCACGCAGCGCCCGCGGTGGCGTGCTGCCACCCAGCGATGTCGGCGGCGTGCGGCGGCGCAGCGCGCTTGTCCGCAGCGGCTTGCGGTGGTGCGGCGTGTGGCCCCGCGATAGCGGCGGGCGGCAGCGCGGCGTTCGTGTCCGCGGCGGTTGCGGCTTGCTGCGTAGCGGCGGGTGCCGATGTAGGTGGCCACGCGGCGGTGGGTGGCCAAGCAGAGGCACCTGGCTGTGCCGCGACGGTGGCGCGCAGCCAGGTCTCGGAGGCGGCGGCCTCCTCTGCGTCGGCGGCGGGCGGCCACGCTGCGGCGGCAGCGGGCGGCGGCACGGCGGCGGCGTGCGCAGCGGTGAGTGCCGATGTAGGTGGCCACGCGGCGGTGGGTGGCCATGCAGAGGCACCCGGCTGTGCCGCGACGGCGGCGCGCAGCCGGGTCTCGGGGACGGCAGCCTCCTCTGCGTCGGCGGCGGGCGGCCACGCTGCGGCGGCAGCGGGCGGCGGCACGGCGGCGGCGTGCGCAGCGGTGAGTGCCGATGTAGGTGGCCACGCGGCGGTGGGTGGCCATGCAGAGGCACCCGGCTGTGCCGCGACGGCGGCACGCAGCCGGGTCTCGGGGACGGCAGCCTCCTCTGCGTCGGCGGCGGGCGGCAACGCTGCGGCGGCAGCGGGTGGCGGCACGGCGGCGGCGTGATCTGCCGCAGGCGGACACGCTGCGGCGGCAGCGCGTGGCGGCGGCGTGCGGTGACGCAGCAGCGGCGGCGGCGTGCGGCCGCGCAGCGCCGGCGGCTCCCGCCGGTGTTGCTCCTTGACTGCCGGGTCAGCCCTCCACGCGAGTCCGCAGCCCTCCATCGGCGTTGTCGCCGAGCTCCTCCCGCCGTGCAGAACCCAGCCCAGCTGGGTGCGGGAGGCAACCGGCTCATCGCGGCGGCCGCTCCGTAGCTCCCTCGAGACGATGAGCGGCCAGTTATCCTGACCGATGAGCAGGGTCGGCGACGCGTGCTGGTAAGCCAGCACTGGCTGAAGGTCGGCGAGGTGGCTGCACCCTTCAAGCAGGGAGCCCGTGACAGACTGCCCTGGGAACCGCAGCCGGTCCACTGTTCTCGCGTCGACGAGCTCGTGCACCTCTTCTGCGTGCTTGCCACGGATCCTGAGCGTGACGCATTTGGACCCGGCGGCGTCGACGCGGGCTCCGCCGATTCCCATCACTCGCAGTGGGTCTGGCCGGCCCTTGGCGCCCAGCAGCTCGGCCACGGTTGAGTCAAGCATTGTGACCGTGGAGCCCTCGTCCAGGAGCGCGTGAGTTTCAATGGTCGTCGCGGGCCCAGACAGCACCACCGGCACGATCTTCAGAAGCACCCGGTCGGCTCGCGTCGCTGCTGCTGCCACCTCGGTGCTTGTGGTGGCGGTCTCCTCCCTGCGTGCTGCGTTGTGTAGAAGGGCGTGGTGTGCCCTGCTGCAGCCTCCGATGCCGCACTTCTTGGCCTTGCAGCTCCTGCACCGGTGCTGGCTTTTTAGGCACTTAAAACACACGCCCTCCTTCTTGACGAGCTTCCACCGGTCGTCCAGGTCGGCCGACTTGAACCGGTGGCAGTCGGGCAGGTGGTGCTTGGCAGAGCACGCAGGGCACTTCTTTTCCGCTTTGGCCTCCAACCCGTCATCGCTCCCGGCGGCGTACGATTTCTCCGCGCCGCGCTTCTGTTCGCCGCGGCGCTGTTCTGTCGTGCCTTTTCTTTCGCCGCCGAGCTCAAGCGTCGCGTCTGTGGACCATCTGTCGGCCTCCTCCTCCAGGAAGGCGGACAGCACCACCAGGGCTGGGCGAGGGTCGGTAGTACGCTCAGGGTGACGGAGCCAGTTGTTCTTCATGATGGCCGTGAACTTGTCTGTCACGGCCTGCACCAACTCCACGCTGTGCAGCAGGTGCTCGTGTCCGAGCCCCACTACCGCCTGCACGATGTTGGACACCCTGCTCGCGAAGGTACATATCTCGCGAGCGTTGTCTGGCAGCTTCGGCAGGGCTCGGAGCTTGCCCAGCTCCATCTTGACGAGCGCGTTTGGCTGGCCGAACCTCCTCTCGAGCGCAGTCACGAGTTCCTCCGCCCCGGCGGCGGCGGCGAGTCGGCTTGACACTGCCACCTCCGCTTGTCCTCGCAGACTGTGTCCGATCCGCGCCGCGTTCTCGAAGCTCGAGAAGTACCGCTCGGTGTTGCGGTAGGCGGCGCGGTATCGCAGCCACTTCTCCGGGGCTCCGTCGAACAGCGGCAGGTCGTAGAGAAACTTTGGCAGCTTCGTGCGTGCCACGTTCTCATACGGCCCCGTCGCGGCAGCGGCGGAGGCGGCGGCGTGCGGGAGTGCGGACGGCAGCGCTGCGCTGTCGGTGGGCGACGGCACGGCAGCAGCGGGCGGTGAGACGGACGGCAACGCCGCGGCGGCGGCGTGCGGCGGCACGGCGGCGGCGTGCCCACATGCAGGCGGCCACGCTGCGGCGGCAGCGGGCGGCGGCACGGCGGAGGCGTGCCCACATGCGGGCGGCCACGCTGCGGCGGCAGCGGGCGGCGGCACGGCGGAGGCGTGCCCACATGCAGGCGGCCACGCTGCGGCGGCAGCGGGCGGCGGCACGGCGGAGGCGTGCCCAGATGAGTGCGGCCGCGCTGCGGCGGCAGCGGGCGGCGGCACGTTGGCGGCGTGCCCAGAGGCAGGCGGGCACGCTGCGGCGGCGGTGGCGGCGTGCCCAGATGGGTGCGGGCACGCTGCGGCGGCGGTGGCGGCGTGCCCAGATGAGTGCGGGCACGCTGCGGCGGTGGAGGCGGCGTGCCCAGATGCAGACGGCCACGCTGCGGCGGCAGCGGGCGGCGGCACGGCGGAGGCGTGCCCAGATTGGTGCGGGCACGCTGCGGCGGAGGCGTGCCCAGACGAATGCGGCACGGCGGCGGCGTGCCCAGACGAGTGCGGCCACGCTGCGGCGGCAGCGGGCGGCGGCACGGCGGCGGCGTGCCCAGATTGGTGCGGGCACGCTGCGGCGGAGGCGTGCCCAGACGAATGCGGCACGGCGGCGGCGTGCCCAGACGAGTGCGGCCACGCTGCGGCGGCAGCGGGCGGCGGCACGGCGGCGGCGTGCCCAGATTGGTGCGGGCACGCCGCGGCGGAGGCGTGCCCAGACGAATGCGGCACGGCGGCGGCGTGCCCAGACGAGTGCGGCCACGCTGCGGCGGCAGCGGGCGGCGGCACGGCGGCGGCGTGCCCAGATTGGTGCGGGCACGCTGCGGCGGAGGCGTGCCCAGACGAATGCGGCACGGCGGCGGCGTGCCCAGACGAATGCGGCACGGCGGCGGCGTGCCCAGACGAATGCGGCCACGCTGCGGCGGCAGCGGGCGGCGGCACGTTGGATGTGTGCCCAGGTGCAGGTGGCCACGCTGCGGCGGCAGCGGGCGGCGGCACGGCGGAGGCGTGCCCAGATGCATGCGGCACGGCGGTTGCACTCGGCCAAGTGTCACGGGCGATGACTGCTGCGGCGGCGGCGTGTGGTGGGAGAGCGGTAGCGTGCAGCGGTGTGTCTGGCCACACAGCGGGGGAGGCGGACGGCGGCGGCGCAGTCGGCTCCGCGGCGGCGGGTGCCGGCTCGGCGGCGGCATACTGCGCCTCCTGCTCCCGCCGGTGTTCGCTGTGCGCTCTCACCCAGTTTTCGAGCCGACCGCGCTGTAGCTCGTTGTCTTCGTCGTCGCTCGACGAGGCCTGGTCGAGCTGCTCGGCTTGCAAGCGTGCGATCCGCGCCTTCATGACGCTGGCGCGCGCAGTTGCTTGTTTGGCACGCGCCGTTGCCTGCTCGGCTTGCGCAGTTGCCTCCTCGAACTCGACCTGTGCGAGCTCTTCTTGCTGCGCGAGCTCCGCACGTAGCCGCCTCGAAGACGCGGTCGACCGGGCAGATCGCGTTCTGCGCCCGGCGGACGCTTGCGAGCGTGGCGGGGCGACGCGCGACGCGGCGACGCGCGGCACCGGACACTGCACTGAGTCACCTTGCACTTCGACGTCATCGCTGCGCGGGGCGCGTACGGGCGCCGCGCTCGGTGCGATGACGTCATCGCGGCGCGGAGCGTCCGCGGGCTCGGTGCCCGGTGCTCTGACGTCACTACGGTAAGTGACGTCGGCGCGCGTCGCGGTACACTGCACTGTTGCACTCGTGTCCGTCGGGGACGACGTCCCCGTTTCACAGCTCGTCGTTCTCCCGTGGCTGTCCGAGGTCGTAGGCGGCGACACGATGAGCCCCGGCGCGGGTGCTCCTCCAACCGGCGGCACACGCGGCACGTCACACGGCGGCGTGACGTGCTCCGACGTAGATGCTCCTCCTGTCGGCGGCACACGCGGCGGCTCGTCGCGCTGCGGGTCGGTCCTCGGCAGCCTCGCGTTCTTCGTAGACCGAGTGATCGGCATCTTCAATCCGGCGCCGAATGAACCAATGTTCCGGATCGACGCTCGGGAAGCGGTGGACTGTATATCTTGTTCTGGATCGGCAAGACGCCCGGCCACTCGGTCGACGACACGCGGTACGGGAGATAACGAACGGGCACGTAAATCAAACTCCGGTGCTCGGTACGGAAACAGGGCGGCCTGTTACCGGAGCAACCACGGACGTAAACGGCGGGCTTGCGGTTGTGCGGGGCGACGCAAGCGTGAGACGCGCAGCGGAGAGAGAGGGACGGCGATAGAGCACTGGCAAGCTCGACGTAGGCACGACGATTCAACCGCTTCGGCGGGAATGTAGGCTTGCTGGCTCTTGAAGTTTTCTTGCTTTCTTCCTGTTGCTCTTCCAAGTGGTCCTCTCTCTCCGGTTGCTAGCTGCGGTCTGCCGAGCCGGTGCAATGGCACCTATATTTATATGACTCCCCGCCCGCTCGGCCCAGCGTGCTCACGCCGCTCGATAATGCGCGGGCGGGGGTAATAGGCGCCCGGCTCGGCTATGAGTCCCGTTACGCGACTCTAACGCCCCCTACCTTGCCTCACTCGTCTCGTCCGTGTGTACTCCAGTAAAAGGCCGACCAGATATATTTCTTTATTCAATAAAACTTATATCTAACCTAGTTAATATGTTATAACAGCTAATTAAACCTAACGGGCTAGATCTTACAGGCTAACTTATTCTACGATTGTGTAAAAGTGTATATTTCTTAATAACTAACTTACGTCTAACTTATATGCTATCTTACTTATACCTAGCCCGCGCCTATGCTATTCTATGCTAACTTATGAAACCTATTCTATAACTACGCCGGCCGCTGCCTTACTACTCTATTTCCTATACTAATTTCCTTAAGCTAATGACGCGCTGGCTGCGGAGCTCTCGTCGTCCGCCACAGTAAGGATAATAAAATACCCATCATCCTTCCTTACCTATAATAAAATCTAACGTCTGCTTTCTGTCTGTCTGAGTGTCTGTCTGTCCGCTTATAACTCGAGAACCACTGAACCGATTTTAATAAAACAAAATTCTACGGATAGCTTAATTCTTCCCATCAACTATAGGCTACTTACTATCACGCTAAATAGCTTATGAGGTTAGCAGTGAAGTGAAATATGAGAGCGGGCGGAGCCGCGGGCACCGCTTGTCAATACATATAATAAATCTGTAAACTTTGAGTATATTGAAATTGTATTTCCAAAAACATTATACTAAATAAAATAAAATTTCAGATAGGTACTTAGGCATTTTTATTGAAGCCGTAATATGTGGTTCCGAGCCACCCATAAGGTGTCTAACGACGACGTCCATGGACATTCGGGTTGTGAATCCCATGACGGCCGGACAGGTGCCTATTCACAACCCTCTTGAAGGACCTAAGACTGTACTTGGGGCTTGGGGGGGGGGGGGGGGGGGGGGGGAATATATAGGCATAACTTACCAAACGTCATGTACTATAGCTATCAAAACTTGCAACGTTCGTAATAATACTAATCTACATATTTGCAATCAGTTGACAACAACAAACAGCACAGGTGTTTCCACGTGTCACAAGATCAGCCCTTGTTAACTCGCCGATGAGAGTATGAGAAATGATTGATCTCAACCAGCTATTTGTAAATCGCTTATCTCAACCAATCAGAGAGCGTTTAGTTCGGTAATGCACCCGGAACGGCCATTGCTTGAAATATGCGAGGAATTGTGTGAGTTGAAGGGACATGAAATGGACCCGACATGAAATGAAGGGAAGCACTGACTGACATGGCACCCAGTTCACCCGGTGTTATGGGCTGACATCACGGATGTTGTAGGTGATGTAGCCAACCGTGTCAGTTTCCATAAAAAAAAAGAGTTAGCGAGCAATTTAATAGCCCGGTATAGACCCGCTGCTGATTGCACTCCGAGCTTACAAGCTGTGCCATACAGATGGACGGACAGACACCTGTCCGATTTTATAAGGGCCCCTGCCAGCTTCGCTGGCTACGGAACCCTGAAATGTGAGCATGCGATTTTTTGTTCCATTTTATCCAACCAAGTTTCATCGAACTTGCTCACTAATAGGGTTCCCATCCGTCCGGATTTATCGGGACATGTGCGGACTTTCGGCCTTCCGTCCGAACTTTAACCGGTTTTGTTTTTATAGAAATCGCGACATTTGGCGCCGAGCCACCATGAGGCATCCAACGACGCCCACGGACATTCGGTCGTATAAGGGGGTTACGAATGCCATGCCTGTCTGACAGGTGCCTATTCACGCCCCTCTTGAAGGACCCGATACTGTACTTGGTGGGAAATAATATATGGGCAGGGAGAGCGTTCCATAGTTTACCGGTTATGTAGAGGAAAGACCTGCCGAACCGAATTTGTTGGAATTTTCCACTTAGATGATTTCATCGAACTCCGTACCCACCCCGGCCCGCGTCAGTTATCCCTGTAAAACGTGCGCTGCGCGTGAGATTTGTTATTTAATTTTGTGACTAAAATGTCCGGATTTTTTCAGAAATATCCGGTTTTTTTTTCAGAAATTTTCACATTCCGAAATGGTAGTTGTTGTGGTAGTTGCGAAATGGTAGTTGCGAAATGGTACCGGGTTGGTACAACCGCACTGAATGAAACGTCGGTCGAAACGGCTATGTAAATAGTTTGTGTTTTCCGACCAGTTCAGTGTAGCCGGCACGATCAAAGGGGGAAGCACTGACATGGCACCTAGTTCACCCGGTGTTATGGGCTGACATCACGGTCGTTGTAGCTGATGTAGCCAACCGTGTCAGTTTCCATAAAAAAAAAATGGTAACCCTACTCCCGAAGTAAATTTATCGTGACTACTGCAACACGCTGTATACACTCATCTACTTATTTGTTTACTTTCTCAGTATATGTATGTCGGACTCTTAGAGAGATGGATCTGGTTCTTCCGGCCGGCGCGTGACCGACACGTGGCTCGAAAAAAAAACAGCCGGAAGTGTCATTAGGCGTACCGTTACACTGCACTAGGCACATTCCAACCACTCTCTTAGGGCAAAAACTGACGCAACATCAAGCACCCTTGGCAAAAACTAACTAGGTGAAACGGTATAGATAGACTTTACTAAAAACATCATCTGCTTAATGTACCGGCCTATTTGTGGCAGTTTAGGTAATTTTGCAATCATGGAATTGATATTGTCCTTCCAATAAATAAATAATCGCCGCCGCGCCGGTGGTGGAAACTCCATTATGCATTACATGCAAATATTGAAGCTTAAAGAAACAATACCAATTTTAGATTTAAATTTATAGTTTATAAAAACAATGTAAAATTGTTATGAAAATAAAATGTGTTAATGAAGATACTATAAATAAATAATAGATACAAATTAATTTTAATTTAATTTTCATTATCACGTTATAAATAATATGTTTTATGGAAAAAAAAAAATTTATGCAAACAAGTACTTGCAGCACAAAAATGTTTACAACTACTCAACTCACCCCGATTGCCGTGATACATTTTGTGGTTAGCGTAAGTGGTATTTACCGAGTTAGACGTTTTGCGTAAAGGTGGGTTTCTCGTGTATGGTTTTATGCGTCGAAAAGGTGGTATGTATGTATGAATACTATAATAGATGTTCTAAGTCTTGTGATATTGGTATTACCAGGTGGTAAGCTCAAATTGTAGCCAACTGGGTTGGTAACACGGTACCAGATGTAACATGGCCGCATAGCAGCCTTGGCTGTGTGTGTTCTCATCTAGTCTAGTATAGTCAGCAATCCAAAGGCAAGCCTCCGGTGGTCACTTACCTTTTCTCTCAGAGGTGATATTGGCTGGTCGGAGCATGTGCTTTAGTCCCTCCGACTCAGCCGCCCACACCGTATTACATACAAAAACACGCTGTTCGTTCTTCACAGTCTGTCTTGTGTCATAGGACCAAGACGACGACCGTTGGAGTAACCGTGTCCTACACTGGCGGCCGTGGACAGTAAAAAGGAGTGTGGGAAGACAACCCGCCAGGTGGGACGACGACATCAAGTGCGTCGGCGGAAAGCAGTGGTTCCGTACCGCTGAAGGCTAGGATGACTGGAGGAAAATTGGAGAGGCGTATGTCCAGCAGTGGACGCTTACACGCTGACTGACTGACCGATTGACTGATCGTTCTAGGAGCGGGCATTGGGAACATTTTCATACAAAAACTTTGATCGTGAACGTCAATATATCTCAAATACACTGGCGGCTGGTCCTAAAGTGCGCTCGTGCGCCGCACTACCATATCACGAGAAGTCTTCACTTCACTCAAAATAAATAATACCTTACAGCATACTACATTAAAACCATAAAGATCGTACTCCAAATAAATACGAATGTGAATTAGACATTATTTTATAGATCAGAAAGCACGTTTTTGCGAGTAAACGCGCGCGCCGTGCGGAATATAAATCGCACGTGGGTCTTCCATACTGAATGTATGGGGATCGGCAAAATACCGCTGGCGCGTGAGACAGAAGATACTTCATAGAAACAGTATGGGCCGAAAGGAGTTCTGCGTGCGGCGCACGAGCGTCAAACAAGGACGCTATATCGTGAATACCCGCGCGTGCGACACGTCGCGTCGCGAGCGATTCGTTTTGCACGAGTCCGTCTTACAATCTCTTTGCCGTCTACCTCAAAGCGAACCGTCTGCCTCGAAGCGAGTCAGCGCGCTGTCATGTGATGTCACATACCCGTTAGCGCGCGAATATTTAAAATGGGATATCGTTAGGTTTTGTGCTTTCTGCCACGTGATACTGTGAATTAAGTGGTGCCGATATTTGCCTAAGCGTTGGTTAAAGGTAAGGCTTTACAATCAGGTGATCCCGGGTTCAATTCCTACTTTTCAAATGCTTTTATTTTTATATATTTTTTTGAAGTATTTTTGGGACATTACTACTGTTTTCTTTTTGAAAGCTGCAGTAGTGTTGTGGTCTATGGGTGTATTCGTAAAGGTACTAAAAATATGTTAAAAAACTTTTTTGGATTTTCTTTTCTTGTTTTTTGCAACTCATTGAGTGTCTTGAGAATATTCATATTAGGTACTTACATAATAAAACGCAGGCGTTTAAGTCCCGATCTTAAAATAACATGACGGGAATGTGTTGGGAAATTTGGTATTTAAGTAGGTAGGTACTAAGCGCACTACCGGTCACTGAAGTCACCAGCCGCCACTGCTCAAATATATCTATAATCAATCAGAATCACACATACGGGCGTGTCAAACTCATGTCACACTAGTATGAGCTACTTATTACCTAGCTAGGTAACAATAAAATTTACAGTATTACGATTTTGTTCTTGTTGTCCGGTCTAGTAGGTAGTTTGAATGTCTTTGCACAGGACCATTAAAATTTGAAAAGTCCGTTAGAGGAAATTTCATTTAGGAGTGTGGATATTCAAGAATAAAACGGATACATAAAGAGAACATTCAGAATTCATTCTACAATAACAATGTTTCAAAGCTGTAAAATATAATAGGAATAGAGCTGATATACATATAGATACAATGTGTAGATCCAGGAATCAAATCTATAGCCGCCCGCCAGGTGCCACGAGGATGAGGGATGACATCGCATTGACAAACACGGAACACGCAACAATCTTATCTGTGGATGTGACGAATAAACCAAATAACCGCCCTGCGATAGAGATGGCCGACCATATATCATTACATACAAATATCTGGACCGGGGTTATCGAAGAGCGATATTTTTTGCCCGTGTTTGTCCAGGCGCTCCGAGACGACAAATGATCGTATTTTTACTTTTCTTAGAATTTACCTGCTGATATCGAATGTCGGTCAGTCGGCCGGCACGCGACAGATGCATTTAAGTCCTTGTCTTGTTTCATATGCATATGTCACAAAATGTAATAATTTTATGTGTAGGTAGGTATCCATCCAATTGCGTGCACATAATATAGAACGGTGAGATGATATTTACTATATAAAGGATCATAAGAGGAGTGATTTATGGTCATTCGCGATTTTATAAATTATATCTTTGAGATAATGACAGACTTATTTTGAATGCACGAACATTATACGAATACTTGAGATCTTGCGAATTTATTTAAAGGACATAATTTATTAAAACCTTTATTATTTTTGGTTAAGTGAGAAAATAATTTTATTAACATTAACACTGAACGTACGATTTAACAGTGACCCATCATAGATGCGCTCACACATAATGTATCAATATTAAACGGCAGCTGTTGCGTGGCGGTTACAATATTGTCCACACCTGACACTCTAGTCCAGGGGTAAGGAGCGTTTCAAACTGGGCTTGCAAAAAAATTAAAATCGGGGAGAGCAGATAAAATGTATGAAAAAGATAAATGTATGCGGGGGTGAGATGCGCGTGCGCAGCGAGCATCTGTCCACCACCTCCCTCCCCCCTACCGCTTTCCTTCTCCAGCCCAGCGCACCTCGTGCCCCGGCCGGTGTCATCTGCCCCGGTGCAAAAACTTTTGAAGAGACAATTTTTACATGCCGATGATTGTTGTTTCCTGCAAACCTACTGCATTAAAGATTATGCTATACCACACAGTTATGCTATGCAGCATGACATACGAAAATCTCGTAGATAACTCATATCCGCATTCTATTAAGTCTGGTCCTAAGCGATCAAAATATTTCATTTTATATTATGTAGAGAAAAGAAGAATGGAAAAGAAAGTGAAGAAATCAGAAGAAATGTTCAACAATAAATTCGTGAATCAGGAATTTATCGATGACTTTTCGGTGAGCGTGGAGAATTTCAGCGCATAATAATTCTCGCTGCACCCGGACCTCGGGCTTCTCCGAGAATAACTCAGGCCGGTGCGCAGGCGCCGCGCCACCGCGCCGCCGCCGCCAAAACTGTCGCTGTTAATCAGTTGGAGCGAGCACGTAGGCAAATATTGAAGCAAATAAAAATTCACCTTCTGCAGCACATTAATTTCAATTTCGGAATTTAACGGGATTCACGAAATCGATATGCGCGGGTTCATTCAGCGTATATGCAATGAAATTCTTTAAATATGATTTCTTTATACTTTTATAGACTGAATTATTCATTCTCAATTGTGGTGATTCTTCACCGTAAGTGAGATTCTTCGTGTCCTGAAAACCGGCTTTCTTCTATGTAAAATCACAGACTGATGGGTCTTTAGGCTGTAAAGTTGGGACGGATTCATCACACTGCTGTGTATATATATAGAAGGCCAGGCAGGTGAGCGCGTTCACGGTTGTCGTGACATTTCAAACCACGGCGTATGGTCTGGGAGGCTGGACTCCGCCCCTAGAACCAATTTGATCATAATTCTGACCGTGCAAGTTGAAGGAAACGTTCTTGTAGCGTTGCGAGTGACTCACTAGATAGGCACTTTGTGAGATTCTTTAGCAAATTTGGCTTACTTACTACTACTTTTTGGGGATTCCATTCCTCAAAGGAGAGAAAACGGAACCCTTATAGGTGACTCTTGTATCTGTCTGTCTATTAGCTCTCTATTAGCTCTGCAATAGCTTATTTTCTCCGAATCTACTGAACGAAAAAACATGAAATTTTGTGGATATATAGAGTTTAATGACCCAATTACGGACGTATGCGTAAATGGACGAATGTGGATTTTGGGGGTCCAATTAAAAGTTTTTTTTTCCAAATGTATCTTGTGACATATCATTCTCGTTATAAGGAATACAAATATATATTTTAATATTTTTAAACTATCCATTTTAAAATATATTAAAGAAAATTTACAAAAATCGAGACTCCTCCCCCCCCCCCCCCCCCCCCCCCCCCACGTCATGGTCAGCGCCACTCACGCCATCTATGTATTAGTTAAAATGCTTCATACTCTTTTCGGTAGTTGGCGCGCATACACTTTCTAGTTTCTTCTTGTGAATTTTTTACTTTATTTGTTGTTATATCGGCCATAATAAATAACACATATTCTGTGAAAATTTCAACGGGCTACCTATTACGGTTCAAGACATACAGCCCTCGGACAGACGGACAGACAGACAGACGGCGTAGGCTTAGTAATAGGGTCCCAGGCTCCCTTACGACGGATAGGGAACACTGAAAAAGCGAGAATAATTAAAAAAATGGGATGTGACCACTTGCAATATTATCAGCCGCCACTCTCCCATAGTGAAAGTTGTAGAGTATAAGTTTCAAAGTGATTATTTCATATCTAAATATCTGTGCTTGAAACTCCAAGTTCGTCAGGACGTCTACCGGCTGGTTGCTTGTCCTTTAAATATTTCAACATTTATTAGTCTATTACTCATAATAATATCTACTTTTAATGAGTTTATTCCAAAGTAGTGCCATGATCACGAAATATCGCACGCGTTGATCCTTTTAAGTCTTTGTTCTCATAATTCATGATTTATGAGTTCATTAAAACGTGTCATTGTACTCCTATGATTTGCAGATAACTTGATCGTGTGGGCTCATAAACGCGATCAATGCTCCACGGGGTACGTGAATGCGTGATCTGGCTGCTGTGTAGGCTGCAATATACGTTTCACCTTCAAACACTATTTAAATTAACAGACTGCGAATATTACTTTTCAGCTAACTTATTCATATTGTTTTATAATATTATTTTGTAATATAGTTACAGCTCGGTAGCTGTCTGTATATCCATTGGTATATATATGTCTGTATTTCATACTCTAAGCTACTAATATCATTACAAAATGTTCAAGGTAGCATCTCTGCTCTTTTAACAATGACTACCGAAATAACTATTATGATTTAAACAAAACCTTTGCGGAGGGGAATAAATGAGAATGCGCTAATACAAGCGAGTGCGCCGGTAATGAACGAGCAGCGGCGGAGGCGGTCGGTCAGCGTTTGTGAATGGATTGGATCGTCTTTGTTCGTATCTTTATTAGCGTCGTCTCCGCTTCATCAATGAATGGCAGAGGAGAGTTAGGCTCTCCCACGCCCACAGAAGCCTCCTCCGCCGCCGCCGGCCGCCGTCGCCGCCGACCCACGGCGGACAACCCTTTGAAGTTTGCGCAGCTGACAGGAAGAGGCTTGGGACCACTGACCTCTTGGATCATTCAATGGGGACAATTGTGTTTGGATTAGGCAAGTTTGGAGAGAAGCTGGGATGAGGCATGTTTGATGAATCTCGGAATTCTGAATAGAAATTACAAAAGTTGTAGCTGAATAAACGTTTTTCTTTTCATCGAGTTCATCCCGCAGTTACCTTTTTAATAGTTTGCGTATTATGAGATAGTTGGCTACATCAACTACTAGATTCACGATGCCAGGTCGCTACACTCCACGCACGATGCTTCTCTCAAAACAAGGCACAACATTTAGTTGCAATGACAACCTTATTACAATTTACAAACTGTTAGCAATAGGAAATCTATGGAATATTTAAACGACGTATTTTCTTTGAAAATACTTTTCGACCTGGGTCGTGACGAAGAAGCCTTCATTAATAACAAACAGCCTGCTTTTATTGAATCTAATGCGATGTAAAGCCTTGTGTTCGGTGACCTTTGAATAGTTCTAACAAACGCCCTGTCCACATCGACTGACTCATCGCGCCGGGGACCTGCCTCAACTATTCACGGTTGTCACCACTGTCGCAGTCCGACATTCCTAGAAGACAAACAAAAATTGAATAGAAATAAATCTGACTGGTCATAAAAAGCATTTGAATCAACCTAATAAGCCCAGCATGTAATGCGCGAACACGAGCGAAGCCACAATCACACGCATCCGATCGTCGTCGTGAGAGCATTGTGGCCGCATGCGACACTCCGACATGTTGTGAAGATGAAACTCGGTGACACGTCCCAACTCCTACTTCATTCAAATTAAGTGACAATGGTCGTGATAATCTCGCTTGGTATTTTACGCAATAAAACTTTATTTTCTTATTGAGTTGTTTCCGCTTTGGGTTTTGTAAGCAATCCTTTTCGAGAATTTGTAATGACATTTTGAAAATTAAGTAACCCTTTTCACAACAACACATTTGTAGACTAACTGTAAACATGTTAGGTAACCAAAATAAACTCATCGATCACTAACGAGCTATCGCGCACGGTATCTTAGATGAGAGATGAAAGACTTTCTTACACAACCCACCTGTACGCGTAGGTAAGGTAAGGCACTAAATGAAAACACAAAAGCTATTCACCATCAGCGCGATATTGTATTAAGTTTGATGGCAGAACAATGTGTAACAGCGATATCTCTACCCACTTTCTTTTCGTGAAACACAACAATGATGCTTCCTCAGACAAGGCAGACGAGCACACAATGAGAATCAATGAAGGTTGCTTTGATTACGCACATAAAGGTCACTGGCGGCTAAAGGAGAGATCAACTTACCTCCAACCCTTCTCGTCGCGTCGTCGTCGTCACCGCGAGTCGATCTTCAAAGCAGGACCACTTCGATTTATTAATATTATATTTTTACGCGAGTTCGATGAACGTCTTGCCTTTGGTTCGGGGACATTCCAGAAAAATTGCGTCACGAAAAACATGGACGTTTGAATGCTTCGTGCTACTAAATTTTATAAGACCTTACAAAAGTGTTAGTTATATCATTGTGAAAGATCTAGTAGGGTTTATCCCGCCCGGTTTGGTATCACCGCACTGAATGAAATTTCGGTCGAAACGGCTATGTAAATAGTTCGTGTTTGCCGTTCAGTTCAGTGTAGCCGACATGAAATGCAGCACTGACGACACCAAATTCACCCGGTGTTATGGGTTGATATTACGGATGTTGTAGGTGATATAACCAACCGTGTCAGTTTCCATAAAAAAAAGATCGTGAACAAGGTAGAGAAAAATAAAATCGCATTTCCCACCGACAAAAACCACTAGCGGGTGCCTACCGTCAAACCAGCTCGAATCAGATTGACCGAGATATTCGGCGCCGACCAATTTGACCTATTTGTCGAACTTTGCAGCTCTCTTCCTCGGCTCACATGCTTCTAACCGAATTGAATGTGGTGCCTATGGACGTGGAGGACCAGAGGAAAAAAGAAAATATACAGATGACAAGGTCCAACATCGACGGTAGGGGCGATAGCTCGACTTCTGAAGAAAGCGTGAATAATTTTCTTTCAGAACAGAGAAACTAATCATATTAACCATTATCCATAAAAGAAAAAATCGTTTACTGATGTTGGGATATTGTGAATATTGTAATTCTATGGGAATGTGTTGTGTTTGATTTCGATTAATCAAAGGTCAAAGTTTCACTTTGCAGAAATAAAATAATAATAATTAAAGAATTCAATCTTTATTGTAGAGCTTCCAAAATAGGAAACTGAAGAAATCAAAATCTGAAGTGGGACGCACAAGACGTACATATCGAGCTATTGTTGGTTTACGAGTATGTCAAGTCGTTATTAACTTCTAAGTTGGTCTAACTAACGTCTTCTATAGCAATCTATGATCACATGAGGCCAAAAATTTTAATTCCTTCTTCTAAGAAACGTTATTCCAGGCGGAGGCAGTGCTGCTGTATTCACGGATAAGAAGCTCGAAATAGACTTTTGTTTGCTCCTCTCGAACATTATCGAAATGATCTGGGAGCTCGGAGATGCTCCTCATAATGGAGACGAGATAAACAACCGGCTCTTTGTGAGAGACGTAATAGTATAATAAGGCTCGGAACTGGATGAATGCTGTGGGTGACAGTTGACACGGAACGACAGGTACACGATGGGAACACTGCCTGCTTGGAGATTCACCGATAATCGATAGTGTTAGAGGTTTGAGCTTCTCTTTCGTTTTTGTCTTATTCTAGTGGTTCCTATTGTCGGGTTGAACTGGTCTTGATTGCTGTAAACTCTTGCTTCCGATACCCATTTGGCTACTGTTGTGACCTCGAGGTTGTGACATTTGCCGAAATACCAGTGAAAGTTTTATTTTCGTTTCCTTTTTAATTTTTTTTTCAAAACAGCTCTGCCACGAATAAAGCGTAGTTTTTAGTTTCAATTGTTTTATTGCAAATAAAAAATATACATCTTTAAAGTATATAATGTTAATGTATGTACTCGTGTACTTCAAATCATTCAAATTCCTAGCATTATAATATTTTAAATTGAATACTTGTAGTACAACACAGATTACTCTGCTTACCGATTGTAGGGACATAGCGTGTGGTATGTATGTATATATTTATAATATTTTAAATTATAATATTTATAATCAAAATTTTATTCCTATTTCTATATTCTGAGCTTACTATATTTATTACTATTACTATCCATTTATTTCCACATTTATTTTTATACAAATTTTACATTTTTTTTTAAATTAAAACCTAAAATTAATATAAAAACAAACGGAGTTTCCACCACCGGCGGCGGGGCGAGCCCAGGCTACCGATGGTCGGATCCCAAAGAGAGGAACCTCCGGACGATGCGTGCAGTTTCGAGCAGGGCTGCCTTCTGGATCTGGCCCTTGACCCAACCACTCAGCGAGAGCCTCTCAAGGTGGTCGTCGAGGCTCTTCGCTATCAGCCCATGCGCCGAAACGACTATGGGCACAACGATCGTCGAGTCGACGGGCCACATTTTGGTAACCTCGTGCTGCAGATCCAAATATTTTAACATCTTCTCTGCTTCCTTACTGACGAGGTTACCATCATGCGGCACGGCGATATCGACGAGCGTTGCGCGCCTTGCCTCCCGGTCTACTATCACAATATCAGGCCTGTTCGCGAGAATAGTCCTGTCTGTGATAGAATGGACCGGTCCCAGTAGAGTGTGACATGACCGTTCTCGAGAACTGGCGGTGGTACTATCCATTATTATTACTAAATCTTACTAATTGCTATTGACATTGAATTACAATTTACAATTCAGTACGTATTATGAATCAAACCTTGACTTAGTAATATCAAAACTGAACTATGAGACTGTGACCCACTGCAAGCTAGGACACTGCAAATCAAATAGTCTTATAAAACTACAAAATGACATACAATTTTGACACTTGAAAACGCGTTGCACTATTAGAAGATTATAAAATTATTGAGCTCTACTTACTCTATTGAATGCTGAAATGGTCTTAGAATTGCGAACGATATTGTGAAGGGAAGTGAGTCAAGTTTGGCGCGGCACAGATGCGCGACATGGTTATAGCCTCAAGTAGCACCAAATCAAACAATACTCTGATTCATACACAAAGTAAAATGAGACATTATTATTCATATTGCTGCACACTTGCATTGCGACGTTGGTCTATGAAGGTGTAGTGACCTAGAATCAGTAGTCAAGATGGTGTATGAAATTATTATTGTCCGACTGAACCCAACAGTGAAATTAATAAAATAGGTATTTGGTTCATGAGGGAAGGTATTTGGTTCATTGTTAAAATGGGATGTACTTTTCTGCAACATAGAAGGTGCAATTATAGGTAATTTACTTCACAATACGATCCATGTGGCCGATACTATACCTCAACAATTCTCACTAATAGACCGAACAGAATATGTAATCTGAGACTGCACATCGGGCAAGAAAATTCCTCCAAGCCGCGTGACACGGTTAAACAGAATTTAATTAGTCAACAAAATCGACACGGAGACAAAGCTCTCAAAATATTCAAATTAGCATTTTCAGAAAATGGAATTCAATCTTTGTAGCCACATGACCTAAAACAACAAGGTATTAATTACGATATTTACGATACATACTTTTTATTTTATTTATGTAATCCTGATGGCTGAATCAAAGGGGTCATAGCACATGCTCCTACCAGCCAATATCGCCAACGAGAAGGTAGGTACCATACCTGAGACTTAATTTAGGAATGACTGCTGGCGTCTATCTGGGCTGTTAAAATAAAATAATAATGATAATGAAACAATATCATTTAAAGATCTTATCTACGATTAGACACTAGACGTCATATTATAGCGATGATGATGATGATTTCATTCATATTAGAGTTACATGTTCCAGCATGAACATATACAAGGATTACCCAATAAAAATATGTGAATGAAAATAAATTAAGAGTCTTAAATACAATAAATACTTATATAATGTACCTATAATAAATTACACAAGAAGAAAGATAAAGCAAACTGCGTCGATCTTTGACTAGAAACGCGTATTCGAAACGGCTGTATGGTACACCTGTGTTGTACAACAAAACCTCACATGTACCTGTGCCCACAATAAGGGAGTACCGACCTGGGCCACCCAGCTAGACGCCGCTCCACAAAGGGCGAAGCGCGATTCAAGCAATCTTTACAGCTCGCATAAAGAATGTAAGAAACCCAAAGGAATATGAACATAATATGTTTATCTAGATGTGTATTTAGTTCGTTCGAAACTAGTCATAAGATTACACACAATTACACAGGTTTTAATATATGAATGTTTTTTTCATACACTGGTACAACGGAATAAGTTATTATAAATATCAAGAAAATATTATAAAAAATTAATACTATAGGAAGACTAAATTATTTGAAACTTGAATAAACAGGCATTTAGTAAATTTAAACGCCATTTACTGAAAACAACAATTTATTCAAAAGAGAAAAAATCGCAATAACAGTTAACAATACATACATCAAAAGACATTCAACTAAGTAAGCAGCTTCGCAATCATCACCTGCCGTGCGGCCTCTAAATTAGCAATAGGTCGTTAATTGCCACTAACCGTAAATATATAAAGCCGGCCTAATAAAAGGATACTTGCAATGGTGGTTTATTGACTGGCAATATTATCACGTGAGCTGTGAAAGGATTGCCATAAACACAACGCACCGGTACAGGCACCGCGAATGGAGTCGTTAGATTCGCTCATTCAGCTCCGAGTCTATGAACGACTTCATTACATTGATCTTAGTTTCGATTGGAAGTATCGCAAATAATCGATGCCTTTAAAGGCTTTTATGCCATCGGCTGATTTGTGAGATTCTATTTAAGTGTCATGGCACGGTGCGTTAGGAACTGTGCCTTCTCATCACCGAGTCTCATTAGAATTACAATTGTGAGCGTCATTTACAATACAACATTTGCTGTTTATTCTATTCCTTGTATAATAGTTTCCGTCATTGTTACAAAACCAGTGGAACTAATCGTAATCGTGATCAACCTTGTTTTTATTGTGTAAACCTTTTCAGATGAGCTCCTTCGATACCCAGGTTTAAAAAAAAACGCACAACCTAAACGTCTACCGTCACTGTGACATAGTGATGTTTTGATGAGTACTATAGACGTATATACTAACAAACATGCAGCATTGTACTTTACCTACATGTATAACAGGTTCACAAATTAACAGGTCTATACTTTACGAACTCATCTATTTTATGTAACTCGTAAACATATCCAACAATGGATTAATTTATACACCTAATCACAGCTTAGGTACCCAATGTCTGTCTGTATAATATAACAAACAGCTTAGGTATCTAGCTTGCTTGTAAATCAGAGCAACGTATATTGGCAACGTCTTAATGTTGCCAACATATTACACCGGAGTAGTTGCGCCTGCGCACCGCGCCGCGCTCATTAGCTGCTCCCGCGCCACATACGGCGCGTGCGTACGCGCGACCCTCGCCCTCCACCAAGAAACCAGTTACGATAAGTAACTTAAAACTATTTTCTTTTCTAGATATTCACTTTATTATCTGAATTTGATGGTGGTCCAAGCTTTGTAGCACGCTCGCGAGTTGGTTGAAATTGGTCGTAGGTGTAACTACCAATATGTGGTATATATTTGTGTGAGTCATTATCATTACTTCTGAAACCAAGCAACTAAGAATAAGCGATGGCTTTTTCTTGTTCAGTTTAATTTTAAATCTGTCTAATCGATTAAAAAATTATTAATTAAGCTATGCCTAACTGTCGCCCATCATGACGCAAATTCCATGGTAGCCGCCCAGTCGCCATTAAACGTCGTATTTACGACTGAAACCTCTGGAGAATAGAAGATCGGTTTTCAAAATGTTATTACATTGCTATTATAAAATAAACTCGTCTAAGCAGTAGTAAGTAATTATTATTACGCTATTTCGCTTATCTACCGTCCTATTAATAAAATGGAGTGGCAACTCGTTCAGGTATAATGAGTCCGATGGTATCTTGATCACTGTGGGCTCGGTGTTGGTAGTGCCAACTGGCAAGGTGACCGATGGTGACCATATAGCAGTGTTCACCTATTTGAAATGACAGTGCATCTAATTCCAACAGGAGTAAGTTGTAATGGGCTAACATAACATATCACAACACAACACACAAAGTTGGACAGATTAGGCTGTCGCTCTTGGGAAAGCTTCCGGCGGCGGCGGACTCCCTTCTAGCCTATGCGACTGGGTCGCCGACTTCCTACATGGACGTAGCATTCAATTCCTAGTGGACGGTTTCTCGTCGGACGCCATGTCAGTGAATGCCGGGGTCCCACAGGGATCTGTGTTGTCAGTTGTCACCCACACTGTTTCTTCTGCATATCAATTAGGTATATGCTGCCACTCGGCAACATCATTGTTATGCGGAGGACAGAACTGCACACGGATTCTACACCAGTCACCCTTCAGTCAGACGGGATGTTGTGATGCGAAGACTTGTGTCTGAACTCGAACAAACGCTTCGGTCTATTTTCGAATGGGGCCGTAGTAATTTTGTCGAGTTCAACGCTTCCAAGACACAAGTTTGCGCGTTCAGTGCGTCCTTTCGTCCAGGGCACGTCGCTAAAATAAAGCGACCAGCTCGGGGTCCTAAACCTACCTACGACGCACGACCTAAACTTTCGGTGCCATATCGAGGGCCAGGCCAAGCTGGCTTCTAAAAAGCTGGGCGTACTCAATAAGGTGCGATGGTACTTCACGCCGGACCAAAGGCTGCTTTTGTATAAATCGCAGATTAGGCCCTGCTTAGAGTACTGCTCGCACTTGTGTGTGGGATGGCTCAGCTAAATACCAGCTTGTGCCTTTGGATTCGATCCAGCGTCGAGCTGTGCGACTACTGAGTGACCCCGACGTGCCCCGCGATCTAGAACCACTGCAACTCCGTAGGGATGTCGGCGCCCTAAGTGTGTTCTATCACTTATTCCATGGGGAATGCTCGGAGGAGCTGTTCAACGCGATCCTGTCGTCCCCTTTCCACTTCCGCACAACGCATACTGGGTAATGATTGCATCCCTATACGCTGGACTTTCCACGGATGCGTACCAATCGGTAACGCTCTCCCTGCCTGCTCACATATTTCCCCCAAGTATAGTCCTCGGGTCCTCCAAGAGAGGCGTGAATAGGCAGGCCGGCGTGGCATTCGCAACCCCCGCGTACGACCGAATGTCCATGGGTGTCGTTATAAACCGAGCCACCCGCTCGGCGTAACATGTCGCGCTTTCTATAAAAAAAAAAAAAAACATCGCGGAGAAAGCAAGTATCCTCGTCAATTTGTCAATGTGCTGTTGAGATATTATCGCCTGCTGTTGTGATTAATATAATTATCAACGTCCGTTACTCCTACCGCTGAACATTGTGCACTGTCTGTGTGGTACAATTAAATCATGAGAGGAAACGGAGCAGGTCCGCCACCGAAGGTCCCGGCGGCGCTTGCGCATGCTACGGCTAAGGAAACACCTGCAAGCGACGAGCGGTGAGATCCTGTCTAGTGCTCTGGATGAAAATTAACACCAAAGTCGCTATTTTCAATCTAGCCTCGGAGGCATCTTGGAGGTCGCAACACACGTCAGGATGTAAAGTCGCAAGTAGGATATTGTTTTATGTTCCTCTCTCTCTCTTCAATTATTTTATTTGAGGTGATGAAATGGCGGCAGTGTGGTTGGACGTTAAAAAGCAACCCTGAAGACAAGAGCAGAGAACATCACTGTTTACTAGTAACATCACAAGCTCACTCATCTCGTTACAATATGAGCCGAGAAGACTTCAACAGGAAAAAGTGTATAAAGGAGGAATGGCGGCGCCATTAAAGTATGTGATGTGTCTTGTCGTTGTACCTACATCTGCTGATCCCAGCTCCTCGCTGCCAGTGTTGCCTCAGGTTTACAACTCAACCACAACTCAGAGGAGATCGCTCGTAAACATGAGCAGCGAGCGGCGTCGATACCAGGAGGGGTATGTTAGTCAGTAATGAATTTATTATCAATCTGCTCGTGGTATAATTATTTTCATGATATTATATTAGCGCACGATTGGTTGAAGCTTCCGGAAGCTAAACATTAAGTGCGTCGTAACTTTACACTGATGGAGATTATTGATGCGTACCTAAATGTAATCTTGATGAAAATTGTATCACCCCATTGAAAGTTTATTATTGCAAGCATCTAAATCACATCGACTTTAAGAAGAAGAAAACCATGAATAATTTGTTATTGTCAGTACATACTAGTTTTATTATAGCATTGATAAGGTTTTGCATCGATAAAAAAAGCATTGATAACTCATAGTAAATGCAGCAACGATCTGCGGATGTACTCAATTCTGCAATCATAGCAATTTTTGTGACAATCTCAAAGAAATACAGGTACGCAAGCAATCAAACAAAACCTGCTAAAAATAACGCAACTTGTTCTGATTAATGTCTCGCAGCTGCAAGTTTTGTAACGTTACAGAAAATACCCACAAAAAAGGTGAAACTTCACCCAGCCCTCTATAATTCTCAACTACACGATCATGCAAATGCAGTTCTATTTTATTCAGCAGCCGATAGGGCAGCATAGTGCCGCCAGCACTTGTAGACCTCGTAATATACATACACAGTACAGGTTCTGAACTCAATATCTTACTTAAGAATTTAGACATTATTAATTAGTTGTACTGCTGCAGTCGTGTGGGCTTTGTTCCTGTGAGATTAAGCTGTGCCATTATGCAAGTCTATTTCAAAATTGTAGCCCTTAGAACACAATGAGCTAATATTTCCTGGTGTGTGACTGTATTTGATTTAAGTCTTGACTGTGTGCGTTATAACAATGCTGCCCAGTGCAATACTCTGCAATACTTTGTGCATTCATAAGTTTAAAATGTAACTTACACCAGTTCGAAGTGAATAAGTATTTATCCAGTGTCGGTTATGTGTTTACCTATTTCATTTACTTAGGAAATAATATATTTTTGGGTTCCACTATAACCTTTTGGAATCTTGAATAACATTATGTAATGTGATGCCATTACAGAATATGTATTTCTTGGCTTTGTAATGCAGACTAATTAGTAGAAATAGCGAAAAATCTTACCAAATAGACAGATATTCGCGATCAAGCAAAAATAGAATAGAATTAGAAAATGATTGTTGCTCCAAAAACATTCAACAGTAACAAGCACATTAAAACATTTACATAAGGTGCAAAGGCGGACTTATCCCTAAAAGAGATTTCTTATAATCTACCTTTGGATGTTTGAGATTCGATTAATATAGTGGAATGTAAGTAAGCAGTAGCAAGAATTGAACATGGGACTTAAAGATAAAATAATAATAAGAATACTTATATTAATATACACGTAAGTATATGCCAGTTCAATAAAAAACAATGCTTGGATTAATGCATATAAATTACTAAATATATAAAATATAACATACAAATACTTTTCAATCCAGGTCGAAACTAATTTAACGATATTCCAACAGAAATCATAAAATGTGGTATGGGTGTACCTGAAATTTCATATCCACGAATTGTACCTCGTTCAGGTTAAGACTTTCTGAGATATTAAACATAACCTAGCGTCATCTAGCGCCATACGCAACCTTAAAAAAGGACCTTCGTGTGCACATCGACAGGTGCCCATTGCACGTCCCTGACTAAAAGGCGAACATTGTTAACAGTTGAGAATATTAGCTCCCGACATGAACGAGCCTATCACCTATCGAGTGGGCAGTCGGACGGGGCGGTGAGCAGTAAAGCAACGACGACCAGTTCATCCACTCATGTATCAATTAATCCAAAGCAGCGGGTGTCGAAATCTCCGGCGACCCCCCGCGCCTCCACTGTATGCGTCCGGTGCGGTGCGGTGGCCGCGGTAAGGTAACATTAATTATGTACATAGAGCTGTTTCTGAATTTATCTAGTTTATACTGAAAAGTTTAAATCCAAATTCAAAATTGGGAAGAAATTTCACATTTTCATAAAACAAGAACTCAATACAGTTGTTTTTAAATGGTTTGAATTGAAGCACCATGGTATTTATAACTGGCTATCAGTGTCATGAGCAAAAGTAACTAATACAGGCTTAGTATTGGAGGATACTTTTGAAGGATTCGTGTTTCGGAGGTTGAAGGGCTGACATTTGATACCAGATTTTATGTCGCAAATGAAAATTAATTCATATCAATGGACCCATAAATTCGATTCTCGTTTCACATTTCTGTTTGAGTTTTCAGCAGCAGAGTATAGGTTTTATGAATTTCTTCCAGGATCTTGTTCCGATTGTGGAAACAATGATTATTCGACATGTCGTGTTAGTTTGAGGTCTTTAGGTATCTGCGGCCTTTGCGAAACCATCAGCTTTGCGTAGGCTTTCAGAAAAGTAAGTACCATAGTAAGTACCATGTACCCAAGGGTCATTGAAAAATAAACTAAATGTTCATCACAGTGCACAGAGCAATTATCTACTCAAGCCGATTTCTAAGTCAAAGTCCACGGCGGGCTTTTTGCGGACATGCCCCCCACCGCCACCGCCGGGCCCCCCCGCGGTACTGATCCTGCCATTTTCACCGCAGACACTTAAATTAACAACCTCCGGAGTCAGCATCGAAGACAACGACTTCATATATCACGGATAATTGGTTCGAATTAAAATTAATACAGGATAGAGCACGTCTAAATCACGATCGAGGGAATCGATATTGAACGAGGTCATGAGATGAACTTTGCACTGATTGGATTGAGAGATGTATTGAGACTGCTAGTCATAGATATTCTGTAGGTAATTAAATATACTGATTTAGACAAAGAATGGCATTGATTTGTTTGTAGTGTAGGTTAGAGTAAAGTTACTTCCTGGATAAAACGCAATACGAGTAGGTACTTAGATTTTCTGAAAATGTATTGAACTCACTTTTTGTAGCAAATAGTTTAAGTATTAAACATTTCCAATAAGCTACATCTGCAAAAACGTATGACCTTGTTAATTATGTTGATAACGAAATGAATATTTCAGAATAACAGATATCTAAGAGAATAGAAAGCAAACAGGCAAATTGAATTAAAAGATTAACAGTAAAGCACTCAATCGCAGGACTCATGCCACCGGCGGAGATTCAATAATCGATTTTATCATTCATCGTCGTTCGACCATCGATCATTACGAATAACGATTACGACACGAACACGATCGCGGTTCTTATTGCGAGCGCGAATGACGATACGACCGGTCGAATCGAATCTCGCGAACTTTTCAGCAGCAACTACACTTAACTCGAGGAAAATTCGGTTCGAATCATTTTAGCTCAAACAATATTCTATAGATTTGTAATATTTATCTTTTTACATATGAAATATTGATTGAATAGTTCAGTTCAGGGTAGTCGACATTAAATGAAGGGAAGCACTGACATGGCACCTAGTTCACCCGATGTTATGGGCTGACATCACGGATGTTGTAGGTGATTTAACCAACCGTGTCAATTTCCACAAAATTGAAATTGCATTTATTAGTTGACTTGCTATATTGTTCTTTCTTGCTGTCTTTTCTATGGTATTTATTTTCCATTGTTAAGTTATTTTATGATATTTACATATATCCCGTCTTTCCACATACTGCCATATAGGCTTCAGTCTGAAACATAAGCCGGTCGATTATTTCACTTTGTCACCCATCCTCGAGCGTGTCTTCCTAGAATCCTGAAAGATAAACGCACCTCCTGGTCTCTTCGGTCTTACACCGTTGTGGGAGAACGCCTGGCTGGGAGGTGCTGCAAGTTCAAGTTCAAGTTCAATAAAACAATCCTTCATTTATATTAATATAACACAGAGTAAGTACTTACGTAAATAACAGACGTATTTATGTTATTGTCATGTTTATTCATCATTCATAACTTATCAGTAGGATAGATACATATATGTATAAAAAAATACTTATTAGCCTAAGATTCTTTTTACAAAAACAAGCACTTTAGAACATGCACACATGAGGTGCAAAGGCTGACAGATAAGTATATGTAAGGGATAACAGAGTTTTCTACCAACCAACCTGGATGTTTGAGAGTAGATTATACTGAAATGTAAGTACGCAGTAGCAAAAGATTATAAGTAAGCCAAGTTTTCAAAAAGTTTGTCTTTGTGTGTTCTCGTGTTTGCTCTCGACATCTGATTTCGATGATACGATCGAGAGAAGTGAGTCGCGGTAGCCGCTCGCACCAGTTCAATATGATCTCGAGCGATCAAATTATGCAAGTTGGCTCGATTAGAAAACAAACAGATGTTCTGATTAAGCCGAGCCGAGTGACTGCGCTCTACTCCGTATTGGGAAGATGACGTTGGAGCAAGGAATTAAAAAGAACAGAACTGTTATTGTCATACATTACATAAAATTTTTCGTTCGTCCTCTACAAATTTGCACAATTTTCTTCACATAGATGTAAAAAATTTGAACATCGTAGTTGATGTTGGTGGTCAAGTTGTTTTTTTTATTGTTTTTTATTTATGTTTTATTTTATTCATCACCCCCTTTAACCAAAATGTCTTGTCTCCAGTCTAGTCTAGTTCTAGTCTTAGTCTAGACTAAGTCTAACAGAGATATAGATATTTGTACTGTGCACACCATTTACAAAGACTTCACCAACTCGACTAGCTGATGCCTCTTCTATGTGAGCGACGACGTAGCTTAGCTATCCTACGTAACGTCAACCACGTTGACGCGACAGGTACCACACAATGGACGTTGGGCAACATCGCTATAGTATGTACAGTTGACTATAGATAAGTACATGTAAACTAAAAAACTCAAAAGAAAAATCACGATTTTCATAGATTTTTGTGGCGGTAAATTTAAAAATGTTTATGGAAAATAAATAATGTATGTTGATGAGCAAGCTAGTAAGTTTCAGGCTTCACCTTATTTATTTTTTCATAAAAAGCACAAATAAAAATATTTAAAACAAAATATGTATTATTAACGTATGGAAATATGACAATTTCTTATGATCAGTTGTAGATTTAACTGTACAAAGTTATAAGTAGGTACTCGCAGTCTTGACTCTTAATGCTTAAAAGCTAGTGCATTTTTTGACATGATTTTTGACTAGTGCAACTGTTCATGTAATTTTAGTAGGTTAGGTAGGGAATTTTTGTTTGACAGCTAATTTAACGTAGGCAAAAGACTACATCACTATTAAATTGTATATTAAAAATCTGATGATGATTAAATTACATAAAGCATACAATTCTATAAAAATGCAAAGATTCGAGAGGATCGAGCTGACGAAAATTCGCGTAACCTATATCGAAGATGTATATTAAAAAATAACACTCCAAATCCTTGATTCGCAATAATTCTACTTAGGGTCATCAAAATCTGAATTTGAAATCTACCTAGATACATGAAATGTTCATCTTGTCTACCTGACAAGTTCTTTTGTAAACACGCTTTTCTACAACCTCCTACTGATTCTCTTGAATTAATTTAGTTCTTTTTAACTTTCCATAATACTGATTGATGGCTTTCTAATGTTTGAGATGGGCCGATTTGTTTGACTCGTTCGGATGGTTTTTTTCCTATTAATTAACATTTATAGGGTTAAATGCAATTCATTATTATCAATTAAGTCACATCCGCCTAGGGGTGGTCCAGTAATCACCTGCTCCTAAAAAAGAGCGGTAAGTATTTAGTTTACTTTATTACTTTCTTAGTTTCGTGTAAATTGGAACACAAGAAACTAACTGAATTGGCGCACTCGGTTTCAATTTCAATATTGCAAAGAAAGCCTTTGGAGATGTGGAGTCTGGCTGGAAGCCCAGTACTCGGTGAACATCTCGTCAGCGAACGCACTGTAAGCAAGCTGCTCATGGTTAGATTTTGAATTAACATACTTCATAATGGCTATAAGCACATTAACATTGATACAATATTATTAACCTAACCTCACCTAACGCTCACATAAAGCAACTGTTAACCGTCGTAATAGCTGTCTAGTTGACCTCTGTTAGCATTACCGTAGATATCAACTGCAGAAGTGCTCTCTTATAAACCAACTTAGCGTGCACCGCCCTTCTTCTCATGAACAGTTTCTCATAGACGTAAGATATAAAATGTCCAGAGGATTTTGAACAGAAAGATGTAAAAGAGTTATGCAGTGGAGCAAGCGAGCACTGCGCGCGCAGTCGCCACGCCCAGTCGACATGCAAATGTTCTAATTTGAAAATATAATCTGGAGTTGCGCTTGCGCCACGACTTCTGTTCTTCTGTTGTCTGCCGGCGACGCGACGGGGCGGCGGCCGGCGGCAAGGTTCGACTGTTGTCGCGATGGGACAGGGTTCCGCAACTGAAACAAACAATCTGTGTCAAAGATACAAACCAACTCAATTTTGGAATCGATCGTCTTATTTTATGGAGTCACAATTGCATTGCACACCGTGGCACCAATTTCACCCGGTGTTATGGGATGACATCACGGATGTTGTAGGTGATGTAGCCAACCGTGTCAGTTCCCATAAACAAAAAATTAATAAAACAATTGGTTACATCGCCTACTGTACACCCGTGAGCCTATGAGCCTATGAAACCTTGGTGAAGTAGGTTTTCATAGCCGGTTCGACCGACCTTCATTCAAGGCGGTGGTATCTATCCAGAGGGACTTACCGCTACTACTATAAGGTAAATGGAAGGACGTACAGTTTTACTTGGAATCGGAACCACGGTCAGCATCAACGGTCGAACGGTGACCCATCTAAAATCTCTACTCGAAAAGTTCTAAACTATTAACCGAATTAAAGATAAGCTGGCCCTTTTATATTATAGATATTGTATGCATTATTTTTCACACACAACCCTAGGTTCAGTGGCGAAGTGCACACCAGAAGATTCCTTCATTGTTCGCTCTCGAACAGGCTGGCGCCTGAATGTGTCCATCAGACAATGTAATTTAAGTTCATCAACATAACCGACCCGCGCACAAATCACTCAACCCATGCTACTGACTACTGTTGTAAGTTGTTTATATTTTTCTGTTTTGAAGCCACATTAAAATGCATGTTTTTACCATAACCGTGACCCTTACCTATTAAAACTAGAATATAAACATGTTTTTATAGCGTTTTAAAGTCACTAGAATAATAGAAGTAAGGATATTTTGGAAACAAAATGTATTTTCTTCTGTTGCTAGATTTTGGACAGCACTTTACACTGTATTTAGCTTAATCAAGAGAGTGAAGTGAAAATTTTTTTTTGTTTTCATACCTGTAATTTTTTTAATAATACAGCTGTGTGAGAATGGTCAAAGCATATGCATCGACCAGCCAATATCACCTCTGATAAGGTAGTTGCCATACCGGAGACTTCCCTTTGAATTGCTGGCTATACTGAACTAGAGGAGAGCCGAGGCTGTTATGCAGCCATCTTACATCCAGTACGGCGGCGGCGCGGTATCAAGTCAGTCATCTACAATTTGAGCCTACCACCTAGTAAGGGACAAGGGAAGGAACCTACAGTTTTACACCGGCTGCGAACGGTGTAGCAGAAGGTGTAGGTATGCACGTAAATGTTTCCGTCAGAAAAAACTCATTGTTGTGCGCCGCGCCGGCCGGATTCGAACCTCGGACCTCTCGCAAGAGAAGCGGACGCCCAGATCACTCGGCCATCCGCCGCTTGGATAGGTATGGATAAGTATGTATGTATATTTATTTTTGTATATTAAATTGTGTAATTTATATTAATTCAAAGTGTTCAGGACGACGGCCAGCCGGAGCGGCGACGACGGACCCGGCCTAGGACGCGACGCGCACGTCGTCACCTCAGTAGCTTAGGGAAGTAGGAAGCGGCCAGCATAGTTTAGTTTAGGTAATTTTAATATGTAAATATATAGAAAATAAGTTAATATAAGAAAATAAATATATATAAAAATCGTAGATATAAGTTAGCTAAGATAGATAGGCGTAGTTATAAGATAAATAAAGTTAGATAAGATAGATAGGCATAGCTATAAGATAGATAGGCATAGCTGTAAGATAGATAGTCTAGATTGTAAGTTATTTGAATAAAGATATAGTCGCCCACTGCCTTTCATTTGGGACGAACGGGAGATGCGCACTCGCCAAAACCGTTAGGAGACTGAGCCGGACCGAGGCGCGACGCGGGGGCGGGGCGTCGGAGCGCAGCCGCGAAACCGGACGGCTGCGTCCGCGGCGCCTCAGCGCGCCCGCGCGTATACAAATATAGCGCGTTTTGGCCGGTTCAGTCAGTACTCGTCCAGCCAGCAAGAAGAGAAGACGTCCCGAGCACCGGCTCTCCGCGAAGATCGACCGAGGAACGAGCTTCACTCCGGAACGACTGCCTCGGCCGATCGGACGTTCTTCTCTCGGCGAGTGCTCACCCCACGTCTCGGGTGAAAGCCAGTGTGCGGCTGCATTATAGCCAGCACTGCGCCGTTTCATTTCGTCTCCACGCCTTACACTACGCGGCTAAACTCCCGGTGCCCCGCGGCACGCCGGTCGAGGTCTCTCCCCGTGCCCCGAGGCACGTCAGGTTGAGGACGCGGTCGCGTAGTGCGTACGTTCGTGCTTGCCGTCGTGCGGATCGGTCCGACGGTACAGCGGTACGCCACGGTACGAGTTGCGGTACAGTGGTACGAGCGTCGGGAAAGTCAAGTCCGGTACGGTGGTGCGTCGGCACGTGGTACGTCGGCACGTGGTACGTCGGTACGTGGTACGTCGGTTGTGGTACGAGGGTACGTGGTACGCCAAGGGTACGTGGTACAAGACTGCAGCCGGCCGCCGGGTACAGTGCCCGTGTGCGCACCGAACCGTCGGAGTGAACGAGACAGCGATATCGGCCATCTCTGTCGCGTGCGACAGCCGCGCACGCTTCACTCGCCGAACCCCATATTCTGCTCTGCGGGACGGGCATCAACAAACGCCAGCGAAATACAGTCCACATCTGAGCATCGTCCCCCACATTGGTCATTCGACAGCCGGATCAAGGATGCCTGTAACGCGGAGCAAAAAGAATGGGCGAGGCCGCACCACGCCGGTGCCTTCGCCGCCGTCGACGCTGCAAGAGTTGCCCCCGGACGCAGCCGACTCGGCGCTGCGGTCGGGCGACATCGCGCCGACGGAGACAAGTCCAGCGACGGGCGCGCCACCTGCCGGTCAAACCACGGACCCGCATACGTGGTCGTCGCACGGGACGAGTACGAGCACACCCGTCGCGACAACGGTGGACTCACACCATGCGAGCGCCGCGCACGCCTCGCACTCCGCGCACGCCGCGCACGCCTCGCACTCCGCGCACGCCGCGCACGCGTCGCACTCCGCGCACGCCTCGCACTCCGCGCACGCCGCGCACGCCTCGCACTCCGCGCACGCCGCGCACGCGTCGCACTCCGCGCACGCCTCGCGCGCCGCACAACCCGAGCACGCCGCGCACGCCGCGCACACCGCGCGCGCCGCGCACGCACCGACCGCGGCGCCCGCACCGAGCGCAGAGCACGACACCCGCGCGCCGAGCCAGGAGCGCGCGCCGAGCCGCGCCTCGCACGCTCTCGCACCAGGGCGAGACGCAGGCGACCGCAAGGACGGCCGGAGCAACCGATCCGGCCGCTCTTCGAAAACGGCGAAGCAACGGGCTATCGAGATCCAGTTGCTGCGGATGAAGCAGGAGCAAGCGAGGGCACAGCAGGAAGAAGCGAAGGCAAGAGTGGAGGAGGCAAGAATCGCCGCGCTATTGATCGAAGCGGAACTACGTGAGTGTGAGGAGGAAGAAACGTCGGACGAGGAGGAGCTCGGGGACACGGCGCGCAGTTTGCGAGTCGCGTCGTGGCTCGAGACGCAGAGACCTCACCGGCGGGAGCGGGAGGCGCTCGACTCCGCCTCGCTCCCCGCCGCGGCGCCGCCGCTCGCTAGTCTCCGCGAGCCGCGCACCGCGACCGCCGCCTCCGCACCGCACGCGCCCCTCCACACACACGCGCCGGCCGAGCCGCCCGCACCCCGCGCACCGCTCGCCCCAGCCGCACCGCCCGCGCCCCTCCAGGCGGCCCTCTACGAACGAGCGCCGCCTGCACCTCTACGCCGCGAGGTGCTACGCGAGTGCGACGAAACGGCACCGCAGGGACTGCTACGCGAGTGCTACGAACAAGCGGCGCCTACGCCGGCTGACCCGCTACGCGAGTGCTACGAAACCGCGGCGCCCGCACCTCTACGCCGTGAGGTTTGCGGGCCTACGCCGGCTGACCCGCTACGCCGCGGGTGCTACGAAACCGCGGCGCCCGCACCTCTACGCCGTGAGGTTTGCGGGCCTACGCCGGCAGACTCGCTACGCGCGGCCCCATACGAACCCGCGCCGCCTGCGCCTCTACGCCGCGAGTGCTACGAGGCTACGCAGGCCGACCCGCTACGCCGCGCGGCCCTCTACGAAGGAGCGCCGCCTGCGCTGCTACGCGGCGAATACTCCGGGTCTACGCCGGCCGGAGTGCTACGCCGCGAGTGCTACGACGCAGCACCGCAGCACACAGACTCGCCGGCGACACACACGGAGTCGACGCAGGGGCCGTCTACCGCTTCCGCTACCGCCGCCGCCGCCGCAACGACCGCGCCCGCCGCCGCGTCCTCCTCCGCTACGCCGCACTCGTCCGAGCCGCTCGCCGCGGCTATTCAGATGCTGGCCACGGTGCTTGGGAAGACGGAGACCAACCGACCGTCGACCGCGCCGCCCAAGTACCTGCAGGAGCTGCCGGCGTTCGACGGGTCCTCCGGGGAGTGGCTGCAGTTCGCGGCCGCTTACCGCGAGACGGAGGCGTTCTTCTCGCGCGTAGAGAACGCCGCCCGCATACGCCGCTGCCTACGAGGAAAGGCGAAGGAGGCGGCCTACAGCCTTATGTTGTCGGCGCCGGACCCAGATCGAGTCATAGCGGCACTCGAGCAGCGGTTCGGACGGCCAGACTTCCTGGTCTTGGGTGAGCTGGAAAAGCTAAAAAACTTGCCCAAGGTCAGAGACCACGCGAACGAGCTCAACGAATTCGCCAACAAGGTAGCCAACGTCGTGGCTACAATCCAGGCTCTGGACAGGCCCGAGTATCTGCACAGCCCCGAAATGACTCGCCTCATAGTCGACAAGCTGACCCCGCTACGACAGACGCGGTGGTTCGACTATGAGGACCGAGGCGGCACCCCTCAGCCCGCACTCACGAGGATCGCCGGCTTCCTCAACGAGGAGGCTCGCAAGTGCGGAGCGTACGCTCGGCCGGACGTCGCCTCAACTGCAGAGGCGTCAACAAGGGAGCCTCGACGCCAGCCGAAAGAACGTCGAGCCGCCGAGAAGGCCTACGCCGCCGGCGGAGAGGAGGAACCCTCCGACTCGACGCCCAAGTGCCCTACGTGCACCAGGGCCCACTACCTCCTGGCCTGTCCAAGGTTCATCGCTGCCGACGTGGACGGCCGATTGAAGCAGGCCAAGGAGGGCAAGATCTGCTTCAGGTGCCTCAAGAGCCGGCACCGCAAAGCAAAGTGCAAGGCCGAGCCGTGCGGAGTGCGGGGCTGCCAGTACGGGCACCACCTGCTTCTACACCAGCACCAGTCGAGCAACGAGACTGCCGCCGCCGCGATCACAGCCACGGCGCGGTCCGACTCGGTGCTGCTCAAGATCGTGCCGGTGGAGCTGAGCGGCCCCAAGGGCACCGTGGAGATATTCGCCCTCCTGGACGAGGGGTCCACCGTAACGATGGTGGACGCCGCCATAGCCGACGTGCTGGGCGCGAAGGGCGCCCCGGAACCTCTGCACGTCATCGGCATAGGCGGAGGGCGAGTAACGACCAACTCGTCGCGGCGCCTCAACCTGCGCGTCCGCGGCAAGTACGAGACGGAGCAGCACGACCTCTACGGAGCCCGCACGGTGGAGGGCCTGCACTTCCCGCCGCAGTCCATCGCGAGGACGTGCCTGGACGACTGCACACATCTGGCGGAGCTGACGGGGGTGCTGGCGTACGCCGACGCACGCCCGAGACTGCTCATCGGCCAAGACAACTGGCCGTTGATAGTCTCGCGGGCACTCAGGAGCGGCCGGCGTGACCAGCCCGTCGCCTCGCGTACTCAGCTCGGCTGGGTGCTGCACGGGTGCCGCACCTCCATCACCGAGCCTGTACAGCGCTGCGCTCACGCTACCGAGGCCAGTGACAGCACGTTCGACGCGCTCGCCAGGGAGCACTTCAAGCTGGAGTCGCTGAGCGTCGAGCCCCGCAAACCAAGGAGCGACCCGGAAGAGCGAGCCCTACGAGTCCTCGACGCGACGACTCGGCGCCTGACAGACGGCCGATACGAGACCGGCCTCATCTGGCGTCACGATGACATCGTGATGCCCGACAGTCGCGAGTCAGCATACAAGAGGCTCGTCAACTTGGAGAAGAAGCTGGCTCGCGACCTGGACCTGAAGGAGAAGTACCACCGGCAGATGGAGCACATGATCCGGAGCGGATATGCCGAGCGCGCCACGACTACACCGACGCCGGGGCGCACCTGGTATCTGCCCCACTTTGCAGTGGTCAACCCAGCCAAGGAGAAGATCCGCATCGTCCACGACGCCGCTGCGAAGACCCGAGGAGTCAGCCTGAACGATCTGCTGCTCCCGGGCCCGGACCTGCTGCAATCACTACCCGGCGTGCTAATGAAGTTCCGGCAGCACCCGATCGCCGTCACTGCGGACATCCGAGAGATGTTTTTGCAGATCCGCATCCGCGACGCAGATCGAGATGCACTACGGTTCTTGTGGAGGGAGAGCCCGGACCAAGGGGCGCCGACCGAGTACAGGATGACTTCGGTCGTCTTCGGTGCCGCCTGCTCGCCCTGCACCGCCATCTACACGAAGAACCGAAACGCCGCGGACTTCAAAGCCAGCAAACCAGCAGCAGCACGCGCCATAGTAGACAACCACTACATGGACGATCTCCTCCAGAGCTTCGAGAGCCCCGAGGAGGCCTGCCGCGTCTCGCGCGAGGTCGCCGACATACACGAGGCGGCCGGCTTCGAGCTGAGAGGGTGGGCCTCCAACGACGCGAGGGCCATCCGGCACGCGGCCAGGGACCAGCGAGGCAGCGGGCAAGTGGACATCGGCGGGCAGACAGCGCAGGAAAAGACCCTCGGCATGCGCTGGGACACAGCGGGGGACCGCCTCGGCTACGCCCTCAGTTTCGCGAGGACGTCGCCCGAGGTCCTGGACGCCCGACGCACGCCGACGAAACGAGAGGCGCTCAGCGTCGTGATGTCCCTCTTCGACCCGCTGGGGCTGGTCGCGCCCGTCACCACGCCAGCCAAGAGGATCCTGCAGGAGACCTGGCGCCTGGGTGTCGCCTGGGACGACGTCCTGCCGGGCGAGCTGCATCAGGCCTGGCTGGACTGGGTGCGGAGTCTGCGTGCCCTGGGCACCCTACGAGTTCCCCGCTGCTACGACGTGTGCAGATGCGTGTCCCGAGAGCTGCACACGTTCGTAGACGCCAGCGAAGCCGCGTACGCCGCCGCTACCTACTGGCGGCTCGAGCGAAGCGACGGCTCCGTCAAGGTCGCTCTGGCCTGCGCGAAGACACGCGTCACGCCGCTGAAGCCGGTATCCGTCCCCCGCCTCGAGCTGCAGGCTGCACTTCTGGGCAGCCGCCTGGCGCGAGCGGTGGAGGACGGCCACGACTGGGAGGCGGCGCGACGCTACTTCTGGAGCGACTCCAGGACGGCGCTGGCGTGGGTACGAGCGAGCCCGCGCAGCTTCAAGACGTTCGTGGCACACAGGCTGGCGGAAATCGAGGAGCTCACCAAGGTCTCGGAGTGGCGATGGGTGCCCACCAGGGACAACGTTGCGGATGACGCAACCCGCAACACACCGGCCGACTTCGCGGCAGATCATCGCTGGTTCTCGGGGCCGGCCTTCCTCGCACACGGAGAGGAATCGTGGCCCCGAGAGCAGCCACAGGAGGCTGCACCCACAGGAGAGGAGCGAGCACCGGCCGTCTGCTTCACCGCGACCACGGGGAGCGCAGCACCAGAGGCAACACGCTTCTCGTCGTGGCTGCGACTTGTACGCGCCACGGCACGGGTCCTTCACTTCGTGGAGCTGTGCCGGGCCAAAACACACGTGGCCGCGGCGGGCCGACACAAGAGGACGGCCCGAGCGGGCAGTCCGCCCTGCAGACGGCAGCCGCACAAGAAAACACGACCAGGACGGCAGCAGAGCAGCGAGAGTCGCACCCTCCTACCCCTGGAGGCGCGACACCTCAAGACGGCCGAGCAGCTGCTGTTAAAGACGTCGCAGAGGGAGTCCTTCGCGCACGAGATCAACCGTGTGCGGAGGGACGAGAGGCCGACAGGAACGGACCGGCTGGCGCAGCTGGCGCTGCGCATCGACGACAGCGGCGTCCTGCGCCTGCGAAGCCGCGTGGGGGCTGCAGAGGACGTACAGCACGAGCAACTCAACCCGGCCGTGCTGGACGGCGACCACGCCTACACGCGACTCTACGTGGAGCACGTGCACCGACTGCTGCACCACGGCGGCGTCGAAGCCGTCGTCAACGAGCTGCGGCAGCGGTGCTGGGTCGTGCGCCTGCGCCCAACAGTCCGCACCGTCATCAAGGGATGCCTGCTGTGCCGCATCCGCCGGACCCGACCGACCTGCCCGCCGACCGGCGACCACCCAGTCTCCCGGCTGGCACATCACGAGAGACCATTCTCCTATGTCGGCGTGGACTACTTCGGGCCGGTGGAGATCACGGTCGGGCGACGGCACGAGAAGCGCTACGTAGCCCTGTTCACCTGCCTCACCGTCCGAGCTCTGCACCTGGAGGTAGCCGCGTCGCTGAGCGCCGATTCGGCCATCGCAGCTCTCCGCCGCTTCATCGCGAGGAGAGGGTGCCCAAGGCGTATCGTCAGCGACAACGGCACGAACTTCAGGGGCGCCGACGCAGAGCTCCGGCAGGCGCTCGCAGCGATGCAGGACGCAGCCACGAACCAGCTCATCGAGTGGCACTTCATCCCGCCGGGGGCGCCGTTCATGGGAGGCGCTTGGGAGCGCCTAGTCCGCTCGACAAAGGAGGCCCTGCGCGTCACGCTCCACGAGCGGTACCCCAAGGAGGAGACCCTGGCCACGCTGCTCGCCGAGGCGGAGAGCACCGTGAACTCGCGGCCACTGACCCACGTCGCCGTGTCACCCGACGAACCGGAGGCCCTGACGCCGAACCACATCCTGCTCGGCGCGGGGAGCCACTCACCACCGCCGGGCCGATTCACCGCGGACGACGAGGGTGCCAGGGCGCTCTGGCGGAGGGCGCAGTGGCTGGCCGACGAGTTCTGGCGCCGGTGGGTCCGCGAGTACCTGCCCTTACTCCAAAACCGGCGGGAGCCACGAGGAAGCGGCCAGGCGCCAGCAGTCGGCGACGTCGTCCTGGTGGCCGACCCCGACCTACCGAGGAACACCTGGCCGAGGGGCAGGGTGGAAGCCGTCCACCCTGGCAACGACGGCATCGTCCGCGTCGTCGACGTCATGACCTGCGGGAAGCTGCTTCGGCGGCCGGTAAAGAAGATCGTCGTCCTTCCGACGTCCAAGATCGCCGAGGCGACGGCGGGAGGATGTTCAGGACGACGGCCAGCCGGAGCGGCGACGACGGACCCGGCCTAGGACGCGACGCGCACGTCGTCACCTCAGTAGCTTAGGGAAGTAGGAAGCGGCCAGCATAGTTTAGTTTAGGTAATTTTAATATGTAAATATATAGAAAATAAGTTAATATAAGAAAATAAATATATATAAAAATCGTAGATATAAGTTAGCTAAGATAGATAGGCGTAGTTATAAGATAAATAAAGTTAGATAAGATAGATAGGCATAGCTATAAGATAGATAGGCATAGCTGTAAGATAGATAGTCTAGATTGTAAGTTATTTGAATAAAGATATAGTCGCCCACTGCCTTTCATTTGGGACGAACGGGAGATGCGCACTCGCCAAAACCGTTAGGAGACTGAGCCGGACCGAGGCGCGACGCGGGGGCGGGGCGTCGGAGCGCAGCCGCGAAACCGGACGGCTGCGTCCGCGGCGCCTCAGCGCGCCCGCGCGTATACAAATATAGCGCGTTTTGGCCGGTTCAGTCAGTACTCGTCCAGCCAGCAAGAAGAGAAGACGTCCCGAGCACCGGCTCTCCGCGAAGATCGACCGAGGAACGAGCTTCACTCCGGAACGACTGCCTCGGCCGATCGGACGTTCTTCTCTCGGCGAGTGCTCACCCCACGTCTCGGGTGAAAGCCAGTGTGCGGCTGCATTATAGCCAGCACTGCGCCGTTTCATTTCGTCTCCACGCCTTACACTACGCGGCTAAACTCCCGGTGCCCCGCGGCACGCCGGTCGAGGTCTCTCCCCGTGCCCCGAGGCACGTCAGGTTGAGGACGCGGTCGCGTAGTGCGTACGTTCGTGCTTGCCGTCGTGCGGATCGGTCCGACGGTACAGCGGTACGCCACGGTACGAGTTGCGGTACAGTGGTACGAGCGTCGGGAAAGTCAAGTCCGGTACGGTGGTGCGTCGGCACGTGGTACGTCGGCACGTGGTACGTCGGTACGTGGTACGTCGGTTGTGGTACGAGGGTACGTGGTACGCCAAGGGTACGTGGTACAAGACTGCAGCCGGCCGCCGGGTACAGTGCCCGTGTGCGCACCGAACCGTCGGAGTGAACGAGACAGCGATATCGGCCATCTCTGTCGCGTGCGACAGCCGCGCACGCTTCACTCGCCGAACCCCATATTCTGCTCTGCGGGACGGGCATCAACAAACGCCAGCGAAATACAGTCCACATCTGAGCATCGTCCCCCACACAAAGCATAGCTTGGGCATAGGTTTTATTTAACTAACATTTACTTAGATGGATTTGTTAATAAGGTGTTCTAATTATTAAATACATTCTAATTTTCTTTAGTTCTCACAATCAAGTCTTTTGGTACTACCTACTTACATTTCACAATATTAAACTACTCTCGAATATCGAAAGGTTGAGTGGAAGAAATCTCCATAAAGGATAACACCGCCATTGCACCTCATGTATCTTGTGCTTATTACTGTAAAATGTTTTGGAGCAATAAACTATTTTCTATCTATCAGATTCTATAATTTACCGAATAACTGAATTAGTCAATTAAGTACGTATGTAAAGTACTTGCACGTAGTAGTTTGTTTGTTTTGTTTTAGTTTAGGTAATTTTAATTTGATAGGTAGTTTTAGTTTCTATTTTAATTTAATTCCATAGTTGTATATTTTTGTTTAACAATAGATAATAATAAAATGATCACATTGTAAGTACTTATATTATAATTTGTAAACTTAAAAAAATTACATAGACATAGTAAATTATTATTAACATTATTTATCTTATACTTAAGCGAAAAAAAAAACATGACAAAACTTTGTCCCTCTTACACGATATAAAGTTTTGCCAAATTTTTATCAAAATAAGTTACACATACATACCTAATAAATTACCAATAAACGTACATATCATCACGCTTTATCCCGATATAGGTAAGCAGAGTAATCGGTTCGCTCCGACCTTAGAACTCGGGTAAATAAATTACATCACCACACAGCAAAAACTAAAAATACTATTAAAAATAAAAGTTAAAAAGTAATGTTTATTAAAAAAATAAAAATAAATAAATCTTAAAACTATAAATTATAATCATAATAAAACAACACCGAACGTATTAGGACAAGACAACTAACGAGCAGCAAGTAAGGTCCGAAGGCAGTTCGTCCAGTGACAAAGTGAGAGGTGGGTAGACTGTCCTCCTTTAGCACGGCACCAGTCAAATAATATAATAATTGCTCTAATATGCAGCAATTTATAGAAGTCGTCTTTAAGATCAAATGATTAATGACTAGAATCTCTAGAACTCGAGGCGATGCTGTCACAATGAGGCGGGCGCGAGTTATTGAGCAAGTGTTTTAATTAACAGTGGAGATTTATTCTCTAATTATAAGCCAGGGTTTAGTTTAATTTAGGTAGTCATTGTCGTGTCCGGCGCGGATAACCAATGAGTCGGGATTCGCACACTAAGTCAATTTATCAAGTAGTTATTTTTTTTTAATCCTAAATTATTTAGGTTAAAAATTGCCACAAATAATTTGAACCAAATAAATAAACCGATCGCCACTCGCATCCCCACGTCGAATTCAATCAATTAAAAATTATAAATATTAGAAAATAAATAGAAAAGGGTAAACTTGAGCGTGTGTGGTGGCGTTAATCAGGTTTAGACTGTAAGACCTCGGCATACCACCTTCACGTGCGCTTTACAGTCAAACACGTGGAATGAGCATTTATGATTACGGAAGGCCCACATTGTTCCCTAAGTTAATATGAAAGTCTGAGTCTAGGTCTGTCATACTTTAAAAGCGTCTTTAGCGATGCTTTTTAAAGTAATACCTCACTCCTGGATTTTTTTAGAAAATAATATGTCTCGCACGTCGGGGGGTTCAGATTTGATCACAGGAAATTCTAATACTGATACGAGTTTAGAACATTTTCTAGGTGGATGAACCATTTCATCCCTAGTTGTGTGCAAAAAATTAATAATGAATATTGTAGCTTAACAAAAAATTACACTTCCCAAGCAAGTTATTATTTATTTTCAGGGGGGGGGGGGGGTTAAATTCCTTAAAATCCCCCCCCCCTCTACTTGCTTTTAATAAACAAACTTTTTTTTTAAATTGAATCTGATATGGTTGGTGCATCACCTACCTGGTGAAACACCTGTTATGTCTGCCCATAAAATTGGAGAACTAGCATGCCAATGCTTTCCTTTGATCGTACCGGCTACATGGAAATGGACGTAAAACATTAACTACATAAATTTCAGTGCGTGGTCATGTTCGTTGACCTATCATACTTCTCAATGATCGTGTTGGGTAAGCGATGACATAATAACTGATAGCATCCTATTAATTATTAGCTGATTGTATGAGATTGAAACGATCAGTTGAGGTTTAATGGATGCGATCGGGTCATTTGATGATTGAACTTTTGATCTATTTGATATTTTGTTAATTTATAGACAGCTTGGTCTAACTAAACCAATTAAATGATGCTACTGAGAGTTCATCTTTCATATTATTTGAGACTTCGTTTTAAGCATTCTAAAATTTATTTTAATAATCTACAGTACACCTACACATCTACACTACACATAAGTAATTGTGTCATTCTGTGGAATTTGTAATCCAAAACATTTTGTGTAATTATGAACACGTAGGTACATTCAAAAGTAGACGAGTTTGCTGCTGAAACTGAACTTTCATTTGATCTACAAAATGGACGTTACTTAAAAAAAACCGGCCAAGTGCGAGTCGAACTCGCGCACCGAGGGTTCCGTATCGCCATGTCATGGTCAGCGCCACTCACGCCATCTATTGCGTGTTTTATGAAATGCTTCATATTAATTAAAATTCATGATTAGTTAAAATGCTGCATACTCTTTTGGTAGATGGCGCGCGTACACTTTTTAGCTTGTTATATGGTGACCCCCGTGATTTTTTTTTTACATTTTCTTATTTTTATTATTTGTTGTTATATCGCCCATAATAACACATATTCCGTGAAAATTTCAACGGGGTACTTATTGCGGTTCAAGAGATTCAAGAGACAGACAGACAGACAGTAGGCGGATACAGAACCCTAAAAATCAGCGACGAAGTTATCATTCATAAATTAAAATGATTTAACTAAGTATAGGATCATCGTTGTTAAGTTAAATTTGAAAAAAAAACTGCAAGTATTCGTATCAGATGCTAAATAGAAAATGATCCGTAATGGCCAGAGTTCTATTTCATTAGAACCGTTTAACTATGTCGGAAGCAGACCCTGCGAAACGGAGAAACCTGGCGATCAGCGAATTCATGCTACTGAATGTCAAAATATACTTCAGCATAGTAAGCGAGCAAGGAGTTAGAGTTGACAAAGAAATAACTCAAGAGTGTAGCCAGTGCGACATTTATTTAGCAGAGTCGTGACCCGCGTGAGGAGGAACACAGCTTAGGGAAAACTTTCATAAGGAATATGGATTAAATCAAGTATGATCGCGGACATTCATGGATTGACGCTTTGGAGAGCTCTGGCGTGTTTTATTTGTGTTTCGTTGCTGCATCAGTCGTCCGTTGTGTCTTGTAAGGAATTAGTTGGTTAACTACTTAAATTTACTATTCGCGGAATGTCTACGAAGACAAAAGCCATCAAGGACTAGTGGGCCAATGATATCATCCCACTCCCAACAAGTGAAAAAGATCTAACTACCCACTACTATGTTTATAACTAAGGATCACTTTCACCACTTCCGCGGTTAAGCCTCTGTTTATTGATCTACCGGTTAAAGTGAAATGTCTCCTACAGTTGACAGGACTGCTACATTTTGGCCGAAGGTGCCGAAATCGGTAAAATCGAGATACAAATTATGCCTATCGAATTTAAGTTAATTATTACAAGTTATACAGAGTTTTACTGCAGTCAAAGTTTTCAGAGTTTTAAGGCAATTGTCAGTTTCAAGGGATATTCTTATTCTGAAATAAAAAAAAACAGAATTTTAAGAATACAATAGTAAAGTGATTTGAATTACGCTTTCAATATTTGTTTTTTTTATATATAAATTTTTAGGGTTTTTAACAATTATTTACCAATACGAGCCCCATATCATAGAGCTTATCTTCTCTACCCCTTGGGTCCCAAATGGAATAGGGAAGGTTTAACGTGGCTTAATATAAATACAATATCATTTTCTCTTACAACCTATTGTCTGGGGTTATTTATGTTTTATGACGATTCTAAAATAGCCTGTAAGTGTAGGTATACCTATTATTAAATAAAGTAAAATAACTGTCATTTGTCCATCAACATTTGGCATTATAACAGCCTACGTAACGTAATGCGTTCTCGAATGGGTGCAGTGCAATATGGCTAAGAAAGTGCAGCCCGGAAATGTCCGGAGCACCGCTAGTCCTCAACTCAGAATGCAAATGGCCGCGAACTAGACAAGTGTAGCCTGCGGTGCGCCGGCGCAGGGCGGCGGCGCGGCGCGGTCACGACGCGCACTGCACCTAAGTAACACTCCATCGTAACCAACCTACCTTACTTACCTATTGTACCACCGCACTGAACACCGGTTATGGAAAATCGTCGGTGCTTTCTGGCCAATTCAGTGTAGCCAACACAACCATATGGCGCGGTTATTTGTCAAGTTTGGACACACACACACCTCAGTCAGGGATGGGGCAAGAAATGAAATTAATCGATAGTACCTATACTTGATCAAAAAGTGTTATATACCATACAATAAAACCATCGCGGGCGCAATGCAGTCGCTTCTCTGGAATCTGGAACTACGACGGAAATAAGGTATTGCGGTATTTACTTAGTTTTAAAACTTTCATGCCTTTACCGGACTTTTTTGCGCAGGTCCCTCGCGATGCTTTCTGTCATCTCCGCTCCTACTGTGTGTCACTTACGCACCGTCCGCGTCCGCCTTGCAAACACTTTGTTACAACTACAAATAGATACCTACGAAGTCCTTTAGTTTTTACTTTATTCATTTATTTAGATCATTTCCGAAATAAAATTATAATTACTTAATATGCAAATACAAACCATACCTATTTAGATAATATGTTTTCTATTTGTACAACAATTTTTTTTTTCCTAGCTCGTCCAAACATCTCATTTCATTTGGAACATCTAATTTTCGTTTTTTTTATTGAAGGCGCGATTTGTGGTACCGCACCACAGATTAAATAATAGGCCGAGCCACTCATAAGGTGTCTAACGACGCCGATACACATTCGGTCGTATGCGGGGGTTGCGATTGCCATGCCTGTACTTGGGGGGAAATATAATTTCAGCAATATAATTTCGATTACTTTCTTTTTACTTTCGAGCGACTGTAAGGAGAAAGGAAGTAATTGTGATCGTCCAAAATTTCGAAGTTGAGATTTCGATTGATTTGGTCTATATATCTGTCAACGATCCCAAAAAAGTGGTTTTGAAAAACATGTATGTGAGGGTGTGTGTCCGTCCAGCGACCTTACGCCTCAACCGCTCAACCGATTTCGTTCAAAATTCGTATTTAGTAGTTTGAAACGATTATCTAGGGGTACCTTTTTTTAGTTTTTTTAATTCGAAAAAATAAGGGTAGCTGTCATACAAAATTTGTATATGGCAATGTGTCCAGCGACATTGCGCCTCAACCGCTCAACCGATTTCTATTAAAATTCATATTTAGTAGTTTGAAACGATTATCTAGGCGTATCTTTTTTTAGTTTTTTTTTTATCGAAAAAATAAGGGTAGCTGTCATACAAATGATTTCGATAAGGAAGATTTTCTCAAAAATGGCTCTAACGATTTTTATTATATTTCCCACATAGAAACCCTATTACTAGTCTAAAAAGATGCCCTTATCAGTATTTCCAGGAAAACTCAAAAAAGGTGGCTGCCATACAAACGAAGGTTTCTTTCTATTAAATGTTGCATACAAAATGTTTGTTGCGAGCGCCTAACTAAATCAACGGAACTGTCCTGTCAGTACATTTTGAATTTCGAATATAAAAACGTTCAGTTCGCCAAACAAGTGAGAAAGTCAGTGGGGTATTACCCTACCATTAATTTTTTTTTTTTCATTTTCCATTATAGGTACATACCTATTTCATTAATTGAGATTACGATGGCATGCAAAATTATTAAGAAATTAATAAAAAAGTCATTTACAAGGTTTTGCGTAACATGTTTGTTTGTAATAGCCATAGTTTTATGATTTGATATTGGGTGCTGAAATAGTAGGTACGGTACTTATGTATGCGCGAGTATATACGCACGTGCCTGTCTATATTGTGCAACTGTAGAACCGCATGCTGTTCGTAATTTAACTAAATAATTAAACCAAATAATTGCTGATGGCAGGAGGGCTTTGTATTAGCGTTTGTTACCAGAGACAAACAGTTTTGTCGTGTGCCGGACGGAGCTGTAGACTCATTGTTTATAGTTTTATTATCTCGGAACTCACGCGCACGCGATAATGATTGCTTAATGATTTTAATTACATGGGGTGTTGCTTGTGACCAGCGAAACGTTTAACCTAAAATTATTTTGAAAAGATATTACATTTTGAGTCGATTTTTTTTTTCGAACATAATTTCAGCGTCAAATTGGAAAATATATTGATTGCATGCAATATACAATATTGCCATATTATGGGTACCTTCTTACTATTTTAATGGTCACAAATATATTTTCAAAATTAAGGAAAACATAATCTTCATGTGGGTAAATATTTAAGTAGCAATCGAGATAATTTATAAACACTTGGAAATTAAGTGTTCCACAAACATTGTAGTTCTAAGAATGCACAGAACTTTGGTTACATGATGTGGGCGGGCATATCTCTTAGCTGAGAATATATATTGTGAGAATACAACTCTCAAGCAGCTAGTAAGGCACAAAGACCCACCAGCTCCATGCATGACTCGTTGTAAGGACCTTGCCAAGGTGAAGGGTGGCTATCCTGTCTCCCTTTAGTACGGCATCTTGTCCTTATCCCTTAGTCGCCTCATACGACATGCACGGGGAGAGATACAGTGGGGCTATTATTTTTAAGGGCCCGCTCCACACGGTACTCGGTTTTCACCTTTTCACTACGGGTTTCCACCTTTTCAACCGACTTCCCAAAAGGAGGAGGTTCTCAATTCGACTGTATGTTTTTGTTGTATGTTTGTTACGCGATTACTCCGTCAATTGTAGGCTGATTTTGAAAATTCTTTTTTTGTTCGGTAGGTCATACTTCAGAGGTGGTTTAATTAAAATTTTATCGAAATTGATTCAGCGGTTTTAGAAAAATCAACAAAATATTATGGTGTGTGGTTACCCTCAGCAAAACTTTTGTGATGTGGACATTTTCAGCAATTTGCAGTTTGATACATGCATGGCGAATAATTCTGTACCACTTCAACCGATTTCGATTATTCGATTTCGATTATTCTTTATTATGTAATATTACTAAAAATAATGAAATAAAAACTTTTTAAAAAAATTTAAAAGCGACTTAAAAAAAACTAGAACTAAAAAGTAAGCTCTTTGTAAATACCTAATATTTTGAAATTTTCTCTTGTCATTGTATTGAAATACATGAATCGATATTGTGATTCATATTCGGACCCTTGTTTCAGAATATTCTAAATTTGAAATCTTTTCCGACCGGCCAGATGCGCTTAATATATTATGGTACGAGTACCATCGAGCTGGTCTGATGATGGAGACGGAAGGTGGCCATAGGAACTCCTGAACTACACATGATGTAGTTCAGGAGTGGCACAAATGCAACGAGCCCAAACACGATGGGTTTACCCATCGTGTTTGGGCTCGTTGCATTTGTCTTCACGAGCAATTTACTTTAGACCTAGGAAATTCTCAATTCGATGGTTTGTTTTCTTTTTTTGGATGTTTGTTACGCGATTACTCCGTCAATTGTGGGCCGATTTAAAAAAATATTTTTTTGTTTGAAAGGGGATAACCCTGAGGTGTTCCCATTTTAATTTGGTCAAAATCGGATTGGAAAGCGATTCGGCCTGGCGATTACGCCGAGTACATTAGTACTGTGAAATAAAAAAACAATTTAAAAAAATATAAAAACCGCCTTCAAAAATGTATGAAATAAAAAAATACGAACCCTAGAGTTGAAGGCGGTGCTAAAGCAAGCAAAAATGATGCATGAAATAAAACATTAGTGGATGATATCCTTTGTGATTTGTGTAGCCTTCTTTAGCACCGCCTTCAACTCTAGGGTTAGTTTTTTTTATTTCATAAGTACATTTTTGAAGGCGGTTTTTATATTTTTTTAAAGTACCTGCTCGACATGGTACATATTCATACATTCTATTTTATGCAAAGTCGGTAATGATGACATCACATCAATGCGTCACATCCCAGCGTGGACCGTGGAGTCGCCGCGGCGAAGCGGGCGGGAGCGGACGGTGCGGTGCTAGTGGTGAGTCAGCGCTTCAAGCGATGCGATATTTAGTTAAACGGCGCTGGGCTCCAGTGGCGCAATAGGCAGCGCACGGTACTTATAAGACAGTGTTCGTGAGCTATGCCGGGGTTGTGAGTTCGAGCCTCACCTGGAGCATATTTTTTAGATGTTTACAGTACGAAAGATTGGATAGGAAAGATTAAGGCGCTAGGTCCAGCCAAAAGTCTATTGATGGGACGTTTTAGTATACTAATTGTATGTATTAAAATATAACGATATAGATTGTGGAATTTGCTCTAAAAAGTATTCGATCCAATTCTTTTGTGCGACACATCACTTTTTCAGATAAGTATTTTTCGTATGTGACTAAGCGCCTTAAGCTACTTGTATTCTGCTCGTAAGGATGATGCGAACTATCATTTATTTGTTTTAATTTCGCCATAGATGACGATGATCATATAAACTAATACGGTTGAGTTAATAAACTGTTATATGTATTTTGAATTGGTGTAGACACCCTATTAGGTAATTTCTTCTCATAGACACACGATAGTCGTTGAGAGCAGATTTTAGAAATTATTCACTGCACGGGTGCTTAACTGCAAAATCAACAATACGAAACAAGTATTTAGTGTAAGCTTGAGTTTATTGATGATTTTATTATTTCCCCAACCCGGCAGAACCAATTTCCTGCAAGTACTTAGAGCTCGAACAATCAGTCAAGAATCCGAAGCACTCAGGTCGGAGGTCTCGTCACGTCTCGGGTCGCGGGGTCAACTATCTGCTGCCGACGACGACGACGAACGGATTGTCGACAAGCGTGGCCCGCGGTGCTGGTGTCTCCGAAGCCTTACACAACCCTACCTGTTGCCACATACCTACAGGTAGCAGGTTGAGTGTGTGGTGCACTATGCGCCGTGCCTCATATTTTATTTTTTGAAAAAGTATTCTTAAACGCAAACGAACAGCAGACTAAATTAAAAGAACTATTAAGAAAAATTAAGAACTAAATTAAAATAAAGAATTCCTCCATTGGGGCTGTTATTGTAGTCCCAGGGACCGAAGCAACGTTTCCCCGCTGAAGGGTGGGAAACGCACGACGTTTTCCGGAAGTCTACATAACCAGTTGGCCCTTACTAATATAATACGTATTATATATACCTACCTATTTCCCCTGTGTCGTACGGCGAAAATATGAACTTTTTTTTTTATAGAAAACGCGACAGTTGGCGCCGAGCCGCCCATAAGGTGTCTAACGACGCCCATGGACATTCGGTCGTACGCGGGGTTTTCGAATGCCATGCCGGCCTGACAGATGCCTATTCACGCCTCTCTTGAAGGACCCGAGACTATACTTGGGGAGAAATATGTGGGCAGGGAGAGCGTTCCAGAGTTTACCGGTTCTGTGGAGGAAAGATCTGCAGAACCGATTGGTACCTAGGTACGCATCCGTGGTAAGTCCAGCGTATATATAGGGATGCAATCCCTGCCCAGTGCGCGTTGTACGGAGGTAGAATGGGGACGGCGGGATCGCGTTAAACAGCTCCTCCGAGGATTCCCCATGGAATACGCGATAGAACACACTTAGGGCGCCGACATCCGGAACATACGGAATTATTATAATAAAATAAATTCCGAGCATTGCTCTTTCTCTTTCCATAACTCGCTGAGCTACTTTAAATTTGTAAGACTGAAAAATTGCAAAGAAAAATTTTCGCTCCAGTTCAGATAATCTGAAATGGGACCCGAACCCACGACCTATGGTTTACATGTCCAAGGGTCTGCCATGTAATCTTAAACTCACTTCTTAGACTTCAACTTGTTATTCTCAAATTTTACATAGATGTGGCCGACGTATCCACTCAGCGCTAAATTACACCCGGGTGAATGAAGTCTTCGAGTCGTCGTATTTATGAGTATGTACCAAAGGCACGAGCTATATAAATTTTGATAATATTAATTGTATGATATTATCGCCATTATTTTATTACATTTGACAAATTATATATGTAATTAAATTAAAAGTTCTTAATCTCCACCAAAGTTCACCGTACCCAAAACACTTGCCGCATTTCCTCTCTGAATCTACCTACATCGATATTCGATCAAAGGCACAATGTATGAAACTTACTTGTTAATTGTATATAGAGTTGATTTAATATTTTTGATCAAAATGATATCGTTCCCTATTACGCTTTACCAAAATGCATGCATGCAAATGCATTTCGTAACAAATCGTCTAATGTCGTCATAATTATTCAACTCTCGATTGCCGAACTCACGAGCTACCTACATATCTCACCGATTGGCATTGTAGTCCTCGACGTCGAACTGTGCAGTTCCAGGCTGTAATAAACATTTTGAAAGAAAGTGGAACAATTGTGTGACGGACGGTGGCGTCGCTAATACCTCGGCTATTATCGATCGATCGCGAAAGTCAATAAAGTAAGACAATGGCTGACGTAACTCGCCGCCGATTAACTCAAAATTTACTTTCGTGTAATTCGGCCATAGATCAAACAATACCTTCTTCCTCTCGAATGTCAGATCTGATAGTTCTATCTCGTTCTACAGAAAAGAAAATAATTATAATAAGTCAACTATAACCAACAAATCATTCTTGTTATTCTACTGCCGTGTGGCGCCGTTAGGTGTCTAAAGACGCACATGGACATTTGATCGCAAGTGGGGGTTGCGAATGCCATGCCGGTCCGACAGGTGCCTATGCACGCCTCTCTTGAAGGACCCGATCTCTTTGATCGAAACGAGTATACTTATGGCCGTAACCTAAAGATAAACTGGAGTCGGAACGAAAATTCCGTAAGTCCCTTGCACATTATACGCCCGAAGGGTATCTCTTCGTGGGAGTAATTTTATTTGTTAATTTGGCTAATTAATGGCCCTAAATTCGGTCAGGTGGGCAGGCAGGACCAGGACCTCCGATGCAAATACTCAGCCGCTATTAATATGAGAACGCAGGTTTCAAGTCTATCTGGAGGAAATTGACTGTGCCTGAATCTCCAGCTCTGTCACCCAATCGGGTTATTATAATATTGTAAGCGGAGGCGGTGTACGGCAATGGCAGCGACGCAACCGACCGGACGGCTTTTTAAGGAACTACTCAAGCACCGCGTTCTTCTTGCTCTGAGGTTTCTAGGCGTGCGGATGTGTTTTGCTACTGCTTATAATAATTTCTTGAAACATTCTTATAATTTCTTGTTGTTCTTTAATTCTCTTTTCGCTGTATCAATTGAAGTTTGTAACTAATAGATTTTATGTTCTTTTGTGAATTTTCATTATTGAAAGTTGTAATAAATCGATATCAGGTCCTTGTAAATTTCCTTTAAAAACCCAAATCCTCTCTTAGGAGCTAAAATCAGAATTGGGATAAAGAAATTCATTTCCATTAAGATCTCCGTTATATTTTTGGCCATCAAAGTAATTTTTTCTCTAAATTTTCCGCAAAACACGTGTCGACATAACCTCAAAGCGAGAATTTTTTCGGGTTGCATTCTCGCACCCTACCTACCTATTGCCAATTTAACTCTGTGTTCTGCTTGTGTGATTGTACGAAATGGATAGATTGTCTCGTTCCCGATCTCGTGGGCGACGCTCACGAAGTCCGCGCGGGCGGCGTTCATGCGACAGACGCTCGCGAGGCCGGCGCTCTCGCAGCTTGTCGCGGAGGTCGCGTGAGCACCATAAGCGCGCCACTTCTGGTCGGACCTCTAGCCGTGACGACCGCAGTGGTGGCAGTCGCTCGCGCCGTGATTGCAGTCGTCTCCAAGAACGCCACGGCCGTCGGAGCCGTCGGAGCCACCGGAGCCACCGGAGCCGCCGCAGCCGAAGCCGCGAGTCGTGGCGCACCATCGTGTCGCGCCTGAATGCGTTGGAGACGCGCTCGCAGCCGCTGGGATCGGCCGGGCCCACTGTTGGGCAAGGCACGGAACAGATAGTGGAGGCTATCCAGTCCCTAAAGTCAGTAAGCAACCGCAGTTACTATGTCTCTAATTTTGACCCTAGTATTCACGAGGTGGGTGCTTGGTTTGACGAAGTAGATAGTGCCAAGATCGCAAATCGTTGGGATGACCGTGAGTGCTTGGCTAGAGTGGGAAGTTGTCTGAAAGGTGACGCTAAGTCGTGGTTGGACGAGTGGGTCACAAGTGACCGCTCGTGGAGTAATTTCAAAAACGATTTTAAGTCTCTGTGCGTTAAAAGGATAGAAGTGGCTAATATCTTGTATGACGCGATGTCAACCAGTTCGGACAATTTCCATACTTATGCTGACTATGCACGCAAGACGCTGCTACGCTTGCGTATTGTCCGAGGCCTCAGTGACGATCTCATTACAGCAATAGTTTTACGAGGAATCAAAGACCCGCAGGTAAAAGCTACTGCTACTAATGCCAACCTTAGCCCAAATGACTTGGTAAACTATCTTTCGACATTTTTTAAGCCCGTGAAAGATGCCGTCGCAAATGCACGTACGGCGTACCCACCGACGATGCCGAATAGGATACAAGGCAATAAACGACAATTCAAGCAATTCGCCCCAAACAAATGTTTTTCTTGTGGCGAGCCGGGGCATAGGCAGGTAAATTGCCCTAAGAGGTCAATATGCACTGGCACGAGTGGCTCGGTACGGGTGCCTACTGTGCCTGCCGGTAAGTATGACCAATCCCTTACATGCGCTTACTGTAAGAAGGTGGGTCATAACATCAGTAATTGTTTCGCAAAACAACGCTCTGACCAACGGAACAAGAGTAAAGTAAATTTTTGTTCTTCCACCCTGAAAAAACGCAACAACATTGTGGTAGGTGTGATTGAGGGAATACCTGTTGACATTTTGATAGATAGCGGTGCTATAGATGTCTCGCTCATTTCATCATCGGTAGTGAAACACTTTTCCTGCCAAAAGAAAAACATTAGTCGCCAACTTAAGGGGGTAGGTGAATCAATCACTCAGGTCAACTCATACGTGACTCTGGTCATCGAGCTCGAGGGTATATCGTTGCAAGTAGACTTATTAGTTGTGCCTAGGGCTTGCATTATCCGGCCGTTTTTACTATCCGGATAATACGAATATTATACAAAAAAATATCCGGATATCCGGATTATCCGAATAATTTTAAATCAAGCCAAATTTTCTTATAAATATTTTTATTGAACAAAGGAACGACGGAAACTTAATCAAATTATTAACTTGTGTTCAAAACTTATCAACTAATCGAACAAAAGTCACTTATAGAAGTTTTTTTTACTTCTACATAAAAGAGGCACCACAAGCACAAACTGCATAGCTAGCATAATATTCATAAATCGGCGGCTCGGCTACATACAACCAATTTCAACCAAACCAGTCTAAGGAATAGAAACTTAAAACTTATAGACATAGACAAGGGCAACTCCCACTCTCTTCTCATACCGCAGAAGTTTTTTATTATAGAAAGCGCGACATATGGCGCCCAGCCCAGCCACGTATATATAAGATGTCTAACGACGCCCATGACATTCGGTCGTATGCGGGGGTTGCGAATGCCATACCGGCCTGACAGGTGCCTATTCACGCCCCTCTTGAAGGACCCGAGACTGTACTTGGGGTAAATATATGGGCAGGAAGAGCGTTCCAGAGCTTACCGGTTCTGTAGAGGAAAGATCTGCAGAACCGGTTAGTACGCGACCGCGGTAAGTTCAACGTGTAGGGATGTATACCCTGCCCGATGCGTGTGGTACGGAGGTGGAAAGGGGACGGCGGCGGGATCTTGTTAAAGAGCTCCGAGCACTCCCCATGGAATAAGCGATAGAACACAATTAGGGAACCGACATCCCTGCGAAGTTGCAGTGGTTCTAGATCGCGGATTCACGGGACACTTCGAGGTCACCCACTAGTCACACGACTCGACGCTGGATCGAGTCCAGAGGCGCAAGCTGGTATTTTTTTTTTTTTTTTTTTTTTTATGGAACCTGACATGGTTGGCTACATCACCTACAACATCCGTGATGTCAGCCCATAACACAGGGTGAACTAGGTGCCATGTCAGTGCTTCCCTTCATTTCATGTCGGCTACACTAAACTGGACGGAAAACACGAACTATTTACATAGCCGTTTCGACCGACGTTTCGTTCAGTGCGGTGGTACCAACCCGGCCGGGATAAACCCTACCACCAAGTAAGGTAAGAAGGGAAGGGACCTACAGTTTAACGTGGAATCCGAACCACGGTCAGCCTCCAACGGTCGATCGGTCACCCATCCTATCACTGACCGCGCTCAGCGTTGCTTAATAACAGTTGACTAACCAACCGCGCCACTGAGCTACCGAGGCTGACGAATTTTCTTATCCCTTAGTCGACTTTTACGACATGCGACGGGGAGAGATGCAGTGGGGCTACTCTTTTTAAGTACCGACCCCACACGGTACAATGGTATAAGTCAGATCCATCCCACAGGTGCGAGCAGTACTCCAAGCAGGACCTGATCTGCGATTTATACAAAAGCAGTTTTTGGTCCGGCGTGAAATACCGTCGCACCTTATTGAGTACGCCCAGCTTTTCAGAAGCCAGCTTGGCCTTGTCCTCGATATGGCGACGAAAGTTCAGGTCGTGCGAAAGGTCCACTAGGAGCACGCCGAGGTGGTCGCTTAATTTAAGCGACGTGCCTTGGATGGAAAGAAGGTGCTGGTGTGAACGCCGCTCTCTTTGCACTGAACGCGCAAACGTCTTTGAAGCGTTGAACTCGACCAAATTACTTCGGCTCCATTCGGAAATGTAACCGAGTGTGTGCTCGAGTTCAGACACAGGACTACGCCTCTTCTCATCCACGACATTTCGACTGGCTGAAGGGTGACTGGTGTAGGATTCGTGTGTCGTACTGTCGTCCGCATAACAATGTATGTTGCCCGGGCAACATATAATTGATATGCAGAAGAAACAGTGTGGGTGACAACACAGATCCCTGTGGTACACCGGCGTTCATTGACATGGCGTCCGACGAGCCACCGTGCACAGGACCTGAATGTTACGCCCGTGTAGGATGTCGGCGACCCAGTCACAGAGACCAGAAGGAAGTCCGTAAGCCGGCAATACTAAACTAGACTCTAGCTAGGCTTTAGAAGTTGCGTTAATACTATGCATAGGCAATGTAAGTACGACAAAATATGGTGGGCGCCTTTGATGATGATGAATATTATAATTTTCACAAGTTTTAGTAGCTCCATTTCTTATTTGTGAATTATCCGGATATTCGGATACTTGAGCGGAAAATATTCGGATAGGAAAATTAACGGATATCCAAATAAAATGGATATCCGGATATCCGGATTGCAAGCCCTAGTTGTGCCTAGCGAGTGCATGAATGCCCCCATAATCATAGGTACAGACGTGTTAAACCGTGACGGCGTAACCTACATACGCACCAAGGATTCACAGCGCATTTTGCGCGAGTCTGAGACTCCAAAAGTGTCGGCCGTGGTGCCGGACGAGCAGCAAGCTATTAACACATCACTGACTGGAGATGACTTGAACGAGCTTGCAGCTATTCTGGATGAGTACACGGAGTTTATGATCTCAGGTACGGCAACTTCCACAGTTACCACAGGCGCCATGCACATCCGGGTCAAGGACGAAACTCCGGTATATTATCGTCCATATAGGATGTCCCACGACGAAAAGCTAAAGGTGCGTGCGATCATTCAGGATCTTATGACCAAGGGCATCATACGTGAGTCGGAGTCGCCTTACTCGAGCCCAGTGCTACTTGTTAAGAAGAAGGATGGCTCTGACCGCTTATGTGTCGACTTCCGGGCCCTGAATCGGCTTACAGTGAAAGACCGGTTCCCGTTGCCGCTGATCGATGATCACATCGACCGTTTAGGTAAGGGTAGATACTTCACTACTTTGGACATGGCGACTGGTTTCCACCAGATTCGCTTGGACGATGCTTCTATTCCACTCACAGGGTTCGTGACACCAGAAGGGCACTATGAGTACGTCAAGATGCCTTATGGCCTTGCTAATGCTCCCACAGTATACCAACGAATCATTAGCACAACCCTACGCGAGCTGATCACTACTGGAAAGGTCTTGGTGTATATAGATGACTGCCTAATTGTCACTTCTTCTATTGAGGAAGGTTTACAGACCCTGAAAGAAGTGTTGTCCACACTAACAAATGCTGGGTTCTCTATTAAACTCAAAAAGTGTTCATTTTTATGTACTGAGATCGAGTACCTAGGTCGTGTTATATCGAACGGTAAAGTGCGACCAGCTATGGGTAAAATACATGCTCTTGCTAACTCTATTGCTCCAAAAAACGTAAAGCAGGTTAGACAATTTTTGGGGTTGGCAGGGTATTTTCGAAAATACATTGCTAAGTACTCGACCAGGACTGCTTGCATTGCGCAATTGACGCGCAGGGACGTTGAGTTTTGCTGGGGCACTGAACAGGAGCGTGTTCGGCAAGAAATAATCGGTATTTTGACCAGTGCACCAGTGCTAGAAATTTTTGACCCGAGTCTGCCTACAGAGGTTCATACGGATGCAAGCAGCCATGGTTATGGCGCAGTTCTTCAGCAGGTTCATGAGGATGGTACCTGTCGTGTAGTGGCTTATTACAGTCAGGTGACAAAAGCTGCTGAACAAAGGTACCATTCCTATGAACTTGAGACCCTGGCAGTGGTAAGGACTCTAAAACATTTTAGGCACTATTTGATAGGTATCCGGTTTACCGTAGTCACTGATTGTAATGCGTTGAAGGCTACTCAAAACAAAAGAGATTTGTTACCGCGTGTGGCAAGATGGTGGGTATATTTGCAAGACTTTAATTTCAGCATATCCTACAGAAAAGGTGCCATGATGCCGCACGCGGACTATTTAAGCCGCAATCCTTGTACAGTAAGTAATGTTGAGAAGCCTCGTAATTGGGCACAGATTGCTCAGGCAGGTGACGAGGAGACTCAGACTATGATCCGTTCTTTGGAACAAGGGCAATTGGACCCAACAAGGTACGTAAAACGAAATGACATTCTTTACTATCGCCACACGCCTACGGGCGAAGAGGCAAAACTTCTTTGTTATATACCAAGGGGTCATCGTTTGAGCCTTCTCCGAGTATTCCACGACGAGCATAGTCACATTAACGCTGACAAAGTTGTTGATCTCATAAGGAGACATTTCTGGTTTCCAGGCCTAAAAGCCTTTGTAAGGAAGTATATTGCTCATTGTATAACGTGTGTCGCCCACAAGCGTGTGCCACGAGCACCCATGCAACCTATCACATCCTGGGACAAGTCTGATGTTCCATTTGACACCCTTCATGCCGATGTCCTGGGGCCACTTCCTGTATCGAACGGGTATAATAAGTACGTCATGCTTGTGGTCGATGCATTCACCAAATACTGTTTACTAATGCCTATAACCCGTCAAGACCGTGACGAACTTAAGCGAGTATTCAAACTCGTGATATCATTGTTTGGTACACCTAAGCTAGTTGTATCAGATAGGGGACGCATGTTCGAGTCGGTGAGCTTCACTTCGTGGATGCAGGTCCTTGGTGTACAGCTCCATCATATAACGCCCGAAATGCATCACGCCAACGGGCAAGTAGAACGCTACGTCCGCACACTCCTCAACATGCTAAGAATCTTGGTTAATCATCGCAAAAGTGAGTGGGCCAATGAGCTGTGGCAACTTCAGCTTATTTTAAACCTTACGAAGCAGAAAACCACTCAGACTTCGCCCCTGAACCTCTTGGTCGGTCACGAGAATGCTACACCAGCAATACGAGTCTTGGTACGAGATATCGCGATCAATCCCGCTGCATCTAACAGAGAGTCCAGGAGAGAAATGGCCAGGCAAAGGACGGCCGAACGGTTGTCAAGAAATCAGGCACAGCAGGATGCCACTGTTAATGAGGACAGAAGTCCTCCTCGTGTGTTCCAGGTGGATGATATTGTCTTCGTCATCAAGTACGCCCAATCCCAGGGGAAGCTGGACCCTGGAATGCGTGGGCCGTACCGAGTCATCAGGGCACTGAGCAACGGCCGCTACGAGCTGAGACTTGTCGCCGGGGCGTATGGCAAGACGACATACGCCGCTGCCCAGTTCATGGTGCCCTGGAGAGGAGAGTGGACCCCTGAGACTTGTGCTGCTTTCTTTGAGAGTAAGTCTGAATCTATTTATTAAGCGGTATGCTACTGGGATGCCTCTGCCGGTAGCCACCGATAGGTATGCGACTGGGATGCCTATGCCGAAGTCTACGCGGTATGCGACTGGGATGCCTATGCCGAAGTCTACGCGGTATGCGACTGGGATGCCTATGCCGAAGTCTACGCGGTATGCGACTGGGATGCCTATGCCGAAGTCTACGCGGTATGCGACTGGGATGCCTATGCCGAAGTCTGCGCGGTATGCGACTGGGATGCCTCTGCCGGTCGCCCCTGTGGTACGCGAACACTGGGCCCATGCCACAGTGTCTCGGTAGTGTGTGTTGCATGTGTTGGGTCGACCCTGTTCTAATTTATATGGCTTCATACTATTGGTTTGTGATTCATAAGAATCATAAATGACTAGATGCCGAGTCATTCTATTGGTGTTCTATTTTTTTTTTGGTGGTTGGTTTCTGCAAGCTACCTGATCCTAATAATCTAACAAACTAACTTGGGTAAACGATTGGTAACTGCCGTGATGTAACACCGATAATATGTTCTCAGATATGACTGATGATGACGGCAGCGCCTTAGATGATAACCAATCGGGGCCCTCCTCAAGACCGGACGACGATATGACGAACCAGCCTGGTTCATCCTCCAGATCCCTCTTGTTCTCGCCTGACGCGCCCGAAGAACCTGGCGAGGGCGCCAGGATGTCAGGAGAGGCCGTGTAAGCGGAGGCGGTGTACGGCAATGGCAGCGACGCAACCGACCGGACGGCTTTTTAAGGAACTACTCAAGCACCGCGTTCTTCTTGCTCTGAGGTTTCTAGGCGTGCGGATGTGTTTTGCTACTGCTTATAATAATTTCTTGAAACATTCTTATAATTTCTTGTTGTTCTTTAATTCTCTTTTCGCTGTATCAATTGAAGTTTGTAACTAATAGATTTTATGTTCTTTTGTGAATTTTCATTATTGAAAGTTGTAATAAATCGATATCAGGTCCTTGTAAATTTCCTTTAAAAACCCAAATCCTCTCTTAGGAGCTAAAAATATAATAACCCGATTGGGTTCCAAATATTTGCAAGTGTCCACATATTATGTGGACACTTGCAAATATTTGGAACTTGTATAGCTGTGTCTATTTCCGTGCCTGTTGTCAGGTCTAGTACAGCACAAGCGCTCTCCGACATTCTTCCGGCACAGAAGCTGCGCTCGTGGCTAATTGCGTGCCGCTGCTGCTCTCGAGTTGTACAACACTGGACCACAGTACACACTGACACAACAGCAAGCTACTTCATCAAGCGGGACGTGTCGCGGACGGGCGGTGTTGGTCGGTTTGCCTGCTGGAACTATTATTTAAAATGTACTGCTGTTGGTATAGAGAAGATAATATCTGTACCGCGGCATGTTCCAAGATGTTCCACGTAACTGGTCATTCCCTTTAGCCATAACTTAATATTACTAGCAATGAATGAAAGGTCGGTCGAAACGGCTATGTAAATAGTTTGTGTTTTCCGCCTAGTTCAGTGTAGCCGACATGACCGAAGGGGACGTGGCACCAAGTTCACCCGGTTTTATGGGCTGACATCGCGGATGTTGTAGGTGATGTAGACAACCGTGTCAATTTCCATAAAAAAGAAAAATTACCCATTAGCCACAATAGCCAACAATAATGTATGTTTTATTATAAAAAAATACAGTTAAACTAATTATTTAAGTATGGATGAGCGAGATGTTTATGTTACGTATGTACTATTTAGTTGTGTGGTTGGTTTCACGTAAAAGTTTTTATTTATATAAACATAATTAAGTTTATTTTTACAATTTATTGTTCTGCGAAGCTTGCATAGACTTATCCGCAAAAGCAGTTCAAGTAAGGCGCGTTATTGTTTTTTTTTTGTATCTATAATTTAAATGGCATCTAAGTTCGTACTCAAGTGTAGAGCAATGTTTTTCGAATCATTATGCAATATTGAAAATGAGTTTAAAACAAATCAAAACATTTTTAATCGACATAATATTTAATTACATATACGACAATGACGACATTTTTATTCGTTCTCTTAAACCTAAATTGAGAGACCGCGTAACATGCAAGTTGATATCGCCAGCGTATATTCAATTTAAGGCTTCATCATGAACTTATGCGACGTCCTTTTCTACCGCAGCCCCTATTATCGTGTGCATGAACCGCTAAACGCGGATCTGCGAGAGCCACGTTTACGTAAAAATTATACGAACTCCTCCACGGCACGTGAAATAACTTACTGTTCTGACTGTCCGTCTACTGTGCTCTGTGACCCACTTATTCTCTGCAGCTGTTTAGTGCATAGCTTCTGAGGAGCCTCCTAAGTTAGCGTTGTGGGTCACTTCCATACCGCTGAGCGGCATTCTCATTTCAATTTCGTTTGAATTGTCATTTCATTGTTTGGAGGGTTTAGAGCAGGTGAGAACTGAGATTTACTTTCACGAAAGTTGTAAAGAGTGTAATGTTGATGAGTACCTTTTTTTTATGGAAACTGACACGGTTGGCTACACATATCACCTACAACATCCGTGATGTCAGCTCATAACGCCGGATGAACTTGGTGCCACGTCAGTGCTTCCCTTCGGTCGTGCCGGCTACACTGAACTGGACGGAAAACACAAACTATTTACATAGCCGTTTCGACCGACCTTTCAATCAGTACGGTGGTACCAACCCGGGCGGGTTAAACCCTACCACCTAGTAATATAAGAAGGGAGTCATATCCCTTAGTCGCCTTTTACGACATACACGGGGAGAGATGCAGTGGGGCTATTCTTTTAGAGTACCGGGCTCACACGGTACAAATGCCTATATAAGGCTACCTATATAAGGCTATGTGGTTATTGATACATATCTACTTGTGATTTTAACTATGAAAGTATCGAAATAATATCATAACAGAATAAATAAAATGAAGTCCAGAATAGTTATTTATACAAAAACACGCACCGTTGATGTTTTTTTTTATGTAATTCGGTATGGGTGGCTGAGTCGGAGGGGCCAAAGCGCACGCTCCGACCAGCCAATATCACCTCCGAGAAGGTAGATGCCATACCAGAGACTTCCCTGGATTGCTGGCTATACTGGACTAGAGGAGAACACAACCGAGGCTGCTATGCGGCCATCTTACATCCAGTACGGTGGTACCAACCCAGTCGGCTACAATTTAAGCCCACCACCTAGTAAGGGGCAAGGGAAGGGACCTACAGTTTTACACCGGTTCCGAACGGTGAAGCAGCAGGTGTAGGTATGCGCAACTCATTGGTATACGCCGACCGGATTCGAACCGCGGACCTCTCGCATGAGAAGCCGATGCCCAAACCACTCGGCCACCCGCCGCCGCTTAAATGTATCATGTATGATGTATCAGAAGACAGCAAATAAGATTATGTATGTACGCCACAAAGAGTTTCAATAGTGGAAAGCAGTTAGAAAATATACTCGACACTTTGAATCCCGCCCATCTTTCTGTGTGTGTAGGCGGGGAAGGGGTTGCGGGGGAACGAACAGTAAAAGCGGCAGTTCACAAAATAATTGCTCTAAATAAACTTGAATAATGACATCGCCAGACTTGCCAAGGTGGTTGAATATTCGTTTTGCAACACATTCGAAGGTGAAAAGTGGAGTCAAAACTTTAAGTCAATGCTAAAAACATAATACATTTTCCTTTGAGATCTCCATTTTGACAATAGGCTTATCTGACCACACGTCGTAATAAAACGGTTCGGTCAATCAATAACCGTTCTTTTGTTTTCGGCTTCCACATTAAATTTTTATAATCGCGGGACGTAAACGACATAACTTAAAAAGGCTGCTTATTGTTTCTTTGTATTTTTGTATATTTTTACTGTGCCTGTATTTTTATTGTATTACCATGTCCAATAAATCATTTCGATTAAATTATATTCTATCAACGCCTGTTCTTCAGTTCGCCTCCCATATTTGCACTCGAATCCTAACATTTTAAGTATACAACTCTGTCCATCGTCGTGTGCGCATGGGTGCTGCAGTAGCGGACACGAGCGGGGAAGCGAGCGCAGGTCAGAACAGAACCGGTGTTTAGCGATCGACAATTTGAACTGATTAGCATTTAAGAGCAATGCCTGATCACGATTCCCGCTACCGGCGCTGCTCCCGTCTCTGTGCGCTCAGATGCGACGTAAATACGCGGACATGTCTTCTGATGGATAAAAATCAACGCCGAACGCTGACCAGTTTACGCTATATTTATTAAATACTATAAGAGAGTATGTTTGGTTGCCAACATTGTGAAGAAGAATAAGTATGCGTCAGCTCTTATTCTCTATATTTTAAGGAGATGCTGCAGATTCCTTTGCCAGTGAACTACAGTGAATCTAAGTCTTAGTAGCAGATCAGTCCTCGCCCATGCTATCGCTTGGAGTCCATTCAAGCCCGCAGGTTGAGCAACTCTCCGAAGGGCGGGCCGCCCATTGTCGATCACAATACCTCTGTTATCCAACTCCTGCGGCAGACCGCGGCAGATAACCCCGCTCAACTTATCGTCGATGCCGCACCTACGATGTTTTCGGAAGCTACTCTTGCGCAAACAGCTAAGTATTGCAGCAACCATTGTTTCTACTTCAGTAGATATTTTATTCTGTTTTACATTCGACAGGAACACATCATTCGTTTAATTATGCCAATAATTTTGTAGAAACATCTTTCACTCAAGGAGCAGTCTAACCTAAAGTACTTACTTTTACTGTTGGAGACCTATTTCAACTAACTCAAGTAGCTAATGATGAATGTTCTTACTAAGCCACCAAGATAAATACTGCGATGACATGACAATTCGTTTCGACCATATATTTGGCTAAAATTATGGATGCGTTTTGCGATTTGACTGGAACAAAATGTCTAAGTTAATAATTGCCCTGTTTGCTACACACCCAAGTTTCCAATGTCCAAACAACCTCATCAAGTTTCGAGAAAAAAGAAATATTGGTGAAAATACTGTAACTTATTTACGTCATAAAAATCTTTTATTTCACTAATTTCATGTCTACTAAAGTTAGTTACCCCAAAACTCTTACATAGAGACATGCACTGCTCATACATAGCGTCTACGACCGTTAGCCTGTCCCGGTCCTTGGATATATTTCTAACACGTTTCTAGTTAATACACCATACCTTTAATTACGGATTAATTTAATAAAATTATGTCTTGAGCCAGTTTGATTGACAAGCTCGCTCGAGCGGTCGCGATTCTCTTTATTCACTTCCATAGCACGTGTGCACTACATTCGGACCCACTTGTTCTATGTCTACGTTTGTGTTTTTTTATATCGACATCTGTGGACTGTCACTTGTAGATTGTTCGTCTACTTGCTACGATTGATTGCCTACTATTTTATAAGAATATAATTTTTTTTTGGCAAATATATTGGTTCCATTTTTTATCTGAATTTGCCACTAAAAATAATTAAACTATATATTCAAAGTAGTCATATTAAGGTCATAGGCTTATGAAAACACAGAATAGTATACAAGTATAAGTATACAGTACAAGTATACAGAACAGTATGAAATACATTTGAGACTAGCATAGCTTTTTTATTAATTAACTTATTTATCATACATAGCTATCTACCTACTATAGCAACTATTTTAATGTATATTCTCTCTGCAAGAAGATAAAATATGTTTTGTCGCATGCAATGCAATTGAAGAAACGGAAATACTTGAAATGAAAGATCCTCAAGACCTTCGAAAAGTAATAAAATGTTTTAATGCCCATCGTAGCAAGTGAACGAAAAGTGTGCCAGAACACCGGCGGCGGCGACCGCTGTGCCCAAGCGCATGCAACCACCCGCACACTTCTCAACCACAATTGATAGGAATTTATTTTAATACGGATTAATATTTATGATGGCGCGTCAATCATTTGTCTGTTCCATATTCGGTCTACATTCCGGCCGAAAGATTGGATTCTGTTTACTGTACTGTTTGGGTAGGTACTTGTATAATACTTTCTCATGCACTGATTCAGAAACTCCAGCAAATGAGGACATGGGTGTTTTTGAAGTTGATCCCACCGTAAAGTTCCAACTAGCTACCTTGAATACATTTCCGCAACGCCAACTGCGAAAGCATGGCTAGAGGAAACATTACAATGACTCAAGGATAGTAAAATGGAAGCTCCTACAGCAAGTCAGACCCCGGCAGTCGTCGGTCGGATGCATAGTTCGTGTACAATAAATATGGGGAATGCAATGTCGTACTAACATCGGCCTTTACAGCCACATTAGAATTATTTTCTGGATAGGCCAAAACTGCCAGAGATACCCATATAAATATCTACTAAATAATTGACTGGAGAATGTTAATGAACAAAATGAGCAACAATGAAAACCCTAGTGATAATAAACAAAACAAACACTAAAACAACATTCGCATTAAAAGCAATGGAAAACTTTAAATACATAAATTAACACCTCATAAATTGGTATCGGCGGGATCAAAGTAGGTAATGAGGCATAAGTCGTAAGCAGACCTCACGAAATGCACCGTGACTGCTCCGAGCTTGCTCCGAGTGCATATTAAATAAATATTTAGCCACAGCGTAGGCAGGCAGGGTCGTTTCTTTAGAAGCGGTTCTCTATAATGTCAATTTTATTGCAGATCCCATTAGGTATTTCATTTTAAGATTTACTTATCAATATTATGTACACTGCATTACTATAAAGATGTGTACATACTAGCTCAAATTAAATCGCTCTTGGTAATTTGTTCAATCCCGTAAAAAGGCAACAAGTAGCATGGCATCGAAACTGAGGTTGTCTTGCCGAAAATATATCTTCCGTTACGAGTTACGACCATCTATCGTATCTGTGCCTGAATGTTCCTCAGCGAGATTTTTCATTCGAAGGCATCCATAAATTAATTACGCATGCTAATTCCTCAATAGTCCTCTCAAAAAGCGAACTCGAAGGCCCCACAAAAAATCCATACCGCGTCATATCTCATCCATCTCTCGTGTCACCGATCGGAATGCGATGCAGGTATCTGGCACAGACTAGACAAGTAGCTGGTACTCGGAGCCAAGTAACATTTCTTCAGTTCCTCGCCGGCAAAGAACGCTCCCGTTCGGCAGATAACATCGGAGCTGTCGACGTGATGCCTCCTGTTTTGACAGCTACTGATGACGCCGGTACCGCTACTTGTTGATTCGTTGGACTTTAAATAAACAATACTTCGAATCGCTTCTAAGAAAGCTGGGTCAGTTGTCGAGTGACGCGGGACCGGATCTTGAGTGTCAGGTTCCCGATTAAATTGAGCGCCATATTAAGGTCATAGGCATATGTTAACACGATGTGTATCACAATTATTATTACAAAGTGCTTTGGAAAATAGTGCAAAGCGCCGAAAATAGCTTCCTTTGACGTTCACGTTTAGAATAAGGTTAATTAGAGTAGAACTGGTGACATACAATTTATATCATCTTGACGATTTGGCGATGTCTAACTATTATTTCATAATAAAATTAGACATTGTCAATAGGTAGACACATGAACAAAGAAACCATTATGTTTGTGTAGATTAAACTTTAAATCATTATATGATTTGAATTGATTGATCTAATTTGGTGGGACGACGACATTAAGTACGCCGGCGGAAATCAGTGGTTCCGTATCGCTGAAGGCCGGGAGGACTGGAGGAAAATTGGAGATGCGTATGTCCAGCAGTGGACGCTTACACGATGACTGACTGACTGACTGATCTAATTTAGAGAAAGCCGTAATGGCTGTGATACATGATTAATTTCATTGTCACCGTCCTTAACAACCGGCCCATAAAATATGCGAAATGATTATCAAGATGGTAAAGTACAGAGTGATGTACGCTTGGAGCAAGAGACCGATACGTGTTAGTTAAACCATTATCGGTACCGGCATCAGTGTGTCGCAGCTCATCACCGGCTGAGACAATGCTGACATTTGGAGAGTAGCTGTGGCGGTTCTTACAATTCGATACGGATCAGTTATATTATATCCAGTTATTATATGGGAATCCAATCTGAGATCGGAACAATCACTGTCAATGACTAATGTGGTTTCTTTCTTGAACGACTTTCAGAAAAGAAGTTTCCATATCAAATCAAGTGTGTATTTCAGATGTCAATAATAGTTTCAGGCCAGACCGGAAGCAATATGTACATACTCGTAGATCCAATCCAGGCATGGTATTGTAAAGTTTACTGTATTTATATATGCATACATGGTGGTGGCGCCCTAGACGCACGTACCCAGGACCAGATCGGGCATGTGCTCAAAAAGGGTCAAGTGCGTAATACCCGTAGCAGACGAGCATGCATGAAGACCATTATGAGAGTGGAAGAGGCGGAAGAAGTGTGTCAGGATCGTGACACGTGGAGATCCGTTGTATCTGGCTGCCGGGAAACAGGAGTGATGCTATGTATGTATGTACGGAAGTGGCAACACCAGCCTGCATAATATGCCTTACGGATTTTTTTAAATTATTAAATGGACGCCTACCCTAAACGAGTACGAGTAAATTACTTTGGCTTTAGCTCTATGCTATGGCTCGTTTGGTGTAAAGAAACGTGTCGACCGTCGTTGAAATTCTGTGTCGTGTGTTATAGGAACAAAAACACACAATTCGTTGTTCTGAGTTCTGGTCGTCTACCTGGAACAATTTCGCACAAAAAAACTCACCTATTTCAACCAATGACCATGTCGGGTGCATTACCTAACGCTTTCTGATTGGCTGAAATATGTCATTTCTCCTATTCACATCTAAGAGTTTTTAACGAAGTTACAAGGCCTTATCCTTCAAACAAAAGTATTTTCTCACATTGCCTAGAAAAATCTGAACATACGTCATGTAGTCATGTCACATAAAAAAATCCGCCAAGTGCGAGTTGGACTCCTACACCGAGGGTTCCGTGCCATCACACAATATATTTGTATTATGTATGTACAAAAATAATTGTGTTTTGAAAAATCACAAAACGCCGAAATAAAACTACAGCAATGGTTTGACTGTCAGCACTTTCGTGTAGTTGAAATATACAAAAATATATTTTTTATATTATACATATAACCATATAAAACAGTTTTCGGATTTTTTCATTTACTTGTGCTGTGAGACCTTGCTTCTTACTAAATTTCATGATTCTAGGTTAACGGGAAGTACACCATAGGTTTTAATTTGCATTGTCAGTAGCAAAAATATGTAAATAAATGACCGTATCTTGTGATTACATTGACTTAGAAGCTTAGGTATATTTTTTACACCTCCGGGGAAACGTAGATCTTAGAATTTTGTGATATTAATTTCAACTTGATACCTCTACCCGTTTCTGAGAAAAATGATCTTGACAGACAGACAGACAGACAGACGGACAACGAAATGATCCTATAAGGGTTCCGTTTTTTCCTCTTTTGAGGTACGGAACTCTAAAAACATATAGATTTTGAACTGGAAGCTATGGGACGTGAATACGTGATAAGGAGAGCATAAATCTTTGTCTGTGGAAGTAATGATTACGTGAATTATAATCACAAATCGAGCGGAGCCGCCAGTAGTGTGAGTCATTGTAGTGCAGCATTATGCATACAGGCGAGCAGTCTGGCAGCGAATGCGCCGTCGCGCAGTCTAGACGCCATTTTTTCCTGCAGCTCCTGCGCCGGCGCAAAGCCATGTGCCCGCTGATTCACGACGATAGCATCTGAAATTGGTACGATTGTTGTTGCTGGAACAACTTCTGCAGAACTGGTTGGCGATGCAGGTCTTACCAGATATTCTACATGGGTGCATTTCTGGGAACATAATTCATACCCTATTATAACTTAATTGAACTATCATTTATTGAACTTCAGGTTGGTTGAATTTCCGCTAAACATTATCATCGGGTAATTCATATCATAATGTTCGAACATAATTGGATCTTAGTTTCTTGTATCTATGGTGAAATTATTGTCAAAAATTTCATTTACACTACATTTAGGTCACTGTGAAAATACATAATTTTAATACGAGTTCCATTTACTATAATTAGGGTTCAGTACCGCAAAAGTGTAAAAAAAACGGAACCCTTATAGGATGACTCTTGTGTCTGCCTATCTGTCAGTCTGTCACAGCTTATTTTCTCCGAATCTACTGGACGAAAAAAGTTAAAATTTGGTAGAGTTTGAAGACTCAATCACGTATAGCGTAAATGAAGTAATTTCGATTTTGGGGGTCAATTTTGCGGGCCAAATTAGAAAGTAAAAAAAAATATTATAAGGAAAAGGGCTTGTTTTAAGGAACACAAAAATATATAATTTTAAAATGCTTGGTTTAAACATTTCGAAAAAAACTGTTTTAAAAAACATTGCACAGACTTAAAAAAACAATTAGAACTGAAAAGTGTTAAATAGTATTTTGATTCATATTCGGACCCTTGAGTTGAAGGCGGTACAAAAGGACAAAAGCACATCTATCAATTTTCAGGTGTGCTTTTGTACCGCCTTCAATTCAAGGGTCCGAATATGAATCAAAGTATTATTTAACACTTTTAAGTTCTAGTTGTTTTTAGAAGTCAGTGCAATGTTTTTTAAAACAGTTCTTATTTCATTATTTTTAGTATATTACATAAAAAAGAATAATCGAAATCGGTTGAAGTAGTACAGAATTTTTCGCCATGTGTCAAGTATATCGACACCTAAATATTACACTTCAACAACTCCGAAATGGACAAATGTCTGAAAATTGCTTTGGAAACAGCGGGACACATCTTTGTCAAGGTATGTGCGAGGGTCCTTTGGAACTAAGTACTTTATTGAACTGGTGGATAAGCCTACAAGCTATATGGGCCACCATATAGCTTGTAGGCCACCATATAGCTTGTAGACATTTAACTCAAAACTGCAAAATTTTGAGCTGCAGTATAGTGCTGAGGTATCGACATGCTTTTATTGCTGAAAAAGTCTACATCAAAATTTTTGCTGAAGGTAACCATAGTGTTTTGTTGATTTTTCAAAAACCGCTGAATCAATTTCGATAAAATGTATATGGGACCACCTCTGAAGTATGACCTACCAAACAAAAAAAGAATCGGAGCGGAGTAATCGCGTAACAAACATACAAAAGAAAACCATACAGTTGAATTGAGAATCTCCTCCTTTTGAAGTCGGTTGAAAATAGGAAATATGGGACCTCTCTAATAGTTTGCAGGAAAACATAAACGGAAACGGAAATCTTAAAGTCTAAAAGTTCTCACGGAAAACAGAATGGTACGGAACCCTTTCCACGCGAGTTCTTACAGTTTTTTTAATAACGTAATTGTTTATAAACATTATTTAAATTTGAATTGAATGCATAATTAGTTGGCTTATACCCAGCAAATAAAAAACATGCTCATTGGATACATGTACGCTTACATTTTATTGATCTATCCGGTCTTTCATTTGTTGACCGTCCCATTTTGAGGTATTTCTCCATTAACTTCCACATACTACCGTAGCAAACAGGATATAATTTTAGCTATCAGTACGTGCAATCAGCACTAGTGTGAGACACGAGTGTGACTCTAATCACACGTTAATTGGTCATTAGAGGTGCGCTGCGGTTGGCAAATACTTTATTAGATAGATAGAAACACCATCCATCCAGTCAATATGTCAAGACATGTGCTGGCACATAAATCTGCGAACGAAGTGGAACTCGAAAGTGTTATAATTAGACATGGTTTAATTATGGTGATCTTTCAAAATAACTCCGATTCGTGGTAACGACGAAGGTACCAATTAAAGCCAATATCTTGAAATTAGTACTTCATACTACTTACTTAAATTATGAAATAGAAATACATCAAGTGTGTATAAGGAGAAATGCATAGGTATAAGATTCCAAAAGTGGTTTTCCTCTTGGCTTCTCCTTAGTTCTTTAAAACAAGAACTCTTTGAAGACACCTTTTTGCGGGATCATTTATAACAAAAGTGCTCTATATAAGTGTGTGTGCCTCCAAGGGAAATAAAGCTTCTACAATGTAAATCGTTTAGTCACAGACGATGGTCCAATCAGTGTCCTGCACGGTAGGTGCCTTTTAAGGTATGATGTGGATAGCGCATCTGAGATGATGACGATCGCATGCATTATTACTGTACCAACAATTTTGCAAAGGTACCTATTTGACCTGTCGTCTGTCTGTCTGTCTGTCTTCGAAGAAAATGAGTATGTGGAAGTTGCTCCGCAGATATTTCTTTAGTCGATTTGATACTAATTATTGTGACACATGACAGGCTATAAGTTATTTTTCTTACATTCTGCCATGTGATGCATTGAATATTTTATGTTTCAAATGTGGAGACATGAGACGCTAGGTAGACGATGCTCGAAACGTATAAAAATGTTTTTCCATCTACGGAAAATGTTCATTGACTAAACTGAGCTTAATACCTGATTCTGTTTTAATAAACGAAATGAAATGAAATTTTATTCAGTACTAATGAAATGAAATGAAATTTTATTCAGTACTACAAACGGCACATACAAACATTGGCTCCGTCACTAGATGTTAATCCGTCTCGAAGGAGCCGTTTCGTATAAATTGTGACATTATCAATTTTGCGCTCATCTTAACAGTTTAAGTTCAGTATCGTTTTTGTTAAACAGTTAAAAAAATTAGAAATAGATGAAAATTATAGATCTAAGACTTAGGTTCTAAGTAAGTGTAATTTATTATAGATTCGAAGTCATACATAATAATATAGTGTTGATAGATATCAGTTATTTATGTATATACATAGATATATATATATATATATATATATATATATATATATATGCATGTATAGGTATATATGTATATAAGCGTGTATGTATAATTTAACTTCTAAGATTATATTTTCTTTTGCCACGTTAGGTTGGAACTATGAATAGATTCTCAGTTTTGCCGTAGTCTAAGTTATTTAGCCACTTCTTAAGTAAAATTGATATTTTAAACAAATTATGTTTGTTATTAAAAAAAAATTATAAAGCAAATTGTTATTTTATTAATCCTGGACTGGCTTGCTACCACCAGATTACTCTTCTTGTTTTTGTTGGATTCACCATACAAAGTGAATGTATATATAGCACGCACCCCTCGACGCACCCCATTACTCTGGTGCTCTTCAGTCGGACCTAGATGTCATTCCGGTGCATTTATTTAGTCAGTCAGCGTGTATGAGTCCACTGCTGGACATACGCCTCTTCAATTTTCCTCCAGTCCTCCCGGCCTTCAGCGCTACGGAACAGCTGCTTTCCGTCGACGTACTTGAAGTCGTCGTCCCACCAGGCGGGTGGTTTTCCGGCACTTCGTTTTACTGTCCACGGCCACCAGTGTAGGACACTAACGGTCACTGTTGTCCAAAGGTTGAAAGTTGCACAGCTAGCAATGGAGTGACATGGTGCGTAACGAGGAAATCCGCCGACGCACTAAAGTAGTAGACATGGGACACCGGGCGGCTAAACTCAAGTGCCAGTGGGTTGGGCACGTCAGCCGAAGTGACGACGACCGTTGGAGTAACCGTGCCCTACACTGGCACTTATAGTAAACTTACTAAATGTTGATATTACAAAAGTGGCAGCCAACTCAGACGCGGTTGTTCAGACTCAACCTTTAGACGACTTAGCGGTAGGCACTGAGTAAATACCGCAATTTATGGTAATTTCAAATCACTGAATGCTTCTGGAATATTGTCTGAGATTTGCTTCACTCTGGATGGAGTAACTGCTATATAGAATTGAGTCTAGTGGTTGTTTACCTATATAGAAGTAGTATTATTATGTTTATGTTATCGTTTGGCTCTGAATGAAGCGGTGAATGGTATGATACGTTTATTAAGAAAATCAAAAGTCTGCTGGCGTCTTACTCTCACTATACGTCTTACTATTTAAATTAAATGTATGTCTGCCCGTCTGTTCGTCTGTTCGATACTGGTTCGCTTATTAATCAAGAAGAAGTCAATGGAATCTCAGCTACATACATCGAATTGACATAATACGTCGCCGTAGGTACCTAGATATAATTAAGGTCGTAAATTCAAATTGAAAAATCGACCTGCTGTTTGAATGTGTCATAAAACTACTGCATTTAAATCAGCTTGCAGTTATGTATAACGATAAACCTAAATAACACATAAAATAAGATTAGCCGAGTGGAACGTCTTCGTATTGATGATCCCTGGTGAACTTTATTAAAGTCCATCTAAAGCTGCAGTCACACTGATATACCTTGTTTAGACTTTAATAAAATCTTAACTTAATATTCAATTTATGACTTAACTTAAACTGTTTATGTAAGTACTTACACCAAATTCAAGTTCAAGTCTTACCTTCCACTTCCTATATTTGTACAGTTGTGTATTGTTGTATTTTCATATACATAATTTTTATTATTTCGATTTCCTTTACAAAAATATATTTCACTTGATAAACTCGAGTTCAGCCTGACAGGCACCCCCAAATGGATCCACGCAACCAGGCTTCATCTCTGCAAAATATAGGCCCGGCACAAAATGCAAAATTTAAACATCAGAATTTCCCGCAACGCTTTTGAATGTTAGTGATCTGCGGTGTGGGTTTAGTATAGTGGCACACCTCCGCAGTCCCGAGAATCGACAATAAACGTAATAACCTTAAACATTTATTAATTGTAAATCAAATAACACGGTGTAAATAAAGACTGGCGGTCGTCCCCGCGCCGCGCGCGCACCGACCGAGCGCGGGCAAAAATCATATCGTATGATTTAAAGGAGATAATATTTTATGACGTATAAAATATTTTGCACTCGATCGCAAATGCGACTGAAGGCTGTTCGGACAAAGCTGCATTCCACACTGTTGAGCCTTTTTGAGTTATGTTTTTTTTTTATTTAACAAGAAACACCTTGTGGAAATATATACTTTGTACGTGTGTCGGTTCTATAAGTGCACAAGTACAACACCTGTCGAACTATGTCGCGTGAAGGGTTCACGCGACATATTTCGAATATATAAGTAAATTTTCATTGGGCGCATCCAAATACAAAATTGTAAAGATACATATTATGTAGTACGCAAAAAGCACCTCCACTCTTCTATCCGAACCTCACATTGCCATGTCCTCATTAATATAAAGTGCTTAATTAATAAGTGCCTTACTTGCCGCTTAATTGTTATCTTGTCCAAATGCTTTGCTAAACGTGGTGGGCGGTCTTGTGCTGTAATTTAGCAGAGTTCTTGCAGCACAAAACGATTGCTCTGCTTACCTCGATTGTTGGGATACGCTTGTGGTATGTATGTATGTAGGTATGTATGCTTAATTAATGTTTTATTTTCAGTTTGGTATGGACAACATTCCGCCGACGCACCAACGTAGTCGATATTGGATACCGGGTGGCTAAGGTCAAGTGGCAGTGGGCTGGGCACGTCAGGCGAAGAGACGACGACCGTTGGAGTAACCGTGTCCTACACTGGCGGCCGTGGACAGGTAAACGGAGTGTGGGAAGACCACCCGCCAGGTGGGACGACGACATCAAGTACGTCGGCGGAAAGCAGTGGTTCCGTACCGCTGAAGGCCGGGAGGACTGGAGGAAAATTGGAGAGGCGTATGTCCAGCAGTGGACGCTTACACGCTGACTGACTGACTGACCATGGACAACAATGATTGCAATATTTTCAATATATCGCTCACTTCCATGATTCACGTGCCACGTCAGTGCTTCCCTTTGTTCGAGCCGGCTACACTGAACTAGACAGAAAACTCACTTCGTTTTCGCTTCGCGACCGAACTTTAAATTATCCTTCCACTCAATTACTTTCTCCCTTTCAATACGACTGCCCAAGTCACTACCACAAGACAACTCTACCTACGTCCAGCACACCGCCGCCGCCGCCGTCGCCGCTGGTTCACACGATATAACTTTCCCCTGGAAGAGGTCGTGTCCCATCCATCACCGCCGTCCAATGTTTGACGATCACACAAAACAGGTGTAGTGCGCGCGCAGTCATATTCACTGGAACTGGACCGAAACGCGATATATTGATCTTCGGAGAGCCCTCCCGTGAAAGCGAACACATTTCGATATTTCTCACGATTCGTTTGGGAACTAGAACTTTTTCATTCGTTTTATTTCTTATACCAAATAATGAAAGCGCCTCGGTCGCGCGCGGTACAAGCTCCGTACTCTACCCATGGGACCCTGTACTACGCCTAGTATGAGTTGACCAATTATTACAGATTCAGATTCAGATATTTATTTCGCCATAAAGAACACACAACATGAACAATATTTAATTGAGATATATGCATATTCAGTATAGTTCGTCATACATACGCATTCCTTTAAAGTTTTGGCAATTAAAGTAAACAACTAGACGGGTTTAGTAATAGGGTCCCGCTATTACTAAGCCCACGCCGCCTGTCCGTCCGGCAGTCTGTGCGTCTGTTTGCCTGTCCTACCTTTAAAAGGCTGTATTATTTGAATCGTAATAGGTAAGTAGCCGGTTGTTGTTTCCATAATAAAATATATTCACAAGATAAGGTGTATTATGGCAGATATACTAATAAATATAAAGAACAAAATGTAAAAAGTTCCCTAAACAAAAAACTAGATGTTTAAAAGATTTTTTTTTATTTGCTCTATCGATAAAACGGTAATAGGTACATACACGCGTCAAAGTTGTTCTGATTATAGGGCACACTCTAAAGTTGAACAACAAATAATAAAAACCGGCAAATTACTTGGCGGTACGGAACCGTCGTCGGTGCGCGAGTCCGACTCGCACTTGGCCGATTTTTTAATTGTATCAATCATTTTTGTTTAATAAATAAATTTTCGAAGAATAAGGACTAGCTTATTTCAATCTCTCGAATTAACTTCTGAAGGTTCCCGAATCATTCACGATTGTTATAAGAAAAATATACATTGTTATGCGCGGTTGATTTCTTATAATCACACATTTATGGCAATCTAAACATAATCCTGTAAAAAATCTAGTGATACCCGAAAATCCCCTATAGTCGTACAGTTCACACCACACAGACTACAGGCTTAAGTGTTCTTGAATTAACAAACAGAATTATTTCCCGGCAGGTATGTAAGTACTTACTTATCATCAACTCATATAATAAAAGTGTAAACTTTGGTTTTCTGAGCATTGAAAAAAATATTATAAAAAAATTTACTGGATTTATGAACGATAAGTCATAGAATGCATAAGGATATTTTTAATGTTCGTCTGTTTGTATGATCGATCATAATATAATGTCCTCCTTTCGTATGATATCCTTAGAAGATATAGGGCTTAGCTTGGAGTCACATGTAGGCTATATATAGTATCACGTCATTATTCCTATGAGCTAAGCAGGTAGCCGGAGGTCGGAAGCGAGTGCAGTCGGAGAATTTATAAAATATTTTTTATTATTAGTTGTCAATATGGAATTGATTTCTCTAAATTGGCTTTATCAAACAAGAAAACAACGCGAGCGGAGCCACGGGTCAGCTAGACATCTTTTCTCTTCTCTATATCTTCACTACATAATATTAAATGAAACGTCTGTAGTATGTTCGCTTAAGTCAAGAACGGCTGAATCCAAATCTATGTAATACGACATATCTCCGTAAAGTTTGTAGTTTTATTTTGAAGAAAATGTTTAACATTATGCATTTTGCTTATATATTAAAAAATCCTTTAGGTATATCTTTGGATATCGCACTGACGTAAAATATAGAAAATGAGCAGTAGCGTCAGTAGTATTTCGAAGCTGGACAAAATTAAATAAATGTAGGTATGTTTTATTTTCTTAAGCTTTACTTTAACACGAGCGGAGTGGTAACAGCTAGTAAATATATTATCATTATGCACATTATAAGCACATTTATTGCACAAATTATACACGTACGTATAATTTCCATAATGTGTTTTGAGCCTTATTCCTAAGTGCTCTATTTTTCTACGTCGAATTATTCAAAGTCATCTTTATGCATGACATTTTGAGTTCAGTGTATGCGCTTCGGCTTTGTGGCTGTATTCATGAATTGCGAAATCGGTTGACATCATTTTAATATTGCTTGTTAAATTTGTAACATTTACATAATTTTATTTAACAATAAATAGTAATATTCGTTTTTTTAGGCAGCAACAATTCGTACGAGTATATAAGTATTCTGTGGTAATGTGTAGGTCTTGGCAAATATAAAATTATGAATTATTTTTAAATTACACATTTTAAATTTTTTATACATTAGATGGGAATTAATATTTCATATTTTTTTAATAATAATTTAAATTTAAAATTATTCAATTTCCTATTTTAACAAACGTGAAATTTTGGTTCACAAAATTTTGGGTTTACCATTTTGATTTTGGTTTTATTTACACGACTCTCTCAACCTGACCCTTTACATATTTAGGTAGCTTAAGAGTATTTGTAACCTTCTAATTAAAAACTATTATTATTACTTACATAAATTAATAGTTGTGCAACTAATGGAATTAGTTGGGTACGGGCCCGGGCCCATTCCGATATTCGGTATATAAAGTTCAAAATTCACCTTCACAGTGCGCAAGTACTCGAATAATTAGTTTCATTTGATAGGGATGAAAGGAGACCGGCTCCGATGAGCGGAAGGATGTTCCCACAATGACGTGTGAATCGACCCTACTACCTGACGTGGCTACAGCGAGGTATGTTCAAACAGTACGTAACGTTGTCGAAGGCACCCGTGTGATCCGACTCAGCATGATGTAGTAGGTAGGATACTATATTTATTATTTTGATAATTTGTGGTCGAAAAGGAGAGCATTCTTTAGACTACATAAATCGGAAATGCATCTACCGGTCGATCGTTGAGGATGACCGTGGTTGGTAGGATTTAATTCGTCTTTTGTTTTCCATACGTTTATGATGTACAATAAATATATATTTATTTGATTGGATTTAACCCGACCGGATTAACACCACCGCGTTGAGTGAAACGTCTTCGGTCGAAGCGACAATGCAAATAGTTCGTCTTTTTCATCCAGTTCAGTGTAGGCCGCACAACCAAATGGAAGCACTGACATGGCACCTCATTCACTAAGATTTTATGGTAGGTGATGTGATGACTGATGAAGCTAGCCATGTTAGGTTAAAAGAAATAATTAAAATGAAAAAACTTTAAAAAAAACTTGTAGATTTTAGTGCATCTCAAACCATTTCTAAATTTAATCTTAATTAAGTAAACTTCCAGATATTATTGAACGCAAAGCAAGCTAATAAATTCTTTATTAAAAATTACGCATTCCTTATATCTCGGAGACCTCGTTTTCATACATATACCGCTGATTACACATAATATGTACTTACTTACAACATACCTGTACAAGTTGTCATGCTCACTAACCTGACCTAATTATTATTGTCTGTCGACTACCACCTAATCTAACCTAACCTCTAAACCCCAGGGATACACAATGGCGGCCCCGTATCTGTCTCTGTCTATCAAAAGCATGCTCCAAGGACGTAAACCTGCTGCTTCACCGTTCGGAATCGGTGTAAAACTCCTCACCGAAATAAAGGCTTGTCCCTTGCTAGGTGGTAGGCTTAAATTGTAGCCGACTGGTCTGCTACTGCTACCACCCTACTGGATGTAAGATGGTCGGATAGCAGCCTCGGCTGTGTTCTCCTCTGGTCCAGTCTAGCCAGCAGTCCAAAGTCTCCGGTATGGCACCTACCTTCTCGAGGAATATTGACCGGTCGGAGCCTGTGCTCTGGCTCTGGCCCCTCTGACTCAGCCACCCATACCGGATTACAAAAACTCAAACAGCCACAGGTAGGTTCGAAAATGACGTAGTATATGAACGGTACCGTGCACGAATAGCGATAGTGTGTGAACTGAGCGAAGCTACCTGTCGCTCGCCGTGCTCCGGATATCGCGAAAGGTGTGCACTTTTTTGGGCGTGAGAATTTTGAGAGGCTGCGAAATTTAAACTCACACCCCAACGCATTTTTTTGTTTTAAATATTATGCTACTTCTTGTAGAACATTTTAATGTAATAAATTAAACCCTTTGATATTCCACTGCTAAACGCAGTCTACCTCAACAGGTATACTGTCTTGCGATAATTGACGAGTAAAGGTGCTCGTACTCGTACGACTATCTATACGTCTTGTTATTTAGACAAAAACACACTTGCTATTTACGTACTGAACGCGCACCTTACTAGGTGGTAGGGTTAACCCGCCCGGGTTGATACCACATTATTTTTTATGGAAACTGACACGGTTGGCTACATCACCTACAACATCCGTGATGTCAGCCCATAATACCGGGTGAACTAGGTGCCATGTCAGTGCTTCCCCCTTTGATCGTGCCGGCTACACTGAACTGGTCGGAAAACACAAACTATTTACATAGCCGTTTCGACCGACGTTTCATTCAGTGCGGTCGTACCAACCCGGGCGGGTTAAACCCTACCACCAAGTAAGATTAGGAGCGGAGGGACCTACAGTTTTACGAGGAATCCGAACCTCGGTCAGCCTCCAACGGTCAGCGGTCACCCATCCAAGTACTGACCGCACCTGCACTGAATGAAAAGTCGGTCGAAACGGCTATGTAAATAGTTTGTGTTTTCCGTCCAGTTCAGTGTAGCCGGCACGACCGAAGGGAAGCACTTATATGGCATCTGGTTCGCCAAGGTGGTGTGGGCTGACATCGCGGATATTGCAGGTGGTGTAGGCAACCGTGTCAGTTTCCATTAAAAACACTTTCCTATTATTATTTCACGCGTTAGTTGTCTTTTGTGTCGTTAGTGTCGTCGCGTATCAAGGACTGTGCGCAAATAAATTCCTCAATTATTTTGAAAAAAAAAAAATTTTACTGATCTCATTTTGAACACTCGACCTCTGTGACATTGTGTCATGTGATTTTTTTAAATGATCAGCAATTTCTCTGAAAAGAATTGGAAAAGAATGAGTTTATATCCTCTTAAGATTTCTCATCAACGTCGCGGTATGTAGTACGCACACTGGCTTACTCTAAAACGAATCGAGAGAGTGGGCACAGGTTGTACAAATGCCATAACATTCAAAATGATAGATCAATTTAACCGTGGACAATAAATTGTAATGGAGTAGATAGGTACCACCGGCGACTGTCACGAATCTGTGTCACAGAACCAGATCACAAAACACACGACTGAATGAAATCCATCACTATAAAGCGATCTCCATCGTAAAATCTATTTTGAATAATCCACAGAGTAGACGTCAAACTGACGGCCACCAACGTCGCGGCAACAAAATATTTTATACATTTAATGTAGACCGAATAGAAACAAGCCAAATGGAATAACTCGTACAGAAAAAATACTAATAAATAGTTTTTGTTTCCGCGTTGCTACAGCTCGGGCTCGCAGACCCTGTGATTAATGGTTGTCGATATCATTAAGTTGTGTTCGATATATTCGGTTCACTATTGGTTTTTCTGAGAGCTTGGAATTGAATTTTATCTAACGGTACTCATCACTATTGCGTTTGTTTAAGTCACTCTCTATACAGGTTGATATTTAAATAAGTATTTAAAAGGGGCGTGAAAAGGCTCCTGTCAGGCCGGCGTGGCATTCGCAATCCCCGTGCATGACAGAATGTCCATGGACATCGTTAAATACCTACTCGTAGATGAAAAGAAAGCCACATGTCTCGCTTACCATAAAAAATCCATACATTCGTTATGTTCTTTGTGTCCCTACTGAAGATTTAGAAAACTATGACAGGTGGCGTGCATTTCATTTCATTTCAGTATAGCGTCCGTTGACTTACGCAAACTCTTTGATAGCGAGCGTCATACTTTATTAGCGCACACTTGACAGATTTCTTCGTTCAATGATTTTTCGTTATTTCAGAATTGGAACTCGTGCCCGGTGCCACACATGTAGTCACAATTATTGGAAGCAGTAAAATATTATCCAATATCAATAATCGTAAATTTAAATTTTATAGACACTGCGTCGCGGCGGCGGCGGCGGCGGCGTCTCCATGATTTACGCAATATTTTTTATTCGTAGCGAGTACTTATATTTTACCAGTGACAACTTCGTTAAAGCTCCACGTTTATGTCACATTTCAAAACAAAAGTTGTGGACCGCAGTAAAATGGAGATGGGACAATAAGCTGCACATGTGTTACTTACTTCAAACTGGCACCGACCCGATGAAGGTTGTTTATTAGAGAATAATGTGTATTGTAAAGATCTAGTCAGACAGCTCGTCTCCATTGGGCTCGCTCCGGTTTACTATGCCCAATGTGTCATACATAATCGTAAAAACCTTCGCATTGTTTCAATAACTTAAAAGAGAGTCGGCCACCTGCAAAGCTCGCTTGCACCGACTACGAGACGTCGGCCCATTTATGAAACAATGCAATTACATTTTCACACGCAAACAAACTGGGGTTTCCAACACGTGGCGAGGTAGCGCCGAGTGCGGATCGAACAGATGCGTCATAGGAGCGGTGGTCCTTTGAAGGAACCCTGTTTTGTCACGTTCCCGCTTGGACCCAAACATGTGGTAATACCTGCTAACTTTCTTGGGAACTTCTTTGTTTTTAACCTAAACCGTAAACGCAGACAGAATGACGCCTCATTTCGTACTGAGCGTGGTGCAAAAAAACTGTTTACCCAAAATACATCAATAGCAGTGAACACAGAACTTCGAACTAGTAGTTTCAATTCAACACATCCTTTACTGTAACACTAGCTGCAACCTGCAACTCCTCGTTTCGAAGAAAAATATCCTATTGTAACCATCCTTAGCTGAGCCAGAAACGTCAGTGAAAACCACATGTGAAATAGGGCGAGTAGAGTAGTAGTTCTAGATTTATAAGCGAGACATTAGAATCCACGACGGCGCGTTACAGATTTTCCGCTGTATTAGTTTGGATATTTTTACTTAATACATACGTTTCCATGTTGATTTCGTTCCTAGAGATTTTTAAAGTTTTAGAATTCTATAAATTCGTCAGACAGTCATTGAAGTCTCACATAATATTATCTCAGCAGATAATCTCATTTATATAAGTCTGAACTAACTACTGAAAATTATAAGAAACAAAAAAACAAATTTTGCTATTAATAAACAATTTATCTTCTTTCTACTTTTTTTAGTTTTAGCATAAAATCTTCCTCTTTGTCTATTTTGTCCTCAGGCATTGAACGATATGTATCAAATCGATCACCCGACACCCCCAAAGGGTTAACTACCGCTTTTATTTAATTTAACGATCGAAGAACACACTCAGTACCTACCTACGATAGAAAATCATAATAGTAAAATAATACGCCCTCGTAACGAAGGTAATTTAGAAATGGTTTAGTCATGCTTAGGGCAGTTGGACGCCCTTTCATACCACCCGCCCTCGATCAATGTGATGATTACCAAAGGTGGTCAAACTTTTGTACGCAGGTATTTCCTAATTGTTTTCTAGTCATTGACAATTTCTTGGAAGGATAATAATATAAACAAACATACCTATTTGATAATTTAATATTTCGAAAATTCCACCCTATTCGGCACGAATATCTGTGGTGCGATGCTTCGACCTCTGATCTCAGAAGGTAAGCGGTCGATCTTCCAACGATATCTGGTTCAAGGAAAAAATTCGAGTTTTCGAAAAACTTCAGAGAATTTTGTTTTTATTGATACTATTGATAATCACAATGCATTCATTATTGACGTTTACATGCATTGGTACTATTATTTTTACCAGACTGAACCCTAAAAAGCTTACCTAGTTTTATCGACGACGGAACCCCTAAAACCACAAGCTCGACATCAGGTCTATTCCGATCTCAGCAGGCGTTAAACCCTGTTACTTATCGAACAGATGTTTTATTTTTCATTATTTTATCCTTTTTCCTTTTTATTTTATCACCCCCAACGCGTGGCCGGGCTCGTGGCCGGCTAACCATATAATGATATGTTTTCGTTAGATCGATCACCGGCTCGTGTGGCCGACAATTGGCCGACAACTTTGATGAGGCCGACAGTGGAATGTGCGGTCAAGGTGTTAAACTGAACTATATGGCTGAACGCCGAACGGTGTTTATATAATGCAGTGACGGATCCAGGCGAGGCACTGACCGGATGACGTCATGTACGCAGACTTGTTTATGAGAGGGAAATATTATGTACAAGCTTGCACGTACACTGAAAAACATATATAGGTTGTCCGCAGAGCCCTTCCGTATTCCATACTCATTGAGTACGTAAAACTGAATAACATTTTTAATATGTATATTTTTATGTTAGTATGTATATGACTTTTGTTTTATGACTTTTTATTGCGAAAACACATTTTGACGTGATGACGTCACGTCTTATAAATTGATGAGTACCGGCTGCACGTACGAAAGCGTGTCACGTTGATATTTAAAGTTACCGTGGAAACGTCTTAAGAAGTAAAACTGTCAAGATCAGACAAACGAAGTTTTGATGGCCAGTCACAAGATGATTAATCTTTCTACTGGAAATAGAAATTACTGATCTTTGATCTATGTACTACGATTATTCCACGTCATCACGTAAAACTATCGTCCGTAAACCGACTTTACAGACAACCAATTTTTTTGTATGTTCTACATGCCTCTCGTTCGCTTTCATTATTCCACACCTCTGTGCGGACATACCGTGTATGTCTTTCGCAATGTTTTACTTAAGAAAATATAGATATTAAATCTAAACTAATATATTATTACCAGGGAATATCTTTCCCCACTCCTACAATCCACGGATCTTCAAATCGCGGGTTAATAGCCTTTCCCCAGCGACATTAGTTCACCAAGCCGGACTGGCACCTCCTCGGCGGTGAAATTGGCAGCGCCTGAGTCTTCGACCTCGGGCAGAGCCACCCAGTTCTGAAGCCCCGGCCGAACGGGAGGAAAGTGGAATGTGGGTCGGTGCTTACGTATCTACGCATGTTGCGTCCCACACGAGCGCCTTTCGCTGTTGCCACGAAAGAAAAGAAAATAATACAGATAAATACATACATACATATCTGTTTCCCAATGGGGTAGGCAGGAACAACGGATCTGCAAGACGCACGTGCCACCCACTACCCTGGCACACCTCTATACCTCTTCCTCACTCATAATGTTCTTCATACCTTGGATATTTCGTAGGTAGGTTGCTTGTCTATAAGTTAAAAAAAAACGTTTAATTGAACACATTGAAAGTAGAAACGACACACACAATGTTCAGGTAGGTTCTTCTAAATATAAAAGAAGAAATAACGTAGGTACTTATAAGGTAAGGTTAAAGGTACCTGTACATTTTCGTTTACTAATGAAATGACATTTTCCTACAAATTTTAGTAACTATGAAAAATTTTATTTGTACGTGTATTGATACTAGATTCTCAATCATTGTCCATAAGTATGTAGCATCAAATCGCAAGTAAACCGAACGCAGTATCAACACTGTCAATTACTAAACAAGTCTAAGCAAACTTTAACACCCAGATCGCTATTAAATCCTAGATTTCCTCATTTTAATTGATCATTAAGTGTAATACCTAATACGCGCAATACGTAGATACCATTGAAATAAATACCCGGACACGACGACGCCGCCGACCAGACATTTTCATACACTGTGTAACTTCATAAACGCCCCGGCACGTAACTTGGCCTCTGTGCGAGAGGGACGGCGTAATACGCATGCGATCGTTAGTATAACGCTGTCCCGCTCGCACAGAGGCCAAGTTACGTGCCGGGGCGTATACCAGCAATTGGTCGGCATGCACTCCATGCGACAGACATAACATATCTGAGTATACGAGTGCGACAGAGACAGTCATATAGTGGACGTTTCGTCCTTCTTTGGTTTATCTCTTCGACAAGTTGAAGGTTCTAAGGTATATATTTGCATGGTAGATACTCATTAAAATTAGTAACTGCGATTATCTTGTAAGGAGCATAATTTTATAACTTGTTGAAACCATGGTAAAAATTAGGTGGCCATAAATCAATATTAATTTATGATAAAGTCAAAGCTCATATTGAATCACTAGCTTTTGCCCGAGGCTTCGCTCGAGTGAAATTCGTATTTAAAAAGAAGAAAGTACCTAAGTAAGCCCGCTACCGTACCTCTATTTCGGCGCGCGGAACAATTCGGTTTGTATGAGAGCCACATCTCAGCGTAACCGGAACTGAATTTTATTTAGCGTTAAATGTGCTTGTACTAAGTTTCATCGAATTCAGATGATCGGTTTAAGAGTTATGAAGGAACATACATACATACAAAAAAGATTTCTAAAAATCGTCAATTTAGTTTTAGTATCATACATAGAGTCAACAAACGCAATGAAACAAAGCAACTTATTCCATGACCATCCCTTACAGATTTATTATTAGTATATTGATGATACGGTAATTTATAGATACTTAACGACTTAAAATTATTTGAAGTGGAGCACGTTGCGTGCCTCCGGCTCCACTGTTGCTGTCTACTTTTCAGAACGATTTTGAATAGAGCTTTACTGCAAACTAAACTTCAGTCGGTAGAATGTGTAGCATGTACCTGACTAAATATTATGTTATGTATGACTTGTAAATTTGGACAGTACTACGGATCTCTATAGCAGGTACAAACAATATATAATCCAAACAATCGAAGATGAACCCAGTAGCAATAAAACATCAAAAGATAAAATATATTTACTTAGATATTGTGTAAATGCTAACTCCTTAGCAGCAGTACTTATCTGCCTAGTTAATACCGACTGGAATGTCTGTCGATCAAAGCGTCAAGTAGAGTCCGCATGTCGGTCGAGCAAGTAGCGAGCGACGAGACGCGACGCGACAACGACGAGGCGCGAGTGATCGACAGACGGCATATCGATCGAAAGTTGAATCTCGACGTCGTGATAACAAACTTAACCTCCTTTGCTCGTGGAAGAAAGGTTACAAAAAATGACCATATTATTGCGCCAATCGAGGGACAGCTGGAGCTGGTGGGAATTTTTCCTTCGTCACGTCACCGGCTATAAGAAATATGTACGTCTGAGATATACTAAGAGTACTTTCGTATTAACCTGAATAAACACTGCCTGAATCATGCTTCCTAAAACGTGAATAATTAAACAACAATGTAGGTATATATAGTGCACCATGCATTAAAGAAACATGAACCTAAATTTTCACTTCATGCTGGTAGACATTTATGAATGCTTCAGAACTGTATTCTATTTGAGCACTCCTTTACAGGCTTGTTCGACGTCGTGAAACCTTTTCTATTTCAATAAAGTATAGAAGGAAAATTGTCGTCGGCTCCTCGGTTAATAATTTCAAACATACCGGTTCCTCGCGATAATCTCGACGACATCGCATAAACAAAATATTAATCTTAGAATCGTGACTATCGTTTCCAATCGCTCGGCTGAAGGTGGAAGGTCCAGATTGAGATTTGCCCCAATAACTTGTGTCGAATCTCGTTTCAAATGTCATACTCGACTGCTTGAAGCTTATAGGTATGTACATAGGTACCTATTTGAACAAGTTCGTGAGGACATGCAGGTATATGTACTCGTATAAGGTAAATGTTACTAAATTGCCTAAAGAGATCTTTTATTACCTAAAATAAACGTTCGAGGACCTAAAATAAATTACTTCTTGGCGTAAACTAAAGTATTCAACCTCTCAAGGACAACGTCCTAGTAATATTTGAGGAATTCAGTCCAAAGGCCGGTAAAATAATTTCTTTTTATGAACCTTCTTCGTCATCTGGGCACAACACGTGCGCACATCCTGTGCGCACGGTAGACCCATCTCCGCATTCATACATTCTCGAAAGCTACGTTCAAGGTCTACGTGCCTTTTCAAACGTTTTCCCAAACAAGACTTCATTATATCACCCTCAGAACAGTTCTGTCCGCGACTTAATCGTTTTATAGCGATCATGTGTACAAATAGAAGCTTTTAAAGACACAGGGTCTTTCTTCAATGAATCGTCCGCTCAGGTGCTGATAAGCACGTGTTCGAGAAAAAGGTGTCAGTGTTCATTATCTATGTGCCGAGTTTAGATCCAGCAAATAGTTGGCACGCCAGTAAGTAATATATATGCGATCGCTGTTACCAGTAAATGTATGAGTGTGTAAAATGGTGTGCATTAAATATGTTTTATGTAATTCGGTATGCGTGGCTGTGTCAGAGGGATCAAAGCTCATGCGCTGGACTAAAGGATAAAACAGCCGAGACTGCTATGTGATCATCTTACATCCAGTACGGTGGTACCGACCCAGTCGGCTACAATCTTAACCTACCGTACGTACCCTACGTAAGAGGCAAGGGAAGGGACCTTCAGTTTTACACCGGTTCTGAACAGTGAAGCATCAGGCATAGGTATGCACGTACATTTTTCCGACAGAAAAAACTCGTTGGTACCTAATCGACGACCGAATTCCACTCAAGCGTCCGCCGCTTGTATACTCTTCTGTAGACTAGTAATTTATCATTTAAATTGAGCTAGGGCAGAAAATGCCCTGATGAATCGTATTGTTCACGCATTAGTAAAATGAATCGCACGCACTGGCGTGCGCCAAAATATTTGCTAGTCTCAACTGCTCAAAGTTAGAACCCGGGCATATGGCTTGCACATGGGACAATTCCAAAGCTCCTTTATGTCCCCCCGTCTTGTCGGTTGCAGGAATTTCCCAAAAGCAAACAATTTGTAGAAACGCTTTAGGGTCATAACATAACGGTACGAGGGGACGGTGATTACGATACGACTGGCCATAAAAATAGTTCCGGATTATCCAACACCTCGCTTATTTCCGTGGGAAATGGCGATAATGGAGCAGAATTCCGTTAAATCGTGACTTTTTAAAGGTTTTAAATATAAGTGTTGTTTTGTTTATTTTTTAGTTTTGTCGTGGCCAAATGTGTTCCGTATTCCTCTCCGAACACGAAGTGTAAAATATTTTATTGCACTTCTGAAAATTACTTTAAGTTATTTTCATAATTAGATAGGTCACTTCCACCACCAACCTCATTTTTTTTTTTTTTTTTTTTTATGTAATCCGTTATGGATGGCTGAGTCGGAGGGGCCAAAGTGCATGCTCCGACCAGCCAATTTCACCTCCGAGAAGGTAGGTGCCAAACCGGAGACTTCCCTGGATTGCTGGCTATACTGGACTAGAGGAGAACACAACCGAGGTTGCTATGCGGCCATCTTACATCCAGTACGGTGGTACCAACCCAGTCGGCTACAATTTGAGCCTACCACCTAGTAAGGGGCAAGGGAAGGGACCTACAGTTTTACACCGGTTCCGAACGGTGAAGCAGCAGGTGTCATGTCATGTGTCATGGGTATCATTGGTACCTACCATAAATCTCAAGTCTGTGGTCAAAAAATAAAATAAATTATGACGCTCGCTGTGGCGATGTGATTAACGCTATATTGATCGATGTTAAACGATGGGGTGATTCAAGTCAAATAAAGTTGTCAAATATTACAGATTTACGCTCAAGTAACTAACATTAAGTTATGATTTTTAATTATTTTTATAAGTCAGTGGTCGCTGCAATGCAATCTTCCTATACCTAAGCCACTTGTATAATATGAAAAAACTGCGAGTCGGACTCGCGCACCGAGGGCTCCGTACCTCCACGTAATTGGCCCGTTTTTTAGAAAACAACAAATTGTTTTCTTAAGAGTTTGCACTATTATCACACCAAGTTTGACGCTTGTATGCAGTATTGTTTTTACGATAGAGTAAAAATAATAAAAAAAAAAATTTTATGTGATATGAATATAAATTAACTATTTTCGAACTTTTTCCTTTACTATTGCTGTGAAACCTTGTTTCTTGTCAAATTTCATGATTCTGGGTCAACGGGTAGTAACCTATAGGCATCTATAGGTTTTGATGAGTGAGTTTCCGAGCATCAAAATATGTGACATTGCCATGAATGACGTTATCTTTTGATTGCGATGACTTAGAAGCTTGAATTTTTACACCTTTCACGAACCGTAGAACTTGGTATTTGATATTTTAATTTCAACTTGATACCTCTACCCTTTCCTGAGATAAAGGGTCTCGACAGAGGGATAGACGGACGTATACCAAAGTTATCCTACAATAAGGGTTGTTTTTTCTTCCTTTCGAGGTACGGAACCCTAAAAATAAATCTAATTTCATACATTGCGTTAATTCAATAAACAATTTATATGTAGCAACACGTTTTACAGCTTTAGAGTATGAAAAATAATCAACCGCGTGTATTCAAAGACAGACACTCTGTAGATCGCGTATAATGAATGAGGATATCGAGCTGTGGAACTATAGTTGATCCTTGCTGCCTGTAGACTGAAGAGCGAACGATACTCCTGTGATGACTGGTGCATGATGGACGGCAGGTGTGTGAGATTTCCATCATATCAGCATCGAACATCATATTAATAAATTGATAGGATACTTCGCGCCCGCCGTCAAAAAACTAGCCGCTATTAGTTAATATAATGGTTTGATGAATAGTGGTTAACGTCTCTCTTTATTTTTATTAAGGTAGGTTGCTGTTGGTGTTGGTACAATATTTTCTTTTCTTATTTCATATAGCTATGTGCTGCGTTGATATTGATCCACAAGCATCGATACTAGGAAATCTTAATATTTTTATTTCTAAAAACCGGTTAAACTGTACGTGCCCTTTCCTCGCCCCTAACTAGGTGGCAGGGCCCAGGGATGTATGTTGCGAGCGGTATATACATCTCTCTCTCTCTATCTACACTGATGTGTATAGAGAAAGTATTGTCTCACGGCATGTTCCAAGATGTTCCCCGTCAGCATACACCGAGAAGTTGAGAGACATGAGACAACTCTGGAAAGCTCTACCAGCCCAAGTGCCCACAATAATGTTCCCCCCAAGTACAGTCTCGGTTCCGTCAAGAGAGGCGTGTAAATAGGCACCTATCAGGTCGGCATGGCATTCTCAACCCCGCGTGCGTTCGAATGTTCATGGGCGTCGTTAGATACCTCGGCGCCAAAAGTCGCGCTTTCTATATAAAAAAATGTCCCGTGACATTTGTCCCTAATGAATCCAAGGCATAACCCACACCATAATGATCTATAATAAATATGATTATCTATGAACCGTGGAACCTAGCATAATTACATTGTATAGACTTGTGTGATTGTCATTCGAGGTCAATGAAACTTCGCAAAGTTTAGGTAGAGTCCGCACAAAGAAACTATTATATTTTCACTTTCACAATTCACAAAGCGCTCATGTTTTCCGGGCAGTGAACAGAGACTGGTCAGGTGTTTTGACGGCCGCGTCTGGACTCTGGCGCAGTGACTCGACGGTTCTGTCTGACTAACGAACCGGTGCGGTGGTGCTGATCCGAGTGGGGCGGCGGCGGTGGGGGCGGCAGCGCGGCGCGTGCTCACAGGCCATTGTATTGTGTATCATATTTTGTTTTCATTTCGGATTCAACGTGTTTTTTTTTTATGTAATCCGGTATGGGTGGCTGAGTCGGAGGGGCCAAAGCACATGCTCTACCTAGCCAATATCACCTCCGAGAAGGTAGGTGCCATACCGGAGACTTCCCTGGATTGCTGGCTATACTGGACTAGAGGAGAACACAACCGAGGTTGCTTGCGGCCATCTTACATCCAGTACGGTGGTACCAACCCAGTCGACTACAATTTGAGCCTACCACCTAGTAAGGGGCAAGGGAAGGGACCTACAGTTTTACACCGGTTCCGAACGGTGAAGCAGCGGGTGTAGGTATGTACGTAAATTTTTTCGTCAGAAAAAACTCATTGGTACACGCCGACCGGATTCGAACCTCGGACCTCCCGCATGAGAAGCCGATGCCCAAACCACTCGGCCACCCGCCGCACCCGTGCTAGTTACCATGAAAATTGAGTTGTGCAGAAGAAGGAAGAATATATTATTTAGTAGTCGGGTAATCTAACGATCAGTGTAAATTTTCACAGGATTGCGCGAAGCAAAAAGAGGGTTCTTTGTTAATAATATTACGCTTTATGCAACTGAAACAAGGGCGGTCTTAATTAGGCAATGTCTTCCAGTCAACCGGAAATTACAAATGTCCGTTTTTTTATAGTTATTCATAAACTTGAATAATTTTTAGTAGTTTATTGACATAGCTACATGAAATTTGGTTAGTGGCTAAAAGCACCAAAATTAAAATTTATCGTTAATTATATTTTTTTTTTTATAGAAAGTGACACGATTGACTACACCACCTACATTAATTATGTCAGTCCATAACACCTTGGTGTCACGTCAATGCTTCCCTTCGGTCGTGCCGGCTACACTGAACTGGACGGAAAACACGAACTTTTTACATAGCCGTTTCGACCGACTTTTCATTCAGTGCGGTGGTACCAATCCAGGCGGGTTAAACCCTGCCACCTAGTAAGGCAAGAAGGGAAGGGACCTACACAGTTTTACGCGGAATTCGAACCACAGTCAGCCTCCAACGGTCGAACGGTCAGGTCACCCATCCATGTACTAACCGCGCCCAGGTGTGCTTATGATTCGACCGACCGCAGAACTGACCTACAGAGGCTGACAAAATATAGTGCTTAAGGGAATTATTCAAGTTAGTTAAATTCATTATTTTATGCAAAAACCGATTTGCTTTTATGCTATACTATTCGCATTTTTCGTTATTTCATTGAAATCCGGTGGGTACCTACGAATACCCTATAGGTAGTTTTTTTTTACCTTCATTCATATGTATATCATTCATGCGACTAGTTGGATTGTCAGATAGCGACTAGTCAGAGCTCTGCACGTTACTACATTGTCTCGACGAGGCGCCGCCGGTTACGAAACAAGAGCCCGGCGCGGCGCACGCGCAGCTTTATAGATGTACCCGCAATAAAATTTATCGACGAACAAATCACATTTCTGTTTTATTGATTTTCTATTAAAGGAGCGCTTTATGGTGCATGACACCGGCAGAAGCAATGCATTCGAGGTTTACTGCGCCCTGTCGCTATTGACAAACGCTTACAAGATTATCGAACTGCCTACATACGTGTCGATAACCACTAACGGCTATTGTTGTGCTCCGCGTAGGCTCAATAGAGCAGTCTGCGTGCGGATTAAGCCTGTAACTGAACACTTGCAACTATCATTTTGCATAAATATACCTACTTAGTTCCATAGTTGACGTTGTCAAATCTACACAGCCGCATTAGCTAGTCCAACATATTTCAAACTGATAGTTATAAATATTGTAACATGCCATATATGAAAAGAGTAAAAAAAATTATAATATATTTACTCCAATAAGAAAATGGCAAATAAACGTATTACATTACATAAAATCTACAATTAACATAAACTATACACCTTGCTTAGCCGATAACTTAGATAGAACGCAGATATAATATTCGTGAAAGGAAATTAATTTGATGTAAAAGCGAAATATTCCCATGCGGACAAAAGGCAGTATCGATCTTACAAAAAAATATTAAATGTCCATTTATCCCCAACAAACATCAACAGAAAAACAAGGACTAACTCCTCTCCCGCCCTGCCCCCAGCCCCAGCCCCTAGTCCCCAGCCACGGACCCATTCAACCGCTAATCAGCATCACTACAGGTAGCCGTGTAGCAACTAAACGAGAAACAAACAAAAAAGTTGAAATAACAGTTACCTTTTTATTGGCTACCCTAAAAAAAGTGTTAAAAGCGAAAGAAAAAGGGAAGAGTGCCCAGTTCGCCCGCTCCCTATAATTTGGAATCGTTCCGCGATGTAGCCGCAGTTTTTTGCTGACCGTGGCGAGTTAACGATTTATTTTATTGGCGAACGTGAAACCGATAATTTTCAGGACAATGTAAGAAGAGCTCAAAGGATTAGGCAATTGGTGAGGCTTTATAGCCGAGCTTGTAGTCTTTCAAAATGAACCTTCACTTTCGAATTCTTGGTGCTCTGACATTCAAAGTTAAAAATACGATTAATGTTCGCGTAAACTGCATTTAAAATGTTATTAAGATGGTTTACGCGAATTTGGTATTTCGTCTTCATTTACACCATCGATTATAAGACGTGTGTGTGCATTATTTTCGAAGAATGAGTTTTAAAAATTACGTTAGATAAGAGGTATAAAATATATCTACACCGAGTGAACGCGTTAGACAAAGTGATCGAAGTATGTAGGTATTTATTAAAAATTGCAAATTTAGGAATTTTAATCCACAAAATTTCAAAGGCCTTCTATTTCATTCACACTTATAAGATTGTTTATTGTGTAAGAGAGATAACAAAAGATTTCCTATCCGGTTACAGCGCGCATTTTATGAGTCATTCATTACATTTTTTATTTTCCAGATTATTTGAAATATTTTTATTACCGTTTTATACTATTTATACACGAATTCTCATCACTTGCAAACATTATAGAAAACCTCATTAGCGTGTTTTATTGTGAGATTCAAACCTTTCATATTCGTTTTGGATGCGCGCTAATGAGTCATGGTTTAGTTTTGCACGAGGTTTTGCATCGATATATCAGCGTGACCACCGTTTCGCATCCCTACTAAAGTGCGATATTGCCATAAGTGCCAGGAAGTAATAGAAACTACATTATTTTATTGACACGTCTTTTGAAGATCCTCTGTCTATAATGTATGAAGTATATTTGAAGTTCAGTTACGTACCTCCCAATTTTAATAATGTTTTTTATTCTTCTACATATCCCTATCCCTTCCTATCCTCCCTACTCCCTTCCCTTCCCTATCCCTATCCCTTCCCTCCTCCCTACATATTATTAAGTAATAAATATATATATAAAAAATATATAATAATAACCCGTGGGTGTGTATGTATATGTATGTTTTCTTATAACTCAATAACGGATTAACATATTCGCTTGTAGTTTTTGCCTATGTAATTCGGCTTATCTGCGCCAGGTTATAGGCTATATAGCATCACACCATTATTCATATGAGCCAAGCAGTGGGGTCGGCGGAAGTGAATGCAGTCGGAAAAAATCTACCAATTCCTTTACCGCTAGGGAAGCCGCGGGCACAGCTAGTTTTTTATATTATTGCTTATTAGTTATTACAATTAAATTAATTCGAAAGTAAAATAATGTAATAATTTTCAGTGCGAGAATTCGAAAGCTCGTTATGTCTGGAACAAAATATCACCATTGCACTGTGTGTGTGACTCAAATAGTATTCATCTAGTGTTGCATGCCTGTCACATCATTATTTGTTATCCAACACATAATGTCATATTACTCAACGCGTTGCATTATCGGATCCACAACCTCCGGTAATATTATTCGCAATTAAAATAATTAATGTTTATTGAAATTAATGACCCACATAAAGTGATCCGTTGTGATTGATCTCGCGTCTCACTCGACACGATAATTACACACCGCCCGATACCTATCAGGCTATCACACTACACTGAAATGTTGCATAGTCTGTACATATTCATGGGGTTTTTTTAATCACATGGGCCATATACTTAATTGATACTGAACTCATTCGTCTCTTTTCTGTATTCGTAGGTTGTGGAAAGTGCCTTTCGGTTAATTTTAAGATATGGGATGTTAACTTTTTTCATAATTCTCAAAACGTTTATATTTAAATTGTGAATTTCAAAGTATAATTAATTATTTATTTAGTTTATTTAATTTGGTCACCCGACGCAAGGACCTTCGGAAACGACCTAGGAAAGCTCCTTATCGATAAGTCTGGTGACCGACGTGCCAAGAATTTCTTATTTCAACGAAGGGCTAGCCATTCATAGGGGCAACGCTGCCTGCGTAATTGGGCACTGTGGCAACTATTCTCATCTATGCTGTGGCGGAGTCCGCTGAGGTGGACGAAATATTTGGTTTACAGTAGCCTATATTTAAATAATTATTGTTATAATCATGTAAATACCTATTAAAAAATTTACAAAATGATGTACAAAAGAAGTCCTCGCGTGAAATTTGGCTTACGATACGTCGGAAAAGAGACGATGTGCTCTATCACGCCTCGACGTTCTATACCCTTATTATTTTTAAATAGTTTTCACAGCTAAGTGCTAAGTACCTAGGTACCTTTTATTACCTAGGTCATTAATATTATCTAGAGGTATAATAACAATGAGGTACCATATTTTGTGACATTGTGTTAAAAGTACAAAACACAATGCTTAAATAATTTTATTATCATATCATACCGGTGTAAAACTGTAGGTCCCTTGCCTTGCCTCTTACTGGGTGGTAGGCTCAAATTGTAGCCGACTGGGATGGTACCACCGTACTGGATGTAAGATGGCCGCATAGCAGCCTCGGTTGTGTTCTCCTCTAGTCCAGTATAGCCAGCAATCCAGGGAAGTCTCCGGTATGGGACCTACCTTCTCGGAGGTGATATTGAGTGGTCGGAGCATGCGCTAATTTGGCCCCTCCGACTTAGCCACCCATACCGGATTACATAAAAAAAAAATCGTTGATTGTTCACTAGAGAACCTGAACCTGTGCTATTAGATCAACCGCACTACACTGCGCACATTCTTCAGATCATTTTCAATTAATGAGTGCTCTCGCTAACTCCGCCGCTGCGTCTGCGCAGCCCATTCATACCATTACAGTCATTTTGTTACAACTCCGGTTTTGTTACTATCAGCACGCGCACACGCCACAGTCCTGTCAACACAGTCACTGTTCGGACCGTGCCCTATTGTTTATGGACGGCAGCGCTTTTCAGCAATCGCTCGTTGTGAAACGGCCGCGATGGTTCAATCGTATAAGCTTTGTGAACTCGATAATATGTACTCGAGTAGACTTACTTGCATCACTGGCAAACGAGTGCTGGGTAAATGTTTGTTACGTGCAAAGGTCTAATTGCATTTTTTTACATGTAATGCGGTATGGGTGGCTAAGTAAGAAGGGTCAAATGCTCCGACCAGCCAATATCATCTCCGAGACGGAGTCATACTGGAGATATCCCTTTGAATTGTTGGCTATAAGTACTGGACTAGAGGAGAACGCAGCCGAGGCGGCAATTCGACCATATTACGTCCAGCATTATGATGGATGGAGCATCATATATTTGACATTGAAAATGTCTTTTCGATCGCATCCTGTGTCTCGTATAGGTAAATGTGCTTGTACTAATAAGTTTCATCAATGGTTTAAGAGTTATGGAGGAACATACATAATACATACATACTTACATACAGAAAACTTTCTAAAAATCATGAATTTAGTTCTATTATTATTTATCATACATATAGTCTACAAACTCAGTATCTCATAAAACAAAGTAACTTACTCCATGACCATCCCTTACACATTTATTATTAGTTTTGATGATTGATGATACGACCTAAAAGTCATTTTCATTGTACTCTACCCGAAGGTCATGTAATGCATGAGATCTGTGAATTTTGTATTGTTATCAATATCATTCACTATTGCCTTAAAATTATTGTTAAAAATAGTTTACCACTGCTAAATTAGGTATATGCTGAATGGTTTTTTACCATGTCGGACATTTCAGGGGGTTAATTTGTATTGAAACTACATAATTCCAAAAAAGAAATGTGGCAAAATTAAAAAAAAAATAGTTATCCATATATTTTGAGGTTAAGTATTTACGAAAATGTACTATCTCATCATCAGTATCGGTCCACTGCTGGACATAGGCCTCTCCCAAGGCAGGCCACTACACACGGTTAATGTAAAGAGAACTAATTTTTTTCCCATTTCGCCAACGTTATTTTTTTAAATCTACTTAATTTTCGAGATTGATTAAACCCCTGAAATATCCGGCATGGTAACAAAATAACCCTCTATCTATAACTTTTTTTTTTTTTTTTTTATAGGCAGCCGGCGCGGGTGTCTGTGCCCAATACTTCAACGGAAGATCAGACACAGCCAATAACACCATTCCTCGCGAAACCACGCTCAGAGAGGCGCCATGCCGGCTATGAGGCGGACAAAAAGGTTGTCGTCTAATTTATTGACACGCCTTTTGAAGATTCCCAGGTTATAGGTGGTGGGGAACACACTCACCGGAAGACCGTTCCATATTTTCGCCGTTCGACACAGGAAAGATTTCGAAAAACGATGTGTTCTTAGTAGTTGGGTGTCAACAACATATGGATGTTCCGAGCGAGTCCGGCGGGTGTGGCGGAGACGGATGGGGGCTAGAGGGATGAGAGAAGCCAATTCATCAGAGCAACGTCCATGGTAGTACCTATAGAACAGGCTAAGAGAACCGATTGTTCGCCTGTGGCCCAATGATTCAAGTCCCTCCGTGAGCTTGGGATCACCAATTAGACGGATAGCACGGCGCTGGATAGAGTCCAAGGACGCCAATAAGTAAAGAGGGCATCCACCCCACAGATGGCTACAGTACTCCATCACCGGGCGAACTTGCGCTTTATATAGCATAAGAAGCTGCGCCGGTGAGAAGAACCGTCTGCTGCGGTAGAGGACGCCCAATTTCCTAGAGGCAAGTGTGGCTTTGGACTCTATGAAACCCCTAAAACCCACATCCTTGGTCAATTCCACGCCCAGGAGGTCCAATTGGTCATTGTTAGGTATGGCCGCACCCTGGAACGTAGCTTGGAAGGGAAACCGGTCGGCCTTGGTAGAGAAGGCGCATGCTTGAGTTTTGCTGACGTTGAAATCAACAAGGTTCTCGCGGCCCCAGGAGGCTACCTTAACGAGAACATCGTCGACTCTGTTAACTGTTTGACGCCGAGCATCATCAATGCGCACCTCTCTAGCAGTCCAGTCTTTAGCGTAACCCTCGTCGGCGGTGCTGTCGTCTGCATAACTGTGAATGTTACCTAGGCACAGTAGGTCGTTAATAAATAACAGGAATAATGTAGGCGACAGCACCGAGCCCTGTGGAACGCCAGCGTTTATTGGGAAATCTACCGATTTTGCACCGTCAATGGTTACAAATATGGATCGGTCCCCCAAGAAGCTGGCGATCCAATTGCAGAGGGATGAGGGAATACCGTAGGCCGGAAGCTTGCTGAGGAGACCACGGTGCCAAACGCGATCAAAAGCCTTAGATATGTCTAAGGCAACTGCCAGCGACTCTCCAAAGTTGTCTAATCTCTCAGCCCACACATGCGTGACATATGCTAGAATATCTCCTGATGATCGCTGTTTACGGAAACCGTACTGCTTGTCATCAAGGAGTTTACAAGTTTCTAGATATGTCAGAAGCTGGGTGTTAATAACCCGCTCCATAACCTTGCAGAGGAGAGAGGTTATCGCAATAGGCCGATAGTTTTTGGGGTCAGCAGAGTTGCCTTTTTTGGGCACTGGTTGGACCGCAGCCTTTCTCCAGCAAGCAGGCACGATACCGGAGGAAAAAGAGCGCCTAAAGAGACGAGTGAGGATAGGTGTCAATTCAAGTGCACACATCTTAAGCACACGCGCAGGAACGTCGTCAGGACCACTACTCTTGGAGGCGTCCAACTGACGTAGACTTTTAAAGACCGCCCTTTTATGGAATCGTACCTCACGCATCGATTTATCGCATTGAGGTAACGACGGAGGGGTAGCGCCTTGGTCGTCTAAGGTCGAGTTGGAAGCAAAAAGGCGAGCGAATATATTCGCCTTCTCCTTGGCAAGGATAGCGAGTGTTCCATCGGGACGTTCTAGCGGGGGGGTTGCAGCTCGGCAGAAGTTACGACCGATAGAGTTCGCCAGGGACCAAAACGCACGACTCCCGGTAGGACAGCGTGCGAGTTTTTGGCTTACTCCTCGGTCGTGCTTAAACTTGGCCAAATCAAGCACACGCTTGTGTGTTAACTGTTACATAAATAAGTACGGCTTATAATTAACTGATATTTTTAAAAACTGCTTAAAAGTGTAATTTATTATATTAATTGAAATGTATCTGAGTGGTCTTATGTCTAGCCCTAATGTATGCAGAGTCGGGGCGGTGTCTGAGGACCTAATTAGAGCAATCCTGAGTCAGTGCTGAGTGCTCGATTAATCTGCGCGTGCGCGAGATTAACTAACTGCCTCTATAGACAGTATAAGTACTTTGAGTGCGGTGATAGTTTGTTTATATAGTAGAATTGCTGAGTAAGTAAACATTCTAATAAGTTGAAACAATTTGATGTACGAGTTATAAAATAGGCTGGAATAGCAAATACTAACAAGGAAGGGCTTAGTATGTGAAATAGGTACCAGTTTTAAATAAATACCTTAAGTATCATAAAGAATATTATATTATTATATCATAATATATAGAATAATATATAATCAGGTAGTGTGTCCATTTTTTTGGAATACAAATAAGACGCTGCTTTTAATATTATGTGATGTGAAATGTGCTTGTGAAATTTTGTATTTTGTTTTGGGTACCATAATAAATAAATAAATAAATAAAAGGCGCTTGGAGGCCTGTCTCCCGCCGCCGCCGGCGGTATTACAGTTTTTTTTAATATTTGTATTAATTTTGTGTATTTTTATTACTTTTTATAGAATAATATGCGTAAAATTAATATGAATTATTATAAAAATGTGAAATAAAGAAAATAAATAAATAAAAAATATTATTAGTTCTGATAAATAAAAAAATGTTAAAAAGTTAATAACCTTTCTATCGACCTAGGCACAGGACCAAGGTGACTTCTTATCGACAAAGCGCCGCGCGCAGATTCGCTTCCCTAGGCCATAAAACTTTATTGCCCAACCGGACAGGAGGCTTTGATACTACTTATAGGTGGTAGTGGTAGGTAGGTTCCCCTTCTTGATTGGGATAATCCCGCTCTTTCTGAAGACGTGCAGGTGATAAGAGCTAGGGAAGTCTTCAGGATTTTCGCCATCATAATTTTGTAAGTTCGTATTTGCACGCCTTTATATTGGCACATCACGATTAAATTTTTTACTCCTTCGAGTGCAGGCAATGATCGAAGGCAGGCAATAACAAAAGCGCAGGTTCCAGTTCCAAACAAGCAGCGGTGTGCGTTCAGTGCACTTAGTAGCGACACAGAGTTTCCATTACTGCGTCAACCTGTGTTAATTGGCTATATCGCGGCGAGAAGTGGGCACCGCGCCGGCGCCTTTAGTGGGCGCTCGTTGGTAAGGAGCAGAATCTAGGAGGGCAATAATATATTGGCTTCAATCCGGAGGCCATCATTTATGCTAAACAGGGGAGACATTAAAAAATTTATAAAACGAAGAATACGACGTGTTACTTACAGATTTGTGAATCATATTAACTGAGCTCTACATTTAGTAGAGTAATCTACATAATTTAGATTACCGTGTGGGTTCGGTACTTAAAAATAATAGCCCCACTGCATCTCTCTCCGTGCATGTCATAAAGGCGACTAAGGACAAGATGCCGTGCTAAAGGGCGACAGGCTCGGCACCTCTCACCTTGTCACGGTACTTCCACCGAGTCATGCAGTAGGTGGGTCTTCGTGCCTTACTTGCTGCTTGATCGATTTAATCTTGTTCGAATACTTTGCGAGGCGTGGTGGTCGGTATTGTGCTGTAATTTACCAGAGTTCTTGCAGCACAACACCGATTACTCTGCGTACCCCGATTGTCGGGATTCAGCGTGTGTGATATGTATGTATGTATGTAGATATGTAGATTACATTTAGTAGACTAATCTACATTACATCTACCGATCTTCTCAAAAAGAAAAACCTGTCAAGTCCGAACATTGTTCAGAGACTTGGAGACAGAGGCAGAACAGGGTTCCGTAGCAATTACCTTATTCCAAGCAACCTAACGTGTAGGCGCAGCAATCGCACGGCTGCGAAAATGTTATTTTCTCTATCAAAATAGTTTTCATACCGTAATTACTAAATTATACATACATACCACATGCTGTATCCCGACAATCGGCTTAAGCAGAGTAGTCGATGTTGTGCTGCAAGAACTCAAAATTACAGAAAATTACAGCACAACATCGACCACCACATTTAGCAAAGTATTCGAATAATATCCACTAACAAGCAGCAAGTAAGGCACGAAGACCCACGTGCTGCACGAGTCGGTGGAAGGGCGTGCCAAGGTGATAGGTGGCTGGACTGTCGCGCATTAGCACGGCATAATGTCCTTATCCCTTAATCGCCTTTTACTAAATGCACGGAGAGAGATGCAGTGGTGCTACTCTTTTTAAGCACCGGCCCCACGAGGCACATTATTTAATAGTACCTACATTAAATACATTTTAAACACAATAGTCATAAGAAACGAATACATGTATTAAACTTTAAAAAATCCCGTTGATCGCGAAGATATTATGATTCATTCCGTTTTGTTCATATTAGAAGTTTAACCAATGATCTAAGCCCGCATTATATCTGCAGGTAAGACGTTCAGTACTCTCGACAAAGGCACTAAACGTCAGCGCGAGGTAAAGCCTAAGCTCCAGGTCGTAAATATAGATGTTTTTCTCTAAAGCTCGATAATGCGTAGGTTAGCTAGGTAGTGGAAGTGTCACGCGGCGCCGCGGACGAGCGTGGGCGCGTGCCGCCCGCCGCGCCGCCGCCGCGGCCGCCTCCAAGCAGGCGCACGGTGGGGCGGGTGGGTGTCACACTTCGTAAACCTGTAAAGTAAATGTGAAAACGATTTTTCCGCTGTGAAATTAGTGTAAAGGCGTTGCCGATTTTAGTTTAAGAAATGTGGTTGGCTGCATAATGGTTATTGTGTTGCCGTATGTGGCTCGTGAGCAATGATATTTTAAGAAAGATACGTTATCTATACGACATTCGGTGCTCACACACGGCACGAACTTGAAACGTTGACAGAAAGAACTATAAAGTTATGCGCCGACTCGAACAGTCTTATTCCAATTATTAAGGGAGGGAATTCAAGTTATGTGGCGGTTGGTATAACTGATAACTACATAAGAAGGACGACGCACGTTTGAACGCGTGCGTAGTTGGAGCGCGACTAACTTCAAACAGGACTGTGGTCTGGTATTTAATGTGCCGCTTTGGGAGCTCGTATAACCTATCTACCTCCTTTATAACATATTATATCATTGCTCGTGAGTATACCGTGGGTAGCCCGGTACTAGAAAAGAACAGCCCCACTGCATCTCCCCCTGTGCAGATCGTAAAAGGCGACTTTTTTTTACAGACTACCGGCACGGGTGGCTGTGCCCAAAAGTTCAAAGAACGATTAACACACAGCCAATAACCCCACTCCTCGCGAAACCACGCTCAGAGAGGCGCCATGGCAGCTACAAGGCGGACAAAGAGGTTGTTGTCTAATTTATTAACACGCCTTTTGAAGATTCCCAGGTTATAGGTGGTGGGGAACACACTCGCCGGAAGACCGTTCCATATTTTAATACGTATACATAGGAACGATTTCGAAAAGCGATGCGTTCTCAGAAGTTGTGGTCAACAACATATGGATGTTCCGAGCGAGTCCGGCGGGTGTGACGAATACGGATCGGGGCAAAAGGGATGAGGGAAGCCAGTTCTTCGGAACATCGGCAATGGTAGTACCTATAAAACAGGCTAAGGGAACCAATTGTTCGCCTGTGTTGCAATGATTCAAGTCCCTCCGTGAGCTTGGGATCACCAATTAGGCGGATGGCGCGGCGCTGGGTAGAGACCAAGGAGGCCAACAGGTAAAGGGGGGATCCTTCCCACAGATGACTGCAATACTCCATCACCGGGCGAACTTGCGCTTTGTATAGCATAAGGAGTTGCGCCGGTGAGAAGAATCGCCTGCTGCGGTAGAGGACGCCCAATTTCCTGGAGGCAAGGGTAGCTTTGGACTCTATAAAGCTCCTAAATCCTACATCTTTGGTCAGTTCCACGCCCAGGAGGTCCAACTTGTCATTGTTGGGTACAGCCGTACCCTGAAACGTGGCTTGGGAGGGAAACCGGTCGGCCTTGGTAGAGAAGGCACAAGCTTGTGTTTTTCTGACGTTGAAATCTACAAGGTTCTCGCGGCCCCAGTAGGCTACCTTAAATAGAGCACCGTCTACTCTTTCAACCGTCAGACGTCGAGCTTCGTTAATGCGCACGTCTCTAGCAGTCCAGTCCTTGATGTAACCCTCGTGTGCGGTGCTGTCGTCTGCATAACTGTGAATGTTACCTAGGCACAGCAAATCGTTAATAAATAACAAGAATAATGTAGGCGACAGCACCGAGCCCTGAGGAACGCCAGCTTTTATTGGGAAGTCAGCTGATCTTGCACCGTCGACAGTTACAAAAATTTATCGGCCTCCCAAGAAGCTGGCGACCCAATTACAAAGGGACGAAGGGACACCGTAGGCCGGAAGCTTGCTAAGGAGACCTCGGTGCCAAACGCGATCGAACGCCTTAGATATATCTAAAGCGACCGCCAGCGACTCTCCAAAGTTGTCCAATCTCTCAGCCCATATGTGCGTGACATAAGCTAGAAGATCTCCTGACGATCGCTGTTTACGGAAACCGTACTGCTTATCGTCAAAGAGTTTATGAGCTTCTAGATAAGTCAGGAGCTGGGAGTTTATGATCCGCTCCATAACCTTACAGAGGAGAGAGGTTATCGCAATGGGCCGATAGTTTTTGGGGTCAGCTGAGTTGCCCTTTTTGGGCACTGGTTGGACCGAGGCCTTCCTCCAGCAAGCAGGCACGATACCGGTGGAGAAAGAGCGTCTAAAGAGACGAGTGAGGATAGGTGTCAATTTTAGTGCACACATTTTTAGTACACGCGCAGGAACGCCGTCCGGACCACTGCTCTTTGAGGCGTCCAACTGACGTAGACTTTTGAAAACCGCCCTGTTATAGAATCGTACCTCACGCATTGTTGTATCGCATTGAGGTAACGATGGAGGGGTAGCGCCTTGGTCGTCTAGGGTCGAGTTGGAAGCAAAGAGGTGGGCAAATATGTTCGCCTACTCCTTAGCCAGGATAGCGAGTCGTTCATCCATCGGGGCGTTCTAGCGGTGGGGTTGCAGCTCGGCAGAAGTTCCGACCGATAGAGTTCGCCAGGGACCAAAACGCAGGACTTCCAGTAGGACAGCGTGCGAGTTTTTGGCTTACTCCTCGGTCGTGCTCAAACTTGGCCAAGTTTAGCACGCGCTTGCTGGACTTGACAGAAGCATTGAAGGCCCGTTTCGAGTCCACAGACCGATCGCTCAACCACCGTTTGAAGGCCCGTTCGCCTCGACAGCCAAGCGGCATTGACGATTGAACCAGGGCCTCTGCTTGCCACCAACGGGAACCACAGAACTTGGAATAAAGTAGCCCATGCCCTGCAGAATCACCTCGGCGACAGCTTCGGCGATCTGAGACGGGTCTGCAGACCGAAAGCATGTCTCCTGCCAAGGATAACCTCCGAAAAAAGTTCGGAGATCGTCCCATTGTGCAGACTTGTAGTGCCAGACAGTGCGAGTACTACTCTAAGAGATTAAGAGACTAAGAGATTATGGCAATATGCCGTGCTAACGTTCGATAGGAAAGCCACTTCTCACGTTGGCACGACCCTTCCATAATCATGCTGTAGGTAGGAAACTGTCTTCGTGCCTTACTTGCTGCTTGATAGTTATTGTTCAGGACGACGGCCAGCCGGAGCAGCGACGACGGACCCCGGCCTGGGACACGACGCGCACGTCGTCACCCCCGTAGCAGGAAAAAGTAGGAAGCGGCCGGCATAGCTTAGTTTAGGTAATTTTAAGATGTAAATATAAGATAAATAAGTTAAACATAAGTTAAATATAAGTAAATAAACATATACAAAATCGTAGATTAAGATAGTTAAGATATGGAAGTTAGTTAAGATAGGTAAAGCTAGATTAAGATAGGTAGATCTAGCTTAAGATAGATAAATGTAGCATAAGATAGGTAGGCATAGTTATAAGATAGATAGAATTAGATATAAGTTTTACTGAAAATAAATATGTTGCCGCGTACTGGTTTTCATTTGGGACGGACGGAGATGTGCACTCGCCAAAGTAGTTGGAGGAATGAACCGAGCCGAGGCGCGGCGGTGGGCGCGGCGCGCTGTGATTGGTCCACGCGGACGCTGCGAGATCTGCAAACCCAGATCGCAGCATCCGCGGCGCGCGCCGCTCCCGCGTGTATACAAATATAGCGCGTTTCGGCCGGTTCAATCAGTACTCGCCCAGCATCCAACAAGAGAAGTCGTCTAGAGCAGAGCTCGACGCACCGGTCGACCGAGGAACGAATAGTCGGAAGAGACTCGCTTCAGAACGCAACGACTCCCTCGGCCGATCGGACGGCTTCTCCGGCGAGTGCTCCACCCCCGTACGTCCCGGGTGCGACCAGTGCGTGGCTACACTGAAAACCACAAACGTTGTTTCCTTGCTACGCTACGCTACGCTTTCCCTCCCTGCGCCCCGCGGCGTTACGGTTGAGGACTACCTCCCTGCGCCCCGAGGCGTATAGGTCGAGGACGACGCGAAGCACACCTGCGGTCGACCCATCGCACCGCCCGTGAACGACCGCCGCGAGTGATCTCTCCGCGCCGCACGCCCGTCTGCGCCGGCCGCGAGAGAGAGAGACCGTCGCCGCGTCACCGAGCGAGCGAGACGGTCGCAGTACCGCCCGAAGCACACCTACGGTCGACCCATCGCACCACCCACGACCGTCGCCGCGAGTGATTTCTCCGCGCCGCACGCCCGTCTGCGTCGGCCGCGGTAGAAAGAGACCGTCGCTGTGTCGCCGTGGAAGCGAGAAGAAAGATTTCCGTCACCGGCCCTTGCAACCGCTCCGTGAAGACTGGCAGCTCAAGTGAACGGGTGATTTCTACAGTCCACACCTGAGCTACGTGCCCAACATTTGGTCCTATCGTTCGCCGGATTGGAGATGCCAGTCACACGGAGCCAGAACAACGGGCGAGGGCGCACCACGCCGGTGCCGACTCCGTCAGAGCAGCGAGTGCTGCCCCCGAGCGCAGAGGCGACCGAACCGCAGCTGCAACCGGGCGCCGACCAGACGACGGAGCCGACTACAAGTGCGCCTCCAACGAGTATGGAGACGGAAATCAAGACGTGGTCGTCACACGAAACGACGGCCACACCAGTCGCGACGGATTCAGAGATCCGCGAGCGCGCGCGTACCGACACCGACGCGCGCGCACCGAGCCGCGCCCGCACGCACAGCGGCACGCGCGCGCCGAGCCACACCTCACGCTCGGCCGCGCTCGAACGAGTGGCGTCCGCACGCACCGATAAGGACGGGCGGAGCAACCACTCTGACCGTTCGTCCAAGTCGGTGCGTCGGCGCGCAATTGAACGAGAGTTACTGCGCGCACGCCAAGAAGAAGTGCGACGCGCAAGAGAAGAGGCGAGACAAGCCAGAGAGGAAGCACGGCTCGACAAGGAAGAAGCGAGACTCGAAACACAAATCATCGAGTCTCGCCTCCGCGACTGCGAGGAAGAAGATTCGTCAGACGAAGAAGATAATCAAGAAGCGGCACGCAGCGAGCTCGTAGCATCATGGGTGGAAACACAGGCAGATTTACACCGGCGGGAGGCGAGTGAAACCGCTCCGCACGCAGCGCACGCCACCGCGTCCGCCGCCGCGCCGGCGCAGCCGACCGCCTCCCACTACGAGCTCCCCACCGCTGCCTCCGTCGCCGCCCCCCTCCGCGCGGACCCCCCCGCTGCCGCCGTCGCCCCTCCCCGCGACGCAGCCCCCACCGACGCTGCCTCCGCCGCTCCCCTCCACGCGCCCCGCGCCTCGGCCGCGGAAGCCACGCCCCCCTGCGCTGCGCTCGCCGCCACACACTACGACGAGCAGCCGGCCGCACGCCTCAGCGCGCCGCCGCACGCCGCCTCCGCCTCCGCCGCGACCGAGCATCTCTGTGCGCCTGCCGCCGCCGCCGCCGCCGCCGCCGCCGCACCGAACTCGCACGCGCCGCTCGCCGCTGCGACAATAACAGTGGAGATGCTCGCCGCCGCGCTGGGCCGAGCGGAGCACAGCAGACCGAGTGCTCCGCCCAAATACCTACGGGAGCTACCATTTTTCGACGGTTCCGCGGGAGAATGGCTGCAGTTCGTCGCCGCGTACCGCGAGACGGAACATTATTTCTCGCCGGGCGAGAACGCGGCCCGCATACGACGCTGCCTACGAGGAAAAGCGAAAGAGGCTGCCTACAGCCTGATGCTGTCGGCGCCGGAACCCAGCCGCGTGTTAGCGGCACTGGAGCAGCGCTTCGGACGGCCAGACTTCCTCGTGCTGGGGGAAATGGACAAATTAAGAAGTTTACCCAAACCGAAAGATACGCCGAACGATCTAAGTGAGTTCGCAAATAAAGTGCACAATATTGTGGCCACGGTCGAAGCACTAGGCCGGCCGCAATATTTGCACAGCCCCGAAACGATGCGACTACTCGTCGACAAGCTGACGCCGCTGCGTCAGGCCCGGTGGTGTGATTTTGAAGACCGGACGAGCGACGACCGCCCCGCACTAACGAGAATGGCGGCCTTCCTGAATGAAGAAGCCCGCAAGTGCGGCGCGTACGCCCGCCCGGACGCCGCCGCAGCTACTGATGTGTCGACGAGTGAGAACCGCCGCATCAACAGAGACCGCCGACCAGCTGAGAAGGCCTACGCCGCCAGTGAGGAAGAAGCCAGTGACGACGAGATGCCAAAGTGCCCGACGTGCGCTGAGGCACACTATCTTCCGTCGTGCCCAAAGTTTATCGAGGCCGACACGGACGACCGCTGGCGGCAGGCCAAGGAAGGCAAAATGTGTTTTCGCTGCCTCAAAAGTAAACATCGCAGAACGAAATGTAAGGCGAAGCCGTGTGGGGTGCAGGGCTGCACATTCGGTCACCACCGGCTGCTACACCACGAGCGCAGCAAAGAAGAGACGGCCGCCACCGCGGTCACAGCCGCCGCCCGCTCGGACTCGGTTTTACTAAAGATCGTCCCGGTGCGACTGAGCGGGCCGAGCGGCTGCGTCGTCGACGTCTTCGCTCTTCTCGACGAGGGGTCCTCGGTTACGATGCTGGACGTCGCCGTAGCCGATCTGCTGGGTGCGCAAGGCACGACGGAGCCGCTGCACGTCGTGGGCATCGGCGGCGGACGCGTCGCTAGCAACTCGTCGCGCCGCCTCAACTTGCGCATCCGCGGAAGACACGAGACAACTGTGCACGACCTCGTCGGTGCAAGGACCGTCGACCGACTCAACTTCCCGCCCCAGACCATAACGAAGAAATGTCTGGAGGGCTGCGACCACCTCGCGGAGCTCGCCGGAATGCTGGCATACACGGACGCACGCCCGAGACTACTCATTGGCCAGGACAATTGGCCACTGATAGTCTCGCGGGAGATGAAGTGCGGCCGCCGCGACCAGCCGGTTGCTTCGCAGACCCAGCTGGGCTGGGTGCTCCACGGTTGCCGGACATCGAAGGCCGAGCCCACACAGCGCTGCGCCTACTCGACAGCACGATCGGTGCATCGCTGCGCCAACGCCATCGCGTTTGCGGGCGCCTCCGCGCCAGCCGCCGCCGCGCCGCCGCACCCGAACTCGCCGGCGGCGCACTCTGCAGCAGCGAGATGGACGCCGCCACCTGCCAGCGGCTCGCCGACCGCGAGTCGCTACGCGCCGGCCTCCGCCGCGCCCTTCTGCGCGCCGGCTGCCGCCTCACCCTACTGCACGCCATCCGCCGCAGCGCCGCCGCACCCGGACTCGCCGGCGGCGCACTCTGCAACGGCGCACTGGACTGCGCCACCTGCCTGCGGCTCGCCGATCGCGAGTCGCGGCACCCAGCCGCCGACCGCGGCTGCCTACATCGCCGCGCCGCCGCGCCCGAACTCGCCGGCGGCGCACTCCGAGGCGGCGCAATGGTTTGCGCCGCCCGCCCGCGGCTCGCCGCCCGCCCGCGGCTCGCCGCCCGCCCACGGCTCGCCGACCGCGAGCCGCCCCGCCCAGCCGCCGACCGCGGCTGCCTACATCGCCGCGCCGCCGCCCCCGAACTCGCCGGCGGTGCACTCCGAGGCGGCGCAAGGGTTGGCGCCGCCCGCCCGCAGCTCGCCGCCCGCCCGCGGCTCGCCGCCCGCCCGCGGCTCGCCGCCCGCCCACGGCTCGCCGACCGCGAGCCGCCCCGCCCAGCCGCCGACCGCGGCCCACCACGTCGCCGCGCCGCCGCCCCCGAACTCGTTGGCGGCGCAATGGTCCGCACCGCCCACCCACGGCTCGCCGATCGCGAGCCGCCGGGCCCAGCCGCCGATCGCGGCTACCTACGTCGTCGCGCCGCCGCGCCCGAACTCGCCGGCGGCGCACTCCACAGCAGCGCAAGGGCCTGCACCACTGGCCAGCGACTCGCCGCATGCGAGTCGCTACGCCCAGCCGCAGAACGCGGCACCCTGGCCCGCTGCGCGCCACTGCGCGCCGCCCGCCGCCGTGCGCCACTGCGCGCCGCCCGACTCTGCGCGCCACTGCGCGCCGCCCGCTGCCGCCGCGCGCCACTGCGCGCCGCCCGACTCTGCGCGCCACTGCGCGCCGCCCGCTGCCGCCGCGCGCCACTGCGCGCCGCCCGACTCTGCGCGCCACCGCGCGCCGCCCGCTGCCGCCGCGCGCCACTGCGCGCCGCACGCCGCCAACGCCGCTGCGCGCCACTGCGCGCCGCCCGCCGACGACGCCTCTGCGCGCCACTGCGCGCCGCCCGCCGCCGACGCCTCTGCGCGCCACTGCGCGCCGCCCGCCGCCGTCGCCGCCGCTGCGCGCCACTGCGCGCCGCCCGACGCCGCGCGCCACTGCGCGCCGCCCGACGCCGCCACCGCCGCGCGCCTCTGCGCGCCGCTCGCCGCGCTGCCGACATGGAGAGACTGGTGCACGGAGGCGAACCGACACCATGACGTCCGCCCCCACCCCAGACCGACGCCGATGACAACAGCGCCACAGCGCTGCACGCAGGCGCACCACGACTGGCGGACGAGCTGCCCCTCCGGTGGGCGCGAGAGCGCCAGAACCGACCCCAACACCGGCGGGAGCCTCGCCACAGCGGACGAGCGCCTGCGGAGGAAGACGTGGTCATCGCCGTCGTCGAGCCGAGCCGGGGTGCCCGCCCCTACCACAACACCGGCGGGAGCTTCGTGGAAGAGTCCTGGTCGCCGGCCCCAGCCGGCCGCGGAAGACCTGGCTACGAGGCAGGATAAAAGCCATCCGCCCCGGAAGAGACGATGCCGTACGCGTCGTGGACGTCTGCCCGGGAGACAAGCTGCTGCGCCGGCCGATCAAGAGGAGCGTCGTCCTTCCGACTTGGAGATCGCCGAGGGAGCGACGGCGGGAGAATGTTCAGGACGACGGCCAGCCGGAGCAGCGACGACGGACCCCGGCCTGGGACACGACGCGCACGTCGTCACCCCCGTAGCAGGAAAAAGTAGGAAGCGGCCGGCATAGCTTAGTTTAGGTAATTTTAAGATGTAAATATAAGATAAATAAGTTAAACATAAGTTAAATATAAGTAAATAAACATATACAAAATCGTAGATTAAGATAGTTAAGATATGGAAGTTAGTTAAGATAGGTAAAGCTAGATTAAGATAGGTAGATCTAGCTTAAGATAGATAAATGTAGCATAAGATAGGTAGGCATAGTTATAAGATAGATAGAATTAGATATAAGTTTTACTGAAAATAAATATGTTGCCGCGTACTGGTTTTCATTTGGGACGGACGGAGATGTGCACTCGCCAAAGTAGTTGGAGGAATGAACCGAGCCGAGGCGCGGCGGTGGGCGCGGCGCGCTGTGATTGGTCCACGCGGACGCTGCGAGATCTGCAAACCCAGATCGCAGCATCCGCGGCGCGCGCCGCTCCCGCGTGTATACAAATATAGCGCGTTTCGGCCGGTTCAATCAGTACTCGCCCAGCATCCAACAAGAGAAGTCGTCTAGAGCAGAGCTCGACGCACCGGTCGACCGAGGAACGAATAGTCGGAAGAGACTCGCTTCAGAACGCAACGACTCCCTCGGCCGATCGGACGGCTTCTCCGGCGAGTGCTCCACCCCCGTACGTCCCGGGTGCGACCAGTGCGTGGCTACACTGAAAACCACAAACGTTGTTTCCTTGCTACGCTACGCTACGCTTTCCCTCCCTGCGCCCCGCGGCGTTACGGTTGAGGACTACCTCCCTGCGCCCCGAGGCGTATAGGTCGAGGACGACGCGAAGCACACCTGCGGTCGACCCATCGCACCGCCCGTGAACGACCGCCGCGAGTGATCTCTCCGCGCCGCACGCCCGTCTGCGCCGGCCGCGAGAGAGAGAGACCGTCGCCGCGTCACCGAGCGAGCGAGACGGTCGCAGTACCGCCCGAAGCACACCTACGGTCGACCCATCGCACCACCCACGACCGTCGCCGCGAGTGATTTCTCCGCGCCGCACGCCCGTCTGCGTCGGCCGCGGTAGAAAGAGACCGTCGCTGTGTCGCCGTGGAAGCGAGAAGAAAGATTTCCGTCACCGGCCCTTGCAACCGCTCCGTGAAGACTGGCAGCTCAAGTGAACGGGTGATTTCTACAGTCCACACCTGAGCTACGTGCCCAACAGTTATCTTGTACTAATACTAACGTGGTGGTCGGTGTTCTGATGCAATTTAACAGAGCCCTTGCAGCACAACGCCGATTACTCTGCTTACTCAGATTTTCGTGATGATAGCATGCAGTAGCAAGTAGTAGCCTAATAAATAAAGCGAAGTTTCTACGGCAGTGTGACGTAACGTAACTACGTAATATATTAATATCCTTATAGCTCGACAACCATTTTATCGATTTAGATAGGGTTTCCACTATTACATTTTGTCACTTCTCAAGATGGTTTTAGGCTCTATGCCATCGGCGGCCTGAGCTGTGAGCAAAAAGTCGCGGGCAAAAGCTAGAGTATTATAACATTATTTATTTGGATGGACGTCCAAAGGGAGCATTCCCTCCAGAGCGTAAATTTCCCTTTGGACCATCATTCCATTTGTTATATCCCTATCACGGAAACCAAAAGGTTCTCTGAACCAGTACTAAATCCTGCAATCTGAGAATATTCGATTCCAGGTTTCCTAATGCGTTTATTGCTTGCTTGGATTATGACATTAAAAGAATACAATTTCAATAGCACGAACAAATGACCGGAAATTTTGCCGCGTCCTCTCTGAATTAGCCCCACCGTGCGGGGCGAGGCGGCTGCCGATTGACTTGTCACGGATAAGCCGATAGTGCGGGCACTCGGGCGCGTGCGCCGGCTATCTGCCAACTCAGTGCTAACTCACACCCCGACACCTATGCATCTATACTTACGATACCTACTAGCCAGTTCAGTCTCTACTCGGCGGCGCGGTGCGTAATTGTCTATCTTTCTGCAGTCCGCGTAGCAGCTGGCATCATGGCACCTCGCCGGAGCGTGGCTCGGCTGTGTGGCGAGGTGAGGTGAATTCGGCTGTGTCGCCTGCATCTACTGATTATCACACACCCACCACACTACACAACACCAGCCACACATGCTGGTTTTTATTAGGGTTCCGTATCCGTCATACGGGACCATATTACTGTGTGGGGCCGGTACAGTACCGTGTGGGGCCGGTACATAAAAAGAATAGCCCCACTGCATCTCTTCCAATGCATGTCGTAAAAGGCGACTAAGGGATAAGGACAAGATGCTGTGCTAAAGGGCGACAGGCTTGCCACCTCTCACCGTGGCACGGTACTTCCACCGAGTCATGCAGCAGGTGGGTCTTCATGCCTTACTTGCTGCTTGATCGATTGAATCTTGTTCGAATACTTGCGAAACGTGGTGGTCGGTGTTGTGCTACAATTTACCAGAGTTCTTATAGCACAACACCGATTACTCTGCTTACCCCAATTGTCGGGATTCAGCGTGTGTGATATGTATGTATATGGGACCATATTACTAAGCCTACGCGTCTGTCTGTCTGTCCGAGGGATGTATCTCTTGAACCGTAATAGGTAGCCCGCTAAAATTCTCACAGAATATGTTTTATTATGGCCGATATAACAATAATAAAAAAAGAATAATAAAAAAAGAAGAAGTAAAAAATTCACGGGGTCCCCATACAAGAAACTAATCGAAAACATTATGAAACATTTGAACTAATCATGAATTTTAATAACGTGAGTGGCGCTGACCATTACATGGCGATACGGAACCCTCGGTGCGCGAGTTCGACTAGCACTTGGCCGGTTTTTATACAACTTATAATTTCACATTATTTTAGTAACTGACTGATAAAGGTTTATTGTACATAATATACGTATAGTAATTAAAAATACCTACAAAGTAAAAACTAAAAACTTTAATATAAAAATATCTACACTAACATTGTAAAGTAACGTTGGTTAAAGTAAAGGTAAAGTTTGTAAGTTTGTAACTTTGGATCATTTGGATGTAGGAGGTAACCTACGAAAATACTCATCCGATTTAAAAAAATGTTTTAAGTACCAATATTTAGAATGGAGCTTCAGGATGGGCTTAGTCTATGCGAGCGAAGCCGTCGGCAAAAGCTATTTCTTTATATTTTATGTTAGTACTCGTAGATTGTTATTAGAGAGTTCTTTAATTTTTAATATTTTCTAATCAAATCATGTATAAAAAATTATATATCATATTTAGATGAGGTGCAAAGACAGACTTATGTTTTATAGAGATTTCTTCCAGTGAACCTATGGCTGACTATAGGTAGCCTAGTAGCAAAAACCTGGAGAGTGAGTATTGAAAATAAAATAATTATTAATACTTAGGAACACAAAAATAAGTACATGCTAGTTAAATAGAATAGAATAGAATAGAATAGAAATACTTTATTGCACTCAAAGACACTAACAAAGATAGAAGATAACATACAGAAGAGCAATAGAAATTTACAATACTTCACACAGAAAAAGCTATTCTTATATTAATATATATATAAAAATTACAAAATATATTATACAAATAAAAATACATACATAGTTATCCATAGGGGATATAAACGGGGGACTGAATTAATCTCCTGCTAATGCTGCCCCATCGCACGATGGTGAAGTAGTGGCGGAGTGAAATTCTTTCTCCAATTTCCGACTCACACCTCCTCGCGGTATATCCTGGAAACTTAGGTGCGTAATACCGTAGGTATTACAATCCTAAGGCTGACGAGAGCGGAAGACTCGCCAAGACGTTTGGCCAACGTGGCGATTTATGGCCAAAACCCTCCAACATGAAAAGCAACACAGTACCTCGGCCCCTAGTTCCCAGCGGCCCCGCTATTCCGGATCATCGTGGTAGCGGTCCTGGTTCCGGCGGGGTGAGGGGTGCTAAGAATCCCTGGGTTAGATCTGGCTGCCACACCCAACTACACTTGGCTACTCACAATATACGGACCTTGAGAACGCACGAGAAACTGGTCGAGCTAGAACAGGAGCTGGCTCATATAAAATGGGACATCCTAGGTCTTTGTGAGGTCAGAAGAAAGGGCGAAGAGACTGAAGTGCTACGTTCCGGCAATCTGTTTTACTTCAGAGGAAATCCCCAAAAATCGGAAGGTGGAGTGGGATTTATGGTGAGGCGCAGCCTCGTGAACAGCATCATCGAAATCGACAGTGTGTCGGACAGAGTGGCCTACATCATCATTAAGCTGAACAAGCGGTATCAGCTGAAGGTGGTGCAGGTATACGCTCCCACGAGTTCGCACGCTGACGACGAGGTGGAGCAGTTCTACGAGGATGTATCCAAAGCCTTGGAAACCAACAAATCTCACTTCCAGTACGTGATGGGAGACTTTAATGCCAAACTGGGCAAGCCTCTGAAGGGAGAGAGAGCAGTAGGTCCGTACGGTATCGGTGCCAGAAATCGACGCGGCCAGATGTTGGTCAACTATCTCGAAGCCAACCAGCTCCACGCCATGAATACATTTTTCCTAAAAAAGGAGAAAAGGAAATGGACGTGGGCCAGCCCTGACGGTTGTACGAGAAACGAGATAGACTACATACTGGCGGACAGTAAATCGTCATGTATAGACGTTACTGTCCTTAACCGCTTCGATACTGGCAGCGATCACCGACTAGTGCGAGGTACGCTGAAGTTAAACCTCAAGATGGAACGGCGCAAACTCATTCACAAACCGCTGGCCAAGCTGAACATACCGGACGAGACGCTCGAAAATTTCGAAGCGAAACTCGAGGATGCTTTTAGCTTGGTGCCACGAGATGAGGATGCCGACATCGACAAGGTGTATACGGACTTAGTATCCGCACTAACGGACACTGCAGAGCAGCACTTCAGCAAAAGTCGACAGGCACCCCGCAGCAAGTTATCCGCAGAGACGTTGAGGCTCCTGGAAACACGACGGAATATGAAACCGGAGACCCGGAGCAATGTCGTGCACAGGAACCTCAACAAGACCATAGGCAAGTCCATTCGCCGTGATATTCGCCGAGAGAACACGAAATTGGTTGAGCGCATTATAGAGGAAAATCGAGGCAGCAAAGTGTTTGCCCGTGCCTTCTCTACCGGCGCTAACCAAATTTCCAAACTCGAGCGAGCGAATGGGGTTGTCACCGCAAGAAAGCCGGATATACTTAAGGCGGTGGAGGAATTTTATGGTGAATTGTATTCCGCAGCAATTCCTGCCCCGAGTCCAAGCAAACCAGTCGACTCTGATAGGCGTGCGCCGCTCACTAGACACTACACGGAGGATCTGCCCGAGATTAGTGTCTATGAGATAAAGGCAGCCTTGAAAGGACTCAAAAAACACAAGGCTCCAGGTGAAGACGGGATAACGACGGAGCTTCTAAATGCTGGCGGACGACCGATCTTGAAAGAACTGCAGAAACTTTTCAATGCAGTTCTTGAAAGTGGTGTAGTTCCGGCCGCATGGCGAAATAGTGTCGTTGTCTTGTTTCACAAGAAGGGGGATAGGGCGAAGTTGAAAAACTATCGACCTATCTCACTTCTCAGCCACGTGTACAAGGTCTTTTCGAGAGTCATCACGAGTCGGCTGACACAGAGGCTGGATCAGTACCAGCCTCGTGAGCAAGCTGGATTTAGGAAAGGATACGGCACCATGGACCACATATTTACTGTGCGACAAGTGGTGCAAAAGTGCGAGGAATACAACAAGCCGCTCTTCCTAGCCTTCGTCGACTATGAGAAGGCGTTCGACTCAGTTGAAAAATGGGCTGTCGAAAACTCCCTCCTGAGGTGCAGAATCGACCACCGCTACATCGAGGTACTCCGAAATCTGTATCGGTCCGCGACGATGACTGTGAGGCTCCACGAAAATACCCAACCCATCCCCCTTAGTAAGGGCGTAAGGCAGGGGGATGTGATCTCACCCAAGCTCTTCACGAACGCATTAGAAGATGTGTTCAAGACGCTTGAGTGGGACAACATGGGTATCAACGTGAATGGAGATCTTCTCAGTCATCTGCGTTTCGCCGATGACATTGTCCTTCTGTCAAATTCCCGAGATCAGCTTCAGACCATGCTGGAAGACCTCTATACAGCGTCGATGAAGGTGGGTCTGAAGATGAACCGGGACAAAACCAAGGTCATGGCGACCGAGGTTATGACGGGAGGACAAATCGTTATTGACGGAGAAGTGATCGAACAGGTTGAAGAGTACGTATATCTCGGTCAAATTCTGCGGCTTGGTAGACAAGGTCTGCTAAGGGAGGTCGAGAGACGAATTCAACTGGGTTGGGCTGCCTTCGGAAAGTTAAAATTCGCCCTGAGGTCTGATCTTCCGCAAAATTTAAAAACCCGTATATATGACCAGTGTGTCCTCCCGGTTATGACGTACGGGTGTGAAACGTGGACGCTGACGGTCGGTGTTGTCCAAAGGTTGAAAGTTGCCCAGCGAGCAATGGAGCGAGCCATGCTGGGAATAACGCTACGTGATATGGTGCCTAACGAGGCAATCCGCCGACGCACCAAAGTAGTCGATATTGGATACCGGGTGGCTAAGCTCAAGTGGCAATGGGCTGGGCACGTCAGCCGAAGAGACGACGACCGCTGGAGTAACCGTGTCCTACACTGGCGGCCGTGGACAGGAAAACGGAGTGTGGGAAGACCACCCGCCAGGTGGGACGACGACATCAAGTACGTCGGCGGAAAGCAGTGGTTCCGTACCGCTGAAGGCCGGGAAGACTGGAGGAAAATTGGAGAGGCGTATGTCCAGCAGTGGACGCTTACACGCTGACTGACTGACTGACTGACTGACTGACATAGTTATCCAATGTCCAATGTTTATTATGTCTAATAGAAAGACATCTTATAAGAGTCATATAAGAACTGGTGAAGCTTTTCAATAGTGTATATTTGAAAAGTTCAAAGTGAGCCGCAAAAGTGACTCAAATAGTTACAGCTCATTTCATCATCTTGACCAAATGGAATTTATTGTGTATAATATTTATTGACTATTTAGCAAATGTGATAAGTTGATAACGGATGTAATAATGGGACTGTAGGCTAATGAAACGAAACAAAAATATTTAAGTAGGGTTATTCTTAATTAGTATTAACATTATTCAAGGCGAATCATCCGCTCTCTCTCTCTCTCTATGTGAAATTTTTTGGAAATTTTTGTTTTAAGGAATCTTTAGTGGTGTAAATTTTGTTTTTTTTTATGGAAACTGACACGGTTGGCTACATCACCTACAACGTCCGTGATGTCAGCCCATAACACCGGGTGAACTAGGTGCCATGTCAGTGCTTCCCCCTTTGATCGTGCCGGCTACACTGAACTGGTCGGAAAACACAAACTATTTACATAGCCGTTTAGACCGACGTTTCATTCAGTGCGGTGGTACCAACCCGGGCGGGTTAAACCCTACCACCAAGTAAGATTAGGAGGGAAGGGACCTACAGTTTTACGAGGAATCCGAACCTCGGTCAGCCTCCAACGGTCAGCGGTCACCCATCCAAGTACTGACCGCACCCAGCGTTGCTTAACATTCAATAGCGACAGTTGACTGTGTGCACCACTGAGCTATCGAGGCTGACAATGTGTACTGTTTGAATTCCTAAATAAATAAATAAAATCTCCTATACTCTTGACCACGAGGTTTTAGGACGTTTAAAATCCTCTTAACCTTTGTGCATATATATACCACTTACTAAACATATACTATAGAGATGTGACAAAGTCATAAGTCTAACCATCTTTTCACAGATTAGACTGCGAGAAATATAAAATGATATGTAGTTATGTAGTACATAAATAAGAGAAATGCTCATTGAACCCGCTCCGCGCATCATATCGCATGTCCATTCGGATGATATCAAAGCAGCCGCATCCTACCTTATTATCGCCATAAATACCAATTATCAGCAGAGCGAACTAGCCGGACCTGCGACATAGCCTGATCATCAGAGAGCTCAGAAGGATAGAAGAGGCGTGAGACGAGCACGTGAAAATTCCTACTCAAACTAAGCGTGGATGTTAGTGTTCTTTGAATTGGTTGCCATAGAAGAGCGTTCATTCATCAGTATCAGCTAGTATCTCATCTGTGACCGTACGAACCGCACGCATCTGAGCGTTCTACCGTGTCATGAAAATCCGAATGCAAATGCGTCTGCCAGCGTGCCGCGGATACATTGAACGCAGAACTTCTGAAATCCGTTTGATGCAATGCGTGCGTTGTGTACGATACGGACATGTGGGCGGCTTCAACACTGGTTTTCATTCTAAATTTGAGAACATTTTTACATACATACATACATACATACATAACTCACGCTTTTGTATCCGGACAATCAGGGTAAGCAGAGTAATCGGTGCTGTGCTATAAGTTCATACATACATACACATACATAACATTTTTCTTGTGTGAAATATGGAACGCTAACATTTCATAGCTGTCACCATATCTTTGAGGTTAAATCGTGGAGCAATTCAGAATCGAACAACGTATTAACAGGTAAGCTTGTGATTGGTGTTTAGCGAGAATATTTTGTAGGTATGTATTGTATTTTAATTAATAGCACTGTAAGTTTTCCTCCTGGTGGGACGACGACATTAAGTAAGTACGTCGGCGGAAAGCAGTGGTTCCGTGCTGCTGATGGCCGGACTGGAGGAAAATTGGAGAGGCGTAAGTCTAGCAGTGGACGTATACAGTCATAGACTAATTGACTAAGTTTACCACAATAAGAAAAAAAAAATTTGAATTAATTACAAAACATGTCTATCCCTGTCACGCTTTTAGGCTCACGTATATTTACACGCGCGTTGATAGCCGTGTGATGCAAATTGTGTGACTGTTATGTTGCGGATCAAGTACACTGTATGTAATGTAATGTATAACCATAGCAGTTCTATCTTTTAGATTTCTTTGCCATTTAGCAAAGCTTCGATATGCATAGATAGGCCGCACATAGTAAGGAAGGTGTAAGAAGTGAATTTACGACTGGCATATTTTAATCGTACCCGAATCTTATACGTTAATTGTATATAATACTAGCTTTTGCCCGCGGCTTCGCTCGCGTGAAATTCGTATTTAAAAAGAACAAAGTAAGTAAGAAAGAAGGCCGAGCTGCGTTCCTACGTTACCTTATTTCGGCGCGCGGAACAATTCGGTTTGTATGGGATCCACATCTCAGAGTAACCGAAACTGAATTTAACTTAGCCTATCCTGTGTCAAGTATAGTTAAATGTGCTTGTAATAAGTTTCATCAAGTTCGGATGATCGGTTTAAGAGTTATGGAGGAACATACATACATACAGAAAATATTTCTAAAAATCGTCAATTTAGTTTTAGTATCATACACAGTCTACAAACGCGATATCTCATATTAAAACAAAGTAGGTAACTTGTCCATGAGCATCCCTTACAGATTTATTATTAGTATGATGATGATGATGATGATTGATGATTATGTTAAATCTATTGAATGACTTCACTAAATTTAGCCGATAATTTAAAATATAGCTACGAGTATGTATAAATCCTGTATGCAGAATGCAGGATATTGTCTACCTTTGTGCACTAAACTAAACTGTCTAAATACCTGCGTAAGCTTACTCTTTTTTAACCGACTTCAAAAAAGGAGGAGGTTCTATGTTCGGCTGTATGTATTTTTTTTATGTATGTTCAGCAATATCTTCCCCAATTGTGAACCGATTTCGATGAATCTTTTTGTGTTCGGTTCAGTCTAGCTCCATAAGGTGGTCCCATTTTTTTTTGGTCAAGATCGGATTGGAAAACGAGGCGGAATCGCGAGGCTGAAGGCCGAACGATTCCGCCGAGTACATTAATAGCAAATAAAAATTACTAAAAAAACTGTGAAATAAAAAACTATTTAAAAAAATATAAAAACCGCCTTCAAAAATGTATGAAATAAAAAAATAAAAATCGAACCCTAGAGTTGAAGGCGGTGGTGCTAAAGCAAGCAAAAATAACCGACCGCCTTCATCTAGGGTTCGATTTTTATTTTTTTATTTCATAAATTTTTGAAGGCGGTTTTTATATTGTTTTAAATAGTTTTTAATTTAGGTAATTCCACATAATTAGCATTTCCAGTACTAATAATTTATATTAATGTAGTACGTTTACGTTAGATAATGTATTTTCATTATTTATTTATCCCTATTACATTTATGCATTTCATCCTGCCAAGGACAAAATAACGACACGAATTCACAACGCCATTAGTTCTTTGTGCTCACGCGGCGCCTGCGATCACAAATAGAGCAGGTAGGAACTACAATGCTGATTCGTTCGCTTATGCAAATTGTGCAAAATAAAGAAAGCACTTGAGATCGACGACACTCCACTGGGAGTGAACCCGGAGAGTGCAGTAATCCCATACACACTGTACACAAAGGGAGAACGATCGAGCTATGCAATGCAAACTAGTTATTAGGATAGGGTACATCGGTTAATACGCACAGAAACCAACGAAACCCTATTGTTAAATGTTAACTCTGTCTTACAAATGTGTTGAGTTTGAATGCAGTTATGCAGGAGATAAAACAAACATAAGTACATAAGAACGTCAGGTAATATGCCATATTATTATTAACAATGAATGTTCTAACCGTGAATTTCGAAATTGGCAAAACAAAAATGGAAGAATAAAAATCAAATGTCTTTAGTTTTAACTAGCCTAATTTTAACTCGAAGTTAATTGGTAAATAAATCACCAATGAATTTGTAAGTAATATTGATACATAAATAGGTTGGTACCTCATGCCTTCGTGTAAGATAATTTTTTTTTCTTCTATAAGCATGTTTTTATATTAAATTTTTCACAATCTTAAATTAATAACATTCTCAAAATACTGTAATTCCTAAGACCTTACACTTTTCTCAAGATTGAACGAAGAATGTGCCTAATGCCAAGACTCTGATTTGGTGCAGTGATAGCTGTTTCTGCATAAACCTCTCAATGAAATCAATTCTAGCATAATGCCTTCGCCTCCAATCCATTATTTCTCTAAAACAGCAACTCAACACCCCTCATAGCAAGAGGTAATGATTTGGGAAACCCATTCGTTAGTAATGCTGGGATCAAAATTCATAATAACAGGTTACACTTTACAGTTTTTCGAACTCCTTTGTAAACTCGATAGTTAACTTTAAGTTTTATTATTGGCGGTTTATTTTACTATTTATTGGGCGTTATTATACGTTGCTCCGTGATGTGTGAACATTTAACGGTTAATCTAATGTTTTGATGTTTAATTTCACGTATTATGAGAACTTTTAGATTAAACCCTAGAACAATCGATATTATTCTTAAACCGGTAGTCAACTACTACTATTTTGTTGTCAGTTATTTACTATATTATTGTCAGTTCCAATTTGTTGTCATTTTGTAACATTTATATAAATACATTACATAGGTACCTACATGTTATCTTTTACCTGTCGTCGGTACTGTGCTGTAATTTTTTGAATGCACCGACTGTATGGTCGGCTGAAGAAGGGGAAGGTGGCGGGCGGAGTACCTCCTCCGACCAGCCAATATCACCTCCGAGCTTCGAGTTACTCCGGGCTACCATACCAGAGTGGTGTAGTATTAAGTATGTATTATATTGTGCTCAATATTAATTCAGAAATTATATTCTATTCTTGTTCATTTAAAATCTCACTGAACTCTCAAAAAAATTCTGTCAATTGTTTTTTTGTATTTTATTTTGAAAACCAAATTTAATCCCTAGCGGTGTTGGTGTTGATGAGCACGTTTATTTTCCAAAAATAAAGAACTATATATTACATAAAAAAAAATACATTACTCTCACCACCTAAACATACTGCTTCAGCTTTGCTCTATCACGGTTTTGTTGAAAGCTGCACTACCTCCGCACGTACAATACCGGGGCGGCTCGGCGTGAGGAGGGGGCAGACGGGCCCAGATGTGCCGCGCCGAGGGGCGCGTGCCCTTGGGCAGGTGTGAGCCGGGCGCCCCGGCGGCGGCGGCGGCGGCGGCGCGGCGGTGAGCCACCGGGCGCTTCGTCCCTTCTCCCTGCCTCTTCCACCACCGTCACACCCGCTACGGAGTACGGTGAGATTTATTTGTACCAACATTGATACGACATGAGTAAGAGAAAGAGTATGAAATAAGACTAATTTGGAGGTGAAGTCATTTATCTATCAGTCCTGATTTTTTTTATCTATTAAATGTGTACGTTAACGCAGGTAAGATTACATAATAATATATTTAAGACAGACATAACCCTGGAAGACGTTAAGGTAGGTAACTATTCAATCTAACACGATACCTACCTTACAGCATAGGAATATATAACAAAACCTTTTCAGTTTAAAATACTGGAACGTATCAAACATTAATTAGGTACCTATATATAACAATTATTTAAGTACCCGCCGACTTCGCATTTTTTTATGGATAGCGCGAAATGTGGCATCGTTTCACCTACAACTAGGTGAATGCTAACGATGCCCATTTAAATTATGTGATGCAGGGGGACTGTAAATGCTATGCCGGCCTGAAAGGAGCTTTTTCATACCCGTTTAAAAAAAACCCCCAGGCTGTACTCGGGAGGAAATAAATGGACAGGGAGTGCATTCCACATTTTCCCGGATTAATAGAGTTATTTCAGAACAGAAGCATCTTTCTCGGGCTACCACTAGATCTAGCCAACGTGAAAGGCACCAGATACTATCTAACCTAATACATACAGACCGCAGGTTGGCCAACAGCCTTCGATAAATCAATTAGTCCCCCAAGAGGCGGTGGCGCGGGGCGACGCGGCGAGGCGCGGGGGTCGCTACAACCTCCGGCTTACAACTCCCTATTGTGAACTATTCAGATTAATTAGACACGGAATACGAGAGATACAAGCTACGGCCATGGAGCGAGCTGATGATGGTTGTGGACTAACTAGATATACCTACCGTATGATATCTAACAAATTTTATATTATTAAAGCAATAATAAAATACTCATGTTGCACTTTCAAATATGCACAGACAAATATCGGTACAGTACGCGGCTGTATATAATGTGCATCGGACTTTAGAAACAGACAATCCGGTTGTAGAGCGTCGTCTCTGTCGCTCTGGAATCTGGAATCTACAAAGTATCACTAGTAAGACTTCCATACCGCAACAGGTATTTCTTGCGCGGTAAACCGCACGAGGCCTGCCGCCACTTTGTCCGCCCTATATAAAATGGTCGCTGTTGCCGGCTGGCTGGCAATTTGTCCGCCCAAAGTTAGGGCGGTCGCAGTGACCGACTGCTGGCTAGGTTCGAGCGGCACCGAAGTCGCTACTGCTGCTGGCGCGTTCTGCAGTCTCTCGACTGTAGCAGCTCGAATGAGCCGCGAATGTCAGTCGAACCGCCTCCTTGCTCGACATCGTCCCCGGCGCCCGTTGGATGGTGCTAGTAGAAACAAGTCCGCCAGTCCGATTATCACAGCTAAGAAGATCTGGCAAGGAACTTCGTTGGCTCGTGTCCTGGTCGTCGACGCGACGGTAGGGCGGCGGCGAGGTGGCTCCGGACCTACGAAGTTAAACGGATGTGTTAGTATCGACAGGGGGCGGCGCCGCCGTGCCGATGATGGTCGGTAGTCGGTAGTCGCAAGCGCTAGCGATCAGCGGGTTGTCGTGTAGTGCCGGTACGCCGCCCCCTTGAAGAATCTCGTGGACAGCATCTGGAGATATTCCTCTGGAGATGTATAGTGTAAAACTAAAATAAATACAAAAGTATTCGAAATAATCTTATTTCTGGCATGATGAACTCAAACCTCTATATCTAATGAAGTCTAAGTCCTTCGTACGTAACTATATTTAATTGGAGCAGATTGATAAGAAAGGGGTCCCATTGAATAGTGTCGCAATATACTATTCAGACGTTTTGTTTTACCTGCTGTCACGTGATATGGCAGTTGTTCTCACAATGTTGCCTCTAGGACATGATAAAATACATAGGAATTTAAGTCGCATATAACATAATGTTACCTAAATCCACTCTTATACATTTAAATGTATAATTTGTGTATATTTGTGTATAACAAATGTATAAGTTTTTGGTATTAATATCAAAAACTTTGTATGTACCTAATTGTTTATTACACTTTTCTTTGACAGGTACAGAAGACATATTTAATATTTATGCAATTTCATTTGATCAACTTTGTTTGCACACCACAACACATAAGCAATGTTAGTGAACAGATTTACTCACGATGTTTTCCTTCACCGGGGTAATGAATAAATTAAGAAAATAAAATTCTCCGAAAATGACCCCGCGAATGTGTCACCTACAGACAATTTCTCGAAGCTACAGACGAATCAAACAGACGACGCGTCTGACATTTTAAGCTTTAAGCCCAACGACTCAATAACGCCATCTTTATACAATTTTACTAGCTGTTTTATGAAAACGCCTCCCGCGCGGCTCCTCTGATGATCGCTACATTTTATGTTGGGTAATAATTTGGTTTAGTACCTAGCTGCGTAAAAATGCGAAGCGCAGTGTGCAGGTGAGAAGACCGCACACTGCGCCTGCGCGTACTTTGTTCGGCGTAAAGTGTTATGAAGTCAACGCTTGAAAGCTAACTTACCGTCTACCAATCATGTTGCCTGTCTTATGCATAACTTTGTAAGAAATGTATACACATCAATGCAAGGGGGTGGAGTGGGGTATCGTGTACAATAATTTGTGAAAACACTGTTGAAATACAAATGTTAAAATTACTTATGTTCGATGTTGTAGATATAATAAAATCTGCTTAATAATTTTAATCTCCTCTTAGCTGTGCGTAGCTACTGAAAGTGGTTTTCTGCAAAAAATATTTAAAGCGCAGCACTACTAAATATCTTTTTCTCTGGATTGGGGTTTCAAGTAAATAACTTTCAGTTAGATGTTACAAAAAATATATGGCTTTCTACATGACATACTGCTTCCCAACATGGAGAATAAACAAACATTTGACAGATAGAAAAAAATAACTAAGTATGTTCTCGAAAACTCGGAAAACCCGTATTTCTGTGCCGTTCATTTCATCATGTTATAGTAATGCAATTTTTTTTTTATTTTTTTTTTTATGTAAACCAGCATGGGTGGCTGTGCCGAGGGACCAATGGTGCTGTCGACAGAGCCAAAATCACCTCTCCTCGCGAAACCACGCTCAGTTAGGTGCCATGCCAGCAGATTTGCGGACTGTTGCTAGGCTGTCTAGCCCGTTAATACGACGCTTGAAGACACCCAGGTTAAAGGATTCAGGAAATACACTCGCCGGAAGACAGTTCCACACTCTAGCGGTGCGACAAAGAAACGATTTAGAAAACCGATGGGTTCTCAAAAGCCCAATGTCAACAACAAAAGGGTGCTGAGTCTCTCTGCGACGAGTCATGCGGAGATAGGACGGGTGGCAGGGAATAAGGGATGCTAGTTCCGCAGAGCAGCGTCCGTGATAGTATCTGTAAAACAGACTAAGCGAACCCACAAATCGTCTGTGACTTAGGGACTCCAGACCATCTGTAAGTTTCGGGTCACCAACAAGACGGATGGCTCGGCGCTGTATCGAGTCCAAGGATGCTAGCAGATAATGGGGACTACCATCCCAGATGCAATACTCCTTCCCGTCCCTTCCGTTCCCGTCAAAGAGAGTATTATTTATTTTATTTAATATTACGCCTACAATTAAATTTATGATTTCCTAGCTTATTTTTCTTATTTTTTTATGTTATTTTTGCAGTGGTTTTCCGCCGCGGTTTCCGACACAAAATTATCTCGCGGAAATGTATAATCTCTTCTTCTGTGAGATAATCTTAAGAATAGAACCTTGGACAATGAGAGGATAATCTTTCTTCCCGTAATTGGGCCTCAATCGATTTCAGTTTATGACTTAGACAGTTTGGTATTGATATAACTTTCAGAGCTACTTGTAACGTGTAAATAAGTGGCTACCTACTTATTAGTTATTGTGTCGGAAGCCCACAGAGGCTGGCCAAGTCTCCATAGAGTCCCGCGACATTGACGCGGCGCCACGAACTGCCGCCCCAACGTAGCGGCCCCATTCTAGCTTAGATGCTTTCGTCGTGTAAATAAAATGAAATACAATCCGCGACCCGAACCCGTTCCTATAAGCTATAAGTAACGACAGCAGCGGCGGCGGCGGAACTGTGGTTGCAAACAAACGCAATCTGCGAACGCGCCCATTGTACTGATAGTGCAGATATCGAGTAACAAGTCTCACTGCCAGCCAAAACTATTTATACGTAGAACGGCCATCGAGAGGTCAAAAGGAAAGTGCGCAAAGATGAAATTAACAAAAAATGTAAATGTTTGAGAAAAATTGTATTAAAAGTTTTGTTATTGAAAGCGCGACACGTGGCTTCATTTAACCTACGAGCCATAAGAACCTACCATGCCGGCCCGGCCTGAGAGGAGCTTGAGGAGTTAAGTAAAATCTTACTAAATTTCAGACAGAAAAAACTTCTTTTTAATAGAAAGCACGACATGTCACTCCGAGCCACCCTTATGATGCTAACGACACCCATGGAGATTGGGTCGTATACAAAGGCTGTGATACCATACCGGCCTGACGTGTGCCTATTCGCAGCCCTCCTGAAGGACCCGGTACTGTACTAAAATATATCGGTGAAATATATGCTAAGGGAGAGCGTCCCTGAGTTTATCGTTTCTGTAGAGGAAGGATCCGCAGAAACGATTGCTAGATGTTACTAAACTCATCACAAAATGTTTACTAGTGTTTGTCACAGTTATTTACTTTCTTATCTGTCGCTTTTGTCTTCCGAAATTGTGTGCATGCCGATAAAATATTGTTAACAAGGTAGATTTACGCAATGAATAACAATACCGTTTCTGGATATTTTCTTCTATGCTACAAGCTGTATAACTTTACCGTCAATATCTTTACTGGAACCCCTAGTTCCTGCTCATATAAATTGAGCTGTTGGACCACAATCGCCTACTTATAACCCGCCCCAGACACCGAGAGCTGGACTTTGTGTATCTCTCTCTATCCTGTTAACTCTTGAGTTCAATGACAAGTTTTGTTTAGTTTTAGTCAAGTCTAGTCATTTTTTGTTAATATATATTTAGTAAATTGTTATATTGGTCTTCAGATCAGCATCGTTATACCTAAAAGCAGGTGTCTAACAATGCCCATGGACTGTTATGTTTACAATTTTAATCTTGTTTTGATAAAACTATTTTATATTACTAAAATATTAATACATGTAATATATGATACTACTTCAAACTAGTTCAAACTATAATACTACGAACACTATAACTATTAATATGCTGATGCTATAACTAATAATGCTTGATTAATACTATAATACCACTTCACTTCAGTGTGTAATCGTGTTTTCTAGTCCTACGGATTGTTTAGCTAAATATGTGATCTTTGGTCGAACTAGTTACAATCTTTTGTTTCTGGATTTGTAGTGGAATGTTATATATCCTGAGAATCCGTGAAATTTCAGCTATGTTCTTTTAAATTGTCAATTGTAATTCAGTCATGTTATGGAGGAAAATATTTTGGAATTGAAAAGAAATATCTAGCTAGACGAACTGATTATATTAGTATTTCTAATGAGTTACTAATAGTGCATTTATTTCGCTCCTCGCTGAAATTAGTAATAGAAACAACTAGTAGGTACTTTTCTCTTTCTAGTTCACAAAAAAAAACTATCCTAGCTACATTGTGTTTCTACATTATTTATTACAGTCTAATTCGGAGACCCATTTCCAAATAGGCTGGCGCATGCGTGAAATGTCTAGGGTACGTCTATATACTTACTGTATTGAATGACTCACCCGCGTGTCTCTTTCAGTATACAAGTGTAGGTACACACACCTATACACAGTATAGGTGCGCTACGATTGCATCTATAATATATATCTATAATATCTATATAATATATATCTATGTAGGTAATAATCGCCGTGCGGTAGGCGCAGGCGCCACCGACAGATACTGAGCTATTGCGACAATGAGCCGACATGCTGTTAATGCGCTATTCTGATACACAATATTACTTGCTAATATATTTAATGTAATAAAATATTTATTTTTTACATATTATATTACATTTATTGTTATTATTAATAAATAACTAAATACTACCTAACAAGCATTCAAATAACTAAAGGGGTGTTTTCGGAAGTTCTTAGAACACTTCCGGAATTAGTTTGAGGAACTCTGTCCGGCCACGTACGCGGCCGGGCCTCTCCGAAGCGGCCGGCGGCGGCGCGCCGCCGCCGGCCGCTTCGGAGAGGCCCGGCCGCGGCTCGGTGTCGTTTATTTATTAGGTTTCGCACCACAAAGAGGTAAAATCAGAACCTAATGGTGTAACTGATAACTCGTGCGTCCGTCTGTTTGCTTCTCTAACCATCCGTCTGGCACAGGGTTATAACTTCTAAACGGTTAGTCGTGCCAAGTTGAAATTTGGCAGGATATTACAGAACATTTTTACATAAATTATAAATAAAACAAAATAGTGGACTCAAGTGATATAAAATAAAAATAATGTTTTTTTATGTGGCACGGCAAGTGGCACATCGTTGAAACGGGCTCGGCGTGTAATTGTATTTCGGATGTAATAAAATGCTATAATGTTTTGTTTCATAAAAATAAATTTGATTAATGTCGAATTCACACGTCCACCAAGTGCTAAGTAAAGCAAACGTTTTATTTCTAACTTAACTAACGTATACTTATTAATTATTATTGCAGTATCACAAGAATTAAAAAATAATTATGTTAAAATTATAAATTGACCAGTACGTTGATCCGACATATGAGACAATGTCTCAAAATTAAATATAATCTGCCAATGAAGTCAGATTAGCGGATGATATGGAACATAGGAAACGGCCAAGTATCCTTACTTCCGCTTACTTACTACTTAGCTTAGCTTCAGATCAGAATACGTCCTATCGATAGGGTACGTGAGCGATGGAGGGTCGGCGAGCGACTCGAGTCGACATTCGTGCCGATTGCTCTGCTGGCGGTTGCTAGGAAGGGCTGGTCTCTCAGATCACCTGATCTGAGGCTGGTCTGATGTCTCTACGAACCGTGACTTTATCACCGTCAGATTAATAGTATTTTTATTCCCGTTTTTAAAACAAAATCCTTTATTGAAATCAGTATGAAAGGTGATCTCGAAAGTATGTGTCCGCCATAGAGTAAGGCAGACAAAGACGCCGATCCCTGTTTCCGAAGATGTGTCCTGGGGTGACTTTAAAATACAATAATTTCAATAATATAATGTTGAAGCTATGGGAATTAACTGATACGCTGCGACCAAATTGGCGGAACCTGATACCTAGTTTGAGTTATGTGTATTTTTTAATTTAGAAACCAAAAAACCATTCCATTGTTCCAGCTGTACTTTATATAGATAGGTACATATATGTATGTAAGTACTAATATATGTACTTTCAACACGTGCCATCTCTGAGCACACAAAGTAACAACGTAAACACACGCCTAGAAAGGAAGCAGCTTTCATGAACGTATTCAAGAGCGCGTGCCGCGAGTCGTTGTGTAACTAAATGTGGCCAAAACAACAAAGTCGAGTGCCAAAAGAACAGGGGAAAAGTAAAAAAGTAATAAGTGGTTGTGTCGTAAAACGCAATATAAAAAGTGCACATGTAGATGTCTAGAATTACCATCCGGCGGTTGCGCATTTTAAACCAAACGTTAATATTTGTACACCGTGCATGAGAAAACCATAGAGTCGCAGTTGCGAGAACTACATAGAGATGCGTGCATGCACGCACGGACGGACGAGGTGTAAGAAATAAGTGTTTTCTAAGAATCTTAGATGTAGAGATTTAGTATTTATCGTATTTTTACAAAGCCGAACCAAATATAAACTACACTTAGGTAATCATCGTCATCAAGAGCATCGAAGAGAAGCCTTAGAGAGTTTTGCAATGTGTCAAAAAGTTAAAAAAGTTTAGAAATATGGCAAAAGCACAGAACAATTGGCGGCTGTCTTCCTCCGGGCGCTCGCGTTCCATACTTTGTTTGATTTGTTCCACATTTGTCCTAGTCTACATTTTGGAATTTTAATAATAATGACTCCTACTCCACTCTGACAATATGGAATTGCCACTCCAATCATCCCTCAAAGCTAATACGAATGCTTTATTGAAAGTAACTCGAGACGGAGCGGAGAGGAGTCGCCAGCGCCGCCGCGCCACTCTGTTACCACTCAAGCATTGTCCTTAGCAGCCGCTTCCTACGCTGCGACCAGTTCACTTCCTCTGCTCACCCCTCACAGCAATTCACATAACCGGGGCGCGGCGAGACTATTGTACAAGCTACACTAATATTGTTACAAGTTACAACCCATTCATTAGCTTGCGCTTTTCACCTGGTCGCAACTGGATTTCAATTGGTTTCATTCCGCTGAGTTATAGGTACTGTTTGTTTGTTACTAGAAATATAACGATCTCTATAAGTGTAATACCGAAAACAACAAGTATTTTAGTTTTGTTATAAAAAAAAATGTGTACACTGAAAACATCTTACAATGGCACGCATATTGAATACATTGAATGAATTTTCTCGCGTTGAAAGGGCCCAGTTTCCAGATCCATTTATTCTATCCCACCCTACCATCCGTATTCGTGAGTTCTCGACACGCAGCCGCCGCCGGTTAGTTAACTTGTTGTCTTGTTGGTTAAATCCTCAAATCCCCTGAAACATTCAATTTCTCCAACTGTCGCGCAGGCAGCGGAAACGGTAACAATTGTTTTTACTTCTATATTTGGATCACGTGGGGAAGTGATGGGGTGGCGTGATTGGCTGCTCCACCCCACACTACCTCACTATAATTAGTAACGTCCTTGGTTGGTAGAAACTTCCTACTTAAAAATAATCTACTCACATCTGTTCTTATGTACACCAAAATATTTCATCTAGGGTACAGTCTCAACGTATAATATTTTTTTCGTGTATGTAAATTATATTCTTAAAACTAAGCGTGAAATAATATTGAGATAGGCGTTACCTATAAAATATTGTATCCTCAGATAACTGTTTATCTGACTTGAAACGTTCATTCCGTTCATTTCTAATCGTCAATCATTAATTCATCATCACAAATACATCTAAATACACAACATTAAAATGTTATGTGTCAATTAATGCAGAATCCTTACAGATTCAGTCCATATCTTTCGAGTGACATTGTCAACCCATCCAATAATGAGCAGTACTCCGTAGGTATGTAAATTGTGCAAGGCTACCTGTCCATTACGTGCACGTAAACCTACAGAGCGGAGTTTATCCGACGAATGATCCGCCTTTTCGAATTCACGCACAACGCAATGATCCAGTGAATTGTTTCGCCGCAGAACAGGAACAATCGGTGAGCGGTTTATAAGCTCCGAACGACGCTCGCTACCGAGACTGCTGTTTGTGAAAAAACAACACGTGCTCAACCGGTTCTAGTTCTATTGCGCCGGCGCATAGATAAACCCTGGGATCTAGACTGTTATTGAACACTAATCGAGGAACATTATTTTGTTGTACGGCGGCTTATGGTCTGCAAACCTTCGGTGGACTAACTATATGGTTTATAATTCGTTATTTCCTCTAACTGATTTAATTATTCAGGTCACATTGTCCTTCTTATTATATTCGTTCCAATTTTTTTTATAGCACTGCCACACTTCTAGAAAACTACGTTGACGATTTTAATCGTTCTTTTTGAAGATAATTCCTTCTTTGTGGTATTAACCGATGTTTTTGTGGCTCTCTGAGGGCCTTCTGATTATTTCTCTAAATTCATTTTTGTAATCAAGTTGTTTTGATTACGATAACCGAGAAGGCAGCATTTCCAGGGTTCGCGTAGTCCTGCGATGTCGTAGTATAAAAGTAGTAAAATGGAGTTATTGTGGCATGGCATGTAAAGTCGGGAAATAATGTTGATTGTGGGAATAAAGCATTAATCTGGCGTGGACGTAATAATAAATCTTCACATTGATCTTGGACATAAGATATTTAGATGAGGTGTCTTTATTTGCTTCTTCTATGCAAATATTGAAATCAAGTGGCCTAAAGATAATTTTAATAGTAAAGAAATGGCATCTGAAAATAAATCGGTTACGTGTGAGTGAGTTTTACTCACGCACAGAGGGTTTCGTAGATCCGCTATACCATACCAGTCAAAAAACCATATCGGTCTATATTTTGTCGGTCTGCAATGCAAACTACCTGTGGCGCCATCTATTATTACTAAATAATTTGTACGATCAGTACATATTCACTCTACTAAGAGTGAATATGTACTAATCGATTCTTAACACGTTTCTTGTATGAGGACCCCTTATTTTTGTATTCTTAGATTTTTTATTATTTGTTGGCATATCAGCCATAATAACAAATATTAAGTCGAGTTCGGCAAAACAAAATTGGAGAATTGGAGGTATCGGCCCATTAATGGCCTGCGAAAACTAAAACAATTAATATCTCGGGAGAACCATTACATATGTTATGTTTATCAAAGCGCTTAGCTGTAAAATTTAACATGACGTCAGCAATTCATAGGCCGGTCCACTGTCAACTTGTTTCAGGTAACGAAACGAAACAGAACAAACCCTGCAAGACGCCGGTCGCGTTTGGAAATTGGGCGTTAGTCATGTCGCTCATGATCTGCAGGTTTTTTGAGTTGTTAATTAGTCTCGAGTGTCTTAACCAGACTGCATCGGCAGCGGCGGCGGCGGCGTGTCGGTGGCAGTGTCAGGCCTCACGCACTCTATGTACTTGCGCGCGCTAACTACCTACCGCCCGACGGGCCGCCGGCGGTCTATTTCTGAAGCTCGATTCTGCTATAAGATTAGTGCGTGTGTTATGTTTGTGTTTCGTCAAAACCGCACGTTTCGCCGAAATGCTATTCTACTCGCTAAGTTAGACCAAACGCGCGTGTTAGGTTATGTTATGTTTGTGAAACACTAACACGCCGTCTGCTTCAAAGTAACGATGTGTTTTGGTGAAAACATATAATTTTTGAGGTGATTTCGAATGTTTTGTTTTTAGTTTTGGGTTTAATTTTAAATTGTTGTTTGTGAAAGTTTCGAAAAATGGCAGAAGGCTATCTAGAAATGAGAATGAGGAGACAGGGATCGCCGAGAGAAAACGGAGATACGCGTCAAACCCTCTCGACGTACCGATGAATTTGCTATTTTATTATTTATGATTTATTATTTATTACTTATTACTTATTACTTATTACTTGTTACTTATTACTTGTCACTTGTCACTTGTCACTTGTCACTTGTCACTTGTCACTTGTCACTTGTCACTTGTCACTTGTCACTTGTCACTTGTCACTTGTCACTTGTCACTTGTCACTTGGCACTTGTCACTTGTCACTTGTCACTTGTCACTTGTCACTTGTCACTTGTCACTTGTCACTTGTCACTTATTATTTATTATGTATTATTTATTATTTATTATTTATTATTGGTTGTTAGTTATTTGTTATTCATTATTTATTTATTTAAATCCTTTATTTCACATTTTTAAAATGTTATATTAATTTTACATATTTAAACTAAAACTAATAAAAAATACATAAAATGTACGAATTTAATAAAAACGGTAATTATTCATGTTTGCCGTTTTGGCTTCTAAATAAATTATGTTAACGTACCTACTATATTATTTCAGTGAAATTATATTAATTGTAATATCACTTACTTTTATGCATATTATATTTTATATTTATGTAATAGTAATTATATAACATTTTGTAAAAATGATTCTTTCTAGCAAATAAATCCCCAACAAAGAGGGATTTGTAAAATGGTATCACATCTATGAGCGTGTCGCCAAGCGACGAAAATCAGTAAACATTTGCACTCAATTTGAACAAAATAAATGTATAACTCGCTTAATTATGAATGTTTGTCACAATAATTAATTCTTGCATATTTTTATGCACCTATTACGCATAATTCATTATTTTTATTGGTAAGTATTTAAAAGAAAAAACTTTAGTCAACATTATTGTCAGGATTTTTCGCGTTAGGCTACGCGATGACAAACCTTCACCTAAGCTCCGCCTCCTGTTACCACAGACACTAACTAAACGTGTTTTGTAAATAGCAGAATAGCATCATGTGGAAACCACGTCCAAACTTACTCGTGTTATGTTTGACTCAAACACAACACACGAAGTGTTACTGCTCGTCGCTCGGGTTCGGAGTGGACTGTAATTTCTTCTTTCTGGTTCGGGTGAGACGCCCAGTCACTCGGTCGAAGATACGTGGTACGGGGAACAACGAACGCCAAATGAAACGCCGGTGCTCAGTACAATAACGGGACGGCCCGTTACCGGAGCAACACGGACGAAGCGACAGGTTTGCCAGAGCGAGACAAACGCGGCGGCGCGGAGAGAGAGGGACGGCAGTACGGCGGCACTTGCTAGCCGATAGTCGACCGCGTCGGCGGGAAAGCTCTTCTGCAATGCCGCTGTGTCTTGCCGTCTTCCCGATGTGCTCCACTTGTAGGAGGTCCTCTCTCTCTGGCTGCTTGATTTGTACTGGCGAGCCAACGGAATAGCGCCTATTTTTATTTACTTTTCTGCCCGCTCGCCGGCCGCTGCGGCACGCATCCGGTTTTGCGAGCGAGCAGAACAATGGGCGCCTGGCTCGGTTGCCGCCGCTAATCCCTTCGTCTCGCCACCTGTCGCTCTCGTCTCGAGTTACTTCAGTAAAAAGCCGTCCAATAATATTATTTATTCAAGTAAACTTACATCTAACCTACGTACAAATAACTAAATCTAGTGAATATTCGCTAAGATAATAACTAAAACTTACAGACTAACTAGTCTACGGTTTGTGTAAAAAGTATATTTATTTATATATATCTTATTTCTAACTTATATTAACTTAATCGTAAGGCCTAAACTAACTTAAAAATCCTACTCTACAAACTACGACGGCTGCTTCCTCGCTGTTCTAAGCCCTAAGCTAAGACGTGCGCGTCGTGCGCTTCGCTGCCGGCCGCGGGGCTGTCGTCGTCCGCCACATTCTCCCGCCGTCGCAGCTCGGCTCGATCCGCTTCGGTGGGAAGGACGACGATCCTCTTGACAGGCCGCCTGAAGAGGCGCCCCGCAGACCGCACGTCGACGACGCGCGTTACTCCGTCTCGCCCAGGGTGAGTAGCCGTCACCCGTCCTCGCGGCCAGGTGTTGCGCGGGAGGTTGGGGTCGGCGACGATGACGACGTCGCCAACCTTTGGAGCCAGGCCGCGTCCTCGCGGCTCCTGTCGGCGCTGCAGCTCGGGCAGGTACTCGCGTACCCACCGCCTCCAGAAGCAGTCGGCGAGCGCCTGCGCCCTTCGCCACAGCGCCCTGGCGTGGTCGTCTTCCTCGCTGAACGTCCCTTGCGGCGGGACGTGGCAACCAGCCCCCAGAAGCAGGTGGTTTGGCGTCAGGGCTTCTGGCTCCTCCGGCGTGACGGCCACGTGGGTCAGCGGCCGCGAGTTCACCGTCATCTCGGCCTCCGCCAGTAGGGTCGCCAGCGTTTCTTCCCGGGGGAAGCGCTCGTGCAGTGTAACGCGGAGCGCTTCCTTGGCTGAGCGGACGAGGCGCTCCCAGGCGCCCCCCATGAACGGCGCCCCGGGTGGGATGAACCGCCACTCGATCTGGCGGTTCGCTGCTGCGTCGGCTGCGCCCTTGTAGACCTCGCGCAGCTCTGCCTCCGCGCCCTTGAAGTTGGTGCCATTGTCGGAATAGATCTGACGTGGGCACCCTCTTCTTGCTATGAACCGGCGGAGCGCGGAGATCGCGGAGTCCGTTGTCAGCGACGCAGCAACCTCCAGATGCATCGCTCTCATCGTCAGGCAGGTGAAGAGAGCGACGTACCTTTTCTCGTGGCGGCGGCCCACGGTGACCTCGACTGGGCCGAAGTAGTCGAGGCCCACGTAGGTGAAGGGCCTTTCGTGGTGTGCCAGCCGGGCCTCTGGGTGGTCGCCCGTGGGTGGTGTGGTCGGCGGAGTCTTGCGGATGAGGCACATTCTGCAGCTCCTCACAACGGTGCGGACCGTCGGGCGTAGTCGGACGATCCAGCAGCGTTGTCGCAGTTCATTCACGACGGTTTCCGTCCCGCCGTGATGCAGCTGTCGGTGCACGTGCGCCACGTACAGCCGCGTGTACGGGTGGTCCCCATCGAGAACTGCGGGGTGCAGCTGCGCCTCGTGGACTCCTGCAGCAGCGGTGATGCGGCTCTTGAGCCGCAAGACTCCGTCCTCGTCCATCCGCAGAGCCAGCTGACTCAGCCGGTCCTCCTTCGCGAGCGGCTGGCCTTTCTTGACACGCCTTATCGCTGCCTCGAAGGATTGCTGCTGGGCGTCCTTAATGAGCAGCAGCTCGGCGGACCTTAGGTGGCGTGCCGTTAGGGGCTCGTAGGTGCGCCCGGTCTCCCTGCTCCCGCCGGTTTGGTTTCGGCGGGCGCCGGCCTGTCTCTGCCGAGTGGGGCTCCTGTTGGGCCTGGTTCGCTTGTGCCGTGCCGCGCAGGTTTTCTGGCGCTTGGCTCGGCACAGCTCCAAGAACTGCAGGACCCTGGCGGTGGCTCGTATCAGCCGTAGCCACGAGGAGAAGCGGCTCGCGTCAGGCGTAGCGCCGCCGTCGGGACTCGTGACGACGGCGCACGCTGCGGGTGCCTTCTCCTCTCCTGTGTCTGGTGCTGTCCTTCGGCGATCTTCTTGCGGCCAGCGCGCTTCTTCCCAGCGCAGGAAGGCGGGCCCTCTGAACCACCTGTGGTTCGTGGTGAAGTTGTCCGGCGTTTCTCTTGTGGCATCGTCAGCCGCGTTGTCCGCGGTCGGCACCCAGCGCCACTCGCTGACCTTCGTAGCTTCTTCTATTTCGGCTAGACGATGTGCCACGAAGGTCTTGAAAGTCCTGGGGTCGGACCTTATCCACGCCAGCACCGTCCTGGAGTCGCTCCAGAAGATGCGGCGTGACGGCGTCCAGGTGTGTCCCTGCTCCGCTGACGTGGCAAGGCGGGTGCCCAGGAGGGCGGCCTGCAGCTCCAGACGAGGGACGGAGGTCGGCTTCAGGGGCGCGACCCGGCTCTTGGCGCTGACCAGCGCCACCTCCACTGAGCCGTCGCTCCGCCTGAAGCGCCAGTAGACCACGGCGGCGTAGGCGGACTCGCTGGCGTCCACGAAGGTATGGAGCTCCACGTCGTCGCTGCGGCAGACGTCGTAGCAGCGGGGCACCTGCACCCGCTCCAGCGTTTTGAGGTTCGTCAGCCAGCTCGTCCAGGCTGCCTGCAGGTCCTCAGGCAGCTCGTCGTCCCATCCGGTGCCCAGGCGCCAGGTCTCCTGGAGTAGTCGCTTCGCCGGCGCGGTGACGGGCGACACCAAGCCCAGAGGATCAAACAGCGACATTATGAGGCTCAGCGCCTCCCTCTTGGTCGGTGTCCGCAGTCCGTCGACCACCTCCGGTGCCACTCGTCGGAAGCTCAGGGCATACCCCAGCCGGTCGGTGCTCGTGTCCCATCTCATACCCAGGGTTTTCTCGAACGGTGTGTGGCCCCCTATGGCCACGTGCTGGGGTGCCGATGCGACGTCTATGGCCTCTCGGTGGTTGGAGGCCCAGCCTCGAAGTTCGAAGCCGGCCTTGGCGTGGATCTCCGCCACGGCTCGGGAGATCCGGCGGGCTTCTGTCGCGGACGCGAAGCTCTGCAGGTAGTCGTCCATGTAATGGTTGACGACTACCGCGTCCGCGGCTTCGGGCTGGTCCTTGCCATTCTCTGTCGCGTTCCGGTTCTTGACGTAGATGGCGGTGCACGGCGAAGAGGCTGCGCCGAACACCACCGACGTCATTCGGTATTCCTTTGGCGGCATGGTGGGCTTCTCTCGCCATAGAAAACGCAAGGCGTCGCGGTCTTCGCTCCGTATGCGTATTTGTAAAAACATCTCGCGGATGTCGGCGGAGACTGCGACGGGGTGTTGCCGGAACTTCATGAGGACGGCCGGAAGTGACTGAAGCAGGTCTGGCCCGGGGAGCAGCAGGTCATTCAGGGCCACTCCCTGGGTCTTCGCGGCGGCGTCCAGCACGATTCTTATTTTTGGTTTCGCCGGGTTCACTACGGCGAAGTGTGGCAAGTACCAAGTGCGCCCGGGCGTGGGCGCACTCGTCGCAGCCTCGGCGTACCCGCTGGCTATGAGGTGGGCCATCTGCTGGTGGTACTGGCCTCGGAGCTCGTGATCACGCTCCAGCTTCCTTTCCAGATTAGTCAGCCGCTTGTACGTCGCCTGCTTGTTGTCTGGAATTGTGAAGACGTCCCGACGCCAGATGAGTCCCGTCTCATATCGCCCATCTGGCTGCCGACGCGTGGTGGCGTCCAGCACCCGGAGCGCTCGCTCCTCGGGGTCGTTCTTCTGCCTTCTTGGCTCCACTCCCAGTGACTCCAGCGTGAAGTGATGCCTCGCCAACTCCTCGAAGCAGCCGTCAGTTGCATGGGCGCAGCTTTCCAGCGGCACCGTCGCTGAACTCCTCCCGCCGTGCAGAACCCAGCCCAGCTGGGTGCGGGAGGCAACCGGCTCATCGCGGCGGCCGCTCCGGATCTCCCTCGAGACGATGAGCGGCCAGTTATCCTGACCGATGAGCAGGGTCGGCGACGCATGCTGGTAAGCCAGCACTGACTGCAGGTCGGTGAGGTGGCCGCACCCTTGCAGCAGGGAGCGCGTGACCGACTGCCCGGGGAACCGCAGCCGGTCCACCGTCCTCGCGCCGACGAGCTCGTGCACCTCGGAGTCGTGCTTGCCGCGGATCTTGAGGCTCACGCGGCGAGACCCAGTGGCGTCGACTTGGGCTCCGCCAATCCCCAGCACTCGCAGGGGGTCCGGGCGTCCCTTCGCGCCCAGCAGCTCTGCAACGGTGGCGTCTATCATCGTCACCGTGGAGCCCTCGTCGAGCAGCGCGAAGGTTTCCAAGGTAGTGGTCGGCCCCGTCAGTGCCACCGGGACGATCTTGAGGAGCACTCGATCGGCGCGGGTCGCTGCCGCTGCTACCTCTGTGGCAGTGGTAGCGGTCTCCTCTCTGGCCGGGTTGTGCAGCAGGAGGTGGTGCTCACGCTTGCACTCGCCCACGCCGCACTTCGTCGCCTTGCACTTGGTGCGTCGGTGCCGGCTCTTCAGGCACCGGAAGCAGATCCTCTCCTTCTTGACCAGTTTCCATCTGTCGTCAATGTCTGCAGTCTTGAAGCGGTGGCATTGCGGCAGCTGGTGCTCGGCTGAGCAGGCTGGGCACTTCTTCTCATTTTTTGCTTCCGACTTGTCCACGGCCTCGGCAGCGTAAGCAGTTTCGGTGCCGCGCGCCCCTTTGTTGCCGCGGCGTTGCTCGTGCGCGTCCTTCTTGCTACCGCTTGGCTCGAGCGTCGCGTCCGCGGCGCAATTGTCCGCCTCATCTTCCAGGAAGTCGGACAGCACCACCAGGGCCGGGCGGGTGTCCGTCTTTCGCTGAGGGTGGCGGAGCCAATTGTTTCGCATGATTGCGGAGAACTTGTCGGTGACGGCCTGGACGAGCTCCACGCTGTGCAGCAAGTGGGCGTGATCGAGCCCCACGATCGTTTGAACGATGTTCGCAAGCTGGCTCGAGAAGGTACAGACGTCTCGAGAGCTGTCGGGCAGTTTGGGCAGGGCCCGCAGCTTGGCCAGCTCACGTTTGATCAGAGCTTCCGGCTGGCCGAACCTTCTTTCCAGCGCCGTCATCAGTTCCTCCGCGCTGGCCGCGGCGGCGAGTCGACTCGAGACCGCCGACTCCGCTGGGCCGCGCAGACTGTGCCCGATCCGCGCCGCGTTCTCGTAACTCGAAAAGTATCGTTCCGTATTACGGAACGCGGCACGGTACCGCAGCCACTTCTCCGGAGATCCGTCGAACTGCGGCAGGTCGTACATAAACTTTGGCAGCTTCGTTCGCATGATGTACGGGTCCCCGGGTGCGGCTCCTGCGTCCCCATGCGGCGGAGCGGCGGTGGTGGCGGCGGTGGCGGCTTGCGTCCCTGCGGCGGAGGCGGCCGGCGGCGCGGCATGCGGCCGCGTATCGGTGGCGGTCGGTGGCGCGGCGTGCGGCTCCGCGGTAGCAGCGGAGGCCGCAGCCTGTGGCGCGGTGTGAGGCCACGCGGCGGCGGCGGGCGGCGGCGCGGCGTGCGGTCCCGCGGTATCGGCGGAGGCGGCAGCCTGTGGCGCGGCCTGATGCCACGCAGCGGCGGCGGGCGGTGGCGCGGCATGCGGCCCCGCTGTATCGGCGGCGGCCGCAGCCTGTGGCGCAGCGTACGGCCACGCAGCAGCGGCGTGCGGCCCCGCGGTATCGGCGGCGGCCGCAGCCTGTGCCACGGCGTACAGCCACGCAGCAGCGGCGGTCGGCGGCGCGGCGTGCGGCCCCGCGGTAGCAGCGGAGGCCGCAGCCTGTGGCGCGGCGTGTTGCCGCGTATCGGTGGCGGTCGGTGGCGCGGCGTGCGGCCCCGCGGTATCGGCGGAGGCGGCAGCCTGTGGCGCGGCCTGATGCCACGCAGCGGCGGCGGGCGGTGGCGCGGCGTGCGGCCTCGCGGTATCGGCGGCGGCCGCAGCCTGGTGCGCGGCGTACGGCCACGCAGCAGCGGCGTGCGGCCCCGCGGTATCGGCGGCGGCCGCAGCCTGTGCCACGGCGTACAGCCACGCAGCAGCGGCGGTCGGCGGCGCGGCGTGCGGCCCCGCGGTGTTGGCGGCGGCCGCAGCCTGTGCCGCGGCGTACAGCCACGTAGCAGCGGCGGGCGGCAGTGCAGCGCGCGTGCCCGCGGCCGCGGCGGCGGCCGGCGGTGCGTCGTGCAGCCATGCCGCAGCGGCGGGTGGCAGCGCAGCGCGCGTGCCCGCGGCCGCGGTGGCGGCCGGCGGTGCGTCGTGCAGCCATGCAGCAGCGGCGGGTGGCAGCGCAGCGCGCGTGCCCGCGACGGCGGCGGCGGGCGGCGGTGCGTCGTGCCGCCATACAGCGGCGGCGGCGTCGTGCAGATTGACTTCTGTGGCGGTGTTGGGGGGGTGCTCCGCGGTGACCGCTTCCGATCGGAGTCCAAGGGTGGCGCGCTCGCGCTCGGTCGGCGGGACGAGCTGTGGCTCTCGCTCCCGCCGGTGTTGGGTGTGCCCTTGGATCCAATCTTCAAGGCGGCCCCGCTGCAACTCGTCGTCACCCTCCTCGTCGCTCGTTGACGCACGCTCGAGCTGCTCGGCTTGCAGCCGCTCGAGTCTCGCTTTTAGCGCTGTCGTGCGTGCTTGCGCCTCCTCCTGCTCCTGTTGCGCGATGGCCTTCAATGTTTTTGTGCGCGCTTGTGCCTCCTCGAGCGCTAGCTGCGTGAGCTCCTCTTGTAGGGCGAGCTCCGCTACCAGCTTCGAGGACCTCGCCGACCGGACGGATCCAGCTCCGCGTCCGGTGGAGGCCCGCGAGCGCGGTGGGGCGGCGCGCGGCACTTCACTTAGTCTTTGCACTGGCGCGCCGGCGTCGTCGCGGCGCGTGACGCCGGCATGTGCGGTAGGCGGCACTACACTTTGTCCAAACACTTGCGCGCTGACGTCATCGCGACGCGTGACGTCATGCTGCGCGGTGGGCACTACACTCGGTCCGGACACTCGCGCGCTGACGTCACTATACGCGGCAGGCACTGCACTTGGTCCGAACTCACGCGCTCCGACGTCGTCGCGGCGCGTGACGTCATGATGCGCGGTGGGTAGCGGCGCACTTTGCTCTGGCACGCACTCAGGCCCGGCGGTCGCGACTGTGGGACGACCGCCCGCTGAGTGCTTCGGAGGGGCCTCGTCCTCCGACTGTCGCTCGTGAGACCATTCGGTCTCCGTTTCGCGGCTCGTTGTTCCGGCAGTGGGCGGCGACGTGACGGGCTCCGATGACGTAGGTGTAGATCCGTCGTTCGGTGGCACACGTGCCTCGTCACGCAGGGACTCGGTCGCCCGCTGCCTCGCGTTCTTCGTGGACCGGGTGATGGGCATCTTGATCCGGCGGCGATAGGACCAATGTTACTGCTCGTCGCTCGGGTTCGGAGTGGACTGTAATTTCTTCTTTCTGGTTCGGGTGAGACGCCCAGTCACTCGGTCGAAGATACGTGGTACGGGGAACAACGAACGCCAAATGAAACGCCGGTGCTCAGTACAATAACGGGACGGCCCGTTACCGGAGCAACACGGACGAAGCGACAGGTTTGCCAGAGCGAGACAAACGCGGCGGCGCGGAGAGAGAGGGACGGCAGTACGGCGGCACTTGCTAGCCGATAGTCGACCGCGTCGGCGGGAAAGCTCTTCTGCAATGCCGCTGTGTCTTGCCGTCTTCCCGATGTGCTCCACTTGTAGGAGGTCCTCTCTCTCTGGCTGCTTGATTTGTACTGGCGAGCCAACGGAATAGCGCCTATTTTTATTTACTTTTCTGCCCGCTCGCCGGCCGCTGCGGCACGCATCCGGTTTTGCGAGCGAGCAGAACAATGGGCGCCTGGCTCGGTTGCCGCCGCTAATCCCTTCGTCTCGCCACCTGTCGCTCTCGTCTCGAGTTACTTCAGTAAAAAGCCGTCCAATAATATTATTTATTCAAGTAAACTTACATCTAACCTACGTACAAATAACTAAATCTAGTGAATATTCGCTAAGATAATAACTAAAACTTACAGACTAACTAGTCTACGGTTTGTGTAAAAGTATATTTATTTATATATATCTTATTTCTAACTTATATTAACTTAATCGTAAGGCCTAAACTAACTTAAAAATCCTACTCTACAAACTACGACGGCTGCTTCCTCGCTGTTCTAAGCCCTAAGCTAAGACGTGCGCGTCGTGCGCTTCGCTGCCGGCCGCGGGGCTGTCGTCGTCCGCCACACGAAGTATGTTTGAAAATTGTGCAATTAGCAGAATCGAGCTTCAGTACAAATTCGTCAGCCGCGCGAAGTATACATAGACGCTCGCCCACGCAACTGCGCGCAGCTGCAAAGCAATAACCACTTTACACTCGATCGTTAAGGTACATTTTCGCACGCAGCGATTGGCGATGCGAAACAGTAGGCTATTAAAGCCCGAAGGTAGGAACATTTTCTATGGAGTGATTTATCTGTTACGAAGTAACTATTAAGTAATCTGTGGCAGTGTGTCGGTGGCAGTAGGCAATACGACTCGTACGAGTGCAACGTACAACTGTCAACTCCTACATAAAGAATTTGCCTTTCATCTGTGTACTTTTTTAGATATGCCATACATACTCGTATTGTTGAAAATTGTAACCAATTATATTTGCTATTGATTATTGAAATTCCTTCAAATCTCGAATATGTATGAGCGACATTTAACATTTCAAAATTGCACATTCGTATATTTTAAAATTTTCTATCATAGTCCAAGGTCATTGAGCGGATCGTGATTATGGAAGAACCATAAACTTTTGTCATCAATTGCATTTTATTTTGTAAAAATAATCGAATTTTTTGGATAGAATGCTAGTTTATAACAGCGACAATCCTTTTGCCGCAAAACTGTTTGTTATCACAGTTTGCTTAATCACATTCCTCAGGTAGTATATTGATTTTAGAAGACTATTAATCATCTAAAGCCATTCTACATGCGTCCCCAACAAAAAGGTGGCGTTTATGTCGCCGCGGGCAAAAAATCTATCAAAGCGAGAGCTCACAAAGGAATGGCATGTGCGCGGGGCACAGGTAGACGACATTTCGGCAACGCAAAGAAATGTCGAGCGAGAAAAGGTATGGTACGAAATCAAAGTTAACTTGGAAAAAAACATTGAAAAAAAAAACCATAGTTGAAAGAAAATAATAACGACCCCCATTCATCTCACGCGATCCTTTTGTCCGCATGAATGAAAATCGTACGCTTTGAAAACTGTCAGCTATACGTCTCGTTCTTGCCAACTAACCCGACTTGTGTTAGAGCAAGACAATATCGAATCTTGAAATATCTAAACCGTTTGCAAGACGATGAAATCGTGACAAGTGAACTGTGTTTTGTTAATTTCTAAGAAACTCTGACGATGCCTCCCTTTGTGTTGCTGATGTAGGCTTGGATGAACATTATTCAGATTGATCATAAGGAATGCGCGCGCACCTTCTTGTTCGTATTTCATGTATGTTTTAGATAGTAGCAAGAAAAGTAATGAGGAGCTGGCGAATAATAGTGGATGATTTATATTTTAAAAGTTTTACAGTAGACCACATAAACTGGTCTGTAACAGTAAACTTTGCTTAAGAATTGTTGTATTCTTTTCTGTTTCTATTGTTGATTTAAAGTATTACAGGTGAAATAGTGAAGAAATTAATTAACGTCAAACAATGAATATAAATTAATAAAAAAATAATGAAATAAAGATTTAATTGGAAACCTGATCTCATGCTTGTTTTTTCGACACCCGAGAATTTAAACGAAAATTAGACGAGATGAAGTGAAACGAGATGAAAATTAGTTTAGTTTAAAAATTTAATTGATGCAATATTTTACGTCTTTTGTTTTAGAAATCATCGGACTTTTGACAACAAATCTTTCGCTAATTCGCTGTTAAAGTAAATTTTGAACGAAAGTTCCTTGAAAGGGTTACCACATCAAAAAATTTCTGAAACAAAAAAAAATATAATTCGATCAAAATCATCCAGTTTTGTTCGCCAGCTCATCAAATATACAATGTCATTAGCATTACGATTACATTTGCTCACGTTTTATTTAAAATAGAATAAGAAATTATAAATTTCTGTTAATTATTTTCAGAATTATCGAAATCATAGACAATCAGAAAATAATCCTACCACCTAAGGGAATCAGGTCAACAGAAGTGTAAACGTTTACAAACAAGTGTGGTACATTTTTTGTTTTTGATGGAGCTTTGACGTGGCGTTTTAAATTCCATATGCTTGCACATTCCTACATCGTGTTGCACACATATCTCAATTAGCAATTTCTATGCTGTGAAATGTAGAATTATTGAAACAGAATTTACTCGATAAATTTTATAAAACCTTCGATGTGGAACTGCTTGCGTGCCTTCAAAATCTCAGTTGCACAAACACAATGGATCCCTTGCTCCGCGCGGTTCCGCATGCGACCCTCACCGCCGCCATCCGCGACAAGACAGATGCGCTCAAACCACCTTATTCACTAGCTACTAGACAATTCACAATAGACGCAGGTTGTAGTTCCATCCCCTGCCGGATCATCTCGTTCCAGTGCCTATCGTGTACAATACCTCAACGTTCTTCCACAAAAATCGGCTTTAATTCTATATAAGTTAGACACAAATTCGAAGATAATATTTGAATGTTTATATATTTTTTAATATTGTCTCCTAATGCACTGAAATTAGAGCTCAAAATGAAATGAATGCACTACCGATTTCGGCAAAAATATTGCGCCATTTCAAAGACGATAAAAATAAGAAGGAATTATTACGAAAACTCTATAAACATGTTTAGTCGAAGTCAGACGTTCAATGTTTCTCTTGTGTAGAAACAGCTGTCCGCGGTATCGGCCCCCTTTATGTGTACGGCTATGTGCTTCGAGCACGTGTTCTATGTGCGACTGCGCCCAGAGTAAATAGTTTTCTTAAGTAATATGATTTTTATTTCAAGCCCTTACATCCGCGGTGGAGCCAAGACCAACAGCTCACTTAATCGAATCAGAGAATGCAAATCGATTGTGGTCGGTTGAAAAAACTGAAAACCCAGATAAACATATTTAGCAAAACGTAGCAATGGGCTAGAAATTATTTTCTTGCGCAGGGACATACATATTTGACATTTTATTATTATCTATGACAGATACTTGTTTCTACTTGGATTTTTCAATAGTGAATCTTATTACATTACTTTTAAGAGCAAACATTAATTTAACCATGTTTGTATATTTTTGCACAGATATAATAGATTTTTGTCTTTAAATCATCAAACAAACATTTTAAACGCTCAAGAATGATTTGTAGTGATAAAGAAAATTATTGATTTCGTTTTTGTTTTAAGCTACATTACTTTTATTTCGTTGTCTTGACATTTAAGTAACTTCTAAAACGTCTCTATAAATATACCGGGGAAGCGACAAGGTGACTCAGTTAAGAAGGGAGACACGTCCCCTCTTCATGAAGTGCCTACAGTCCGCTGAAGGTATTCCACAAACACCCAATATGTCTGCTCCAACCTCTGCCTCCCTTCTTCCGTCGCGACGTGTCGGCCTCAATAGCAAACAGTACTTGTTGGATTGTGAGTAAGTATTTTAGATATTTTTTTATAGTCAACGGAAACGGGAAGTGACGAGCACACTACGGCGCACCTGCCGAAAGATATCTCCGGCATTGAAATGGGTTTTGAAGATTTCAATGTCTATTTTGTATGAGACAGTGTAAGTAGTGAGAAATAGTATTGTGGAAATGAAACTATTTTAGACGTTGACCGAAAACAAGTGTTTGTCAAACAGTAATAAGACAGGTCAAAGTTAGACGCTATATTGTGAATATTGGAGACGTGAAAAAAATCTAAAATTGAAAAAAAAGAATAAATATCATTTTTCTTTCGGAAAATTTTTATATAACACTAGCTGAGCCCGCGGCTCCGCTCGCGTGAAATTCGTATTTCAAAGAAGACATTAAGTAACTGAGGGCGAGGCCGAAGGCCGAGCTGCGTTCAGGAAGACTATAAACCTTCTCGAAGAAAGTAAGTAATGAAGGGCGAGGCCGAAGGCCGAGCTGCGTTCAGGAAGACTATAAACCTTCTCGAAGAAAGTAAGTAACTAAGGGCGAGGCCGAAGGCCGAGCTGCGTTCAGGAAGACGATAAACCTTATCTAAGAAAGTAAGTAATTAAGGGCGAGGCCGAAGGCCGAGCTGCGTTCAGGAAAACTATAAACCTTCCCGTAGAAAGTAAGTAACAAAGAGCGAGGCCGAAGGCCGAGCTTCGTTCAGGAAGACTATAAACCTTCGTGAAGAAAGTAAGAAACAAAGGGCGAGGCCGAAAGCCGAGCTGCGTTCAGGAAGACGATAAACCTTATCTAAGAAAGTAAGTAATTAAGGGCGAGGCCGAAGGCCGAGCTACATTCAGGAAGACCATAAATATTCTCGAAGAAATTACGCAACTGAGGGCGAGACCGAAGGCCGAGCTGCGTTCAGGAAGACTATAAACCTTCTCGAAGAAAGCAAGTAACAAACGGCGAAGCCGAAGGCCGAGCTGCGTTCAGGAAGACGATAAACCATCTGTAAGAAAGAAATTAATTAAGGGCGAGGCCGAAGGCCGAGCTGCGTTCAGGAAGAGGATAAACTTTTTCGATGAAAGTAAGTAACAAAGAGCGAGGCCGAAGGCCGAGCTGCCTTTAGGAAGACTATAAACCTTCTCGAAGAAAGTAAGTAACTGAGGGCGAGGCCGAAGGCCGAGCTCCGTTTAGGAAGAGGATAAACCATGGGTCAGGCCGAAGGCCGAGCTGCGTTAAGGAAGAGGATTAACCTTCTTGATGTAAGTAAGTAACTATGGGCGAGGCCGAAGGCCGAGCTGTATTCTGGAAGACGATAAAAAAGTAAGTAACTAACGGCGAGGCTTCAGGCTAAGCTGCATTCTGGAATACAATAAACCTCCACGAAGAAAGTAAGTAACTAAGGGCGAGGCCACCGTCACACCCATCCCCCCTCCCCCCCCCCCCCCCCCCCATTTATTTGTTTTGAGTAGCTATAATTATGATTTTCCTTTAAAAAAAAACGATATTCCCATACAATCTTTAACACTCCGTTTCCTCCCCTTATATGTGAAAATCCAACAATCCTGGACCACTTCGTTATTTTATATATAATGAATAGCTATACTTATGAGTTTCAAGTTCCTACCTTTAAGAAACCGATACTCCCATACAAACTTTCGCATCTCCTATTTCACCCCCTTAAGGGTTGTTTTTTGAGACTATGTCCTTCCTCAGGATGCAATTCATCTCTGTACAAAATTTTATAAACTCCTAAAATCTAATTTTGAAATCATTCCCTATTTTAATCTCCCTCTCCCTCTCCCTCTCCCTCTCCCTCTCCCTCTCCCTCTCCCTCTCCCTCTCCCTCTCCCTCTCCCTCTCCCTCTCCCTCTCCCTCTCCCTCTCCCTCTCCCTCTCCCTCTCCCTCTCCCTCTCCCTCTCCCTCTCCCTCTCCCTCTCCCTCTCCCTCTCCCTCTCCCTCTCCCTCTCCCTCTCCCTCTCCCTCTCCCTCTCCCTCTCCCTCTCCCTCTCCCTCTCCCTCTCCCTCTCCCTCTCCCTCTCCCTCTCCCTCTCCCTCTCCCTCTCCCTCTCCCTCTCCCTCTCCCTCTCCCTCTCCCTCTCCCTCTCCCTCTCCCTCTCCCTCTCCCTCTCCCTCTCCCTCTCCCTCTCCCTCTCCCTCCATCTCCCTGCCTCTCCCTCCCTTCCGTTGAGTCTCGCCATCATCGATACTTCGAGTAAATATGGCAACCCCAAAGATGGTAAACAGACAGACATACATACAGATTCAGATTCAGATTCAGATATTTATTTCGCCATAAAGAACACACAACAATAACAATATTACATTGAGACATATGCATATTCAGTATGGTTCGTCATCATTTTTTATGATGTCCCGTTCAGTAGTGCAATCTATAAGGAAGAATCGGGTAAGAAACCTTACAGAGCTTTTTTTAAATATAGCTTACATACTAAGTTTTCATTATGTTAAATATAACATACTATATCTAAGCAAAAAATTAAAAATACTAAGTCAAAAATATACTCATTAAAAAAGATAATAAAATACAAAACAAAGAACATAGGGTTCAGTCAAGTTATTAATAAAATTTGTGTTTATGCATATAAACAATTTGAATTATCAAAGTCAGCAGAATTTTTATTTACAGTATGAAAAAAATTCACTTAACTTATAAAATGGATTGTCTAAGAGAAATATTTTCAGCTGACTCTGGAACACATTGTCACTATTTATTGATTTTATTGTATCAGGAACATTTTCGTACAATTTGGGTCCAATCACGTCAGGGTCTTTTTCAGCCATCGCCGATTTATGCGCAACAGATTTTAAACGCTCTGAGTTACGTGTGTTATAATTTATAATTATGACTTGCGCCATTTGACTCAAAAGAATTCATGTTTTTGCGTACATATACCACTACTTCATATATATATAGAGAGCACACCGTTAATATACCAAAGGATTTGAAAAAGTCTCTACAAGATGTTGTTCGCGGTACACTGGGTAATACCCTTATCGCTCGTTTTTGCATACAGAAAGACAGAAAGAAGACGTTGGATTTTATTAGAGGTAAGGAAGAAAGGAAAGGATAAGGATAAGGGGGATTCCATCGCTCTACCTCCACCTCCCCTCCCGCCCCTCCCTCACCCCCCTCCCTATATGCCTCTACTTATCCCCCCCTCCCCTCCCCCCCCCCCCCCCCTTCAGGATATTGTAATGTCATCGGTTCTTACTCGGGTGAATGATTCCGTGTCCGCTACATACAAATATTGCCAAGTGCTCTCATATTTCACTTCACTGCTAACCTCATAAGCCATTTAGCGTGATAGTAAGTAGCCTATAGTTGATGGGAAGAATCAAGCTATCCGTAGAATTTTGTTTTATTAAAATCGGTCCAGTGGTTCTCGAGTTATAAGCGGACAGACAGACACTCAGACACACAGACATTCAGACAGAAAGCAGACGTTGGATTTTATTATAGGTAAGGATAAGGATAAATTACACTATTTATAGCTGTTAAATTCTTACAAGTTCTGAAATATAAATTTTATTTTAAAATTAAGGTTCCATATAAGTAAAATTTTTTAATTCCTAAAATTAATAATATAAAATAAAATTTCACTTTTCCCGAGAGATATACCATCGATACTACAAACCTGACATAGGTATTTAGTTTTTATTTATGTAAAACTTAATCTATCAGGTCAGGTCAATAGCTTTTGGAAAATACGATTAAATTAACTTATAATAACGTATTGTAACGTGACCAAAGTAAGGTTTTGGAAAAAAATATGTTATTCATTGATTGTATATCCATGTCGATAGCCTTTTACTTTTGCATTTCAATTCGAATTTTTGCAATAAAAAAATTCAGACCTAAGTATCGCTTACCCCACAAGTTTCCGTACGATGCATCCTGCCGCTCCAACACGCTTGCAGCCTTGCACCCGTGCTTGCTTACCTTGTATGAGGTCTTAGCAATCACGAAATTGAATGGATTAGGTATATTACAGCGACCCACGAGTTTTATGAAATTAATTCATACTTTATTGCTCCAAAAGTTGACAAAAGACGGACTTTATGCCTAAAGGCAAAACCACTCGTGCATTAGATTGTGGGTAAGGTTGGTAATAATAAATTTATTTTATGTAATTTTAATAAGGACTTAAATAAAGGTCGTGCACTTTTAAAACTTGAAACTTATATCTACATTTTCACAGACACGTGATACCTTCTAGTTCCTCCAGACTCTGTATATCCAGCAGCCCATTGTAGATCGAGTAAGGCCGCCCAATGTTACGACATTTATAGCTCACAATTCTATTTACTTTCTCCCCCCTACGGAATGTCTTTCTTCTCCCCAGCAGCCCTGCTCCAAATATAGAGCCCTCCGAGGCACTGTCGGCCAATTCACTAGCGGAAATCGAGAATCCAGTAAAACATTTCCCTTACTAGGTAGGTGGTATAGGTTCAAATTGTAGCCGACTGTGTTGGTTTCACCGTACTGGACGAAAGATAGCTGCATATAGCAGCCTCGGCTGTGGTCTCCTTCAGTCCAGTATAGCCAGCACTCCAAAGCTAAGCCTTCGGATGACACCTTAATGGAGGTGATATTGGCTGGTCGGAGCATGTACTCAAGTACCTCTGACTCAGACACCCATACCGGATTGCATAAAAATTGAATAGATTGCGCTTCCACAACAGCGTTCATATCGAGAAAATAGAATACTTCTGTTAGCCAATCAATCGATCACGATCGAGCACTTTTTTCCGAGGTATACAGATACATGTGCAATGAATAACAATGTATCTGGGTGAGACTCCCGCCAAGTTAAAGCGGTACTGCTGCCTGCACCAAATTGGCGTACTTTCGGTGCTTTTGCCCCCCGTAACGATGCAATCATTTCATTCGAAATTTCGTCCTCGATTCCCGATTGACCTGCTAGTGAATTGGCCTCCTGGCAAGTACGGTGTCGATGCAGCCGACCTGAATGTCAGCCACCTGCCTTCTTCAAGCTCCAGCCAGAAATTGTGGGATTGTATATGGCAGTGTGTATATTAGTGTGGTTTGCGAAAAAGTTTGTTCGTAGGGTAGAATTCCCGCAAGTTAGGCCTAAAATATTGACGACTGATTTAATATAAATTAAAAAATATGTAAAGGCTCAAGGTTACTGAGTCATGCAAATAAGGCATCGTTTTTGGTCACAATTACAAAATTTCAATATACTCTTACATATGCATTGGTTTACTAACTAGAAATAAAATAATGGATTGACCCTAAACAATATATCTTTTTCTAAAACTTTAGTGCAGTAAGTAACTGTGAATCAAGCATAGAAAGCAATGTAGTAAAATACGAACGTTAACATACGTCTTCCAATTTCTTGAAAAAAATTCCTCCTCAAAACATTTATAACAGAACTGTAAGCTTTGTGAGTCTTAACATTGAGGATATTTGAAAAACAAAATTGGGGATGGAGGATAATAATAGGATGTACTGCAATAATTTTTGGAATACATGAAAATGAAAATGAATTTGTGTTTTTTTTTTCACCAGTATAAGACGTATAATATACAAATCCATCAGTATAAGGTATATAATAGCTAAGAAAATACATGGAAAGGAATATTGGACCTGACACAGCATTTGTCCCTCTTTACCGGGCCCGAGGAGCCCGCAATCGAAAGGCTAATGTTATGTATGTGCACGCAGCACGTGAAACCAGTGAACCAATTCGAGTGGATTTTTCAGAAAAATATAAGGTAACTCAGTATAACATAATATAACATGCTACATATCAAAAATGCTAAGTAGACACCATTATTCATGAGCTGACCAGTGAAGTCGAAAGTGAACTCAATCGGAGAAAAATCGCCACTCCCGTTTGCGTTTAAGTGATTTACTCGAAAAATACTTGAAATATTTACATAGGATTTCGAGCAGAATGGTATGTTGGTAATGTTTTGCAATTATTTACATTTTTAAAGCATCATGCCAAAGCATCATTTGTACCGTGTGGGGTCGGTACTTAAAAAGAATAGCCCCACTGCATCTCTCCCCGTCGCATGTCGTAAAAGTCGACTAAGGGATCGTCAGCCTCGGCAGCTTAATGGTGCGGTCAGTTATTGGATGGATGACCGCCCGACTGTTGGAGGCTGACCGTGGTTCGGATTCCACGTTAAACTGTAGGTCCCTTCCCTACTTACCTTACTAGGTGGTAGGGTTTATCCCGGCCGGGTTGGTACCACCGCACTGAGCGAAATGTCGGTCGAAACGGCTATGTAAATAGTTTCGTGTTTTCCGTCCAGTTCAGTGTAGCCGGCGCGAAATGAAGGGAAGCACTGACATGGCACCTAGTTCACCCGGTGATATGGGCTGACATCACGGATGTTGTAGGTGATGTAGCCAACCGTGTCAAGTTTCCATAAAAAAAAAAAAATTAAAAAAAAATGCCACCTCTTATAGGGGCTGAGTAATACGGCCGGAAGTAGTATTTTTTTTGTTGATTTATTAATTGGTTTTTTTAACTGGTATTATTATACAAGAATGTTACTTGAGCGGAGTCACGGGCTCAGCTAGTAAACAATAAGTATGTACGTGAATTAAATACAAAGAAATTAACACCGTGTCTGAATTCGTCTTTTTTGCTTTTTACACACAAAACAAAACTACATTCAGAATAAAAACAAGTAAGACAGTTGACACAACAAAAGGAGCCTCCTTTTTTCGGTCTCACCACTTTTTATATTTCTCAACTGACAAAACCTGAATAATAGGCGATTCCCTTCAACTATGGAAATTAATGCATAATGAGCGACTCACCAATCGCCATATGATTTAATCTCGTTCGGGAATATTAATGTTGTGTTGTAGACTTTTTATCGATCCATAAAAAGTGTCGTGTGAAATCCCTACGTTCGATTGTTTAATTCAGAGTGAGCTAAAATATCAGGAGAGGAGAGATATGAAAAAAATGTATAATTTTTAATTTTTTTTTTCAATTTTACTCCTTAGCTTTGGTAGCCAAAACTACCTTACTACTTTTGTGATGCAATTACAAACGAGATCGCTTGGCGCTGGCGGGGCGAAAAGTCCTAGAGATTTATAAATTTTCGTCGATGGCGCTCTTTTCCGACCTTTTTCGACGGTATACGGATATAGAAAAGGAGCTACATGCTTTTTTCACTACTCCCCCCCCCCCCCCCCCTTTCCCCTTCGGTACACCAGAAAAAAGAAAAAGATGAAAATAATTCAACAATAAAATTGCATCTTTAAAATATACATATGTTTCATCTTTCACCACCGTGAGAATCAACTGACCCCCAACGTACCCCAACGGCCACCATTCTAGAAACCCAAAAATTTTGCAGTGACTGTTATGAGCAAACTGCAATGAACCTTCATCCCTTCGACAAAGGGATATGTAACAACTTTGTGATCGCATCGGTTCCCACAGGATATTCCCGAACGATGACCCTATCTAAAGGAAGACAGCCACGAAAAAAATCACTTCCCATAGCAACGTGGGACAATATGATTTCAGATTCACGAAAACGCACCGAGTTTCGAACACTTGCTCACGAGATCGTGAGAATGCGGTGATCCGAGACTGGGTTAACGGAAACTGAGAAAAAGTAGGGTTGTATTTTTTGTCCTACAAAAACCGTTTAACGGAACTTTACTGTAAGACTTTTTGTTGCTTTTTTATCAATTAATTAGTTGTTCTCATATTCCGGCAGTATGGGTTCAAGGAGAATTATTTTATTTATCATTACAATCAATAATTTATTCCACTTTCCATTGTAACTGCATGTAGATTAATTATTATCTGTCCTTACATGTTCTAAACGATCCTTTTCACATTATACCTTATTTACATATCCACTACTGTGCTGTGAGAAGTTATCTTAAAACCTGTCTCGATTATTTGTTCACCTTATTTAAATGAGATCCAAGCGTTCGGTCCACCAATTATTGATTTATAGATCAGGAGCCGCTTCAATAACGGACAATAATTGCATATTCATCAAATGGTCTCACAAACGTTGCATCATGAATAAATATTAAAGTTTTAATACATTCTTAAATCTCTGAAAACCTGTTCTTAAAAGAACGTTGATTCGACTAACTTCATTGATCCTGTGGAATGGTTTGATTTAGATCAACTGCTTTTAGCCCGTGGTAATGAGGTCAAAATTCGTGGACATTAAAAATAAAAAGGGCAGTAATATTCTAGATAGCGAGTAACGTAACTTTCTGAGAATCTACAGGTGTCCGGGTACTCACGTTTAACCTTTATTAATTATTGAAATCTCAACCGATATCCGAGCTCGGTGATTTATATCGGTCGGTTTTATGGAAAGCTAACCGGTTTGTTAACAATATGGAAGTTCCCTACGGTAGACCGTTAAATTGTGTAATGCCGCACATAACTCAGATTCAATGCATTGTTAGCTATCGCTTGCTTTATTCCTTGTTTATGTACTGCTTACATACTCCAACCTGCACACCACCTGTACTGTACGAGAATTTGCAGAACGATGTATTTAAAAGTGTGCTAAATCTATTAACTATAAACTATATTACCTATAAACTGTTGAGGTTTCCAAATTAAGAAAATTTGTTTAATATTGAACTTCTTGCTCTCTCTCTCTCTCTCTCTCTCTCTCTCTCTCTCTCTCTCTCTCTCAACGCTCAACAATCTGCGTCGCACTAGGTGAACGAGGTGAACTTATTTCGGAATAAATTTTTTTCCAGTGAACTTTTTACGCAAACACATTTTGATATGTATCATTTTTGTACAGATTTACTCACGATTCACCGGATTGACTGATATAATAAAATTCTTTCAAAATCGGAAACTACTTCTCAGAGACCGGGGACGACGTCCGCGGCGGCGCTTACTAACCGGAAGCCTGAAATATACAAGAAAAGCATGTTTCACCTGCTCCGGCCTGAAGATGTAGGTACTTGTTCATACATTTCTATTTAGTACCTATGCTGAGGAATTGAAAATGAACTCTACATCTGTTTCGATGCTGTTGTAATATTGTTCTTATGTAAATTGCTAAGTGACACACACACATAACCAGTAGCGACACACACATGCCAGTCTGGTAACGAACAGATTTCCAAGACAGTTCACTGAACTCCTCGCAGACACGTAAAAAATACACCGGAAGCGTATCATTCAAATGCTCGTTCGGCATTTTCATACATGCGTTTTTATTCCAGTCGTAATTCATCAGGTGGTGCGCGGGCGGCGGCGGCGCGGCGTAGGTGGGTGAGCGGGAGCCGCGAGAGGGTGGGGGGCTGCGGCGGCTGCGCGCGCGCGAGCACGTGTCTCGCCACACGCGCCAGTGAGAGGATTCGAATTTCGAACCCCTATATGGCGGGGGTGATGGCTTCTTATTTTAATATCGGAGGGGACGGCGATGACGCTTTCAACCACCTTGAGGCGGGTTCATACGGACAAGCGAAAATGTGATGAGTGTCTGCCTACTTTCACCAGTGATGGTCTGTGGTACAGGTGGATGTTTAAAGGTCGCAATTTTTATAAAGTTGTTTTGTTTTAGGTAAAATATGGTAAAATCAATCAATTAAGGGAAATATTTATTGAGTAAAAGCACTAGACATGACATGTATCATACGTTTCAGGTTGATAAATCGAGTTAGCGAATGGGTGTTGCATTCATGCACACGAGAAGTTCAACTTTTCTGGACATTGTAATTTTGTATTAATAAAAAAAATTATATGCATAATACTTGCGCCATAGATGTTCAGCTTGTGAACCCGGCAGGAGCCATAGTTCACCCACGTGCAAATGTGTGCATACGCTTACGACCGCGCGTCGCAAGCGCACCTTTAGCGGCTATTTCGGTGGCAAGATGTTTCGAACAACCGCCGCCGCGCTACAGAGGGGTGATTAAAATAAGATTTTTTTTTTCAGATTCGCTGACACAATTGAAGTAACGGTTTCGTATTGTTAGAACGGGAAGGTATCGGTTCCCTATGTACAACCTTTGTAAAACTTTATGGCGTAAATAAATGTTTTTGTTAAAGTACATGAGTGTACAAATAACAATGTGTCGTCTCCAGCATCCAGGCAAGTTACTAATCTAACATCTGCGTGTCGTTATTGATTTAATTTTATTGAATATCGATATGTTTTGACTGAAACATCTATGTATATATCAATCAGTCAGTCAGTCAGTCAACGTATATGTGTATCCTCAGATCAGGAAAGGAAGGAGATATGTGAAGAAATGATTTCCAGTACGAAACACGTGTCTCCAAGACAATCACTAATACTAATGCACTCTAATACGTACGAGTCGACACACACTGTTATATAGCCAATTACAGTCATTTAACATTAATGCACTCTTGTACGTACAAGTGCACGCACACTGTCTTATGGCCAATACGCGCGGGCGCTAACGGTCCACTGACCCACTAATACTAGCACAAAAGCATCCCTACGCCAGTGATTGACAAAACGTTATAATGAGATCGATAAAGTATCGATATTTTTCGAGATATTTTTTTTTTCAATTACGAACATTTAAGTTTCTAACTCGTATTCATACAAAAATCTAATTTGCATTATATTAATAACATAAGTAATTGTTTATTATATAAATCGACATAATTTAGGTAATATAAATATGAACAGGGCGTTATAAAGTTTGATGGAAAACTTTTATGAGTTAATAGAAGATGTCATTCCTATTTATTGTTAACAGCAATTTTTATTTAATAGCATAATAATATTTAGTATACTCAAATAAAATTTATTTAAAGACAAAGAATGCATAATCATCGATCAGATATGCGCAATTATTGTAAATATACATTCAGCTACTACAATGTAGACATCACTAACACAGTTTTGTTTGGCATAAACTAAAAAATCACATCTCAAATTAACAAATAATGGTTCTAACTAATCCTTTCCCTCACTTAATCCTTAATCTCCTTGTGTGTGACGTGCTTAGATACCAAAATATAAGCAATAAGGCTCTATATATAAGGTCCACTTTCGAATGGCTAATCCTTGCTTTCATAAATAGTGCTCATTAAGAATGTATTATTATATATGTATGTATATGTTATTTTTTGTTTTTACTTAAATGAATGGAACTCGCCCGTGGCCGGCGTATTTCTCCGAATTGTTTTGATCTAGCAGCTAGTCCAGTAGAATTTTCCAATATAGCGGCGCGAGCGGCGGTCGCCCTAGGCCAAACTCGGAATATTAATTAAGGCACCGAACTGAACAAATCTAAAAAAAATACTTTTCCTGGAACTTTTGTAAGTAAGAAATTGCCCATTGCCTGGATTAATAGTTAATAAATGTATATGTCCACCGATATGTCAACCAAATATTTATAATATTTTTTTTTTACTGTGGGTACCTCCCTTTTGTAACAAGAATAAACACAAACGAACTTCTCAAAACATACAATTTACATATAAAAGTAAAAATTTATATCCAGTGTTGATACTTGTTGAAACGCACCGAAATGAACATCGATAAATGTGTTGTTGCGTACAACCCTAGCGACGCCATTTCAAACACATCTTCCCGGTTGAAGAATGTGAGATTTCAGAAAATGTTTAAAATATGTAATAATCATGTAATTCAGTACTTGCAGGTGGTACGTGATCCCATGGTCCTTGTAGTTTTTATTTCTGCTCTCATTTTTACGAAGCACGACACAGCACTGAGGGATTTTGCCAAAAACTAAGAGCGCACTTCGGAGTAATATCGGACACAAAGACAAAAGCGTGACTAACTCGCCTGGCGGGTGCATTCAACGAAACATGCGGGCATTCCGCATGTGGCGGAGACAGGGCCACGCCCCCTCCGCATATCTCCTTCCTTTCCTGATCTGAGTGTGCATCCATCTAATTACTTACATACACATGCACTTGTGTTTGGCTACAGCTTCCCTCGCGTGAAGGATTGGGCGTATTCGCTAACTAGAAACAGCAACCACCCCGATGTAAATTATCTGATTACCTACTTATTATTTGGCCCAAATCGCGAAGAAATACTTTCGATCTCAATCCATAAAAAAAAGTAACAATAACATGAAACTATGGGAATATTAAATTTGAAAAGTTTATCACCTAAAAGTAGAAGAAATCTGAATAAAGAGATTGGTGTAGGAAACGTAACGAGTGGTCGTAAGCCGCAGTGGAAACATAAAACTTGCACAGCCCGTCTATCGGGTGGACACGGAGCATAAATTGTTATTTATAATAGTTCGCCGCCTCCGTTCATCAATTTTATTACTTTGTCAGGTTGGTCGTAAACTTTTTTTGACACTTCCACTTACTATTTACATAGAAGTGCAGTGGAAATACAAAATTACTCTTCTTGTAATCTTACTGTTGAGAATACGCTTGGTAGTCCAAGTTTTATTTACCAGTGCTAAATGAATAATGAAATAAGAAAAGATAACATTTTAATATCAACACACAAAATACAATTAATAATAACAGGATATAAACTCACAAATCAAAGTAATATGAATTGCATATAAACTAAATTTGTTATTATTTCATTCGGAGCCACCAAGGACGATGAAATTATGTTGTAAACTATTGCCATGCTATTACTATGACATGAATGAGTAGTGCGATCATTTTCTATTTCATCGACCCGGTGGTTAATGGAGGTGGCGAAAGTGGTAATACTGCAAAAAGTTAGTTAGGTATTAGGTGGTATACCTACTTCGTAAACCATTTACCAACTAGCTCGCTTTACTTCTGGAAGAGCGTATGTAAAACAGTAAATTAATTTAATTAAAAAAGTAAGAGGAATATAGAAAAATCTCTCTCTGAGATTGCAGTGCAGCCTGGTGTCCTAGCTATGTTAACTCCTAAGGTACTCACTGTCTGCTGAATGATATGTATAGGAATGCATAGGTGTATGTATACCTATGCTATTCCAGAGTAAAATAAAAATTCCAAAACGAGTGTTTGGATAAGACGCTTTTTGGAAATATTTATATTCTAAAATGGTATAGATATGCGTAAGTATAGTGAGCACCTTAAAAATTCAGCTAGGCCACCAGATTACAATCTCAAAGGAACATCCATATTCATTAATTTTTTTTTCAAATTAATTTGCTATTTTACGTAGGATCTTGCACAAGTAAGGCGATATCTAGCCAGCATCCACCCCACAAGTTGTTTTTGTAAAATAAATGAATCGTTTTAATTTTTATTTATTTTATTATAATACCATATGCAGATGCAGTCTGATAGGAAATGTTGTCTTTATTTTCTACATAACAAACAGAAATTGTAAGAAATCTTGTTACCCTATAAGAATCCAACAGTTACGAGTTAGGCACCGGCTAGACGAAAGCATACACAAATCATCACCTAAGTATTATCCTAAAAAGGTGTCTCGAACATAAAATATATTCCTTATCTAATCCGCGCGAAAAGGAACGCTACAACAGATTCTCTCGCCAAGGGTGCTAAGTAGAGCGGTGAGTGGTGCCGTTCGTGTGTTACGTAATGTTAGCGAGACGATGGAGTAAACTGAAGCGGCAGCGGCGGCGCGGCGCGGCGGCGCCGGAGTGTGCAAGTTGACTCAAACATTTCACTCACCTGAAATGAAATAAATAAAATGGGACAATAATGTAAAGGGTCCTCACATCGATGGTTTTTATTATATAATTTATCAAATGAGAACAGTTATCTTTAATAAAGAGCAATGGTGAAACAAAGGTTGATTTTGTCTGTTCATCGTGTTTATCTATAAACACGATACAAATAATATATAATTTGTTTGTTAGTATTTATAATTTCAATAAAGTTTTTTTTTCTTTGATTTTTTGTGAACTAAAAGAATATCATACACCTATAATGAAAACCAACAAGTAAGTCGAAATTCTTTTCGGCGCGAAAGTTTCCGAATTTTTAGATGCCTATTCAGCATTGGAACTAATATTTTTTTCTATTTAATTTGCAAACTGTCAACACGCCGGTCTCTAATAGAAATAAATACTTACCTAATAGCACCGAATAAATATACTGGTACTAATACACATTTTTTTATTTCCTCTTTTTTCAGGGCTTCAGCGTACGAGAGTTGCTATGTAGTTCTTGATGGGAGGATTGACGGCATCAGTCCGGGCGGCGGCGCGGCGGCGGCGCGGCGGTCAGGTTCACATTGGGATTATATCGCCTATCTCACTCAATATTGTACGTGATGTAGCCAACGGTGTCAGTTTCCATAAAAAAATACCTACAGTTATACAATATTAAAGTTATATATAACCGGTTCCCACGGGTGAAGCAACAGGTGCAAGGCTATCTAACCCTTTCCTTCGCACGCAATAACATTAGAAATGGCTGTCGCCTGTAGGTGTTTGAAGCGTTCGATGCACGAATTCATGCATTTGGGTCGAAATTTGGTGAATTTAAGTTTATTCCTACTCGAAATGCGCTCGAAGTGTAACATGTTGCTTTCGTTTCTCCTTTTGTTTGGTTTATTGTTATAAATTCGTTAGCGTTATTGTTTTCTTATTGTTGTTTTGTTTTTTATTTTTGCTGGATTACTGATTTTTGCTTGAATAGATTAAAGAAAAGTGACGTAGCATGCTTACGACGCCGAAGGTGAGGTGCGTAGTGAGTGCTAAGGCGCACGTGTTCACACAACTGCGCATATCTGCGCGCGCACACGTGCTGGAATAAAGGTGGCGACTGAGGAGGGGCCCTCTGGCCGGGTGAGTACTTGTCCTTTGTGGAGCAAGGAGTCAGACGGTGTCGTAAGATTTCCTGCTGCGACGACGCACTCTTCTATTGGGAAACGGAATATACTCGTAACTACCTACTCACAATTCAAAATGTTTTTGAAGTTTCATCTGTTAAGAAAGTGAAGTTATAAGTATTTTATGAAACATGACATGGCAAAATTATGGTTACATGATTTGGACTCGCGATGACAGCCCCTTACACCACATCCCTTCGGAACTAGGTAGTAAGTATAGGTAATGTCTCCCTCCAGCCGGTCGCCCTCGCCGCGATATACATACATAGTTACTCTGTAATTGCATCTCATTGATCGTGCCAGTTTCATCAAACTTCGTGTAAATGAAAAACACGAACTATTTTGGTTGCGATTTCAACATTTCCGAAAAATTTTATGTTTAAAATTGCACGTACGGAAATGTACATGGAAAATATGAAGATTTGCCATATGTACCGCCAAGTTGCCAATACAACTTCGATATGTAGAGTTCGATCAAATTCCATAGCTCCTGGTATTCCCATGTTTGACATCCACTTCACTACATTTTCCCATAGAAATAAAAGGAAACCTTATCGGAATGTCACAAGCGAATGAGTGTCCCCATTCCTGCATATCGCTGTGACCCCAACATCGTCCACAGTAGCCCTTATTGTTACGATTGCCAGTAAATGCCAGGCTTTCATGCAGATATCTGTTTACGTAAATACTGAAGAAAGTAGGACATGAAAATAGCTAGCACCAGTCAATTTACTTATTGATCTGCAAAGAGTGTAGCAAGTATAAGTTTATACTCATACGTTATCGATGAAAAGACAAATTAAGTATTCATTCAACGTTAAGACATTTCGATAGAATTTTTCATAACTTATACGTCTGCATAGGAGATACCAGTATCTCAACAGAAATTACCTAAAAGCTTTTAGCCCTTATATGAATACACGAATCACAACGACAAAGAAACGAGAAAGAAGAAGAAAATATAAGTACACACACACACCTAAGCTTTAAAGATGCCAAAATGGTTTTTGTATCTGGTAGATAAGCTTTCACACTCATTAAAAATTAATTAGGTACTTTTAAGAACGCGGCAGAATACATTGACAAAAAGTTGCAAAATGTGTCCCGGCGTGTTTTTTAACGAATAACTCGGTGTTTACTGACAAATTCGTTACATATAATCTTATCTGGTTCGGTGGCGGCCTGTCTGAAAACCAACACCGCGACCAATTCGACTTTGGTGGTATTTTTTATGGATTGTCTCTCAACTTGTCGCGCGAGCTGACAGATTAGAATTTTAATTTGCGTCTTGTGTCGCAGCTTCGTTTTACGGTTTCAGTGTAAAAAATCGCTGTAGCAATTGGGTTGAAGAAGAACCTAAGATATTCGCTAACACCTTAGAGTCTATCCCAGTTTGAGACCTTGTGTCGATCTTACATGAAATTTAACCACTCTCTCTATCTTTGGAGAGTTCCGACAAATATGTCAATTCTGAAAGGCAGGTGGAGTGAGAGAGAGCGTTGTTTCAGTATAACAGTTCATAGACTTAGATACGAGCATAGAGAAAAGTCTATGCATACGAGGTAGTGAGGGCTGTACAAAAGTAAATTTGAATGAATCTAGATGTTGGAGATTTTTTTTAATTACAATATTTTACCGGGTTCGAAACTGGTTGGGTATTAACATGGTATCGTCAAGGGGTAGAAAGCCAGTAGGCAGCCGAAATTCCTCCGCCGCCGGCAGATAGCATTGAAAAAGTTGAGCATTGTTGCTCCGCTGAATGCGCGGAGAATTGCAAGAGGCAGCTGCCTCGCGCTTAAGAAAAATCTGATTTGAGAAAAAAAATATAATACCTAATACAAAAAGTGTCCTTTGTTGTCGTTCGCCGCTTGCGCAAACCTGTCGTCGGCAGGATCAGCTGTTCGAGGAACGGTTTGGTCCTTTTGAACCGGAGTGCATTCAATGCGAGCTTCGGGGGTCGTGAGGAGTGCTCCGAGGTGTTTTGTATGATGCGATTAAAATGCCGGCTCCGTCGTGCCAATAAACGCATTATAACCGTTGTCTTTGAAGCGAACGTCTTTAGTTTGAAGTTTTTGTGATTCATTTTAAGGTAACTCGGATCAACGAACTCCTAAATAAATTATTTCTCGACGATAGTTCACGGACCTCCAGGACCTCTCAAATATAGTTATGTCTCCAACTGCCTGCACGCGGTAATCGTGTGTGTACCTATATATATTTATATATATTTTCTATAATATGTAAAGATCGCATGTGTTCTTACAGTCGAATGTTCAATTAAAGATACACCACTAGAACATTGTTACACATTCAATAACTATTTCTTTTATAAAGGTGACTCACAATAAGCACTATATTGACCTAGGGTTGAACTAATAGTACCTAACCTGTGACCTTATTGTCGACTGTTTATATTAACACATGATGTGAAACACATTTCCAATCCAATTACATAATGTTGGCTTTACCTATTTATATACTGCATACATTTACTCTTTATAATAGTATGTACGTACATAACCTCCATCATACATATTATGCCATAGGTATACATGAACTTAAATCATACCATCTATAAACGTCATTCATATCAGAGAAGAGGCACATTGAGTACGCAGGAGGTATGTGTGCGTGTGCGTGTAATAAATGGCTCGTAAAAGATCCGCTTTGTGCTATATTTTTTCAGCGCGCAGTCGGCACGTGGCCCCACCTGCGCAGGCGCGGAGACGGAGCGGTGGAAGCGAGGGCGGCGGGGGCGGAGGGAGCGGATCAGCTTTTGTTAGAAGATATGAATATTATTTTGTACTCTAACGACATTTAAAAAAATGGAACACAGTATCATAGATTCATTGGTTAACGTTATAATTCTTCGTTTTCTTTAAGTACTCTCAATTACCTACATGAAGTTATTTAAAAAAAAAAAATACTGTTAATTCACGAAAAAAGAGCTTTTAAAATATGATACTAAGAACCCAAGCTAATACATATTTAAAAGAAATACTCGTACAGATTACGTTCGGCCAATTTGTTGTCAATAAAATTATAAAGCACTTTGTGAACAAAATAAATCTCTCGCGAAGGAGATCTCGACCGCAGTTATTCCGTTTGAGAATTCGTCGCATCTGACGATTTATCATTGCAAAACGTTAAAGCGACTTCAAAAACACTAATAAAAACTAGAACGTATGAAATATAATTTTCTTGATTCATATCCGATTCATGGAAAGCAGCAGCACAAAGTATAACAGAATGAGGAAAGCTTCGTATCGGTCGGTATCGGGCGCCGTACACGTGCATACATCGCACATTATGTACCTACGTACTTGTACATGCATGTATGGATGGGTCTGTATGATACATTAAAAACAAGTGAGGTGGCGTGGGGCACCCGACAGAAGCGAAGCTTCTTATATACGTTTTATATTTAAAATTAAATTATTAATTTAATTTATATCGGGATTAGCGCCATCTATGCGATATCCCTTTCAACTTAAACAATGGTTCGACTTCAAAATACTCTCATAGATGGCGTTCAGGCAGCGCTACGCGCTGCTCAGCCAATAAGCGGCGTTGTAACTTCCGTTCATACTTTCGGGACGTTTCACTTTTTCTCAGTTAGGTCCCCATCCCAAACATGCGTTAAAAAGCTTCGCTTTAATAAATATAACCTGGTTGAATTGTGAACCTACTTTTTTGAAGTCGGCTAAAAGTGGCGCCGGTACGCGTGCGTCGTGCGCGTGCGCGACTCAAAATTGGCGCGTTTTAATGACAGGTCACGACGCCATGACACTTAAAGCTCTGATAAATTTGAAAATGAGCCTGCTGGCTGTCGTTACTTGCAATATATTATGCAAACGAGAGATATAGATGCATTTAAACGTGTTCGTGCGGGGAGATGTCAACAACTCCAACAAGTGCGGTAGCGGTACACGTTGCCTCACGAGCACTACTTAGCGTAGGTACCTAACTAACGGTCTGCCTGCTGTGTCTCGATCTCGGAATAAGGAGTAGCTGGAAGGTCCACGAAGCGGCCGTACTATTGAACTTGTGCTAAAACGACGAAATTTTTTTTTTATGGAAACTGACCCGGTTGGTTGGCTACATCACCTACAACATCCGTGATGTCATCCCATAACACCGGGTGAACTAGGTGCCATGTCAGTGCTTCCCTTCATTTCATGTCGGCTACACTGAACTGGACGGAAAACACGAACTATTTACATAGCAGTTTCGACCGATGTTTCGCCCAGTGCGGTGGTACCAACCCGGCCGGGATAAACCCTACCACCTAGTAAGACCACCACGGTCAGCCTCCAACGGTCGAGCGATCACCCACCCAAGTACTGACTGCGCTCAGTATTGCTTAACAACAGTCGACTGACCGCACCACTGAGCTACCGAGGCTGACGAATTTCCTTATCCCTTAGTCGACTTTTACATGCGACGCGGAGAGATGCAGTGGGGCTATTCTTTTTAAGTACCGGCCCCACACGGAACAAACTTACGACATTTTAATGCGTACAACGATAAAAGTAGTCCAGAAGCTCAGACATGTTTCTACTGCATAGCTGATCGTCTGCAATGAGTCATGCGACCTCGTGCCCAGTATGAAGTAAGACAAACGGTAGCTACTTGTGGCGCGCAGACCACGCCTTCTTTTCCCCTCTAACGAACTCAAATGCTCTGTGGTCTCGATTGAGGTATTAAAGTGTCAACTTTATTGTCTTTACTAGCCGCTATTTACCATAGGGAAACGTTCCTATTGCATTTTAGTTAGACTTGAGTTTGTTTATTGTAGAATCAAATGTAAATAAATATGAAAATAAATAAATATTCACGACGTCGCTGTGTGGTGGATTTAAGAGGTCAGTGGTAGGCATAAACATTTCAAAAGCTTTCATTATTTCACGAACTGGAGATCTATGACCGCCGACAGATGAACCTTAGACTGGAACATTTTAATGAATGTTCCAGCCAATGTATGAATTTCTGATAGTTTGTAGAACTATCAGAAATCTAAAATAAATAAAGTACCGTGTGGGATCGGTATTTACAAAGAATAGCCCCACTGCATCTCTCCCCGTGCATGTCTTCAAAGGCGACCAAGGTTATAAGGACAAGATGCCATGCATAAGGGCGACCGGCTAGCCACCTCTCACTTTGGCACGGTCCTTCTACCGAGTCGTGTAGCAGGTGGGACTTCTTTCCTCACTTGCTGTTTGATAGTTATCTTGTCTTAATACTTTGTTAAATGTGTTTGTCGGGGTTTTGCTGTAGTTTACAGGAGTGCTTCCAGCACAACACCGACTGCTCTCCTTGCCCCGATTTATCGGGAGACAGCGTGTGGTATTTATGTATGTATAAAATAAAATTTAAAATGAAATGTTACCTCTAGCGTAACATTATCGGTACGTAGGAACACCTAGAGATAATTCATCTTACTATATTTGTACCACTTTTGAATCTGTCGGAGTAAAAAACGGATTGATCGTCCACATTATTTATTAGTCGAACGATCAAGTCATTAGTTAGCAGGAGTTAGTCACCAATTAGCGGTGCTGCTTAAATCTAATAAACTTACGAAACTAGCGACAACTTAATGTTGACTCCTTAGTTAACGGTTCCTAGTAAAAACGCCTACATATTCGTGATTTCAGAAGCATGCACTATTTCTTCCCTAATTAATATCTTAGAGTTTTTCGCATACTTACACACCAACATTACCGTACCATATTATTGTTTTTGTTATCGTTTATTGGTCATTTTTATTTATGGCAGTAAAACTACACTCGAACTATTATAGTCACAATTTATTCCATCCGGTTCGATCACACCCACGAAGAAGGGATATGATATGACTCCCTTCTTATATTACTAGGTGGTAGGGTTTCACACGCCCGGGTTGATACCACCGCACTGAATGAAAGGTCGGTCGAAACGGCTATGTAAATAGTTTGTGTTTTCCGTCCAGTTCAGTGTAGCCGGCACGACCGAAGGGAAGCACTGACGTGGCACCAAGTTCACCCGGTGTTATGGGCTGACATCACGGATGTTGTAGGTGATGTAGCCAACCGTGTCAGTTTTCATAAAACAAAAAAAAAGAAGAATCGGCATGAAACTTCGCAGGGTATTTTTTTTTTCATTCATATTATTCAAGTAGGTACCTACTCGTATTTCGGTGAATATTCACATAGTGACAACGCCAACAGTCTATCGAAAACACAGTTTGAGAGCAGTATAAACAATTTTACTAAGAGTTCTGACTACAAATACTTATTATTATTATTTACAGGTGTAAAGAGCCTTTGTCAAACTTTGATATATATTTTGTATCAAATTAATAATTAAGTTAGTACATTAAATATACTACAACGTCGTATAATTGTCAAAAAATATATATATTAAGATACTTGAAGTGTCAAGTTGTCAATGGGTTAATCAAGTAGTGAGTGATAGAAGTGAGTAAAATTCGAGGTAAAATTATGATTCTGCAATAAAGTTAGTAAATTTATCCCACAACACCGATAACCACGAATAGTAAAGCCTATGACAGAATTTTTAGGGTTGATTAGAATTTTTCGCATTAACCTGCTTACTGAAGTTTCCTGTCTACTGTCCATATACTTCCTTAATGATTTCGTTACTGAACGTAAATCGTGTAATTCGTATTCTATATGGCGAACAGAATGTTATAGATGGGCAAGAGTGTATATAACTAACACAATCTGTCAGCCGTTATTAAACTTCGCGTAAGGATGGGTTTTTGGTTCGAAAAATAATGGCGTTTGGTTCGAAAAATGAGCCAAATTGCTCAAGTTTCGGTCGTACGCAAAACATTTATTTTTTCAAAATGACTACGAACAATTGAACAATCTACTCCTCTGCATAACGCTTACATCCAGGAAGTATCTCATGATTTTCTCCCAACTGAAAGTGTATCGGCATTTGAGCGTAGAGATGAATGCGGAGGTGTTCTTATCGTGATGGCATTATGCGCGACGGAGCCACGCCGCCGCTCGCGCCGCGCGGCGAGACACGGAGTGACAGAGCGGGGGGCGTGTAGGGGCGGAGACCATCTTGTTCTAGATTCCATTCACGTGCTATCGTACACCGACAAGTCTGTCATTAGATGCACATAGCTTCACTATTGGTTAGTATGCTTTGTGATGTCTAGAAATGAAAGTTTTAGATGTTTCATGTTGGAAAATGTTTATTACTTTCCTATATAAATTTCCTTTCGTATACGCGGGAATGCGCAGGCGAACTTCGTCTTCGGATTCCCGCGCGCAATTTTTTTTTAGCATCTTCGTTAAGGGTCGATTACACCACCATCTGCTAAAATGTCTCTGTCGCCCGGTTAACTGCTGCATGAGAAATGTAACTTTAACCAACAGATAACGGTTAGACGAGGCGTAATCAGATGTGGCGAAATCAGCCATAAGCCGGAACATTATCTTTGTAGGTCACTTACCAGTAACAGACATAATTTTAATTTGGCGTCTCGTCCTAGATGGCGCCTTATGAAGATAAGTTCTACTTATGAAGATAAATTAATTTTCGAGAAAGGCCCGCCTGCCGCCCGGCACAAAGCCGTTTATGTTAAGCAGGCCGGCCGGTATTATAAGATAATACGCCGTGATATCGCATTTTTCACGCTCATAATTCAATCTCGAAAGTGATTCTAAGAGTACGCGTCGATTCGAGTTTCAATACACGGTCGGCTCGTGGCGCGTCTCTACAATGTTGCCGGAGACAGATGGTGAGCTGGCAGGTGGGTCTATCTCGCTTGCATTGTTCTGCATAGTCACCTACTAAATCTTGTCTATTCGCGACATAGGTATTATTGTGATTTTCCTTTTAATGTATGGAAGAAGTAAACCGTGTTCACTTGTAAATTATTAAGTCTTAAAACAAAAAGTGTTCACTTTCCTGAACTTAATGCCTCTGTTACTTTCATTAAAAAATTTATTTATTTATTTGGCCAACACTAACAGGTGCAAACAGAAACAATAAAGAGAAGAACTACAGAACAAAAATTAGTAGATTCAAACGCAGTACCGTGTACTACGAAGAAATTAATTTATAAAATACACATTAGTAACAATCTATATATATAATCCCGCATATAATAAAATCGTAAAGGTTAAAAAAATCTGTACATTGAATATATTCGGAAAACCCAATTAAAAAAAAATGGGCGACTTAAAATTTATAACTGCACATGTTAGAACACTCGTTAGAACAGTTACTAAAATTTTGTCTGTCAGTACGCGCATCACTCAACTGATTTTGACTAAAATTTGTTAAGACAGCGTAAATCACGAAACAGCATCTCATATCATCTCACTAATATCTTAATGCGAAAGTATGTTTGTTTGTTTTTTGTTTGTTTGTTCCTCTTTCACGCCTGAACGGCTGGACGGATTTTGACGAAACTTCGTATAGTGGTAGTGTATATCCCGGAGTAACATAATTTTGACGAAGTTAACAATTTTTTTTTAAGTGGTCAAGTTCGATTCGAACTCCCCTAAAGAGAGTTCCGTACGATCCCGTCTTTTGTGAGAACTAGAAGGCTTAGGATTTTCGTTTAGGTTTTCCTGTAAATTAACTGTGTATCCCATCCCATCCCATATCCCATATAATATTATAAACGCGCAAGTATATTTGTTTGTTTGTTTCCGTACAAATAATATAGTTTACGCGAACGCAGCCCGGCGTTCGGGACGCCATACATAACTTACTTAATTTGAGAAAGATTATCATTTACCTGAACGAAGCTTGGCCTTCGGCCTCGCTCTTCGTTAGTTTCTTTCAGAAAGTAAATGGTTTAACTATACGGCGTGAGCTCAGCCTTCGGCATCGCCATTAGTTACTTAGTTTCTTCGAGAAAAATATCGTTTACCTGAAAGGAACTCGGCCTTCGGCCTCGCCCTTAGTTACATACTATTCGAGATGGTTTACTGAACGCAACTCAGCCTTCGGCCTCGCCCTTAGTTACTTACTTTCTTCTTTTAAAATACGAATTTGACGCGAGCGAAGCCGCGGGCAAAAGCTATTACGTAATTAAAAGAAAAATTCACGAAGTAGTTATTAGTTAGCATAACTCTACAACTCAACAACTGAATCTGTTACTTACTGGCACTTTGAATAGTTAGCAAGTACACGAATATATTTCAGATCAGATACAGAGCAATCCACTGTTTGTAACCATAATACAACATCTGAAAAGTTGACAGGACCCCTCCTTCACTAGAATCAAAACAGGTCTACATGGACACTAAGAATTCCAGGATAAGGGTATAGTTATCTCGATGTTACATGTAAAGTGAGGTGTGGAGACACGCGACCAGTGCGCCTGCGCTTGACCCGGACCTGCTGATGATTTATGTAGAGTTGCGAGATCAAAAACAAGTGTCCACTTAGCCTTACAATCTTGTTACTACTTCATGTCGCCCTAGTTAGTACAGTCGTTGCCCTTTGAAGATTTACTTAAAAGTTTTAAACATTTAAACCTTTTCCGATCTTCGTGGCAGCACTTTTTCAACCGACTTCCAAAAAGGAGGATGTACTCAATTCATCTGTATGTGTTTTTTTTTTCGATTTCTCCGCCAATTCTCAACTGATTTCAATGATTTTTTCATAGTATTATTGTTTCGGTATACCTACATGTTACGGTTGACTACATCGTCTGCTACATTCTGCACAGTATTATATTTCTGCAGTAGCTGTTATGTCTGTTCTTCAGTTTGCACGTGAATGCCCATCTTCTGAAATTCAAAATGGCCTACCTCTTTGTGACGGCTTCCTGTTAACTTACAATTGAAAAGTGTTAGGTAACATTCTAACATTGGCTTTTTATGGAACCTGACTTCTTTGGCTATACAATCTCACTCATAATTAACAGTTCTCAGCAACAACGCAATTGTTGTTGCTGAGGTCGTGCATGCTACACTAATGAGAAATAGTAACATGCAATATTTTTCGTAATGTTCTTTCCACCATTCTTAAGGTGACTTCCTGCGATAACAACATCAGTGTTTCTCAGTCTGAGTGTACACTGTCCGGGCGAGCAGCGCGCACTCGGTGCGGCCATACCGAATGACAAATGCCTGTACTAGGCTCTCATAAGATTATCTCCGCAGGACACTTTAATATTCATTACTTGCCATTAATGCCCATCAACTCTTTATGTGACGTTAAAAAGTGAAGGCTTTATTGCACAATTTTTGTTTTTCAATGCAGGTAGCTGTGAGGAAATTCTGACAATTACTCACCAGATTGAAGAAGTTTTGTAGGCCGCCGGAAAGCCCCAAGTGCATAATATCTTCATCCTTACACCCGATAAGGTTTTTCGTAGTTAAAATTCTCAACAAAATTGATAATCTCGCTTTCAAACCGAATTTTCGGCAAACTTTAAGCTCTGTATAATTATTATGTGGATAGTAATAAAATACTTCTTGTAAAAAAAAATCTAGCTGGGTCTTTTCTTTGAGGGTGTAAAACAAATGGTGATAAGTTTAGGTGTCGTTTATTCTCATAATAAATTTTCAGGAAACAGTGTACACATAACAACACATGACATTACAAAACACTGAGTGCGACTCACAAAAAGTTGATTGCAAGTGAATTTGTCAGTTAATTTCTACAATTTATAATTCCACAGATGGAATGAACACAGGGACGATGGCCGTATGGTCCATCCCTTGAATTATCTCTGAATTTTTCCAACCTCTGCTGTTATGAAATTAACACAGAGTATATGCTGTTCCTCTGTTACCCTTAATCTTCTGTCAAGGTCACTTAGTAAATTTACATTGTATGAGTTATGTGGGGATTCGTGCTGACTTAGCGAATTCTTACAATGGGCTATATAACGTTCTGAATAAGGGAATAGATTTAGCTTAAAAGCGAGTCCAATACCCAAATATTCTCCTTTTCTGATTATTCTAAACTTATTTCACTAAAACAATATCTAATCTTACTCATGATTAATGTTTCGACCCATGCTTAGTTCGAGGCCCGCGTTCCCCAGCAAGCGGCAAGTGCTACGTGACAATATGCAAATACTGCAGCCAATATCAGCCACAGATCGAATTTATCTGACATTCCACGAGCATGCGTTAGGATTCGGAGTAAATTGATAAGTAATTTGAGATAATGTCTAGAGAGGCTGTGCGACTGCGCGACTGAGATATGCGAGTATGGAAACGCAAGAGTCCGCATCGAACCAAGATTAAACCAGAGTATGTTTAAGGTAATGGTGACTCTCATCGAGTTACATAAACTCATGAAATATAATTGAGAGAAATATAGGATATCCGGATATATACTAGCAAATCCGACATCACAATAAGAGAAAAGGAGAATACAGGAGAGTTTGGATCTGAAAAATCACTTTAAAGCCTTGGATTGCCTAGAGGTCAAATACCCTCTCAACATGCCGCGGAACATGCAGTCTATATGCCACGTGCAACGTTTCGTGCAACATGGCGTGGCATTTTGTGTCGTGGAACATGTTACGAGCGAAATATCTACTGGTCCATACAGAGACTACGTCCCACGGCGTGCTCTAAGATGTTCCCAGTAACTTAAATCGTGTCCCGCGACATTTATCCCCCAGTGAATTGAAGGCTTGTTCAATAATCCTACCTTTTTCCCTCGTGCTACCGAACATTCGCAGACTCTCGCCGCGTACTCTATTCCTTCTCTTTTCCCAGGCCGAGAGCACCAGACTGTATGTAATGCGCTGACTGTATAGGTGTCTGGCTGCAGCGTGGGAACGGCTTAGATCTAGTTTTTGTGAGGCCTAAAAAGTGACGGTCTGAAGGAGATTGTCAATGCGCGTGACGCAAGCTTAGACTTGTTTTTCATATACAAGTATTTATATTCATATTCACACGATTAGATGTGTATACTTACTCATTTTTATATAGAAAGAGCGACACGTAGAACCGTTTCACCTATTCGTAATTGCAATATCAATAGGCATTCAGCGAAGCACGGGGGTTGCGAGTGCCTCGCAGGCTTGACAGGAGCCTTTTAGAACTAAAAAGAACAGACAAGAAAGTACGCTAGAATTAATTTTGAATAATATACGAGTTAATACACTAATGGTTTTACAAACAAAATTCTTACTTACTTACTTATATATAACATTATTTAGTACGCAAGCAATAAAAACAAAAATTATTATTATACACATAAATAAAGGGAACAGTTTCCCAGTAGAGTATAGTCAGTTGCGCAGCCACTGCGCATATATGCGATAGAGCGGGCGGCGCAGCTCGGAGAACCGGAAGTCAAGCCAAGTCAAGTCACGCGCCCCGCACGCCACCGGAAGTGCAGTGCGAGACGCGCCGGATGCACTACGCTGCACTGCGCTATGCTGCCTTCTTCGTGGTGAGAGTGTTGCGCTGTTGCCTACCTCATTCATATCACACGATACATTTACCAATTTACAATAAAATATTACAGTAATAAATAATTATAAATGTATATAATTATATTTATAACAGCGAATGCATCAAGATAATTATTATATCAAACGTAGCATTACAATATGTACGCCCTACTGCAGTATCGTTCCCGTTAGAGGAATTAAATTTGTACTAAGCGACACACTTTAAACTAAGTAATTTCATATAGGGGTGAAGTTACTTGACGCAAGGTATATTGATGTATTCATAGTACCTATGTAGCTACAATAATTATAACTTTTATATTTTTATTACAGTATTTTTGTAAACTTATATTTTATAACTTCTGTTTTGTAAATTTCTATAAAAGACTTATTACTTAACATTAGTACTTACATGTATAGCGATTTTACATAACGATAACTAAAACATTCCATGCTGAAGACAAAATCTCCCAGCCCACATATTTCCCCCCAAGCACAGTCTCGTGTGCTTCAAGAGAGGCGTGAAAGGGCACCTGGGCAGTGGGCACCCCTGCGTGCGAAAGAATGTCCATGGGCGTCGTGAGACATATTATGGGTGGCTGGGAGACCCATGTCGCGCTTTCGATAAAAAAAAATTAAAATAATGGACTGCACCCAATAGGCATATAATTCATTAATAAAATCAGCAACACTTAGTACCTGCATTTAACATTTAGGTATAGATGCAGAAAGACCGAGAAAGACGGACGCACTGGCCGGAAAATTCCCATACGCTTCCGATCGCACGGCGAACTGGGATTGGCCAATGCATTTTGCAATTATCGCGCGTCACTTCAAAACTCTATGCTAAGCTGTGGCCGGGTTCCACATAAAAAATACCATTACAAATTTAATCGCGGTCAATTGTATATGTATATATATATATATATATATACACCGCCGAAAATAGTCGAGCGGCAGGCATAGCGCAGAATATATAATATACTGGACTAGCCTGTCTGTTAGCGACCTCCAGCGAGGACAATGGCATCCGTTAGAATCGGTTATTTTGAAAAGGGCTGAAGTCACACTTTTTAGGGTTCCGTATCCGGTACGGGACCCTATTGCCTACGCCGTCTGTCTGTCTGTCCGTCCGTCCGTCTGTCTGTCCGAGGGCTGTATCTATTGAACTGTAATAGGCAGTCCGTTAATTTTTTACAGAATATGTGTTATTTATTATGGCCGATATAACAACAAATAATAAAAATAAGAAAACGTAACAAATTCACGGGGGTTCCCATAGAAGAAACTAAAAAGTGTATGCGCGCGCGTCATCTACCGAGTATGAAGCGTTTTAACTAATCTTGCATTTTAACTAATATGACGCATTTCATAAACACGCCATAGATGGCGTGAGTGGCGCTAACCATGACATGGCGATACGGAGCCCTCGGTGCGCGAGTTCGACTCGCACTTGGCCGGTTTTTTGTTTCCAAGTAATGTTATGATTTGAATGAATATATCAATAAAACTACCTATAAACATTACCAAACGCTCAGTTCTATTTGCATTTCGGTAATGTATTATGAAAAGAGCGCAAGTCCACAATTTTCAAAACCATTTTTCTCAGTTTCCAATTGCTTAATTAAAAAATGTACACCATTGAAATGATTATGTAATATACGTCTACATAATAATGCCAAAATGAGTTTCACGTCCATACATTTTTTACACCAGACGGTTTTTGCTTCTCCTGTAAAATTTGGGTTGATGGACTAGTACCCTTTTCAAAATAACCTATTCTATATAATATATTTTTTGTTCACAACAGTTCATTTTCTTTAAAGGAAGCGTGCAGTCCAAACTATCTGTGAGTACAATTTAACCCTTACGTCTAAATTGATTCCACTTATCTCTTAAATTAACTGACAAATTTATGGAATTCGTTTCCTCGGAAAAAATCGAACTCAACTGTGGAATTGAAAGCCGCCATCACATCAATCTCAATGTTCTACTACAAACGGTACAAATGTATTTTATACCAACTACGCCGCCAGATAAAGAGTTAACAACTTGTTATTTCTTCATTACATGTCGTTTAAACTTTGAAACAGGAGCACTTAATTTAGTAAATAAATAAGTTGAGACCGTAAAGTTTCGAGTGAGTTAATTTAGGTTAACTTTTTAATACACTTCTGGCAATTTTAGTTAACATTCCGTCATTACAAAAACTATAAACAAATAATTTATGTTAATAAATGCCCATCTTAAAAATCGCTGATAGCTTTATTTAGGGATATACATTCCTACATACCTACTTACATACATACCACACGCCTACAATCAGGGTAAGAGAGTAATCGGTGTTGTGCTGCATGTGCTCCGGTAAATTACAGCAAAACACCTACCACAAATTTTAGCAAAGATTTAGGACAAGATAACTATAATCCATGACTCGGTGGAAGGACCGTGCCAAGGTGATAGGTGGCTAGCATGTCGCCCTTTAGCACGGCATCTCGTCCTTATCCCTTAGTCGCCTTTTACGACATGCACGGGGAGAGATGCAGTGGGGCTATTCTTTTTAAATACCGGTCCCACACGGAATTTACGCACGTTCCTGCTATTTAATCTCAGTGTATAATGTACCTGCATTACTCACCTACCTTATCATCAATAAGTGTGTTTAAAAGCTGCAATTTGTACAACTGTGACACATGAATGTCCGTTGTCTTTGCGGGACTCCATTGGGGGACAGAGTACATTACATTATGTACGAGTATTATACATAATGAATATAGATATGTACATAATAATAGAATAGTTTGTATTTTCCGTCTAGTTCAGTGTAGCCGGCAAGACCGAAGGGAAGCACTGACGTGGCACCAAGTTCACCCGGTGTTATGGGCTGACATCATGGATGTTGTAGGTGATGTAGCCAACCGTGTCAGTTTCCATAAAAAAAAAGAGTATGTATGTACATACTTACAATACATCACTATACTTGAATGGATGTTTATATAAATTCCCGAAAGCTAAATATTAAGAAACAGATCAGCTAAGGCGGCCAACTCATTTTTCGCTTTGGCGCGTAATATCATCGAAAACCATCATTTTCTCTCAAAAGCGATCATCGGTTCGTATCCACAAAAAGTAGTATAATTGAATGAATGGTGATAATGGCGGTAGTGGCGTCGGGCGCGGACTATCATTACGGTGTTTATGGGGGTTAGTGGGAAAATTACAGTGATCGGAGTTTACTAGCCGCTAGCCGCGGGGATCGAGCGAGCCACCCAGGCAGCCTTCGGAGTGGCGCTGAGGTCGCGGGGTGTTGCATGTATCTTCCTTCAAAGCAACGCTCGGGTAAACTGCATAAATAACATTGTGCATGGCATGACTGTGAATGACATTTTTTAGTGATAAATTGATGACAAAATACTTCGAAGGGAAAATCCATGATTCGCGAATTTAGATCGTTTTAGGGTTCCGTATTCTGTACGGAAGCTGTCTGTCTGTCTGTCTGTCCTACTGCTTTATCTTTGGAACCGTAATAGGTAGCCGGTTGAAATTTTCACAGAATATGTATTATTATGGTGGATATAACAACAAATAACCAAATATAGAAAGGGTAAAAAATTCAGGGAGGACCCCATACAAGAAGCGTGTTTTTTTTCAAAGTTTTTTTTTGTGGTTCATTATCCTAGGTGCGCGAGTCCGACTCGCACTTGGCCGGTTTTTTTTCGTTAAAGAAAATCTTCATTGTATCATGATCTCCTCGTAGAATGTATTCTGGTACAATTACTTCAGTATATTTTGTTCACATTGGAAGAATCTATGTATATAAGAAACAGGAATCCCTGTTACATGTAAACCGTTTGTAACTATTCGCAAAGTATAAAGGAATACGTAGGTATTATTAAATATATACAAATGAATTTTCGATTTCATCACAATTTCGATTACTCTACATGCATGCTTCCATTAGAAAGTAATATGTTATTTAAGTTAAACTATTCAGTTATCATATATTCGTACCGGAGCGAGGGTCTGCGGCCAACCGTGTCCAACGACTGACTCCTCTATAATTGTTAGTTTTTGTGCATCGTTTGACCTACCCCGATAAAACATGTAGTAAACTCTATCGTGACACGTCCATCTTTTAATTTCTTAAAAGAGCCGACTCGAAAACCTGTTATATTGGTAATAAGATTTTTTTTTCATAGCATTAAGTATCCTGCCCGGTGGCCGGTGCACGTGGTGCGGGGGTGAAAAGGGGACGGCGTGATGGCGTTAAACAGCTCCTCCGATCACTCCCCATGGAATAAGCGATAGAACACGCTGAGGTCGACATCAGTGTTGCAAGTGCAGTTAAGTGCAGTTGAGTTGCAATGTCATGAGGTACTTATTTTGAAACTGCATTAGGTATGTATGTATGTATGTATTTGTATTTGTTTATATTATGTATATGTATGTACTTTTGAACTTGTATGTATGTATGTCACGAATGTATTTAGTTGTATGTTATTACTATTATCTATGTTTTGTTGTTTATTGTTATACTCTTAAAAAAAATAAAAAAATCTCTCATTTAATTTTCCGCACTACCCATCTACCCTACTCACAAGTCACAATCCCAGGTATGACTGGCATATAATGCCCTTAGACTTTAAGTCCGCCTTTTGTCACTTTTGTGCAATAAAGTATATTTTCATTTAATTTCATTTCATTTCATTACCTACTTATGTGGTTAGCATAGATCTAGGCTTAGATTCGATTTACTTTTAATTTCGTGTACGTTCCTGTGGTTCTTCCCAATAGCTCTGAATCTATATATATTCAACTTTATGCTATAAAAATAATAATTTTCATGTGAGCGACAGTATAGGTCATGGATAAGGTATAGGTACTAACAAAACATTGAGACTTGCCGATGTTTGTTGGTTAGGTTTTTTACATTGAAATATTGGCGCAATTTTTATTTTCAACGTATCCAAGTGTAGATTTGAATTTAAATTATCTAATAAACAATTCAGGCCATTTAATTTAACACAATAATACCTTATTAGTAGGTATACAAAGGACTTTCTTGACTTGATCAGTTCAGTGGTTGTAATGCTCAATTTTTTAATTACTACCAAAATTATCAGTAAATAACGAAACAAGATAGCTTACAGGGCCTGTAGAGCATACCCTCTCCATCGTCCACCCGCTACATTAATTTCATTAAGAGCTTATTAAGTCGGCACGCGACGCGACAGTTGGCGATCTCTGACGCGTGCGCTTTGTTTTATTAGATTCAATGCCAAGGGCTTACGTTTTTAAGCACAATAATATGTATACACATAAATATAAAAGAATTAGCGTACAACTTAAACAAATTTACTTTATTTCTGGTAAAGTCATCAAAAATATGTTGCTTTATATGTCTCATGTAAAATATGATAGGTACTAATTATGTATAACAATATAAATACAAATAACAATATAAATTTTGTTGTATATAAATACAATAAGTATTTATATACAACAAAATACAACAACGACCGTTTGTAAATACACGAAATAGTACCTACTAACAAGAAACAAATGAATGATCTGGGCATGTTTTGGTTTCATTTGCAGAAATATTTTTTACTAAACATTATTTTAATACAAATATGGGTAACCGTAGTTTTATTGGTTGGGGTGATACCCCAAATGACGATCGCACCTACCCACCGTTTTAGCTCGATCAATAATGATACCAGTATTTATAGAAACATACTTTTAGTTAATATTATGTTCAACAGTAACGGCATATGGTTAATGAATGCATATAAATATGACCTAACTAACAGTATTTGTGTGTGAACTAGTATTCATTTAAATTTTGATTGTGGAAGAAAATAATATATCAATACTAGCTTTTGCCCGCGGCTTCGCTCGCGTGAAATTCGTATTTCAAAGAAAGAAAGTAAGTAACAAAGACCGATCTGCGTTAAGGTAAACGATAAACCTTCTCAACTTAAGTACTTAAGTACCTAACTAAAGTCGAGGCTTCAGGCTGAGCTGCATTCTGGAAGACAATAAACCTTCTCGAAGAAAGTAAGTAACTGAGGGTGAGGCCGAAGGCCGAGCTGCGTACAGGAAGACGATAACCTTTTCGAAGAAAGTAAGTAATAGAGGGCGAGGCCGAAGGCCGAGCTGCGTTCAGGAAGACGATAACCTTTTCGAAGAAAGTAAGTAACAGAGGGCGAGGCCGAAGGCCGAGCTGCGTTCAGGAAGACCATAAACCTTCTCGAAGAAAGTAAGTAACTACGGGCGAGGCCGAAGGCCGAGCTGCGTTCAGGAAGACCATAAACCTTCTCGAAGAAAGTAAGTAACTAAGGGCAAGGCCGAAGGCCGAGCTGCGTTCAGGAAGACTATAAACCTTCTCGATGAAAGTAAGCAAAAGAGGGCGAGACCGAAGGCCGAGCTGCGTTCAGGAAGACTATAAACCTTCTCGAATAAATTAAGTAATTGAGGGCGAGGCCGAAGGCCGAGCTGCGTTCAGGAAGACTATAAACCTTCTTGATGAAAGTAAGTAACTGAGGGTGAGGCCGAAGGCCGAGCTGCGTTCAGGAAGACGATAACCTTTTCGAAGAAAGTAAGTAACTAAGGGCGAGGCCGAAGGCCGAGATGCTTTCAGGAAGACTATAAACCTTCCCGAAATTCCCCCTCTCCCTCTCCCTCCACCATGCCTCCCTCTCCCTCCATGCCTCCCTCTTTCCACCACCCATCCCCCCTCCCTTCCCTCCTTTTCCTCCCCCTCCCATCGCTGCTCTTCCTCCCCACCCTTCCCCTTCCTTCATCTCCTTACCTCAACTATTTCTCTCTCCCTCCCCTCCCATCCTTCCACCCCTCCCACCCTTCCTCCCCTCACCACCTCTCCTCTCGCCACCCCTACGTCTCCTCCTTTACCCCTCCCTTCTCCCTTCACTCCGCTCCTCCCCCTTTCCGTCACTCTTCCCCCCCCCCCTCCCCCACCCTTCCTCTCTTCCTTCATCTCCCTACCTCCCCTCCTCTCCCCTCCCCTTCCTCCCTCTCCTCCCCCTTATCTCCCGACCCATTAATTTACAGGAAAACCTAAACGAAAGTCCTAAACCTTCTAGTTCTCACAGAAAACGGGATGGTACGGAACCCTCTTAACGCGAGCTCAACTCGAACTTGACCATTTTTTTTTTCAAAATTATGTTACTCCGGGATATACACTACCACTATACAAAGTTTCGTCAAAATCCGTCCAGCCGTCAGGCGTGAAAGAGGAACAAACAAACAAACAAATAAACAAACAAACAAACAAATATACTTTTGCATTTATGATATTATAGTGAGATGAGATGAGATGAGAAGTGAGATGAGATGATTTATGTTTTTTTTTTTACAACTAAACCTATTATATTAACTTAACATTTTTTTTTTCTACTTTATGAAATCTTTACATATTTACAAGTAACTATTATTTAAAACAAAGCTAAAACAAAACTTACTTATCTAATAAAATAAAACTAAACATGAACCTATAAATAAAAAAATTCTTCTAGTTCGGCCGAGGCAGCCATAGTCCCTAGGACGCTTATAGCGTTCCCTCTTTGAATTTCTAGGCTTATTTTCTTTAAGTGAGCTAAATTTGTATATATGTATATATTATACTTAGTTACATATATAATTCGTTTCTCGGAAAAGGATCCAACGATTTTGATGAAATTTTGTATTTAGATAATGTTTTGTTTTCCGAGTTTATCTAGATTAGACGCCGAGAGAAGCTCGGTCGCCCAAGTACTTATAATCTATTACAAGTATCCCATAACACGACATTCAGACAGAATAGTGCTGTTATTTCACAACTTTTAAACAAGTACTAGACAATCATGCAACTCAATGTTAATTAAAATGGCTAGGTTAATTAAAACGTTACACAAAGAGAAACAGCACCGCTGCGGTGGTGTTGTAGGGGTCAACCCGCGCCCGCAGGAGGGAAACTCCTGCGCATCTGCCGGCGGGGAGGGAGGGGGTGGGTGCGCGCGCGCGGGGCACCGGCACATGCCACTCTTACATTATTCAACGCAATGGGCGAGTAAGTACCGCACCTATTGCCGCTGATAGCATCGGGTGTTAGACAACCGCTGCGGTGCGCTCGACGTGTCGGGGGAAGAAAAGCTCCGTGTTAAAATAGACTGTTAGGATATGTACTCATATTTTAATTCTTTAACTTTTTTTTTTTTTTATACAGGCTGTTTTAGGATAGGGTTTCGTAACTTCAGGGTTCGAAAGGTGTCCTTATTTGAAGACAAAAAGTTCTGAAACTTTTTCCCAGATTCAGTCATTCTATAGTACTTTTTGGTGAAAATCGTTTCATCGAGATTTGGTGGACGGTTAACGTCCGCCTTTATTAAATAAAAATAAAATGACTAACTTGCATGCTGAACTGCATTATAGGTAAATTCCACACAATTAAATTTGAATGACATCAAAGTTCATTATTATTATTTTATTTCTTTATTAACACATTATCTTAAAACTAATTTTGTACATATTAAAGACCTAATATTAAAAACATATACAAAATTAACCTTAAAAAAAATGGAGTTTCCACCACCGGCGGCGGGGCGAGCCCAGGCTACCGATGGTCGGGTCCCAAAGAGAGGAACCTCCGGACGATGCGCGCAGTGTCGAGCAGGGCTGCCTTCTGGATCTGGCCCTTGACCCAACCACTCAGCGAGAGCCTCTCAAGGTGGTCGTCGAGGCTCTTCGCTATCAGCCCATGCGCCGAAACGACTATGGGCACAACGATCGTCGAGTCGACGGGCCACATTTTGGTAACCTCGTGCTGCAGATCCAGATATTTATTTTATTTTATTATTATTATTATTAAAAGAAAAAGGAAACAGGAGTAGGTCATTCATTACACTTCCTAGACCTAGACAGCACTGTTGTCAAATCTCCCCGTACTCACAGTCCATCGAGTTTTTATTAAAATTTAAAATTTTTGTATAAAAAAAATAATACGGAAGTTTGATTTGAGTGATAAGGATTATTTTTTTTTTCTAATAATGAGTACTTTCTAGTCCTGAAGTTGCGCAAGCCTATTCTGAAACACCCGTATAAACACACGGCACGGGTAGCTGTGTCCAAAAGTCCAATGAAATATCTATTTAACTTCACCACATATCTCAGCTAACAGTCTATCGGTCTATCTATCGGTTAAAGTTATATTTCTCATACAGATGAAATGAGTTAACCTGCAGCTAGATTTTAGCCGACAGTGGTAAAATCGGCCCTTTTACCCATACATACCAGACACAGACACACACACATGGAAGTGCTGACAAGGCATATTAATTCGGTAGAACAGCGTGTAACGTGCTGCGACATCGTGAAGCAGCTAACCCACGGAAGAGCGCGGTACTACAGGATCAAAATGCGCACTGATATGGCGCATTTTGAATAGCGATTCGCTTCGCTTCGTTCGCTTGTTTTATAGTATTTGTTCAAAGTTTATTAAACCAATTTACATTACACGAATATCCAAATCTGTCAAAAGAAGTAAAATTTTATCTTACATCATCTGCAACTAGTATAAACTCAAAAAGCTGCAATTTCGAAACAAAGAGAGCATTTCGGAGTATTTAGGACCATTTAGTAGTACGTTTGTGATTTTTTTTCACATGTTAAATCTGTCACCAACTTTTAAATATGGTCAACTTTAAGACAGGATTTTTTAAATTCGTTGAACAAAAAACCGAAACGAAAATGAAGCAAATTTTGCAAATTGTGCTCACGCTGTAGTACCGCAGTCATTGACAGAAAAAAATCATATATGAACTGTTAGCACTTCTAGCGCTAACGTGTGCCTTAGCAATCGATTATTTATGATTAGGTACTAAGTGTGAGTTAGGACCCCAGAGTCCTGTTGTGACTACGACCCAGGAAGATCTCGCTAAGGCCGCTAAGGCCCATTCGGTGTATGTGTGTTCCCTTGCCTCTTACTAGGTGGTAGGCTCAAATTGTAGCCGACTGGGTTGGTACCACCGTACTGGATGTAAGATGGCCGCATAGCAGCCTCGGCTGTGTTCTCCTCTAGTCCAGTATAGCCAGTAATCCAGGGAAGTCTCCGGAATGGCACCTACCTTCGAAGGTGATATTGGCTGGTCGGAGCATGTGCTTAGGCCCCTCCGACTCAGCCACCCATACCGGATTACATAAAAAAAAGGTGCCATAGTCTGCAGTGTCCTGTTAAGCTCCTTATTAGGACTCTTATGTCTGGCAACCTTGCTTGTACACCCGCGCACCTGCCAGACCAGCAAACCGTTACCCCTTGGAAATAAACGGGTACATCACGCGCATCCTGATAACACGTGCCGATAACGCCGGCATATGTCACTTGGCGACCCACCACCGGTCACCGGTCACCGGCCACCCCAGCAGTCACCCACTGTGACGAACGTCAGGTGCAGACCTGCCCTTGCAGCTCACCCCTGCTGCTAGAATACTGTTTGATAGCAATGTAATTGGGATGAGTCACTCCGGGCCAATTAAGAAGGATGGTGGTTAATTTGTTTAGGTTGGAGTCATCTGTTGCGTGCAGCCCTTATGGCGTGCGCTCTGTCATTGACTCTTTTTTAAGATTCAGAATGTTTCATCAGTTGTGTAAGTAACCCCAACTACGTGTTTGATTAAATTATCTTTACCAATAGAAACGTGAAGGACATCATCCTAGCCATCGTGTTCGACATCATGTTATTCAGATTCAGATTCAGATATTCATTTCTCCATAAAGAACGCACAACACTACCAATATTTCATTGAGAAATATGCATATTATTCACATTCAGTATGATTCGTCATATTTTTTTTTGTCATATCCCGTTCAGCAAGTAATTTTTTTTTTTTTTTAAGGGAACTGGCACGGTTGGCTGCATCACCTACAACATCCGTGATGTCAGCCCATAACACCGGGTGAACTTGGTGCCACGTCAGTGCCTCCCTTCGGTCGAGCCGGCTACACTGAACTGGACGGAAAACACAAACTATTTACATAGCTGTTTCGACCGACCTTTCATTCAGTGCGGTGGTACCAACCCGGGCGGGTTAAACCCTACCACCTAGTAATATAAGAAGGGAGTCATATCCCTTAGTCGCCTTTTACGACATGCGCGGGGAGAGATGCAGTGGGGCTATTCTTTTAAAGTACCGACCCCACACGGTACAAAATTCTCAAAGATTAAGTAATAATCCAGGGAAGTCTTCGGTATGGCACCTACCTTCTCGGAGGTGATATTGGCTGGTTGGAGCATGCGCTTTGGCCCTTCCGACTCAGACACCCATACCGGATTAAATAAAAAAAGGTAAGTACTTAAAAAGAATAGCCCACAGTATCTCTCCGCGTGCATGCCGTAAAAGGCGACTAGGATAAGGACAAGATGGCCTGCTAAAGGGAGACAGGCTAACCACCTGGTACGATGTTCTGCTGTAATTTACAATAGTTCTTGCAGCACAACACCGATTACCTACTCTGCTCACCCCGATTGTAGTATGTGTGTGTGTGTGTGTCTGTGTGGTATGTATGTATGTACCTATGTTTTATCCAAACCTTGTCCATAGCACTGAACGGAACATATTCAGCTCTTATCAGTTTCAGCCGTTATTGATACTATTACGAATGAGTTTAACTTTTCCACTTAGTGAGTTATAGGAAGGGGCTAACACATTCTCACCAGGAACTCTCGTGCTATAAATGCAATCGTGAAATTATCCTTTTTGGCATTTTTTTAGACAAATGTCAACCCAAACCCTATCGAATTTCGCCTCACAGTAACAATAGTCCTCACGGTCCAGACTAAAAACTGCAAAGGACCACAAAATCACTCTCCCCACCGACCGAACCGAGAGAACAATCACGCTCAAACCAATTCGGAACGAGTCGCACACAAAGAGCTGTGCGGAAAACTCTCCAGCGCTCAGTGCGGGGTCAGCTTATTGTTCCGCGTTAATTCCCACGGAACCCTGCACACGAAGGGTGGATGCTGAGCCTGTTATTGCGTTTTTTCTGTCTCGCTAAATTGCAATAAGCAGGTTGCGAAATTAAATGACGCTATTGTTGAGCGAGTAATTCAGCTGAACGACACTTCGCTATGAGAAATCAGGTCGAGTTTTTTTAAGTAAGATTAAAATAGAATCAATTTTAGTACATTCGTAAGTTAAGTGTTTGAGTTCTTTCTTTTTATTTATTTTAACTATATCTCATCATATTAATGTTTCTTCAAAAGTAATAAATAATTCACTGCTGATATCAACTCCAAAAACGGCAGAACGTATGAAATTGACACAAGTTAGTTACATTCATGAAATTCTAAGTGATTCGTAAGACAAGCAAAACGTTCTTGGAAATATTGTTCTAGAAGAATACCTACAACAGGTGGCGAATTTCAGAAAGATTAAATTTCACATAACAAGCAGCTGCAAAATATAATATTCCAAAATGCAATGTATAATTTGTATAAGACACATTTCATAATCTTCACAATCGTACTAAAAGATTTTGAAAATGTTCTCACGATTGCTTCAATACTGTGCTTATAAAGAAGAAGGAAGAGCACATCCCAAACACAATCAATACAACACGGAATATTTCAAGAACAACCCCCGCTAGCTACATATTACGTAGGCGACAAGTAGCATCTGCTCGCAGTCGTGGGAGTGCTGCAACAAAAAGATCACACCATTACAATAACAATAAAAACACAAATCACAAACACTGAGGACGGCAGGTCACTTTATCGCACCGACGAATTAAATGCTACGTACACCCTCGACATAGCGGAACCCCTCTGTTGACGAACGACACTATGTCCCGACAGCTGGTCTCCAGCCATATGAATCCAGACCGCTTCCGAGATTAATGTATGTTTATTTTTAATGGTTTAATAATTGAAGAAATTTACAGCTATATTTATACACATTGTACAATCTAAGCCAATAACAAAGTTCGTCTTTTAAATTCACTACCTACTCGTACTTCTACCTACAAAAATAATAAAAACAAAACAAAAATTATTGCTGCTACTAAGTTCTATTTTTATTGCTTTTCACAAATAAAAAACATCCCGTTCTAGCGCACTTTCATCACAGGATATGTATAAAATTTCAAAGTCATTATGAATAAGTTTTGGTCTAGAAAATTTGTACTTTGCCTCGTTTTGGTAATGGTTATTGAAAAATACTTAAGTCCTCTTATTTAATGTTTTCTTACTGATCATAGAAATTTTCAATATCTGTCATCCTTGTACGTCATACATAAGAGTCCGGAATCAGTACGGATCCCAAATGACGAAGGGGTGATTTCCAATTGTTCGAACTAACTGTGGGAAACGACCTATAATAAGTTAATAATATAAACCGTGGACTAACAATAACAAGAGCGGTGTACGCATCGACCCTCTTTGAAGTGGTGACGGTGGGGGAGGTCACTGATGGATATACTATTGAAATCTCTACAATAATGTTGATACTATAATCATCTCAATTCCCAATGGGCAATTCGAATGCTACAGAAAAGCCATGCGTACTCAGATACGTCTATTCATATATACATTGAAATAAATGTTCAACCAAGAATTTTAAATGAGGAAACTTTGCCTTGTAAAACTTCGTTTAGTTGTATGTAAAAATATTAGGTACGTTTTATACAATGGATGTCTGCAAGTCGGTACCTGTTCATGGGAATTGAGACTTCCTCTTTTTATCCCACGAGGAAGGAAGCGAGCCCTTGCGACAGACGTGTCCTAGGGAACTGGTTTTAACTGGTTTGTTTCCATTGTACCGGCCAAAACTACTTTTTCGCATGTGAGCTGTCAATGTTTTTATTTGGTCTTTTCACAACGTGAACCGCAATGGTACGGGTATGTTAACACATTTTAATTTATTCCCGTTTAAACGGTCAAGTTATATAAAATTATATGTGCGAATTCACAATGTGCAAAAGATAATGGACATATAGCGCTACATGAGATCAACTGAAGCCATGGAGCAACGCTTGACTTGAGTAACAATTAGTAAGACACGAGATCAGAGAAAGTTCGAGTGCATTTAAGTAATAAACAAAATGGTGGCGGAAAAGTTCTTTATTGGAGAAGGCGGACAAGAACACACTTAAATTTGGGATGCTAGGATGTACATTGAAGTAACCCTAAGATGAAGAAGGTGTCGATTAGGTAATGTACAAAAGGCAGTAGGACTTGACTTGAGACTCAGACTATGCTTTGTTGTGAGTCCGAGAGAGAGAGGGGCCGAGAAAATGATCCGATTAGCCAATTTCACGACTGAAGACTTCTCTTTGGATCGCTGGGTATACTGGACTAGAGTACTATGCGGCCATCTTTCATCCAGTGCGGTGGTGGTGGTACTAGCCCAGTCAGCTACAATATCTATTGACGATGCAAGGAGGCAGGGCTTGTTTCACGATGAAAATTACTGTAAAAATTGTATTATAAGTACTTTCGAAAAATTTAAATTTTTTCCATCGTCTAACTAAGAAAGGATTATGTGCTTTCTTATCTCGCATTCTTCGCGTTCCGAACTCTCAGTCATTTGGTTCATTTTGTTTAATTTCTGTAAGTAAGCCGAGGAAGGTAAAATAAAATAACTCAGATAAGAAAAATGACAAGACGTGGTGCTTGCTTAGTTCTTATTCGTTTAAACAACCCAGCAGTCGTACTGCGTTCTTACATTATCCTCAACAGCCAGTTTTCTCGTAAGCTTCAACACATCCACGAGGTCCATTCTGTCCATAGTCAGCCCTCTAGCTAGATCACAATCTAGTTAGATCGCCGCCCACATAACAGTCGCGACGACATACGCGCAAGCTCGACCGCGTCTGCGCGCAGAACCGACACAAAGCTCGCGATTGTGACTGGGAACAATGAGCTCTATATTGCAGTCGCATTTGCATTTTTAACTTATTGTCCGAACTCATAATTACCGGAGAGCTCAGTCTGGATGCGGGTTGAATTATAGCGGGCTTTCGTGTGTACCTGTTTCATTGTAGTTACCTCCGTCGGTCGGGGTTTTTTAAATTTCGAATTTAATTTTTATTACAAGCTTTTTTAAAAAAACCGCATCCAAATCGGTCCATCCTTGAGACCATCTTGGTCAGTCCATCCCTTTGGAAGCTAAGATGCCACAGGCAGATACACAGACAGATAGATGGAGGCTTCAAACTTTTAACACCTCTCCTTTTGCGTCGGGGGTTAAAAACTCCTAGAATCATTTATTGCGCATACCTCACTACAAATGAGATAATAAATAGGTTACTTCGTCACCATCGCGGCAAGAAATCGCGGCTGAGGGAAGACGGCCGTCGATCGCTGCTATGTGTCTGTCACGTATTTTCATAATCTTTTTGTTAGAAAATAAAGCAAGACAAGAGAATTTAGTTGGGTTGTAGTGCAGTAAGTAAGTACTACGGCGACAGTACTGGTGGAAACTGAACTCACGGTGTATTTATGATGGGATTAACATAAAACAATAATTTTGTCGCGGCGCCATCGTGTATTGTCTTAAGTTGAATGTGCATAGAGTTCAGTGTCTAGTAGAAGAAAATATTGTACATAATATACAAGACAATAAATGCCTGCTTGATAAAATAAATTGTCGAGGTGAGAAGGTACGAAAAGAAGGAATATGTGTTATTATGGCGGATATAACAACAAATAATGAAACAGGATGTACAAATGGAGTACTTTATTTCTTAATATTTTTTTTAGATTTATTAAGATTATGTTCCGGCTCTGGACCTAGGGCGTGTGACAGACGGACGGACGAATAGAACCTGACCGATTTTATAAGGGTCCAAGTCAGCGTCGTTGGCTACGCAACCCTAAAAATGCTTACTTAAGTGTTGTTGCGTACAAGATATTTTACAAGAAATTACCTTTTGCTGCAAGCTCATATTAATTACGTTTGACGTCGCAGAAGTCGGGTAAAAAAATATGATGCAATTACCAAAAGTATTCTAGGGTGACACTAGTTCCCTAGATATAGTAGTGAATCTACTAGACATAGACATGTCAGACAGAATTATTCCGTTTGACATGTCTAGTAGATTCACAGACAGAAGAGCCAGTCACCGACCACTACACAAGTTTCGCAAGCCGGGAGTCGATAACTTCGCTGGTACGAGTTAGTACTCTGGCGCCGAAAATCAGTGTCAATGGTCCGGCTGTCGTGTGACTCATTGGAGCTGGTTTATGTGGCTGGGCTAGACTCACGGATATAGTTGGGCGCACGCAAATCAAAATATGACTTTAATAGCTCCTGCTTAACTTTCGGAATATAATGGTTTGAAAATAATAATGGATTTTTGTTCAATGATGATGCTTTTTAAACGAAAGCTATAATTTCTACATTTTTGTAGTACAGTGCAATTAGGAAAATTGTATACTTACGACTGTTACGTTCAATGAAACACAATTTCGACATAAGACTGACTTTATTCAATACCTGTTTTCTATCTTTATGTTTTGTGCCTAATATATCCTATATAATCCTATATAAAATTTTATATATTTATGTAGACTTAATTAAAGAGTAAATCCTGACGAGTCCAACGCCCCGGTTTGATTGCTGTGGGATAATTTAGAACGCGAGATATAAGTGGTTGAAAAAATTAAATCCGCGATGGCGGCAGAAGGGGCAATTTGAGCAAACGCGAATTCAGAGTTAAAATCTCCGTCAAAGACCCTTCTAATGAGCAACAAAAATGTACTTGAAATGTTTGGGTCAGTTACTAAATACACTCGCGTTACGCGACAGAGACAAGGGATACGGGATAGGAATCATGAATGTAATAAGATGATGTTCCCCTATTATGTAGGTAATTTAAGAGTAATCTGAACTTAGAAAATATTATTTTGTTTATGGAAACTGTCACGGTTGGCTACATCACCTACTACATCCGTGATGTCGGCATAACACCTTGGTGAGCTAGGTGCCACGTCAGTGCTTCCCTTCAGTTGATTGTGCATGCATCACAATATCATTTAAAAACTAATATTATAATGTAAGTTCGTAATAACATTTTAAGATAAGTACACGGAGAATTTTATGTTAAAGAGATAATGCACACTCTGTTATAAAACTTGGCCAGTTGGAAATGCCTGAAGTCTGAAGAGAACCCTGTAGTGCTCATAAGTAACTATTATTAAACAATTTTACCACTTTACTCCGAGCCATGTGTCTCGACGTTTCGGGCCTTATGGTCCATCCTCATGAGCGCTCTGCCGACACGCCAGGAAACCGTGAGTTCTCTGTCTGTCGCGGATGACGAATATTGTAGCGGTGGCCAAAGCGGGTAGTCGCAGCATAGTCTCAGCCGGCGAAGTTCTGCCGAATCACGTAGGAGAGGCAAAAGGCACTGACGGTGTCCACTTCCGGTTGGTCGTGTCCGTACATTGCACATCGGCGGCAACTTGAAGCAGTTCTCCCTGTTAAAGATGTCGTGCTTCTTGGATTTCGATGGACTCTCGCTTCTAAGTTACTGCTACGCCCTTCGTCAAATACACTCACAAAGTTAACAAAGGTGAGGTAAGGACAGAATATACTCTGTACTTTCAATTGGTCATTCTTTATTGCAGTGTTTCTATACTACACTTAAAATTAAATGGATTTATTTGATATAAAATGAATACAAAATTAAAATGCTAAACAAACCACTTACATAACTATATAAAATATTTCACTGAAATTTTGCCTGGGGATGGAGCTGAGCGTTCCCAGCAAACTCGCGGCATTCCCACGCTGGATGGCGATGCTGACCCTCTGTTTGAGATAAACTCCTGAACGAGGGTCGCCCGATATAATTTTTAATTTTGCGCCTAAAGTGTGCACAAGATTTTTTACTTCCATTAAATTCCGATTTAATTATAGGACACAGAAAAGGGTAAGTCAACTCATTTTGCACTTTGTACTACTGAAGGAAGTAGACAGATATACTAGAAGCGGATAATATATTTTGGTAGCAACGTTTAGTGCCCATTATCTGTACAGAACTATAGTTCACGTCTATTGGCAGGGTAATTTTGTTATTGCCAAAATCTATTAAGTTTCATATGTCAACTTGTTCATAAATCTCATACGAATCAAATTGGACCAGCCGAGATATAATATTTATTAGTTAATTATAAAATGGTGCTTTTATATCAAGTTCACAGGTAGTTTCTATTGTAGGTACTTATGCATATTTATGAAGCAAACCTTCAAATATTTTACGACACATTTCAGTTAGGTATTTAAAATGTTAAAATTATGTTCTACAACTATCCTCCTAATAAATAAACCAAGAAATCCGTAACGTAACGTAACCTACCTGCATAGTATCCGTCTAAGTGCCGACTCCGCCGTCTCGTCACGATTCTATGTTCGCTTATAAGTCGAGAACTGCTAGGTCGATTCGCAGGGGGTTCCACTCGCTTTTAACTAAAATAATCAAACATCAATTTCTAACTGCACATTGTTTGTGTAGTTGTTAGTTTACATTGTATTACTTATATAAATATAAAAATATTTTGCAGGTTTTCATATTCCGTTTCTTATCTTTGCTACTACCTACATTCCTTTATTTCACATTTCACACACCTAAAGGTTGGCTCCAAGAAATATATTCTAGAGATAAGTTCGCCTTTGCACCTCATGTACCTGTATCCATATTTTTACTCTTGTAAAATATTTGTGGGACAATAAAGCATTTTTTATCTATCTATCTATCTATGCACTAGTTAGAATGGAGTTAAGTTAGCGTTGCTCAACAACTGCAAGTATTTTCAAACACAAATTAGCAACAGCTAAGTCGCAATCGAAACATTTAAAAATATCACATCGTAAATAACAAAAATACAATCACTCCGTGACAAGAAAACGTTCCTTAAGTGTATTATGCCGGTAGAATTATAGTGATAGAATCGCCCACGCTACGACACATTACAATGGGAGAAATTATAACTGCCGATTTTGATTAATACGATTGTGTGCGACGGCGCTCGGAAATTAAGATTATTTATTTTGGAGAGTCATCCGCTCTCACATGGTCGTCGGCGACCGCCCCGTCGATGGTGAAACTATGGGGAAACCTTCCATTTATACCTACCTACGTACTCACGTACTTTATTAAACCAAAATCATTTTATAGAAACAAGCTGTCTCTGTAGCTAGGTTCCTATGGCGGCGTCTTCGATGGGTAATCGTCCGGCCGTTGAGGCTGGCCAGTCCGGATTGATACCACAGCACATTTTTAGGGTTCCGTATCCGGTACGGGACTCTATTACTAAGCCTACGCCGTCTGTCTGTCTGTCTGTCTGTCTGTCTGTCCGTCCGTCCGTCCGTCCGTCTGTCCGAGGGCTGTATCTCTTGAACCGTAATAGGTAGCCCATTGCAATTTTCACAGAATCTGTTATTATGACCGATATAACAATAAATAATAATAAAAATAAGAAAAAGTAAAAAATTCACGGAGATTCCCATAGAAGAAACTAAAAAGTGTAGGCGCGCGCGCCATCTATGTCTAGAAATGCTTCATACTCTAGTATGAAGCATTTGAACTAATCAAGAATTTTAACTAATATGAAGCATTTCATAAACACACTATAGATGGGGTGAGTGGCGCTAACCATGACATGGCGATACGGAACCCTCGGTGCGCGAGTTCGAGTCAAACTTCGCCGGTTATTATTTATCCTATAGAAATCGCGAGATCTAGCGCCGAGCCACCCATAATGTGTCAAACGACGCCTATGGACGCATCCGGTCGCATGTTTTCGCAAGCCATGCCGATCTATGTTGCCTATTCACGCCCCTCTTGGAGGAAGGAGAAATTAAGGTCAATCGATGGCAAGGAAAATAGTTTGTGTATTTTCTCCGCTGTGATGCACTATGATGAGCTGACATTGCGAGTATAGTATGTTATGTAAGGTAGCCAACTATATAAGGTTCCATAAAAGAATTCGGCACATGGAAAAATTTTAATAAGTATGGGTTTTTCCAATATCCACGGTACAGCTATCAGTGGCTATCTTCCCCCAACCTCAGCAGCGCGGCCCAGCTTCTTTCTCTGTATGAAAAACCATACTGGCGCCTAATCATTATGCACATCGCGGTACGATTATATATAATATATCGTAATAAAAATAACCAAATTATGCTATTCGATTGCATGCATGCGATTCGAATGCAAATTGATTAATAAATAGATGTTTAAAGATTCAGGAAGCAATATTACGACTATGCCGTCACTCTGTACTAGTTACGTTACGACTAAGATGACAGCTCTATCGATGGCGCGTCACGACACACCCTGCGCGCGCGCAGCCTGCTATTATCCAATAACTAACTTAACTAGAGAGTCTAATAAATAACTAATAACCTATGCGGATGCGTAGTATAGTCGCTTCTATATACAGGGTGTTGTACGGCCACTACATTAAATTTAGGAAATGATTATTGGGATCAATAGTAACTAAAAAGTCAAATAACTTTTTTCTGAATTCCCTTTAAATAAAAAGTTACAGTTTTCATACAAACTAATTTATTTATTTAGTGTAAAAAGGATCTAATGTTTCGCACTAACGTGGAAATGAAAGGCGCGCGGTGAATGAGCGAGCAGGGACTAGTGCGCGGAGCGAGGAGATGCGCGGCAGCGGTGCTGCGTGAATTTTTCGACCCCGACCGTTCCCGCGCCAGCACCCTCACCCCGCGCGCGTCAAATTACACTTTTTTTTTTTTTTTTATGGAAACTGACACGGTTGGCTTCATCACCTACAACATCCGTGATGTCAGCCCATAACACCGGATGAATTTGGTGCCACGTCAGTGATTCCCTTCGGTCGTGCCGGCTACACTGAACTGGACGGAAAACACAAACTATTTACATAGCCGTTTCGACCGACCTTTCATTCAGTGCGGTGGTACCAAGCCGGGCGGGTTAAACCCTACCACCTAGTAATATAAGAAGGGAGTCATATCCCTTAGTCGCCTTTTACGACATACACGGGGAGAGATGCAGTGGGGCTATTCTTTTAATGTACCGGCCCCACACGGTACTTGGCGAAAACATAAATTTCAAAAATTAATATCTCCAAAACTAGACACTTTAGAGAAAAACTTTATTTAACATTGCGCTGGCGAAATCAATGTACTGGCCGTTACAACAACCTGTATAAATGAAGACACCTCTTCAATCTTCTTTCTTGCATTTGCTCACTCATAATTTCATAATATACAGGGTGCGGCGCGAAAACTTGCTGATTTGTATTTCGCGCCAAGCGGCGAGGTGGGATCGGGAAAGGGCGGGAACCGACTCGTTCGAAATACGAAATCATGAAATTTTGTTATTCGCATAGTCAGTTCGCGCCATGAATTGGACCAACGAGCAGCGCGCGTTTGCCGTCGAGGCGTACTTTTTTAATGGCCGTTCCAGCGCCTCATCTCTTTGAGAGGCGACCTTGTTTGGCCGGCCCGCTCCCCCGATTTGTCTCCTTGTGACTTTTTAAGCCATCGCCAACATACCCGTCGATATGCTTAGAAGAGTTGAACGAAACTTCAGAAATCGGGTAACTCAGTGCATCCACAATGAGTGCTGTCATTTGACCGATATCATCTTCAAAACTATTTAATAAAAAAAATTTGATGATGTATGTTACAATAAAAATAAATTACAGTGATATCTCTACTACTTTTTTTATTGACTTTTCAAATCAGCAAGTTTCCGCGCCGCACCCTGTATGTATATAGATATATTCACACTAAAGACTAAGGGATAAGGACAAGGTCTTGTGCTAAAAGGCGACAGGACAGCCACCTCACACCTTGGCACGGTTCTTCCACCGAGTCTTGCAGCAGGTGGGTCTTCGTGCCTACTTGCTGCTTGATATAGTTATCTCGTCCGAATACTTTGCTAATCGTGGTGTTCGGTGTTGTGCTGTAATTTACAAGAGTACTTGCAGCACAACACCTATTACTCTACATATCCCGTTTGTCGGGATACAGCGTGTGGTATGAATGCTTCTCCATACTTTTTCGGGTTTGAGTATTATGGAATTGTTATTATGGAGAGTATGGAATGTACCAAAATATTCATCATCATCATCATCAGCCTGTATCGGTCCACTGCTGGACATAGGCCTCTCCCAAGGCACACCACCACACGCGGTCTTCCGCTCTATATAAAATATTAGTTCGAGAAAACTTTTGGTGGAAACATGAAGAAATGAAAGCGTTTTTTCAACATTAATCGCATCGCTTTGTCGCCCCATGACAAGTTCTCAATGCACTTGCCTATCGGAAGTGAAAAAAATACTGTAAGATCAACACGAGACGGTGGCACAAAAACCGAAAACGGAAGCTTCCTTAACTGGAGTAGGAGTGGGGTTTTGTCTCACGTTACTTTTTCTCTCCCAAGTTGCAGGTGCACTTGTTTCTAGTTCGTGGGACTTGTCGGCGCAGCGTCGCCGCTTTTTGTCGTAAACAAAAACAATTTCCTCCACATGTTGAGTAGTGTAAGTGGACGCCTATTTAGGAATGATTTTTTTATTAATTTAGGTATTCAAAATTCATTTTTATGTTCTTTAGATAAAGAATTGTTTTACTATAAAGAGTTAACAGCAATCGCAGTAAGTACACGAGCTTTAAATGAAAGCTACATTTGACGTTCTAAAGTAAGTGACGTTCAAAGCTTCGTGAAATTTTGTACCGTGTGGGGCCGGTACGTTAAATGAATAGCCCCACTGCATCTCTCCCCGTATATGTCGTAAAAGGCGACTAAGGGATATGACTCCCTTCTTATATTACTAGGTGGTAGGGTTTAACCCAACCCGCTTGATACCACCGCACTGAATGAAAGGTCGGTCGAAACGGCTATGTAAATAGTTTGTGTTTTCCGTCCAGTTCAGTGTAGCCGGAACGATCGAAGGGAAGCACTGACGTGGGACCAAGTTCACCCGGTTTTATGGGCTGACATCACGGATTTTGTAGGTGATGTAGCCAACCGTATAAGTTTCCATAAAAGATATAAAAATAAAAATAAATTATTTCCTCTTTCAACATTCGCATATACATGTCATGCAGCAAGTGCCTCACTTGCTGCTTGTCCAAATACTTTGCTAAACGACCACCACGTCGTCGGTGTTGTAATTTACAAGAGCACTTGCGTCACAACACCGATTACTCACCCCGATTGTCAGATACAGGTGGTATGTATGTATGTAAGTATGTAAATTCGCATATCATGAATATACTTATATTTATAATAATATAAAAGTTTAAATGATGGTTTTCTAAATCGTTTCTTTGTCGCACCGCTAGAGTGTGGAACTGTCTTCCGGCGAGTGTATTTCCTGAATCCTTTAACCTGGGTGTCTTTAAGCGTCGTATTAACGGGCTAGACAGCCTAGCAACAGTCCGCAAATCTGCTGGCATGGCACCTAACTGAGCGTGGTTTCGCGAGGAGAGGTGATTTTGGCTCTGTCGACTGCACCATTGGTCCCTCGGCACAGCCACCCATGCTGGTTTACATAAAAAAATTCATAAAATGAAAACCTATGTTATGTAAAAATAAGAGTAACTATAGTTGGGCTTCCAAGATTACAGAACTTTGAGCTGCCCCGCGCCGATCAAAAGCGTCAAGAATCGTTGCTGGTGTGGTGATGGTGATTTCATAAACCAACATAGCGCTAATCGCGTCCTACGGAATCATGTCGTAATTGCTAGGTGCCATTTCTAACACGACAGTTTCAAAACGATCCCCGCACGGCGTGTAATGTATTAGATAGTAAATTCGTACTTTATGATTATGAGGCATTGTCTCACTCTCCGCTCCTCCGTCTCCCCAGACTCCGCACCTCACACCCTCGCGAGACGTCGTCGCCGACGACGCGACGGAACAATGCCCGCGGTCGATGGTGTTAACATCAATAAACATTATAAGATCCTATCGGTGGAATATGTTAGTTTGGGCGTAGGTCAAAATATGTGTGGTAAATATTCATGGTTTATTGGATTCGATAGAGTGTCATCAATTCTCACATAGGGTTAGGTACTAGTGGAATAAATGTTTACTAAATTCAGACATTACAATAAATTTGTAAAAGTTGTATATATGCAAAAGTTGTATATTGTTTATTGATCATTCTTAAGGTAGCGAACTAATCGAACGAACCGGATAAAACAAATTGTCGCAATTTGTTTTATCCGGTTCGATTACACCCACAAAGAAGAGGAAGCAAGAAATCACGTAGGAGGATATTTTTTTTAAATATATTATTACAAGATTTTAGTGGCTATCCACATAATGCACACCGCTTACTGTCAGTACCATTACAATTATCCTAGATTTTTCTCCGACGACAATCGGTTTCGGCCTTACCTACTGGCTCAGATCCGATTTACGACAGCGTGATGTTACATAGAAATACGAGTAAGTACCATTACTATTACCACCCGGGATACAAGTTTGAGTGTAAATTGGTTGCATAATTCTCGAGCTATAAGAAAAAGTTCAGATAGGCAGACAGTGCGTTTTATACAGGGTGGCCCAGTTACAGTGGTCCAAACCTAAAAACTATTCATTACGTACTAGCTACGTCTCCTCTACTTCCGTAGCAAATTTTATTCGATTTTGTGGAATAGATATCCAACTAGAGCGGTTTATGTGACTAAAATAGGGAAATTTCAAAAAAAGTTTTAAAAAATCATTTATTTATTTATTTATTTATTTATTTACCTTATTTTAAATCTAAGAAACATTACAGGCTTAACCTAATGCGTTCCCTAGCTTACGTCTTATACATAACATGTATTTATGTTAATTCCTTATTTAAGTACATTACTATATAACTCTTGTATTTATTCAAACTATTGCTAAATAGGTCGAACTCTTTGAAATTGTACCGTGTGGGGTCGGTACTTAAAAAGAATAGCCCCACTGCATCTCTCCCCGTCGCATGTCGTAAAAGTCGACTAAGGGATCGTCAGCCTCGGCAGCTTAATGGTGCGGTCAGTTATTGGATGGATGACCGCCCGACTGTTGGAGGCTGACCGTGGTTCGGACACCACGTTAAACTGTAGGTCCCTTCCCTTCTTACCTTTCTAGGTGGTAGGGTTTATCCCGGCCGGGTTGGTACCACCGCACTGAGCGAAACGTCGGTCGAAACGGCTATGTAAATAGTTCGTGTTTTCCGTCCAGTTCAGTGTAGCCGGCGCGAAATGAAGGGAAGCACTGACATGGCACCTAGTTCACCCGGTGTTATGGGCTGACATCACGGATGTTGTAGGTGATGTAGCCAACCGTGTCAAGTTTCCATAAAAAAAAAAAAAAAAAACTCTGGTTCTGTCGAATTAATTTTATTTATTATATTTATAGCTCTATTCAGAGGTGAATACAACTGCAAGTTGGTCCTCGAGGGAATTGGTTGCATTAGGTCGTGGGTTCTGGCTCTTAAGTAATTGTCTGGTGAGTAAAGCTTAAATCTATGTAAAAAGTCTGGGTTGCTTATTTTGCCATTCAGTAAGCGGTAAACATACGACATGAGGGTTAAATCTCTTCTCCATTCTATAGAATTGTAGCCCACCATGCCTAATATGTATTTAGTTGGGAAGAGGTACGGGTAATAATTATACGTTTTGTAATAAAGCATTCTAATGAACTTTTTTTGAACTTTTTCCAATATCAGTTTGTAATTAAACTCATGCGGCGTCCAGATGATTGCGTTGCTTTCCAGTTTACTTCGTACGAATGAATTAAACAGCAGCTTTATGGAGTCAGCATTGTGAAAATCTCTCGATTGACCCAACACTATCCCCAATGTTCTACTGGCGGCTTTACACACTCCCTCAATGTGATCGTGAAACGTCAATTTGTCATCAAAAATAACCCCCAAGTCCTTGACCTGCGTATCGCGCCTCAATGATACTCCACCTAGTTGGTAATTGTGTAGTGTTGGAGCATTTTTCCTCGAGAAACTAACAATCATGCACTTATCTACATTGAAATGCAGCTTGTTAGCTAGACTCCAATAATTTACTTCATCTATGTCCCGTTGGAGAGCCAGGCAGTCGGCCCGGCTTCGAACTTCCGTGAATATTTTTAAATCATCCGCGAACAACAATTCTAAACTATTGATTTTCGCGGAACTAATGTTTTTTTTTAAATGAGTCAACATGATGTCCTCCATCTAAAAAAAAATTTTGGACCACTATAACTTGGCCACCCTGTATAATGTAGGTTTTAGTAGTGTGATACTTGTAGCCGTTAGCTTCGTACGTTCAATGCATTTTATAATGATATTAAAATTATTAGTCTCTCGCCTAACATCCCCATGAAAAAAAATATTTTTATTCATAGTGAACGTAATACAATACCGTAATGTACGCGGATGCGCAGAAGTCATTTGGGATGCGCATAATTAGCGCAGAATCTGTATATGTAACGTAACAGCTCTAGACTGATAAGATGCCGGCCAGATTATAATATATTCTATCGGGAAGATTTGCTACTGACCATCTGTATCTCATGTTTGTCTGAGGACTGAATATTATACAGGAGTAAGCGTGTTTACAAAAAAAAAAATAACGACTAAACTTGCTTGTCACGTACACTGAAAAAGATAATTCATTTGAAATATTGAAGCTCTTTACCCACAAGGCTAGAAGTTTACGTACAAGGTCAACGTAGTATATAGTAGGCTCCATTTGTCGTATATTCAAGTCAATAGGTACATACTTATGAGACAAGTTAGAACTCAATACCACGATCACATCCTTGAGACCTTGAACAAAGTGTGAACCACTGTAATCTGATGAAATCGTCACTTTATTATAATTTCATCTGTCATCATGTGGATCGTTGTCGATCAGCATTTCACAGAATGCGCTCAGCAAGCTAAAGCGTAAACCTGCTTTACACTGAAATAGAGGGTAATTAACCGACTTCAGAAAAAGGAGAAGGTTCTCAATTCGAGTGTATTTTTTTTTTATGTTTGTTACCTCAGAACTTTCGACTGGGTGAACCGATTTTGATGATTCTTTTTTTTTTATTTTAAAGCTGGTGCTTCCCGTGTGGTCCCATTGCAATTTAATCGCGGGGCCGAAGGCCGAGCGATTCCGCCGAGTACATTAATAGCAAATAATTACTAAAAAAAAAAAAAATACTGAAATAAAAAACTATTCAAAAAAATACAAAAACCGCCTTCAAAAATGATTGAAATAAAAAAAAAATCGAACCCTAGAGTTGAAGGAGGTGCTAAAGCAAGCAAAAATGATGCATGAAATAAAACATGAGTGGATGATATCCTTTGTGATTAGTGTAGCCTTCTTAATTTAGCACCGCCTTCAAGGGTTCGATTTTTTTTATTTCATACATTTTTGAAGGCGGTTTTAATATTTTTTTAAATAGTTTTTTATTTTTTGTTGTTGGTTTTCTTCATTCGCCGCTTTTCATGACTGAAAGTATTCTGGGAAGCATGGCAGCCTCGGCTGAACTAGAACAGTTTTTTTTATTTATTGAGTTCTCTTTTATTTTAGGAAATTTAGACTTATTGTATTCGAGTTAGTGCCATTATTATGTACCTACTGTTTAAAATTGAAATGTTTTTTTTTGTTTTCAATAAAAAATCATTACATAGAAAAGCCAAATAACAAATTGTGTCTGTCTGTGTAAAACGTTTATGTTAACTACAGGCGAGGAAAAATAGAAGGAAATAAGCAGAAAAATTACAGAAGTAAACAGCTACAGACAGATCGAGACATCGAAGTCATTTATTTGTATCACATCTCAAATCTCAAACATTATTCCCTACAATGGCAGTACTTATTCACAAAACCTGCAGCTTCAAATCCATTCGTACAACATATTATAGCTTGCAAAAACACAAGATTTGTTTACACACCTGCACTATCCAATCCATACACAGCCCTAGCTTCTCCGCTTTGTGCGGCGCGCACATTCTTTACACGGGTGGTGCCTCCACCTCCCTCCCTCTTACACCTCATTAATTTTAGTTTGTAGATTAGGTTATATGTGTAGTTGTATGTGTAGTGCATATATAGATAGTTTTAAATTAATAATTTATTCTTTAATTTTATTATATTGTGCCCTTTAAATTAATTAAATATGTTAATATTTTATAAATAAAAAACCGGCCAAGTGCGAGTCTAGAGGTTTCCGCACCACAAAAAAAAAATCATTGAAAAAAAACACGTTTCTTGTATGGGAACCCCCCTTAAAAGTATCTGAAAAGTACTTGCACGCACATAGCTAATACACTATGACCTTTGAACGCGTATCTTTTTAATTTGATGAAACGTCTTTATCCCGCTGCCAGAGGATTTTTACAAAAAGTTGCGTTACGAAAATTATGTACTTTTGGTGACTTAGATCTCGAAAACTATAAGAGTTACAGGAAGGTGAGGTATATCGTCTTAATGGTAGTTCTTCCGACTTGCTAAGACGATACCCGAGAGTCGTACATCAAGCCCTTCTATAAATATGGCCCTTAGAAAAAAGGCTTCGAAAATCATTAAATGCTTATAACTCCTGAACTACTGGTCAGATCGACTTGTAATTTATTTCTTTTCGTAGAGAAATTTGCTCTTTTTTGCTGGAGGAAATGATAAGATAGGATAGGCCTCGATAAGATTTTTTTTTTCGAAAACTTCTGCTCCCAAACTACTCGTGGACAAGCAAGGATAGGTATCGATGAGATCTTCATCAAATTCACGAATCTGCGGCCGTGTCTCCGACACAGCCCACTCGCTTTTTTTGTAACCAAATACATAGTTAACTAACTTTGGCTTATAACTAACTTTAATATGTAAGTACTTTTTTTAGGGTTCTGTACCTCAAAGGAGGAAAAAACGGAAACCTTATTAGGATCACTTTGTTGTCCGTCTGTCTGTCTATGAAGACCTTTTTTCTCAGGAACGGGTAGAGGTATCAAGTTGAAATTAATATAAAATACTAAGGTCTATGTTTCCTCGGAGGTGTAAAAAAATTAAGCTTCTAAGTCAACGCAATCACTAGATAGGTACGGCCATTTAAATAATATATTTTGCTACTGACAAATCAAATCAAAACCTATAGAATACTTCCCGTTAACTTAGAATCATGAAATTTGGTAAGAAACAAAGTCTCAAGCACAAATATAGGGAAAAATCGGAAAATTGTAAATTTATAGTTATAGGACATTACAAAAATGTTTGTTGTTTTGTATGTCAAGGACCCTTTTTCTCAGGAACGGACCAAGATATCAAATTGAAATTAACACGAAATACTAAGATCTACGATCCGAAATAATCAAAAGATACGGCTATTTATGTCAAATTATAATACTCGCAAACTCACTCAAATGAAATAAAAATCTATAGGGTACTTACCGATGACCTAGAGTCTAGAAGTCTAGAGTAATGAAATTTGGCAAGAAGCAAGGTCTCACAGCACAAGCAAAGAAAAAATCCGAAAATTTTAATTTATTAAAAAAAAAAAAAAGAAAATTGTAAATATGTAATTTTGTCATATATAAAAAAATATACGTATATATCGTTGTCTCTGCCTACCCCACCGGGAAACAGGCGTGACGCTATGTATGTATGTATGTAAAAAAATATATTTTTGTTATTTCACGAAAGCCTGAAAGTGAAACGATTGGTGTAGTTTTTATTTAGGCGTTTCGTGATTTTCCAAAACTCAATTATTTTTGTACATACATAATACTCGCCCATGTTGACGTCTGGGATATCCTCCGTGTAGTGGCGGGTTAATCTGGCTCGTCGGTCGTCTTTGTCGGGGACTGTAGGAGCAGCAGCTCGTGAGTCATATAGCCGTTCGTAGAACTTTTCGACTTCTGTGAGTAGTTCTGGCTTCGATGAGACAGCTCGACCATCTGCAGTTTTAAGTTTCGTCAGGTGGCTTCTGCCCAGTTGCTGCACGAACACTTTGGAGCCCTTATTCTGCTCTATCGCCTCATACACACGGCGTGTATTGTGCAGGCGAAGGTCGCGTCGTATCAGCTTCTTTATTTTGGCATTTTGAGCCCGAAGACCTGACGAATCAACTATTGCCTCGCGTCTCTGTCTCATCGCTTCCAGTGTCTCACTCGAAAGTTTCGACTGTTTCCCCTTGTGCTGATTTCTAAAATGTTTGCAGCCCACAGCCCACAGGCAGAGTTTGGGAAACTCCGCCACATCTTTTCATCCTCCATCCCACAGTCATTGAAGACGAAGGTCTTCAATCAGTGCGTTCTGCCGGTAATGACGTACGGAGCGGAAACGTGGACCCTGACGATGGGCCTGGTCCACAAATTTAAAGTCGCTCAGCGAGCTATGGAAAGAGCAATGCTCGGCATTTCTTTGACCGATAAAATCCGTAACGACGTGATACGTCAAAGAACTAAGGTAGTCGACATTGCTAAGAAAATAAGCAAGCTGAAGTGGCAGTGGGCTGGGCACATCTGTCGTAGACCCGACAACCGATGGGGTAGACGGGTGCTCGAATGGAGGCCACGTACAAGCAAACGTAGCGTGGGACGCCCCCCGGCTAGGTGGACAGATGACCTAAAAAAGGTAGCCGGGAGTGGATGGATGAGAAGAGCGGAAGACCGCGTGTGGTGGCGTGCCTTGGGAGAGGCCTATGTCCAGCAGTGGACCGATACAGGCTGATGATGATACATAATACAAACATATTGTGTGATGCTACGGAACCCTCGGTGCGCGAGTCCAACTCGCACGGCTTTTTTAATACATTTCCAGTCTCTCAGATACCCTGAGGGCCTAGTCCGAGTTAACGTGACATCTACGTAAACGTCAAATACCGATCGAATTGAGTTTTATGTATGGGAGCACAATACGCTCACCACGGCGGCGCCACTAGAGAGCTCCATACATAAAAACTTAATTCGATCGGTATTTGACGTTTACGTAGCTGTCACGTAAACTCGACTAGGCCCTCTGAAATACTCCTAACTCCTTATCCCACAGACAACCATTGGCCACTACATAATATTATCTACATAGCAGCTATGCTGGGTGATCTGAATTACTTACCTACTCGTTTTTCTGAATGAAGTTTCTTTGAATACGAAATCAGTTATTTTGTCTATCTGAAAATAAAAGCAGGTGATTTCAATCCAAAGCTTTGATATCCCACAAATAAAGTCGTAACTGACATTTTCTGTGATAGAACAAAAATAATGATATTTTGTTTTGCATTTTTACCCAACTACGTAACGGCGAAACCAAAATGAGGGTTAAGATATTGGCAGCCTATATGTGTTGTTTGTTCCCTGGCAGAGCCTAAACTACTTAACTGATTGCAACATATGAGGCATTGCTGAATTCGTCTCTATAGGGCGCGCGCCTTTCAAAGCCCACATTTATAGGGTTCTGTATCCGGTACGGGACCCTATTACTAAGCCTACGTCGTCTGTCTGTCTGTCGGTCCGTCCGTCTTTCCATCTATCCGAGGGCAGTATCTCTTGAACCGTAGTAGGTAGCCCAGAATTTTCAGTAAATTTTCACAGAATATGTGTTATTATGGCCGATATAACAACATATAATAAAAATAAGAAAAAGTACAAAATTCACGGGGGTTCCCATAGAAGAAACTAAAAAGTGTATGCGCGCGCGCCATTTACCGAAAAAAAGTATGAAACATTTTAACTAATCATGAATTTTAAATAATATGAAGCATTTCATAAACACGCCATAGATGGTGTGACGTGAGTGGCGCTGACCATGACATGGCGATACGGAACCCTAGGTGCGCGAGTTCGACTCGCACTTGGCCGGTTTTTTTTATAAATTAAAAAATTCAAAATGGCGGGCGGCCCGTGACATTGTTTAAAAAAATTCTTTAAACAAATTTCCTTCATATCGAGTAGGATATCGTTGACAAGATCTTAAAAAGAGATGTAAAAAATACTGAAACTTTAGAAATAAAAGGAATACACGAAAATCGATAATTCTGTAGTCGGGTTTGTAGAACGATTCGAATAGACAAGAGGCCCGACTAAAGCATTCGCTATCACCTTTCCTTGTTATGTCCTTTTTTTCGTAGTCAGGTATAATGTTTTTATATTGTATTTATTGTAAAAATATAAATTGGTGTTCCCAAGAAGTACTCATAGCGTAACGTTGCGTACTAACATACTTGGTTGCAGTTGTTTCCGTGCCATAAATGCACCATGCACAAATGCAGAAAGGTAGACGATGATACTTCGTTGTCTGAAAAGAAAATATGTGATTCGTCAGTACCCAATTCACTTTGTTGAAGGAAAGATGTGGTGATGAATACTGGGTACTAACAATGGTTTAGGCTTTGTACGTGCTGTGCCTCGATGTATGATAATGTCCAGATACAGGACACAGCTGGCAGACAACATATCAATGAAGAAGTCCCAAATTACCTTTTTAAATTTACGGATTTTCGCCAAAATGTCAGTGCCGTCAATCATCCATCTAAATACTTTAAAATGTATTACGCTTGTGGAAGTATTCCCAACCAGTTTTTTGGTTGTAGAGTCTTAAGGTTATTTAGTCTTAACCGCTTTAGAAATAAAATAACAATTCGTACACCTTACACTTGGCGCTTTGGACAGTTTCTCGAGATAATGAAATCCGCGATGCCTAGGAATTTGCTTAAATAAATTAGATTAAATACGCACATCTATTGAACTTCCATAGCCGTCTTTATGCCACAGAGTAATCCAGCTAATACACTATTATAATACTCGTACAACAACAATATAGTATAGAATTGACGAAATAATGTATTCTCTTTATATAATAGTTCGAGTTGTACAATGTACATATATTTGAAACAGATCTTAAACAATGTTATGTGCTATATAAATAAATAATCCTATTAAATTAAACTAACAATCTTAAACTATCTTCAAAATGTCAATCTAAACTTAAAAAAATATATCAATAATAAAAACCGTACAGGCACCGAGCCGGAATTACAGCGTTGCCGGGAGCCACCAAAATCTCATCCATGGGCACCGACGACGGCGAAAAGGCCTCCATAACGCTTGCAGCGTTCCCCCTCTGCACGGCCAGACTGACGCGCTGGAGGAGGAACGACGATTCGCGCAGCTTCTTGCCTAGGCCCAGCTCCCTTAACAATTGTTTTCCGGCTGCGCAAATCGGATCTAATGTTTCTATTGCGAAAGGGATGAAATTATAATGTTTACAAATTAATAGTCTGGTACTTAGGTATTTTTGCGCGAGCTGCATAAATACTTAAAATTTTCAGCAGAATATGTGTATGGTATATGACTAACGCCAAATTAAAGGCGTAACAATAACAAAAAATATTATATAAATAGCTACCTTGAGAGGCTCTCGCTGAGTGGTTGGCTCGAGAACCAGATACAAGATCGACACTGCACGCATTGTCCGGAGGTTTCTCTCCCTGGTCAAGCCATCGGTAGCCTGGGTTCGCCCCGCCGCCTTCCGGTGGTGGAAACTCCGTTTAATTTGTATAAAGTTTATATTTTAATTTTTTAAATAGGTATGTAAAATGTATGTTAAAATGAAATAAGTGAATAAATGGATAACAAATATTTAATCATTTAAGTTCATAATATCTCAAATTCTCGGCTCCAAAAGAGGTTTTTAGTCCGATTTGCGCATCTGCAAGTTGAGTAAACAGAAGTACGTATTAAATATTCTGTGAAACAGGGCACACCGAGCCGAGTCGTTTCTCGTCCAGCGCGTAGTCTGGCCGTGCAGAGGGAACGCAGCTACTGTCTCGTTATCGATGCCCATTGATGATATTTTCTGTCATGTTTACTTAATGGACGCCGACACTACATTACCGGCTTGTCCGCATCTGGACGATTAATCTCAAAAAAAATTCAAACATTTTAAATTACTTTTTAGTTTGTAATTGTGAATTGATATGTTTAACCTGTAATAAATAACTTTCTTCCGAGGTGTTGTATATTGTGTAAATAAAATATTTAGGAAATATTGTAAAGTTAAATTAACAGAAGGCTAGTCATGCAAGAAGCCAGTCAAAGTTCTGAAAGAATGTTTACTTTTCGGCGTGCTGTCTATTAGTTCCTTCCGCATACCTACATGACAAGAACATGCGTCCAATTGTGGCACAAGTTCATTATATGTATTTTTATATTCTGGGAAGAAAAAGCGAAAGAGAAAACTCTTATTGAGATAATGCTTAAATACGAGAACATAGCGTTTAACATTTTCAAGATATTTATTTTTATTGTTCCATAAGTAATTCAATATATGCGGAAAGAACTAATAGACAGCACCCCGAAAAATAAACATTCTTTCAGAACTTTGACTGGCTTCTTGCATGACTGGCCTTCAGTTAACTAAAAAATTTTAAAATACATACACTGATAATATCGCGAAAGTAAGTTTTTAACGATATGATAATTAAATTACAAAACAATTAAACAGACAACACTTGCATACAATACAATTCACACTTTGGATCGGTTAATTAAAAATACCAGTCAACACGAACAAAAATAAACCTATAATGAAAAACAAAATTACAGAAAGCATACATATACATATCATACATATCACACACGCTGAATCCCGACAATCGGGGTAAGCAGAGTAATCGGTGTTGTGCTGTAAGAACTCTGGTAAATTGCAGCACAACGCCGACCACCACGTTTACACACACGTTTACACCACATTACAGAAAGCAACAAATAGTAATGTTATCAATATGTGTTTTATCAATGTGTATAAGAGACAAATCTATGTTTCTTATTTCCTAGTCGTTTGCAATTATGTTTGCCTCAAGGATCAATTTTAGGGCCCCTATTATTCCTGGTCTACGTCAATGATCTCAGTGTATGCACTGCCAGTGATTGTGAAATAGTAATGTTTGCGGATGACACTTCACTTTTATTTCACAATAGACAACTAAATACATTAAGCATCGAGTTTCAAAAAGTAGTCGAGACTCTAACAGTGTGGTTTGAGGTAAATAACTTATTGTTAAATGTAAAAAAGACAAATGTCATTCACTTTGCTCTCGGTTCTAGGATAGGAAGAAATACGACTGATATGTCGAGTGTGCTCTCGGAGCTATCTCTGAACGAGGTCACACAAATTGATTTCTTGGGCATTCGAATGGACGCCAAGCTTAAATGGGACGAGCACATAAATAAAGTTGCAAAAAGATTGAGCTCCGCGTGCTTTGCAGTTAAAAAGATTCGAGAAATTGGTGGTGTCCAAGCATCAAGGTCTGTTTATTTCGCATATTTCCAGAGTGTAATGACATATGGTCTCATGTTTTGGGGAACGGCAGCAGAAGCCAAAAGGATATTTATATTACAAAAAAGGGCCATCCGCAACCTCCAAGGCATGAGGCCTAGGGACTCTTGCAGAGATGTGTTCCGGGATATTGGAATAATAACATTCACAGGTGCCTATATTTTTCAAAATCTGGTTTATGCGAGAAAAAATCTAGACAAGACACCAACCAACTCAAATCTGCATAACTTCGACACGAGGCACCGTGAGGACATTCGTTGTATCAGTCACAGATTGACCAAATTATCCTCAAGTTTTATCTGTAACAGCATAAAATTTTACAATAAATTACCGCAAGAAGTTAGAAACCTTGAAATCCGAGAATTTGAATGCAAAGTGAAGAGCATGCTTATCCAGAAATCTTATTACAATTTGAACGAAGCTTATAATGATAAATTCTTCTAGTCATTTTTAGTTTACATTTAGTAATTCTTTATTAATTGTTTTGTAAATATTCTTATTTTTTAATATTACTTGACTCGTCGCGACTAATGCAAGTAAAATGGATTAATTATTAATGTTTTTATTGATTTGTTTTATTATTTGACCGATTTTATGTTTAATGACTTGAAATTTTTATTCAATAAGGTGTGACATTTTTTGATATATTCATAATAGTTTTTTTTTTATTTCTGATATTGATTGTAATTTTTTGACATGATTGATTTTATTTTAATGTTTTATTGTTGTTCTATTGACTGTTTCTTTTGAACTTTTTGTACAGTGACATATGTTTGATTTTGATTTGTTACAGTTGTGGTATTTAAATATTTTGTGCATTTTTTTATTTTCTGTGTTTTGACGATGGCCTATTTTTGCTTGGATCGAAATAGAATAATAAGAAATTTGTTTATAAAATCTGACCTGTCTAAGTGTATAAATATACCAAAAAGACCAAATAAATACCATACCATACCATACCAATAGTAACCGAAAAAATACAGATTATGTTTACACGAATAATTATTTGCCGAGGATACATTTAGAAAACAGTAGCAAAACAAGAATAACCTATTCAGACAAAACATACGCCAACAGGAAAGCTGAACCAAAACACTTCGTGATGCAGAGTCGGGTCGGGCCGTTCACTCCACATGCTTACACGCTTTTGCAGGTCATGATTGAATATGTTGCACCGCTACTACCTAGGTGCATAGAGGGATCACTTTCTTATGTTACTAAGGGTTTGATTTGAATTTGTTTTAAAATTGTATGATTTTTTTTTTCTTTCAATTCGTATGTTGTTATTTAATCTTAAGGTTACTGTATTTTCAAATCGGCAATTATCTAGTTCTTCACATTACTTCCCAAGGGCAAAGTACACACATTTGAATAATTTTTTTAAATGTTTAGGAAAATCGTTTATTGCATAAAAAAATCAATTTATCAAAGGTGAATTTTATTCAAGCTTCCTCGAGTGCATTAGCTTCCATTCTTAGGTCGAGCCCAAACAAACAGTTTAATGTATTACTTTGTTTTCCTTCTTTTCACACAACAGTATCTGTGATAGACTGCGTTGTTTTCATCATCGACCACTTGTACAGTCAAATATCATCCATTCGGAGCATCATATAATTGCAGCGCATCAATCTTTGGTGCGTTCCGAGCGAATATATCGTTTGGTCCATTGAGCGAAGAGCTTGTTTCAATAATGTATTGTCTAGAGATGGCTCGTGTATAACCACGCACGTTATCTACAGGACCGTGAAGAACGAATTTAATTTCTTTTATTTTAAAGCATTTTTAAATGTTTTGATACCTGTTTGCTCTGCCCTTCCATTCGTTGGTGAACTCTTCGCGAAGTGTGCTGACGTCTGCGTAACAGTGGATTTCTTCCAATCTTCAACTTTTTAAAGACTTCAATAATTCTATGAAACCTGTTCGATCGATCATTCATACGTTTCGGAGGTGATAAACAATCTTACTGAGTCATCCATCTTTCCTCTACCATCATCGATATTTGAGGTAATTATTATAGACATACTTTGGTATTTTGCTAGGAAAGTCCTAGAGGCATTAAGTGTTACCTTTTGCCCATATTTATTTGAGTGCAACAAATATATACAATACAATACACTTTATCCCAGAAAAATCGTGAAACTGAAATCTCAAGAAACAGGATCACCGCGAAGATTTTATATATGACTACAAGCTATGTACATGAAGGGACACCTTGTATTGTATATTCTATATATATTTATTGCACTCAAATACAAGGACAAGAATTTCTACCAGAATACCTTTGCGGTATTATAACTGCTAGGTAAGTGGCGGAAAGAAATATATAATATTATGGCATCTTAGGTACAGTCATACAAAACAACGTGTAATACAAAAGATAAGATAAACTTAAATATTAATAGTTACGTACGATGTAAATATTATACCTTTATGCCTAATACATAAGTAATGAATGATAGACTAAATAAACCTACTGTTTACATAAATATTTACTAACTCTAAACATAGGAGACACATATCGTTTTGGATCACAAAAGTTTCGAGGACACTTCGAAAGAAAAATCATGAATTAGGAGTATAACCAGTAGGAGCAGATGCTTTTAAAGTAAAATGTACTCGTATCTGGCACCTTCCCGGAGTACCTGCCACAATATTAATCGGGGTCAGTGAATATTTAGGTACCCGACATACGTAACGTACCTTTAAAATATACAGTATTCAAATCTTCGTGCGCCTACCAGATTTATGTATTGGAACCAAAGTCGGTTAGAACATTCGATGTGCCTATAGTTCTGAAATGGGTTATGTGCTGGAAGGGGTTTTGACATGGAAACTTTAATATCGAACATTAATATGTTGCTCATTTAAGAAAGAAGAATGATCAAGTTAAATTACCAATTGGATCAATAAAGAAACTGTCAAATTCTATGAAATTACTATTTGGGAAAGAAAAAACATTCAAAGAATTTTGTTAAAATCCCATTATGTATTTTCCATAAATCCAATGTGTACAATCATACATACATATCACACACGCTGAATCTCGACAATCGGGGTAAGCAGAGCAATCAGTGTCGTGCTGCAAGAACCTGGTAAATCACAGCACAACACTGACCACCACGTATCGCAAAGTATTTGAACAAGATTCAATCAATCAAACAGCAAGTAAGGCACGTAGACCCACCTGCTGAATGACTCGGTCGGTGGAAGTACTGTGCCAAGGTGAGAGGTGGCGAGCCTGTCGCCCTTTAGCACGGCATCTTGTCCTTATCCCTTGGTCGCCTTTTACTACATGCATGTGGAGAGATGCAGTGGGACTATTATTTTTAAGTACCGGCCCCACACGGTACAATCCTACGAGTAAAATTCCATATCACCGAATGCTCTGATATTATTCCTGTCGGCTGATATTTTCCAGCGTCGTCGCATCAACAGCAGCATAGACAACCTGATAACCGTTCGCAAATCTGCTGGCATGTCACCTCACTGAGCGTGATTTCGAGAAGAGAGCTGAATTTGGTTCTTCCGACTGCATCATTGCATTGATACTATTTGATACACCACACCAGCATTACAATTTACAATACATCAGCTGTGTTTGTGGACAATGGACACTATCAATGCTGTTGTAGCAAGTAGGTAAGCATCCAAAGCATTGTTTTCATAAAAAAAAAACAGTCAGCAAAATTTCCTCCTGCTGTATTATGAATAGGGACCTTTCGTTCATATTATCAAAGCAGATTGACTATGTTTAAGTATACTTACATACCGATACCTAATGCAATATTTTCACAACCAAATATCCGGCTGCCGAAGTTTTGCTAGTACTTATTCTAAACTGCAGTTTGCCCAAATATATTTCAAAAGTAACTTGTTTTGTCCTTTTTTTTCGTAACTGGTTTTTTGTTTTAAACAATTCGTAGCATTTGAACATTGGAACGACAAGAACTCGAATGAAGACCGCTAATCACTGACAAGTTCCATATTTGAAATTAATTTGAATATGTCAGCTTTTGGTACTGGCTCGTGTAGAAATAACAACGCGTAATTTTAAATTTTAAAACTATCACCATTGCTTTCACATGTTATCATCGTACGTTTTTTACAGATTTTAGGTTTTATTTTCATCTCATATGATAATTCTGCGCACAATAGGAAACTATATAGGTAGCTAGAAAATAATGTATTGCCCTAAAACAACCAATCACAATTTGTAATATTTACATGAGTTGCAAAAGCCGACTTATCCCTCACAGATATTTCTTTCAGTCAACCTCTGGAAAACTACCGCCTACCGAAAAGGAACGCCTTGTATCGTGACATAGAATAAAGAGTAGGAATAAGTAATAGTCTGCGGTTCATCCGGAGCGTCAGCATTGTGACGAGTGGCATCACTCACTCTGGAGGAAGATTGGCTTATAACAAATTGCATCGGCTCTATGTAAATAGACTATCGGGAGATGAATCGCCTCGCAGTGGTATAAAGTTCGCACATTTACATGTCAGAAATCGCCAGTGAATCCTTTTTGTCGAACGCTATCTGTGGGGATGTGCTATACAAAAAAATACTAAGAGGAAAAAAACGTATACAATACAATAATAGTACATAGCTACAAAGAATAACAAAAGAAAAATATATATATATTTTTTTTTATGTAATCCGGTATGGGTGACTGAGTCAGAGGGGCCAAAGCACATGCTCTGACTAGCCAATATCACCTCCGAGAAGGTAGGTGCCATACCGGAGACTTCCCTGGATTGCTGGATATACTGGACTAGAGGAGAACACAACCGAGGCTGTTATGCGGCCATCTTACATCCAGTACGGTGGTATCAATCCAGTCGGCTACAATTTGAGCCTACCACCTAGTAAGGGGCAAGGGAAGGGACCTACGGTTTTACACCGGTTCCGAACGGTGAAGCAGCAGGTGTAGGTATGCACGTAAATTTTTTCGTCAGAAAAAACTCATTGGTACACGGCGACCGGATTCGAACCTCGGACCTCCCGCATTAGAAGCCGATGCCCAAAACACTCGGCCACCCGCCCCGCTTTAACACTAGAATAAAATAAAACATCCCCGAGAGAACGGACGACAGAAAAGAAACAAGGTAATTAATAAGATTAATAATCCACCTAATAAGATTAGTGAACCATGTTCATATATATATAAATAAATATAAATAAAATATAATATAAATCTGAATTCCGTGCACTATCTTTATAGCTGAGCCTAACATATAAAATATAACACAAGCGTGCCCGCCTGCCCAAATCCATCCTTTTAAATCTCGAACGTCAACTTCTGGCATGTAATTTGGGTCAGAATGCATGTTGTAATTGACACCTTGTGGGCGAGTGACGGGGCACGTGAGGAGCTACTCCCGGCGGTGGGGTAACTGTTGAGAAGCATGTCGAGCTGGTCACGACTTCCACTTTCAACATGGAACACGACGCAACAACTGTCCTGCCCTCCTCCGTGTACCAGATAATGTTAACTGGTGAAGCCTTCCCTGCATTAATCCTGCAAACAGCAGTTCCGTTGTCAGCGATTCTGGCAGGGAACCCTATAAAATCGCTCAGGTGTCTGTCCATCCGTCCGTCTTAACGTCACGCCTGCCACGGGTAGGCAGAGACAACGAATCTCCGAGCGCCACTACTAGGTACAGGTAGGGTTGCCAGGTGCCCGGGATTGTCCCGGGCTAGGCTGCAATGTCCTATGTCCCGGGAAAAGGATCATTTTGTCCCGGAGAGTGCAATTTGTCTCAGGAAGAAAAATATGTTTGTACACATGACTTGACATCGCGCAAAGAAGCCGGCGAACAGAAGTCCAGATGCTGATAAAATTACTCAAATTAGGATCACAAGAAATATGAATAATTAATGTAAAGGAAGATTCTACGTTCATTTTAGTGTAGTTTTGCTTACTAAAATTATTTGCTATAAAAAAAAACACTAAAAGTTCGCCGTAAAAATTATAACAGAAAAATATTATCTTAAATTTTTCCACCTTATTTGTGAAAGACTGCACTTAGTACATATGTCCCGGGAAGGCTAACATCAGATCTGGCAAGCCTAGGTACAGGCCATTGATAAGATTGCTTATGCATTCGAAGTACAGTACGTGGCAGTAATTATGGAGCATCGGACTTTAGAAAGAGACAATCCGGCTGTAGAGCATCGTCCCTGTCGCGTGTGCGACGTGCGAATTAGTATGTTTGGTCAGATTAATAATCGCAGTTATGCTACTACTCGTATGTATTTATATTTCAACTGCAACAAGTCGAGTCAGCTGTCTGGTAGTATTATCTATATTCCGAACACCTACTTCCTTATCTCCCGCCGAATGAGGGAGTGCAGCGCCGGCGCCGCAGTCGGTGTCAATAGCATCGACAAGAAACCCCTTTGATGTGATCTGAGTGCGCAAGTCGAGTCGCGCTCGCGCAGTGCAGCCCCCGCCCCGGCCCGCTTCGGATATGTTGAAAGGTGGTTCTGTTTGGCTATAGTAAATAGAGGGCAGGCACCGACAATATATTCTTACTTACTATTAGCCGTGTGCCGAAGATGTTAAGTTATGTATTATAATCACCAGATTACACATATACGAGAAAAGTATAGAATTATTCCTGGTTTTTCTTTCCAAACTTTCACCAATGAATAAGGAAAATCCAGTGAAGTATAAAAATTTTATTGTCAGTGTTCAGTGTTGCAGAAAACTTTACTAAAAAAAATCTAGTTCGTTCAATTTCTGATACCGTTTCGGACTTCCAATTTCAGGTGAAAGTGTGCACCTAGGAAAATAAATGTAAAACACTTAATAAATTTTTAAAATTGTATTTGTATAATGGTAATTTTTACTCGAATTGTTATGTAATTACTTTTAGTGCAGTTTAGTATTTCTCTCCGCTGTTGTGTTATATATTATTATTACCTACTATGAATTCGTTCGCCGACCCCAACTCCGCCGATGCCATCTGTAAACGAATGTCAGTCAGTCAGTCAGCGTGTAAGCGTCCACTGCTGGACATACGCCTCTCCAATTTTCCTCCAGTCCTCCAGGCCTTCAGCGATACGGAACCACTGATTTCCGCCGGCGTACTTGATGTCGTCGTCCCACCTGGCGGGTGGTCTTCCCACACTCCGTTTTCCTGTCCACGGCCGCCAGTGTATGACACGGTTACTCTACTCCAACGGTCATCGTCTCTTCGGCTAACGTGCCCAGCCCACTGCCACTTGAGCTTAGCCACCCGGTGTCCAATATCGACTACTTTGGTGCGTCGGCGGATTGCCTCGTTACGCACCATATCACGTAGCGATATACCCAGCATGGCTCGCTCCATTGCTCGCTGGGCAACTTTCAACCTTTGGACAACAGCGACCGTCAGAGTCCACGTTTCACATCCGTACGTCATAACCGGGAGGACACACTGGTCATATATACGGGTCTTTAAATTCTGCGGAAGGTCAGACTTCAGGACGAATTTTAGTTTTCCGAAGGCAGCCCAACCCAGTTGAATTCGTCTCTCCACCTCCTTAAGCAGACCTTGTCTACCAAGCCGCAGAATTTGACCGAGGTATATGTACTCTTCAACCTGTTCGATCACTTCTCCGCCAATAACAAATTGTCCTCCCGTCATAACCTCGGTCGCCATGACCTTGGTTTTGTCCCGGTTCATCTTCAGACCAACCTTCATCGACGCTGTATAAAGGTCTTCCAGCATGATCTGAAGCTGATCTCGGGAATTGGACAGAAGAACAATGTCATCGGCGAAACGCAGATGACTGAGAAGATCTCCATTCACGTTTATACCCATGTTGTCCCACTCAAGCATCTTGAACACATCTTCCAATGCGTTTGTGAAGAGCTTGGGTGAGATCACATCCCCCTGCCTTACGCCTTTACCAAGGAGGATAGGTTGGGTATTCTCGTGAAGCCTCACAGTCATCGTCGCGGACCGATACAGATTTCGGAGCACCTCGATGTAGCGGTGGTCGATTCTGCACCTGAGGAGGGAGTTTTCGACAGCCCATTTTTCAACTGAGTCGAACGCCTTCTCATAGTCGACGAAGGCTAGGAAGAGCGGCTTGTTGTACTCCTCGCATTTTTGCACCACTTGTCTCACAGTAAATATGTGGTCCATGGTGCCGTACCCTTTCCTAAATCCAGCTTGCTCACGAGGCTGGTACTGGTCCAGCCTCTGTGTCAGCCGACTCGTGATGACTCTTGAAAAGACCTTGTACACGTGGCTAAGAAGTGAGATAGGTCGATAGTTTTTCAACTTCGCCCTATCCCCCTTCTTGTGAAACAAGACAACGACACTATTTCGCCATGCGGCCGGAACTACACCGCCTTCAAGAACTGCATTGAACAGTTTTTGCAGTTCCTTCAGGATCGGTCGTCCGCCAGCGTTCAGCAGCTCTGTCGTTATCCCGTCTTCACCTGGAGCCTTGTGTTTTTTGAGTCCTTTCAAGGCAGCCTTTATCTCATAGACACTAATATCGGGTAGATCCTCCGTGTAGTGTCTAGTGAGCGGCGCACGCCTATCAGAATGGACTGGTTTGCTTGGACTTGGGGCAGGGATTGCTGCGGAATACAATTGGCCATAAAATTCCTCTACCGCCTCAAGAATATCCGGCTTTCTTGCAGTGACAACCCCATTCGCCCGCTCGAGTTTCGAGATTTGGTTAGCGCCGGTAGAGAAGGCACGGGCAAACACTTTGCTGCCTCGATTTTCCTCTATAACGCGCTCAACCATCTTCATGTTCTCTCGGCGAATATCACGGCGAATGGACTTGCTTATGGTCTTGTTGAGGTTCCTGTGCACTACACTACTCCGGGTCTCCGGTTTCATATTCCGTCGTGTTTCCAGGAGCCTCAACGTCTCTGCGGATAGCTTGCTACGGGGTGCCTGTCGACTTTTGCTGAAGTGCTGCTCTGCAGTGTCCGTTAGTGCGGATACGAAGCTCGTATACACCTTGTCGATGTCGGCATCCTCATCTCGTGGCGCTAAGCTAAAAGCATCCGCGAGTTTGGCTTCGAAATTTTCGAGCGTCTCGTCCGGTATGTTTAGCTTGGCCAACGGTTTGTGGATGAGTTTGCGCCGTTCCATCTTGAGGTTTAGCTTCAGCGTACCTCGCACTAGTCGGTGATCGCTGCCAGTATCGAAGCGGTTTAGGACAGTAACGTCTATACACGACGATTTACTGTCCGCCAGTATGAAGTCGATCTCGTTCCTCGTGCAACCGTCAGGGCTGGCCCACGTCCATTTCCTTTTTTCCTTCTTCAGGAAAAAGGTATTCATGGCGTGGAGCTGGTTGGCTTCGAGATAGTTGACCAACATCTGGCCGCGTCGATTCCTGACACCGATACCGTACGGACCTACTGCTCTGTCTCCCTTCAGAGGCTTGCCCAGTTTGGCATTAAAATCTCCCATCACGTACTGGAAGTGAGATTTGTTGGTTTCTAAGGCTTTGGATACATCCTCGTAAAACTGCTCCACCTCGTCGTCAGCGTGTGAACTTGTGGGAGCGTATACCTGCACCACCTTCATCTGATACCGCTTGTTCATCCTGATGATGATGTAGGCCACTCTGTCCGACACGCTGTCGATTTCGATGATGCTGTTCACGAGGCTGCGCCTCACCATAAATCCCACTCCACCTTCCGATTTTTGGGGATTTCCTCTGAAGTAGAATAGGTTGCCGGAACGTAGCACTTCAGTCTCTTCGCCCTTTCTTCTGACCTCGCAAAGACCCAGGATGTCCCATTTTATATGAGCCAGCTCCTGTTCCAGCTCGACCAGTTTCTCTTGCGTTCTCAAAGTCCGTATGTTATGGGTAGCCAAGTGTAGTTGGGTGTGGCAGCCAGATCTAACCCAGGGATTCTTAGCACCCCTCGCCCCGCCGGAACCTGGACCGCCACCACGATGATCCGGAATAGCGGGGCCGCTGGGAACTAGGGGCCGAGGTACTGTAGGACTTTTCATTGGAGGTTTTGGCCATAAAACGCCACGTTGGCCAAACGTCTTGGCGAGTCTTCCGCTCTCGTCAGCCTTAGGATTGTAATACCTATGGTATTACGCACCTAAGTTTCCAGGATACACCGCGAGGAGGTGTGAGTCGGAAATTGGAGAAAGAATTTCACTCCGCTACTACTTCACCATCGTGCGATGGTGCAGCATTAGCAGGAGATTAATTCAGTCTCCCTTTTATATCCCAATCCCTGTAATCCCTGTAATCCTGTAATCCCTGTAAACGAATAGGTGAACTCATCTTACGACGCGTTTATTATACAATATTCACAGTGATTTTGGGGTGCGATGGAGAAATTTTCAAATAATCCTGTTAAATATTATACATTATTTTTAAATTAAATTATTTATATATATTAAACTAAGTATAGCATTACATGTTTCCATCCGTAGAAACAGCTTCATAGAATAAATGTTATCAAAAGGGGCGACAAAAATGACTTAGAAAAAATTCAGATCTTGTTAATTAAATGTAACACTTTGAAAATATATAGATAGAGAGATAAAAAGACACAGACGTTTACTCTAAACATTTTATTTGTTTTTATAGCCAATAAGAGCACTCCTCCACCAGCTCAGAGTGAAGCTCAGCTCAGAGAAACCACGCTCAGAGTGGCGTTATGCGATATATAGATTCTAACATTTGGTTAAAAAACTTCAAAATTAGTCGGCCTACCGCAAATAATAGCTACCCGAAAAGACGAACAATCAGTTTAAAAACTTATATTTCTCCTTTTTACTCCACATTTCTCACATCTTGAAATTGCCCCAAATGATCACCTGTTTACCTCAATTGTACCTTCACTAATCTGTTGACCTCAGGGCAAATGATTTACGATAAATAAAAAATAAAATAATCTTAAGTACTTCGACAACAGTCGCTAAGAGCTCCTAAGAACATGAGCTATTAAACCAATTGAAGAGCTTTTAACCCGGAACAAAGATAATGCTTCAAAATAAGCTGCTACTACAGCTCGCTTATTTCACGAATGCGTCTGGCTTGATCATTTTAAGAAAAGATAAACTCTATTGCACACAATTGATAGTACATGAAAAGAAACAAGAAAATACAGGAGTGTACAGTTCGCGACAGAAAATAATGCGTGTCCAGTTTTAGAAAGAAACAATCCGGTTGTAGAGCGTTGTCCCTGTCGCTATTCACGCTTTATACGCACGTGATTGGGTCACCAAACTCAATATACCTACCTATGTACCAAACTATTTTCGTTCAGTAGATTCGGAGAAAATAAGCTGTGAGAAACGGACAGACAGACACGAGAGTGACCCTATATGACCCATATAGGATCACGCTTGTTTCCTTATTTGAGGTAAGGAACCCTACAAACCTAATATCGCGACAGGTACCGAACCTGGGCGAGCGAGTACGACTCGTACTTGATTGAACGCTTTTGTTGATATTGTTTTATCCGTATATTGTCTTATTATATATTGTTCAGCATAACATTAATTTTGTTTGATTGAAGCACCCATTTCAAAGCTTCTGTAGAGGATGGTGATTGGTGAGAGCCTTCGTGAGATTATTTGGTTGTAATAACTGTTTATTTGAGTAGCAGTGCGACGAGCCGCGGCGGTCACGACATCTGAATTTGGAAACTAGTGTTTTGTTTTTTTTTTTTAGTATCTATAACTTGACATGAAGTAGTCAGTGAATATGACCACAGACAAATGCAGCTATTAGATATTCTCAATTATAAAAAAAAATTAAATAAAGAGGACTTTCCGCCGCTTGCTAATTTGTATACTTTCTGCGATTTTACGTCGAATTTCAGATGCAGCTGTTTTCAATGTACAAACGTTACGCCTTTCGCGCCATGGGATAGGCAGAGACGATTTTTCCACTTACAGTACCTATGTTTTTCATATACAGGCTGTCCCAAAACTCAACGTCAAGCGGGAACCAGGGAGTAGGCCAGTTTATGACTACCCAGGGAAAAATAAGAAAAAAAAATCGGAGTCATTTGTTTTTTAAAATATGAGCATTTTTTTAGAAACGTCGTTAAAAAATTTACATTTTTAGGTACTACGACTACAAATTTGCAAATATAGTTGTTAAAAAAAATTATTGGTAGCCTAAATAACTCTGCTATTGATCAGTATCCCAAACAAAACCAGAATGCCTGTAGTTTTACCAAAAAAATATTCAGTAAAATTGTTTTCTAAAAAAATAAATGATTCCGCTTTTTTTTCTTATTTTTCCCTGGGTAGTCATAATCTGGCCTACTCCCTGGTTCCCGCTTGACGTTGAGTTTTGGGACACGGTGTACATGCAGTTCGCTTTCGACTACTACACATTTGATTCTTTGGAGTGAACCAGTCGGTCAGCGTGTATGCGTCCACTGCTGGACATACGCCTCTCAATAGATAGTTTTACTAATTATTAGTCTTTCAATTAATTTGTTAATTGTTTATATTTCCGTACCCCGTACGTAAGTTTATTACGAAGCCTACGCCGTCTGTCTGTCTGTCTGTCCTACTGCATAGCTATTTACGGTTGCAAAGATACACTTTGGAACCGTAAATAGGTATTAGGTTGAAATTTTCACAGATTATATGTTATTAGTGCGGATATAACAATAAATAATAAATAATAGAAAAAGTAAAAATTAAGGCCGGTCCCATGCAAATATCCTATCTACCAAATTATTCAATCATTTTAACAACAAAAGTATGAACTTTCACCGGTAGATGGCGAGATACTGAGGTAAAGCAAAATAACAAATAATAAAAACAACTATTTACGCGGCGGTACGGAAACCTCGTTGCGCGAGTCCTACTCGCACTTGGCGTTTTAATAGTGGTTATTTTTATAAGCAGTTTAAATTTCAAATAAATATATAGATGGACAGAAATACCTACTTTATTGCGCCAAAAACATTTTACAGAAACAAACTCAACATCATATTTACATGACGTGCAAAGGCAGACTTATCATTTATAAATATTTCTACCAGTCAACCTTTGGATGTATTGTAGTATTTATTGTTTTTTTTTATGGAAATTGACACGGTTGGCTGCATCACCAACATCCGTGACGTCAGCCCATAGTACCGGGTGAACTAGGTGCCATTTCAGTGCTTCCCTTCATTTAATGTCGGCTATACTGAACTGGACGGAAAACACGAACTATTTACATAGCCGTTTCGACCGACGACGTTTCATTAAATGCGGTGGTGGTTCTAATAGAACTGTATCTGCCTGGAAATGGTTAGTTGTCACGGCGGCCGGCGGTTGTCGGTGTTGACAGAACTAGACGCTCTATTATACCGCATTGATTGTTATACTTCGGCTACACTGCATAGTATTCAGGTTGACATAACTGTTACTTGGACTCGCGCGCGCGGAGCGGTGCATCCGCCTTGGGGAGATTAGCCTATAATTTGTCAATACAATCTGGTTTATTCGATTTAACAAGAAGACATTTTACTAGTTGTCTTTTTCTGAATGAGTTATTAAAAATATATTTGAAATACTTACCAACTAACAGATACGTAATTCAACCAAACATTTAGAACAACAAGCTGACAGAATAATTTCAAAGAACGTTTATTTGAGATTTGTACCTTTTTCCTGTAGGTAAAATCAATAAATACTGCATTTAGCATTATGTTGAATATCAATACGCATACCTGAAGATCGACAACATTTCTGATTTTATTTCATTCCAATTCCAAGTAAGTCTTGATTCCGTAGGAGGAACAATTTTCGGGACGCGTAAAAAGAAATAAAAAATCGGGGCGTGGCTGTGTCATGGACACGGCCGTGTGTTTTACGTGAATACGTGTACGTGTTCTTTGATCCTTTACCATTTGATTGACATAGAGTGGTGTAGTTAAATTTTGGATGTAGATGATAGATATGAAGCTACAACACCGAACCGTATCCCCCGATTTTGTTATCATCCGTTTTCTAGATAGGCTCCCACTATGGAAGCAAATTTAAAGACGTATTCACGTCAAAATTTCTTTCCGCCGTCCCTTTTCCACCTCCGGACCACGCGCACTGGGCAGGGATTGCATCCCTACACGCTGGACTTACCGCGGGTGCGTACCAATCGATTCTGCAGATCTTTCCTCTACCTACAGAACCCGTAAACTCTGGAACTCTCTCTCTGCCCATACCTATATTTCCCCCCAAGTGCAGTCTCGGGCCCTTCAAAAGGGGCGTGAATGGGCACCTGTCAGGCCGGCATGACATTCGCAACCCCCGCATACGAACGAATTCCCATGGGCGTCGTTAGACACATTATGGGTGGCTCGGCGTCAATAAAAAAAAAGAAAAAAAAAATTGTGCTGAATAGCAAACTTCAAAATTTCTGCAAAATTACATAGAGCAGGGTGTACCTGAGCTATTTAGCCATCAAATTCTTCGTCAACCTCCAAGATAGTCGAACTATTGCGTGTACTGCGCCCGCGCAGCAGTTAATATAATTCGATGCGTACAATCGCGTTAGATCTAGCGCCGGTCAATATTTATGTTGTCGGATCAGCCGGATGACAGACTCCCGACTGCCGCCTGTCGATCGTACGTTGGTACGGTCGGGGTAAAAAATTAAGATGCACGTGTATAACCATATCGTACGCAAGTTCGGCAGCCTCTCATATTTTTCCAAGGGCATGGACAAGCTAAAAGAGAATGTGACAAAGTTTTACATACATGTGTGTACATATCCAATTTGATAGTATGTACCTGCATACTTAATGAGCCGTGATTATACTGCTCTGCTGGGAGTAAGATCTGCAAATGAACCTCACTTGAGAGAGACGAATGGTTTGTTGGTCTTTCCTTCTTTTTCAATCAAATACTTTTATTATTATTTTACTCGATTTCTTATTGACGAAATGAAATATTATAATTATAATAATAACGTCTCGGATAACACCACTGCCACTGCCGCCCCGCGCCGCGCGGCGGTAATAAAAATTTTTATATACCTAATAGTGTTTATACAAACTTTTTATTTTTGGGGACTAATCGCATTTGTATAATTTTAAATGTTTATAACAGACGAACAATTTTAAAAATTAAAAAGGGAGCGTGAATATATTTTTTTCTACAATTACCCCTCTTCAATTAGAGTATCTCGCAATAAAAAATAACATGGTGCAAGAAATTACAAAGACTTGCTTTTCCGTACTTTTTCACATTGAAAACGAAAAGCTTATAAAGAAAGAATCGATACTTCTCGCTTATGTTTTCTTTATTTCATTTCAGAAAAGTAAGCAAGGTTAAAATAAAATAAAAACGCTACAATTAGTCCTACAAGATCAGACTTACACGGTGTGATTTTATGTTGTTTATAGAGCGTATCAACATGAATTGCCATACCATCCCGCCACCGCCTCCGCCCCCCACCATGCATATTCCGTCCGCATAACATTTGTTCTGTCGACGCTACATCTTTTATTGCCATTTTGACAGGAGACGTAATTGAATGATGCTATCATTGATAAATTAATTCGAGCGCCCAGTCCCGTTCCGTCTGCTGATTTGTTGCCCTCGATACCTCATCGCTGGTATTCCGATACTCCAGAATAGAATAGAAATAGAATAGAACATGTTTTATTGCTCCAAGAAACATTTTCAACAGTAACAAGCCTTCCCTTCTTACCTTACTAAGTGGTAGGGTTTATCCCGCCCGGGTTGATACCACCGCACTGAATGAAAAGTCGGTCGAAACGGCTATGTAAATAGTTCGTGTTTTCCCGTCCAGTTCAGTGTAGCCGACATGAAATGAACGGAGCCAATCGTGTCAGTTTCCATAAAAAAAAACAAACAAAATAAAGCACATTAGAACATTTATATAGTGTGCAAACCCGGACTTATCCCTTGCAGAGATATCTTACATACAGTCAACCTCCGAATGTTTGAGATTCGATTAATATAGTGGAATTTAAATAGGTAGTAGAAAAGGGTGGAACGTGAGAACTGAGGATAAAATAATAACAAGAATACCTACTTATTAATAATACACGTAAGTATATGACAGTTAAATAAAAAGCAATATTAAAAATTTTAAATTACTAAAATATATATAATATACTTACAAATATATATAAATACATACTTGTCAATCCAGGTATGAAACAAAATGGGTTTTTCTCTACTCGAATGCCGGACGGTTATGTAAATACTGTTTGAAGTGTTTAACTAACGCAATGATATTAGGTATATGTTTAAAAGGGGTTAATACACGACATTCGGTGTTTACAAATGGCACGATCTTGAGCATCACAATATTACAAGAAATAACCATTTATATGTTCAGGCGGGGCATTTGCCCTGGTTTTAAAGTGCCACTTGTGGGAGCTCGGACAACACAATTACCTATGTTAAACATTTTTGTTGTCAAATGTTCTTAAATGAACTTAATTTGGATATTAATTTCGTCTTGTGATTTTCTATATGTCAATTCGCTATCGCGGGATTTGTTACCTAGAAATATATTTCCTATAACGAACATTTCTCATTATGGAAGTTAAAGTTCCTATATTTTAACAAACGGATTCCCAAAATTAAAAGCGTTCTTTTTATAATTACTTATACTCACTCTGATGACTGCTTTCTCTCTAATTACCTCTTGCTCATTTTAACCATTTCATGTAAGTTTACTTTTATAAGTAATCATAAAAGTGAACATTATAATACAAAAAATAAAACTCTATATAACCGTATGTGGCAATTTTGAATATAAAAGTACTTACTATGTCCTAGTATAATATGTAAACAAAACAAAAAGCACATCGAGCACATATTAAGTATTATATAAGCCTTATAAGAATGTCAACTATTACTGTAAAATTTGCAAATTAAATATTCTTCTAAGGAAGGGACTATGTGTTTCATATTTCCACGTCTCCTGTATGACCTTTTCCGTTAGGTTTCCTTGACCTTAATTTTATTGATGCTATTAAAATATAATTATTTAGCGTAAGCCCATTGCGATAGACAAGTACCGGAATAGGGCATGGATTCGTTTAGAAGACTTCCGTTTGTACGACAATCGATACGGTAATATATCGCTGTGTCTGCATACTGGAACGACGGAACAGGTTCCTTTGTACTAGGAACTATATAGTTATAGTAGTAAGTAAGTACTTTAGTTCGAGCAAGAGGGGCACCGGTTGATCACAGCATTAATTCGCCCTGTCTATGGCAGTCAGATTGTGAAACCTACCTAAGTGTTTTTATTAAATCAAATTATCTTTGTTAAATGTGTGAAAAGGTAAGTAAGAATAGATTGTATCTGTGATTCATTCACCCCGAAGTTTTAGGATCGTGGCACGTGGAGATAATTTTGTTTTAATTGAAAACGCGACATGTGGCATCGAACCACCCATAAGGCATCCAACGAGGCGCATTGAGTTTTATTAAATCAAACTATCTTTGTTAAATGTGTGAAACGGTAAGTAAGAATAGATTGTATCTGTGATTCATTCAACCAGAAGTTTTAGGATCGTGGCACGTGGAGATAATTTTTTTTTAATTTAAAACGCGACTTGTGGCATCGAACCACCCATACGGCATCTAACGAGGCTCATTGACTTTCGGTCGTATGCGATCCCTTGTCTCTGCCTACCCCACCGGGAAACAGGCGTGACGCTATGTATGTATGTAAATTTTTGGCGCAATATATTTTTTTAAGACTCAACATTTCTTCAGACAGGCAGACAGAGAGACAGACAGACGGCATAGGCTTAGTAATAGGGACCCGTGCGACGGATACGGAACCCTAAAAATCTAAATGTGCATGATATTTTTATACAGACTTTTTTATTTGCCACCTTGCAATCTCGCCAAATTCTTTCTTTCATAGAGTGAAATACTTGTTGGCTTATCATCACAGTCAGATATAGTGTAGGTAGTGTAACATTGACCCATTTCCGGTACACGGCGCGCTAGTATATTTGATTTGTCCTGCGACGGTGCGGTGCGCCAGCGGAAGTCGCCTGGCCAAATATCCGGGGAATATCACTGCCGCTTCTGCCAATATTGATTAAGTATCATTCCGGAAGGGAGTCGGTAAGTTGAGTTTTATATTCAAAAACCTTGATCGAATTTAAGCATTGTTTGAAAATAGTTTCTAATCGAATCTAAATAGATAAAAAAGTACTAATACCTACTTATGCATTTTATTGTTTCGGTCATTATTATGTTTTTAATTTAATTTTTATTTTTTGATTTTATTTTTTCTTTTTCTTTTATTTATTTAGAGTAACCAACAGTGTGATCAACACAAAATTTACAAAAGTACAATGGGTCACACATACACCGCTAATAGGTCACTACAGATAAAACTAAGTAGGTATATGGCGTGAGAGAAAGAAAAATACATTTAAACAAATCAAAACTGATAAATAACAGTTAAAATAGAAAAAATAATAATAATTTAAAATAATTAATTAATTAAATTAAAACAGAACTGTTTAATTTACTTGCTAAAATTAAGATATAGAACAAAACTAAGAATTCCATCACTTTATGTTCATGTTAGTAGTAAAATAGGTAGTAATAACTACCTACTTTTTAATACTTGATTACTAGTGAACGCACTAATAGAATAGATATAATATTTATAACAATTCATTGCAGCTTTCATTTTTAACTAGCTGGATAAGATAGAGTGAGATGGAACGACACAATCTTAAAACAGGAAAATAATTATCGGAAGATCTCCCTGACACTCCAGGTGCATACCTACTATTATTGTACCTACAATAATGCACGCCCATAAATTAATTAAATCTATTTAAAGTATCTCTTTCATAACTTAAAATCTTGAATATTATCGTTTATTGTAAGTAATAAATCAACGCAGATAATACAAAGCAAGTCACCTCACATACAGCTTTTAGATCAATCTAAAAGTTGATTATTAAAATCAACCTGTTTCCATTTCCATTAACTGCCATTATCTCTCCGCCAACGGCGCGGCGCGGCGGCGGAGGAGTGGCGGCGCGTTTTAACGCTCGCACCCACAGAGCATCAAATACCTACCGCGCGCCATCAAATACCTAATGCGCGCCATCAAATACCTACCGCGCGCGCCCCCTACTAGAGACGCCCTAAGCGATAATATTTGAAACCCAAAAACTACACGCAGTGCTGCTAGCGCTTCGTATGTGTGTGTGTGTGCTAGTATCGGCACTACACACAAAGAGGAGCAAGTTAGGCACACGCACAACACACATATGTAAGTCATAGGCCATGCCCACAGGCTTCAACGGCGTTGTAGAGAAATCGCGCTCAGGGCGCCTCTAGGAGGGGCGCGCGCATTTGATGCTCTGTGGCTCGCACCCTACAAATTGCTAAGTTCAAACACATAAATATCAGTAATCTTTGAGTTCAAACAAGTGGATTATCTAACTAAGGAACTCAATTATTTCTGTGCAGGATTCCATTGGTTGCAGTACTAGTTGCTATTAAGAGTCTATACACCTGCGTACGCTAGTAGCATTCGCGAGGTCGTGATTCGTGATAATGGGTGAATGCTAATTTAAAATTAATTACCTTTGTTGACCTTTACTTCAGATTCTACTAGAGTTCAATTTTGATATTATTAGATTGTTCTTAGCATGAAATAGGTACCACTTGCTTGTCGTATATACTCTATGTAGGTACACTTCGCTCTTTATGTGTTGGACGTATTAACTTTAATACATTTATTTATAATTACACTTCTGAGTATCCTACTGAATATCCTACATATTACCAAAACTGGAAGATCAACGGCCAAGATTAAGCTCACCCTGCAAAATTTAAAGACAAAAGCTATATGTCTGTAAAATGTTTAATAATTGACCAAATAATGTAAAGTGTTGATACTACATACGAACATAATTTAAAAATAAATTGAGAAATATTTTATTGCATGAAGCTCTTCACGAAATTCACTAAATGAATATTTTATGATAAATTTACTACTAGGTACTAAACGTACCGGATACGGAACCCTAAAAACCACTATTTAAAAAAGAGCAATTTTTTTCTACGAAAACAAATAAATTGCAAGTCGATCTGACCAGTAGTTCAGGAGTTATAAGCATTTATTGATTTTCGAAGCCTTTTTTCTGAGGGCCATATTTATAGAAGTACGTACGACTACATGATGTACGGTACGACTCTCCCTTTAGGACGATATGCCTCACCTACCTGTAACTCTTATAGTTTTCGAGATCTAAGTCGCCAAAAGTACATAATTTTCGTAACGCAACTTTTTGTAAAAAACATCCGGTAGCAGGATAAAGACGTTTCATCAAATTCACGTCAAAAACGGAATATCTAAGTACCGATACAGCGAACTACCGATTCCTTCTCAGAACATTAGGGTGCTCTTCATTCGCCCATTTCCGCGAAAAAAACTCTGCACTTTGCAATAATGATTTTATCAAAGTGTAAATAAGAAATAATTATGAAAACCATTTAATAACTACATACCACCATGAAGTAAAGTTAGCTAAAATGTTACGTATTTTGGAAAGCTATCCAATCCACCCATCATTGATATTTCACTCGGTGGGTTTTAGAAAATACAAATTATTGTTGAACGTACATCTGGCCATGAGCCAATTTTAACAAAACAAGAATAGAACCCATATAAAATAATACCAAAGCCTTATATTCCGCTCCGCAGCCGCGTAGTCGGGTAAAAAATAACCAACCAACCACCACCACCACCATCCACCACCATCAGTGGTTCTCGTAGGTGAAACACCAGCAGAGCGGTCGCGGCGGGGCGGCGGGCGCGGCAGAGTGAGCAGTTAGTTGAGTACGAGCCAGCCATGGCGAGCGGCGCACGCGCGGACATCAAAGTCGGCGCTTGCTTGACATAATTTAATTACCCTGAGGCTTGAGGTAATGAGTTACTGGCGCACTACTCTTCGCGCACGTCGTCGCCCGCTCTCGAGCCGAGAGGAGCAATCTGCCGACCGCTAAACTATTGACCGATGTGAAGTTAGCAGCCAAAAGAGGGTGATACAAAAACTTATCAGCGTCGCAGAAAATATGCAGACATGTCACCCACGAATGAATAAAAACCCACACTATTTCAAAATGGATATAACAAAATGTCGGATAAACAAAGTGAAAACCAACACATTTCGGGCCAATTTTTTCTATTTTTATTGGAAAATCTTATTTTAGATTTTCTACACATGAATAAAGTCAAACAATAATATACTAGATCTCGCCGACGAAACTCTAAATGCATAGGGAATTCGATCTTTAAATTTGAAAATTTTAATTATTTCAGTAAATAATTGTATGTAAGATGTTAGCATACGAAAACAATTTTATTATAATGGCCAGACTAAGGTTTGTGTCTACCAAGGCTGTCACAAAATCAAGCAATAACACATGTTCTTACTGCAGGAAAGGAAATTACGTAATTAGAAGATTAGGCATTTAAATTAAATATCAAATTATTTCCATAATCATCAGATATTCGAAATAGAAAAAATTATAACGGCCAAAATAAGGTTTGCATCTACCAAGGCTATTGTCACAAAATCAAGCAATGGCACATGTTCTTACTGTCTGAAAGGTAACTATTAAAAATGTTTTTCTTTAACACATTTTAATCATTTCAGTGTTAGTTTTATTCTGGTGTTAGAAACTAAAAAAATTATAACGGCCAAAGAAGATATCATTAATGAAATAGTATTTTTTTTTATTTAAAGGCCTAATCATCTAATTTCGGATTTCTCTTTTCAGCAGTAATGACTTGTGTTTTCTGCCATATAGCCACTTGAAAAGTTTGAGTATGAACTAGGACAAATAATGACTGGCTGAATTTAACAAACTCAAAAAAAACTAATGTAGGCGACAAAAAAGAATGTACCTGGGGCTGGGGATATGGCGTATACGTCTAATCAGTAGATTTATACAAGCTGAAGATATTCGAGAAATGACGACAGTAACGACATGTAACGACGTAGAAGTTCACTGATTATATTTTACAATGTAAATATATAGCAATGGCAAGGTAGCCACAACGTACCAGTAGTGACATAACACTTTCGCATGTCGGCCGAATAAATCAGCAAGCGCGCCTGCGCAGTTGCCGCAGTAGAGGCGGCAGGCGAGGCGCTCAGGTGCGATCCTCGAGCTATTAAACCAGTACTAATAAATACATCGTGCCGGGCACCAATAAAACTTCACACTGCCCTACGCCACACTTTAGATAGTTGAGGATCGAGTAGGTTTCATATAGCGCCACTCGCGATAAAAACTTATTGATAGTGAAATGAGTAGTTTTTCTCAGGTAAAAACGAATAATTCGGTGAACAGGCTGAACGAATCGATCAATTTGAAGAACGTCAAATTTTGTCAGGTCCAATTTGAACAGAATCATGAGAGACGTGTAGGCAGGTACTAGGTACATTATATGAAAGTACTGCAGTTCCTTTCAACAATAGTTCGAAAACCGATGTTTCTGAAATAGTGTGGAAGGAATTTGGAAAGGAAGACTAACTTTAATTTAAACTTTAATGGAAGATGAAGCGTAGGTGCTCGTAAAATACAAGAAAGGTACCTAAGGCGCTAAGGCCTATCACAACTATCTAAACCATAAGATAGATTAATTCATGCTGATCGATCTAGAAGAAAATTCGTTAATACACAAATACACAGAGAACAGCTTGTTCAATGCACGGGGACAAACTTATACGTTACCTATACGAACGGATACACAAGTATGTGATGAATAAGAATTATTATGCATACGAAACTGAGCATTTTGAGCTCGATACTCTTAAAACGTGTGGATGAAGTGAAAATGTTCAAGTACATAATTAAACATAAGATACTCGTAAGTTTGCCGGAAAAAACCTTTAAGAAACCATCTTGTACCTTCACTTTGGCCTAGGGATCGATATTCACAAGCAATGAATCTGCATCAACTCTCCGGCTCCCTTGCAGATCAGTGCTGTCTACTTTATGGTAATCGTTAGGAAAGCTTCCCTCTCGGAATACCAGTGTTTATCTAATTGCAAACATTACTAGTCGTAAAGCACTGATATTAGCGTGTATCGGACTAGCGCCACGGCTCACGGCTGGGAGCTTTCCCAATCAATGAATGTGCCGATATTTACAGCAGCGTATGAGCTTTAGTCATAAATACTTGCACTTCAATTACTCTGGATTTCAGGAAGTTGAGCGGATGCCATTTTATTACCCAGTTAATTGATTAACAATAAAATTGATTAAACACGATTTTTGGATTGTCCATGTGTCAATAAAATTGCGTACCAGCGAATGTCACAAAGTCGTAATGTTTTCGAATTTAGAACAAAATCATATCAATAAAAATGACACTACAATTTAACACGTACTAACCAAACACTTTTAAAACAAGCAAAGAGAACTATCTATCAAATAAGCAAATGGTAATAAACACGAAAAGTAAGTGGATATTCAAATAATATAAGATACACTTTTGATATATTATTCAGTATCAAAATGTCATCCTTGCGTACCTACGCAACCATTTTCCGCGAAACCCACTACGAAATAAGTGAAGAATATGCTTAGTAAGCCTCACTCATCTCCACTCCAGCACAGAACAAAAACCTTCTTAACTGGACAGCGGCACTACAGAAATAGTTCCACTTGTTCCGAGCTCGTGCCCTTCGCGCCGCGATAGCAGTAGGAAGATTATGCAAACAACATTAATAAAGCTAATCTAAACGCGCGAGCGGAATACATTTTGTCCTGTTGTGATATTTATAAGAGAGAGAGAGAGAGAGAGAGAGAGAGAGAGAGAGAGAGAGAGAGAGAGAGAGAGAGAGAGAGAGAGGAGAGAGCGAGAGAGAGAGTATAATGCAAAATTTTAAATGTGCTACGGAAACATTCATAGTTGTTAATCAAAACAAAAACAAAAGATTGTTGAACAAAATTCAAGAATTCTTGAAAAATAAACATGTGGTGTAAATCGATCGTCGCTGTTCCAGTCAATTAACTAAACAGTTTATTCATTGAACATTACTCACATCAGTATTTATGTTAATTCCAAACTACGATGATAAATCCTCCGTACATTAGCCGTGATGAGATCTCGCAGCTTTCGGTGCTTAGGAAAAGGCTTATTCATCAAACGGCGAGGCCACTACTGGCGGCACCCGGGGCGACTACGATTTGTCTTTACAATGGCCACCGGTTTCGCATAATTAAATGTACCCGTTGCTACCAGCTGAGAGAGTGAGAGTAAACTAGAATGTTTATATTCACCGACCCGACTAATGATGTGGCAATGGGTAATAGTGTTATTAGCAGTAGTATTGATAGATATTTTATTGCAGAGGTCAAATTGCGTAAGGTGGTGAGCACTAAGCTCATAATATATAGGTTTCAAAGCAGCATCGAACGCTAACGATGATAATACCTCAGCTACTATTATTTTAGGTCTAACTTCACGCTCCGTTTTGTTTCAGTTCCTATTAATTACTAAAATATAAGGCCTAACACGCACTGCGAATATTGTTCGTGCGATTTTTTAATTTTTTTGGCGGAATAAAACCACGCTCTGCCACCGCATCCCAGTGGCTGCAGATCGCGCAGCATAGTTTAATTCGCTCGGAAATTCAATCGAAGTTCGTATTTTGCGATTTATATAATTTCCATGCTATAAAATTGCGAAGAAAAACGCACGAATTATATCGCAGTGCGTGCTATGCCTAAATGTCAACTATAACGATTTCATTAATAGCCAAAAATAAAGCGCATAATTTTTAACGAAGAGCGGTCGTCGATTCTATTATCACTTATCGTATGTAGGTAGGTACTCGTATATAAGGCGGGAACTAGCCAATAAATGTAGTTTTCATTGACGTTTTCGGCTACATCTAAAGAGTGTCACCACGAGCGGGGTCGCGGGAACAATTAATTTATATGTAAAGAAATGGTTAAACATTTCTTTATTTTGAATTTTCCCGCGACTCGTTCGTCGGTATCTATGGGAACGATATAGCAGGGCTGTCAATGGTGAATAGTTTTATGCCGGCACTTCACTTGGCTGTATGCACACAAATATTTGGCAAAAATTTCCGTTTCGTCTCCCTTTAATGACTTGTTTAGAGCGAGATAAAACTAAAATGTTTGCGAATGAAAAGAGAATATCGTGTGTGTATGAGACTGTACCATATTAATTTGTTTAGATTATTGAACATAGATTTATAGATGAATTAACACTGTGAATAATAAACGTTAAATGTCGTTTCTTTGGTTACAGGTAAGTTTCCTTAGGTTCAGAGTGTTATGTATGATATGTAGTATTGTCTTAGAATATAATTCATTGAAATAAAACTTTGGTTACAGAGCAACACATCGTTTAATTCTCTATCAATAACAAGAATAACATTATAAAACGACATTTCTGTTTATTGGAGTAGGTCAAGAATGGAGAAGTTGCGTTTCGAATTTACGGTGTCGCCGGGGAGTGATGGCAAATCTAATGTTTTGGCCATAACCTCAGTAACAACGAGCGACGAGAAGGTATATGCTATACCAGAAACATTACAAGCAGCTGGTCATCATAGAGAGATAATAAAAACATCGGCCTACAGTAAAGTGAAAAACAGTTTAACAAAACAAGATTCCTAATAAAAAAATCCGCATCCAAATCGGTCCATCCGTTTGGGAGCTACCGGAGAGGGAGAGATGCCACACACACACACACGACACACACACACACGTCAAACTTATAACACCCTCCGTTTTTTGCGTCGGGGGTTAAAAAAAAATATCAAACTCGAAGGGTTTGGATTACATTGACAGAAGAACTGAAAAAAATTGATGAAGATGGTAATTTGCAATTTGGAGATCAGTTTTTAGAAGAAAAAAACCTAGAGAAAACTTCCGCTAAAAAAAGTTATTTATTAATTTCTAAGTTATTTGGTCCTAATCTTTGTGATCTTGTAGTAGGTATTCCAGCGAATCTCTCACAGCTTTATGTGTAAGCTTACTTAAAGCTGGTTGCTACCACCTAGAAAAATGTCACAAGTTTGTACACCGTAACCACATTATTGTCTACCGCAATTGTCTTCCTAAACTCACTCGCCTTTTTCGTCTATCTGCGATCTCAGCTCGTCCGATATTTCAAGCACATCGATAACTTTAAAATATTCACAAGCTCACTCACGCGCGTATGGAGCGTGGCATGGAAATATATACCTCGAAGGGTATATGTCGAGCATGAGTGTGTGTGTCAAAGGTTCACAAAAACAAAATATCTTCTCTTCTCTGTTAATATAGCGTCTGTCTGTCTGTGTGTAACGGGTAAACTCAAAAACGGCAGAATCGATTTACATGCAGTTTTCACTGGATGCGATCAGGGCATATTACAAGATGGTCATAATAGCTGAGTTGTGTCCACGATGTTCTTCCAAGGGGTTGAGCAGTGAACTTACTTACTTCGCATTCATGCTTTTTTTTATGTATTTAATTCACTTTATCAGATAATAATGTAAAAAGGGGCCAATCGAAAAACAGCGCTGTAGGGCGCGTTCCTAAAGCAAAAATGCTAAGTTGGTTCCTTTTTCTCCTTCAGGTTTCTTTTCTTTATCGTTTCTCTTGTTCTCGTTTTATATAGGGGAAATAAATATTTTCATTTCATTTCATTTTCATTTACTGCGTGACACTATTAAAAAGTGTTTTTGTTTTTTTTTTATTGATACGCTAGACACTTGGCGCCGTCAGCATGGATTGTTGAGCCGACGACGCCCAAAAGTATTCGGTTTAGAATGGGGGCTGCGAATGCCGTGCCGGCGTGACAGATGCCTTTTTACGCTTCTCTTGAAAGATCCTAAGTCATACACTGAAGGAAACACATCGGGAGGAAGTGCATTCCAGAGTTTCGCAGTGCGGAAGATAAAAGAAATACTGGAGCGCTTAGTCCGCACTTTAGGCAGTTCTACAGTATAAGGATGCATTCCCTGTCTGTTACGCGTGGACCTATGGTAAAATGGTGAAGTCGGAATTGTTTCGAACAGCTTCTCAGAGCATTCACCGTTGAACAGTCCATAGAACACACTTAGTGAACCTACTTATGTCTCTACGGAGCAGCAAAGGTTCAAGTTTGCAGGACATAAACCATGCCGCGAGCAGAGCCGCGGGCAAAGGTTATTATTAATACATATCTCACTTGCTTACTCGTGTATTTTCCGTCTTCCGTCAATGGTGTGCATGCAGACCATATATTGGTAACAAGGCAAAATGTATGACAATACCGTTTCCTGGTAAGTATGTGTCGCCATGGATCGGTGTTATCTAGCGGAAAGTAATCGATTTCTCATAGCAGCAGCGGCGATGAAAGTGCCGGATAGCGCGTACAATAAATATTACAAAGATGGGCCCGACCTGCGAGATGCATGCTCTCGATTCATCAGGATGGAGACTCGCGCATTTGCATATGACGCTTGTATTATACCTGTACTTGTATCCTCAACACCGCGTACGTACATGTGCCATGAGAACTCTGTAGGAGTTCAGGAGGTGTTCATTCATTGTCGCTAGATACCTACTTCCTTCAGCAATTCCCTAAACATGCGCGATCTAATTCGATATTCAGGTTATATCGTTTCAATAGGTACATACATACATACATACCACACACGCTGTATCCCGACAATCAGGGTAAGCAGAGTAATCGGTGTTGTGCTGCAAGAACTCTGGAAAATTGCAACACAACATCGACCACCACGTTTAGCAAAGTATTCGGACAAGATAACTATCAAGCAGCAAGTAAGGCACCTGCTGCACGATTCGGTGGAAGGACCGTACCAAGGTGAGAGGTGGCAAGCCTGTCGCTCTTTAGCGCGGCACTATCCCTTAGTCGCCTTTAACGACATGCACGGGGAAAGACGCAGTGGGACTATTCTTTTTAGTAGGTACTATGCAGCATGATTGTGTTTAAGGCGCTTAAATGAACAACATTAAAAATTATTCATGACCTCAAGAATTTTTGTCATGATTATTTTTAGATTTAAGAAATTACAGTGACCAAGTTGGTTAATTGAGCTCCAATATCAACCATTAAATTTTAGCACTCGTTCCTATTTATTGTATTATCAATTGTTTATTGAACATTTAAGGTAGTAAACTAGACTTGAGTTCAAGACTCTTGGTTTTACTAGTTAGTCACAATTTGTTTCTATCCGGTTCGATTTACACCCACGAAGAAGAGAGAAACACGAGAAGAGTGTACATAATATATTTCAGATGACAAAAGCCTCCTTTATTATGTCTACGTACGTTATCATTTCGCAATGGCATCCAGCCAGCACGCTGCTGAACAATTAAACATGTCATATTGACCTGTCGGCGCAACGGTATAAATTAGCGGTACTGGGTCGCAGACCACACAGACACCCTATTTATCAATTAACATTTATTTAAATGACAATAATTAGCCTTCACATTGCTCGCCATATTGTTTCCTGGCCGCACCTTCTGAGTACATTTTATTCGAACTAATCTCACAAATTTACCTATTGACACGTGCCGCTTAAGGAACACGCCCACTTATTTTCCATTTAGTTGGGCGCAGCTCGCAGCCTATCGTTATGGATAAGGTTTCGAAACAATTCAGTCAAGTGTATGAGCTATAAAGACAGAACGAATTAAAAGATAGTGAAAGTGAAGTTGTATTGATGACGCAGCTTCACTCGCACGAAACAAGTGTATTTGTCTATTTACTCTACTATTTGGAAACGTACGCACATGTCAACTAATACTGTGCGAAATTTCGACAAATAACATTATGTTCACATAATATCCTGTTTTAATATTGTGTTGTGCGAATTTCATTATATTTATTCTTTACTTATTTTATAACTTCATATGAGAAAATTATAAAATTAAGAATTCAAAATACATCCTACCTATGAGATAAAGCGGAAATTTTACATATAACGGCCTATGCACCGTCGTCGCCGCCGCCGCCGCCGTCACGATTATATGTCCGCTTATAAGTCGAGAATTACTGAATCAATTCACGTGAGGTTTTCACTGACGTATTCAGGCACATCTAAAGATGGTTATGGAATATAATTATCCGCGAAGCGAAGCCGCGGTATAACCTAGTTGAAGATAAAGTATAATATTACAATTATTGGAACGTAGCATATGGTGGATACATGCTAAGTTCCAATAAATCACGCAGACATCAATCTGTAAGCCTATCCAACTCAACGTCCACACCACATGATCAAATCGCACCAACTTCTGCCGAGTATCAGAAATCTATTTCTTGTGGACGGGCTATGTCGCAGGAAGAGCAATGCAATGCAAACAATCATTTAACAAACGTTTCCGAATTTGGAACCCGGGCCCCGAACGCAACAATGGCGTTTGCGCAACGTTCCGATTTCAAGGAACGACTCGTCGGTACATCCGCAACGCTCGTCTCGCGATCGGTTGTGATCGCACGTCGTGTGTGATTGATGTATGGAACTGATAATTAATCTTACGCTAGGCTGGAGCAAGTGTACCACAAATATTGATAGTACGGATAGCAGGTTAATTAATCTTGAATGTATTTTATTTTTATTTTTATTGATTATTCTTTGCACTAAATTTACTTAAAACTACACACTAAAGTACAACGAAGTATATTAGGTAGTTCAGAAATAGGAAATAAACATCCTCATCATATCTAAGTATAATTAAAAAGACTATAATTGTGTTTCTCTGCCAGCTTAATATAATCAATCAATCAATAATGCTCAATCTAGTAATGCAAATGCGTCATCAGGGGAAAACGAAACTCTACTTACATAGTAGATTTGGCTAAATTTCTCATTCCAAAGTGAATGTGGCAAAACCGAGGCCAAAACAATTCAAAAGAGTGAGTGCGGCCCTATGGCCATCGTCTATACGATGTGTTCATGCTGTGACGCGTCCGATTTTTTATATTTTGTTTATTCTTTATTTATTATGTTCTCATAATGTAATGAATTGATTTATTCAACAGCAAAAAATACCATTACATAATAGACAACAATTAATTAAAAACTATAATATATAAAAAATCTCGTTCAATCTGTCCCCGAAATGACCGCGACGGGTACCTAATACACTCGCTGTATTTCCACGCTGGATAATATTATGTTTATTTAGTTTAAATTAAAAATTTAATTGATATAGGTTTTATAGGTATCTATTTTTTGAATTTTTGGTAATAACAGAAATAAACAATTAGAAAATTTATGTTTTACCTGCTGAATCACCTCTTATACATTTTGATACCCCAAAAGATCCTGCATGCATAGAAGAGCAGACGCATCCACGTATACTCAAGTAAATAAAAATGTAACCGAATAATTTATAATAGCTGTCCAAATATCTACTTTGAACTCTGCTGCCAGTACATCTGTGATAGTATCGGAAAATGTTTACGACTCCACTTGTTACACAATACGGCTAATTTCTCCTCACCTACTGACGCCGCCATGGCGCACCTCGCCGCCGGCCGCGCCTGCGCCGTAGAGCCAACCAATCGCGCACATACGGTGCCTTACTTGGTTTCTGGGACACTTTCCTTTTTATGAAAGAAACAAGAACACCTGTTGATGACTATGATATTTCAGTACATATCAACTAAGCTAGAGAATTTTAGCGAAGTACCTATGCAGCTCTTCATTATTATTTATTTAACAGAAATACCTACTGCCGCTTCAGTCTTTCTTGGCAGAATTTCCTTTTATGTAAGTATATGTTTTAATTCGTACTTTATATTTGTCATGGCGTATGTAAACATACTTTGAAAATCAATTGTTATATATAAAATCGACAATGGTTTGTGTGTAAAGTTTACTGTACTAGAATATCATGAAAAATTTAATGAACTTAGATTAAAAGGCGAAACGCCTTAAAATTTGTTTAAAATTGTATTGTGTCATATATTTAATAAGTATTTCCAAAAACTTGACTCCACACCTTGTATTTCGATAAACATACCTTGACTACGAGCTCCATTCGTATACCCATTGTCTACCATTGAGGAAGATATTGAAAGCAATGCATTTGCTTGGCTTCTACATGGATACAATAGGTACTATAGTAGAGGTACTCGAAAACACTTGCACTAGTGACACTCGACCTCGCCAGTAACTATAGATTACTTACAATTTGTCGAACCAGCCGACCTCTTAAAGCCGCTAACACACTAGCCTTTGGCGAAGCTCTGTTCTTACGGAGTTAAGATTCTATGTAAACTACCTTATAACACTGATCTTCCATAGCAAGTCATCCTTCTTGCGGAGAAGGCTTCTGTTTTTAAGATTCCCTAGGTTAATTATTCTAGAAGCATTTGAAAACGCCCCTTTTCATAGTTATATTAATGTTTGCTAGGTAGTTTTTAATTATTTAGTTATTAGTATTACTTTTTTATATTTTATGAAAATAAATGAAATTTTCCTTGACTATGATTTTTTTTTTACCAAAAAGCATTATATTTGCATGTCCATATTATTATGTCCATCTGTCTATCCATATAATATGTATAGACAGATGGACATAATATGGACAATATAACATAATCCAATTGGATTTAACCTGATAATATGCATGTAATTTTCCGACAACGTGTCACCGCAGCGAATAATGTGAACAGAAGTCAGTGATATAATTTTTTATGTGTTACATTTTTATATTTCTTCTTTAGATAAATGCAACGCCGAAAATGAAGATTTATCTTCTCTGAATTGTTCTCTTCATTTGCGGCTTAGCCTTTATCTAAAGAAGAAATAGAAGTCAGTCAGTCATTTTTCACAAGGTTTTTTGCACATATCGGACCTTCAGCAGTACGACAGAAAGCATAAATAAATATAATTAATTTTCTAATCGGTACATAAAAGTATGAAGGGATAGATAACAACGAGAAGCATATAGTGTACGATCAACCGAAAACCGTCCCGGCATGATGGATCACGGCGCGGCGGCGCGGCGCACGCGTCCGCTCCGCGCAAGTCGAATATTCAGAGACGTCGAAACCCAGCATGGCGCTCGACCTTCGGCTTCTAGCTGCTCGTTCTTACACAAACATAGTGTGGATTATATATTTTTAAATAAACTATAATAGAAGGCGCATCGTAAGAGGAAAACAATAGAATGTGATTTTGTTCCTGAAACTCAGCAAAGCATTTTACATTTTAATTTTTATTGAATAAAAAAACTCATACATACATAATAGATTTTTTTGAAAAACTTTGAAAACTGTGAAGTTTAGATTTATTTATTTCACAAACACAGGATGTTTCAACGGTTACAACATTCATTTCAACGGGAAATGCTCGTAGTTTTACTTATTTTGAATGTAATTTAATGTAATGTAAATTAATTTAATTATAATATTCTTCTTCACTTTTCAAGTTTTATTCTTCGCTAGCCTCACCCATCTGTTTATTTTTCTAAGTGTGCCCCGGATTCTCGTTGAAACTGCCCTTATAATGGAGATTGATTTAATTTTCAGATACCTGTTTCGGATAAATTCTGTTGCAATTTGAACGAGATGAAAAGAATTTGCACTGTAATGTCATCACAGAAGCGGAGTTCAGAGGTACACAATTTACGTATTATAGTATTGTGCAGTGTTTTATTTAACAAGAAGACTTATTCGTAATTTTGTGCGAAATATTTTCAGCTTGCTTCACACTTCTAGTCTTTAATTTTTCTAAATAATATATTCACGAGGGGGGAATGTCCATAATGTTCAAGCTCTGTGACCTATCCATGAACTTTTCACGTTAGTTTCAGTAGAATTATATCAATTACACAATACTTCCATGTCATAATGAATCAATTGAGCCACGTCGGAATGTCTTTATCTCTCGTCCATCGAGACGGGCGATTGACGTTAGTTAGGTATGTGGTTTTAAGTTTTGGTGGTACTTATAGATCATTACAAATGAACTACTTGGATGATAGTGATGGCGGCTTGGTTTGGCTTAATGGTGTTAATAAAGTAAATAGTTGTTTTATAAACAGCCAGCACAGGTGGCTGTGCCCAAAAGCCTGACCGAAGATCAGGCAGACGGTAAGACCACTCCCCGCGAAACCAGCAAGCTCAGGCGCTATGCCACAGGACACAAAAGGTTAAAGGTAGTAGGGGACACACCCATCGTAAAACCATTCCATGTTCTCGCCGTATTTTTATTTTAGAGCCTCGGTTAAATGTGGACAAGATTACCTACAGGACAGGTACTAATCTAGATGACATGATGTCATCGTGTAAATATTGCGTTACTCTATTGGACTCCTGAATTTGTTTAAAAGCATGTCGCACTTCTTGATCTTACTGCGTGCTACTAACTATACATATACGTATATATCTCACTAATATTGCAACCTGTGCCTGCAATTATCTGTGTAACTGTGGTGCGAATCTTGCGACGTATTTGAGAAGCGCGAGATTCAGAAGTTTCGTGTAAACTGTACAAAGAGATTTTAGTCTTCTTCTGGCACTTCTGGCACCGAACATAATATTTACCGCTACAATATCTGCTGGCATTAAACCGGGTAATATCCACTTGGCCGACGAAACATTGTGCAACCAGAGCAGGCGACCAGCCAGGACACAGACCGGCCTGACGGAGCCAGTCTGCTGTGCGGCAGCAATAGCGGCAGATTTACGATGTGTGAACACACCGCGACCCGGGCGGTCTGCGCCGGCGCCGCGCGCCGACACAACAGTGCTGCCGTCGTCGTTCTCTGCTACTGTGACCGACAACTAGTCCTCCAACGCGCCTTATTAAGATGATGGATTTGTAGAAGAGATCTTATTCTTCCATTCCTATTCCTCGAAGGAAGAGATACATACAACTGTAATAGCCGAACGTATATCACTTAGATTTGAACTCCGAACCTCTCTCGGTGCAAGAAATCCGCTATACACCACATCACCTCTGCATATTTTTCACAGACTGTAATTTTCTATTTATGAATTTTGCCTAAAATCAAAACAGTGCCCATCTGCCTTCACCTGGCCGACAATGCAATAGATGAAAAGTTGCAGATTACATTGTATTTATTTATTAAATTAGAATAAGCGTGTAAGGTCAGGTCGCAAGCTGCAAGTGGTAAGGTGAGTGGATCTAACCGAGGTTTTGATCTGGATTCGAGGAATGTGGTTCCGATCCGGCTCCGTACACCTCGCCCTCACTCAGCGTGCTGGCTGCGCTTACGCATCGTCTATTACTATTTTGAACAATAAACTGACTAGTTACACTCACAGACTCGTATTCCAGGAAGAGACGAACGAGGTGTTGCTGTTGCGCGAAAGGTCAAAATACATTGAGCAATGATGGAAAACAATAGCACAGGCCACATTCAAACGTCTCTACTAAATGTTTTACATTATCTAAAAAATATATCTGTCATCATTGAGCCATCTTCATTTTCTTTTGACAAATTCACAGATTATGGACAAGATTTTAGTGAGTTATCTATCTGTTATCTTCAAAATACATCAACATCAACATCTCGAAATAATAGGTACTTAGAACACCATCAAAGTTACTAAGGGGAAAAGGGAAAGTATTCACATAAATTTATCGGTGGTACCACGGTACTGTCGCAGGCAAGCCATGTCGAAACAAGATCAAGCCAAAAGTCAGAATATCGAATTTATCTATTACCTGGATTTTTCTAAAGATTATCACCAAAGATTGTCGACTGCAAATGAGAGGAATATGTGCAGAAAGTGGCTGAATAAACTTTGTTCTGAACCAGCTTATGATTTTGAGGCCCGAAAATTACGGAATCTTTGGTTAGCCCATCTAGTAATATGCATCCAAGAGGGTTCGCTCAATCAATTGTTTCTAGCGCCACTGTTATTAGGACCACTTCCAGATTACCCCGACCCTCCATCAAAAACTGTAGAGATTCCTGCGTGGCTTGACCAAGTGGGGAGCGGGCACGACTCCAATGTTTCCAGAGATGGAAGAACCTACATGGCGACGCAGAAGTTGGAAGACAGTCGAGGTGCCTTCGCATATCTCGCGGTAACGTTGAACGACGGCGAGCCGGAGTGGTTGCCCCAGGCGGGTAGAAAAAAGCTGGAGAAATTATTGTCTCACGGATTCGAGTACGCTCTGGGGGACCTGTCGCAGCCGGATCTCGCCGCTGTACTTGCGTCTAGAAAGACCTTGGAGCAACGTAAAGCTGTATTAGACCATTATAATAATATTTTAGACAATATTCGAGGTCAGTTAGGTGGATATATTAAGGAAGGAAGTTCCGACATAGTCAACGAACTGCTGATCCGCCTGGTGAGCGGTTTAAAGAGGGAGAAAAGGTTCAATAAGTATTTACGTTGTCCCGGGCGAGAAAGGTATTTCAGACTATTAGAGAATTTGGCCACAAAGATCCAACGTAGAGTTTACAGGATTGAACGCCGGGAAATTCTTCTAGATGAGGTGGAACATCAGGTTATCAACGATTCGCTACTTTCCGAAACATTCCGGGAAGGACGAGTGCCGTGGACGGGCGCCGAGTGGTGGCACTATGTTCCCTATGAGGCTTCAGAGGACAGAATGAAATATGTGCAGTACCTGTACCCACCGGAACTCGTCGAGGCTTTCCGTACGATGTTGGAGAGGGAGAAACAGTCTGTGGGAGACCGGGTTCGCCGACGCCACGTCGACCTCGTGGCTCAGCTGAACGAGGACTTGAGACGCGAGCAGCGCGCGGGGGAGTCTCTGTGCGACGAGCGCCGCGCGGTAGTGTCGGAGCTGGAAGCGGCGCTGGCGGTTTGCGAGGGTGACGTGGAGGCGGCGCTCGCTCCTTCCGCTCAAAATACGGCGAGGGAAATTGCTGAGACTGAAATGCTCCTGGAAAAATTGGAAGAAGAAAAAGTTGAGCTTTTGAAGAAAGTAAATGAATTAGAACTGCAAGCTGGTTTATGAAATTATAAAGTTTGTAGAGTTTTTGTTTATTATTCTATTATATATAATATAATCCTACTCCATGGAAACATTATAAAATTATATATTATGCCGGCGTCTTGTACACTTTATTTTATTGTTTTGTTAGTATTAAGTTTCTGTCATTTTTTTCTCTGTTTTGCTACCCTTATAATAAGTGTTCATAATTAAGTCAGGATGACTGGCAGAGATTGCTTAGAGAGATTAGGTAATAAGTCCGCCTTTTGTAGAATTTTTGTATTGGAAAGCAATAAAGTATATTCTATTCTATTCTATCTGGGTTCTATAACCAGCAAATGTCTGCATAGCACGACACGGCACTTTGCTTCGACGGCTACAAATGACACTTCGCTCAGTATTCTTACACAGACGCAAAACTAGTCCCAATATGGTTGCGATGTGTCCCGCACGCATAAATCTGACTCGCCTCCTTCGAGCTAAATGTTAGGTGTGAAGTATGTTAGTTATTATATTATTGTTTCCACTCAGACATTAACTCAAGTCATAGTTATGCTTTCAAGTCCCACTTTACGATATTTGCATGCAAGGGAACGCGAAAGTTCGATTGCCACATTCGCGACCCGACGACATTACATGTCGGCTCATTCGGTTTCCGTATGTACGAAAATTATGAGATATGATAGTCATAACAGTCATAGCTTAACTAGATACCTAGATAAACTATAATATAGAATTCCCAGCTCGTTCAGCAGAACATCGATTAGTAATGTTTTTTTTTATGTAATCCGGTATAAGTGGCTGAGTCGGAGGGGCCAAAGCGCATGTTTCGACCAGCCAACATCATGTCCGACAAGGTAGGTGCCATACCGGAGACTTCCCTGGATTGCTGGCTATACTGGACTAGAGGATAACACAACCGAGGCTGCTATGCGGCCATCTTACATCCAGTATGGTGGTACCAACCCAGTCGGCTACAATTAGAACCTACCATCTAGTAAGGATCAAGGGAAGGAACCTACAGTTTTACACCGGTTCCGAACAATGAAGCAGCAGGTGTAGGTATGCACGTAAATTTTTTCGTCAGGAGAAACTCATTGGTATAACACGCCGACCGGATTCGAACCGCGGACCTCTCGCATGAGAAGCCGATGCCCAAACCACTCGGCCATCCGCCGCTTATGTAATGGGAACCTTGTTCTTCTGTATTGTGAAATTGCGACTTTCCGAATAAGAAAGAAAGATGGACCTACTTACTTCAACATCCGAAGTCTTGCTGATAATGACTATTCAGGTACCTACCTCTACATTCTTCCTGGGCATGCTGCTAGTAGGTACCTACGGCCACAGAATCACTTTCGGAATCCAGCTTCACGTACTAAATTAGACCACCCTTAAACGTCCGATTCCGGAGTATTCCAATGCCTTCATTATTCAGCTCCTCTCCCTCGCCCACCTGTTTCAACCTTGATATCGGCATAGCGACACTCACGGACAATAAGTCTTCATGATCATGAGCTGTCGGTAGCAAGGTGCGTGGTAGAGAGCAGGCGCGACGTGAGGCCGTCTACTGGCGGCGCGGGCGCCGCACCGCGCACCACCGCGCGCGCATGCCGCGGCCGCCGGGCGCGTGACCCGGCAGGTCAGCCACAGACACCATGCTGCTATAATAAACTCACTTGTAGACAAAATTACTCGTATACTAAATGTAGACTGATAACAGGATGTTAATGAATAAAAAATGTGCATAGTGGCCTTAGTCGAAGTGTTCATGTATGTACCTACGTACATTACTGGAACTAAAGGATGAAATAAATATTACTGTACTGTAAATTTTAAATAACCTTAGTACTGTGGTATTACCACACAGTACTTCTTATTACTGTAGTGGATCCTTTTCGTTTTCTCAATAGTTATTCTCGCTGCTTCGCTTTGCGGTGGAACAAATCCCTCGACAAATCGTAACAATCACCCTTAGATGTGATATAAAATGTCAGAGAAATCCCCTTGTGAATTAATTGAGTAGTAGTTCTCGAATCATAAGCTAAAAAAACCGCATGAAAATCGGTCCACTTTTTAACATAATATTTTTTTTTATTACTTAATTACGTGATTACCTGATTACAAACATAGCTAAGAACCATCCCGATTAAACAAGCTTCCTAATAAAAAAACCGCATCCAAATCGGTCCATCCTTTTGGGAGCTACGATGCCACAGACAGACACACATACACACACCCTCAAACACACACACACACCCTCTCACACGTCAAACTTATTGTTATCCTTGGATCCCTCCATTTCGTCGGGGGTTAAAAATAGAATCGACGACGGCGCGTCGGATGGGATAGGACTACTTTGTGCCAAATAACGTCACTTCATAAGACGCTTAGGCCAGGCAATAGTTTGACACAAGCTCAAGCCGAAGGCGTTTGAGAATCGCCAGGTCTAGACTTCTCTGTACTGTGCTGCGCTATTGAACGTCAAAATAGTATGGACTTCATACATGGAGTTGGGGAAACTTCATACTGTTCATACTACGCGAGTTACCGCTCTCTAACTCATTTGCAAGCGTCATACACAAGGGTGAGTGGGTTGAAATAGCGTTACTGCAATCACTTACTGCAGTACTTATTTCGTACATACGTATATTTGAAACTTGACTAGTTCAATCTGAGCGAAGTTCAAATATTTATTATTTCAAGCATTTTACTATCATTGATTTCGAGTTTAAAATTTTCTAAATAAATATAAACCATAACAAAAAATTCAAGATTGACTTGCCTAGACTTCTTAAAATTATCGCCTAATGGTTAGTTACACGCTCACATAAATAAGTAAAATAAAAACATTTCTAAAATTATTCTTTCGACCAACTCTCACAATTCTTCTTTACAGTTGGCTGCCGATAATTTTTCAATCAATACTTCAACGAATCAAATCAGATAGGAATTTGGCTCGAAGGCATTATCTACATAAAGATCCGAACTGCCGCCGCGCCGTCACGTCGCGTCGGTCTGCAGTTGCATCTCAATGCAAGGACGACAAATAACACGGGGCCAATCTAATCTCGAACAAGTTGTTCGCTTTAAAATAGTTAAACGTTTGCGATAAAGCTTATTACTGCAATCAGCTTCATCTGATTACTCCGGCGTTGCCGCCGCCGCGCCGCGCAGCCTGTCTGTTGTATTTATACGTTTCTATTCTAGTAAAACCACGTTTCGTACACACTTATTTTATTAAAGCTAGACTATAAGTAGGTGTAAACACGTGGCGCATTAAGATAGACATTACACAACAGAAAGCAATTTACTTGTGTGAATAAATTCGACATAAACATCGCTAAACAACTCAGGGAAACTCTACTAATATCCGCCTCTCCTATCATTGTTCTAAGTTCAAATTTAGTGCATTTACAATCATTGCCAGAAAATGTAATCGCCAGAATTGTCTAGTATGTAATAACATAAATTTTCATAACCCATTATTTGTCAGCCTCAGTAGATCAGTAATGCTAGGGCTCGGTGAGAACTTGGATGTGTGACCGTTCGACCATTGAGGCTGACCGTGGTTCGGATTTCACGTAAGACTGTAGGTCCCTTACTTTTACGAGGTGGTGGATGGTTAACCCGTTCGAATTAGCCGTGAACGAAAGGTCGGTCGAAGCGATTTTTTTTATGGAAATTGTCACGGTTTGCTACATCACATCACCTACAACATCCGTGATGTCAGCCCATAACACCGGGTGAACTTGGTGCCACGTCAGTGCTTCCCTTCGGTCGATATAATTTATAACTTCGAGTAAATAATTAGTATAAATAGTTCGTGTTTTCCGTTCAGTTAAGTGTAGCCGGGACGACCAAAGAGAAGCACTGACGTGGCGCCTAATTCATCAGGGTCTGCCAAGTTATTATGGGCTGACATCACAAGTGTAAATAGGTGGTGTAGACAAACACGTTAGGTTACATAAATACCGGCCAAGTGCGAGTCGGACCCGCGCACTGAGGTTACCGCAACACAAAAAAAAACGTTGAAAAAACACCCTTCTCGTATGGGGGCCCCTTAATTTTTTACTTTTTCATTTTTTATTATTTGTTGTTATATCCGCCAAAATAACGGACAGACAGACGGACATACAGACGTTGTAGGCTCAGTAATAGGCTTCCGTACGGGGTACGGTAACCTAAGATATTCATAATATTGTTGGTATTTGGCTTACCATGGTTGGAATTCGCACTGGTTCGTGCAGTTCATCTTCAGGGCGACTGCCTGGCTGCGGTCGGGCCGCGGTTGACGAAACACTGCCTGTCAAACGCGAGCAGCTGCGAAGATTGTAGTTGCTGTTGTGGGTAGGCACCAACCAATTCGGCTTGGGCTGCGTTCCGCACCTCTGCCGAGGAGCAGAATGTACTGACGGGTGTCTTCATGCCGCTGCTGGTGCACACTGCCAGACCTGCCGCTCTTCAGCCAAATAAGCCAAATACCAACAATATTATTGCGGGCACATTATTGTTACTATCTCCATGCATTTTATGTATACCTGTAAGCTATTTGCCTGACTAATAAACACTCGATTTTTTTTAATGATTTGATTTGAGTAATATCCATGGTATACTATAAAAAGTATTTAAAATATTCACAAGCTTACAGTCATTCAAAATTGTCCTAATCTTGCCGCTTTGTTGCAGAACCGGACATAATGCAGAGAGCGCAGCTTATGCCGTACCGCCCCGCGCCGCCCGCGCCTCCCCGCGGCCCGTGGCTGCCGGGCGATATGTCACAAATACAGCAATTACACTTCTGACACCTTGCCCGCGCGCCGCGCGCCAGCCACGCTGATAACATTAATGTTGCAGATAACAGGATATCTATAGAGCTGCTACCGACACCGTTTACTTTGTCCGTTTCTTCTCACTAAAGACGGGGTGTCTCTTTGAAGTAGTGGCATCCCACTTAGAGCAATAATAAAATACGTTCAGCTTTTTTTTTTATAGCAACCCAAACTATTAGGTCTTTAGACATCCGTGTTTAGAGCAATAATAATAAAATAGGTTTTTTACCTTGACTGAAAGAATAAATAATAAGTTATATTACTACAAGAGCATGTAATCAAGGCCATCTAGCGCCAGAAACATCAATCATTACTACAATGTGTCAGCCTCGATAGCTCAGTGGTGCAGACAGTCAACTGTCGCTATTGAATGTTAAGCAATGCTGGGTGCGGTCAGTACTTGGATGGGTGACCGCTGACCGTTGGAGGCTGACCGAGGTTCGGATTCCTCGTAAAACTGTAGGTCCCTTCCCTCCTAATCTTACTTGGTGGTAGGGTTTAACCCGCCCGGGTTGGTACCACCGCACTGAATGAAACGTCGGTCTAAACGGCTATGTAAATAGTTTGTGTTTTCCGACCAGTTCAGTGTAGCCGGCATGATCAAAGGGGGAAGCACTGACATGGCACCTAGTTCACCCTGTGTTATGGGCTGACATCACGGACGTTGTAGGTGACGTAGCCAACCGTGTCAGTTTAAATAAAATAAAAAAACTAGGGCGCAAATGTCGCGGGACATGTCCCTCTATTACGAGGAACATCTTGTAATATGCCGCGGGACATGCTCTCTGTACGTTGCACACGCCAGTAGAGATATCTCCCGCAACATGTCCCACGCACGGCACGTAAATGCCGCGCGTTATTGTGCTCTGTGTTGAGAGTACTTTTTCCTCCAGTGAATCAAAGGCCGATTATGGTGTTACTAGCTGAGCCCGCGGCTCCGCTCGCGTGAAATTCGTATTTCACAGGAGACAGTAAGTAACTATGGGCGAGGCCGAAGGCCGAGCTGCGTTCAGGAAGTCGATAAACCATCTCTAAGAAAGTAAGTACTTAATGGCGAGGCCGAAGGCAAGCTGCGTTAAGGTAAACGATAAACCTTCTCAAATAAAATAAGTAACTAACGGCGAGGCTTCAAGCTGAACTGTATTCTAGGCTGGTGCGCTCGGGTCAGTGGCGGGTTAATATTTATTCTAGAAAGAAAATAAACCTTCTCGAAGAAAGTAAGTAACTGAGGGCGAGGCCGAAGGCCGAGCTGCGTTCAGGAAGACGATAAACCTTCTCGAAAAAGTAAGTAACTGAGGGCGAGGCAGAATGCCGACCTGCGTTCAGAAAGACTATAAACCTTCTCCAAGAAAGTAAGTAACTAAGGGCGAGGCCGAAGGCCGAGCTGCGTTCAGGAAAACTATAAACCATCTCGAAAAAGTTAGTAACTGAGGGCGAGGCAGAATGCCGACCTGCGTTCAGAAAGACACCTTCTCAAAGAAAGTAAGTAACTAAGGGCGAGGCCGAAGGCCGAGCTGCGTTCAGGAAGACCATGAACCTTCTCGAAGACAGTAAGTAACTGAGGGCGAGGCCGAAGGCCAAGCTGCGTTCAGGAAGACTATAAACCATCTCGAAGTAAGTAATTAACTAAGGGCGAGGCCGAAGGCCGAGCTGCGTTCAGAAAGACCATGAACCTTCTCGAAGACAGTAAGTAACTGAGGGCGAGGCCGAAGGCCGAGCTGCGTTCAGGATGGCGATAAACCTTATCTAAGAAAGTACGTAATTAAGGGCGAGGCCGAAGGCCGAGCTACCTTCAGGAAGACCATAAACCTTCTCGAAGAAAGTAAGTAACTGAGAGCGAGACCGAAGGCCGAGCTACGTTTAGAAAGGCTATCAACCTTCTCATAGAAAGTAAGTAATAAAGTGCGAGGCCGAAGGTCGAGCTGCATTCAGGAGGACGATAAACCTTATCTAAGAAAGTAAGTAATTAAGGGCGAGGCCGAAGGCCGAGCTACGTTCAGGAAGACCATAAAAATTCCCGAAGACAGTAAGTAACTGAGGGCGAGGCCGAAGGCCGAGCTGCGTTCAGGAACACTATAAACCTTCTCGAAGACAGTAAGTAACTGAGGGCGAGGCCGAAGGCCGAGCTGCGTTCAGGAAGACTATAAACTTTCTCGAAGAAAGTAAGTAACTAAGGGCGAGGCCGAAGGCCGAGCTGCGTTCAGGAAGACGATAAACCTTATCTAAGAAAGTAAGTAATTAAGGGCGAGGCCGAAGGCCGAGCTACGTTCAGGAAGACCATAAACCTTCTCGAAGAAAGTAAGTACCTGAGGGCGAGTCCGAAGGCGGAGCTGCGTTCAGGAAGACTATAAACCTTCTCGAAGAAAGTAAGTAACTGAAGGCGAGGCCGAAGGCCGAGCTGCGTTCAGGAAGACCATAAACCTTCTCGAAGAAAGTAAGTAACTAAGGGCGAGGCCGAAGGCCGAGCTGCGTTCAGGAAGGCTATAAACCTTCTCGAAGAAAGTAAGTAACTGAGGGTGAGGCCGAAGGCTGAACTGCGTTCAGGAACACTATAAATTTTCTCGAAGAAAGTAAGTAACTGAGGGCGAGGCCGAAGGCCGAGCTGCGTTCAGGAAGACTATAAACCTTCTCGAAGAAAGTAACTGAGGGCGAGGCCGAAGGCCGAGCTGCATTCAGGAAGACCATAAACCTTCTCGAAGAAAGTAACTAAGGGCGAGGCCGAAGGCCGAGCTGCGTTCAGGAAGGCTATAAACCTTCTCGAAGAAAGTAAGTAACTGAGGGTGAGGCCGAAGGCTATAAACCATCTCGGTGAAAGTAAGTATAAACTATGGTTGGGGCCGAAGGCCGTTTGCGTTCAGGAAGAGGATAAACCTTCTCGATCAAAGTAAGTAACTATGGGCGAGGCCGAAGGCCGAGTTGCGTTTATGTAAACGATAAACCTTCTTAAATAAATTAAGTAGCTAAAGGCGAGGCTTCAGGCTAAGCTGCATTCCGGAATACAGTAAACCTTCTCGAAGAAAGTACGTAACTAAGGGCGAGGCCACTGGCACCCGCCATTCCCCCCCCCCCCCCCCCCCCCCCCCTTTAAAATTTGAAAACCAAAAACCCTGAAACACGTCTTTAGTGATTTATTCTCAGCAGCTGTAATTCAGATTTTCATGTTTCTAACTTCAAATAACAAAGACTTTCATACAAAGTCGTCGTCCCCAAGGATTTTTGGAAATTACAACTTTAAGGGGGGGAACCCATGCTTACGTTATGAAATAATCCTATGTTCAAAATTTCAGCTTTCTAGACTTAGTAGTTTTGGCTGTGCGTTGATAGATCAGTCAGTCAGGACTACTCAGGACAAACAATTTTATAAGTATAGATATCTACTCTTTATTCTATTCGTCTCTTCTACCAAAAGCGTCTATCTATACCAACGCAACGCAACAGAACTGCTAACGCTATATATTATATTAAAAGAAGTAGAGATAGAGAGAAGAAGAAGATAGAGATTAAATTGTCCTCCCTTCCCCTCTCCCCGCGGATCCCTCCCCCCTACCTCAACCCCCCTCTTCAAAGCCACCCCCAGTATGGATAAAATTGTTTAAAATCATTTAAAATCCTAAAGTCTAATTTTGAAATCATCCCCTATTTTAATTTAAGGGTTGATTTAGCAAAAACGCTGAAACACGTAATTCTTTATTTCATACAAAAAGCCCAAATATAAATTGTCATATCCCTAACTTAAGAAATGCTGAGTTCCCCATACAAACTTTCATCCCCTATTTCACCCCCTTAAGGGTTGTTTTTTGAGACAAAATGTAGCCTATGTCCGTCCTCAGGATGCAATTCATCTCCGTGCAATATTTTATCGAAATCTGTTCAGCGGTTTAGGCGTGAAAAGGTAACAGACAGACAGACAGACAGACAACAGAGTTACTTTCGAGTTTATAATATTAGTATGGATAACCGCCTTACTGCGTCACGCCGCCGACTCTTCCGTCCGCCGCCGAGCCGCCCGCCCACTAGAAATAGCTTCCGTTCTCACCTGCCTCTCGCTCAAAATCCATATGGTTCTGAACTCCTGAAATTTTACTTATTCTATTTTAGTAAGATTTATAAAAAACTATATATTTTGAAATGTACCATAAACCCAGGCGAGGTCATAAATCTCGCATTAAACGCATGACTTAGACACAACAATGAAACCGAATGACAGCATCAATAGTCTCGCGTATTGTCCGCGCCGCCCTGCACAGATCGGCTGTTTGTCCAGTATGCCAGTAGTGCCGTAATGAAAGTTTGCAAATGGGGCTGTTCGAGTGAGACCTTGGCTAACACCTGACAGTGCGAGTACTGCGCAGTGCGCAGCCGCCCCGCCCGACATAGTACTAGTGATAAAATATTCATAACTCTGCCCAACGGCATATAGTGCAATCGATCTATTTTTTTTTATGTAATCCCGGTATGGGTGACTGAGTCAGAGGGGACAAAGCGCATGCTCCGACCAGCCAATATCACCACCGAGAAGGTAGGTGCCATAACGGAGACTTCCCTGGATTGCTGGCTATACTGGACTAGAGGAGAACACAGCCGAGGCTGCTATACGGCCATCTTACATTCAGTAGGGTGGTGCCAACCCAGTCGGCTACAATTTGAGTCTACCACCTAGTAAGGGGCTAGTGAAGGGACCTACATCTATCAGCAAGCTATGAGCAACATGCTCACTTCACTCGGATCGCCTCTTCAGTCTTCACAGCAGTACGCAAGGAGCGGTTTTGTTTTTAAATATTTTTGTATGGAAAATTAAGTTCCGGCAGGAAAACTTTGCATTTAGGTCGTTGTTCGAAATGAACTCAGGGATCACTGGGTAAAATCGATCCGGTACTTATTTTCACAAGAACAGGGTCTTTATTGACTTTCACTGACTCACTGTACCCGTGCGCTAGCTATCCCGCAGCGCAAGCGGCGCGGGGGCGCGGTGCGCGGCGCGGAGCGTCCAGCTCGGTCGGTGTGCGGAGCCGTGGCATGTCCGTGGGGGCTGCCTCTCCCAGCTGCTGCCGTGCTGCACCGGAGTACAAACATTAGATACCGTCAAGCGTTACAAGCACTTATGAAATTAAGCTGTCTGTAAATAAACGTAATATTTGGGCGGCTCCACTCTAGGACACTAGCTGTATTAGCGCCCATAAATATCATATTAGGCGCATGTAAATATAATTGGAATAAACCATAAGGTAGAAATAATTGGCTACCGCACTGGTATTAGCTTCAATTTAACCGTTTCTAACTTGTTCGGTATAAAGTAAATAGGGCTGAGCTAAGCACGACTTAGACAATGTCCCGAAATAACGATTCTGTTTTTAACTACATATATTTAAATTTACTGACTTCTCTTGTATTATTTCACACTACGTTCGGTTACATACATCTACGAGTACAAATTCAACGTAATATAGCATTTTAGGATTCCGTAGTCAGCAACGCTGGCAAAATCGGAGAAATCTCTGTCCGTCTATCCGTGCGTCCGTCCTTATTAGGTCCTTAATAGGTACTGGAGTAGGTTAAATTCATATAAATATTCAAATATAAGGCCTTTCATTAGTAGATAACTTTACGCTAAGGGGTGTATGTGTATCAGATATTGATCACGTTCTTATACCCATTTATTTTTTTTACGATATCAAATACCTACCCATGCTATGAAATAATTGTTCAATAAACTATTATTTTAGTATTTGAGTACAGATATTTAATATCCGAAAAAAATGGGTATGGGAACGTGATCAGTATCTGATACACACATACACCCCTTAGCGTAAAGTTACCTACTAATGAAAGACCTTATATTATATACTTGTTCCAAAATATTACGTCGTACAAGATTTGTAACCATTGCATTTATTATGTAGGTACTCTAGATAGGCACGTGTATTATGTGAAAAAAGGCGCCAAGTGCGAGTTGGAATCACGCACCGAGGGTTCCGTACCATCGCACAATATATTTGTATTACGTAATTACAAAAATAATGGTGTTTTGGAAAATCACGAAACGCCTTAATAAACACTACAGCAATGGTTTACATTAAAGCAAAAAATTCAACTATCAGGCATTCGTGTAATTGAAATATACGAAAATATATTTTTGATAGGACACAAAAATTTACAATTTTCTGATTTTTCCTTTGCTTGTGCTGTGAGACCTTGCTTCTTGCCAAAATTCATTGCTCTAGGTCAACGGGAAGTACCCTTTAGGTTTTGATTTGATTTGAGTCAGTTTACGAGTAGCTATTAAAATATGAGATAAATGGCCGTATCTTTTGATTGCGATGATTTAGTAATGAACGCTTAAGGTAAGCACTGACATGGCACCTAGTTCACCCGGTGTTATGGGCTGACATCACGGATGTTGTAGGCGATGTAGCCAAACGTGTCAGTTTCCATAAAAAAAACTTAGCTTTTATTTTTTACACCTCCGAGGAAACTAAGGATTTCCTATATTAATTTCAACTTGATACCTCTACCCATTCCTGAGAAAACGCTCTAGACAGACGGACAGACCGACAGACAGATAGACAGACAAACGGACAACGACGTGATACTATAAAGGTTCCGTTTTTTCCTCTTTTGAGGTACGGAACCCTAAAAATGGCAGACGGACAGTCAGGCATACACGAAAGTGATCCTATAAGCGTTCCGTTTTTTTTTTTCCTTTTTTGAGGTACGGAACCCTTTAAACTAAGATTATGTAGACTGCGTGTTCGTTAAATTGATCCGCGGTGGTTGCGCAGGCGTTCAGTAATCAAACCGTATCGAGAGCCGCGACCATCCGATATGTTTCGATCTTGTTTTAATCTCGACTCTCGTTATCTCTCGCCGCCGATAACAATCACCCGTCGTGTTTATTTTTACAACAAAACCAAAAAAAAAAGATTAGTCCTCTGAAGTCGGCCCAACAAAATGGCGCCGGAGCTGCAATTAAAAGCCGATGTAAACTGCCAATCTGTTATCGGAGAACATTCTCGATATCGCCGCTACAAGATATTGTAAACTACGGGAATTGCATTTTAATATTATACTTGTCTCGCTCTGTGCTTTGATTTGCATAAGCTGTGTTGTGCACTGTGCAGCCGAGCGCGGAGACTCGCATGGACTTCCTTCCAGTATTCTCTTCGCTCTGAAAAACCAATACTGCCGACAGTTAATTGGTATATTATTATTTCCTACTTTCCTAAGAAGTTAATCTGCAGTACTACAAGATAAATCTGTTTTCGATATCTACGCCATCAAATGTACCTGTCGATCAACGACAATCATACTATCCATCTATGAGATCAAGTAGCAACGATCGGAAAATTGGTATTTTAAATTTAGTCTATGCTCGAAAAGCTGATCTTATTTTATTTAAGAGCGAAGACAAAATATAGTAATAATAAGCTTCATTTCAATATCTACGTTTTATTTTGATCTAGAATAAACAAAATATGGAATCAACTAAGTCAAATATGTATACTTCGCCACAAGCAACACAATTACAATATTATAATCAACATAATATACATAAGTATGCAATCTCATAGCCAACTACCAAAATTAACAGGCAATCTTGCTCGACCACAATTTAATAATTATGCGTTATGGACTTTAATAACAGCAACATTAAGCTAAGTAAATGTTAATCCAAGACAAGTCGAACGACAACAAATGTGTTAATTAATTTAATGGAATCGCCGGAGTGGGTCTAATCAACATTACTGCGGAGTCATGTGCATGTCACCTAGCGTCTACCGGCGGCGGCGGCGGCGGAGGAGGCACTCAGGCTCGTAACAGCGTAACTTACGTTCTCCACATTCGAAGTTTAAAAGCAATAATATAGTTAATTTCATAGTCTATGTATGACTTATAAAAATGTATGTATTTATTTTTGTTCTAACAAATAAAGCTGAAAATCTGTAACAATGCGGGCCGACAGACCGACGCGGACGCGGTGTCGCCATGTATGCTTATAAGTCGAGAACTACTCAATTTTTAGGGTTCCGCATCCGTCGTACGGTACACTATTACTAAGCCTACGCCGTCTGTCTGTCTGTCTGTCTGTCTATCCGTCTGTCCGAGGGCTCTATCTCTTGAACCGTAATAGGTAGCCCGTTGAAATTTTCACAGAGCATGTGTTATTTATTATGGCCGATATAACAACAAATAATAACAATAAGAAAAAGTAAAAAATTCATGGGGGTTCGCATACAAGAAACTAAAAAGTGTATGCGCGCCATCTACCGAAAAGAGTATGAAGCATTTTAACTAATCATGAATTTTAACTAATATGAAACATTTCATAAAACACGCTATAGATGGCGTGAGTGGCGCTGACATGGCGATACGGAACCCTCGGTGCGCGAGTTCGACTCGCACTTGGCCGGTTTTTTTTTTCACGGACATATTCTGGCAAATGGGTCGTTACAAGCTATTTTGCCGCCAAGCTAAGTCACGGGAACAACCTCTCATACTTCAATGCCCATTTTCGATCTGCGATGCGTGACTGGCCTTCTTCGTTCCTATTTCGTGTACTGTTCTATCGCAGGCAATTGAAGAATATGCCAGCTACAGTGGTCTCGAAAGTGGCAGGGGCAAGGGCGCGGCGCGCAGGGTTCACTTTGGACCGTGCGTCCTACGCACTACGTCGCGTCGTCGTCTCTGACATTCGCGAGGAATTGCCGTTCTCCCACTGTGTCTCCGTTGTCTGACTGTTGGCTTCAGAGCGACACTTACATAACGGCTAGTTAATCTTCTAATTGCCCATGTGTCCACTCTCTGGCATAATGTTTACACTTCCTTGACTTGTAAGATAAATAGGCAGACAGAGGTGTCGCGGTCACATTTAAGATGTTAGCAACCGGAGTAAAAATAGCTAAGTAGGAACTGATTAGAACTACAGAGAACTACAGAGAACTACAGAGAACTACAGAGAACAATGCTGTAAAATTTGTGAAATAAAAATGCTAAAGTAATAGTAAAACTGTGGGAAAAAAATTACGAAAGAAAAGAAGCTCACCGAGATGAAGATGGGGAAATCCTGGGAAGAAGACTTATGTGCTGCGGATTTAATGAAGACATATTTCTAGCTTGTTTTTTGATTGAATGACTTCCGTCGATTAAGTTGATGATCATAATTATTTTAAAAGCTGAAAATAAATGTCATAATCTACTATAATAATTTCATAACTTCAGCAAATAAGAGTGAGATTAGTGTGATTTATCAGAGTTCTTGCAGCACAACACCGATTACTCTACTTAACCCGATTGTCGGGATTCAGCGTGTGTGATATGTATGTATGTATGTATGAGTGAGATAAGCTATTAGCATCGCTTCTATTTGATTAAATTATTGGTAATTGTTTTGTGTATTTTTTTTGTGTTGTGTTTAATCACACAATAAATGTTGTGTCAATATTTTTTTCTCAAATGGGTTGCCTAATTTTGCTATAATAACTAGCAATGTAAGCATTGCCAACTCAGCCCAGTCCACACCTTATTAATGTGTCCCGCTAATCATAGTCGCGTGGTTGTCGGCCCAAAAGCCGTAATTTAAGATTTGGTCCGATTAGCCACCTAGTGGTGGCTTGTCGATGAAATGGAGCAAACCTTAAGACCAGTATTAATGACGATACCCTCAGGCCAGTTGACATTAGCTTAAAAGTGTCTCTACTAGAAATGTTAATGCTACTGATATTTAGAATGATTGCAACTCTAGAAAGTGGGTCAACTTTATCCAAAAACTCGAAAATTACTACCGCTGTTCGTACATAAATAGTGTAATTTACAATTTACTTTTGTATGAAACAAAGTGCCTTTAACAAAACGCATACAGTCGTGTACACTGACACCTGCATTAAATTATATATATTTTTTTATTTATATTTATTTTAGACATTCTTACCAATTTCTACAATTCATATTAATGTTTTATTGCAAGTTACAACCTTTTATTAACTTCACTTGTATCGTCAAATCTTGCATCTGAATTTTAAAACAGTTCAACTCAACGAATAGAGCTAACATTTTGTACATACTTTTGGCATCTACTTATTCTGTGCTTTTGATGCTTTTGATAATACAATCCAGTATGTGTACTCAACATAGGAAAAAAAATAAAAATTTAATACAGAAAAGAAAAAAAGAAAACAATAACAAAAAAAACCTTTTTGAAAACAACCCTTTATTTAAGCTTAGGTTTTCGATTTATTTTCTAAAAGCTTGTAGCGAAATGTTCATAAAAGTTGTAGGTAGGTGCCAATTAATTTAATTGAACACTATACTTTGCCGAAGTATTTTGTACCGTGTGGGGCCGGTACTTTAAAAGAATAGCCCCACTGCATCTCTCCCCGTGCATGTCGTAAAAGGCGACTAAGGGATGTGACTCCCTTCTTATATGACTAGGTGGTAGGGTTTAACCCGCCCGGGTTGGTACCACCGCACTGAATGAAAGGTCGGTCGAAACGGCTATGTAAATAGTTTGTGTTTTCCGTCCAGTTCAGTGTAGCCGGCACGACCGAAGGGAAGCACTGACGTGGCACCAAGTTCAACCCGGTGTTATGGGCTGACATCACGGATGTTGTAGGTGATGTAGCCAACCGTGTCAGTTTCCATAATTTTTTTTTTTTAAATAAAAGCTTCTTTTTAAAAAGGTTTTTTTTATTTATTATTTTATAATATTATCTTGCTACGTATTACTGAACTATATGTAACTAAACCATAACTGGTGCTCTTTCATTAAAAATACTACTAAGTCAGCCTACAAGGTAGAGGCCTACTCTTCTCAATACGAGCACCCCGACAGGTTCACCTATCGCGTAGACGACAATTTCCCGATAATACCTGCATAGAGTAGGCTCGATTAGTCGGCGAGAGCGCATTTGCAAGTCTATCGTTATTTGTATCTGTCGTTATGTCACTTAGCGCGACGATCATTACGCTGACAGCGCTTTATTTATTTTGTCCGTTTAGATTAAGTTCCCATTATGCTAATTCAGCGCCGTAAGGGTGAAATTGTGCTGACGTGATCGCCTTATTTGTAGCGGCGAGAGAGGGCGCTGTTGTATTACATATAATAACAGTTACAACTTTATTCGAACGGTTCATGATTTATGAGCTGCTAAATCATAGTTTGAGATAAAAACAATAATCAAGGATAATTATTATTGGACAACCAACTGACTGACCGGCGAGAATAAGGTGAAATTTGCGTCAATTTAAGACGCACTATCATATTACTCGATAGGAAATGTATTTTTCCATCAGAATATTAATTCTCTTTCGTTAGGTAGAAGGAGTACTAGAAATAAATAAGTGCGTTTTTAAATAGCAGTTTATTGATATAGTATAAGATAATAAGAATTATTAAATTCAATCTAAAACTAAAATAAACAATCTAGAATTTATAACTATCTTAAAAATAAATAATTTATTTATAATAGAACATTTTATGAACTGGTATACCTACTTAACTTAATATAAAATGTGTTGGGAATAAGATATTCTAATGAATAGAAAATAGTGTCTGTAACAAATACATTAACAACATATTGTGTTGGCCGTAAAGATAGGAGATCAAATTTGTGTTTGAATTTTATTCATGTGAATGATCAGCTTGGGCCTCTGCTGGAGGACGCAACTGGCGTCCCGCAATCAAGGGCCTACTTCATTCAAAGGGTAAGCCTTGCCATCCAACGGGGTAATGCAGCAAGTGTTCTAGGAACATTTGAAAATGCCCCTTTTGATAGTTATTTTAATGTTTGTTAGGTAGGTTTATTTCTTTAGTTATTAGTATTACTTTTTTGTTATTTATTAAACTTTAAATGATCAGAATGTGTGTTTCTTTTCTACTTACCTATAGACAATATTACATAATGTTTAAATTGTGCGTAGATTGATATCAAAATGAATGCACAAGTCAGGCGTTTGCGTTGACGGTGAGATGTTGATTTATCTAACTGCATTTAGCTTATCTAGAACGTTATCTAGCCGTTGCCGGTGTCCATATCCTTCCACTTCGATAACCATTACTCTAGTACTACAGTCTAGACCACAGAGCAGCGATCGGCGCGCGACTTCCCTACTCTCTTCGGTACAGAAGGTGTTATGTTTAACTAAAAATAAATAGACACACAATAGCATAGATAGATTACCTATATAACATTATCTACACCTGTTGGCCACCACCTCACCTCACTCACAGTGAGTGCGCGAGGTGAGGTCGGTTTAGTCCACAGAGCACGGAACGCCTCCCGCCCGCGCCCCCTACTAGAGGCGCCCTAAGCGATAATATTTGAAACCCAATAACTGGACGCAGTGCTACTAGCGCTTCGTATGTGTGTGTGTGTGTGTGTTCGTATCACGAGTCAGTAAGCCTGGATACGCTATACATAGGAGGACAGGGGTAGCCGCGCGTCAGCGCAAACGCGCCAGCGCGTCAGTCTAGCGCCGGCAACCGATTTTAGTCTCCGTCCGCCGCTCAGGCGGAGCGAACGTGCGCGTCTGTCATAAAATGCCTCATTGTGCAGTGCTTTGGTGCAAAAAGTCGTCGAAAAATTCAAACTTGAACACAGATGGAGTCACCTTTCACGAGTAAGTACTTTCATTAAATTTGATAGCATTTTTCGCTTGAATTTCAGTAACAAACATCGGCGTAAATATGTATGGAGAGCTCTATTCTGCTTACCCACCATAGGTCGACTATCGTGTTGGATGCAGTTAGATCTTGTAATTTTTTTTGTTTATTGATAATAAATATGTATGTTAAATGTATACAGATATTTCATGCATTCTGCCTTATTGCCAAAGGACATTTCTTCTAGTCAACCTCAGCAGGTTTCCTCGTTCAATATTCGTTTATCGCGCTTTTTTCATTCAACCAGTACCTACCGGTTTTTACTTTTGAGCGACTCTAAGGAGAAAGGAATTAATTTCTTTAGGTCATGCGTCTACCGGGAATATCAGATTTTTTTTTTTTTTTATGGAAACTGACACGGTTGGCTACATCACCTACAACATCCGTGATGTCAGCCCATAACACCGGGTGAACTAGGTGCTATGTCAGTGCTTCCCTTCATTTCGCGTCGGCTACACTGAACTGGACGGAAAACACGAACTATTTACATAGCCGTTTCGACCGACGTTTCGCTCAGTGCGGTGGTACCAACCCGGCCGGGATAAACCCTACCCAGTAAGGTACCACCCAGTAAGGTAAGAAGGGAAGGGACCTACAGTTTAACGTGGAATCCGAACCACGGTCAGCCTCCAACGGTCGGGCGGTCACCCATCCAATAACTGACCGCACCACTGAGCTGCCGAGGCTGACGATCCCTTAGTCGACTTTTACGACATGCGACGGGGAGAGATGCAGTGGGGCTATTCTTTTTAAGTACCGACCCCACACGGTACAAAGATCGCGGATATTTAGGAGAATTAAAAATAATTGACGTAATAGTTTAAACGTTTGCCTTTAATGTCAGAGATTCAGAATGTATAGAACGTATATAAATGTACAGAATGTATATGTAGATGGTAGGGTTCAACCCGCCCGTGTTGGTACCACTGCACTAAATAAACGTCGGTCGAAGTCACTATGAAAAGTAGTAACTACGTGTTTTCCATCCAATTCAGTATAGCCGGATCGATTAGGGGGAATCGGTGACAAGGCACGTACCTAATTCACCTAGGTATATTTATTTTTTTTAGACAGGCAGCCTTGGCTGATGTGTCTAAATCCGGTTTTTCTTCATATTTTTTATTTTATTTGGTTTGTTTGTTTATTTTTTTTTATGTATTTATCGATCTTGATTATTTTTATTATTTTAGTTTATTGTAGTTTTATTTTATTATTTATATATTGGGCTCCCATCATCGCTGGTACCAAACTGAAGCATTATTACGATGATGGAGCCATCCGTATCAGTTTCCTAAAAAAAGTTAATCTTTATGCTTAACTATTTTCGCATACATTTTGATAATTTTTATTATGGAATACACAATTGTAGATTTATAATAAAGTATCCGAGGTATCTCAGAACTTAGAACTATGATCGTGTTTATACGAAAATCTGCAAATTCGCAAAATTGTGAAAGGGGCGTTGCCTTTGTTCATTTAAGAGAAAGTTATATTATTCCCTTGATGTAAAGAAAGGTTAAATATTGTTAAATCCGTTTCATCTTTTCATCGCGAATCGACACAATGAGCGACTTATTGTATGAATCCCGTTCAAATGTATGGAAGACTGGCGTCACTTGGCTACCTACTCGCTCGGCCAATCACGGCGTTCCATGCGCCGCTCCCGCCTCAGACTTCACACCCCTTTGGCGGCTACCTCGGTTCTCATACAAACGATGCCGTATTTCGTATCCAGGCTTACTGACTCGTGGTTCGTATAGACACTACACATAAAGAGGAGCAAGTTAGGCACACGCACAAAACAAATGCACACGCACTTTTTTTTTTTTTTTTTTTTTTTTTTTTTTATGGAAACTGACACGGTTGGCTACATCACCTACAACGTCCGTGATGTCAGCCCATAACACCGGGTGAACTAGGTGCCATGTCAGTGCTTCCCCCTTTGATCGTGCCGGCTACACTGAACTGTTCGGAAAACACAAACTATATACATAGCCGTTTAGACCGACGTTTCATTCAGTGCGGTGGTACCAACCCGGGCGGGTTAAACCCTACCACCAAGTAAGATTAGGAGGGAAGGGACCTACAGTTTTTACGAGGAATCCGAACCTCGGTCAGCCTCCAACGGTCAGCGGTCACCCATCCAAGTACTGACCGCACCCAGCGTTGCTTAACATTAATAGCGACATTTGACTGTCTGCACCACTGAGCTATCGAGGCTGACAAGACACATATGTGAACACACATATGAAAGTCATAGGCCACGCCTACAGGCTTCAAAGCCGTTGTAAGGAAATCGCGCTCAGGGCGCCTCTAGTAGGGGGCGCGGGCGGGGGGCCGTGCTCTGTGGTTTAGTCCTATTGTTCCTTTGGCGCAGCTACGCATGCTGTCTTTCATTAGCATATTTCGACTCTTTGTAGCATTAGTCAATTGCTTACGACTATAGAAGAAAATAAAACATATTTCAGCCTCGATAGCTCAGTGGTGCAGACAGTCGACTGTTGCTATTGATTGTTATAAGCAACGCTGGGCGCGGTTAGTACTTGGATGCGTGACTGCTCGACCGTCGGAGGCTGACCGTGGTTCGAATTCCACGTAAAACTGTAGGTTCCTTCCCATCCTACCTTACTCGGTGGTAGTGTTCAACCCGCTCGGGTAAGTACCACCGCACTGAATGAAACGTCGGTCGAAACGGCTATGTAAATAGTTTGTGTTTTCCGACCATTTCAGTGTAGCCGGCACGATCGAAGGGCAGCACTGACATGGCACTTAGTTCACACAGTGTTATGGGGTGACTACACCGATGTTGCAGGTGATGTAGCCAACCGTGTCAGTTTCCATAAAAAAAAACATACTGAACTAATATTAGGACCTAAGTGCTATTCGCAACGCGGACAGCCAGTGAGGCGGAGGCCACGGTCGATACTCATATACGCGCGTTGAACTCTTTTACATGGGACGTTGCGAGTAGGGGAAAATGTTCGCTCCGCATTCTAAGATAGATTTCAACGATCTTTTGTACCTCAAGAGATGAAAAAAAAACGGAAACCTTATAGGATCACACTTGTGTCTGTCTGTTTGTCCATATGTCACAGCTTATTTTCTCCGAATCTACTGGACGAAATCCAAATCCAAATCCAAATATTTATTTCTCAGAAAGCATAAAAGAAACATAGTAACAAGAACGGAGTAAGGCAATACAGATTTTCGTCTGTATTGCCTTACTCCGTTACATTTAGGTGTGGCAACGCTTACCTACTATCTGTCTATTAACAAATGGACGGAGGTACGCGACATTTAACTATTAAATATAACACAATGCATTACATATACATATAACTCAAATAAAAAAAAATAATAATATTAGTAAATAAGAATATTAGTACTATTTGTAAAACATATAATTATATAACAATATGGAAAATTAAAAAATATATATAAATTACGCTTATCTTTGGGATCTTTATTACTCTTAAATTTCACTGAGGTATATAGCAAAGTAAGTTTTCACATTCATTAAGTTTTAGAGAGTTTAAGAAGTTGTACATTTGAGATTTTGGGGGACATTTTTTTTTTCAAGCGAAAGAAGTTGTACATTGGAGATGTAGCGTAAATGAACGAATTTCATAAAAAAAAACTATTTTGGGGGTTATATTAGAAATAAAAAAAAATCATTTCAAGTGCATCATTTGACTTATCAATAAAATGTATATGTCACATGATGCAATTGGCTCGTTATAAGGAATACAACACCTTTCGCCGTGGAGACTTTGGGACTATGGTCGTCTGAAACCAAGGTTTTCACGGAGAAGCTGGGAAAGCTTCTCGCGGAGAGGACTGGCGACCGTCGTTCCAAAGCCTTCCTTAAACGGCGGATTAGTATTGAGATTCAGAGGGGTAACGCGGCGAGCGTACTGGGTACTCTTGGCGCTTCGGCGGACTTTTCAGAAATTTATTTTTAGTAGGTTTTCTGGATATTAATTTTAGATTAGTTTTAGTTTTAGTGTATTAGTGTATGGTTGTATTTACTTTATATACTTATTTTTGTTATAGTCGTGAAATCTGTTTATTTAATAATGTTAATTTAATCAATAATAGGAATACAAATATATATATTTTTATAATTTTACAATGCATAATTTAAAAGATATTAAAGAAATTAAACAAATATCGAGAATTCCGGAGATAAGGGGAGAGGGACCTATATCTTAAACTACTGAGTCTTAAATTTCGAAAAAAAAAAATAGAATATAGTTTTTAAACTACAAGAGAGGCCTCTCTTATAGTTTGCAGAAAAACCTAAACGAAAAAGAGATTTATGGATTTTTTTTATGTAAACTGACATGGTTGGCTGCATTACCTACAACATCCGTGATGTCAGCTCATAACACATCTATGGATGGCACGTGGAGATCGTTATCTCTGCCTACCCCACCGAGAAACTGGCGTGACGTTATTATAATGTTATGTTGTATGTCAACCTGTAGATTGAAATATAATTTCATTTATTGTGTTAACGTGTGAGGGAAGAAAACAGATAATGTATGCTACGCGGGTCGTGCGCGGGACACCTCTCCCGCCGCACCCCCACGCCAGCTAATATCTTATTGGTTAATTTCGTAAGATTCGATAAGAGATGTGATGTTTCCGAGTTGATTATTATGTAAAGCAGGGAAATTAACTAAGTAACGTAGCAGTTTCTAAACGTTATTTAATGTTATTGCACAGCGCTGCGACGCGGCGGCGCGGCGGCGGTGCTTGTCGTGCGTACTGTAGGCAAGTTAATTAATAAGTACTGCGACTGGACGCGCACCGACGCGGAGAAACTATACTACACAGGTAAGTAGCTCAAACTGAACCGCTTTGAACAGCAGATAATGTCGTCGGTGAATGTGACACTGCGTGCGGCCCCGTGACAGCCGAAGAGGCACCGCCCAATAGAGATGCATAATCTGGAGCAGGTTACATTACACTTGGTACCGAAAATTCACTGACATTTTATTGAGCGACGGCGGTCACGTCTCCGGCGTCGTGACGCAGAAAAAAGCGACCTCAATCTCGGCTCAATAGAGAAAACAGATTAAAGTTCATCTCGGGCGTGACACCGACCCGTCCCCGCCCCGCCGCCTGCGCCGCCCCCGCCGTGCGACCGCAGCGGCGACGACGACTCCGTCCGAATTTCGCGCGACGGAACGGAACGGATCCGGCGCACACTGTATAGAGCTCGTGACCCCGCCGCCTCAGACACGGTGCGCTTCGTGTCCGACAGAAAATCGTGTAAAACACGTGTCAGAGATTTTTCTCCGGTGCCGTGTCGTGAGGCGAAGCTGAAAGGACGCGCGAGGACAATGGCGCGGCTTCCGATCACGAGCGCGACGAGCTCTGTGAACTCTCCTGCGCCGCCGCCCGTGACACTTGACACGGCGGTGCGTGCCTGCGCGTGCGCCGCGCGCCGCCCAGCCCCCGCCCGCGGCGACCTGCGTCCGCGCACAAAGCCGCTCGTGAGTTCACACACTCCCAACCTCAACCGGCCCGGTGCCTCCGCGGCACATCCTCCGTCGCATACTTCAGCGTGCCCCCGGTTATGAGCTACCGGCGGCGATCCGAATGAATGTTATTTTTATTTAGAGCCCCGAGTGACCGCGAGGCCGCTCGTCATGACATGATCCTCGTCGATAAGTGGATCGAACGATCGCAGCGAGACGCCGTTTAAGTCGATTGTGCGGGCTTGAATATTTTGAAACTAGTTTCTGCTTAGATGCGCGCGACCATTGTAGTGGTGCATCGGTTAACATTTCATGGATATTTTGGGCGTTTCGAATGGATATTGGAATTCCAGTGGAAGAAACCATTTAGATTTTAAGTTGAATAAGGTATATTCTTATATACGTATGTTGCAACAGAGGTGCAGCTTCCTAGATGCACCTCTGTTGCTACACAAGAAATACTCTGAAGTGTCGGTGTCGTAGTTGCATTGCATTAGCATATACAAAATATATTGCTTTAATTATGCATTTTTATTGTTTATGTTAGTACTAAACATATACTCGCTTTATATTTCTTCATTAAACAAACGCAAGACCAAAAATGAAGAGAAAAAATACACACCCACCAGTGGCTTTTCGGCTTTGCATATATCTAATAAAGAAATAATCATGCAAGCTAAAATATAATGCCAATAGGAAATCATTTAAAACATATGCTGCGTAATTTGTACAACATTTTAAAACTAAACTTGAATTTGTAAAATCACATGAATTCGGAAGGCCAACGATAAAGTAAGCAACAAAAGCTAATAAGAAATCTTATCTACCCGCAATTATCAGCAATATCATCATCTCTCTAATGCACCGAGAAGTCCAAACTGGCTTTGTAATGCTATTTATTGTTGAAAATAAACTAAAAAATGTGATAAAGTGGCCACCGTATTACGCTTCCGAAAATGGATCTATTTTTAAATCGACAATAGAAAGATTCCGAGCCGAGTGCGCTGCCCCGCGGCACCCAATGATCGTTGCTGGCCGCTCGTGACTCGACCACCAATTTTATCCGTCTCTCAGACTTAAAACATCAAATAGCTCATCTAGAACTTTTGTAACACTCAACCTTAACTGTTTAACAAGAAGGTTTAAAAAGAGCGATGACAGTGTCTTCAAGGCTTTATAAAGATTCACGAATGCGTGATAAGCTTCTTGAATGTTTGATTGAAAAAGTTCCAACACGCTTCACCTGTGTCCGATGCTCGTGTACGTACAAGTGTACGGAATTGCGATACCGTGCTCCTTATCGAATCGTTTATGTACATTAGGAAGGAAGACAGAAACACGGAAATATAAATGAAACACAGGCTCGAAGTCCCTGCCTGTGCAGTTTATTGTGCGACTGCTGCGGTCGGAGGCCGCAGTCACGTTATTAGACGATCTAATATTGTGTCCGCCGCCGCCGCGGCCGCCGCGGAACATCTCCAAATGACAATATCTGCTTTTAAATGCTCACTTAAATTAGTCACGTCTCCATTCTCTACCGTTAGATCGGCAAAGTTGAACGTTAAGAAAATTGGCTAACAACGCTAGTCAACTGTAAAACTTAACCAACACTTTGTAGGTTAATTTTCGCAGCTAATAAAATGAGCAAAATTCAAAATCTTAGAGTTTACACTTCACAAAGTGCACATAGTGATGATGATGAAAAATTATGGTCATGAGTACATTGAACTTATATAGGCGTGCCGAGGTGGGGTTTTAGGGTCCAAACCCCTTTCTTTCCCCCGAAACCAAAAAAACTAGTTCGCTAAGTGTATTTTTTTTTAAATACAATATTGATTGTAAATTTTTTTGCACACTAGGCGTGCAATGGTTCGACCAACTCGAAAATGTTCTAGGCTCGTTCCAGTATTGTAATTTCCATTGATCAAATCTGAAACCACCGAACCAAAATTCTGAGCACGCCCGTGATTGTCTAACTAACTGATCTATATGGTACGTGATACTATTGTTATCCACTTCCTGATTGCTATGCCTGAACGTCCATAAATTCCCACAAACATATGTACATATGTAATAGTTTACACAATATTTATATACATACATACATAGGGTCACGCCTCTTTCCCAGTGGGGGAGGCAGAGACATCGTATCTCCACGTGCCACGATCCTGACACACCTCTGCCGCCTCTTCCACTCATAATGTTCTTCATACATGCTCGTCGGTTACGGGTACTACACACTTGACCATTTTTTGATCACATGCTCGATGTGGGTCTCCCTAGACGCACGTACCTAACATGCGTCTAGGGCCTAGGGAGACCCTTCCCGACTCTTTCACATTCGCTCCATAAATTCCTTTCGCTAGTCTCCTATCATCCATTCTTCAATACGTGTTAAACCCAAACCTCATATATTTAAGATTCATTACATTTAACTATATAACCAATCACAATTAGCTCACTCAAATGTGTCGGAATTAAAAAAAAGAACAAATCCTAATTTATTTCATTTAACCTCATTTCCTTTCCAACACATCGATGTGGAAGCGTTTAACTTTCAATTTCTACGTCGTCGCCAACCGTGATCTTTCTAATTGAGGGCTCTACGATTTTTTGTCAGTCCATTGTCAAATTTATAAGCGTGGCCACACCCGACACATCACGATACATACCTACCCACATTCTTGTAGTTTAGTTCCGCTCTCGGTCAATCTCCGAATACCTCCCCGTCCGAAAGGGATCGAAATGCATGGAGGGTAGCCTTTGATCGGTCGCTCCGGAAAATATTCACTTCGCGCACGTACCATTTGTTTGCATACCTCACGACTCCACATACAAATCTGCCTCGAAATGAATTTTTTGTCAAAATTTAACCACCCTTCGGTTTTATAGTAGCCGGTACTGATATTTCATTGGTACATGACACAGTTGCCAGCCCACGCTTGTTTAAATTCTGATAACATCGTTATAGGTCTTCAAGGTTCAGCGGCACCTTTCCAAGCGGCAGGCCCCCGACATCAGTGACACGAGGTCTGAGTCTGCGCACGCGTCGCAGTAACGCACCGCCGCCGCCGCGCCTGCGCCGCGCCCGGAGCGATATGCTCCAAACGAAAGCTCAATAAATTGCGGCAAACACACAGCCGCAAACGAGACGCCATTTAGCGCGATGTAGAAATCAATAAAACAAAACATTCGAGTTGATTTCGAGCCGGTCTCGCGTCGGTAATGTTGGTAGTAATTGCATCGTGCGCAGGTGCGCGCGCGCAACACAATACCTCCACCATTCACAACAACAGGATCTACGCGGCGGTGCGGCGGCGGCGCGGCGCCCGCCTAGCACCGCCCCGGGCACCTCGTCTGATAACGCAGACAGCTTGCTCGACAACTTGACAATCGATCTAATGAATGCTATAAACTCCCATGTTGGACGTCAATTGACCGAAAGGAACACACTCTGACATTTTACACAAGATTATGATAATTTTCGTAACGATTTCATTTGATCTAACTAACCGGTGCTGAATCCGATAAGGCAGAAATTAACAGGACTGCATGCAATGTACCTTTTGGGTTGAGAGCTGCGGTTGTGAGTGATTGATTGCAAGCAAAGCTCGACGCTGTGGGAATAATCTTACTAACGACAACACGATCTAATACAAATTAAATGGATTCGATCTCAAACCACACACCTCCGCCACTCCGCCCTATCACTGTCTAATTCCTTTATTCAGTTTTTTTTTTATGGAAACTGACACGGTTGGCTACATCACCTACAACGTCCGTGATGTCAGCCCATAACACCGGGTGACTAGGTACCATGTCAGTGCTTCCCCCTTTGATCGTGCCGGCTACACTGAACTGGTCGGAAAACACAAACTATTTACATAGCCGTTTAGACCGACGTTTCATTCAGTGCCGGGCGGGTTAAACCCTACCGCCACGTAAGATTAGGAGGGAAGGGACCTACAGTTTTACGAGGAATCCGAACCTCGGTCAGCCTCCAACGGTCAGCGGTCACCCATCCAAGTACTGACCGCACCCAGCGTTACTTAACATTAAATAGCGACAGTTGGCTGTCTGCACCACTGAGCTATCGAGGCTGACAAATGACCAAATCTGATGATGTGGTCTTTACTTTTTGTAGATTTCTCTTCAGAATGTTAGATACATATCGCCTGTTCCCATCCCAATAGGGTCGGCGGATACAACAGTACATTGGTCCTGACTCCTGACACTTCTGTCTAGCAACTTCGACGGAAAACAATTGTGCACAATCTGCATAATCCTATATAATGTTTTCGTCTGTATTGGCAGTGCGCACGAGACTGGCGGCGGGGGTAGCTCGGCTTTCACTACTGTGTTCGCTACCCGTAGTCCTTGTAATAGTAAACTGAACTGCTCCTATTTTTATTGGTTCAGCGCGAGCACGGCGCGGATAGTCCGGTTTGTTTCCACACTGATTCCGCACACGCTCATGATTCGTGATTAGAACAAGCTCGCCATCAGCTGTGATAGCGATAACGCAGTCAGGACTGTTGGCCAATAATGACATGACACCTCTTTGTAATACTATAACCCCGATTTTGTAACCAGTAGCACAGAATAGAAAAGAGTACCCCAGTAGTGTTGTACATGCACCTAGTAAGTACTTTTTGACAATTTGTTGTTAGGACGCTGAAGTATTAAATTACCGGATGATACATTCTTCATAAATATCAGAGATTTTCTAATGAATAAAGTTTCAGATCTTATTCAGGTGTAGTGTAGTTCTTGCAGCACAACACCGATTATTCTGCTTACCCCCAATTGTCGGGATTCAGCGTGTGTGATATGTGTATGTATGTATATCTTATTTTTATATATGTTAGTACTAAGCGTGTACTCGCATTATATTTCTTCACTAGATAGATACAAATGGACCTTATTTTTTATCTTCATTTTTCTAGGCTTACCATCTATCTAGTGAAGAAAAAGTTGCAAATCGTTCGTTTGTTTCAGAGAAAATGGTTTTGTTTTATACTCGTATATTTACCTGTACAATAACATATTGGTCCTAGAACAGAAGTTGCTAAGTTTCTAGCGCAGAATCCTCCCTTGTTGAGTAATAAAAATCCACAGAAGTAGGAATGATTAAAATAGTTTAAGTATGCTCTCCTATCAATCTGTAGCAGCAAGACCTACCACCGTTCACTTCCACCCAGTATCCGCGGGCTCCCTTGACCTGGCATCATTAAGCGATGGCTCATTATAGCAGCACTCCCGCGCAGCGCCACACTTCAAATTGCGTCGGACCACCTCCCGTGATTATAGATCCGGTACCTGCTATGGATCACTATGGATCATTGATCAGTATAGAATCTATACTGATCTATAGATAGATCATTGCAACCGAGAGCGTCATAATGATAGGATATAGGCAGGACTAGTCATTATTTTGCCGCAGTCTACTGTGTACTCTAACGGTGATTCCAAATATGTGATTAGTCCGATGCGGGACTCCTAACCATCTGGAATGTTGATAATGTTGAGAGGTAAACTAGACGTTTCTTAAATAAGTGCAGATATATTGTAAGTATGGATGAGTGTCTAAGAATACGCTGCTACCTTGTTGTGACAAACACTATGTATAGTAGTAGTGTTACCTCTAGTAGTGTACCCTTCTCCTACGGAGCGGCCGATATCGGCCGCTTTATACATTAAGATAAGGTGAGTTTGTGTTCTTACCCTTTTTTTTTGTTGCTGAGGTTTATTAGTTACTAGCTTTCGCCACGGCTTCACTGGCGGCATCTCTCTCTCTCCTTCCATCCCCCCCTTCTTCCCTCCATCCCTCCCTCCCTCCCTCCTCCCTCCTTCTTAGGGGATGCATTTCCAAAAATTGTTTCTTAGTGCTCACCTACGTTATATAAAGAAATCATACAGGGCTGACATCACGGATGTTGTGGGTGATGTGGCCAACCGTGTCAGTTTCCATAAAAAAAAAATCTAATTGATCCATCCAATGAATATTTCTAGATCGAGAGGAGTATGCAAAAAAACTTTCTCGATGTGCGTTTAAAATTAGTTTTATATATTATTTAATAGGTTTTATATACCAATAGTTCTTTTTATATTTAGCTGATCATTCACTGCGTGTTCTTTACTAATCATTACAACGATCAGATAAATACTTTATCAAACCGATATATTCAAAGATATTTGACATTGTGCAATTGCGACCACAAGTTCACCGGGTCACGGCTTCGGTTCTGCGCGGGTCAAACTGTCTCATAGGGAGTGGTCACTCACTCCACCGAACCGAAGATGCGAATTCAGTAGCAGACAAATCGAGAATCGAATGCGATATGTCGGGTAAAATTTATATAGACATTTACATATAGAAAAAGCACAACTTAAAATGACGTCGTTTTTGCCTCTGCCTATTATATTTCCCCCAAAATGCAGTCTCGGGTTCTTTATTATGGCTGTGCTGTGAATAGGCACCTGTTACGCTGACATGGCATACGCAAACTCCGCATGCGACTGACAGAATGTCCATGGGCGCCGTTAGACACCTTATGGGTGGCTCGGCGCCACATATCGCGCTCGATATATAATAATTTTACTAGAAATTGAGTATACTATGTAAGATTTTGCTGGTAGTAAACTGAGGCGCTGTCTTAAGATTTTATTTGACATTCGCTTTTGCCCGCGGCTTCGCTCGCGGTAGACTCTGTTTAATAGCAAATTCGATTTAAACGAAAATATGATAATACAATGTCCATACTATACTTTCTTTGATACTGCTCAGCCCTAAGGCTATTCAGCGTAATGGTATATAGCCTATGGTGAGTCTCAAGAACTACTCTTTCCATTTATCCAAACCACATCAAAATCTGTTCAGCGGTCCCGCAGTTTACCTCAAACATACATACATACAGACGTTCCCTTTTAAAAGAAGTAGATATTTTGTTGCGTACAAGTAAGTGCTGAAGTGAATATTTAGCTATATGACAATTTAGTACCAACAGACCTGCTAGAGGCGCTGAATCTTTTCTCCATACAAATATTTACTTAAGCACGTTACTTGTCCGCAACGAAATTTCAAATAAAATCTCATGATAGAGCCTCTGGCCGAACTATTCGACTGCGGTAAGACGGCCTTATCACGAGATCTCTAAGTTTTCCGCCAGTCGCCATTCTTGAGCTGTACAATACAATAGCTGCCTCTCTCTGCTCATATTAGAATGCGTTTGATAACTGCAAGGTTATCGAAAACATTCCACTTGGACGCTATACCGGCCAGTGGGTATTCGCTATAAATTATACACCTTACATGAGTTGAGCGTGGTAATTTGATATAATTTAAGGATTAATGGTCGTGGATCGGCAAGGTGTGCTCGAAAATCAGACGATATTTCAATACTTGAATAACTTAATTCCTTTTTAGACTAAAAACTAAAACCAATTTATGCAGTTTTTTATGTAAGCCAGAATGTGTTGCTGAGTCGGAGGGGCCAAAGCGCATACTCCGACCAGCCAATATCACCTCCGAGAAGGTAGGTTACATACCGGAAAATTCCCTGGATTGCTAACTATATTAACTGTCTACTACAAGTTTGCCACCCGTGACGTCACGTCAAAAAGGTCTGTCAGTAGGGTGAACAAAATGGTAAGGTATACGAAAAATTCGCAAGAAATTATTTAGGGTAATTTAAATTAGAAAAAGTAATTGCTACTTCAGATTAGTTTCTTTAAAATTGTATTTACATGTGTAGATAAGTATATGAAAAAACACCAATTTAAAAAATACATTTAGTTTTAACAGAACCATGTGAAAAAATATTTTTCACTTCAGACAAAATAATAATATACCTAGCTGCAGGAGGAGCGCAGTCTACACATAATCTGGTACCTAGATACATGCCTACTATTAATTTATTTGAATCCTCCGATGTTTATGGCCTTAGCTTGTTTACCTGTCTACATTGGTTGGTCAAACGCAACCGTTTACAGAAAAAGTTGATTTTGAGTTGATTAGTTGAAATGGTTAAACTAGTTGACGTTACGCGTTAGTTTCATTGATTTCTAACGTAGTTTGTTTGAGTGAGCAGTTGGATTGAAGAATGAATCTTGACAATAGAATGAAATAAAATTCGATGGAAATAAACTTACCTTCATACTTTTGCTTGCGGGCTTAGAACTGGCTGGTGACTGACTGAATAAACCAGGCGTATATAAGGTTTAATTCATTTTATGTACATACTCATTATATATAAGTACCTACCTACATATATATTTTTTCTTTTTTTGTTCTTGCCTGGTCCAATATTCACCAGTCTCAGTGCGAATATTGGAGGGAAAATTCCGTGTTTTATAGTAACCAGACATTTTGCAACAACAAAATATTAATATAAGCTGATATACAACAATGAATATGTGGAGCTGACCGCCCTGTTCCTTGTTTTTATCCTTTAGTAAATCAAGCGAAATAATAAAATTTAATTCCGCTTTCAAATAAATCATAAAAATGGGTTGGAGAGTAATTTGTTTTATGACAGTCAAGTGTGAATTGAACACAATGAAGTGAGATAATTTAAACCAATGCTCGACCGAGCGAGCGACGCCGACGACCAACACGTTGCATTTCGTTCGTTAATCATGATCATTCGTTTACTCTGTTATACAAGAAGTTTACTGTGTTATACACGGTGTTGCGACCCCAACCGTTAAACCCGAAAGGGGGTGATTCTGTACGTGAAATAGAACAACTTTTGTTCTACGACTTTTTTATTTGAAGAAAAAAAATTTTTTTCTCCGTACATTTTGAGAATAGGAAATTAAAATTAGTATGGAAAAAATAATTTTTTTTTGTTTCAAAAAATTTATTTTCTTCACAGATGTTGTTTAGTTTCACATATAGAATAACCCCCTTATGTCATTTAAAAATATTACGGGGGCAACTGCAACACCGTGTATAGTAAGCTACTTTTAATAAAAGGATTTTGTTGTAGTTTTAATGAAACTGTTATGGCCAACAAAAAACAAAACTCAATTAGGTAGGCACCTATGTAAGCAAACAATAAACCGAACCGACGCGACGCGACTGATAAGTAATACCGAAAACTAGCGGCGAAAAAAATTCGAGCGTGTCGTGTGCACTTCGCGGCGTTGCTATCGGTACTAAACTGGGCAAGCGGGGTGTGCGGCGAGAGTGATGGGATGGTCCGGGGGAGGCGGGTACCGGCAAAGTGGAAGTAGACAGTTAATACTGGACTAGAAGAGAACACAACCGAGGCTACTATGTGGCCATCTTACATCCAGTACGGTGGTACCAACCCAGTCGGCTACAATTTGAGAATACCACCTAGTAACGGGCAAGGGAAGGGACCTCATACCTTACCACCTTATATCCTCATCAGCATATCAACGTCCTTAAGCCATTTAAATTCGTCGCTCTCCATTGTAGATCTCACCAGAAATTCTATACTGGTAAGATGAAATCATCAGAAAACAGCAGTCCTCATCTGGAGGGCCGACCGCTGACACCGCGTCTCCAGATTCAAGACATCCTGAAAATATCTCATAATGTCTACTTCGAATATGAGCGCGTTTTTCTCTTTACGAAATATTTAATCAGTATTGGTTTGAGAAACCATAAATTTCTAATCACACTCCAGATCCAAGATTAACATAAGAAGGCTTATAATAATATCATTGCACCGACTAACTCGGTGCGTTCCGGCAAAAAAGTGCACCGCAGTTGGGCGCCGCCGTCTTGTAATTATAATGATAGGTTGCGCGCAAGTGCGCCGCGCGCGCGATATGTATCTGCATTGTTCCGTTCGGGGCCTGGCCGAGCACGCGCTACTTTAGTTAGAGGGCTGATTAGACTCGGCCAACACAATTACCAACTGGCCCTGGAGCCGTGTCCTTGCGAGAGCCGAGAGCCGAGCAGCGCCCCGAACTTGAACATTGGCAATACCTTGTGTGAGTGGTGGAGACTGATTAAAATATACTTACATTCTTCTTCACTTACTCCCATCAAACAAAATATGACTGGAAGAAATCACTTCTAGTGATAAGTCGGCCTTTGCGCGATATTGCTATTTTTGTTTCTCTGTCTATTATTGTATACTGCATGTTTTCTTTGTGTATTTTATTATTTCTTTATGTGAAAATTAAGGATGTTTTTCTATACAGGGTGTATCAGGATAGGTTTTCGAAACTTCAGGGTTCGAAAGGGGCCCATATTTGAAGACGAAAAGCTCTGAAACTTTTTCCCAGATTCGATCATTTTACAGTACTTTTTGGTGAAAATCTATTCTTCAAGATTTGGTGGATGGTTAACGTCCGCCTTTATTAAATAAAAAATAAATTCTAACTCATGAATAAAAATGGGTAGGTTGCATACATAACTAGTACAATTGAAAAGCGTGTAGGTAAATTCTAAACACTGAAAGTTCAATTATATCAAAAGAAAAATAGAACTGCATTAGTTCACTGCACTCTCCAATCTCACTGTCCATCGAGTTTTTATTACAATTTCCAACTTTTGTATGACAAAAAAAACAACGGAATTTCGATTTGAGTGATAAGGATTTTTTTCTTCTAGTAATGAGTACTTTCCATTCCTGAAGTTTCTCAAACCTATCCTGATACACCCTGTATATCTCCGAAAATTATCAACTCTACGTCAAATGTCGAGAACGCTCAGAAAAGTTCGTCATAAATAATTTAAATTCATCTCGTCTTTCATGCCGGTGTCGGTGCCGGTCGGTGTCGTCGAAAAAACATCGGCACACAATAATCTGAATTTAAGCAACAGTGTCGAGAGATTTCTGATCCGGGGTTTTATTTTTAACTGTACTTATTGAAAGGGCCTTATTGTATTCCCTTACTTATACGGCGCTATACGTATGCTTTACGTGCATCCGCCGCTGCGACGCCCAGCGCCACAAATCACAGCGTGGGCGTCGAATGCGGCGTTAGGAGGCGTCGTCGGAGCGGCATTGCGCATGCGTCGCGTCGACGCGGGCGGCGGCGGCGGCTGCGGCTAACGACTCCGCGCTGGCCTTCCGCTGCGCCCGCGTCGCACTACACGCAACCTTATTTATTGGGACAATCTTGCATAGGTGTTGCACCAAAGCAACAAAGGCTCATGGCCTTTTTACCATCGTCTGAGCTTTATACCAGATCACTTCACAATACGAAAAGAAAAGGTATATTATGTCATAATGACAGTGTCGTAGGGACGCGACGCCACTTTCTAATCTAGTCTAGTTTTTGCTTGACCTATCTAACATAAATATGCTCCGCCATAAAGTTCATGGACCGTCGTGAAATACAAAAACCGGCCAAGTACGAGTCGGACTCGCGCACCGAGGTTTCCGCACCATAAAAAATACATTGAAAGAAAACACGTTTCTTGTATGGGAACCCCCTTATTTTTTACTTTTTCTATTTTTTTATTATTTGTTGTTATATCCCCCATAATAACACACATTCTGTGAAAATTTCAACGAGATACAGCCCTCGGACAGACAGACAGACAGACAGACAGACAGACAGACGGACGGACGGACGGACGGGCAGACAGACAGACAGACAGACGGCGTAGGCTTAGTAATAGGCTTCTGTACGGGATACGGAAACCTAAAAATTAAAATTTTAAACCTTACACGATTTTATTGGGCCTAGTGCAAAATGCGCCCAGATCGGCAGTTTATAATTTATACTACCGCAAAAGTTCAAAAATTCTTGCTGTGCTACCCTATAGGTCGGTAGGACAAACTTCAAAAGAAGTCATACAACTTTTAACAACTATGTTGTGGACGGTGCTGTGTGGGGTCGGCTCGATGGCGCTGTGTGTCCAGCGTCAGCGTATCATTAGCCGGTGGCGCGGCGCCTGCGCAGCGCCACCGACCACACCACCACACCGTCGCGTCGTCGTGTCACCAGCACCGCACTTCAGACAGACGAGTAGTCTCGCCTCCGCTCCGCCGCCACCGTGCCAGCCACAATACCCGGCCAGAGTGTTCTATTAATAACGATAGGGATGCGCATTCGGGACCGTCGATATTTTCAAATATTGGAACTATCAATTTTCTGCCGTGCTAACTGTATGTAACTACTAGTTATATATACAGGGTGTTTCAGGATAGGGTTTCGTAACTTCAGGGTTCGAAAGGGATCCACATTTGAAGACTCTGAAACTTTTTCCCAGATTCGGTCATTTTATAGTACTTTTTGGTGAAAATCGTTTCATCGAGCTTTGGTGGACGGTTAACGTCCACCTATATTAAATAAAAATAAAATTACTAACTTACATGCTTAACTAGTAGAATTTTACTGCATGTAGGTAAATTCCAAACACTTAAATTTGAATGACATCAAAAGAAAAAGGGGACCTGGACTAGGTCATTGCACTCCTTAGACCTGGACAGCGCTGTTGACAAATCTCACTGTCCATCGAGTTTTCATTAAAATTTTCAATTTTTGTACTTTTATAATTTTTAATTTTCAATTTTTTTATTTTTGTTTGACTTGATATAATATGAAGTATCAAAATTTACGATGGCACTATACACCAGATATAGGTAATAAGATATAGGTAAGGCAGTGCGGTCAGATTCTTCAGTGTTCATGTTTATGCTGTAAATATTAATGCTCTTGTGAGCGGTAGCATGGGTTAATTATTTGTAAGTTACTATAATATAATACTTTTAATAAGGTACTAACAAAACATTGTGACTTGCGAAGTTTGTTTGTCAGTTCTTCTTCGCATTGAATTTAGAACTGGCGGAATTTTCGACATGTCCAAGCGTAGGTTACCTATTTATTAATGAAATTATACAATAAACAATAAAACAAAAATACGGAATTTCCATTTTAGTTTTAATGATTTTTTTCTTCTAATAATGAATACTTTCTATTCCTGAAGTTTCTCAAGTTTCAAAACAGCCTATATATTATATAGGCTTATTTCGGCTTTCAAATATCAGAATATGAACACTCCTACATTAGTTGAATATAATAGAATAGAAATAATGTGTTGGCACACCAATCAATAATAACATTTATAGAAAAAGAATACATACAGAATAACAATATGAATATGCAATAATACACAGATAAACCAAAATTTACCAGAGTCCTTATAGCACAACACCGATTACTGTGCTTACCCTGATTGTCGGGATACAGCGTGTGTTATGTATGTATGTATGTATAAACCAAAAGAGGGTGCAAAGCGGAAGAGATTTCTTCCAGTCAAAATTTTGGGCGATTGATGAGAGTAAGTGTAGAAGAATAGAAACAAGGTTAGTGCAGACATTAGGGCAGGAAATTAATAATAATAAATGTTATTATTATGCGCATTCACCATGCCTCAGACATTTTCAACCGAAATTTACCTCCATTTCTCACAACGGTAGTCGTCCTGCGATAAGTTTCATCGATAAGAGGTGGACAAGGAACATTTCGCGCAACGTGTTCCATTCACACGTCTACCGCCCGACACCCGTCCATCACTCGTCTCGCGGCGTGTGACGTGACACTGGCGACGTGTGACGCAACACGCGGCGTGTGACGCGTTCGATCAAACCGCCGCCCGCGTGTGACGTGCGACGCCACGCGTCGCATTATGCCACCTGATTGTCAGCCCGTTCCAGTTTGATTGGTGGAACTTGGTCTGGAACCTAGAGACATCGCTAGAGACTGTGATATATTTTAAGAGGAACGAAGGTATCACTTCTTCGTGATCACAACAAGACATCTAGAGACTTCACGCTCATTAGATTTGAGATTATCTCCTTAGAAGGTCTTTAAATGTTCAAAATGCATTCCTCGCGCCAAGAATATGTCTATATTATTGGTGGAAGGACTGACGGCATTGACGGGGTCAGTCTAGCGATCAGGGTTGGGTTGGGTTGGGACTATATCCCCTATTCCGGAGGGGTTGGGGGAAGTTACCTTCTGCCGTTGTCTGTTCCCTGCTCATGGTGATCCAGTCTGCCCGTCTTCGCTGCATAATCCGATAATATTACAGATAGGTATTTATTTTGTCATAAAGGAGTGTGTTCTTTATGGCAACGTTAACAATATTTTTAAACATAATATTCAGTATGGTTCGTTATTAATTTTTTGTTTTTGTTTTGTTTGTGACGTTCAGCAATGCAAGAATATAAGAAGTAGATATATTTCAATATAAGAAAGAACAATTTCAATAAAGCTTATAGAACCTTAAAAAAATATATATATCTTCATTACCAAACTTTAAAGACGTTAAATACATTCTGAAAGCACAGGATTCAGTCAAGTCATTAATAAAAGTTAAATTTAGATATAAAAGATCCATTTGATCTTCCAAGTCAGCAACATTTTACTTATTTGCAATAGGAAAAAAAACTGTTTTAAAAAACATTGCACCGACTTAAAAAAAAAACTAGAACTTAAAGTGTTAAATAATAATATTTTGAATCTTTTATTTTTTTTTTTAAGAAGTCAGTTAACAAATTAATATTAACTTGTAAAATTGATTATTTAAAAATATATATATTTTCAGCTGATTCGCATCACCCGTTTGGGTTCGTAGCACCGGCACCGATGAAAGTCGGTCCATGTTTTTCGATCTCCAAAGGGAAACCCTAAAATGGCACCATTTCCATCAGGAAGAAGTCGCGAGTGATAAAAAGGTCTTATTAAAATTTTACATAATAAAACTTGTTCATAATATCATATTTCCTTCACACACACACACACTCACCTATGTATGTACATGCATGGTGTGGTTGTGGTGGTGGCAATACGCAATGGTTTATTGAGTGGTGCCGGCGGCGGCTCCCGGCGTGTCCCGGCTCACGTTGTAAATAAACAGAGGATTTATTTCATCGCCTGAGCACAATAAGTAGAGCACGATGATGAATTTATCAGCTTTGAGTGTGACTGCCGCGCCGGTGACGCCAGGTACCTACACCAGTTCCCCTCTGTAGATAAAACTAAAAGGCGAAAAATAAAATAAACCTTTTTAGTCTTAATAAAAAAATTAGCCGGGGGTGGATGGATGAGAAGAGCGGAAGACCGCGTGTGGTGGTGTGCCTTGGGAGAGACCTATGTTCAGCAGTAGACCGACACAGGCTGATGATGATGATGAGGCTGATGATGATTTGAAAATGTAATGGCTAGCTATTATGTAGGTTCACACAGGAAACACATATTCAGAAATCTGATCCATATACAGAAAAAAAATTCTGGGCGAGCAGGAACTTTACTTTGCGGCCCCGAAACGTTTCAGTTCGTCAACTCCCATAGGGGCAGATCGGCCCCAAGCATTGTGCGCGTCTTTACGCGATTCTACGGTCGCAGGTTTTGGTCTATTGCTATTTCAGTCAACGTTTCCTATAGAAAAGTGTCTGTCCCCCAACGTTGCACGCAAGATACCGCGTCATCATTTTACGCGACGCTGAACAGGTGTTGCAGACGACGTATCTGCGACAACTGACTTGTGTGTACAGATAAATATCCCGCGGCCTTGTTTCAAGATGTTCCGCGCAGCACACACATGAATTCTACGGACATGTGCCGCGCCATTAGGTCCCTAGTGAATTCAAGTTTTAAAATCAAAATTATACATGTGTACTTTATCACATTCTATCATTGCAACTAATGTTGAATTAAACGCAAGATCGAATGCATGTTAATTCGACAAATAGCGCTGCTCACTATCTGCGCCGCCGCGCCGCCGCAGTAATCCGCGCCTATCGCCGACGTACAAATAAAGGTGGACTGACTGAAGTGACTATCTGACGGCGGCCGCGGCGGTATCGGCGCGCAGATCTGCCTGTAGCTCTGAACAGGCGCGGGCGGCTTGCGCGCGCGCAGATACCATCACATCATGGGAATAAAATACATAGAAACTGTGTACACGATGTACGTTACATTTTACATGATACTTTGTTTATTTAATCGAAAACTTATTCTGTGTATGAAACTGAACAATTTTAGGCATGTATTTTATTTTATTTCTAAATTTTCATTTATTCAGCCTCTTTGCATGAGGAAATTGAAAAAACAAAGTTCCCAAAATAAAAAATCATAAATCAAAAGTTCTTCAGTTTCGGGTGTGGAATCACCCACTTCCGGATACTAGATTCTATGAATGTAACAACGTATTGAATAAATGTTACCTTGTTAACAACATTTTGGTCCACTTCACTACATTCCACAATACGTGCGACATTAGGGATTTCAACTTTGTGTGCTTCTCTTTCATCTCCTCGAAAAGTCTGTCTCCTTTCTAGATATGTATTTATTTGCCATCAGATACTATAGCGGCGCGCACAGCCGCTGATATTTCATAAGGATGCTGATAGTCCAGTGATAACGTTCACTTATTCAAATAAACCAAAGAGCTAAATGATACGGCCGAGGATGTGATTTATGTCCAGCGGACTTCCCCCACTTCCGCAACGCTATCGGCGCTTACGCCGCGCCGCCGCCTTATCGAGCGGCAGCTGATGATCTGCTCGTGCTAAATTATATTTTCTTGAACTTCCGGATAAACAGGGCTTCAGGATTTTTTTCCAAACATCTGAAAAGGTATGATTCCGCATATACGAATTTCTTGTTAAGTACAAAAGCTTTTCAGTTTCAGTTATTTCTAGAGTCGTCACTTTCGGTTAGGACATCATCACCAATTTGGCGAAACCCCACTCATCGAACTAATTTTAATAGTCAACCTGAATAGGCTTATATACTCTTCAAATACGGCCGAAAGGATATTCAAAGCACCAGAAAAAAGAACTACAATTATCATATCGAACAGCGCAGAAAAATCTTGCCATAATCGATAACAGCGACAACAAAAATAATGGATCTTAGATCATGTCTCAACTCTCAGTAGAGCGATATCGAGCGCGCACTGAGAAGCGAGAGCATGATGTGCCGAATGTTGGCAGTTGCGTTGCGTTACATTGAGCGACGCAGGCGCAGCAGGAAACCCAAGCACTCGCCGACTCCGACGACGTTCGACAGCGCTCCGATCACTAAAACTCGTTCGCGACATCGATATGTCGGCCTTATACCTCAGCGAACAGGCTAAACCATCCACTGACCGCCGATAGAATCTCAACCTTCTCCCGATTTCACTGAGCGCAGATTCCTTCAACATACAAATCGATTTTAAAGTATTTTGGAGGCGCAACGCAGTTCGGTAATGCGATCTGCAGATTTGCACGTCGATAACTTTTGACTGAGGTATTGTGCAAAAGCAAGAGTTTGTGTAAAGTGATGTATGGTTCCGACAAGCCACTCTTACTTGTATACCAAGTCCTGGTTTCGCCTCACGCCTGGCCCTTTAAATCTTGCGAAATTCTGGTCGTAATCGCACCATTTGCAGCCACACACATCACGCACGTGACACTGCTAATAGGTGTTGACACTTTATTGACGCACTAGATGTTGCCGTTGATTCCTAATGCGTCGTCGTTACTAATACAATATGAAGTGTATTATGTTGGTATGAGCTTTTAGATTCGCAATCAAGCAGTAAGTATAATGCATGAGATGGCGTCACATCACGTTTCAGACATGGCAATTTAAGTCTGGAACTTGATCGAAATAGCGTTCATCGGCTTGCGCTGCTGTGACGATTTAATCAAATCGGACAGCGAATGAGATAGCGGTGATACATTGTCCGTGTTCCGTGACTAAGTGGCTGGACTGGGTCTTTAGTACATAGACCAGTGCCGCAGAACCGCTGACCACCGACCAAAACCACTGTGCGGCGTTAGTCGGTACCAGCAGCGCCGCCGCCGCCGTGTGCTGGTCTGAAGCATTTGTGCCGTTCCTAGCTTAACCACTGGCCCCGATGCAAGTGCTGACAAGAGAGAGTCAAGTTTCGTCTGCCTAAATTATAGCAAATACTTAACTATTAAGATATCATCAATCAATACTAATAATAAATCTGTAAGGGATGGTCATGGAGTAGGTAAATTACTTTTATTTATGAAATAGTGCGTTGTAGACTCTATGTATGATGTTAAAACAAAATTGACGATTTTTATAAATATTTTCTGTATGTATGTATGTTCCTCCATAACTCTTGAACCGATCATCCGAATTTGATTAAACTTAGTAAGTACAAGCACATTTAACTATACGTGACACATGTAATAGGCTAAATAAAATTCAGTTCCGGTTACGCTAATATCTGGCTCTCATACAAACCGAATTGTTCCGCGCGCCGAAATAAAGGTACGGTAGCGTAGCGTGCTTACTTACTTTCTTCTTTTTAAATACAAATTTCACGCGAGCAAAGCCGCCGGCAAAAGCTAGTTTTTATAATATAATAGCGGTATCCGTCTATTCACATTCATATGCAATCTAATGAAATAAATTCAATTGAATGAGTTCATAATTTTCCAGTCAAAAATGTCCCCATAAACATATCCCAGCAAGCTATTCACTACAGCATTCGATCCGCCAGCAGAGAGTTGCATGCGTGCCTACAGTAAACTTAATGCGTGCCCGGAATACTCACAACAGTCAACATTTTCCCCAACTACCATTTAGGGCTTAATGCAGTTTTGCATAAGCCGTTTGATGTTGCATAAACTGTTTATTAATGCCATTGTTTACTGGCCAATATGTCACAACGTGAAGTCGCCAATACTCGACATCGCGGTCGCGCTCGCGGCGCCGCCCCACCGCGTCAGTTCAAATGGCTCAATCACGATCTTGCTACGAAGAAACAGGTAGAGAAATAATTACCGGCAGAAGTCAGGAAGCGAACCGAGAGACCGCTCCTTGGGCACGCCGCACGACGCGCCCGGCATACGTGCGTGTGCGCTCTCGCGCCCTGCGCGTGCGCCGCGCGCCGCCGCGACACCAGTACGTGGCAGCACAGGCTGGTTGTACGGAGCGCATAAACACTGCACTTGATCGAATTTAGAGTAGGAGCAGGCCTCACGCACTCTATGTACTTGCGCGCGCTAACTACCACCGCGCAGCGGGCCGCCGGCGGCGGTCTAATTCAGTGAAATTCGTCGGCGGCGCGAAGCATACCTTCACGCTCGCCCACGCTACTGCGCGCAGCTGCAAAGCAATAATCACTTTACACTCGATCGTTTAGGTACATTTTCGCACGCAGCGATTGGCGACGTGAAACAGTAGGCTATTAAAGCGGAAGGTATGGAACTTTTTCTATGGAGTGATTTATCTGTTACGAAGTAACTATTATGTAATCTGTGGTAGGAGGGCGTGGTCTCCTTAATTAAAATTCCGGTGAAGGCAGTGATACCCTATTCAGAATCTATCTAACTAATGGTATAGCTAAATGGTAGAATGTCTACTACTACGGCAGCGCTGCAGCTCAATTATGAGGGTTCTTTAGAGTTGTATGATCCATGAGACGAGAGGGAGCTTCATTAAAAAATATATTTTCCTTAAATAAAATGTTTGTCATGAAAGTTAAAGGGTAAAAAACCGGTCAAGGTGAAAGGTTCACGTGCCGAGGGTCCCGTCACCGCTGCTTTGCTATAATCTAATTATATGTATGTGTTCTACGAGGGCTCGGTCAAACTTGGTCCGGCCGTCCGGTTGACATGACCGTGGTTCGGAATTCACTTTTTCACGTATTACCGAAAGTAAAGCCGAAAGCGAATCAAGGGAATCCGATATTCGTTTGGTCGTTTATGTGATTTCGTGGCTCAATGGTAAGAGTGTAGGATTTGTATTTTTTGACCATGGGTTCGAATCCCTCAAAATGTTGTTTGTTTTTTTTTTTGCTTTTGCCGAGTGGCAGCATATCATTGATATGCAGAAGAAACAGCGTGGGAGACAACACAGATCCCTGTGGTACACCGGCATTCACTGACATGGCGTCCGACGAGCATCCGTCTACGAGGACCTGAATGCTACGCCCATGTATGAAGTCGGTTACCCAATCACAAAGGCTACCAGTTGAGACAGGTCATATGTCAGGGCGAAGTCGTAAGCGGCTCTCCCAGCAAAATCGGTTCTGTTGGAGCCAAGCCACACTTCGTGGTGGGCATTAAAGTCCCCAACGAGTGCCATATCCGCCATAGGGAACCGCTCTTGGACTTCGTCTGCAGCTCTGCTCAGGTACTCAAATAGGCGAACTGTCTCCGCATCACCTGAGTGCGACCTGTAGACACAAGCGTACACACGCGATTCCGACCCCAAATCCACGTGAACCCAGAGTACAGAAAACGCGAGGTCTTCCTGGCAGCCCAGGCGGCGACAGCAGATATCCGCCCTAGCAAACAAGCATACCCGGGCATAGGAACGGAAGGCTTCCTCCAGGGTGTAGCCGGGGTAGTGCAAGCACATACCCAAAGTCTAGCAATAAATAAACATCCATGTTGATTTTTTTTTTCTTTACCTTCAAGATAATTAAGTGAGGCGGCGTGAGGCTTGCTTTCACTTGCATCACCTGGGGAACCGCCACTGCAAAATGTTGTATACTCTTGATAATCATATATTATCAATGATCCATACACATAATAGAACCATGACACTTTGAAGAAAAACTCATTGGATTCTGTCTCTAGTGGTCGGCTCAGCTAGTCACGACTTGGGGAAAACCGTTTTACGGTTTGCCCCAAAGTTCACGTAATTTACAATGCATGTCGGTATATTATTTTTGCTAAGTGCAAAACGGGACGGGTAAAATTTCTGCTTATTCTGCCGTCAGGTTCATCAAAATCTGTTCAGTAGATCTAGAGATATCTGAGATATCTGTGACAGATACCATAAGGGTACATTTTTCGCATTTTGCGGCGGGACACCAAAAAGAGTACATATTTGTTCTTTTTTGCATTTATTTTCGTAGTTATTTGCTCACCATTCCTACTCGTACTATATGTGTTCAGTCATGCTGCCTGTCCCACACTGCGCGTGCGATGACTACAACCCGCATCCGCCGCGTCGCCGCCGCCGCCGCGCCGCTAACTTAAATCATCGTAATTTTATCTCAATATAATACTACGTCTACTACAAGGTATAGACCGACCGGCACTCGCGCACGCTCAGAAGCTTTGTTTAATCAGAATAACTCGCGCGCCTGGCCGAACCGCGTCTGCGCAAACTCGATTCTATGCGTAGACAAGTCGAATCGACCTGTTGCAACATTGTCAATATTCTTCCATAACTTTGCCATAATAATTATTTTACGACAGTTTGCCAGTATTCCAAAATGGAACCAATTATGGTGCTTTTAGTATTCCAAATACTTTTACCTTTTATAACGTTCTTGCTTTTAGCATTGAGCAATAATAATATTTCAATATTAAACAACCGAACTTAATTAAAATACGGGGAAATGATTATAAGAAAATTAAATTTTAAATATTAAAGTTAAAACAATTTTAAAGACATTTTTTCGGATGCGTGACCGCATGTACTTCCTCCAAAGAGTCCGGAAAAGTCGCTCACCTACCCCGCCGCCGCTCGCCGCCGTACTTTCAGGCCTTTATTTCTATTATTGTTCTAGTAGGTACTTTGCTTTGTGGTACAGCAAATATCCACGTCCAATAAGAATGCAAAATTTCGTAATATTTTATTATTTTATTACAAAAACTAGTACAAAACTATTATATAGCAACCAAACGAGTTCACAATGGCAACAGTTTCAAAATCTGGTTTTCATCAGACTACTCAAAGCCTTATCAACTGGTCCCCTTCGATAGACAAGCGAGATTTAAAGCGTCCAATGCGCTGGACGTTCGAGACGGGAGCCAGCAAGTAAACAAAGAATGAACAATGAAGAACCTGTTCCTTCCCTGAATGAAATTCTTGTACTAACGAAGTCCCCCAGGAGCCTAATAAGTGGAGCTCCCTATCCATTAGTGGAGCGCCTGGGAGCGGGTAGCATCATTACACCGCGGCCGTCCGTCATCGAGCTGATAGCGCAGTCGTCGAACAATATTTATTAGTACGCGGGTCCGGGCGCACGTGCCGTGCGGGCAATGTCTCCGCCGAGCAGACTGTAGTGCTGGCATGTGTCGTTGCGAATGTCGATATCGATTCATTTACCTAATGTAATCGTCGAAACTAAAATAAAGTGTTATGAAATATATTCCATATGACAAAATGTTGTTGCCATATCTCACAATTTGCAATACTATTAAAAATTATCGCCAACGATCAACGCACAATTCGTGTGGCTGGTACTGTTTGGTATTATGATTTTTAATTATCCATAATTAAGTACATTCTTCAAAAATTATTCCAAACTTAATACTGTCAAAACTTATATATATCCCATGCAAATAGTAGTCAACGTCAAGTCAAATCATGCAATTAAATGAATTCCTATCTTCGCTTCATTGATTTAACAAAATTAATACACCTTGTACATGCTGATGTCAATGACTAGAAATGGTATCCTCGTTGAAATCTTTATCGATATCGATAAATCTCAAACCTTTGCCATGGGCCGTTCGCCTGTACCTGCGCATACGCGCCTAACCGGTCGCGCGCACGCACCGCGCCGCGCCCGACTCTGACATATTGCTTAATGAATATCTGCATTGTTTCTAATCACTACTCGCACTTTATCTGCTAATTGCTCATTTCACGCATTCATTGCTAGGCGTTATACATTATCTCAGTATACGGGGCATTGTCTCTTTCAGATAAAGTCTTCTATAGTCACCTGGTTCCCATAGAAACCAATCGTAATGGGCTGACATCACGTTTGAGCACATAGTGTCAACCACCACTAGGCCAGACTTCAAAAAAACATGTTGATGTACCTAAGTTTGTTTTTAATTTACTGGACCAGGTTAAAGTTAATTTTATCGAAGAGCAATTCGCAGCAAGAATCTACCATTATATAAAATATATAGTCAGACTGCTAAAGCTCTGCACAACTCACGAATACTCGTAGCTGAACACTCACGCTGAATTCCTCAAATGAAGCAAGCGTGCAGTATATCAATTTACAACTAGCCAAATGATGCATGAATATCTTTCGGGAATTACGCAGGTATACGCGCAGTTCGACGGTGGTGGTCTTATCGCGACATCTCGTGGCTAATGCGAACCAACAGAATGAATCACCGGCGACTTGTAGAACAAGACGTGCCATTCCAATTAGCCCAAATGTCAAGCAGGCAGGCTTCACCTCGCGACACTTCCCCGGCTAGACTATCGAGGTAGAGTCGACGCGACGCGACGACGACGCGCACGCATGCTGCAGCTAGCTAAAGAGTTTATCGATAAATCGCGCAAGTACGTTCACCTCACTATTAGTGAATTAGTTGTTGCGAAATATTCTCTTTTTTGACATTTTGTTCTGAGAATTTTAGAGAGTGGATGGAATATAAATGTTTGTAATGTTTTTCCTGTATTTTCTTTTTATTCAATAACCTAAATAATTATTTATTTCAACCTTATACCTACATCTTAGTCATGCAAAACTAGATCATTTGGGTAAATTATTCGTCTCTAAACTAAACTAAACTTCATTATTTCGGCCGGACTTGATAAAAACTAAAAACTCAATGTACGCTTCTATATTTATCTACGAGATTTCGTAAGCAAGCAAATACCTGGAAGGGCCACGTTAATATTTAATGTTTATTTTATTTTTTTATTTTATGTATGATTATGTAATTAATACTCGTATGATATTCCCCCCAAGCATAATGCTAGTAATTGAATATCATGGATCGCGTGAATCTCAAACGCCAATTTAAAATTAAACTGATAAATTGTAGGTTCTCAGACAATAATTGACGTATGTAGGTAACTCTGTGCGCACTCTTACCGTAATGTAACAATATTTTTAAAACCTAACCGCATTCGCCAAAGGGCGTTCGTCGCTAATTGTCGGTTCAACATCGCATCGGTACTCGAAGCTTTCAATCGAGCTACCTAGATAATCGCATGATTGTATTTCCAATATCTACAAATAACTTCAGCTCGATATTTTAGAGAATATGACATTAAGTGGTTTGTTAATACAACACTATTTTGTGTACCTGAATATTGCATTTATTTCTTTGTATAATTTTTAATAGACCATGCGTGATAAACCTACATGTTGTAGAGCAATAAGCGGCTTAAACAATTTTCATAGAATTTTGCACTCTAATCCACAATATTAAGTCAGGTAATCGAACGTAAGTTCGGCATCCAAGTCTGAGCAATGACAATCATTAGTTTGGTTCGAGACGCTCGGATGATGCCCGAAGCTATTTGATTTTGTGTTATCATTAAATTGTCAGTGTATGTGAGCGGTACTCGCAGACCCGCGGGCGGCGCGGCGCGGCAGAGGCAGCGCAAGACGACGCGGGCGCAGCTTTATAAGCATAGTCGGCAAAATGGAGTGGCTCGTGGCCAAGGGGCCAAGGTCTTGCTTACGAAACGGAAGATCGTAGGTTCGATCCCCGTCGACTTGCACCACTCTCTTTCGCATCTCGAGAAGGTTGTTTTTTTTATTTTGTTTTATTGAAACTGACACGGTTGGTTACATCTCCTACTACATCCGTGATGTCAGCCCATAACACCTTGGTGAACTAGGTGACATGTCAGTGCTTCCATTCTGTCGTATCGGCTACACTGAACTGAACGGAAAACACGAACTATTTGCATAGTAGTTGCAACCGACCTTTCATTCTATGCGGTGGTCCCAACATAGTCCCACCTAGTAAGGTAAGAAGGGAAGGAACCTACAGTTTTATGTGGCATCCAAACCATGGTCGAGCGGTCACCCATCCAAGTACTAACCGCGCCTAGGTGTGCTTTATGATCTTGATCAGTGATCACAACCGATAGTCGACCGATCTCACCACTGAGCAACCGAGGCTGATATAATATATAATATAGAGCCTCTCTTATAGTTACAGGAAAACCTAAAGGAAAATCCTAAGTCTTAAAGTTCTCACGGAACACCGTATGGTATGGTACGGAACCCTCTTAACGCGAGTTCGACTCGCACTTAACCGCTTTTTATTAGCTATATTATCATTAACTTCAAATTATATAAAACAAAAATTTAGAAACATTTTTAAAAACAGGTTTTTCAATTTTTTATTGGTAGGTACACAAACTTACCCCTCTCCCCTTTAAATTAAATCTTGACGGGCACATCGCTCATCAATAAATACATAAAATGTATTCTCATCATATGTGCGCGTCGTCAACATCTATCATTTTGCCAAATCCAAGTTTCTACGTTACTTAGTTTCGAGAAAATCCTTTGTGACAAACGGACGGACACGGAAGTGATCTTATAAGGGTTAAGTTTTTTTTCCTTTTAAGGTACGGAACCAAAAAAACTCGTCGTTGATTTAATTGACCATAAATATTGTGTATTAATGTCCGCCCATTTTCAACCGACTTCCCAAAAAGAGGAGGTTCTCAATTCGACTGTATGTTTTTTTTTATGTTTGTTACGCGATTACTCCGTCAATTGTGGGCCGATTTTGAAAATAATTTTTAGGTACATGCATATTATACTCCGATTCGTATAAGTTTACAAACACAATTTTTTTTATTTTTTTCCTTAAAATACGGATATTGCATTATACGTACCTACATAAATACTCCTACATGACAGATAGAGGGCCGTGTGGTGCCGTGCCATGCATCAGCTTCAAGCGCGAATCTTTGTCACTCCTCCGGCTCGGCTGGGGAGCCGAGCCGGAGGAGTGCGTCGTGTTGACTGCGCCCACGCATCCAAAACAACGACGCCAGGTATCCTCTGATGAAATCCGGACGAAAATATCGACCATCTGCGAGAAGGTAATTTTATTCAAAACCCAAAGAGTTTGTATCGCAGCGACGTAATACAAACTCTTTGTCAAAACCTTAGAAAAATCCTATACCCCTACTTACTTACTTTGCGATTTTCCATTCACTGATGGCGGAAAGGCTAAATTGTGTACTAATAAAATTCTTATCAACATCTTTTGTGCAATCCCGTGTCGGTGGCCGAGTCAGAGGGACCAAAGCACACGCTCCAGTCAGACAATATCACTCCGTGAAGGAGCTGTACTGGAGACTCTGGATTGCTGAATATATTTGTCAGCCTCGATAGCTCAGTGGTGCAGACAGTCGACTGTTGCTATTGATTGTTAAGCAACGCTGGGCGCGGTCAGTACTTGTGCTAATGGTGACCGCTCGAACGTTGGAGGCTGACCATGGTTCGGATTCCACGTAAAGCTGTAAGTTCCTTCCCTTCCTACCTTAATCGGTGGTAGGGTTCAACCCGCCTGGGTTGGTACCACCGCACTGAATGAAACGTCGGTCGAAACGGTTATATAAATAGTTTGTGTTTTCCGTCCAGCTCAGTGTAGCCGGCACGATCGAAGGGAAGCACTGACATAGCACCTAGTTCACCCGGTGTTATGGGCTGACATCACGGATGTTCTAGGTGATGTAGCCAAGCGTGTCAGTTTCCATAAAAAAAATATATACATATACATTGGACAAGAGGAGAGAACACAGTCGAGGCTGCTATGTAGTATAAGCCTATGCGGTCATCTTTCATTCAGTACAGTGGTACCAATTCGAACGAGTAAACCTACTAAGGGGCAAGGAAACCTTCGCCTCTACACGGTTGTCGTGACAACCTATTTCTTATTTCAGTAGAAAATTCATCGTCCAAGTCTGTATCTCGTAGCAGCATTTACAGTGGCGCCTGCGCAGGTAGGTAACGGTAAGTGTACGCTAGAGAGCGCTATACCGCGAGGCTATGGAAAACTGAAACCACCACTCCCGGTAGCGGCCACTACGGTTTAGACCGATCGATCGCCCGCACGTCAACACAGAAGCAATAACAATAATAAATAGATAGACGCTGCGCTGCCAGCACACAATACTACTGTCACAACTATAGGGTTTTTCATTAAGAGCGCTCGAACTTTAAAATTAAATAAAACAACCTGTTTATGTTATATTGCCACAATTTTTATTTTATTTTAAAGGTCATTCGATGACATTATGCTGGAATATAATTTCAGCCCAATGGCTGCCGCGACTCCGTTTTAGGTGGTGTATCCTGGTGACCAATTTTGGACGACATCTTCGCATAAATGGGGCTCAATTTCATGAAGAACGCGAGTTATGTTGGCCTTCAGGCCGGCAATTGTCTGTGGTTTGTCTGCATAGACCAGAGATTTTACGTAGCCCCACAAAAAGTAGTCGAAAGGTGTTAAGTCACACGATCTCGGTGGCCAGTTGATGTCGCCACCACGCGAGATGACAAAAATGTTAAGGAAGGACGAATGTTAGGCGAACAGAGAACTGATTTTGATAATAAATTTTAACAATTCCTACGCGTTGTTCAAGCTTGTAGCGTTCCATGGTGAAATGACACGACTAAATATGTATTCCCACCAAATTTGACAGCTGTCACTTTTCCAAGATGGCCGCTATACGCTGTCAAAGTTCGAGCGTTCCTAATGAAAAACCCTTATTTAGCCCACAGAATAATGATCGGGCCACACCGCCCGCGCCCGCCCGCACCCCGGCACGACTGGCCTGGTTCAAAGGATCTCGGAAGGTTTTGACCCATTCTCAGGACCCATTTAGAAAAAAATATGGTTTCGACCCAATGACATTTTATTTTAAGGAAGGTTCTGACCCACTTACCATAAAACACAGAAATACAGTAAGTGAACTTCCTTTGTGGCAATTAATTTATAATGTTTGTCTTTGCATTTGAGAATTTATTAATTGTATTGTATATATTTGTTGCACTCAGAATTAATATGGGCAAAAGGTTAATTAAATTTAATGCCTTATAAATTAATTCACAAATTGACTATTTCATTAATATATTATACCTATTTACGAATTTTTCATTAAATTTAACTAATTTAACTATGTACTTTTAACTATTTTTCTACGATTTTGGGATCTACGCTTATTAACATAGACACAACATTTAATACCTACAAAAATGACTTTAAAATTAGTTTCCTTAGTTTACCATAAATCTAGGATGGTTTCAATTCAACACACCTGTGTTGAATTGAAACACAGGTGTGTTGAATTGAAACACACAATCTATGACGGCCGCCTGCCGCCTTTCTTTGGTGTGATGACCAGCGCCGCTCCTAAATAGTTATACGTGTACCCCCAGGGGTATCCAGGTTTAGGTGAAAGAGTACACAGCGCGCTGAGCGACCACATTTACTTATTGAACTATTCTATCCAATTTGCACTGATGAATTATTGATTAGTGACCCATTTCATAACCTATTGTGAATCCTAAGTAGATCTGTAGATATTGGATTTCAATCTAAGGAATAATATTATTGAGTACCTATACATTATGAAAATTGGTTTATTTGCTAATTTTACTCTGGGCTATTTGAGTCTCAGATTTTTTTCTAATGGGGAGCGATGAAAATTTAATTGGCAACTGCTGTTCTAGGAATTTCATAAGACCGCTTTTAGGCCAACACATATCAGAGTGAAATTGGAGTGCTAAAACCACCACTGGTTTGCCACTACATAAATTTTACATAATAAAATACACTACATAAATCGTACATAAAGTTACATAAATCTTACTGCTTTATATTTTTACATGTCGAAAAGTAATAACAGCCAAAAACACTGTCTCCAATATGTGCTACTCTAGAATGTTGTTGATGCGAGTCCACTGGCTATGCAGATACAAGTCGCGGCGTTGTGTGAATGCACTGAAGGAGACAGGAAACATTAGGCTATATGAAATGCTAATCTCGAAAACGACCGTCGTCGGCTGCCCCTTTCACATTTGAATTTCATAGTCAACACCTTCGCGTGGATACCAAATTTTACACGTGCAATTATAAACCATATTGCATGTACAATAAAACTTATTTTAGGTTAGGCAGTTAAAATAAGTTACGGATATTGTATGTTGATAGATGTGGGCGCTCCCGATGCATTTTCAGACAGCATGTGAGTCAGGTGACACGACATTATCCCGACAACATGTGCCGCTACTCTGCAATACTCTCTGAGTTTGTGGAAGGAACCTTTTTTAGGGTTCCGTATCTGTCGTACGGGACCCTATTACTAAGCCTACGCCGTCTGTCTGTCTGTCTGTCTGTCTGTCTGTCCGAGATGTATCTCTTGAACCGTAATAGGTAGCCCGTTGAAATTTTCAAAGAATACGTGTTATTATGGCCGATATAACAACAAATAATAATGAAAATAAGAAAAAGTAAAAAATTCACTGGGGTCCCCATACAAGAAACTAAAAAGTGTACGCGCGCCATCTACCGAAAACAGTATGAAGCATTTGAACCAATACATAGATGGTGTGAGTGGCACTGACCATGACTTGGCGATACGGAACCCTCGGTGCGCAGTTGGCCGGTTTTTTCTTTACGAAACCTAACACGGTTTGCTGCTATGCCTGCTACAGCCGTTCTGTAAGAAAAATTCTGTTGGGCCATGCCGACTATTTATTTCGAACCTGTACTGCATATTTCGATCATAGCGGTCCATCCTTACTCCGCGTCACTCCTTTTGGAAAGCGTTCAATGTATGTATACCTAAATTGGGAGTATTTCTGAAAATGTAACAAGAATAACACAGGTCCATTACAGAACGGAGATCAAGGCATGAAATTAATTTCATTTAAAGTGAACACACACACTTTCAGGAAAGCTATTAGCTATAATTTTTTAAATATAATACGAGTATATTATATCATATTACATATTATATATATTATAGTTTATCATAGTTATTTCCCATATATTATATTTTACATTCCCACACTCAAGTCTTTTGCTACTACTTACTTATATCTCACAACATACGACTCTCAAACATCCAAAGGTTGACTGGGAGAAATCCCTGTAAGGGATAAGTCCGCCTTTGCCCCTCATGTAAATTACTTATCGTTTGTTACTGTTAAATGTTTTGGAGCAATAAAGTATTTCTATCTATCTATCTATCTATCTACATACATATCAATAATAATTATAATTACATTACATATTTATAATAGTAATATACTTACGTACCTACATACCTACTACATATTAAGTATTTCGTGAATTAAATATGTATACATATGTATTGTGTTCAATACGTTCTAAATTCACTCTTATTGATAGAATACAGAACGCAGCTATACAATTTGTGGCGCGGCGGAGTCAGCTCATTCCAGCTAAAACTACTTCCGTGTGCAGATTCATTTGTGAAGCTCTCGTCAAAACTGACCCTTACGTATTGTGGGCACAATACATATATTTTAGTTTCATATTTTTCATACCTACACACATGTACCTACATCATGCGACATCTATCTCGAAATTATATAAGCAGAGACAAGGAATTTGGACGTCTCTACCGCGTGCATAATGATACGAAACTAAAATGCCTGCCTTTTAGGGCCAAGTGAAGTGCAGGCATACTATAATTTCATACATTCTCGTCAGTTTCGGCACGCACTATAGAATAATGGATAATAATTAATTGCATTTTATTATAGAACAATTTGGCCGTACGTATACTAAATTATCGCCTGCTGAAATTGCCATGGTGAACGAAATCCAAGTCTTCTCAGTGCAAAAAATATTGTAATTTATATTAACTCCTCAATCGATTACTAACAAGTCCTGTCAAATGAAATAGGAAATGTAAAGCAGATATTTGCATAAACATTTATTTGTTACTAGCTTTTGACCGCGGCTTCGCTCGCGTGAAATTCGTATTTAAAAAGAAGAAAAGAAGGTACCGTACCTTTATTTCGACGCGCGGAACAATTCGGTTTGTATGAGAGCCACATCTTAGAGCAACCGGAACTAAATTTTATCTAGCCTATCCTGTGTCTCGAATAGGTGAATGTGCTTGGACTAAGTTTCGTCAAATTCGGATGATCGGTTTAAGAGTTATGGAGGAACATACATATATACATACGTAAAGAAAAGATTTCTAAAAATCATCAATTTAATTTCAGTATCATACATAGAATCTACAAACTCAGCATCTCATAAAACAAATTAACTTACTACGTGACCATCCCTTACAGATTTATTATTAGTATTGATGATTTATCTGCGTTATTCAGCAGTCAACTGTGATTTCGTGGCTGTTTTGTCTATCATCGACCACTGTCTATCGGCTGCCAAAAAACTGAATCTCATTCAGTTAGGACATTTCACAAATACTACTTTAAAATAAATAATATTTTCTTTGTCTCTATAACATTATTTATTTATATTCCTTACGCAAAATTAACTCTAGTTTATTTATTTATTAGTTAGTTTATTAAACGATATACTACTTGGTCTGTCTTTAAATTCCTAGTAAATTACTTACATTCATGATTCATGGTTATGCTGGTCCTCACCTTTCTCGGACGAAATTGTCGGCTCCCATACTGACGTAATCCAACGATACTTCAAACCATTTGGCAAAGTGTACTAAAAATAAATTTACATTTTACTTTTTATCGAATTGTCTACTCAAGATCTGTATATATACGAACAATTTTTACCCGACTACGGCGAAGCAAAAAGGAGGGTTATGTGTTTGACCGGTATGTATGTATGTATGTATGTATGTATGTTCATCTGTTCCCTCATAACTTCTAAACTACTTATCATAAATTGACAAATGAGGTATCGTTGAAAGCGTCTTGACCGTCCGCTGGTTATAGGCTATGTCACGTCACATGAAATTGACTATGGCGCACTCTAGGTGACAAAAAGTCATGATCTAAAAAAAAATTTTTTTTTAATGATGCCGTGTTTGGTATCAAATGAAAGGGCTTAATTAGCACATTTCAAAAATATATATATTGTTAGCTGTTGCTTTCGGATTTGCTTGCATGCACCCGATAATTGGGAATAATTTCTAAATAAAATCAGGCCTCATTCCAAACCTACCCAAAATACATCCTACTAATATTATAAACGCGAAAGTTTGTGAATGAGTTGAGCTCAGGAAGACGATAAACCTACTCAAAGAAAGTAAGTAACTAAGGGCGAGGCCGAAGGCCGAGCTGCGTTCAGGAAGAAGATAAACCTTCTTAAAGACAGTAAGTAACTGAGGGCGAGGCCGAAGGCCGAGGTGCGTTCGGGAAGACTATAAACCTTCTCGAAGACGGTAAGTAACTATGGGCGAGGCCGAAGGCCGAGCTGCGTTCAGGAAGAGGATAAACCTTCTTTAATAAAGTAAGTAACAAAGGGCGAGGCCGAAGGCCGAGCTGCGTTCGGGAAGACTAAACCTTCTCGAAGAAAGTAAGTAACAAAGGGCGAGGCCGAAGGCTGAGCTGCGGTCAGGAAGACGATAAACTTTCTCGAAGACAGTAAGTAACTATGCGCGAGGCCGAAGGCCGAGATGCGATCAGGAAGAGGATAAACCATCTTCAAGAAAGTAAGTAACAAAGGGCGAGGCCGAAGGCCGAGCTGCGTTCAGGAAGAGGATAAACCATCTTTAAGAAAGTAAGTAACAAAGGGCTAGGCCGAAGACCGAGCTGCGTTCAGGAAGAGGATAAACAATCTTTAAGAAAGTAAGTAACAAAGAGCGAGGCCGAAGGCCGAGCTGCGTTCAGGAAGAGTATAACCTTTTCGAAGAAAGTAAGTAACAGAGGGCGAGTCCGAAAGCCGAGCTGCGTTCAGGAAGACCATAAATCTTCTCGAAGAAAGTAACTTCTTTGCTACTTATTTCGAAAAGGTTTATCCTCTTCCTGAACGCATCTCGGCCTTCTGCCTGCATAGTTACTTACTGTCTTCGAGAAAGTTTATCGTCTTCCTGAACGCAGCTTGGCCTTTGGCCTCGCCCTTTGTTACTTACTCACTTAAATATGGTTTATCCTCTTCCTGAATGCAGCTCGGCCTTCGGCCTCGCCCATAGTTACTTACTGTATTCGAGAAAGTTTATCGTCTTCCTGAACGCAGCTCGGCATTCGGCCTCGCCCTTTGTTACTTACTTTCTTTGAGAAGGTTTATAGTCTTCCCGAACGCAGCTCGGCCTTCGGCCTCGCCCTTTGTTACTTACTTTCTTAAAGATGGTTTATTCTCTTCCTGAACGCATCTCGGCCTTCGGCCTCGCCCTTTGTTACTTACTTTCTTCGAGAGGTTTATAGTCTTCTCAAACGCAGCTCGGCCTTCGGCCCCGCCCTCAGTTACTTACTTTCTTAAAGATGGTTTATCCTCTTCGTGAACGCAGCTCGGCTTTTGGCCTCGCCCATAGTTTCTTACTGTCTTCGAGAAATTTTATGGTCTTCCTGAACGCAGCTCGGCCTTCGGCCTCGCCTTTTGTTACTTACTTTCTTCGAGAGGGTTTATAGTCTTCCCCAACGCAGCTCGGCCTTCGGCCTCGCCCTCAGTTACTTACATTCTTAAAGATGGTTTATCCTCTTCCTGAACGCAGCTCGGCCTTCGGCCTCGCCCATAGTTACTTATTGTCTTCGAGAAAGTTTATCGTCTTCCTGAACGCAGCTCGGCCGTCGGCCTCGCCCTTTGTTACTTACTTTCTTAAAGATGGTTTATTCTCTTCCTGAATGCAGCTCGGCCTTCGGCCTCGCCCATAGTTATTAACTGTCTTCGAGAAAGTTTATCGTCTTCCTGAACGCATCTTGGCCTTCGGCCTCGCCCTTTGTTAATTACTTTCTTCGAGAGGTTTATAGTCTTCTCAAACGCAGCTCGGCCTTCGGCCCCGCCCTCAGTTACTTACTTTCTTAAATATGGTTTATCCTCTTCGTGAACGCAGCTCGGCCTTTGGCCTCGCCCATAGTTTCTTACTGTCTTCGAGAAATTTTATGGTCTTCCTGAACGCAGCTCGGCCTTCGGCCTCGCCCTTTGTTACTTACTTTCTTCGAGAGGGTTTATAGTCTTCCCGAACGCAGGTCGGCCTTCGGCGTTGCCCTCAGTTACTTACATTCTTAAAAATGGTTTATCCTCTTCCTGAACGCAGCTCGGTCTTCGGCCTCGCCCGTAGTTACTTATTGTCTTCGAGAAAGTTTACCGTCTTCCTGAACGCAGCTCGGCAATCGGCCTCGCCCTTTGTTACTTACTTTCTTCGAGAAGGTTTATAGTCTTTCCGAACGCAGCTCGGCCTTCGGCCTCGCCCATAGTTACTTACTGTCTTCGAGAAAGTTTATCGTCTTCCTGAACGCAGCTCGGCCTTCGGCCTCGCCCTTTGTTACTTACTTTCTTTGAGAAGATTTAGTCTTCCCGAACGCAGTTCGGCCTTCGGCCTCGCCCTTTGTTACTTACTTTCTTAAAGATGGTTTATCCTCTTCCTGAACGCAGCTCGGCCTTCGGCCTCGCCCATAGTTACTTACTGTCTTCGAGAAAGTTTATCGTCTTCCTGAACGCAGCTCGGCCTCGCCCTTTGTTACTTACTTTTTTCGAGAAGGTTTATAGTGTTTCCGAACGCAGCTCGGCCTTCGGCCTCGCCCATAGTTACTTACTGTCTTCGAGAAAGTTTATCGTCTTCCTGAACGCAGCTCGGCCTTCGGCCTCGCCCTTTGTTACTTACTTTCTTCGAGAAGGTTTATAGTCTTCCCGAACGCAGCTCGGCCTTCGGCCTCGCCTATAGTTACTTACTATTTTCAAGAAGGTTTATCTTCTTCCTGAATGCATCTCGGCCTTCGGCCTCGCCCTTAGTTATTTTTTTACTTCAAGAAGTTTTATATTCTTCCTGAACGCAGCTCGGCCTTCGGCCTCGCCATCAGTTACTTACTTTCTTCGAGACGGTTTATCGTTTACCTGAACCCAGCTCGCCCTTATGGACTATGGTACACATGTTAAAATTATATAAAACAATAAAACCTAAACAAACAAAACATGTAAAACGGCTCTGCAAGTACTTTATCACGAAGTTATAACCCCAAAATAATTGAAATAAAAAATAAGTTCAAAAACTAAAACCCGACTACTGAAAAATCACGCTCTAAAAAGTATGAAACAAGAAAATATTCTCATCTGAAATTGTTATGTACAAACTATTCAATATGTTATCGTCTATTATATAAACAACTTACACGTAATATATTTTAATGTATTTAATAAATATTCATAGTGTTGTTCAGAGGATAGCCGTGGTCGTATGCCACCTACCGGCAAAGTGGCATACGACCATGGCTATCCTCTGAACAACACTATGATTGTTTATTAAATACATTAAAATATATTACGTGTAAGTTGTTTATATAATAGACGATAACATATTGAATAGTTTGTACATAACAATTTCAGATGAGAATATTTTCTTGTTTCATACTTTTTAGAGCGTGATTTTTCAGTAGTCGGGTTTTAGTTTTTGAACTTATTTTTTTAATATTAAAGCCGCGTCTCCTGCGCATGTTTTCTCGAAACATTACACAAGAATCATTACACAAAAACATTTGCTTTTATACAAATGATGGCCACGCTCCAATGTTTCGATGTTTCTGTGTAATGTTTCGAGAAAAACATTCGCAGGAGACGCGGCTTAAGAGTTGAAAAGTCAATATATGTTTTACCAACAGAAACAGTATGAGAAACAGTTTTGAAGCAACAGTTCGAATAATGGGAGCCGAGGTTAGCGTATCAATAATGTCCCATTATTTCAGTGGTCATGTTATATAGAACCTACACAGTTGGCAACATCACCTACTACACTCGACGATGTCAGCCTATGACACACGTTGGTGAACTAGGTGCCATATCCGCGCTTAATTTTTGTTCGTCCCAACTACACTGGACTGAACGAAAAACGCGAACAATCTTCATGCACTTTTCATAGCCGTTTCGGCAAACATTCGTAGTGTGAACGTATAGTAGTAGTGAAGGTGTAAGTATGCATGGCATGGTATATTAATGTTCTGTACTTACGTGCGTTTTTTTATTTTTATTTTAGCAATGTGAAACGTCCCTATATAATCTAAAATTCGAATGACATTTTAGCACTTTATTGGCATTTGCAGCTAAAAGTTGAGTCTGGGTATATTTTGGCCAGACCCGGTGCAGTCAAGGTCAATGCTTTTTTCTTCAGCCGAACGGCAAATAAATCGGAGTGTCTGAGACAAGGCACTTAGTAGAGACGTTTATTGATTGTGGCCGCCGAAACTGTTGGCGGGAACAAGTTGCACTCCTGCGCTGCTGACGTCACGCTCACTGCGGCCGGTCGGGTGGGGCAGCAGGGAGCGATTTTTCACATTTTGGAATTTCCTGTAAAATAAATATTTATATGTAGGAAAGTACTGACATAGTAACTTCAAATATTAAAATAAAATATTTTCAAGCCTAGCGATTTAATTGGTTTAATGAATAAGACAATACTAGGTAAAAGCACTAGTTGTTGTTGTTATGTTGTTTTGTTTGTGTTTTCCAGACTTTGTGTTCAGTCACAATTTTTTAAATGAACGCACCTGACCATAAGTCCTCTCTATACATGACAATGGTCAAAATGTCTCTAAAAGGCAGTCGCCAAATTAAATAAAAAAGTTTTCCCAAACTCCCGTAGTAGACTTTGAAAATATGCTACCGGGACATGCACTGCGAGTGTGAGTGCGACATCTGTTAACATAATTTATAATTAAACCCACCAACAGATGGTGCTCGTTTCTTAATTAATAAAACCACCGCCACCATCCCCGGGGCCCGTACCGACACAAATTAAATAATAATTGTTTTTTTTTCATCCCAAAAATTTTGAGTGTGTAGTTTTTACCAACCCTCTCGGGCAATGCACCGCCTGTTCGGAAGTGTATCTCAGATGTGAAAGTAGTTTTACGGAAATTGTTTAATTAATCGAATGATTTGCTTCTTGGAACGGACATTCAACAATAAAATAAAAGCCGACCTTTGAGAAACCGTCAAGCACTTTTGCACCTCAGTCAGAGCAACATTTTTTTAGATATATAACTATCATCTTTGACCAAGACTGATCTTTCCTATTATGTTGGAACCAGTGATGGAAGGAGAAAAACGAATAGGTACCTATCTTATAAACTCCTTTGAGGAAAACGTTTTTACATCTCACAACACATTATATGATTTGGAAAAATATTATTTCATTATTTGTATCTTTGGTGCTTCTTTTAAATGACTTTAGGTCTAGAAGAAAAAAAAATTTTTTTTTCAGGCGTTCTCGCGGAGTTTTATTATTTTCGACTGAAAAGTTATAATGTTGAGCTAACAAAAATTCCCTACATGATGATGTATTTCTTATTTACACCCAAACTGGGTAACCGACCACGAAGTCGGAACCTCAGACACAGCCAATTTCACCCCTGAGAAGGTGCCAATCGGGTTTGTATGCAGGCAAGTCTCTGGGGAAAGTCATGCGAATTGAAGATCAAGGACAAGGCAAAGATATTCTCTGGAGGCCCATTCCACACCACCGCCGTGTGCAGCGGGCTTGCAGTGCACAAGAACGATTTAGAGAATCGTGGCATTCGAAAAACTATTCTATCGGCTACGAAGGGATGTTCCGCGAGAGTGTGGCGGGTGTGACGTGTGGACTGGTGAAGGTGGGATGAGGGAAGCGAGTTCTTCAGTGCAACGGCTGATAGTAGACTATCGAGGTTATAATTTGGTTATTTTAACAAAATAATAACAGGTAAGTAAGTTAATTCCTTGCTTAAATAATTAGAAATGTAATACTATTTTCGATGAAGGTAACTGATTATATATACTCGTATCTACACGCCTAGGTAGAAAGCATATTTGCCTATGTACCAACCTATGTACACAACGAAATGGAATCACCGTTTCGTTTCCTCGAAACCCACTTCGGAAGTGTCTGTTTACCTGCTTATTTACATAATCGCTGATAGATGTGTGAAGGAGTATCTGAATTTATCTGATATAAGGCAAATGGAGGTAAATGCTTGTGTACTGAAGGCGTGGTCCATCCGTCAGTCGGGTATCAAGGACAGAGTCGCTCTACTTACTTAGTACTTACAGTTAAGAATACACCTGCAGAACATTATCACACTCTGTAGTTTTGTGAGCCTGTCTTTAAACTTATAACCACCTGAAAAACAGTGCAGCAGATAATTTACCTAACTGTGTAATAATTAGATATTTTTGAAAATTATACTAATTCACGTTTCAAAATTATGCAATGGCCACTACTTGAATGAGAGAGACAATAGGTCTTAACGCGCTTAGACCATCCAAAAACGCTTATCTGCAAAGAATTGCGAAACTCCTAATACATTAAAATAAATTACAAATTTCATTATAAATTTAATTGAAAAGTTCAAAATACTATAAATGTCAGAATCAATACGGAAATTTATTGCAAGTTATAAACTAAAATATCGCAATTCGTTATATGTACCTATCTATCCATCTTTTTCCAAGTGCTTCTCCAGGTAGAAATTTAGATTTTCTGGAGATATTCGTTCCAGCGCCTTAATTATAAATTGGCGCAGTACTGCCTACAGATGGTAAAGTAGCTTAAGGATAGGTTCAGGAATTATGTACTTTCCTTATTCTGAACGTGTGTTCTTTGTCACCTAACTCCGCCTAAACGGCTGGACCGATTTGGATGAAATTTTGTGTGTATATTTGAGTGGGTCCCTGGATGGTTTGAAAATGCAATTGAAACCGGTAGATGGCGTCGTGATAAGTCCACGCGGACGAAGTCGCGGGCACAGCTAGTTTAGAGTATTTTTTTTTAACTTTCACTAAAGAACAGTAAACACCCGCCGAACAACCCGCCCGGGCTGGTACCATCGCACTGAATGAAGGTCGGTCGAACGAAACGGCTATGTAAATAGTTCGCGTTTTCCGTCCAGTTCAGTGTAGCCGGCACGACCGAAGGGAAGCACTGACATGGCAGCTAGTTCACCAAGGTGTTAAGAGCTGACAGTTAGTAGGCGACGTAGCCAACAGTGTCAGTTTTCATAAAAAAGAACACGTTATTAAAATGTGAAATTTAATTTTCATAAACTCTTAGCGATCCGAACCTGTCATTAGTGTCTAGTCCCGACCCACTAGTAGGTACATACTATTAATATCAATGAACACAGTAAATCAATACATATGGGATTTTTTTCTTTCTTTCTTTCATTCATGTTGTTGTTTGTTGTTTGCTGCCCAGCCTCTTGGGAAGGCGGGTGGGCCATTCTCCGCACTGAGACCTCAAGACGGTCCGTTGTACGTTGGCGCTCGGGTGGTGTTACTCCAGCCACCCGAGCTCTTTCATGAAGTGGAGCACTCTTCTTGGACGCTTCCACACTCCATGGGCAGTTCCCACGTTCCCAAGAAACTGCAGTCGTACTTCTGCCACCACCGGGCACTCCAGGAGCACGTGGGTGGCTGATTCGTCCTCCGCCATGCAGCCTCTGCACAGGGGACTGTTGGTGACAACTATTGTAAACAAGTGTCTGTTGAGTGGGCAATGACCCGTAAGAAGTCCTACCGCCATACGCAGTTGACCTCTGTGGAACTGTAGCAGGCACTTCCTGAGTCTCAGGTCTGGTTTGGGAATGGCTTCCCGGGATTGCCTGCAGTCCCTGGTGTTGGCCCAGAGATTTTCATGTTTAGATTTTGTAAGTTGATGTAGCCAATATTTGAACTGGCTGATTGGTAAGGGTACATACGGTTCTGGGCCTTCTGCACTCCAGCTGGAGCCCCGTTTAGCCAGCTCGTCCGCCGCATCGTTCCCGTAGGAGCCGCTGTGCCCCCTGATCCACTGTAGGGTTACCTTGTTGTTTACCGCTATACCCTCTAGTGCTTTCATTCATATGTACACATGTTTTATAAAAATATGTGTACATATGAACAAAAGGCAAAATCTAAATTCAAACAACAACGAAACCCTAACGTGTTAACAGGCCAAATGTCTACGCAGTTCCCATGCGCTTGAGCAGTTATGTCACAGCGAAGTGAAGTGCTCTTATCTGACACTTGACCATGGGTAAATTTCTAGCAAACAACCCGATAAACACTAAGTTAAACAACATTTTGAATAGATAAAGTATGTATGTAGGTACTTACGTACGAGTAGCCTTGGACTGGAAAAAGATTTAATCGTAATAATCCTACGCGTTTATATAATGTGCGTATTTTTTAATATTTAGTTAAAGCGGTAGAGACGTAGAGATGCATACATACATACATGCCATTCACACTGTATCCCGACAATCGGGGTAATTAAGCATAATCGATGTTGTGCTACAAGAACTCTGGAAAATTAGAGCACAACACCGACCACCACGCTTAGTAAAATATTATGAGCACGGTAAGGCAGCAAGTAAGGGACGAACTGCATGACTGCATACTGAATACTTCAATGCCGTGTGGGGCCGGTACTTTAAAAGAATAGCCCCACTATCTCTCCCCATGTATGTCTCAAAAGGCGACTAAGGGATATGACTGCCTTCTTATATTACTAGGTGGTAGGGTTTAACCCACCCGGGTTGGTACCACCGCAGTGAATGAAAGGTCGGTCGAAGCGGCCATGTAAATAGTTTGTGTTTCCGTCCAGTTCAGTGTAGCCGGCACGACCGAAGGGAAGCACTGACGTGGCACAAAGTTCGCCCGGTGTTATGGGCTGACATCACGGATGTTGTAGGTGATGTAGACAACCGTCTGTTTGCATAAAAAAAAATTACTGTGGAACGACCGTGCCAAGGTGAGAGGTAGCGACCCTGTGGCCCTTTATCACGGCATATTGTCCTTATCACTTAGTCGCCTTTTGCGACAAGCACGGAGAGAGATGCAGTGGGTATATTATTTTCAAGTACCTGTTCACGCGTAGCCAGATAGTAGGGGTTGAGTGAGACCATCGAGATAATAAATATCTGATACAGATGGTGTGCCTAAAATACAACACTATCTTTCTTTTCCTGAAAATGGGTTTGAATGTTTCTATCAATATCTATATCACAAAGATGAGCTTATTCTGTAAGGCTATCTATCAGTGGTTGTTGTTGACATTGGGTTTTTGAGAACCCATCGGTTCTCAAAATCGTTTCTTTGTCGCACCGCTAGGATGAAGAGCTCTCTTCCGGCGAGTATGTTTCCCGAATCCTTTAACCTCTGTGTCTCTGTTTGCTAGACAGCCTAGCAACAGTCTGAAAATCTGCACGCATGGCACCTAATTGAGCGTGGATGCGCGAGGAGAGCTGTTTTTTGCCATGTCGATTGCACCATTGGTCCATCGGCACAGCCACCCATGTTGGATTACATAAAAAAGTTACATAAAACCGGAGTTCTCATAAAAAATTGGCACTTCCTGTAGTATTATGTCAAATTGAACTCCGTATATCATAATACCCATACCCATCATACCTATGCATTATCAACCCGTATCGGTCTTCTGGATATAGAACTCTCTAAAGGCACGCCACCAAACGCGGTCTTTCTCGCTATTCTCATCCATCCACTCCCGGGTATCTTTTTAGGTCGTCTGTCCAGGCGCGGTCCCAAGGGGGGGGCAAAGGGTGTTTTGCCCCCCCCCCCCCTGGACGATTAACAAAAACCCGGCAATACGTATGAATGAGCATGATATTTGGTCAAACATGTGAAACATGGCCCCAGTGATCAACGGAAACGCAAAGTAAGAGCTTTTTCGGTCAATTCGTGCGCTAGATGGCGCCAGTAGTACAAATACATCGCAGTAGTGTTAAAACTATCTCGTGGGTATTAGTGCGATGATGGGTATTAAATGATACGAAGGAGCAGATGAATACGTTGGTTAGGCGTTTTAAATTATGTTTTGAAAATGAAGAACATACTGTGCGTCTCACCCTACAGGGAGAACTGGAGTTGTGGAGAGAAAAGTGGAGCAAAGAAGTCATAATGAAATGACTTCTTCATCTTGTGCCGCCGTGCTTTAATTATGCGATAGGGATATATATCCCATAATCCACAACAAAACGCTTCACATCCTTCCTAGCAACACTACCAGTAAGCAACGCAAGTTCTGAGAGATCTTTTTCAACGCTGCGTCGTTTAAAAACCTGGCTGAGATCAACGATGAGCGAAGAACGATTGTGCGGCCTGGCTCTTATGCACATCCACCGTGATGTAATGGTTGTTGTCGACAGAGTAATCGATCGCTTCGCGAAGTCAGGAAAACGCCGACTTCAATTTAATGTATAGGTGAATGCTCAGGTACCAATACCTCCATGTAAGATGTATTTTTCAAATTAAATGTAATTATTATTATAAATACAACCAATTTTAATTTTTTTTTTCTAATTTTTTTTTAAATTTTTTTATTGACAGCGCGACATATGGCGTCGAGCCACCCATAAGGTGTCTAACGACGCCCATGGACATTCGGTCGTATGCGGGGGTTGCGAATGCCATGCCGGCCTGACAGGTGCCCATTCACGCCCCTCTTGAAGGACCCGAGACTGTACTTGGGGGGAAATATATGGGCAGGGAGAGCGTTCCAGAGTTTACCGGTTCTGTAGAGGAAAGATCTGCAGAATCGATTGGTACGCATCCGCGGTAAGTCCAGCGTGTAGGGATGCAATCCCTGCCCAGTGCGCGTGGTGCGAAGGTGGAAAGGGGACGGCGGGATCGCATTAAACAGCTCCTCCGAGCACTATCCATGGAATAAGCGATAGAACACACTTAGGGAGCCGACATCCCTACGGTGTTGCAGTGGTTCTAGATCGCAGGACACTTCGGGGTCACCCACTAGTCGCACGGCTCGACGCTGGATTGAGTCCAGAGGCGCAAGCTGGTATTTGGCAGAGCCATCCCACAGGTGCGAGCAGTACTCGAAGCAGGACCTGATCTGCGATTTATACAGAAGCAGCTTTTGGTCCGGCGTGAAGTACCGTCCCACCTTATTGAGTACGCCCAGCTTTTTAGAAGCCAGCTTGGCCTTCCCTTCGATATGGCGATGAAAGTTCAGGTCGTTCGTCGTGCGACAGTTCGACTCCGAGGACCCCGAGGTGTTCGCTTAATTTAAGCGACGTGCCTTGGAATGAAGGAGCCGGTGTGAACGCCGCTCTCTTCGCACTGAACGCGCAAACTTGTGTCTTGGAAGCGTTGAACTCGACCAAATTACTACGGCCCCATTCGGAAATAGAGCCGAGTGTGTGTTCGAGCTCAGACACAAGTCATCGCCTCTTCTCATCCACAACATCCCGACTGGCTGAAGGGTGACTGGTGTAGGATCCGTGTGCCGTACTGTCACCTGCATAGCAATGTATGTTGCCCAGAGACAGCATATCATTGATATGCAGAAGATACAGCGTGGGTGACAACACAGATCCTTGTGGTACGTCGGCGTTCACTGACATGGCGTCCGACGAGCAACCGTCCACTAGGACCTGAATGCTACGCCCATGTAGGAAGTCGGCGACCCAGTCACAGAGGCCAGAAGGGAGTCCGTAAGCCGGCAATTTGCCCAAGAGCGACTTGTGCCAAACCCGGTCAAATGCCTTGGCAATATCAAGGCCAATTGCCAAGGATTCACCATGACCTTCAAGCGATTCCCCCCAAAGGTGAGTGACGTACGCTAGGAGATCACCATCAGATCGTTTTGGCCGGAAGCCGTATTGCCGATCGCTGATAAAGTCATTCGTCTCTTGGTACTTCATGAGCTGCGCATTTATAATGCGCTCCATCACCTTACAGAGAAGGGAGGCAATCGCTATAGGTCGGTAGTTTGACGGGTTTGAGCGGTCACCCTTTTTGGGGACCGCTTGCACAAACGCAGATTTCCAGGCCGCCGGCACACGGCCATTGGAGTAGGAGAGACGGAATAGGCGCGTAAAATGCTATATTCAGTCAACACGGATTGCCCCCCCCTGCTTCCATTGCTGGGACCGCGCCTGCGTCTGTCCACCTAGCCTATTACACCTATTATTAAATTGTTTGGTACTGTGTGAGACCGGTACTTAAAGTACTGTGTGAGGCCGGTACTAAAAGAATAGCCCCACTGCGTCTCTCCCCGTGCATGTCGTAAAAGGCGACTAAGGGATAAGGACGGGATGCCATGCTAAAGGGCGACAGGCTTGTCACCTCTCACCTTGGCACGGTCCTTCCACCGAGTCGTGCAGCAGGTGGGTCTTAGTGCCTTACTTGCTGCTTGATAGTTATCTTGTCCGAATACTTTGCTAAACGTGGTGGTCGATGTTGTGTTGCAATTATCCAGAGTTCTTGCAGCACAACACCGATTACTGTGCTTAATCTGATTGTCGGGATACAGCGTGCATGGTATGTATGTAAATTGTTTTCAAGCAAAGAAGCAAGTTCAAAATTTTGTTTTCTTTTTCAAAATTTTCCAATACCTAATTCGTTCAGAAATATTTACCCGCAGCAAAATGAGCATCTGCTTTCAAATAGTCCAAGGCCCGATTGCGATGCAATTTCACTATTAAGGTCTAGGCAAACCACACAAACAAAAGACATTTCTTACAACACACGTTGCCTCCATGTCATGTATCACTACGAGACGCACCCAAATTAAACAAAGTGAACTATTAGTCAATAGCTAATTACGAATAACGACCTGTTGCGCTCGAGCAACTAGCTGCCGCCCACCGCGAGGTGTCTGAGGCCAACCCTGTCGCATTCACATCATATTCGTTTTCATAACAAAGCGCTCAGATAAAGTCAAAGGTTGAATTGGAGTCGTGGAAAAAAAGTGACCCACCACGCGAAAGACTTGAAGAACTTTTGCAGGACGTTGAAAGTATAAAATATTATGGAGAATTTATTGTTTTATTTGGTACACCATGAACTGGACAAATTGTTTGAAATAAGTCGTCGGTAATAGTAATTTACATATGCATAGAATAGTTTACATAACAAGTAAAAAATAAATGTGCAAATAACGCGACAAAAACACAAATACCGTATCGCTCATAGTTATTACTCTAAATAATAAATAAAATACTGAATTTATGATAATATTTTTAAAAAGAAAATATACATATCACTTTGTAGTGCTTTTAAACAGAACACATGTTTTTTTATTATTTTATTTTATATATTTCGGCGAAATACTATATAAAATAAAATTATAAAAAAACATGTGTTCTTTTTAAGTAAATAAATAAAATACTGGTAATAAACAAGTATATTATAATGTTTAAATAAAATCGCATACTAAATAATATTTTAGTGATAATAATAAAAATATTTTAATAAACAACATATTAATGCAATGATTTCGACTAATAATAATACCGTTATGTAACTGACCGCCCAAATGCAATTACTCATATTTCATACCAGAAGAACCAAATCGTCATATTAACTCGATGAACTTGTCGTCGAGATCATTAATTAGCAATACGTAATTACCTATGAAAGCTCACTCACCTCCCTCCCCGCCGTCCGGTGGGTGCCTCCGCGCCGCGCCGTACCACGCGTGGGCGCAACAATACAGCGTTACAACTTACGAGTTACATGTTACATGACTAATGTATGGCTTGTGAGCATTGCATTAGCAACACGTATGGATGGTGCTAGCTAATGGACTGGTGAACCTCGCGATATCTTCTAAAAAATGTTTTTTTTTTTCGTTGAAATTTAGGGTCCCGTCACATAACTGAGAAATGGAGTCCTCATGGGATCAAAATGGAGTCTGTCTATCTGTCTGTCCGTCCGTCTGTCGGTCACACGGAAATATATTCGGCTCTATTTCCACCTTTTTTTTGAAGTTGCTTTATTGTCCTTGAAATAAAATTTAAAACAATTTATTAAACATTCCGTCCTTATTACACAAAAGTTAAATTTACCTGTTTTTTCATTTTCTCCGTATTATTATATTAAAATGATTCTCATAGGATTTGGAGATTGCCATTCTAAATTCTATATTGTGTGTAATTCTGTTCTCGATCGCATCTTCTATGAAAAGATATGCCAACCTGAATTTTTTATTTATTTTTTACTTCAAGCAACTACACTCGAGATTTTGTCCTTCAAGGCGATGCGATGGTTCAAGGCGAATAGTTTTACTTATCTGTCAGGGACAGACGTGGAAGTGTCAAATCAAAGATATTGGACATAGACGCTCAGTAAACACTGTACACTCGACTGTACACTCGCCAGCAGGTTCCTGGAATGTAACTAGATTCAATAATGTATTACGGTACTCGTCTGTGTTGAAGATTAAGTCTATGTTTACTTGTTAGAAGGGTGTAAGTAAAGTCTCCAATACATCAACATACTTCGAATATTTTTAAGGTGCCGTACCTCAACGGAGAAAAAAACGGAACCCTTATAGGATCACTTTGTTGTTCGTCTATCTGTCTGTCAAGACCCTTTTTCTCAGGAACGGGTAGAGGTATCAAGTTGAAATTAATATCAAATACTAAGGTTTACGTTTCCTCTGAGTGTAAAAAATGTAAGCTTCTAAGTCAACGCACAACTAAGATACGGCCATTTATGTCAGATATTTTGCTACTGGCAAATCAATTCAAAACCTATAGAGTACTTCCCGTTAATCTAGAATCATGAAATTTGGTAAGAAGCAAGGTCTCACAGCACAAGTAAAGGGAAAAATCCGAAAATTGTAAGCTTGTAGTTATTACATTAAATTAAAAAAAAATTGTTTGTTTTGTATGTCAAGACCCCTTTTTCTAAGGAACGGATAGAGATATCAAATTGAAATTAATATGAAATACTAAGCTCTGCAATCTCTTTGCAAGCTTTTAAATTAACGCAATCAAAAGATACGCCTATTTACGTCAGATTTGATACTCACAAACTAACTCAAATCAAATAAAACCTATAGGGTACTTCCCGTTGACCTAGATAAATGAAATTTCGCAAGAAGCAAGGCCTCACAGCACAAGTAAAGGAAAAATCCAAAAATGTTTTTGTAATTATGCCATAAGAAATATATTTTTGTATATTTCAACTGTACGAATATCTGACAGTCAAACCATTGGTGTCATAGAGAAATAATATACTGCATTGGTGTAGTTTTTATTTAGACGTTTCGTGATTTTCTTAAAATTTATTTTTGAACATACATAATACAAATATATTGTGTGATGGCACGGAACTCTCGGTGCGCGAGTCCAACTCGCACTTGGCAACTTTTTTCCGTTTCGGACAGGCTTTCAGCAGCAGAACCTAGTCTAGGGACCAGGTCACAGAAATGCAGCTCGTTTGGTATTGGCCATATTTCCATTTTTTTTTTATGGAAACTGACACGGTTGGCTACATCACCTACAACATCCGTGATGTCAGCCAATAACACCGGGTGAACTTGGTGCCACGTCACCCTTCCCTTAGGTCGTGCCATTCCTTGTATTATCCGACTTAGAAAAGGGTATTCTCGACACATTTGACGTGCTCTTTATACAATTGAAGTTAAATTTAATTGATACCTTAAAATACATACATACATATATTATGTGGCATTGCCAACTCGCAAATATAGTAGATCAAAGCACTATGCACACTGTTGTCTATGCCCCGCTCGACCTCCACCCCCTCTCCCCCTTTTGTGCAGTGTATTGGCGAAACGTGGTTGTGTGTTTGTGTCAATTATATCGGATTATAAACTGAAGCGCCGTAGTATCCTTTACGGCCTTTCCTGCTATCCGCGGTGATCCCCGCTGCCTGGACGCGTGTGGCCCGCACCGGGTACAACATATTATATGTATTAAAATACATACATAAAATATGTAAGTACCTACCTAATAAAATGTACCATTTGTAAACTATGTGAGCTTTAGATGTAGTAAAATAAAATTGTATTCACCCAAATATGTGTCAACAGTGTTTATGTCGGCAGCTCTACCGACTATTTGTACCTACGTAAAACGTAAGTGTAGGTGTAGGTATACAAGTGGAATATAAAATATATTATGGCCATTTACTATCGAGATTATGTATTTCATGACCAAACAGCCTCGATAGCTCAGTGGTGCAGACAGTCAACTGTCGCTATTGAATGTTAAGCAACGCTGGGCGCGGTCAGTTCTTGGATGGGTGACCGCTGACCGTTGGAGGCTGACCGAGGTTCGGATTCCTCGTAAAACTGTAGGTCCCTTCCCTCCTAATCTTACTTGGTGGTAGGGTTTAACCCGCCCGGGTAGGTACCACCGCACTGAATGAAACGTTGGTCAAAACGGCTATGTAAATAGTTTGTGTTTTCCGACCAGTTCAGTGTAGCCGGCACGATCAAAGGGGGAAACACTGGCATGGCACCTAGTTTCACCCGGTGTTATGGGCTGACATCACGGACGTTGTAGGTGATGTAGCCAACCGTGCCAGTTTCCATAAAAAAAAAAAACACTTCAGCTAATCGACGATCATTTCATATTCAAGGACAACTCAGCAGTAAATCTTTCGTAAAGAGTTTATATAAATTATTGGCTATTTACATTAATTTCATTTTCTAAAATTCACAAACACCAATAACCATTTTAAAAAATATTTTCAGTTTTTGCGAACTTTCGGAACACAATTTTCGAAATCAATTTTACACTGCCGTCTTGGAATCTTCATCCATATTCTGTCCTCGATCTCCTACTGGACGCTTCAAGGTTGTAGCTCAGTCGGTGTTTGGTTTGGCTACGGCACCACCTTGTAGTAGCAGTCAATGTTGGGCAACGTAGGCTACGTTGCCCAACATTGACTGCACCTTACCTCATTGCTGCAATATAAAATAGGCATAATTAAAACTAAAAAAAAAATATTGAAACGCAATACTAGTTGAGTACTAGAGAATCAAAGGCTGACCGGTAGGTACGTAAGTTAACGTCAATGTAGCGCAAGTATGATGCAGAACATCTGCAGGTCTATTCTTGTAAATTCTGACAGCGGAATCAGCGCTGTTGTGGCGCTGAGAGCCACTTACCAAAGCGGCTCTCAGCGACACATCAGCGCTGATTCCGCTGTCAGAATTTACAAGAATAGACCTGCTGGTTTAAGTTGCACAAAAAGTTGTGGGAGAATCCGACGGAAGGAATACCGTCCTTTTACCGAATTGTAAAAAATTTATATAAATTTGTACATACAATAAGAAACGTGACATTATATACAATAATAGATTTGTGGGTTCGCTTAGTCTGTTTTACAGATACTATCACGGACGCTGCTCTGTGGAACTAGCATCCCTTATTCCCTGCCACCCGTCCTATCTCCCTCTGACTCGCCGCAGAGAGACTCAGCACCCTTTTGTTGTTGACATTGGGCTTTTGAGAACCCATCGGTTCTCTAAATCGTTTCTTTGTCGCACCGCTAGAGTGTGGAACTGTCTTCCGGCGAGTGTATTTCCTGAATCCTTTAACCTGGGTGTCTTCAAGCGTCGTATTAACGGGCTAGGCTAGGCTAGTATTAACAGTCCGCAAATCTGATGGCATGGCACCTAACTGAGCGTGGTTTCGCGAGGAGAGGTGATTTTGGCTCTGTCGACTGCACCATTGGTCTCTCGACACAGCCACCCATGCTGGTTTACATAAAAAAAATATATAGTAATAGTAGTAGGGTTGAGTAGGAAACTGGCTGTCACTGCTGACTTTTGACATTTCTACCATCGGAAAATAATAATATAATTAACTAGTTGCCCCCTTATCCGGACTTGTCTTTGCCAGGTCTAAACTCAAGTGCTTCTGTCAGTGACAGCACTTTCGACGTATTGACACTGCGCCGCCGCCACCGCGCCACCCCGCCGGAGGCGACTCGACGCAGAGGTTAGAGCTCGCGACGCAATCGCAGCGACTTGGTGCGTCAGTGCGTCGTGCGCCCGGCGCGTAATACAATACATAAATCGTGTGACCAATCGCTAATGCAATATTCACTTGGCGGGACACGGGCGTGGCCGCGTCAAGTGCGCACTAAATAACAATAGAATTATAGTCCTCCGGCGCCGTTAGTGTCCGCGCAGCGCCTGCGCAGCCGCCGACGAGGATTGCACTGGACTAGCCAACCCTGTATCATGTGATATTTATATTGTATAAATTATGATAATATATCGATAAAGCCATCAACTTAATCCTCGTGACAAGTTTTTTTCAAACGAACCCCTTTGAAATTAATTTCAGTCCAGTGCACCTGTGAGTATCATTGGAATCAAACTACATAGGCTAAGCGCGTCTTGCACCAACACGAGTTTAAAGTTAAGTAGCGAGTTATGGATTTAAACGCGGTTCACACATACAACGGGTGCTAGTTTAACGAGTTAAACTGGTTTATATATTAAATTTGTGTTGGTGCAAGTGGGCCTAAGTACATATCCAAACTTCGACCGGAGAACAATAATTGAGGCCTCCGTGCTAATCGTAATGTCGCGCGTGGTTCGGTCTCTAACATTGTTCTGTGGCTCGCGCCCGATCGCTTACAGCGGAGACTGTTCGCTCTCTCGCCGCGTGCGCTCGCGCAGCCTACATGCACCTGCAGGCTGTTTGCTGACGCACTTTTGACGTATTCCGCTATCAGAGTGACGGATGCAGTTTTGAAATTCAATTTATCCGAGATATTGTTATCCCAAGCGCAGTACTTGGAAGTGCATTCCACTCGCTTTTAAGATAATTGCTGTTTCATTGATTTGTTAAGATAACGGACTACGCGGTGAGTTTATTATGCTTTAGACACCGTTAGAGCCCTGCAGCAGTGAGGTGTCATGGCAGGGCAGTGCCGTCAGGAGGAACGTCGGATGTTCATAATATAAGCTGATCTACATGAAAGCACTTGCACACATTGCGTGACCACTATTGTTAACAATTTAATATTGTTTTCGTCGAAGAAGAAAAAAAATCAAAACGTTGGTACACAATGACCAATTATAGGCATTTCACGAACCCTGCAAAGTAAAAAATATATTTATCAAACTCAACTATGCCCTATGCTATACAATAAAACACATAAAATATGCACTGCACGCTATATGCATATCTAAGGCATGGTAAAACATTACGCTCATGCATTAGTTACGTAATGCATATCTAAACAAAATTAATGTTTCTCCAGCACTCTTCTTTCATTTGTCTTCTCCACTCGTGGCCCAAATCGTTCGTAGGCCGTCAGCACTGACCATTGAGCCCCCAGATGCAACAAAGCGTCTTTGCGATATTCAAACCGCGTGGGTCAAAAATCGAACGTGGGCAGCATTCTGAGCGAGCTAACCGAGCGACGGCCGATCGAACGCGACGCTCACCGGCCCAAGTCTCGGTTGCCAATTGCTATCTTTAGAGCTAGGACGCACTGCGGAAAAAACGCGCGCGGTTTTTTTTCGCAAATTTTTAACATGAAAATTATACTTACAAACATACATGCACTGCGGTTTAATTTACGCGCGGCGCCGCGCGGTTTGCAGCAACTGCGATGCAGTAAGAATTTTTCTGCGCACTGTGAGTGTGTGTAGTATGTGACAATACCGCGCGGATTTTTATTTTCTTATAGTGCTTGTATGGATCGTTTCGAGTGCACAATTTATTCTAGTACGCGCTGCGAAAATTAATGCCTCAGCCTTACCTACTTTGCGCTTTATGCGCATCCAACCCATAAAAGTAGTTATGCGGGAGGCGTGCCGATGTGTGGTCTGTAGGCTCAGTGTTCGGTGCGGTGACAGTCAGTGGGCGTCACTTGTGTTCTGTTATGATGAGGTAGTAGCTCAATTGTCTTCGCATGTTCCCACAACACACAACACACAACACAACATGCCCATATTAGTTGGCCCCACTTCGGTTATCTGCGTAACTCGATATGTGGTTATTGTTGAAGAAGTTCGTTTGTAACGCCATGTTTGTGTCTTGACAAATTGTTGCCAGATAATGGACCATCGGCTTTACAAATTACACGTTAAATGTGGCCTGATTTGAGATGATTATGCGGAACACAAAGTGGGACGTTCATGCCTGCTGGTTAAGTTATGGCCTCTCTGGCTATTTTATAAGGCAAGTACTTTTGATAGCAGCATTTTTAAAAAATTAGCTGACATGAATGGTATCACAGTATAGACGACGACGAAATGTACCCACAATAGAACGCACTAAATGAAGAGTGGAACACTTTTATACATGTTTCCCTCCAATTACAGTATCGGGTCCTTCAAGAGGGGCGTGAATAAGCCCCTGTCAAGAGTGCCAGGCCGCCATGGCATTCGCAACCCCCGGTAAAGCGAACTCGCTCGCCGGAGGAAATTTTACGACGCCGGAACATTTGTCGGATGCTAATAAGCAGCCTAATAAAAAAACCTAGGATTAGACTTCTTTATTCAAATTAATTTAAATTTATTCTACGAAGCTACGAAGCTATTACCGAGAAAGTGAATATATTTACAGCATCTTTCCCTGTACCGTACAAGATCTTGCGCGGCGGCTCGTGCGCGTGCGCGAGTGGTGCCGGGTGCGAGCTGGACATTGGCGCTATAAGGTCCACAATACAATAACATTTTCTAAATCGCTTTATCAACCTTCTACAAAGGCACCAATCTTCCGGATGGGCTTGCTTTCATAGTCGCGCATTAACGTCAAAATTACGTTAAATAATTATAGTATGTACCTACCTACATAATTCATAAATTTGTTATTAGGAGTACCTAAGCAGTGCACTCCTGCGACCGGCGCGGCGCAGCGTCGCGCCCAATCGCTACAAATGCACTGGTGAACATCCCACTCTGTTGGTTAATATTAAATAGATAATGGTGGATAATCCCACTGCATCTCTACCCGTGCATGTCGTAAAAGGCGTCTTAGGTATAAGAACAAGATACCGCGCTAAAGGGCGACTGGATAGCTACGTCTCACATTAGCACGGTCCTCTCGCCGAGCAGGTGGATCTTCGTACCTTACTCGCGGATTGATAGTTATCTTGTCCGAATACTTTACGAAACGTGATGTGGTTTGCCATAGTCCGTGAAGCACAACACCGATCACTGATTACTCCGATTGTGCGCGATACAGCGTGCGGTATGTATTTAGATATCGACCAGTCACTCGACTAAGTACGGGGTAAATGTTGCGGGACATATCATATCCCTCCATTTCTAAGTTCCAAGATGTTGGCGAAACATCTTGCAACATGTCGCGGTACATTTCTCTGTCCACACCAGTAGATTAGAGATATCGCCCGCAACCGCTGCGTAACACGCAAATGGCAGGCTATGTTGCATGGAAAGTTCTCGGATGCAACGTTGCGAACTTTTCAATGTTCTATGTTGCACGGCAAGTTGTTATTGATATTTGCCGCAATAATCGAAAGCTCTCGTTATAACTCACGTCGTCGGTAGAAGGGCCTCTAGCTAGCCCCATCCGCGTAACCAGCACAGAAAGGTGCGGCCCATGTAAGCCGAACTCTCCCTTTGGGCAGCGCTCGCGATTTGTCTGCCGGTATGTTAATGTGGGCTGCAGCAGCTTTATGATGTCGGAACTCCGTATTAGTTACGGGCTCGCTGCGCGCCGCCCCTGAGTGCTCCACATTCTGTTTCCGATTTGGAGTACACCGACCGGCTCTTGTTCTAAAAATGGATTTCGACTCCATCTTCAGTATCTGATCTGAAGTAGGAAGCTGATCGTATGAACAATGAAAAATTACAATACACATACATACACTCATAGCGTCACGGCTGTTTCCCAGAGCGGGGTAAGCGGAGACATCATCATCATCAGCCTGTATCGGTCCACTGCTGGACATAGGCCTCTCCTAAGGCACGCCACCACACGCGGTCTTCCGCTCTTCCCATCCATCCACTCCCGGCTACCTTTTTTAGGTCGTCTGCGTCCACCTAGCCGGAGGGCGTTCCACGCTACGTTTGCTTGTACGTGGCCTCCATTCGAGCACCAGTCTACCCCATCGGTTGTCGGGTCTGCGACAGATGTGCACAGCACACTGCAGCGCATAAGCGGAGACAACGGATCTCCAAATCACCCCCGACTCCCCCCCGACTCTACCCCTGGTAATTAATTAGATAGAGGTATCTTTAACCAAGGTAACGTTAATCTTTTGCCTTCCGGTGAGTGTACCTCAATACTCAGTACCATGCTCAGTACATATAATTACATAACCTGGAGATTTTCTAAAAGCGTATCAATAAATTAGACAACGACTCCTTTTTCCGCCTTATGGCCTGCATGGCTCCTCACTGACCATGGTTTCGCTAGAAGTGGTGCTATTGGCTGTGTCTAATTATATCCTGATTCCGTTGGACTTCTGAGCACACCCATCCGTGCTAGCTGTTTATAAAAAAACCATCTTGCTCTGTAAACATTCTTAATTAAGTCGAACGCCGCCTTCCTGTCATCTCCTCAAGTCAGTAGGTGTCGTCAGTCGATACTGCATCAGATTGAATCAACACACGCGACGACAGCCGACTGACTATTCAATAAATTGAACATCAATCATCATCACCGCGGACACGACAGCCGCCGCGCCGCAGTCCGCGTCGCCGACGACATCACCTCGCGTCGCGACGAGTCTCGTCCTCTTATAAATATTTTCTTTATAACTTTATATCGAGAGCCATCGACCACATGCATCGATCTAACGCTATAAGATCTTGCCGCTTGTCCTTTGTGAAACAGTCAAAGAAACTGCGTGGAAATGATAAACTTGAAATTGTTTTTATATGAGCGCCTGAGGAAATGTCAAATATTAATGCATCGTCGATATTGTAAAGATGAGAAAGATGTTACTATTTCATAACAATGGCATGCATGTATGAGTGACTACAATACACATAGGCACTGCTCTCATTTTCCACCGAATACACACGCAACCTGATAGATCATTCTAACGAGTGCAGAACTCTGCATCGATCACATTCGATCCATCCTGAAATACATAAATTATTGCGGCGGTACCTTCAGCGTACAATGAACAATTACTTATTGTTTGTTTATGTAAAATGTTTTTTGAGCAATAAAGTATTTCTATCTATCTATAACAATGAATCACGAATACTTTGTTCAGACCGTGTACCTGTTTGAAGTGGATACTCGTAAACTCGTAGTTTATTCCGAAGCGTGCTCTCTACGACTGTTTTTATGTGAACTATCTAACAGTAAGCATCTCGTTATCGCGCATGCCGAGGCGCGGGCGGGCGGCGGCGGCGGCGTGGTGCCGCGGGGCGGCGGCGGCGGCGCGCGGATGCTGCGTGCGCGGGCCGCGGCGCGGCGCGGCGCGGCGGCTGCTTGAAAGCGATGCGCGCACGCCGACTGCGACCGCGACGTGGGTGCATCTGATCTGACCCCCTCATGACTGTCGCTTTTTTATTATACATAATTACGAACACTGACTTTGGCATAGTTCCACGGGCGCGGTTAGGATCTGTTCAATTTTCAACTTTATTCAATGCGATTCAAAGGACCAAATATGTTTGCGTAACCATAGACGGAGTGGTAATATGAGTATAAAGTCGGCATATGTTTGAGTAGAGGCCGCCGCTGTGGAGGCACTGCTGGGAACACGATGCGGCGTGCGATTGGGGCGAGGGCGCAGCGGACTGCTGATGCGGAGGCTGTTCCCGGCGCGACGGAGGCGGCGCACGGCGGCGGAGACGGCGGCGGCGCGCGATGACAATCTCGCGAGGTGGAATGTAGGCGCTAAACTTAAGTGAAACGTCTCGTGGAGTGAAATGCTTTAGGAGAAACGGTGCAGTGCGGTACGGAGCAGATGCAATCGCGTGCAGAAATAAGTGCAGCGAGAGAAAGTCTCGAAGGTTTAAGTAATGTTGGTATTCACATATGAAGAATAGGTACGTACATCTATGTACTCTACCAGACGATGTAGAGAGACCGGTCTTCCACATTGACTCATGTTGGATATGGTGCCAACAATTTAATTAATTAGGGTTCCGTATCCATTACGGAAGCCTATTACTAAGCCTACGCCGTCTATCTGTCTGTCCGTCTCTGTCCGAGGGCTGTATCTCTTGAACCGTAATAAATAGCCCGTTGAAAATTTCACATAATATGTGTTATTTATTATGGCACATTTAACAATTTATAAATAATAAAAATAAGAAAAAGTAAAAAATTCACGGGGTCCCCATACAAGAAGCTAAAAAGTGTATGCGCGCCATCTACCGAAAACACTATGAAGCATTTAAACTAATCATGAATTTTAATTAATATGAAGCATTTCATGAAACACACCATAGACTGCGTGAGTGGCGCTGACCATGACATGGCGATACGGAACCCTTGGTGCGCGAGTTCGACTCGCACTTAACCGGTTTGGTAAACACACACTGACTATAATTTCCTCAAAACACTGTGTATGTGGCTTAATTAAAGAAGATCAGACACACAAATTGTGTTCTGAGCAACTATACACTTTTTGAACTAGTAATCTCAAAATGTTATAATTTGAAATTTTTAATAAGTAATCCTAGATGTTGTAGGACATTATAACCGCATTTGTAAGAACAATTAAAACAATTTACCGAACATAGTTCACCCGTACGCGCCGCACACGGAAACAGGGTGTACCTATATCGAAAAGGATAATGGCACTCTACTAGAATGTATTCTTAATTAATTTTGAGTCTAATCTGCGCGACAGGTCCGTAACTGTGCGCGGGCGCACACAGCATATTTTTTGCTTTATAAGGACACAGGAATCTTAATAAAGCGGGAGTAAGACGCGGGCGGCTCATTCACGCATACTTCTACTATCGGCGCAATAACTTCAAACCAGGAAGATAAGATGCATTGTTCGCAGCCGGGCGGGGCGGCGGCGGCGCGGGAGGCGGCTGCGCTTCGCTTAGGTGTTGGCGCGAGAATGCTGTGGGGTGCCCATCAACCATTCTAGTCTTCTGATAACTTTCTTTCTGTGTAGATATAGCGTCGACCCATGCGTCTAGTGGGCCACCCCGACGAGGTGTTCCGCCATCTAGAACCACCGAAGCTTCGTAATGTGTTCTACCGATTATTCCATGGGGAGCGCTCGGAGGAGCTGACGCAAGCCCGCCGTCTCCTTTCCACCTCCGCACAACGCGCACTGCGCAGGGATTGCATGCCTACACTCTGAACTTACCGCGGATGCGTACCAATCGGTTCTGCAATGCAGCTTAGACACAGATTAAGTAATCTTAGGACTTAGGCGAACTCTAATCAAAGTAATAATAAGTAGCACTTACATTTAAAAACAAAGGGCTTTATTGCACTGCTTATCATGAAATATGTCCGTAGACGCACATATCTAGAATAGCCTAGATTTTATGCCCTAAAATAATTTTACTCGCTCATTATTAAAGCACACGCTGAATAGGTATATAGCTACTATAGCTAGGTAGGTACCTATGCGCGTACCAATAAACAAAACTATGGAGCGTCTCGTCGCGTGTCAGTTTGACATGCGGGGTCACGTGACCGCCGTCATTTTGCGAGGAGCGCCATCTGTCGGCACGCGCGCGCCACTCGACCGGACGCGGAAATGAGCGAGCATCGCACCCGCACGCGCCGCGAGAGAGAGACTCTGCCGCCGCCGCCGCCGCCGCCGCCGCCGCCGCCGCCGCCGCCCTGGCGGCCCGCCCCGGCGGTGGCGCGGAGGGGGAGGGGCGGCGGCGGGGTGGCGGCAGACAGATCCTTGGGAATGACAGTCCTGTATGTGAGAGCCGTAGCTTAAGTGTCACATTTAGATAATAAATATTAAACTGTCTACTTTGAATCATTTTCAGATTTATTATACAACTACTCATTTGATGCGCATATTCATAAATTACCAACTTACTTAAGTTAAGTTACTTTTATTTCTAGACAACAAGTTAAATGATATTTTTCCATTTTTGTAAACGGACCTAAGCACCTACCATGAATATTTTTGTTTTTCTTATGTAATACTGTGCAATTCCCCCTACTGTTGATTCACCCTTTTTCGATCATTTATTCTAATAAGTTAGATTACGTAACATTTATTACTACGCGCACCGTGACCTGTCATTAGTCGTTTGTCGCGTCGCCAGTCATCCATTACTCTGTCATCATCACATCATACATACGTACAATGTACGTCACTAATATTTTACCCCTAAGTATAGTGTTTTACTGTACTAAGTAATAATATTCATGAGTCTATACATTGTACATTTACATTTGCCCGCCGCTGTTTACTTACTTTTACATTAGAGTTAAGACGAAAAAGTCAATTTTAATAATTCATGTTTCGGAAAGAAAACTAAAAAAATTAAAATTGAGATCAAAAATGTAAACAAAGAAATGTCAAAGTGACGTTTCAGCGGTAGTCAACCTTTTTCTAGACAGTCTAATATTCTTAATGAAAATTTTTAAAGATTTTAATTTTTTTAAACTAGTTGTTCATGTTTTTTTATTTAATAAAATCACTTTAGAGATATATTTCAGAATGTTTGTTCTCAAAAATCTATGAGGATTAGTTGAAACTAATGTACTTAGTGAGTTCTGCGACGCCCTGTATACTTCATAATCGTAACATTTGCCATTATAAGCCAGTATCTTAATGGCCAACACAAAATAGCATTATGTAAACTAAAATGTTTCTCTAACTGACGTCCGACATCGAAGCTCTATGAGCTATTAGTGAACTATCATCATGCATGGTGCATTACACAGCTAACGAAGGAAGGTGAAGCTGTTCAAGAGCCTTAACTGACGGCTCAGGACTTCGATGAATCGAGTGCAAGTAATTGCAATCAGAAATTGCATAGATATATTGTAAGTGACTCACGAGCTCGAACTTTGCGCAACAATCTGTGTCACCCGCGCCGCGGCCCGCGGAGTAAGTACAGTCTACTTCTTACAGTTCACTCCTTCTTTTTCTGTTGCACTGTTATTATATTTACACATTTTTTTTTTCATTTTCATCTCCCGTGTCTCAGTTGTTCCATACTGGAATCGGGTGATTATAAAACTTTAAAACGTTTGTTAAATACCTTTTTACCCGACTGCGTGAAACAAAAAGGAGGGTAATGTTTTTATATGTACCTCTTCCTTAATAATATTGCATTTATTGATCTCTAACTAAATAAACAATCCTGTGACAATTTTGTGAATAGAAAATATTCAATGACAAGAATGTCATCTTTTATTATCGCCTTGTTATTAATATAGTATACCTTGCTTACCTCTTCGGAATTAAACGTTACTACGTGGAAACCCGTTCGAATCTGGAAAAGAAAAAGACGGAACCCTAAAAACTTACTAAAAGAAATGGAGCCACAATTTAAATATTTTATTTTATGATACTAAATTTACATAAGCTCTCAAGCTGTGCTTTCGATAGACTGTTAGGCGATGTTATTATGTGGATAGTTATTAAATAATTGTATAAAACATTTCTAAAAAAAAAACACCCTACGAAGTTTCTTGTCGGTTCTTTTTCGTGGGTGTAATCGAACCGGATAGAACAAATTGTGACAAGTTCAAGTGTAGTCTTACTGGCATGAGAGTACTCAATAAAAAATAAACAACAATAAATATTTTGTTGATAAATTACGTTAAAGCAAGACTTTTACAGCAAGGTTACTTCTATTTACTAGCGCAATGCAACGTTCTCGCAGCTTTCGCAGGCTGTCAATACACATTGCGCCGGCGCGGCGCACGATGAAGATGACTCCGCACTTAGCGCACTAGGATCGTGGGCTCTTCAACCGCGTTCCTTTAGAGATCCGCGCCTTCAACAGAGAGGCGTCTACTAACTGACTCTATCCTCGCCTTCCTACTAAAAGGTGCGTTCGTTTCATCAGACATGCGGCTTTTACTTTCTTCCTGGGTACCTTTTGTCCTGTAGTCGGCACAGTCGACTCACAAAGCGCTGATTTACACGTGGAACTGCGGTATAGTCTGCGCCATCGTAACCCAGCGAAATGCCATAAAAGGATGAGCGGTATTGTTTTATTCTCTAGTAATTATGCTAAACTGAACTTCAGACTCTTAAGTCCTCAAATTGCTTCGCATTGTCCTCTGTTATATCAACAAAGTTGAGTACTTAGTAACCCTAGTTATTATAGGTGACGAAAACATGGCAAAACTGTCAGCCTCGGTAGCTCAGTGGCGCGGTCGGTCGACTGCCGATCGTATTCATAAGCACACCTCGGCGCGGTCAGTACTTGGATGGGTGACCGCTCGACCGTTTGAGGCTGACCGTGGTTCGGATTCCACGTAAAACTGTAGGTCCCTTCCCTTCTTTACCATACTAGGTGGTATCGCAATGAATGAAAAGTCGTCGAAACGGCTATGTAAATAGTTTGTGTTTTCCGTCCTGTTCAGTGTAGACGGCACGACCGAAGGAAAAACTGACATAGCTCCTAGTTCACCAAGGTGTTATGGGCTGATATCACTGTTGTAGATGATGTCGCCAACCGTGTCAGTTTCCATAAAAAATCGATCGAAAACAAATTGCAAAATTACCTCCAAATCGTCAATAAAACCGCTATTATTCAATAAATACTTTAAATTTGATCATGCGGCTTCGTATAACAACTGATCTCAATATAAAGCCTCCCCCTGCATCTCGTAAAAGGCAACTAAGGGATAAGGACAAGGTACCGCGCTGCTAGGCAAGGTCATGCAGTGCAGCAGGTGGGTCTTCACGCCTTACTTGCTGCTTAATAATTTATCTTGTCCGAATACTTGCTACGCTTGCTAAACGTGGTGTACGGTGTTGTGCTGTAGTTTACCAGAGTATTTACAGCACAACACCGTTTCTTCTGCTTACTCCAATTGTCGGGATACAGCATGTGGTGTGTAAACCTGAGCATCTCAATTAATCTCAGGCTGCGATTCAATTCCAATTAATTTTATACATTTTTTTTATGGAAACTGACACGATTGGCTACATCACCTACAACATCCGTGATGTCAGCCCATTACACCGGGTGAACTTGGTGCCACTTCAGTGCTTCCCTTCGGTCGTGCCGGCTACACTGAACTGGACGGAAAACACAAATTATTTACATAGCCGTTTCGACCGACCTTTCATTCAGTGTGGTGGTACCAACCCGGGCGGGTTAAACCCTACCACCTAGTAATATAAGGAAGGGAGTCATATCTCTTATTCGCCTTTTACGACATACACGGGGAGAGATGTAGTGGGGCTATTCTTTTAAAGTACCGGCCCCACGCGGTACATTCGATCAATTCTTTTGTATTTATTATTTACTTCAAACTGCGACCACATCACCGCACCGCTAAAGCCATCAAACGCACTCGCCCCAGATAAACAATCTCTATTTAGTTCCGACACACTCGAGACAACAATAGCCGGTACATTTGTAGAGATGCTACCCCCATTCGCGAGGATGCCACAGTTCGCGAGGGTCTCTCGTATTGGCTCAAAGTTCAGATATTACGAGATTTTACATACATAACACACGCTGTATCCCGACAATCAGGGTAAGCAGAGTAATCGGTGTTGTGCTATGGTAAATTACAGCACAACACCGACCACCACGTTTAGCACAGTATACGGACAAGACAACTATCAAGCAGCAAGTAAGACACGAAGAACCCACCTGCTGCATGACTAGGTGGAAGGACTGCACCAAGGTGAGAAGTGACGAGATTTTATTAACGCCAATATTACTGGGTTTGGACACCGGGTTACTAAGCTCAAGTGGCAGTGGGCTGGGCACATGAACCCTAGAGACTGTGACCGTTGGAGTAGCCGTGTCCTGCAATAACGACCGTAGATAGGAAAACGGGGTGTGGAAAGACCACCAGCCAAGTAAAACGACGAGATTAAGATTGCCGACTTAAAGGTGTGGTTCCATACCGATGAAGAACTTGAGGAAAATTGCTGAGGCGTATGTCCAGCAGTGGACGCATACACGCTGACTGAATGACTGAAGAGACCCTTACGTCATACCAGCGTATCACCGGATGATAAACTGTTATATGTAGAGATCGTAATCTCTGCCTAACTCATTGAGAAATAGACGTGATGTAATGTATCAGTATTGTGAATTTAATAAATAGCCAACGCTAAAAATATAGAAAATACTAGTACTAATACCTAATACTATACTAATACTATACTATACTAATACCTAATACTATAAAATACTAAACTTAATACTAAATAATACTAATACCTACTTACATTCCTCTATATTATCGAATCTTAAACATCCAAAGGTTGACTGTAAGCAATCTCTGTAAGGGATAAGTCCGCCTTTGCACCTTATGTAAATTTTCTAATGTATTTGTTACCTACTGTTTAATGTTTACTGGAGCAATAAAGAATTTTCTATCTATCTATCTATCTATCTATCTATCTATCTATCTATCTAGTACATGGCATGTTTAAAACCCCTAAAATTATTCAAAATTTAAAAAATATTAATTTCTGAAATAGATACCTACACATTATAATACAACCAAGTCATTGTCGCGAATTCTAGTAACAAAATTAACAAACCGATGTGGTGCTGTTCTATACTCAAGCAAGGTGCCAAGAAAAAAAAACTAATTAGAGCACAGAAAAATACTCGTAATTATATACATTGTTAGTAATAGTAGGTGTAGGGTACATAATTAATATACCCATATTTAACTCAACTTCACAAACAAAACTGCGTTACTTACACTTTGAACGACTCCCCACGTCAGGTTTGACATATAATCTGTAGGGTTGTTATTATTTATCGCGCATGGTCGCTGGGCAGGTCCTCGTTTAATTGCGCATGCTCCGTTCCCACGGGGCTCTCGGAAGCTGTGAGGAAGCGGAAGGGTGAGGGGGGATCTAGAGGAGGGTGGCGATGGGGGATGGTGAGGGAGAGGAGAGGGTATCGAAGGGGTGGAGTGAGGGAGGAGTGGGGTAGGGTAGTGGAGGACGGGTTGGGGAGGATGAGGGAGAGGAGTGTGAGGGAGCTGGTGGGTGGCTGCGGCGGCCGCGGCGTGCGCGGGCGCCTCTGGTGTTGGATTAGGTGCGTTTGAAGTGCTGAGGTCGGTGGCTGAGGGGTATAATAATAGTAATTACCTATTGTTGAACCTGTTTTGGGAAATGATGACAGAGGATGATAGATGATGTTATTTTTAAATGAATTTGCGTCCTTTGTACAATACGAATGTTGTATAGAAATAATCATATTAACAGTTTATATAATTAGATTACATAGTGTTGCTTTGTAGTGAAACATTTACGTGCAGTGCACACCTACATGCTGTTTCACCGTTCGGAACAGATGTAAAACCTTAGATTCCTTCCCTTGCCCTTACTAGGTGGTAGGCTCAAGTTGTAGCCGCCTGGGTTGATACCACCGTACTCGGCAGCCTCGGCTGTGTTCTCCTCTAGTCCATTACAGCCAGCAATACAAATCGATTCGCATGGCACCTTTTCGAAAGTGCTATTGACCTTTCGGCGCATGCGTACAAGTAACGTATTCAAGTAATACGTTACTTGTAATATTTACTTACTTACTTTTGCACGAGGAAATGTCAAAACTTTATAAACGGCCCCTCTGAGCAATCTATACCGAATGACATAAAGATGGGCATCGTTAGACACCTACTTGTAGGTGAAACGATGCCACGTGTCGGGTTATCCATAAAAAAAGAACATGCCTTTTAACATTAATATTTAATTTTTACGATTGACTTACAATGTTTATAGGATTTTTTTTACAAAAAAAAACTTCAAAAAGCCCCCTTAAACTAAAAACTTATTATATATTAGGTTAGGTTGTATATAAGTTAGGGGTGGTATTCTTTCATAAAATTGATTAGAGGACCGTTGAGATATACCATACTCATGAAAAAAAGAATAATTAAATTCGATTGAAAATTGGCGGAGAAAACGAGTAAAATACACATAAAAAAAAAATACAGAACGAATTGAGAACCTCCTCCATCTTCCTTTACGACCAGCTTACTTTTACATTTATCTAAATGTATCTTCGTAGTCGTCGGTTCGTTTTCCTATTAACATTTTTAAAATGCGACAATGTACACAACTCTGTGAGCGTGGGTAAAATGGCAAGGCGAGGCATATTGTCGACGTCCTGATGGATGTGTCTAATGAGATTTGTACTCATCCCCCGCTCAGCACCCTCTCTCGAGCAATATGCCCCATTGTCCCGGCTCTCCCCGGGGTGTTTTCACATTACCCACCACTCCACAGATCATGTTCCCCTATGACCGTTCAGTTTGCCTAATAATTGATTGCCGAATTCCGTGTTGTGTTCATTTATGTATATCTTACTAGTTATGTATTGAAATAGTTTAATTATTGTATGATTATGTATACTTAATCGTTGGTAACCAATTGACAGTATAAATTAAATTTATTTTCCAAATATATAAAATAAAATAAAAATTAATATCTCAAATAACGTAAAATTTACTATATGCATGTACAATAAGCCGACCAGGTGCGAGTAGGAATCGCGCACCGAGGTTTTCCCACCACAAAAAAACGCATTTGGCGGTCCCCATACAAGAAATACCCCTTCATTTTCACTGTTTAGTTGTTTTATTATTTGTTGTTACCTATATCGGCACATAATAATACGTATAGTAGAAAATTTAAACCGGCTAGCTATTACGGTTCCTAAGATTCTGCCACCGAACGGACGGACATACCGACAGACGTTGTAGGCTTCCGTACGGGGCACGGAAACCTAAAAAAAGTAAAATTATTTATTTACAATCGAAATACTTTAGAAATTGCAAAAAAGCTTGCAACTACACTTTTAACGCAAACATACCGCTTAAACGTTCATACAAAGCGCGCCACCGCACCGCACACACCGCACGCTCAGGGTTGGCCGTCACTCGCAGCTTTTTAACTAATATTTGCATTCAGCTCCACTCACTTCAAACCAAACAATTAAATTAAAACTCATCATTCCCCCTGCAAACAAGAGAAGCGTGGTTCGAAATTCAAACCGTTTGTGGGTAGAAGTGAGTGCGCACGCGGCGGTGCGACGTGTAAACCATATTGTTGAATCGTTCCCATGGAGACGCGCACCCGCAGCCAATCAGCGGCTCCCGCGCGCGCGGTCACGTGGCCTCTACCCTGCGCCTGCGCCCACGACCTGTCACATCTAATAATAATGTATGAATAATTTTTTTTAGATTCACAGCTACTGACGAGAGAGATACTCATCACCATCATGTACACAACGAAATCAAAATCATCAAAGTGTACAATATATTTGCTTTAGTTTTCAGTATAATTCTAACATACTCTGCTAATGAACTCTCAGAGCTGGATAAAGAGCCGATAAGACGTTAGCACACGTTGGCGCCTGAGTCGTTCCCGTGCCCGGTCAGTAAATCCGTAAAACGACCTAGATTTTCGTCTACAATTCATTCAGGTTTCCTGTTGACCTAGCTAGAGCTAGAAAAACGTAAAACTCCCACGCTGCATCCGTCCAGGCCCATTACATTTCATTGTCGGCCAATTCGATTCCACAGACATTGCTAATCACTCGGCCTACTCCAGTCACCCGCCGCCGCCGCCACCGCGACACCTAAAGCAACAGTTGCGCAAGCGCAAGTCAAGTCCAACCAATACCGATACTTGCCAGCAATCCTGGCGGTCGTCGTCGTGATTCACTATTCATATTAATTAGTTACGAAATGCATATCATATGTAAGTCAGGAGCACACTTACCATGGCAACTATTCTCCACACTAAACAGAATATTATATTTTATGCAAATTACTATCTTTTTCATACGCATGTATTTCTTTATATGTAAATCGAAGCTTTAAACGTCCTGAAAACTTAAAGTTTTACAAATAATATTCTTCAATTTTATTTCAAACATGAAGTTATTTAATTTAGGTTAAAATGACCAAAACGCATACGAATTCGGTCGTATGATTGGAGAATCGAAGCGGCTCGCCACTACACATCAATCATTTGAACAATTGCTTCGAAAAAGCAGTGCATGTGTGATGTATTGCGTTGTGTGTGTGCGACACAGGTAGAGCCAAGACAGAGACTTGCGTGGAGACGATCAGTACTTTATATGTAAATATTCCATTCTAGGATGTGATGCCGACACAATGAATTAGCATAATTCACGGCGGCGTAGGTAAAATATGCTGTTTAAAATATAAATATTAGTGGAACCTTAGACAATCCGATAATCCTCTTTCCCGCAATTGGGTCTTAATACGTACATCGAACAAACTAAATAATTAATGAGCCAAATTTAATGAGGACAACCAATTTAAATAAAAAAATAAATAAAAAAAAAATCTAATTTATAGATTCAACGCTACTGACGAGGGAGATACTCATCACGATCATGTACACAACGAAATCAGAAGCATCAAAGTGTATAATATATGTGAATTTGGTGTATTTTGCATAATTAGGTTTCTTATTTAGGTTTATTACAGTGTCACTTAAAATTACCTACCTAACCTAACCTAGATGGACAGACGACCTAAAAAAGGTAGCCGGGAGTGGATGGATGAGAAGAGCGGAAGACCGCGTGTGGTGGCGTGCCTTGGGAGAGGCCTATGTCCAGCAGTGGGCCGATACTGGCTGATGATGATGATGATTAACCTGACCTATGCAATCCGTTTATATATCTATATTAATATAAAATATTCGCGGCGACGTCAAGCCAGTCCCAGTTCCGAGTTCGCTTTTCGTTCAAGGTAAGAAAGCCGCTCGTGATTCGAGATTGAGAGATAAACGTCTCACAAAAGAAAACATTCATAAATTAATAACGTAACATCTCTCGTACGTAATAGAATATATTATTGTTGAAGCACAGGCACGAGTCGACCGAGACATTGACTCCTTTTCCGAACAAAACCCCTCTTTTGTTGCGCCAAATCGACCGACAGATAACCGCGCATTTTAATTGAAATCGCTTGCATAACCCATTGACGCTGATTAACGACGCGGTATTAGCATGTGAAGATATTTATCGAAGTAATTAACGTTCGGAAATATTCCAAGGTTGTGCTATGAGGTGAAAAATGCGAACGCGAATATTCCTGATAACATGCCGGAGAAAAATAAACAAAGAGCTCTTGCAAAAATGTTGATATAGTCTTTCAGATAGAGAGGAACACCACACTATATTCATTAGTAGGAAAACGACACACATAATATCGATTATTAAATAAAAACATTACGGGTATAATCGATAAATTATTTCCTAATCAGAAGTATTTCGTTTTATTTATATGTTAATGTTAATCGAATTAATCTTTATATTTGTAAAGATTTAAGGTCAATTTAATTAAGATTTATGTTAGTAAAATGTGCTCAAAATGTAAAATATGTTATAACAAACAAAAATTAAATTTAAATAATCTAAAATAAAAGTAGCGGTAAGTGGTGAGCGCCGCATCCCCACGGTACGCTGTATATCAAGGGGCGATGGCTATGCGTTGCCGCAAGTACATACGTACCAGAATGTTTCACTCCCGGCGTTTCTACAAATTATTTCCTAAAATATAAAAAAAAAACATTTATTTTCGCTTCTTTGCTCCAAGGACTTCCAAGGTAAAGGCTACAAAAGCACATCGTACTTGAGAGGTGCTTGGAACGGGCAGCCGACTAGGTAGCGTCGTCGTCGCCAGCAGTGGCTTGGAGGACACATACGAATCCGCCAACGAGTCTACGCACGTGGCATCCCACATTCAGTACCCTTATCACGAGATTTAACCTACACCGCGTACTACGCTACGCCGTGTTCTCCGCATCATTATGTATGGAGAAATGAAGTTCGCAAATCATCACTAGAGGCGCTGCTGCTCCGTTTCTCCATACAAAATGATGCGGAGAACACGGCGTAGCGTAGGTAGTACGCGGTGTAGTTAAATCTCGTGATAAAGGTACAGAGCACGTCCCTGGACAAAGAAATGAGCCATCCGGCCTCTTCCCGTCATCTCGAGTCAGACCTGGCGGTTCAAGAATTGAAGAAAACCTTGAGCGAATTCATGCAAGGATCTTGGTGGTCATTTAGAGTTAGTCAGTCAGCGTGTATTCGTACACGGCTGGACATACGCCTCTTCAATTTTCCTCCAGCCTCCAGCGGTACGGAACCACTGTTTTCCGTCGATGTACTTGATATCGTCGTTCCACCTGACTAGTGGTCTTCCCACATTCCGTTTTCCTTTTCATTTAGAGTAGAGAGGCGGGAGAATCTACCGGCGAGAGTTTAAGATTATTATTCAATAATGAATTTTTCAAAAGATTGTAAATCGTTCTCCCTTAGGTAGTTTCATAATATATATATTAGTATTGGGATACATCGGAGCTATTACATTGTAAAATGGCACATAGGTACTTGTATAAATATCCCACAGGTCCCTCGCAGTACAATAGTCCACATGTTACCTCACACGCCATATACCAATAATTAATTAAAGTTCGACTCGCATTTCTTTTCACGTCAATTTGTAGAGCTGATGTGATGACTCAGCGATCAGTTGATCAGGATCGCACGAGGGCTTCCTAGTTCGACGGTCGAGGTGAAAATATATATTATTATAGTTCAACAACAGAGCCGCCGACTCCACTCGAATACAAGTTTGACTTAGAAGCAAATCTGATTCCTGATCTGTCTACGACTTGGATCACTTCCGACCATTCAGTCGTCGAATTCCGATCAGCTCAGGCCCTATTTAAAAGATATTTAGTTGGTATAGACCTCTGGAGATTTGTCAGATTGCGGTGAAAACCCCGTATAAGCCGTTCTCGTCTTATAAGCGAACATATGTTACAAGGGATATGACTCCCTTCTTATATTACTAGGTGGTAGGGTTTAACCCGCCCGGGTTGGTACCACCGCACTGAATGAAAGGTCGGTCGAAACGGCTATGTAAATAGTTTGTGTTTTCCGTCCAGTTCAGTGTAGCCGGCACGACCGAAGGGAAGCACTGACGTGGCACCAAGTTCACCCGGTGTTATGGGCTGACATCACGGATGTTGTAGGTGATGGTAGCAAACCGTGTCAGATTCCATAAAAAAAAAATATATATTTATATGCGTTATGTCAATATATACCTAATAAAGACGGCATTTTACTAATAATGTAAGAATGCCTTTGTTACTTCATTTCAGTTTTCTGCATCTCGTACTCCGTACTTTCTCTTCCAAATCTTCATTGCATCAACAGATTACATACTGTTTTTTTACAACAAGTGATCCCTGCACTCAGTACGTTCGTCACAGTTGACTGAACATCAGCAGTTACGTATTATCTCTCGTTTGCTATTTCGAGAACTCTACTTAACTCTTATCTATCTATTACACTTTACAGTGGGGTTATTGAGGAACGCAATTTATTCCAGTCAATATTTTATGTACACCAGAATGCATGAGCATTAGTGTACAAGTTATCTCACCTGTGTTACTTCATCGGATGATTGTATTATTGTCTTACGTACTTTGCTCACCAAATCTTTATGGCATCAACCGATTGGATGCGGGTTTTTGTCGTGGTTCCCTGCGATACGTTCCAGTTGGCTGGACAGCAGCATGTTCGATCTCGTTAACTATTTACTCCACCCACCTCACCGCCTCTACTCATTGGACCGCAGACAGCCACTGAGCCATCTCAGAGAACTTTGCTTCTATAAGAAATGCGTTTTTTCCTGGTGTCGTCGCCGTAGAGAATCTTTGGAGTTTTATTTTTCTTTGATTGATCTGAGAGACGACAGAGAGGACGATGAACTGCACTGTTCGCGAGTTTCGATGGGAAATTCGATGGGACGCGCTTTGAAATTTTGCGGTAAATGCATCATGGTCAATTCGAGAAAAAAAAGCGGTCAAGTGCGAGTCGAACTCGCGTCGAGATGGTTCCGCACCATTAAGTTTTTAGTGAGAAATTTAAGACTTAGGATTTTCGTGTAAACTATAAGAGAGGCTCTATATTCCCTATTTTATTTTTTTATTTTAAACACCGTTGTTTCGGATATTAAGTTAACCCCCCCTTTAACTCCGAAATTGCGCTGCATGTTTGTATATTTTCTTTAATATCTTTTAAACTATGCCTCTTAAAATTATAAAATATATATGTGTATTATTTTTCATTGATATGTCACATGATGCACTTCAAAAAAAATATTTCTAATTTGACCCCTACAATCGAAATTCGTTCACGCCTGTGATTGGGCCATCAAACTCTATATATTATGTGTGAAATTTCAACTTGTTTCCTCCAGTAGATTCGGAGAAAATAAGCTGTGACAGACAGACAGACAGATCTTGATCCTGTCAGAACTAGGTGCATAATGACTTAACTTTGATCGTAAAATGTAACTAAATAAGGTGAAGAAACTAAAATTTAAAATCACATTGGTCAGTATCAGCTGACGCTACCACCACGTGTCAGGAAATAAGTAAAAGGGATGAATGAGAATTTTGTCAGCCTCGGTGGCTCGGTGGTGCGTTCGGTGTCTGATCACCAAAGTCAAGCAATGTCGAACGCAGACGGACTTTGGATACGTGACGATCCGATCGTTGAGGCAGTGGTTGAGGCTGTTCGCGGTTTGGAATCCATGTAAAGCACACATGGCCCCTTCCTTTACCTTATCATCGCACTGAATGAAGGTCGATCGGAGCGACTATGAAAATAGTTCGTGTTTTCCGTCCGGTAGAAGCACTGACATGGCATATAGTTTAACCATGGTGTGCTGAACTGGCACCAGTGTGTAGTGCCACCATTAGTAGATGAGGTAGATCCAACCATAATCGGGTAATAACCATATCGGGTTACTTAAAAAAAATTACAGAATATTTTAAATTATATATTGTTTACAAGGTCAAGTTATGCACATTTCTGCACTTGAACTCGAATCTATTGCATCCAGAAGTAATTAGTTTTGTTTTGTTATCAATATATTATAGCAATTTCGCCGACGCGACGCGATGACGCCGAGGTATTAGGTAAACAGAATTAAGGAGATAACCTTGTTAGACCTTGTTATCGCCACAGACCTCGAATTTTACGTCTATGGTTATCGCATTCGTTATTGTTCCATGCTCCTGGTGAGGTACGGAATATTAGTTGTTTATCTAGAGCTGACTTTACTAATTAAAACCAATACCTACTTTACGGTTAGTAGACGTTTATTAGTAGTTAAATTGTAGGTAGGTACTTGTATTTTTTTTTGTTTTATGTTCAGGAAGACTATAATGAAAGGATGATAGTAAAAAAATATAAAAGATTTCAAAGTATTATATTTTAACCATTCAAATAATTATTAATACAACACAAATAATTAAAAACAATATTAATATACTAATTTTAATTTTTTACAGATTTACATTGTTATGTACTGAAGACTTACAGCAGTCGCTGAGAAGCCCGTGACGTAGCGGGCGAAACATCGACTTACATATTATGTAAGTCTTCACTACCACTGTTAATACGTAAAAATTTCAAATGAGTGTATTTAATAACAGGGTAAACTTAAAAATATTAATACTAAAATTTAAAAAAAGTTTGACTGGAATAAATCGCTATACGGGATAAGTCCGTCTTTTCACATCAATGTCCGAATGTGCTTGTTACTATCAAAGAAGCAATCTTGAAGCGATAAAGCATTAAAAAAAAAACAAAAATGTCTACTCTCGGTAATCGCGATTTCCAGCCCTCGATTGTCTCACCCGTGCCACTCCCAAATTACAATTATTATTTGCCAGGATGTTTTGTGAATCATTATTCGGAGTCACAATTAATTTTTAATTTATAACGTCATTACTAAAGCGATATGAAAATTCAATTATTCTATTATAATTGAATTTTTCTCATCAATCAGTTATAAAGAAATTAAAATATAGATATTAAAAGATTTTTTTTTGTATTTCGCTTATAAAACACACCTGAATTGTATCTTTTCATTTATTTACTCAATAAGTTCCTCCATAAGTTCTCTCAGCAGAGTTCTATCCTCTATTTCACGGGGAGTGTTGGTAGGAGCTGTTTAACGCGATTCCGTCGTCCCCATTCCACCTTCGCACTACCCGTACTGGGCAGAGGATGCACCCCTCTACAATCGACCTACCGAGGATGCGCACCAACCGGTTCTTTATGCCTTTTTATTCACAGAACCGGGAAAATGTGGAACGCACTCCCTGCTCATCTATTTCCTCCCAAGTACATCCTGGGGTTTTTCAAAAGGGGCGTGAAAAGGCTCCTGTCAGGCCGGCATGGCATTCGCAATCCCCGTACATCACAGAATGTCCATGGGCATCGTAAGTCACCTACTCGTAAGTGAAACGATGCAATATGCTCTGCATAAAAAAAAGTTATTTTGTTTGTTCGTTTTTTAGTTGATACTTTGTAGAAGTTAATAATTTATTTTAGATAACAAAACAAATACATATGTAGGTACCTAATTGAAATAAATAAAAATAAAACCCAAAAGTTGGGGAAGGTTTATCTCTTTTCAATCTTCATCCAGATCCCATCCGCGCTCTCCAGTGCAATCGTATTAGTTGTGTACCGCAACTTGGGCTTGGTCTTGGATGAAGGCACCAGTCGGTACTTCTGTAAAACGCTGACCACACCCACCATCGACTGCACCTTGGCGAACCGCAAGCCTACAATAAACCATTACATATTACAGCAAATGTTTGATCTCTATGTATCGTACAACCTCAGTCGCTTACAATCATTATGTAAAGCCATAATGATAAATGTTAAATTACAAATTTGAAAAACCCCGACCCCTTAACTCAAAAATAATTTCCGTTTAGTTACTTAAAGTCGTCGGGGGACCGCTAAGTAAATAACCGCGCAGCTCTGAATTTTTATACGTTATTTTATTTTATTTATTTAAAATATTTTTTTATTTTTTTATTTACTTAGATCTAATTAACTAGACGGAAATATTTTTAACTTTTTAAGGGATCGAAGGATTGTAAAATTTTTAATTAAACATTTATATTTTCAAGATTTTTTAGAGACGTAATTTTTCTATTCTAGACTACGTATTACAAACATAGCTAAGAACCGACTTGTTTAAACCAGCTTTCTAATAAAAAATCTAATCCAAATAGGACCGTCCGTTTGGGAACTACGATGCCACTGACACACAGACATACAGACAGACGTATCCGTCACACTTATAACACCCATCCATTTGCGTCGGGGGTTAGAAATGAGAGTTTCCATCAGTTTTGAAATATATGGCATAGGAACTCGAACATACCGATACAGTTGCGCGGTCCTTCTCCAAATGGTAAATAAGTGCATTGCTGTATGTTCATTTTGTTTTCTGGTGAAAATCTTTCAGGATTGAATTTATCTGGATCCAGAAAATATTGTGGATCGCTATGCAGTGCATAGACCGGTATTACTACTTTGATTCCTTTGTCAATGGTGACTTTAGTTCCTGGAAACGTGTAGTCGGACGACGATTGTCTTATCAGCACTCCTATGAGAGGATATTTTCTGAGAGTCTCGGCCAAAACCATGTCCAAATAAGTCATCTCTTGGAGCCCATCGTACGTTAGTACGCCATTGTTCTTATTGGTTACTTTGCAAATCTCCTGATAAACTTTCTCCTGTATGTCTTGATGGAGAGCCAATTCGTGAAACAAGAATGCCATCGTGCCCGACGAGGCTTCGAAGCCGGCAGCGTAGAACGTCGCTGCCTGCGCAGCCATCAACAGTTCCGTGATTTCCAGATCGACTTGCTTATGTCCGCCGAACCCACCGCCAGTAATCTGACGGTGCTCCTTCAACTCCAACATAAGATCCATAAAGTCTTTGCGAACTACTGCTTTTCCTGCTCGTTCTTTGACTAGTTCTCTCACCAGTTTAGTGAAAAAAATTGCTAGTTCCGGATTGTGCAATTTAATATTGAACTTTCTTATTAATCCTGGAAATATTGAATCAAAAAACATGCCGATTAACATTTTCCGACTGTGCCGAAATATTTTGGTGCCCATGTCTCTGAAAACGTTGTCATCATCGCTGAGGGTGCACATGTCGATCCCGAACACGCACGAGCCGAACACTTCCAGTGTGAACTTGGCCATCAGTTGTCGGATCTCCGGCTCCGCATTCTTCTCCACGAGGTGCTCTAGATACTGCTGAAACTGCTTTGCGCACTCGTTCATCAAGTGGAACATTCCTTTCAACTTTCCCGACGTGAAGATCGGAGCGAGCTTCTGGCGCAGGAGATGCCACGTCTCATCGTCTGCGTGGAACAAGTTCTGGCTCAGTGGCGCTTCGGTCACCAATAAGCCGCGATTACGGAAATTTGCAAAGTCCTTAATCAGAATTTGCTTGATGTCGTCGGTGTCTCTAATTATAAGCATGGGCGACCTGCCCTGATACATTCCGACAAATTTCTCTTCAGGATACTCGTTGTAAAAGGAAGCGATAATACCGAAAAATGTTTTCTTTCCCTTCGCGACCTCCGCCATATTTCCCAGAAGAAAAACCGGGGTCGGTCCGGGAACATTTTTGTTTTTCCAATAATCATACACGCCCACCAGGTAGCGGTATGAGAGATACACCGCCGCACCGATGACTCCGAGCGAAATTATCGTACATAACATATTTTCTAACGATATATTGTGTAATAAAATTAACAAACTATTTTAACACTGAATGCTTTCGTCATTCTCACTAGCGTAGGACTACATATTTCACCAGTTGCGATTTAATTTATACTATCCTTTACCCGCGGCTTCGCTCGCGGTAGACTCGGTTTAATAGTAAATCCGATTTAAACGCAAATATTACAAATCGCTTCTTTTATATTATTTCTCTCTCCCTCCTTCCCCCTCCATTACTCTCCCTCCTCCTCCTTCCCTCCCTCGCCTCCTCTCTTCCTACCCGTCTCCTCTGTCCTTCCCTCTTCATCCGGCGCTACCATTCGACACTAACTTCCGTTCATACTATACTTTCTTTAATACTGCTCGGCTCTATTGCTATTTAGCATGATGGTATTTAGCCTATCTATAGTGAGACTCAAGAACTACTTTACATTGGTGCAAACCGCATCAAAAACTGTTCAGTGGTTCCGGAGATTACCTCAAACAAACATACAATACAGACAGACAGACGTTCCCTTTTATAAGAAGTAGAGATGCGCATAGCTTAATAATCAATGTCAACAAATATCCCTTATCAAGGAAAATTCGCCAAATCAATTCAAATGGTGCGACGTACATACTGAACATTCTGCAGTAAACAAAATATTCAATAACAGTCAACTGTTATTATCATAATAGAAAAGTTTAAAAAAATTCCGCGAGAAATTTATCATGCGGCCTATTTTTGGACAGTTAGGAAGTGGATGCGCATGCGCCTATTTTACGTAGTAACCCCACAACCCTTATTTTATATATAATATATGTACTTATGCAATCAGTTCGGCGTTTCGCCAATTTAGGTATCTATATATATAAAATAAAGTCGTGTTTGTTACAGCATTTATAACTCAAGAACGGCTGAACCGATTTTTATGATCTTTGATTTGTTATATTTATCTCCGTCCCGAATAACATATAGGCTATATAAATATGGGAAAATTAAAAAAATATTTTTTTCTCATACATTTAGCATGGAACGGTTTTTTTATTACAACGCCATCTCGGATACACGACAGAAACATGGCGTTATAATAAAAAATGATGCTCTTGATGGCATTTACACAGTTCATCCGAAAAATGACGAATGCTTCTTCGCGACGACTTGCGGTTGTTGCTGGTGAATGTTCGTGGGCCGATATCATTCGAATACTTCTATTAATGGTGTAGTGTGCCCAACATTTCGTGCTGCATTTCAACAGCTCAATTTGCTTGAAAACTATACCATTGGGACATGAGAATCGCTGAAGAAATTTTTTCTGCATCTCCAAGTCAGATACGCACATTATATTTTGCTATCATTATATAGACATGCTTCCCATCGAATGTACCACTGTTGAACCCCTAACAGATGGTAGTGTACGATACATTAATGTAGACAATTGATGATGGAAACGGTGGCTTATTTTTCTTCGATGCGCTCGGTGGAACTGGGAAGACATTGCTCATATAATTGATTTTAGCCACTGTTCGTGCGGGATCCAACATTGTACCAGTTGCTTCTTCTGGTATAGCGGCCACGTTGCTAGAAGGATGCCGAACGGCTCATTCAGCGTTGAAATTGCCATTAAACCTTCAAACGACTGAAGAACCGACATGCAACAAAAAAAAATTCCATAAAATTTATTCCATAAAAAAAAAATTGCGAAAAACTCAGTAATGGCTGAAGTTTTGGTAGCAAGTAAAATCATCATATTATGGGATAAATGCACAATGGCGCACAAACGCACAATGGAAGCACTCAATCGAAAGATCTGCGTAAGATCTAAGTAAATAAAATATGTATAAAAACTCAGAGCAGCGCGGGAATTAACTTAGCGGTCCCCCCACTCCTTTAAGTAAGTAAACGGACATTATTTTTTAATTTTTAAGGGTCGGGGGTTTTTAAATTTGCACATTTTATTTTAATAAAAAAGAGAAATTAAATCAGCTAATAAGTTAACACAACATTTATTGATTCTGAAGCGGTACGAAGTTCGCCGGGTCAGCTAGTATAATATATATTATTGTATAGTAGCCCGATTTCATCTCTCCCCGCGCATGTCGTAAAAGACGACTAAGGGATAAGGACAAGATGCCGTGCTAAAGGGCGACAGGCTCGCCACCTCTCACCTTGGCGCGGTACTTCCACCAAGTCATGCAGCAGGTGGGTCTTCGTGCCTTACTTGCTGCTTGATCGATTATTATTATTTTTTTTTTTTTATTGATACGCGGCATTGAGACACTTGGCGCCGTCAGCATGGATTGTTGAGCCGACGACGCCCAAATTGAATCTTGTTCGAATACTTTGCGAAACGTGGTGGTCGGTGTTGTGCTGTAATTTACCTGAGTTCTAGCAGCACAACGCCGATTACTCTGCTTACCCCGATTGTCGGGATTCAGCGTGTGCGATATGTATGTAAGTAGCCCGATTTCGCAGATGAGCTCGTGGATGGCTCAGTGAAAACCAATTTCACCCCCAAGAAGGAGCCAATCACAATCCAACAATATATTTATTTAGTGACATTTGTTCACTATAATTTCAGAAACTTGTTTTTTAGAAACGTCTTTATGTTTAACTTCGTCATCCACTACACCCATGATAACAGCCAAACACACCTATTTGAATTAGTTGACATGGCGGTTCTACCCTTTGGTCGGGCGGGCTACACTGAACGGAAAAGACAAAATTGTTTTCAGAGCCGTTTCGACCGACCTTCATTAAATTTGGTGGATCATCCACAATCATGGTATCAATCCGGATGTATAAACTCTACCAATTAGTAATGGATATTCCAACTACAGTTTTATGTGGAATTTGAACCACAGCCAGCCTCAACGGTCGAACGGGCATTCATCCAAAACCCGACCCCGACCGGAGTGTTTTTTTTTTTGACGATTTTAATGTGATAACAAATATTATGGGAATCTAATAATAACCAAAATAATCTCTCATTAAATTAATCAATATTATTTTTTTTCCATAAAATGACCTTTGCTTTAGATGAGTAGGTACAGAGTGTTTGGTTTCACATTATTAAATAGCAAAAAACAAATTCATAATATTAAATTGAAATGAAATATTTAAAGTAATCCAATTAACCCACTATTAAGAAACTAAAAAAAAAACAATATTAACAAAAATTTTCGGACGCGTCATAGCATGAACGAACAACTCGTCTAAAGCATTCGCCTCCGTACCAAGCACGCTTTAGATGTAATAACGATGTTTATTTATCACAATAACATATTTAAGTTCAGACTAATCCTTTAATAAAGTTAGGATCAAATAAAGCATTCAACGTGTATTGTGCTTGCTAAATAATACGTTTCTGTTAAAATACTCTTTTCACTACACAGAATGTTATTATTGGTCACACATACAAGCATAAGGGTCAAGGGGAAGAAGGCGCTAAGTCCATTTTTTTTTATAAACAGAGATTTTGATGCAGTCTTGTAGAATTTTAAAGCCCTATAGGGCCTTAAACCTAAAACCTAACCTGCCAAACAGACCAAGCGTAAAAGGCACTGAGTCTCGACTCGAGACTCTCGAGTAATTGCAGGTTGAAATTATTGCGAACAGGGAAACAAGGTGCCAAGTCCAGGCGAAACATGGAAAAAACGGGCTAAGTCCAGTTTATTATTTTGTATCCTTTGCCTGAATTGACGAATAAGAAACCGTGTGGGGTCGGTACTTAAAAAGAATAGCCCCACTGCATCTCTCCCCGTCGCATGTCGTAAAAGTCGACTAAGGGATAAGAAAATTCGTCAGCCTCGGTAGCTCAGTGGCGCGGTTGGTTAGTCAACTGTTATTAAGCAACGCTGAGCGCGGTCAGTGTTTGGATGGGTGACCGCTCGACCGTTGGAGGCTGACCGTGGTTCGGATTCCACGTTAAACTGTAGGTCCCTTCCCTTCTTACCTTACTAGGTGGTAGGGTTTATCCCGGCCGGGTTGGTATCACCGCACTGAACGAAACGTCGGTCGAAACGGCTATGTAAATAGTTCGTGTTTTCCGTCCAGTTTAGTGTAGCCGACATGAAATGAAGGGAGGCACTGACATGGCACCTAGTTCACCCTGTGTTATGGGCTGACATCACGGATGTTGTAGGTGATGTAGCCAACCGTGTCAGGTTCCATAAAAAAAAAAAATTCTATGGTGTTTTTAGAACTGTCATTAGATGACGTGTCACTTCTGTCAGTTGTAAACAGCTGATTTCTCTTGCTGTCAGTATTGCAAACTAATTTCTTTCTGGACCACTCATTTGGACAGTGTTTATCTTAAAAGTCCCCATTCCTGTCAAGACCAATAAAAGAACCACTGGCTTCTATCAATCATTCCCAAATTTTGAGTCCACGCTCTACGTATAACGAACCTTGGGAAACTGGAGTAATAAAAGCAGCAAAGAAGTCTCGACGAGCGTATAATATAAGACAAGAACATGAATTTATACTTCCACAAACATCTTACATGGGTGAGTAATACCATAAAGTATCTCAAACATGCCATCTCTAAAAAATGCTGCTGACTCTAAAAAAAACTAAATGATTACTGCCAATATCGAATATATCAAAGTATGCTGATCTGAAGCACTTGGAGAAATTCTGTATTCAAGAATTTGCGGCTTAGGTATATAGCTAAAGTTCCAGTTAAGAAGAAGTAAATAATAAATAAGTCTGTTTCTGTTTCATTTTGTGTGTTTTTGGTAATAAAACCTTTAAAAATGTCATGACTATTACTTTATAAAACTTGGGAAAAAGGTGCCATGTTAGGGAGAGAGGTAGGCGGATAACGAGGTTAAAGAGAAGGGGAAAGAGGGGCCGGAGAAGAGCGAAGGGCGGGAGGGAGAGGGAGGGGAAGCGAGAGAGTTAGGGAGAGAGGGAGGGAGAAAGGGTTCAGAGAGAGAGATAGAGAGAGAGAGAGAGAGATAATATCTATGAAAGAAGCGATCGTTTATCATATTTGCTTTTAAATCGGAATTGCTATTAAACCGACTTTACCGCGAGCGAAGCCGCGGGTAAAAGTTAGTAAAATATAAATGTATTTACTTCAGTAAGGATAGGAAAAGATTTTAAAAATTTATCTTAAATACATTCATAGAAGTAGTGGAGCGTAAATGCACGGGCAGATTATTCCAGAGGTGAGCTGTTATACATGTACCGAATACATGCAAGTATTTAGAGGAGTAGAAGTAAATATTGTACAGGCCTTTTGCAGACTCCTGCACACTATTTGACTTCTATTCTTCTTGTTGTGTATAAATAAAGCTCCAATTGCCAGAAACTTCGTATATTGAAAGCTATTTGAAAATATTACAATCATGTAAGAAAAATCTAGAATCCTATCCTCATGTCAAGTAGTGACTCCACTCTATCCATAACAATAGCAAGTGTATTTCAAAGATCATTTGTTTCGAACGACAATCTACTTTTTAAAAATATTTAAATACGAAGTAAAATGTGGCCTGTGCATACCACAGATTATCATAACCCACAGATTATTAATAAGAAAGAGAAGACAGTGTGAGACACACAGTACAATATATAGTGAACAGGTGCGCGCTATTATATAGTATCTGGAGTGCGTTCACTCGTTGAGTTCGTCGCTTCAGTTCAGCCACACCAGGATATTTTCACGCTCACAGTCGGCGATTCGCTATACGCTTATATTTGAATATGCCCTAAAAGTCATTTTCAATGTACCCGAAGGTCATGTAATGCATGAGATCTGTAAATTTTCATCACTGGGACCATATAGCATCTTCGAGGACCGGAGAGCCAAGCAGGGTGAGTTCATGATCTGATAGAAGGCGAACTCCGGGAGCCGCCGCAGTGATGTTACTTATGGTTTGGCTTCTTCTCACAGCCGAAACGGATGGGCAAATATAAATTTCACATTTTTCGAAGTTCAACTGCAGGCCAATTGAGTAAAATTTTGTACTAATTTTTCCAAGATCTTCAAGAATCGTTTCCAAACTGCCACCAAGCACGCCGTCCGCGTTGTCCAAGTACCACAGGTTGCGGTCGGACACGAGTTCCTCTATTTCTCATACTTATTTTAAAATATAATGTAAATTTTAACTCTAATGATGTGTTTACAAGAGACTTTTGAAACAAGTCGCCTGAGAGTGCATCCGACAGCAATCGGCCTGATTCCACCGTCCTTCTTTTTGAATACACACAACGAGGCACCGTAGAGAAAGCTGGTGAAATCGGGATTGACCTGACCCGAGAGCATTACATTGCATAATTTTGTTATTTCTTCTAGAAGCTTATCTGCTGCAACTCCATTTGCAGTTGAGAACAGGTCTTTTAAATGTTGTGGACGGAGCCCGTCGAAGCCACCAGCTGATCCGTTCGGAAATGATGCTATCGCATTTAAAACGCTTTGCTTATCGGTGCTCAAAGCATCCGAGTCATCTGCCAGAGTTTCAAGTAGATTTGAAATTAAATGCCGAGAAGGATGTTTGGATTTCAGAGCTTCGTACGTTTCAGGATTATCCTCTGCTACTGTATCCTCGGATGAGAGTATACGTACTGCGCCTCTCATGTCGCCGTCAAAAACTTTTGCTTCAACCTTTTTGTACAGTGGAGTATTAACATGCTTCCTGGTAGTGTCATTCAAAAGTTGGCTATTATAATTTTGAAGATTTCTCCTAATTAATGATGAGACCGGTAACTTTTTGTTGATTTTGGAAACCGGAATATAGAGTACGTTTCACGTAAATAGGAATAGCTCTTTCCAACTTGCAACTGAATTGCTCTCCGTGCATTGTTTCACTATTGCCGTCAACTTTTCTGCAACCGGGATTCTAGCAGTGCGTAGGATTCTTCTGATTACCGGAATTGAGGATTTCAGACGTCTTATTTGAGCAGTGAAGTCAGGAGTGGTGACGGGCGTAAGAGAATTCGGGAAAGACTGACCTTCATGGATTGTTATTGGATGACATCTTCCATTATGTATTTTTAAACCCTTCCTTTCTTTCTTTCTTTTCTTTCTTTCTTCGTTTTTAAACACTTCCTTTCAAAAATTTCGGATGCACGCAAATTGGGCATCATACCAGATCAAAGGTAGTAGAATTATGGTAGGTACTTGTAATTTGACACCCCACAAAGCGCAGCTTGTTGAAAGGACGATAGTAAAAAAATATAAAAGATTTCTAAGTATAATATTTTAAACATTCAAATAATTATTAATACAACACAAATAATTAAAAACAATACTAATACACTAATTTTAAATTTTTACGTATTTATATTGTTAGGTACTGAAAACTTACAGCAGTCGCTGAAGAAGCCCGTGACATAGCGGGCGAACATCGACTTACACATGTAAGTCTTCAGTACCACTGTTAATTAGTAAAAATTTTACATTAGTATTATTAATAACAGGGAAAACTTAAAAATATTAATACTAAAATAAAAAAAGTTGACTGGAAGAAATCGCTGTACGGGATAAGTCCGTCTTTTCACCTAAATGTCCGAATGTGCTTGTTACTAACAAATGCTTCTTGAAGCAATAAAGCATTAAAAAAACAAAAATGTCTACTCTTGGTAATCGCGATTTCCAGCCCTCGATTGTCTCACCCGTGCGGCCGTGCCACTCCCAAATTACATTTATTAATTGCCAGGATGTTTTGTGAATCATTATTCGGAGTCACAATTAATTTTTAATTTATACCGTCATTACTAAAGCGACATGGAAATTCAATTATTCTATTATAATTAAATGTTTCTCATCAATCACTTATAAAAAAATATTATAAATATTTAAAATGTAGATATTAAAAGATTTTTTTGAATTTTGTTTATAAAACACATGTGAATATTGTATCTTTTAATGTATTTACTCAATTAGTGATTTTGTTTGTTTGTTCGTTTGTTTAGTTCATACTTTGTAGAAGTTAATAATTTATTTTAGATAACAAAACAAATTCATATGTAGGTACCTAATTGAAATAAATAAAATAAAACCCAAAAGGTTTATGTCTTTTCAATCTTCATTTATCATTTATTTTATTAATAAATAAAATAAAATATAAAATTTCAGAGCTGCGCGGTTATTTACTTAGCTGTTCCCCGACGCGTTTAAGTAACTAAACGGAAATTATTTTTGAGTTAAGGGGTCGGGGTTTTTCAAATTTGTAATTTAACATTTATCATTATGGCTTTACATAATGATTGTAACCGACTGAGGTTGTACGATACATAGAGATCAAACATTTGCTGTAATATGTAATGGTTTATTGTAGGCTTGCGGTTCGCCAAGGTGCAGTCGATGGTGGGTGTGGTCAGCGTTTTACAGAAGTACCGACTGGTGCCTTCATCCAAGACCAAGCCCAAGTTGCGGTACACAACTAATACGATTGCACTGGAGAGCGCGGATGGGATCTGGATGAAGATTGAAAAGAGATAAACCTTCCCCAACTTTTGGGTTTTATTTCATTTATGTCAATTAGGTACCTACATATGAATTTTATTTTATTTATTTTATTAATAAATAAAATAAAATATAAAAATAGATTTTTTTTATTTACTTAGCTTTAAGTAACTAGACGGAAATATTTTTAACTTTTTAAGTGGTCGAAGGTTTTTAAAATTTTTAATTAAACATTTATATTTTCAAGATTTTTAAGAGACGTAATTTTTCTATTACTATATTACGTGATTACAAACATAGCTAAGAATCATCCCGTTCAAACCAGCTTTCTAATAAAAAAATCTACTCCAATAAATAGGCAAGTCCGTTTGGGAGCTACGATGCCACTGACAGACACACAGACACACAGAAATACGAATGAATAAGAAATGAAAGTTTTGAAAATATATGGGATAGGTGCTCATACATACGTACCGATACAGTTGCGCGGTCCTTCTCCAAATGGTAAATAGGTGCATTGCTGTATATTTCTTTTGTTTTCTGGTGAAAATCTTTCAGGATTGAATTTATCTGGTTCTGGAAAATATTGTGGATCGCTATGCAGTGCATAGACCGGTATTACTACTTTGATTCCTTTTTCAATTGTGAATTTAGTTCCTGGAAACGTGTAGTCGGAAGACGATTGTCTTATCAGCACTCCGCTGGTAGGATATTTTCTGAGAGTCTCGGCCAAAACCATTTCCAAATAAGTCATCTCTTGGAGCCCATCGTACGTTAGTACGCCGTTGTTCTTATTGGTTACTTTGCAAATCTCCTGATAAACTTTCTCCTGTATGTCTTGATGGAGAGCCAGTTCATGAAACAAGAATGACAACGTGCCCGACGAGGTTTCGAAGCCGGCAGCGTAGAACGTCACTGCCTGCGCAGCCATCAACAGTTCCGTGATTTCCAGATCGACTTGGTTATGTCCGCCGAACCCACCGCCAGTAATGTGACCGTGCTCCTTCAACTCCAACATAAGGTCCATAAAGTCTTTGCGAACTACGGCTTTTCCCGCTCGTTCCTTGACTAGTTCTCTCACTAGGTTAGTAAAAAAGTTTACTATTTCCGGATTGGACAATTTAATATTTAACTTTCTTATTATTCCTGGAAATATTGAATCAAAAAACATGCCGATTAACATTTTCTGACTGTGCCGAAATATTTTGGTGCCCATGTCTCTGAAAACGTTGTCATCATCGCTGAGGGTGCACATGTCGATGCCGAACACGCACGAGCCGAACACTTCCAGTGTGAACTTGGCCATCAGTTGTCGGATCTCCGGCTCCGCATTCTTCTGCACGAGGTGCTCTAGATACTGCTGAAACTGCTCCGCGCACTCGTTCATCAAGTGGAACATTCCTTTCAACTTTCCCGATGTGAAGATCGGAGCGAGCTTCTGGCGCAGGAGATGCCACGTCTCATCTTCTGCGTTGAACAAGTTCTGTCTCATTGGCACTTCGGCCACCAATAAGCCGCGATTACGGAAATTAGCAAAGTCCTTAATCATAATTTGCTTGATGTCGTCGATGTCTCTAATTATAAGCATTGGCGACCTGCCCTGATACATTCCGACAAATTTCTCTTCAGGATACTCGTTGTAAAAGGAAGCGATAATTCCGAAAAATGTTTTCTTTCCCTTCGCGACCTCCAACATATTTCCCAGAAGAAAAACCGGGGTCGGTCCTGAAACATTTTTGTTTTTCCAATAATCGTACACGCCCACCAGGTAGCGGTACGAGAGATACACCGCCGCGCCGATGACTCCGAGCGTAATTATCGTACTTAACATATTTTCTAACGAGATAGCGTGTAATAAAATTCACAAAATATTTTAACACTGAATGCTTTCGTTATTTTCACTAGCGTAGGACTACATATTTCACCAGTTGCGATTTAATTTATACTATCTTTTGCCCGCGGCTTTGCTCGCGGTAGACTCGGTTTAATAGTAAATCCGATTTAAACGCAAATATTATAAATCGCTTCTTTTATATTATTTCTCTCTCCCTCCTTCCCCCTCCATTACTATCCCTTCTCCTCCTTCCCTCCCTCGCCTACGCCCTTCCTACCCGACTTCTCTGTCCTCCCCTCATCATCCGGCGCTACCATTCGACACTAAATTCCGTTCATACTATACTTTCTTTAATACTGCTCGGCCCTATTGCTATTTAGCATGATGATATTGAAAGCCTATAGTGAGCCTCAAGAATTACTTTAATTGGTGCAAACCGCATCAAAATCTGTTCAGTGGTTCCGGAGTTAACCTCAAACATACATACAATACAGACAGACAGACGTTCCCTTTTATAAGAAGTAGACATGCGCATAGCTTAATAATCAATGTCAACAAATAGCCCTTATCAAGGAAAATTCGCCAAATAAGTAGAAATGGTGCGACGTACATACTGAAAATTCTTCAGTAAACAAAATATTCAATAACAGTCAACTGTTATCATAATGGAAAAGTCTAAAAATATTCCGCGAGAAATTAATCATGCTGCTTATCTTTGGACAGTTAGGAAGTGGATGCGCATGCGCCTATTTTACGTAGAAGCCCCACAACCCTTATTTTATATATAATATATATATGTATAATTTTATTCTTCCGGATATCTTCGGAGTCGTCGGCGACTGCACTCGCCGGTCTGCCACCCGTCCTCGCTCGAGTGCCTCCCAAGATAGAGGACGGGCCCACCGATCAGTCTTGAGTTACATAATATTATTGTCTTCACTGTCACGAGGCAGATTTCCACTCAGAAATTTGGTCATTATTTTTGTGGTATATATATATATATATATATATATATATATATATATATATATATATATATACATATATACGAAGTAAACAATCGGTTCGGCGTTTCGCCAATTTAGGTATATAATATATTATTGTATAGTAGCCCGATTTCGCAGATGACCTCGTGGATGGGTCAGGGAAAACCAATTTCATCCCCAAGAAGGAGCCAATCACAATCAAACAATATATTTATTTAGTGACATTCGTTCACTATAATTTCAGAAACTGGTTTTTAAAAAACGTTTTTATGTTTAACTTCGTCACCCACTACACCCATGATAACAGCCAAACACACCTATTTGAATTAGTTGACACGGCGGTTCTACCCTTTGGTCGGGCGGGCTACACTGAACGGAAAACACAAATTGTTTTCAGAGCCGTTTCGACCTACCTTCATTCAATTTGGTGGATGGTACCAATCCGGATGTATAAACTCTACCAATTAGTAATGCATGTTCCACCTACGGTTTACGTGGAATTTGAACCACAGCCAGCCTCAACGGTCGAACAGGCATTCATCCAAAACCCGACGCCGACCGATGCGCTTTTTTTTGACGATTTTAATGTGATAACAAATATGGGAATCTAATAATAACCAAATTAAACTCTCATTAAATTAATCTATATTTAATTTCTCCATAAAATGACCTTTGCTTTAGATGAGTAGGTACAGAGTGTTTGGTTTCACATTATTAAATAGCAAAAAACAAATTCATAATATTAAATTGCAATGAAATATTTAAAGTAACCCAATTAACCCACTATAAAGAAACTACAAAAAAACAATATTAACAAAAATTTTCGGACGCGTCATAGCATGAACGAACAACTCGTCTAAAGCATTCGCCTGGTGTTATTGGCTGACATCACGAATGTTGTAGGTGATGTAGCCAACCGTGTCAGTTTCCATAAAAAAAAACCAAGCACGCTTTAGATGAAATAACGATGTTTATTTAGCACAATAACATATTTCAGTTCAGACTAATCCTAAAGACTAAAACTAATAAAGGTAGGATAAAATAAAGCATTCAACAGGTATTAATTATATGATTGCTAAATAATACGTTTCTGTTAAAATACTCTTTTCACTACACAGAATGTTATTATTGGTCACACATACAAGCATAAGGGTCAAGGGGAAGAAGGCGCTAAGTCCATTTTTTTGATAAACAGAGGTTTTGATGCAGTCGTGTAGAATTTTAAAGGCCCTATAAACCTCTCTCCCCGTGTATGTCGTAAAAGGCGACTAAGGGATATGAATCCCTTCTTATATTACTAGGTGGTAGGGTTTAACCCGCCCGGGTTGGTACCACCGCACTGAATGAAAGGTCGGTCGAAACGGCTATGTAAATAGTTTTGTGTTTTCCGTCCAGTTTAGCGTAGCCGGCACAACCGAAGGGAGGCACTGACGTGGCACCAAGTTCATCTGGTGTTATGGGCTGACATCACGGATGTTGTAGGTTATGTAGCCAGCAGTGTCAGTTTCCATAAAAAAAACCTGCCAAACAGACCAAGCGTAAAAGGCACTGAAACTCGAGTAATTGCATGTTGAAATTATTGCGAACAGGGAAACAAGGTGCCAAGTCCAGCCGAAACAGGGAAAGAACGGGCTAAGTCCAGTTTATTATTTTGTATCCTTTGCCTGAATTGAAGAATTAACAAAAAAATGGTCAATGGTGTTTTTAGAACTGTCATTAGATGACGTGTCACCGCTGTCAGTTGTAAACAGCTGATTTCTCTTGCTGTCAGTATTTCAAACAGATTTTTTTCTGGACTCATTTGGACAGTATCTATCTTAAAAAGTCCCCATTCCAGTCAATACCAATAAAAGAACCACTAGTGGTTCTTTTATTGGTATTGATGATTGATAGAATCCAGCTGGATTCTATCAATCATTCCCGAATTTTGAGTCCTCGCTTTACGTATAACGGACTTTGCGAAACTGGAGTAATAAAAGCATCAAAGAAGTCTTGACGAGCGTCTAATATAAGACAAGAGCATGAATTTATACTTCCACAAACATCTTACATGGGTGAGTAATACCATAAAGTATCTAAAACATGGCATTATGACTCTAAAAAAAAACTTTATGATTACTGCCATAGCCGACTATCATTGTCTCCCTCTACGGAGACCAAGCCATGCTGCATCGTCATAGCCCCACTGCGATGTTGCTATCGCTTACTCGCTCACGCTTGCCTACCGATGACAGGAGCGAGAGAGAAAACGAAGATTTCGTCGGTCGCCCGATGAAGGGTGAGCGATTTCATGTTTCGCTCTCGCTCCTGTCATCGGTAGGCAAGCGAGAGCGAGTAAGCGATAGCAACGTCGCAGTGGGGCTATGATGATGCAGCATGGCTTGTCTCCGTAGAGGGAGACAATGACAGTCGGCTCTGTTACTGCCAATATCGAATATGATATGCTGATCTGAAGCACTTGGAGATTCTGTACTGAAGAATTGGCGGCTTATATAGCTAAAGTTTCATTTAAGAAGAAGTAAATAATAAATAAGTCTGTTTCTGTCTCATTTTATGTATTTTTGGTAATAAAACCTTTAAAAAATTTCATGACTTTATAAAACTGGGAACAAAGGTGCCATGTTAGGACTTAGCACCTTCTATGGCTTTTTATTAGGAGTTAGCATGAATTTTAATAATTTTCTTCGTGAAGATATTTTAGAATAAAATTTTTAACTATATATTCCAAATAAATTATAGTCACAAGATGTAATAGCACATACACAATGCAAATTAAATCTTAAATAAAGATGTTTCCAAGTCTCTAAAGTTTAAAATTCGTTTCCTGAACAAAAGTTGAAAATGGACTTAGCGCCTTCTTCCCCTTGACCCTTCTAGTTATATTCAATGCACACAATCATAGGAGAATACACACCATTACTACTCATTATATTTGTTGTTTATATGACAACATAATAATATTAAGTGATGATAATACACTTTATGCCACTTAATGGGTGACAAGGGCGGGCTTATTGCCTTACTAGGCAATTTTCTCCAGTCAACCTGGTAGACCTAAATTTTTACATGAAATCCGAACCATTTTTTTTTCACATCAGAAAAAAACTCTTTGTACACGCCGCCGGTTGGATTCGAACCTCGGACCTTTCGCAAGAGAAGCCGACGGCCAGACCACTCGGTCACCCGCCGCCGGTTATGTATACAGATATCTGGCATCTTTTAATCAGTATGTTACTTTGTACGCTTACGTTTTCTAGTCAATGAAGTAGGTTTTCACTGAAATGTTATCAGCGATTGTACCGAGTCAACAAATGCATACTATCTACTCCTTACCTCATATTATTATCTCATTCCGACATATTTTCCAACCAGCAGTGAAAAATGTTGAGGAAATCGCCGAAATGGAACCTTGTAACGTTCGCTATTTTGTTATTCTCATAGTGTTACAAGGTTCTAATTATATGGTCAGATCGTGTCAACACAGTTCTTCAGCCCACTCGATTATACTCATATGCAAATATCCAGTATGAATATTTTAGACCACGCGGGAAAAGGACATTGAGCTTTGAACGTTAGCTCCGGAACAAACGTGGCGCGCTAAGAGCCACCTCTACGCATTGAACTCAGAAGTCAATGTCCTTTTTAACCGACTTAAAAAAAAGCAGGTTATTTCCGCCTCGTCTGGAAATAGAGTATGGTTAAACTCATTACTACGTATGAATTCGTAGGTATGAACAATGTCATTATCTGTTCAAGATCGACGCTCAGGGAGCGGTGGACTGTAGTGTTTCTTGCAATCTGGATCGACGAAGACACCCAAGTCACTCGGTCAGCGACTCGCGGAGAGGGAATAACGGTGTACGGGCGCGAAATCAAATTCCGGTGCTCGACGGTAAATAGTAGGCCGGCCTACTACCGGAGCAGCGACGGACGAGACGGTACGGCAGGTTGTGCGGGTGCCGCAAATGTGAGACGCGCAGCGGAGAGAGAGAGACGGCGAATGAGGCTCTTGCTTGCCCGACGAACTCGACCGCTTGTGGGAGTATACGTCCTGTGCTTGCTGTGTTCTTGCTGTCTTGCTGGAGGTCTTCTCTCTCTCGTGGTTCGCTGCGGTCTGCCGAGCCGTCGCAATGGCACCTATATTTATATGACTCCCCGCCCGCTCGGCCCAGCGCGCTTGTGTCGCTCGATAATGCGCGGGCGGGGGTAATGGGCGCCCGGCTCGGCTATGAGTCCCGTTATGCGACACTACCGCCCTCTGCCTTACTCGCTTCGTCCGTGTATGCTCCAGTAAAAGACCGACCAGATATATTTATTTATTAAAAGGAAAACTTATATCTAGCCTAGTCAATATGTTAAAGCTAATTAAGTCTAACGGGCTAGGCCTTACGAGCTAACTAGTCTACGGTGTTGTAAAAAATATATTTCTTAATAACTAACTTATATCTAACTTATATTATCTTAATTATACCTAGCCCGCGCCTATGCTACACTATGCTAACTTATAAAACCTACTTCTATGACTACGCCGGCCGCTGCCTCACTACGCTAATTCCTATTCTAATTTCCCTAACTAAGACGTGCCGGCTGCGGAGCCGTCGTCGTCCGCCACATTCTCCCGCCGTCGCAGCTCTGCTCGATCCGCTTCGGTGGGAAGGACGACGATCTTCTTCACGGGCCTCCTGAAGAGGCGCCCCGCAGTCAGCACGTCGACGACGCGCGTCACTCCGTCCGGTCCAGGGTGCACGGCTGCTACTCGTCCTCGCGGCCAGGTGTTGCGAGGGAGGTTGGGGTCCACGATGATCACGACGTCCCCCACCTCTGGAAGTCGGCCGCTCCCATGCGGCTCCCGCCGGTGCTGTAGCTCGGGTAAGTACTCGCGTACTCACCGGTGCCAGAAGCTGTCGGCCAGCCTCTGCGCCCTCTGCCACAGCGCCCTGGCGCTGTCGTCCCCCGCGTCGAAGGTCCCCTGGGGCGGGACATGGCACCCGGCCCCCAGGAGCAGGTGGTTGGGGGTGAGGGCCTCGGGATCCTCCGGCGAGACGGCCACGTGCGTCAGCGGCCGCGAGTTGACCGTCATTTCCACCTCGGCCAGTAGGGTAGTCAGCGTCTCCTCACGGGGGAACCGCTCTCGCAGGGTGACGTGGAGCGCTTCCTTGGTTGAGCGGACGAGGCGCTCCCAGGCGCCCCCCATGAACGGCGCGCCGGGTGGGATGAACCGCCACTCGATGAGGCGGTTCGCTGCTTCGTTGGCCGCACCCCGGTAGGCCTCGCGCAGCTCCGCTTCGGCCCCTCGGAAGTTCGTGCCATTGTCGGAGCAGATCTGCCGCGGGCACCCTCTCCGTGCGATGAAGCGGCGGAGGGCGCAGATCGCGGAGTCCGACGACAGCGACGCCGCCACCTCCAGGTGCATCGCCCTCATCGTAAGACAGGTGAAGAGGGCGACGTATCTCTTCTCGTGGTGGCGGCCCACGGTGATCTCGACGGGGCCGAAGTAGTCCAGGCCCACATAGGTGAAGGGCCTGGTGTGATGCGCCAGTCGGGCCTCCGGGTGGTTGCCAGTCGGCGGTGAGGTCGGCCGGGTCTTCCTGATGCAGCACAGCTTGCAGGTCCTCACGACGTTGCGGACCGTCGGGCGGAGTCGGACCACCCAGCAGCGTTGCCGCAGCTCGTTGACGACGGCTTCCGTGCCCCCGTGGTGCAGTTGTTGGTGCACATGCTGTACGTACAACCGCGTGTACGGGTGGTTGCCATCGAGCACGGCCGGGTGTAGTTGCGCCTCGTGCACCCCAGCTGCTGCGGTGATGCGGCTCCTCAGTCGCAGGACTCCGTCGTCGTCCAGGCGCAGGGCCAGCTGGCTCAGTCGATCTTCTTTGGCTGGTGGCTGGCCTCTCTGCACGCGGCTTATCTCTCCAGCGAAGGACTGCCGCTGCGAGCTTTTGATGAGCAGCAGCTCAGCGGCCCTCATGTGTTGCGCCGTCAAAGGCGCGTAGGTGCGGTCGTCCTTCTTGCTCCCGCCGGTGTTAGCGTCCTTCTCGCTCCCGCCGGTGTTGGCTTTGCGGGCACCGGCCGATCTTTGTCGCGTGGGGCTTCTGGCTGCCTTCGTTTTTTTGCGTCGTGCCGCGCCGGTGTAGTGTTTGGCGCGACACAGCTCTATGAACTGAAGGACTCTTGCGGTGGCTCGTGTTAGGCGGAGCCACGAGGAGAAGCGGCTCGCGTCCGGTGTCGCGCCGCCGTCGGTACTCGTGACGACGGCGCATGACGCTGGTGCCTTCTCTTCTCCTGTGTCTGGCGCCCGCGTTCGGTGATCCTCGCGGGGCCAGTGCGCCTCATCTTGGCGCAGGAATGCGGGCCCCTTGAACCATCGGTGGCTCATGCCGAAGTCCTCTGGTGTCTCTCTCGTGGCGTCATCGGCGACGTTGTCTCGTGACGGCACCCAGTGCCACTCGCTGACCTTCGTGGACTCTTCAATCTCGGCGAGACGATGTGCCACGAAGGTCTTAAAGGTCCTGGGGTCGGACCGTATCCAGGCCAGCACCGTCTTGGAGTCGCTCCAGAAGAACCTGCGCGCCGGTGTCCAGGTGTGGCCTTGCTCCGCTGCGGCGGCCAGGCGCGTGCCCAGGAGTGCCGCCTGCAGCTCCAGCCGGGGGATCGAGGTCGGCTTCAAGGGTGTGACGCGGCTCTTGGCGCTGACCAGCGCCACCTCCACGGAGCCGTCGCTTCGCCGGAAGCGCCAGTACACGGCTGCGGCGTAGGCGGCCTCACTGGCATCGACGAAGGTGTGCAGTTCCAACTTGTCGCTGCGGCAGACGTCGTAGCAGCGGGACACCTGCACCCGCTCCAGCATCTTGAGGTTCGCCAACCAGCTTGTCCATCGCGTCTGCAGCTCGTCCGGCAGGGCCTCGTCCCAGCCGGTCCCCAGGCGCCAGGTCTCTTGGAGCAGTCGTTTCGCGGGCGCGGTGACGGGCGACACCAAGCCCAACGGGTCGAAGAGCGACATTATCAGGCTCAGCGCCTCCCTCTTGGTGGGCGTCCGCAGTCCGTCGATCACCTCCGGCGAAGCTCGCTGGAAGCTCAGAGAGAAGCCAAGTCGATCGGTGCCGGTGTCCCACCGCATGCCCAAGGTCTTCTCGTAGGAGGTGTGGCCTCCGATGGCCACGTGCTGCTGTGCCGACGTCCCGTCCAGCGCCGCCTTGTGGTTGGATGCCCAGCCTCGAAGTTCGAAGCCCGCCTTCGCATGGATCTCCGCCACTGCCCGGGAGATCTGGCGGGCCTCTTTCGCGGAAGCAAAGCTCTGCAAATAGTCATCCATATAGTGGTTACTGACTATTGCTTCCGCGGCTTCGGGCTGGTCTCTGCCGTTCTCGGCGGCGTTGCGATTTTTGATGTAAATCGCGGTGCAAGGTGAAGAAGCTGCGCCGAATACCACGGATGTCATGCGGTACTCCTTGGGCGGCAGGCTCGGCTTCTCGCGCCACAGAAATCGCAGCGCGTCCCGGTCCTCTGGCCGTATCCGAATTTGCAAGAACATCTCCTTGATGTCTGCGGAGACTGCCACGGGGTGCTGTCGGAATTTCATAAGCACGGCCGGGAGCGACTGCAGCAGGTCTGGTCCGGGCAGCAGCAGGTCGTTGAGTGTCACTCCTCGTGTCTTCGCTGCAGCGTCCAGCACGATCCTTATCTTTGGCTTCGTAGGGTTGACCACGGCGAAGTGCGGCAGGTACCACGTGCGCCCGGGTGTTGATGCGCTCGCTGCCGGCTCCGCGTACCCACTTGCAATGATGTGGTTCATCTGCTGGTGGTACTTTTCTCTGAGGTCGGGGTCCTTCTCCAACTTCCTTTCCAGGTTCGTGAGCCTCTTGTACGTCGCCTCGCGATTGTCGGGGATGGTGAACTCTTCGTGACGCCATATGAGCCCCGTCTCGTACCGTCCGTCCGGCCTTCGACGCGTAGTGGCGTCCAGCACGCGCAGCGCTCGCTCCTCTGGGTCACTCCTGGGCTTCCGAGGCTCCACTCCCAGGGACTCCAGTTGAAAATGGTGCCTGGCCATCTCCTCGAAGCTCCCGGTGGTTGCGTGAGAGCAGCTCTCCAGCGGTGTGGTCACCGAGCTCCGCCCCCCGTGGAGGACCCAGCCCAGCTGGGTGCGCGAGGCGACCGGCTCGTGGCGGCGGCCGCTGCGGAGCTCCCTCGACACGATGAGCGGCCAATTATCTTGCCCGATGAGCAGTGTCGGCGACGCGTGTGGGTAGGCCAGTACCGGCTGGAGGTCTGTGAGGTGGCTGCACCCCTGCAAGGTCGAGCGTGTGATGGTCTGGCCGGGGAAGCGGAGTCGGTCCATTGTCCTCGCTCCCACGAGTTCGTGCTCCTCGGTGGCATGCTTGCCACGGATTCGCAGGTTGACGCGCCTGGACCCAGTAGCTTCCACGTGGGCCCCACCGATCCCCAGCACTCGCAGGGGGTCCGGGCGTCCCTCGGCGCCCAGCAGCTCGGCGACTGTGGCGTCAATCAGCGTCACGGTGGAGCCCTCGTCGAGCAGCGCGTACGTTTCAACCGTGGTGGATGGGCCGGAGAGTGTCACCGGCACTATTTTCAGTAGCACTCGGTCGGCGCGTGTTGCTGCCGCGGCTACCTCGACTGCCGTGGTGGCCGTCTCGTTGGTCCTCGCAGTATTGTGTAGGAGGAAGTGATGTGGTCTCGCGCAGTCGCCCACACCGCAGCACTTTGCTTCGCATTTGTTGCGCCTGTGCCGGTTCACGAGGCACCGGAAGCAGATCCTCTCTTTCTTCACCAACTCCCACCGGTTCTTCAACTCTGATGATTTGAAACGGCGGCAGTCTGGAAGCTGATGCTCTGCTGGGCATGCGGGGCACTTCTTCTCATTTTTTGTTTCTCCTTTGGCCTCGCTGTCGGCGGCGTAGGCCTTCTCCGCGTTGCGTCCAGTGCGGCGCTGCTCTGTCGCGTTCCTCCTGTCGCCGCTCGGCTCGGGTGCCACGTCCGCGGCGCACCGGTCTGCCTCCTCTTCCATGAACTCGGAAAGAACTTGCAGGACCGGGCGGTGGTCAGTCGACCGCGGAGGGTGGCGATACCAATTATTCTTCATTGTTGGTGTGAACTTGTCGGTGATCGCCTGCAGTATCTCCACGTTGTGAAGCAGGTGTCCGTGCCCGAGGCCCACTATGGCTTGCACGCTGTTCGCCAGTTTGCTTGCGAAGGTGCAGATGTCCCGGGCGTTGTCGGGCAGCTTCGGCAGGGAGCGGAGCTTCGTTAGCTCCAGCTTGATGATGGCGTCCGGTTTGCCGAACCTCCTCTCCAAAGCGGTTATCAATTCTTCTGCGCCGGCCGCGGCGGCAAGTCGGCTCGAGACTGCCGCTTCTGCTGGTCCCCGCAGGCTGTGCCCGATCCGCGCCGAGTTCTCGAAGTCGGAGAAGTACCGCTCGGAGTTCCGGTAGGCGGCGCGGTAGCGCAGCCATCTCTCCGGCGATCCGTCGAACGGCGGCAGATCGTACAGGAACTTGGGCAGTTTGGTTCGTGCGACGTACATTGGCTCGGCCGTCGCCCCGGCGTTCCCATGCGGTGGCGCAGAGGTGGACGCGTGCGGCCCCGCCGCGCCGGCAGGTTGCAGCGGCGCGGAGGCGGAGTGGTGCGGCCATGCCGCGCCGGCAGGTTGCGGCGACGCGGTGACGGCGGCGTTTGGCCACACTGCACCGGCAGGTTGCAGCGGCGCAGTGGTGGATGCGTGCGGCCCAGCCGCGCCGGCAGGTTGCAGCGGCGCGGAGGCGGAGTGTTGCGGCCACGCCGCGCCGGCAGGTTGCGGCGGCGCGGTGACGGCGGCGTTTGGCCACACTGCACCGGCAGGTTGCAGCGGCGCAGTGGTGGATGCGTGCGGCCCGGCCGCGCCGGCAGGTTGCAGCGGCGCGGAGGCGGAGTGTTGCTGCCACGCCGCGCCGGCAGGTTGCGGCGGCGCGGTGACGGCGGCGTTTGGCCACACTGCACCGGCAGGTTGCAGCGGCGCAGTGGTGGATGCGTGCGGCCCGGCCGCGCCGGCAGGTTGCAGCGGCGCGGAGGCGGAGTGTTGCGGCCACGCCGCGCCGGCAGGTTGCGGCGGCGCGGTGACGGCGGCGTTTGGCCACACTGCACCGGCAGGTTGCAGCGGCGCAGTGGTGGATGCGTGCGGCCCGGCCGCGCCGGCAGGTTGCAGCGGCGCGGAGGCGGAGTGTTGCGGCCACGCCGCGCCGGCAGGTTGCGGCGGCGCGGTGACGGCGGCGTTTGGCCACACTGCACCGGCAGGTTGCAGCGGCGCAGTGGTGGATGCGTGCGGCCCGGCCGCGCCGGCAGGTTGCAGCGGCGCGGAGGCGGAGTGTTGCGGCCACGCCGCGCCGGCAGGTTGCGGCGGCGCGGTGACGGCGGTGTTTGGCCACACTGCACCGGCAGGTTGCAGCGGCGCAGTGGTGGATGCGTGCGGCGGAGCGGCGGTAGGGTCGTGCGGTTCTTCTTGATTGCGAATCCAGCTCTCCAGTCGGCCTCTCTGCAGCTCTTCGTCGCCTTCCTCGTCACTCGATGATCGCTCCGACTCCATGCGTTCGAGCTGCTCGGCCTGCAGCCGCTCGAGTCTCGCCTTCACCGCCCTTGTGTGTGCTCTTGCCTCCTCCAGCTCTACTTGTGCGAGCTCCTCTTGCAGCGCGAGCTCCGCAACCGTGCTCTTCGATTTTGCCGACCGGGCGGAGGTTGCTCGACGTCCGGCGGAAGCACGGGAGCGCGACGTGGCGACCGAGTTAGCGCGCGGCGCCGTACGTACGCCTCGAGCGCTGACGTCATCGCCATGCGGGGCGGAGGCGGGCGCGGCACGTTTCACTCTCACAATCTGCGCGGGCGCGGCGATGGCTTCGCTGCGCGTGACGCCGGCGGTCGTGGTACGCGGAACTTGCACTGTCGCGGCGGGCGCGCCGACGCCTTGCGTGACGTCAGCCTTCGGCGCGATGCCGGACGCGAGCACTGACGCGCTGACGTCACCACGGCGCGTGACGTCGGCGATCGCGGCACGCGGAACTTGCACCGTCGCGGCGGGCACGCCGACGTCTTGCGTGACGTCAGCCTTCGGCGCGATGCCGGACGCGAGCACTGACGCGCTGACGTCACCACGGCGCGTGACGTCGGCGATCGCGGCACGCGGCACTTGCACTGACGAGTCTGTCGTCGTTGGCTCGTCTTCCGTTGTTGTTGTCCGTGGCTCGGTGTCCGATGTGTCGGGCGGCGATGTTGCGAGCTCCGACGACGCGGACAACGCTCCTTCTGTCGGTGGCACACGCGGCGCGTCACGCGACGACTCTCCTCTCCGCAGCCTCGCGTTCGTCGACCGAGTAATGGGCATCTTCTGATCCGGCGTCGACAGGGCCAATGTTCAAGATCGACGCTCAGGGAGCGGTGGACTGTAGTGTTTCTTGCAATCTGGATCGACGAAGACACCCAAGTCACTCGGTCAGCGACTCGCGGAGAGGGAATAACGGTGTACGGGCGCGAAATCAAATTCCGGTGCTCGACGGTAAATAGTAGGCCGGCCTACTACCGGAGCAGCGACGGACGAGACGGTACGGCAGGTTGTGCGGGTGCCGCAAATGTGAGACGCGCAGCGGAGAGAGAGAGACGGCGAATGAGGCTCTTGCTTGCCCGACGAACTCGACCGCTTGTGGGAGTATACGTCCTGTGCTTGCTGTGTTCTTGCTGTCTTGCTGGAGGTCTTCTCTCTCTCGTGGTTCGCTGCGGTCTGCCGAGCCGTCGCAATGGCACCTATATTTATATGACTCCCCGCCCGCTCGGCCCAGCGCGCTTGTGTCGCTCGATAATGCGCGGGCGGGGGTAATGGGCGCCCGGCTCGGCTATGAGTCCCGTTATGCGACACTACCGCCCTCTGCCTTACTCGCTTCGTCCGTGTATGCTCCAGTAAAAGACCGACCAGATATATTTATTTATTAAAAGGAAAACTTATATCTAGCCTAGTCAATATGTTAAAGCTAATTAAGTCTAACGGGCTAGGCCTTACGAGCTAACTAGTCTACGGTGTTGTAAAAAATATATTTCTTAATAACTAACTTATATCTAACTTATATTATCTTAATTATACCTAGCCCGCGCCTATGCTACACTATGCTAACTTATAAAACCTACTTCTATGACTACGCCGGCCGCTGCCTCACTACGCTAATTCCTATTCTAATTTCCCTAACTAAGACGTGCCGGCTGCGGAGCCGTCGTCGTCCGCCACATTATCTCTTCTGTATCTTCATCCATATTCCGTCGGCGCTCTCCAAAGTAGCAGCTTTAGGGTTGAAGCTCAGCTTGGGCTTGGTCTTGGCTGACGGCACCACCTTGTACTTCTGCAGCAGGCTGGCCACGCCCACCATCGACTGCACTTTCGCAAACCGCAAGCCTGAAATGAGATTGAAGCATTTAGCAGGTAAAAATACAAGATGCATTAGAACTTTTCTTAAGCTATGTCCACACTGCGCCTTTTTTCGTTCAACAAGGGCATGCATCATAGCGCAGTCAACAGCGCACGTGAGGCATGCCCTTGGCGCATGCCTCTTTTTATTAGTTGAAAGCATAGCGCGCGCTGCGACGCACGCGTTCCCGCGGTCCGTGGATTTCTGTGCAACATAGCGTTCAACAAGTAGACCGCACATAGTAGAATCATCTCGTCGCACATGGCGACTCCGGTCGGATGACGCACGGACATGATGCATTCAACAGTTTCTTGCCCTAAAGGAAAGTTGAATAGAATGATGAAGGAAAAGTTGAAGATGAAAGGGGCATAGTGTGGACATAGCTATAGAAGCATGTATGCTCTGGTACAAATTGTGTGCAAGGCAATTACATGAATACTCGTCAACTTCGGCAACTCGCTGGCGCTACGCATCGAAGAGTGATCTCCGAAGTCCAAACACATCACGAGCGGTCGGACCTTAAATGGGTGACCGACCGTTGAGGATGGCTGTGGTTCAGATTTCACGTAAAACTTTAGATCCCAGGGAATTCTATTCCACAAGGGCACATTGGGCACGGGCCTAGGGCCCCCGGCTTGATGAGGGCTCCAAAGTGCCGACGTCTTCGTTTACACTAAAAAAGAGTAGCAAATTTTTTTGTGTATTTTAATGTAAATCGGAATATTTCTAAATAGTTTTTTAAAGAGTAAACAAAATATTATCATATCTAAAAAAAATCTGAAAAATACATAATATGTAGCATAAAGTTTCTTAATGAATTCTATAAAATGTATACAAATATTTAAATAACTTAAAAATATTAAAGTCACTAAATAAAAATACATACTGATATTTTCTTTCTAAGAAAACCCTAAATGTGCCCAAGGCCTCTGCATTGTCTAAGACGGCCCTGTTAGGTCCCCTCCCCTACCCTACTAGGTAGGTGCTAAGAATAAGAGTAGTTGTACTGCAATACGAATTTTTAATAACCCGTCCTGATTGCTACTGCTGCCTGATCTGAATGGCGTCGGTCGAAAGACTATGAAAATAATTCACTGACATGGTACATAAGTAGGTGACTTAGCCAACCATGTCAGATTTCACTTGAATAACTCGTAACGACAGTGAAATGTGAAACTAATAAAACCTAAATATGATAAATCTTTAATGGTAAAATTTACGAAAAAATTTACTATAAAATTGTCTATGGATGATGAATAAATAATTAATAATACAAACCTATACAGTTACGAGGTCCATCTCCAAACGGCATGTAGGTACACGGTATTATCTTGATTTTGTTTTCTGGTGCAAATCTCTCAGGGTCAAATGATTCTGGATTGGGAAAATATTGAGGGTCATTATGGAGGCCGTCAACAGGTATCAATACCTTGATTCCCTTATTTATCGTAACCTTGGTTCCAGGAAATGTATAGTCGGTGGAAGACTCTCTTATAAGCACTCCACCTACGGGATATTTTCTGAGAGTCTCGGCCAAGACCATGTCCAGGTAAGTCATCTCTTGCAAATCGTCGTATGTCAATAGCCCGTTGTGCTTGTCCGTCAAACTACGAACTTCCTGATATACTCTCTCCTGGATGTCCTGGTGCAAAGCCAATTCGTGAAGCAAGAAAGCCATTGTACCCGACGATGTTTCGAAGCCGGCCGCGTAAAATATCAGCGCCTGCGCAGCCATTAACTGTTCTGTTATTTCCAGATCGAATTGGTTATTTCCATCGACACCGTTAGTCGTAATGTGACCTTGCTCTTTCAGATCGATCAGTAAATCCATGAAATCCTTGCGCACTTTAGGCTTTCCTGCGCGTTCTTTAACCAACTCTCTCACCAGATTCATGAAGAATTCAACAATTTCATCATCGTGCAGTGGAATATTTAACTTCTTAATCAGTCCGGGGAACACTGAATCGAAGGATCGACTAATTGAAGTTTTAAGGCGAGGTTGGAAAATTTTTGCACCTATATCTCTAAAGAGATTTTGGTCATCGTTAAGAGTGCTCATGTTGATACCGAGCACGCAGGAACCGAACACTTCAAGGGTGAACTTAGCCATGAGCTGGCGTATCTCCGGTTCTGCGTTGTTTTGTACTATCTTCTCCAAGTACAGGTGGAATTGCTCCACACACTCGTTCATCAAGTGGAACATGCTCTTCAACTTGCCGGACGTGAAGATCGGAGTCAGCTTCTGCCGTAACAGGCGCCAAGTTTCATCTTCCGCATGAAATAAGTTCTTGCTCAGCGGGGATTCACTTATCAGCAGGCCGCGATTTCGGAAAAGAGCAAAATCCTTAATCAACACTTGCTTGATATCACTGATGTCTCTGACCATAAGGATGGGCGACCTTCCCTGATACATTCCGACGAACTTTTCTTGAGAATACTCATTGTAATAGAAAGTGACAACTTCGGCGAACGTTTTCTTTCGCTTGGCAACTTCGGCCATGTTACCGAGAGGAAAGGCCGGGGTCGGTCCGGGAACGTCTTTATTTTTCCAGTATTTGTAGATGCCTACCAGGTAGCGGTAAGCGAGATATAGTATTACGCCAATGAAGGCGAGCGCGGTCGTAAATGCCATTTTGAAAACAACTACCTAAGTACGTAGGTACAATGTTTTTCGTTAAACTGAGAAACAATGATCGTATCTTCGGCTGCAAATGTCTTTGTATCTTCTCACTATCCACGATAACAACTAAAGTCTCCACTCGTTATTCACACTTCTTTATATGTACGAAATGAAATGGCAAGTCATTGTGACCGGCATAAATAATCCTGCCGCAGTGAGCTGTGGCGATGTAAACATAACTATCGTCTGGCTATTAAACCAGCACAGACAAATAATGAGAACCTATTATCTATGTGTCATCGTAAATACACGATTGGTTTACTGAGTTTGTATTAAATCACAATTATGTAGTATGTAGATATTATAATATAATAAGTAGTCTCTACTAAAACAATAAAAAAATATTAAAGAAAACATAATAGCAAAAAGAAAAATTTTATTTGATAATACGAGGCCTAGCGTCCGACTTTTTTAGGGTTCCCTATCCACACGGAGCCTACGCCGTCTGTCTGTATGTATGTCTGTATGACCGTCTGTCCGAGGGCTGTACAAGGCTGTACATATCTTTCGAACCGTAATAGGTAGCCTGTTGACATTTTCACAGAATATGTGTTATTATGGCGGATAATATTATATAATAACAAAAAAGCAAAACGTAAAAAATTAAGGCGATCCCCATACAAGAAACTTGCTGAGAATCGATTAGCACATAGGTATGCATGCACCCTACATGACCCTACTAAATGGCGCCACAGGCATTTTTGCATTCGCATGACACTTTGCATTGCAGACGGACAAAAGATAGACGGATATGGTTTTTTGACAGGTATCGGCAGATCTACGAAACCCTCCGTGCGTGAGGAATACTCACACATGACCGATTTTTTTAGCCAATGCCACCCGCTGTACGGTACAGTAGGTACAGCCTGTACCTACCGTACCATAGCGCGATTTACCCTCCTTTGCGTACTAATCGACATGCAAAGGGTAGATATGTATAATAGGTATATATAATATGTATGTATGATTTTTTATGGATATATGATTATATATATATATATGTATATATAATATATATCTGATGTTTTTATTTGCTTGAATAACATATGTTGGGTAAGTGAGAACTGTCTCCGGTTGAGGCAACCTATATACACCGCCAAAATATATCAATCCAAAATATGATCTCGCAATATACCTACTACAATATGACTACTATATAGGACATAACTGGGTGAATCGTGATCTTGGAAATGTTCTTATATCTATATAGAGTCCTTACACTAGGTTCAAAGCCGCCAAGTGCGAGTTGGACTCGCGCACCGAGGGTTCCGTACCATCACACAATATATTTATATTATGTAAGTATGTACAAAAATAATTGTGTTTTGAAAAATCACGAAATGTCTAAATACAAACGACAGCAATGGTTTGACTTTCAGGCATTCGTGTAGTTGAAATATACAAAAATATTTTTCTTTATAGGACATAACCACCAATTTACGATTTTCTGATTTTTCCTTTACTTGTGCTGTGAGACTTTGCTTCTTGCCAAAATTCATTACTCTAGGTCAACGGGAAGTACCCTATAGGGTTTGAAAGTGGTGTGAGTTTTTTTTTATTATGTAATCCGGTATGGGTGGCTGAGTCGGAGGGGCCAAAGCACATGCTTTAAGCAGCCAATATCACCTCCGAGAAGGTAGGTGCCATACCGGAGACTTCCCTGGATTGCCTGCTATACTGGACTAGTTTGCGAGTATTAAAAGATTTGACATAAATGGCCGTACCTATTGATTGCATTAATTTAGAAGCTTGCATTTTCTAGACCTCGAAGGGATCGGAGACATTAGTATTTCATATTAATTTCAATTTGATTTCTTGACCCGTTCCCGAGAAAAAGGGTCTTGTCTTGACATACAAAACAAACAAAACATTTGTTTTATGTCATAACTACAAGTTACAATTTGCGGATTGTTTCCTTTGCTTGTGCTGTGAGACCTTGCTTCTTAACAAATGTCATGATTCTAGGTTAACCGGAAGTGCCCCTATAGGTTTGGATTTGATTTGAGTGAGTTTTTCGAGTATTACCATTTAACATAAATGGCCGTACCTATTGATTGCATTCATTTATAAGCTTGCATTTTCTACACCTAGAAGGGATCGCAGATCTTAGTACTCCATATTAATCTCAATTTGATATCTTGATCCGTTCCAGAGAAAAAGAGTCTTGACATACAAAACAAACAAAAAAACTTTTTTAATGTCGTATTATAACTGCAAGTTTACAATTTTCGGATGTCATTATTTACCTATGAGACCTTTCTTCTTGCCGAATTTCATGATTATATGTTAACGGGAAGTACTTTATAGGTTTTGATTTTATATGCCAGTAGCAAAATATGTGACATAAATGGCAGTATCTAGTGATTGCCTTGACTTAGAAGCTTACATTTTTTACATCCCTGAGGAACCGTAGACCTTAGTATTTGGTATTAATTTCAACTTGATACGTCTAGCCTTTCCTGCGAAAAACGGTCTTGACAGACCGACAGACAGACAGACGGACAACGAAGTTATCCTATAAGGATTCCACTTTTCCTCCTTTGAGGTACGGAACCCTAAAAATGGTTCGTCTATTTCTCAGTCAATGCGCCATCTGTGAGTAAAATTACCACTCGTACTTACATCTTATTACTCTAACTACTTTCATTGTTCACGTAAAATCATAGCTACTACGAAGTCTTTATTTTTCCTTTCGTCGCTTTGCTTGCGTCTCTACTACATATAGTTTCTGTTATTCTGCTATACACTATATGTGTATATATATGTGTCGCTCAGGCCATAAACATTATTCGCGCATTTATTGTTCCTGGTTTGTTCAAAACAAACAATATTTTGAAAATTCTTATACCACACCTGATAACATTACTAATATTTGAATCACTGACATCGATAAAAATCGTTCTAAAAGTAACTGTAAAGAATCTGATTCAACTTCCCTATTGTCTTAAGAGTAGATACCAATAAATTGATTTAATATTATCAACCACCAAGCATATGAATCACCGATTGTGAATTGTTGATGTAGACGCGTTATCTTAAATTGGATAAAGTTAGCCAACAATACAAATAAGATAAAAATCAGCAATAATATTGTGTTGTGTGTGGCTTTCATATTTATCTTTTAACTAAGCAACATGTTTACTAGTATATGAAACCTAACCTAACCTAACCTAACCTACTCTACTTTATTTGGTACATACTTATTGTACGTGTGCTAAAATCGTTCGTCAGCTAGGATATGAACGATTTTAACACACTTACAAATCACACGCACAAATAATATAATTTCACAATTTCTATACTATAATATGTTATATTTTAATACCTTTTTTATCATACATTTACTTTATCATTCCTTCTGAATTAGTTATTTATAACACGTGAAATCAACTATCCACATATTTTTTCTTCTATTCTCCTTTTCTACAGCATCTATTTCTCTTGGCATAGTGGCGTTGTAGCAGCTCTGTATAATTTACCATGCGTGACAAGCGAGTGTGCTTTAATTGTAGGTGGCAGGTTGGGCCGATCCAGTATCACCTATCAATATGTTGCCCAAGCGTATGTCAAAACGTAATACGGTCGATGCAGTGAGGAATATGTATGTACTCATACGAGTGTGTCTGTAGGTACCTGACGGCTGTGAACCAACACCGAGATCGCGACGGCTGTCGAGGCTGATGGACAGCCTTTATCTGTTTCATTAAAGTCAATTAGGCGTTAATGATCCGTGATGGATCTGATTCTTGGCGTTTGATTTAATTATCTAATCGTTTGTTCTACTACAAAGTACTTGAACTAGTTTCATTTGATGAAAATCTAGAACCATACAGTTTTGCAATGTAAACTGGAGCTGTTCTATATTGTCTTTTCCGTTGAGAGAACATTTTATAAATACAGTGAACTATCTGTTTAATAGAATATAATAGGCATTATCTTTTGCACACCAATAATAAAACATTAATACAAACGCACATATGTAGCGCACAAAAGAAATATACAAGATCATCTAGAGAGAAAACAACAAGAACAATAGTGAACGAAGTCAGATTAGTCATTTCTTCAGGTGAATCTTTAGGTTATGGGAAGTATGTGGAAAATCATAGTAGCGAGGGTAGCGCAGACATTATGAACAGGAAAGTAATAAGTTACAATTTTATAATAAATATCTATACAATTATTACAAGTCAAGCATGTTTTATCGGATACTTGCTTTTGCCAGCGGCTTCGCTTCGCGTGACTTTTTGCTCACAGCTCAGGCCACCGATGACGTATCGTTATTATATATAGCCTAAAACCTCTGAGAAGTGACAGAATATAACAGGGAAACCCGTATGTAAATCGATAAAGTGCTTCTCGAGTTATAAGGATTCATATATTTATGTAGGTTACACGGCCGTTAGCCGTAGAGACTTCGCTTTATTTATTAGGACTACCGGAGGTGGATGTGACGTACAAGATTTTTCATTTTTTTAGGGTTCCGTACCTCAAAGGAGGAAAAAATGGAACCCTAATAGGATCACTTTGTTGTCCGTCTGTCTGTCAAGACCCTTTTTCTCAGGAACGGTTAGAGGTATCAAGTTGAAATTAATATCAAATACTAAGGTCTCGTTTCCTCGGAGGTGTCAACATTTAAGCTTCTAAGACAACTTACAAACAAGATACGGCCATTTATGTATATTATTTTGATACTGGTAAATCAAAATATCAAAACCTATAGCCTACTTCCTAGAATCCTTCCTCATACCAAATTTCATGATTCCTTCCTAGAATCATGAAATTTGGTAAGAAGCAAGGTCTCACAATATAGTTCAACTGCACGAATGTCTGACAGTCAAACCATTGGTGTAGTTTTTATTTAGGCGTTTCGTGAATTTCCAAAACACAATCATTTTTGTACATACATCCTCGGTGCGCGAGTCCGACTCGCTCTTGGCGGCTTTTTTTTATTACTGGGATGGAATATTAATGAGAAATTGTACATATATATATATATAATACTTTCAATTGCAATTTTTCGTTTATTCATGCATATGCACCAAGAGAGGTATGTTCAATTGCTGATAAGATAAGAGCTAGAAAGCAACACGTACAAGATGTTCTCATTATTATTATTAGAGACACTTCAATGATTTAGGTATGCTCCTTCATTGTCTTCCATTGCGATTATGTTATCAACGTATGCATTGTAGCTAATATCTTATTTGATTAGGTATTCGCCAGATATTGTGTTCATTACAACACCTTGTTGTGCAACGTATAGGTTAGCTTGGTACCTATCAGTAGCAGTTGACATGAAAACTTGTGGTATATTTGTAGGACCTTGTCACACTGATTGTTTGATTTATTTACGTGGTGCAGTGTATTTTTTGTTAAAGAATATTATTGGTTTTTGTTTATGTTAGAGTTTAGTTTAGGTAAATGGATTTGATATTAAATATCTGTGAAGCAGTTTCCTCCTTAGATATGCCAGAAATGTATATTCGCTTATTACTCACTCAATAATGGTTCAGCCTTATTACTGGTCATTTTTTGCATATGCAATGCGATGTATCTCCGCTAGTTTATTGTCTAATAGCATCACGCCATTATTCATATGAGCTGATCAGTAGGGTCGGAAGTGAACTCAATCGGAAAAATCTACTAATTCGGTTAGGTTTCATGGGATTTACTCAAAAACTACTCAACATGGAGTTCTCACCGACTATACCGCGAGCGGAGCCGAGGCACAGCTATAACTTATAAGCGAACATAGAATCGACGACGACGATTCGTTACAAATGTTTCTCTTTATTATTAGCTAGGTAGGAAGATAAATGTTGGCATCACTGCACTTATTTCAGAACCTAATTTGCACTTGCCTGTTGCACTAATTCCTTTTCTGGGAACTGCAGCAAAGTTGAACCAGCTACACTCACCCTCTTGGGATGGCCTGTTCGTAATATTATAAACTATTTTCTTTTTGTTTTTTCAAAATCATAATTCTTTTCTGTATAGTTTGCTGGCAAACGTCTAAACACCTAACTATACAAGAGTGTGTGTGTCAAAGTTCTCGAGTTACATTTCCATTTTAGAGCCGACTTTAACATTAGTTCAATAGTTGTTTGCCTACCACATACGAGTATTGTAATTTTTCATTGGTATTTCTCGTAATTGCATATTTCGGGTGAAATGAGATCACCCGCTGAGATAATCGTTGTACCTTAATGAATTTGATGATGATGCTTTGTGAGGATTCGATTACTGTAATTCCATCTGTTGATACATAGGTACTTACGTGTTGTATTATAGACGCAACTGTAATGCTTACACTATTGACAAAGTTATATAATTCACATACTTACTTCGGAATCCTAAGCTCACAAGCAGGCTTTAGTTACTGCGCCACGGCCGAACGATCGGTTCGCCCGGAATATTTTACAGGTATTATCATTATAGCCATGGGTGCTCTGAAGAATTTTGATTCAGGAACCAGTTCGGACACCATATCAATTAAAAGAAGAGATCTATATATATATTATAAGTATCTTCGAAGGCAGTAGGATAGATGATAAATTCTCTTCTTATTTGATCGTGTAAATGTAGCCGCGTGAAAACTGTGTGTCTGTCTGTGGCATCGTAGCTCCCAAACGGATGGACCGATTTGGATGCGGTTTTTTTATTAGAAAGCTGGTTTAATCAGGATGGTTGTTAGCTATGTTTGTAATCAATTAATCAAGTAATTAAGTAATCAAAAATTTATTATCTTAAAAAGTGGACCGATTTGCATGCGGTTTTTAAAAAAAAAACCCTTTTTTTATTTTTAATAGTACTAGTTTTACTTCGATTAAGATTTCTCATAATTTCGTATAATTTTCACCTTTGATTTGATAGCGTTTTTATTTTAGTTTTTATAATAAACGAGTCCAAAGAGACTTAAAATGCATTTTATTTTTTACTTCTATGAACGCTAAAAATAAATAAAATACTTTCACACCCCAAAAGTACATTATTAGATTTGATGCCACATTTGAGCCTCTCCTGTCCCACTGTGCGTCGTCGGTCGAAACGGCTATGTAAATAGCTCGTGTTTTCAGTCCAGTTCAGTGTAGCCGACATGAAATGATGGGAAGCACTGACATGGCACCTAGTTCACCCGGTGTTATGGGCTGACATCACGGATGTTGTAGGTGATGTAGCCAAACGTGTCAGTTTCCATAAAAAAAACCCTTTGGACAAAATTATTTTTCGTATTTATGATTTCTTTCTTCTTCCTTATTTAAGAATACTTTATATTCACACGGTAATCTTAATAAAAGTTGGTATTGTTTATTGTTTATTATATAATTTCAGCAATAGGTAGGTAACGTGCACTTGGATACGTCGAAAATTCCGCCAGTTCTTTTTCAATGCGAAGAGCAACTGATAAACTAACTTCGCAAGTCAAATGTTTTGTTAGTGCCTTTGAAATATTATATTTACCTACTTATAAATAATTCATCTATACTAGCGCTCACAAGATCATTGTTATTTATAGCATAAGTTATATCTTAGTCTATCTATGTCACGCTTGTGTCAGAAGTTGTCTATCAACTCGTTTGTTACGAATCGTCTGATTCAAGTTGCCTGAAAAATTATGTCGGGGATGAAGTAAACTGTGTGCTACCACAATTAACAGCTTAATCCTTTTAAGGGGGAGTACTAGGCAGAAGCACTTCGTATTTCCCTAACCATACCCATATTTCAAGTGATTTAACTATAATTTATATGCCTATAGTTAGGTAAAGATTCAAGGTATAATGTGAATACATTATTTTTAATTTCATCTTATAAATTCGCTTAAAAATATGTGGTTGAAAAGTGGTACAATCGTTCAAAAATGCCTTTGCTATTTCCCTCGCCATTTTTTATAAATGCATCTAATACGAAAAATGCTTCATTGAGCTTAGATTCAATAATACTAAGAATCATCTAAATAAATTCAAACGCTTACAGAATAAATGGTTTTTCACTGAACTATCTTTTAACATTCTAAATTTTGGGCCGTTGCCGTGCGCGAGCGTTTTTTGTATGGACGTATTTGTAACGAAATTAGCAAATGCATTTTAGAACTTTTTACCACTTTTCACCCACTTATTTTTCAGAGAATTTACAAGATTATATTACAATAATCTATCACACATTATACCTTGAATCTTTACCGAACTATAAGCATATAAATTATAGTTATATCTATTGAAATATGGCTATAGTTAGGATAATATGATATGATGTTTTGCCTAGTACCCCCCTTAAAGTCTGTATACTGAGGCCTGTGGTCACGGCGCGGAGGCGACAACGAAGCGACGACAACGACGACGACGGTCGCGTCGGTGTGACTTGCTAGTCTAGAGGGCATTGTGCCATCGCCCATTCAGTACTCGTAATAAACGTCTTAGTTGATGTATTACGTGTCTGATAGGTAATGCGCCGTGCCCTCCGTTCTTGCCCGCTGCCGCGCGGCGGCGGCACTGCGGCGCGGCGCAGCAGAGGAAGGGGAGACTGCAGTCGCCTAAGCTTGATAGTCGACCTATTTGCTGCATACTCCGTAAACATAACATTACATTACATTACCTACCACATGCTATATCCCGACAATCGGGGTAAGCAGAGTAGTCGGTGTTGTGCTGCAAGTACTCTTGTAAATTACAGCACAAAACCGACCACCACATTTAGCAAAGTATTATGACAAGATAACTATCAAGCAGCAAGTAATGCACGAATCCCATCTGCTACATGACTCGGTGGAAGCAACGTGCCAAGGTTCATCGGCATATTTCCCATTTCCCACATTTCCTAATTCCTTCAACCTGGGATCTTCAAACGGAGTGTCAACAGGCTGGACAGTGGACAACATTTCAATAGTCCGCAAATATACTGGTATGGTACCTCGCCGAGCGTGTTTCTCGAGGGGGGTGGAATATTGGCTGTATCGAGTCCCTGGGCAAAGAGATCCATTCTGGTTTTAATAAAAAAACAGCCAAGTGCGAGTCGGACTCGCGCACCGAGGGCTCCGTACCACCACGCGATATATTTGTGTTATGTATTTAATAAAAAAAACTGTTTTCTCTCATTCAGTCCGGAATCCTTAGCGCAAGCCCGTCTCACATTTGATCTGTTTTTATTACTTGTTGTTTTACTTTAGAGTTTGCACTAAAATCGCATTAAGTTTGACGCTTGTGTGCATTACCGTTTTTACGACATAATATTTTATTATTTGTTCTTATATCCGCCATAATAATACATATTTTGTGAAAATTTCAACCGACGGTTACGGTTCAAAAGATGCAGTACATTAAAGATAGGACAGACGGCGTAGACTTAGTACGGAACCCAAAAAAACTTGAATAGTCAAAAACATAGACAAGAAATAGGATCCTGATCGAATTTGAACGAACGTGTGTTTATTCTGTTCAAGCAGCTTTTCAAAAATCATAATTTCACTTCGTGTATCATAATATTCACACTTCTATAGGTATGCCATAACAGTTTAAATATATTTTAATAAAGTTATGTTTTGATAAAAAGGGTACAATAAATAAAGACACCAACTTATTATATCTCAATAAATATGTCCGAATTTAACTTCAATATCGAATTACACTGTTATCCCTATTACCGTAAAAGTCAAAATAACGCGTGGTTGTAAAAATCAAAATATTTTTACACGCATTTTACGTCTCGCTTGGCAATTCACCTGTTTGGTTTTGATATTGCATGTTGGTGTTGTTGAGGCCACACGAACGAAATGACCGTAAACAATCGATCGGTGACCGACACCCACGACGCGACGCATGCGCGACCACCATACCACACATGCTGAACGACCTTTAAGTGAAGTAGGGTTCCGTGGACACAGCGATAAGGATTCATTATTATTTTACAGTATGTAATTAAGATCAGTAAATAGACTAATTTGATAAAGCTGGGGCCTACCTCTCTCAGCGCATTAGTCTGGCCATACAGAGGGCTAATGCGCTGAGTGTCTTGGGAACTTTCCCGGGATCGGTCGGTATGGATGAGATTTTTTATTTATCAACCTGATTTACAGATCTCATTCATATCACTGGTCCGGGGTTGTTCTTTTTTCTTTTATATGTATAGTTTAATGAAATCACTCTGTATACTACTTCTAAAACCATATTGCAATGCAGACTTTCATAATTTGATAAAACTAACTATTTCTCATTGCAGCCGTAGAAAGTTTTAATTTTTTTTTCATCTAATTTCATAAAAATAATATGAATGCACTCTTTCTTTTTCAGACACTTCACACTGTATGGGAGCGATCAAAGTCGAATAAAATGGAGTCGGGTTTGGTTTCAGCTCGACATTGACGCGAGCGAATTCGCGGATACAGCCTATCTAAAATAATTGATTCAGCTAGTTCGTGGCACGGAGCCACACCGATACCTAGCCGGCGCAGCGCGTAGCACAAACCTCCTACTGCGTGAATTTGTACAAGTAGGTACCTACCTTTTTCGAAATACACGCGTTATAAACAAGTGGATATGCGGTCGACCCCGAGTTCACCGGGCCGCCGTCCACCGCTGATCCGTTAGTTTATCCGAGTGCCAGCTCCACTCAGCTCGAGTCGCGCTGATGCCATTGTTCGGCAATGTTTACGAGTCAAGTCAAAATAAAGTACACATTTTATTTGTTTTAAATAATGAGGCCGTTTCCAGTTTTGGTCACGAAAAATTGCATTGAAGACATATTATATAGTTTAAAGATTATTTATAAAATGGTTAGAATGGTTTAGTTACTCCCCGTGTATGTCGTAAAAGGCGACTAAAGGATATGACTCCCTTCTTATATTACTAGGTGGTAGGGTTTAACCCGCCCGGGTTGGTACCACCGCACTGAATAAAAGGTCGTTCGAAATGGCTATGTAAATAGTTTGTGTTTTCCGTCCAGTTCAGTGTAGCCGGCACGACCGAAGAGAAGCACCGACGTGGCACCAAGTTCATCCGGTATTATGGGCTGACATCACGGATGTTGTAGGTGATGTAGCCAATCGTGTCAGTATCCATAAAAAAAAAATTCAAAAATCACTTACAATAAAGTTTTTCTTGCAGGTTACGGGGAGAAGTGGTTGTGTGTGTATAGTATAGAATCTATAGATAGTATAGATAGATTTTTCAATTAAGTTTCGATAATTAAATGAGAAGGTATCGGCGCTGTTGTTATTTAATAAATCAACAGCCTTGAGGGTCGACAAATCGATTCAGCGTTGTACTAATCTGATATTCGCCGCCGCCGCCGCCGCCGTCTCCGCTGCTCCCGCCACCGCGCCTCGTGTTGTCTGAGAGTTTGCACATACAGTTTAAATTTTTTTTTTTCAAATATATATATTTTAGAAGAGAATATATAATGATGTGATGTGAATGCATATAAGAGAAATTAAGATCGCTGTTGAACTTCTCTCAAAAACGAAAGACTTTCGTCATCGTCACATTTTTATGGTTCCAACTTTCCAGCTCTCTCTATCATGGTCTGTATAGATAGTGAACGGGTGAGTATGAGTATGAGAGTATGCTATTTTGCATAAGATTTCCTTATATACCTAACGTAGGTGAGCATTGAGAAACTTTTTAAAGCACAAGTAAGACCGGTGATGGAATATTGCAGTCATCTTTGGGAGGGTTCCCTTGAGTACCTTCTTTCAGCCTTATTCTACAAGCGATTCGTTTCATTGGCGACTCAGTACTCACAAAGGACCTTCAACCTCTAAAGCACAGACGTATCGTTGGGTCATTGAGCCTGTTTTATCAGTACTAATATGGCCGCTGCTGTCATGAACTTGCTTCCCTCGTCCCTCCTTCTCCTGTCCGCCTTCGCACCCTCGCAGAACACCTTTGTAGTCGACAGAAGAATTCTTCGAACTACACGATCTCTAAATCGTTTTTGTGCCGCCACTGAAAAGTTGTGGAACGGGCTTCCAGGGAATATTTTTCCCTATTCCTATATTCCAATGATCTTCAAATCGCGGTTTCATCTCGCCTTTCTCCAGCGACATTTAGTCTACCTTCAAGCCGGACTGGCTCACGCTCGGGGGTGAAATTGGCTGCGCCTGAGGCATCAACCTACCAGCCGATGCAGCTCGGGCATAGCCACCTAGTTCGGAAGCAATAAAAAAAGAAATGATTTTTTAAAATTCATCCCCTATGAAGGTATATATATTAAAGTGCGTCATTTTTTAAGTGAGTAATATGGAAATTGATGTTTAGGCTTCTGTTTATAAATAAAAGTCAGTCGTATCATCGTTTTTGGAAATTCATCCCCTGAGAGAAGAAGAAAGGGAAGGCGGGCAAAAACTTAGTACTTACTAAATTCACTCTGTAAGAGGCATTTGGCTGCTTGTACCAATGATTTTTTTTTCTAAGGGAAAAATTAACGTGCATATACCCACACCTGTTGCTTCGCCGCATAGCAGCCTCGCCTGTGTTCTCATCTGTACTCTAATCACGAGATTTAACCTACACCGCGTACTACGCTACGCCCAAAGAGTTTGTATTACGTCAGGAGCGCAGCGACGTAATACAAACTCTTTGGCTACGCTGTGTTCTCCGCATCATTTTGTATGGAGAAACGGAGCAGCGCCTCTAGTGATAAATTTGCGAACTTCGTTTCTCCATACAAAATGATGCGGAGAACACAGCGTAGCGTAGTACGCGGTGTAGGTTAAATCTCGTGATAAGGGTACAGGTCCAGATAACCACGTATCTAAAAGGAAATTTCCGATATGGCACCTACATTCTCGGAGGCGATATTGGCTGTTCGGAGCATGTGGTTTAACCCCCTCTGACTAAAAAACATAAAAAATTAATATAAAACAATATTTATTTCTCATTAATAGTAGGTAGGTAGGACTAAACCTTTATAACGTGAGGTCTCCTATGCAATGGGAAGCGCGCACACAATGGGCACTAGATATAAATCATTCAGCATGATTTGCAGTGATTACATTCCGAGTCCACCTGTTGGCCGGTCTCCGCTCACGCGAGATATATATGCAGATTTGTGAGCTCTTTTAAATTGAATCAATCGTATCGCAAAAGGAATAGTGAAACGAAATCGATTCGGCCTCGGGGGTCCACACTGCGCGATGCTTCGGTCACGTTTACCTACGGCCCTTACTGGTCATATATATGTAAAGAGGGACATAAAAGTTGCGTTTGGTGTTAAGTGTAGGTATTGAGTGTACAATAAAGTAGATTTTTATTTAGGCATGTCGACCTGAACCGGGTCTGCACCACGGGACCGCTGGAAACTGTACAAAACCAATTATTTCGCATGATTCAAGAAACAAACGACTAAGCTAAGTTGACGAGAGCTTGACAGGGCCTGTAAACTACTCGGTGACGGGGCTGAATCATTATTTTGAACTATTTTTCACTCTAAATTTAAAATTTTCAACTCTGCCCGTGCTGAGCTCTAAACAAGGATTCGCACATAGTTTTTGGTATCATTCTAGAAAAGGGACTTCGTATTTACGACTGTGTACTACCAAAACGTTAAATCTATGCAAGCTAAATAGAACAAAAAATTCTTCATTAGAAAGATGCAAAGCCATATTTTTTTCTCTTTATTTTCGGCTATTCGGTATCTATTTAATGAATATTAGAGCGAGTACATGCTCAGTACTAACATACAAAAACAAATTTATAGAACCACAATGATACGACGTATACCAGCGGAAACCTACCCGTTGCATAAGCATCATTCCTCGCCGAGCGTGTAGTTTGCGGAACGACCAAAGGGAAGCACTGACATGGCACCTAGTTCACCCGGTGTTATGGGCTGACATCGTGGATGTTGTAGGTGATGTAGTCAACCGTGTCAGTTTTCATAAAAAAAATAAAATAATAATCTTTTTCAACGATTTTCACCACTCGACCTACAAGAATTTTTTTTTAATTTTCTAATTGAGGACACCTGACTTTGCGTACGCCTTAAATTTTGTTGTCCCTTCGGATACACATTCCAATATTCGTGAAGATGGCTCGAGTCGTTTAGGAGCTACAGGCTGTGACAAGCAGACATACAGACGGACCGAGCGACATCTGACCTATTTTATAAGGATATCCCCTTTAGGAAGGTTTTCCAGCATCGCTGGCTACGGAACCCTAAAAACGCTCTCCCCTCTGCGCATCATTTTGCATTCCTTTCATTGTTTTGTCTATACAAAATGCCTGTTATAAATGGCTGCTCGCAGCTACCTGGCAAATATTACAACTCACAAGACTAAAAACTTGACTAAAACTGAACAATTAGAGCGACATGCTACTTGCGAAAGAGATGCTGAGCCGGTCGGTGCTGCCAATAGCGCGCGTTTGTAAGAACGTACGATCCTAATCGCTCCGGTGGTGGTGCGGTGGCCGACTAACATTTGACCTTAATTAAAGAATTAAGCGGGCACTATCGAGAGCGATCTGCGACACGCCGCCACGAGAGCGGTAGGTAATTAAAATGTTTTATAGGATCAATATCGATAGCTCCGCGCGCTGCAAGTGTTTGATTCTGGGTGCGTTCCGATACCCTGCCCGCTCGCACGCGCGTCAAACAATTCGCAAATATACTGCGATTTATTCGTAGTTATTTCATTGCTGCCTGTCGTATGTTTGAGTATCAAATACGGTTAACCTCTTGTTAATCAGAAATATTTCGTGCGTCGTCGTCGTTCCGATTTTCTGAAGTCTCAAAATTTTATGAAAAATATTTATTAATAACTGTTGAGTTACTACTAAAACTATAATAAAACATGGCAAAATAAACATTAATATCTATAATATAACAATATAATCGAATATTATGTGTCGTCAAAACTAATATAGACATATTCAATAAGCTTCCTTATAAAGATTTCAACGCGTTCGGAAACCCGTCTGTTATTAATTTATTACTAGCAATAATAATTATTTCCTTACTGCCACTCTGCTATACGAGAAATCAATATTATTCGTAGTTTGCACTTTTCGTAATGATTATAGCGTTGTTTCAAAACTCGCAGATTTTAAATTAATCGTATATTTATTTAATTTACCCGCATTCAGTCAGCACGCAATGTGTTTTGACTGGCTCGAATTTGGCTTTAGGTCGGTCTAACCAGTCTAACCTTACCCAGGTTAGGTCAGGCCCAGGTGAGTACTCGACACCGCACGCGCCCGCGCCGACGCGCCTCCTCCTCCGCGCCGCGCCGCCACTCAGCTGACAGTCGAATCGTTTAACTCTCTTGTTGTCGTGTCGGGTCGAAGTGGAGATGTCGTGCGCGACCTTGTCGGCCGACTTTGCGCCGACACTTGAACGAAAAGTCTCGGCGATTCGTCGAACTGCATGCAATTTCCGTCAGGACGCATGTGCAACAATCTTGCTTTCTTCACTGCAAAAGACAATTTTAAACTTCGAACAAGAAACACCAGCCCTGTTCTCTTCTCGTCTCGTTTTCGAGACAGAATGAAGATTCTTTGAAGTCATGAAAACTGTTAGGCAGATAGTAGATTAAACAAGTCAGAGGTAACTGCGATTGACAAAATGTCGATTTGAAGAAAAACATTTAGTGTAGAACAATGAATACTTATATTATTCAAATTAAAAATAGATTAAGTGAAGTCGCTGCCGCACGGAACGTTGTCACTTACGCTGTTGAATCTTAACAAGTGAAATTATAAATCGTAAAAAACTTATCGCTAGGGCGGCGCGTGCCCACGTTTACAAGTTTTAAGTTCCGAATAAAGCTGCGGTTGTAACTCCAGAGAAATTTAAGAATACAATTTATCTGGTATGTTTATTTGAAACTTAGTAATCGCATAACTTGCAAAGGGCGTAATTAACGTAAGCAGTCCGGTCGCGCTGGCTATAACGAGGCTCCTAAAACAGCACAGTATCCTACGGTCGCGCCCGGCTATCTCGCGCGGGCTTATCTCGTAGCCGTCAAAGGCGCCGCCGCGCCGCCGGCCTTCTCCCGGCGGAGCGCTAAGTAAAGCCCGGTTAGTGCGGTGAGTAAATTTAAGTAATCGCTAAGTGCAAAGCTAGTCATTAGGCTCGCACCGACGCGCGACGCGACGATAGCGCCTTCTCCGATACGCCTGTAATGCTTCTATTTGCGCGATCTCTAAAGCCAGTCAGAATGTTTAGCATACAGTTCAACTTTAGAGCTGTCTCTCTTTACCAAACTAGTGCCAGACTGAGCACTCGAATGATCAAAACTTTAAAATGCATTGAGTTTGAGGTTGATAAAATGCAAATGTTTGTTATTTCGTGTTCAGAATAAACACCTTTATAAATTGAACAAACATGTTATTGCATATTGATAGAACTATTTAAGGTTTAATGATAAAGTCCATTATAATATATTTAACAATAATCCCATAATACAATAATAATAATATAAACGACTAAGCGAGAGGCTCTCGCTTAGTGGTTGGGTCAAGGGCCAGATCCAGAAGGCAGCCCTGCTCGACACTGCACGCATCGTCCGGAGGTTTCTCTCTTTGGGACCCGACCATCGGTAGCCTGGGTTCGCCCCACTGCCGGTGGTGGAAACTCCTTTTGTTTTTGTATTAATTTTAGATTTTAAGTTTGTAAATATGTAAAATTAATATAAAAAAAAGTGTGAAAATAAATGAATAAAATAATATAAATATGTATATTGTATCCACGCATATGTATAACTTATGATTTATAATTTATTTAACACTCTGTACGACTGATTAGTCGAAATATACGTGTACTTTTTAATTAATATAATATACTCGTACATGAAAAATAATCAAGCCAAACATTGGTAATAAAAAATAATTTATTTTATTCATAATTAATCGTTCCAAAAGGGAATTTTCATTATCGTTTTATCCAGATACTACATAGCTTGGAGAGTTGCCTGCTCTTAAAATGTGGTATAAAAATTGTCTATAGGTACTTGGTAACATCTCTAATAGGTATGGGTACCTAAAATAACATAAATAAAAAAATCCGTTATTTTTCTTTTTTCAGCAATCTAAAAAGAGATTATGATGTTGGCATTGTACATTTTAACTCCCAACATAAAAACAGAGATGGTATTAGATCAACAGCTTTGTGCGTTATATATCTACCTATGTCGTCGATTCTTATATCGACGTACGAATACATGAACTCAATTCTCATAATAGATACAAAACTTGTGAACACACGAGCAGCCTTACGAGCGGATCAGAGTCCGCAAACACAGAACGATAATTAACTAGAATCGAAACAATAATTATTTAATTTCGCCCGGCGCAGTTTGTACCAATAAATCTCAATGCAGATCGATATCGCCCACCGACCAATTAACAATCCCTGACCGAACACTACCTCTGAGCGCCTTCCGGGACGATTCACCCGCAACACTCGCTTATTTACACACAAATCTCATATTTTCTAACTAATTTCCCTATAACTTCTCGTTTAAACTTAAACCCACTTAATCCACAAACAAGCATAACCATAACACCGAATTTTATAAAATCATAGAACCTATATTCCGTCATTCTGTATTCCGAAGAAGTCACATGTGCGAATGTTGCGTGTACTTGCGGATCGGCGCCTATTAGGTAAGGAGAAGCAAGAAGGGGTGAGACAGGTCAAATCAGTTAAGGGTTCGGAGATGAGGACAAATCTAGCTCCAAGTCGTTTATGTGATAAATGAGAAAATTGTCTTATTAAGATTTATTATCAAGTTTAACAATTGTCCAATATATCAAAGTAAAGATGACAGAAAAATTATATCTTCTTACCTTATATATATAACACACAATAGTGTATGTCTGTCGCAAGTTCGGATTCCACGTAAAACTGTAGGTCCCTTCCCTTACTACCTTACTCGGTGGTAGGGTTCAACCCGCCCGGACTGGTACCACCGCACTGAATGCAACGTCGGTCGAAACGGCTATGTAAATAGTTTTTGTTTTCCGTCCAGTTCCAGTTCAGTTGTGTAGCCGGCACGATCGAAGGACATGACACCTAGTTCACCCGGTGTTATGGGCTGACATCACGGATGTTGTAGGTGACGTAGCCAATAGTGTCAGTTTCCATAAAAAAAAAAGTTGAATGTGTGGTATTCCTAAGTGCGACATCTAGACAACATTAAACCTGGTATTTTACATGGAGCTACCTCATGGTCCAATATGTGTGAATAGGCTCATCATAATAGTAAACAAATAAAGCTAGTTAAATAATAATATTATATACCCATAGTAAGTGACTACATATACACATAAATAAATGTTTAACTTTCACATAAGCGTCGCATTACTGTTTAAATAATAAACACACACGCACACCCACCCACCTACCATTAATGAACCGTACACAAAATGCCAATAATTTCCCTAAATGTTTATTTGTTTCGTTCGCCCACTTTCATACGTTAAATCAATAAGTAGAATATTTATTGCTCACGAATAATGTTCTAAGAGAAAGAGCGGCACGTGTGCCGGGCAGACCGCCTCCTAAAAAATGCCATGAAATATCTCCAAGAGTTTTGATCCGATCTGCCCTAAACCAATAAGTTACGCCCCTAAATGACCATAGAAAGGGTTAATAGAATAAAAGGCAGAAACTCGCATCCGCTGTTAATTAATTAACAACAAAAAAATGCTTTCCTTAATAAATAACTTTTGTAAAAACGCATTAACCGCAATGTTATAATTTTTTGTGAACTTACCGCCAAAGGGTTAAAAATGTAGACAGCATGAAATTAGCTTCCTGATATTGATATGAAAGGTGCATCGTGATATTTTGTTCTGACTATGTACGTACGTTTACCTACCGAGTATTGATCCTTCTCACTGACTCGTGTTCTCAGTCAACACGTTTTCGTTTGAATATAAAATGTTGAGAAATGAACTATTAAACAATTATACATATCTGGACAGCAAACGTAATAATTAATATGATGAATTTTGGAAAATAGTTTTCTACTAAGGCCCACTTGCACCAACACGAATTTAACTATAAACCAGTTTAACTCTTTAAGCTAGCACCCGTTGTATGTGGGAACCGCGTTTAAACCGCGTTTAAATCCATAACTCGCTACTTAACTCTAAACTCGTGTTGGTGCAAGTGGGCCTAAGCGCGTCTTGCACCAACACGAGTTTAGAGTTAAATAGCGAGTTATGGATTTAAACGCGGTTCAAACGCGGTTCCCACATACAACGGGTGCTAGTTTAACGAGTTAAACTGGTTTATAGTTAAATTCGTGTTGGTGCAAGTGGGCCTAAGTCTACTTCGATATTTTGGTGTCACTCTCATAAAACGTACAAAAACGATATCGTAAAAATTTGTTTTTTTAAGGTAACATGAACATTTTGATGGAATTGTTAAAATAATCTAATTGTTTTCTTTCTTGTGAACAATCTCACCTACCTAAGTCAGGTTACCTAGCATTCAATCTTTGGTCCTGTCACTAAGCAGCCGGGTCATACAAACAAAGCAGCCATCGACGCCGCGCTGCCGCTGTGCTGCCGCTCCGTCGTCGCGTCGCTGCGCACCGACACCGAAAGTAGGCGCCGCCGCCGGCGCCGCCGCCGCGAGACGCGTGCGACTTATCTCGCGGCATCAGCGGCAGGCGCTCAGGCGGCAACCAGTTTCAGGTAGCGGCTAGCTAGAGCGCGCTGCGTGAGACAAGGGAGCCGACGACGCGGTGCAATATCGCTTCGCTACACTTGCAGTGCGGTGCAATGCAACAGACGACGACGGTCCATTCCAAGTTCACTACGACCAAACATGGCATCCCGCAAACGAACACAATGCTCTGTTCGCTGTAATATGCTTTTATTTCCATACTGACTCTGCGTGTTAAATGTTAAAATATGACGAGTTCGAGTGCACTGTATATGGATAGAATAGAATAGAATATGCTTTATTCCAATACAATTATTTTACAAAAGGCGGACTTATGACCTAAGGAAATCTCTGCCAGTCAACCTGGCTTTTATGAAAACTTATTATATATGGATGATACTTATATATGGATGATGGATGAATAAAGAATATTTAATGAATTTAATGTGATTTGATTAGTTAGTACCTACTTATAACTGAGAAAAGGGTATAATCGGGCGACAGTTATGTATGTCGCTGCTCCCTCCCGCCAAACTGAAGTAGGTGAAGCTCGTCCACATACTCGCGTCGAGTCGCTCCGCCTCTCCCCGCCGCCGCGCCGCCGCGAGATCGCAGGTATAGCGCGTCATACATACTGGTGCTAGGTGCAATGTTGCTTACATACAAGTGCCTAGATACAGTGTAATCTGATACACATGATGTTCACAAAATGTTTAGTCGTTCAACTTGGAATAGAGCTCCAGCTGTTGTGACTCACAACGCAAATACCCGACGACGAGATGTTTTCAAACTAGTTCCGCTGCTGAGAGTTATTGACCCGCTTTCCGCAAAGCCAGACGCAGCATAGCTCCGATATTAGTCACTTTGTACTAAATTTAAATAAGGCCACCGTGCCGGTGTCGATAGACGCCCATTACCCATAAATTAGTATGTCGATGGTTGTCACACGTCCCGCGTCGATCGCCGCGGCGGTGTGGCAATCAACACTGTTCCCAGCTCATGGCTTGTCGCTTGCTTCGGCATCCGCTCAACCCACGTCAAAACATATTAGTCATATTACCTACACCTTTGCTCGACCGAACTGATAGGTGTGCAAAACAATGCCTGTGAAGAGCTGAGGGAGTTAGCAATGTTTTAGAAGGCATACAGACATACAATGGGACTGTGCCTTAGCAGTAACAAGCATATGGCACCTATGGGCTGTGTCTTCAAGGATGGTCAGTATTAACGGATGAGGAAGTAAGGCATGAAGGACGACCTGCAGGTCTATTCTTGTAAATTCTGACAGCGGAATCAGCGCTGTTGTGGCGCTGAGAGCCACTTTGGTAAGTGGCTCTCAGCGCCACATCAGCGCTGATTCCGCTGTCAGAATTTACAAGAATAGACCTGCTGACTAGGTGCAAAATTGTGATAATTTAGGCATAATTTTGGTTTTTAGGGTTCCGTTCAGTTTTTTACTTGGAAATTGGTAGTATCATTAATTATCCTGTGGTTGTTATACACTAAACTACTAACAAAAACAATACCTTCAAATTGATTGTAGTTAAAGGGGATTTATATAATTTGTTTATAAGTAAATGTCAACATAACCTATTTTAGAACTCAACTTCTTTGCTTGCATTTCAAGATGTTTCAGAAAGAATTATCAGTTTTTTAAGGGAACATATTTATACTTAACCATAATATATAAATTTATAAGTAAAGTAAGGTAGATAATGCCCAATATTATTTGTTAATTATTATTCAGTATTTGCATAAGACTATATTATTTTACAATTAATTATAATATTTTACAATGTCTCAAAACGGAACTTAATTTAACTATTTGTAAAAAAAATAAAAAAACCCGACTGCGTAAAAAAATAACTTTAAATAAAAACTGAAAAGAAAAAAAACAAGTCCAGTAGTCTAGAACTCTGTTAAGTAATATTGAATAACTACACCATTGAAATAGTTTCATGATCGATACACACATATAATAAAACAAATAATAAACTCTAATGCGGAACATAGCGACTTTAACAGTCGGGACCCATTATTGGAATGTCAATGGCCATTGACATTCCAATAATGGGTCCCGACTGTTAAAGTCGCTATGTTCCGCATTAGAGTTTATTATTTGTTTTATTATATGTGTGTATCGATCATGAAACTATTTCAATGGTGTAGTTATTCAATATTACTTAACAGAGTTCTAGACTACTGGACTTGTTTTTTTTCTTTTCAGTTTTTATTTAAAGTTATTTTTTTACGCAGTCGGGTTTTTTTATTTTTTAAATTAATTTTTTTTATTTTACACTTTTTAGTTAGGATTATAAAACCGTAAATTTCGTAATCTTGTCATTTCACTGAGAAAGTTAATATCGTGGTCTAGGCACGAGAAGTGTAGGCGCCTGCGGTTGCGCATATTCAGCGTCCTCAGTTTATTTAAAATGGGTGTAATGCGAGCACGTCTCTTAGGCCGTTCGCAATACCTCACACACGAGTTCTGGACACGCTGAATACGCTTGGCCGTCCTCTCGAGGATGCAAGGACCGAAAACCACGTCGCAGTAATTAAAGTTGGACAGAACGGGTGATTCAGCCAACTGTCTCCGAACCTCCACACTGACACAGTTCCGAAATTTGTACAGACTTTTAAGTTTGCCATATGACCTGCGAATTAGTTGCTCCACGTGGGCTTCAAATTTCAGCCCGCCGTCAATCAACACGCCGAGATCCCTCCGATGTCGCGATGCGTATGGGAACGTTGTTTAACTTGAAACATGGACTGAATTGCATCATCTTACTGATCGCGTGCTTTTGCGTTTTTATTCGGGTTCAGGCCCAAGCCGCACTGCTCTGCTCTGAATAGGACTTATGACCTCCGAAAGTCCAGAGAACGAGTAAAAATATGACAGAATCTTAGTTTCTTAATTCATTTAAAAAAAGACTGACAGCATTTTCTTTTAAAAAGTTCGCTAGTTTACGCCCTTTCCAACGGTATACCAAATGTCATACAAATAATTCACTATGTGGTCAAAATTAGGGACATAGACCAGAATAGAACGACAACACGGGCACTTTGTAACAGGACCACTTACTTATCGATGGTCGCTTCCCGTACTGAGAGCGTTTTCCGGAGCATTTCCAAATTTAGAACATGTACCGGTCGCGCGGGCACTTTGTTCAATTCTCCAATATTAATGTTTAGACTCTTGCAAATTATCTCTAATTTTGATCACATAGTGAATGATTTGTATAAAATGTGGTATACCTTTGGAAACGGCGTAAACTAGCAAACTTTTTAAAGAAAACGACGCTCTCAATTGGTGTTGTTTTTTTTTTAATGAATTAAGAAATTAAGATTCTGTCATCTTTTTACTCGTTCTCGGGACTTTGGGAGGTCATAAGTCCTTTTCATGGTATTAACTTCATCAAATAATTGTTTTACTTAAACAAGAATACATAGTAAAATTCAATAAATTTTATTTCGTGCTGATACAAACATGAACAAAAAAGTTACAAGGGTTTAAAGCTGGGATTTTGGTAATTTTCAAAAATAAAGAAAAAAAAATCGTATCTCGATACCACGTGACACCTGACAAAAGGTATGTTAGGTCAAAACGTTGAAAATGACCCCACTTACCTACAAAAAAAATTTGTCGGCCGATATGCCGAGCATCCTGTATAATAAGAACTTTATCACAGCTCAATTATTATAAGAGTGAGAATGGCTGCTAACCAACTTTAAATCGTTATAGATCCTAAATGGTCATTCGAAATGAAAAATGATAAGAGAAACCTAGAGATCATTTTCAAATACCTATTCAACGATACCCCACTTAACATAGATAGTCAACTTAAATTTTTTTCTTTTTCACAATATGGCACCTAGTTGTCGCCATATTGAATTTTGATTACTGTCATGTCTTTAGTGACACTCGCAAGATTAAGACAAATCGATTGACGTAAGAATCATCAAAATCGGCCCACGCGTTTGGTCTCTAGTGTGCCACAAAGGAACAAACATACATACATACATAGGCTGATAAACACATTACCCTCCTTTGCGTCGCGCAGTCGGGTAAAAAGACATCTTAAGTTGTCTTCTTATGCCATTATTAAATATGATAATTTTTCATTTTGCTTAGGATCTTTTAAAATGACCTCTTTTAGAAGAATACGAGTACATATTGTATTTTATTGCAAAATATCTCAATACAACATTCACCTAAATGGTACTCCGTGCGTTTTTAAGATATCCGAATATAGCACTGAAAAGAGCGCGAAACTAGCTAGCTAGAGCGCTAAACTTTTTGGTGAACTAGTAAGTGCTGGTGCTATGTCAGTGCTTCACTTTGGTCGTGCCGGATACACTGAACTGGACGGAAAGCGCGATCTATTTATCATAGCCGTTTCGACCAACCTTTCATTTAGTACTGTGGCACCGACACGGGCGGGTTACACCCTACCACCCGTCACCCGAGCCGATCACCCATCCAAGTTGTGATCGCGCCCAGGAGACGATCACCAACGACAGTTGACCGACCGCACCACTGAGCTACCGAGGCTGACTTCGTACTTGCTGAATCCCTGGAGATTCCCCCAGAACCGTCATTACCTAAATCATTATTACTATACAATCGACACACGACAGCAGGGCAGGTGTGTACAATAATTCCTATGATATTTCGTTATTTTATCTAGCAATAAATCTGGCACAGAGCGCCAGCAATCAGACGAACAAAGACAAGTTCTCCGCGATATTATCTTCATCGTCCGAGAGGCATTCATCAGGAGTTCGTGTAATTATGACAATTAAACCAAATCGCAATATCAGCGGCGACTTATTAGGAGCGGGGTCGTTTGCAGCGCAGCCAACGAGACGCTCAAATAAATCATAAAATTTATTTATTATTTATAGAAATGGCAGCTTCGTACCGCGACCGAGACACGACCGCGCCCGCCGCCGCCATCTCCCGTAGGTACTTGCGAGAGTGATTTACGCGAAACTCTTAATAAATCACTGAGGTAGGGTTGCTGCCTGCAATGTTCCAGTACAAGCATATATTTTCTCCTAATTTGAAAATGTTTGTTGTTATTCGTAAACTGCACTTATTATTTAAGGTTCCGTAGCCGGCGATGCAGGCATCCTTATAGAATCGGTCAGGTGTATGTCTGTCACACGTTCTGTCTGAAGTGATTCCTCTGCAACGTACCTAAAGCTCAATAAGTAAAATAAAATATTATAGTACCTAGTCACTTTAGTCCTCATGGCATGAGAACTATTCTGAAGTTTATATCTTAATTTAATACAGTTACTGAGAAAATAACATTCTAGTCAACTTCCGCCCTAAAAAGACGGTGTGACAGCGTGGTCGCTGCGGGCACACTCGCTATGCTCGCAAAAAGGAAATGCCTACGGAACCCTAAATTATTTTTCTTTCAAAGTAATCGATGATGGCTTAAAAGCAACATGGCGTGACGTACTCATGTCGTCGTCGCCACGTCCATGTTGGTTTGTTGTCGACAATTCGAAAATGGAACTTACGAACTAATGAGAAACAGAAATCTTCGGTATCACACATTGAAACCAGCCTTTCTTGAAAACAATCTCCCTTGTGGGGTCGTTATAAAATTGTTTTGTTCCAATTTCAAATTAATTCGTTCTTGTGATTTTATTGACACCCCTGCAACAGTCCTAGGACTCCGTCGGCGCTGCTCGATGCCGTTATTTTCCTAATTTGGCGGCAACCGCGCGAGCTCCGCCCGCGATTAAGTTGTAAATAATGAGCGACGGAGCCTAATGAAGCGCGCCGAGGATGCGCCAACTAGGGATCGTCATGGATTGCCCGTCATGACCTTATACCATAATTTCTTGTACCTGCTGAGTTGTGTGTGCGCTGACTGCACTAACTTGGTTCAAATGGTTCAAGCCGAATATTTCTATTTATATGGGATCATTCCAGAATTCCAACATTCTCAGAATTATGAAAATGGAACGAAATGACTTCAAGGTTCAGTTATCTCTTGTACTTTAAATAAACTAAACTCTTTTAAATAAACTAGATAAAACTGTGAGCATTTTTACATCGCCTTTCCGAATGCCTTTGTTTCAACATCTTTCTAGTACCATCTACTAGAAGGATATTCAGTTTTACATCAAAAACTAGAACTGTGAAATAACTGCTAAACCATTTAAACACTACTAACTATATAATTGTATGATTTTATGTAAGTATTTAGTTAAATATTAGTTATGTATTAGGTTAATTTTATTGAAGTTTTACTCATTATGTAACTTGTTTCACTATTTATTTTCATAATTAAATTGACTACCAATGTCAACACATGGTAATACCTTGTCATGTCAACCAATGTCAGCATATTATGGTAATACTTATTTAATGTACACGGCAATCAATAACATCATCAGACCGACCGCCTCGATATCCGCACCTTTAGAGCCGAGGCGTTTGTCGAAAAGAGGCCAGACGGTATGTCATCTCATCGTTTCCCTGAAGGTATGGTCGCTGGGACGATACCTTTTTTTATGGAAACTGACACGGTTGGCTACATCACCTTCTACATCCGTGATGTCAGCCCATAACACCGGGTGAACTAGGTGCCATGTCAGGGCTTCCCTTCATTTCATGTCGGCTACACTGAACTGGACGGAAAACACGAACTATTTACATAGCCGTTTCGACAGACATTTCATTCACTGCGGCGGTACCACACGGGCGGGATAAACTCTGCCACCTAGTAAGGTAAGAAGGAAAGCGACCTACATTTTTAGGTGGGATCCGAACCACGGTCAGCCTCCAACGGTCGAGCGGTCACCCATCCAAGTATTGACCGCACTCAGCGCACCACTGAGCTACCGAGGCTGACAGCCTGCGTTGACACTATGGATACCATACTTCCAGTAAACGTGACGTCAGGGAGCGCTGCATACCACGACACGACGCGTCAAGACATGATAAAATGTGGTAATAACATGTAAACCAATGTCATAAAAATGTTAAATACCATGTGTTGACATTCTTTATGTGCTGTGTGATAATATTATGACAGCTCTTTGTCGATAGGAACATGTCCACAGGCTACATGGCTGTTAGCGTCTCATTACACTCGCGACTTGGACAAATGTGGGCCCCCAAGCCCCTAGCTCCGCCCGCTGACCTAATGATCATATTTGAACGTTTATATTGCACCGGTCACGCTATTCGTCTTGTCTATTGCCGCACTCAGACGCAGGCGACGTTTCAATGAAGTTTTTAACGGCATGACTATATACTGGTTCGTTTGCCGAGTAATATTATACTGATACTGATAGCGCCTAAATGAAACACTGCCTCTATATATTTTTTGATCATGTGTATATTTTCTGTTTCTTGCTACAACCTTTTTTTTTTTATTGAAACTGGCACGGTTGGCTACATCACCTACAACGTCCGTGATGTCAGCCCATAACACCGGGTGAATTAGGTGCCATGTCAGTGCACCCCCCTTTGATCGTGCCGGCTACACTGAACTGGTCGGAAAACACAAACTATTTATATAGCCGTTTCGACCGACGTTTCATTCAGTGCGGTGGTACCAATTGGGCGCGTTAAACCCTACCACCAAGATTAGGAGGGAAGGGACCTACAGTTTTACGAGGAATCCGAACCTCGGTCAGCCTCCAACGGTCAGCGGTCACCCATCTACTTATATGTATCTCACAACATACGACTCTCAAACATCCAAAGGTTGACTGGGAGAAATTCCTGTAAGGGATAAGTTCGCCTTTGCCCCTCATGTAAATTACCTTCGTATGTTTCTGTGAAATGTGTTTCTGGAGCAATAAAGTATTTCTATCTAATATCTATCTATTTCTATCTAACAATAATCTTTGAGCGAGTTTGTCAGCCTTAGTAGATCGGTGGTGCGTTGTGTCGACGTTCGATATTAGATGTTAAGCACACCCGGAATGCCGTTGTCCTTTGGAAGAGTGACTTTTCGACAGTTGAGGCTGGGCATGGCTCGGATTTCGCGTAAAACTACCTACCTTACCGTAGTTGGTGATTTCGTCCGCATTAGTACCACCGCACTAAATGAAAAGTCGGTCGAAACGTTATGAAAAATGTGTTGTCAGTCGTTCCGTGTAGCCGGCACGAACAAAGCGAAGCACTGACATGGCACCTAGTTCACCAAGGTGCGATGGGCTGGCATCACAGGTAGTAGACAACCATATTATGTAAGATTACCGTAAAAATAGCCCCACTGCATCTCCACGCGTGCAGTAAACGGACAAGATGCCATGCTAAAGGGCAAGAGGTAGCCACCTTTCACCTTGGCACGCTCCTTCTACCGAGCCATGCAGCAGTTGGGTCTTCGTGCCTCACTTGCTGCTTGATAGTTATCTTGTACGAATACTTTGCGAAACGTGGTAGTCGGTGGTGTGCTGTAGTTTGCCCGAGTCCTTGCAGCACAACACCGATTACTTTGCTTACCCCGGGATACGGCGTGTAATAGGTATGCATGTAAGTAAGGTTTGTGGATAAGGTAAGTGGATAGGCGGTGGGTGGGTACTGGGCACATACATAGGTCCTTCCTTCATATAGATAAGGATGCGTAATATTCAGATTATCCGGGTGGTGGATATTATGTTACTGCTCGCGGGACAAGTTTACAACCGGGGACCGCGTCAGTACACGGGCCCTACTCGCTCCCTGTCGCGGTGAATAACAGACACAGATATCGGAACGTGCAGACCGCTGAATAACCACTGCTTCGTGTCGTTTGATAACTTCGTTGTAGGGAGGATTTTTTTTTCTACTTTATGAAATAGGGCTTTAGCCGACTGTCGACTATGTCAGCCCCATCGTAACTGCTAAACAATCTCTAGCCTCTGAGGGCTAGAGATGCTTGGAAAAATGTAGTGAGTGTTTTGCATTTTTCCGTGAGGGGATCACCTAATGCCCTGTGGATAGCAAAAAATAAATTTAATCTATCAATCTTTAAAATTTCTATGATCGGGTGGTTTCTACGAGTAGGTACTGCGTACTCGCATCAACTCGTATGTTCATGTCAAAAGGGCACAAGGACCGGTACGCCGTCTAACCTTGTCTATATTAATGAATATTATAATAACAGATGATGAAAATAGTTTTTAGGGTTCCGTACCTCAAAAGAGGAAAAAAACGGAACCCTTATAGGATGACTCTTGTGTCTGTCTGTCTGTCTGTCCGTCTGTCACAACAGCTTATTTTCTCCGAATCTATTTTTATGAAACTTGACATGGCTGGGTGCATCGCGTACAACACCCGTGTTGACAGAAGTTTGTGCCGTGTGGGGCCGGTACTTTAAAAGAATAGCCCCGCTGCATCTCTATCCCGCTTATGTCGTAAAAGGCGACTAAGGGATATGACTCCCTTCTTATATTACTAGGGGGTAGGGTTTAACCCGCCCGGGTTGGTACCTCCGCACTGAATGAAAGGCCGGTCGAAAAGGCTATGTAAATAGTTTGTGTTTACCGTCCAGTTCAGTGTAGCCGGCACGACCGAAGGGAAGCTATGACGTGGCACCAAGTTCACCCGGTGTTATGGGCTGACATCACGGATGTTGTAGGTGATGTAGCCAACCGTGTCTGTTTCAATAAAAAAAAAAGTTATATTTTATAAGTTATGCAGCTACTAACTGTTGCCCGTGTACATACAACGCCTATAAATACAGGTCATGCTTAATTTGAGTCGCCGCAATATATTATCTCGCTCTCTCTATCTTCCTCTCTCCTTCCCTCCCTCTGTTTGAAATAATTTCCAAAAACGCTGATACAACTATTTACACTAATATTATAAAGAGGTAAAGTTTGTAAGTTTGGATGTAGAAGGTAGTCTCCGAAAATACTCATCCGATTTAAAACATTATTTGAACAATATTTAAAATGGACCTTCAGGACGGACAGAGGCTATGCGAGCGAAGCCGCGGGCAAAAGCTAGTTATTTATAAACAGGAGCTTTAAAACTAATTTCCATATTTCTACTTCAAAAATTATTTTTGACATTGAAAATGTCTTTTGGTTCGTTCCAGTATAGGCCCCGATTTCACGAAAAAGTGCGATCGCCTTATATCTCGGAGACTTGTGAAGATATGATATTCAAAAAAGACTCAGAAGATGCGTATTCATGAGAGCTGTAATGTGCAAAAAGAATTATTCGAGAAAGTGGAAAAAAGTAATGGGCGAAATAGTGAAAAAAAAGAAAATACGATTTTTTTATTTTGGCGCTCGATATTTTGGAAACGAAGAATGATATCAAAAATTTGAGAAAATCTCCTCTGGACAATTTAGTCAGCTACAATTTGAGTATAAAACAAAGACGATCGGGTTAAGGGTTTGCCCTGTAGCTCAACCTTTTTGAAAAAATAAATTCACAGATTTCGTGCCTCACACGAATATCGAGCACATTGGAAATGAATCTGCGGAATTCGAAAAAATATTGTCGCTGAGCGACACGAGAAAGTCGGGATAAGGAAAAGGGTAGTTGGGGTCTGATGATGGAGCCGGAAGGAAGCCATAGGAACTCGGAGGTTAATAAGCCTTATTAAGATTACTTATAAATAATATTATAGGAGATTAATAAGCCTTATTAAGAATACTTATAAATAATATTAGGCAAGTAAGTATGGAATTTATATATTTTCTAAGGATCCCGTCGTAAAATTGCGAAAAAGGGATCATGGAATCACAGCGGTGTGTCGGTCACACGTAGATATCGCGGGATGTGCTGAACCGATATTTTTTTTTTCTAACGAAAGCAATATCCCTGTCTGTAATAGTAGTGCCGCGCTGCAACAGGTGGACAAGCCGTTTCGTACCCCTAAGCAGGTCGGATCAGTGCATTTAGCCCGCCACGCGTCCGGGCAAAAAAGCGGCAAAAACTTTGACCACTCAAATGTTTTCCAAAATGACCCACATTGACCATATGCCGCAGTCACGGTGATATACTCGCATCGTCTTTGTTTTTGTCAAGTTTGCTCAAAATAAAAATAGTAATATAACAGAGAATGAAAAATCATGGAGGGGCCACGGGCCCGGACTAGATAGAATCGTTTTTTTCAACATTCGAAAAAAACAACTGCCACACCTCTTGTGGACTACATGTCGTGCTGAATAAAAATAATCTACTCTGTCGCCGGCAGCTCTTGGAGTCGGATGTGCATCAAGCATGGATAACTTGAATTTAGTGACAATCTTATGTTTGACAGTTGCAGTTAACAAAGCAAGAAAGAAGAAGAAGAAGAAAATGAGATATTGGGTTCATCCAATGTACCAAAACCGGTTAACTGAAGGAGTTTTTCAAAACATGTACCCAAAAATTAGAGAATACCCAGATAAATTTTTCGGGTTCTATTAGAATGCCCGTAAATTTCGACTCCCCGAGAGCGCGTGTATTCGGCGTCATACCACTCCATACGTTCTGTTAACTCAAGTCGACAACTTCGACTCGTGTCCAGTTGAAGAAAACGAAATATGCAGTGGATTTTTTTCAACTCAGCACGCTTTCGACTTGCATGAGTTGTTGTGCATGTAGTCGACGGGTCAAAACTCCATACATTTCTATGGAGCGTCATTTTGGAGGCGTGGCCTATTTCTCACGACTGTTGACAAAAACGACTCTATCTAGTCCGGGCCATACCTCGCCCAGCAGGCATAATGTAATGAGCCAGAGCGGCTAGGGCACGCGCTCCGACCAGACAATATCCCCCTCCGAGAAGGTGCTATCACGGGTTAAGTAATAGTGTGCTATACCGGAGACTTCCGTTTGGATTGCTGCTATGCGGCTATCTTTTGTTCGGCACGGTGCTGCCTACCGACCCAGGGCCGGCCAACTGTATGATAAATGTTACTATAACCGACAAATAACTGTTAGACGAGACTTAAGGCTCTGTCAACCCGTATTCACCCGTACTCCTCTCTCAAGGCGCCGCTTTCGCTGGTTGGAGTAGGATGCAACACAATCAATCAATCAACAATTAGGTTTTTATTTTTTTATAAAACTACGGATCGAAACAAAAAAGTAAACAGCTACGGAATTAATTAGATATATATTCAACAAATATGTTTTTTTCCAAAGCCTTGATTTGGTCACGTTGCCTTAAATACGTTTTAATTCAGAAGCATGTAATGATTTTTTTTCTATCGACCGAAGTTGATCAAATCGTGTTTTCAAAAAGCGATCGATCTGCGGTGATAGATGAAATTTTACATATTAAAACTGAATCTATCAGTTAAGTAATATTGACGGTACACTTCTTGAAATTCGAGTCAGACGTAGTCTCACATCACCTTAAGCGGAGCGGAAGTCGTGAAGGCCACAATTTGAGCCTACACCTAGTAGGTATGGCAAGACAAGAACATGAAAATATTCTGTACATCTCTGTCGTACTTTTAGGGCTCGCCTGGCTTTATCAAAGTGCGTGTGTGTTGATTCAAATTGTATGCATTATATGGAGGATGAATAAAATAGTATGCAAAAGGCAAGAGCAGCTCTAGCCGTTCAAATTCTATTATGGATACCTTATGTCTCTGGAGGCGGCAGCACCGATCCAATTCTAACTGCCTATTAAAAATGCTATTAATCGCACCCAAGTTTAGCCTTTTACGGGGACTCAACTCAACAGCTGGGGTCGGGCAGGTTATTAATAGTATTGGTCAGCGGAGCCGGATGTTCGTTGTAATTGGGGAATTATTAGGAAGGTGTATTGCACATTCGTAAAAACATTCTGTTCGGGATGAAACTGAACAAAGTTGTTTAGATTCCGCCCATTCAGATCGAGTACACTGTTTGTTGCCATGAAAGTGCTTGCCTACCTACACCCGAGCAAATTCTGAGCCTAGAACGATGAAAAAGGGTTCATCGTTCTAGTTCTGAGCCTTGGCCGTTACCTAGATGAAAATTTTAAATATTCTGTGTTTGCAAAATAAACTGACTTTTATCTGTTTGTATCTTTTTTAGGATCCCGTCGCAAAATGCGAAAAACCGGCCAAGTGCGAGTCGGACTCACGCACCGACGACGTACCGAGGGTTCCGTACCATGATATAATTGGCCGGATTTAATTATTTGTTTATTTACCTACTTTACGGTTTGCATCGTTTTTACGATAGAGCAAAAAACAAACAAAACACCTTGAAAAAACATGTATTTTTTGTAGGGGGGACACATCCTTAATTTTTAACTTTTTTTTCTTTTTATTATTATTTGTAGTAAATATGTTCACAATAATAACATATATTCTGTGAAAACTTCAACAGGCTACCTATTACGGTTTAAAATCCATAGCCCTATAAATGTAGGAAAGCTCTGGAACGCTCTTCCTGGCCATATATTTAAGGGCAAGTACAGTCTCGGGTCTTTCAAGGGGCGTGAATAGGAACCTGTCAGGCCGGGATGGCATTCACAACCCCCGCATACGACCGAATGTCCTTTGGCGTAGTTAGACACCTTATGGGTGGCTCCTCAGAGGCTCGGTGCCACATGCCGTACTTTCAACAAAAAAAAGGACAGACTTAGTATTACGGTTCCGTATGGGTAGGGAACCCTAATAAAGGGAACTTTATAGTATCGCTCTGGTGTCTGTCTATCTGTCTGTATGTCTATCCGTCTATCGTTCACGCGCAGATATCTCCGGATCTACTGGACCGATATTAATGAAACTGACGCTAAAATACACAGACAGGCCATAAATATGTCTAATAGTTCGGGGGGATAGTATACATCAAAATGTAAACAATTTTTTTTTTATTCTTAAAATTCACGTATTATTTATTATACAGGCGCTGCGCAGATGATATTAGGTATTATTAAGGTTATTTAAAAAATTTATAACATTCACAAATCACAAATTTTGCTTTTTTTCTGTAAACTGACACGGTTGGCTACATCACCTACAACATCCGTGATGTCAGCCCATAACACCAGATGAACTTGGTGCCACGTCAGTGCTTCCCTTCGGTCGGGCCGGCTACACTGAACTGGACGGAAAACACAAACTATTTACATAGCCGTTTCGACCGACCTTTCATTCGGTGCAGTGGTAGCAACCCGGGCGGGTTAAACCCTACCACCTATTAAAATAAGAAGGGAGTCATACATATCCCTTTAAATATTTCGTGTAAAAGTTGATAAAAAACTGCAGTTTGATTATTTGTGCCACGCACGAACATTGACTTCGCACGAGTGTCATTCGTATCGTAGATAGCGCGAGCAATATTTACAGCAGGAGTTGCAGCTCGCACGCCACGCGCGGACTCGCCGCCTCCGCACCGCCTTGCGTGCTCCGCGGGCGTTTCATCGACAAATGCGATTGTTCATTGTCTTGTCTCTGGCTCTCTTCTCGGACACACGCGAACACTATTCTGGGATGCTGCGACCGGAGGCGGCGCCTCTCAAGTTAGGCCCACTTGCACCAACACGAGTTTAAAGTTAAGTAGCGAGTTATGGATTTAAACGCGGTTCCCACAGTCAAAGGGTGCTAGCTTAAACTGGTTTAGCGAGTTAAACTGGTTTATATATTAAATTTGTGTTGGTGCAAGGGGGCCTTAGAATAGAACATTAATATGTCGATGGTTTCGTAGCTATCCTTGTTTACTGAGAGCAAGCTACACTTGACAGGCATTTCATGTACGACTGAAATAGCACCTACATTTTTGTATTGTATAGACCTATAAGGCTCTGACGACCATGTCACATGTTTTACTCGCAAACTCACACAAATCAAATTAAAACCTAAACTTCCCGTTGATCTAGAATCATGAAATTTGGCAAGAATCAAGCAACATTGAAGCAAGGTCCCACAAGCACATGTAAAGGAAAAAATCCGCAAATCGTTCATTTGTAGTTATATCACATAAAATGTTTGTTTTGTTTTTACTGTATCGTAAAAACGATAACATCAAAGTTGATGTGATTATAGTGCGAACTCTAAAACAACAAATAATAAAAACCGGCCAATTAAGTGGTACGGAACCCTCGGTGCACTAGTCCGACTCGCACTTGGCCAGTTTTTTTTTTCAAAACCTTTCTTTGGTCACGCACGTAACGCAGGTTACGTCCAATACGCTTTCATAAGTAAATTCAGAGGCATTTTCATGATTGTTTTGTATCGAGCGAAGTTAATCAAATCGTGTTTTCAATAAGCTATCGATCTGTCATGATGATGAAGTTTAGTATAACTGAATGTCACGCCAGTAGTTAATATTTATGGTGCATCTTCCAGAATGAATTTTACCTTGTACGCAGTCTTGTCCCGCGATTTGAAGATCCCTGGATTGTAGGAGTACCTATGTAGAGTAGGGAATGATGTTCTCCGGAAGCACATTCCGAATCCTTCCACTTGCGTACCTAGTGAGTTATCACAAAAAGTATGCCCCAAATTATACAGCAGGCGGTTAACTATTCTCAGGGAACTACCTACCTGTATTATACCTATACTATCTACTATTTTATTTCTGGTGAGTTAGTACTAAACATGTATACGCTTTATATGTATATTCTTCTCTTGATGCTAAGCTGTAGATTTTCTAAATAAATAAATATTAAAATTTCATTCTTTTTCGATTTATCTATCAAACGAAGAAGTTATTACCTACTAGCTGTTACCGCAGCTTCGCCATAGAGTAACTTATTGAGCTTCGCTTTCCGGAAAAAATTCCATAACCATTGATACATGTGCCAGAAAATGTCAGCGAAAACGCCATGAGAATTAATTAACTAGTTCTCGAGTTATAAAGGAACAACCTATTTCTTTGTGAGCCCCTCTCTACAAAAAATATTTAAAAAATCTATATAGGAAAAGGATATGAAAATAAATTAAATCCACATTTCTTACAATATACAAGATATTTATTTATAGCTAAGCTAAATATATTACAAACTAAAACTTATTCATTAACTACAATGTAGGTGCCTATACTGAAGAAAAGACAATAGTATCTTCCGGATGCATAGATTTCTTTTTTAAAGGTTAATCAGGTACTTATCTGTTCACAGTAATTACAATTTTCAAAGACTACACTAAACCTGAGAAGAAATCTGACGCGTTCTTCATGTGACTGGACGGTAAGTTATTAACCATATCTTTCTTCTTATTCTGTTTTTGCGTCACATCGATCACATTCTCGAGATTTTCAAAGTACGACACGTTCCAGAACTTGACGTCGTTATTGTGCGAGCAGGACGCCACTAGTCTGCCGTCGCGGCTGATGTCGAGTTTGTCGACGGGCATCGAGTGCTGGCCCACCACGCCGAGCTGGCGGTGCGGGAACATGTGCGCGGCGCGGAGCACCCCGTCCTCGCCGGCCGTCACCACGATGTTCTGTGTGATGGGTACCATGCACGCTACGGACTCCTTCAAACAGACAAAAAAACATTCAAGAAATCCTCGAGATTAGTTCGCCATAGCGTGTGACGGTGCCATTCCACTGTCGTAACATTGCTATTTGTGCGTCATTCAATTCCCTGAATTCAATTTCAAGCATTTCAATGTCATAACCATAGATATCTGAATAGATGGTTAGATGAGGATAGACGTGGAACACACGTAGCGCCTGTCGCCACCTTCAAAACCGGCCATAAGGCAGAGGATGTCGACATCTCGTCGGATGTCGTTGTGCGCTCTCATTGGTTGCGGATGTCGATATGTGACTGCTGAGTGGCTGCGTAACGCATTTCTGAATGTTGATTGGCACCAGTGGCGTGCACAGACATTCGAGACTGGGTAGGCAGGCAGCCATGAAAATTCAAAATATATAAGGTCTTTCAATAGTAGGTAACGATACGCTAAGGGGTGTATGTGTATTAGATACTGATCACGTTCCCATACCAATTATTTTTTACGATTTAAAAAACGTACTTATTAAGGTGAAATACGCGCACTTCACATATTAAATGTGAGCAGTGAGTAGGTTTTTTATATCGTAAAAAAAAATTTGCATAGGAACGTGATCAGTATCTGATACACATACCTACCTACACCCCTTAGCGTATCGTTACCTACTAATGAAAGACCTAAACAAGTTTAATTGTATTCCTCTTTCTTCACCCTTCCAATATCAGCCCGGTTTTCATCTCTCACATCTTTATATATCCACATGAAATGTTCCAGCAGATTTTTTTTAATGCCACCGCAGACATCCATTAAATGATTTAATTTTAATTACACATGTCATAAATACAGATGCAGGGTGGCTTTGAAAAAAGTATTTTTGTGTCATTTAAACAGAATCCATCTACAAATACAGTGCCGTAGATAGACTTAAATATCACAAGAAAAAACAGAAAAAGATTAAATAGAAATAATTAGAGTGGAGGAGAGGTACCTACTTTTCTTAGAAATCAATGAGCATATCCTTTTGTAAATATAGTGCAAACACTTCTTTCTTATAAAGTGTACCAGACAAGTACCCGGCCAACCGACGACGCGCGCGCGCGGGAACGATGATAGACCAGCTACACCTACGTTACGAGGCATTGTTGTGGTGTTAGTGAAAAGCAAGCCTACCCTAGCCTAGTAAATCGCGCATCGAATCACGCATACACACGCACAATTCGTAGCGTAGCGTAGCGTATATGACGCAGGATTTGAGTAATAGTGTGAGTGACCACCAGGCAGTCATGTTGTGTACTTATCCCGCGCGACGGGCGGCGCTGCGTCCGCGCGAGCGGCCGCGCCGAGAGGGAGGAGCGCGCGGCAAATTTTAAATCATTAGTTTTTTCGTGAAGCCGAGTAGTTCTATTCTATACGTTTTAATTTGATTGTTTGGTTGGGTGGAATTCGGACTTCAGTTAGGGTAGGCAGTGCTTTTCTGCCTTTATGGGATGCACGCCCCTGATTGGCACTGTATTGGAAAGCATGGTCCACCTAGCCTATAATTAGATATTTATGTTGTGAAGCTTGAAAGGTTCGCGGGCTGTACCTTATGGCCGATGTACTCGTCGCTGTGCAGCCCGAACTCCTTCCAGTTGAACAGGTAGAGCTTGCCGCGCGCCGAGCCCACCAGCAGCTTCGTGTCCGACCGGAACAGCCCCAGGCACGTCAGCTCCGAGTCGTAGTCCTCCGATGATGAGTAGATTTTGCTGTGCATTTTATGTTTTATTGAGTTTTTCATCCATACTATAAGCTTACATGTGATTAAAAAATCCTTCTAATATGGAATATCAGGAATGTGAGCTTTCCGTGGAGAGTGAATCTGTATTTAAAATTGTAGTTAGGTCGCCGTATACAGTAACAGACAAACAAGACAGAAAGCAGTACGAAGGAACACTTGTGGCAAGACTTTGTTGGCTATCTGGATGTCGTGGGGCCTTACTTCTAAACTGGTAATGGCAGAAGTTATATGGAAGCATATACAATTTTAAAATATTGATTTCCCCATAAAGAGCACACAATGTTAACAATATTTCATTGACTGAATGAATATTCAGTATGTTTGGTCGTATCATAATATTTTGTTTTATCCCTTTCAGCAATCTATGTTCAATGATCCTTATAGATCTTTTTAACTTAGGTACACACTATATTAGTTACTTAGTTATAACAACATAATACAAAAAAATCAAAAAGGTAATCAAAATATAATTACAATATTCCCGTCTCCCGGCTCCCTTCGGGGACAGCCGTCCCCCGAAACATTTTAGTTCATCAGCTCCCACGAGGACGGCTGTCCTCTAGCATTATGTGCAATTCTACGGTCGCAAGTTTTGGTCTATTGCTATTTCAATCAATGTTTCATATAGAAAAGACAGGGATAGATCGATAGCGGATTAAATTATCTTTCCACAGAGTGGTACTTGGATTCAAAGTTCCTTTTTTTTTGTGTTTGTGTGGATAAGATGCAATAGCCTCATACAAACGTTGTTCGGCTTATTAGTGGCAGTGTTCGTCACCTAAAATTTTCATATTATGAAAAGACGAATTGCAAATTTTCAGAAAAAATTCGGAAAAAATGTTGGGCTTGGTTTGTTTTTCCTGGAGTTCAAAAAAGCCATCTGTGCTTCTAAATAAGTGAATTTTCGCTTGTGTTACATCGTTTTGTGGATAATTTCATCAGTTTTACCTGGCAAAAGAGTCTATTGATTTAAGTTCATTAGTTTACAAAATATTTTAGTTTATGTTCATCTAAATAGAGTACATCTATGTTGAGTTATGTTCACAAGTGCGCCGCGCGGAACCGAATCTCCGCGCGCCTAAAATGGCATGGGACTCAAGGGGGGTAGCATGTTTCAAAGGGTTAATAAATAAGAAAAAAGTATGCAACACGACTTGAACCTTTAGACCAGTTTTTCCGTAACACAATATTTAAAGCACAATACACCACAATCGCTCCATCAATAACCGCCCGTTATTTCCCTAGCATCGCTTTGACATCACAAGTTACACCCCCCTCATAAATCGTTTTGCAATGAAGACATTACCTTGCAACGGCATCATATATTTTAATGGCACGTTCATACAACGCCCGCATATTGTAATTTTTTCAAGCAAATGGCTGGTTTATGCAAAGTACGAGTATTTTGCATATCGACAGTATGAGTCAGTGAATGAATGAAAGCCACGAGTCCCGCTCGTGGCTTTTATTCATCGTGCGTCGTCTCTCTTCGGTTACTGTACAGTTTCGAAAGGAACTAGGTAGGTATGTAATAGGCTGAGCTCATGGGCGTTAGAGGTGATGTAGTCAAGGGGAGGCTCCTGGGACAGAATTTAGGAGGAGCGACACATTATCACACTCACAACTTTTAGTAGACCCTTATTTTCACACTGTGAATGAATTCTGGAAATGAATAAAATTATTAATATAGAGCTAAAAGTAGTGAGTGCGATAATGTGTAGCTCCTCCCAAAGTATTTCTTTTAAAATAAGAAACATGCGTATTAAGCGGAAAAATTAGGGACGACATACTCTCACACTGTTTCATTTTGCTCCAACAATTGGGTATAGTTACTGCATAAGTCTCCTCAAAGCCAACGTTACCTGGCCCTAAGGTCGATGGCGGTGAGTACGCCGTCGGCGCCGGCGCAGACGAGATGCTTCCGAGCGTCCGTCGTGAGCATGTCGGCGACCGTCTCCTCGCCCACGCGCACGCTGCACACCGCGCCCGGCTTGCGCAAGTCCCACACCTTCACAACACCACCGTCGTCGCCTGCGTCCACAGACCATATAAACAAGTATACCAAACTATATAAACAAGTACACCGTGTGGGGCCGGTACTTTAAAAGAATAGCCCCACTGCATCTCTCCCCGTGTATGTCGTAAAAGGCTACTAAGGGATATGACTCCCTTCTTATATTACTAAGTGGTAGGGTTTAACCCGCCCGGGTTGGTACCACCGGACTGAATGAAAGGTCAGTCGAAACGGCTATGAAAATAGTTTGTGTTTTCCGTCCAGTTCAGTGTAGCCGGCACGACCGAAGGGAAGCACTGACGCGGCACCAAATTCACCTGGTGTTATAGGCTGACATCACGGATGTTGTAGATGATGTAGCCAACTGTGTAAGTTTCCATAAAAAAAAAAAAGTATAAGTAGCTTATTTATTAGTGAAGACCGTCATTCCAGCAAATTTGCAGACTGTAACCGGGCTGTCTAGCCGGTTGACACCACGCTGGAAGGTTACGTGAATGGGTTTAGGGAAACACACTCGCCGGTAGACAGTTTCACGCCCTTGCTAGACTTTGAGAAACACACAGAAACTTTGAACAACACTTTGAGACACAGACAGAGAGAGACCGAGACCACGTAAATATGTCTGCATTTTCAGTCCAGTATAGCCAGCACGACCCAAGGGAAGTACTAGCATAGTGTTTCATACCAACATTATACGTTAGTTGCTCTGTTAAACATTCAACCTGTGAGCGCGCTTCATGTCGGCTCGCTATTGTTTGGTTTATGTGCGCCTGATGCTGATTGGTCGCCGAAGCTTCCTTTCACCTGCTTTTGGTGACGTAACCATAAAAAAAAATTCATCCAGTCACCTATGTAGTTCCGGTAGGCACAAGTTATTGGTTGACGTCACAGGCGTTGTAAGTAGTCACGAGTCACATCAGGTTCGAGTGAATATAATACAACACCAATTATCTGATTGTTTCCAAAATAAGTGTAGGTATTTATGACGATAGTAAAATTTTTTTATGTCAACAATTTAGTGACCAAAAGTTTACTAACTTAAGTCACTATTAAGTTGGACCTTTATCATTAATTTTCCTAAAAGCGCCTGGCTGAAACACGCCACAAGCGATGCGAATGCAAAATGCTCTCACCGGTAACAAATTTGTTTTCATCTAAACACCTCAAGCAGTAGACGGGATCTTCGTGGACGTCCTCGTAGCACTGCTTCAGCTTCCCTGACGCCGTGTCTGTCACCATCACTGATTTGTCCTGAAAAACGACACATTCTCATTAATTCATCAAATCCACGATATGTCATTTCAAATATGACTTACATCAACTTAGTTCATCTTTACACCATTTTGCATATTGGGCCACCTCTTAGGTGTGTGTGTCTAGTGGTTAAGCAGCATTGACACAATCAAAATCCGCTTGGACAAAGACATTTTAATGACAATTTGATTTATGGACGATGCTTTGACTGATCTCTTCGCTGTGGAAGTCGAGCAAGAGGACTACCAGCGAAGTCGCTCTACAGTCTCTTCAAGAATCTAGGGCTGCCAAGATCGACGCTAAGCTGATATATGGAGAGAGCTTATTGCTCCACAAACATTTTACACAGATAATAATGCAGATGATCGATAACATACAGTCCACCTACTTATAGCTTATATAAATTTCTTCCAGTCAACCTTTGGATGTTTGAATGTCCGCACATTGAAAGATAATTAGATAGTAGCAAAAAAGAAGCATTTAGTTAGTAGGTACCTTAGCAGTAGTGAACATGAGTGTGCCCTCCGCGTCGAACTCGACGTCCCGACACGCTCGCGTGTGCAGTTCGTGCGTCTCCAGCAACTTGCACTCCTCGTTACTGTACCCGTACAGCAGCACGTCACCAGCCATGGTGGCGACAGCGACCAGGTCCCGAGCCGGGTGCATGCAGATGTCCACTATGGAGTCCTCGGTGGTGATGGCGGGAGGGTTGTCGCGTTTCTTCGCCTTCTCCGCTTTGATGGCGCGGATGACTTCGTCTTCGTTTTCGTCTTCAGGTTCATCCGGGGTCGGAGGGGTGTTGTCGGTGGGCGAATCTTCTGGAAACAAATGTTAATATTGTGAAGAAAGAGTTTTCAAAGAGGCTTAGCTCAATATATAGGGAGGGCCCGAGAGGCAGAGTTGAGGGCGGCTTCCAGTGCGGGAACGCGGCAATCCTTGTGATTTTCAGAGGAATACTATGACTTAGTATAGGAATTTGGTTAGTAACTTCATTTTCTGTAAGTGGGTTTTGATTAAATCAAATTTTGTTATTCAGTGGGTTACTTTTAATCAAGCCATCCAGGCCACTTCTGGACCTGACATTTTGCAGCCAAGTAGGTACATTTCAATTGATATGAAACACACCTACAAAGAATTCAATGCTCAAACGGAAAAAAAAAATATTGTGATGTCTTTTGTCATTTTTATTTACTGAAGGTTCCTTGGTTTTATTTAGATATTTATGGACTGGATTCAAGTCACAAATTCTGTATGTTTGTGGCCTCTCAGTGGCAGCATTCTCCTAAAAAATTATATATAATTTGTGTATGGCAACTGGAAATTTTAGGTATTATGAAAAAAATTTGGGTGTGTTTTGTTTTCCTGGAGTTCAAAAATTCCATCTGTGCTTCTAAATAAGTTAATCCTCACTTGTTTTATATCGTTTTGTGGGTAATTCCATTGACTTTTTACAAAGAAGGTCAAAGAGTTTACTGACCCAGCTTCAATTCCTTTACGAAATATTTGAGTTTAATATCTTGAATTATGGCATGGAAACTTGGCTTTTTTTTGGTTTGCGAAATTGTGAATAAATATATACCTGTGGGTGCCTACAGTTAACGCGGGGAGCCCAGCACCAAGGTGAGAATTGATAGGTGTGGGAGGTCTAGCCCAATGAGCCTGGGAACGGTATTTATATAAATTTTTTATATATATATACAAGCTTCAACTTAAAATATGGCATTTTTACTTTTTCTCTAGCCCTTCAAATGGCTTCAAAATATTTTTTTAAAGATTCGTAACCATGACCACGCGCTATTGTTTCCATGCAGGTCGCTTGCGCTCGGTGTGACGTCATCGGTGTCCTTTCTCTCGCCAGTCTCGTTTGGGAACACAGATCCCGCCACATCTGTTAGGGAAGGACGGGTACCTAGCGCTTGTAAAATAATTGTATTTAGTAATATTATCAAAATGTCTACGCGTTATAAATACGGTATTGTGCCTCAGTGTACGAATACATCGATTAGTACAACAAATAAAATTTTCATTTGTATACCAAAATGGGCATATGGCACTATCTCCATAAGACTAGAGATCTCCATAAGCCAGAGGCAGCTCTGTAAATAGAAATTATATAATACCTATATAAGGTATTTCAAAATTAGGTAATAGTACGCTAAGGGGGGGTTCCGTATCATATAGGGAGTAAAACCTATATAAAATGTTAGCGTACTATAAACTAATTTTGAAAGACCTTATATTAGTGTAAAATAAAAACAATCTAAAAATCACCCGTTCTACTGTACTCGTAGCTAAATAAAGTAGGTAAATATATCTTACCTTGCAACCTTTGCACCGCGTATTTCAGCACTTATATAAGGTCTTTCAAAATTAGTTAATAGTACGCTTGGGGGGTTCTGTATAAGAAATTAAGAAATAGAGCACTTTTGAAGAACAAAGAATTTTTTTTACAAAAAACTGTTACTGTTACTGTTATGAAACTGAATCGATTAGGCTACAAAAATCAAGCACCTATTTTTTTATTTAAATACAAACAGAACACACCCCCCCCCCCCCCCCCCCCCCCCCAACTAATTTTGAAAGACCTTATATAGCTATTGTTAGAAGCAAAATAACTCGGCATCGTGATTGAGTCTATTTCAGATAAGTTAACGGATTGACATCGCCCAAATCCTTGTTCCATAATAATAGTAAGTAAGTAGGTACTCGTATAGTAATAATAATACACTACTAATGATAAATCAATGCACTCAGAAACAGAAACAACACGATAAAACCACAAAACTTTCAAACGTAGAAGTAGTGCAGCGCGGGTAAGGCGCAGATGACGTCACGCCCTCGTAAACCGAGCGCCTGCGAACTCCGCAGATTCAAGTGAGGTAGAGTTTTTTAACCAAATTAAGAATTCTTTTAACTTTGTTAATACGTGTCGTATCGAAGTGAAATAAAAGCTAGTGTTTTCATAATAATGAGATCTGTAATTATATCGAGTAAAAATGTACTTTTTTTTTACTTTTCCCAGGCTCATTGTGCATAGGGTTGGGGTATTCTCTACCCTTAACTAACCTTCGGATTATATATTATTTCTCAAGATAATCCTGCTATGCACAATTGGGCCCCAGCCCAGTCAATACAAATTAGTCTATACAATCACAAATTTTAAAGTTAATTAATAATACTATGTTCTGCTCCCGTGAAAGAAAAACAAACAAAAAATTTACTTATTACTACAATAAAAATAGGTACAAGTACAAAAGAGAGAGCATCACCGGAGTCAGAGCCGTCATCGTCCTCTGTGTCCGACATAGAGACGTCGCTGTCGATCTCAGAATCAGCATTGTTCAGGTCACGCTTGTTTGATCCCATCTTCATATATGTCTGTAGAAAATAAAACATTAGGCATAATAAATAAACATAGATAAGTAAGTACAAATAGGTACAACCTTTCACACATGCTCGTTTCACACATACGACGCGGCACTGCTGCCGAGCCGTGTAAAGGTAGTGGTTATGGGCAGTAATGTATTTCTTTATAAGGAAACTGTCACCAGGAGTCCAACGGACAAGCCAATAGTACAGTAGTATAGGCTAGGTATGTTCACACCACTAGCTAGGTTCACAACACACAGTAGAATAATAAATTAATAGGTTCACACATACAGTACACTGTCGCCGTACTGCGCCGTGTGTGTATGTATGGTCACACAGTAGCTTATACACAGGGTTGCCAGGCTTTTACCGCGGACAGTCCTCTTTTTTGAAGTCTTGTCCGCGGAAAAGTTTTAGACTTCCGCGGACAAAACAAAGGGGGGATAGATTTTTCCTAAAAGTTTTACCCGAAAAATCAATGGACAAAAGACTGGCTCTTATCACTCAACGCCGGGAAGTGCTCCGTATTGCACGTGGGTCCTAGAAATCCTCACCTACATTACACCATAGACGGAACACCAGTGACTCCAGTGAACTCACAAAAGGATCTCGGTATTATCTTAACTAACAACCTCAAATGGGAAACGCACATAATCGAAATCGTGAAAAGGGCAAACTCTCTCCTCTACATGATAAGGAAAGCTTTCTCCTACATCACTATTCATTTGTTCCTCAAGTTGGATAAAACTTATGTACGCCCACTGCTCGAATACGGCTACCAAATCTGGAGCCCCTACTTTCAAAAAGATATTTTCCTACTAGAGAGAGTACAGAAGCGGGCAACAAAGATGGTGGCCTCTATAAGAAACGTGTCATACGAGAACCGCCTAGAGGCGTTGGGCCTTACCACACTAGAAGAACGAAGGCACAGAGGTGATCTCATCGAAACTTACAAAATTTTATCAGAACGGTATGATGTGGCAGATCTCAAACTAATGTACACAATGAATAAGAACAATCACTTACGTGGACACTCATTAAAACTAAACCGAACCTCAAGCAAATCTAACCCAAGAAAACACTTTATTGCCAACCGGGTAGTTGACTCGTGGAATAGACTCCCAGAGGAAGTGATTAGTGCTACTTCAGTGAACAGCTTCAAAAACAAACTGGACATGCATATAAAAAACCAAAAACTTTAGAAGAAGGAAATAAAAAAAAAACAAAAAAATAAAAAAAAAAAAAAAAAAAAACAAAAAAACAAAAACAAAAAAACAATCAAGTACACCACCATATTTACCAACTTCGATGTACACGCATCAGCTTTAAGCTGCTAGTGTATCTAAACAATAATAATAATAATAATAATAAATCAGCCACGATCATCGGTCATGAGGTTGTATATCCCGCGGAAGTGTGGGGGTCGAGGTATGTTAAATGCCAAGAACCTGCACAACCGCGAGGTATGCAATTTCCGTCAGTACTTTTTGGAAAAGACTTATGTTTGTGAGATGCATCGCGATGTCGTCACCAGCGATAAAGGTCTTACCCCGCTGAGCATGGGAAAAGAGAACTGGCGGAAGCCGGTTGTACTAAGCACCGAGGACCGCATGGAAGTATGGAAAGGCAAGGAGCTGCACGGTAGGTACTTCCGGTCTCTCACGGGACCGGATGTAGACCAACTTGCTTCCGTGCACTGGCTACGCTTCGGGGACCTCTTCGGGGAAACCGAAGGGTTTGTCTTTGCAATACAAGATGAGGTTGTCAAGACGAACAACTATAGGAGACACATAATGAAGGACGGGACCATTGACATCTGCCGCGCCTGCCACCAACCTGGCGAGTCCCTCAGACATGTGATTTCCGGTTGTTCGCAGCTTGCCAACAACGAGTATTTGCATAGACACAACCTAGTAGCCAGGATTATCCACCAGCAACTTGCCTTAAAGTTCAACCTTGTAGGTACCGAAGTGCCTTACTATAAGTACAATCCGCCGCCAGTTCTCGAGAACGGTCATGTCACACTCTACTGGGACCGGTCCATTATTACAGATAGGACTATTCTCGCGAATAGACCTGATATTGTGATAGTGGACCGGGAGGCGAGGCGCGCAACGCTCGTCGATATCGCCGTGCCGCACGATGGTAACCTCGTCAGTAAGGAAGCAGAGAAGATGCTGAAGTATCTAGATCTGCAGCACGAGGTTACCAAAATGTGGCCCGTCGACTCGACGATCGTTGTGCCCATAGTCGTTTCGGCGCATGGGCTGATAGCGAAGAGCCTCGACGACCACCTTGAGAGGCTCTCGCTGACTGGTTGGGTCAAGGGCCAGATCCAGAAGGCAGCCCTGCTCGACACTGCACGCATCGTCCGGAGGTTCCTCTCTTTGGGACCCGATCATCGGTAGCTTGGGCTCGCCCCGCCGCCGGTGGTGAAAACTCCATTTTTTTAAGGTTAATTTTGTATATGTTTTTTATGTTAGGTTTTGAATATGTACAAAATTAGTTTTAAGAATATGTGTTAATAAAGGAATGACAATAATAATAATAATCAAAGGTGAAAAATGTCCTCTTTTTTTATCTGATATCGGCGTGACAGGACGTGGAGCAGTACTTGTCCTGTGCTTGACTTCCCTCGCTCTACCGATCCAACTTCTGTATGAGGTTTCCAGTGCGACAGGCGAAGTGCTTTCCATGTAGGAACTTATCGCCGATCTAGGCCAGCCTAAGTAGATTGATTTAGCAGGCAGTCTCCTGACTCCGACATGGAAATTCCTGACTTCGAATTTCGTCTTGAACGCTTTCCTCGCTATCTGGTCTATTAAAACACAGTATTTGTTTGTATCCCTTGGGACCGTGAGCTCCACAAGTTCTACTAGAATAACCTAAAACCTACATAAACGAAGAGCGAATATGCTCAGTAACGTAAATATTTTAGACCCGTAACTTGTGATGTAAATAATAAAGTAAGTAGGTAGCTTACCGCATTCACGAAAGCGCACGAGCACAAAAAAAGTAAAAAAATAAATATTTACCAGTGAACGACCGAAATCAAATTATTTTTGGACCGAACCGAATGTGACACACGACCACAGATTACACGACACGACACGAACGACGACACGACACGAGTGAGAAAGAATGAATACGAGCGTCTCTTTGTAGTAAGCACCTGACAAGTTACGTTTTTTTTCTTACGGAAAGGCAGAATAATTTGACCGTATAGCCATCTTATTTTTTCATTCTTCCTGTTAGTATTTCTTGCATGCACCTCGTAAAAAAAAAATTGGTTGGCTGTAAAGTCGGTTTACGGACGATAGTTTTACGTGATAACGTCATAAAGTATATAAAGTGCGAAGTCAGATACAAAATCAGTTCCGGCGGATATTTACAATGTAAAATTAATTTAAGTACATGATAAAGATGTGATAATAACTAATAAAAATATGAGAAAATAACGAGAAAATAATAAAAAACCTAAAAAGCTAATAATATTAATTATGAATATAAATATCGTGTTGGGACTCAAACCTACATAACGCCATCTACATGTACAACGTTGCAACGTAACTGCGAAATGAAGTAAATACCGCTGAAGTATTTCATTTACTATTGACGCTAGATGTGGACGCTAGATGTCGCTCCATGAAATCTTCACATACTGTTGAGAAAATTTGCTGCGATAGGTACATGGTCGATTGCCCGCGTGGCTAAGACGTCTGGTCGGTGATGGTGGCAGGGACCGCGGGTTCGAGGCTCGAAAAAGACTGAGAAATATATTTTGTATTTCCTACTATTGTATATGCCTCTCTATCGCGCTCTCGCTTGCACACACAGGTTTCTATCGCGCTCTCGCTTGCACACACAGGTTTAGATGGAACGTGACACTTCTTCGTGCGTGCAGCCGGTGTTCATCAATTTATAAGACGTGACGTCATCACGTCAAAAAAATATACAGGAGCTAAAGGACCACAAAACACTGCTATTAAAAAGACTTAGCCTGAGGACAGTGGCGTGCCTATCATAGGGCTAGGCGGTGCAGTTCACCGGGGCCCCCAAGCTCAGGGGGCCCTCGGCCCCCTGAGCAATGCTACCCCGAGACGCTATGTGGTCGTATGTGGCTACTGGTGGTATGTGGCTACTCCCTAGCTAGAGACTATTGGTATTTACTAAATATAGAAGTTAGGTATTTATACAAATCAAACATGAAAACTTGGAATAATTCTTCAAAAAATCTCCTTCTACAATTTTACCTGGATTTTTTATTTACAACCGACTTCAAATAAGGAGGAGGTTCACACTTTAACTGAATGATTTTTTTTATGTTTGTTACGCGATTACTCCTTCAATTGTGGGCCGATTTTGAAAATTTTTTTTTTGTTTGGTAGGTCATACTTCAGAGGTGGTCCCATTTAAATTTTATCTAAGTTGATACAGCGGTTTTTGAAAAATCAACAAAATACTATGGGCTGTGGTTACCTTCAGCAAAACTTTTGTTCTGGACGTTTTCAGCAATTTGCATTTTGATAATTACTATGGTGTGTGGTTACCTTTAGTAATACTTTAGTGATGTGGACTTTTTCAGCAATTTGCAGTTTGACACATGGGGAATAATTCTGTGCCACTTCAACCGATTTCAATTATTCGATTTCGATTATTCTTTTTTAAGTAATATTACTAAAAATAATGAAATAAAAACAGTTTAAAAAAATATAAAACCGACTTCCAAAAAAAAAACTAGAACTAAAAAGTATTAAATACCTAATATTTTGAAATCCTCTCTGTCATTGTATTGAAATACATGAATCGATATTGTGATTCATATTCGGACCCTTTTTTCATGAATAAGTATTCTAAATTTGAAATCTCTTCCGACGGGCCAGATGCGCTTAATATTTTATGATACGAGTATCATAGAGCTGGTCTGATGATCGAGACAGAAGGTGGCCATAGGAACTCCTAAACTACACATGATAAACCCATCGTGTTTGGACTCGTTGCATTTGTCTTCACGAGCAATTTACTTTAGACCTAGCAGATTCTCAATTCGACGGTATGTTTTTTTTTTTTTTGATGTTTGTTACGCGATTACTCCGTCAATTGTGGACCGATTTCGAAAATTCTTGCTTTGTTTGAAATGGGATAACCCTGAGGTGGTCCCATTTTAATTTGGTCAAGATCGGATTAGAAAGCGAGGCGGAACATTTCGCCGGGTTAGCAAAAAATTACTAAAAAAAAAGTGAAATAAAAACTATTTCAAAAAATATAAAAACCGCCTTCAAATATGTATGAAATAAAAAAAATCTAACCCTAGAGTTGAAGGTAGTGCTAATAAGGTTGCATTATACTGCAACCTTCACTACACACGCTCAAAACTTTGCAGTTTGACACATGGCGAATAATTCTGTACCACTTCAACCGATTTCGATTATACGATTTCGATTATTCTTTTTTATGTAATATTACTAAAAACAATGAAATAAAAGCGAGGCGGAATCGCTCGGCCTGCGGCCTCGCGATTCCGTACACCAATAGCAAAAAATTAGGAAAAAAAAAGCTGTGAAAAAAACTATTTATAAAAAATATAAAAACCGACTTGAAAAATGTATTAAATAAAAAAAATCGAACCCTAGAGTTGAAGGCGGTGCTAAAGCAAGTAAAAATGATGGATGAAGGAAAACATGAGTGGATGATACCCTTTTGTGATTTTGTGTAGCCTTCTTTTGCATCGCCTTCAACTCTAGGGTTCGATTTTTTTTTATTTCATAAATTTTTGAAGTCGGTTTTCCTAAAAATTTTCGGTAGGTACATTTCTTTCATATTTCCACCGAGTATGTTATATAATTTTGAAGAAAATTTCATTGGATTTTCAATAGAAAAGGAGTTTTTTACAATTAACGGCAAAATTTTTAAATAAGTTTGATTTGTATCGAATTGCGGCCCAAGTCACTAACACATTCACACAATAGCGTCATATTCGTATACTCGGCATGACGTGACGTATCTGGTCGGCGTGTACAGTCGTAACAAGTTTTTTTTATCTTATCATAATGTTAGCCTGTATTCTCACTAATATGTAAAATATGTCTTTTAGTTAGTAGAGGTTCACTGCTGGAAATATGCCTCTACCATTTTTTTATTTTAAAAACTAGTAAAAAATTCGATTTTTTTTACTTATTATTAAAATAAAAACATGGTAGAAGCATATTTCCAGCAGCGGACGTCTACAGGCTAACATTTGTCACAAAGATAAAATAATAATTACTTCACAATTAAAAAAAAATCGTAAGCAATATTTTTTTTACTCATTTTATATTTTGATAGGGCCCCAAATTTTTTTTTTGCACCGGGGCCCTTGGTTACCTAGGTACGCCACTGCCTGAGGAAATCAAAACTGTGGCCAAAAATAAAAATTAAATTCCACGAAAAAAAAATCATACAAAATGGCGACTTCCGCGAATTTATTTTCAATAACGACTTAGAATTGCCTCTTCTTCGGCGCTGCGGAAAGTGCAGCCCCGCCGTCCTTGCGTAATACAGCGCAGGTACCCATGCTCGCCTCTGCAACTTCGGGTTTTTGGCTGAACTCCCTCCGCGCCTTCGGCTTATAAAAACACTCTAGGGAATAGCCACACTAACTTACTTACACACTCTAGGTTATGTCGGGGCGGTGGATTTAGTTTTTCCGCAAAGTATGTTAATTACCCCATTGTCCTTTCAAATGTTGTCAACACACACCTTACCTATACACCATTCTGTACGACGAACGACGAACTTGTTTCGCTTCTCAACTTTCGTTATATGCGTTGTGCTTGGCAAGCAAGGCAAGCGTGTAGTATGCTGCTATGGTAATTTTTTTTCAAGAGTCTGCTGTCAGGTGCTTACTACAAAGAGACACTCGTAGCTTTTTTTATATATATTTTTTTTATATTAATTCGTCTCCTCCCGAAACAGGCTAAACTCATTAGAGTATACAGCCATTTCTGTTGTAGCTTTTAACGTTTTTTGTATAAATTCTCGCACCGCGAGAACCACAAAAATATATATTTATAATTACAACAACGACGCGACACTTCCGCCGCCGTCCGCCATCTCAAACCAAAGATCAACACTCGTAGCTTTACAGAGTGCGAAACGACACCCGAAAGATATTGGCGGCTCCTTTCGTGAACACTTGGCTCGAAACGAACGAAACAAAACGTAACAAAAACGATATGCGCCGCCTCAACATTAGGTTAGGATTAATATATAGAAGATGCGTCGCGTGGCGACGCATCTTTGCGAAAATAGAACGGTGTTCCGAAGACATGGAATAAACTCATCAGATGCTTTATGATATGACAGTGCGTGAAGTCAGATCAGACCAGGGAAATGCAAAAGGAAAACTCGAATATTCATCTATAATGGTTAGGAGATAGCGATTATTTTTTTTTTTTTCCTTCCCAATGGCAAGTGGCCTCTTGACTTTACAGTTGAGGCTCAATGTGCCAATATCAAGTTGTAAGATCCAAGCGAATTCCAAAAATATGACTACTAGTCAACACATTACCTACTATAAGATATTAAAAAAGATGAAATTAGATGACTGTGAACCTATATTTTTAATTTATTTTGAACAATAAATTTCTGGAGAACCAAAATAATACGCGGATTATAAAAAAGTAAAGAAAGAAGGTGGACAGAATTAACAGGCAGAAAAACCTTAATTTTTGGAAGACGGGGGTAAATAGCGATTATTAGTGACAGTAGGCAGGGGGTTAATATGTCATTGTCTTTTTGACAAATAAAACCTAACTACAGAAGGTTTTTCACACCGTGTCCTTCATTGGCGGCGGGGAAATTTTTTAGGACATTTTTCTAAATTATTTTCAAATTTTCTAGCAGATTTTTAGGAGATTTTGGAAGCCAATCTATCTAGGAGAATTTCAAAATTTTACTTGGCAACACTGCTCGTTCGTTTTCGATGTTCGTCTAGGACGAAGTAACTATTTAGTAATCTGTGGTCTAGGTTCGCATCGTACATCCGCGAACACAAGGTTTTTAGAGAAGTCAGCTGTTTTCACAAATAAAATAAAAAATAAATCAAAACATCAAGTTTTCTCCTTTATCAGGCATTGCCGTGTAGCTCGTGCTGTTCGGATCTGTGCCAGTGCGCGTCGGTCGCCGGCCTCAGCCCCGAGGACAGGATGACAATGGGCGATGAACTTCCAGTCACTTCGCTCGTCCTACCTGTTCTTATACGTCCCGTGCTGTCGCAGGTAGCCACTATCATTGTTCATTGTATTTACCCCTTTCATACTGAATAGGCATACTTACCGGGTTATGACGTACGGGTGTGAAACGTGGACTCTGACGGTCGCTGTTATCCAAAGGTTGAAAGTTGCCCCGCGAGCAATGGAGCGAGCCATGCTGGGAATATCGCTACGTGATATGGATCCAGGGAAGTGGGGGGGGGGGATTAGATTAGTGCCGATTAGATCGAATATTGCTGGTATGCTTATTGTGTAGGCCTAGATAAAAGATGAATTATAGTGAAAGAATTGTTTGCCGGAAATGCGTAGTTTCGGAGAAAAAAATTTGTTTCCCATACGAAATTAATTTTTCATACAAAATAATTTTTTTTTTTTTTTTTTTAAAGCACCAAAACATTGGTTTTGAATATAAATGTATGTAAAAACAAGGGAAGTGGTATAGGTGAATGTTTTGGTGGTTTAAAAAAAAACCACGGTTAAAAAGACAATGACATATTAACCCCCTGCCTACTGTCACTAATAATCGCTATCTCCTAACCATTATAGATGAATATTCGAGTTTTCCTTTTGCATTTCCCTGGTCTGATCTGACTTCACGCACTGTCATAAAGCATCTGATGAGTTTATTCCATGTCTTCGGAACACCGTCCTATTTCCACTCAGACAGAGGGACCTCTTTCATGTCAAAGGAACTCAAAGATTTTCTACTACGTAGGAACATCGCGACGAGTCGTACGGCACCGTACAATACTCGGTGCAATGGCCAAGCGGAGAAGCTCAATGGCACGGTGTGGAAGACCATAAAGGTGTGCTTTACTGGACAACAACATGGACACTAGCAAGTGGGAGAGTATATTACGAGTCGCCCTGCACTCCATTCGCTCTCTGCTTTGTACTGCGACTAATGTAACACCGCATGAGCGCCTATTTAATCACGCTAGGCGATCTTTAAACGGCGAGTCAGTACCGACCTGGTTGCATACACCGGGGCCAGTGTTGATGAGGAAATATGTGCGCAACTCCAAATATGACCCAATCGTCGACGAAGTAGAGCTATTGGAAGCGAATCCAGAATACTCTTATGTGAGACTTCGCAACGGGATAGAGACTACAGTATCAAACAGGGATCTCGCTCCAGCCGGGAGGTTCGACGAGCCCATGCCACAGGATGAGCCAACTCGAGAGACGCAGCTGCCGTCTCAATCTGTTCCAGAAGAGGCAAGTGAGCTGGAGGAGCCTCCAGAACCTGAACCGCCCGAGCCTCTTCGCCGATCTATGAGAAACCGACGACCACCAACATATTTACAAGATTATGAGTAAATTACATTTTAATTTATTGGGGGAGAATGCTATATAAACTTAAATATAATACCCGTCATCATTAAAATCGATATTAAGTCTCTCAAAAGGCGCCGTAGCTTTAATTCGGTGTCCTTGGCCTCTATAAAACCGTGGTTTGATTCTCTTACACGTCGGACATGATAACGTCATCTGTTTAACATTGACGCATCTTCTATAAATTAACCCTAACCTAATGTTGAGGCGGCGCATGTCGTTTTTGCATAAATTCCTATTCAAAATAAATGTTTTGGTGCATTTAAAAAATAAATAAAAAAAATCGAAAATTTATTTTGTATGAAAAATATTTGTTTCAAAATTTTTTTTCTCCAAAACTACGCATTTCCGGCAAACAATTCTTTCGCTATAATTCATCTTTTATCTAGGCCTACACAATAAGCATACCAGCAATATTCGATCTAACCGGCGCTAATCTAATACTCAGCCTGTATGGCACCTACCTTCCCGGAGGTGATATTGGCTGGTCAGCCATGAGCATGTGCTTTGGCCCCTCCCACTCAGCCACTCATACCGGATTACATAAAAAAAATCTGCCGACGCACCAAAGTAGTCGATATTGGACACCTGGTAGCTAAGCTCAAGTGGCAGTGGGCTGAGCACGTTAGCCGTAGAGACGATGACCGTTGGAGTAACCGTGTCCTACACTGGCGGCCATGGACAGGAAAATGGAGTGTGGGAAGACCACCCGCCAGGTGGGACAACGACATCAAGTACTTCAGCGGAAAGCAGTGGTTCCGTATCGCTGAATGCCGGGAGGACTGAAGGAAAATTGGAGAGGCTTATTTCCAGCACTAGACGCTTACACGCTGACTGACTGAATACGCCCCTCTCAATAGGCTGGTTGTGAGGGGCTCCAGAAGAATTAAAAACTCAAAGCTAAATTCACAATGTTCGTGATCTCTGTAGGTGTCTTGTCCGTATTTATCACATTTATCAGCAGCCACTAGCCAACAACCCTGGCCTTTGGGCTTTATGTAGGACGCAGTATGGCTAGGGTAGCTGGAGACCTGGGGGATTATACGAAGGTCTCATTGAGACGGAGGAATTCCTCAACTATCCCTATTTGTTAACAACAAAAATACTTTCTCGAACTGGTTAATGTATCCCTCACTATGGTGAAGGTATAGGTGAAAATATTAGATGTTTGCATGAGAAATTATCCTCCTACCTTCATGTGAATATTTATTTCTGCCCAATACAAATTGATAAACTAAAACACAATATGTCTTCCCTTGCATCAAAATAACTAGATGCTCATGAAGATAATATTACCAGGTCTAAAACAACATAGGTGTGGTAGGTATGTGTTGTTTTTGTGGCAGCTAAACTTACGATGCACACACCATGAAACTAAAATTTAATTACTTACTTTTGTATGAAATTACATTTAAGAGAAAAAATATATTTAAAATGTTTACTCCAAATGACCTGGCGCTAGTGAATCCACGGTAGTTGCGTCTTTTTCAAATAATTAAATAAAATTTCTTTATTTCAGACATTTCTGTCCATATTACATACAAAAACCACGATTACAACACTGAATTAAAAAAAGTATCGGGAAGTGGCATACAACGCACCGACTTGAGGCGCGCTATTGGGGAGCATTTGGCACCCTCTCTTTCGCGAGCAGTCAGTCCGCCGCACTGCGCCGCTCAGGCAGGTCACGTTTTTGTATCCGTCCGTCCGTAAAAGAGAGAGATAGAATATCATGCATTTGCATACACAAAATATGAGCGTGAAAAGGATAGCTATGCGTTACTCGGTTCGAGACGAGAGCATACGAGAGTCAGTCACTGAGAACATGCAGTGACGACATACAGGGTTCTAAACCTATCTTGTAACGCATGACACAAGTCTTTATATGAATATAAAGGCACACGCGCAAGCCGCGACGTACAAAGTTAAAGTATACGAAATCTAATTTGGAATTTACAAGCGTTGTCTCCCTTACACGTATCAAATTGCCATTTAACCGTCTTACTCTATCGACGTTCTCAGAGCGGAAACGTAACATGATATATGAGGCGCTCGCGCACTTACGCTGTTTTAATATTGGCAATATATAGAAGAAACTCCTATCGCACTATCCCTTTTCCGTTCACGGAGTTTGCATCTGCACCTCTTATTCTAGCCTATGTTACGTGTGTGTATAAAATTTTAGCTTAGTGTGCATCTGTGAGAGAGATTCTCTTTTTCTACCGGTAGAATGTATGACGAGGCCTGTCCAGAAAGTAGAATGTCGTTGGATTACAACAAAATGTTCACAACCTATAAAAAAAAATGAAAAAATATTTTTTTAGTTTAGTACTGACTAGGGAGGAGTGTATGTGGGACATCCACCCCTCACCGCTGATTTAACAGTCTCATTATTGGTTTTTGAAATTCTCGTAGAGAAACTGGCGGCCACTTTCTTACTTATTGTGCCCCAGTATGTATTCACTCTCGCCTCCGACACCCTGTACAGCAATCGCCCTATCCAATGCTTCTCTTTTTTATTGCGGAGTGAATTTCAGTTGCTTGTCCTCTACTCATCTTGACAATCTCTCTTTCGAATCTACTAAATTTTTTAGTAGTTATATAAAATGAAACCTAAAAACAACAGTAAAATCAATTTTCCCATGTCTTTAGAAAAGATTATTAAGACCTGTATCAGATTATTAAGTCTTGCCAAATACCTGATGTGTTACTTGGATAATCATTTCTGACCTTAACATATTTCCAACATTGGTAATCTATTCCACAGACTAACTGGTTGCCAACTCTGTTCCGCAGCTAGAGAAGTATGACGTCGGGGCGTCGCAGACTCTGCGCAATGCGCTCAGCAAAGCGGAGGCGAGCGTGCCGGGCCTCAGCTACGACCTTGTGGCCGGCATCATCCGCCGCGCAGACATCCCGGTCAATATGAACGAGAGTCTGCTTCGTCTGCAGGGCACGCTCACCGAACTGGACAGTACGTATCCCGGACAACTGATCGCCGCATTCTTTCACGCAAATGTGCATAGAGTATGCGTACCAATGTTGAAATATTGTTCAAAAATATGTAACTAATGGCTACATCAGACATCACGATGTCAGCCTATTGTTAATTTGTTTATTGTATAATTTCATTCAATAGGTAGGTAACCTACGCTTGGATATGTTGATCAGTTCTAATTCAATGCGAAGAAGAACTGACAAACAAACTTCCCAAGTCACAATGTTTTGTTAGTGCAGTATTATATTTAGTTATTTACAAATAATAAAGCCATACTACTGCTCAGGAGAACATTATTATTACAGCATAAAGGTGAATACTTAAGAACGTGGCTATTTCTGGTGTATAGTGTCATGGTAAATTTTTATACTTAATTAGTAACACCCGCGTGGGCCCCGATTCTTTTTATCCAAGTGAACTATGTACGCTCGAGGTCGAGGCCGAGCCGCGGCACACCTAAAACACCTGGAAGTCAGGGGAGGTAAGCATTATTATAACCTTGGAAGTAAACATGTTAACACGTTAACAGCGGATCACGAACAGCGTTCGTGATGGTATGTTTTCTCTAGCTCACGGATCACGAATGTGACTCGTCATCAGATATTGCACGGTTCTTTCTAAAATCACGAGCACTGTTCGTGATCTGCGTTTCGTGTATCACTTTAGTTGAGAGTTTTAGCTACACAAACATATACAATTCATCTATAAGAGGCAGGGGGACGACTCTAGAGCGCCGCTATTTAGAGCGCCGCGAGCTATGAAAGAGTGTGTAAAATTTTTTTTTAACCCTACATTTTTGTATCGCTTGTGGTAAATAATTAAAAATATAAATATAATTGTTTTATTCATTATCCTAAAATACAAAGATTTACCTATTATTAAAAAATATATATGTATACCAATATCTTCATTAGTTATTTTTCTATAAGCTAACCAATAATGCTGAAAATCGCCCGCATCCTAGGGAATGCACCTTATAATTTGCCGCTGTTAATGTGTTAAATGTATCAAGTCAATAACAATTAGTATAAGTTTATTATAAAGAAATGTTATTTGTCATTATACCAGGTGTGTCTCACTCCGACAAAAAAATAGATAAATAGTTAACCGCGTTGCGGACCTTCGAAGGGCCGAGCCGTGAGGGACGCGCGCTCCCCGCCGCGAAAAAGGAAAAAAATTGCTTATGTATTGCATTTAGCTGTCTCAATACGAAGAAAGGGAATCCTGGGCTAAGTGGGCTTAGTGTGGTTATTACGAAAAATTACTATTATTAGTTTTACTGATATGTAAGCTATAATCAAAGATGTATAATTGATCAAGAGAAAGAAGTACAATTCATTGGGTTGGTACCACCACCGCACTGAATGAAAGGTCAGTTGAAACGGCTAAATAAATAGTTTGTGTTTTCTCTCCAGTTCAGTGTAGCCGGCACGACTGTGAAGGGAACACGTCACCTAGTTCACCAAGGTGTTATGGGCTAACTTCACGGATGTAGTAGGTGATGTAGCCAACAGTGTCAGTATCCAGAAAAAAGAACAATAATTAGTGTTTTAAAAATACTATTTTATTTTATGTTCCAGCCATGGAGTTGAGACTGAACCGCTCGGAAGAGGCATTCCAAGAGTTGAACAAGAAGTCTGCCGCGCTGAAGAAGATCCTGAGCCGCATCCCCGACGAGATCACCGACCGCATCACATTCCTCAAGACCATCAGGTTTCTCACTCTTTAGTCACACCAATATTGTTCAATGCGATATGTGGGAGCGAGAGTCACGCACGGGGGCGAGGCTATCAATTATATCTTCATTGTATTGTTTTGAGTCAAAAATATATATAACACACTATATAAACACATTTTCTACAACAGTGGTTCAGTTTTTGAGCTATATCTCAAAAGTTATAGTTTTCTTGTACTTTTGACTAACGTATGTAGTTACATGCCCAAATTATTTTCATTTTCTTTATTAGCCCCCTAAAGCACAAACATTTTATAATTTTTCTTTCGGTTAATTGACTCATGGACTATTTGCAGAAGGAAAAACCAACCTGAAGGTATTCAGATTTTAAATATTCTGTGATTTCTGGTTTAAGCCGCATTCACATGATCAAAATCAGCTTTGACAAAGTAGCTTTAATGACTATTTGGGCGCTACTTTAATCTTGTCAACACTGAACAAAACATACTTTAGCATCGGCGTCCAATCAAAGTTGATTTGGACGGCGCTCAAATTTTCAAAGAGTTTACTTTGATGAAACCTTTACAGATCTGTCTCGTCCGACATCTTTCGACGTTAAATGCTTGAAAGAATGAAGAAACGCATCCAAGTGAACTATGTACATGTGAACCGATATCAAAGTGAAATGACAAACAACGGAGTCTCACTGTGTTCCTTTGTACCATTTTGGTACACAGTCTTAAAAACTTGGAATTTCTATGGCATTAATAGGCCTTCCCTTCTTACCTTACTGAGTTTAACTCGCCCGGCTTAAACCCAGTGAATGAAACTGAATGAAACCACTAACCAATAACCACACTGAATGAAATGTTGGTAGAAGCGTATATATGTAAATAGTTCGTTTTTTCCATCCAAAAAATTTGTATTCTGCAATAGGTATGTGTACACCATTAATGCTATTGTGTCGTTGTGTACAAAATTGACACAAAAAAGTCCCATTCTGCAATAAGTCTGCCTTTTGCACTGCAGAGAAGTGTAAATAAATACATGCAAACAAAATCTGTCATAAAGTATGTTGTTTCAACTCAATGCTTAGAATGAACATTTCTATAAATGTTTACAGAGAGATAGCGTCAGCGATAAAGAAGTTACTGGATGCGGTGAACGAAGTGGCCGCCTTCACACCGGGGCCGGGCAAGCAGGCGCTGGAGCAGCGCAAGCGGGAGTTCGTCAAGTACTCAAAGCGCTTCTCCAACACGCTCAAGGAGTACTTCAAGGAAGGACAGTTAGTACTTACACCGGCTACCGCTACCACCCAAGAAGTAGTATGCTTACACCTCTTGGCTTCCGTGCTATTTTCGCCGCGCCAAAATTAGCTAATTTTGGTGCGACCGTGCGTACGTAAACTCAAATATTTCCTTTCTATAGGAAAGGAAAACGTTTTTATCCGTACAGCCCAGCATTCTCACTTGTTCTAATAAGAAATATGGGCCCACCTCACCTGCCCTTCTGTAAGCCAAGAGGCTCTGCCTCCCACCCGGGTTTTACGCACAGTGGTCGAATTGGACTTATTCACGCACCGGAACGCGTTTCCCTCCAAAGCCCCCAATTAAATTGAAATATACGTAATTTAAGTAGATATCTCAGATATAATTTTTGTCTATCTTACGCACTCTTTTACAGCTGGCTACACTGGCTGGCTTACACACACATACTAAGCCCATCAACCAACATAAATGTACAGAATCTTCAATTGAACGTAGTGCCAGATTAAGCCCACGCAAGGCCTGTAGCAAATGATGTCAGCCAAATGAGGGTATTTGCTTTGATATAGGATTAGTCAACATCACCACCAATAACAACACAATAATGTGTCTGTCATTCATTACGAAGTTCTCGGAAAATTCCTTCACTGGTGTTTTATCCAGCATCCGCGGTAAGGATGCGTGCGTACCAATCGGTTCTGCAGATCCTCCTCCACAGAACCGGTAAACTGTGGAACGCTCTCCTTGCCCACATATTTCGCCCCAAGTACACTCGGGTCCTTCAAGAGAGGCATGAATGGGCACCTGTCAGGCCGGCATGGCATTCGGATGTCCATGGGCGCCGCTAGATACCTTATGGTTGGCCCGGCATAAAAAACAAAACCTTTGGTGACACACTCATCCGACCAAAATCATCCAATACACATTTTTTAGTGGAAATACTGTTCGCAGAGAACTGATTAAAGAATTTTTATTGACTGTGCGTGGTGTGTTGCAGAGCGAATGCAGTGTTCGTGAGCGCGCTGTACCTGATCTACCAGACCAATCAGATTCTGCTGACGGTGAAGAGCAAGTGCGAGTGAGACGGCTGCACGGGGAGAGGCAACGAGGGGTGGGGGAGGGGGAGGGGGCGATGTGTTCCAATAGATAGTATTCATAACTGTGTTACTCGAGGGTCGTTCATATAGAGATGTTATTACTTAGGTGAATTATTATAATGTAATATTTCTGTTTTAAAAACTTAGTATGTATGTTATCCTGCCAATTATGGAAGTATATGCAAAGATATGATGGTGTATGATATAATATTATAAATAAATGCTAATAAATGTTTATATTATTTAGTTTCTGGTTTATATTTCTTCAGTTATTTATTTCTAACCAAAGTATCTCTGGCGGAAGTACTAAGTACAAGAGCTGAATAGTATAGTATATTTAACACTGACACTTGACTTTCGTCCCTATTGTATTACTGCCATCTCTGGCTGGAGTAATAAGTACAAAACAAGAGCTGAATAGTTGATCTGTTGGGAATAACATTTGACCAAATTAAATAATCTGATCCACTAGCTAGTTGGTTGGATCGGAATAAATGCCTTCATCGAGTTCCATTCTGCACAACTAGTTGGTCCGTTTAGTTGGTCGGAGTGGAAAGCCTGTGATAAATTTTAGCTGCTGTGGGCTCAGATGACCACGGAATGTTTTCTGCCTGGAGTACTAAGTACTAAAGAAGAGCTGAATGAATAGTGAATTTGATCTGAAAACTGTATTTTTTTTTAATAATTTGACACCATTGGCTACAACATCCGTGATGTCTGCCCACAACCAGGCACGGATCTAGGGAGGAGGGGGGGGGGGGGGGGGGGGGGGGGGACCGGGTTGCGTGCCCGTACGTGAGCTGAATGAATAGTGTATTTGATCTGAACACTGATACACTTAAGCTTTCGTCCCTATTATATTACTACCATCTCTGGCTGGAGTACTAAGTACTAAACAAGAGCTGAGTGAATAGTGTATTTGATCTGAATACTGATACACTTCAGCTTTCGTCCCTATTGTATTACTACCATCTCTGGCTGGAGTACTAAGTACTAAACAAGAGCTGAGTGAATAGTGTATTTGATCTGAACACTGATACACTTCAGCTTTCGTCCCTATTATATTACTACCATCTCTGGCTGGAGTACTAAGTACTAAACAAGAGCTGAGTGAATAGTGTATTTGATCTGAACACTGATACACTTCAGCTTTCGTCCCTATTGTATTACTACCATCTCTGGCTGGAGTACTAAGTACTAAACAAGAGCTGAATGAATAGTGTATTTGATCTGAACACTGATACACTTCAGCTTTCGTCCCTATTGTATTACTACCATCTCTGGCTGGAGTACTAAGTACTAAACAAGAGCCGAATGAATAGTGTATTTGATCCGAACACTGATACAACTCAGCTTTCATCCCTATTGTATTACTACCATCTCTGGCTGGAGTACTAAGTACTAAACAAGAGCCGAATGAATAGTGTATTTGATCCGAACCATTGATTTTATAGGGGGAGTCCGACAGGGTTATAAAATCAATGATCCGAACACTGATACAACTCAGCTTTCATCCCTATTGTATTACTACCATCTCTGGCTGGAGTACTAAGTAAGTACTAAACAGAAGCTGACTGAATTCTATTTGATCTGAACACTAATATTGGTAATAAAAATATAATTTAATGCTGATCTGAACACTGATACACTTCAGCTTTCGTCCCTATTGTATTACTGCCATCTCTGGCTGGAGTACTAAATACTAAACAAGAGCTGAATGAATAGTGTATTTGTTCTGAGCACTGGTACACTTTAGATTTCATCCCTATTGTATTACTACCATCTCTGGCTGGAGTACTAAGTAAGTACTAAACAGAAGCTGACTGAATTCTATTTGATCTGAACACTAATATTGGTAATAAAAATATAATTTAATGCTGATCTGAACACTGATACACTTCAGCTTTCGTCCCTATTGTATTACTGCCATCTCTGGCTGGAGTACTAAATACTAAACAAGAGCTGAATGAATAGTGTATTTGTTCTGAGCACTGGTACACTTTAGATTTCATCCCTATTGTATTACTACCATCTCTGGCTGGAGTACTAAGTAAGTACTAAACAGAAGCTGAATGAATTCTATTTGATCTGAACACTGATACAATTTAGCTTTTGTAATTATTACCATCGCTGGCTGGAGTACTAAGTAGGTACTAATCAAGAGATTATTTTTTTTTTACGCAATGAGCGCAAATTATTTTAGAAGTGGAGTTGGTTCATTGTCATTCTATATGCGTAGAAGTTGGTGCCACCTTAAAGGGTTTCCAATGTTTTTTTAACTAACTCCATGCCACACCCCTGTGAAAAAAACTGGCTTCATTTGATCTAAACTATTGCTACCAAACAACTCAAAAATACAAAACAACATTTTTTTTTCTATGAAACCTGACATCACATATACCCGTGACGTCAGTTCATCACACCTTGATGAACTAGGTACCATGTCAGTGCTTCTACTTGGCCGTATCGACTACCTATAAAGGGCGTTTAACTTTAACCAAACGGCTGAACTATGTTCGGTCGACACCGACCAACCATCATTCAGTGCGGTGGTATTAATCCGGAGGTGTAGTTATCTATCACCCACTAAGGTAAGAGGAGGAATAATCTACACTTTTCAATCGGTCCATGCCAACGGTCGGCTTGGGGTAACTTCTGAATGTTTCAAAGCCGGGAAAACCTATAAAATCTTAAACTGTTTTGTAACAAAATCCGAGGATCAGAGGCGAACAGTTTAAGAAGTATCCACTCTTGAAACAATTAACTTCATCAAACAAGCTGTTCTTGAATATTTTTGTTACCTACCTGCGTTTAAAAAGGAAAGTAGCTACATAGGTAGGTGCCTAGATAGTTATGTAACTAGTTAAAATACAGTACCTATTAATTACTTACACCAAGTTGGTGTAGGTAGATATTTTAAAGCAACTGAAGTATCAAACAAATGCATTGAGCGCGCTTCGACGTGTGTGTGTCAATTTCACGTGTATTTCTGTAGCCGTTCAATCGAGTGTTTCCAGTTCAGCTACATAGTTGCAGTCACGTTGCGCGAGTGTCGAGTTCACGTGCGACACCCCGTTCCATTCACTCGCTCATCGCATTATCTGCCCGGCGCCACATCTTCCACCAATCAGAGGCCGGCAATTCGTTCGCACTCATCGTGATGCGTACCTACACTCCGCTAAACGGAACGCGACCGTCGGCTACCGTAGCTATGTTCTAGTTAGCTCAACTCGCTCTACTATGTGAAGTCGGAAAATTTCAACCATAGGTGCTGTGTTTCCGATTTAGTGCTACAGGACAACTTCCGGCAGCGAAGCAGCTAGATTACGACAATAATACCAATATACCAAAATTGCAGAAAAATCAAGTAAGATTCCAATTCGACTAATATTTATACAATATTGTGCGCCTATATTCTGTTTATATTTATCTATAGTCAAAGTCTAGAGGTGTAAGTACTCAATTAGATTGTAATATCTTGTTTTCTTAGTGTAGCTATGAATAAACTGCAGTTTACTTAATTTATTTTGTTATTATTAGGTAGGTAGGTACCTACTTAGATAAATGCGATGTTAGAATTCAAAAATGTAAACGACTTTGCTGATGTGGTTATTAATAAATATGGATAATAATAACGCACGTACCTGGCTGGACCTGTACCCTTATCACGATGTACCTACACCGCGTACTACGCTACGCCGCGCCGTGTTCTCCGCATCATTTTGTATGGAGAAACGGAGCAGCGCCTTTAGTGATAGATTTGCGAATTTCGTTTCTCCATACAAAATGATGCAGAGAACACGGCGTAGCGGGTACAGATCCAATATCCGTTAAACCGCGGACGAGCATGTATGAAGAGCATTATTAGAGCGGAAGAGACGGCAGACAGAGCTGTGTCAGTATCGTGGCACATGGAATGGAGATCCGTTGTCTCTGCTGGGAAACAGGCGTGACGCTATGTATGTAGATATGTGTGTATGTATGGAGGATTAGAAGCGAAGTAAACGTAAGCGTTTATTTGTTATGAAAATTGAGATCTCAGTTCGATATTTTATGTATTTTCGAAATTTTGTCTCATTACTTTATAACAATGTACGCCAGTGAGCAGCAATGCTGAACCTATAATTGTTTATTGTTTATAGTATAATTTCATCCATAGATGCACTCGTGAACTGGTCGAAAATTCTGCCAGTTCTAATAAATTCAATGCGAATTGCGAAGAAGAACTGACAAACAAACTTCGCAAGTCACAATGTTTTGTTAGTACATACCTTATAAGTAATAAATTAAAGTAATTTACAATAATTAACCCATACTAGTGCTCACAAGAACATTAATATTTACAGCATACTTAAACATGAATACTCAAGAATCTGACCACACTGCCTATTTACATTACCTATATCTGGTGTATAGTGCCATCGTCAATTTTGATACTTCATATATCAAGTCAAATAAAAAACAATTACTTTAAGTTTATTACAAAGAAATGTAATAAGTCATATTAAAAATCTAAAGATACAAAGTGTATCCAATTGTCAAAGTTTGTTAGTGGGAAAAACAGTAGTCAGACTCTTACATAAAATTCGGTCAGTTAACGCATCTATAACAGTGTAATAACTCTTTTCAATTAACATTACTTTAATTCGTCGTTTAAAATTATTATCATCTAATTGCTTTATGTTAGAAGACAGTAGTTTATTATAAAATCTAACACTATTACCAATAAAGCTGTTTTGAGGTTTTAGATAATCTATGTCTTATTAATTGTACATTATTCTTATACCGAGTATCACAGTTATGATTGTCGGAATTAAGAGAGAAATCATGAATATATTTTCTGGCATAGCATATGTTCTGGTAAACATATGCACTTGGTAATGATTCCTATCTCCCCGTACGCTGTCCTACAAGTATCTCTAGTTTTCATATTTAAGATGTACCGCAAGGCCCTCTTCTGTAATAAAAATGTTATATTTGAATCTGCTGCATTTCCCCAAAACATAAGACCATATGACATGAAGCTCTCAAAATAGGCACGATAAACCGTCTTTGCAGCATGAGTTCCGTATAGCTCTTGAATTATTTTGATAGCATAACAAGCGGAACTCTGTACTTACCAGCTAAAGAGTTTATGTGGGCTTTCCAAATAAAACTTTTTACAAATATTACCCCAAGAAAAGTTAGTTCATTAGCAACGGTGATTAGCAAGGTGTAATGAATGACAAGTTTTCTGCAGTTTTTTATATTATGTCATCAGTGTTATTACGTCTAAGTATGAGTCCCTAGAGCAAAGTGCATAATGTTAGTTATGTTAACATTTAATAATAGTGTTGCACTCGAACCATGATTTTAGAGATCTAATGGTCCCAAGATCTATCTTATATAGAATAAATACATGTGTACCGCAGGTTCTAACCTGCGGTACACATGTATTTATTCTACATTCGATTTTAAGCCGTTGACGTCACATATTTGAGCTCTATTTTCTAAAGATTTGAATATACCTACGCAATTCATTATATCTTATACCATAATGGTCTAGTTTCATTAGTCATATTTCATTATTTACACAGTCAAAGGCTTTGGACAGGTCACAAAAGATGCCATAAGAATGCTGAGAGTCGTCTAGGAAGTTAATATCTATCTATACATATAATAAAATCGTAGAGGTAAGAAGTCTGTACATTGAATGTATTCGGAAAAAACTAACCAGGGTGGCTTAAAATGAGATACTGAACATGTTAGAACAGTTTTTAAAAATTTTGTTTGTTTGTTTGTTTGTTTGTCTGTACGCGCATCACGCAAAAACCACTGAACGGAATTAGACGAAACTTTGTATAGTGGCAGTTTATATGCCGGGTTAACATAATACGTAAAAAAAAATAACAAAAAAAAAAAAAAATTACAATTATAAACATTATTGCGCGTTTAAAATCACGTAGTCCAAAGTACATAATTATATCTTGAGAACTGGCAGCAAATACAATTTGAATAAAATATTCATTCGAAATTTAAAAATAAGTAGATACAACGAAAATGCCAGTTCTTCTTTTTTATAACTTGAACACAATAGTCTATACATATCTATTCTTTCTATACATATCATAAAATCGTAAATGCAAAAATGTCAATTTGTACGCGCATCTCGCAAAAACCACTGAACGGAATTTGACGAAACTTTTTATAGTGACAGTGTATAGTATATCCCGGATTAACGTAATAATTAAAAAATATAATAAAAATCACGTAATCCAAAGTAAAGGTAAAAAACAATTTTAAATGTCATGTTGACAACGGAGAACTGTCATCTCGACGTGACCTGGCCGGTGACAAATTGTTTGATATATAAAAATAATAATTGAAAGTCGAAGTTATGTCGCTGTCATTGGTGCAATAAAATTTATATATCTGTTGCCCGCGGCTTCGCTCGCGTGAAATTCGTATTTAAAAAAAAGAAAGTAAGTAACTAAAGGCGGGCCCGAAGGCGGATCTGCGCTCACGTAAACGATATTCTTTCTCGATGAAAGTAACTAAGGGCGAGGCGGAAGGCGGAGCTGAGTTCAGGAAGAAGAAAAACATTCTTGAAGAAAGTAAGTAACTAAGGGCGAGGCCGAAGGCCGAGCTCTATTCTGGAAGACCATAAACCTTCTCGAAGAAAGTAAGTAACTATGGGCGAGGCCGCAGGCCGAGCTGCGTTCAGGAAGAAGCTAAACCATCTTGAAGAAAGTAAGTAACTAAGGCGAGGCCGAAGGCCGAGCTACGTTCGGATAATTGAAAAACCATCTCGAAGAAAGCAAGTAACTAAGGGCGAGGCCGAAGGCCGAGCTGCGTTCAGGAAGAAGCTAAACCATCTTGAAGAAAGTAAGCAACTAAGGCGAGGCCGAAGGCCGAGCTACGTTCTGACAAATGATAAACCATCTCGAAGAAAGCAAGTAACTAAGGGCGAGGCCGAAGGCCGAGCTGCGTTCAGGAAGAAGCTAAACCATCTCGAATAAAGTTAATTAATATTAAGATTTAGTTAATTTAATTTAAATTTTATTATAAAGTCCACGCTTCTAACGGCAAATATACCGTGCATCCTAGAACCTCGCGGTTATTCCCGGCTGGATGGCAAGAGGCCCGATGCTATCACCTTAGTGCCATGGACTAAGGGAAGTTCTTTGATGTGGGACGCCACTTTTGTTCTCACATTGGCTCCAAGTCGCTTTAGGACATCTTCAAGAGCGGCTGGCGCGGCCGAGGCTGGGGTGGAGAGCCTCAAACGCAGCAAATATAGAAATATAATTCAAGATTTCGAATTTGTTGCGTTTGCGGTTGAAACCCTCGGTCCGTGGAGCAGTGAAGCCAAAAGAGGCTTGAGCTGGTTGACGCAACTGGTGTCCCGCCATCAAGGGCTTATGTACTTCATTCAAAGAGTAAGCCTTGCCATCCAGCGGGGTAATGCCGCAAGTGCTCTAAGAACATTTGAAAATGCCTGTTTTGATAGTTATTTTAATGTTTGTTAGGTAGGTTTAATTCTTTAGTTATTAATATTACTTTTTTATTTTTATTAAATAAATAGATTGAGTAAACGATATTATATTCTATCGAAGAAAGGAAGTCTTTAAAGGCGAGGCCCGAAGGCGGAAGAGGGTTTTTGGTTTACCTGAACGCAGCTCGGCCTTCGGCCTCGCACTTAGTTCCTTCCTTTCTTCCAGAAGGTTTATCGTCTTCCTGAACGCAGCTCGGCCTTCGGTCTCGCCCTTACTTACTTCCTTTATTTGAGAAAGGTTTATCGTTTACCTGAAAGCAGCTCGGCCTTCGGCCTCGCCCTTAGTTACTTACATTCTTCTTTGGAATACGAATTTCACGCGAGCGGAGCCGCGGGCTCAGCTAGTTCTATATATATCGCTATAGCTTCTATGGTAAAATACCATAGAAGCTATAGCGTCACCCGTTGACAGTCCCTTCCGAAATTCAAATTGTTTACAATTTAAAAGTTCATTATCAATAAAGAATTGAATTAACTTTTTTTTTTCCAAAAAAAAATTCAAACGTCCAGCGGATTCAAGTCGGGCGATGACACCGGCCACATATCTCGGTCGATCAGCACTGGAACGTTTGCTTTCAACCAATTTTGCGTCCCTATTGCTCTGTGCGATGGTGCCGAGTCTTGGTGGAAAGTCCAACGCTCAGAACCGAATGTGTTGCGTACCCACGGTATCAGCCCTGGTCGCAAGACTTTGTCTCGATAGATTTGTTGGTTTATTTTGACTTGGTTGCGACCCATTGGAAGAAAAACGAGCGGAGAACGGCCTTTTTCAGACACCGCCGCCCAGACCATAATTTGGTCGGCTCCTTGGCGTCGAGTGACTTGCAATTCGTCCGAATGGTCGCTGACACGTCCCTTCAACCAAACACGGTCATTTTGTTTGTTTAAAAACTGTTCAACGCAAAAAGTTTTCTCATCTGAAAACACCAAATTGGGAAGCTCGCCAGAGTCGAGCAAGCGAATCAGCTCTTTCGATCGATCTAACCGTTTGCTACGCTGTAAAGCAGTGAGTTCCTGAGAAAGGTTTTTTTTTTATGGTTTGACTTTGGTTTGACTTTAAGCTTTTCCTTCAATATGCGACGAACGCTGCGATCGCTCACCTTGAGATCCTGCGCGAGCTGGTTTGCTGAGCGCGCTGGATTTCTGTCTAATCGATGACGCACCTTTTCGACAACTGCTGGCGCCGTTGCAGTACAGCGTCCTCCGCCACCGTAGCGTTTCTTAACGCTACCAGTCTCATTATAACGTTGAATAGTGCGATGCACAAATTTCTCGTTCAATTGAAGATTTGGCAGCGCTCGACGTATTTCGATATTCGATTTTCCCTCCAAATGAAGAGCAATTTACTGAATTTCGTTTTAAATCCATTGTTCTAAATTCGAACAATGATGATAGAGAACATGTCAAAGACCAACATTTGAAATTTTGGCGGCGTTCGATTCAGTGGTTCGAATTTTAAAACAGTTAGATAGAGACGGACAGTTCAATCGCCGCACCCGGTATAGATTGAACTATAGCGGCGCTCGCAGGACGCAGGCCCGGGCCGGCGGCGCGGCGCACGGCGGCGCAGCGGCGGCGTCGGTTTTCGTAAAATTGATTAGATGTCAATACTCTACATATAATGTATTACATATATTTTTAACCGACTTCCAAAAAAGGAGGAGGTTCTCAATTCGCCTGTATGTTTTTTTTTTTTTTTGTATGTTTGTTACGCGATTTCTCCGTCAATTGAGGGCCGATTTAGAAAATTCTTTTTTTGTACCTTCAGCAAAACTTGTGATGTGGTCGTTTTCGGCAATTTTCAGTTTGATAAATTAGTATGGTGTGTGGTTACCTTCAGCAAAACTTTTGTGATGCGGACTTATTCAGCAATTTGCAGTCTGACACATATGGCGAATAATTCTGTACCACTTCAATCGATTTCGATTATTCTTTTTTATGTAATATTACTAATAATATTACTAAAAAGAATGAAATAAAAACTGTTTTAAAAAATATAAAACCGATTTCCAAAAAACAAAAAAAAAAGAACTAAAAAGTATTAAATACCTAATATTTTGAAATTTTCTCTGTCCTATTGAAATACATGAATCGATATACTAGTGATACATATTCGGACCCTTGTTTCATGAATATTCTAAATTTGAAATTTTTATCTTTTCCGACCGGCCAGGTGCGCTTAATTTATTATGGTACGAGTACCATCGAGCTGGTCTTGTTGAAGCCGAGCCGCCCGCCGAGCTGAGTTGCGGTGCGCGGCACCCTCAGAGCGGGCTTCCTGGGCGCTGACCCACCGTCCTTAGGAACGATCGCGACCGCTACCAATACGATCGCGACCTCCCCTGTCGAGGGATATGTACCCTTTGAACCCGCGCGATCCGACGTGAGTCTTGTCGTCCGCTCCGCGGAGAGGAACGGGAATGGACGGGCGCGGATGCGCGAGCGACGCAGGAGTGAATAAAATACGCGTCTATGGTACAATGGCGCCGGACGGTGTACTCCGCGACTTGTGGCCGGTCAACGCTACTACGGCGGCGATAGAGAGTCACTTGACGAAACAATTAGGTACGTACTGCGTGTACGTACACCACTTACTCTGCGCGAGCCGACTGGCCGCTGTGCGCCTATGAGACCGAACTTCACGGGCTGCCTACCACCAAGCCATGTTGGGAGGTCACCCGTGAAGGACCCCGAGGGTCAGGTCTACAGTAGGCTAACACGGCAACACAGCACGGCTCACCTCACGACAGCTCCGCCGCAGCCTCCGCCCCGACCGAAGTACGAGCCACCGAGGTGGAACGCACGACTGCAAGAACGAAGGTCTCCGACGGATCCAGTGGCTGACGGGAGGCTAGTTCAACTCCGGAGTGAACGAGGCGCACTAGGCGAGTGTGGTAGAAGAACTGCCGGTCCATCTGGAATCTGGAATCTGCATCTGTAAAAAAGGTATTAGTCGTAAGACTATCACACCGCTACCGGTCTTTTTTGCGCGGTAGACCGCGCGAGGCCTGCCGTCACTTTGTCCGCCCTATATAAAATAGGGCAGTCGCCGTGGCCGGCCGGCTGGCGATTTAGTAGCGGCCACTTTGTCCGCCCTAAGTTAGGGCGGTCGCAGTGACCGACTGCTGGCTAGGGGTGAGCGGCATCGAAGCCGCTCTGCTGCTGGCACGTTCTGCAGTCTCTCGACTGCTGCAGCTGCCTGTGGTGTGGAGAAAAGCGAATGAGTCGCGAATGTAGGTCGAACCGCCTGCTTGCTCGACGCTTGCTGGAAGAAAAACATGTCCGCCAGTTCGATTATCACAGTGAAGAAGAACTGGCAAGAAACTTCACTGGGTTGCTTCCTGGACGCCGGCGGCTGCGCGGCGTGGAGGCTCTGGACCTGCGAAGTTAAAGGGATGTGTTAGTATCGACAGGGGGCGCCTGGTCGATGGATCCCGCAGTCGGTAGTCGCAAGCGCTAGCGATCAGCGGGTTGTCGTGTCGGTACGCCCCCTTGAAGAAGCCCGTGGACAGCTTCTGGAGATACTCCTCCAGCGGTGCTATCCCTAGGTCTCTGTGCAGGTTGGCGTTTCTATGGTACCAGGGCGCACCTGTGGCGATGCGCAAGAATTTGTGTTGCCTGACCCTCACCTTGTTGATGAGTCCTTTGGCCGCATGCGCCCACGCCGGTGAGGCGTAGGTCATGACAGGTCTGATGCAGGTTTTGTAAATTGTCAGCTTATTTCTAAGTGACAATTTACTTTTCCTGTTCAACATGGGGTACAGGCGGCCACAAATACTTGCGGCTCTAGCGGTCACGTTTTTGATGTGAGTCGCAAACGTGAGCCTTCTGTCCAGCGTGACGCCCAGGTACTTCACCTCGGCGACCCAGGGTATGGCACCGCCGAAGATCTGCACCTGTTTGGGAGGTAAAATCGGCTTATTAGTCCGGCTAAAGATGATGGCCTGACTCTTGTCAGGGTTGACCTCGACCCTCCACTTTCTGAACCAGTGTTCGAGAGCGGAGGCGGCCTGCTGCAGCAGCTTTACGATGCGCTGGATCGGTCTGCATCTGTAATAGAGAGCGGTGTCGTCGGCGAACAGCGCCAGCTGGACCTGTGGATGGGAAGGCATGTCGTTGGCGAAGAGTACAAACAGGAGCGGTGATAACACCGACCCCTGCGGTACCCCTGCCGTTATCGGTCGGTGGGTGGAGCGCGCTCCTTCTACGCGTGCGCTAAGGGTCCTTCCCGTGAGAAAGTCTCGTATTGTGAGTACGAGGCTATCTGGCACACCGATCTCATACAGCTTGTATATGAGGCCGTTGTGCCAGACCTTGTCGAAGGCCTTCGCGACGTCGAAGAAGAGCGCGCCCGTGTGCTGGAGTCTCCGCCGCGCGAATCCGTCCAGCACGTGCTCTAATATCCTATGGAGTTGGTGGGTACACGAATGTTTCGGGCGAAAGCCGAACTGCTCGTTTCGTAGAATCTTGTTAGATTCCACAAATCCGGACAGTCGGTTGTGGATGATTCGCTCGTAGAGCTTCCCCAGTGTGCTGAGTAGACTGATGGGCCTGTAGCTCTCTGGTTTGGACTTGTCTTTGCCCGGCTTGGCCAGGCTGATGACTTCGGCTGCCTTCCATGCCTTCGGAAAGTGGCAGTGAGCGAGTGAAGCATTGAAAATAATTAATATTATTGTCATAATATTTTCCGGAAGGCACTTCAGGACTTTGTTGCCGATGCCATCGGCGCCGGCCGCCTTCTTGACTTTCAGAGCCCGCACCAGAGGGCGCAGCTCATCTTCTGTGACGGGTGCAATGGTCGTGACGGGTGGCTGGGTTACTCTACGAGCTACCTCTTCCTCAACCATGGCGACGTGTTCGGCATCCGCTCGCTGGCGGCTTACCGAACATTGTCGCTCTAAGCTGTCCGCGATCACCTCGGCTTTCTCCTCATCATCGAATGCGGGTGTAGTGTGTGGTGGTTGCCTCTGCAGAGGCGGCATCGAGAGCAAGGGCTCGGCCTTGAGTGCTTTGGTCGTACGCCAGAGGGCGTCGCTGCCGGGCTCGATACCCGCTAGATGTGCTTCCCAGCGGTTGTTACGGAGCTCTGAGATGGTCTCCTTCACCTCTCTCTGCAGAGCTCGGTAACGCGCTCGGTTGTCATCGAGCGGGTATCGGTAGTAGCGCCTCATGGCCGAGTTTTTCCTCGTGAGGAGGTCCCGCACGTCATCCGGGAGGCGCGGACGAGTGTTGCCGTCGTCCGGCACCTCTCTGGAGGCCGCTGCGATGCTCGCCTTTATGGTGCTTGTGAGTGTACCTACAGCTTCGTCTATCTGTAGTGTGGTGTCTAGCGGTGGCGGGTCAGGCAACTGCTCCGACAGACTCTCCGTTAGTTTGACCCAGTCCACGATGGTCTTGGTCGCACCCGGCTGAGGGCCGGCTCGACCTAGCTTCATGAGAACCGGGCGGTGATCCGAGTCCAGCTCATCGATTGCCTCGATGCTCCTTATCGGCAGCGCCACGTTCCTCATGACAGCTATGTCGAGCACGTCTGGGTAGCTGTTGCCTGACTTGTGTATAAATGTAGGTGAGTCAGGTGCGGTGATTTCGAAGCTCAGCCTGTCTGCCAAGTCGAGCAGTTTCCGGCCACGAGCGTTCATCACAAGTGAGTTCCATGCAGGATGTTTGCTATTGAGATCGCCGGCCAGAATGACCGCGTCCCCTAGACCAAGAAGCGCTTCGATGTCGCTTCTGAGCAATTCCTTTGATGGTGATAAGTATACCGAGGCGATATAGATAGGCTGGTGGCCTTCCATGCCGACTCGGCAGACAGACGCTTCGATGTGCGTGAGTGTCGGTGTGTCTATTTGCATGCAGTGTAATGCTCGCCTGAAGTAAAGAGCCGTCCCTCCCTTGGGGCGGTCCGTCCGGTCGTTGCGTACGAGAGTATAGTTAGGGAGTTTAGGGTCTCGCCACGCCGGCTTCAGGTGAGTCTCGCCGACACATAATATGTCGACCGTGTGTGTCCTAACAAATTCTAAAATTTGTTCCTTTTGATGTCTCAGACCGTCGGCGTTGAAGAACGCGACGGTCAGGTTGTGTTGTTTTACCCTACCTAACTTAGCCATTGAGACCGTTTTTGAGAGCTAAGATTATATCTTTGTGTTCGCAGATCGCTTCTATGCGATCTTTCATCGTCTTGGCCTTCGCCCACTTATCGGCGAGGGTGAGTACCTCGTCGACGTCGACGCTGGCCAAGAAGTCGCACAGAAGCGACATGCTATCTTGGATAGCATCGTTTTTTCGCGGCGCGGTCGCCTTGGCGGCCGCCGCCGGTCGAGGGGCGGGGGCGGGGGAGGGGGTAGGGCGGGATGCCTGGGCGGAATGAGAGGTGGAGGTAGGGCGGGAGGCGGGGGTGGGCCGGGAGGCGGGGGTAGGAGGAGAGGGGGGGGCGGCCGACGACTTGGCGGGCGGCTTTGCCGCCGCCGTTAGTGTGGTCGCGTAGGATTTAGTTTGCGCCTTGGGGGCGGGTGGGGGCGGGAGCGGCCCCCCCGCGGCGGGGGTGGGGCTAGTACCCGAGCCGTTTTTCGGTGGGGCGGTATCGCTACCCGTGCGCTGTTTGGCCTGAGACGCGGCCGACCGTCTGTGTTTCTTCTGCTGTTGTTTGACAACAGCAGGTGGGGTTGGCTTGGGTGCCCTAATGCACCCGCGGTAATTTGCCGGGTGGCCTATTTCCCCGCAGAGAACACAGGTGGCCGGCCCGTGCTCGGGCGTGTGTGCGCAGTCGCTGGTGTTGTGCTCGCCTGCGCACTTGACGCAGCGCGGCGCCGCGCGGCACATCCGAGCAGAGTGCCCGTACAATTGGCACCGATGGCACTGGCCCATCATGTGCCGTTTGCGTGGCGCCTCCACTCGGATGCCCGAGAGGCGCGCCACTGTTTTTAAGGCGAATATTTGCTTCGCCTCCTCGTTGTGCGGCATCACAACAACCACCAAGTCCAATGGGGCTTTACCCCTCCCTTGTACTCGGTGGGTTTCGAGAGCCGGCACGCCCTGTTCGAGGAGAGAGTCCTTGACCGTATCCAGCGACATCTCCTTTGGAATGCCGCGGATTACAGCCCGCAGGCGTCTGTCCTCTCCCATAGCGTGCGTATGGTAGGGCAGCTTCATGCGCTCTAGGAGACGCACGAGTGCCCTATAGTCGGTGGGGGAGGGGGTGCATATTTTTACACTATCTCTGGCGTTAGCCGCCGAGAGATAGCGGATGGACTCTCGGTCCATCTCGCGCACGAGCGTGTCCCACTTCCCCTTCTCCCGAAGGTGAATGGGAGGGGGGCGTTTGACTGCCGGCGCCGTCTCGTCGCGAGACGGATCCGCGGTCTCCATCGGAGTAGGGGGGCGGGAGCGGGGGCGGGTGGGGGGCGGGGGGGCCGGGTTTGATGGGGGCGGCGCAGTCCTCTGCTTTTTGCCCTTTCGGACAACTAGTTTGAACTCGCCGTCCTCGTCCGCGCCATCCGACGACGATGACTCATCCGGTGAAGCACGTCTCTTTGTCTTATTATTACCAGTAACGGTAATATTCGATGCGTCACTCATTTGAGCGTCATCGTCGTCGGTTTCCTCGCTGCTTGAGGAAGCGGTGCGAGAGCGAGCGCGCGGTACAATTGCGCGCTCGCTCGCGCCCGCTAGCGGCGGGGCGGGGGTAGTGAGTGAGGTGGGTGAGGGAGGGGAGGCGGCGGTGCGCGCGGCTGCCGCCGCGGTTTCCACGAACTTACGAAATATCGCATCTCGCTCGCACGGGCTCAGGCGGCCGTACCAGTCATCGGCCTCCGAAGAGAGCGATGCCATACTATGGCCGGCGAGCTCTTGCAAGAAAGATGGTGTGTGGCTCACATGCGTGAGTGCGTACCTATGCCCACTCGTTGTGCAATGAGTTGGGGTGTGTACCTATAGGCACCTTAAACCGAGGCAGCGCTCGCCTTGCGTAGGCGAACGAAACCAAACAGTAAAAGGTGACGGGATATAGGAGGTGGGAGGGTTGGAACTGTTCGCCAGAGGAACACTAGCTTGCCCAGTTGCTCAGCTACACCGGGAAAGGTGCAGCGTCGGCTGTGCCTACAGTCCGGCCTGGGTTCGCTAGCGTCCGTAACGACACAGCGTTCTACTATAAGTTTAGGCGGCTACCCTAAAAAGGGCCACACGCCAGGCACTAGTAGCGAATGCCAACGTTCGTTATCGCTTCCCCGCCGGGTAGCGATGCAACGTATCGGAGTGGAGTAGTGACGAACTCAAGCGTTAACGGGACATCCGTCCCGCACTGCGGCTCGACACAAGTGAGGAGCGGTGCGATGCGTTGCGGAGCGGACGACCGTGCGCGCCGAGCGTCAGAAGCGGAATGACACCACTGCCGGTCCACCCAAGGTGGCCCTATATTTATATTAAAAGCTCAAAAAACTTTCTCTTTTTCGCCTCTCTACGCCGCCTGAGGTCGCTGCGTCCGACCGACCGAGACGCAAGAGTGCGCCGTCCGACTAAATATTTATTTTTTCCCAAAAATATACATATACACATTTGGCCAATCGATAGAGCTTACTTTTTTATCTATATATGCCATTCGGCATGGCACTCAGCCTTACTGTTTCCGACTAGAGGCTCCCTAAAGTTTATTCTCTTTGGAACGACCTGGCTAGGAAACCATACCACTCTCGTCCTGTGGAGTGGTATGCCCGAATAGGGGCTGAAAAACACTATAGTTTTCCTATACAACCATACCCCTCCCTATCCGGGCTTAGCTGAGAGAGGGCCCAAGGTCCTCTCTGCATACTAAGTGTTCGCCCGACCTAGCGCCTATAGAAAAAATATTAGAGCTACCCAAGGTAGCTCAAAAGATGCGCTAAGTCGAGCCCGTCCCAAAGAGGTATTGGACATGTGGGTGAAAAATCATTTTCCGTACCCAAGGTACGGAAAACACTTTTCTAACCCGCGCGGTGCTCTGTCTCGCTTTCCGCGCGCCGAGTCCGCCCGTCTCCCGCGAGGCGTCGCCACTGGCGTGGCGCGCTAGCACGTTATGGGAGATCGGGCCTCAGACTCGGGCCTGGAGGATTCCTATCATGACAAACAGTATACCATTCTGTTCGTCTCCTCCAGGCGGTTCCAGTGGTACCCCACATGTCCCAAGTCTGTTGGAGACTGAGCCTCTAGTCAGGAAAACAGGGGAAAATCACCGCACCCGCGTAGAGCGTGCGTGCGGTTTTTCTCGAAAACCAACCGTACAATTTTAATAACAGTTACATATTTAAACTCTAAATTTTCAGCTCTATCGATTGGCATACATAACATTTTAATTATTCACAGTAATTTTTGCGGCCTCCTTCACGGCCACAGTCCGATCGGGAGGGTCGCCAAATACTCGCCCCACCCACGGCGAAATAACATTTTCCCACGGTCGGAGTCGGGCCGTGCGCAAAACCGTTGCCTGGGTTTTTCCAGACAACGGACACGGCGTGGAGGTTGCTTACTAACACATACGCACTTACGCGTTGTATATTCGTTTATTCAATGTGTTAGCAAGCTCCCTCCACGCCCGTTACATTACAACATGTTATGCAATATGAATAATGATTTTAACTCTATATAATATTCCAACATTATAGCACGATTTTAAGTTACATTTTTATCATGATTTTACAATAATTCTTGTTTCCAAAAAAAAACTAAAAATATCAATGTAAAATATAAAAATGTAAACTATGTATCTATCAAGTTGTAAATAATAAAATTATAAAAAAGTGTAAACTATAAACTACAAACATTATTCATTCATCAATCTTAAGTAAAAGTGTTCTATATCTATGTGCGCAGCGCAAAGTCCACTGCGCTACGCACTTGTCCACCTCGCGGGATGGCACTCATAAGAGGCAGGAGCTTCTCGCAACACTTTACCTAAATATGACTACCTAGGTGCCGATTCTAACTAGCTAGACCGCACTTTTGAGGTCTGTCGGCAACAGGTCTGATGATGGAGACAGAAGGTGGCCATAGGAACTCCTAAACTACACATGATAAACCCATCGTGTTTGGGCTCGTTGCATTTTGTCTTCACGAGCAATTTACTTTAGACCTAAGAGATTCTCAATTCGACGATATGTTTTCTTTTTTTGGATGTTTGTTACGCGATTACTCCGTCAAATGTGGGCCGATTTTGAAAATTCTTTTTTTTTTATTTGAAAGTGGGTAACCCTGAGGTTTTTGGAGTGAAAACTTCTTCAGCGGCGCTTGGAACTTTTTTAGGTGGGTAAAAAATGTGTAACTCGCGAAATCGCGACATCGCGTCAGCGTCATTTTTAAAATGAAACCTTAAGTCATTGCATTAAGGGTTAAGTTAGAGTGGCACGGGATCTGCCGGCACTCCCGGAGTGCAACTGTTAAGTTAACTCGCGACATCGCGACATCGCGTCAGCGTCATTTTTAAAATGAAACCTTAAGTCATTGCATTAAGGGTTAAGTTAGATTGGCACGGGATCTGCCGGCACTCCCGGAGTGCAACTGTTAAGCTGGGTTCGGTAACACGTTTATGTCTGTCCATTCTACTAATTTCTGCAAAATGAATGTAGGGTTCCGTAACAAATGCATGTCTGTCCGTTCTACTAAATTTAACATTTATTTCAAAATGAATGTAGGGTTCCGTAACAAATGCATGTCTGTCCGTTCTAATAAATTTTACAATTTTCAACCAAGGTCCTCCGACGGTTATTTTATAATAAAAGTAGGGTTCCGTAACACATTTATGTCTGTCCATTCTACTAAGTTCTGCAAAATGAATGTAGGGTTCCGTAACAAATGCATGTCTGTCCGTTCTACTAAATTTAAAATTTTTTTTTTTTTTTTAAGCAATGTTACGGTGTTGTTTTTTTTTATGGAAACTGACACGGTTGGCTACATCACCTACAACGTCCGTGATGTCAGCCCATAACACCGGGTGAACTAAGTGCCATGTCAGTGCTTCCCCCTTTGATCGTGCTGACTACACTGAACTGGTCGGAAAACACAAACTATTTACATAGCCGTTTCGAACGACGTTTCATTCAGTGCGGTGGTACCAACCCGGGCGGGTTAAACCCTACCACCAAGTAAGATTAGGAGGGAAGGGACCTACAGTTTTACGAGGAATCCGAACCTCGGTCAGCCTCCAACGGTCAGCGGTCACCCATCCAAGTACTGACCGCACCCAGCGTTGCTTAACATTCAATAGCGACAGTTGACTGTCTGCACCACTGAGCTATCGAGGCTGACGTGGTCCTATTTTAATTGGGTCAAGATCTGATTGGAAAGCGAGGCGAGTACATTAATAGAAAAACATTACTAAAAAAAACTGTGAAATTAAAAAAAAAAGTTTTAAAAAACATAAAACCGACTTCCTAAAAAAAGTAGAACTAAAAAACTATTTAAAATAAAAATATAAAAACCGCCTTCAAAAATATATCAAATAAAAACCTAAAAAAAAAACTATGTGTGTGCAGAAAACTATTGCATCTAATCGAAAATAAAAAGGCGGGCAAAAATATGTCTTTTCCCCGAAAATATTACATTGTCGAAAGAATCTGCAGTTTTTCCTGTAATCTATGGCTTAATATCTACTAACCCTATAAAAGTCAAAATTTTAGCTTAAAGAAACCTAGGAGTAAAGGGGGGAGGAACGGTATTTTTTGCACATTTTTTTTATTATCATTGGTCATCCGGCGGGTGGCCGAGTGGTCTGGGCGTCGGCCTCTCTTGGGAGAGGTCCGAGGTTCGAATCCAACCGGCGTGTAACAATGAGTTTTTTCTGATATGAAAAAATGTACGTGCATACCTTCACCCACTGCTCCATGGTTCGGATTCCGTGTAAAAATTAGGTCCACCGGGTTGACTGGAGGAAAGCTATTCAAATCGTGTTTTCAAAAAGCTATCTGCGCTGATAGATGAAGTTTTTTAACCCAGCGTTGCTTAACAATCAATAGCAACAGTCGACTGTCTGCACCATTGAGCTATCGAGGCTGACAAAGTTTTACATTTATTAAAACTGAATCTGTCAGGTAAGTAATATTGGCGGTACACTTCTTGAAATTCGAGTCAGACGCAGTCTCGCATCACCTTAAGACCACTGAACTTAAAATTGTTAAAAAAATATTATTGTAAAAAAAATTATAACCCACACGATATGTTAGTTTTTAGTCGATATGTTAATTGCCCCCCCATATTAATCTAAAATAAATGTTTATCTAGTTTTTGATATTATGAGCGAGCGATATAATATGTGCGCAAGTCATCAAGATCTATCATTATGCAAAATTTCAAGTTTCTACGTTACTTAGTTTTAGACGGACGGACACCGGAGTGATCTTATAATGGTTCTGTTTTTTTTCCCCCTTTTAAAAGGTATGGAATCATAAAAATAGCATATTTAATTTATATATTGAAATATTCATCACTATATTTGCATAAATGGGAAACTGCTAAATGACTCAACACCATGTTTACGCATTGAAATTAAATGAAAGAAAACAGTAAATATCTTTATTTCGTACTAGCTGTGTCCGCGACTCGCTCGCGTGTCTCAAGTCTGTTAGCAAATCTGATGGAAACGCAAATAAGAAGTCACCAAGGGCGAGGCCGAAGGCCGAGCTGCGTTCATATAAATTATACATACCTACCTCGGTACTATCTTAAAGAAAGTAACCCCAATCACATCAGTCAGTCAGTCAGCGTGAATGCGTCAACTGCTGGACATACGCCTCTTCAATTTTGCTCCAGTCCTCCCGGCCTTCACCGATACGGAACCATTTCTTGATGTCGTCGTTTCACCTGGTGGGTGGTCTTCCTTCCCACACTCCGTTTTCCTAACCACGGCCGCCAGTGTAGGACATGTTTACTCCAACGGTCCTCTTCTCTTCGGCTGACGTGCCCAGCCCACTGCCACACTGAGCTTAGCCGCCCGGTGTCCAATATCGACTGTGATTACGGCTAAGCTCATAGAATAATGTCGTGATGTAAAAACCGCAAATAAGTAGGTTGATTGGTTCTTGAGTTATTTATAAGCGAATATACATACACAATAACTCATTTGAATAATGCCGTGATGTTGTGCCGCCTTGCGGACAGCATAAGCATTACATAAAAATTGGTTGAGCCGTTGTTGCCTTATATATAAAGCAAAATTTACATACATACAGACGGCATATTGTTTTTTTTTTTTTGCAAACTTCTACACATACGAGTACAAGCCAATTTTACAAAATATTATGTATAATATAAATATGTATTGATGGTTTTCCTATCACACATTGCACGAGTTGCAGCGTGTGATGCCTGCCTCCTCTTTACATAAGTACCATAATTTTACGTCGACTGCGGAAAAGGCGCGCTAATCCAAAATTGTTATCCCTTTGTGACGATAAAAACGCTAATCAGAGGAGTAGATTGAAGAGACTTACGTACGTAGCAGTAGCAAGCCGGTGACGCAGAGCTCGCACACGCCACGTGCGACGACACGGAGTCGTCGCTCTCACGTGTCGCGTGTCCTCAATCCTCAATCCACTCCCCCCCCCCTCCCCCCTCCCCGCGCCCCTCCGCCCTCTGCATCCTCACTCGTTTCCCGGCCGCTACTCGACGCCATCACGTTTCACGGCTCGTGAACGTCGAAACACACCTACAGCCATGTCACGTACGCGCTCAAACGTACCTACACACGAGCTTTCAAAGATGCACGCCGTAACGTGAGACACCGGTCCATAGGTGTTACTACTTAGGAGAGAAAAATACATAGATACATATCACACACGCTGAATCCCGACAATCGGGGTAAGCAGAGTAATCGGTGTTGTGCTGCAAGAACTCTTGTAAATTACAGCACAACACCGACCACCACGTTTCGCAAATTATTCGAACAAGATTCAATCGATCAAGCAGCAAGTAAGGCACGAAGACCCACCTGCTGCATGACTCGGTGGAAGTACCATGCCAAGGTGAGAGGTGGCGAGCCTGTCGCCCTTTAGCACGGCATCTTGTCCTTATCCCTTAGTCGCCTTTTACGACATGCACGGGGAGAGATGCAGTGAGGCTATTCTTTTTGAAAAACTGTTTTAAAAAACATTAAACCGACATATAAGAACAACTAGGTAGAACTGAAAAGTGTTAAATAATATTTTGATTCATATTCGGACCTTTGATTTGACGACGGTACAAAAGCACAAAAGGGGTCCATCTATAAATTTGCAGGTGTGCTGAGGTTTTTTAAAACAGTTTTTTATTTCACACTTTAGTTATATCACACTAGCTTCGGCTAGGCTTCGCCCGCGGTAAAAAAATAAACGATCGCTTCTCTGTATTCTCTCTCTCCCTTCTCCATCGCTCCCCCTTTTCTCCCATCCCTACTCCCGCCGCCTCCTCGATCTCTCCCTATTACCCTCCCACCACGTCCCTACCTCCCACTCTTTCGTCTTCCTCCCTATTCCCTCTCCTCTCCCTCCTTCCTCCTCTCCATCCCTCCTCCCTCGCATCCTACGTTCGTCCCTTTTTCTCTCCCCTCTCCTCCAATCCACCCCCTCCCTTTTCTCGCCCCTCGCTCCGCCTCCCTCCCTCCGCCACTTCTATCCCTCCCTCCCTCAGTCCTCGTTCAACCATCTCTCCACGGCCGCTTCCCGTCCCTCCCTCACCCCTCACCCTCTTTCGTCGCCCCTCTCCCCACCTCCCGCTCCCCCCTCTTCCACCCATTTTACACCCTTATTCTATGTATCTAACATCGCTTCTACCAAACGCAACTGTCTACCTACACCAACGCAACGCAAAAGAACTGCTAACGCCATCTATTACGACCATTCGACACTAAATCCCGTTCATACTATTCTTTATTTAATACTGCTCAACCCTTAGGATATTTAGCGTGATGGTATATAGCCTATAGTGAGCCTGAAGAACGAATCTTTACATTGGCGCAAACCGCATTAAAATCTGTTAAGTGATTCCGGAGTTTACCTCAACCATACATACGTACATACATACATAAATACATACATACATACACCCTTGTTTACTCAGTCCCGAAAGCGAGGCGGTCTGTGTTTAGTTGTTGAGAAGCACGAAAACGAGGCCTTGGTGATACAACGGTATTTCACAATGTTTTGTGTCACTATGTGATGTAACTTGAATATAGGTATACGACAATCTTTCCCGTTTCTCGATAGATGGCGTATTGCATGAGATATTGCAATTTTCAGAAAAGTGCTAACACACCCGAATCCGAGGCGTGCACGAAAGCGAGGCTGGAGCCTCGCTTTCGTCATTTTCAACAGATTTAGAGTGTGTATGAGAATTTTTTTAAAACGCCTCGCTTTCGGTATTTTATTTTACCTGAATCCGAGGCGGTCTCACTTTCGTACATTGAATCGCATGTGTGTATTACCCACCTCGGATTTGGAGTGTATGCAATTATTATTTTTAGTTATCTGTTTACTTTTTTTGTTTTGTTGTCGTTTTTGGGATATGGTCTCGCTTTTATATCTATCTTAATAAAACTATACGCCCGCCTCAATCATCATCGCCCAGCCTAAACCGCAAGACCTAGAAAGCTGAAATTTAGAACACAGGTTTATTTTACAACTCAGGATTTTTGGATTTTCAAATTTTAAGGGATGGATATGAGGGATAAAATTTTTTATGGGAGTATCGATTTTTTTAAAGGTAGGAACTTGAAAATTTTAATTGTAGCTACTCTTCATAAACAAATGATAACGTGTTTTAGCGTTTTTGAATTTTAAGATTTTAAGGGGTGGAAATAGGGGATGAAAATTTGTATGGGAGTATCGATTTTTTTAAAGCCAGTAACTTGAAAATTTTAATTTTAGCTACTCTTCATAAACAAATAATGACGTATTTCAGGGTTTTTGAATTTTCAGATTTTAAGGGGTGGAAATCGGGGATGAAATTTTTTATAGAAGTATAAATTTTTTTATAGATAGGAACTTGAAAATTGTAATTGTAGCTACTTATCATAAATAAATAATGACGTGTTTCAGGGTTTTTGGATTTCAGATTTTAAGGGATGGAAATCGGGGATGAATTTTTTTATGGAAAAGTATTTTTTTTATAGATAGTAACTTGAAAATTTCAATTATAGCAACTTATCATAAATAAATAATGACGTGTTTCGGGGTTTCTGGATTTTCAGATTTCAAGGGATGGAAATGGGGGATGAAAATTTTCATGGGAGTTTAGATTTTTTTTAAAGGTAGAAACTTGAAAATTTTAATTGTAGCTACTCTTCATAAACAAATGATGACGTGTTTCAGGGTTTTTGAATTTTCATATTTTAAGGGGTGGAAATGGGGGATGAAAATTTGTATGGGAGCATCGATTTTTTTAAAGGCAGGAACTTGAAAATTTTAATTTTAGCTACTCTTCATAATCAAATAATAACGTATTTCGGGGTTTTTGGATTTCAGATTTTAAGGGGTGGAAATCGGGGATGAATTTTTTTATGGAAGTATAATTTTTTTATAGATAGGAACTTGAAAATTTTCATTGTAGCTACTTATCATAAATAAATAATGATGTGTTTCAAGGTTTTTGGATTTCAGATTTTAAGGGATGGAAATGGGGGATGAAAATTTTCATGGGAGTATTAATTTTATTAAAGGTCGGAACTTGAAAATTTTAATTGTAGCTACGCTTCATAAACAAATAATGACGTATTTCAGGGTTTTTGGATTTTCAGATTTTAAGGGGTGGAAATCGGGGATGAAATTTTTTATGGAAGTATACATTTTTTTATAGATAGGAACTTGAAAATTTTAATTGTAGCTACTCTTCATAAACAAAGGATGACGTGTTTCAGGGTTTTTGAATTTTCTGATTTTAAGGGGTGGAAATGGGGGATGAAAATTTGTATGGGAGTATCGAGTTTTTTAAAGGCAAGAACTTGAAAATTTTAATTTTAGCTACTCTTCATAAACAAATAATTACGTATTTAAGGGTTTTTGGACTTTCAGATATTAAGGGGTGGAAATGGGGGATGAAAATTTTTATGGGAGTATCGATTTTTTTAAAGGCAGGAACTTAAAAATTTTAATTTTAGTTACTCTTCATAAACAAATAATGACGTATTTCAGGGTTTTTGGATTTTCAGATTTTAAGCGGTGGAAATCGGGGATGAAATTTTTTATGGAAGTATAAATTTATTTTATACATAGGAACTTGAAAATTTTAATTGTAGTTACTTATCATAAATAAATTATGATCTGTTTCAGGGTTTTTGGATTTCAGATTTTAAGGGATGGAAATGGGGTATGAAAATTTGTATGGGAGTATAGATTTGTTTAAAGGCAGGTACTTCAAAATTTTCATTTTAGCTACTCTTCATAAACAAATAATGACGTATTTCAGGGTTTTTAGATTTTCAGATTTTAAGGGGTGGAAATCGGGGATGAAATTTTTTATGGAAGTATAAATTTTTTTATAGATAGGAACTTGAAAATTGTAATTGTAGCTACTTATCATAAATAAATAATTATGTGTTTCAGGGTTTTTGGATTTCAGATTTTAAGGGATGGTAATGGGGGATGAGAATTTTTATGGGAGTATCAATTTTTTTAAAGGTAGGAACTTGAAAATTTTAATTGTAGTTACTCTTCATAAACAAATGATGACGTGTTTCAGGGTTTTTGAATTTTCTGATTTTAAGGGGTGGAAATGGGGGATGAAAACTTGTATGGGAGTATCGATTTTTTTAAAGGCAGGAACTTCAAAATTTTAATTTTAGCTACTCTTCATAAACAAATAATGACGTATTTCAGGGTTTTTAGATTTTCAGATTTTAAGGGGTGGAAATCGGGGATGATAGTTTTTATGGAAGTATAAATGCTTTTATAGAAAGGAACTTGAAAATTTGAATTGAAGCTACTCATCATACATAAATAACGCCTCTCTGTGGGGCGACACCCGGGCGACTGGCGGACTGCTTGACTCATTCAATGAGTCCGCGGAAGGAAGAAAGGGACCGGAGCGGGTCCGGGGTCGGTGGCGCGTGCGCTCCCAACACACATATTTACAAGTTAACAATAATAATGAAAAGGTCTCAGATTCGGTAATTATAGCATAGATTAGGATACACACTAAACACACTTACACACACATTACACACTAAAAAAGCGAGGCGGTCTCGGATTCGTGTCCGATGGATACACACTTGCGACTGCAGCGCCACCTATGGCATACACACTGGAACTACGTATTTTTAGACATTTTCATACACACTTACACAACCTGCCAAAACTACCAAAAACGAGGCGTAAAATTTGATCTGCTCTGATTGGTCCGTCAAATATACGTTTTCTGACCAATCAGGGGTCGCTGATTTCAAATCTGCCATTAGAATTTTCCTGTCAAATCCGAGGCGGTCTCGCTTTTGACGGCGCCTCGGTTTCGTTAGTGTGGACGGACGAAACGCCTCGTTTTAGGGAGTGGGCAAACACATACATACATACATACATACATACATACATACATACATACATACATACATACAGACAGACGTTTCCTTTGTATTATAAGAAGTAGAGAGTAGAGATAACAAGTTATGCATAGAATTGCAGTGATTGGAGTCCATATCTTGAAACTACTGAACCGATTTTGATTAAACTTGCACTATTCTATTCTATATTATTATTCCCTAAGTTGGAAGATACTTAATCCAATAAATTAGAATTATGAAATTTGGCACACGTGTTTAGAAGCCCACATAGATTAACTTATACGAATATTGTGCAATTGCAACCATATAATTACATACATACGTATCGAATTGATAACCTCATTTTTTGAAGTCGGTTAAAATCTAATATTCCCGTTCCATTCATGAAAGTAGGTACTAAGAAATTGTTTGAAGTCAATAGAAGTCCTCTTCAAGGACTTCACTGTTCTGACAGTATATAGACCATGTTCGGCCACTCGCCACTAGCAGAGGCGATCATTGGCAATCACAGATCGGAGTATTATCTATCTCACAGTGTTATCGTTCACATAATGGTCGGTTTTCTAATTTATGTATACTATTTATGCGGCATGAAAGCCATCATGCGCTACGCACGGTCGCGACGTACACTATTGTGTGCAGGCTGGTCCTGCACACAATAGTGTCGTCGCGTCGCCCCGGCGCGGCACTTGGCCTTTTCTGACAATGGATTTTTTATGGGACCTAAAACAGTTCGCTGCATCACCTATGTACATACAACACCCGTGATGTCAGCCGATAACACCTTCGTGAACTAGGTGCCATGTCGTGCTTCCCTTTGGTTGTGTCGAACTGGACGGAAAACCAGAACTATTTACATGGCCCCTTCGACCGACCTATCATTCAGTGCGCTCGTACCAATCCAGACGATTAAACACTACCACCTAATAATGTAAGAGAATATAATTTACTAACGATAGACGGTTGTGTGTCATCATCAGTACCTTCTTCGGTAACTATTTGGTTTATTCGAACACGGAACCGGTGTAAAACTGTAGACGAAGTAACTGTTAAGTAATCCGTGCTGTATGTCCTTGCCACAATTAATTGTTGCCGACTGGATTATTACCTACCACCCTGGATACTGTATGTAAGATGGCCGCTTAGTAGCCTCGGCTGTGTTCTCTTCTAGTCCAGTATAGCCAGCAATTCAAAGGGAAGTCTCCGATATGGCACCTACCTTCTCGGAGATCGGTGCATGTGCTTTGTGTGTGCGGCCTATCTGACTAAGCCACCCATAATATAATAATAAAATAATGTGAGAATGCATAAAATTTTTATTAAGTATTGGTAGAGTAGATGTAAAATGGAAACTGTCCGTGCAGCCGGTGCAAGGACGGAGCAGAGCGGGGTGGGCTAATTAACAAGTGTATCTATCTTTGTTCTCTATTATTGGTAGAGTAGATGTAAAATGGAAACTGTCCGTGCGGCCGGTGCAAGGACGGAGCAGAGCGGGATGGGCTAATTAACAAGTGTCTCTATCTTTGTTCTCTATTATTGGTAGAGTAGATGTAAAATGGAAACTGTCCATGCGGCCGGTGCAAGGACGGAGCAGAGCGGGGTGGGCTAATTAACAAGTGTCTCTATCTTTGTTCTCTATTATTGGTAGAGTAGATGTAAAATGGAAACTGTCCGTGCGGCCGGTGCAAGGACGGAGCAGAGCGGGGTGGGCTAATTAACAAGTGTCTCTATCTTTGTTCTCTATTATTGGTAGAGTAGATGTAAAATGTAAACTGTCCGTGCGGCCCGCGCAAGGACGGAGCACACCTTTAACTATCATTTATTTGATTTACGTTTTGTTTATAGACGTCCAGAGATACCAGCCTTCCGGCTACAAAATCCAGACGTCTACAACCTGCACTCTTGCGAGTACAGTGATCATGTATGCCAGATCGAGGCCCCATAGCTGCTCTCTCGAACATCCGTTCTTCCGAAAAAATCCCATGGGAAACACAGGCTGCGACCTTTCCCCAGCCGATCCGAGCCACCACCCGTCCACCCGAAGGAACCCCCGACCGAAGTCGAGAGCCGGCGGTGAAGCCTTCACTGCCACTGGGGTCAGCACCCTATCCAACCACAACCTGTGCCCAGGGCCTCAGCGTTTTGTACTAGCCTAAAGGCTTTTGTTTTCACCAGCTATGTATATGCGTGGAAGTGCATATGACCACCACCTAATGTGTACCGGGGATCCACCGGTCTCGAATGACAGACTTACGTCAGCGTCATTAGCTCGTGAGAAATCCATCCCACATCCACATATAAGTGTGTGTTGCACCGACATACCGATCTACATTATTCGCATGTCTACCAATTCTTCACATTGGTTACGGAGCTCTAAGTGGCTCACCACTCGCAGCTTTCGCTACTTATTCCCGTGTTAGGTGCTTTAACTACACAAGTACGGAAGCACCAGGGAATCAACGCTAAACCACAACCCCTGCGAGACCAACTCCAGTGTTCCGTGCAGAAGCACGAAGCATTCTGGGGCTTTTAACGGAACCCCGCAGTACTCAACCCAGCGTTTAGGGTAGTATCTCATTTGACCCACCGACCTGAGTGGAGTCAGCAGCGTGAGCTAAGAGGAGGCCGAAACCCCCAACTTAGTACTCATGTTAGACTAGCAACGTTTAATGAGTAATCGTCGAGAACAAGTTCTCTACCACACATTATTTCTAACAGTGACGCCCGTTACACCGCCCAGTTGCGGGATAGGGTAGCCAACTGCTAGTTTTAAGGGTAGCCACCGTGTGGTCTGCATAGGGAAACGTCACGGATACTAGTAGCCAACTCCGACACCTTGGACGACTGAACGCCTCTGCGACCCCGTACAAAGGTCGCTAATACGGGTCTATGGATCCTGGTGGCCGGGCCCGACACCTTGGGTAGACCGAAGTCTACCACTGCGATCGCTCCCCAGCGACTACCCGCTGCAAGGACGGAGCAGAGCGGGATGGGCTAATTAACAAGTGTCTCTATCTATGTTCTCTATTATTGGTAGAGTAGATGTAAAATGGAAACTGTCCGTGCGGTCGGTACAAGGGCGGAGCACCTCCTTTACTATCATTTGTTGTTTGATTTACGTTTTGTTTATAGACGTCCAGAGATACCAGCCTTTCGGCCACAAAATCCAGACGTCTACTACCTGCACTCTTGCGAGTACAGTGATCATGTATGCCAGATCGAGGCCCCATAGCTGCTCTGTCGAACATCCGTTCTTCCGAAAAAATCCCGTGGGAAACACAGGCTGCGACCTTTCCCCAGCCGATCCGAGCCACCACCCGTCCACCCGAGGGAACCCCCGACCGAAGTCGAGAGCCGGGGGTGAAGCCTTCACTGCCACTGGGGTCAGCACCCTATCCAACCACAACCTGTGCCCAGGGCCTCAGCGTTTTGTACTAGCCTCACACAAGGGCGGAGCAGAGCGGGATGGGCTAATTAACAAGTTTCTCTATCTTTGTTCTCTATTATTGGTAGAGTAGATGTAAAATGGAAACTGTCCGTGCGGCCGGTGCAAGGACGGAGCAGGGCGGGGTTGGCTAATTAACAAGTGTCTCTATCTTTGTTCTCTATTATTGGTAGAGTAGATGTAAAATGGAACTGTCCGTGCGGCCGATGCAAGGACGGAGCAGGGCGGGGTTGGCTAATTAACAAGTGTCTCTATCTTTGTTCTCTATTATTGGTAGAGTAGATGTAAAATGGAACTGTCCGTGCGGCCTGTGCAAGGCCGGAGTAGGGCGGGGTGGGCTAATTAACAAGTGTCTCTATCTTTGTTCTGTATTATTGGTAGAGTAGATGTCAAATGTAAACTGTCCGTGCGGCCGGTGCAAGGGCGGAGCAGGGCGGGATGGGCTAATTAACAATTGTCTCTATCTTTGTTCTCAATTATTGGTAGAGTAATATCTTTCTTGGGGTAATATTTGATAAAAGTTTTACTTGGAAAGCCCACATAAACTCTTTAGCTGGTAAGCTGAGTTCCGCTTGTTATGCTATCAAAAAAATTAAAGAACTAGGCGGAACTCATGCTGCAAAAACGGTTTATCATGCTTATTTTGAGAGCATCATGTCATATGGCCTTATGTTTTGGGGAAATGCAGCAGATTCAAATAGAATATTTTTATTGCAGAAGAGGCCCTTGCGGTACATCTTGAATATGAAAACTAGAGATACTTGTAGGACAGCGTTCGGGGAGTTAGGAATCATGACTTTACCAAGTGCATATGTTTACCAGAACATATGCTATGCCAGAAAATATATTCATGATTCCTCTCTTAATTCCGACAATCATAACTATGACACGCGGGGTAAGAATAATGTGCAAGGGCGGAGCAGGGCGGGGTGGGCTAATTAACAAGTGTCTCTATCTTGTTCTCTATTATTGGTAGAGTAGATGTCAAATGTAAACTGTCCGTGCGGCCGGTGCAAGGGCGGAACAGGCGGGGTTGGCTAATTAAAAAGTATTACAAAATTGTTCTATATTTTTACCCGTCTGCGAACGCAAATAATGATTATGTGCTTGACTATAATTACATTTTACAAAAAATATATGAAATGAAAATTAAGTAAAACAGGAGTACATTAATCATTTCGACTGTTTTTGTCAAGTACATTCAAGAAAAAAAATGTGACAGACGGACAGACAGACAGACAGAAAGGCAGACGGACATGAGAGTGATCCTGTAAGGTTTTTTTTTTCTTTTAAAGTAACGGTACTTCTGCACGCCCGACTACAGCATTTTCGATCAAGTGTCCTTGTTATTATTTTTATTATTTGATTAGTCTTTTATCGTACTCGGGGTTTTTTTATTTTAATTTTATATTGTTTATTTATTTATATCCAGTTCTAAACCATTAAGTAAGGTATAATTTTGAAATGGGTTTTTCAAGCTCTTGACAATGATACCCCACTCGAAGGGGTTATTTTTTAAAGTTTGGCAATATGGCGCCTGCAGGCCGCCATATTTTTTTGACGTTACATACGCTACATCACCTACAACATCCGTGATGTCAGCCCACAACACCGGGTGAACTTGGTGCCACGTCAGTGCTTCCCTTCGTTCGCGCCGGCTACACTGAGCTGGACGGAAAACACAAACTATTTACATAGCCGTTTCGACCGACCTTTCTCATTCACGGTGGTACCACCCCGGGCGGGTTAAACCCTACCACCTATCAATATAAGAAGGGAGTCATATCATAACCCCTCTCCTCCTTTACCCCTCCTTTCTCCCCCCCCCCCTTCCGACCCTCTTCCCCCCTCCCAACCCCACTCTTCCTCTCTTCCTTCATCTTCCTACCTCCCCCTCGTGTCCCGGCCCATCCTCTACTATCCCCTACCCCTCCTCTCCCGACCCATGCTCCCTCCCCTCCCTTCATTCTCTCTACGTCCACCTCCCCTCCCGCCCCTCCCTCACCTCCCTCCACCTATCCCTCTATTTACCCCCCCCCCCCCCTCCTCCCCCTTTGTTCCCCCTTCATAGTTCCCCTCCCTCCCTCTATGTTCTTTTATTTTAACACGCAGCAGTTATCAGGAGTTGGTACGGGAACAAACAAACAAATATACTTTCGCGTTTTGGGATGGGATATCCCTTAATATCACTTAATTTACAGGAAAACCTAAACGCTAAAAATCCTAAGGCTTCTAGTTCTCACAGAAAACGGGATGGTACGGAACCCTCTTTACGCGAGCTCGAATCGAACTTGACCACTTTTTTTTAATTATGTTACTCCGAGATACACACTACCACAATACGAAGTTTCGTCAAAATCCGTCTAGCCCTTCAGGCGTGAAAGAAAAACAAAAAAAAAGACAGTTGGCATTCATAAAACTATAGTAGAGAAAAATTTTAAATAAAAATTTATGAAACCCGACTGCAAATAAATATGTAAAGGAAACAAGGAAATAGTGCTTAAGTCGGGCTTCTTGTTTATTGGAATCCTTCTACAAATCGGAATAAGTACAGCATTTTCTACTGCTTTTCCTTGCTTTCTTCATTTTAGTTAGCAGTCGAGTTTCTTAAACATATATTTTAATTTTATATCTATTGGGGCGGCTGGGGGAAGCCGGCCGCCGATCGCTTTTCTGTGGCTTTTTAAAAATACATTGAATCATCCAAGTGAATATTATTTTATTAACATTTTGGTAAGTCCGTTCATTCGACGCCTAGCTTGCTAACAGTAGCCTGTACAAATTCTACAAATTCCTAATATTTTCCCAGTTTTAATTACATATCGATCTGAGTTAAAGAAGTCGTCACTGCACGTGCCCTTTTTCCGTCACGCTTGACGCTCGCACTTATTAATTAAGATTTGCTAATTGGAAGTTGAGAAAAGTTGAGTGACGAGGACGAACTTTGTAAAAGTGGAAAGTCGTCACTTGCCGACCGCGTCAGACGTTTGACCTCTGGCTTGATCTGAATTTATGAAATGTATACAAATAACTGTCGTCATTTTCAGTTCTGCGCCGACGCAATAAAGTTTATACGGTTTTCTTTCCTTGACGTCAAAGTCGAAGCAGACTAGGGTGACCAAACTTTAGAAAAGTATAGTTCGAGACACGTAAATAGAGCTCTCGTATTCCAATATGTTTTGTATGGCGACGAGGGCTCTATTTAAGTATCTCGAATTATATAATTCGAAGTTTATGTTGCGAGTACATTATATTAATTTAGTTTGTATATACATCAAACTAAATTAATATAATAATAAAAGCAATTATGGATAAAAATGTATTTTAGATCAATGTGATCTAAATCAGTTTGGTAACAAAAACAGTTTTAATTAACTGTAAGTATTCTCAATTTTTATTTTACAATTTAATTATACAGGGTGTTCGGCACATCGACCGACAAAATTTGTTTGTAGGTAAGTGGGGTCATTTGCAATATGTTACCTATGGTACCTTTTGTCAGATATCACGTGGTATCGAGATACGATTTTTTTTCTTTATTTTTGAAAATTACCAAAATCCCAGCTTTAAACCCTTAAGAAATTAAGATTCTGTCATATTTTTACTCGTTCTCGGGACTTTGGGAGGCCATAAGACCTTTTCATGGTATTAACTTCATCAAATAATATATTTTCTAGAGCAAGGATACATCGTACAATTCAATTATTTCGTGCTGATAAAATCATATACAAAAAAGTTAATAGGGTTTAAAGATGGGATTTTGGTAATTTTCAAATATAAAGAAAAAAAATCGTATACCACGTGACATCTGACAAAAGGTATGATGGGTCAAAACGTTGCAAATGACCCCACTTACCTGCAAAAAAAAAATTTCGGTCGATGTGCCGAACACCCTGTATAACTAAAAATATGCAAAAAGTGGCCAAGTGCGAGTCGGACTCGCGCACCGAGCGTTCCAAGGGTACAACCGCGTAGGCGGGCTAGTGCAAAAACAAGGAAAAAAAAGTATTGTACTATTGGCATTCGAACCCATGACCGTCGGATCAAAATTCTATAAATTCTACCGCTAGATTAATGGCGGTTATGGACGATGGGACGAATATCCGATTCAGTAACGTCCCGATATAAATGCAAACTAATATCTGTGGCACCGCGCCATCAAGTATTTAATTTAGTACAGTGACTAATCGATTCTTATCTATGAAAGATACGGATTACAGTCCCCACCCCCCCCCCCCCCCCCCCCCCCACCCACCCACCTCCTCTTTTTAGGGTTAGTAGATATTAAGCCATAGAACAATAAAACAATACTCTCTATATTTTTTTGCAAGAAGCAATGGTTTGCCTGACAAGTCTAACCAAGGATTTTCGTTTAGATTTTCCTGTAAACTATCAGAGATGCCCGTTCCCTATTTTATCCAAATTTCAGACTCAGTAATTTCGGAGGTAAGCTATGCATTTTAAAATTATAATACAATACCTAATTACAATATAATTGTATTCCTTATAACGAGCCCATTTCATGGATATAGATGCACTTGAAAAAAAATGTTTATATTTCTAATTTGTCGCCCACAATTGAACCCTAAAATCGAAATTCGTTAATTTACGCTGTACGTCTGTCCACCTCCCCGCACACACATGCGTTCCCTCTGCGCCGCGCCGCGCCGCCCTCGAGTCCCGAACGACACAGACATATAGCCACCCTATCCCAGGACTCCAATAAATGCTCTGAAATGTTCGCATGAAAATCAGTCATTCGGTGGAGTCGGGAGAGGTCGGAACTCGGAACTCTTCTCCTATACTACTAACTTCGTGCCATTAACTGTGCCAACAAGTGTAAATGTGTGGTGTCAGGTGTGTGATATGTGATCTGAAACGTGTTGTGAAGAACTGAATGTTGTTTCAAGTGAACAATGAGCGAACTCGTATCCGTTGCTGAGTATGTTAATTTGGCATAATATATTTTGTCTGACGATAGTTTCAACATAATTCAGATTTCATTGTACTGTGTGGATCCGCGGTACTTAAAAAGAATAGCCCCACTGCGTCTCTCTCCGTGCATGTCGTAAAAGGTGACTAAGGGATAAGGACAAGATTCCGTGCTAAAGGGCGACAGGTTAGCCACCTCTCACCTTGACACGGTCTTTCCACCGAGTGATGCAGCAGGTGCGGGTCTTCGTGCCTTCCTGGCTGCTTGATAGTCATCTTGTCCGAATACTTTGCTAAAAGTGGTGGTCGGTGTTGTGCTGTAATTTACAAGAGTCCTTGCAGCACAACAACGATTGCTGTGCTCACCCTGATTTTCGGAATACAGCGTCTGGTATGTATGTATGTATGTCATTATTACAGTGCAATCGTGTCGGTAGACTGATTTATTTTCTTTAAGCTTCCAATGGAGCCGAGCGAGAATGTTTCAGTCATCATCACATTTGAATAGTGCCAAATACGTAGTTATGTGTGAGGGTTAATTTGCAGTTCGTTTTAGGTTCAAGCCCAAATTGTGCTAGACTTCCGGTTTAAATATGTCGTATAGTGCTAGTCGGTGCTCAAAGCGGGGCTATCAAATTATCTATCTATACCAATTGTAAGTGTTTAATTTCCTCTTGATCGAGCTAGTCACTGCATAGGGTTATGTAATAAGGAATATACAAATAAGACAAATCCCATTAAATATCATAATATTCTTTTGCAGATGCAAGATGCAGTGGATTCTGAAGAGTCCGCAAATACACAACGCGTTCGCCTCACTCGGATATACTCGCGGAGACCTCTACCACGTCAACGAGAACTGCAACGGTAAGTTGTTGGGCAGGACTTTCCTCACTTGAACAGCACCTACATTAAAATATGTTCACAAAATTTATAAATTCCTCGATTTCAGGCACCCTGGAGGAAATACTAAAAAATATTTTATCAGAAGACAAATACCTACGGAGCTACCGTCGAACGGTGAGCTTCGGGCAAAACGTTCAGAAGGACCTGATGCCTTTACTGGTGCACACCAAAGATGAGGAAATGATCGGATTTCTGATCAAAATCCTCATGAACCTGACCATCCCAGTGGAGTGTTTGCTGTCATTAGAAGTGACGACACGAACGGACTTCGGGCGTCATACGATTTTCGAGTTGAGAAACTTGCTGACCGCGTGCAAGAATGCGTTCGTCGATCCTCGAGCAACGAAGACCGTGATAGATTATCTGAAGATTAATTCCGATAGGAAGCAACAGTCGAAGCTGAATGTGAAGCAGTGCGAGCACATTCACGACTGTCTGACGCTGCTGCGCAACGTGCTGCACATCCCGGACGATGCGCAGCACCGCCACCACGCCGCGCACCGCGAGCACACTACCTCCGTGCAGAACCAGATCTTCTGGAACCTATTCAGCCAGGGCATCGACAAGCTCATCATTAGGCTCATGACCATGTCTGAAGCGGTGAGCACATTATCCAACCATATTATTATACAACTTATTTATAAAGGTGAATATTAGAAAAATAGAAACTAACTGCCTATCACATAGGTCTTAGGTATTTGGTACCACTGATTAAAAGATTTTTTGGGGGCCTCGTGGGCTGGGGGAATACGGCTATCCATCTCCGTCAATCACAATAATTGTAAATATTTAGGTGCATACTTCCCTCTCTTAGCGTTCATTTCTATAATTTCTGTTAATCTTAATAACTTAGAACCAAAGTTTGAACTTCGGAACTGTGTGTAACCTAAGTATCATAGTAGGAAAAGGTGAACGAACTAACAAACTCGTAGCTTGTTCACGGCTGGACATACCAATAATGCGTCAGATGATAAGTAAGACGTATTGATTGTGGTTATCTACAGTCGAACTGGTCTGCGACGATGGTGCAGCTGGTAGCGTTGCTGTACAAGGACCAACACGTGGGAAAACTGCAAAAACTGCTCAACGTGTGGCTAGAGTCTTCGCTCTCGGAGAGCTCTGAGGACAACGAGAGCAACACCTCTCCACAAAACAGAGGTTCGTCCAGCCATTTTATTGGATGTAAAATACATACATATTAAGATTAATTCATGTATACATACATCATATATATATACATGAATTAATCTTAACATTATGAAATCAGATAATATTTTAAAAACCTAATTAAATACAAACTCATTCATGTATTTTTATATATAAAATTTAATATAAATTATAAATAATACAAGTGCATCTAATGTTTTTATTTTCTTATATATTCAGGAAGTACGTCTGGTTCTCCCATGCTCACCACAGACCAAACTACGTCAGACTCGTCAGACAATTGTCTGAAAACGAACGGTGAAAATGGTGACTCCAACGGAGATGAAAAAGACAACCACGAAAAACCGACCGGTGACATAATAGAAGCTGATAATAATGTGGCATGCAAGGAGGACAACATTAACAACGCAAATAACTCCAAGGAAGACAAACACAAGGAACAGTCGATCTTTAAAACAGTAACAAGTTATAATATAGCATTCGTTAATACCAAACATGACAGCGATAACAAAAAACCCGAAACTATGTCTAATAAAAGAAGTATTGAAGAATTGGATGAAGGTATCGTCGATCAGGTATGTAATACAATATTTAATTTACCTTAGGCGGAATTTTCGACATGTCCAAGCGTAGGTTACCTACCTATGGATGAAATTATACAATAAACAACAAAATAAACAATAAACAAGTTTGCCTCACATATATTTGTAATGTTTCTTCTATTCTCGTAGGCGTCTACCTCCCAATCGTGTTCACCTCCACCAACGAAAATATGTAAAGTGCAACGAAAAACTTCAGAGAATTCAGACTGTGGCTACGCCACTCTGATAGAGAATAAAAAGGAATCCATCTCTACGTCCAGCAATGACGACGATCGCGCTGCATCAAAGCCCGTTCATGTGAAACCGCAGAATCCTAAGCAGAAGGCTAATACAAAGACTCGCATCAACAATAATATTCAAGAGGATAAGCGGCGAAAGAAGATGGTGAAGAGAGGAAAATCTAACATGTAAGTTATTGCCGGCGGTTGTTATATGAAGGAGACCTCAAAAATACCTTTTTTTCGATCTTGTTAAAAATGAACGTGATGTTTTCTAGATTAAACGTAAGAGGACTTCAATACCACCAGCCGACTGACGACGACATCGCCTTGGTGGTGAAGGAGTTCACCGTAGATTTCATGCTCAAGGGTTACAGCTCCCTGGTCAGAACTCTGCACAATCAAATACTGAACTGCAAGGAGGTGGAAATAGACCGTTGTCACTTCTTCTGGCTCGTCACGTACTTCCTGAAGTTTGCAACGCAGATGGAGTTGGACTTGGAACACGTAGAGTCCGTTCTCTCGTTCGACGTCGTTTCCTTCTTGACTGCTGAAGGGGTGAACTTGTGCGAACAGTTCGAGCTGGCCGTCAAATACAAGAAATCCGACTTGAACATTTGGCGCCGAAAACTTCACCTTGTAAGACATTTCATATTCATTACAATCGAAGCTCTAAAAAAGCTGCTAACACTTAGCTCGTAAAATTTCCAAAACACTGTCGCTTTGCTGGAACCCGAAAATAGTATTCACTATTCTCGGGTTCCAGCAAATCGAAAATAGGACAGTAGGAATTTTCTATTGATCAGCGTTATCCATAGACCCTAAAGTTGACCTCTTTTACAGGTCGTCACCGCAATAAGGGAGTTTGTGCAAGCAGTCGACACGTTCAAGAGGATCTGGTTCCCGGCACACGAGTCGCACGACCCGCTCCACGAACTCCAGGCGAAGATGTGGGAGACAGAAGAATTGCGCTCTCTGATGATTCTTCTCATTAGAAGCTACAACCCCGACTACCACGACAAGCAGTATTTACAGGTGAGAAATATAAAAATGCGTGTAAGTGTTTTAGGAATTAATTTAAGAATTAGAAGAGCGGCATTGATCATACGGATGATCAAGCGAATTCTATAAATTTTTCATTTACCTACCTACCTAATTACTGTGGTGGGAAATTGATAATAAAAAAAAATTTGCTTTCTAATCTCTAATATGTAAAATTGTGTATTGCGAATGAACAACAAAAGTATGTTGCCTGGTAATTCACTTCTTTACTTATCGGAACCTTCGTATCGAAATACTTAAAATTTCAGGACCTTGTGGTAACCAATCACCTCCTACTGCTGTTCTTGGACAACGTTGTCAAGATGCCCGGTTACACCGGGAAGTTAACTATGATTGACCACATCCGACAGTGAGTAGCGTTTCGCTTATATTGGAATCTACAATCGGAGCGCGGCAGTAGTGGTTTGTATTTGGTCTCCGGTCGTGCCACATCCTCAACTCTTCACGTCGCCAGACCTCGACGACGCTCTGCCTTTCCTCGAACCGTATAGTTAGATTGGCTCACACTAATGGAAAGCTGCAGACAATACGCAATGTTATATCCTACTCTATTATTTAACCTACAGTATCTTCACCAAGGTTTGGTACTGCTGAAATGGCATAATTATATTTTCTAACTCGAAAAGAAATTGACCCATAGGGTAAACTGCTGAATAAACGTATAATGTTTCGAACTTGAACACAAGCCGATCTCAACTGACAATCTCTTGCCTTCCATAGTGGTGCTACTGGTTGTGTTTGATATTTCATATAAATGTTTTAGAGCAAATTGTATTGTATTGATCATTAATATGGCAGTTAGACTGCGCTCGAACTTGTCACAATTTGTTCTATCCGGTTCGATTACACTCACGAAGAAGAACCGACAAGAAACTTCGCAGGGTAATGAGCATGCGTACCTACAAGAACTTCATAACTTTATCTTCCCCACCACTTTCTCACATTTTCACCAGCATTACGAGTATTACCTCTTTATCCTCGAATAGCGTAACCTCACGACTTTTCTTCTAAATATCATTGTTGAATACCTTGTCTGTCATACGCTAATCGTAGCCATCTCACGAGGCAGAACAATAACTATTGATATGACTAGGTTCGCGACACCGCACGTGATGCGTCAGTACGGAGTGCTGCTGGAGGACTACCAGACGAACGGCGAGTTCGTGAACGACTGCGTGTTCACCATCATGCACCACGTGGGCGGCGAAGCCGAGAGTCTGCAGTCCCTTTACCAGGCCAACGTCATCCACGCCTTCAACTCCATCAAGCAGTCGGATTACGAAATATGCGACGTAAGTCTAATTATGCGAATTAAGAGATTAAGATTCTGTCATATTTTTACTCGTTCTCGGGACTTTGGGAGGTCATAAAACCTTTTCATGGTATTAAGTTTATCAAGTAATATTTTTTCTAGAACAAGGATACATCGTAAAATTAAATAAATTTTATTTCTTGCTGATACAATAAATAAATAAGTTACAAGGGTTTAAAGCTGGGATTTTGGCAATTTTTAAAAATAAAGAAAAACAATCTTATCTCGATACCACGTGACATCTGACAAAAGGTATCATGGGTCAAAACGTTGCAAATGACCCCACTCACCTACAAAAAAAAGTGTCGGTCGATGTGCCGAACATCCTGCATACATAAGCAATCTCAGAAAACTTCAAAGTTTTCTGTTAAATATTTATCTGATTATATTAAGATGCATATGTGCTTGCTTGCAGCATTGGACGGACCTCGTGGAGTACGTGATAAACTCGTTCAAACGACATCGCGCCTCCAAGCAGCACGTCCTCAGCGGCGGCAAGCCCGCGCAGCCGCCATCCTTCCCGCCGTACCTTGGTGACCGCAGCGTCTGTGAAAATGAGCCTGCAAGCACTTGCAATAGGTATACCCACACTTATTACGGGACAACCTATGACATCACCCTCAAATCTTGTCTAAATGGTACCTATTCGGTTCATGTTCAGGACTACCATCCATTCGACATTTATCATTGCATTCGTACGTATAATACATTAGGTAATCTCCTATTGATAAAGGTGGACCGACGACGAGTTGTCCGCCCTCGCCTGGAACTACATGCAGTCCAAAAACACTAGCGACGTGGTGGGGAACGTCGTAAAGCTTTACAAGGAAGAGGGAATTCGTAAGACTCGGGCCTCGGTCATCAGCGAGCTCTGCCGACAGAACATCATCGACGAGGGGCAGCGCGCCGGCTTCGTCCAGAGCGAGAGGTCGCGGTCTATGGAGGAGTCGACGGAGGACGACATCCGCACTCTGTGCGAGGAGCTGACGCAGCAGGGCCACGGCCCCGCGCTGGACTGGGTGCAGAGCGTGCTGCTCGAGGTGTGCTACGTGAAGACCTGCGTAGCGAAAGCCGCTGCCGAGTACGACGCCGAGCGACACGAGACACCAAGCGCCGATTTCCTTTGCAAGAAATTCATGCACGTCATGTCACCGGTGGCCTACCACAATGTCCGTGAGTATCCGCTCACTATTCTTCTTCCTTTAGTTTTTTCTGTGCCACATAAAGTAGGATCAATAGAACAAACACAAATTATTATTTTCAATAATGTTTACTGACAAAGCTAACTACCGGCCTGATGACTTTGTTTCAGTTCTGAATAAGACTATTCCTCTGGTGCCATGGAACTGCAACCAGGCTGCCATTTGCAAAGACTTGAAGTTCATGCAGTTATTGTCCAAACTAAACTTCACTATGCCGTTGGAGTCCGGCAAACTGTTTTTCCGGATCCCGCACACGTGGACAGCAGACGTCCTCTACGAAGTAGCACTGAAAATTTCCAATATTGATACAAGTAAGTACAGTATTTTATTATTTTGGACACTATAGTTATCTCCAGAGAAGATTTCAAGCCTGTCTACTCATTCTAAGTTTTCTAAACAATTAATTTTTAATCTCAACGGTGAACTAACATTATACGAGTACCACGCAAGAAGTTTTTATTTTAAAAGATTTCTTTCATGCTAGAATTTTCTTATTCCGTAGATAATTTTAAATCTATTTTATTCCACAGATAAGCTCAAATTCTCCATAAACGACATTTCGAGGGAGAGTGTTGCCGACTTGGCCGTTGCGCGGCCGACTCCCGCCGCTCAGGAGCTGCCGAGGAAGTTGCCTGTGGTGCTTCCGATACCAGAACACTGCTACAGGATCCAGCGCTTCAAGCAAATCGGATCAATGGTCCAGTACACTCCTACGTAAGTGCAGTTCGCTTCGCTAACCGTGACTGTAATCATATATTGTATGTACGTGGATTGGGGAAGTCGCATAGAGCGGACTTGATGATCACACCAAACTTTATGCTTGCAGGCCAGATCCCACAGTGGACGTGGATAACAAGCCGACAGCGCCACCTAAAACATCCGAGAAGGTGGACTGGATGGCGCTCATTAAGAAAGCGCAAGATACCAAGATTCCAATTTCACTATCCGGGTAATTATCTCGATTCTTCTATAGTAGTAATATCCTTTAACGTGGTATTAAATTAAGTAACAAGTAGGTATTCAGTATTCATCACGTAGTTACATGCAACATTTTTTTTTACATAGATACAACAAGAATTAGCCGTTGCTGAAACCTTTGCACATTTACAGATGTTGATATCTTATCCTTATCGTATGTTTCGTCCATTCACAGCCGGGGTACCCAGGAAAGGATTCGACTAAATGAAAAAAAGGTGGCGTCGGCGGATGTAAGCAACGAAGTAAAAGGGGAAGTCTTAAATGACAAGAAAAAGAGGTCAGACGCGCCTGACCCCTCGCCAGGGCAAAGGTCGGGCGAGCGCTTCGTCCACGAAATTCCCTCGATATCTGAACAAGACAGGTAAGGAGATTTGTCGCACATTCGACAAACACTCCCAAAGTTTGCAGGGAAACATCGACCGGCAATAGGTAAATATGAGCGTCGTAAGTCTGTCCTTTTCCGACGATCATACTTCCATAGGCTGCTGCTATATATCCCGTTTTGTTTAAGGCACAAAGTGTCTACCCATCTCGGCTTGTCCGCTCAATAGCTACCGCCACGCCCAAGTAGTGAAGTAGGACTATCCTCATTGTCGTCGGATAATTTTCACACTGAGAGGGCGAAGGGGGCGACAAGACTCTTCCGTGCGTGGTTAAGTAAAAACTTGACTTCCTCTCCTTTCTATCGAAAATCCTGTGCTCAGGGTCACAGACAGTGTTGTGCCTTCTCCGCACGAACTATGTGGTTATAAAGATGGCACGAATGTTATCGGTTGCAGCGAGGCCGACACGCAGTCCGTGGCGTCTGATTTCTCTCGCATGTACGTGTCGGACGAGGACGAACGCGTCGAGTTGCCGGACGACCACCGCCGCTTCCGTTTCGACGACCTCCTGCCTGACGAGGAGGGGTCGCCGCACATGTATCTGCACATGCATCACAGCACACACGTCCACTACAACGCCGGGGCAGAAGCGGGCCTCAGCACCACTCTCGCCCACCACCTGCTCGCAGATACTTCCGCGTGCGCCTGGCTCACGGCGGAAGACGCGCTCGACGGCGACGGCGACGGCACCTCTATAAAAACCTCCAACTTGCATCGCGAGGAGAACTTCGCATACGGCTGCGAAAACGTCCGCCGCGAGGACGCGCAGCAAAACGACGATGCACCTCACGCACCGGAACTTACCACCCAGGCAGCCCAACAACCAGACAATGCTCGAGATTGTGTTGAGCCCCCGCCACAATGCGAAGCTTAAGCGATACCAAGTTATTTGATGGGTGTGTATGAATGAATATCTATTATTATTCATCGGCCACATAGTTTTAGGGGTTTTCTGATTAACTATTAAGATTATTTGTTATTAATTTACGTTTAATTTTGTAGTTTATGTCCTAGTCATCGCAGACTAGCTGAAGAGGGCTTGCCGCGAGCCGAAACGTAACGCATGCTGGGGGATTAAAGAACGGCCGCTCGCTAGTCCTTAGTGCTAGTCCCGACCTTGATCACCCTCCACTCCTGTACTGCCAATGGGCCCGCATATGTTCAGTGAGGCCATTGCAAGCTGAGTTCAGCACCTTCCTTAAATGTTTGTTTTATTTTATTTTTACATTTTGTTCAGCTATACTTGCGGCTTTGTTTAAAAGTACATATTATTTTAAAAGTGTATGATTTATTCTTAAGGAATTTTGTACATCTTATTTTAACCTAGTCTGTCAACTACCTAGTAAACCAAAAATACAGAAATAGAAAAGCTCTTGTGAAAAAAAAAATGTTTCTAAAATTTCAATATAATTTATTTATTACAGTTTTAAAACGATTTTATGTAGGTACCTGCGCAGATAGATGCAGGTACTAGCTATACCGAGTACTATTGTATGTATAATGTTAGAAATATAAGAAGGCCTTTTCAGCAACTATAAATTAATATTACTGCCAATAAAATATAACAGCACATTACAAATTAATAAAGCATTGCAAACGTACAAACAGCATAATGTTTTGCCTATGTTCGCCTTTTATTCATTATTGTTTAATATTAACAATGTATTTGCTATAACTATATACCTTTTATTATGATGTCCAAGGCGGCGCTGTCGCGTTAAAGTCGGACTAACATTAAATTTTACTTGAATTTTTCTTAGATTTCCGATCCTACTGCTCAGACCATATTTTAGATAGCCTGATGTCGTTTATATTTATAGATATATATACTGTATACTCGTATATACTATTAGCTCGCTTATAACAGGTGATAGCGATCCAAAGGGAAGTCTCCTTTATGACACCTTCTCCTAGGTGATGTTGGCTGGTTGAAGCATACGCTCTGGCCCATCTGACTAAGCCACCCATATTGTTTTTATGGACAGCGCGACATGTGGCATCGTTTCACCTACAAGAAGGTGTCTAACGATGCCCATGGACATTCTGTGATGCACGGGGATTGCGAATGCCATGCCGGCCTGACAGGAGCCTTTTATCGGATTAAATAAAAAAAACATATAGGTATGGCATATCGCACCTCGTATTCTTTAACAGTCAGAAGTCTAAACGACCAAGTTCTGAGATATTGGTCAAGGTCATATAATACTATCAGGAGTCGGAATTTTGTTTTTTCGTAATATGACTATAATATCAACACAGTCTAAAACATTTTTCAATTCTGTATTAGACTATTGTCAATAAAACTTGATTTCAAGATATTTAGTGGGCCTGACGGCGTCCCGGCGATCGTCTTGAAAAATTGTGCTCTGGAATTGGCGCCAGTCCTCACCCGCCTATTCAAACGCTCCTATTCCTCCGGATCAATGCCTTCTTGCTGGAAGAGAGCTTCGGTCCAGCCGGTCCCCAAGAAGGGGGACCCAGCGAACCCATCGAACTATCGCCCTATTGCGATAACCTCACTTTTGAGTAAGGTTATGGAGCGTATTGTCAACTCAGCGCTCCTGACGTACCTAGAAGACTCTAAACTCCTCGACGACAAACAATACGGCTTTCGCAAGCAAAGGTCGACTGGAGATCTTCTAGCGTACGTCACGCATTTATGGGCTGAAAGGCTCGATGGTTTTGGGGAATCGCTGGCGGTCGCTCTGGACATATCCAAAGCATTCGATCGCGTCTGGCACCGGGGACTCTTAAGCAAGCTTCCGGCCTACGGTGTCCCTACAAAACTGTGCACCTGGATCTCCAGCTTTTTGAGTGGCCGGTCGATATTTGTCACCCTAGATGGTGCCTGCTCGGCCGACTACTCAATCAATGCTGGTGTTCCACAAGGATCCGTGCTGTCGCCTACGCTGTTTTTATTGTTCATCAACGACATGCTCTCGCTCGGCGAAATACACTGTTACGCGGACGACAGCACGGTGCACGAAGGGTTCATCAAGGACTGGAAGGGTAGAGAGGCCTCAGCAGCAAACGCGAGACGCGAAACTGTTGCTCGGGTTGACCAGGTTCTCGAAAAAGTATCCTCTTGGGGGAAGAAGAACTTGGTCAACTTCAACGTAGCCAAGACGCAAGCTTGTGCCTTCTCTACTAAGGCTGATCCGTTTCCTCTCCAAGCCACTTTTCAGGGCAGCCAAGTCCCCAACGATGGTAGTCTGGGTGTCCTGGGTATGGAGGTGTCCAGGGACGTTGGGTTTCGATCGTTCATAGAGTCCAAGGCGAAACTAGCGTCTCGAAAATTAGGAGTCCTTTACCGCTGTCGGCGATTTTTCACGCCGGTCCAACTGCTTACACTCTACAAAGCACAAGTAAGACCGGTGATGGAATATTGCAGTCATCTTTGGGAGGGTTCCCCTGAGTACCTTCTTTCAGCCTTGGATTCTATTCAGCGACGAGCCATTCGCCTCATTGGTGACTCCGTACTCACAAAGGACCTTCAACCTCTAAAGCACAGACGTATCGTTGGGTCATTGAGCCTGTTTTATCGGTACTACTATGGCCGCTGCTCTGACGAACTTGCTTCCCTTATCCCTCCTCCTCCTGTTCGCCTTCGCCAAACCCGCCATACTCTCGCGGAACACCCGTTTGTAGTCGACAGAAGAGTTCTTCGAACTGCACGATTCTCTAAATCGTTCTTGTGCCGCACTGCAAAGGTGTGGAACGGGCTCCCAGGAAATATCTTCCCCCACTCCTACAATCCACAGATCTTCAAATCGCGGGTTAATAGCCTTTCCCCAGCAACATTAGTCCACCTCCAAGCCGGACTGGCACCTCCTCGGGGGTGAAATTGGCTGCGCCTGAGGTTGCGACCTCGGACAGAGCCACCCAGTTCGGTAGCAATAAAAAAAAAAAAAAAAAAAAAAAAATTTACAAAATTTAACGCATAAATAAAGCCATACAAAATGTCAATGCATACACATAATAAAACAGTGTTATTAGTAATCCGCGTAAATAGTAGTCCGCGATAAGCAATAAATTTTTTTTATTTTTTATTTATCTTTTCCAGCTTAATTATGAAAGTTGCATAGTACAATTATTTTTGTAAGTGCACATGAAATTATGTCACCTTTTTACATAAACATTGTCACTATTCGATCGAAATTAAATAAAAGAAAGGGTTGCATTCGAATTCAAAGATTCGAAAACCTACTCGGATCTTTCTACAAAACTCACCTTATTCCGAGACAGAACTCTGAATACTTTTTATAATATGACACGTAATGAATGCTAACTAAATTTATTTGTCCTATTATGTGTTGTATGGTTTTGGAAAAATTACCATATCGACATTAAAATGTTTATATACTCGTTCGTAGAGACAAATATTTTTTACTGTGTTGATATGTCATAAAGTCATAATACTTTATTTGAAATAAAGTAATTAATTCTAGCCCTAAAAATAACAAAATTAACTATAAAAATAAATCCACTTAAAAATAAAAATAATAATGACCATAGGGAGTGCCCCATAGGGACCATACTATTGTCCCCATGACTGAAGTTAATGGTAGAACTACCCAACTGTGGTGAAAGAAAGGTACGTCTACGATTCCAGCCGCGTGCTGGATTCCCAGCGGGAGGCAGCCAAGACACGCGCACGAACTTTTTCCTGGCCATCCAGAAGGTGAACGTCGCGTGATAATTATTTTGAGATTGGTACGTCCCAAGGCCACAGCTAAGGCTTTTAGGTTAGATAGATGCCAGGCCGGTATGTTGATATTATTGTCATTTTGTCAAACGTGTTCGTGAAAAATAATTATTAGGTACCTATATTTACGCTTATTTGCAACTGTGTGTTTCTAAGGTATTAGGTATATATTGTTACGTATTTAAGGGCAATCAAAAATGTATCAGACATGCTCATGGAAAAAAAATACTTAAATATTTCCACAGTTCTTTAACAAAATTTCTTAATGCATTTTTAGGGTTCCGTATGTATACGAAAGCATATTACTAAACCTAAGCCGTCTTCCTGTCTGTCTGTCCGTCTTTTCGTCCTAGGGCTGTATCTTTTGAACCGTAATAGATTGAAATCACAGAATATGCGTTATTATAGCGGATATGAACTTAATAATACAAAAAGAATTAACATAAAAAAATACAGTGAGGGAGGATACGAAGGACTCAATATTTTTACTCTATTGTAAAAACGGTAATACATACAAGCGTTAAACTTGCTGTAATTATAGTGCAAACTCCACAGTAACCAAATAAAAACCCGCCATTTACATGGTGGTAAGAAACCCTCGGTGCGCGAGTCCAACTCGCGCTTGGCCGGTTTTTTTACCTATTTCCTGATACTACATTTCGGCGTAAATGAACAGAATATGTTTCCAAAGCTAATAACAAGACGTAACTACTTGCTGAATAACCATTCTATGCATTTTTGTATAAAAAACATAAAACCGACTTCCTAAAAAAAGTAAAACTAAAAAACTATTTAAAATAAAAATATAAAAACCGCCTTCAAAAATATATGAAATAAAAACCTAAAAAAAAAAACGAACCCTAGAGTTGAAGGCGGTGCTAAAGAAGGCTACACAAATCACAAAGGATATCATCCACTCATGTTTTCTTTCATGCATCATTTTTGCTTGCTTTACAAATCACAAAGGATATTATCATCCACTCATGTTTTCTTTCATGCATCATTTTTGCTTGCTTTAGCACCGCCTTCAACTCTAGGGTTCGTTTTTTTTTTAGGTTTTTATTTCATATATTTTTGAAGGCGGTTTTTATATTTTTATTTTAAATAGTTTTTTAGTTTTACTTTTTTTAGGAAGTCGGTTTTATGTTTTTTAAAACTTTTTTTTTATTTCACAGTTTTTTTTAGTAATTTTTTGCTATTAATGTACTCGGCGGAATCGCTCGGCCTTCGGCCTCGCGATTCCGCCTCGCTTTCCAATCCGATCTTGACCCAATTAAAATAGGACCACGTCAGCTTCGATAGCTCAGTGGTGCAGACAGTCAACTGTCGCTATTGAATTTTAAGCAACGCTGGGTGCGGTCAGTACTTAGATGGGTGACCGCTGACCGTTGGAGGCTGACCAAGGTTCGGATTCCTCGTAAAACTGTAAGTCCCTTCCCTCGTAATTTTACTTGGTGGTAGGGTTTAACCTTCCCGGGTTGGTACCACCGCACTGAATTAAACGTCGGTCGAAACGGCTATGTAAATAGTTTGTGTTTTCCGACCAGTTCAGTGTAGTCAGCACGATCAAAGGGGGAAGCACTGACATGGCACTGGTGTTATGGGCTGACATCACAGACGTTGTAGGTGATGTTGCAGAACTTAGTAGAATGGACAGACATAAACGTGTTACGGAAGCCTACTTTTATTATAAAATAACCGTCGGAGGACCTTGGTTGAAAATTGTAAAATTTAGTAGAACGGATAGACATGCATATGTTACGGAACCCTACATTCATTTTGCAGAACTTAGTAGAATGGACAGACATAAACGTGTTACGGAACCCTACTTAACAGTTGCACTCCGGGAGTGCCGGCAGATCCCGTGCCACTCTAACTTAACCCTTAACGCAATGACTTAAGGTTTCATTTTAAAAATGACGCTGACGCGATGTCGCGAGTTATACATTTTTACCCACCTAAAAAAGTGCCAAGAGCCGCTAAAGAAGTTTTCACTTCAAAAACCTCAGGGTTATCCCCTTTCAAATAAAAAAAAAAAGAATTTTCAAAATCGGCCCACAATTGACGGAGTAATCGCGTAACAAACATCCAAAAAAAAACGAACCCTAGAGTTGAAGGCGGTGCTAAAAAGGCTACACAAATCACAAAGGATATTATCATCCACTCATGTTTTCTTTCATGCATCATTTTTGCTTGCTTTACAAATCACAAAGGATATTATCATCCACTCATGTTTTCTTTCATGCATCATTTTTGCTTGCTTTAGCACCGCCTTCAACTCTAGGGTTCGTTTTTTTTTTTAGGTTTTTATTTCATATATTTTTGAAGGCGGTTTTTATATTTTTATTTTAAATAGTTTTTTAGTTTTACTTTTTTTAAGAAGTCGGTTTTATGTTTTTTAAAACTTTTTTTTTATTTCACAGTTTTTTTTAGTAATTTTTTGCTATTAATGTACTCGGCGGAATCGCTCGGCCTTCGGCCTCGCGATTCCGCCTCGCTTTCCAATCCGATCTTGACCCAATTAAAATAGGACCACGTCAGCTTCGATAGCTCAGTGGTGCAGACAGTCAACTGTCGCTATTGAATTTTAAGCAACGCTGGGTGCGGTCAGTGCTTAGATGGGTGACCGCTGACCGTTGGAGGCTGACCAAGGTTCGGATTCCTCGTAAAACTGTAAGTCCCTTCCCTCGTAATTTTACTTGGTGGTAGGGTTTAACCTTCCCGGGTTGGTACCACCGCACTGAATTAAACGTCGGTCGAAACGGCTATGTAAATAGTTTGTGTTTTCCGACCAGTTCAGTGTAGTCAGCACGATCAAAGGGGGAAGCACTGACATGGCACTGGTGTTATGGGCTGACATCACGGACGTTGTAGGTGATGTTGCAGAACTTAGTAGAATGGACAGACATAAACGTGTTACGGAAGCCTACTTTTATTATAAAATAACCGTCGGAGGACCTTGGTTGAAAATTGTAAAATTTAGTAGAACGGATAGACATGCATATGTTACGGAACCCTACATTCATTTTGCAGAACTTAGTAGAATGGACAGACATAAACGTTTTACGGAACCCTACTTAACAGTTGCACTCCGGGAGTGCCGGCAGATCCCGTGCCACTCTAACTTAACCCTTAACGCAATGACTTAAGGTTTCATTTTAAAAATGACGCTGACGCGATGTCGCGAGTTATACATTTTTACCCACCTAAAAAAGTGCCAAGAGCCGCTAAAGAAGTTTTCACTTCAAAAACCTCAGGGTTATCCCCTTTCAAATAAAAAAAAAAAGAATTTTCAAAATCGGCCCACAATTGACGGAGTAATCGCGTAACAAACATCCAAAAAAAGAAAACATACCGTCGAATTGAGAATCTTTTAGGTCTAAAGTAAATTTCTCGTGAAGACAAATGCAACGAGCCCAAACACGATGGGTTTATCATGTGTAGTTTAGGAGTTCCTATGGCCACCTTCTGTCTCCATCATCAAACCAGCTCGATGGTACTCGGTACAGTAGGTACTGGCCAGGTACCATAATAAATTAAACGCCGGTCGGAAAAGATAAAAAAATTTCAAATTTAGAATATTCATGAAACAAGGGTCCGAATATGTATCACTAGTAAATATCGATTCATGTATTTCAACAGGACAGAGAAAATTTCAAAATATTAGGTATTTAATACTTTTTAGTTTTTTTTTTTTTTGTTTTTTTTGGAAATCGGTTTAATATTTTTTAAAACAGTTTTTATTTCATTCTTTTTAGTAATATTACATAAAAAAGAATAATCGAAATCGAATAATCGAAATCGATTGAAGTGGTACAGAATTATTCGCCATATGTGTCAGACTGCAAATTGCTGAATAAGTCCACATCACAAATGTTTTGCTGAAGGTAACCACACACCATACTAATTTATCAAACTGAAAATTGCCGAAAACGACCACATCACAAGTTTTGCTGAAGGTAACCACACACCATAGTATTATGCTGATTTTTCGAAAACCACTGAACCAATTTCGATAAAATTGAAATGGGACCACCTCGGAAGTATGACCTAACTAACAAAAAAAGAATTTTCTAAATCGGCCCTCAATTGACGGAGAAATCGTGTTACAAACATACAAAAAAATAAAAAAAATAAAAAAAAAAATAAAAAAAAAAAAAAACATACAGACGAATTGAGAACCTCCTCCTTTTTTGGAAGTCGGTTAAAAATAAAAACTTATGAAAAATTATGACCACTTTCCTCAAACCTACGTTTTCCAGCGATATGTCGGATACATTATACTAAAACATACTTACTTTTTCGTTCATTTTAATAGACCTCTTCATATCAATCATAATAAATCTGTAAGAGATGGTCGTGGAGTAAGTTACTTTGTTTTATGAGATATTGCATTTGTAGACTCTATGTATGTTACTGAAACTAAATTGACGATTTTTAGAAATCTTTTCTGTATGTATGTTCCTCCATAACTCCTATACAGATCATCCGAATTCGATTAAACTAAGCACAAACACATTTAGCTAACACAGGATAGGATAAATAAAATTCAGTTTCGGTTATGCTAAGATGTGGCGCTCATACAAACCGAATTGTTCCGCGCGCCGAAATAAAGGAACGGTAGCGGGCTTACTTACTTTCTTCTTTTTAAATACGAATTTCACGCGAGCGAAGCCGCGGGCAAAACCTAGTATTCAATAAGACAAACAAGAATTATATCTTAGTACCACTTTATGATGCCACATTAAATGTGGCATTAAATAGGTATGTTAATGTTTATTGAAATTACAGAGAGTTTATATTTTATCGATGTATACGTGTAGCATAACCTTTTCTGATTGCTAAGGTAGAAAAGTACCTACTTAATAGTAAAAGTTGATGTTGTTATTGTGTTGTGTTGTTTAATGTTGATTGTACACGATTCTAATGTGTTACCAGCTAACTATACAATAATTAACTAGAGCCAGGATACCTATATGTGTTTGAATTAAACTTTACGGTATGAACTTTTTCGAGTATTTATTTTCTACCTACGCAAAACAGCAATGAAAAGTTTTGCCAAAAGCCAACAAATTAAAAAGTAACCAATTAAGAAAGTAGAATTTCGTTGCCAAAAGCCATAATAATTATCTATTCCTATAAAACTATATAATAGTATTTTACGTTACCTATAAACTGTTAGGTAATTCAAAATCAAATTCAGGTAACTGAATGAAATTTGAATGTTGCTCGCCTAAACGCTTCGGCGAGCGCCATACTTGGCCCGAAACCTCGAACAACGACAAGACAAAACAGCAACTACATTCTAGCCGCTACGGACAATAACCGCGGAAATTTGAAAACCAGTTCCACACAATAACAAGTGTTCTAGTATAAATCTAACCTTGATAATATTGAGCAATGTACACAATTTTATTAATAGGTAATTACTATGTTGGTACCACCGCACTGAATGAAAGATCGGTTGAAACGGCTATTTAAATAGTTCGTGTTTTCCGTTCAGTTCAGTGTAGCCAGCACGACCGAAGGGAAGCACTGACATGGCACCTAGTTCACCAAGGTATTATGGGCTGACATCACGGATGTAGTAGGTGAAACCATGTCAGTTTCCATAAAAAAAAATGTACATGACTATGTCCCAGAGATAAATCGAAAGATAGGTGATAATATCCGTAACTCCGGTGAAGTAAAACCCCATGAGTAAACTGTATGTATATGTACCTATTTATAGGGCGCTAAAATGTTTTTGCGTACTTGCAAGAGTGGTTGGAAGAAATTTCATTATCAATTATAACTTCTTCTTCTTTCTTCTCTTCTTCTCAACGTATAACGTCAACATGGACGATTTTTTGTTCTTATTCCATTACCACACCCTGTGTAGTTATAGTTACCTCCACTCCACCCACACATACTTACAACAGATTCGACGGAAGCTGACGCCGCCCGCGTTCGTTTTGTTTCGTCACAGCGAAATAATTTTTCCGTTCAATGGTTTCGTTAATTTTCTCACTTGCAAAGTCACTTCAAACCTTCATAGAATAGTAAGAACCTGCTTTAGTGTCATTCATTACTCCACTCTCCCTCGACATTTTCATCAGACCGAACTAGGTGCCATACCATACCACACGCCACATAGATTACAGCCGTAGGTAGGAGTTGAAGGAAGTTTTAGAAAGGTTGGCAATTTAATTACCCGAGTGTGTGCGCTAAGTACCCACTTACTACATCAAAAGTCGTATAATATATTCATAAGTAAATACCTACTTACCTGTTTATAAAGTTAGTCACCCCGTTCAGGCCGGAACAAGCTGCAAGCGGACCTCGCCGCGCCGATTGTGCATTCTCATGACCTCCAAGCGGTCTACGGTCTGCCGTGCGTAATATTATTATCCTGTCCACCTCCAATAACGTGTCGCTTGTTTGTCACACCACTGATAGTGCAATCTGATCATGCTCTGTTATTGCTGGATGAACTAGTTAGTTACATGGTAGCTAAGTAACTCTGCGATAGCGGCAAGAGCATAGAGTAACTTATACAGGAGGGTAGGTCAGGGCAAGAGTATCGGGCGACCGTGAGACGCGATCTACACTACAGCGTGAAAATTGCTGTAACTCGCTGTAAAGTTTACAGTTTACATTGTAAACTGCTCCGCGAGCCCACTCGCCTGTCGAGATTCTTGGACTCGCCGAGCGCTCAAAGTCTCGGGCGAGTGGGCTCGCAGAGCAGTTTACACATGCGTGCGAGTTTACCGTGAGTTACTCTCATTTGAATATGAATCTGAATTGCTAGAATGAGTCCTAAGTGCTATTCTCCCTCGTCACAACAGCCATTATCTCCTCGCAGAACATGACGAAGGCCTCCCCTGCTTTCTCGTCGTCAACTAGCAGTGCGGCATAATTTTCCGGCTTTATTTCCATACTGGCAAAGTGCTCGAGGTTTGTGGTGTTGTGCCGTCGCACGAGCATGAAGGAGAGTCCCTCAGCTTGAAGCGGTGGAGGTAAGCAGCGATGCCTCCATGACCGCTCCAGATTTGGGTCTTCATGCTCTAGTGTTGTTAATTAATTCGAAAAAGCATTAATTTAATTCACTTGCGAATCTTACGCCATTAACATGCTAACGTTAAATGCTAAATGCGAATGCGAAAAATATCGCTCGACAGTTCATGATGGAATGAAAACACACAATGAATGTCTTATACACGGTGTTGCAACCCCAACCGTAAAACCCGAAAGGGGGTGATTCTTTACGGGAAATAACCACAACTTTTGTTGTACGACTTTTTAATTTGAAGAAAAAAAAATTTTTTTCTCCATACATTTTGAGAATATGCATTTAAAATATTTACGGAAAAAAAATTTTTTTTTGTTAAAAAAAATGTTTTCGCCACATAAGTTGTTTAGTTTCACATATAGAATAACCCCCTTATGTCAGTTAGAAATATTACGGGGGCAACTGCAACACCGTGTATATGAAGTGCGAATTCACTCAAGCGTGTGAATAAACCAAAACAAAAGTTCATGTGATAGATGAATAGATCTCACCGAGGCCTGAAGTTTGAGTACCAACACGATGGGTCTAGCACCAGTGGTTCTCGAGTTATGACCAAAACAAAAGTTCATGTGACAGATGGATAGATCTCACCGAGACCTGAAGTTTGAGTACCAACACGATGGGTCTAGCACCAGTGGTTCTCGAGTTATGACCAAAACAAAAGTTAATGTGACAGATGGATAGATCTCATCGAGACGTTCAGATTGAGTACCAACACGATGGGTCTAAGTCCATTGGTTCTCGAGATATGACCAAAACAAATTATCACGTGATAGATGGGTAGATCTCATCGAGACGTTCAGTTTGAGTACCAACACGATGGGTCTAAGTTCAGTGGTTCTCGAGATATGACCAAAACAAATTATCACGTGACAGATGGGTAGATCTCACCGAGACGTTCAGTTTGAGTACCAACACGATGGGTCTAAGTCCAGTGGTTCTGTAGATATGACCAAAACTAATGATCACGTGACAGATGATAATTCCGACCCCTCACTCGCATGATCGCATCGCATTTCGCATTTAGATGCTAGCTAGCTAGCTAGCAGCGGAGCGCAGGCGCTATATAGCATTTAGCATTTAGCAGTACCACAGATAAATAGCACATACTTCATTGCTTTGTGCGTTCCAAAACAAACGAACCAACAAAGTTTTACGAACGCAACAGCAATGCTAACTAAAATTAAATGTGATTATTGCTTAGCATTTAGCATTAATTTTTATTCATCAGGGCGCTTAGCAGTGCTAAATGCTAACGCGGTATTCATTATGAATTAATTTTGTTAATGCTAAGCATAACAAGACTATCATGCTCGTGAGACGGACACCAACCAAAAATTTGTAGGCCACGGCGACACTGGGGAAAAAGAGTCTCGTCGTTTCGCCGGTTTTGGATGCGCCGTACTGCTCCTGCCACCTGGCCACTGACGTCCTTCGAGTACCACTACTTAACGTATGAGATGGGGAACCTGTCATATGCTGAGGCGGTTTTGATACCGAGGGCGGCATGCTTCGCCAGATCGTCGGCCCTCTCATTGCCTGCCGTTCCGACGTGGGCTCTTACCCAATATAGTTTGAGCGCACCCCATCTGCCGCTTATGTCCCTGATAAGCCGCCGAACTTGGACAGCCAGGGGGTGCGTGCTGTTTGCGTCGGTGAAGACCTGGAGAGAGGACCTCGAGTCACTCAGAATACTGCACCGTCTCAACTCACCTTTGGCAAACTCGCAGGCCTTTTTAATCGCAAGCATTTCTGCTTGAAATACGGTGCAATAATCCGAGAGTTTGAAGCACGCCTTTTTTATTTCGTTATCACCAGTGATCGGTATTTCGGGCGTCATTGCAGGGCCGAATTGTGAGAAAAAAAAATATTTTTTTTATTTTACCATTTTATGGTACATAATGTTACAAACTGCCTCAAATGTATTTTAAATTGTTTATCGTTACACTTACACGAGTAAACGTTGTTCTTAAATATGTTTTCCAGATTTTCTCGAAAAAATTAGCCTTTCGAAAAAAAACTATAAATTTGGTAAAATTTTAATGGAATCCTGTAGATGGCTGAAAAAAATAAGGCACTTTTGTTATTATATGTTTTTACCAAATGTCAATGGTTCCGAAGTTATTAAATAATGAAATCTTTTTTCCGGGATTGCTCGAAAACTGTGTATGCTAGAAAAAAAAATTAAGAACCAAATACGTCGAGGCTTTGATCCTCTACACAGAAAAGGTAACATATACACAAAAATTAAAAAAATTATAATTGGTAAATTTTACCAAACTCCGAATTTTTCAAATTTGGTTGAAATTTTAAAGAATTAGTATAGAAGGCCAAAATATAAGACTATTTGGTTCTTACATGTTTTTTCCTAATATAAGTGGTTCCCCTGAAACGGAACAATGAAATATTTATTGAGGGTTTTCGCGAAAAATACTGATCCTAGAATGCTATTACCTTAACAATGTAGGAGCAGTATTTTTCGAGAAAATCTGGAAAAAATATTTAATTGTTCTATTCCTTGGGAACCATTTACATTAGGCAAAAAAACGTAAGAACAAAAGTTCCTTGTATTTCGGCCCTCTATAAGCTTTAATTGAAACTTTAACCAAATTCAAAAAAAAATTGCGTATATTTTTTACTTGTTCTGTATAGTGGATCAAAGTATAAATGTACATTGTTCTGGTAATAGCATTCTAGGATCGGTATTTTTCGCGAAAACCCTCAATAAATATTTCATTTTTCCGTTTCAGGGGAACCACTTATATTAGGAAAAAACTTGTAAGAACCAAATAGTCTTATATTTTGGCCTTCTATACTAATTCCTTAAAATTTCAACCAAATTCGAAAAATACGGAGTTTGGTAAAATTTACCAATTATAATTTTTTTAATTTTTGTGTATATGTTACCTTTTCTGTGTAGAGGATCAAAGCCTCGACGTATTTGGTTCTTAATTTTTTTTTCTAGCATAAACAGTTTCCGAGCAAACCCGGAAAAAATATTTCATTATTTCATAACTTCGGAACCATTGACATTTGGTAAAAACATATAATAACAAAAGTGCCTTATTTTTTTTACATCTACATGATTCCATTACAATTTTACCAAATTTATAGTTTTTTTCCGAAAGGCTAATTTAAAATTTGGTGCGGCTTTTTAAATGGTTCCTTAGTCCGGCCCTGAAATGACGCCCAAAAACCGATCACTGGTTATTATCACCGACCCAACAAGTATACGCCCCACCCACCAAGCCGCTAATCTTGCTCCCGTCCGTGTAGATTCTTAGATGTTAGGTTAGGTTAGGTTAGGTTAGGTTAGGTTAGGTTTTTTTTTTTTTTTTTTTTTTTTTTTTTTTCCCAGTTCCAGTAAAACACCTCGGCTATATAGGCCGAGTCCTTGCACAGCTAACATACTTCTCGCCCCCATGCACCCTCCTGCACCCTGGTTCCAGCAGGGTGCAGGTTCCTTCTCTCATATTCGATTAATTTAATTTAATTTTGTTTAATTTACAGATTCACAAACACAATTTTACAAATAGAAATACAAAAAACAAAAAGGTTTACAGATTTATAAGTACAATTTTACACATACAGATACATAAGCATACAAGCACATACAGATACAAAAACACATACAGCTACAAAAGCAAAAGCAAAAAGGTTTACTGATTCACAGATACAATTTTACAAATACAAATACAGAAGCAGAAAGGTTATAGATTCACAAATACAATTTTACAAATAGAAATGTAAAGCAGGAAGATTTAAAGGTCTATAAATACAGAGTTTACAGGCTTAGAAATAAAAAGATCTATGTACTGTTCTCTCTGGCCACCAAGGCCATTATATCCTCGCAGAATAAGACGAAAGCCTGCCCCACTCCCTCGTCGTCGATCAACAAAGATTCGTAGTTCTCCGGCTTTATATCCATCCCGGCAAAGTGCTCGAGATTGTAGCGCTTGGCGGAGAATCTCGGGCACTCTGACAGGATGTGTACCATGCTCTGCGGGGACGTCCCGTCACACGAGCACGAGGGAGAGTCCCTGAGCTTGAAGCGGTGCAGGTAGGCTGCTATCCCTCCATGCCCGCTCCAGATCTGACTCCTCGTGCTCGTTAGACGGACACCGGCCAGATATTTAAAGGAGGCAGCGACGTTGGGGAAGAAGATCCGTGTAACCCCACCCGTCTTGGACTCATCGTACTGCTGCTGCCAGCTCCCCACTGACAGCCTTCTCGTGTGGTACCTAACGTACGACACGGGAAACCTGTCATAAGCGGGGGCGGTTTTTGCGTGTTGGGCGACATGTTTCGCCAGCTCGTCCGCCCTCTCGTTACCAGCCGTGCCGACGTGTGCTCTCACCCAAAATAGTTTGAGTGAGCCCCCCCTGCTGGAGATCTCCGCCATTAGTCGGCGAATCTCAACAGCAAGAGGGTGCGTGCTGCCCGCGTCGGTCAACAGCTGGAGAGAGGACATCGAGTCGCTCAGAATACTGCACCGCCTCGACTCGCCTTTTGCGAATTCGCACGCCTTTTTGATGGCGAACATTTCGGCTTGGAAGACGGTGCAGTAGTCCGAGAGTTTGAAACATGCCTTTTTTATTTCGGCTTCGCCGACCCAACAGGTATAGGCGCCACCGACATGGCCGCCAATCTTACTTCCATCCGTGTAGATTCTGACATCCTCGCTGGGGTCCCACTGCGCTTCCTCCTCCTTTTCCAGGCAGGTGAAAGTTATCACCTGCCTAAGAGCAGGATGCTCAAGATCGAAGGGGCTACACCTGGCTTCAAGTTTCCTGCCAGGTAGTAAATCCGTAGCCCCTTCTTTCCTGACGACGTATAGGGATGCTGCCTCCCTTATACGCAGGCGCAGTGGCAGCAGTCGGGCCAGAATCAGCACGGATGTCAGTGAAGTGGTGCGGTGAGCCCTGGCCACTCTTATGCCGAAGCTCCGCTGCACCGCGTCGAGCTTTCGGACGATGTAGGCCTTGTCGGTGGCGTCCACCCATACGCTACTGGCATACAGCATTATAGGCTCAATTACAGAAATGTAAATGAGCCTTACGATGGCACTATTCAGCCCCCAAGTGGACCTTGCGGCTCGGCTGACGCTATTGAATATGCCAGTGGCCTTGGCACAGAGCGCGGAGACATGCTGACTCCAGGTGAGCTTCTCATCAATGATCAGCCCCAGCAGCCTGATGGACGGCCTTATTTCGACTTGTACGCCGTCCATCAAAAACAGGGGCTTTTCATATTTGAGCCTTCGGGTCACCAACAATGCATGGGTTTTATGGGGCGCGAACCTCAGCTTGTTGGCGACCCCCCACCCGGAGATCTCCGAGAGGGCCCTATTGACCTGCCCCTCTAGCCGTCGGGAGTCCTGATCGCTTGCGATCAGGATAATGTCGTCGGCAAACGCCTGGATGTAAATATCCAAGCCAGCTATCAGGTCCAGAAGAGAGTCCAGGACAATATTCCAGAGCAACGGCCCACATGTTGAGCCCTGTATACACCCTTTATTCGTTGCTCTGGATGCCTCAGCTCCAGCATACTGTACCGTGATCTTGCGGTCACTGAGGTAGCTAGAGATGAGGCCGTAAAGATTGTCCGGACACCCCTTCCGCAAAAGTTGCGCCCTGACAGCTGGCCACCAGGCGTTGTCGAAGGCTCCCTCGATGTCCAGAGAGACAAGTGCAACGAGGTGTTTCCTGGCCAGGCCCTCCCGGATCTTCAGCAGGGCTGTGTGCAACGCGTCCTCCGTGGAGCGCTGGGGCATGAAACCGAATTGGTTCGCGTTTAAGCGGCCCTCTGTCCCCAGCTTCCACAGCAGGCGCGTGGCAAACATCTTCTCCACTATCTTGCCAAGGACCGGTAGCAGTCCAATCGGCCTGTACGACTTGGGGGCGGAATAGTCGTCCTTACCGGGTTTTGGGATTATACGGATCACTGCGGCCTTCCAGACCCCGGGGAAGAACTGAGCCCTGAGACAGACATTTGCAAGGGACAGGAATAAGTTCTTATCGACGCTGATCGCCCTGTTGCAAATGTCTGACGTGAGCCCGTCCACTCCCGGGGCCTTCTTAGGGTTCAGCCCTCTCAGGACCGTGTCTAATTCTGTCTGTGTGAAGGGCGGCTCCTGGTCGGTGCCCTCAGCGCTGTGCGCATCAGCGAAATCCCTGATGCATTTCTGCGCCGAGGTCTCGCCCAGGATCGAGTCACTAGGGTAAAAAGTCTCTGCCAACAGCCGCGCCGATCCCCCGGGGTCCAGAAACCGGCCATCACCGTCCTTAAGGGGGTCCTCTTCCCTCCCCCTTCCACTGTGTCTGAGGACACGGTAGACACTGTCCCAGACGGAGTCGCCGTCCTGCTTGCCGCAGAAGGCTTTCCAACTTTCCGTCTGGGCCGTGGACATGGCCAGCTTATAAGCCTCGAGGGATGCGACATATGCGGCGGCCACCGTCGGCCTCCGGACTGCCGATGCCACCCTGAGTCGTCTCCTGCATCTCACGGTCTCGGCCCGAGCCCTAGACACCTCGTCGTTCCACCACACATAGCCCTTGGTCTTCCTGGCCTTTGGAGGGGGGATGAACTCGGTAGCGGCTTCGACGACAGCATTCGTGTAGTCGACGAAGCACTTTTCCAAGTTCACCCCATCCTCCTTAGTTAGTTTGTCGGCCATTTCGACGCTCAGAGCCAGTGTGGCGAAGCTAGTCTTGAGCCCGTTCGCGAATGCCGGCCAATCTGCCTTTGCCGAGTTGAACCTCCGAGTTGTCTGTCTGGGTGTGGAAAGGACAGATGCACCGACGATCTCGAAAGTGATGGCATTGTGGTCGGACAAGGTAACGAGATCGCGCTGAACACTCCAGCCGTGGATGTGTCTGGCCACGTCTGGGCCACAAGCTGTAACATCCACTAAGCTGGAGTATGTTCTGCCACCCCGCACAACCTCGAAGGTGGGGGTACGCCCGATGTTTAATATTTGGAGGTCTTGCTGCCCGAAGAAGTCAGACAGCAGCTCCCCCTTTTTATCCTCATCGGCCGAACCCCACCATGGAGACTTCGCATTAAAGTCTCCTCCGACCACCACCCGACCACCTCCGACACCATCCATCGCCCTCTCCACTCTCGACAGCGCTCGGTTAAACTCGTCCAACTCGCAGTTTGGCTCCACGTAAACCGAGACCAGTGCGATGGGACCCTCAGCTGTGACCAGCGTGGCAACCGCAGTCCTCTCGTCCGAGAGGTCTGGCCTGCCCCGAGCTGCAATATGTGCGTCTAGGATTATGACGGCTGCCTTATTCCTATTTGGCCCAGAATCGGCCTGCATCGCCCGGTAGCCAGCAGGCACGGTCAGTCTGCCTGTGCTGCCTACGTAGGGCTCCTGGACCAAGGCAACCTGGTAACCCGCCGCATGCGCATTCTGCAGCATCTCTTGTAACGCAGCTCGGGACCTGCGCAGGTTGACCTGGATTACCCTTATGACCCCTGTGTCGCCCTTAGCACTGGTAATTGATCCTGCTTCGGGCTATTGCCTCCCACCTGGCCCTGATTGGACAGGCCTCCGCATATGCAGAGTGGTTCCGGTCAGCGTTGCCACTCCTCGTACAGTTAGCGCACTGCGGTGTTCCACCCTCTTTTCTCGCGGCGCAATCCACGTATCTGTGGTCAGCCCCGCAGTGCGTGCACGACGGCTTATTGGCCTTGCACACCCTGGTCACGTGTCCGTACGCGAGGCATTTGCTGCACTGTACGAGGGGCGACTGGTCGTAGACATTCACGACCTGATATCCTAGGTAAACGAATCCTTTTGATATCAGGTCGCGATGCACCGCCGGGTCCAGCTCCACAATCACGTGATTTTGCAGAGGGTTGCGTGCCTTGCGGCGGTACCGAACTTTGACCCTGTCCCCCTCTCCGACCGCTGCTCGATTTTGAGCGGCCAGGTGGGAGACCACTTCTTCGTCAGTGAGGTAACTCTGGACGTTCGTTAAAATTGCCAGTGGGTTTTTTAGGGGCGAGTCCTCAGCCACAAAGTTGGCAGACGTAAGAGCCGCTCTCAGCTTGCCTGCATCCCCGCCCGACCCGACCCCAACGACGACCCTCGAGTCCTTGGCCCTCCTCATTCTACTGATTCCGATCCCCAGCTTATCCAGTTTAACCTCCTTGGTAATCCTCTGGAGTACGGACTCACTGGTTTCCTGGGGATCTTTAGAACTTATGAGAAGGACATGGCTGGTCTCAGGGTGCCGTCGGGCCGCAGGTGGGGCAGACGCAGCGCTTGCATACGTCTTGGCAGAGGAGGAGCGGCCCTCTCCAGCGGTCACGCTTGTTGGAACGGCCGACGGTAGCCATGCTCTCATTGTTTTGAGCATGTTGCGATTGTTGACCGCTATCTCATCGATTGTCCGTTGCAAGCTCGCCGATGCCATCTCTTCCGCCAGTGGTGCCACGTGCTGCATGCTCTGTCGGGCTTCGCGTGTCGTGAGGTCCGTCAGGGCACTTCGCAGGCTTTCCAGTTCTCCTGTTACCGGCCTCAGCGCCTCCTGGATACAGGCGGTGGTTTCTTCGCTGGGGAAGATCGCTCGCTCCCGAGACCCCTCGGCCAGCCATGCCACTGTGGCCCTCAGCTCTGCAACACCCTCCAGAAGCGGCGTCAGCAGTCCGCGGACGGCTCCCGTAACCTCCTGCACCCCAAGGGTGTCCACCTCCAGCAAGGGCGTATCTTCCCGCGCCAGGCTTGTGGCCTCCCCCTGCACCGGTACGCGGTACAAGGAGTCGATTAGAGACTGGAGGTTCAGAAGGCGCTCCTGCGCCCTTCCCAGACCCACCTCGATCGCCCGCACCGCGACCCCCGAGTCGTGCAACGTCGCGCCAGAGCCCACTACGCCAGACAGGGGGAGCTCCGAAGCAGCAGCGGGGCGCGCAAGCAGATCCGCGACGCCCTTTCGCATTTCCTCCACCTTGTCCTGGTGGCCTGGCGTCTCATACGCCAGCCAGTCCCTGATGCTGGAGGTTTGTTCCAGGGTGGCCTTCACATCCGCGTGGGCCGAACGCAGCGCCTCAGCGTGAGTGGAGTGGAGCGCCATCATTTCCCTGACGTGGGCCCTCTCCACTCGGACCAACTCCCTTGCGTGGCGCGCCTTCGCCGCCTCCAGTTCGGCAAGCCTGCGGGCCCGAGAATCGGAGAGTGCAAGGGCGACCTCGTACATGCCCTGGATGCACTCGTGCGCTGTCACCTTGCACTCCCTTCTCATGTTGCCCGCCTGTTCAAGGGCCGCTTTGCCTCGCTGGAGGAGTTCATTGGCACGGGCATTTGCCTGGTCCATCCTGACTCCGGCACCCAACGTCGCCGGCAGCATGCTCAAGCGGGTGGAGGATGCGGGTGAGGGGTCGCGCGAGAGCGAGCCTACCGATGACCACTCCTCGTCCGAGTGGAAGTCGACACCCAGCTCTCTGAGTTCGCGGTCGATATCCTGTTGCGACCCCAAGGTGCCGCTGGTGGTGGCTGGCTTAAGTGGCTCCCACGCAGGCTCGTTCGGCATGTCCTCGAACCCTACGAGTCCGGGGCTTAAGGGTAGCGACCCTGTCTCCTCCACCTCCGCCCCGAGGCTGGTGTTAGGGCGGGCCGAGGGATCCAGAAGGATTGGGTTAGTGAGTTCTGAAACGTCTGTGCCGGACTTGGGAGTGGTCGCTTCCTGCAGGCTGGCTTGCTTCCTCAGGACCCTGACCCTGAGTCCCCGACCGTGTCCTCCGGAGTCCGATTGCGATCCCGATGTTGGCTTTTGAGGCCGGGTGGTCATCGTCACTTTGGCGGGTGGCACAATTGAGGCTCGCCTAGTCTGGTCTGATTTGCCCTTGGGCCCATTTCCCGCGACGCCACCCCTGGCTCCGCGTGGCGCGCTCATTTCCGCAGCGGTGACTTACAACGATAAGCCAAACGCGAAAAGCAGCACAATAATAAACAGAATAGCACACGAGTATGCTATACTCTCCTGGCAAAGTTCACTATATTTAATCGATACAATATAACCAAGACTACGTCTACGATAATGGATGATATTCAGCAAAGTACACAATAATTAATCAACCAACATTGCAACAAAGACTACATCTACGACAAATGGACGATATTCAGAAAAGTACAAAATATAACAAAAGACTACATCTACGATAAATGGATGATATTCAGCAAAGTACAATAATTAATCAACCAACATTATAACAAAGACTACATCTACGACAAATGGACGTTATTCAGAAAAGTACAAAATAGTCTATCAATAAAAAGATAACAAGACTACATCTACGATAGATGGATGATATTCAGCAAGTACACAATAATGAGTCAACAAACAAGGTAACAAAGACTACATCTACGACAGATGGGCGATATTCAGCAAAGTACAAAATAATATATCAATAAACAAGACAACAAAAGACTACATCTGCATCGCTTAATACAATGTTTGCTACAAATATAGTTTATACAATGTTTGCCATATGAAGGTTGTATGAGCGAGCAGTGATGGATGAAGTCACAATACAACACAAAATAACAAGCAGACAAAACAAACTCAGTGCAGCAAATAAAGTTGGTGTTCGCACGGCTCATATAAGCACCATATAAACAAATTTAGCAGATTAAGTTATAAGTCGCAACATATAAGTGTATGTAAATTTAATCAATTTAAATTTCCCTGTCTTTCCTGCATTTCATTTCTTCCATCTATAAAAATAATTTAAATTTTTCAAAATAAACTAATATAAAAAGTAAGCTACAATAAGAATTTTCTTCAAGATATGATCAGGATGTTGCAAGAATTATTATAAACACCTAAAATGAAAGAAAAACAAAGGTCAAACCAAATTATTCCAAATATGGTTGGTCACAGTATACCCCAAAACCGTGAATAACTCTTTTGGCTTCCACGAGCCACAGGTGACACATACATTGGTCGATGCGGCTAGTCAAGCTCTTCAAAATGGTATATCACGATCTCAAGGACAGGGTAGCGTTGCGAGCTCAAATCGCAATAAAGGGTCTGGTGTCCAAACTAAATCGGTCACAGTATACCGTTCAAATCGAATTTACCGTCTCAGTTTCGACCGGTCACGGTGCAGACCTATATAAGTCGAAGCGGCCAGACGGGCTCTTCAAGATGAGCCCACATCCACTCGATACAACCAGCAATAACTTATTCCTTAATTCTCTTTCAACTATCTACGGATAACAGAAAACGGAACTATTGATAACTATTTCCGCTCAATCTATGAAAGAACCCAATGATTAATCAAAAGACAAGATAACAAAGACTACATCTGTATCGCCTATACAATGTTTGCCACAATTACAGTTAATACAATGTTTGCTATATGGAGGTTATATGAGCGAGCAGTGATGGATGAAGACACATACAGCACAAAATAACAAGTAGACAATACAAACCCTGTGCAGCAAATAAAGTTGGTGTTCGCACGGCTTATATAAGCACCATCTGCACAAATTCAGCAGATTAAATTATAAGTCATAACATATAAGTATATATAAATTCAAATTAATTTTAAATTTCCCTGCACTTCCCGCACTTCATGTCCCCTATCCATAGAAAAGTAATTAAAATTTATCAAAATATAATAAAACCGAAGAAAGCTACAAACAAAGTTTTCAAGAAATGATCAGAATGTATCAAGAATGATGATAAACACTTGAAAAAGAAAGAGAAATAAAGATGAAATAAAATTTTTCCAAATATGGTTGGTCACAGTATACCCCAAAACCGTGAATAACTTTTTTGGCTTCCACCAGCCACACGTGACAAATACATTGGTCGATGCGGCTAGCCGAGCGCTTCAAAATGTATATCACGATCTCAAAGTCAGAGTAGCGTTGCGAGCTCAAGTCGCTATAAAGGGTCTGGTGTCCAAACTAAATTGGTCACAGTATACCGTTGAAATCGAATTTACCGTCTCAATTTCGACCGGTCACGGTGCAGACCTGTATAGGTCGAAGCGGCCAGACGAGCTCTTCAAGATGAGCCCACATCCACTGATATAACCAACAATAAACTCATTCCTTAATTCTTTCTCAACTATTTACTGATAACAGAACACGGAACTATTGATAACTTTTTCCACTTAATCCTCTATGAATAAACCTATACACCATTCGATGCAGCTCGACGAGCTCTTTCTGGCAAGTGGTCACACTACTGGGTTTGGTCTGTCCACCTGCAGAGGAGAGCGGAGTAGGGTTCAGTCTATGTGTTGCGTCTTCAGCAATCAATTTTTAAAAATACCCCAGCCGGCGACTCGAGATGGAATGGACTGTAGCTGCTGCGTCTTGCACCATGCAGCTCTGGTTATGGTGTCGATCTGACCGCGCAGAGACGATGAATCCGATGGTTCAACAATATGCGTATGTCATCGCTTTGGTTTTTTAGTTATAGCACCTTGAACTTTCAATTTTTTCTTGAAAAGATGTAAAATCGCTGTTCCTCCGCCGTTTGGCGACGAATCTTTTCCGCCTTTTCGTCGCACGTTCTCGGTAGCGTTCCGCACAGGTTTAACGCGTCAGCTTGTAGTTCGGTAGGGCGGATCTTGCTTTTTCAAAATTCGTGACTTCCTGTTTTTCTCATTTAACTCCGAATTTCCATGGAATAAAAATTTTGCGAAGATGCCTTGGTGTAGCTCCGGTTTTAATGCGTCTGTCGATAGGCGAAAAAAGGGGGGTCGTCGATCTTATTTCGGCGGCGCACGCCGAAGACTGATTTTTCAGGCCGACAAAATGATGAAATTCTGTGGTTTTTCGCTCACAACTTTCCCGTCACTAGAGCAATCACAAAACAAATACCACCACTGTATTGCCCAGCTCCAGGCGCACACGAATATATATAACACTTGCACGTAAACACACTTTTTCGTATTTTTGCCAATTTTTCGAGCGGGAGCTCACGCGCGCAGCTGCGTCTAAGTGGCCGTTTGGCTTGGAACTCCGGTTAGGTTAGGTTAGGTTAGGTTAGGTTAGGTTAGGTTAGGTTAGGTTAGGTTAGGTTAGGTTAGGTTAGGTTAGGTTAGGTTAGGTTAGGTTAGGTTAGGTTAGGTTAGGTTAGAAATAGGTTAGGTTAGGTTAGGTTAGGTTAGAAATAGGTTAGGTTAAAAATAGGTTAGGTTAAAAATAGGTTAGGTTAGGTTAGAAATAGGTTAGGTTAGGTTAGAAATAGGTTAGGTTAGGTTAGGTTAGAAATAGGTTAGGTTAGGTTAGAAATAGGTTAGGTTAGGTTAGAAATAGGTTAGGTTAGGTTAGAAATAGGTTAGGTTTGGTTAGAAATAGGTTAGGTTAGGTTGAGTTAGGTTAGAAATAGGTTAGGTTAGAAATAGGTTAGGTTAGGTTGGGTTAGGTTAGGTTAGAAATAGGTTAGAAATAGGTTAGGTTAAAAATAGGTTAGGTTAGAAATAGGTTAGGTTAGGTTAGAAATAGGTTAGGTTAGGTTGGGTTAGGTTAGGTAAGGTTAGGTTAGAAATAGGTTAGGTTGGGTTAGGCTGGGTTAGGTTGGGTTAGGCTGGGTTAGGTTGGGTTAGGTTAGAAATAGGTTCCCGTGTGGAGTTGCTAGACCTCCCATCGGGCGTGACCCCGGGTGGTGGATAGGGGAACGTCTTCCAGATATGGATGGCATCAGGGAAATCAAATACTTGACGCGAACCAAAACTAGCAAGCTGGGGAGTGGAACCCCTGGACTGGAGGTGGTATGTACGCAGCGCCTTCAGTGCTGGGCTGCAGCCGATGAGGCCAAGTTGAGCCGAAAGGGTGTAGTACCAGACAGCGGCCGGCTGTTATAAACACTGGATTTATGCATTGTGTGTAAATGTATTGTATATTATGTATTGTTCTCAGCACTGTGGTAAACAGGAGAAAATCTGTTACTGGTTTAGTAAATTTAGGTATATGAAACACTTCTGGCAAGTGGCAACTATGTACAGTCAGCGCGTACGTTCGTGGCCTACAGCGGGAAAGCGAGAACGGAATGTTGTGAATCAATCTCTGAAAGTAATGCCATTTACGAAACCTCTTTTTATTTATGGCATTAAATTATTTATATAATAAGGTTTTCTTGAGTGGTTGAAGTACGAAGACAAAACAGGGATAATCGTTTAAAGATCTATCGGCCTCCGCCCACAGAGGCCACGAACGTGCGCGCTAACAGTATGTACTATAAACTGTTTATTTTCCAAATATATAACAAAAAATATGTTTTTTTTTTTTTTTATGGAACCTGACACGGTTGGCTACATCACCTACAACATCCGTGATGTCAGCCCATAACACAGGGTGAACTAGGTGCCATGTCAGTGCTTCCCTTCATTTCATGTCGGCTACACTAAACTGGACGGAAAACACGAACTATTTACATAGCCGTTTCGACCGACGTTTCGTTCAGTGCGGTGGTACCAACCCGGCCGGGATAAACCCTACCACCTAGTAAAGTAAGAAGGGAAGGGACCTACAGTTTAACGTGGAATCCGAACCACGGTCAGCCTCCAACGGTCGAGCGGTCACCCATCAAATCACTGACCGCGCTCAGCGTTGCTTAATAACAGTTGACTAACCAACCGCGCCACTGAGCTACCGAGGCTGACGAATTTTCTTATCCCTTAGTCGACTTTTACGACATGCGACGGGGAGAGATGCAGTGGGGCTATTCTTTTTAAGTACCGACCCCACACGGTATGTGTGTAAGGGTGTTAGGGTGTGTGTGTGTCCGTCCAGTGACCTTGCGCCTCAATCAACCCCTCAACCGATTTCGTTCAAAATTCGTATTTAGCAGTTTGAGACGATTATCTAGGGGTACCTTTTTTTAGTTTTGTTTTAATTCGAGAAAATAAGGGTAGCTGTCACACAAAATTTGTATATGGCAATGTGTCCAGCGACGTTGCGCCTCAACCGCTCAACCGATTTCTATTAAAATACATATTTAGTAGTTTGAAGCGATTGTCTAGGGGTATCTTTTTTTCGTTTTTTTTAATTCGAAAAAATAAGGATAGCTGTCATACAAATGATTTCGATAAGGTCGATTTTCTCAAAAATGGCTCTAACGATTTTTATTATATTTACCACAAAGAAACCCTATTTCTAGTCTAAAAAGAAAACTCAAAAAAAGGTGGCTGCCATACAAACGAAGGTTTCTTTCTCTTAAATGTTGCATACAAAATGTTTGTTGCGAGCGCCTAACTAATTCAACGGAACTGTCCTGTCAGTACGTTTTGAATTTCGAACATAAAAACGTTCAGTTCGCCAAACAAGGGAGAAAGTCAGTGGGGTATTACCCTACCATTTATTCCTTAAAGTGTTTATATAAACAGACCCAATAAGTAAAAAAAAGAATGATTGGTTTCAACTGGGTCTCATCAAACAAATGGCGTGCGGAGCAAATAATTGTATATAGATAATTAACTACAAGCTGTTACCACTAAATATTATCATTTAATGCATCTTCGTCCCCGACATTTATAATCTCCAAATGGCCTAAATTTTGCATCAGGTGACTGTTTTTTAATAAATATTTTTTATGCAACGTACAATTGGGTGTATCACCTACTAGACCCGCGGTGTCAGCACATACACCTTGGCAATTGTTACCTCTCTCATCTTGGTGAACTGGTGCTTGTGATTCCCCGTGCCGGCTACACTGAACTGGACGGAAAACACGAACAATTTACATTGCCGCTTCGCGCTTCGATTGAACCATCATGTAATTTAGGGGAGAGAACTGATATAAAGTTTGTATAAGGAATTTAAAAAAAACATTCTCTTAAAACATATACAGAGTGTTGTAACGGCCACTACATTACAGCAGCCTGCGTATATTCGTAAAGGTAAGTAAGTATATGCGCACTCACTTGCTAGGTCGATTAAGATCCCTCTATTAATAAGAATTGTTTTGAGTAATGCAGTAGGTGCATTCACACACAGTATATTTGGAATGTGGAATATAACAAGGAATGTGGCTCACATGTTACCTACACTGGGTCCGATCGACTCCGATTCCACACAACACATAAATAATGGCCAACCCAAGTCATGACCAGACATCGGAATCCGCGGGGCACGAATACGACCTTGTTAGGGATTGACTACGGTGATCAATAAACAATCGACACTGTTATCGATACTCATATTTATTTGTTTATTGTATTTTATTCATGTCATATTTCAGACCTGAATACTTATATACCAACAGTACTTATATAAACATGTATACTTTATGTTAACGATTAAAGTAAATATAATACATATTTATATAAGGTCTTTCAAAATTAGTTCATAGTACGCTAAGGGGGGGTTCTGTATCATATAGGGAGTAAAACCTATATAAAAATTTTTGGACCTTGGGCTTTTTTTAAGTAAAAATTTTTTTTATGTAGGTATTTAAATAAAAAAATAGGTGGTAGATTTTTATAACCTAATCGATTCAGTTTCATAACAGTAACAAAAAAGTCTTCATGACCATTATGAAGTAACACGTGTAAGTTGGTAAAAAAAATCAAATTCTTTCTATTCCATACTAATAAAACTAATATTGTGGTTTGAACAGATTTGTATTGTACCTCCAAAGTAAATACAACATTTGTTTATTATATCTTATTTTCTATAGAAATACTCTTAGTTGTAATAATCGACATTATTTCATAGTATTCTAAAATAACGATCGATTTTCGATATTTGTGGATACATTGTCCCATCACTAAACAACCTTGAATCATTCGTGCCCCGCGGATTCCGATGTATGGTCATGACCCACGTTTCTGAGCCGTGACTTTACCTTAGTGCCTATAAGAACAATATGTACGTACGAATCTATGCACTATGGCGCGTACCATTCGAAACGAGTCGTACGACATCATTATTACCCATTAGCTTTTTCCCGCGGATTCGCTTCGCGTGACTTTTTGCTCACAGCTCAGGCCGCCGATGACATAGCGTTATTATTTATACCCTAAAACTATCTTGAAAAGTGGCAGAATGCAACAGTGAAAACCGTATGTAAATTGATAAAGTGGTTCTCGACTTCTCGAATTAAAAGGATATTCATATATTGACATAGTTACATGGCCGCCGTCAAGTAGTTTAAAGTACATACTATACATATTGTTATACTATACCTGTTAGATAATATTAAAAATATCTTTATTAAAACATAATTATTAATTACTTACAATAATATTACCAAAACCATACCATATTATTAAAAACATAAAGAAAAAAAAACGGCCAAGTGCGAGTCGAACTCGCGTACCGAGGGTTCCGTATCGCCATGTCATGGTCAGCGTCACTCACGCCATCTATCGCGTGTTTTATTAAATGCTTCATACTAGTTAAAATTCATGATTAGTTCAAATGCTCATACTCTTTTCGGTAGATGGCGCATACAATTGTTAGTTTCTTATATGGGGACCCCGCGATTTTTTTATTTTTTCATATTTGTATTATTTGTTGTTATATCAGCCATAATAACACATGTTCTGTCAAAATTTCAACGGCCTACGTATTACGGTTTAAGAGATACAGCACTCGGACAGACAGACAGACAGACGGCGTAGGCTTAGTAATAGGGTACCGTACGACGGATACAGATCCCTAAAAAAATAACAATGTACATATAAGCAAACTAATAACTAAACTAAATTAAAATAAAAAGCTCTTCCATAGGGACTGTGACCGCAGTCCCAAGGACCGAAGCAGCGTTCCCCCGCTGAATGGCAAAGCTTATGTTTTGGGTCAGGAACGCTCTGGCACGTCGGTCCCCAGACGCCTCCATCTGTGATTATAATCGAATCTATTACCTAGTGTCGTATAAAAAATCTAAAAACACGAATCGATTAGACAGTGCGCGCGTGGTTCCCATACTCGTATGTGTATTACCTGCAGTATTACGTAAACTCCAGTCGCAGTGATGTCACAACTCTGAGAAATCGCCTTCGTATGATGTAATGTTCGATATCCGTGATTCCTGTTTGCGTTCCATTCCTTAGATCTTTTTGTGGAACTGACATAGGTACTTATCGCTTACTAGGAAATGCTTGCCACCGCTCGCTCACGACCCGCTCGAATGGAGAGATGCTAGTAGAAGACAGAACCTATTTATTTTCCAGATCTGGCTGTCAATCATTAAAATGCGAACATGGCAATAAATGGGCGGGCGGGGCCCGGCACGAGCTTTGTGGATTAGATTGCGATGCAACGAAATTGAAGTGCTTGGAAAAAAGTTCAAGGACGAACGTGAACAAGCGTCGACATTCGACAGACTTAAATACAAATGAAATTTCATTCATAAGTACTTTTCTTCGCCGATCGATCGATCTTTGAGCTCGAATTGTTGACCTCTGATATAAAATTAAATTAAATTAAACGTGTTATTTCTTCCCGTGTCTATATCTCCGTAAAAGTAATAATAAGATAAGATTAGATACAAGAATATAAAAATCCACCTACGGACCGATTACAGAAAGTCGCTTTAAATTATTTGTAACCTCGTGTACCTACGTGCCTAAATATTTATTTGAGAAGTTAGACCACTACTCATTTTAACATTATTAGATTAGGATCTTGCGAAATAAAAAAAAATATGTCATATTATATTAATAAGACATTTCAGAATGGCTTAATACTTTCATTCTTGTAGCATATAGGAGGAGTAACGTGCGTTACGAATAGATAAATGACATTTTCAATTACCAGTCAATACAACTATACTATAACCATGATACCTACATGCTGGCCTGAATAAAACATTCAATCGCAGCTAATGTGATTGAATCAAATTTAGCAATTCGCAATTCTTAAAAGTGGACCCTTAGTCGCAATATCTAAAACTTAGAATGGAATAAAATTATACCTAGAGCGTCAGTCAGCGTCATCCCCACAGAGCATCAATACCTACCGCCCGCGCATCACAGGGCGCCTCTAGTAGGGGACTAGAGGCGCCCTAAGCGATGATATTTGAAACCCAATAACCGTACGCTGAGCTGCTAGCGCTTCGTATGTGTGTGTGTGTGTGTGCTAGTATCGACACTACACACAAAGAGGAGCAAGTTAGGCACACTCACAAAACAAATGCACACGCACAACACACATATGTAAGTCATAGGCCACGCCCACAGGCTTCAACGGCGTTGTAGAGAAATCGCGCTCACGGCGCCTCTAGTAGGGGCGGGCGCGCGCATTTCATGCTCTGTGGTCATCCCCATGTTTAGAATCTCGCTTAGTTGTGTTAATTACTCAATAGTTTTTCTAAATATTAATTAGTGTCTAGCTGGAGTGTAACGTGCGATAAGAAACTTTAAAAAAAAAAAACACCAGAGTTATCTATTTTCTGACTCGTGCATAAGTCAGCGAGTAGGTAACTACACGGATTTGTCGAAAGTGTGATGGTTGACCTTCGTCTATTTCGACAACTTGACTTCGCCGACAGACAGCGGGGGGGGGGAGGGGGGGGGGGCGCCCGGAAGGAAGCCTTGCCCTGACACCAGTGTCACCTGTTACCTGTCACCCGGCCAGGCCAACACTCCCGCCCACACATGCTTAGCGATCTACAGTTTCTGCAATTACCATGTGTTTCCGGTACTTCAAGTAGATACCGTGTGTCCGGTACTCAAGTACCGTATGTGTCCAGCACTTCATGTGCCATGTGTGTCCGGTACTTCAAAATAATAGGCCCACTGCACGTCTGCCCGTGCATTTCGTAAAAGATGACTAAGAGATAAGGGCAAAATGCCTTGCTAAAAGGTACAGAATAGCCACTCACACCCTCACACAGTCCTTAAAAAGTTATGCAGTAGTTTTTATAAGCTTCGTTATTTTGTCCGAGTAGGTACCTACACCTACTTGGCTTAACGTGGTGTCTGTGTCGTTTTTTTATGGAAACGCGAGACAGTTGACGCCGTCAGCGTATTAGATTGTTGAGCCGTCAACGAGGCCCAAAAGCATTCGGTTTCAGAAATTCACGCGAGTAAGACAGCGCACCACCAATTACTCTGCTTACCCCTAATTGTCGGGATACAGTCTGATGGTATTTATAATATGATGTAGACACGGCGACGGGCTGCGGCAGCGGCGCGGCGGCGGTGGCAGCGGCGCTGCGAGGCGGACCCACAGTGAATACCTAGTGAATATTCTGAATTCTGAACCTATGTAGGTCACTAACTATGACTTCCTCCACATTTTTCTTAGATAAGTAGATACATAGCCATCATCGAGCTGTATGGATAGCTAGCAAATGTTCTTTCGTTGAAGTTCATGGCGCCTAGTTCACCCAGTGTCATGGGCTGCCTTCACGGTGGTGATGCCAGGGTGCTACTCTTCAAGAGGGAACACAGAAAGGTTATGGTTTATGGTTACCTGTGTAACTATTATAATTTATTTCTTACATAATATGTATCTGTCTGCATTCTACTCTAAATTCTAAGAAAAATTCACCAGGAGCCGGAAAATTTCTGTTCAATCTTCTAATATGCGAAGACAAGTTGTGCAATCGCCTATTCACATTCGTTGAGAATATTAAGTTTTTGACGTAATGTAAGCTAATTCGTAACGCAAGAACTTTTATTTAGAAAAGAGCCATTATCACTAATAATATGCCATATCATCCCAATTAATGTACGCAGAATGTGCCACACAATCATTCCTAAGTCTTGGTGATGAGATATTAATAGATTTTAGACAAGTAATTGGACGCTTATGTAAAGTGCCGAACTAATGTAATATTCGTAAGTTCTAAGTATTTTCAGAACTTGAATGGGTGACCGCTCGACCTTTGGAACGTGGTCGGATTTCACGTAAATCTTGCCTTGCCCCTTACTAGGTGGTAGGCTCAAATTGTAGCAGACTGGGTTGATAATACCGTACTGGATGTAAGAAGATGGCCGCATAGCAGCCTCGGTTGTGTTCTCGTCTAGTCCAGTATATATACCAGCAATCCAACCTTAGCGGTGGACCGCTAAAGGTAAAAACTAAACTCTTATAAGATCACTCCGTCCGTCTGTGACAGATTTTTTATTATTTCTTGACATATCCGGCATAATAATAACACATATTCTGTGAAAATGTTAACCGGGTACCCTATCACGGTTCTAAAGATACAGCTCTAGGACGGACGGACGGACGGACGGACGGACGGACGGACGGACGGACGGACGGACGGACGGACGGACGGACGGACGGACGGACGGACGGACGGACGGACGGACAGACAGACAGACAGACAGACAGACAGACAGACAGACAGACAGACAGACAGACAGACAGACAGACAGACAGACAGACAGACAGACAGACAGACAGACAGACAGACAGACAGACAGACAGACAGACAGACAGACAGACAGACAGACAGACAGACAGACAGACAGACAGACAGACAGACAGACAGACAGACAGACAGACAGACAGACAGACAGACAGACAGACAGACAGACAGACAGACGACGGCGTAGGCTTAGTAATAGGCTTCGGTATGGATACGGAACGCAAAAAATGTGCATTCATGAGCTGCAACTAAGCTAGCGTAATATTTATTAAATGGTCACTCGAAATTTTCATGGAAATGCGAACACCACCAAGTTTGTCCCATTATGTACCATATGAAATAGCGGAAATGTGGAACATAATGGTATATTATGGAATGTGACTAGCCTCTACTTTGGGTCAGCATTTTGTATGTAGACGTTATACTAAGTACCTACCTGCATATTGTGCAAGAGCCAAGCAAGGCACTGTGCATATTCCAACATACTTCGAGTATTTGAAGTGCGTTCGTATTTACTGACGACGGTGCAACTTTTTAGTCCATTTTCGTAAGAAGGAATGGTGCGGTTAATTGAGGTAAAATGAAATATATAAATTGTACCTACCAGTTAATGGAACTTATTTTTACGTAAGTTTGCAACTAAGTTAGCTGAGATATTTTCATTGCCAATGAATGCACTAGAGCTGGAAGGTCGTAATATGCTCGATGCTATAGAGACGCGGGCGGCGCGGCGGAGGCGGCGGCGCGGTGCTCGCGTTGCACAATAATGTTTACGTGTAGGTGCGTGCGTGATTCTGATTTGTTACATATTCAATCCACTGTACTTCCTAGTATAGGTGTAACCGAAATTTTAATCGTTATTCAAGTAAATAAAGGATGAGTTCTCCTAGTTATTTTGAGAACATTTGTTTCATGAATATAAACTCCAGTGTAGCGTATCACATATTTATTCACTTGTCTCGGTTAATCAATTCTACAAACAATATCTAGTACACTATTATCTTTTTCGTCGATCCGTCCACACGACCGTCTGCCTGCCAGCCAGCCGCAATCTAATCTCTCTCCCTGCTCCCCTCTTCTTATTGGTCTTCGTTACACTTCACAAATTCAAACCAACCATGAGTATTCACTTTTTGTTACTAAAGTACTGCCGGAAAAGCAATATTAAAATTAAAACTTATACGAATCATGACATTTGTATTTGTTATTGTGTGATTAACGAATGTTATTCAAGTATTTTAATTAAAATTATTAAAATTGTGGAATGAACATTTTAGCAGTTCCAGATAATCGCAAGCCAATAATGTATCATTTCCCTAGTCCGTGATCATGCCTATTTTTTAATAATAACAAGAAAAGCTCACAAACTGATCGGATATAACTTCGAGGTACAAATAAATTGAGACGTGATCTAATTAATTCACATACTTATTAAATGTGTTATTTAATTTTCAGCAAAGTACCCGGCAAAGTGTTCACAATTTGTAACAGTTTCGTGGAACAAATGTGATAACTTAATCCCGCCAGATTTATTATTTCCTCCAAGCGTTGGAAATAAAATTTTCTCTGAAATAAAAATCGTGTAAATTAATTTTTTGAGGAAGAATGAACAAGGTTACGCATTACGTTAGCTTACGTTACGTCGCTATTGGTAAATTTAATTTTTTCATATGCAGAAAGATAGACCGAACGAGCTTTAGACTTTTATAAAACTGTAAACTGTACATACAATGCACGCATAGGTTAGGTTGGGATTGGGATTTACTGATTGTCATTGCCTGCCACGACTTTGCTCGATTCAGCGTCTAGTGATCGCAAGCAAGATCTCTGCACGATCGAGTGAACGTAATTGTATGAGTATTAGTTTCGTACACGTGAATAGAATAGATGCATGCGTGCGGGCAATAATGATTGCATGGTCTTCAAACGTCGTGTTAACAGGCTAAAAAGTCTAGCAACAGTCCGCAAATCTGCTGGCATGGCACCTAACTGAGCGTGGTTTCGAGAGGTGACTTTAGCTCTGTCGACTGCACCATTAGGTCTCTCCGCACAGACACCCATGTTGGTTTACATACAAAAATACATATTTAAAAAAGGTAGACACGTTGTCTATACGATTTTCTGAGTTTGCAAATGGCACTACCTTGAGCGTCAAAATATTACAAGAGGAAGTGGGACGGTATGTCTGTTGTTGAGAACAAAAAAGAGGCAAGTAAGTATGTTCAGGCGCGGCATTTTGCGGAGCTCGGACAGCACAAGCACTGACATGACACCTAGTTCACCCGGTGTTATGGGCCGACATCGCAGATGTTGTAGGTGAGTAGCCAACCGTGTAAGTTTCCATAAAAAAAAAAAATTTAAGCAAAATATGTATCACTTCTCTAATATGTATCCTCCTAACTAAACTAATAAAGGTTATTTACTTTATTAGGTTTCCGTATCCCGTACGGAAGCCTATTACTAATTATTAATTACTCTACTTATTTTTAAACATACTCAGCATGCGGGGCATTGTGACATTGCCTGGTTTATTGAATCTGTGGCCTGGTGCTGTGGTTGGCACGTAGCGTAGTGTAGGTAGTGCGTTATTTATATTTCGTTATCGGCTCCTAAGGTCGGTCAGACAATAGTGACAAGTTGTCGCACAGGCTAATCTATCTATTACTACATTGGTACATGTTACCGAGCGAGCACGTTACCCAATACATAGCAACCCATAGCAGGTCAAAAACATGCTTCAAACTTAATGCATGCAAAGAAATGATTGCGCGTACGTCACTTAGCCGAATGATATTTCTTAGTTTTGTAATGTGTCATTTTCGACGTACAATATCTACAAATGTAGCTGGCACGTTACCTATAGCATTATGTTAGAATTTACATTTAAAACTTTATATTTATCTATAGATAATATATTGATAGTCTTCTTAATCATATCACATTTTCAAATCCCGTTTGAGGGAACATAATGTTTTCAAACCCATAATGTCTCCATGTGTGTTATCGCTTGTTTAGAATGTATGTATGTATTTGTATTTGTTTATATTGTGTATATGTATGTACTTTTGAACTTGTATGTATGTATGTCACGAATGTATTTAGTTGTATGTTATTTATTTTATTACTATTATCTATGTTTTATTGTGTATTTTTAACCTCTTAAAAAAATAAAAAAATCTCTCATTCAATTTTCCGCACTACCCATCTACCCTACTCACAATCCCAGGTATGACTGGCAGATAATGCCCTTAGGCTTTAAGTCCGCCTTTTGTCACTTTTTGTGCAATCCATACTAATATTATAAATTCGAAAGTAACTCTGTTGTCTGTCTGTCTGTCTGTCTGTCTGTCTGTCTGTCTGTATGTTACCTTTTCACGCCTAAACCGCTGAACAGATTTCGATAAAATATTGCACGGGGATGAATTGCATCCCGAGGACGGACATAGGCTACTTTTTGTCTCAAAAAACAACCCTTAAGGGGGTGAAATAGGGGATGAAAGTTTGTATGGGGAACTCAGCATTTCTTAAGTTAGGGATATGACAATTTATATTTGGGCTTTTGGTATGAAATAAAGAAATACGTGTTTCAGCGTTTTTGCTAAATCAACCCTTAAATTGAAATAGGGGTTGATTTCAAAATTAGATTTTAGGATTTTATGAAATTTTGTACGGAGCTGAATTGCATCCTGAGGAAGAACATAGGCTATACCTTTTGTCTCAAAAAAACAACCCTTAACGGGGTGAAATAGGGGATGAAATAATGTATGGGGAACCCCTCATTTCTCAAGTTAGGGATATGAAAATTCATATTTAGGCTTTTGGTATAAAATAAAGAATTACGTGTTTCAGCGTTTTTGCTAAATCAACCCTTAAATTAAAATAGGGGATGATTTCAAAATTAGGTTTTAGGATTTTAAATGATTTTAAATAATTTTATCCATACTGGGGGTGGTTTTGAAGAGTGGGGTTGAGGTACGGGGGAGGAGTCCGCGGGGAGAGGGGAAGGGAGGATAATTTAATCTCTATCATCTTTTTTTTTCTATCTCTACTTCTTATAAAAGGAAACGTCTGTTTGCATGTATATATGTATGTTTGAGGTAAACTCGGAACCACTTAACAGATTTTTATGCGGTTTACACCAATGTAAAGAGTAGTTCTTCAGGCTCACTATAGTAGGCTATATACCATAAAGTTAAATAGCCTTAGGGTTGAGCAGTATCAAAGAAAACGGAATTTAGTGTCGATTGGTCGTAATATATGGCGTTAGCAGTTCTGTTGCGTTGCGTTGGTGTAGTGTAGATAGATGCTTTTGGTAGAAGATACGAGTAGAATAAAGAGTAGATATCTATACTTATAAAATTGTTTGTCCTGCCTGACTGACTGATCTATTAACGCACAGCTGAAACTACTAAGTCTAGAAAGCTGAAATTTGGAACATAGGTTTATTTCATAACGTAAGAATCCGTTAAGGATTTTTTGGAAATTACAACTTTAAGGGGGGAAATGGGGACGACGACTTTGTATGAAAGATTTTGTTTTTTTTTTATGTAATATTATGGTCTTATGGTCTTCCTGAACGTAGCTCGGCCTTCGGCCTCGCCCTTAATTACTTACATTCTTAGATAAGGTTTATCGCCTTCCTGAACGCAGCTCAGCCTTCGGCCTCGCCCTCAGTTACTTGCTGTCTTCGAGAAGGTTCATGGTCTTTCTGAATGCAGCTCGGCCTTCGGCCTCGCCCTTAATTACTTACTTTCTTCGAGAACGTTTATAGTCTTCCTGAACGCCGCTCGGCCTTCGGCCTCGCCCTCAGTTACTTACTTTCTTCGAGAAGGTTTATAGTCTTCCTGAACGCAGCTCGGCCTTCGGCCTCGCCCTCAGTTACTTACTTTCTTCGAGAAGGTTTATGGTCTTCCTGAACGTTCCTCGGCCTTCGGCCTCGCCCTTAATTACTTACTTTCTTAGATAAGGTTTATCGTCTTCCTGAACGCAGCTCGGCCCTCGGCCTCGCCCTTTGTTACTTACTTTCTTTGAGAAGGTTTATGGTCTTCCTGAAAGTAGCTCGGCCTTCGGCCTCGCTTTCAGTTACTTACTTTCTTCGAGAAGGTTTATAGTCTTTCTGAATGCAGCTCGGCCTTCGGCCTCGCCCTTAGTTACATACTTTCTTCGATAAGGTTTATAGTCTTCCTGAACTCAGCTCGGCCTTCGGCCTCGCCCTTAATTACTTATTTTCTTCGAGAAGGTTTATAGTTTTTCTGAACGCAGCTCGGCCTTCGGCCTCGCCCTTAGTTACATACTTTCTTAGATAAGGTTTATCGCCTTCCTGAACGCAGCTCGGCCTTTGGCCTCGCCCTCAGTTACTTACTGTCTTCGTGAAGGTTCATGGTCTTTCTGAACGCAGCTCGGCCTTCGGCCTCGCCCTTAGTTACTTACTTTCTTCGATAAGGTTTATAGTCTTCCTGAACGCAGCTCGGCCTTCGGCCTCGCCCTCAGTTACTTACTGTCTTCGAGAAGGTTCATGGTCTTCCTGAACGCAGCTCGGCCTTCGGCCTCGCCCTTAGTTACTTACTTTCTTCGATAAGGTTTATAGTCTTCCTGAACGCAGCTCGGCCTTCGGCCTCGCCCTCAGTTACTTACTGTCTTCGAGAAGGTTCATGGTCTTCCTGAACGCAGCTCGGCCTTCGGCCTCGCCCTTAGTTACTTACTTACTTTGAGAAGGTTTATAGTCTTTCTGAACGCAGGTCGGTATTCTGCCTCGCCCTCAGTTACTTACTTTTTCGAGAAGGTTTATCGTCTTCCTGAACGCCGCTCGGCCTTCGGCCTCGCCCTCAGTTACTTACTTTCTTCGAGAAGGTTTATAGTCTTCCTGAACGCAGCTCGGCCTTCGGCCTCGCCCTCAGTTACTTACTTCCCTCGAGAAGGTTTATGGTCTTCCTGAACGTAGCTCGGCCTTCGGCCTCGCCCTTAATTACTTACTTTCTTAGATAAGGTTTATCGTCTTTCTGAACGCAGCTCGGCCTTCGGCCTCGCCCTTTGTTACTTACTTTCTTTGAGAAGGTTTATGGTCTATCTGAACGTAGCTCGGCCTTCGGCCTCGCTTTCAGTTACTTACTTTCTTCGAGAAGGTTTATAGTTTTCTGAACGCAGCTCGGCCTTCGGCCTCGCCCTTAGTTACATACTTTCTTAGATAAGGTTTATCGCCTTCCTGAACGCAGGTCGGCCTTCGGCCTCGCCCTCAGTTACTTACTGTCTTCGTGAAGGTTCATGGTCTTCCTGAACGCAGCTCGGCCTTCTGCCTCGCCGTTAGTTACTTACTTTATTTGACAAGGTTTATCATTTACCTTAACGCAGCTTGCCTTCGGCCTCGCCCTTACTCGTACTTACTTTCTTAGATATGGTTTATCGACTTCCTGAACGCAGCTCGGCCTTCGGCCTCGCCCATAGTTACTACTTACTACTTTGAAATACGAATTTCACGCGAGCGGAGCCGCGGGCTCAGCTAGTAAAGTATATTTTCATTTCATTTCATTTCACAAAAGTACACTATGTTCAACATTCATAAATTGGTACCTTTTAATCATTACCACTTCCTTGAGTTGGTCAAACTTACATTGCGAATCCTCCATCAGTGTCAGGTGTAGGTGATAATAAAGTGAAAATGTTGAACGGCTTTGTAAAAAGTTACAAAAACGCAGACTTAATACCTAGACATAATCTTTTTTTTATTGTTTTTTATGGAAACTGACACTTTTGGCTACATCACCTACTACATCCGTGATGTCAGCACATAACACCTGGTGAACTAGGCGCCATATCAGTGCTTCCCAAATGAAGTGAAAATAATAAATGAAATTTTGAGTTTGAGTTTGAGTTCCCTTCGGTCATGCCGGCTACACTGAATTGGACGGAAAACACGAACTATTTAAATAGCCGTTTCAACTGGTCTTTCATTCAATGCAGTGGTATCAGCCCGGGCAGATTAAACCCTACCACCTAGTAAGGTAAGAAGGGAAGGGACATACTGTTTTACGTGGAATCCAAACCACGATCAACCTCCAACGGTCGAGCGGTCATCCATCCATCGACTGACCGCGCCCAGGTGTGCTTATGATCCGACGACAGTCGACCGACCGCACCACTGAGCTACCGAGGCTGACAAATACTGGTAGAGTATATAGTATATACCTCTATCGATCTACCGAATACTTGCATCGGGGACTATGTCATGCAATTTCTGTATAGTTCAAACTTGCGTGAGTTCATTATTTTGTGTCTCATTAAATACATTTCTCCAACATACATGATAATATGAGTACCTACTCACTCATGCGTTTATTTGTGTAAATGACATAATATCTGCATTACATATACTATACCTATTCATTTTAACAATAAAAAGCAAGATAGCCTACTTGGACTTACTTCATTGACCACAATGCAACCTTTTACACCACAGTGCGTGTCCACACGGCACTCTACCTCCAGACTACATATTATTCATCTCTCACGAGAACATTGCCCTATAGAAGTCGATTGCGTTGCGACGCCTCATAGATACCATTGGAGCAAACTTGGTTAATATAATGGTTTACTTTATGGGCAAAGTTCACGTTCTATCTACAAGTTAATCAAGCCTACAACAACGTCCCCAATTAAGGTTAATTTTCATGCGAATGCAGCACGCGCTACTCAGTTGCTTTATGTCGTTAACGCAATTGTTTTAATCACCAAAATAATGTAATCAGTAGGGCATTGTATGGAAGGTAGTTTTTTTGTATGTTAGTAACTACAACTATTAGTAACTAACTAACTAACTAAACTAACTAAGCATGGAATGAACTAATGAAGAAATTGCATGGCATGGCAGGGCTTTTACTGCACACACCGAAACACGGAGTCCTCTTATTGGTACATTTTAACATTTAAAATGTTTTTTCGATCGCGTTGGTAGGTTTCAAGGAAAAGTGCGACATCGCCCTGGTGTCGTGAATTTTACAGCTACGTGGATGATTGATGTGATGTGAGTGTCAAAAGATGCGTCTCGGCTACAATAGGGCGTAAATTTTTTTTGGAAAAGTCAAAAAAAAAATTCAAAAAATTAAAAAATATCGAAAAATTACGTGATTTTTTGGTGTCTTCTGTCATTGAATCGGCGATTTCTCGAAAACGAAAAACGATATCGAAAAAATGAAAAAAGCCCTCGGGGTATTGAGTTGGTCTACAATTTGCAAAAAACTGGACCTCGCTATCTCTCACGGTCTAGGCTGTAGCTTATCCTTTATGCGGCGGAATTTTGAATACCGCGGGAGGTATGCGCGGCGCGCGGACTAATCTGAGTTTATGATTTTTACATATAAATATAATGTTTTGGAATATTATGATTGATACCTAATGAAAGTAAATATTATAAAAGTATAAATAATATATTATTTCTTGTTTCAGTCACGAACATCAATCGGACAATTATAATGTTTTGGAATATTATGTATGAATCATAATATTCAAATATAAATAGTATATCAATATAAAATAAATAGTTAGGTTAGAAGATGCGTCTCGTAGCGACGCATCTTCTAACCTAACTATATAATATTTTTATATTTGATATTTTATTAATTTGTTACTTTAGTTAGACATAATGTCCAGCTTATCTCTTTTTCTGTCTAAATTTTAGTTTACATATTTAAGCTGCTTGTGTTTTTAAAAAATACTAAAAAATATATAAATGTAGGTAATACTTTTTTTTTATTATGTTGAGTTCATTTTCAATGTACCTCGAAGGTCGTGTAATGCACGAGATCTGTGAATTTTTTTCTTATTGCTTCCGAACTAGGTGGCTGTGCCCGAGAACGCAGCCTCAGGCGCAGCCAATTTCATCCCCGAGGAGGTGCCAGTCCGACTTGGAGGTGGACTAATGTCGCTGGGGAAAGGCTATTAACCCGCGATTTGAAGATCCGTGGATTGTAGGAATAGTGGGGAAAGATATTCCCCGGAAGCCCGTTCCACACATTTGCAGTGCGGCACAAGAACGATTTAGAGTATCGTGCAGTTCGAAGAACTCTTTTGTCCACTACGAAGGGGTGTTCCGCGAGAGTATGGCGGGTTTGGCGAAGGCGAACAGGAGGAGGAGGGATAAGGGAAGCAATTTCGTCAGAGCAACGGCCATAGTAGTACCGGGTTAGCCATTGCATCTCTGATCTGTGCATCCAACTAAGCGTGCGCAAAGATGAAGTATCCATTCAAGTAGATGATTACGCCATCTTCATTCTGACGGTGGGCGGTATGTACCAATACTTATTTGCATGCATGAGAGTAAAATAGGATGATGCTACATATAACCAAACAAATGAGTGTACTTCTCCTTCCAAGGCCGAGCCATTAGTTAGACAAATCCCTCTAACAAACCATGAACAATTCAACAATATAATGTACCTACATCACAAATGTACCAACTCTACCGCATGCACGAAACGAAAGATACGAGCAACGACGTTCTGCGAGATAATTTGTTCAAATAGTTTTTTTTTATGTAATCCGGTATGGGTGGCTGAGTTGGAGGGGGTAAAGCGCATGCTCCGACTAGCCAATATCACCTCCGAGAAGGTAGGTGCCATACCGGAGACTTCCCTGGATTGCTGGCTATACTGGACTAGAGGAGAACACAACCGAGGCTGCTATGCGGCCTTCTTACATCCGGCACGGTGGTATCAACCCAGTCGGCTACAATTTGAGCCTACCACCTAGTAAGGGGCAAGGGAAGGTACCTACAGTTTTACACCGGTTCCGAACGGTGAAGCAGCAGGTGTAGGTATGCACGTAAATTTTTTCGTCAGAAAAAACTCATTGGTACACGCCGACGGGATTCGAACCGCGGACCTCTCGCATGAGAAGCCGATGCCCAAACCACTCGGCCACCCGCCGCTATTAAATAAGATTAAATAAATTAAATAAATATTCCAAGACGTACGTTCGAGCGTACTTTGGCTTTTTCTTTTCTTTTTTTTTTTTTGCTTCCCTCGTTCCTTCTGCCCCGATCCGTGTCCGCCACACCCGCCGGACTCGCTCGGAACATCCATATGTTGTTGACACCCAACTTCTCAGAACGCATCGCTTTTCGAAATCGTTCCTGTGTTGTACGGCGAAAATATGGAACGGTCTTCCGGTGAGTGTGTTCTCCACTACCTACCTATAAACTGGAGTTCTTCAAAAGGCGTGTTAATAAATTAGACGACGGCCTTTTTGTCCGCCTTGTAGCTGCTGGCATGGCGCCTCTCTGAGCGTGGTTTCGCGAGGATTGGTGTTATAGGCAGGCTGTGTCTCTTCTATCCAACTGTCGGGCACAGCAACCCGTGCCGGCCGTCTATATGAAAAAAAAATTAAACTACAGTAATTGTTGTTACTTTCGACTTTGGACACCGGGTGGCTAAGCTAAAATAGCAGTGGACTGGGCACATCAGCCGACGAGACGACGACCGTAAACTGGTCCTACACTAGAGTTCGAGAACAGGGAACGAGTGCAAGACATTAAGCACGGTGGAGGTGGTTTATTAGCACCGGCAAAGTCCGGGAGGACTGGACAAACATTTGACAACAACAAGCGCTGACTGACTGACTGATTAAAGGTGCTCATGTTATTAGACTAGATTCATTAGGTACGCTCGTAGGATGAATTTACCATGGCTTTACTATTGCGTCTTGCGTAAAAAGTGCGTACGGAATGACGAAATGCATTTTGCTTCGGTCTCGTTTGCTCGAAGCAGAAATAATCGCACAGGAATTGGAGCAACACGTGGTATGGTGTTTATTACAGTACCTCCGAGAAGGAGCCATAGGATGCAAGATGATAGAGGATATCAATATTGTAGGTAAGACTCAGCGAAATCGCTGGTAAGACTACTTTAACAGCGCAGAATACATGGTGTTCACATTTTACATAAGCATATTGGTGTAACTTATATTTGGAGTAGTAAAACCCCGACCCTTAAAAAGTCAAAAATAATTTCCGTTTACTTACTTAAAGGAGTCGGGGGACCGCTAAGTAAATTAAACTATAAAAACTCGAAGCTGCACGGGTATTTACTAAGCGGTCCCCCGATACCTTTAAAAGTAAGTAAACGGAAATTATTTTTGACTTTTTAAGGGTCGGGGTTTTTTAAATTTGTAATTTCATTTTTATTTCAAGCTTTTTTAAATAAACCGCATGCAAATCGGTGCACATTTTAAGATACTTAATTGTTTAATTACTTAATTACTTGATTACAAACATAGCTAAGAATCACCTCGATTAAACCAGCTTTATATTAAAAAAACCGCATCCAAATCGGTTCATCCATTTGGGAGCTACGATGCCACAGACAGACACACCCATATACACATCCACGGGACTTAAAAAACTACACGGAACACTAACACGGGAGTTAAAAAAAGGGTTGATCCTGTACCTACACTTAAACAGAATTCATTTTTTTCCTTAAAATTTGTAAATTACTCTTAAGATTTATGGAGAAAATGAACAAAATTTCACGTCCAAAAATGTTTCTATTATGAAAATCAGTTAAGTTTCAGGTTCCGAATCCAGTCAAAAACAGTGTTAATATTAAGTTATTATGTGAATGAATAAATTGTTTCACGAGTCAATCGTATTGTTTTACCCGTAAGACGGTTACTCATAATAATTGCATTGGAAAAGTTGTACCTACTTAACACAATGTCTCGGTTGATATTTTTCGTTTTGTCTGTAATATTTTTAACATATTTTGTTTTTACCGTTCTGGTTTAGTAAGTAAATAATAAAGAAACTTTAAATTAAATTTAAACTGGAACTCGTTATAAATTACCAATTTTATTTTAACTTAGCTAAGTTAGTGCTCGATAAACAAAAATGTTTCTTTGTGTAACAGTTCATAAGTTTGCTACCAAGTTTACTAATAAATAAAATAATGAATATAAAAAATATACCTATATAATGGTAATTTGCATGTACTACATACATACATTTAATTAATCGATGCATACCATACATCATATTAATATACCCACATAGCAAGAAACACTGCGGGCGCGTTCTAGGGCCGTACCGGCCGGCTGCGGGGGATGACGGCCGCCAATCGCTGTTCTGTGCATCAACCTTACAGCTCTACTCACCTAACTACTGATAACTTCCTCATTTTACAAGATCATTTTACAAATCTCAAGTTATTTTTACCCCCAATATGACGATATCATTAATCCGATTTATACAAACTGAAAGCGATATTCACGTCGCCGCGACAAAGTAAAAAACATTTCGTTAAATATTGTGTTACATAAGCGAGTTATTTTGCAATGAAATTTAATGCCAGACCAGACGTAATTGAAAGCAAGATTTCACGGATATTGTCAATTATGTCAATACTATTCGAAACGGTTATTAAATTTCAGCAAGTTTAACTCGTAATTGTTGCTCTAAGTTGACTTAAATATGTATCAACCAAATGGAAGTGGTAGTAGTAGTAGTATCGTCTTTCAATACATGAATGCATAATACATTCAACATACATTGGATAAAATATTTTTTTATAAACAACCGACACGGGTGGCTGGTCCCATAGTTCGCCCAGAGAGGCGCCTTGCCAGCTATAAGGCTGAGAAAATAGGTCATAGTATCAAAATAGTAATCAAAATAGTCTAATGTATTAACACGACTTTTGTAGATTCCCAGGTTAGAGCAGTAGCATTAGGTCGTTGTCTAATTTATTAGCACGCCTTTTAAAGATCTCCAGGTTATAAGGTAGTAGGGAACACACTCACCGGAAGCACAGATTACTTAATAGTTACTTCGTAACAGATAAATCACTACATAGAAAATGTTGCTACCTTCGGGCTTTAATAGCCTACTGTTTCACGTCGCCAATCGCTGCGTGCGAAAATGAACCTTAACGATCGAGTGTAAAGTGGTTATTGCTTTGCAGCTGCGCGCAGTTGCGTGGGCGAGCGTCTATGTATACTTCGCGCGGCTGACGAATTTCCACTGAAATAGACCGCTGGCGGCCCGTCGGGCGGTAGGTAGTCAGCGCGCGCATGTACATAGAGTGCGTAAGGCCTGCCGGAAGACCGTTCCATATTTTCGCCGACACAGCAGTGTTCTCAGAAGTTGTGTGTCAACAACATATAGATGTTCCGAGCGAATCCGGCGGGTGTGATGGATACGGATGGGGGTAGGAAGGATGAGGAAAGCCAATTTGTCAGAGCAATGATTACCAATTAATTTTTTAAGATAAGCCAGATTCCATTAATAAAAACTGAATATAAACTGTTTCATATGTTTCGAGTTTATCTGTTCACCTGTTACAAACAAACAGATGGTGCATTTAATAATAGTAGAGAGAGATTGATTATACTCAACAATAAAACAAAGTATCACATGAAACTATCATTTATTGAAAAAAAAACAAGTTTACAAAAAGCGAACTTAATGCCCAAATAAAGGCATTACTACCAATCATGCCGGGTATTGTGGGTAATATTGTTGGGTAGTGCGAAATCAACTGTTGTAAAATTATGTACTACATACAAATAAATACATTCAATACATACATACTTACAGGTCCTTAAGTAAATACAATTTATGCAGCATAACTTACAAAACATAGAAAATGTAGGTACTGATAAATTCATTAAAACACATTTTTAACTACATTAAGTACCCACCTGCCTACATAAATTGTCATTTCAAACCATTAGGTACCTACTAAAAGTTATGACGTTCTAATCGTCGTTCGTCAACAAGACATTAAAAAAACAAATAATAAGCCTAAACAAACGAAACCTTTCAATTTGTCTCCGCTATAAAAACTGGAGGTTAGTAACCCTTACAAGAAGAAGAAACAATAACAGCCTGACACCGGGCAATGAGCGTGTCCACTGTCTCAGCGAGCGGGCTTCGGCGCGGCGGGCGGCGGAGGCTGCACGGAATAGAATGATCGGTGTTGTTGTGGCTGCGAGCATTGTTGAAGGAATGTGGTCCGTGACGAGATCACGGTTCTATTGCGACGCGACGTGACAAGGCATCGCGCTGTCACCTCCCCGACCGCGTCGCTGCGCCTGCGCGCTTCCTACTCCAGGAAACCTCCGCGCGGCAACACTCGTTGATGTCAATCCTTTGTTATAAGCTATTATGTGTATTTTGAAGCTCACCTTTTTTGGATTTTTGAAGTGAAAACTTCTTTAGTGGCGCTTGGCACTTTTTTAGGTGGGTAAAAAATGTTAAACTCGCGTCAGATCTCGAAAAGCGTCAGATTTATTTTTATTATTTAAAATGTAACCTTAAGTCATTGCATTAAGGGTTAAGTTACGAGTGGCTCGGGATCAATTCTGTTCGTCTCTCAGTGACAGTAAAGCCGAAAGCGAATCAAGGGAATCCGATATTCGTTTGGTCATTTATGTGATTTCGTGGCTCAATGGTAAGAGTGTAGGATTTGTATTTTTATACCATGGGTTCGAATCCCTCAAAATTTTTTTGTTTTTTTTCTTTTGTTTTCTTTTTTAAGCAATGTTACGGTGTTTAAATTTTTTTAGGGTGTTTAGTTTTTTTTTATAACCACCTAAGAACTATTTTCGGAAATACAAAAAGTTTTCACTTCTGCCGGCACTCCCGGAGTGCAACTGGGGCTTTTTTTATGTAACCAATTCTTATTACAGAAAATGAAAGCCTGCCTTACATACACTATTGTGCGACATGCAAGGGTATTTGCTCCTTGTATCCAAGGTATAATTTTGGCTTGGTTCGGCAATAGAACGATTGCCTCAAAAAACTTGTTGGCATGGCCGCAGCAACACACAACACCGTGTTGAATTGCCTGAGCGTGACGCTCAGGCTGCGTATGGCGCAGGACGACGCTAAGTCAATTCTCAGAAAGTCTTAACGTGACACTTATGATTTTTGTTACAATGTAGCATTAACTTTGCTCCATAGAAAAAAAATCGCAAAAATCGCCCGATTTGATGTGATTTTTCGTCATTTCTATTAATTGATCTGCATTACAAAGTCAAGAAATTCATATTACATTTGCATTTGTACTGTGTAATTTCCATTTATATTTTTACAATAATTGGATACATTTTTTCATAAAATTCACCAAAAGAGTCACAAAATTTACACTTACGATATAATTATCGAGTAGGTAAGTTTATCCAATCTATGTGTTTATCCTTTTCGTTCTCTCACCGATTCTTTATCGCTCTATCTTTCTCACTATTTACATAATTACATACTTAAACCAAAGTATGTGTGTGCGCGTCGCACTGTTGCTGGCGTTAAATTGCCTCCCAGCACTTGAAGCTACCTACTACATAAATAGAGCTCGCTTCTGACACCTCATTAAACCGTGAAGTTCGTGCCTCGAGCCGTTTGAACGGAACACATCCAGCCAGACAGTTTGCTAATCAGAGGCTCGTCCGTAGAGAAGCGTGCGCAAGCACTTTGAAGTTGTATACTCGAACCTTTATAAAAGTTTATTTGTATGAAACGTAACTTAGTTGACATCAAACCTAGTACATAATGATGTTACGCCAGCCCGTAACATTATGGTGTCATGTCAGTACTTCGTTTTGGTCTTGCCGGGTACACTGAACTGGACGGAAAACAAGGACTATTTTACTATCCCCTTCGACAAATCTTTCGTGGAGTGAGGTGGTAGCAACCCGGAAAAGTTAAACCAGGGATGGAGAAAAGGCGGCTCGCGAGTTAATCCAGCTCGCGAAATTTGCGCGAGAAGACAAACTAAACTTGTTGTGTACAAACCTTATATTTCAAATTAAACAAAATTTATCAGGGCTGTTCTAAGGAATTAAATATTTAATTTTGCCTAATGTCATTTTTAAATTTATTTATTTTCACAATATTTAGGCGAATTAGATTTCTCCTAAAAATAACTTCTTATTACTGTATCTAGATAGTTTTGAATCCAAAATGAAGATCTTGTATGTATGTTTGAGAGAAAAGTCTTAACATGCGAATATTCTAATTGTAGTAACACCTATGTAGGTATGGTGCTGCAAGTGAGACCTAGTAACTAGTAATTGTTTAGTAATTATGGTTGTAGGTATATAGTGTTGAGCAGAGCGAAGTAAGACCACGACGTACTCATGATCTGAAACAAACATTGTGTTGTACTAATAAAACTCCACAAATGTTTTTTTTTACATATGACAAAATACTAAAATCTAAAAAACTTAGAAATAATAATTATTAAATCTAAAAACTTATTAAAATAAAAGAATAAAAAAGCGTCCACGTGCAGACGAGCCGGGACTTGTTGCTGGGAGCCACCAACGACGACGACGGCGACGTCGGCACTTTAATGGCCGCCGAGACGAGAAATATATGGAAGAATATTTAAAACACATAGTTCTTCGAAAATAGGCTTCAGTTTTGTGGCATTTTGCTGCTGTTATGCAGTCTGTATTCAAAATATTGACACGAAAGTATAAATAAATATATCAATAATAATAGTAGAATAAAAAAGAATAAAACAAGAATTGAGAAGTAGAAATGTCTAGCGCGAGCTATTCGAATCCTTCTTCTGCAAGCCCAACTACACTATTTTTCACTTCTTATTTTCTACATTTTTAAATACTACGTTAGTATATTTTTTTAATTTTCAAGTCCTAAACAACGATGCCGCACCTATCGGTTTGAAGAAAAAAAAATTCTCAGTTTAACAATATAGCTTTTTTTACTCCTTCTATAATCTACGGCTCTTCAAATCGTCATTCCCCAACGACTTCGGTCCGCGAAGCCTTAACTGGCACCTCCTCGGGAGTGAGGGTGCAAGGGAGTGCATTTGCCATAAAAAAAAAGTTTCATTGAAAAATTTTCGATAATGATTTTTTTTCTATAGTAATATAAAGCGGTCAAGTTGTATCGTTGGTCATCAAGTCGAGTCATTAAGGTCACGTTGCTTATAGGCGAAGGTTTGTTTTAGATAATGCTCGCGGAGGGAAGGAAGGGGTTAACTCATCGGCTAACAATACCTCACAATATAACTCAGGAACTCAGCTCTGGAGCAATTAGCTCACGTGGAACTATATAGAGACGGACGCGGATGTGGCTCAACGTAAAATATAAGAATACAAAAAGTTATTACTCACACTGCTAAATGAGTTCAGGTTCACATCGGCGAAATTAAAAGCTGTTAATTTGCATGCCCGTTGAGCTCTGCAACAAATATAATTGTATTACTAAAAGTCACGAAACTATCATTGCAGTAAACATAGTATTAAGAGCTACTATTGCGGTTTTACCTAACATATATATATACATATATAGCGTAGAACTTAAAAAATAAGAGAAAATTATGTAAGCAATATAAGCACACGTGGAGAGGGGCTAGGTATTACGAGTATTACAACGTTTATTACAAGAAACTCAGGGCTAACCAGTAACCAGGTGTCGCACCGTTTTTTTAAACTTATTTTTATCTGTATGTATAAATTTATCTTAATATATACATGCACGTCATCGCTCTGTTTCACGCCCCGACAAATGGGGTTAGCGGAGTAATGTTGTGCTGCAATAACTCGGTTCAATTACCGCAGAATACCGACTACCACCAACAGCTAAGTTTAAAGCTGTCTGGTACATTCTTAACGAGAAGTAATGAGTCTGGCATCACTTGTAAGCGATTGTTTATTTTAAAAATTCACGAGAAATAAGAAATGGCAACCTTCGTGGTTTTACGTTATTTGTTTAATTTTCACAACATTTCAATTAAATTCCCTCTCAAATGCAACGGCGCTGTTGCCGCTTGTTTAAAATAGTTAGACACTTCAGAAACACGATAAAAGTAATCTTTTTTTTATAAAATGAGTGGAATTAATGTTGCTAGCTCCCGGTCTATAAGCAGCAAGTATCTAAGTTACTACGATAAACTTTTGATAAATTACATTACATTACAAAAAAAACCTAACTATGTACCTGGTAAGAGAGAAGAGCATCATTTTCCTCGTGTCCGTGTCGGCGAGGTACCAGTGCGAGTGGTAGATAGCATTACTTACTTGCACGCTCTGAAAATACACGTCACAGTACGTACATCTCTTCAGTGTTCCATTTGATTATGTTTTGAAGAGGAAAGTAAGTGCGTTTGTCTACGTGACGGTCGATACCAGTAGAAAATAGATCGACCACCGACATCGATTTGACAGTTATTGTTATAAACGGCCTAAAAATTCATACGTTCTTTTTTTAAGCAAATTTCTAAAAAACTTACAGATTTCATGATCATGTCTCCGAACAGACAGAATATGAATATCTGCGAGAGGCAAGACACGAAGAATACGACGAATACTGGCAGCTGGGAAAGCTGTATGGCCTGAAAAAACACTCACGTTAGCCTTAACAAATTAGCTTTAAGGGCAACCTCTGGCACTTTATTAAGTAATCTGTGCTTCTAGTCAAAATAACCAGATTATGCGAAAACAACACAAAAATAATTTTAAAGGTTTTTCAACGCAGATAAGATATTCGGCATATTGTTTCTCCCAATAGTTCAATTTTAATTAAGAGTATATTTTTATATATTTAACATTCATGGTAGTACCTAGTAGTAATACTACTTTAACTCGTAATGTGTGTTCAAACGATTTCTGTCGTGCGTGTCTCTAACTAGACCAACCTGTATCGAAAAAATGTTCATGGTGATAATAATTGCAATGTTGCCTGCGAAACATAAAAAAATTTGGAAAGTAGTGATTAAAATAGAAAATAAACTCTTTAATTTCACACAATACGCCAGAAAATACACAATTTGTGCGAAAAGACGGAGTTATCATACAAGGAATTTCTTCCTTTCTAATAAATTACTATAAATAATGACATGACATAGAAAAAACCGGCTAAGTGCGAGTCGGACTCGCGCACCGAGGCTTCGGCACCACAAAAAAAAACGTTGTTGTATTTTAATTTTTTACTTTTTCTTTTTGTTATTTATTGTTTCGCCAAAATAACACATATTCTGTGAAAATTTCAACCCCGGACGGACGAACAGACAGACGGGCAGACAGACGTAGTGGGCTTAGTAATAGGCTTCCGTACGGGGTACGGCAACCTAAAATGTTGTGGTGCGTGTACCGTGACGTTGAATCCAGTGAGACAAATAAGTATGGAGCTGCTGACGAAGTTGATGAGAGTGGACTTTGAGTAGAGTCGCTCCAGCCGGCTCACCAACCTGCGCGCCAAGCCACCGCCCGTCAGTGATCACAGCCAACCCACCGGGATCCACTCGACACGCTCACTCGCTCAAAACCCGTTCGATTTCAACAAATCAGACGGCTATTCGTTAAAATCGTACGAGTTTTTGGGGCGAGACGTGAGTGAGCGTATCGAGTGATTCCCGGTAGATCTACTGCACACCTGCATCATCAACTGACCAACTCTATCCCGTATCAGAATTATAAATAAATAGGCACTTAATCACTAATTAATAGAAAATATTAACGAAAGTGTTGTCATGTACAAAGATAATAAGTCAACTACTTTCAAAGAATAATATTTTCAACTGACCCTATTAATTCCTGATGTTCTTGAACAAGTCCAGCGAAGATCGTCCTCAGTTCCTCATTATCAACTTTAGCGCTATTAATATTCCAGTTCCACGTATCCGCATCGAACGGTGGACTACTAAACTTCAGCTGACTCCTGACCCTCTGGTCTACCGTCCCGGCAACACTTCTCTCCAGGCGGTACTGTAGGATATTAAAATGCATACGAATGTGGCTGCAACAAGCGTAGTACAAAGTGTCTGGACCCACGAGCCCTACGACGGATAATATGCCTGAAAAATGAAATATTTCATTGATGATAGGTAGATTACTATGGTCGGACGACCGAAGAAAAATTTCCCAATACGACAATAGTTCTCCGGCTGGTGCACTCCGAACTTGTGTGCAATGCCAATTTTCTTTTAGAAACCTACAGTGTATTTATTAATCCGGAGAATCGTAAGTATGTAGGTTCGGTTCGTAAACCGTAACACAATCACCATTACAGTTTATGTACACCAATTACAGGCTTACACAGCATTCAAACATAGTTCGGTAATATTAAAAAATGAGCAATAAAAGGAACTTCTAGCCAAAGTAATCTGAGGCATTATGAGCAAAGAAAACAAAAAGCATTTAGAATGATGTTCAACGCAGATAGAAGGATTCGCATATTGTATCTCCCAATAGGTACTAATATAGTAAAAGGCTCTTCAGAGAGGCAACCGCTGTTTACAATATTCTAACAAATAGGAAACCTACCTGACCACATTTGCCTCACATGTCGGATGTTGTAGGTGATGTAGCCAACCGTGTCAGGTTCCATAAAAAAAAAAAAAAAAAAAAAAAAAAAAAAAAAAAAAAAAACATAGATAATCGGCCAAATCTTTATATCGAACTGGTTGAACGGATACCAGATCAAATATGGCAAAAGCAATACTATTTCACCAGTAGTCAGGTACGTCTTCACTGTGTAAGCCAACGGGAACAAATTGAACAGCCACACCAGAACGCAATTTAGATAGAAGGCAATAGTGACAATTGTATTTAGATAACGGCTGGAAACATTAGCGATATTTTTAATATCTTCTTCTGTCGCGTCTTCTGGATACATATCGTGAAGTTTAGCCATGAGATCTGTAACCACTTGCTTGTTTATAAATATGAAGTACATCTTGAAGCACGCCAACATGGAGAAAATGACACAGGGAGCGTTAAACGTAAGTTCGACGAAACTTTTGCCGCTTTTAGCGCCTTCAACGAACCAAATGATCTCCCCGAAAGTATCAGAACTAAGCGACTGCATGTTGAAGTAAAAGAACCAGCTCCATTTGAAATATTGTACCCAGTTCATAGACTTTGGGTAGTTGAGATAAAGGCCGGCCAACTTGAGTGTTAGCGTTGGAAGTTGGAATGATTTTATGAAATGTTTCTTTATCATTTTGCAGACGGTTGAACTGAATGAGTATTCGAAGGAGACTCTCTCGTTTCGTATCCTTCCTAGTAGAGTAAGGTCTACTGCCAATACATATGTAGTTACGTGTGAGAGAGAAGAGAGTATTGAAATTTAATTTTTTTTAGAGTTAACAAAGAGAGAATTCATAATGTGACAGTTATTGATGGCTAACTGTTGACATATGTATGCAGTTTGATAAAACGATGAATTGTTTCAAGTGTTCAAGTGATCAACGTCTGAAAATGGAGAAAATAGACAAAGGGAATAATTTAGGCGAAAGTGATACTTTTATTTTTATTATTGTTTTTAAGTAGGTACCTATTTTTGTTTGTTTGTTCTTTTGTTATGTTTTTTTTCTAATTGGTTTTTAAATTAATCAATTGACGCTGACGGTGTCTTCTGATAATTTGTTCCATGCTCTTAAGACGACCACGTGTGTCAGAAAATGCTTCCTGGGGTTGGATCTATGCGTGGACCATTTTAGTTTTAATGAGTGAACGCGAAGACATTCTTCAATGCTCCTTTCGTACATTGACTGTAGATCGTACTTGACTTACACAATATTACATACCTACGTACATAATGTGAACCTCTTCCAAGTGCATTGTTTGTAATGATTTTGGGTTACTTTGGTTTTCGTAAAACATTTATGTAATGTTTCATGTTGAAGATTCGTATATAGTTAGTAGGCACGTGGGCTGGGAGCGGACCCATAACATCTCGCATAGAGGTCGCCCTATCTCTTGCTAACACAACTAACACCTGCCTGTTGGCACATTCGGTTTTCCTTTGAACTTGTAGCTTGAGTGCTCGATATCGCTACTCCCCGTACGGAAGGTCGTGTGAACTTTAGTGCAATACTCACTCAGGGCTACGCGATCGCGACTCGCGACTCGCGAGCAGACCGCACGGCCGAGGCGGCAGTCCCGCCCCAACGCTATATAAGTCACATTAAAAATTTTTCGGCTTCAGTGTCCGCTCAGATACCGCACGAAACCGACCATGAGGACGCCGGTAGGTAACGAAAGCTCGTCAAGTTTTTCCGCAGTGAAGTGCGTGCAAAGTGAAAATGTGATATCTCACTGAGCCGATCATGAGCTTACACAGTGAAGTGATATGCTATCCTTGTTTAAAGGGAAGAACGTGTGACCATTGTTACAAATACCACAATTTATTATTATTTAAAAGAAATTCAGAGTTGCCCTTTCCAGGAGAATTGGTTAAAGTTTCAGTTTAGTTGTTCATTATCCTATTACATCTAGACAAGAGAACATAGTTCATAGTTGTCTCTCTGACCACGCGCCCGCGCCGTCCACATGGTGCAAAATAATTGCGTAGAGTAATATGTCTTTTCAGAAATTCAGTAATAGTAATATTATATACTATTTCTAAGAGTAAAAAGTAAATTACTTATGTAAAATGTTCTCAGATTGTTAAAATTTAAGAGCCAAACGCAATTGCAATATTTTAGTACGAATATAGATACTAAAAAGTGCCATAGACAAAAATTAACAATGTTATATATAAATCAACGCGGTTCACATTCAAAGAAACAAAATGTTCTGTTCAATCGCATCGCATTAAAATATCGTGGTTCGATGGAAGATTGTCGAATTTCGTGATAAAGTGATAATACATGTGACAAATAAACATGTGTTTACATTCATCGTAACGTCAAAAAAATACAAATTAGTATGGGTGCTATATACTCAGTATCATCATCATCATCAGCCCGTGTCGATGCACTGCTGGACATAGACCTCTCCCAAGATGCGCCGCCACACGCGGTCTTCCGCTTTTCTTATCCATCCACTCCCGGCTAACCTTTTTAGGTCGTCCGTACACCTAGCCGGGCGGGGGGCGTCCTACTACGCTACGTTCGCTTGTACGTGGCCTCCATTCGAGCACCAGTTTACCCTAACGGTTATCGGGTCTGCGACAGATATGCCCAGCCCACTGCCACTTCAGTTCTTATCTTCAGTTGGTTATTTGTCCTATTTCTTCATTACGGACTTTATGGATCAATGGAATGCCGAGCTTCCGACCAGTATATGATGTTTTTAACATTATTGTATCTACCTATAATACATTCAAAGATATTTAACAGATTATTTATCTTAATAAATTTATGCGAATTGTTACCTAATTATTATGAGCTTTATTTAATTATTAACAGCTTGAAAACTCTGTGTCTAGTAAGATATATAATACCGCTTACTTATTCAAATAAATAACATTTTAGTAACATACATAACATTGCATATATAATTGTGAAATACAAATAAGTAAGCTAATTTAAAATAAAATAAAACTAAACCACAAATACATGTATAAAATCTAAGATCATAAGTCAGTCAATAATACAGACAATATGTCATACATATTTAAAGGGTTAAAATTCACAACAAAAACAATATGTATGGCTATGTAAATAGTTCGTGTTTACCGTCCAGTTCAGTGTAGCCGACATGAAATAAAGGGAAGCACTGACATGGCACCTAGTTCACCCGGTGTTATGGGTTGATATCGCGGATGTTGTAGGTGATGTAGCCAAACGTGTCAGTTTCCATATAATTTTTTTTTTAAAGCAAAAACATTAAGACAAGACTTACGGCATTCATAATATGTACGTAAGTATGTATACTGCAAGCAAGATGTGTACTTGGATGTGTGCGCCGCGCGTCGCTGCCGCCCGCCCACCGCCCGCACTTCCGGCGGCGGGGCAGCGGGCTTTCCGCTGCGGCGGCGGTGGTTTCCGCTGTTTGGACAGTCTCTCACCACACATTACAACTTTGTAAAATTGAGCAATTCAACAGTTGTAAAGAAAACCTACCTACTTAGTGTACAAGAGGCTCTGTGTATAATTAAACAAAACAAAATAGGTTACACTTTTAATGGTGTTTTCCATGAATTTTCTAGTTAGATCGAACATTTAAATAAAAAAAAATTAACACAAAGTGTTACATGAAATTCCAAAGATATTGACTTATTACGTTTGGCAAATAACAGCCAACTGGGTTGGTACCACCGTACTGGATGTAAGATGGCCGCATAGCAGCCTCGGTTGTGTTCTCCTCTAGTCCAGTATAGCCAGCCATCCAGGGCAGTCTCCGGTATGGCACCTACTTTCTCGGAGGTGATATTGGCTGATCGGAGCATGTGCTTTGGCTCCTCCGATTCAGCCAGTCATATGGGATTACATAAAAAAAATCAGCGGAGCCACAGAAATCTGTCTCTATATCTAGACTCTATTATTTTGCTCTGTGACTCTACTATTTCATCTTCACCATTTCTTAATAAAGCGAATTAAATTGGGCCCCTCGGACTTAGCTCCACACCGGACTACATAAAACACACACACAATAAGAAATAACACCACGAAGGGCAGCCGTGGCCGTCGAGCAGGTAATGCCGCAAGTGTTCAGGGAAACTTTCGAAAACATCCCTTTTGATAGTATTTTCATATATTGTGATATATGTAGTTTTATTAGTTATTTAGTCATTTTTATGGTTTTATAAATTATCCAATAAATATTTATAATGTTCTTGATTGAAAATTATCAAGTACACCATTAATATAATATAAATTATTACCAGCACATCTTCGCCGCATTTTTGGTGGAGACCATGGGGGCATGGTCTGAGGAGGCAAAGCGGCTTGCGAAAGACATCGGGATGTCCCTGTACATTGCTTCAGGAGAACAACGTTCGCTCGAGTTCCTGAGGCAGCGTATCAGTGTGGCCACCCAGCGAGGCAACGCCGCCGCTAGCCTAGCGTCCTCGGAACAGAGGGCCTAGTCCGAGTTTACGTGACAGCTACGTAAACGTCAAATACCGATCGAATTGAGTTTATTTGTATGGGAGCACAATACGCTCTTTACGGTATTTGACGTTTACGTAGCTGTCAGGTAAACTCGGACTAGGCCCTCAGTGCCCACATCCGTCCCACCTGAAGGAGGGTTATTAGGTTTTGTATAGGTTATAGGTTTTTTGTTTTGTTTTAATTTATATTAGTTTAGTTTTATTCATATATTTCTATAGTCTTAACACAATTATACCTATTTAGTTGTATAATCAAAATAAAAACGGGTCTGGCAGTCAATACCTACAATGCAAAAAACCTATGTAGTAAATAATTCACATCTCATATTCTCTACTTCGCATTATGACTATTCACAGAATTTTTTTGATCAAATCCTTAGTTTAATTACAATTCACAAGTAAAAAAAACCCATATTAAATAACATCAAATATAAACCTTCAAGTATATTAAACTAACAAACAATCTTAAACTACATAATATGTTAAAATTTTAAATCTAAACCTAAAAAAAAAAAAAAAAATACTCGTAATAACAGTAGTCCAGGGACCGAGGAGTCGGAAATTCCGACTCCTCGGTCTCCGACTCGGAATTGCAGCGGTGCCGGGAAAATCTCGTCCATGGGCCTCGAGAGGCCCATGGACTCTCGAGGCTCGTTCCGACGACGGCGGAAAGGCCTCCATAACGCTCGCAGCGTTCCCCCTCTGCACGGCCAGACTGACGCGCTGGAGGAGGAACGAGCCCGCCCGACTGTCCCCAGACGATTCGCGCAGCCTCTTGCCCAGCTCCCTCAACAAATTGTTTTCCGGCTGCGTAAACAATAATATTGTCATATTAATGTTCGTAGATATTAGGTTATGTGAGATGCCAAGTTTTATGAAAACATATTTTGAAAATCATCCAATGAAACTTTAATTAAAAAGTGTTTTATTTTTAAAAGTAAGTAAGGCCGCTACAGTACCTTTATTTCGGCGCGCGAAAAAAATCGGTTTGTATGAGAGCCACATCTTAGCGGAACCGGAACTGAATTTTATTTAGCCTATCCTGTGCCACGTATAGTTAAATGTGCTTGTACTAAGTTTCATCGAATTCAAATGATCGGTTTAAGAGTTTTGGAGTCAATTTAGTTTTAGTGTCATACATACATAGAGTCTACAAACGCAATATCTCATAAAACAAAGTTCATTTCTCCATGACCATGACTTACAATAATTTTTTTTTTATGGAAACTGACACGGTTGGCTACATCATCTACAAAATCCGTGATGTCAGCCCATAACACCGGGTGAACTTGGTGCCACGTCAGTGCTTCCCTTCGGTCGTGCCGGTTACACTGAACTGGACGGAAAACACAAACTATTTACATAGCCGTTTCGACCGATCTTTCATTCAGTGCGGTGGTACCAACCCGGGCGGGTTAAACCCTACCACCTAGTAATTTATAAAAGGAGTCATATCCCTTAGTCGCATTTTACGACATACACGGGGAGAGATGCAGTGGAGCTATTCTTTTAAAGTACCGACCCCACGCGGTACAAATTTATTAGTAGTATTGATGTCAAAGTCTTAATTAGTTTAAACTTAAAAGTAAGTCAAGAAAAATTTCAAAAATATGTATATTTGTTCCAATGTTGTCTCTATAAAAACATTTTGCAACAAGTATTTCTAGTCAACAAACACTGAAATTACAAGTACATTTTGAAAGCAACTGTCGAAAGTGTAATGCGCGTAATAAAAAAAAGATCGTAACGAACGAAATCGACGTCCGTTTTTATCTTCGTTTTCCAATTAATGTTGTCATTATGATTTCCTAATTACTGTGTAATATTGTAAATGTCTAACTTGACCAGTGTAACGTAACGTAGGTACGTTGCAGGAGGAGCTAATGACCCTGGTGACGCTGGCGGCGGCGGCGGCGTGCGCGGCGAGCACGCGCGGCGCGGCGCGCGACCTCCGCCACGTGCATGAGGCGGCCGCCGAGCCCGAGCTGCCCCCCTGGCCATCCGCCCCACCTCTCGCCTACGAGCCCAATTCACTATCGCTGCGCCGTTTTGACGCGCTTGTATCGTCCGACTACGAGCCGCGCCGTCAACCCTTCTACCGCATCAGACAGGTCTTCGGCGACCCGTTCGTTGCCTCCAACTCGGCACCGGCGGTCGCCCGCACTCGCATCGCCGACGGTTTACTAACCTTCGGCGCGCAGACCCCGGACCCGAGACTGCAGCGGGCGATTCAGATCCTCATTGTGCGACAGCTGCCCGTGGACGCCTTCTTCGACGGCTCGCAGCCGCCTCCTCCGCCACCGCCCCCGGCGCCCTCGGGCGCGGAGAGAGGCCCCGCGACACTCGCGGCCGGATTGCTGACGTTCGGCGCGACGGCGCCGCCGCCGCCGAGCGCGACGCCGACACCGCCGCCGCTAGCGTGGTGGCGCAGTCCGCCGCCCGTGCAGGTGGCGGTGCGTCCGCGGCTGGCGGAGGCGGCCGCGGAGACGCTGGCAGTGGGCTCGTCGCCGCTGGTGGCTCGGCTGCACGGCCCGATCGCGATGGGCTCCGGGGGAGTGGGCTACGCGCGCCTCGCCGACGGACGCCTCGCCATAGGCTCCGGCTCCATCGGATTTGCGCAGTTCGACGTGCTCTCTGTGGGCTCCTACTTGTAGTGCAGTGCTGCTGTAGGCGCTCACATTGCTTTCGAACGTTTAAGTGTGCGCCGCGGTGTGAACGTTACACACAGAAAAAAGAAGACAGAGACTTTCAACAATAACGAAGTTTCAATACGGAAGAGTTCAGAAAATACCTGCAGCTGGTTGAAGCGAAGGAAAGTGTATTTTATAGTGTTAAGTTATTTATATGAATAATATAAGATTGTACAATAATGATATATGAAACAGTGTACATAGTATGTTTGCGGACGAAGTGAGCTATAAAATATAAGGACGGATAGCGCAGCACCAATAATGATAGTCGAGATTGCGCCTCTCTCTCCACAGCTAGATAGACCCGCTCTTAACTACTTACTAAATACTTCATTACTTTAACATTTTATATATTTTCCATTCTACTTTACCTACAATTTCATGTTTTTTCATTAGATGCATCGTTCTCTCTGTGCGTAGATATAGGTACGTGTTAATTTTTGTTTGTTAGATGTCACTAGAAACTTTAGAAATACTAACATTTTCTCTGAGACTTCACAATGGAAATGTAGCTTTTGCATTTATCATTATTATTATTTTAGTACTGAAATACAGTTTTATTCACTAAGTAGGTACCTACAACCTACACTTCGTACACCTACACAATACAATATACCTGTTTATATACAGTTTTCCGCTAAGTACCTATGTATGTACCTAACCGAGGCTTTAACATCACCTACAAGTGGCCATACCGACTTAAATTTTGATAAAATATTATGCGCTTTGTATTATTAGGAAGTGGAGTTTGACTTGAGCTCCGCGCTCGCCGGCCGCGCCGACACCACAAGAATGTTGTTCGTGTCGGTTAGGTCTATGATCTCTCGAAGAAATCTGTTTGCAAATCTCCGGAGTTTTATTCAACAACCATTTTCCATTAATCCTTGCTGCTTTACAAATACCGTTGCCACCTATAAACATTTTGGAAATAAAATTTCAGTTCCCTTTTTGTTTGTTTTTGTTTTGTTAAAAAAAAATTTGGCGTATGTTTTTAAATTATTTATTTACAACTAGGTAACAATAAAAAAATCTATTCATAAAAACAACTTCACGTAACAACCGACCACAATAAATTATACAATTATTTATTACACATCTCCCTGGGAGCACTTTTTGCAAACGGGTGCGCTGATCAAAGAATATTCCCAGAACATTTATATAATAGCAAGCAAATTGTTCATCACGTTGAACCCAACCCGACTCGTCACCGAAATTCTATGCGGGTGGCGGCGCGGCAGTGAGGATGCGGCGCGGCAGCGGCGGAGTGGCGGGCGTTCAGTGGCCGTAGCTGACTCTGTCCACCTTGGTCGTCTCCAGCTCGCGCACGTGGTGGTAGTCGTCAGCGCCGCCGGAGTCGAGCGAGTTGCCCGGGCTGTAGGAGCCGGCGTACAGTCCGGCGCCACCGCCCTCGCCGCCGCCCTGACCGCCCGCTGGCAGCTTCAGCTTATGCAGATATTCCTGGATGGCGGTGTCGTAACTGTTGGACTCCGGCTGGAAGGAGTTGTAGGAGGCCGGCTGCGGCGCCGAGTAGGAGTCGCCGGCGCCCCCGAACGCGTGCGAGCCGTACGCTCCACCGTCGTAGTGGCCGCCGCTCTCTTGGCCGTAGCTCGGAGCCGCGGCCGCCGCGGAGTGATACCCGCCGAGATCTCCGTGCGACGACGCTCCGCCGTAGCTCTGGTGCTGCGGGAGGCCGAATGACGCTCCAGCGCCGGACCCGGCGTCGTGAGAGTAGCCGCTGTTCTGGCCGTAGCCGCTGTTCTGACCGTAGTCGCCGTGCTGGCTGTAGTCGCCGTGCTGTCCTTCACCGCCGCCGCCGCCGCCGCCAAAGGACGAGAGATGTGCGCCGTAAGACGAGCCGGCGTCTCGTCCACCTGCGGAGTAGCCGCCACCTCCTCCGCCATACAAATGCGACACCTTGGCGGTGGAGTCGTCGCCCTCGTCGCTCTCCTCGGACTGGCCGCTGTCCTTAGAGGGCCACACGGGCGCCACGTGCTCCTTCTTATGCAGCGAGTAGACATCGGGCTCGGGGAGTTGCTTGGCGTGCGGCGCGGGCACGAGGTGCGGCACCTTGATGATCTGCGGCACGGGCACTGGGTAGGGCTTGTGAATGTGCACCGGGTACGGCACTTTTTCCTTGATCTTCACCGGGTACGGCACGGGCACCTTGATGGCAACCGTCTTCGTCACGCGAATCACCTTGATCGGCGGCTCCGGGATCTCGACGTGCTGGCCGAGGGGCTCGAGCTTCGCCGAGTAGCCCTTCACCTCGATACCCTCGTGCGGCCCGTGAATCACTTCGAGCTTAGGGTGGAAGCCCTTGCCACCGTCGTCGTCGTGCTCTCCGTAGCCGCCGTGATCGTCGTGCACCGAGTAGCCCGCGTGCTGGTACGACGCTACACCGTGGCACAATAAGGCCACGGCTACCGTTATGACCTGAAATCATTCATTATGTATGTTTCTCAATGCAGTAGAGTTATGTAGTACGTACATTTTTACTAGGGCTAATATTTCAAGGCAGTAACAAAACGGCTCCCGCCTGCAACCGAAAATGAATAGGTAATAATTGCAAGTTGTAATGCTGGGCAAGTCCGGCTTCGACTCGTGTTTATCACGCACACTTAGGCAGGTACACGATTTCACAGTCCTTTAGATCACTAGCCAAGTTTGACTTGCACCGTTTTGTGTTTCACTCTAACTAAATCTTCGAGCAAGTAGATCGGTAATCGAATTCCACCACTGCACTAAACCTCGTGTTTCAACTAACCAATAGCGACATTCCGCCTCTCCTGTTAATGTCAACGGAACAGTTGCGAAACTGGTGCAGTGCAAGCGTAACAATCACTTTATATAGCGTCGCATTCGCATTCTCTTGGAGTTAGGAGATTGCTGCGGACTACTTTCGTTGTCGACGATACGCGGCGACGCAGCAGCAAGCGGCAAGGCACTTCTCTTTACGTCACCGGTCCGCGACCACGACGACGGCGGCCGCGGCGGCGCCGCCCGCCGCGCCGACCGGCTCCACCGATCGCATTGATGTAATACTTATGCGAATCTTGCTCGTTTTGTACTGCTCGTGTCCAGTTTCCGTTCTACTAAACACAGCCTCTTCCGAATTAATAACTCGGAGCCGGCGATCGCCTGTCTGCCGCCGAAGCTGTTCGCCAGCCGATGCGTGGGGTAACCACGAATCATGAACTAATGGAACGAAGCTGGGGCTTCGAAGACAATCACTAATAAAGTAGCTGCCGACCCGACCTAGGCTATTATATACCAAGACCTGGTCAACCATGCAGGTGACGGTGACACTCGTGCTTGGTAGAAAGAGGCACGGAAAGAACCAACATATTTATTAAATGAACAAAAAAAACCCAGCTCCACAACGACCATGAACTTTATTTTTCGTCTGAAATATTTGTTGTTATTTCAACATTGGAATTTTTCGGATTTCTTCGCCCGTTGAACCCAGCCGTAGAAATTGTTTTAACCAGTTTTGTAGAATTTTAGATTGTAGACAGAATGACATGAAGCATTGTCTATCGCCGTTCACGATCAATAGGTATTAAGCCAGACTTCGTTCATATTTAAGGTTCCGTATCCGTACGGAAGCATAATACTAAACTAAGCCTACGCCACCCGTCCGTCTGCCCGTCCTACAAGTACCTTTATAGGGCTGTATCTTTTGAAAAGTAATAAATAACGAAATATAGATAGAATCCTATTACTTTAAGTGATCTAAACTATATAACTATATATAAATTGGTTTCTCGGAAACAGCTTTAACAATTTAGATGAAATTTTGTATTTAGATAATGTAATTTTTTTTTAAGTTTATCTCTAGATAGGTGTAAACGCCGAGCGAAGCTCGGTCGCCCAGAATATAATGGCGGATATCCAAAGAACCTAACACATTTTAAAAACAAACAGAAAAGTAAAAAAACATTACTCTCCTTTTTGCTTCGCGCAGTCGGGTAATAAATGAGGGTCCACCCCCTTTCTTTTTTTTTTTGCAACGTTTTTCGTTTGTTTTTGCTTTATTAAAAACGGTACAAGCGTCAACTTTGTGTGATTGATTATAGTGCAAACTAATTAAAGCGAAACCGGCCAATTATTTACGTGGTGGTGGTACGGAATCAGCGCGAGTCCGACTCGCACTTTGGTCGGGGGTTTTTTTTATCCGTACACTAATTTTGGGCACGGATTACGTACTTACCTAGTTTTTAGAATAATGGCAATATTTTGAATAATTGATTAGATTGAAAAGTACTAATAAGACTATACCCTAGACTAGAGTAATAGTTAAGACGAGACGAAAGTTAACTTTCTCCATACAAAATCGTCTTTCGGCATTTATGTGTTTTACCCCTCTAAGCCTTATCGAATGTCTTACAATAATTTTGTTTTTTTGTAATAAGGAGAGTCGAATCTACGTTCCTGTCGTTTTATTTTTTTATATCTAAAGTGATGTGATGACTCCATAAATCTTAAACTTCATGACATCAAAAAATAAAAAATTCTATTTTTTTCGGTCGAAATAAAAATTTTTAGCTCCGGTCTTGTAGGTATATTTCATCTAAACAATAAAATGACAGGAACGTAGATTGGACTGTCCGTAAGACAAGAAAAAAAATTGTAAAAATCGGAAAAGGTTTAGGGGGTTAGAAAACATAAATTCCGATAGAAAATTTGCCGGGAACGGCACACTTAAATAACCCTTCCTTCTGGCTTCGCCAGATGGGACGACGACATCAACAGTACTTCGGCGGAAAGCAGTTGTTCCATACAGCTGAAGGCCGGGAGGACTGGAAGAAAATTGGAGAGACTATGTCCAGCAGTGACGCATACACGCTGACTGACTGACTTTAGCTTCGCCGTAGTCGGATAAAAATTATTCAACTACTCTGCAATATCCCTACCGCAATCACTGAAGGTGGTGGTCACCCTACAGTCAGGCCGTCACCTTTCACTTATGCGCGGGCGTTCGAGTTGACAATCGCGCACACAGCCTATGCTCTGCGGAGCAGAGTTCAGATAACATCTGTCCCTGCACGGTTTTTATTATTTATTTATTTTTTAGGTTTAGATTAAATTGAAAATGTTTTTTCGATCGCTTCAGTACAGCCCCCGATTTCCAACGAGAGTAAGAAATCGCCCGGTGTCGTGTGGGGCCGGTACTTAATAAGAATAGCCCCACTTCATCTCTCCCCGTGCATGTCGTAAAAGGCTACTAAGGGATAACGACAAAATGCCGTGCATAAGGGCGACAGACTAGCCACCTCTCACCTTGGCACGGTGTTTCCACCGAGTCTTGCAGCAGGCCTTACTTGCTGCCTGATCTGAGTTATCTTGTCCGAATACTTTGCTAAACGTGGTGGTCGGTGTTGTGCTGTAATTTACCAGAATACTTGAGGCACAACACCTATTACTCTGCTTTTTTTTTTTTTTATGGACCCTGACACGGTTGGCTACATCACCTACAACATCCGTGATGTCAGCCCATAACACAGGGTGAAATAGGTGCCATGTCAGTGCTTCCCTTCATTTCATGTCGGCTACACTAAACTGGACGGAAAACACGAACTATTTACATAGCCGTTTCGACCGACGCGACGTTTCGTTCAGTGCGGTGGTACCAACCCGGCCGGGATAAACCCTACCACCTAGTAAGAAGGGAAGGGACCTACAGTTTAACGTGGAATCCGAACCACGGTCAGCCTCCAACGGTCGAGCGGTCACCCATCCAAACACTGACCGCGCTCAGCGTTGCTTAATAACAGTTGACTAACCAACCGCGCCACTGAGCTACCGAGGCTGACGAATTTTCTTATCCCTTAGTCGACTTTTACGACATGCGACGGGGAGAGATGCAGTGGGGCTATTCTTTTTAAGTACCGACCCCACACGGTACCCCGATTGTCGGGATACGGCGTGCGGTGTGTATGTATGTATATATTTAGTGTGTCAAAGGACGCGTATCGACGAAGGCTACAAGATGGTAAAAAAAATTTAAGTTAAAAATTTGGGAGTTATGATTTTTTTTTATTTTCCCTTACGCGAGTTACGCGTCGTCTTTATCTTGCAGTGTGAGAAGTAAAATGGTTTCCGTGTATGCATATACATACTTGAAAATAAAGAATTAAAATTTTTCATTAATTTTTTTTTACAGTTTTTGTCCATTTTTCTAAATTGACATATTTCAGTATGAAAAAGCAAGTTATTGTAATAATTTTTTTAATATCAATACATTTTAGGGTTTAGAGGAGTAGGAGTAATTAATTATAATATAGTGAACATGTGCGCACTGTTAGAATCTGGAGTGCGTTCGCTCGTCGAGTTCATCGCTTCAGCCACACCAGGATATTTTCACGCTCACAGTCGGCGACTCACTATATGCTTATATTTGAATACGCCCTAAAAGTCATTTTCAATGTATCCGAAAGTCATGTAATGCATGAGATCTGTGAATTTTTAAGTTAGTTTAAGATTGTTTGTTATTTTCAAAGAGCGACGTAATACAAACTCTTTGGTTATTTTAATATATGTTTAAGTTTTAGATATTTTTCGAAAGAAGTATTATAGAAATAAAACCATTTGCTTAGACATGAGTATTGCATGTTTTATTTGACATTGACATGTACTACTTTACACGCTTCCCTTTAAAATAATAAAGTTAAATTATAACATAAAGAAAGTTAAATTGCACATTCCTGCTAACCTTATAAACTATGTAACACAAAACAAAGGTTGAGCACACCTGCATAATATAAACACTAAACGCAGATAAATAAACACTAAATAAAGCTACAGATTGAGCCTCTCAGGTGCTCTCCTTGTTCTATCTGACCTCCTTAGTATGGGTAATGGTGAAGTTGATGATGATGATGAGTCAGAACCATGTGACTGCCGTTCAGGTGATGGTGACAACATCTGTGCCGGTGATAATGGTATTGGTGGCACAGGTGAATCCATGAGTGATGGCAAACTACAATTACTACCGGACAGGTCGGACATTGGTTTTGTAGAATGGTGTCCAATGTATTTTTTTATAAAAATTGTGTTGCGCCGATAATACTTATAGTTTTTTGTGCGAACTAGGTAAGATCTGGGAGTACCAAGTGATTTAATTATGATCGCCGGTTCCCACAGTGATGTCGCAGTACTCTGTAGCCATATTTTTTCTCCCTCGATATATTCTGGCTCATTTTTCTTTGCTTGTATATCATAATGCTCTTTTTGCTTTGATTGATTGTCAATCATTTGTTTGTGAATGTCCTCTGAAATAGGACAGTGTTTTAATTGCTCGGACAAAACTGGCAATTTTGTACGCAGTTTCCTGTTCATTAAAAGTTGCCCCGGAGAATAAGGCAACTTTGCTACTGGGGAGTTCCTATAGTTAAGTAAATATAGGTCTATACATTGTTTATCCTCTCTACATTTTTTTATCATGTTCTTTGCAATCCCTACATATTTTTCAGCGAGTCCATTTGATTGGGAATGGTCCGGACTGATTGTATCAATTTCAAAATTCCAATCTTTTGCGAAGGTTTTCATTTCATAACTGTTTGGTATCTCTTTGGTATCCCGAACTTAGAGAAAATCTCCTTCAGTTTGCTTATTACTTCACTGCTGCTCTTATTACGTAACTTGGGCATCTCAATCCAACGCGAGTAGTAATCTACAACAATTAGGTAATCTAGTCCTGCGTAGGAACCTATATCCGCCGCTAGCTTGTAAAAAGGTATACCTGTGGGTATACTAGGAATATCATGATTGAGCAACGAGTCTTTTTTGTTTGAGCGAGAGTATTTAACGCAAACTGGACAACTAGTAATAAGAGAGTAAATATCTGACATAACTCCAGGGCAATAGAAGTTACTTTTAGCGATTAACTTGCTTTTTTCTACCCCTAAATGCGTTTCATGAAGAATGTTTAGGAACAATTTACGCATTGTTGCCGGGACGACTACTCTGTTTTCATAGTAAACCAATTCATTTTCTACAGTGAGGTCCTTTCTAATCTTAAAGTAGTGCATAAGCTCACCTACTATTTCATTCTGAATCGACCAACCCTTTTGATAAAATTCCAAGACTCTCTTTAGTGAAGTATCAGCCTTGGTTTCAGTTTGCATTTGAATTAACTTCTCGTCACTTATGCTTAATGAACTGTCAGTTACAGCATGAATTACATCAGTCATTGAATTGTCATCATCTACTTTCCTATGAACTATATTCCTACTAAGTAGGTCAGCGATGTACATCTTAGATCCTGGCAGATAATGTAAATCTATGTCATAACACAAGACCTTCATTTTTAGACGGCGGAGTCTGTTATTTTTTATTTTATCAATAGGTTTCTTAATAATTGTCAAGAGCGGTTGGTGATCAGTGTACACTTTTATTCTATTACCATATACTAAATTATGGAATTTATCACAGGCGAATGTGATGCTCAGAAGTTCCTTTTCAATCTGGGCATAATTACATTCGGTTTCTGTTAAACACCTCGAGGCATAACACACAGGCTTGCCAGATTGCATAAGACAACAACCTAGTGCGGATTGGGACGCGTCACACTGAACTTCTATTTCTTTTTTGGTATCAAACATAGTTAAGACTGTACTGTCACAAATCATATTTTTTATTTGTTCTAGTGATCTTGTATGTATTTCAGTCCACATAAATTCAACGCTCTCTTTTAGCAATTGTCTAAATGGATAGATTATCTCTGAGAGATTTAGTAGAAAAGGTCTTAGGAAGTTTATATAGCCTAATATTTTCTGTAAATCCTTTTTGTTGTTGGGCTGTTTTAGATCTTTGATAGCCTGGATCCTTTCTGCGTCAGGTTTAACACCGTCTTTGTTGAATATTAGGCCAAAATATTTCACATTCTCCTGAAAGTACTGCACTTTTTCCGGATTAAATTTAACATTATATGTCCTAGCCCTGTTGACAACTTGATTCACGATATGATGCAATTCATCCATGGAATCTGCAGCTAAGAGCAAATCATCAAAATAAACAGTGACGCCAGGAATATCACCGAAGTATTAAAGGTGAACTTTTGGAATACCTCCGGTAAAGATGACAATCCAAATGGTGCCCTGAGATATTTAAAGCACCCAAATGGTGTGCTAAATGTACATAGTGGCGTAGATTCTGTATCTAATTGGATTTGATGAAAACCATCTTTTAAATCAAACACGCAAAAATATTTTTTACCTGTTAGTCCTGCTGTAATATCTTCTAAATTCGGGATAGTATTATATTCTCTTATAATGTACTTGTTTAATTCATTTGGATCAATGCAAACGCGGACAGTTTTATTCGGTTTTTCGACAACAACAATATTAGATGACCACTCTGACGGCTCTACAACACGCTCTATGATACCTTTTTCCTCAAGTTCAATGAGTTTTTTTTCTAATCTTTCACGTAATTTAAACGGAACTCTTCTTGGAGGGTTCGCTTTTGGAATAGCACCTGGTTTGAGAGAAATTTTGTATTTGTCCGGGAAACACCCTAATCCTGAAAATATATCAGAGTTGGCCTTAATAAATTCTTCCTTACTGGAAGTTTTTTCAAGTGACTCGGTATTAGTTATAGAACTTGAATCAATTCGTTTGATCAGATTCAGTTTTATACATGTAGGTAAACCTAAGATTGGAGTGCAGCTTATATCGACAACTATAAATTTTATTTTATCTGAGTAGTGTTGATCGTCTGTTTCTAATGATAACTCTATGCATCCTAATGGTTCTATTAGATGTCCCCCAAAATCCTGCAGGCGACTCTTACATGAAAGTAAATTGACATGCATTATGTCACAAAGTATATTTTTCGGCAATACATTTACTTCTGCACCACTGTCAAGTTTAAAGTTTACCCACTTTCCTAAAATTCTCATGTCCTTGAACCAAGACTTTACCTCATCGCCTGAGTTTAATGAAGAAATTTGAAAAATCTTCTTATCATCCGAATATTCGTCACATTCATTAAGTTCCTTGACATTTTGTCGCAGTACCACGGTTAGTTGAGGCAGCTTATTCTGTCTAGGCACGTCGACTTCTTGGGTTTGTCTCCTCCGGCAAACTTTAGCGAAGTGGTTCATTTTACCGCAAACATGACAGACGGCTCCCATCGCTCCACATTTTGGACCATGTCTACCTCCACACCTATAGCAATTATTCTTGTAGAGAGGTTTCTTCACGTCTGTAGAGATATTATGACCGCTTACAGCTTCCACGCGACTGCTACTACTTGGAACTGTAAGAAACTGTGCGTTGCTTTCTGCTAATTCTACAGATTTACACGCGTTTACGGTCTCTTGTAAGTTGTATTTGTGATTCCGTAGTAATTTTTCTCGTAGAGAGTTGTGAGATATCCCAATTATTATTTGAGATTTGATTAGTCTCTCTTCCATTTTTCCAAAGTTACAGCTATTCGCTTTATGCCTCAAATCTGCATAGAACTTCTCAAAGGGTTCATTTTCACATTGTTTTCGTGTAAAGAATTTGTAAAATTCAATCGTCTCATTTTTCTCAGGAAGGCAATGTTCTTTTAAGGTTTTTAGGATACTCTCCACGGTCTCCACTACTTTGTCATCAACTTTTTTCAATGATTGATACAGCCTGAGAGCTTCTGTACCAAGTAGATTTTTTATCCTTGCCACTTGTATAGGCATTTTCTTTTCATTTGTCTCTGTGGCTATGAAAAAGATCCTTACATTACTTTCGAACTCTCTGTAGTTCTCTGCAATATTACCTTCTAAACGCAGACACTCTGGCTTGTTGAACTCCATCATGATGATATAGTAATGTGTCGCGTGGTTTTCAACAACTTTTTAGCTAGCAACGGCATCTCGGCTGCGCCATGTTTAAGTTTTAGATATTTTTCGAAAGAAGTATTATAGAAATAAAACCATTTGCTTAGACATGAGTATTGTATGTTTTATTTGACATTGACATGTACTACTTTTTAAACAATATATAGGTTTATATTTTATGTTATTTAATATAGGTTTTTTTTACTTATAAATTGTAATATCTTTTGTACTCAAAAATGTAATAAATAAATTCAAATGTATACTTTTTCTATTAAGTAATAAAAGTTGCAGGAAATGTTTACACGACTGCCCAAAAAAAAGGAATGTTATGTTTTCTGGATTAATGTATAAAATTACCACTGCCGTTACACACCACACGCTTTATACCGACAATCGGGGTAAGCAGAGTAATCTGTGTTGTGCTTGAAAATTACAGCGCAACACCTACCCACGTTTAGCAAAGTATTCGGACAAGCACTATACTAATCTATCAATTACCAAGTAAGCCACAAAGACCCACCTGCTGCATGACTCAATGGAAGGACCGCGCCAAGGTGAGAGGTGGCTATCCAGTCGCCCTTTAGCACGGCACTTGTCCTTATCCCTTAGTCGCCTTTTACGACATGCACGGGGAGAGATGCAGCAGGGCTATTGCCTTATTATTATTAAGTACCGGCCCCACAGTGATATGTATGTATGTATGAAGTATGTAAATTTAAGTTCTCTAGAGCGCGAACGGCCAATATATGGTCGCTCCATTTTCTCATCCAGTTCCGCGAACGGCCATAATATGGTCGCACTCCAATCGTCATACAAAATAATGTATTTTAACGTCAAACATCGATCTAATCTCATATCTTCTAACTTACGTTATGAAAGAAGAGGCTAGCTAAAAATACACACACGCTTCAAAATAATCCTAGGAAGGAAGGGATCGCTCATTCAGTTGCATTTTGTTCACGGACTCGGGAGGTAGGTACAGCATTTTGTAATTGTGTTTTTGGTACAGTTTTCTTCAAAACGTTTGTGTTTCTTCGTGAAAAATAATGGATGGGTAAGTATCTTCACTTTACAACAGTTTCTCAGCGTTTAGAAACGATTTATTCCTGAAATATCGTAGTTTTTGCAACCCTCCAGGAAAAACCGTTACGAAAATTTTGAATTTGAAACGGTGGAATCCCTATTTTATTCTTGCCAAAACCAGTGAAAGTCGATTAATTAATTCATTGTAAATGCTATAAAAACTTTATATTTGTCCTAAATAGGACTAGTAAATTCAAATTTTCGAAAAATACAAGATAGGTCACCTCGGAAGCCATATTATGGCCACTCGCACTCTCGGGCGTGAGGTCAGTGACCACGTCGCATCTGTAACCATTTTAATATGTTAATAAAACCCTAATAAATTATGTCATTGGCGTATATACAAGGTGTTTCGTTATTCATGTCGTTTCTTTCAGGGGGTTGTTCTGTATCCTAAACTGAGTAACTTTTGTTCTACAGCTTTTGGAAATTGTAAAAAAAAAATCCCTTTCTCCATACATTTAAGGGCAGACCTAACCTCCAAATGTATGGGGAAAGTGAATATTTTTTTTCCAATTTCCAAAAGCTATAGAACAAAAGTTACTCAGTTTAGGATTCAGAACAACCCCCTGAAAGAAACGACATGAATAACGAAACACCTTATAGAGGGGGGGGGGGGGGGGGGCCGGGTGGGCACGGCCCACCCCAGAAGTGTCTCGTGCCCACCCCTGGATGTTGGGTTGCCAACCCAAAATTCTGGGGTGGGCACTTAAATAATTTCACACAACAACACATAAATAATCTACAGCTGAGGAATCAACATAAAATTCCAGTTCCATCCAGGTTATCAAAATAAAAACTTTAAAAAAATGTTTTTGTTTAATTTTATTTAGGTAAAGAAACTTTCCGAAATCAATGATCGAAATACGGCTCAACACTTCAAGTTCAAATTAGGTAGGTACCTACTTTTATTGCGTAGATACATCGGGTTTCGGCTTCATCGGCCATCGCTTTTCAGGGGCTAGGCCCACCCTGGAAAATAACCCTAGATACGCCAATGAATTTATTATGTTTAAAATTTTCAGTGCTGGCAATAACATTTGTGTTATCCTTATTTTATTACACAAGAAAAATCTTTTTTTTTTTATTTTAGTCATTTTCATTGAATTGTTTTTGATTGTATTTTTGTATGGTGTGAAAGTTCTTTTTCACTTAACAAAGAGAAAATTTAATGAACTTTTTTTATGTGTCCTTGTGTTTTAAATCAATCTAGTGGTTTTTGCTCTCGAGCCGCTGTTGCCATGTGGGTCATTTTGGCCCTTGTTCCATTTGGCTTAGTTTTGTTTACAAACTGAACATCCAACACGTACCATCAGAGGCGGCGCAAGGCGTGAGCGACGTGGGCGACCGCCCACGACCTCGCGGCCCAAGGGGCCTCGCGCCTCGAAAGTTCGTATAGCGGAAATCCATTTCAACAGTGAAAATCCATAAAATCCATCCTCTAGTGCGACCAGAGAGGGCCTCGCAAAATGTATCTTGCCCACATAAAATTTAGGTCTTGCCCCGCCACTGCGTACCATGCTCTGATTCTAAGTAGTTGAACTCAGTTGAAGTGCCCAGGCTTATTAGGTCCCGTATCGGATACGGAACCCTAAAACGTATATATTTTTGAGATTCTCGCAATACGAGCAGAAAACAACAGATATTAGAAGTACAACAGAAAAGGCTGGAAGTTTGTCGCGTCGTCTTTTGTGGTTCTCGCGGTGCGAGAATAAGCTAAAACAGATATGGCTGTATACTCTAATGAGTTTTGCCTGTTTCGGGAGTAAACGAATTAAATTTAAAAAAAAAATAGAAAAAAAATCTCTTTGGCCTGTGTGTTCAGGGTCTGGCGCAGGAGAGAACAAAGGAACGATGGCGCTGTAGATCAGCTGTGATTTTTTGGAGGTTAAAAAAATTTACCAGAGTTAATATAAAGAAGATGCGTCGGTGTACGCGACGCATTTTCTCTATATTAATCCTAACCTAATGTTGAGGCGGTGCATGTCGTTTTAGTTACGTTTCGTTTCTGCCACTTCGCGTTTACAATCAGCTGATCTACGAGTCCTTCATCGCAGGAGGATTTGACGTCTCAGACGAGAAATGCACTATGGGAGTTTTCACAAAAACGACATGCGCCGCCTCAACATTAGGTTAGGGTTAAATTATAGAAGATGCGTCGCGTAGCGACGCATCTTCTGTAATTAAACCCTGGTTATTTTTTTTTTATCCACCAACTCCCATAGTGCATTTCTCGTCTGAGCCGTCAAATCCTCCTGCGATGAACGGCTCGTATCTACAGCGCAAGCGTTCCTTTGTTCTATCATGCCGCTTGCGTGTGTTCAAAGTTGGTTTGACACCTGAAAGCTCTGGCGGCTCCTGCGGGTCCTGCGATCCTACGGCTCGGGTTGACTCGGCTCGAAACGAAACACTCGGCTTGAAACGAAACGTAACAAAAAACGACATGCACGCCTCAACATTAGGGTGACCACATCTTTGATACACTACACCTACATGCCACTACATTTTTTTTTGATGATTTAGATCAATTATTATATAAAAATGATTTTTTTAATATATAAAAAATTAAATAATAATAAATACCCTGAAAATATGGGTGACCGCACCCTGTGCGTTGGTGGCACTGATGAAGTATTTATCATCAGGAGTGCCATTCAACGCACTATTTGCGTTCGAATCTAGAAAGTATTATGCAACATGCAATTCCTTCTTATTCTTTTTTTATTTACTGTAGCAACCAGCGAACTTGCGTCGTTTATTACTTTTTAAATTAAAGTGAAAAAAATGTTTTACCCATACATTTTGAGAATAGGTATTTAAAAATTGTATAGAAAACATTTTTTTTTGTTTCAATTTTTTTTTCGCCGCAGAAGTTGTTCTGATATCAGTTAAAAATATTGTGGGGGCAATTGCAACGCCGTGTATAAATAATTATATAATTGAAATAATAAGGACTTATTACTTCAAAAACGATTATACCTACCTAAAATAATTTATTCATCATGCATAAAACCATCCAACAAGGATTTACCCAGGTATGCCAGTGAACGCACCGTATGCGTGCATATCGTTTTATTCTATGATTATACAATGAAACAACGACAATTATTGTGTAAAACGAAGAATTTGTATAATGGACACCAGTGTATTTCTTGATTTATTTGATAATAAAAAGTAGCGCAATTTAAGCCATTTTTTTCCAACTGACGAAACGAAACTGACAGCCACACCTAAAACCGACAGTGTTTTTACATGTAAAAACTATTTCCCTTAGCCTGTGTTGCCAGAAATTTAACCAAATTTGTCTATTTTTTTAACAGCGACCATAAATAGGCAAGCTTCACTTGAACGCACACGGTGCGTTGGTGGCACCAAATCGAAATCTCGTTCAACGCAAACGGTGCGTTGGTGGCAATGAATGGGTTAACTGCGCGTAATGGATCTGACAATATTCCAGGAAATACTTTTGAAAATATTATCAATGCACGATGAACACGAATCTGTCACTCTAGTATATTATAGGGAGATGTTGCTCTCCTTCTGCAAACAATTATTGATTTGTTATTATTCACAAATGTGAGTATCTTTATTGAACACACAACATTAACAAAAATAATTAAATCTAGACCTAAAAATAACTAAATTAACTATAAAAATAAATCTAACTATAAATAAAAATAGTCGTCCATAGGGACCATAGGCATGGTCCCCATGACGGAAGCGGCGTTCCCCCTCTGGATCGCCAGGCTGATCCGCTGGTTGAAATACGCCCGAGCCTAATTTGTTATTATTTGTATTTCAATTTACACAAACATTCTTCCAATTTGTTTATAAATGATAGCATATTCCTACATGGTGAGCGACCTAGGTATAAACATCTTTGTCAGAGTTGCCATTTTCTGGGTTCAGATTTAATCTCTAGAGCCTTATTGCTCTTAGGTTGTGTTGAAGAATGAATGTCAGTTTGACGTTGTGTTTGACGGTGGATCTCGGGGGTCTTCCGCAGTGTTGCCATGTCAGGAGATTTTCTCCTAGATTCAGGAGAATTTCAGCGGTGTTAGGAGAAGTTTTTGCCTGTCAGGAGAGTAGGAGAAAATCTAGGAGAAAGAAAATCATTACAGGAGAAGATTTAGGAGTGAGAAACATATATTTACTAGTAAGTAACAAGCAAATATTTCGGTATGTACGGTGACAACACAATGAATGAACTGTTTGTGAATCAACCAACCTCTCAAGTCACACAATATACGATAGGATTTGTCTTTTAATAAGAGTAAGGTTCCCCTTCTTGCTCTTTAGATAAGATAATGTGACACTCTGTGAGTGTGTGCGTGCATTGATCGACCGACAAGCGACTACCGCGCGGGCCTAACCGAACGAACACTTTGTTATAAATCAATGTTATTTACATGTATTCTTTGTAATAATCAGTAGTATTACTAAGCCTACGTCGATAGTCTGTCCGTCAGTCCGCACTACTTTAACGGCTGTATCTTTTGTACCGTAATAGGTAGCTGGTTGTGATTTTCACAGATCATATGTTATTTATTATTGGCGGACATCCTATTAAATAATAAGAAAAAAAAAATATTAAGGGCTTCCCCATAAAAGAAACGTTTTTTTTAATTATTATTTTTTGTTTGGTTTTGCTCTAACGTAAAAACGGTAATACGTACAAGTGTCAAACTTGATGTAGTTAAAAACTAAAAAAAAAAAAATTATTAAAACAGACGAATTACGTGGTGGTTAGAATGGCAATCGTGGTTATGACGGGGGGACAAATCATTATTGGCGGAGAAGTGATAGAACATATTAAAGGAAGAGTATGTACGTATATCTCGGTTAAATACTGCTTGGTAGACAAGGTCTCCTTAAGAAGGTCGAGGGAGGAATTCAACTGAGTAGGGCTGCCTCGGAAATTTAAAATTCGCCCCGAGGTCTAATCTGTATATATTATGACCAGCGCGTCCTACCGTTTATGACGTACGGGTGTGAAACGTAAGCTCTGACTAAAGTTGTTTTCAAAAGTTGCCCAGCGAGCGATGGAACTAGCCATGCTGGGCTGGCATGGGAGTATAGCTAGGCGAAATGGTGCGTAATGAATGACTAATGAATGAGGGGACGACGACCGTTGGAGTAACCATGTACTACATTGGCGGCCGTGGACAGGAAAATGGAGTGTGGGAGACCACCCGCCAGGTGGGACGCCGCCATGAAGTATGTCGGTGGAAATCAGTGGTCCGTACCGCTGAAGGCCGAGAGACTGGAGGAAAATTGAAGGCGTATGTCCAGCAGTAGACGCTTACACGCTGACCGACTGACTGACTGACAGAGAACCCTCGGTGAGCGAGTTCGACTCGCACTTGACCGGTTTTCAGGGTGCAAAAGATACAGCTCTTTACAGGTAAGACAGACAGACGGACGGACAGACGGCTTAGGCTTAGTAAAATGGTCCCGTACGTATAAGGAACACTAAAAATGTGGTGACATTTTTATAATTTGAAGAACAGGAGAATTTTTTAGGAGGACGAAAATTTTCTAGGAGATTTTTAGGAGATTTTCGAAGTCAATCTAGGAGAATTTCAAAATTTGAGTTGGCAACACTGGCTCTTCCGGTTTGTTGTAGGTCTGTCTGTGCTGTGTCATAACTTTACAAAATAGACCTACAAATTTTTCATTGTTTTTCAGTCAGGCTTTCTTTTATGTTGACGTAAACTAGATAGAAACAGCAGGTTGACTGTAATTCCATAGTTCTGTGCATCTATAGTAGCTTTTACTACAACAATGGCGAAAAACACGTCTAGCTCCGCCTTCCGCAAGATCGACATCGACCAATATAACGAGGACAACTTCCGCGAAGACGAGGCGGAACAGGCGGCGCCGCTGGGACCGGACGAAGCCGAAGTCAGCTCGCTGCTCAACCAATATCCTTTATTATTTTGCTATTTACTAAATACAAATCTATCGTTTGTAATAGACAACTATATTTTGTAACGAAATCGGAAATAGATGGAAAACGGCCTTCCTACAAAATATAGGGCTTGTGTTTCAAAATGAACTCTGGGGGATGCGACAACATAGGTACCGCTCGTTTGCAATACATAGGAATATCAAACACATAGGAGGGGTCTCCAATCTCATTATCCTCATCATAACATTCCAGTGTTCTACAAGTTTTTTTTTTTTTTTTATGGAAACTGACACGATTGACTACATCACCTACAACGTCCGTGATGTCAGCCCATAACACCGGGTGAACTAGGTGCCATGTCAGTGCTTCCCCCTTTGATCGTGCCGGCTACACTGAACTGGTCGGAAAACACAAACTATTTACATAGCCGTTTAGACCGACGTTTCATTCAGTGCGGTGGTAACAACCCGGGCGGGTTAAACCCTACCACCAAGTAAGATTAGGAGGGAAGGGACCTACAGTTTTACGAGGAATCCGAATCTCGGTCAGCCTCCAACGGTCAGCGGTCACCCATCCAAGTACTGACCGCACCCAGCGTTGCTTAACATTCAATAGCGACAGTTGACTGTCTGCACCACTGAGCTATCAAGGCTGAAGTTCATTTCGTATTCCCTATTCTCATTTCCTTTCAACGAGACAAATGCATTTTCCTTAACAGAAAGACACAGGTAAATTTGTAGACGCACTGAAGTCTGTACTGACCAACGCTCCGCTTGGATCAGCCAATCAGCAAGTGAAAGTGAGTTGCTAATGTAACTATGTAAAATTCAGTGAAATATTTTTTCTGAAAATCAACTTATTATTCTTTTAAATGTGTTATCTCAATGCAGTCAGTTCTACAGTGAAAATAAACCAATGTACATACTAACAAAAGCTAACTCGCTTGTTCAGTTCACTTACTACGCAGTGACTGTATAGTGCGCGGGACGGATCTCGGCGTGTCGTCGCCGCAGCGGGCGACCCGCCACGCGAATACACTATACAAGTACGGTGCGGGTGCGAGGGAGAACACTGACGAACCGCTGCGGCGGCGACACGCCGAGATCCGCCCCGCGCATTATACAATTTTAATTTTTCTTATGTCTGTCTTTCTTATATGTATCTATCTATAGAACTCGATCATACATAATACCTTAACATACAATGGACCTGCTAGGTCAGTGTTTCTTCCTAGGCATTGGTTAGGCAAAATCTCAACTTTACAGTAGAGCATCGTTTGTTTAGCTTGAAGATTTATTATACAACAGTGAGATGAATCTTTATTTGTTAGAAATTATATATACAGGGTGTACGACAAGATTAGGGATAATTTGCAAGAGGTCCCGCGCGACCGGTACATGTTCTAAATTTGAAAATGCTTCCAAAAACGCTCTCAATACGGGAAACGACCACCGATTAGTGCCCGTGTTGTCGTTCTGTTCTGTCTGTGCCTAATTTTGACCACATAGTGAATTATTTGTGTGACATGTGGTATACCGTTGGAAAGGGCGTAAACTAGTGAACTTTTTAAAAGAAAATGAAGCCCTCAATTGGTGTCAGTTTTTTTTTTAAATGAATCAAGAAATAAAGATTCTATCATATTTTTACTCGTTCTCGGGACTTTGGGAGGTCATAAGACCTTTTCATGGTATTAACTTCATCAAATAATATTTTTCCTGGAACAAGGGTACATCATAAAATGCAATAAATTTTATTTCGTATTTACAGTCATAAACAAAAAATTTACAAGGATTTATAGCTGGGATTTTGGTAATTTTCAAAAATAAAGAAAAAAAATCGTATCTCGATACCACGTGACATCTGGCAAAAGGTATCATCGGTCAAAACGTTGCAATTGACCCGACTTACCTACAAAAAAAATTTGTCGGTCGATGTGCGGAACACCCCGTATTTAATAATGAATTACATTGTACTTCGCTACTATTCCGCAAAGTTTTTTTTTTTATGGAAACTGACAGTTGGCTACATTACCTACAACATCCGTGATGTCAGCCCATAACACCGGGTGAACTAGGTGCCATGTCAGTGCTTCCCTTCATTCCATGTCGGCTACACTGAACTGGACGGAAAACACAAACTATTTACATAGCTTCGAGCGACGTTTCATTCAGTGTGGTTGTACCAACCCGGGCAGGTTGAACCCTACCTCGTAGTAAGGTAAGAAGGGAAGGGATCTGCAGTTTTACGTGGAATCCGAACCACGGTCAGCCTCCAACGGTCGAGAGGTCACCCACCCATCCAAGTACTGACAGGCCCAGCGTTGCTTAACAATCAATAGCGACAGTCGACTGTCTGCACCACTGAGCTATCGAGGCTGACAAAATGACGAGGTAATGATGTAATGGCAGTCTATTTGGGTGAGGCCACCAGGATCCCCTAGCAGGATCCCCCAGGGGATCCTGGTGAACTCATCGGTTCATCAGGATCCCCCAAACCCGAATATGCAATGTTAAGGCTCATTCACATAGTGCTAAAATATAACATACATATAAGTATATATGTCGCAGTATTATCATAAGATTAGTAAAATTATGATTTTACTATTTGTGGTTAGTAAGATTGTATTTCTGAGGAGCGGGAGATGAGCTTGCAGTGATTGGCCGATATCGCATGGAGCCATGTCGTCCCCCCTTCCCCCCCATTCTCCCGCGCACACGCACACGTGCGCTCGCCGTCAGTCTCTTCGTTTTGCGGAAATAAACAGTATTGTTTTACGTTTGGTGATAGCGTGCGTACCAAACATACAGTAATGTATCTAAGTATTATGTAATAAATATTTTGACACATTTTAACTTAGATATTTTTTATTTATTAACTGGGTCTGGGTCCGTGCTCCACCTAGGTTCTCCACCTGGGTGAAGCATGGGATACTTACAATGTATATGCTATGGCCATGCTCCAACTACCATTAAGTACAGTCGTGTGCAAGAGTGGAATTTAGTGCATCCACGGGGAAAACTATAAATCAAACACTGATTTCTAAGAGAGGTAATAATATTATACTTAACATATTACATGTGACATAAATATTATGCGCCCTTCACCGTTCTCTTTCATCGTCAATAAAACAATCATAATAAACTGGGAACGGTTCTAAAGTACCAGGGCAGCAGAAATTGAAAGGAGGTTTCCATAATTTTATATAAGTTAATCGATATTATTATTATAATAGCGATTAACCATTGACTTTTAGGTTATTTCTATGCGATTAACTTATATAAAATTATGGAAACCTTCTTTCAATTTCTGCTGCCCTGGTACTTTGGTGACTTCATGTTTCATTAATTATAATAATGCTACCTTTAACCAGTAAGATTGTGAATTTTTGCTTTGACTCACAATAATACGAAGGATTAGATTTTACTAGTAAAATTATAATTTTACTAATCTTATAATAATACTACGACATATACATATACATATCTAGACCAAAATTTATCGACAAAAACATCATTGAAAGTTTATAATAGCGATTAACTTATATAAAATTATGGAAAACTCCTTTCAATTTCTGCTGCCCTGGTACTTTGGTGACTTCATGTTTGTTAATGTTTCTTAATCCTGGCCTATATATATAATATATTGTAAATATTGTAAATATTTACGTTGTGAATAATAAAATAAAAAAGTAAAAAAAAAGTGTTGTAAATAATAAAGTAAATAGTAAATAATATTATAAATATTTATGTTGTAAATATTGTATACTAGATACTTGATGATGACAGAAATGGTATGTAGCTAACGGTGAATAAAAAAAAACCTGTAAGTTCGAAACAATGAGATAGTATATGGATAGTATACATTATGCTCAGAGAAAATAAAAAAGGTTCTTATTTTTTCTGAGACATTACGTATTTATAAAAATATTCAATGTGAAAGCGACTTAACTTACTTTTACCTATAGGGGATCCTGATGAACCGATGAGTTCACCAGGATCCCCTGGGGGATCCTGCTAGGGGATCCTGCTAGGGGATAGGGATGGGGAGGGGTGGCCTCACCCGTCTATTTACCTCCTATACATAGCTTGTTTAAAATAATGTGTAACAAATTTACACTATATTGTTGTATTTCTTTATGTAATTCTGCTCGTGCATATCGTAAAAGGCGACTCAAGGGTGACAGGCTAAACCACCTCTCATATTGGAACGGTCCTTCCACAGAGTAATACTGAAAATGTAGCCCTTCCAAACTCTATTAAATGTTTCAGGACAATGCTTTGACTGTAACGCTCAAAGTTCTGCTCGCAATCAAGTCTGGCCAGATAGAGGAGGCGGTGAGCACTCTGTCACAAGACGATGTGGACATCCTCATGAAGTATATCTACCGCGGCTTCGAGTACCCCTCCGAGGGCTCCAGCGGCCACCTGCTCCTGTGGCACGAGAAGGCTTACCAAGTCGGAGGCGCCGGCGCCATAGTGCGCGTTCTCTCCGATAGGAGAAAAGTCTAAGTGATCCTTTCAGAATGAGAAAAGGCTCGAGAGTAGAGAGTAAAGTATTTAGGAAGGTGTAGGGTTGCCATCACATGTTAGTCCATCCCGATGACGATGTATGGAGAATACTTACTAATATTCAGTTGGCGAGATTCAACTAACTCAAAGTTCGGCCCTGTTATAGTGGTCCATCTGATTCCTCTCGCTACTCGTGAGCCAGTAGCTTTGGCATACGGCGCAGTATGTTCCAAGTTACAAAGTTCTGACCAGTATACATAGTTCATTTTTTATTTAATTTTTATCCAAATGTAAGCAATAATAAAATTATACTTTAAAATGTAATTTTGTTTTATTGAACACTTGGTTTTGTGTTCATTTTCATTTCTTTAAGTTGAATAAACAAGAATACCTTGTATGCATGGGACAATATCATAGCTTTTGCAAACATAAAACATAACATAACGTTTTGCTGTCGAGTCATATTAATAAATTCAAGCTATGTTTACATAGAAGGAATGGGTGCAGGAATAAAAATATTAGATGATTCATATAAAAATATATTTGATTTTTTTATATTGCAGAATACAAAGGGTAGGTACATAATATTATCACTGTACATTTAAACTTAGGTTGAAATTATTTACACAATACCTTTAAGTTATGTTGAACTTGAGAGCTACTATTGCGAGGGAGGCACAGTCCAGGCTCATGCCGTGGACTTTTGCGTAGAAACATCATCATCAAATGATGGAAATATATGATAAAGGTGTCTAACGATGCCCATGGGCATTCTGTGATGCACGGGGATTGCGAATGCCATGCCGGCCTGACAGGAGCCTTTTCATGCCCCTTTTTGAAAAACCCCAGGCTGTACTTGGGAGGAAATAGATATAATGGCCTACAATCCTCATGTCAGCACATAACACCTTGGTGAACTAGGTGTCATGTCTGTGCTTCCCTTTGGTCGTGCTGGCTATACTGAACCAGAGGGAAATCCTGAACAATTTACATAGATTCGACCGATCTTTCACGCAGTGCAATGGTATCTATCCAGACGGGTTAAAACCCTATGACAGTACCCACCCGGCAGTAAATAATTAACATAGAGCTTTAGAATACAGACAATCCGGTCATCCCTGTCGCACAGAGACGTGCGTGTTCGTGCGACAGAGATGACTCTCTACAACTGAATTGTCTCTTTCTAAAGCTCTATGTTGGGCTGTTGTAAGGTAAGTTGAGGGGCCTACAGTTTTGCGTGAAATCCGAACCATGGCCAGCCTCAACGTTGGAGCTACCGAGGCTCTAGAGATGTTTTGTGCTTGCTGGATACATTAGAACGAATGACCTACATCACACTATAGATTCATAATGTCAGCAAATTGTGCTCATAATTGATATGCTTGTTTTGTATTTTTATATTATATTATTAAATCCCTGTACAAAGAAGATAGCTGATGATGTATAGGGTTACCAGTTAAATAGAAAATGGCCTCACTGCGTTGTAGCCCTGTAGTTATTGTAGGTGTAATGGTCCGTGACTAGCGCACATGTAGTTCTGACTGTATCTATATTGTTGCACGAACATAATGAATGACGGACTCATCCCCATGTATACATCATCATCAGCCTGTATCGGTCCACTGCTGTACATAGGCCTCTCCCAAGGCACGCCACCATACGCGGTCTTCCGCTCTTCTCATCCATCCACTCCCGGCTACCTTTTTTAGATCATCTGTCCACCTAGCCACCATGTATACAAAGAGATTAAAATATTTAATAAGATATAGAGCGGGCATTGGGAATATTTCCATACAAAAACTTTGATCTTGAACACCAATAATGCAATCTATAAGATGGGCGTGTCAAACTCATCAATCAACTTTCTTCGCTGTGGAAGTCAGAGCAAGAGGACTACCAGCAAAGACACTCTACAGTTTCTTCAAGAAACTAGGCCTGCCAAGATCGATGCTAAGCTGATATATGGAGAGAGCTTCGAAAGCGTCACTGGAGGCATACTACAGAATATGGATAGGTAGAGAGAGGTCGAGAGCGGGACTGGTGGTTCTCAGCGTCCTAGTCACCGCAGACTAGCTGAAGACGACTTGATGCGAGCCGAAACGTAACGCATGCTTGAGAACTACACAAGTGGCCACTCGCTAGTCCCGACCTTGATTGACACCCTTCACTGCCAGTGGGTCCGGATATGTTCTGTGAAGCCATCGCATGCTCAGTTCGACACCTTCCTAGCATGAGGAAATAAATGTTAGCTAGGTAACAATCACTTAGTAGGATCACGATTTTGTTATTGTTGTCTCGTCTAGTAGGTAGTTTGAATGTCTTTGGATTTATACGACCTCTGCAAAGACACATGCAAGCAAGCGTAGGCCGTGTTAAAGTTTGGACTTTGTGGTGAGTAGAAGCAGGTCGTGCATGTCATCGAGCGCACCCTCGAGACTGGCCCGGTAGCTGACTGCGCTGGTGTCGGCGTGCGAGTGGAAGGCCGAAGTGGCGAAGTTGATGTCGGCGGGGCGCGGGTTGTAGCAAGTAGCGTAGCCGTCGGGGACCAGCGGGCCGTAGCACATGAAACCGTCGCACCGGCACGCCACCTGTAAATGCAGTCTTATCTTACAATATTTTAGTTGCATTTCAGGAACTTAACACTAGCTTTCTTTTTTATAACCCGTTACGGATGGTTGAGTCAAGTGTGGCCAGAGTACATGCTCCGACTTACCAATATCACCTCGGAGATGCCATACTGGAGATTTCCCTTTGGATTGCTCGCTATACCGGACTGAGGACACAGCCAAGGCTGCTATGCCGTCATCATTCGTCGGTTTGGTACGGTGGTATTAACCCAGTCAGCTACAATTTGAACCTACCACCTAGTAAGGGGCAAGGGAAGAGAACTACAGTTTTACACCGGTTCCAAACGGTGAAGGAGCGGTGTAGGTTTCACGTAAATTTTTCATTCGGAATATTTCATTGGCACATGTCGGCCAGATTTGAACCTCGGACCTTGAGATAAAGAGTTCGATGCTGAGACAGCGCAGACCACCCGCTGCTACACTTAAGAGTGTAGTGTGCTCTATGAAAGAAACAAGATAGAAAATAGCTTCTTTCTTTCAAACTCTTTTTTTTTCAAATTGATAGGCAAGAGAGAGGTCGACCATGAAATATAGAAGCAATAACACACAAGTCAACCCGACCGGTTGGGGGTTCGCCTGGTAGCATGTTTTTTTCACCACCTCACCCATCGCGTAGTAGATGAGCTAGTAGACTCCAACAGCAGACTGACGCTTTCTGTTTGCACATACTGACCTGGCTGGTGGATATCCGCATGTGTCCGCTCTTGACGAAGCCCGTGTCCAGGTAGAGCTTGGGCAAGTCAATGCCGTTCTCTATAGCGACGAGCTTCAGCCCCAGCAGGTGGCGGTCTACGCCCCGCCCTTGTAGAGCCTATATCAGTTCAAAATAAGGCATGTTTACATCTTACATTGGATGATCAAGACCTAACTAAACAGTTTTTTGTTTTCAATATTTGTAACAAGAAGTATTATTTATCATCTGTGTAAATGTTATATAGTGATACATATAAATTGTTGTTAATTAAACTTCCCTATTTAAGTTTGACCTTGTTGGTTCATTCTGGAACATTTCATTGAATTATTAATATTGTTACGGACGACGACAAGCCCTGCAGTCCTGTCCGGTCTAGCTAGAGTAGCATGTAGCTAGGAAGCGGCCGGCGTGTAGCATAGTTCCATTTTTAGAGTAGGTGTAAATATATATGTTTTGTAAGTTTAGATATAAGCTAATTATAATATAAATATAAGAAATAAACGTATTTAAAACCGTAGACTAAGTTAGTGCGTAAATTAGCTACTAGGTTAGGAAATAGATAGAGATAGGCGTAGCGATAGATTATAGTAAATAAGATAGATAAAATATGGAATAGGTTAGACATAAGTTATTTGAATAAATAATATTATTGGACGGCCTTTTACTGGAGTAACTCGAGGCGAGAGCGACAGATATGAGTCACAACCGAGCCGAGCGCAATAGTACGACGGTGCACCATTCTGTTGCCCGGCGCGTGGGTGCAACATTCTGTTGCTCGCGGCGTCCCCAGGCAGGTTATAAAAGGGGGCCGTTAAGCCGCCGCCCGCGCCAGTACACTACGAGCAGCGGGAGAGAGCGGACCTCAAGCAACAAGCGCAGCGAGCACCAGAGCTTTCCCGCCGAAGCGGTTGACATCAAGAGCGAGCTCGACTGCGCTACCGCCGTCCCTCTCTCTCCGCGTCGCGTTGTGCTCACTGAGCCCCCTGTCGTTCAAGTCCGAGTTGCCCCGGTGGCGGGCCGTCCCGTTATAGTTGATAGAGCACGAGTGTTTTATTTCGCGTCGCTATTTCCTCTCCGCGAGTCGCTGACCGAGTAACTTGGGTGTCTTCGTCGATCCAGAAGAAGAGAAACACTACAGTCCACCGCTCCCTGAGCGTCGATCTTGAACATTGGCCCTGTCGACGCCGGATCAGAAGATGCCCATTACTCGGTCGACGAACGCGAGGCTGCGGAGAGGAGAGTCGTCGCGTGACGCGCCGCGTGTGCCACCGACAGACGGAGCGTTGTCCGCGTCGTCGGAGCTCGCAACATCGCCGCCCGACACATCGGACACCGAGCCACGAACAACGACAACGGAAGACGAGCTAGCTACGACAGACGCGCAAGTGCGAGTGCAAAGTGCAGTGCCGCCTACTGCGCTGGCCGACGTCACGCGCCGCGACGACATCGGAGCGCAAGTGCGTGTACACAGTGCAGTGCCGCCTACCGCGCTGGCCGACGTCATGCGCCGCGACGACACCGGAGCGCAAGTGCGAGCACACCGTACAGTGCCGCCTATCGCGCTGGCCGACGTCACGCGCCGCGACGACATCGGAGCGCAAGTGCGAGCACACCGTACAGTGCCGCCTACCGCGCTGGCCGACGTCACGCGTCGCGACGACATCGGAGCGCAAGTGCGAGTACAAAGTGTAGTGCCGCGTACCGCGATTGTCAACGTCACGCGCCGTGATAGCGTCGGTGTATCAGTGCTCGCGTCCGGCATCGCGCCGAAGGCTGACGTCACGCAGGACGTCGGCGCGCCCGCCGCGACAGTGCAAGTTCCGCGTACCGCGACCGCCGGCGTCACGCGCAGCGAAGGCGTCGCCGCGCCCGCGCAAACAGTGAAAGCGAAACGTGCCGCGCCCGCCCCGCGTGGCGATGACGTCAGCGCTCGGAGCGTACGTACCGCGCTGTGCGCTGACTCGGTCGCCACGTCGCGCTCTCGTGCTTCCACCGGACGTCGAGCAGGCTCCGCTCGGTCGGCAAAATCAAAGTGCACGTTAGCGAAGCTCGCGCTTCAAGAAGAGCTCGCACAAGTGGAACTAGAGGAGGCGAGAGCGCGCACAAGGTCAGTAAAGGCGAAGCTCGGGCGCCTGCAGGCCGAACAGCTCGAGCGCATAGAGTCGGAGCGATCGGCAAGTGACGAGGAAGGCGACGAAGAGCTGCAGAGGGGCCGACTGGAGAGCTGGATTCGGAATCAAGACGAACCGCACGACCCTACCGCCGCTCCGCCGCACGCCTCCACCTCCGCGCCGCTGCAACCTGCCGGCGCGGCGTGGCCGCACTACTCCGCCTCCGCGCCGCTGCAACCTGCCGGCGCGGCGGGGCCGCACTACTCCGCCTCCGCGCCGCTGCAATCTGCCGGCGCGGCTGGGCCGCACGCTTCCGCCACCGCGCCGCTGCAACCTGCCGGCGCGGCGTGGCCGCACGACTCCGCCTCCGCGCCGCTGCAACCTGCCGGCGCGGCGGGGCCGCACTACTCCGCCTCCGCGCCGCTGCAACCTGCCGGCGCGGCGGGGCCGCAAGACTCCACCTCCGCGCCGCTGCAACCTGCCGGCGCGGCGTGGCCGCACTACTCCGCCTCCGCGCCGCTGCAACCTGCCGGGGCGGCGGGGCCGCACTACTCCGCCTCCGCGCCGCTGCAACCTGCCGGCGCGGCGGGGCCGCACTACTCCGCCTCCGCGCCGCTGAAACCTGCCGGCGCGGCTGGGCCGCACGCTTCCGCCACCGCGCCGCTGCAACCTGCCGGCGCGGCGTGGCCGCACGCCTCCACCTCCGCGCCGCTGCAACTTGCCGGCGCGACGTGGTCGCACGCCTCCACCTCCGCGCCGCTGCAACCTGCCGGCGCGGTGTGGCCGCACAACTCCGCCTCCGCGCCGCTGCAATCCGCCGGCGCGGCGGAACCGCACGCCTCTACCTCCGCGCCGCTGCAACCTGCCGGCGCGGCGGGGCCGCACTACTCCGCCTCCGCGCCGCTGCAACCTGCCGGCGCGGCGGGGCCGCACGCATCCACCACCGCGCCGCTGCAACCTGCCGGCGCGGCGTGGCCGCACGCCGCCGTCTCCGCGCCGCTGCAACCTGCCGGCGCGGCGTGGCCGCAAGACTCCACCTCCGCGCCGCTGCAACCTGCCGGCGCGGCGTGGCCGCACGCCTCCACCTCCGCGCCGCTGCAACTTGCCGGCGCGGCGTGGCCGCACAACTCCGCCTCCGCCCCGCTGCAATCCGCCGGCGCGGCGGGGCCGCACGCCTCTACCTCCGCGCCGCTGCAACCTGCCGGCGCGGCGGGGCCGCACGCCACCACCCCCGCGCCGCTGCAACTCGCCGGCGCGGCGTGGCCGCCGCCCGCCGTCGCAGCGTGGCCGTGCTCCGCGCCACAGGCTGCGGCCGCCGCTGATATCGCGCGGCCGCACGCCGCGCCACCCCCACCGCCGCTGAGTGGCAGTACTCCGCGCCACAGGCTGCTGCCGCCGCCGATACCGCGGGGCCACATGCCGTGCTACCGCCCGCCGCCGCTGCGTGGGCGTCCGCGCCACAGGCTGCTGCCGCCGCCGCTACCGCGGGGCCGCACGCCGCGCCATCCGCCGCCGCGGACACGAACGCCGCGCTGCCCGCCCGCCGCTATCGCGTGGCCGCCCGCACGCCGCACCACTACGAGTCGAAGTCGACGAACGGCACCGGCGGGAGCTATCGCTACAACCCACTCAGCCGACCGAGCGCGAACGCGCTGTCGATGTAGCGCCGCCGTACACCGCCGCCACCGCTGCCTGGCCGTACGACGCTGCCGCCGCTGCATAGCAGTATGCCGCCGCCGCCGCGTCGCAGCACGCCGCCGCCGCCGCGTTGCAGCACGCCGCCGCCGCCGCGTCGCAGCACGCCGCCGCCGCCGCGTCGCAGCACGCCGCCTCCTCCGCCGGGCAGACAGACCGTTCCTGCCCTGGCTACAGCACCGGCGGGAGCCGCGAAGGCGCGGCAGACCCCGGAGGGCGGCGGAGGGACTGCGTCACCACTACGGGCAACTTCCCTCGCAACACCTGGCCGCGAGGACGAGTGGCAGCCGTGCACCCTGGACCGGACGGAGTGACGCGCTTCGTCGACGTGCTGACTGCGGGGCGCCTCTTCAGGAGGCCCGTGAAGAAGATCGTCGTCCTTCCCACCGAAGCGGATCGAGCAGAGCTGCGACGGCGGGAGAATGTTACGGACGACGACAAGCCCTGCAGTCCTGTCCGGTCTAGCTAGAGTAGCTAGGAAGCGGCCGGCGTGTAGCATAGTTCCATTTTTAGAGTAGGTGTAAATATATATGTTTTGTAAGTTTAGATATAAGCTAATTATAATATAAATATAAGAAATAAACGTATTTAAAACCGTAGACTAAGTTAGTGCGTAAATTAGCTACTAGGTTAGGAAATAGATAGAGATAGGCGTAGCGATAGATTATAGTAAATAAGATAGATAAAATATGGAATAGGTTAGACATAAGTTATTTGAATAAATAATATTATTGGACGGCCTTTTACTGGAGTAACTCGAGGCGAGAGCGACAGATATGAGTCACAACCGAGCCGAGCGCAATAGTACGACGGTCCGCCGCCCCGCCGCCGCGGTGCACCATTCTGTTGCCCGGCGCGTGGGTGCAACATTCTGTTGCTCGCGGCGTCCCCAGGCAGGTTATAAAAGGGGGCCGTTAAGCCGCCGCCCGCGCCAGTACACTACGAGCAGCGGGAGAGAGCGGACCTCAAGCAACAAGCGCAGCGAGCACCAGAGCTTTCCCGCCGAAGCGGTTGACATCAAGAGCGAGCTCGACTGCGCTACCGCCGTCCCTCTCTCTCCGCGTCGCGTTGTGCTCACTGAGCCCCCTGTCGTTCAAGTCCGAGTTGCCCCGGTGGCGGGCCGTCCCGTTATAGTTGATAGAGCACGAGTGTTTTATTTCGCGTCGCTATTTCCTCTCCGCGAGTCGCTGACCGAGTAACTTGGGTGTCTTCGTCGATCCAGAAGAAGAGAAACACTACAGTCCACCGCTCCCTGAGCGTCGATCTTGAACAAATATTATATGCGTATTTAGACTGATAATGGATCATTAATCTTTATATTTCACAGCGTTATATTTTTATTTTATTTATTTATTTATTTATTTTATTTATTTTATTTATTTTATTTATTTTAATTATTTTATTTATTTTATTATATTTCATAGTAAAAATGTTTTCACTTTGTCATGAATTGCTGCATCTGTCACAAATCAGCACATGCGTGTCTAGGCAGTGGCAAACATTTTTGTAAAGTAGACTAAGTGTACATTGAAAAAAATTCCAGTGAAGTTTCATGTCAGTTCTTCTTCGCTGTGATAATCGAACTGGCGGAATGTTACAATGTAAATATGACAAATCTGAGGGCAGTGTACTGCCAATAGATGCTAAATAAACAATAAATAAACAAGCGCGGAAGAAAAATCAACACTCGAATAAACTCACCAACTTGACCTTCCGATTGGAATTTTTTTTAAGTGTCAAGTCTTCACTGCCTTAAAACGGCTTGATCAGCACAAATCTGCAGGTTACGATATCATAACTGCAAATATACTTACCTTGTATCTAAATGAATTATGTAATACTAGTCGAAATAATAATTTCAACAAACTACTCAAATTCTATAAAAAGAGTAAATAATTTGACAAAGGCTCTTTACACCTGATCAACTTAATTAAGTCCTTGCAGTCAGAACTTCAAAAACAAAACAAAAATCTGTTTTTGATCTTGCTCTCAAGCTGTATTTTCAATCGACTGTAGGCGGTGTTATTATGTTACACTAAATGCTTGAAAAAAATGATTATGGAAAAAAAGCCCTGTGAAGTTTCTTAACGGTTCTTCTTCGTGGGTGTAATCGAACCGGATAGAACAAATTATAACAAATTCGAGTGGTTGTGCTGTCTAATGAATGCTTAATAAACAATATACAACAAAGTTACATTACCTGGACAGTATAATCCTTATGTGCCTTGATAGCAGCGTGCATGGCAGCCAGCTTGTCCTTGGGAGTGGCGGCGGAGTCGAGCATGGTGCGCGCGAACGCGACCGACTCGCTGGAGCACGAGCGGATGGTCTCGGTGCGCCCGCCCGCGTACATGCGCGTAGCGGCAGACTCGTAGTGCGCTCCGGGCACCTTGTGCAACCTGCAACCAGTTTCTTGTTTCCACTTCACTGTACTCTTGTTACAGCATACTGGACTAAAACTCATGCATGACCCATTACTAGACTTACCCATTTTACAAATGAATTGGAAATATTTCAGGGAAACTTCTAAATAGTAATTTCAAACATTAAATTACCTAACTATTAAACCTATTTTGTTTTTCAATTATATTGGGAAACTCTGTTATAATAAATTTTTCAACAATATTGTAATGGAATATGTGTTTAATCTGATCTCTAAAAAAAAAAAATTTTAATGACGATTTCTATAGCATATAGATACATTGTATCCAAATTGATGCTCGTTGAAATAAATATAATTGACTATTGACTATTGACTATTAAACAAATTCAAGAACTTGATAAAGTTAATAATTAGTTATAAAAGTAAATAAAGATGAAATGCAAACCTGTAGAATGCATACTGCATGGCCATCTGCAAGTAGCTGTCCGGACTCAGCTTCTGTGACTTGATGAAATCCTTCCCGTACTTAGCGTAAGTAAAGCAATTCAGTTCCAAGTCCTCTACCATCCTGCAAATTAAAATATAAACCATTAAAACTGAATATATCCTCAAGGAATCTTTAAGAATAATATAGGTATATAATGTATCATTTAATGAAAAATTACAATGAAGAAAAACATTTATATTACTTGTCGAGGTTGTCCTCAGCAATGCGAATGACTTTCTCTACTTCGCTCGACACCTGGAAGTCTAGTCGTCGCGGACTGCTCACGGATGACGACGCCGCTCGGCCCACCGATTGCTTTTTGTCTCTGCAGTAATTTTGAATGAACAATACTAAATTGTTACATGTATAAACTGTCATTTAATTCAAGTACATTTTTCATAATGAATTAAGTTAGAAAATAAAAATCTACATTTTAGGGGGAAAAAAACAATCATGTCGCCACAGAGTAATTCAAGTTACTCTAGAAAATGTATGACAAAAGTTATGAATTTTGTAAAATTATTACAATTAATTTAAAAAACCAAATAATTTTGATGTACGGCAGTGAAAAACAATAAAAAGAACAATGTAATGTTGACAAAAAGGATAGGAGTTTATAAGAAGGAACGGAAAAGTGACTGAACTCACATGAAATCAATAAGGAAGTCGGTGAGGACGGCTATCGGTTGTCCCTCCGCCGGCGAGTGCTCGTACGTGAGCCCCGTCACCCCGTCCGCACCAATTATAAACTGCAAACACACTATATATTTTATTCCCTTTCAATACAATAAGTGCAAAGGTTGACTGGAAGAAATCACTTGCAGTGATAAGTCTGCCTTTGCGCACTTCTGTATTGGTTTGTTCTACTCGTGTACTGTTGTTCTTTCCATTGTGTGCACTAAAGAGTTTCTATTCTATTCTATTCTATTCTAAAGTTGTTTCACAAAGGAAAAAACTGGCCAAGTGCGAGTCAGACTCACGCACCGAGGTTTCTGTACCACCCCACGCAATTGATTGGTTTTTATTATTTGTCGTTTTACTTTAGTTAGAGTTTGCACTACACTATAACACACCAAGCTTGTTTCTTGTATGTATAACCGTTTTTACAATAGAGCAAAAATTTAAAACTTTGAAAAAAACATATTTCTTGTATGGGGACCACCCTTCATTTTTTCTTTTATTTTATTTTTATTATTTCTTAATATATCCACAACTCTTAACACATTCTGTGAAAATTTCAACCGGCTACCTATTACGGTTCAAAAAATACATCTCTTTAACATTATTCAACTGGTGGAAGTCAACGGGTTAAATGTAGGACAGACATACAGACGGACAGGCGAAACCTAAAAATTTAGCTTGCGATGAAGAAAGTGCGACCAGAGAGTAGGCAGTTCGCCGAGCTCGTCACATGTTAAACAATCCCAACTATGGATCATCCGGATTTCTGCAGCCACGCTGGCCTGCTGGGCACCTTCGTAGAGCACTTTGGCCGCCTGAGTTAGCTGAAGATGAAGGGAATTGCACAAGGTTCCGACATTGAGGGAACAATTTATAGGCAAAGCAATATAATGAAATGAAATAAGAACCTGTATAGTCTTGTCGAACCAGCGGTTGCAGCCATTGCTGCGGGAGCCTCCGCCGTGCACTGTCTGCGCAGCGGCCGCATTCTGCCGAGCGTCCTTGTCTGCCAGCTGCCAGAGTCCCACCGCTTCGTCCAGGCACACCACCATTAGGCTCCGCTCAATGTCCACCAGGTTCGCCTTGTTCGTCTTGTCTGCGTGCAGGAATATAAACACTCACTTAGCTCAGAATGTGGGCGGACAGGGGCGCTGCAATCACATTAGGATGATTTTAAAATTATCTTTCAAAATATTGGGTATGATATATAGACCGTTCACAGTTATTTTACCTCTATCCATCAAGTTGGCTAACCTGAGCTCTGTGCTGCCATAATTGGTTAGTACTATTTCCCTGTACGAAATATTTGAATATATTTTTAGAATAGAATATAATAGAAAGTCTTTATTGCACACGAATTGAAAGAAGAACAGTACACGGCAAGAAACAAGAAATGAAGGAGTGCGCAAAGGTGGACTTATCACTACAAGTACAACAGGTACTTATACATAATTTCCACTACCACGGGTAAAATATGAATAGCAAGTAACCCTTTTTAGGACCCTAGTACTAGTGACAGCAAGTGGTGCCAACCTAGCGGAAGATACAATGACATCTGTCAGAGGTAAAATAACTGTGAACGCTCTGTAATATGAAATAAACTGAATAGATAGTCTATTCAGTCAGAATAAACTGTAAAGAAAATGCCATTTCAACATTTAGTTACTCTGCCAGCCAAACACATTCTGAGCTATGTCGATCTGTAGCAGTGAAATGTACCCCGGTACGTATTTTATTACACTTGTCTGCAGTGTGGTTCCAGTAAACCTTTTCTATACAACGCAATTAGCATTGTTAGGATAGGTAAAGGTTTCCAGGTAGGCACACCCGGGATTGTTAACCTCGGCTCAGCAGGTTGGAGGTAGGGGGACGAGGTGGTTAAGACAGTAAGTACAGAACCTTTAGCAAGAGCGTTGTAGGCCTTGCCCCAGGTGTTCCTGTTTTCGGAGGTGAGTATGCCTATGGGGCTGGAGGCGGGATGCTGGGACAGGCTCGCCACCTGCCGCAGCTGCTCCACCGTCTGCTCCTCATTCAGCATTACCCCGTCCGAGCCCCACATCTCCACGTGGAACATCTGAACACATAAACACACACCGACCTTCCTTATGCACCTTCCAAGCAAACCATTTTTATAAAGTTAAACATTATTATGATGGTTGTAGTAGCAATTAAGTGAGTTGGACGTGCAATGGATCACTCATCAGTCCCAGTATGGAACACGTATGGTGAACGGGTCCCACAGAACAATAACGAGAACACTATGATACACATAAGTTTTATAGCTGAAACTCTGTGATTCACCTGCCTGTCACAAAACCTTAGTGTGTAATTACGACTAGAAGTTATTGAAACTTGTTATGTAGATACAGTTCTGTAAGTAGAATAATATGCCTGTAAATAGCCTTGAATGAGCCTATTTCCAAATTGATGCTAACATATTCTTAAAGGTAGAGATAAGTTCAACATGGACTAGAGATTAAAAGCATACAAATCACTGAATCCCACACATAGTTACTTACTCAATGGACCACCAGCCAACCAAAGTACTCACATGGTTCTTGTGTATGACCGTGATGTAGTTGGAATTGTTAAAGGACTGTGTGTCACGTGTAACTCCGGGTACGCGACACGTTCCAAACACCTTCTTGTACTGTGACATATCGAGGGGGGCCTTACCCATCTTCTCTACAGGGATGGCATCTCTGAAAACAGGCCGAACATTTTATACCTATGTTGCTGTTATCCACTCAAACACCGCCGGCGGGACGTACTGTGGATGGCGAAAAAAGTGAAAGCATGTTCACGCGTGAATTCGGCGCGACACCGGCTCAAATAAACACGATTTTTTATATTTTTAGTCATTAGTTTGTTGTGTTTATGTATAAATTCGAAAGAATACAATATTATTAATTAATTCACTCTCTATGTTTGTGAAGTGAAATGTTTGTGCAATGTTCAACTCACAATTTGGAATCAAAACAAAAGTGCACTGTAAGGTATTACTGTGCATGTACATATTATAACTGTACATTTGTAGGCAATTTTGTAACGATTACAACCATGCTAAATTTGCTATAGGTTTTGATTTATATAATTTTTTTTCGAAAAAGTGTATTTCCCGTAACCGCACCCTAACGGGTCGCGCGCGCGAAACGGTCCGTACCTTACGGACACAGAGAGCGCAGGGGATCGCCGCTTGAAGGGTTAACGGGTGACTGTCTGAATAATCATTTGGATATATAAGGTCTTTTTTTTTAACTGACCATGCGTAAAGTGGTGTTCTGTATCGGAAATAGGTCATATTAAAATTATAAAAAAGGGGGGTAATATTTTTATATTTTATTTTTATAATTTATTTCATAATAAACAAATACTAACAGACTCTCCCAAATATATTTAACACCTTTTGCTAAGAAACTATGTTTCTATTTCTAACAATTACTGAGATAATAATTGTAAAAGTTTATTAAAGTTTGAATGCATAAGGAACACGCGTTGGGTAGGTAGCTACCTATCTATGTAACTTCGCAAATTATCTGTGCTACGCACGCTGCGACGGTCATTGAACTACGGCCTTGAAACACATTAGTAATTTCCGAGGTAATTTCAATAACGCGCATCAGCTGTCTTTTTCTAAGAATGATTTTTATGTGTTAAGTATTTAATGGATATAAATGTAACTCACTTATCAATCATAACTTTGTAATCAAGTGCTGCCAGTATGGTCTGAGCTGCATATCGTATCTGGTCATCTTGGCTGGTGAACTTCCGGAAAGGGAAAACGAGTCCAGGGTTGGAGTAGACGACGACCGGCCAGCGGAAGTCCAGGTAAGCAGAATGCACCCACCAGTCTTCCAGCCAGTTTGTGCGTTGCTTCGCTCTTTCTTCCAATAGATTCTATACACACAACATAAATAATGAGTACAAGTAGCATGTTGACTCATTGTGCGTAGCATAAGTAAGCGTAGCTCCGCACAGTTGATTTCTGCCTACAACAGTCGCCTCTCATTACTCGTCACGTAACCATCGAGCTATAAAAATACTACAATGCCATATTGTGCTGTATTACAGTGCAGAAAATATAACCGCACAAAGAATTAGTGTAAAAGTGGCAAATCATAACTTTTTTTTTCCCGTACCTCAAAAGCTAAAAAAAGGAACCCTTTATTATTCCATCTGTCCGTCTCGTCACCACTCGTTTTGTCGGGAACGGTAAGAAGTGATATCAATTTGAAATTAATATCAAATACTAAGTTTACGTTCCTTTGAAAAGATACGACCATTTATGTCATATTTTGATACTCTCAAACTCACTCAAATCAAATAAAACCTATAGGGTAAATTCCTGTTGACCTGGAAACATGACATTTGGAAAAAAGGAAAGTCTCCCAGCACAAGTAAAGGAAAAAATGTGGAAACCGTAAATTTACATCACATAATTTTGCCTGTCAAGACCCTTTTCCTCAACGAGTAGACGTATCAAGTTGAAATTTGGTGTAATTATCAGTGATCGGCGTAGGTAGTGCTATTCCCGGGATTTGGTGACCGTTATCTTAACATGGATATTCCTTAACGTAAGTTACCTAGTCCACCTTAGATTATGTTTCTGTAAACAAATGTTGATTTTCAATATCTGCGAATAAATATTGCTGCGTTTTGAATATTTGTTTTGTTCTTATCTTCATTATTTAATCATCTTCATATTTCAAAATTATTACAATAAAAAATGTTTTTTTATGGAAACTGACACGGTTGGCTACATCACCTACAACATCCGTGATGTCAGCGCATAACACCGGTGAAATAGATCCCGGATCTCGGGATCATCAATCCCGGAATCCTGGAATCCCGGGGGATATCACAGATGTTACTTCACCTCGACTGCAAGATTCCATTAAAGAAGTTTGCTTCACCGAAGTTGAGATCCGAAAGTTACTGCAGAATTTACGTGAAGATACAGCAATGGGACCTGATGGCATTCCGGCAGTAATTTTGAAAAAATGCGACATTTTAGCCGAACCCTTATGTAAAATTATGGAAAGCTCCTTCACAAATGGCAAATTACCAGATGACTGGAGGAGCGCGGTTATAAGAAGGGAAGTAAACTGGAACCAATAAATTACCGACCAATTAGTCTCACCTGTCCTGTCACCAAATGTATGGAGAAAAATTATTAATTGCAGAATCAAAGAATTTCTAGTGTGCAACCACGTCATAGTTAATGAACAACATGGATTTATGTCAAGACGCTCCACCGTTATAAACCTACTCGGATGTCTTAATATGTGGACCATAGAATTGGAAAAACACTCTCTGGTCGATGTAGTCTATTTGGATTACGAAAAAGCTTTTGACCGTGTCCGGCTCCGGCGACTTGTTGCTAAATTGGAGCATTTTGGCATTCGAGGTAAACTCCTGAAGTGGATAGAAGCGTACTTGAATAAGAGACAGCTGCAGGTACGAATAAGAGAAACTCTATCGATAACTATATGATTGCTACGACTCTCTACAATATAACGCTATCATTAAATGCCACTTCAAATTCTTTGCTGATTCAAAGTACTTCACTAATCCAACTACCAGCCACAATAAACTGCAAGTTGATCTGAACAACATACACCTCTTCGGATTGGCTGATAAAACTAAACGCCCAAAAATGTACAGTTCTCCACCTAGGAAAGCAAAACCCCAGATTACCATATCACCTAAACCACATACAGCTACAGCCTGTTACATCGCAGAGGGATCTCGGTTTAACCATCAACTATGATCAGAAATGGGAGCCTCATATATCAGAAATTGTCAAAAGAGCTAACTCTCTGATATACCTGATTAAAAAGGCTTTTCATGTCTTGACACCGCCTACAATGCTCAAAATGTTCAAAGTCATTTGTCCGCCCTCTACTGGAATATGGGTTTCAGATCTGGCAGCCGTACTTCTCGAAGGATATTCAACAACTAGAACGAGTCCAAAGAAAATTCACAAGAATACCACGGGAGCTACGGCATCTTAGCTACGAAGACTCTCAAGGACTCTGGAAGCTCGACGCCAGAGATGGGATCTAATAGAGGTGTACAAAATTCTGACGTGTAAATACAATTTGCCCTGAGCTGATCCAAATGTTCACATTGAACCAAAACGTTCATCTTCGAGGGCACAGCATGAAACTAAGTCGAACAATCTTTAACAGCAATACTCGAAAACATTTTCATAGCAAACAGATTGGTGGACGACAGGAACCAACTTCCAGAGGAAGTAATAAGCGCACTTAGTACCAACCAATTCAAAAATAGACTAGATAAATATCTAAAAGATTAAATAAAAAAAACGATTATTAAATAAAAAAAAAACATTAAAACAAAAATCCAAGATAATGACAAAACAATAAAATGTTTAACTGGATTTAGACGTATCAGCGTAGGCTGCTTGTCTAAAATAAATAAATAAATAAATGTCCATATAAACATCATCATTCATGTTCATTGACCCCAAATGGCACTACGGCTACAGCCTATGCCTACGCCGATCACTGCTCATTATACTCTGTATAACTATTTTTCTCTCCAAACCTGTAGTTTATGTCCGAGTCCCCCTTCAGTGGCGAACTGCTTGACCAGTGTGGTGGTGGTGGCGAACTCCTCGCTGCTGAGGTGGGGGCGCACGGTGGCGAGGTACTTGGCGAGTGTGTCTGCGAGAGGCGGCACGGGCAGGCGTGGCAGCTGCAGCGAGTCGCCGCTCGAAGTCGAAGCTGACACCGCACTCACCATCGGCTGCAGCCAGCCATGCGGCACCTGCAGCAAGCTCCGGTACCCATACTGTAACCAACATTTATTTATTTCTAGCACCAAAACTTACAGGATATCCTCACTCGTTGACTAGTCAACTTAACTCATAAACATGTAATTTATTAAGACAACTTACCTATATACAAGCTTTTTTTGACCATTATTAACACATTAACAGAGGATCGCGAACAGCGTTCGTGTTGGTATGTTTTCTCTAGCTCGCGGATCACAAATGTGACTCATCATCAGATTTTGCACTGTTCTTTCTAAAATCACGATCACTCTTTGTGATCCGCGTTTCATGTATACTGTAGTTGAGAGTTTTAGCTACACACACATATACAAATTCATCTATAAGAGGTGCGCGGGAGAGGCAGGGGGACGACTCTCGAGCGCCGCTACTCAGTGCGCCCCGAGCTACGACAAGAGTGTACAATTTTTTTTTTAAACCTACATTTTTATATCGCTTGTGGTAAATAAATAAGAATATAAATATAATTGTTTTATAAATTACCCTAAAATAATAAGATTTGCCTATTATTTAAAAAAAAATTATACGAATATCTTCATTAGGAGTCCTGGCCTTCTGGTCCAGACCAAGTTTTTGACGCACCGATGATGTTCATCCGATCAAGCCAAATTGTCAACATCCATCATGACGGATTTCGGATGCCGCACGCTGAGCGCACAGACGTTCATATAAACACACGGGCCGCTTAGGCGGTCGGCCATGTGATGACGGACGATTGATGATCCGTCATGTCATGACGGACGTCACAAACACCATAAACATTGGTAATTGTGGATATTTCACAGCAAATATGTAGGTATTATCTGTTGTTATTTTCCAAAAATTTTACTATGTGCGTTACTGGTTTTTCCAGGAAGTAAAGTTGCGTGAACGGGTAGTATAGTATATTGGATGCTATACTCACAAGTTCCTGGGCTAAGCCACCAGCTCTTTTCAGCATTGTACTATTTTTGTTGGTTCTGAAGCAAAGACAAATTATTAGTTTACAAACATTGTCAATCACCAAAATACTAAAGCTGCTGTTCTGTATATCTACATTCTACATTGAGCTATCTATCTGAGTACAGATAATCTGTTATTTTGAGTTATCAACTTATCATCCAACACACAAGATAATAAGCAATAGGAGGTTGTCAGCCTCGATAGCTCAGTGGTGCAGACAGTCGACTGCCGCTATTGATGGTTAAGCAACGCTGGGCCGGTCAGTACTTGGATGGGTGACCGCTCGACCATTGGAGGCTGACCGTGGTTCGGATTCCACATAAAACTGTAGGTCACTTCCCTTCTTACCTTACTAGGTGGTAGGGTTTATCCCGCCCGGGTTGCTACCACCGCACTGAATGAAACGTCGGTTGAAACGGCTATGTAAATAGTTCGTGTTTTCCGTCCAGTTCAGTGTACTGGCACGACCGAAGGGAAGCACTGACATGGCACCTAGTTCACCCGGTGTTATGGGCTGACATCACTGGAGGTCGTATGTAGGTGATGTAGCCAACCGTGTGACCTGCACGGACATTTTTCACGTTCGATTTTATATGGAACCATTGGCACCTTGGCACAAATTTGGGTAGGCGGCGCGGCGCGGCGATCTCTCTGTGGCGATGTGCACGCAGTCAGCTGAGCGGATATTATTTATTTATTTATTTATTTTTTAATGAACAAGCAGCTCAGCTGATGTGTTCATATCAGTTTTTTTTTCAGATAATGAATAATTATAATGGTTTTTTTTTTTTTTAGTTTTCGTACTTGGGCACTGTTGTTATTTGTTTGTTGATGTACTTTTTATGTATTTATCTAATCGGTTTTTGAAGGTGTTTGTGTTTGGGGAGTCAATCACATCCTGTGGGAGTTTATTCCAGGCGTTCACCACTCGATTTGTTATGAAGTGCTTTCGGATGTTTGTGTTAGAAGCTGTCTGGTTAAGTTTTTTGCTGTGACCACAAAGGTGAGAGTTCTGGTTCAGGTCAAACATTTCAATTAAGTCTGGGCAATCATACTTTGAGGTGAGTATTTTGTAGACTTTCATGAGGTCTCCTCTGTCACGGCGTTCTTCTAATGTGGTCAGTTCAAGTAGTTTTAATCTTTCTTCGTAGCTCAAGCTTTTTAGCTCGTAGGGAATTTTGGTGAATCTTCTTTGAACTTGTTCCAATTGGTGGATGTCTTTAACAAAGTATGGTTGCCATATCTGGAATCCGTATTCCAAAAGCGGTTGAACGTAAGTCTTGTAAATTTTAAGCATTACAAGTGGCGACAACACGAGGAAGCTCTTTTTTATGAGCTACAGAGTTGGCTCTTTTCACTATATCTGTGATGTGGGGTTCCCATTTTAGATCGGAGGAGATAGTGATCCCAAGGTCCTTTTGTGAAATAACTGGTGTCAGTTGTGTCTTGTCCAGGTAGTAGGGAAGTTTCGGGTTTTTCTTGCCCAAATGTAGAACTGTGCAATTTTGTGCATTAAGCTTTATGAGCCATTCCGAGGACCAATGGTGAATACTATTTAGATCTTCTTGTAGTTTATCATACAACATGAAGGAATTATTTCTAGATTCAATATGGGCGGGGGTCAAAAGAAGCCAAAATGGGACCACGTCATTTATTTAGGCTCCGGATGGCTGGCTACATCACCTGCTACACCTGTGATGTCAGCCTAACACACCTCGGTCAACTAAGTAACAGGTGCCACGGCAGTGTTACCCTTTGGTTGTGCCCAGACCACATGTAGCCCAGAGCAGCTTTTTATCTAACCACTCTCCTACATGGTTTATGGACAATGGAATGAAATTAAATACATACTATACATACATTTATTCATACAATTTTGAGTAAAATTAAACATATTTTTATTTTACACAACAAAAATAGAAACAAAATATTATGCACCTACTCACCCTTCAATAAACGTAGACATTAAAGAGAGCCCTTAGGGAGTTCTTGTTATTTGCACCTTTGCACCAACAATCTGAAGGAGTTAAGTTAGTAGGTAATTTGTTAGGGAGTGATGTCCGCCAACTTTATGAAAAATACTTTCATGCAGGGTGAACTTTTCCTGGGCCTGTAAGTACCGAGATACAAATGTAATCTCGCTCCAAAAGCCACGTAAGCCACATTGCGCGACTTTCACTTTCTAGGCCAAACCAGTGCATTTTATTTATATATAGCCTCTTTGGGCCAACCAAACAAACTCGTTCTCGGGACTAGGTAGGTAGGTACGTACACACACTACACAAAAGTCAAGCCATATTATAACCTCCATATTATAACTTAAACTATCAAAAAAACAATCGCTTCCTCACCTCCCACCCCTCACTCAACACGTCGTCGTCCTTTGGATCAATGAGTATTGTAATCAAAGATTGTAATGTGATTGTAATTTCCAGTTCGAAATTCGGTCGCTCGGACTTTTCATAGATATTGTTTGTACCTTGTCAGTGCTGCCAGATGAAGAAATGGTAAAATGCGGTAATGTTTAAAAAACCCGGATTTTCAACAAAAAAAGCGGAATTTCTTGTTTTAGCATGTCTCCTGCATGTATTGCACAGATGTATTGTTACATTTTACAAGTTTTTTTATTCGTACAAGGACAAGGAGGCTTACAATTAAATAATAAAACATTCGCAAATCTTAAAAATTTCTGCTGATCTGCTGAAAAAATTGTAAGCCACAATCATTCGAAACATCCTCAGCAGTCAACATCTACTCAAAAATAAGAATATTTATTTAATAAATAACAAAAAAGTAATACTAATAACTAAAGAAATAAACCTACCTAACAAACATTAAAATAACTATCAAAAGGGGCATTTTCAAATGTTCCTAGAACACTTGCTGCATTACCCCGCTGGATGGCAAGGCTTACCCTTTGAATGAAGTAGGCCCTTGATTGCGGGACGCCAGTAGCGTCCACCAGCAGAGGCCCAAGCCTCTTCAAGAAGCTTTTGGCTTCACTGCTCCACGGACCGAGGGTTTCAACCGCAAACGCAACAAATTCGAAATCTTGAATAATATTTGAATATTTGTTGCGTTTGAGGGTCTCCGCTCCGGCCGCGGCCGCGCCAGCCGCTCTTGAAGAGGTCATGTGTCCGCTATAGCGAAACGTAGCTGAAAACCGTTGCCACGCCTCTAACGTATCGCATCGGTATTGTCATAGCAAACATCGGCTATCGGCTAACAACCAACCAAACGAACAGCGTATGCCAGGCAGGCTGACAGACAACTGATATCCGACAACTATTATGCCTTCCCTCTCTCTTTAAGTAAGTCCCCAAATGCAAGAAAGAGCACGTGCGATTCCTTTTAGTTTCACCAAATAAATCTTTTCATGGAAAAATTACCTTTATAGTAGAACCAATAAGGTCGTATTTGGGTTGGATATCTACGAATATCTTAGATATTTACGAAATATCTAACGGCGCGGGTGACAACTGACAACTAAAACAGTTGTCAGTTATTTAGATATCAGAACAACCAGTTGTGTCAATCCAGTCAGTTTCAGTTAGTTTTAGTGCCGGCCGACCGAGCCAGTAGCCACTAGCCAGCCACCACTGATTACCGATACACTCGGTGCGGTACGGACGGTGACGGACGGTGCGTGCGGTGCGTTACGGTTTCGGTGGCGGCGGCGGTGCGGCGCGCGGCGCCGCTGCCCGAGCGGTGCCGCTGCGCGGAGAGATATCCATAGCATAGTAAAAGAAGACGAGTAAGATAACTGGAGGCCATTTTTAAAATAACTACCTACGCTGCGCCGAGCCTCCAGTGATGTCACAACTCACAACACTAACACAATTGACAGGCAGTGAGCCCATCATGGTGGAAATGCTATTCTTTAAAATTATTATGTACATTTATGTATTTTTTATTTATAGACCAAGAGCCAGCTCCCAAAATTTTACTCTAACAGAATATATGAGTTGTCATAGATTTATTATATACTGGCGTTAAGGTATATTTTCGAAAGCTGTATTTTCGATAGACAGTGAACGATGTTATTTTGATGTTTGAGCCCTTAACAACGATACCCCACTCAATAATCGGATGCTTAGTTCTGGCGCTACGGTGGAACATACGTAAAAACAAACATACACATACATAAATTGCTAAAAAGATAACCCTTCATTTTTGCTTCGCGCAGTCGGGTAAAAATTTATTTTAACTTTAACCTCCCAAAAATTTATGCAATGTCAAAATTCAACTTTAACTCACGTCCGTCTTTGGACAACCATTTCGTAGTCGCGGACGATGAAGAGAATTAATAAGTGGGCAAAAAATTTATAACTATAAAAATTATAGAAAATATATTTAGAATTATAGATTAATATAATTATTAATCTTAATAAAAAAATTATCAAATAAATAATTTTAAAATGTATTTATTAATTTTGTTTTATTATTACTTAATAACTTATATTTTTATTTTTGTTGGTTGGTCGCTAGCAGTCATGAAAGTGTCCGCGGTAGGAGCTGTGGCCATTTATAGAAGACAAAACCGCGCGAAATTGCGTTGTGCGTGGTATCTCTAACAAGTCTGAACAAGTCGACAACCGCGGGCCCGCGCGCGGCGCGGCCTTCGTGTGCGTGCGCCGCGCGGCCGCGCCCGATGCCGGGGTTCGCGAATGGTTTTTGCAGCTATTACCTAGTAAATTCCTTCGCTTAGTACCTACTCGTATTAATAACTTACATAATTTAACTACATACTTTAATAATATTTTTTATGTTACTTACCTTTCGATGGCAGCAGGTAATGAGAATAATGTTAACTCGCGATTCGAGCCTGATCTATTCATGCAGCCGCGTACACACTGCAGAAACGCGGAGCCATTATGTTAGTGCAATAAAATAAAATTCGAATAATAATACTTTCTATCGGGAAGCGGCAGGCGGCGCGGCGGCAGGCAGCGGCCGTCACGTGGTGTGCGTCACCGAGCGCGGGGGCGGGGCGACCATCACTGACTACGCGCGAGAGACAGTGAGAATGCATGTAGTGGTTGTGTACAGACAGCGTGCGCAGGCGCGCGCTTGTGTGAGTGCGAAATCGGCGCGTTTGTATGAAGACGGCTAACTTGTGTGGTTTAACTATGTCCATAGTATCGGTGCGTACGTGCTGTGCTGTGATGTGACTGTGATTTGTGAATAGTGATGTATGCCACACGGTGCGTTCCGGCGTCGCGCCGCGCAGGCACGCCGGACACGCAGAACGTTGAGTTGAGTTACGTAGTTCAGGACAGAAACTTTGTTTATACTTTACTGTGTATTTAAGTGTGTAGGTACAACTCTTCTGTGTAGGTTTTTCGTTAATAAACAATGACATAGTGCGTGAACATAGTGTATAAAAAATAATTGATTAGTGTTAAAATAAATTATGTAAAGACAGAACTTTACTTTTAAAATGTTAAAAAGAAAGGCATCATAATGGCCAACAAAAAAGGTGTGGTGTGGACTCATTTTGAAAAAAAGACAATATTCTCGCTATATGTAATTATTGTAAGCAGAAATTTACGATACGATCAGCAAGCAATTTATTATTATTATTTTTTTTTTTTTTTAGTCTAGGAATCAGAGTTTTTGATACCGATATTTGGCAACGCATATCAATATCGGTATTGAAGACAGATATCGGTTAGATCACGGTTGCCAAAAATTGTTGATAAGATAACCCACATGACTAGTATATAGGTAAGTTGTCATAATAAATTACATGTTTATGAGTTAAGTTGACTACATGTCACACCGGACACGATGTTGACAACATCGTGTCCGGGTTCTCCGACCTCTGCAAAGAATTAATACTAGAGAGCGTTAGTGTTGCCAACTCAAATTTTGAAATTCTCCTAGAATTCTAATCTCCTAGATTGACTTCGAAAATCTCCTAAAAATCTCCTAGAAAATTTTCGTCCTCCTAAAAATTCTCCTGTTATTCAAATTATAAAAATTTCACCACATTTTTAGTGTTCCTTATACGTACGGGACCATATTACTAAGCCTAGGCCGTCTGTGCGTCCGTCTGTCTGTCTTACCTGTAAAGAGCTATATCTTTTGCACCCTAAAAACCGGTCAAGTGCGAGTCGTACTCGCGCACCGAGGGTTCTCTGTCAGTCAGTCAGTCAACGTGTAATTGTCTACTGCTGGACATACGCCTTCAATTTTCCTCCAGTCTTTCGGCCTTCAGCGGTACGGACCACTGCTTTCCGCCGACATAATTCATGTCGGCGTCCCACCTGGCGGGTGATCTTTCCACACTTTGTTTTCCTGTCCACGGCCGCCAGTGTAGGACATGGTAACTCCAACGGTCCTCGTCTCTTCGGCTAACGTGCCCAGCCCACTGCCATTTTAGCCATTTTATCCACCTGGTTTCCAATATCGATTACTTTGGTGCGTCGGCGGATTGCCTCATTCATTAGTCATTACTCATTACGCACCATTTCGCTTAGCTATACTCCCAGGCCAGCCCAGCATGGATAGTTCCATCGCTCGTTGGGCAACTTTGGAAAACAACTATAGTCAGAGCTCACGTTTCACACCCGTACGTCATAAACGGTAGGACGCACTGGTCATAATATATACAGGTTAGACCTCGGGGCGAATTTTAAATTCGCGAGGCAGCTCTACTCAGTTGAATTCCTCCCTCGACCTCCTTAAGAAGACCTTGTGTGCCTAGCAGTATTTAACCGAGATATACGTACATACTCTTCCTTCAATCTGTTCCATCACTTCTCCGCCAATAATGATTTTTCCTCTCGTCATAACCACGATTTTTTTTTATTGCTACCGAACTAGGTGGCTCTGTCCGAGGTCGCAACCTCAGGCGCAGCCAATTTCACCCCCGAGGAGGTGCCAGTCCGGCTTGGAGGTGGACTAATGTTGCTGGGCAAAGGCTATTAACCCGCGATTTGAAGATCCGTGGATTGTAGGAGTGGGGGAAGATATTCCCTGGGAGCCCGTTCCACACCTTTGCAGTGCAGCACAAGAACGATTTAGAGAATCGTGCAGTTTGAAGAACTCTTCTGTCGACTACAAAGGGGTGTTCCGCGAGAGTATGGCGGGTTTGGCGAAGGCGAACAGGAGGAGGAGGGATAAGGGAAGCAAGTTGGTCAGAGCAGCGAGCGGCCATAGTAGTACCGATAAAACAGGCTTAATGACCCAACGATACATCTGTGCTTTAGAGGTTGAAGGTCCTTTGTGAGTACAGAGTCACCAATGAGGCGAATGGCTCGTCGCTGAATAGAATCCAAGGCTGAAAGAAGGTACTCAGGGGAGCGTACGACACCTGAAAGCCATTGTCGTGCCTGCTGTTCCTGCGATCCTACTCCTTCGCCCGGAGCGAACCAATAGAAGCCGATATTCGTTCGGTCGGTTAAGTAACTTGTTAGCTCAGTGGTAAGCACGTAGGGTTTGCATTTTTTGGACCATGGGTTCGAATCCCACCGAATCTTTTTAGTTTTTTTCTTTCTTTTTTAAGCAATGTTACGGTGTTTAAATTGTTTTAGGATGTTTAGTTTTTTTTATAACCACCTAAGAATTATTTTCGGAAATACAAACTTGTAACAAAAACGACATGCACCGCCTCAAAATTAGGTTAGGGTTAATATATAGAAGATGCGTCGCGTAGCGACGCATCTTCTATATATTAACCCTGGTTATTTTTTTTTTAAACCACCAAAACATCATTTATTTATCACTTCAAGGAGTGGTTCCGAAGGATCGCAGGAACAGCAGGCACGACAATGGCTTTCAGGTGGCGCACCGACTCAGGGGAACCCTCCCAAAGATAACTGCAATATTCCATCACCGGTCTTATTAACTGTCTACCACGGGGGTGACAGTTCATAGTGGCAATCTCGTCCGTAAGCCGGCGGCCATTTTGAGGGTCGCCAACACAACCGACCAATGAAATCGAGCCGTCAGTTTGAAGCTCGCAAAAAAAAAGTAATGGCGGCTGGCTGGTGTATGTAGCAGTGTTGCCATGTTAGGAGATTTTCTCCTAGATTCAGGAGAATTTCAGCGGTGTTAGGAGAAGTTTTTGCCTGTCAGGAGAGTAGGAGAAAATCTAGGAGAAAGAAATCATTACAGGAGAAGATTTAGGAGTGAGAAACATATATTTACTAGTAAGTAACAAACAAATATTTCGGTATGTACGGTGACAAGTGACAACACAATGAATGAACTGTTTGTGAATCAACCAACCTCTCAAGTCACACAATATACGATAGGATTTGTCTTTTGATAAGAACAAGGTTCCCCTTCTTGCTCTTTAGATAGGATAATGTGACACTCTGTGAGTGTGTGCGTGCATTGATCGACCGACAAGCGACTACCGGGCGGGCCTAACCGAACGAACACTTTGTTATCAATCACTGTTATTTACATGTATTCTTTGTAATAATCAGTAGTATTACTAAGCCTACGTCGATAGTCTGTCCGTCAGTCCGCACTACTTAACGGCTGTATCTTTTGTACCGTAATAGGTAGCTGGTTGTGATTTTCACAGATCATGTGTTATTTATTATTGGCGGACATCCTATTAAATAATAAGAAAAAAAAATTAAATTAAGGGCTTCCCCATAAAAAAAACTTTTTTTTAAAAATTTTTTTTATTTATTTTTTATTTTTTTGTTTGGTTTTGCTTTAACGTAAAACGGTAATACGTACAAGTGTCAAACTTGGTGTGGTTAAAAACTAAAAAAAAAAAACAAATAATTAAAACAGACCAATTACGTGGTGATTAGAATGGCAATCGTGGTTATGACGGGGGGGACAAATCATTATTGGCGGAGAAGTGATAGAACATATTGAAGGAAGAGTATGTACGTATATCTCGGTTAAATACTGCTTGGTAGACAAGGTCTCCTTAAGAAGGTCGAGGAAGGAATTCAACTGAGTAGGGCTGCCTCGGAAATTTAAAATTCGCCCCGAGGTCTAACCTGTATATTGGCCAGCGCGTCCTACCGTTTATGACGTACGGGTGTGAAACGTGAGCTCTGACTAAAGTTGTTTTCAAAAGTTGCCCAGCGAGCGATGGAACTAGCCTTGCTGGGCTGGCATGGGAGTATAGCTAGGCGAAATGGTGCGTAATGAATGACTAATGAATGAGGGGACGACGACCGTTGGAGTAACCATGTACTACATTGGCGGCCGTGGACAGGAAAATGGAGTGTGGGAGACCACCCGCCAGGTGGGACGCCGACATGAAGTATGTCGGCGGAAAACAGTGGTCCGTACCGCTGAAGGCCGAGAGACTGGAGGAAACTTGAAGGCGTATGTCCAGCAGTAGACGCTTACACGCTGACCGACTGACTGACTGACAGAGAACCCTCGGTGCGCGAGTTCGACTCGCACTTGACCGGTTTTCAGGGTGCAAAAGATACAGCTCTTTACAGGTAAGACAGATAGACGGCCTAGGCTTAGTAAAATGGTCCCGTACGTATAAGGAACACTAAAAATGTGGTGAAATTTTTATAATTTGAAGAACAGGAAAAATTTTTAGGAGGACGAAAATTTTCTAGGAGATTTTTAGGAGATTTTCGAAGTCAATCTAGGAGAATTTCAAAATTTGAGTTGGCAACACTGGTATGTAGGTACCTAGGTGTTGTTATTGCGGTGCGGTGCAGTTTTGTTATTATTGTGATTTGTGGTATTTTGCGAGCGCGTATATACATTTATGTCAGTAATTTGTGGCGGAGGCAAGGTGACGATGCCGTACGTGAGGTGCTGCGTACCCGGCTGTGCCAGCAGGACGAGTGCAGCTGTGCCTGCCTCGGGACAGACACAGCTGCCAACAGGCTGCCTCGGAGCGTGCCCCTGCTGACGCTGTGGATGCCCTACCTCAGTTGTGTACGCCCGGAGTTCTCTAGTTTGACTCCGAACCAACTCCGCATGAAGAGAATTTGCAATAGACATTTTGAAGCGAGATTCTTTCCTTGAAGGTTTCCGACCTGAATGTCGTACGTCTTGGTGCTGTGTTTCAGGGAAAATGTCATATACTGTGTTTTATCTATGTTAAGTACTAGTTGATTACTCTGGAACCAATTATGTGCTTTTAACAGCGCCTCATTAATATTAAGCGGACAGTGTTCATGTTTTTTTTTTTATTATTTTTTTATGGAAACTGACACTGGCTACATCACCTAAAACATCCGTGATGTCATCCCATAACACCGGGTGAAATTGGTGCCACGTTAGTGCTTCCCTTCGGTCGTGCCGGCTACACTGAACTGGACGGAAAACACAAACTATTTACATAGCCGTTTCGACGGACCTTTCATTTAGTGCGGTGGTACCAAATCTAGTAACATAAGAAGGTAGTCATATCCCTTAGTCGCCTTTTACGGCGTACACGGGGAAAGATGCAGTGGGGCTATTCTTTTAAAGTACGGGCCCCACACGGTTCTTCTATTTTCATAAGTATTGATGTGTCATCTACAAATAAGATTACCTCAGTCATGTGTGAGACAAGCTGGTAAATCATTAATATACACAAGGAATACCAGGGAACCCAGTATGGATCCCGGAGGAATGTGACACTTATTTGTCACACATGTGACATTTATTGCGCTGGATACGATTTCATTTGTTTGAATTTGTGTAAATATATTGTACATTATTCGATAGATATAATTCAGCTAGATTTAGTTCTATACCTCTGATTCCATTTAAGGTTCCAGTTTGTCACTAAGATGGTATATTTTAAGCAGTCAAATGCCTTTGATTCGTCGCAAAAATCGAGAGGGCGAGGGAGAATATAAGAGAAACAATAGTTTATTATTATATTTGCGTTTAAATCAAATTTGGTGTTAAATCGAGTCAACAGCGAGCGAAGCCGCGGGCAAAAGCTATATAAATATATGTGTATGTAATAGATAGTAAAATAGTATTTAAGTATGTAAGGATTATTAAGAGAAGGCTGTGACTATCTATTCCAGGGATGGGCAAACGACGGCTCGCGGGCCATCTCCGGCCCGCGAACGGTTGCAATCCAGCGCGCGACCATCGACCCAGAAGTAGATAATAACATAAATCATGGAAACATTCAGCAAACATTAATAGTGTAATTTGTTACTTTAATTAATAAATATTTGTCCTATTTTATAGATTACCTGCAATCAATATATATTTCCCTATTTAATAGTGAACCAGGTACACTGTATGTACCTGATTCGATATCTATAGCGGTCATTCACCCCTTCCTACCAATGTACTCGTATTTGCGGAAGCGATACTTCCTTATGTTCTGCGTATCGAGCGAAATTACTGTCGCTAGCTTATTGTGGTAGCCGGGCGGCCGCTGACCGTTCGTACTATGTTATGATTCACACGCCTCTCTGCGCATGTGTGCGTGCTGAGAGGAAGGGGTGAATGACCGCTATTCTCAGACTGTAGCGCAGATACTATATATAGTTCACATAAATGAATTTTGTATATAAATAAGAGAACTTTTAATGTTGTTGAAACATATGGGTCAATAAATATCTTAATTTCGGAAAATACAAATATTTTGATAAGTATTATATTAGATATAGCGAAAAATTCAAAAACCTGGCCCCCACATAGATTATATTTGTAAATATTGGCCCGCGTAGAACAAAGTTTGCCCATCCCTGATCTATACTATCAAGACCAACATCCAAATTGTGCAATATCACATTAAGCATGCACGCTATTGCATCGTTAGTTGACTTTTTCTTCTGAAATTTAAATTGGCGAGGATTACTAGGTACCATATGATTGTTTCCCTTTGGTCGTGCCGGCTACACTGAACTTGACGGAAAACACCAACTACTTACATACCACTTTGATCGACCTTTCATTTAGTGCGGGTGGTGGGACCAACCCGGACCGGTTAAACCAGTGCTGTCCAACTGGTTTCGCCGACGAGCTACTTCGATATTTCTGTGAATTTTAATGGGATACCTGGCTCTGGCAATTTTTATTTTCTAAATTAAAAAATCTGCTATAAATCCATATGACAGCATGAAAGCATTAGGCAATTTTTAACATGTTCTCGAGTTAACGTATTTCTAAATTTATGTTTTATACATTTCTTTCGAGGTATTATTTCAATTTTATGTTTATTGGAACGTCTGTGAGTGGGCGCTTAAAATAAGGCTGCGTGCTACTGGATGCCCGCATACTACCGGTTGGACACCGCTGGGTTAAACCCTACCACCTAATAAGGTAAGAAGGGAAGGGACCTACAGTTTTACGTGCGAGTCACGATCAGCCTCCATCGGTTGAACGGTCATCCATCCAAGTTCTGACCGCACCCAGGTGTGCCTATGATCACGAACGACAGTCGGCCGATAGCTCCACTGAGCTACCGAGGCTGACACCCACTGGCTCCATGAAGTACAGCCTCAATATGTTATTTATTATTCATTGTTTTCAAAATATTTTACTCTGTAATTTTTTGAAATAAACACATTGGTCATATTACATATTTTCATTATTTACTCACCTAACCTATCGGCCAACTATGAAAAATGCCTCTTAAGTTTTTAGTTTCTCTCTAGATGAACACAAAAAACATAGCTTCGAAGGAAAATATTGAAAATATGAGGCATTTTTCATTTTTGGCTAAAATAATGATTTCAACAGTTCTCATAAGAGTATATCTATCGATATTAGGAGGACATCCCTAATATCGATAATGATTCTATCGTGAGATCACCTCACTAAGTCTAGCTTCTGATTGGGCAGCTGTCACGTCTGTGATTGGTCGTTTGTCTTGGCGACCCAATGGCTCTATGGGTTGCTGCTATGTTCAAGACTGTCCCATCTGTCCAAAGACATATATATTGGTAATCTGTGCTGTCTACTACAAGTTTGCCACCCGTGACGTCACGTCAAAAAGGTCTGTCAGTAGGGTGAACAAAATGGTAAGTTATACGAAAAATTCGCAAGAAATTATTTAGGGTAATTTAAATTAGAAAAAGTAATTGCTAATCCAGATTAGTTTCTTTAAAATTGTATTTACATGTGTAGATAAGTATATGAAAAAAACACCAATTTAAAAAATACATTTAGTTTTGACAGAACAATGTGAAAAAATATTTTTCACTTCAGACAAAATAATAATATACCTAGCTGCAGGAGGAGCGCAGTCTACACATAATCTGGTACCTAGATACATGCCTACTATTAATTTATTGTAATCCTCCGATGTTTATGGCCTTAGCTTGTTTACCTGTCTAGATTGGTTGGTCAAACGCAACCGTTTACAGAAAAAGTTGATTTTGAGTTGATCAGTTGAAATGGTTAAACTAGTTGACGTTACGCGTTTGTTTCATTGATTTCTAACGTAGTTTGTTTGAGTGAGCAGTTGGATTGAAGAATGAATCTTGACAATAGAATGAAATAAAATTCGATGGAAATAAACTTACCTTCATACTTTTGCTTGCGGGCTTAGAACTGGCTGGTGACTGACTGAATAAACCAGGCGTATATAAGGTTTAATTCATTTTATGTACATACTCATTATATATAAGTACCTACCTACATATATATTTTTTCTTTTTTTGTTCTTGCCTGGTCCAATATTCACCAGTCTCAGTGCGAATATTGGAGGGAAAATTCCGTGTTTTATAGTAACCAGACATTTTGCAACAACAAAAGATTAATACAAGCTGATATACAACAATGAATATGTGGAGCTGACCACCCTGTTCCTTGTTTTTATCCTTTAGTAAATCAAGCTAAATAATAAAATTTAATTCCGCTTTCAAATAAATCATAAAAATGGGTTGGCGAGTAATTTGTTTTATGACAGTCTAGTGTGAATTGTGAATTGAACACAATGAAGTGAGATAATTTAAACCAATGCTCGACCGAGCGAGCGACGCCGACGACCAACACGTTGCATTTCGTTCGTTAATCATGATCATCCGTTTACTCTGTTATACAAGAAGTTTACTGTGTTATACACGGTGTTGCAACCCCAACCGTTAAACCCGAAAGGGGGTGATTCTGTACGTGAAATAGAACAACTTTTGTTCTACGACTTTTTTATTTGAAGAAAAAAAATTTTTTTCTCCATTCATTTTGAGAATAGGTAATTAAAATTTGTATGGAAAAAATATTTTTTTTTGTTTCAAAAAATTTTTTTTCTTCAGAGATGTTGTTTAGTTTCACATGTAGAATAACCCCCTTATGTCAGTTAAAAATATTACGGGGGCAACTGCAACACCGTGTATAGTAAGCTACTTTTAATAAAAGGATTTTGTTGTAGTTTTAATGAAACTGTTATGGCCAACAAAAAACAAAACTCAATTAGGTAGGCACCTATGTAAGCAAACAATAAACCGAACCGACGCGACTGATAAGTAATACCGAAAACTAGCGGCGAAAAAAATTCGAGCGTGTCGTGTGCACTTCGCGGCGTTGCTATCGGTACTAAACTGGGCAAGCGGGGTGTGCGGCAAAAGTGATGGGATGGTCCGGGGGAGGCGAGTACCGGCAAAGTGGAAGTAGACAGTACTTGTGTGTGCTTTGTAGAGTGTAATCAGTTGGACCGGCGTGAAAAATCGCCGACATCGGTAAAGGATCCCTAATTTTCGAGACGCTAGTTTCGCCTTGGACTTAATGAACGATCGAAACCCAACGTCCCTGGACTGTAGATAGACTAATATTTTATGGGGGGCCGCCAGAGCTTTCAGGTGTCAAACCCCAGGCAGGAGTCTGTCTATCTGTAACTAATCTCTAAAGAAAGAGATTATATTTTGAATTTGATTGTAGTATTTTAAATAAGATGGCGGACGGCAGAAGTTTGTCGCGTCGTCGTTGTAATTAAAAATATATATTTTTGTGGTTCTCGCGGGCCGAGAATTTATACAACAGACGTTAAAGCTACAAAAGAAATGGCTGTATACTCTAATGAGTTTTGCCTGTTTCGGGAGGAGACGAATTAAATAAAAAATGTAGTATTATATTCTTTGGTTTGAGTATTTTATATAACTGTGTCACCAGCGTTGCCAGAAGGTTACTTTTGTAACCTTTTAGGTTACTTTTAACGCTGAAAGGTTACTTCTAGGTTACACGACTCAAAAGGTTACTTTTAGGTGATTTTTCAGAATTAATTTGTATAATACATTTTTAATTTCTTTTCTTACACGAAACCGATTAAACAGCGGAAATATATCTAGTTTTGTGCCACAGACTATTATGTTTTACTGTGGATTCAATACGAGTTCTGTGGGCAGAACTCTTTTATATGTTTTTCATGTTGGCAACGCAAGACTTCGCTCTTAAATCGTCGTGGTTCGTCGTACGTATCGTATTCTAAAAACATGTTGAAAATACGACTTTCTCTCTCACACTAAAGGGTGTGAATAACCAAATCACAAAAGCGTCTCGCTTCAATCTAATTCGCTCTTTCCGAGTTCGTTTGCTGTCGTTCGTTCATGTCGATGAATGAAAGAAAGTTTAGTTTTGTTTGTTTGTGTCGGTCGGGCGTACTCACATAGTGGTTTGAATTGAAAAAAAAACGACTGAAAAACTAGGTAAGTGTACAAATAAATACGTACGCGGATGAGGATAACCGATAAACACTACTACTGAAAAAAAAAATTAAAGGTTACTTTTGACACTAAAAGGTCACTTTTTTTCTATTTTAGGTAACTTTTGACAAGACCCCGCTGGCAACACTGTGTGTCACAGATATCTGTGTTCTGTCTGTTGTATGGAGATTTTTGTTGTTGGAATTGCATTTGTCTAAAGATACATTGGGATTGGGACTATTAATATGGTGAGATGCCAGATTCGCACGAATTAGGTGGGTACTGCGCTAACTGTACTTACATGTTATTTGAAATGTCAGTCTAACCTATGAACACCATGTGAATATTAGCCGACAACCGGTGGGTGCACCATCAAGTTGCCATCAAGTGTGAGTTCACCAGTTTTTCAAGTTTCTGGGCAACCACTCCAAAGTTATTTCAAAATTGCGATTGCATCGATCAGATTTCCATGGTGGCATAAAGGCAAACTTAGACAATATTACTTATACTTATCATTTTACTTAAACTTATCATATATTTTTTTCATTTTACAATACACGCTTATTATAATTAGTCCAGTCGTCACAGATTGAAAAAATCAGAATAACGAAACTTTGAGATGTTTGTGGGTGTCCAGTAGTGCTATACCCAATTTTCGAACAAAAATCCCTGTACTATCTTGAGGGGAGGGCGAAAAACCGCAAAATGTTTGCACTTTCTTCAGTTTTTTCGAAAATTTTAAATTACATTTTATAATCTTTAGATAAAATAGAGGGTGCGCTGTAGAAAGAGGACGGTTAGATCGAAAGTTGCTGGTAGCTGGGACTGGTAGGTGAGGGTCTAAGGAACTATTACCAAAAAGAATTTCTTGCCGGAAGCTTATACTTTCGGAGAAAAAAATTAAAAAAAAATTTTTTTTTCATACAAAATTAATTTTCGATTTTTTATTTTATTTTTTTAAATGCACCAAAACATTTATTTTGAATAGGAATTTATGCAAAAACGACATGCGCCGCCTCAACATTAGGTTAGGGTTAATTTATAGAAGATGCGTCGCGTAGCGACGCATCTTCTATAAATTAACCCTGGTTATTTTTTTTTTTAAACCACCAAAACATTCACCCATACCACTTCCTTTGTTTTTACATACATTTATATTCAAAACCAATGTTTTTGAGGCTTAAAAAAAATATATATTTTTTATTTTGTATGAAATTTTTTTTCAAAAATTTTTTTCTCCGAAAGTACAAGTCTCCGCGACCTAAATCTTTTTGATAGTAGTTCCTTAGACCCTCACCTACCAGTCCCAGCTACCAGCAACTTTCGATCTAACCGTCCTCTTTCTACAGCACACCCAAAATAGACACCATTTTGTATTCAAGATTTTATTAATAATCTTCTTGTTTTTTTCATTTGACATTACATATATTTTATTATATCCCCTGGCGTGCGAACCGCCCCGCGGGGGCGGTGTCATTTGCTGTGTCGGTAGTGCGACCTGCCCCCGCGGGGCGGCTCGGACGACTTCATACAAATAATTTATTGTAACGTGCAACATCCTTCTTAACTCTTCTAACGAATGTCTAGTAATTGATGAAAGAGTAGGCTACCTAAAAATACACACTTCTATGTGCTTGTCCTGTCAAATAATTATTGACAAGCGATCTTCAGTCGGTTTCTTCGCGTTCGCGGACGGTGACGTGTGCGCCTCGTGTTTTTAGTCGGTTTTTGTGGATTTTGTGGTGTTTTCTTTGTGAAAAACGATGGAAGGGTAAGTAATCTTCATTTACAATAGTTTCTCGGCGCTGAGGAACGATTTATTCGTAAAGTATCGTAATTTTGGTAACCCCCTAGGCAAAAACCGTTCCGAAAATTCTTGATTTTTTTAAACCAGTTTAATAATGATAGTGTTAAACACATTACCAATGAAATTATAGAAAATTTTATGTACATTTGGAAAATAAAACCTTTTCATATACGTTTAAAAGAAAAAAGTCTAGAAATATCGCCAAAAACGCAGAGCGCACCCGATTTTGACCAAAATTTATTTTGGCCAAAATGGCGCCGCACCCAAGGGCTGACAGCTAATCGGGTCCGCTCGCACTCGAGGGGATATACAACATCTTCCCCCTAAATAAACCAAAATATACAAACATTTAGCCACTCTATTATTATATTATGTATGTATTTAATATAAAACAAAATCGTTAAACCTATTTGGAAGTTTTATATTTCTCTGTGGTCTCTGCATTATTGGTCTATCATCATTAGCATTATTAATGTCTGGTATATTTACATTTGGAGCCGACAATGTGGCTCCTATGTGTTTTCATTATTAACATGTGGTATATTTACATTTGGATACATATCCGAATTCCGAAAAATCCTTGGCGAGTTAAATGATTTCCTTAGATGTATTGAATTTCTTCTGTACTCTCTATCATTTTCATCTCTAACTATATATGATCTTGGCTGGTTATACGATTTAATAATCTTCCCAGGAACCCAAACTTAATTTTTTTGAATTACAATATTTTCCCCATCCTTAAGTTCATCCCTGGCTTTACAATTTTTATCTTATTGCTCCTTCATATTTCTTTGTTTAATATTCAGTTTTTCTTTTATAGTCTCATTTGAAATATTATCATCTAACTTGAGTAGCTCACAAGGTGTAGGCAACATAGTACTCAATCGCCTTCTCATTAACATTTGAGATGGTGACAACCCTATACCAGGAATCGGGTTAGTCCTGTAACTAAGTAAAGCCAAATGTAGGTCGTCATTTTTCCTCAACAAATTTTTTGCTATTTTGACTGCACTCTCTGACATGCCATTTGACCTTGGGTAGTTTGGACTTGATGTTACAATGTTAAATTTCCATGAATTTGCAAACTGTTTACACTCAAATGAATTAAAAGGCATATTATCACACACCACTACATAGGGAATGCCGTGAACACTAAAGATCGACTTAAATGCTCCAATGACAGCACTAGAGTTTTTAGAACTCAGTGGTTTCACTTCTAGCCACTTTGAAAAATAATCTATGACAACTAGATAATCCCTATTTGCCTATGTACAAATATCAGCTGCTATTTTTTGAAATGGTAAACCAGGAATATCGTGACTAATCATTGGTTCCTTTATATTATTAGGTCTGTATTTCTCGCATATTTTGCACTTCATTATGTAATTTTCAATATCTGCTCTCATTCCTATCCAATAGTATAGTTCAATAGCTCGCTCTACAGTTTTGTTAACACCAAAATGTCCAAGGTTGTGTAAGTCACTGATAATTTTATTTTTTATAGTATTTGGAACTATTAATCTATTATCTAGAAATAAGAGCTCACCCTGAACACTTATGTTATTTTTTAAACTCAAAAACTTCTTTAAAATAATATTAGTAGTATTTGCTGGCCAATTACTTTTACAAAATATTTTTACAACTTTGAGCACACTATCATCATCAGTAGCTTTTCGTATTATCTCCAGATCTTTCGGACTACAACTCACATATTCACTAATATTATGGACAACTTCTAACATAGTTGGATCGTCAGCAACTTTATCTTTTAGGTAAGCACGTGATAGTGCATCCGCAATGTACATAAATTTTCCAGGCAAATACTCCACATTTAAATCATATTTCAATAGTTTGATTTTCATTCGCTGCAACCTATTTGACCCTAATTTTGCTATATCTTTAATCATAATGGATACAAGAGGTTTATGGTCAGTAATAATTTTTACGTGCCTACCGTAAATAAAATTGTGAAATTTATTAGTAGTAAATACAATTGCCAACATTTCTTTTTCTATTTGGGCATAATTCTTTTCACAGTCAGTCAACGACCTGGATGCATAATATATTGGCTTATTGTCTTGAAGCATACAACATCCTAAACCGTCTTTAGAAGCATCACACTGTATCACAATTTCTTTTTCATCATTAAAATTAGAAAGCAAAGGTGCTGAAACTAGCTTGTGTTTTATCTCTTCCAATGCTCTATCATGATACTCGCTCCACATGAATACATTCTTTTCTTTTAATAGTTCTCTAAGGCAATACGTAATTTGCGACAATGACGGAATAAATGGTCTAAAATAATTAACTACTCCTAATAGTCGCATTAGCTCTTTCTTGTCTTTAGGAGTCTCTAGTTGAGTTATTGCTTTTATTCTGTCTGGGTCTGGCCTTTTTCCAAATTCACTAAATATATGTCCTAAATATTTTACCTCCCTTACTTTATATTGCACTTTTGTCATGTTGAACTTAACAGAATGCTCTCTAGCTCTCTTTAATACATGTTCTACATTTCGGTCGTGTTCTTCTTCTGTACTTCCTGATATAAGAATATCATCAAAGTAAATTTCAACTCCTTCTAAACCCTCGAAAATCTTTTCATTAATTTTTTGAAAATATTCTGGGGCGACACAAATTCCAAACGGCATTCTCAAAAACCGATATATTCCAAATGGCGTACTAAATCCACACAATTTACTCGAATAGTCATCCAATTGTACCTGATAAAATCCATCTTTCATATCTAGTACTGTAAAAAATTTTTTATTAACTAAGTTACTCGAAATGTCATCTAGTGTCGGAATTGCGTAGAATTGTCTTTTCAAATTTCTATTTAAATCTTGTGGGTCGTCGGGGTCGATACAAACTCTCAATTTTCCGTTCGGTTTTTCCAGTACTACCAGATTACTTACCCAATCTAAAGGTTCATTTGCCGCGCATATAATATTATTTTTTTCTAGTTCATCTAAAGTAGATTTTAATTTGCTCTGAACAGTCTGAGGTAATCTTCTAGGCGGTCTTCTGACTGGGATGCTGTTCTCTTTTATCTGCAACCGAATTGGTGGGTCAATTTTCCCCATACCTTCAAAAACATCCTGATTCACTTTAATAAAAGCATCTTTAGCAAACGCTGCTGAAACATTTACATTATCTATCTTCTTTATCAAATCAAACTCAATACAACCCTGTAAACCAAGTAGAGGACGGGAGTTCACATCTACTATTAAAAACTTTAAATATTTTTGTTTTGAACCGATTTTACAATCTAAAAATACAGTGCCGACTGTTTTCAACTTTTCACCACCATATGCTTCCAGTGTTACTTTGCATGGTGCAACCTTAAAGTCCTTATTTATTTTTCTAAAAATATACAAAGGCAACACGTTCACCTCTGCACCTGTGTCTAACTTAAATTTTACAAAAGCACCTTCAACTTGCATTAACTGGAACCATGCCTTTGGATGTGTGTCGGATCCATGCTGTATGTTGTCTAAGGCGCTCTCTTCCATGCCCTCAGCCTTATTCAAGATCTTCATGCGACATGATGCCTTGAAGTGGTTCTTTAGTCCACACCTTCCACACGCCTTCCCCCATGCTGGACATTCTTTTGGTCCATGGAAGGTGTGGATCTAAGCTTACGATGGCTTCACCGAACATATCCGGGCCCATCGGCAGTAGAGGAGGGTATTAATCGAGGCCGGGACTAGCGAGTGGCCACTCTAAATTTCCCGCGCATGCTTCACGTTTCGGCTCGCTGCAAGCCCTCGTCAGCTAGTCTGCGTTGACTAGGACGCGGGGAAACCACCAGTCCCGCTCTCGACCTCCCTCTCTCTACCTATCCATATTCTGTAGGATGCTTCCAGTGACGTTTTCGAAGCTCTCTCCATATATGAGCTTAGCGTCGATCTTGGGAGCCCTAGATTCTTGAAGAGACTGTAGAGCGACTTCGCTGGTAGTCCCCTTGCTCCGACTTCCACAGCGAAGAGATCAGTCTTGAATCCGTTTCTCACAATCCGGTCTACTAAGTTGCAGTACTTGTTAAGTTTGATGTTGTGGTCCTTCGGTATGTTACTTTCCCATGGAACTGTAAGTTCAACAAGTACTACATGCTTTGTCGCTTTTGAGAATATGAGTATATCCGGTCTTAATGCTGTGGTACAGATTTCCGAAGGCATTTGGTAATGCTTCTCATGTGTGTCCATCAACAATTCCCAATCCTTTGCTGCTCCCAAAATTGAAGAAGGTTTAGTCCTATCTTTGGGCAGCTTATTGGCTCCAGGTTTCACAAAGTTGACCTTCTGGAAGCCGCTACTGGTTTGCCCTTTCCTGGTCCGTGCAATTGACAGGTTGATGGCCTCTCTGATGATTTGGAGGACTTTGTCATGACGGTAGGAATACTGGCCTCGCTCAAGTAGTATTTTGCATCCGCATAACAAATGTTTGGCCGTGCCTACGAACTCCTTACATGACGGGCATAGTTTATTTGTAGATTTCCCCCATCTAACTAGGTTACTCGGGTCGGGGAGAGTAAGCTGGAATGCATTTAAGTAGAACTTAAGCAGCTCAGGGGACCAGTTGTATATTATGGATTTCCACTTCAATGCAGGAGGGATGCAGAAGTCACCCACTGTTAGCCAATCATTCTGCATTTCTAGGTTTAAGGCGTGAAGTTTGAAGCCTTGTTCCATGTCCTCCTGAGCAAAACCTTTCAGTATTTCTTTATCAGACTTTGCTGTTTCTATGCCCAATCCAGATCTATTGGTGCGTGTACCAACTTGGAATGATTTGTAGAAGTCGAGTCTCGATTCCAGTTCATCTGATAGTGATGTGTTGGGTAAGGCTTGAATAGCGCTATCATTGGAGTCTTTGAGTATACATCGTTTGGCTATTCTCGCCTTTTGATAAAATATCGACGGTTTCTTAATGTTCAGTCCAAAGTTATTGTGAGATCTGTATAGCGTTGACGAGTCAGCCGGGTGAGCCAGTCCAAACCATGATTTCAGGAATCTGGTCACATACGAGTCTAATTTAGTCAGGTTTTGCTTTGTGAAGTCGTAGACGAGAAATGGCCATGAAAGTTTTGATGTCAGGTAGTTATCGTAAATCCATGCCTTTTGTGTACCCAGGAGGGGAAGATTGTCAGTTTGGCGGAGGCTCTCCTCGAAAAGTTGGACAATATCATCAGTAGGATGCTCCTTTCCTCTGCTGGTGATCCTTTTGCCCAAGAATTTAAAAGGAGCTTCATCAGCCACGGTTGCGATTGGTTTTCCGGCTACTGTCAAACCTGGATTGCTCGAGGTAAACTTTGAACCTTTCCTGGTTAAGCTCAAACAGTAGCACTTCGCTGGTTTTATCTTCATCCCTTTGGTCCATTCACAATAGTCATCCACCACCTTAAGAAGCGACTGATTTTGTTTTGGATTGCGGGTTAACAGCGTAATATCATCCGCAAATGCCAGGATGGCCGCCATATATGTGTCTCCATATTTGAACCTGTATCCCCATTTCTTTTCTTTTACGACAAGCGTATCAATTAGAATGTTGATAACAATGTTAAATGTGACAGGAGAGAGGCAGCAACCCTGGAAAAGTCCTATGCCGTAACGAATTTCCGGTGTCTTCTCCGTTTCGCCTTTTACTTGTATTACAAAGGAAAGTTTTTTGTAGTAGGAGGCTATTATATTACAGATCAGAGGTGGCACATTATACCACTCTAGCGCCTTTAATAGTAACTCATGGCGCACCGAACCGAAGGCGTTTTCAAAGTCTAACCACGTGGCAGTTAATTGTCTCTCATTCTTCCTTGCATCTCTAAGACATTCAGTCAGCAAAGAATTATGTTCGAGGCACCCTGCAACTCTTGGGAGAAAACCTTTTTGGTACTTCTTCGGTAAGTAGTTGTTGGTACACATGTGTTTGAGTAGTCTGGCCTGTATAATGGAGAAGAATATTTTCGAAATTGTGTTCGTAAGGGCTATAGGTCTAATATCCTTGGGATCAGTAACTTCTTTCTTTTTTGGTAGAAGAACAAACACGGCTTTACCAAGACAGTCTGGCACTTCTCTGTTCGTCCAAATTCTTTTGTAGATGTTCAACATGTGTTTCCGCACTGATGGACATTTTTTGTATATGATGTATGGTATGCCATCGGGTCCCGGGGCGGAACTATTTGGTTTCCTTTTTATGTGGTATTCCAGCTCTTCCATCGTCGGTGAATCAGCATCAAATGCTAGAGCAGGTTCTTTGGGTTTTGGAGCTGGTGGATCCCTGTAAGTTATATCTGCCTCCGGGGTGGTATATGTGGATTTAAAGTAGTTGAACATCTTGTCCGTACTTAACCTAATTGTACCCTGCTGTTCCTTAAAAGCTTTTTTGGCGAAATAAAAGGGGTTCTTCTCGAAAGCTGCTATATTCTGAGCCTTTCGAAATTCATTGCCAGCAACCGTAATTTGCTCAGATACTTTCTGGATGAGTTTTAGGATAGATCTCATCGCTCTGGCTAATTGGTGGCATAGATTTCTGTCTCCTGAGGCTTTAGCCTTCCTTAGCTGCTTTATCAACTCTCTCTTCCTTCTCCTAAGCTTTGCTTTGAAAGTGTTTTCTCTTTCCATTGGGTTGTGGTGATAGCGAACAGGGTACAATTCGGAGAAGTAATTGTAAATTGTTCCCTGGAAGTCATACAGCTGATCTTCGGGACTCTGCCTGCAGCCTGGGAGGTCAAGTCTTTCGGCTAGGCATCGATCATGTTGCTTCCAAGTGGTCTCGGATATGCTCGGTAAGCTTAGTCGGTCTCTGGGCGAAAATGCTTCATGGTGAGAGGAAGGTTGCGCAACACTTTGTGACGTGTGAGGTTGTACTCTGTCAATAGTGTCAGGTGGAGAACTTACAGGCGCTTTCTGCCCTGCTTCACTGTCGCTATGTTTCTCCTTCACGTGCTTTTCTAGCCAGATTTTTCGCTTATATTGTTTCCCACACTTCGAGCATTTCAAGTCCATATTCATGCCAAGGTTGTCAGAGATATCGATCGGTGAGCGGTTCATCCTCCCTCCCTCTCGGACCGCTCTGAGGGTATTTACTCTTTTGACTGTCGTAGTCGTCTCTTTTGGTATTGCAGCGACGACAACGAAACGTAACAATACTCGGCTCCGATGTCTGATTTGTTATTTTACACATACTTAATTTGGTAGCTCCGACTTGCTCCTTACTGTAGACCGTTTCCACTTTAATGTGACTTCCGCATTACGACATATGGTGATAGCAGTTTGCAGGTTTAACTCTTCAGTATTTAGTAGTTTTTCTTGTAATTTTCTGTCATTCACACCCATCACTATCTTGTCCCTTATCATTGATTCTTCTAGATTCTCATATTCACATGATTTCGCCAATAATTTTATTTCTTTAACGAATCTATCAAAACTTTCTCCGTCTTCTTGTACTCTATTGTTAAAGACGAATCTTTCGTACACCACATTTTTCCTTGGCAAAATAACTTTACCTAATTCTTTCACTGTTGTGGAAAGCTGCTTGTCGTCCGTGAATTTTAGTGAATTGTACAACTTTAGCCCTTCTCTGCCAATTGTGTTCAAAAACACACATATCTTGATTTTTTCTGGCAGTACATCTTTGCCAGATGCCACCATATAAATATCGAATTCCTGGAGGAAAATCTCCCAGTTACCTTTTATATCTCCATCCAGCGATAATTCTGGTGGTATTTTTGCCGACTGCGCCATGTTTTAAATTACATTTTATAATCTTTAGATAAAATAGACACCATTTTGTATTCAAGATTTTATTAATAATCTTCTTGTTTTTTTCATTTGACATTACATATATTTTATTATATACAACAGAAAAGGGTTCACTATAGCAGTAATTTTGTAGAGGATTACATGTCCTACAATTTTTACTTTTATTTTTTGATGCCGAGATACAGGACTGCCAAAAAGTGCCGCTGGAACACCGCTTCTCTGTATATTTCTTCGGAGTGATAACTCTATATAATATTTCCTCAAAGACCTTACACAACATCTATACACGGTGTTGCAGTTGCCACCGTAATATTTTTAACTGACATAAGGGGGTTATTCTATATGTGAAACTAAACAACTTCTATGGCGAAAAAAAATTTTTTCAAACAAAAAAATAATAATTTTTATCCATACAAATTTTAAATACCTATTCTCAAAATGTATGGAGAAAAAAAATTTGTTTTTCTTCAAATTAAAAAGTCGTAGAACAAAAGTTATTCTATTTCATGTACAGAATCACCCCCTTTCGGGTTTTACGGTTGGGGTTGCAACACCATGTATATTGATGTCAGTACAGCGTGTTGTTCACCACGGCAAGTTTTCTGTCATGAATCCAAAGATAAAAGCATGTGTTGCTTTATAGTTCTGGCGCTAAATAAAAAAAAAAAAGTAAAGCGTAAACGTTGGGTTAAACATTGGCTTCTACAAAATCCAAAGTTTACATATTTAAACCTACCTACTAAATGAAATTGTCATGCATGATTTATTTATATTATCTCTTTATTTACACATCTATTTACAATAAATTTACATATAACTATACCTAAAATATACAAAAATTATACATAAAATTATTATAAAACAAATGGAGTTTCCACCACCGGCGGCGGGGCGGACCCAAGCTACCGATGGAAGGGTCCCAAAGAGAGGAATCTCCGGACGATGCGTGCAGTGTCGAGCAGGGCTGCCTTCTGGATCTGGCCCTTGACCCAACCACTCAGCGAGAGCCTCTTAAGGTGGTCGTCGAGGCTCTTCGCTATCAGCCCATGCGCCGAAACGACTATGGGCACAATGTTCGTCGAGTCGACGGGCCACATTTTGGTAACCTCGTGCTGCAGATCCAGATACTTTAACATCTTCTCTGCTTCCTTACTGACGAGGTTACCATCATGCGGCACGGCGATATAGAGGAGCGTTGCACGACTTGCCTCCCGGTCCACTATCACAATATCAGGTCTGTTCGCGAGAATAGTCCTGTCTGTGATAATGGACCGGTCCCAGTAGAGTGTGACATGACCGTTCTCGAGAACTGGCGATAGTAAGGCACCTCGGTACCTACAAGGTTGTACTTTAAGGCAAGTTGCTGATGGATGATCCTGGCTACTAGGTTGTGTCTATGCAAATACTCGGTGTTGGCAAGCTGCGAACAACCGGAAATCACATGTCTGAGGGACTCGCCAGGTTGGTGGCAGGCGCGGCAGATGTCAATGGTCCCGTCCTTCATTATGTGTTTCCTATAGTTGTTCGTCTTGACAACCTCATCTTGTATTGCAAAGACAAAACCCTCGGTTTCCCCAAAGAGGTCCCCGAAGCGTAGCCAGTGCACGGAAGCAAGTTGGTCTACATCCGGTCCCGTGAGAGACCGGAAGTACCTACCGTGCATCTCCTTGCCTTTCCATACATCCATGCGGTCCTCGGTGCTCAGTACAACCGGCTTCCGCCAGTCCTCTTTTCCCATGCTCAGCGGGGTAAGGCCTTTATCGATGGTGACGACATCGGCGCGGAGCGGCGCGGGATGGCGTGGAGCGGAGCGGGTCGGCGTGGTGCGGCGCGGGACGGCGCGGTGCGGCGCGGGACGGCGTGGAGCGGAGCGGGTCGGCGCGGGGCGGCGCGGGACGGCGCGGATTGGCGCGGAGCGTCGCGGGACGGAGCGGCGCGGTGCGGTGCGGCGCGGTGCGGCGCGGAGCGGCGCGGGACGGAGCGGCGCGGTGCGGCGCGGGACGGAGCGGCGCGGAGCGGCGCGGTGCGGTGCGGCGTGGGACGGAGCGGCGCGGTACGGTGCGGCGCGGTGCGGTGCGGCGCGGAGCGGCGCGGTGCGATGCGGCGCGGAGCGGCGCGGAGCGGCGCGGTGCGGTCCGGCGCGGGCGGAGCATACGAATTTCACGTGAGCGAAGCTGCGGGCAAAACCTAGTTATTTTATATTTTATTGAGAAAACTATTGAGTTTTGGAGTCTTGCCCCGAACGTTCAAGCTGACGGTGTGTAAATATCATCTGTCCCCGCCCCAGACCTTTTTGACATTCTAATTTTACATACATACCTACATACCACACAAGCTATATCCCGACAATCAGAGTAAGCGGTGTTGTACTGCAAGAATTCTTATTATTCTTATATATTCTTAATAAACATCGACCACCACGTTTAGCAAAGTATTCGGACAAGATAACTATCAAGTTGCAAGTAAGGCACAAATACCCACCTGCTGCACGACTCGGTGTAAGGACCGTGCTAAGGTGAGAGGTGGCAAACCTGTCGCCCTTTACCACGGCACCTCGTCCTTATCCCTTAGTCGCCTTTAACGACATGCACAGGGAGATACGCAGTTGGGCTTTTTAAGTACCGGCCTCACACAGTACATTATAATTTTCTTTAATTATTATCTGTAATTACTGCATAAGCAATTTTTTTTTCTTTGAAGTTCTTGTAGTCCGGGTTTGTCGTATCGTATCCCACAATACAGCACAACGGTGGTGGGCCTCCTGAATCGCTAGGCGGCGGCGTCTACGAAAAAACCCCATCTTCCTCCATCGCTCTCGATCGCAGTACAGATTGATGCACGCACGGGCCCGTACACGATCAATATTATTGACAATATCCCCACTACTTTTGGGCTCCGCCCCCGTACTGATGCCTCCGATCCAAAAATCCGGATGTCGCATCAATATTCTCCTCAATACGCCAATCTTCGATTCACACGATCAATATTCCCATCAATACTGAATATTGAAGTCCAATATTGATACAAATATTGACCGTGTAATGCCAGGATTATTCGCTCATCAATGTCTTGTGTCATCCATCCATCAATGTCAATCTCAATTTTGACTAGATAGGTGAAAGATGTCAGTATCAGTAAATAGATAGTGAAATCTGAGTCCTGAGCATAGTTGGTGTGGTGCGCGGGCTCGTGGAGGAGAGCTGTGTGACGTGTACGACTCTGTGGGACGTTTAGTCCCACAATCCCCACTAGTTCAGTGCTATCCAAGCGTCCGCGCCCCACATCAAATAGCAAGGTAGTATCTGCTAAGATCACAGAAAGGAATGCGTAAGGGCACCAAGTCTGTTATATGATGCAGTATTCACCCTTATGCAAGAGAAGAAACTTTGGATGTAGTAAATATGCGGTAATTTATGGAGTATTTTTTTGGATTTTTATGGAGACTAATTTTGCATAGATTAAGACAACAACACCCACGTTCTAGTCAGCGTGTTAGACCTATGTGGACTATGTGCAAAAACACTTTGGGTGCAATAAATACCACAGTAGTATTTGATGCTATATCCTAACGACGCCTCCTATCAAAGTAAGGCTGCAGAAAGATCTCGCCGGGCTATACTGCACTTGTATGCATATAATTTCTATTTTCAGCGACAACTGCAGTGACCATTGCTCAAGAGGAGCCCACAACAGGCTAATTTGGTTTGGGAAAGTCATTAATTGCAATGCACAAGTGTGTAGCAGGGTGGAGTACCGACGGCAGAATAATAGAGTATGCATTATAATTAAGTAGTCTTTGTTTTTTACTTCAGAAAGAGGTGCAGCAGTGATGCTACGCACCAACTGAAGTAGACAATGGCAGAGTTGACGTGCTACAAGAAAGCGGCCGAGTACTGGGCGGGGGTGCCGGCGACGCTCGACGGCGTGCTCGGCGGCTTCGGCTTCATCTCCAACATCGACATCGAGGGCTCCAAGGTGTTCCTGCAGTATCTGCTGTCGCTGGAGAACGCGCCGCCCGCAGCGCAGGCGCTCGACTGCGGCGCGGGGATCGGCCGCGTCTCCAAGTTGCTGCTGCTGCCGCACTTCGAGCGCGTGGACCTGGTGGAGCAGGAGCCCAAGTTTGTGGCGACGGCGCGCGAGTACCTCGCGGACGCGGGCCCGCGCCTCGGCGCCTGCTACACGCTCGGCCTGCAGCACTTCCAGCCGGACAAGCGCTACGATCTCATCTGGTGCCAGTGGGTGCTGGGCCATTTGAATGACGTCGATCTGGTGGCTTTCTTCGTAAGATGCAAGTAGGTTATTTAATTAAATATTTACCTATTACGGTTACAGTTGGATTCTGTTGACATCAGAGTGAGACTTGAATAGAAATTCTTTACTGCACTAATGTGTAAAGGCAAATGGACGCAAGTTGAAAAACCTCATTTTGAGATAAACGCGTTTAAAGATTTTTAAGGTTTTTTGCCTTTTTCTCAGTTTCTGAATAACTTATGTGAGAGAATTTAGATTTATATGAAAGAATAAACGTATATCTTACTGACTCAGCATATTTTTTGATAAATATATAAGTAATTTAAATGTTACTGAGTAAAATGTCTTTTACCGCGACAAATTTTGAGGAATACTTTGCATTTATTTTGGCAAATGGCAGCAATATAAATTGCTGCCATTTACCAAAATAAGGTTGTTTGGACAAAAGCTGTTCGGGAGTAATGCATCGACACGGTTGGCAGGGAGACCCGGTGAAACGGTTATTCCGCTGACCACCCGCCGGGTAGTATAGGGGCCCAATCGAGTCTAACCAACGCAAGAGGCTGCCCTGGTCAACCGGTGCATAATCCCGGAGTAGGGGTCCCGGCGGCCACTTCCGGGGGGAGACCGGGGGCCCTTCCGTCTTCCGTGTCGGTGCACCACTAACCTGAACAGATGGTGATGAAGTTAGGAGCTGCGCTTTACCCGCAAATTTGTCGTGACCGCTCTTCATGCTTATCTCCCCCTCTCAAAAAACAACATGGCAGAAGCCTTGGCTATACCCTGGAAGAAGCCTTCTGACATCGAGCTGGGGTTTGCTTGTTTGCCAGGGCGGATATTTGCTGTCGTCGCCTGCGCCGCCTGGAAGGCCCTGACCTTTCTGTGCTGTGGGTTCATGTGGACTTGGGGACGGTGTCGCGAGTGTACGCCTGTCTTTACAGGTCGCACTCTGGCGATGCGGGAACAGCTCGATTATTCGAGCACTTGAGTAAAGCGGCAGACGAAGTGCAAGTGGGGTTTTCCTCCGCGGATATTATTCTGCTTGGAGATTTTAATGCCCACCACGAGGTGTGGCTAGACTCTGGGAGAACTGACTTCGCGGGGAGAGCCGCCTACGACCTCGCCCAGACCCATGACCTGTCTCAACTGGTAAACCAACCGAGCAGAATACCAGATATAGACGGTCATGAACCCTCTCTGCTGACAACGAACCCTTCTGGATATAAAGTCACAGTGAGCGCTCCTCTTGGCTCCTCTAGCCACTGTCTAGTGGGGTCCACGGTGCCATCTTCGCCTCTTCAGTTCCTGCTGCAGGAACGCGTCGAATTTGGCACTACGCGTCAGCAGATTGGGATGGGATGCGAGATAACTTCGCATCCTACCCATGGAGAGAGCTTTGCTTCAGTTCGGACGATCCGTCAGAATGCGCCAATGCCGTCGCCGAGGTGGTTCTGGGGGGAATGGAGATGTTCATTCCCAGTACCCCGTCCGCCTTGGTGGCAAGAGCCAGCCCTGGTACAGCGGCGACTGTGCCGATGCTGTCGCAGCTAATGGTGCAGCTTACCGTGCATGGTCGTGAGCTCGTGCCAGAGCTGATCCTAACATCTCCGAAATGAAGAAAGAATACAACCGCCTCTCCAGACCCTGCAAGAGGGTTATTGCCAGGGCAAAATTCGAGCATATCGGCAGAGTTGGCGACAGCCTGCACCAGCACCCAATTGGGAGCCGTGAGTTTTGGTCTCTCGCCAAATCTGTCGAGTCGAAATTTTGCCGCTCCTCACTTCCGCCTCTGCAATGTCCTGAGGGCTCACTTACTCACTCCGCAGGGGAAAAGGCCAGAGGGTGTCTCTCTTTGCGGGCAACTCTAACCTGAACGATGGGGGTGCCAATTGCCATGCTGTGAGAACTCCATGCCGGAAGTACAGTTTCGACAACGAACTGTGCGGGCGGAACTTCTCTCCCTAGACACCAGGAAGGCGAGTGGGCCGGACAGGATTCGCTGCGTTCCGCACTAGCAGCACTATCACGGCACACGGCCGCAAGTTTTAGTCGTATCGTGGCAAATCGCAGCAATTTGAAAGAATGCTGTTTGCCAATACAATTTTAATTTTTCTACTGAGTTGCGGCTTTGTGACTATTGGTATCTCGTAAATAGAAAGAGATAGAAGAAAAATATTTGTATAGGTGGATAGAATACCCTCATACGAATGCATTGAGCCCTATAAAGCCAAAAAGCCGCAACTTAAGTTGCGTCCATTTGCCTTTGCACATTAGTGCACATTATGAAGAACCAATAGAAATCATTTATTTACTAATGAGATTTTTTTTTATGGAAACTGACACGGGTGCCTACCTCACCTACAACCATCCGTGATGTCAGTCCATAACAATGGGTGAACTAGGTGCCATGACAGTGCTTCCCTTCATTTCATGTCGGCTACACTGAACTGGCCGGAAAGCACGAACTATTTACATATAGCCGTTTCGACTGATGTTTCATTCAGTCCAGTGTGGTGGTACCAACCCGGGCGGAATAAACCCTACCACCTTGAAGGGAAGGGACCTACAGTTTTACGTAGAATCCGGACCACGGTCAGCCTCTAACGGTCTAGCTGATGGCTGACCACCCATCCAAGTACTGACTGCGCTCAGTGTTGCTTAACAACAGTTGATCGACCGCACCACTGAGCTACCGAGGCTGACAAAGAGATCTGAGCTGAGATCTCAAAATTCCAGTCTGAAAGCCAGATTAAACCTTGTAACCCTGTGCCGTGCTGTGTGTGACCCTGCCGCAGGTGTTAGCTATCTTTCATTCGGTCTCTTTGACCTGGAAAATTTTATTTTTTATTTCCGTATTTTCACAATATTTGCATATAAATCCATATTTTACACATAATATTTCCAAATCTTTATTCATGTGAGTGATGCCCGCATCATTAATAGCCGCGTACTGACTGAGCGCGGCTGCCGCGCGAGGCAGCCTCGACTCGCATGCCTCGGTCAGTCAGTACACGCCTCGCCCGAGGCAAACACACGCGCGGCCTCGGGCGAGCGTTGCCTCGGCCGATCAGCCCGCTGTCAGTTTTTTGTCGCGCTCAAAGGAGCAATTTAAATTAATTACAATTGTACCAGTAAGTAAATTACTGGTACAATTGTAAACTGAATAATACACTTTAACCACTCAACAAATAGATATTCAGTTTAATGTATAAGCAGTTTTTTTTATAAAAATGTGACTGAATTAACTCCTTTCTCATTGTTGGTTATTAACCTCTTATTAATCTCCTCTGTAAATATTATTTCAGAAATGCTCTCTCGGAAAATGGAATAATCGTAGTGAAGGAGAATGTGACATCTTCAGGGAAGGTGGAGAGTGATGACCTAGACTCTTCAGTAACTCGTTCGCTCAAGGGTTTGTTGAGTATATTCAAGAAGGCCAAACTGAAACGCATCAAAGAATGCAAGCAAACCAACTTTCCTAAAGGGATATACCCAGTTTATATGTTCGCACTCATTCCCGAAGTCAAGTATAATTGTAATGTTACTGGAAACAAAAAGGAATCGCATAAATTAGTAAATGCTATCAATAAACTTAATCTAGAAACTGAAAAAATTCAAAATTCAACACAAATAATCGATTGAGTGGAATATGTAGCATGTTATTTAAACATATCTCTGATTTAGCTATTATCTAATTAGGCATGTAGTTTAAACTCTAGTAAAGTTTTTCGTAGAAATTAGCACCAGTGTTTTTTATTCAAGTAATGACAAGCAATGAAAGTGAAATTGCATAAAATATATAGGTACCTATCTACTATATTTAAATTGTCTAAATTGGCTGTCAAACAATCAAGAACCATATTTTGTATTATTGTATTATAGTATAGTAGACTCGTTCACTCGCAACTGAACTGAGATCTGGCGCACCATTTCATTTAAATGTACTGAAGTACATCACATTTTGTTTAACATAGAGTTAATGAATAAAATATATTCTTGTCATTTTGCTATCACTATTAATGTGAGCCATAGACAAATTTTATGGTGAGATATCGTATTGATGTAATGTTTCCATTTGGTATTTACTGTAAATAAAATGATTTATTCTTCATTAAAATTTTCATCAATTGTGGTTTTGTTTATAAGGTAAATGAACATTTAGACCTTGGAGAATAATAAACATTTATTTTCTCTAATTAAAGAGGTATTGTAGTAAGAACAAAATAAATTATAATGTTAAATTCTCAAATCAATCATACATTATCAAGTAACCTAACCTAACAAAAAATTACAACTTTAAATTCTCAAATGAAACAGGTATTGTAGTAAGAACAAAATAAATTATAATGTTAAATTCTCAAATCAATCATACATTATCAAGTAACCTGACCTAACAGAAAATTACAACTTTAAATTCTCAAATGAAACAGGTAAGAACAAATATGAAATGATAATGTTAAGTCTGTGGGTGAGGTGTTTTACGCAGATACTTCCTGCCCGAGGGCAAGGCCACTGCCCTGACACCTTTCGGGAACAATTCTTCCAGCTGACTCTCCGGCACTGTTGGTAACACCATGCACTCACCCCCCACCTGCACCAATCACAATACCTGTAACTGGTAGTCTGGCTATCGTTACTTGGTGCAAATATAGCAACCCTAGTTTTTTATAATAATTGTGGCGAAGAGGACGTCGTCGTCGGCCGGAAATCACCCGGGCCGGACGGATTGCAGGACGGATTGAGAGATGAAAACCGGGCTGATAATGGCTACCATACCATATGATATGAATACCATAATATTGTAAAGAGGAATACAATTCAACTTGTTTTTAAATTATGTTTTTTTTATGGAAACTGACACGGTTCGCTACAACACCTACACCATCCGTGATGTCAGCCCGTAACACCGGGTGAACTAGATGCCATGTCAGTTCTTCCCTTCGGTCGTGAATTTTACCTATACGGTCAGTACATTAATTTCGCCAGTGCATTCCTCATGTTTTTCTGAGAGAAAAAAGTAAATAATTTTTTTCTCTAAAGTGTCTAGTTTTTGAGATAAAAATTTTTGAAAATTATGTTTTCGTCGAGTGTAATTTGACGCGCGCGGGAGAAGGGTGCTGGCGCGGGAATGGTCGGGGTCGAAAAACACCCCCGCGTCGCCGCTGCGCATCTCCTCGCGCCGCGCACTCGTCCTTGCTCGCTCACTCTCCGTTAGCCTTTTGCGCGCCTTTCAATCCTACGTTCGTGCGGAACATTAGATCCTTTTTACACTAAATTAATCAATTAGTTTGTATGAAAACTGTAACGTGAAAAAGTTATTAGACTTTTTTGTTACTATTGATCCCAATAATCATTTCCCAAATTTAATGTAGTGGCCGTTAAATATATTTTTTTTATCTTCATTGCTGCCTGCCTACCCCCAGTCTCGAATGTCTGTGCACGCCACTGTTAAAAGATACCTTTGAAGGTAGGACAAACGTACAGACGGACAGACGGCATATGTTTAGTAATAGGGTCCCGTACGGTACGGAACCTTAAAAACTAATCTTGAAGAAAATTGAATAATTTTTAGGGTCCCGTCGCAAAATGCGAAAAAAGGGACCCTTATGGGATCGCTCTGGTGTCTGTCTGTCTGTCTGTCGGTCACACGCAGATATCTCTGGATTTACTAAACCAATTTCGATGAAATTAACGCCAAATTACCTATGTATAATTTTTGCCGCTAGATATTTTCTAAATAAATTTGTCTAATAGTCTTGTGAAAAGTACAGGGTACCCCAAAATTTGAACGAAAAATAAATTTTGTTTTTTTAAATAAATCAAGTTTCATGTCATTCTATAGATATTGTTAAGGCAATTTCAAAAATATATAACTTTGTTATAATCAATAAGTTTGCTTTAACAAATATTTCGTTTAAAAGTTGACAAAAAACTGCAGCTTTGTCGCTGAACTTTGACCTATTAAAGGTTGTTTGAAAATTATGAAAAAAATAAACAATATATGCATTCTTATGTAGTTGTGCACAAAACTATTCATTTTGCTCAAAATGTCATACATTTTGAGATAAAGTTAAATGTCTGATCAGCCAAAATTTCAATTTTGCGTGTGACTTTTTACTCACCAGCTCAGGCCACCGATAACGTAGCTTTGTGATTAATAGCCTAAAACCATCCTTGGAAGTGAAAAAAATTAACAGTGAAAATTTATGTAAATCGATAAAGTGGTTCTCGAGTTATAAGAATATTCATAAAATAAATGATTTATTTAGAATAACAAAATTAAAAATTTAAATTTACAGAAAATTTATAAAAAATTAAACTAACTAAATTAAATAAATATTTGTATTGACGTACGCTACACGGTGAGTTGACTGTAGAAACTCGCTTTATTTATTAGGAATTATCTACCAAACGAAATCACTTACTGGCATCTAATTACGACAGAAAAATACGCTTTGCTCGTACCGGCTACACTGAACTAGACGGAAACAAGAACGATTTACATACTAGAATGTAACAGTAAAATGGATAAGTAAATCAGTGAAATGCCTTAAAATTGCATAAGCGCGGCTCTCTCTATGGCCACTTGGAGAATCGGTGATCAAAAATAGCGCTTGAGATGTGGCGCCCTAGGACGGCCGTGGAGGGATTCGCCCTAGTTATAGAAACGGAAGACGGCTCGTGATAGAAGCGATGATCTCGTCGAATCTACGCCGTGAAGATTAGGTGAAAAGACTTGGTCTTAGACTCGAATCTAGTCTAAGACCAAAAGTCTTTTCACCTAATTTTGACGACGAATGACTGACGATCTAGTCACTAGATCGTCATTCGTCAGCTTCGGTAACTTAGTGGTGCAGTCGGTCGACTGTTATTAAGCACAACTGGGTGCGGTCAATACTTAGATGGGTGACCGCTCGACCGTTGAGCGAGCAATCCAGACGAGTTAACCCCTACCAGCTAAATACGTACACAGTAAGCTAAAGGGACGACACAACAGTTTCAAGTGGAATCCGAACCACTGTCAACTTCAACGGTCGTACGGCCACCCATCAAAAGCCTGACCGCACCCTAGTAGAAAATGTAATTAGATGAAAGTGAAACAGCGTATACGGGACCCTCGGCACGTGAACATGGTTCACTTGGCCACTTTTTTTTCTGTTCAGTTCAGCTACCTACATGGCAATATGTTTAAAAAACAATAAGCCACTTCTTTGTGTAATTCTGTAAATGTTGTCTTTTTTTTGTAAGTTTCTACTGTTCAAACAGAATACTCCCATTAACTTGTGGAAAATCAGTTGCTCAATCTCGAGATATCGTACCATTTCAGTCGCACATGTTGCAGCGGAAAGGGTGACCACCCTTTCCGCTCAACGCCAGTGCAAGTTCATTCATGTGTTGTGATAGTCTCCTTTGGTATTGTACACTGTACTGGACTATTTCTTGCTTGACAGTCTTTATGTTAAGTTCGAGGTACATAGGTATGTATATTTGTTGCTGATGCATTGTGCGATATTAAACATTGTTCTCAAGGTCTTGTTCTGAAATCTTTCAAGTATTTTGATATTACTGTTGCAGGCTGAGCAAGTTGGATAATGTATGTCCATATTGGTTTTATGATCGCGTTGTATATTTGCGGTTGTCATTCAACTGAGAGTTGCCAGTATAGGCTGCGTACCTTATATTTTTTTTCTCCCACACAATAATAATTAGGTACTAATCAAAATAAAGACATATTGGCAGTGTACTTATTTATAGGATATGCGAGTTAGTCATGAGAGCTAATTATTTTGTTTTTTAGGTCAGCTGTCATTCTCCTGCCACCAAAGTGGGAGTAGCTCGCATTCTTTGAACACCGACACCAGTTAATCGTCAGCCAGTGGGCAAATAACGTACATTGTTTATGTTTTTTGTAGGCTCCGAAGCTCAGTGGTGCGATGGATGACTTCCGATCATGAAAGATAAGCACCCCAGAGCCCATCAGAACTTTGATGCTTATATGACATCTCACATCACGGACGTTGTAGGTGATGTAGCCAACCGTGTCAGTTTCCATAAAAAAAAAATATTATATTCTTGTTCGAGCTGTCCTGGAGATTCAGATCTTTTTGGTAAAGCTGTTAGCTGTTACCACAGAGCACGAAATACCGCGCGCGCGCCCCCTCCTAGAGACGCCCTAAGCGATAATATTTGAAACCCAATAACTGGACGCAGTGCTACTAGCGCTTCGTATGTGTGTGTGTGTGTGTGTGTGTGTGTGTGTTAGTATCGACACTACACACAAAGAGGAGCAAGTTAGGCACATGCACAAAACAAATGCACACACACAACACACATATGTAAGTCATAGGCCACGCCCACAGGCTTCAACTGCGTTGTAGGGAAATCGCGCTCAGGGCGTCTCTAGGAGGCGCGGCGCGCGGCATTTCGTGCTCTGTGGCTGTTACCTTCCAATCAGCAGGCGTGGCGACCTTAGCTTTGTCAGTGAGTTGCATGGAGTCTATTGTCCTCAAAATTTCACTGAAACATATAAAATTTTTGTTGTTATTCTCTCTTTTATGTATGGCACATTCCCCCAACAAATACATACAGATCCTGGTGGTGCAATCTGCAATTCACTTATAGAAAAATCTGTCGGCACATGTAATCTGTTGGTGGCTTGAGCTGCAGTTATTTGTCATCAATAATCACGATAAACCTGGTCGCATAGTCGCAAAGCTTCAGCTGTTCTAGCCAGTAGCGGCTTTGACCAATAAATGTTTGTGATGCGACTAAAAATTCACCTACTTACATAATATCTATTATTTTATTAATTTTGTATTGCAGTTTTAATTTCGAGGACAGGGCATGCCCAAAATTTAGCAATAAATAAACATCCATGTTGATTGCGTTAATTAATGTAGACAGATAAATATAACATAGAAATGACAGTAGCCATTCCTGGTGCTGAGTAACTATTGGGTTGGCTCTGGCTAAAGATTTTTTTTTCATAATTTCATATAATCAATGAATAATCACTTTAAATTTAAAAAAATCACCGCACATGATTCATCCATACAGGTCCATACCTACATGACGGAATATATGCAGCTATCAACTCACACAGCACACATAGTTCGCTAGTCGCAGCGCAGCGCGCACGCACACGCACACCTAGCTCGCTAGTCGCTAAATGCGCTCCCTGCTGCGCCAACTCGAAAGGCTGATCAGCGGATGCGCGCGGGACGGTGGGACATCGGCCGCTTGTATGGAATACGATGACGCTTCAAATGTAGCCAACCGGCCAATGAATGCCTTGATGTGTCGTCATTCGACGCCCGCGTTTGGCGCAGGCGAAATTTCAAATTATGGATTGACGTTTTATCTTATTTATCGTGGGTTATATAATAAATAATATAACCCCAATATTTTTTCACATTTGTTTTTGCTTAATACTTCGATATTAATGGTGGCATTCATTTTATTTGGTTTGGCGGCGCCAACCTAGCCAACTTAAAAGGAATCGCCACTGAGAAATGACTAATAAAACTTCATTCAAACGTATCAATAAACCCTAGGTTCTACACTACGAAACGATCGAACAAAAGTTATAGTTGTGTTTAAATGTGTTTTTTCACCTACAATATCCGTGATGTCAGCCCATAACACCGGGTGAACTAGATATGCCATGTCATTTCATGTCGGCTACTCTGAACTGGACGGAAAACACGAACTATTTCTGCGGTGGTACCAACCCGGGCGGGATAATCCCTACCACTTAGTAAGGTACGAGGTCGCTGAAATCGACTGATGATCGGCTGGCCGGCGCGCGCGGCCGGCTGGCGTTCAGTGTTGCTTACACTATCCGAGCAAAGCCTACCTGATGAAATGAAAAAGGTACTGAATTCGAATGAATAACGTTAGCCTCTTCTAAGAATACTTCTGGTCCAGGCAGTCATTAAAATTAGTAGGCGTTTTCGACTAGGTAGTACGAGTACTACTAGTCTATTCAATAGAACAATTTTCATTTGGTCAGATTTTCAAATGGTCAGATTTGCAATTCGTCAGAATTTCAAATGGTCAGAATACAGTCACCGTAATTAAAGTGGAAAAGGCACAAGCTGTGATAAAAACTTTATATGTAAAAATATCTTTCAATAAAGTTAACGCTTCATAGTACATTCAATTATATGCTACCCATTGCTTTAAACCGTTTGTTTCATTTGTATACAGGTGTCCTGAGCATGACCAGCGTAACTTCAGGAGATGATTCAGGAGGTCTAAATATACACTTTTCTCTCTACCATTTTTTGATATCTTGATCGCTCACCGATCGTCGCGTTCTTAGCACATTCCCACATTATAAAATTTGTTTCTCGTAAACAGTTCTAACGATTTGAATGAAATGTTGTATTTAGAAAATGTTTAATCTTTCGAAGTTTATCTCGTTTCTAGATAGGTGTAATAGCTGAGAAAAGACGCCGAGTAAGGCTCGGTCACCCAGGTACTATTTATAATTCCGGATGAGAATGTGTTGATTTTTCAATAAACAATTTAAAAAAATACAGAATCACCAAAAGCAATCAGCCTGAATGATGTATTCATTCATCTAAGGCCAGGGAGAGGCCAGGATTAAGAAACATTAACAAACATTAAGTCACCAATAAGGTTTCGACCAGCGGTACCTATCATTTAAAAGATTTTGTAAAATATTAATTTCAGATTATGTGTTTAATTGTACAAAATCTGACCATTTGAAATTCTGACGAATTGCAAATCTGACCTTTTGAAAGTCTGACGATTTGAAAATCTGACCAAATGAAAACAAAGGACAATTATCATCTACGCGGTATTTTGTCACACTCGTCAACGCTGTACAGATCTCACAATAACTTTGGACTGAACATTAAGAAACCGTCGATATTTTATCAAAAGGCGAGAATAGCCAAACGATGTATACTCAAAGACTCCAATGATAGCGCTATTCAAGCCTTACCCAACACATCGCTATCAGATGAACTGGAATCGAGACTCGGCTTCTACAAATCATTCCAAGTTGGTACACGCACCAATAGATCTGGACTGGGCATAGAAACAGCAAAGTCTGATAAAGAAATACTGAAAGGTTTTGCTCAGGAGGACATGGAACAAGGTTTCAAACTTCACGCCTTAAACCTAGAAATGCAGAATGATTGGCGACAGTGGGCGACTTCTGCATCCCTCCTGCATTGAAGTGGAAATCCATAATATACAACTGGTCCCCTGAGCTGCTCAAGTTCTACTTAAATGCATTCCAGCTTACTCTCCCCGACCCGAGTAACCTAGTTAGATGGGGGAAATCGACAAATAGACTATGCCCGTCATGTAAGGAGTTCGTAGGCACGGCCACACATTTGTTATGCGGATGCAAAATACTACTTGAGCGAGGCCAGTATTCCTACCATCATGATAAAGTCCTCCAAATCATCAGAGAGGCCATCAACCTGTCAATTGCACGGACCAGGAAAGGGCAAACCAGTAGCGGCTTCCAGATGGTCAACTTTGTGAAACCTGGAGCCAATAAGCTGCCCAAAGATAGGACTAAACCTTCTTCAATTTTGGGAGCAGCAAAGGATTGGGAATTGTTGATACACACATGAGAAACATTACCAAATGCCTTCGGAAATCTGTACCACAGCATTAAGACCGGATATACTCATATTCTCAATAGCGACAAAGCATGTTAGTACTTGTTGAACTTATAGTTCCATGGGAAAGTGACATACCGAAGGACCACAACATCAAACTTAACAAGTACTGCAACTTAGTAGACCGGATTGTGAGAAACGGATTCAAGACTGATCTCTTCGCTGTGGAAGTCGGAGCAAGAGGACTACCAGCGAAGTCGCTCTACAGTCTCTTCAAGAATCTAGGGCTGCCAAGATCGAAGCTAAGCTCATATATGGAGAGAGCTTCGAAAACGTCACTGGATAGACCTGTAGCGCTAGGATTTTTGGTTTCAAAAATATTAAACTTGTTTATTTTTCGCATATAGTTTCCGAACCATTTGCCCAACCTAATATATTAGTTTGTGTCATCCTAGGAATTTGCATACGTAGAAATTTAGGTATTTGTCTTTTAGATCAGTATTGGACGAAAAGAAAATTAGAAAAGAAAATTTTACTTTAATGATAATATTGAAGTAGTAACCGATGTGCAAAAACATTTTGTGTCATCTCTGTCCACGGAAATCCTTATATTTAACCAGTACCTAATACATCGCCCAAATAGCTCTAAAAGAATATTAGAAAAGGTTAAATAGGTGTTACGCGTTTTAGAGTACTGATATCTGTTGTTCAAAATATTTTGTGTCGAATTCATCCACGACATTTATAGATATTTAATATTTTTATTACAACAACCTCTAAAAGCCACAAAAGAAAATACGGGTTATTAGAGTTTACGTCTTTTTTATTATTATGGTGTAACAAAACACTATTCATAATTTGTGTCGTTTTTAACCACGGAATTTTATTATTTGAAAAAAAAAAACTAACTTCGCATGAAGTGCGAGCGCGGGGAATAGCGCGGGCGCGGGCGGCGGGGCGGCGGGAGGCGAGCGAGCGAGCGAGGCACGCCACGCCACGCCGCCTCGTACCTATTTGATTAATTTTAGGTGCAAACCTATGTAAAAAAATGTGTTGTTGCGAGTCGATTTTAGCGGATATTTACTTAACTGAAGTTCCTATTTGATTTAAGGCGGTGACAAACGCCAAATACGCAAAACATGCAAAAAGTGCGACAAAGAAGGTCCAAAACTGACCAATTGACACACATTCAGAAAATTAAAAAAATACCAACCTATATTTTGGTTCCTTACCAACAAAGTGCATTGCTGGTTTTTTTAATAATGAGTAAAAGTAAGTAATAAACATAAAATTAAAAATATATAAAAAAAGCATGAATTTTTTAAAATCTGAGTATGTGTGTATTATTACAATTTTACAATACCACCGATTCAAAGGTCACAAAGCTCTGAGAAAACTCTATTCAATTTTTTTTATTATTTTATCCACGAAAGGAGATAAAAATAAAAAACAAAAAACGCCTACATGAAATTATTGACGTAATTCTTCAGTCGGAAGGGTAAAATTTTTGCCTTCGTCAATTTAGCAGGCACTTCAATACTAGATACAATTTTAGTTCCGGGCTCGCTTGCTCGCTCCTGCCCTGCTGCGCCCGCGTGTCGGTCGTCATTTCTGTCTTGTGTTTGGATCGAATGGAAAAAAGATAGGTAGGTTAGGTATATTTGTACCGTGTGGGATGGTAATTTAAAATAATAGCCCCACTGCATCTCTCCCCGTGCATGTCGTAAAAGGCGACTGAGGGATTTTTTTATGTAAACTGACACAGTTTGCTATATCACCTATAACATCCGTGATGTCAGCCCATAACACCGGGTGAACTTAGGTGCCATGTCAGTGCTTCCCTTTGGTCGTGCCGGCTACACTAAACTGGACGGAAAATACAAACTATTTCGGGATATGACTCCCTTCTTTTTTTCCGTCCAGTTCAGTGAAGCCGGTACGACCGAAGAAAAGCACTGACATAGCACCTACTTCACCAGTTGTTACGAGCTGACATCTCGGATGTTGTATTGTAGGTGATGTTGCCACCGTGTCATTTTCCGTACCAGTATACAGTACGACCGTATCAGTAATATCTCTCTTCTGTGGTATCTATCAGTATACGCTCCGGTACGTAACTTGACGGGGCGTTGTACGCATGGCTTTCGTTGGTATAACCACAGAATAACTAATAGGTACTGTGGTATAACGCTGTCTGCGCTTGAGATGCAAGGACTATAGAACCGTGCCTAAATAAAAGTAGCCTAGCAACAGCGGCGCGCTGCGGAGCGGGGGCGGCGGCGGCGGCGGCACTGTGGTGGCGCGGAGCGGAGACGACGCGGCGGCGCGGCGCGACGCGGAGGAGCGGCTTGTTATTGCTTGCTTGCATGCGTGAGTGGCACGCTGCTACTGAGTTACCGCACCGCACCGCACCCCACCGCACCGTGCCATGCTGCCGCCGCGCGCGCCGGCCGGTACCTATGTTGCTATGATATTTGCCATACATACCTAAATGCCTATCTACCTATTACCTACCTACCTATTTTTATTTTAGTTTTCATCGATAGTCTATTTAGAGGTTTATAAAAAGTGGTAAGTACATGAACTAAAATAATTTGGAAGATATTACAATAAAATGTTATTTAGGTAAAATAATAAAAAATAAAAAATTAGAATCACGCATCAGTTACATAAGCCACAATCATTTTAATAATTAAAATAATAAAAAAGCAAAAAAAAAAAACATACGAAAGTGGGATTCGAACCCCGAACCATCAACTCTTTAGGCTGATAGCGACAAACTACGCTAAATGTGACTTGAACGTGCGAAGCGAAATTAGCAGTCGCATGGTACATTATGTAGAATTCCCGAATGCTCAAGGTCGTTGGCGTTTGTCACGGCCTTAAGTTAATTGATCGTGTGTTTATTATATTGTACGTAGTGTAGTATGCGCGCAATATTAGCGAACAGATTCTTATTTTTACCCTACTACGGCGAAGCGAGAAGGAAGGTTATGTGTTTAACCGGTATGTGTGTATGTATGTATGTATGTATGTATGTATGTATGTATGTTCATCTGTTCCCTCATACATAACTTCGAAACTACCTACTTATCATAATTTGACAAATCGAAGGTATCGTTGGATGCGTCTTGACCGTCTGCTGGTTGACTATGGTTGGCTGGTTGGCTATGTGACGTCCCATAAAATTGGATATGGCGCCCTCTAGAGGACACAAAGGGATGACCTAAAAAAATGTTTTTAGTGTGGGGTATCAAATGAAAGGGCTTAATTAGCACATTTCAAAAATTTATATATTGTTAGCTGTTGCTTTCGGATTTGCTTGCATGCATCCGATAATTGCGAATAATTTCTAAAATCTATCTATCTGTCACGTGAACCTTTGTTTTGGTCATAACTCGAGAACCACTGGTGCTAGACCCATCGTGTTGGTACTCAAACTTCATGTCTGGGTGAGATCTATCCATCTGTCATGTGAAATTTTGTTTTGGTCATAACTCGAGAACCACTGGTGCTAGACCCATCGTGTTGGTACTCAAACTTCAGGTCTCGGTGAGATCTATCCATCTGTTACGTGAACTTTTGTTTTGGTCATAACTCGAGAATCACTGGTGCTAGGCCCAACGTGTTGGTACTCAAACTTCAGGTCTCGGTGAGATCTATCCATCTGTCACATGAACTTTTGTTTTGGTCATAACTCGAGAACCACTGGTGCTAGACCCATCGTGTTGCTACTCAAACTTTAGGTCTCGGTGAAATCTATCCATCTGTCAAGTGAACTTTTGTTTTGGTCATAACTCGAGAACCACTGGTGCTAGACCCATTGGAAGTTTGAGTACCAACACGATGGGTCTAGCACCAGTAGTGGTTCTCAAGTTATGACCAAAACAAAAGTTCACGTGACAGATGGATAGATCTCACCGAGACCTAAAGTTTGAGTACCAACACGATTGGTCTAGCACCAGTAGTGGTTCTCGAGTTATGACCAAAACAAAAGTTCATGTGACAGATGGATAGATCTCACCGAGACCTGAAGTTTGAGTACCAACACGTTGGGCCTAGCACCAGTGATTCTCGAGTTATGACCAAAACAAAAGTTCACGTAACAGATGGATAGATCTCACCGAGACCTGAAGTTTGAGTACCAACACGATGGGTCTAGCACCAGTGGTTCTCGAGTTATGACCAAAACAAAGGTTCACGTGACAGATGGATAGATCTCACCGAGACCTGAAGTTTGAGTAGCAACACGATGGGTCTAGCACCAGTGGTTCTCGAGTTATGACCAAAACAAAAGTTCACGTGACAGATGGATAGACCTCACCGAGACATGAAGTTTGAGTACCAACACGATGGGTCTAGCACCAGTGGTTCTCGAGTTATGACCAAAACAAAGGTTCACGTGACAGATGGATAGATCTCACCGAGACCTGAAGTTTGAGTAGCAACACGATGGGTCTAGCACCAGTGGTTCTCGAGTTATGACCAAAACAAAAGTTCACTTGACAGATGGATAGATTTCACCGAGACCTAAAGTTTGAGTACCAACACGATGGGTCTAGCACCAGTGGTTCTCGAGTTATGACCAAAACAAAGGTTCACGTGACAGATGGATAGATCTCACCGAGACCTGAAGTTTGAGTAGCAACACGATGGGTCTAGCACTAGTGGTTCTCGAGTTATGACCAAAACAAAAGTTCACTTGACAGATGGATAGATTTCACCGAGACCTAAAGTTTGAGTAGCAACACGATGGGTCTAGCACCAGTGGTTCTCGAGTTATGACCAAAACAAAAGTTCACGTGAGAGATGGATAGATCTCACCGAGACTTGAAGTTTGAGTACCAACACGATGGGTCTAGCACCAGTAGTGGGTCTCGAGTTATGACCAAAACAAAACTTCACGTGACAGATGGATAGATCTCACCGAGACCTGAAGTTTGAGTAGCAACACGATGGGTCTAGCACCAGTGGTTCTCGAGTTATGACCAAAACAAAATTCACTTGACAGATGGATAGATTTCACCAAGACCTGAAGTTTGAGTAGCAACACGATGGGTCTAGCACCAGTGGTTCTCGAGTTATGACCAAAACAAAAGTTCACGGGACAGATGGATAGATCTCACCGAGACCTGAAGTTTTGAGTACCAACACGATGGGTCTAGCACCAGTGGTTCTCGAGTTATGATGATCAAAACAAAAGTTGTATGTATCGATGTATATATTCTTTATTGAACACCAATTTATCAAAATTAGGTACAACAGGCGAGCTTAATTTTTTTTTTTTTGGAAACTGACACGGTTGTCTACATCACCTACAACGTCCGTGATGTCAGCCCATAACACTGGGTGAACAAGGTGCCATGTCAGTGCTTCCCCCTTTGATCGTGCCGGCTACACTGAACTGGTCGGAAAACACAAACTATTTACATAGGCGTTTAGACCGACGTTTCATTCAGTGCGGTGGTACCAACCCGGGCGGGTTAAACCCTACCACCAAGTAAGATTAGGAGGGAAGGGGCCTACAGTTTTACGAGGAATCCGAACCTCGGTCAGCCTCCAACGGTCAGCGGTCACCCATCCAACTACTGACCGCACACAGCGTTGCTTAACATTCAATAGCGACAGTTGACTGTCTGCACCACTGAGCTATCGAGGCTGACAAAATACTTACTTGACTTAATGCCGCGAGTCATTCTATTCTAACTAACCTTTGGGATGTGGGAGAAGTACATGCAGGCGAATAAGAAAAGTTCATGGCGAAGTTTCTAGTTCTCACAGAAAACGGGATATTAGTTCAGCCCGATTGTGTTTGGGTCATGAAAGGTAGGGTCAGTTTGAACTTATGCAAATTTGAAGCGAATCGAAGCGTCAATCTAAAATAATATTGACCACATTGACCATTGACATTCGTAGGAATTGAGATTGCGGACGCGCGCTTTGTACAAAATTCGCACTGCATTATTATCTCTATAGGTAGGTAGATACCAAACTTCTTCGTACGAAGTGCGAGCGCGGGGAAGAGCGCGGGCGCGGGCGGCGCGGCGGGCGAGGCACGCCAGGCGCCGCGGCCGGCCGTCGCGTCGCTTCGCATAGAAGAAATCGTAGGTACCGAACAAAGAGCTTGTATGTATTCTACTAGAGTGAGCTCTACGAAGAAAAACACAGAGAAATGGTGGCCAATAGCTGAGGTATGAGGTAAGGTAGCGGGGTGGAGAGGGGAGCTCGCGCGGGACAGGAAGCGAGCGGGAGAGGGGCTAGCTAGCGACTAGCGGGCCCGGCCGGCTAGTAAGCGACGCCAGCACGTGCATTGGAATACGTAGGGTTGTCACTTAATCTACAAAAAATATATTTTTCGATTTATTATTTTACGAGTAGGTATTATGGTTAATTGCGCCCGTAGTCTAGTGGTAAGTATCGCGCTTCTCAATGCAGACGTTGCGGGTTCAAATCCCGAATTAACACGTATTTATTTCCTTGATAAGGATTGATATACGAGCATTTCATAACGAATAGGTACGATCGCTCCGGTGAAGAAAAATAAAGTGAGGTAACTAGAGCACACTGGTCTATGAAAAGGTATTTTTGTGTAAATTGCTTCTGATTTCAACTGGTCACCATGGAAGTGTACGAGTAATCGAACCGGATATAACAAATTGTGGCAAGTTCGAGTGCAATATGACTGCCAAAAGAATACTCAATAAACAATAAAACAACAACAATAAAAACAATACCTCCTATGTCAGTGGGAAGAGTCCGTGCCCAGCAGTGGGACGTTTTAAAGGATTATAGAAGAAAAAGATAGTGATTTTCATCGAAAGAAGCGTTTTTATGTATTTATTAAACTTAAAATACAGAACAATAATAACTTAAAATACATACCTAAACTTATATGGGTTTTTAAATTACCGTGGTTGTTTGACATTATAAGAATAAAAAAAAACGGCTTTACTCACGATCGAAATACGAGCTGTGTGGCTCGACGTTTCGGCCAGAGTGCTCATGATGATGGGCCAAACGTTTGGCCCGAAACGTCGAGCTACACAGCTCGTATTTCGACCGCAAGTAAAGACGTTTTTTATTCTTATAATACCTAAACTTAATAACTAGAATAATATCTACAAAACTAAACTTTATAATAAATAATTAATAACTGCGGTCTTGGCCTTGGACTAAACTTAAAATCTCCGAACCAAACATACACAAAATACAAAGTGCAACATTTATGAAAAAACAAAATATAACAAAAACACCATTAGGTATAATTTGGACTACACACACAACCAAAATAACTCTTCCTCCGTCCTTAAACAAAATAACTTAAATTTCAAATTTTCACTTTCCCTTAAACAATGTTAGCTTAGTATACTTTTGTCTTATGGTTGAACATTTGATGCGTGGATCGGATTTTGCTGCGTGGTGAAGTTTTACGGTGGAATATTGATGTATGATAGCTCTAATCAAATGAATGCGGTGATTAAATGTAGCTGGGTTTTGAAATGAATGTTGAATCAATCCATTGAAAACATCCACGGATAAAAAAATAGTTAAGCATTTTGTAATTATATAATTTATGTCATATTTTCCAGTCAACCCTTTATCGCCTCTTTCCTTTAGCAGATTTCTGATGAAGGACTCTGTTATCATACAAACTTTAAACACATCTTCTGTTGAATAACACAGACCACCCATATCTTTCACGGTTATAAGTTTATGGAAATCCAGTCTATAGCAAGTGACCAGACTGTCTATACACTGCTCGCATTTTAATTGCTTTACAAGTTTCCTGGAAACAAAGCCAGAAATATATCCTACAATTAGTTTTGCTGCACTTGTCATTGACTGTGTATTATTCAGCATGTCAGAGAAGATATCACAGTTGTTCGCGGCTTCGAGATCGGAATCGGTTTCAAGGCTTTGTAAATCAGTCTCATCATCGTCGTCGTATCGGTACATAATTGAGGTAGTATTTATCACATTTACTGATGGCGAATGCAAAATGGTGAAATTTTCTAATGGAATGCAATTTCCCGTAAATGAGTTGCGCAGTTCTAAGTGGTTAAGGATCTTTTTGTACGCGGATTTAAATTGAACGACATTTGGGTTATTATTATGTCCTCCATGTTTCCTCAAACATCCAAAAAACAGCTCCAAATGGTCCTGACTGATCCTGTACGTCGAAATATATAACATTAAGTTTCTTTTTTCGACCAAATTAGAATACAAAGTTTTTAAACTTTCTATACAGATAATTAATCCAAGGAATCCGGTTTTATTTTGTGATTCGACCAGCCTTTTTTTGGAGACTTTTATTACTATTCTAGGTGTATTGTTCCTTACTTTTATGATTCTTCTTGTTTTTGCATAAAAAGTAAGGGAAAGTATATAGTCTTTTGCTTTTTCCAGCAGTGCAAATATGGCGTCTTTATTTTTTTCGTCTATCGGACGTTTATATCCATAAAAGTTGAATTTTCGCGAGTTCAAAACATCGAATATATCATTCATGATCGCAATGAAGGTGACGGTTCCGTTTGAATCTTTAAACCACGAAGATTTTAGTGTTGTGTCACAAAGCATAATTGCTTTTGCCACGCTTGTACTGAGCAACTGAGTTGCTAACTTGACCTTCATAATTTGATTTCGGAAGTGTATGTGGCGTGGGGTTATTTTATTTGCAAAAGTCAATCCTTCATTTTGTTGAACCTTATTAAGATTTACTAAAAGTTGCCACTTTATTTTATTATTATTTTTGTCAAATAATAATCTCTTTTTTTCAAACGTATTCCTAACCAGTTTGATCATATGGCAAGGATCCAAAAATATAACAATTTTTTCTCCAGTACTTGGGTGTGGGAAGTGCGTCTGCAAGTTTGAAACATCGATGATTCGGCATCCTAGTATCTCGGCTGCGTGAAAATTGGCAGAGCATCCGTCAAATGTTACGCTTTCTATTTCTACTCCTACAGCGTGACATTTTTCCAGGCAAATTTTGACCAAGTGTGCTTTCAGATCAGCCTTTATGCCATTGATTAGAAAGTATCCCACAGGAATTTTCCAATTTTCCGTGAGAGACACGACCATGAGTACTAATGCTTGTGTTGCTATTTGGTCGCCTTCTTGTCCGCCTAATCCAATGTCGACAAGTCCGACATTTTTCTTTCCGTTCCAAAGTTTTTGTTGTCGTATGGCCATTTCGTCAAATTGTAGTCCACATATTACTTTTTTTTTAGCAAATTTACATTTTGCTTTAAGAGCTTCAAATGATTCCTGCGTGAACCCTGGTTCGGCATTAAGTTTACCATACCATCTACTTAGTGTACTGGGATGAGGTAGCTTTTTTTTGCAAACTTGCCTAATATATTTGTAGGTTGCCGGAGAGTAGTAGTGTATGGTGAGAGCAAATTTTCGCAAAGTTTTGGAGTAATTGTGGCAGAAAGGAATATTTTTTTTTGTTTTCTTATCTTTTTTAATTAAATCGAACAATTCTAATATCTCGGCACAGCCTTGGATTCTGCTTTCGACTTCTCGGTCTATTTTATTTTGTTTTTTTAAGGTTTTTATTGTCTCTAGTAATGAACTGCATTTTTTCGACAGACTTCGTTTTTGACGTTGAGTATTTTTTAAACGTCTGGTTACCTCTAACCGGAGTTTTCTTTCTTTTCGCACATAATGTTTTAATTGTATTTTTCTAGGTGTGTCAAAAATTGACTCGGAATCTGAAACGTAAACGCGAGATAGAGGTGTATCAGCTCTTAACAACGGCAACGTGGACGGTGTTGCGGATGCATTCATCTGAAACAAAGACGTACGGGACGTTACGGTGAACTAAATTCACAATGAAGTACTGATGGATGGGATGATGGTTGAGTGATTTTAAATAAAAAACATAACACCTTCCTAAATTCATCTACATAGTGAAAATGGTATCCGATTAAAATGGCTGTGACATACGGATGGACGGACGGACAGGATGAAATTATAAGGGTACCGTTTTTGCCATAAATTGCTACGGAACCCTAAAAACACAAATTGCGTTTATATGTTGCAAGAATTGAGATCAACTTGAAATGTTAACCCATTGTTATTGTACCAAGGTGCCGTGTCACAAATACTTTATATTGGGGTTTGTTAAACTCACCATTGTACATGTTGGATGTGTTTCGGCCCTTACCATAGGCGGCGTGGACGGTCTTGTACTTGTGTTTATATTGGTCTGAAAAAAAAACTTCATTAAAAATACTTCAAAGTCTTTCTCAATGGCTATTTTTCCATGGCACTTAAAATTTCAGCAAGCAAGTAATCATAAATCTGAGTTATAGAATAACAATAAATCCGGCAGCGCAGACTTTGATTGTGTTAAACTCACCATTGTACATGTTGGATGTGTTTCGGCCCTTACCATAGGCGGCGTGGACGGTCTTGTACTTGTGTTTATATTGGTCTGAAAAAAAAACTTCATTAAAAATACTTCAAAGTCTTTCTCAATGGACATTTTTCCATGGCACTTAAAATTTCAGCAAGCAAGTAATCATAAATCTGAGTTATATAATAACAATAAATCCGGCAGCGCAGACTTTGATTGTGTTAAACTCACCATTGAACATGTTGGATGTGTTTCGGCCCTTACCATAGGCGGCGTGGACGGTCTTGTACTTGTGTTTATATTGGTCTGAAAAAAAAACTTCATTAAAAATACTTCAAAGTCTTTCTCAATGGACATTTTTCCATGGCACTTAAAATTTCAGCAAGCAAGTAATCATAAATCTGAGTTATAGAATAACAATAAATCCGGCAGCGCAGACTTTGATTGTGTTTAACTCACCATTGAACATGTTGGATGTGTTTCGGCCCTTACCATAGGCGGCGTGGACGGTCTTGTACTTGTGTTTATATTGGTCTGAAAAAAAAACTTCATTAAAAATACTTCAAAGTCTTTCTCAATGGACATTTATCCACGTCCACGGCACTTAAAATTTCAGCAAACAAATAATCATAATTTTGTGTTTATATTGTTCTAAGCAATATAAATAAACTGTTCAAAGTCAGGTACGAGTATATTCTTATACGGCAAAGTTCTAGCTCAATGAACGGAAAATAATATTATAGTTATACTATAATCAACTCACCCTGGCACACGGTACGGCTGTTTTTTTTAAAAGGCATCTGTATTTTTTTTGTTGTAGGTCTGCTTCATTAAAATGTTGAGAACAGATCCTACTGGCTTTACTTGGAAGCCAGTATTGGTCCCGTCTATCATCTTGGACTATTTTTATCCATCTTTCTCGTATTGATCCCTTAGTAGGATGTGGAAACCTTGTAAACAAAAAAATTGTTCTTGAAAATTTCTCAATTACTTACTAATTCAAAAAAAAATAAAGGAATAGCGACAACCCTAATTAGCGGTCAATTCACTCTCATCTTTTAACGTCGTTTAATACATATTTATTTACTTATATACATGATATCCCAGAACTCTATTTCTATGCATTCATATGTGGCAGCCCTAAAGAGCCAGTTAGCCAGAGCAGGATTTTATACTTTTTGCCATAGAGACAATCTATGATATTCAAAATTAAAATAGGTATTTTCTATTGTTTCGAATGGGAGTGTTTTTATCTTGTTATTGTTATGACTTTTGAGCTTTGCTTTGTAAAAATGTTCGGTTTAGGCCGACACGCGTAAATTATAATATGTGTTGAATTTAGATCCTGATTACATCCTAGCATCGTCTAAATTGTTTTACCTGCTGCTTCACCGTTCGGAACCGGTGTAAAACTGTAGGTCCCTTGCCTTGCCCCTTACTAGGCTCAAATTGTAGCCGACTGGATTGGTACCATCGTACTGGATGTAAGATGGCCGCATAGCAGCCTCGGTTGTGTTCTCCTCTAGTCCAGTATAGCCAGCAATCCAAGGACGTCTCCGGTATGGCACCTACCTTCTCGGAAGTGATATTGTCTGGTCGGAGCATGCGCTTTGGCCCCTCCGACTCAGCCACCCATACAGGATTACATAAAAAAAAAATTCACAATCACCACTCCAAGAAATCACCGACTAGCGGTGCAATATTATTAAGATCACAATGACTACTTACCTATGAAATGTGACGCCATCAGTTTTTCCAATATTTTTGGTATGATTTTTGCAATATCGCAACACACAACCTGGCATAATCAATGACTGGCGCGATGCGAGCCGCAGACGGACGGCAGCGAGCGCGCGGGCGGCGCATCCGCCGCGTTCGGCCGCTCGCGAGCTACTAGTCTCAAGAGGGTCCCTCCGCGTAATGGTTACTCCACCGCGGTGGAGCGAAGTCTGTTGCCCGGGTAATAAGTCTATACATGATACGTCGTTGGTACCGAACGAACGTGTGTGCGTGCGTATGCCCCCCGCCCGCCGCCACCTGCCCGCGTCCGTCCTCCGCTTTGACCGCAACAACTGTTTTTGTGTTTTATTCATTTATTTCGAGCATGAAAATGACACAAATTTACAATGTACATTTTTCATGCATTTATGAAATTGAATATGTAATCTCTAATAATTCTAATATTTTTTTGAAGCTTTTGTGGCTTGGAAAAATAACATATTCGAAAATCTTAAAATTGCGAGGCCTAATTTGGCACAAATTCATTTAATGGGCATATGTAAGTGATCTGAGATAGGAAATAACAATTTTGTCAATTCAAAAATTTTTTTAGGCACTGTATTTACATACTGACGATAGGTCAGTTTGCACTGGACGAAGATGACACAAACTGGGTTTGCACACTCCGCAGGCTATCCTAGATATGATACCATAATTATTTTAAAGTTTAGATTAATTTTGCCAGTTTTGAATGGAATTAAAAAAAACAACCACAAATCTTCGAATTGCTGAAAATGCAAGTGACAGATGTGACACAAAACGCAATATTATGATTCATATGTCCGACTGTATCCACAGGCAAGAAATAAGCAAATTTAGAATTTTTTTAACTTATGAGCTCAAAATAGCCCAGCGCTATCGGTCTATGGAAGCATCCTACAGAATATGGATAGGTAGAGAGAGGGAGGTCGAGAGCGGGACTGGTGGTTTCCCCGCGTCCTAGTCAACGCAGACTAGCTGACGAGGGCTTGATGCGATCCGAAACGTGAAGCATGCGCGGGAAATTTAGAGTGGCCACTCGCTAGTCCTGACCTCGATTAACGACTTTATGTGCAATAAAAGTCTTTTTATTAGATTTTATTTGAAATAACCCTAGCCTGACCGAAATAATTAACTTACATGTTACATGTTAAAAACACCCCAACCCCGGAGGAAAAACAACCTGACTTGGCAACACTAAAAAACGTTAATTGCCTCATCTCGCTCTGCATCGTTTTTTGGTTGGATATAGGTTCTCGTTCGGCGGGATTTATCAGTGCCTCAGTTGCTGCCTACATTCAAAGACTTCAAGGTCAAACTGTTGTCTCTATGCGTGAAGCGATATTAACCGAAGTGATTCGGCGTCTCACCAATAATGGTGAGTCACCATATGCCTTGCCGCACCTCACGTCTGTGTGCGTATGCGTGCTGTGTATGGTGCTGTCGGCATTTGCGCCAACACACGCGTGGACAAGTCATGTATATTGTATGCACTAACACATCTTTGGTGCAGAGCCGAAGATTTCGCCGCCTCTAAAGACCCCCCTCGCACTACCTCCCCGCACCGCACGCCTCCTCGCCTCCGCGCCGCCGTGCGCCGTTCGCGTTTCGTTTATAATGTTCTGATCAGTTCGGAGACTTTTTTAAATTTTCTTTCATGATATTTTGAAATGTTTTTTTTTTTCTTTACCTTCAAGATAATTAAGTGAGGCGGTGCTTCACTTGCTTCACCTGGGTAACCGCCACTGGTTCTAGCCTTGTGTGCAAACCTTTTTTTAGTGACCACCTGACAAAGGTTATGGAGAATGGTTCAATAGGTACTATGGGGCTGGCAAAGTCGCAAGGCGGCTAAAATCCTATTCAAACAAAGATAAAAAACTATTCTAGCCCTACTCCAAATATAGAGAAGCGTTATCGCAACAACTGTCACACCACACCACATCGAGGAACTGTCATACCGATTAGAATTTCATCAGTGTTGTACAGCAACGAATGCACTTACTCAAAATTTCTACCAGTAGTAGCTGGGTAAAGGATGGACAGGCGGAACTTCTTGTTAGGGTCCACAATGAAGACCGCACGAGCTGGCAGCGCCATTCCTTTGCTGTCCTTCTCGTCTTCGTCCAGCATACCAAGCAGGATTGCCAGATCACGGTCGCAATCCTCTATTATCGGGTAGGGAAGTTTATCCTCTGTGTTGCCTACCATTTAACACAATGTAATTTTATTTCTGTTACACAAAAATTAACAGTAAACAGAGTCTGCTCAATCATCACCATCAGTCATGGGTCAGCATTTTTTTTATTGCTTCCGAACTAGGTGGCTATGCCCGAGGTCGAAGCCTCAGTCGCAGCCAATTTCACCCCGAGGAGGTGCCAGTCCGGCTTGGAGGTGGACCAATGTCGCTGGGGAAAGGCTGTAAACCCGTGATTCGAAGATCCGTGTATTGTAGGAGTGGGGAAAGATATTCCCCTTGCAGTGCGACACGAGAACAATTTAGAGAATCGTGCAGTTCGAAGAACTCTTCTGTCCACTACAAAGGGGTTTACCGAGATAGTGTTGGCAAAGGCGGTTGGAGGAACAGGAGGAGGAGGGATAAGGGAAGCAATTTCGTCAGAGCAGCGGCCATAGTAGTACCGATGAAACAGGCTCAATGACCCAACGATACATCTGTGCTTTAGAGGTTAAAGGTCCTTTGTGAGTACAGAGTCACCAATGAGGCGAATGGCTCGTCGCTGAATAGAATCCAAGGCTGAAAGAAAGTGCTCAGGGGAACCCTCCCAAAGATGTCTGCAATATTCCATCACCAGTCTTACTTGTGCTTTAAAGAGTGTAAGCAGTTGGACCGGCGTGAAAAATCGCCGACATCGGTAAAGGACCCCTAATTTTCGAGACACTAGTTTCGCCTTGGACTCTAAGAACGATCAAGATCCAATGTCCCTGGACACCTCCATACCCAGGACGCCTAGACAACTATGATTGGGGACTTGGCTGCCCTGGAAAGTGGCTTGAATAGGAAATGGATCAGCCTTAGTAGAGAAGGCACAAACTTGCATCTTAGCTACGTTGAAGTTGACCAAGTTCCCGTTCCCCCAAGAGGATACTTTTTCGAGAACCAGGTCAACCCGAGCAACAGTTTCGCGTCTCGCGTTTGCTGCTGAGGCCTCTCGACCCTTCCAGTCTTTGATGAACCCTTCGTGCACAGTGCTGTCGTCCACGTAACAATGTATTTCGCCGAGCGAGAGCATGTCGTTAATGAATAATAGAAACATCGTAGGCGACAGCACGGATCCTTGTGGAACACCAGCATTGACTGAGTAATTGGTCGAGCAGGCACCATCTAGGGTGACAAAGATCGACTCAACGAACGAAAGCACAAAAAGAGCAGATCCAAGTGCACAATTTTGTAGGGACACCGTAGGCCGGAAGCTTGCTAAGGAGTCCCCGGTGCCAGACACAATCGAATGCTTCGAATATATCCAAAGCGACCGCCAGCGATTCCCCAAAACCATCGAGCCTTTCAGCCCACAAATGTGTGACGTACGATAGAAGATCTCCAGTCGACCTTTGCTGAAGCCATATTGCTTGTCGTCGAGGAGTTTAGATCTTCTAGCTACGTCAGGAGCGCTGAGTTGACAATACGCTTCTAAACCTTATTCAAGAGTGAGGTTATCGCAATAGGGTGATATTTCGATGGGTTCGCTGGGACCCCCTCTTGGGGACCGGCTGGACTGAAGCTCTCTTCCAGCAAGAAGGCATTGAACCGGAGGAATAGGAGCACTTGAATAGGTGAGTGTACATAATAGCGAGTCATTTACCTGGGAAGGTGTAGACCCCACCCTGGCTCTGGGTTTCAGCTGCTACCATGGGTGTGGTGTGTGTGTGAGCGAGTGTAAGACAGTGAGTGATGTTAGGTGTGAAAGGATGTAGTGTTTATGCGCCTGTAAATAGATATAACCTGCGTAGGCTGCGATATCCTTGGCCCAGGTATTGTGGTTGTCGATGGTGTCGCAGGAGAGCCCGATCACCTTGACCTGCCGTTTCTGGAACTCGGGCAGTAGTGTGACCACTCGCGATAGCTCCGTCGTACACACCGGGGTGAAGTCGGCCGGGTGCGAAAATAAAATACCCCACCTGTTTCCAATGTAACATTTACTTCAGAAATATTGTATTCTTTTGAATTTATACACAAACACAACAAACAAATGTCTAAAACATGAAAAATCATGCTTATTTGAGGCGGGGATGTGCCGAATTCGCGCGCAAACGTGACTTGCGACACCAAGTCTCAAAAACAACTGAAAAGTCCGTAAATGTTTTGCTCTAGGCTGACGCCAAAGCATAGGGCCGAGTATAGGGCATTATTATTATATCTTTATTTTCACGTTCTTTGTCTATCATACAGGTACATATTTATATTAATTTTATATAACTATAAATAAAATACCTATAGAAAATTAATACAAACAGAGAAAAACAAAAAACGGTATTCTCGCCGGCCGCGGGAGGCGGACCTCCAAGCACGCCGGCGTGTGCAGGCCGTGGCTAAGGAGCTCTCCGAGACGAAGCGAGGCAAGCTACGAGCGGTAGGTGGTGGTACTAGACACGTAGGCCACCACCACCCCCATCCCGGAGAGCTCCGTATCCACCGGCTGCGGGGCGACGACACGCAGTCCTTTCATGGATCTTGATCGTCGTGCGTGCGCTGCCGTTGCGCACCGTACCGTCACGCCGGTAGCGGGGGCTGTATTCAGAGCACTTTATTATTATTATTATTATAGCCTAATGCGCTTCAATTATTATTATTTTTTTTTTATTCATTATCATTTCTTTTTGTTTTTGTTTCAACAATAAGTAATTTAAAACGCTACAGCGCACCCTATGCTGGGTTTCGGCCTCTCGCGTTCGCGAGGTGCGGTCTACTCGCCCTGGCTGACCAGGCCTGTCTGGGAAAGGTGCATAGGGCATATCTTCACCTATTTAGATGTATAATGAGCCTTATCCCAATATTCAATAAGCGTGAGGAAGGTGTGGATCTAAGCTTACGATGGCTTCACCGAACATATCCGGGCCCATCGGCAGTAGAGGAGGGTATTAATCGAGGTCGGGACTAGCGAGTGGCCACTCTAGATTTCCCGCGCATGCTTCACGTTTCGGCTCGCTTCAAGCCCTCGTCAGCTAGTCAGCGTTGACTAGGACGCGGGGAAACCACCAGTCCCGCTCTCGACCTCCCTCTCTCTACCTATCCATATTCTGTAGGATGCTTCCAGTGATCATACTTCGCCTGGACACTGTGTCGAGAGGACGTGCACATCGCTTCAGTTTGGTTGTACTGCTCACTCGCATCGAAGTATCTGGTGAGACGCACTCTACTACACACACATCCTCAAGTTCCCACCAACGGTGCCCACCGTACGTGTGAACGACGCTGCTGTGACGTAGCCGTGTCGTCGAGCGCTGCGACTGAGTATAAGCGAGTGGCGGCTACGAGATTCGACGAACCGGTTTGACCGCACATGAGCGACTATCAGTCTGGCAGGACCACTCATCTCACATCTTACTGTAGCAGACAACATCCGACGGCGCCGCCGCCACGTGCTGGAGATGTTCTGCACTGCCTGCCAGCTCAATCTCGATGGCACAACCGACGTACTTAAATGTACAGTGTGCAAAAAAGGGTATCATGCTGAATGCGCCCTACTCCCCGGACAGGATAATTTGAGGAGGAGTAACAGAGGCTGGGTCTGCACCGACTGCATTGCCGGATCGCGATCACACATCATCGGTAAGGACTCTCCCGGGATATCCCCGCTCTCCACTCCAGCATCCACACCTGTCGGCAGCCCTCAGTTCGATGCTGGCATGGACCGAAGACTCAATGCATTCGTCGGTTCGGATCAACACAATACCGACCAGAGCAAGTCATCCAAGGGTAAAGCAACCAAGAACACGCCAAAACCTGGCTCACACGCGACATCTGGGACTATAAAACCACCCGCTGATTTTAGTATGGACATCCTACTGAAGCATATCGACACAAAAATGGACGAGCTAACCGATCGATGCGTGCAGAGAATGGAGCGCTGCGCTAAAGAGGTGAAGTTCGAGTGCGCACAACTACACAAGTACTGAAATCCATCCAGGATGTCTCCAACAGAATGGATGAGTTCGAAACCAGGTACAGTGAAGTCCCCACATCTGTGTCGGAGATGAAGTCGGAAATTGCTGAGCTGAGAAGTGAACTATCGACCTACAAGGAGCGGCTAGACGTCGCAGATCAACACTCGAGGCAATGCAACATTGAACTGCAGAACATCCCAGAAAGGAGAGGCGAAAACCTGGTCGAGGTCGTGCTAGCATTATGCGCCGCCGTCAAGGTACCCATATGCGCCAACGACATAGTCGCCGTGCACCGCGTTCCGCACAACGCTCCGCGAGCGGCGGAGGCGGAGACGGCCACGACATCGGAGGGGAGCGGTTTCGGCGGCGGGAAAGACGCGGGTAGACCCAAAAACGTCATCGTCAAGTTACCGACCCGTGTGATGCGCGACAATGTCATCTCTGCAATTCGAATCCGCCGTGGCATCACCACAGAGCAACTCAACCTAACCGGACCCTCACGCAAGGTGTACGCCAACGAGCATCTCACTTTACAGAAAAAACTTTTATTTCGTGACGTCAGACTCAAGTGTGCACAACTTAAATTCAAGTATGCCTGGATACGCCACGGGTCGATACTCACACGTAAAGATGACAATCCTGAGTCCAAAGTCATTGTTATTAAGAACAGTACAGACCTATCGAAAATCGCTTAAACATGCATTAAATGCTTCGGCAAGCGTCGCGCCGGATATCTATCAAACGTTTATATATTTACTATCTAAGTTGTTATTTAATGTTATATACCTTAATTCTAATAATTATAATACTCATGTCATAAAACAGTTGGTACAGCCACGCGAGGACAAAATCGACATAATTAAATGTTTGCTAAATCTTTATCATTACATCCACATCTATAATTGCAGTCTTAACTCAATTCTAGCAAATGTATTACTATTTTTTTCGAAAGAGATATTCAAGACTAACGTCACAGTTCAGGATACACTCAATATAGTTATTCCATTTTTTTACACATTACCTTTACGTCTTCCAATGAGTACCTATAGGTACGCCTTACCACTTCTAAAAATCATGATAATTCACTATTCCAATTCACAAAATCTTTTCTTCACTCATACTTCCTGTGAAATGCAGTCTAAATCGATATACCTACTCATAATGTTACACCTACTTAAAAGAGGGCTATAATAATAAACTGACCATATACTACCAAAACTGTGCCGGTCTAAAGTCCAAATTAAACACTCTATATCTGAATATTCTAAACTGTCACTATGATGTGATTATTCTCGTTGAAACATGGCTAATTCCTGAAATATTCAACTCAGAATTTATCGACGAGAATAACTACCTATTTAGTGTTTCGCGCTGACAGAGATCGTGCGGCAACCGGTAAGCGGGACGGTGGCGGGGTCCTGGTAGCTGTGCGACGTCCTCTGGCCGCCGAGCGCTACTACCTACCGGACCCCGCCTCCGACGGCGCCTCCGCCGCCGCCGCCGCCGCCGGCATCGACAATGTTTGCGTTACGCTTGCAGTCTCGTCTGCGCGGAGAGACGGTAGGGACGGCGGTGGCGGCGGTGGGGGCGGGGGAGCCCGTCGGACTATGTCTGGCGGGAGGGTTCAACGATTGTTGCTGAGTGCTACATACATCCCACCGGCCTACTCGGTCGATTCATATACTTATCATTTTGAATCACTGCAACGCGCGAATATGGAACTCGACAACTGTCGATTATGTATAGTCGGCGACTATAATATTCCTGAACTTAACTGGGTACGTCATAATAACAATGAATACTGCCACCTGAACGAAGCTTCATCCAGCACTACTCGTATCGGTAGACTCCTGATAAATACAATGTCATTCCTCTCGATCAGGCAATATAATGCACTCAAAAACACAAATGATCGTACTTTAGATTTAGTCCTATCCGATGCTGCGTGCGAGATGTTGAGTTTCGATGAGCCGCTAGTGGCGCCAGATCGTCACCACCCGCCGTTCCTTTTCGTACTTCATTTGGGCGCAGAAGAAACTCTCACCCGGCACACCCCTAAACGATTTCGATTTCGAGATGCAGATTACACACAAATAAACTCAGCTATCGCAGGTGTGGACTGGAACAAGGAACTAAACACTCATAGTGGGGACAGGGCTGTTACTGTGTTTTACGAGAAACTTTTTGATATAATTAATTTACATGTACCACTCAAAAATAAAAAAATATCCCGTTTTGAGCCCTGGTTCACTCCTGGCCTGTGCAGACTTTTCAAACAAAAAAATAAGGCGTGGCTCAGATACAAAAAGCACGGAAACTTGTCGGACTATGAAACATTTTCTTCTTTACGGTCAATGTTCAAGCATGCTTCAGCAAGATGCTTTAACGATTACATGTCAAAAATTGAACGTGGAATCGCAACCAATGTGAAACATTTTTGGTCATATATAGCCAACCGAAAGAAAGGCAGTTCTTATCCAGCTACAATGAAATATGAGGATCGAACTGCTAATGAACCTACTGAGATCTGTAACATGTTCTCCTCATATTTCAAATCTGTCTATGAGCCATCAACGCTCAATCTCGAGCAGTGGAATCCCCCATCCACCACCGCAGCCAACGACATCAATCTAGACAGCCTCCACATAGATCTGAGCTCTATACTTCGTGAACTGCAAAGGATGGACATTAACAAAGGAGCTGGTCCTGATGAGATTGAACCTTTATTCCTGGTGCGAACTGCCGACTCGATTTGCTATCCACTTCATATATTACTCAACAGATGCTTGTCTGAAGGTGTATTTCCAGACCAATGGAAGGTCGCCAGTGTGACCCCCATTCACAAAAATGGATCTAAATCAGAGGTCACTAACTATCGACCTATATCCATATTATCAGCAATATCCAAACTATTCGAAAGGCTTGTACATCAGGCCATATATCCAATATTTCACAATCATATTATTTCAGAACAACATGGGTTTGTTCAGAGAAGGTCTATTGTCAGTAATCTTCTGATATATTCAAACTTTCTCTTTGAGAGCATGGACAGTTCTGAGCAGGTGGACGCCATTTACACAGACTTCCAAAAAGCATTCGACAAGGTTGACCATCAATTACTTTTGGAGAAAATTGCATATAACGGAATACGAGGCAACTTATTGAGATGGTTTGCCTCATACATTTCGAATCGGAAACAGCGAGTTGTAGTTAATGGTTTTCACTCAGAATCTGTCAGGGTCACTTCTGGGGTCCCACAGGGCTCCATAATGGGGCCTTTCCTATTTATTTTATTCCTAAACGATGTCATCAATTGCTTCTCCAATTGTCTTTTCTTAGTGTACGCAGACGACATAAAAATTTACAAAATTATCCGAAATACTGGTGACTGTCGGGACCTACAGTATGACCTTGACAGATTCTACAATTACTCCGTATCGAACAAAATGCAGCTTAGCCTTCCTAAGTGTAAATTTATTTCATTCACAAAGAAAAGAAACCCTTTGACGTACGACTATTCCCTGGGAAACCACACCTTATCAAAAATTGATTCCATTCGTGACCTGGGTGTTACGCTGGACTCCAAACTTCATCTCGACACTCATGTCGAAAATATTACAAACAAAGCCTACCAAATGATGGGTTTTGTTTTACGCTCTTGTACACAATTTAGGCAAGGCTCGACATACCTATTTTTATATTATTCATTAGTAAGATCCCAACTCGAGTATTGCGTACCGATCTGGAACCCGATATACGCAAAATATTCAAACAAAATCGAATCTATCCAAAAGAAATTTCTGAACATAATGTTTGGCCGCATTCACAGAATGTATAAGCCATACTCTCTTTTGCTGAAACAGTACTCGATGCTCAGCCTGAAAAAGCGTCGCGAGCTGCTGGGCACGACCACACTTCACAAAGTTTGTCACAATGGTCTCGACTGCTCTCAGTTAGTGAGCAAAATTAGCTTACACGTCCCCAGTCGACTCACAAGGAGTACAAAGCTATTCCATGTAGACCTCGTTCGAACAAATGCAGGTACTCGAGCACCGTTGAGGAGATTATGCGATACTTATAATAATAATTTTATCGATCTAGACATTTATTACTTCAGTGCCGCTGTCTTTAAAAGAAAAGCGTGCAGTATTATCCGTGACCGACAATCCAGTAACTAAAGAGCACGATCCACAATCACAACCAGACCTACATAGGTATTCACTAGATTATCCACGAACGCAAGACCACTTCAAGGCACTATATACTTTAACTACCCATAGTCATCTCTCTCGCTGACTGCAAATTACTCTAACTTATTAGTATTAAATTCTTCTCTTTTATTAAAATCTTCCGTTGATTTTGTCTCCGCTGTACGCCGTCTACTTACTAGCTGTTCTTAATAGCTGCTGTGATATATGTCTCAAATATAACTAATCCTCTAACTTGTGCACGTCCAAATCACTAATTCTAAGCTTACTCTCCATTAACAATACAATTTGTAATAATTGTGGGAAACGGTGCTGGGTTATTATAAGTCTTATTCTTTATATTGTATCTACCTGATATCAAATGTAATAACCTGTTTGTTTTACCCCTAATAAATAAATAAATAAATAAATAAATAAATAGCGCTATCATTGGAGTCTTTGAGTATACATCGTTTGGCTATTCTCGCCTTTTGATAAAATATCGACGGTTTCTTAATGTTCAGTCCAAAGTTATTGTGAGATCTGTATAGCGTTGACGAGTCAGCCGGGTGAGCCAGTCCAAACCATGATTTCAGGAATCTGGTCACATACAAGTCTAATTTAGTCAGGTTTTGCTTTGTGAAGTCGTAGACGAGAAATGGCCATGAAAGTTTTGATGTCAGGTAGTTATCGTAAATCCAAGCCTTTTGTGTACCCAGGAGGGGAAGATTGTCAGTTTGGCGGAGGCTCTCTTCGAAAAGTTGGACAATATCATCAGTAGGATGCTCCTTTCCTCTGCTGGTGATCCTTTTGCCCAAGAATTTAAAAGGAGCTTCATCAGTCACGGTTGCGATTGGTTTTCCGGCTACTGTCAGACCTGGATTGCTCGAGGTAAACTTTGAACCTTTCCTGGTTAAGCTCAAACAGTAGCACTTCGCTGGTTTTATCTTCATCCCTTTGGTCCATTCACAATAGTCATCCTTTACCTTAAGAAGCGCCTGATTTTGTTTTGGATTGCGGGTTAACAGCGTAATATCATCCGCAAATGCCAGGATGGCCGCCATATATGTGTCTCCATATTTGAACCTGTATCCCCATTTGTTTTCTTTTACGACAAGCGTATCAATTAGAATGTTGATAACAATGTTAAATGTGACAGGAGAGAGGCAGCAACCCTGGAAAAGTCCTATGCCGTAACGAATTTCTGGTGTCTTCTCCGTTTCGCCTTTTACTTGTATTACAAAGGAAAGTTTTTTGTAGTAGGAGGCTATATTACAGATCAGAGGTGGCACATTATACCACTCTAGCGCCTTTAATAGTAACTCATGGCGCACCGAACCGAAGGCGTTTTCAAAGTCTAACCACGTGGCAGTTAATTGTCTCTCATTCTTCCTTGCATCTCTAAGACATTCAGTCAGCAAAGAATTATGTTCGAGGCACCCTGCAACTCTTGGGAGAAAACCTTTCTGGTACTTCTTCGGTAAGTAGTCGTTGGTACACATGTGTTTGAGTAGTCTGGCCTGTATAATGGAGAAGAATATTTTCGAAATTGTGTTCGTAAGGGCTATAGGTCTAATATCCTTGGGATCAGTAACTTCTTTCTTTTTTGGTAGAAGAACAAACACGGCTTTACCAAGACAGTCTGGCACTTCTCTGTTCGTCCAAATTCTTTTGTAGATGTTCAACATGTGTTTCCGCACTGATGGACATTTTTTGAATATGATGTATGGTATGCCATCGGGTCCCGGGGCGGAACTATTTGGTTTCCTATTTCAATGCATAAGCAAGCCCGTGTTTATTATTATATCATAATTATTTGAGAATTCCTTGATGAATCTCGTTGCATTCTCATTGCTTGCCGTGTTGGCATTAAAGCAAGGCATGTATTGATTTTATATATTCGTATAGATAGAGATTGATTCTTAGACGACAACAGGGCGAGACCACACCATGTAATGAATACTAAAAAACACGCTCACCCGTGAGGAAATAAAGAACTAAATCGTAATCAATGGACCTCGTCACACTCACCCACATCCTGCACACACATACTGTACCATACCTACTACTTAGCGCGACAAGGTAGCACCCAACACTTGTAACACCTAACCTAACCTAATGTTGAGGGGGTCCATGTCATTTTTGCATACATTTCTATTCAAAATCAATGTTTTAGAAACCACGAATTTTATTTCCTGCATGTCTGGGTGCGTGTCCCACCGGGTGCAGCCCACCTCGCTCCGCTTCCCTCGCGCCCATGTCCGATAGGCCAGTTCCTATGGCCTATGTCCATCAGATAGGGCGCTCGATCAGCTCTCTCGCCGGAAGCTGGCGGGGCTAATAAAAAACACTCTAGGGAGTAGCCATGAGGTTATGTCGGGGCGGTGAATTTCATTTCCGTAATATACACTCGATTACCCCAATTTTTTTCAAATGTCTTAAATATGATAGTGGCAACCCAAACACGACCCCTACTCTTTAAGAAAGGCTCCAAATTCTAAAATATTACGTAATTATTCCAATTACAAAAAAATTCTCCGAAAGTACAAGTCTCCGCGGATTTTTTTTTCTAATAGCTCCTTAGACCCTCGCCTACCAGTCCCATCTACCAGAAATCTTCTATTGCCAGAAATGCCACGCTATACAAACTCATACCCGCCCGTGCTCGCCCGTGGTGCGCACAAATCGGCGCGCGGTGCGAGGCCGCCCATAATAATTACGATACGTGGGAAGTCACCAACACCAAGTTGGAATTGCAACCCACAAAAAATTTATGAAATCCTTTATTCCACTAAATACCCACTCCAAACATTTCAACAATACAAACGTTTAGGGCATATTATACTCACGAGCCGCCCAGCCAGTCGTGGAAGGAGATTTCACCCTCCGTGGTCTTAGCTGTGAAATTGGGAAACTGCTCTCCAAGCATCAACATCTTCACAGTAAAACTAACAGTAGATGAAAGCTAAATTTACTTATCTACGATGGCAACAAGAAATCCGATTTTTCAAGCCGAGTTCAATAATCTAAACTGAATTCAATGTAGGAAGAACATGCATGCATATTTTTCCACGTGCTCAAACAAAAGTCAAATCAAAACAAACACCATAATTTATTCTTTGTGTGATATGAGCGCGCGCAGCACAAACTCTTTGTGCTTTTGGGATGCCCGATACCGATTATTACGAATACCTCGGTAATCGATTATTTGCTCCTATTAATCGATTATTTTCAATCGATTATTCAAAAGCTCGATTAAAGATTAATTGATTATTTTTCATTGTATTTTCTATTATAGATTAAATGACTGGCACATGATGATACTATTGATGACATGATAAGACTCTATGAAAGATTTACTCGAATTAGTGAAAACGTATCCTCAAAAATTAATAGAGATTAAAAACAACATTTTCTTTCATCAGACCAAAAACTACTTGAGCTACGTTGTATTGAATGGTTCAATCATTTTTATATTTGTCAAATTATAATAATTGCTTCTTTACCGATTTTTGGGGCAATTTTTTTGAATTCTTATTTATCTCTACTGTAGAGCTAAATTCTAACTCTATACTACTTTAAAGAGAGACACTTGGCTGACGTAGACTAACTCTTCTTGGTAGGTAGGCCATGCCGCCAACTCCCCATGTCTAGCTTTTATAGTATGTATAATGCGCGGGGCGGATCTCGGCGTGTCGCCGCCGCGCCGCAGCGGTTCGTCAGTGTTCTCCCTCGCACCCGCACCGTACTTGTATAGTGTATTCGCGTGGCGGGTCGCCCGCTGCGGCGCGGCGACGACACGCCGAGATCCGTCCCGCGCACTATACGTACGTACGTATTTATGATATATAAATAGAATATTATGTAATTTCGTCATTATTGTTCATCCTTCCCTTTCTTTCCTTGTAAAGTATTTCTAAATCTAAAAAGTCAATGATACCTTAAAAAAATGTAGATATTCAACTTTAATATTGTCCTAATAATCGAAGCGATTAATCGCATAATCGATTATTCAGCCCGATTAATCGTTGACAATTAATCGGAACCTCACGATTAATCGATTCGCTATTAATCGATTATTTTTGTATAATCGGGCATCCATCCCCGCCCTGTTGTAAACCACAGATTAATATATATGTTTGACAGGGATGATGAGACCGGCCTTCGCTGTACGAATAACATCTCGCTATGCATTCATTCACCGAGTGTTACACATACATACGGCTGGACAGACATATGCACGCACACCTACGACATCACACCGACACGGCACTTGAGAGCACAGGCAGGCAGGAGAGGAGGCGCGGTGGGTCGACACATTCCGCGCCGGGACACCACCAACACTACGTGCATATTAAATTCTTTGTACTTTGACCTTAATTAAAAGTGTATAATACTTTCCATGCGGAGTATTATTTGGCCTCCTGTAACATCATTAGTAATGAATGATACATACATCTGATGAATGATTCATTACACAGAAACATCGAAACATTGGGGCGTGGTCATACACATTCCGCGCGCGGGTGGAGAGGGGAGGGGTTTGTTTCATTTTTAGTAGCTCTCGTGCCGCGCACTCGTCTGGGAGCTATATTCTTTGCCTCCGAGCGGCGGAACAGGCGGCGGCGGCGGCAAATCGACCAACGCCATTTTTCGAATGACTCGTAATACTTTAATGCTACCTACTAGGATCGATGCTACTAGGTTATGTTTTTTATACAATAGGTATAAATAACTGCGCATTATATATAACTAAATTGGTGTCATGCAGCAGGTGGGTCTTCGTGCTTGCTGTTTGATCGATTGATCTTGTTCGAATACTTTGCGAAACGTGGTGGCCGGTGTTGTGCTGTAATTTACAAGAGTACCTGCAGCACAACGCCGGTTACTCTGCTTACCGCGATTGTCGGGATACGGCTAATGTGAAATTGTACCGTTAGCAATCTGTCACTGTAGAGAGAGAGAGAGGATGACTCCAATAATTTTTGGTTGTATTGTTTTTATCGCGTTGCTTATTGCTTATATCTTCGTCTTCGTCGACGCCGCCGAATCAACGTTAAAAGAATTCTATTTTTTTCGTTCATAATTGAATGAATTGAACGCAATGTAGGTAGGTACTCTGATGAACTTTCTGACCGCGGTCAGTACTAATAGGTATTCTGTGCCGCGGTCCGCGCCACTCCAGCCAGTCACTCACTACCAGCAGAGCGAACGACTGAATCGTATTGTATGTGTGTGTACGCCTCAACGTCGGGAATCGTTGAACAATGAGGATCAGTAAAGTAACAGCAAATTCAATATAAGTTATATCCACGTTGTTCCTTATGGCATAAGAATGTCATATCTTTTTCAATTATCCAAATCGGACCATTAGCTAAGGAGATATTAACAATAAACATAAGCTGTTTCTGCCGCTAAACTCAGTGTGCCGCGGCTACGCGTGACGTCACTGTCTGTAATCAAGAGTCAAGCAAGACCCGCGCGCTCGCGCTAGCCAGCCAACGCAAACTCATTCGTCGAGGGCTGTATCTCTTGAACCGTAATAGGTAGCCCCTTGAAATTTTCACAGAATATGTGTTATTTATTTATTATGGCCGATATAACAACAAATAATAAAAATAAGAAAAAGTAAAATATTCACGGGGGTTCCCATAGAAGAAACCAAGCGAGTTCGACTCGCACTTGGCCGGTTTAAATAGTATAAATATTGCATTGTGCCGAAATGTACAAATACTTCTATCAGAACGCCAGAGAAACTGATGTACCGTGTGGGGCCGGTACTTTAAAAGAATAGCCCCACTGCATCTCTCCCCGTGTGTGTCGTTAAAGGCGACTAAGGTAAATGACTCCCTTCTTATTACTAGGTGGTACGGTTTAACCCGCCCGGGTTGGTACTCATTTGGTGGGTTTGGACGAGTGTCCCATACTTCCACCAATACACTTGGTGACGAGGGTCTGATGATGGAGACAGGAGGTGGACAGTGGAACTCTTCAACCGTTACTAGTAACCCTCTCGAGTTTGGGCTCATTTGGTTGGTTCGGGCGAGTGCTCCATACTTCCACCAATACACTTGGTGACGAGGGTCTGATGATGGAGACTGCAGGTGGACAGTGGAACTCTTCAACCGTTATTAATGATCCCCTCGAGTTTGGACTCATTTGGTGGGTTTGGACGAGTGTTCCATACTTCTATTAATACACTTGGTGACGAGGGTCTGATGAAGGAATCAGGAGATGGGTAGTGGAACTCTTCAACCGTTACTAGTAACCCCTCGAGTTTGGACTAATTCGGTGGGTTTGGACGAGTGTCCCATACTTCTACCAATACACTTGGTGACGAGGGTCTGATGATGGAGTCATTAGGTTGACAGTAGAACTATTCAACCGTTTCTAGTAACCCCTTGAGTTTGGGGTCATTTGGTGGGTTTGGACGAGTGTCCCATACTTCCACCAAAACACTTGGTGACGACGGTCTGATGGAAACTGGAGGTGGACAGTGGAACTCTTCAACCGTTACTAGTAACCCCCTCAAGTTTGGGTTCATTTGGTTGGGTTTGACGAGTGTTCCATACTTCTACTAATACACTTGGGGACGAGGGTTTGATGATGGAATCAGGAGGTGGGTAGTGGAACTCTTCAACCGTTACTAGTAACTCCCTCGAGTTTGGGCTCATTTGGTTGGTTCGGACGAGTGCTCCATACTTCCACCAATACACTTGGTGACGAAGGTCTGATGATGTAGTCAGGACGTGGACAGTGGGACTCTTCAACCGTCACTAGTAACTCCCTCGAGTTTGGGCTCATTTGGATGGTTTGGACGAGTGTCCCATACTTCTACTAATACACTTGGTGACGAGGGTCTGATGATGGAATCAGGAGGTGGATAGTGTAACTCTTCAACCGTTACTAGTAACCCCTCGAGTTTAGACTCATTTGGTTGGTTCCGACGAGCGCTCCATACTTCTACTAATACACTTGGGGACGAGGGTCTGATGATGGAATCAGGAGGTGGGTAGTGGAACTCTTCAACCGTTACTAGTAACTCCCTCGAGTTTGGGCTCATTTGGTTGGTTCGGACGAGTGCTCCATACTTCCACCAACACACTTGGTGACGAGGGTCTCAGACGCAGACAGACGTTAAAAGCTACGACAGAATTGGCTGTATACTCTAATGCAGTGATTCGCAAACTGGGTGCCGCGGCACCCCGGGGTGCCGCGAACCTACGCCAGGGGTGCCGCGAAAAAGTGCACATTATTTGACCGAGCGAGCGCGAAGCGCGAGCGAAGCGTCTCCGTTTCAGCTTGGGCAAAAATGCGTACGTATGTCCGGATGTCCGGCTGTTTCTCAACAAGTTTTTGGTAATTTTTCAAAATCGCTGAGCCATGGGGATTGAGGTGCGCCGGTGAACATTTATTCAGTTTTAAGCTATGCAAAAACAGACTCGCGAGGTCTACAGCTCACAGAGCCACTCACTAGTAGTAAATAATTAAATTCAAAATAAGTATAAAAGTAATGTACCTACCTACATACTTAATCGAAATAATAATGAAACATTTACATTTCGATGCGTAACTTTTACGCATCGCAAAATTGTGTTTTTTATTCCTTTCGAAAATATTACTTGATTTACATATTTGCATGCTTCGTTTATCACAGTTCAGATATGATGCCTATGAAAGACACCAACCGAATATTGAAGCGGTGTGCCGCACAATTTCTTGAACGGGTTAAGGGCGCCGTCAGCTAAAAAAGTTTGAGAACCACTGCTCTAATGAATGAGTTTTGCCTGTTTCGGGAGGAGACGAATTAATCTAAAAAAAAAAAAATAATCTAAAAAAAAAAAACCATCTTGACAGCTCTCATTTCTCGGCGTGTCGTCCCGCAGCGGGCGACCCGCCACGCGAATACACTATACAAGTACGGTGCGGGTGCGAGGGAGAACACTGGCGAACCGCTGCGGCGGCGGCGACACGCCGAGATCAGTGTTGCCATATTAGGAGATTTTCTCCTAGATTCAGGAGAATTTCAGTGGTGCTAGGAGAACTTTTTGCCTGTCAGGAGAGTAGGAGAAAATTTAGGAGAAAGAAAATCACTACAGGAGAACATTTAGGAGTGAGAAACATAAAAATTAAAACATATATTTACTAGTAACAAACAAAGATGTCGGTATATGTACGGTGACAACACAATGAATGAACTGTCTGTGAATCAACCAACCAACTTCTCAAGTCACACAATATACGATAGGATTTGTCTTTTGATAAGAGCAAGGTTCACATTCTTGGTCTTTGGATAGGATAACGTGACACTCTGTGAGTGTGTGCGTGTATCGATCGACCAACCAGCCGACTACCGGGCCGGCCAAACCGAACGAACATTTTGTTATCAATCAATGTTATTTACATGTATTCTTTGTAATAATCAGTAGCCTACGTCGACAGTCTGTCCGTCAGTCCGCACTACTTTAAGGACTGTATCTTTTGTACCGTAATAGGTAGCTGGTTGTGACTTTCACAGATTATGTGTTGTTTATTATTGGCGGACATCCTATCAAATAATAAGAGAAAAAAAATTAAGGGCTTTCCCATACAAGAAAAGTGTTTAAAAAAAAAATTTTCTTTGTTTGTTTTGCTCTAACGTAAAAACGGTAATACGTACAAGTGTCAAACTTGGTGTGGTTAAAAATTAAAAAAAAACAAATAATTAAAATAGACGAATTATGTACGTGCTGGTTAGAATGGCAATCGTGGCTATGACGGGAGGACAAATCGTTATTGGAGGAGAAGTGATCGAACAGGTTGAAGGAAGAGTAGGTACGTATATCTCCGTCAAATACTGCTTGGTAGACAAGGTCTCCTTAAGGAGGTCGAGGGACGAATTCAATTGAGTTGGCCTGCCTCGGAAATCTGTATCATATAGGGAGAAAAACCTATATAAAAATTTTTGGACTTTGGTTTTTTTTTATGTAAAATATTTTTTTTATGTATTTAAATAAAAAAATTGGTGGTTGATTTTCATAGCCTAATCTATTCAGTTTCATAACAATAAAAAAAAAGTCTTCATTACCATTATGGCGTAACACGTGTAAGTTGGAAAACAAAATCAAATTCTTTCTATTCCATACTAATAAAACTAAAATTGTGGTTTTTCACAATTTCTAAAAGAAATAGATTTATGTGTTGGAAGACTTTTTGGTTCTGGCATGAAACTGAAACGAATAAGAAACATTTTTTTTTTACATTTTTCATTAAAACATTTTTTTTTTGTAAAAAAAAAAATTCTTTATGCTTCAAAAGTGATCTATTTCCGATACAGAACCCCCTTAGGGTACTATGAACTAATTTTGAAAGACCTTATATATTATCACCAGTGCGTCCTCCTAGTACGGGTGTGAAACATGAGCTCTGACGACTATAGTGTTATTTTCAAAGTTGCCCAGCGAGCGATGGAACTAGCCATTCTGGGCTACGCTACGCTACGCGAATTGGTGCGTAATAAATGAGGCAATCCGCTGACGCACCAAAGTAATCGATATTTAAAACCAGGTGGATGAGTAAAATGGCAGTGGCCTGGGCACTTTAGCCGAAGGGACGACGACCGTTGGAGTAACCATGTACTACATTGGCGGCCGTGGACAGGAAAACGGAGTGTGGGAAGACTACCCGCTAGGTGGGACGCTGACATGATGTATGTCGGCGAAAAACAGTGGTCCGTACCGCTGAAGGCCGAGAGACTAAAGGAAAATTGAAGGCGAATGCACTGACATGGCACCTAGTTCACCCGTTGTTATGGGCTGACATCGCGAATGTTGTATAGGTGATGTAGCCAACCGTGCCAGTTTCCCTAAAAAAAAAAATCCAGCAGTAGACGCTTACACGCTGGCTGACTGACAGAGAACCCTCAGTGCGCGAGTTCGACTCGCACTTGACCGGTTTTCAGGCTGAAAAAGATACATTTCTTTATAGGTAAGACAGACAGACGGGCGGACAGATGGCCTAGGCTTATTAATTGGTCCTGTACGGATAAGGAACACTAAAAATGTGGTGAAATTTTTATAATTTGAATAACAGGAGAATTTTTAGGAGGATGAAAATTTTCTAGGAGATTTTTAGGAGATTTTCGAAGTAAATCTAGGAGAATTTCAAAATTTGAGTTGGCAACACTGGCCGAGATCCGCCCCGCGCATTTGTCGGTCGTGTGTTTCGTCTTGTAGTGTACGTACGGTGTGGTGTGGTACGGTGTTGAAGTTTTTTAACAAATAAATAAATAACATGTGGTCCACATCAGTGCACCGCAGTTTTTACAGCGATCTTTCTATTAGTACAAATTTCGACATAAAGCAACTAAAAACAATGATAAAATGTAAGTAAATGTTTTATGGTACCTATATACATATTCTAAATAATTTAGGTTAGAGAATTTAGGAAGAGAGTTAATTCGGCAATTAATGCCGAATAAACTCATCAATCGGCGTGTAGAATATGAATGGAACTATTCAAATGACACATTCTAAGAGGGTGAAGATTAGTAACGTAGCAAATTAAACTACGGTTAGAACTGCGACCAAATTTTGCCTAATTTTAGTCGTTAGTAGCTGTTTAGTGGCCGTGTTAAATTTAAAATTATTGATATCTCAGAAACCACACATCTCTGCGGGGGGAGGTTAGATGGGTGGAGGGGGAGATACTCTCATATGAAAAACCGAAGGTCTCTCCACTCCACTTCGCATGTCTGGTCCATGCCGTCATAAATAAAAAACGCCCAAAAACACTATGACAAATTAGCATGGCTGAGCGACACACATTGTTACGGTACTCGGTCCGTGGGGAGGCTGCTAGCCATTCCTAAGCATCGGGGTGCTGCATTCGAAGGATCCTTCAAATATGCAGCATCTCGCTGTTGGAATGATCTCCCTCCTCCTATCCGAAATGTTACCAGCTCTGGGTCCTTTAAAATAATCCTTAAAAAGCACCTCTTGACCCTGCAACGCCAGGCGGTATCGCATGGCGGTATCCCTAAATTATTGTGATACAAAGTAACGTTCTGATAAGTATCGTAAAATGTTCTGAGATGGTATATACATATAAGCATATATGTTTTTTTTTGTTTTTCCTCTTTTTAGGGTTCCGTACCTCAAAGGAGGAAAAAACGGAACCCTTATAGGATCACTTTGTTGTCCGTCTGTCTGTCTGTCTGTCAAGACCTTTTTTTCTCAGGAACGGGTAGAGGTATCAAGTTTTAATATCAAATCTCAAGGTCTCCGAACCCTTTGAGGTGTAGAAAATGCAAGCTTCTAAATCAACGCAATCACTAGATACGCCCATTTAAGTCACATATTTTGCTACCGGCAAATCAAATCACAACCCATAGAGTACTTCCCCTTAACCTAGAATCATGAAATTTGGTAAGAAGCAAGGTCTCACAGCACAAGTAATGGAAAAAATCTAAAATTGTAAATTTATAGTTATGTGACATTAAAAAAAATTTTTGTTTGTTTTGTATGTCAAGGTCCCTTTTTCTCAGAAACGGATCAAGATAACAAATTGAAATTAATACGAAATACTAAGATCTACGATCTCTTTAAGGTGTAGAATATTAAAGCTTCTAAATCAACGCAATCAAAAGATACGGCCATCTATGTCAGAGTTCATACTCGCAAACTCACTCCAAACAAATCAAAACCTATAGGGTATTTCCCGTCAACCTAGAATCATAAAATTTGGTAAGAAGCAAGGTCTCGTAGCACACATAAAAGAAAAAATCCTAAAATTGTAAACTTGTAGTTATGATATTAAAAAAAAAATTATTGTTTTGTGTGTCAAGTCAAGACCCTTTTTATTCTCAGTAACGAGTCAAGATATCAAATTGAAATTATTATGGAATACTAACGTCTGCGATCCCTTCGAGTTATATAAAATGAAAGCTTCTAAATCAATATAATCAAAAGATACGCCTATTTATGGCAAATTTTAATACTTGCAAACTCACTCAAATGAAATCAAACCCTATAGGCCCTATAGTATAGGGTACTTACCGTTGACCTGGAGTAATGAAATTTGGCAAGAAGCACATCACAAGTAAAGAAAAAATCGGAAAATTGTAGATATTATGTCGTTATGTCATAATATAAGAAATATATTTTTGTATAACTTCACGAATGCCGCACAGTCAAACCATTGCTGTAGTGTTTATTTAGGCATTCGTGGTTTTCCAAAACAATTGTTTTTGTACATACCTACATAATACAAATATTATATTGAGTGATGCTGATGATACGGAATCCTCGGTGCGCGAGCCCAACTCGCACTTGCCGACTTTTTTATATACTGTGTACCTTGTTTGTTTTAATTTTGTTTATTTTAATTTTAATTATTTTAATATTTGTTTTAATTTTAATTATTTTAATATTGTTTTAATCTTAATTGTAAACCAACATATTTAGGCTAAGATATTGTTCGTTTAGGCTAAGTTGTATCACGTCCAAAATTGTATTTACTGTGTGGGGCAGGCTTAAATTCAGCGCCGCACACTCCCAGCTCGGAGACGAGTGGGTGTGTAGCGGCAAAGGCTGCGCCTGTCCTTTTTTCACTTCTCTTTTAGTTTTTGTACCGTTGTTATTTTAAGGATTAATTAAGAGAAAATAAAAATCATTTCTTTCTTTCTTTTTCTTTCTCACCTCTCCCCATCAAAATAAGGTTAAGTATAAAATAGTTAGGGTTATTTTTTCAAACTTCAACAACATTTTGTTGCAAACATTTTAGTTTTATCTCGCTCTAAACAAGCCATTAAAGGGAGACGAAACAGAAATTTTTGCCAAATACACGAATACGCTAAGCCAAGTGAAGTGCCGGCATTAGAATTATTCCTGCCCCCCCCCCCCCCCCCCCCTCCCCCCCATTGTTTACTATGCTTCATAATCATTTCGCACCCCCCCTGGCGGGTCAACATAACAAGTTAAATCAGCTAAACAAGGCCCCCCCTTCCCTTCCACTCCCCTCCCGGTGCCCCAAATTACTAATCCCCCAATGTTAGACTAGAAACCAGTTTACCATCCAGGCAGAAATTATGTAGGTATAAAAAAAATTTACAACTGTTAAAATATTGTTTTTCTCAAGACCTGGGAATATTTGTGTTCTATAGAAAAGCCAAAGGTATCCATACACCCCATGCATTCTCACTCGTTCTAATAAGAAAAATTAATTGAAGTCGCAATTTCTTAAATTTTTTTTTTTTTTTGAGCCGACCCGTCCTCTCTCAAGACAACAATGTAACTTGTAGGAGTTTGGGGCCGGCCGGCCAACTCAGAAGCCAAGAGGTTAAACTCTTCAAAGATTATCTAGTCTCTAAGAAGAATTCCTAGCCTTGAAGAATACAACTAATATTTTACAGTTCCGTGAGAGCGGATCACATAAGGGAACGTACCCATACCACTTGACCAATTTGGGAGAGGGGTAAGGGTATTCGCCCTGTCACGGGGTATTTCAAAATATAATTATTATTTTAAAAAGACTAAAAAACACAGCGGCAGTCTGAGACACAAAAACAATCGCTTCCTTGGCGTAGACTAGCACGGCGCCGCAGCCACTTTGCTTCTTTTGACTGACAATGGACAATGGACAGCGAACGGGCGTGTTGGCGACACTGAATAGCTCATTTCAAATTTTCTTTTTTTCACTTCGTTTTAGGTATGTTTGTATTAGTCTACATACTTCATATGTTCATATTCTTTTTACGGGACCCTAAAAAGAGGTTCATGCTATCCGTATTGAGCTTTCTGGCCAGAATGTTTCTCAGACTTTCCTTCCGTTCACACTGTACACTATGCATGTTATTAGAGCCTTCAAAAAGTACAAATGAAACATTGTTTGGAGTATTTTAGTTTGGATTAGTTTTTGCGGGCTCCGCCCGCACCAGGAACAAGCATCATTGTATTTTTTTTTATGGAAACTCCTCGGGAAACTGACATGTTTGGCTACATCACCTACACCACCCTTAACACTTTAACAGCGGCGCATTATAAGGCGCATTCCCTAGGACGCGGGCGATTTTTCAGCATTATTGTTTAGCTTATAGAAAAATAACTAATTACTAACTAATAATAACTATAATAAAATAACAAATTACTAACTAATAACTATAATAAAATAACTAATAACTAAAATAAAGATATTGGTATATATTTTTTTTAAATAACAGTTTTTGGAAAGGCTTGTGGCGCACTGAATAAGCAGCGGCACTCACTCTCGAGAGTCGCCTCCCCCCCCCCCCCCCCCCCCTGCCTCATCTGCGCACTCCATATAGATGAATTGTGTAGCTAAAAGACTCAGCTACAGTATCCACGAAACGAGGATCACGAGAAGTGCTCGTGAATTTAGAACAAACAGTACAAAGTTTGAAAACGAGTCACGTTCGTAATCCGCGAGTTAGAGAAAATACACCATCACGAGCGCTGCTCGTGATCCGCTGTTAAAGTGTTAAAGTCAGTCCATAACTCTTTGGTGAGCTAGGTGCCATGTAAGTCCTTCCCTTTACTCATACCAGCTACATACACTGAACTGGATAGAAAACACCAACTTTCTAATTATATAGCCGTTTCGACCGACCTTTCATTCAGTGCGCTGGTATAAACCTGGGCGGGTTAGGCCCTACCACCTAGTAAGGTAAGAATAGGGTTGCCATATCCAAATCCTTAAGAGGAGGACCAGCGAACTAAAAACCCTGACTATTGGTGCAAAACCCCGGACGCAAATGAAAATGTGAAAATTTTATATTTAAACATTTATTAAGTTTTAGGTAGCAACCGAATTATGTACTAGGCACTGGGCACAGCGCTGGTATATTTATCACTGCTGCCAATTTTGCTCAAAAGTCTCATTATCCAAGTAAGTAGTTATAAAACTGCACACAGTTGTACTTTTTAAAATTATATTTAGTAAGAATAAGGCTTGAAACTGTTTTATTGTCAACTTGTTCCTCTCATAGACCCACTGAACAAAACAAAACTATTTGTGCTCCCCGGTCTTCCCCGGACACACTAGAAAACCCTGACCCTGTCTGGGAAAATCCGGACGAATGGCAACCCTAGGTAAGAAGGGACCTACATTTTTACATGGAATCTGAACCAACGTCAGCTTATTAATCTAATTTTTAACTATCTACCTGTCGTAGTTGGATTCAACACGATAGCTATCGACCACTTTGTAGAAGAGCCTGCATTTGAAAACAAGAAGAAAAAGAAGAAAGGTGAAGTCCGAGACAAACAAGATGCGTTCCCCGCCCCTGCAGCACTCGAACATGTAAGCTCATCAAAAGTAGCGCTATTGATTATTTATGATATTTTGCTTTTATTTTCATGTCCGCTTTTTAGGTTTTCGAGTCTGTGATGATTTGCCTAGCTGTACATACACTAGACTCGTGCATATTTTTCTTACTTCATTCATCAAATTAATTAATTACCTAGGTATACAAATTATTAAAAAATCTCTCTTACCATCAATGTGTATTGGTGTTCATCTTGTAGTAAATGAAAGATAACTTTTTCCCTCGTATGATGTAATGATTTGACGTAATTGATCTAAAACAAATGATGAAAGAACAAATGAGCGTGCGCTCGCCTCACAGCGGCGCCGCGCGTGATGTGTGGAGCGGATGGAAGCCCCTCCCCCACTGCTGCACTGAATGGCTCTAACAATCAGTCAACGAAAAATGTGCAATGAACAATGCAATGCCTGGAAAATTTGCCTACAATGAATGATTCTATTAATATATTTTTACAGCATTCATCACTAAACATATTACAGAGAATCACGTTTGAGTTTTCTGACTCTAGCATCGCTCACAAGATGGTAAGCATTCTCATGTACAACCATTTAATTTTATATTAAACCGTGACCCTCCAGAAACTGGGTTTGAAACATTCATCTCCATACAGGAAAACTCTAATTCACAATCAGAATCAACCCCTCAACCTATTTATTGTAAATAATCTTGTTTACAGAATCAATCTGAAAATCTAAAGAAATATAATCTAATTGCTGTTGTGCCTAAAACATTGGCCGCTTTTCAATATGCATGTGGTTCTATGGACATTGATATAATAACATTCCTACCGGAATCAAGGCTACCTTACAAGTTGAGTAGGAAGTTGTACAGGCAAGCTGCTGACAGAGGAATATTCTTTGAATTGATGTACTCGCCGATGATCAGAGATGCTACGTCGAGAAAGAATATAATAAACACGGCGCACATGTACCACTCCATCGGCAAGTCAAGAAATGTCATACTGAGTAGCGCAGCAGAGAGTCATATGCACGTTCGTGGCATATATGACTTGCTCAACTTGTATCCTTTTTCATATATTGGTTTACAACTATTTGCTGGGTGCGTGACATTAGCGCCACCTAGCGTCTGTAACTTATTGGGGTCTGTCAATTAATATTCGCAGTTAATACTTACATCGGAAGAGGGAGGATGAGGGGAGAGGGGAAGGGGTGACCCATTTGGGATCCCACCCCACCCCCCCAAGGAGAGCATTTTGTAGGGGCATTCCCATATAAATTATTAATATCAGGTTATGGGGGCTGAGGAAAGGTTGGAAGGGGGGAGGGGAAAGAAAGAACAACTATTCCAGTCATAAATAATACAACATCTGAAAATGTAAAAAAACTGAAAATCACAAAAAAACATGTTTTTTTCTGCTGCGGTTTAATTCGCTCGCACACACACTGTATAATTTCTATAAATTGTTTAGAACTATAGAACTATGTTTAGAAATAAAGAATATAGATAGAACTAAAGACATTAAACCCACCCTCTTCCATATAGACCGGACAACAAGAACAAAATCGTAATCTACTACTTAGATCCTAGTGGTACAAAGTCGTTCAGTCTAGCGCCACCAGTCCGCATGTGAGGTCGTATTCGTGTGCTAGAGAAAGAAGAAAATCTAAGAAAATATGCCGAGTTGCGCATTGCGGTATTGCAAATCTCGATATAAAAATACGACGGAACATGTAATCAGTTTATTTTAATAAGTATTGTGTATATTTATTCAATATTTGAATATAATACATAATTTCCATAGATGATTCTAGAACAACGATCAACTAGGCCATATTGAAAAAATAAAAAGCGCCCTCTGTTATACAGTAGCTTTACTACTATTATAGTACGAGATCCCACAACCAATATTTTTGTCTCATAGTATTTCGTTCAATTGTCCTCAACCCGATACTAAATGTTTTTCGTGTAGCGTCTCCTGACAGTATTTTTTAAAAATGGCAACCAATTTGACCGAACCCTGTCATGGTATTCCGTTTGATTTTCGGAATGTTGTTGAATTACCGATCTAAGATAACCAGAACATGTTTTTCAGACGTCAGTAGCGGTGCGCGTACCAACCTTTACAAAAATGCCAAATGAGGCAAAACAAATATTAGGTCCTTGCCTATGAAATTGCCGTTTTACCTATATAGAAAAAATCCAAAAATTTTTTTTATGAAAAATATATATTTGTTTAATCGAACGAAGTATTGGCCATTATTATCAATGCACTTTTGCCATTTTACTGGAAGTTCATTGATGCCTCTACTATAGAAATCCTGGGGATGGGAATCGATGAACTCTTTAAAGGCGTTTTTCACTGCCTCGTCGGATTTGTTTTGACGTGATGATGTCACGTCTTATAAATTGATGAACACCGGCTGCACGCACGAAGAAGTGTAACGTTCCATCTAAACCTGTGTGTGCAAGCGAGAGCGCGATAGAGAGGCATATACAATAGTTGAAAATACAAAATATATTTCTCCGTCTTTTGCGAGCCTCGAACCCGCGGTCCCTGCCACCATCACTGACCAGACGTGCAAGAAGCTGTAATGAATAATCCCGGCACAGGTCCACCATACACTGACAAGCAACTTCTTTTGACTCAATTTGCGTTTGGGACATGGTTTGTCTGCCTCCCCTGTGTCCAACCAGTGTGACGGACGTTTTCGATTGTCATACAGGATCCACTTTTTATCACAAGTGACAATCCGATTCAGAATCCCCCCATTCCTGTGCTTATTCAACAAGTTAAGACAAGCTTCCACGCGATTTTGTTGTTGTTTTTCAGTGAGTTCATACAGTAACCAATTTCCGAGCTTTTTTATCTTTCCAATTTGACGTAAATGAATCAGTATCGTTTTATCACTTACATTGAAGGCTGCTGCTAATTCCGACGTGGTTTGTGATTAATCTGCTTCAACTATGGCTTTAAATTCATTGTTATCGACTCTCGTCTCCGGTCGGCCACGGGGCTCATCATTGAGATGAAAATTTCCAGAACGGAAGCGATCAAACCAAAAACGCACAGTGCGTTCACTTGCCTGGTCCATACACGTCGATGATATTGCATGCCGTCTGTGCTGCGTTGGTGCTGCGACGGGATTAATATTCGAAAATAACGCGCAATTTAAATTTTTCCATGGTCACAGAACCAGCGAAGTAAAAAAAACCGAACGGTGGGAAAACGAATGAACAACTGATTTTGAAAAAAGAATAATTTGCCTTTATAACAGAAAATATTTGAAATTGGAATTCCTACGCAAAAAAAAAGGTAGCCACTTTCAAAGTTTTTTTTAAATATTTTTTTTATGGAAACTGACACGGTTGGCTACATCACCTACAACGTCCGTGATGTCAGCCCATAGCACCGGGTGAACTAGGTGCCATGTCAGTGCTTCCCCCTTTGATCGTGCCGGCTACACTGAACTGGTCGGAGAACACAAACTATTTACATAGCCGTTTCGACCGAAGTTTCATTCAGTGCGGTGGTACCAACCCGGGCGGGTTAAACCCTACCACCAAGTAAGATTAGGAGGGAAGGGACCTACAGTTTTACGAGGAATCCGAACCTCGGTCAGCCTCCAACGGTCAGCGGTCACCCATCCAAGTACTGACCGCACCCAGCGTTGCTTAACATTCAATAGCAACAGTTGACTGTCTGCACCACTGAGCTATCGAGGCTGACATACAAGTGGTCAGTTTTTTAGAAACGGCAATTTCATTTTCAATTTCAGCACCTAATATTATAGCTCAAACAGTCTCAAAATCATTTTTACAAGTGAATTTGGGTCAATTGATCAAAACGGAATAGTAAATTAAATTTAACGATTTTATCGCTCATATAAAATCAACTATCATTTTGGTCGTTGGCTCTCGTCCTATTAGACTATTGGCTTCATCTATCGACCGATAGATGAAATGTGTTCTAATTATGTGTTCTATATTACATCATGTTTTTGCTATTCAAAGCTAGATGGCGTATTATAATCTTGAGCTCAAAAGGTTTATATGAAAATGTTCCCATTGTCCTCTCTACCTGGTTTTTTAATCTCTTTGGATAGAACTTTCCAAAAGAAGGTAGCTAACTACATATTAGAAAAATGCAAATCAAAAAATACATCCCGACCAGGATTCGAACTCTGGCTTGAGCCGCCAACGCGATAACCAACTACACCACCGGGCCATTACGTATTATCTACAAATTTTCGATCTATTGCACCTTCATGATGTCGCGAACAGTCAACTTGCACGGTTCCACATTGAACCTTATGCGTCGGGATGTACTTTTTCCAATGATTTTCGATTTGCAATATAAAGCGAGTACGTGCTTAGTACTAATATACAGGGTGTTCGGCACATCGACGGACAAATATTTTTTGTAGGTAAGTGGGGTCATTTGCAACATTTTACCCTATGATACCTTTTGTCAGATGTCACGTGGTGATAATGATGATGATGATGATAGTGGACTCGTTTTCCACGCCTAAGCCCGCTTCCATGCAGGCCTTTTGCGCGTCCTACAGCCTTAATCCAACCAGCCGAGTTCTTCCAGGAGGCGGCACACTCTCCTTGGGTCCTGGCACGCCTCTCGAAGTGTAGTAGGGCCTCCCAGCTCCTTCGCCCTTATGTCTGCCAACTCCTCGCACTCCAGCAGCACGTGGGTGGGTGTCTCGTCCGCCTGCAGGCATGCTCTGCACAGTGGACTGTCCGTTACTCCAATTACATAGAGGTGTCTGTTAAGTGTGCAGTGACCAGTAAGCATACCTATCACTATGCGTAGTTTTGATCTATGGACACGGAGCAGCGTCTTGGCGAGACGGAGGTCCGGCTTCGCCATTGCCTCCCTCGCTTGTCTGCAGTCACTGCCCGCTGCCCATCTGTCTATGTGTAGTTGATACGTACGTTTGTGTATCCAACTTTTCAGTTGGTTGTGTGGTAGTGGTACTAGCGGTTCGGGTATATTTCTATATTTGCTGCGTTTGAGGCTCTCCGCCCCAGCCTCGGCCGCGCCAGCCGCTCTTGAAGATGTCCTAACGTGACTTGGAGCCAATGTGAGAACAAAAGTGGCATCCCACATCAAAGAACTACCCTTAGTCCATGGCACTAAGGTGATAGCATCGGGCCTCTTGCTATCCAGCCGGGAATAACCGCGAGGTTCTAGGATGCACGGTATATTTGCCGTTAGAAGCGTGGACTTTATAATAAAATTTAAATTAAATTAACTCAATCTTAATATTAATTAACTTTATTCGAGATGGTTTAGCTTCTTCCTGAACGCAGCTCGGCCTTCGGCCTCGCCCTTAGTTACTTGCTTTCTTCGAGATGGTTTATCATTTGTCAGAACGTAGCTCGGCCTTCGGCCTCGCCTTAGTTGCTTACTTTCTTCAAGATGGTTTAGCTTCTTCCTGAACGCAGCTCGGCCTTCGGCCTCGCCCTTAGTTACTTGCTTTCTTCGAGATGGTTTTTCAATCATCCGAACGTAGCTCGGCCTTCGGCTTCACCTTAGTTACTTACTTTCTTCAAGATGATTTAGCTTCTTCCTGAACGCAGCTCGGCCTGCGGCCTCGCCCATAGTTACTTACTTTTTTCGAGAAGGTTTATGGTCTTCCAGAATAGAGCTCGGCCTTCGGCCTCGCCCTTAGTTACTTACTTTCTTCAAGAATGTTTTTCTTCTTCCTGAACTCAGCTCCGCCTTCCGCCTCGCCCTTAGTTACTTTCATCGAGAAAGAATATCGTTTACGTGAGCGCAGATCCGCCTTCGGGCCCGCCTTTAGTTACTTACTTTCTTTTTTTTAAATACGAATTTCACGCGAGCGAAGCCGCGGGCAACAGATATATAAATTTTATTGCACCAATGACAGCGACATAGCTTCGACTTTCAATTATTATTTTTATTTATCAAACAATTTGTCACCGGCCAGCTCACGTCGAGATAACAGTTCTCCGTTGTCAACATGACATTTAAAATAGTTTTTTACCTTTACTTTGGATTACGTGATTTTTAATATATTTTTTAATTATTATGTTCATCCGGGATATACACTGTCACTATAAAAAGTTTCGTCAAATTCCGTTCAGTGGTTTTTGCGAGATGCGCGTACAAATAGACATTTTTGCATTTACGATTTTATGATATGTATAGAAAGAATAGATATGTATAGACTATTGTGTTCAAGTTTTAAAAAAGAAGAACTGTCATTTTCGTTGTATCTACTTATTTTTAAATTTCGAATGAATATTTTATTCAAATTGTATTTGCTGCCAGTTCTCAAGATATAATTATGTACTTTGGACTACGTGATTTTAAATGCACAATAATGTTTATAATTGTTAATTTTTTTTTATTTTTGTTTTTTTTTACGTATTATGTTAACCCGGCATATAAACTGCCACTATACAAAGTTTCGTCTAATTCCGTTCAGTGGTTTTTGCGTGATGCGCGTACAGACAAACAAACAAACAAACAAACAAAAATTTTAAAAACTTTTCTAACATGTTCAGTATCTCATTTTAAGCCACCCTGGTTAGTTTTTTTCCGAATACATTCAATGTACAGACTTTCTTACCTCTACGATTTTATTATATGTATAGATGTGATAATCTGAAATGTACTACGGACGATTTCGTATTTAATCGCCTTTACATACAAATTTTACTTTAATAAATGTGTTGATGTGAAATGTATTAAAGGCGAATTTCGTATATTCGCCTTTCATTCTAAATATTACTTGAGTAAATGCGATAATCTGAAATGTATGACAGGCGAATTTCGTATATTCGCCTTTTCATCAAAATATTTTTGGACTGGCTGGCAAAATTTGAAATGTACCTACTATGGGCGAAATTTGGTACATTCGCCTGTACTTTATTTCGATAGTTCTTATATAAAAAGGGGCGATTGAACCAAGTTCGCCTTTAAAGCACAATATGAAGTTGGATATTCGCCCTTACTTAATATTAGAAAATGCCACTTCCTGACGAGATACAGGTTTGCCCATTATACAGAATTAAAGATCACAGCATTGGCATTCTTTTTCAATTATAAAGTGATTTTCGCAAAGATGTCGTATTCGCCCAATCTTCAAAACACCAGAGGCGGACTTTCCTTAAGGCCAACTAGGCCCGGGCCTAGGGCGGCCAGATATTAGGGGCGGCCAATCAGCGCCTAATGCTGGAAGCAGTGAGCGCAGGCACAGAATAGAAAGGGTGCCATGCCGGAGCACGTGCGTGCGACGTGCGGGAGTGGTGAGCGAACAAAATAATTTAGGTATGACGAAAAGATAAAATATTGCCGTAAAATTTAAAAAAAAAATTACTTTTGCTATATAATGTAAAAATAAAACCACTAAACTGAGAAATAACATATTTCTGGCAGGTTAAACCGAACGCAATACAGATTTTCGTAGTACTTCACATAATTTGTACCTACGCTGTAAACTTTTCAGTAAGGGGCGGCTGCACTGAATTAGGGCGGCTGGACTAAACGGCCTAGGGCGGCCAAGGCTGCTAGTCCGCCTCTGCAAAACACCGACGATATTGTTCAATAATTTCAGTATTGTGTCCTTAACTTTACTTCAGAGGTCTTATTCTTGGACTAAATGAGCACCAATGTCGAGAGGTTTTAACTCAGAATGCAAGAAAAGTGCTTTTGAAATCAGGTTAGTTAGTGTGTTATTTTATTAGCGCTTAAGTAAGAACTTGTAGATACCTACTTAGAATTTGTAAAAATAAAACTATACAGTGTATCCCAGAGTCTGGGACCCAGACCGACCACATGAGTATCACCGCAGTGTGATTCCTCATCTCAAGCTACTAAATTTGTTATTAATGTATGGACATGTAAGCCCTTTTTTACTGATATTGTAACAATCTTGGTTTACAGGCCTGAATTTTTTTTTATAGACAACGCGTCATGTAGCGCCGAACCACCCGTAAGGTGTCTAGCGACGCCCATGGTCATTCGGTCGTATGCGGGGGTTGCGAATGCCATGCCGGCCTGACAGGTGCCTATTCATGCCTCTCTTGAAGGACCCGAGGGGTGGGTTCACTGGCGGCCGGTCCTAAAGTGCGCCCGTGCGCCGCACTACCATACCACGAAAAGTCTTCACTTCACTCAAAATAAATAATATCTTACAATACAACATACCTACATTAAAACCATAAAGATCGTACTCCAAATAAATACGAATGTGAATTCGACCTTATTTTATAGATCACAGAGCACGTTTTTGCGAGTAAACCCGCGCCCCGTGCGAAATCGAAAGACGCACGCGGGTCTCCCATCTGAATGTATGGGGATCGGCAAAACACCGCTGGCGCGTGAGACAAAAGATACGTCATAGAAACAGTATGGGCCGAAATGGAGTTCTGCGTGCGGCGCACGAGCGCCAAACAAGGACGCTATATCGTGAATAGCCGCGCGTGCGACACGTCGCGAGCGATTCCTTTTGCACGAGTCCGTCTACCTAGAGTCAGCGCGCTGTCATGTGATGTCACATACCCGTTAGCGCGCGAATATTTAAAATGGGATATGGTTAGGTTTTATGCTTTCTGTCACGTGATACTGTGAATTAAGTGGTGCCGATATTTGCCTAAGAGTTGGTTAAAGGTAAGGCTTTACAATCAGGTGATGCCGGGTTCAATTCCTACTTTCAAATGTTTTTTTATACATTTTTTAAGTATTTTTGGGACATTGCTATTGTTTTCTTTTTGAAAGCTGCAGCAGTGTTTTGGTCTATGGGTGTGTTCATAAAGACACTATAAATGAATAAAAAAATTTGTTTGGATTTATTTTCTTGTTTTTTGCAACTCATTGTCTTGTGTGTCTTGAGAATATTCATACTAGGTACGTACATAATACAACACAGGCGTTTAAAGAATTCGGAAGTCGCGATCTTAAAATAACATTGGGAATGTGTTGGGAAATTTGGTATTTAAGGATGTACATAGGTACTTAGCGCACTACCGGTCACTGAAGTCACCAGCCGCCACTGGTGGGTTTAGTTAATGGCAGGTGGCGGAGGGGGGGGGGGACCTTGGTGTATCGATTTATGAACACCCCCACCTGGGGAGGGGGGCATACAAAGTACCTCCAAAAAGGGAGCGAAAATGAGAAATGAAGCTATATAAAACAATGAAGGGAGCAGAAAATGTTTTTAGTTATTTATTGCCTCCCCCCAAAATTCAAACGTATAAAAAAAACTCATCTAATTAAGATTGATAGATGCGCGAGTTCATCCGTAATGACTTTGACATTTCATATTTGACAATTAAATAATGTTAAATTATTTTATAAGACCACTTTTATTTAAAATTTTAAAAGAAAAGTTACAAAATAAACTCTTCCGTATTACAAAGTAATCATTACAAATTTTTTTAACACAAATCAGTAAAAAAAAATTTATTCAAATGTACATAAACGAGAGAAAAACAATTGTATAATTTTTTTAATCTGTTTTATCTAAAAGTTGGAATTAAATTTATAAAATAAACTCTTCGCTATTATAAAGTAACCATGACAAGAAATTCAAGCACTTTGCTCATCATCTAAATCATCAGCTTGTATCGGTCCACTGCTGGATATAGACCTCTCCCAAGGCACACCACCACACGCGGTCTTCCGCTCTTCACACTTTGCTCAATCAAATATAATGTACAGAAAAGAGAGAAAAACAACAAGTCCTGCCTGTCACTCGCCCAACACCGTTGTACGTGCATGCGCATCACGCCGCGCGGTACCGTAATTGAATGGGATTTCTGTCAAGTCTGGCTAAGTTTACCTTAAAGCGGGACAATTAGTGCCCCGCAAACATGTATCTCGGGACGCATTATTTAAGTCGTGGAAACGGGACGTCCCGCCTCACGCGCGACGGTTGGTTGTTCTTAGTTCGATGAATTTGAATGAATCAAACAACAAGGAAATTTTATGTCATGTTTAGGCTTGCCAAGACCGACCACATGAAAACTGCATCCAAATTGGGTCACTTGTTTTTCGTGATGTGTAGGTACACACACAAAAAAACCGGCAAACGTTCCAAAAATTATTGCAATGCATTTTTTTGCTTAACATTTTCAATGTACAGACTTGATACAGGCATAAAGTTTACAGTTTTTTATAATATGGTATTAATGCAACTATTTCTTTATTACAGAGAGTCGGCGGTGTGGAAAATCTTTTCTTTACATCACTAATGAAGACAATACCATATATAAAGATATGGTTGAAAGCCAACCTAAAAAGCGAAGACTGAATTAAGTTATAATTTTCTGCATTAAAGGGACTGATTAATCAAAGATCACCAACTAGTGAGCTGGAGTGATGCAGTGGGCCAGTGACAGTTAACCACTTAGGCACGCGCGCCTAAAGCTAACACCGCTCCTAGCGGCACGCACTGCAGCGGAGCGGCGCGGCACGGGGCGCGTCAAAATGTTCTTGTATGAAATTGTATGAAGTAAAGCGCGGAACTACACAGCAGCAGCGCTGCACCGTGCGGCAATCAATATGTGCCGCCCTGCCTTACTGCTGCCAGTGTAGTTGCACCCTAACTGTAAACAAAGATTTTCCAGTTCATGTTAAAACAAACTTGTGTTGATAGTACAACAATATGTATCGGCACACGGCATACCTAAATGCACTGCCGTGGAGCGGATCATCAAAATATTCTTTGTACGACATTGTATGAGACAAACCACACTACGCGGCAGCGGCGATGCGTGGCGCGACAAGCAATAGTTTTGGTCGCACTTCAAAGTTGTTTTTTAATAATTACACACACACCCTTCCATGTGTACCGACCGCCCCCTCGGCCACCTTGTTTCAGGTACTTATCTTCTTTTTGTTTTTTTATAAAATAAAATAGCTTCATCAAGTGTAAGTGATATTTTATTTTTAATAATATAAATTTACAATACAGAACTTATTACAATAATAATTAACATTACAATGAATAACACAATAATATTGACCATACTGCCTGAGGAGGGTGTGGAGGAAATCACTTTGAATTTAGAGATATGTATTATATAAGATGTTACCTATCCTATATAATACATCGCCGCAAATACAAATTGTAGCTTACTTCTGTTTCAAAATAATGATTTGATGTATTCATTAGGTACTTACAAACTATTCTAGTTCAATGTTAGGAGACGGCTAGACCACCATAATATGTATATTCAATCAAGTCTGCCAACATTCAGTTGTGTATGATGGGTGGGCGTACACCGTGCAAGCACAGGTGCTACTGCTGAGCCCTGACATTCTGCTCATAAGTTAAATCTATAGGTACCTACAAGCAATGTAATTCAGGCAGATGGAGTATCTATAAAATTAAATTCCGTGCACCGTGTATGAAATAATTTATCTGCCGCGTCATCCATCACATCTTATATTGTGTAACTAATGCTTACTATGTATAATCTCTGGGAGGTTTTTAGCAATACTCCAGATGCTACATTTTAAATGTTAAAATAAATCAATTAGGTAGTTATGCACTGTCAGTGCTACTAAAAACCCAACACAAACTTAACACCAATAGACCGACACCCGTTTGTGTGACCACTTACTCTCAACTCATTTATTGCAATAATTTCTACTTCTCTAAGCCAAGAGAAAGCCAGAGGAAAATAATATAATAAAATGGTATGTGTAAAGAAACACTCAAGAAGTCAATTAGAACCATTTATCGAAGAACACATTATTATTAATAATGGTTTTAATAAGGTTTCACTTAACTTGTTGAATGTACCTTAGTTACAAAACAGTGTTCCACAAGTATGTAGATTATTCTTCCCCAGTGCAACACGTACAATATTCATAACAACATCCAATAAGAATAAAAGGAATGAAAGTATCATCATCACGCTGTGATGACAGATGATGGAGCTCGAAGCTCAGTAATGTTGCACGCAGAGGTAGAAAGATATCCAGACCTAGTTCTCTGAAGATATTATGTATCAGCAATTGCTGACAATTTTCAATATTCCACTGTCTAACTAACATGCGAGCTCACTGCTTCTATTAGTCTAAGATCCGGCATAAGGATTTTATACTCTCATTTGTTAATTGGATAAGTCACTGTCTATTCTTGACTCCACGACTTTGACCCCTTATCTCTGAATCTTTTAGGTATAAAATCGGCCCAAATTGATTAGCTTTCGAGCCAGCTGTTGGTCTGGTTTAGGAAAAGTAGCTCTCGACCGTCTGCACTCGCTGACGGCATTATCACGGGTTCTAAACCTATAGGTATCGGTCCTGGAACGTCTTCAAGCGAGGTCATCAGAAGCATCATTTCCGTTCGTCATCGTTGTGGCCTTTTATCCACTGGAGCGTGAAAGTGACATTTCTCATACATTTGACAGAAGTTAGCTTTATTTTACAGAAGGTAAAAGTTAGTTACAGTTTAGCCGAAGGCGGTGAAATTGGATAATATCAGATAATAATCATGAGTATATTATATTATCATAAAAGTGGGCTGTATTGAATTAAGATCGGATAGGTCCTGTTCGGCCAAAACAGTGCGATGGATAAGGCCCAAACTCACCCGAACGCAGGGTCCACTTTCCACTTGCAGCTCCTACTCGACCAGAGCCCAAGGCTTTACCAGGCTGCAGGAGTTGTTCCATATGCAAGTCTTAATACTCTGAATAGGCCAATATCACGGGACCATTGAGTAACCAATGTAAATTAAAGAAAGGTGGACTTACTGTCTGACTGCATGCTATTGTCGTCTTGTATTATTGATGTACAATAAAGTCTTTTTTTTTTTCTAATATATTCTTCATTCTAATATACATTTCAGGGAATAAAAAAAAACCCCAGTCAAGTGATCCTTGTTCGCGTGTTGAGGGGCCCGTCACCGCTGCTTTGCTCTCATGTAATGTTTGGGTGGGTGGCCGTCCGCCCGTTGAAGTTGGCCATGGTTCGTATTCCACTTGAAACTGTAGGTCCCTCTCCATACCTTACTATGTACATATGTAGCTTAGCATAGGGCTTAACCCGTCCTGAGTGTCACTGCGTACGGAACCCTAAAAAATTTATATTGGGCGCTTTCAGATTACATGATAACAGTAATGGCAACAACCGATCTCACCATGCGCCAGTGTTTTCGAGTTAGTGACTTCGTCGCTAGGTCTGGTGGATTTTCTACTGTTTTAAACGATAAACAAAACAATTTTATTAATGTTGTACTTTATTTCTATAAAGTTGAAACAAACCTTTGAAGGTTTGTTTCTAGTTTTAAGCTAAAAAAATAAATTCATTGGAGAATATTTAGTCGAAAGCAATAAGTACGTTTACACCATATCGAAATATTTGCTAAAATAAATGGCATTAACATACAAGAACCTTATAAAATTGGTCAGGTATCTGTGTGTCCGCCCGTCAGTGGCGGCTTTGACCAATAAATTTTAGTGAGGCGACTAAAAATCGATCTACATAATATTATTTTATTAATGTTGAATTGCAGTTTTCATTTCGCCCAAAGTTTAGCAATAAATAAACATTCATGTTGATTGCGTTAATTAATGTGTATCTACCCTACTCACAATCCCAGGTATGACTGGCAGATAATGCCCTTAGGCTTTAAGTCCGCCTTTTGTCACTTTTTGTGCAATAAAGTATATTTTCATTTCATTTTAAAACAAATAAATATAACATAGAAATGACTAATAAAACTTCATTCAAACTTATCAATAAACCCTTTTTTTATGGATAGCGCGACATGTGGCATTATTTTACCTACAAGTAAACGATTGGCTACATCACAGCATCCATGATGTCAGCCCATAACACCTATATTATTTTACTTTATTATCAATAAAGTAAAGTAATATCTACCTACATAAAGGTAAAGTAACATCCAATAAAAATGAGCCTTGAAAACAGTAGGCAGACAGACAGAATGGTTTCTAGCCCTATCAATATTGTTACTGTTTTATCGTCAGCTCCAAATTTATTTGTAGTCTGTGTCTCTCGACCGCAGCAGTAGTTCCAGAACAACCAATGAAAATAAGCCTTAAAAACAGTAGGCAGACAGACAGATAGATGATAGATAGACAGATGATGATATATGTCATCGATAGAGTCCATATGTATATTGTCGCGTATTACTATTTTATCGTTTTATGTTTTATTTGTTTTACTGTTAATATCGATAGTCTCACTATTGGTATAGAACATCATCTTAACCCGGTACTCTACTTACTAAGTGTAAATCGAGCTCAAAGAAATGTCACGACTTTATCATATTTTGACATAGGCTGACATAGACAATGAACTCGCTCTCTTTTGGCTCGAAATTCAAACATATGCGATTTTATTTTGCTTAAACAAAAATTACACAACCAATATCATATTTTCTCAAGTTTTTCACGATAGCCGAGGTCAAGGAATGGAGTTACATACAAATTCCCAAGAAATAGTGCGCCGTTTGGGAGAAACGGTGTCCGAAAGTTTCGTAGAGCGCCATCCCGCTCTGTCTCGTTTTGTTTATCTCGTTCTGGTTTTTCGATTTTATTATATATAATTCATACATATACTTTTTTTTTATAGTCAGCGCGACATGTGACGCCGAGCCACCCATAAGGTGTCTAGCGACGCCCATGGATATTTGGTCGCATGCGGGGGCTGCGAATGCCATGCCGGCCTGCCATGTCGCCGACATCCCTACGAAGTTGCAGCAGTGGCGGTTCCCCAGGTGAAGCAAGTGAAGCACCGCCTCACTTAATTATCTTGAAAGTAAAGAAAAAAAAACATTTCAAAATATCAAGAAAGAAAACTTAAAAAAGTCAAGTATATCCGATCCGAAATGATCACAATATTAGCGCGACGGCGCGGAGGAGGCGGAGGCGGCTGGTGCGACGCGCGCGACGAAATACGTTAAAGATGTGTTAGTGCATCAACACCACCAACACAGCACGCACACACACACAGACGTGACGTGTGACGTGTCACGTACGACATGGCATATGGTGACTCACCCCGGTCCGGTGCGGCGACGAATCGCTTATTTTGATATCGCTTCACCAAGCGTAAAGACAACAGGTTGACCTTGGAGACTTTGGATGTAGGGAGCAGCTGAGGCTCTGATAAATGGCGCCGGACGAGACATCTATATGCAATTAAAAGAATGCAGAGCGAGATGGAGCGATTCACGTTTTCTATAAGTCGGTTTGTTTTACCTCCGTGATTAACATGATGGCGAAATTCGCACTAGTTACGGTAAGTTTCATAGCTCAATGGTATATGATTCGCTTTTCAATCTAGTGACGTTGGTTCGAATCTCACTTTTGCGAATTCTTTTTTTTTTGTTTTTAGGGTTCCGTATCCGGTACGGGACCCTATTACTAAGCCTACGCCGTCTGTCTGTCTGTCTGTCTGTCCGTCCGTCCGTCTGTCTTTTTTTTTTATGTAATCCGGTATGGGTGGCTGAGCCGGAGGGGCCAAAGCGCATGCTCCGACCAGCCAATATCACCTCCGAGAAGGTAGGTGCCATACCGGAGACTTCCCTGGATTGCTGGCTATACTAGACTAGAGGAGAACACAGCCGAGGCTGCTATGCGGCAGCAGCAGGTGTAGGTATGCATACACGTAAATTTTTTCGTCAGAAAAAACTCATTGTTACACGCCGACCGGATTCGAACCTCGCACCTCTCGCATTTGAAGCCAATGCCCAAACCACTCGGCCACCCGCCGCTTGTCTGTCCGTCCGTCTGTCCGAGGCCTGTATCTCTTGAACCGTAATTTGGTAGCCCGTTGAAATGTTCACAGAAAATGTGTTATTATGGCCGATATAACAAAAAATAATGAAAATAAGAAAAAGGAAAAAACTCACGGGGGTTCCCATAGATGGCGCGCGCGCATACACTTTTTGGTTTCAAAAAGTGTATGCGCGCGCGCCATCTACCAAATAGATGATGAATCATTTTCTAATCGTGACTAACTAATATGAAGTATTTCATAACACGCCATCTAGATGGCGTGGCGTGTTATGAAATTCATCTAGTGGCGCTAGCCGTGACATGGCGATACGGTACCCTCGGTGCGCGATTCGATAGTAGTTTTTGGTTAAGTATTGTTAGGGCCAAACAAAATTAGGTTTAGGTTTTTCAATTTATCATAAAGTAATAGCAATGTAGGTGGATTTTTTAGTCGCCTCACTAAGATTTATAGGTCAAAGCCGCCACTGAGTTGCAGTGGTTCTAGATCGCGGGAAACGTCGCGTCGGGCTCACCCACTAGTCCTACGGCTCGACGCTGGATCGAGTCCAAAGGCGCAAGCTGGTATTTGGCTGAGCCATCCCACAAATGCGAGCAGTACTCCAATCCAAGCAGGACCTAATCTGCGATTTATACTTATAGCGGCGGGTGGCCGAGTGGTTTGGGCATCGGCTTCTCATGCGGGAGGTCCGAGGTTCGAATCCGGTCGGCGTGTACCAATGAGTTTTTTTTCTGACGAAAAAAATTTACGTGCATACCTACACCCGCTGCTTCACCGTTCGGAACCGGTGTAAAACTGTAGGTCCCTTCCCTTGCCCCTTACTAGGTGGTAGGCTCAAATTGTAGCCGACTGGGTTGGTACCACCGTACTGGATGTAAGATGGCCGCAAGCAACCTCGGTTGTGTTCTCCTCTAGTCCAGTATAGCCAGCAATCCAGGGAAGTCTCCGGTATGGCACCTACCTTCTCGGAGGTGATAATTAGCTGGTTAGAGCATGTGCTTTGGCCCCTCCGACTCAGCCACCCATACCGGATAACATATATAAAAAAAAAAAAAAAAAAACATCCTTTGGCCTGGCATGAAGTACCATCGCACCTTATTGAGTACGCCTAACTTTTTAAAAGCCAGCTTGGCCTTGCCCTCGATATGGCGCCGTAAGTTTAAATGGTGCGACAGTTCGACTCCCGAGGACCCCGAGGTGGTTGCTTAATTAAGGTGACGTGCCTTGGAAGGAAGGAGCTGGAAGGAGATGAAATGAAGGGCTTCCCTTCATTTCATCTCCTTCCTTTCACTGACATGGCACCTAGATCACCCGGGTGTTATGGGCTGACATCACGGATGTTGTAGGTGATGTAGCCAACCGTCAGTTTCCATAAAAAAAGGAGCTGGTGTGAACACCACTCTCTTTGCACTGCGTTGAAGCGTTGAACTCGACCAAATTACTACAGCCCCATTCGGAAATAGACCGAAGCGTTTGTTCGAGTTCAGACACAAGGCTACGCCCATGCCGGAAGTCGGCGACCCGTCGCAGAGGCCAGTAGGAAGTCCGTACGCCGGAAGCTTGCCCCGGAACGATTTGTGCCTTGGCAATATCGAGGCCAATTGCCAAGAATTCACCATGTTCTACGAGCGAAAGATGAGTGACGTAAGCTAGATCACCTACGGATCGGTTTGGCCAAAAGCGATATTGCCGATCGCTGATGAGGTTATTTGTCTCCAGGTATGCCATGAGCTGGGCATTGATAATGCACTCCATCACCTTGCAAAGTAGGGAGGCATTACTGATGATGGAAACAAAATTAATAAACAGCTAAAAGTAAAGAAAAATCAAAAAATAAACAACTGTATGGCCAACCATAAGAAGACCATTAGAAGCCAACTACAGAATATGTCGAATCATTTAAATTGTTAAAAAAGGAACCTACAACACTGCAAATAGAATCACAAATATTAGCAATAATGAAGCAAAATGTAGATGGAAAATGCAGGCTATGCAAAGAAAAAGATGGAACATATATCATTTCTGGCTGCAAAATTCAACCGCTATATAAATGTATAAAACGACATATTCATCTAGTTAAATATGTTTACCGGTGCGCCGACACAGCACATAATTATGTATGTACTCACGTATATATATAGGAATAGAATCTTCAAGAACTGCACATGTGCGTGCACTATTTGTGAATGCGACTCGACCGACCGCCCTCCGCGCACCCCTCTTGTGCGCGTTGGGTCGGCCGCCAATCGAAGTAGGAAACCAGTCTCCTTTTAGTGAATATACGGACAACACGTATCACAGCATTTTATTTATGTCACCTAACCTATGTCACACAATATCAACGAAGTGGTACACCGGTGAAACACAAAGGAAGAAACACAAATTAGAAAATCAGACTTGGTGGAAATCTCCGCTCAGCGAACAACATGTGAATGAAGTGAAGAAGTCAAAAATAGTCAAAATTACTTGGGAATTACCCGTATCACCGACTGCCCACTGCCTAACAATAGACCTGACATATACGAAGCTAGATCGTAAAGTTTTTGGAATCACATACTTTACCAGGTATTTTGAGGGTAGTTTGTAGAAACAAGTCACTATTGCAGTGTTTTGAATCAAATATTCAGCTGTGGTTTATAGTCATACATCGGAATCCGCGGAGCATAAATGCTTGAATGTCGTTTAGTGGTGGGACAATGTATTCACAAAAATCGAAAATGTATCCATATTTTGGAATAATATGTAATAAAATAAATAATAATGTAGATAATTCAAAAACCGTTATTTTTTATAGAAAACTAGTTGTGCCCGCGACTTCGTCCGCGTGGACTTATCACAACGCCATCTACCGGGTTCAATTGTATTTTCAAACCATCCAGGGACCCACTCAAATATACACACAAAATTTCATCCAAATCGGTCCAGCCGTTTAGGAGGAGTTAGGTGACAAACACACGTACAGAAGAATTATATATAAAAAGAAGATAATAATAAACAAAACAGGTTGTTTGTTTTGTTTACTTACTTCGTTTAGAATAATTTGAAATAGTTCAAATTATTCTAAAACATCAGAATTCTAACCTTTGTGTATAATTTTGTAATCAGAAACAGAATGAGAATCTCTATTTGCGAATTACATGTCAAATATAGACAACAAATAGAGATAAAAAATATGAGTATCGGCAACAGTATCGATTGTTTATTGTTCGTCTTGGTCAAATCCTAGCAAGGTTGTATTCGTGCTCCGCGGATGCCGATGTATGTTTATAGATCACCTGGCAGCTCCTATGGAACCGAAACGGAGCCCATATATTTTTTCCGCCAATTATCTTGGGCCCGAAACGGACCCCATCTTTATTCTCAAATTACGGTCGCACGAATTGGTCTATTGCTCTTTCAATCGTTGATGGGGGCTATAAGTGATACCGGCAATTATGAACTAACCATTTTTCTTGTCTCCAAAGACCAATTATGAATAATAAAACGAACGCTAGCTGTCAGCTGACAGTTTCTTTGTTCTCCTATTTCTCACGAGTTTCGAGGTGACGCACTTCTGCGAAATTATTTATTATAAGTGTATTCAAGTGCATCTATGAGCTAAAGGTTAGTAAATAGTGTTATTTATTAGTTATTCTACCAATAGAAGATGCATTACGAGTTCGGGTGGCGACAAAAGTCATATTTTTCGTCGCTCAAAAATGTTTGTTTATTTTTGTATGAAATGTGTAAACATGACTTTGGGGGCATATTTTTCATGGAAATATAGCTTATTTTTCCAATTTTCTTCGCATTATTATACAAACATACGATCAGTTGCAAAATAAAAGAAGGTTTAGTTCAAATAATATATTTATAAAATTGGGAAAAAATATCACGCGCGTGCCATCTCGGAGTTTACGGAATGTCCCAGGATGTTCATGTTGAACATCCGATTTCGCTGATTTCTGTAAAGAAAACGTATATTATACTTTACTATTTCTAAAAGTATGTTTCTTTACGAGTATTCTGATATAAATATTGTAAAGGTATGTTTTGAATTTATTTTATAATGAATTTTTCAAAAAAAAATTGGGATTTTTTTTTCTACCTAAAATATCTGGTACTTCTAAACAAGGTAAGCCTCACTGTTTCACATGGATTTTAGGAAATTTTCTAGGCTTTCTAGGACAGAAGAGTTTATAGATCTAACTTTATTAGTTTCCGAAATATCTGCGTTTATGTCGAGGTCGGCGCTCATGTGCGCGCGCGCCGTCCGCGGGCCACGCCCATGCGGGAGTCTGGGGGCTGTAGACATATTATAACGCGGGAGCGTACAGGTTAAATTAAATTTGTAATTCAAGTTGTCGCTAAAAATTACGAAGTATGGAGCAAAACGAGATTTATTGTGCAGTTATAAAGAGGACCTATTTCTGAAAAAAATTCTACTGAGGATTTCTTTTTATATGCAGCAAATATTAGGGGACAGTGCACCACACTATTCCGCAGTTGCTTACTGGGTATCTGATTTCGAACGTGGCAGATCGAGCTGTGAAGATGACGCTCGCTCTGGCCACCCGTCCACCTCCCTCGCAGAAAAAAAGGTCCAAAAAGTGGTATTTTTTTTAAGACACAAGTATTACAATATACCACTTCGCAAGAGACCCTAAAGATTTCTTATGGCAGCGTTAAAAAATTATTGACAGAAGTTCAAAACGAACTTCAAAAAAGGGTAAGCAAGATGTGTACCTACCACAAATGCTCATGGACGAAAACAAGAAGCAGCTTCTTGACATCTCAAAGTGGAATCTCGACATCTTTCAAGGAGATCCGGAAGTCTTCTTACGTCGTGTTGTATCCATGGATGAAACGACAAAGCATGTCCTGGAAACGACAGTCTTCCATGAAGAAATTTCGTGATTTTGCGACCGGAGACGAAGTTATGGCCTCTGTGTTCTGGGATGCTGATGGAATTCTCCTAATTGACTACTTGCCTAAAGGTAAATCAATTACCGGTTCATATTATGCAGCTTTAATCCCGAAATTGCAAGATACCATTAAGGAAAATCAACGAGGAAAGTTGACGTCCGGCGTGCTGTTTCACCAAGACAATGCACCGGCTCACAGATCTGAAGTTTCCCACACTGCAATCAGGGATGCTGGCTTCGAAATTTATGAGCACCCGCCGTATTCACCGAACTTAGCCCCAGTGTTTTTCATTTATTTTCAAAATGTAAAGAATGTCTCCGTGGAAACAAAATTTGAGAATAATGACGAGGTTATGGCGGCTGTGGAGTTTTTCGAGGCTCAAGAACAAGATTAGATTAGATGATTACGTAGAAAAATAAATTAAGTTTTAATAAAATTTTTATTGTTTTCATGGTCATTCTAAAAACTTCATGATCCACCTACAGATAAAATCGACAACCAAACATACCTCATTGATGTCAGTGTTCCTTTTGACAACAATATTACAAAAAAAAGAACTGAAAAATTTACTAAATATTATGCTCTTAAAATCGAAATACAAAGGTTGTGGAAAACAAATGTAAAAAAAAAATCATACCTGTAATAGTTGGAACTACAGGAATTATAGGAAAAACCTTACAGTATACGCAAATTGTCTGGAAGCAAATATAAATATAAAAGTTTGCAAAAACAGGCTGCAATACAAACTGCAAAAAATTTTACTAAAGTGATGATTGGATATTTAGAAGAGCTCAACCTTCAAGAAACTGTTGATATATAGGATATATCTACAACAACCATCACCCATCTATCCCCTCTCCCGAGATGCACTTGGGCGGGCACTGTTGTGATTCCAGTACAAGATGCTGTGATACTTGCCTTAAAGTGCAAGAAAAAATGTGCCTACAATTAACTAGGCAATATATGTAATTTTTGGCCCATACTGGCCTTACCAAATGCAAGGGGTTAAATATTTGTTGTACCAAAAGACATACGAAGAAGAAAGAACTTATTTTTACAAATAAAACTATATCAGTTAAATAATTAATAAATCTATAGCAGACCTTACACCCATTTCAATTTACTAAAGCAATTACGATCAACCAACTACATGTACTTCTAATAACACCCAGACATTGTAATTTTATTATTTTGTATTGATTTTAATTTCCATTTTTAAGGTGCTTCACGAAATCAAAAGGTTATTTTACCCATTATAGGCATGACAATTTATTTTTATAATACCTACTGAGACTGCTAAAATGTCTTTCTACCTCGGCGACAGTTCTGCGGTAACATAATTTTATCATAAAAACCACATTTTAATATAAAATATTTAAAATACAGGGGTGTACTGGCAGAGTAGCAGTACCTTACGGTAGGTAGGTAGGTAGGTGTGTGTGTGGAGTAGTGGAGTGTGGAGACAGGTTAGCAGGTGCAGTTGTCACGGGGGGCGGGCGCGTCCGCGAGCGGGCGGCCAGGCGCCGCTGGCTTGTGTTGCACGCCAGACTCGGCCGCGTTCAGGTCCAGACGCCCGTCCTGGATGCTCTGGTAGATCTTCTTGGCCGTTTCCAGGAACGCTTCCTCCACGTTCTGTCCTCTGCAAGAATTCACAATCATCATCATAAATGACATATTTCAGCAGTTAAGGCACTGGCCTATGTGTGGAAAACGTCATAAGAAGTCCAAAGATGGTAGTACTCACGTCTTGGCGCTGGCTTCTACAAACATCAACCCGTTTTCGTCGGCGAACTGTTTGGCTTCTTCGTAAGTGACGTCCCTCTGGCCATCGAGATCAGACTTATTGCCTATTAAAAATATCACAGTGCTGGGGTTGGTCAGGTTGCGTGTGTCAGTCAGCCAGCTGCTCAGGTGGTTGTACGTCGACCTGGACAGCACATTCATTATTGTGGTACCTAATGTCACTAAGTAATAGCACAGCTCTGTCGCAGATGTATCATCAGTACGTGAGCTTGTTACGCTTAAATCACAGAGTGAATACACTTCAACGTATTCAGGCTATGTGTAAATGTTTTTACTGGTTTAATTTTACTTAATCCATGGAAAGTACATTCAAGAGTGCCCCTTGTATAAGAAGGTTGTTTTAAATGCAATGGGCAATGCAAGTGGGCGAGTGTAGCCCAAAGCTAAAGCTATAACCTATCAGACATCGGTCGCTCACTGTTGGATCCATCAAAACACTCTTAGCGATGGCGATGAGTTATGGGTGATGTAGCCAACCATGTCAGATTCCATAAAACAAGACAGATAATGGAGTATCACCATAATTGTTTGTACCATCGTAGTACGGAACCATAATAATTAATGAGAAAAGGAGACTGGTTAGTCGTGGACCTAGATGAAAGGAATGTGAGGGCTCACCGCCTGGTGATGTCATAGACCATGAGTGCCCCGGCAGCGCCGCGGTAGTAGGAGCGAGTAACCGCACGAAACCTCTCCTGGCCCGCCGTGTCCCAAATCTGCAACTTGATCTTCTGCCCCGAAACCTCGATGATCCTTGTGCCAAACTCCACGCCGATCGTGTGCGGGCAGTCCGCCATGACTGTTCGTTCACATTATTTCATTTATTATGTTCTTATTTCGAAGTATTTTTAATGTATGTGCTACATTGAACATTGTAGTGTCACTGAATAAAAAATAATTTAACCCTTGGAGTTCCCACTTATTAAATATGCTTACACTACTTTGAGAAATTTTGCACGCGCCCACATAAACTCAACTATTTCGTAAAATAATGAAGTCAGATCAGATAAGTAAATAGAGTCTTTGAGTAAATAGAAAATTGTCAATGAATGAAATGATGATTATTATTATTTTATTCATTTATTTACACTTATTTTGTTTACCTACATCTGAATATAAAATATAAAAACATATACAAATCAAATATAAAACTAAATGGAGTTTCCACCACCGGCGGCAGGGCGAACCCAGGCTACCGATGGTCGAGTCCCAAAGAGAGAAACCTCCGGACTATACACGCAGTGTCTAGCAGGGTGGGTCAAGGGCCAGATCCTATTTATTTATTTATTTATTTTAAACACTGACAGCTGGTGTGTGTATTCTTTTTTTTTTTATTTATGAGTGACTTGTATTGTTTTTAAGTATACATACAACGTTTCCCAAAACTCAATGTCAAGCGGGAACCAGGAAGTAGGCCAGTTTATGACTACCCAGGGAAAAATAAGAAAAAAAATCAGTCATTTGTTTTTTATGATATGAGCATTTTTTGAAAAACCTTGAAAATTTACATCTCGTACAACATTTTTAGGTACTACGACTACAAATTTGCAAATATAATTGTTATTTTTTTTTTATTGGTAGCCTAAATAACTCTGCTACTGATCAGTATCTCAAATAAAACCAGAATGCCTGTAGTTTTACCAAAAAAAATATTCAGTTAAAAATTTTTCTAAAAGAATAAATGACTCCAATTTTTTTTTCTTATTTTTCCCTGGGTAGTCATAAACTGGCCTACTTCCTGGTACCTGCTTGACGTTGAGTTTTGGGACACGTTGTATAAACAAACAAATTAATTTATATTTGCATGAAATTTAACTTTTAAAATGGAACCGGTGTTAGATATAATTACTATACGAATTACAGTGCGGAGAATGGCCCATCCTGCTTCCCAAGAGGCTGGGCAGCAAACAAACAAACAAACAAGATATAATTAATTTATTGATAAAAACTAAACTGTAGGTAAGCGACCTTACTAGGTAGGGTTTATCCCGCCCGGGTTGGTACCACCACACTTAATGAAACGTCGGTCGAAACGGCTATGTAAATAGTTTGTGTTTTCCGTCCAGTTCAGTGTTGCCGACATGAAATGAAGGGAAACACTGACATGGCACCTAGTTCACCCGGTGTTATGGGCTGACATCACGGATGCTGTAGGTTATATTTATCTGTCTTATAGGTACACATTAATTAACGCAATCAACATGGATGTTTATTTATTGCTAGATTTTGGGCATGTCCTCGAAATGAAAACTGCAATACAACATTAATAAAATAATAGCTATTATGTAGGTGGATTTTTAGTCGCCTCACTAAAATTTATTGGTCAAAGCCGCCACTGATTCAAAGGAAGAACTGAAGGAAAGACGCGATATGATAGCACAAATGAAAGTAGAGAGGGCTGCTGGGAAAAAGGCATATATACGAAGAAATAAACTGGTTGTGGAAGAAAATTATAAGGCGGTGGGGCAAAGCACAAGTGTAAACAAAAAGAGAATAATGACACCATCCCCCACGACTCTGGATTCTGAAACTAGATCCACTGCCCCGCCCCGCACAGTGAAACGCACAGTAGACCCATGAAGAAAAATGGAATAGAGAATGGAATATAATACAATAATGTACAATCATGTCTTATTTATATACTTATTTCCAATGAAGTGTCCAGTCATTCATATGGCAGTTAGACTGCACCCTAACTTGTCACAATTTGTTTTATCATTTATTGTAAATCCAAATATTCTTTTTTTTCCTACTAGAAAAAGTATGTCGTGTTTTTTGTGTCTTATGTGCGTGTGATTGTTAAATGATTTTAAGTGGTGATAGCTGACGTTATTTTGCAATGTTGTATGCTTACGTGTGTTGGGACCAGCGGAAGATCAGTGCTGCGGCGCTCTCATCGCGAGGGAGCCGCAGCATACAAGCTGAGCTGGCTCCCTTTTCCTCCTAGCCCATGTGTATAATGTACCTACTGTATTACTGATGTGAAGAGGAAATAAACGCTATTCTGTTCTATTCTGTTCTGTTCTGTTCAGTATTACTTACTCACACAATGACTAAAACTATGATAATACCAAACCCTGATAGTCCTGGCACTGATAGAAAATATTACCTATAAAATAAATAAATATGTACATGATATGATTCTGTACTCACACTTCTTCTCGGTGAACTGATGTAGAAGGCAAGACTTGCCCACTCCCATATCCCCGATGATTATATACTTGAATATGTAGGAGTAGTTGTATGGACCCGCCGACATGATGAAGCTGCAACAATCAATAATATAAACTATGACTCCAACAATAACAACTGCAGGCTCGTTCATAGCAAACGCAAAAACAACGGGGAAAACATCTCATACCCGACTGTGGAAGTGAGCACAAAGGGAATCTTCAGTGCTGTTTCCTAAGCAGCACTCTCTCGGCCTAGGTACGCCTCCGAATTTAGCACACGACCAAAGACTGGTGACTCGCCACAACCAACACACGACAGAAAAGTGCGTACTGAAACGCTAACAAGAGAACAAACAAACGAAATGTTTCTTGCTTGCTTGCATTCGTGCTTGCATGCAAACTTATGTTTCTTGTCAAAGAATATAATACTACCCGTCCCACCCCACCCCACCCCACCCAAAGATGTGTGTGCTTGCCCTCCCGCCCTCCACCCACACAATCAATCGATGTACAAAACCACAATGTCCGTACTCTTTTTTTTATATTTTCGTCCCTTTACGGAACAAGTATACAGCCTTATCTGTTGTACTTCTAATGTCTGTTGTTTTCTTCTCGAATCGCGAGAATCTCAAAAATAGGTACTTTTTATTTACGACGACGCGGCAAACAAACTTGTTCATTCGTCATCTTTTTTCCCGGACCGGCACATAAAGAACTAAGGAATCGGATTTTGGCCTGCCTGCGCGATCAGCTGATTGTAAACGTCACATCACATCACACTTGTTGTCGACCATTGTCCGTCCACCCACCCACATGTACGAAACGAAACGTAACAAAAACGACACGCACCGCCTCAGCATTAGGTTAGGGTTAATATAGAGAAGATTTTTTTTGAATCTTTATATTAACCCTTTCGTCGCCGGGACCGCTAGGGCCCAGTCATGCGCCCAGCCAGGCCAAGGCTTTACGAAACTTCCACCGTACTACTACTACAATTAAACCTATTTTTGAAAGCACTTTTCGAAATCACATAAGTGTGCGCCTGGCCTCACAAAATGACTATAGGCGCGCACAAATATGTGCGACTGGCGCCACCTATTTATATGAAAGCACTTTTTCTAAATCACATATGTGTGCGCCTGGCCTCACAAAATGACTATAGGTGCACACAAATATGTGCGACTGGCGCCGAAAGGGTTAACCCTGGTTATTTTTTTTAAACCACCAAAACATCACTCATACGCACTCTATACCACGTCAATGTGAGTGACGTTTACAATCAGCTGATCTATAGCGCAAGAGTCTGCCAAAATCCTATTCCTTGGTTCTCTTATGTGCCGGACCCCTTTTTTCCTAGGTGTATAAAAAAAATTTACAGCTGTCAAAATTATGTTTTTTTTAAATAGATTATTATTTTTTTTTTAAATTCGTCTCCTCCCGAAACAGGCAAACTCATTAAGGTATACAGCCAATTCTGCTGTAGCTTTTAACGTCTGTTGTATAAGTTCTCGCACCACGAGAACCACAAAAATATATATTTTTAATTACAACGACGACGCGACATTCTTCCGCCGCCGCCGGCGCCGTCCGCCATCAGTAGGTATTCCTAAATCCTACCTAACCAACATTTTACTCTATGGAAGGAACCTACATGGAAACCAAAACGAGACGAGTGGATCGGGATCACTATCTGATTACTCTCACTGACAGTTGTCCTCCTAAGAAATTTTTATATTCGGAAATATACAAACTGTTTTGGTGGTTTAAAAAAAAAAACTTCTTTATATGAACCCTAACCTAATGTCGAGGCGGTGCATGTCGTTTTTGTTACAAGTTTGTATTTTCGAAAATAATTCTTAGGTGGTTATAAAAAAAAACTAAACATCCTAAAAGAATTTAAACACCGTAAAATAAAACACACCCTGCCATCCCACACACACACCCAACACCCTCACACACATCCCTCATACACACATACACACCCTCTCATTCACTCATGCACGTCCTCAAGGATTAAATTAAATAGAACAAAATTTATTTATGTTTGTGTTTAGTTGTATTTTTTCTGTTATTTTTGTTTAAGTACCTTGTTCTTTTTTTTCTCCTTCTTTTTCTTAGCACGACGTTAATGTACATATTATTGTATTTTGTAAATCGTGAAACTTTCTAATTGGCCTTATAATTTCTTTTTCTTTATATGTATGTAATAGATCCTAAGTTAGCTGTTAAGTTTCCTAATAAATAAATAAAAATAAAAGTAACATTCCTTAAAAAAAAACCAAATAAAAACCAAAAAGACTTGGTGGGATTCGAACCCATGGTCATAAAACTACTAGTCCTAGACCCTCACCCCTGAGCCACGAACTCACACGAACAAACGAATATCGAATTCCCTTGATTCGGTTCGGCTCTATGACGTCACAGCTGTGAGCGAGAGTAATCAGATAGTGATCCCGATCCACTCGTAAAACGAGCGGTTCTTTGTAGTATTAGTTAACTTTTTTTATACACAGATTATTAATATGTTTGAGCAAACCCGACAGCTAGTATTATATTCTTTGGCTGACGCTGCTGGCTGGGCTGCTGGCTGGGCTGGGCTGGAGCAAAAATTACCATACTACGCACACGCGCTTGCCTTGCCACGCATAGGGCTGCCATATAAATATAAATATTACCCCGGATTTTCATATAAAAACCCGGACATTGCTTTTTACTTATATGACATGACAATAAAACATCGCAGTATGGTCACAGAATAGAAAAGAGTACTCCGTACAGAAGCTTCTCTGTACAAACACTCACAAAGAAATAGCTACTCTGCGACGACGCGATAAAGTACAAATTTACTCGCACAGAGCTACATGCCTAACCACGATAACCACCTACATTTCGCTTCTCTTTCTGTCACGTAACTCTATCTCGAAAGCGCGCCGTTCAGCGCGTGTAAGGGCTGTGTCTTTGGGCTGTCTTTTTGTGAGGAATAAAATAAAGATGATACCAAATAAGTGTCGATGATACCTACCAACGATACGATATTTCGCTACGGCAAATTCATGCGAACAAATTCATGCATGCGTTAGCGTCACAATTAGTTTCTCACATGGAAGCGTGCAACCTTTCAGTGATAGTTTTGTTTGATCAATAAATTTAATGATCATCTACAATGTACCTATTGTTTTATTGGTGTTTTTTATTGTATAAAAACCCACATTGAGTCAGAGAACGAATGAATGTTCTATTTATACCCTTATACGAATTATGCCATAGGTACCTACATACCATGCTGTTCGGCGTCATCTAACTAATGTTATTGGCAATATGATAATATTATTTTAAATCTATGACGTCCTACTAATATGAATAAATAAATTACTAGAAATAAATCTAAATCCTGCACTATAATGACGTGATTTCGACATTTCTAAATTCGAAACGAAACGTAGTAGATGCGCGGTGGCGCACGCTCGCTCTGGCTGGATAGCGACAGCCCACTGTTAACTTGTACCTTAACCGGTACGCCAAGCGGTAGGCATTTAACGCGCGACCTTGAGCGAGGGACGAAGGCCTGGTATGGTTATATTAAATTTGAAATAAAAATTAGGCACTAATAGTGACTCACTATTAATTATTGAGAAAGTAATAATTAGACAGAAAAATTATAAAAACATTCAAAGTACAGCATCTTAAAATTTGAGAAAACGTTCATTATTGCGAACTTAGGTGTAAAATCATGTAGTTTGCGTACCTATCTTACAACTTCTTGTATTTTTCGGCTTTTCCAATCGCCTGAAGAACGTCTTTTTTGGACAGGAGAAATTTGTGAAATTCAACACAACTCATATCTTTAAAGTTATATTTAGTTTTTATCAGCGATGATACAGTCTGTATTCCTAATTAATTTCGCGTGGCGCCCCGCCCGAAAGCGCGCGTTGTTTGAGCGAGCGAAGTTCGTTCATAGTTCGTTCTCGTTCAGTCAGCTCCATCATAGAGTTATGCAGCGAGCGGGATTTTTTCATTTCGTGTAACCCGGACTACTTTAAAAAATCCCCCCGGACGACGCCCCCGGACGCCTTCAAAAAGAGGACAAATCCGGGGAAACCCGGACGGATGGCAGCCCTCACGCACAACGCTTATAACGAAGTCGAGAAGCGAAGCAAGTTCGTCGTTCATTGTACAGAATGGTGTATAGATAAGGTGTTGTTTGACAACATTTGAAAGGACAATGGAGCTGAACTAAATCCACCGCTCCGACATAACCTGTTAGTGTGGCTTTTCCCTAGAGTGTTTTTATAAGCCGGAGGCGCGGAGGGAATGCAGCCCCCGTCCGCCGTAACACAGCGCAGGCACCTGTGTGAGCTGAGGCTGGTCGCCGCAGGCGACCAAAAAGCCGAAGCTGCGGAGGCTAGCATGGGTGCCTGCGCGGTGATACGCAAGGACGGCAGGGCTGCTCTTCCCGCAGTGCCGGAGAAGAGGCAATCCTAAGTCGCTATTGAAAATAAATTATTTTCGTGAAGTTTTATTTTTTTATTTTTGGCCCAAGTTTTGATTTCGGCAGGCCTGTCCTAGTCCTGGGAGGATTAGATTAGCGCTGGCTGGTTAGATCGAATATTGCTGGTATGCTTATTGTGTAGGCCTAGATAAAAGATGAATTATAGTGAAAGAATTATTTGCCGGAAATGCGTAGTTTCGGAGAAGAAAAAAAAAGTTCCTACAGGAAATAAATTTTCATACAAAATAAAATTTTTTTTTAAAGCTCCAAAACATTGATTTTTAATATAAATGTATGTAAAAACAAGGAAAGTAGTATGGGCACCGGTATGGGTGAATGTTTTGGTGGTTTAAAAAAAAATTTACCCTAACCTAATGTTGAGGCGGCGTATGTCGTTTTTACATAAATTCCTATTCAAAATAAATGTTTTGGTGCATTAAAAAAAATATTAAATAAAAATCAAAAATTTATTTTGTATGAAAAATATTTTTTTCAAAATTTTTTTTCTCCGAACGATTTTCAATGTTAGGGTGTTTAGTTTTTTTTATAACCACCTAAAAGCTTTATTTTCGGAAATACAAACGTAACAAAAACGACATGCACCGCCTCAAAATTTGGTTAGGGTTAATAGATAAAAGATGCGCATCTTCTATTTATTAACCCTGGTTATTTTTTTTTTAAACCACCAAAACATCATTTATTTATCACTTCACTGCCGTCGGATGGTAAAACGATGTATGAGCACATACAGCGTTTTTACGTAACACGGCTCAATCGAAAGTTCTTGACGTGCCCTATCACCCAATGTAAATTTTATCTTTGTAGGACCTTCACTGAAGAAGTTATGAAGATCGATATGACGATGTATGTCCTAAAAAATACGATTCTGTACGGTAAAACGATGCAATGGATTTGGCATCTTTTTTCCATAACCCTACATTCAGTATGCCACGACGATGTAATCGCCAATACATCGTTTCACCGTAACACCGCCTAGTTACCGCGTTTAACCATAATACCTAAATATAAATTTGCATGCGCACTTGTAGGGAAAGAACCGAGTTGCATCAGTTTACATTGCGCGAAGGTTCTCCCTCCCTCTCCTCTACCCGCGTCGATCTGCGCCCTTCAACATCGCCGCCGGCAGTCGCAAGTTGTTTTTTTTTATGTACAAACCAACATGGGTTTGTAAATGTTGCAGCCCAGCCTGAGTGCCATTCCTATTCTGAGTGAGTCCGGGTCCAGAAGCGTGCCGATTGTATGGGAGGGAAGAGCATGCAACCAGGCCCCCGACTCTCTCTGAGTGGCGGCGCTCAGAAGAGCAACCGTTTTCGGTTAATTATCTTAATTTTTTTTTTGTGCATGGCTGTGCCGAGAGACCAATGGTGCAGTTGACAGAGCCAAAATCACCTCTCCTCGCGAAAGCACGCTCAGTAAGGTGCCATGCTAGCAGATTTTCGGACTGTTGCTAGGCTGTCTAGCCTGTTAATACGACGTTTGAAGACACCCAGGTTAAAGCATTCGGGAAATACACTCGCCGGAAGACAGTTCCACACCCTAGCGGTGCGACAAAGAAACGATTTAGAGAACAGACGGGTTCTCAAAAGCCCAATGTCAACCACAAAAGGATGCTGAGTCTCTCTGCGACGAGTCATGCGGAGTTAGGACGGGTGGCAGGGAATAAGGGATGCTAGTTCCACAGAGCAGCGTCCGTGGTATTATCTGTAAAATAGGCCAAGCGAACCCACAAATCGTCTGTGACTCAGAGACTCCAGACCATCTGTAACTTTCGGGTCACCAACAAGATGGATGGCTCGGCGCTGAATCGAGTCCCAGGACGCAGGCAGATAATGGAGACTACCCTCCCAGATGTGACTGCAGTACTCCAGTCATCGGCCTAATCTGTGTTTTGCACAAGAGGAATAGTTGTGCCGGTGAGAAGAACCGCCGATTGCGGAAAAGTATTCCCAATTTCCTGGATGCAGTTTTGGCCTTAGACTCAATTTGTTGCTAGAACCCTACGTTTTTGGAAATAGTGGTGCCCAGGAGGTCCAGATGGTCCGAGACAGGTACGACGCTGCCTTGGAAACTAGCTTGGAAAGGAAAGGGATCGACCTTAGCAGGTAATGCGCAGCACTGAGTCTTGCTAACGTTGAAGGCGACAAGGTTCTCCTGGCCCCATATAGCTACTTTTCCGAGAACGTTACCGACCTTAGCAATCACTGAACGTTGAGCCTCACTATGTCGCGAATCTCTACTCTTCCAGTCCTTAACATAGCCCTCGTGCTCAGTGCTGTCGTCTGCATAGCTATGTATCATGTCCAAGGAAGTAGATCGTTTATAAAGATTAAGAAAAGCGTAGGCGACAGCACAGAGCCCTGCGGAACACCAGCGTTAATTGGAAAGTCGTCCGATTCCGAGCCATCGATGGTAACGAAAATGGAACGACCTGCCAAAAATCTGGCGATCCAGGTGCAGAGTTTGGGTGAAATGCCGAAGGACAGAAGCTTGCCTAGAAGGATTCGGTGCCAAACGCGGTCGAAAGCCTTGGAGACACCTTCATCGTCACCGTATAAAGGTCGTCCAGCATGATCTGAAGCTGATCTCGGGAATTTGACATTAGAAAAACGTCATCGGCGAAACGCAGATGACTGAGAAGATCTCCATTCACGTTTATACCCATGTTATCCCACTCAAGCGTCTAAAACACATCTTCCAATGCGTTTGTGAAGAGCTTGGGTGATATCACATTCCCCCGCCTTACGCCTTTACCAAGGAGGATGGGTTGGGTAATTCTCGTGAAGCCTCACAGTCATCGTCGCGGACCAATACAGATTTCGGAGTACCTCGATGTAACGGTGGTAGCGGTTTTTGTTGTACAATAAAATTTCATTTAATTTTCATTTCATATTTTTATATTTAGGTGCACTAAAAGAGTAAATTAAGTACAGTTATACATATATTTCTAAATGTATGAATTTCTCGCGCTAAATATTAAAAGCTTGTTTTTAAAAAGTTTTTTTTAACATTTATTTTCTTATTTCACTACCTGACTAGTTGGTATTGCTCGAGTGCTTTTATACAAAAATCTTGTTTGTATTTGGATCCAAATGAGAAGTATGTTATCGATTCAAACACTCGGTTTCCTATTTGTCAAGAATATGATGAGAATGAAGATTTGGGTCACCATGTTGATTATGATGTCATTAATAAAAGGATAGTTCACTTTTCATCTGTTTTATTGGTATATGAAGAAACAAATTTTTTGAAATTATACATAAAGAATAATGTTGTTTTATTTAAAATACTACCTACATTTTGATCACTAATATAACAGAAGGATTTAAAAAAACATATTTTACATTAGATCAGATTATAAAACAGCAAAATTTCAATTTACTTACTTAGTGAAACCCTCCTTGCATGCTTTCATGGTTAAACGTTGCAACGGATGTTGATTTGTTATACCAAAACATACCTCCTGTCATCCGTTATGGTGAAACGCTGCAACACATGTTGACTTGTTTTACCAAAACATGTCCGCACTTAAAACCTTCAAAATGTTCCGACAAAACGCGTTTAGCGTTATTACAAGAAATATAGACATTAATATTTAGAAAAAATTGCAGGGCCTACAAATGAACAATAAAAGGAACATGCTCAATTTTTTACATTACGTTTGACCATTTATTAATGACACAGACATCCAAAATGTACAAAATCATTCAAACGCGTTTATCTCAAAACTATACTTTTTAACATACATCGTTTTACCATCCGACGGCAGTTCAAGGAGTGGTTCCGCAGGATCGCAGGAACAGCAGGTACGACAATGGCTTTCAGGTGGCGCACCGCTAAAGGAGCTAGGAAGTCTTTCAGGTGGCGCACCGGTCAGTTCTTAAATTCGTGTTGCCAGATTGTGAAGACTCTATTCACTGGACTATTCCCGTTTACTGTGTTATCTAGAAGGCTTAGAATTTTTTGACGAAAATTCGTAAGTGGTCATAGGTAGCATATATTATCCCGGAGTAACATAATTAAAAAAAAAGTCATAACTCGAGAACCGCTGGCCTTGACCCATCGTGTTGGTACTCAAACTTCATGGGTTCTCGTCTCGAGATAAGACCAAAACAAAAGTTCATGTTACAGACATCGATGGTTACAGATGGTTAAAGATCTCACTATATTTTTCGCACACTACCATAGTACACTGCTGGTACCTACTAGAACACCTACAAAGCCTTATCTTATTATTTTCTTAAGAGTGTTGCATGCATAGTGCCATTCAGTTTTTGTTGCAAGCTAGTGCGGACTGTCCGCACTTCTAAATTTCGGGTATTGCATTTTGCGGGCCAAGTCCGCGGTCCGCGCGACCAGGGACGTATTTATAGCTTCCACATGGGGGGTGTTCTGACGGAATAGGGATCGGCTCAACTCAATAAGATTCTAGTGTTCCTGTTGAGTCGTTCTGTATTTCGGCCTAGAGGGGTACCGATACTGAAAGTTCTATAATTGTGTGGCAGGCAGGTTGAATTCGACAAAAAAATTGTTTACAGGGTGTTCGGCACATCGACCGACAAATTTTTTTTGTAGGTAAGTGGGGTCATTTGCCATATTTTGACCCATGATACCTTTTGTCAAAAATCACGTGGTATCGATATACAATATTTTTTCTTTATTTTTGAAAATTACCAAAATTCCAGTTTAAAACCCTTGTAACTTTTTTGTTTATGTTTGTATCAGCACGAAATAAAATTTATTGAATTTTACGGTGTATGCTTGTTCTAGAAAAAATATTAATTGATGAAGAATATTAATACCACGAAAAGGTCTTATGACCTTCCTGGTCAAACGTTTTTTTTCAGTCCCGAGAACGAGTAAAAATATGACAGAATCTTAATTTCTTAATTCATTTAAAAAAAACTGACAGCAATTAATAGCTTCATTTTCTTTTAAAAAATTCGCTAGCTTACGCCCTTTCCAAACATATACCACATGTCATACAAATAATTCACTATGTGGTCAAAATTAGGCACACAGGCAGAACAGAACGACAACACGGGCACTTATCGCTGGTCGCTTCCCGTATTGAGAGCTTTTTCGGGAGCATTTTCAAATTTAGAGGGAGGTCGAGAGCGGGACTGGTGGTTTCCCCGCGTCCTAGTCAACGCAGACTAGCTGACAAAGGCTTGATGCGAGCCGAAACGTGTAGCATGCGCGGGAAATTTAGAGTGGCCACTCGCTAGTCCCGTCTACTGCCGATGGGCCCGGATATGTTCGGTGAAGCCATCGCAAGCTTAGTTCCACACCTTCTATGTACCGGTCGCGCGGGCACTCTTGCAAATTATCCTTAATTTTGTCGTTCTGTTCTGTCTCTGTGCCTAATTTTGACCAACGAATTAAAAAGTAGAATGTCGTTGATTTTGACCCCATAGTGAATTATTTGTATGATATACCGTTGGATACCATTGGAAAGGGCATAAACTAGCGAACTTTTTAAAAGAAAATGAAGCTATCAATTGCTGTCAGTTTTTTTTATGAATTAAGAAACTAGGATTCTGTCATATTTTTACTCGTTCTCGGGACTTTGGGAGGTCATAAGACCTTTTCATGGTATTAACTTCATCAAATAATATTTTTTCTAGAACATAGATACATCGTAAAATTCAATAAATTTTATTTCGTGCGGATAAAATCATAAACAAGAAAGTTACAAGGGTTTAAAGCTGGGATTTTGGTAATTTTCAAAAATAAAGAAAAAAAATCGCATCTCGATAACACTTGACATCTGACAAAGGGTATCATGGGTCAAAACGTTGCAAATGACCCCACTTACCTACAAAAAATTTTGTCGGTCGATGTGCCGAACATCCCGTATAGATGAAGTTTGAAAATTTCATTATATCTAGTGTAAACTGCGTGTCGAAGGGGGGGGGGGGGGGGGGGGGGTCCGGACCCCCTAAACCCCCCCCTTATATACGTCGGTGCGCGCGACGACACCTCTGTTATGATATGAGCTGGGAGCCTGGGACGGACGGACACGCGCGCGACATTGTTTTTTTTATGTAATCCGGTATGGTTTAAATCTGAGTCAGAGGGGCCAAAGCACATACTCCGACCAGCCAATATCACCTCTGAGAAGGTAGGTGCCAGTTGTGAGATTTTCCTGGATTGCTGGCTATACTGGACTAGAGAACATAACTGAGGCTGCTATGCGGCCATCTGACATCCAGTCCAATCCAGTCGGCTATGAGCATGCATACCACCTAGTAAGTGGCAAGGGAAGGGACCGACCTTTGTTTTGTATTTTATTATCTTTTTTAATGGTTTTTTTTATGGAAACTGACACGGTTGGCTACATCGCCTACAACATCCGTGATGCCAGCCCATAACACTAGGTGAACTTGGTGCCACGTAAGTGCTTCCTTTCGGTCGTGCCGGCTACACTGAACTGAATTGGACATAAAACACATAACCGTTTCGACCTACCTCTAATACAGTGCGGTGGTACCAACCCGGGCGGGTTAAACCCTACCACCTAGTAATATAAGAAGGGAGTCATATCCCTTAGTCGCCTTTTACGACATATACGGGGAGAGATGCAGTGGGGCTATTCTTTTAAAGTACCGGCCCCACACGGTGCGGATACGGGTATATCTTCACTTAATATTTTAAATTTTTTGCTTATAGTATGTTAACATAATGAAAACTTAGTACGTAAGTTATATTTAAAATAAGCTCTGTAAGGTTTCTTACCCGGTTCTTCCTTATACGCAGTCGGGTCATAAGTTCTGTCACAACCTTATTATTTTCAAATTTCGAATGATGGCCAGAAATGTTTTGATTGATTTTAAATTAGGAACGTTTTGCGTCTTTAAAAATAAAAAATAAAATGATCTAACTGCATTTTAAAACATAGAATGAACGCAAAAAGAAGACAAAATCGCGGTTATTGCGTTGTACCACTGCGGTTACGCAAAAACTGAGATATTCAAACTTAAAAAAAAATTTGAAAATAACACTAAGGTGTGTTTATCGTATAATCAAACTATTCAGTGAAGATTCGAGCTTCCAAGATAGCAAGAGGAGCGGCTGGCCTCATACGGTTAGGACACCGGCGGTCATCAAGGCAGTGAGGGCGCGAATCCAATGAAATTCCACGCGCAAGCAAACATTGTTAGTTCTGCAGATGCGGTTAAGCAGAGCCACGGTCAAAATAGTAATAAATGAACACCTTGGACTACGAGCTTATTGAAAGATAATAGGACATTTTGTTTATGAGCGTCTGAAAAAAATAAGGATAGTGAGATCTCGGCCTTTGTTAAGGCGGTACGTGGGAAAAAAGTACTGCGAAATCCTTTTTTGAAACAAATTTTTATGACGTTGAACAAAGTTACAACAAACAAAATGATAAAGTTTATGCCCACAACAGTGAAGAAGTGAGCAGGCATATCCCGAAAGTCCAGCATGGGCATCATTCCTCATCATTCATGGTTTGGCTTAAAGTCTCATTTTCAGACCTAACTGAGGTGTTTTTCTGTGAGAAAGGTGTAAAAACCAGTGCCGTTGTGTATCAAAATACGGTGATTTCAAACATTGTGGAACCTCTTTCTCACAAAATGTTCGAAAACAGACACTGGGTATACCAACAAGATTCTGTGCCAGCTCATAGCGCAGCAAGCACGCAAAATTGGCTGACCGCCCATGGAATCAACATCATCACGCACCAAGAATGGCCCTCCTCCAGCCCAGACTTGAAATCATTGGATTACAAAATATGGCAACATTTGGAGGAGAAAGTCTGCGCTAAGCCTCACCAGAATTTGGAGTCTCTCAAAGCATCCCTGATTAAATCAGCGGCTGATATAGACACAAACGTCGTGCGTGCTGCGATCAACAACTGGCCACGCAGGTTAAGAGTCTGTATTCAAAATCTGGGAGGGTTTTTCGAATAATTTTGATAAAATTTAAATCTACTTTAATCCGCCTTTCTTTTCATATATATATTTTAAACTAACATAAAAAGTCGTACAATTTATTTAATAAAGTATTTGTGTCAGAACTTATGACCCGACCTAGTAGATTGCACTGCTGAACGGGACATGACAAAGAAAAAATGATGACGAACCAAACTGAATATGCATATTTGTCTCAATGAAATATTGTTATTGTTGTTTGTTCTTTATGGCGAAATAAATATCTGAATCTGAATCTAGTTTTACACCGGTTACGAACGGTGAAGCAGCAGGTGTACGTATGCACGTAAATTTTTTCTTCAGAAAAAACTCATTCGTACACGCCGACCGGAATCGAACCTCGGACCTCTCGCACGAGAAGCCGATGCCCAAACCACTCGGCCACCCGCCGCTATATAAACACATTATTTATAGGTGTTCCGCCCGGACCCGTTCGGAAGTCTAATAAAACAGGTAGGTTTGACTCACACACAGCTAACTACTAGCAAACTAGTTACCATCTTTGTCCAAAGATGGCGCTTTGGTTTGTAATTTATTCCATCCCATCAACTGCGGAGCGGTCGATATCAACCGCTAGAACACTATGTACCGTCGTCTACGGAGCGGTTGATATTTGATTTTTTCATTTACTAACACAATAGACGTTTGATTAGTTTCGGCCCAGAATTGTAGTCAGAATTGAATTGGGTAAAGTGTCGTTAATATCAAGTAGTCATTATGGGAAGTGGTAATTGTGGGAAAGAAGTCATTATGGGAAGTGGTAATTGTGGGAAAGTAGTCATTACGGGAAGTGGACGATCTGGGAATCGTTATTCTGGGGTTTGGTCACAGAATAGAAAAGAGTACTCCGTACAGAAGCTTCTCTGTACAAACACTCACAAGGAAATAGCTATTCTGCGACGACGCAATAAAGTACAAATTGACTCGCACAGAGCTGCATGCCTAACCACGATAACCACCTACATTTCGCTTCTCTTTCTGTCGCGTAACTCTATCTCGAAAGCGCGTCGTTCAGCGCGTGTAAGGGCTGTGTCTTTGGCTGTCTTTTTGTGAGGAATAAAATGAAGATGATACCTACCAACGATACGATATTAGCTACGGCAAATTCATGCGAACAAATTCATGCATGCGTTAGCGTAACAATTAGTTTTTCACATGGAGGCGTGCAACCTTCCAGTGATAGTTTTGTTTGATCAATAAATTTAATGATCATCTACAATGTACCCATTGTTTTATTGGTGTTTTTTATATTGTATAAAACCCACATTGAGAGACAGATAACTAATGAATGTCCTATTTCTATCCTTATATGAATTAGGCCATACATACCACGCTGTTCGGCGTCATCTAACTAATGTTATTGGCAATATGATAATATTATTTTAAATCTATGACCTCCTACTAATATTTTTTTTTTTTTTAGGTTTAATCTGCGATCAGTCATCAACTATGAGCAGATGGGTGGAGTGTTGGTTTGTCGCTCGGAGCTGATGATGCCGTGAGCATCTCTCCTCTTGAATGATGCTAGGGATATTTTTAACTCCCTAGTTCCATTATGTCGCGCCTTTTTAGACGTCTGACATAGTCCGGCATGGTCAGTTGGACAGCAAGCTGGTTCGGGTGGTGTTCCAATCGGGATCTGTACTTCGTCGCCATCGATTTGATCTTTTCCTTTATTGTAGGCACATTGAGTAGGCTATGCACCTCTTCATTTTTAATGAACCAGGGTGCATTGGAAATTTGCTTCAGTATGTAGTTTTGTACCCTTTGTATGCAGCAGATATTTGACTCGCTAGCAGAGCCCCACAGCTGTATGCCGTACGTCCATATCGGCTTGAGCACTGTGTTGTAAACTAGTAACTTATTGTCAGTAGACAATCTGGAGTTCCTTCCCAGCAGCCAGTAGACTTTTGTACTTGATGTTTATTGCATCTCTCTTTGTTTGAATGTGCTTCTTCCAGGTCAGTCTACGGTCTATATGCATTCCTAGATATTTCACTGTATCGCTGTGGGGTAGTACGCAATCACCTAGTTTCACTGGAGGACAATTTTCTTTTCTCAGTGAGAAGGTTACGTGGACAGACTTTGTGGCGCTCGCTTTTATTCTCCATCTTCGAAGCCATGCATCTATTTTGTTGAGTCCATGCTGTAATGAAGCAGATGCTTTTTCTGGATCTTTGTTGGATGCCATGGCTGCTGTGTCATCTGCATATGTTGCAATTGTTACCTCGGGACACTGTGGGAGGTCAGACGTGAAAATTGTGTACAAGACAGGACCCAAAACTGATCCCTGAGGGACTCCTGCTTGTATATTGTGAAAGTGTGAGGTACAATCTCCTTCTTTAACCTGAAACAATCTCGCCGACAGGTATGATTCCAGTATTCCATAGAAGGAGTGTGGCAGAAGTGTTTTTATTTTATACAGCAGGCCTTTGTGCCAGACCCTATCGAAAGCCTGCTGCACGTCTAGGAAGGCTGACGAGCAATATTCTTTATTTTCAAGGGATTTCCTTATCACACTGCATAATCTGTGAACTTGCTCTACTGTCGCATGTTTTTGTCTAAATCCAAACTGGTGTTGAGGTATTACTGCTTCTTCAGCCATAGCGCTTGACAATAGTTTCAATAGGATCTTCTCAAACAGTTTGGATATGATTGGCAGGAGGCTGATAGGTCTGTAGGATGTGACCTCGTTTTCTGGTTTACCCTGTTTATGTATCATGATGATTTGAGATACCTTCCACAGAGCTGGGAAGTATTCAACTCTCAACATTGCATTAAAAAGGGCGGTTAAGAATGAGATGCCCTTTTTTGGGAGTTCGTCCAGTACCTTCTTGGTTATGAGGTCAAATCCAGGTGCCTTTTTGTCTTCTAAGGTTTTGATAGTTTGGATGAGCTCTTGAGAACTGACGGCTCTGAGAGGTACGTCCAATTGGAAATCTTGCTGTAGCACTGCGTCTGTTTCGTCTGCCCCTTCGGTAGCTTCATTCGGAGTAAACACTGTGGCCAAATGCCTGGCAAACACATTAGCTTTTTCTTGTTTCGTCCTTGCCCAAGTATTATTAGGAAGCTTTATTGGTGGTTTGATATTTTGAGGCTGGTTGAACTTTTTGGTCATTCTCCAGAGGGAGTAGTTAGTCGCTTTAGTGGCTGTAAGAGATTCCAATTGGGCCTGTAGGGACTCATTTTTTGCACTCTGTAGAGTAGTCTTCAGTTTGCGAGTCGCTTTATTAAGTGCTGATTTGTCATGTGGGTTTCTACTAGAGTGCCAAATACGACGCAGTCTTCTTTTCTCTAGTATTTGTTGCTTTATGGCCCACGGTACTTCGTTGTGTCTTCCGGTAGATGTCCCCCCGGGTGTGCATTCCCAACAAGCTGCTTGTATTATCTTACTGAATTCTTCTATAGCGTCCTCTATGTCTTCACTAGTATTTATTGGCATGTGCAGGTCTAGCCTATCATTTACTAGTTTGCGGAATGAGACCCAGTCAGTTAGTTTATTATGGAGTTGTGGCCGCCTCTCATTCTGTAGTACAGTTGCACTTGCTGTCATTATGACGGGGATATGATTTGAGGAGCCATCTAGGCAGGGATGAATCGAAAAGAATAGGCGAGACAAGCCTTTTATTATAAAAAAGTCCAGTAAATCTGGCAGTTTATTTGGATCGGTAGGCCAGTGTGTGGGTTCAGCAGTTGCCATTGGAGACAGATGGTTTTTATCTACGCTTTTCTTAAGCTCCCTTCCTCTTGTAGTTATCAATCTTGACCCCCAGTGTGTGTGTTTGGAGTTCCAATCGCCTCCTGTTATAAAATGTGTTCATAGAGACATAAAGTATTCAGAGAACAGAGGTTCAGTTATCTTGTGTTTTGGGGGACAATAGACTGAGGACACATTAAAGTTCCCATTCTTCTCTTCTACCCTTACGGTTGTCGCTTGAATGTGCTCTGTTTTAAACTGTGGAAGTTCATGGTGTTTAATGGAAGATCTTATTACAACTGCTGTTCAGCCATGCGCTGTTCCATCTGGGTGATTAGTGCTGTAGACATTGTAGTTTGGTATTTTAATTATACTCCTGTTTGTAAAATGTGTTTCTGAGATGAGAAAGATGTCCAGCTTGTGGAGCAGAAGTAATGCCTCAACTTCATTTTGATTTGGCGCTAGGCCATTGATATTCCAGGTACCGATATTTAGAGAAGCTATTTCGTTATTCTGTCCACCAGCGTTATAATAAGCCCCATCAGGGTGCTAATTTGTTGGAGTAGGGTATCCATTTTTTCTGATTGTTTTATCAGTAAGTCTTGAATGACTTGGGTTGGCTCAACATTTGAATAATGTTGTGGTATTTCTTTAGTCGCTTCCGAGTATGTTCTCCTATTGTCTCTACGTTTTCCAAATGTATTCCTTTCTTCAAAAGTTGGATTTTTTCTATTGTCATCAGTGGGTGGAGCGTCTGATTTCTTGCCATTGAACGTAGTGTTATTTCTGTTACTTCTTCTTGCCTTTATTTCTTGATACACTTCGCACCCTTTGAAATTGGCAGGGTGACTGCCCAGGCATAGTGCGCACTTCGCGGGTTCTGTACGATCCTTTTTTGGGCACTCTGATTTGTTGTGTGCGCCAGCACATTTGACGCACCGATGCGGTCTTAGGCAGTTATTTTTTGTGTGCCCATACTGCTGGCATCTGGTGCATTGTACAATGTTTTCGCGCTTTCTAGGGTCTTCAATGGTAACCACGGTGTTGTATATGTATTTGATGTATGAAGTACTGTGTGGGGTCGGTACTTAATAAGAATAGTCCCACTGCATCTCTCCCCGTGCATGTCGTAAAAGGCGACTAAGGGATAAGCGGCCTGCAGACACCCCGGTCGACTTGTGGCTTTCATGGAAGACATAGGCTGGCTGGGGTAGCTGGAGACTGCGGGGTTTTGCACGAAGGTCCCCAACCAAGCGGGATTAGTTTGCAGGCCTAGAGCCAACCCCAAACCAAAACAACAACAACATATGTATTTGATGTCCTTCACAGTTTTATTGTTGACGCTGGGTTCAATATTAACAAAGAATGTTGAGGAGGGTATCTTTTCTGCCCCAAAGCGGGCATTTATAATCTCTCCTCTCACCTTATTGCCAGTCTTTTCTATTTCTTCTATGATGGCATCGTGTGGGGTTGTGTGATGAAGACCCTTTATGACTATGCGATGGCATTTTTCTTCCTTCCTTGTAAAGGTGTGACCAATTAGACCCATTCTGCGTACTAGGGACATCAGGTTCCTACTAATATGAATAAATAAATTACTAGAAATAAATCAAAATGCTGCACAATAATGACGTGATTTCGACATTTCTAATGATTTCGTGATTTCGAAACGAAACGTAGTAGATGCGCGCACCGCACGCTCACTCTGGCTGGATAGCGGCAGCCCACTGTTACTTGTGCATTAACCGACACGCCAAGCGGTAGGCATTTAACGCGCGACCTTGAGCGAGTGACGAAGGCCTGGTTTGGTCCTTTTGGGAAGTGATCATTTTAGGAAGTGATCATTCTGGGCTCACTTCTTGTATATTGAAAACTAGCTTGAGCCTATCGGATCTTACGTTTTCTACTAATAAATTTCTTAGATCGTCCTTAGGTCATCTTAGGTCATCTTCTTGTGGAGGCACTATGAGGGGCAGTTGGGATTTTCTGTTTTCACGTTAGATGCATATTTTGTCTATAAACATCTATAAAAAAAAAACAACAATGTCATTTAGATTTTTATTGTGGATCTAATACATAAACATATCACTATTACTATAATGCAGATCCAAATTGGGTTACATAAGCGTTTACAATAAATATAGTTATAAAATTCTTTTCAACCGTCCCATTTGTTATTTTTGGAGATCTAAGAAAGATCTTTTCGGTCTCATCAGTCAATAAATATAATACATTAAAAAAAATATTTACCAGTCGTAATCTTAAAAATAAAATAAAATTGATTTTACAATGTACACAGTTACAGAGAGGTGATTAAACTTAATCACCAATAATCATTCAATTCAATATGATGTATACTTTTTTAATTTCGTGTCCGTAAAATTAATTCATTTCCATTTGAGTTCAATCCTTTTCCGCATTTCTTCATTCGAATATAGGCTATCACAGAATATACACTAAAACGACACTCACACCAATGTAGCTTACTGTTAGGATCATCATCTAACTGTTGTTAGATCTGCTGGATGGTGCAGTGCGCGGTCACATCTGCCCTGCAGCGTGGCGCGCGGCGGCCGCGGCCGCCTGCCGCCCCGCACTCGAGCGCAGCTCGCGCCGCACGCCCGCCGCCACTGTCGCACTCGTCGCATCTTCCGTCGCGCGCCGCCCGCGCTTCTTGCCCTTGCGGCCCACCTCGCCCCCGTCCGACGCCTCCTCTCCAGTGCTCGCCGTATTCTCGTTGCCGGACTCCTTACCTTCGGCGTTATCCTCCCCTTTTTCTTCACGCTCACTGCCGTTGCTGTGGCCTTCGCCTTCAGGCTGCATCTGACTGATGTTTTCGTCATCGGGGAGAGGAACAGTGGGCTCGGCCTGCAGTGGCGGCGGCGGCGGTCGGTTCGACAGCTGCACGGAGACTGGAGGCGTCGGCGCGACACTCTGCTCCATTATGTCCGACCTCGGTTTCGGTCCACTCTTGATTACCGTCGATGGAGCGATCAGATCCTCTAGGTCCATTTCACCCGTATTAGTGGGAGTGTCGTGAGTATCTGTGTGCGGGTGGTGGCGCGGTGAGGGGTGTCGCGGCGAAGGTACACGCTGCATTTCCTCGACTTCTTTATGTTTCTTTGCTGCGCTCTGTTCTCCAGAGTGCATAACAAGATTTTCTGGTTCCCCAGACTCCTCGTGGGGTCTCTTGTGTCCCATCGACGAAGCTGGACTCGTCTCCTCTGCGGATAAACTTCGAGCAATGTATTCCGCTGACGTTTTACTCAATTTTTCGAATGCATCCTTGCTTTCATTTTCTTTAGCTCTCTTACTTTGAGCTGAACTGACGAGACTTGCGCTGAGAGCTCCAGAAGCCATTTGCTCGAACAACATTTTACTTATGTCAACGTCTTTTTTGTCACCCTTTGATGATTTTAATAAGCGCTCCTGAACTGCCGCAAACTCAGGTGGGTAATTTCTGAATGTGTCCAGAGGAGGTTTCCTTTTATCAGACTTAGACAAATCTGCCGCTACATCTCTTCGCTCCGATTCTCGACTCCTTTTATCGGCCTTAAGAGCCGCTTCATAAGACGAAACATGCTTCGTGAGAGATTCCAGTAGATATGTGTCTGGAGGCAGAAGCAGCTGTTGCAGCTGAGCCTGTTGTTGCCTGTCTAAGGTGCTTTTTTGATGTCGTGAAGTCATGGTAGCTGTGGCCGAAGTGACGGAGGTGGACCTTGATGGTGTCACTTTAGAGGAGTTCCGTGAAGTACTGTGGGCTGTGCTGTGAACTGTTGTACCGGACGAGCTACCAGGAAGGCTCCCGTTAAGCAGGCCACATTGAGCCAAAGCGTCGTACGCCGATAGACCCGACTGCATTCCAAATGGATTTAAGCTGCTAAGGCCGAGTTGTGGGTACAGTAAATTCGGATTTGGAAAAACAAAGGGAAACTGTGAAGCTGAGCTCGAGGGCAGACCGGATGAGCTTTTGCTACTAGTTCCAGCGTTATCAGAACTTTTCCGACCTTTTCCTTTACTTGAACTGGCACCTTCTGCGCTCGATGTTGGTATGCCCAAGCTTGCCATATCCACACCTGAGAATCCGGGAAGGCTCAATCCAGCTAAGTTGGCAAAAACGTTTCCACCTGTCATATTACCCAGCATATTGGGCATACTGTTGAATGGCATCAGAAGTGGGTTGTTCTTTGGATCAAAGTTGCTCAAGCTGGCGAGCAACTTCGGATCGAAGGAGCTCAATGACTTGGCATCGAACCCGGTCAAGTTGGACAAGGTCGCAGCTAACGTTTTAGAGTCGAAAGCTCCCAGGCCTGACAGACCGGCCAGCAGTGAAGGGTTTAAGCCGGAAAGGTTCTGCGAGATCGAGGGAAATGCAGATCCACTAGTCATTGAGGAGGCGGTGGAGGATGCGTCGAGGGATGGCGGCCGACCTTTCTTGCGTTCTCCGGTGCTGGTTGAGGGCAACGGCGCAGGTCGCTGTGACCTCACGTCCTGTGAACCCTTATAGTCTTTCATGCTCTCGGTCCACTTGGGATCGATGTCGTACATGGGGTTCTCGGCGATCCACTGGTGCAGATGCTTGAGCTGTGGCGCCTTATGTCCGGCAAGACGCTTGCCTGTGATGCGATGCACGACGGGCACGTGCTCATCGGCGGAGATACGCGGCGCGGCGAACGTGCGCCGTCGCCGCTCCTCCAAGCCCGCCTGCTCCGCTAGCCACTTGTGCACTTTTGCTTCGTGTGAGTATGGCTTGGCGGGAGCGGGGGATGGGGAGCTCCCCAGAGCAGAGCTTCCCTTGTGTGCCTTCAGCAGGCCTGCTTGCTCCAGCGACTGTTGGAGGAAGGAGGAGAGTTCCTTGGGTGGCGCGTGGGGGGAGGGCACGCTCGTCACAGTCACAGAGAAAGGCTTCTGTGCGGGCGGGGGTGCGGGGGAGGAGCGCGGCGGTGCTGCTGGTGTTACCGTCACGTTGGGCAGCACCGGAGGGTTCTTGCTGCGAGTCGGCTCCGCAGAAGGAGAGACCGTTGACGGGCTGTGACCTTTAGCTGCCGAAAGCCCCAAGACGATCTCGTCTAGCTTGCGTCTCTTTTTCTCTTTTCCAATAATAACTTCGGGCTCCGGCTGCAGAAAGAAACAATAAAAACATTAATACTGGTCATAATTTTCTATGTGAATATGGTTGTTATGTTAATAATAGTCACAACTCTGACCAAAGACTATAATTATTTGGAGGCTGGCGGCGAGCTACGTGAAAACATTTAAGAGACTGATTCTTTTTAATTGTTTATGTTCAAAATGTTATTTGTTTATACTTGTTCTTTATGTGAAATGTGAAAAGAGAAGGAAAAGAGTAATAGAGCAATAATTAGTTCACGTAAAACCTCAGACCAAGAAGGCTCAAGTTCTTGGTCTGCATGTGATATAGTGCGACAAGGCTTGAAATGAACGTGGATGACGTTTGTGCGAGGGCGCTGCTGCAACATTAGGGTTGTCAATTTTGCAAATTTTCTTACACCAGGGGCCTATTTAATAAACGCGACAATCCGACAATTTTGTCACTTTTTGACAAATAAGTTGAATTGTCGCGACAAGTGCCGTTTAATAAAGATGACAATTATGTCCAAATGTGACAGGTAAATACTGATAAAATTATCAGACTAAAAACCCGTTTAATAAAGGCGACAATTATTATTTTTTACCTGTCGAGTCTCTAAGAAAATATTCTAACTTATTTGTCATGGTAATTGACAAATTTGTCACTTTTTCTGACATAGCCGAATTGGCTTGACATTGGATGATTGGCCTGTCGAAAATATCTGACAATTCTATAAATATGTCGACCTGTCATGACAATTTAGTGTTTAATATAACAAATTTGACAAGTTTTTCCGGACAAATTGTCACCTGTCGCTTGTCAAGAGAAATTGTTGACATATTTGTAGATTTTCCACCGTGACAAATTTGTCAGTGATAATCTTTATTAAAAAAAAATTGTCAAATTGTCGGATTCTCACCTGTCGCCTGTCACCTGTCATTGTCACATTTATTAAATAGGCCCCAGGGGAAAATATCGCTGCAAATTAAAATGTATGCATAGTACCTATGAAATTGTTGACATATTTGTAGATTTTCCACCGTGACAAATTTGTCAGTGATAATCTTTATTAAAAAAATATTGTCAAATTGTCGGATTGTCACCTGTCGCCTGTCACCTGTCATTGTCACATTTATTAAATAGGCCCCAGGGGAAAATATCGCTGCAAATGAAAATGTATGCATAGTACCTATATGGTAGGTAGGTACCAGTGGCGTGGCGTGAGAATTTGACTGAGGGAAGCCGGAGGTGTAAATTAGATATAATAGTGTATATTTGTGTAGTATTAAAAGGGAAGCCGGCGGGAATCGGATTGTATGAACGCCACGCCACTGGTAGGTACTTACGAATTTTTAATTTTATGTATTGAATTTAAGGAAGACTAGCTCACTAATAAAATAACAGATAGACTTCGATTTCTGCTAACAACGCCACACACTAAGAAGAATACTAACGTACACGTGAACGGATGAAACGTGACACGGTCATCTGGCAACACTTTGGCGGCATTAGTTCCGCTGTCAGCCACGTTCATTTCAAGCCTTGTCGCACTGTACACCCAGTAAGCTAATATATATTCTACTAAAGGCATCGCTACGAAGAAAGAGATAGAGAAATTGTGTCAAAACATCTGAGTTATGATTAAGGGGTGGCGGAACGCAGCCCCGAAGGAGCTAGCGAGCGGTAAGCGTTCGGTGACAACACCAGATAAGGCCAACCCCAATCCGTGCATTGGACGCCATCAGTTTATCCAATATTTATGTTATGATTTTTGCAATATCAGAACACACAACCGGGCATAATGGCTGGCGCAAGACACCACGTAAAGCGCGCGGCGCCAGAGTTCGGCCGCTCGCAATCGACTGGTCTCAACTGGTCAATTTGGTCTGTGCTGTGCCCATTTAAAACTTACTTTAAGACTTAATAATTTATTTTATTGGCTTCAATAAACAAACCTTAAAATTATAGGCAACATCTTTTTTATATAGATTAACCGCTCAAGTGTCGATGGCAATTAGCTTGTTGCCTCAGCTTAGTCCGAAGCCGATTAGATTATGGATGCTTTCTGTACAGGAACTGTTGTCAGTCTAAGATTAGCAAGCTAAACGTACTCCAAAACAAAGCATTGAGGATAATAGGAGGATATAGCAGAACTACGCCTATACATGTTATGGAGAGCGACTTAGCTATTCAACCACTCAACATAAGGTGCAAATATTTGGCTAACAAATTCATCCTTAAAATGTTATCTCGTAAAAATGATCCTGCTGTGTCCTTATTACACGAACTATGTGAAACTCGCAACAATGCCTACTGGCATAATCATAAATATCCTATTTTAGCCTCCATATATGAGGAAACACTCCCATGTGAAGTAGAGCAATATGATATACTCCCCATATTTTTTCCCCCAATTAATTTCTGAACTCTATCAACTTGAAAGTCACCATGGGGCTGACATTTCCGAATACGGCTGAAGCCCTAAACTTAAATTAAGATTAAAAAAAAATAAAAAAATTGCTTGTTGCCGCGCTGGCGCCGTTATTATATGTGTCATGTCATGTGCATCGACTTCCGATTATATAAACAAGCGCTGCTTTCGAGTGGACCCTTTCAATTGACCCATTATTGTGACCACGAGGGAGACTTATTTCTTGTTGTCCCACTGCTGTTTATCTACTCACATGTTTGTCATACTTCTAGGGCTGTGATGACATTGAGAATATTTAGCTGATATCTTGGGGCGATTCTATATCCATTTCTATACACATCACTGTGAAAATGCGATTAATTCCAAACGCAGAATCTTGCAAGTGGTTATACATAGGCGAAGTGGAGAGTTCAAAACATCTCACTCTGCTGCTGTCCTAGTACCAGACAAATATTGAAATACTAGGTTGCGTTCTCTGGAACCTTGGATTACATGTCCACTGCTCTAACTGAGCTATCCAGACATTTAACAGGGCTACCGAAATACAAAATCACAACCATTACTTACTTAACAGGTGCTCAGTGCTCAGCCAGATAGAAAATGTTTCTTTTGCAATTTATGTGCTCGTAATTTCCGATAATTGGATTTATAGAGTTTTTACATCAAAACAATACATACCTAGTACACAATCCGGCAAGGAATTGTTACCCTCATCAGTTATTCTGGCATTATTTAGATAAAAGATCATATTTAGGCTAATAGACTGTGACTTGGTTGCCTAGCTACATCGTGAACCTTACCTTATCTTGAAAGGTATAACATTCTAAAAAAGTCATGTCTATATGGAATTATATATGGAGCATAGAGAAATAATATACGCAATCACACATTGTTCGAAATTGGACTAACAAAGGTGCGATAGATAATACACACGCCGCACGCGCCGCAGTTATGTAGGTATTTTATACGTCTATGATATGGAGAGATTCAGCACTCACCACCAACATTTTAAGTGTTTTATTCTAGAGCCCAATAAAGAGCTTTTTATGACTTAGCAATTTTTTCAAAATCTAAACTAACCATATAATATCCCCACAGATTTTTAGAATTTACTGCAACGAAAATGTATGGGGATCGCAAAAATGAAGTGTCTGCACATCATTTCTTCAAGTTCAGGTAATCAAGAGTAACAAGAGTAAGTAAAAAACCTGTTCAATTGATGAAACGACCTTTCGTTTCATCAATTCACAGGTTTTTAACATGTTTCAGCCAATACAGCGGATGGGTCAATTTGTACTCCAACTCAACTGAGGTAACCTCAGTTGAGTTGGAGTAGAAATCGACCGTGTGGAAGTCGGTTGGCAACCAATTAGCATCAGATGGCAAGCAAACTATTTTTGATCTTGGCCACGAGGGCCTCAACCAAGGCGAAATATAGAGCGTTGAGTTGGGACTCAACCGTGTAGAAGCCAGTTGCCGACCGTGAGCACTTCAGTTGCATTCAGGAGCGTGCCAGTGTTTGGAGATGGTGAATGTGCGGGAGCGTGCAATTTCAACAGATATCAATAAAAAAAATTGTCAAAATTAAATTACACTTACAACATTCTTTCTTTTCAGTAGTTTACTGAGAGTGTCATCAAGTTTTCCTTTCATCGCCGTCTGTGCAGTGGAAACGACAGGAGTGTGTGCAGGCGGGGGTTCCAGTGCAGGCGTCCGTCGGCCCACAGTGAAGTCCTGTGCCTCGCTCAGATCTAGTGGAGCCGATAGATCGACCGCACCCGAAGAAGCGACGGTGGCGGGAGAGGGTGCGGGGCGCTGGTGTGCGGGCGGTGGCGCTGGCACTGGCACCGGCAGCGCGGGTGTGGACCGCCGCGAGCCTGAGTCGCTCGAGGCGTCGTCGCGGTCCCAACACCCGCTGCCCATCTTGCCGGGCTCTGCACTCTCCGGCTGGTGGCGAGTGGGGTGGCGCTCCCGTGTGGAGGGCGGGACGCTCGCCTGCGGGCTGGTGAGCAACGCATGCAGCTTGGCACGCTCCGTCTCCACGTCGATGGCGATGTGTTGCTTGCGAGACCTCTTGTGCTCGTCGTGCTGGTCGGGCGGGGTGTGGTGTACGGGTTCGGACACACGCTGTGGCCTCGCGCCCGCCGGCCACTCCCCATTCTGCACTGCGTGCGCGATGTGATGTAGGCGCGTTTCGAGGGCTCTCTCGCTAAACCAGTGGGCGGCGGGCGGGGAGGCGTCGGTGCGACCGAGTCGCGCGAGACTCTCCAGCTCTGAAAGTGCGTCCCTGTCGTCTTCGGCTTTATCGCGGTCGGAGGTGTTGGAGTTGCGCTTGCTGCGGCGCAGGGCTGGTCGGTCGTCCTGCACATCGGACGAGTCATCGAGATCGTCCTCCTCCTCGTCCGTGGAGGGTTTGCGTGTTTCGCGCCTCGGCCGCAATTTTCGGGTGTCCGTATATTTGCGAGCACAATCTGCAAAGGGCAGCTTCGGATCGCAGAATAATTTATGATATGTGTCACCGAGCCCGTGCCTGAAATTAAACATTAAGACATTGTAACAATATAATACAGGACCCCTATCTATTACAATAGTTTTTGCTAGTTCTGTCCTATTAATTTATATAAAAAATAGTATAAACCCTTTGCCTCCCACAACCCTGCGCGGATTTTACGCTTCATACTATGGTTACCTTTCACAACACCTGCTCGGATCGCAGAATATATGGTCGCACATTTTCGTGTTGTAATATTTCAATGAATATTTCTTATTAAAACCAGTGAGAAGGGTGGCTTGTATGGATAAAAATCTTGGCTTTTCCTATACTTGAGTCGTATAGTTGCAGAACCCGCCAAATCCATTTCTCTAAAAAAGTAGTTATAAACAGTTTTGAATAAAGTATTAAATTTGTCACTTATCTGTAAAGATATTATGTTCCTAACACAGTCCAATCCAGAGTGTATCGCAAAGAAAAATTAACATTCTTTCCAGCTCCCTTGTAGATTGTATGGGCGGCTATTTATCGAGGTTTAGTTTTTTCGTCTTTCTGGAAAATCGTCCGAAACGGAGTTGGCGGGTTTTGGAACTATACGACTCACTTGGAATATTCCCAGGAAAAAAGAAAAAAATTATTTTAACAGCTGTCAATTTATACCTACGTCATTTCTGGCAGGATGGTAAACTGGTTGTTAGAGTATTTCAACTAAATCTTCCCTTCGCCGTTATGTTGGATCCACTGTTAGTGTCACTGTCAATGCTTAAATTCGTGTTGCCAGATTGTGAAGATTATATTACCTAATAATGTAATCGGTATTTTACTGTATATTAAACACGGTACATACCGATAATTACGGGTAAATCTGTACACATAGCAACCCTCAACGCTGTTTTGACAGATAGACAGTGGAGCCAACAAAACGGCGAAGGGAAGATTTAGTTGAAACACTCTCTAGTCTCAACATTATTAAGAATGCATTTTTTTTTTCTTCTTTTTAAGTAGGTTTTTAGCAGCCTAACGACTATGCCACCCCCATCGTAACTACTAAACAATCCACCATCTCTAGAGCATCGGCCATCGGGCTAGAGATGCTTGGAAAAATTTAGTCAGTATTTTGCATTTTTTCGTCAGGGGATTACCTAATGCCCTCGAATAGTTAAATTCATCATCTACACGTGGATATATGATTCGCATAGGGTAATTTTATGTAATATTATGTTAGAAAAATTCGGAAAACATATCATGCATGTTTTATTTTCATGGGGTTGAAAAAATAATAAATGCACTTAGTACCAACAGGATGTTCAGCGAATCTAAAAAAAAAAATTCCCTGACTTTTCCCGGTTTTCCAGGGCCTTTTTGTGGTTTTCCCTGATATTGCCACATTTAACCAGATTTAGACCTGTCAACCAAGGCCGCCTGTCTAAATAAATAAATAAAAAACCATATTTTGTTAAAATTGTTCCTTCCTAATTGTTTTGAGTAGAAAAGTTGATACAAAGATAAATGTTTAACTTAAACCAAATGGTTTTAATGCCAACTTCGCAATATTGCATAGCTGGGAACAACGCCAGTGGCCCACTAAGCAATATTACGAGGAACTTCTGTACAGTTTAAATAGGAAATCGAGTGAGCTGGCCACCCGCTTTATGCATCAGTTTACTGCTTGGCAACTTGGGTAAAATACACATTTCTAAAGAGTACCTTTATGGAAAATAAGCAACACTACATACTTGCAGACTCCAAGAACGAGTAGTTTATCGTGTTTAGCGGGCTGCCACCAGGGCGGGGCGTCGCTCGAGGGTTCGCACAGTGCGAGGCGTGCATCCAGGGCAGGATGCGGAGCCACCTCCTCACGCAGCACACGCAACAAATCAATCCTGCAAGAACACAACTACACTTCTTTCTTGCTCCCAAGTCCATTATGAAGTTTACATTTTGAAAATCATAGGGATGTGACACAATGTTCTATTATCCTAGGTTTTCATGAGAATGGTTTGTGTCAGTCAGTCAGCGTTTATGTGTCCACTGCTGGACATATGCTTCTCCAAATCTATTTTGCTAAGCCTCTTGGGGTACATTACAGGGAGTAGGCATTTTCGAGTGTGCAGCCGAAGGGTATAGGAGGTAAATAAAATATCTCCCGTGGACCATTCAAGGTCGAGAGCCGAGCCCATCATCCAACCAGAAGGATCTCTCGGCTAAGAGAGGGCGAAAAATATGAATAACAAACCCGCAGTGGGATGGAAACCCTGAGAAAAACCTGGGACTGGTACCCGTCACCCTCGGAGGGAAACATTCCGGATAGGAGAAGGTCACACCGAACATAAACCGTGCAGTGGCCTAGGGTCCCGCTGCAGCTATTTCCCATTGTAAAAACCATTATGTACACCCATAACAAAGTAATCTGCGATGCGATCCGGCTAGCGCCCGGACCTTGGGTGTAACCAGGTACCCAAGTGAGAAATATGTCACCAAAGACGGCACGGGGGCCCCCATGTCTGTTGATGCACCTGGCCAAACCCCCAAGGAAGTGGGAAACCAGGCTTCCTTCACAGGTAATGTTACTGGTCAAAACAACCAAAACACATGCTTGATTTCCTATGTTCAGGAAAATCAAAACCAAATCAAAAACCCCTAGCTCGAAGTAATATTTAGACTCTTGCAAATAATCCCTAATTTTAACCACATAGTGAATTATTTCTATGACATGTGGTATACCGTTGGAAAGGGCGTAAACTAGCGAACTTTTTAAAAGAAAATGAAGCTATCAATGAGGGTCAACGCGGTTTTTAGTTTTGAATGTAGTATTGAAGTCCATGAAAAATCCAAAACATTATTATTTTGGTCGTACATCCAAAAATGAGCTAGTAGCAATCAAATGAATGCGCCGATCGTCAACTAGGGGAGTGTGTGACGTCACTACACTCCACGCCGCGCCGCACCGCCAGTTAGCTGTTGGAAGCGATAAAGCGGGCAGTGTTTATGTTTGGTTAATTTGTGTTTAAAACAAATTAAGTGTCGGATTTGTGCCTGGTTTCACTTTTTCATGTATAAATATTGAATTGTGCCGAAATGTACAAATACGTGTATCAAAACGCGAAACTATTTTTAAATGGTTTTATTTAGCTTGACCCCTTGTTTGATTGTTTCAAATCTTGCGACAACATTTTCAACTACTTCTACTGAACCGATTCTTATGAAACTTTGAACACACATTGAGTTCCCGCGACAATACAATGTTATGATAATTTCAACTTGGTAACGAGGGTCTGATTATGGAGACAGGAGGTGGACAGTGGAACTGTTTAACCGTTACTAGTAACCCCCTCGAGTTTGGGTTCATTTGGTTGGTTCGGACGAGTGCGCCATACTTCCACCAATACACTTGGTGACGAGGGTCTGATGATGGAGACAGGAGGTGGGTAGTGGAACACTTCAACCGTTACTAGTAACCCCCTTGAGTTTATTCTCATTTGGTTGGTTTGGACAAGTGCTCCATACTTCCACCAATACACTTGGTGACGACGGTCTGATGGTGTCAGGAGGTGGGTAGTGGAACTCTTCAACCGTTACTAAAGAAAGAAAGAAGTACATACATACTACACGCTGTATTCCGACAATCGGAGTAAGCAGAGTAACCGCATTGTGCTGCACGTACTCTTGTAAATTACAGCAGAACATGGACCACCACGTTTAGCAATGTATTAGGACAAGATAACTATCAAGCAGCAAGTAAGGCATGAAGACCCACCTGCTGCGTGACTCGGTGGAAGGACCGTGCCAAGGTAAGAGGTGGCCATCCTGTCGCCCTTTAGCACGGAACCTTGTTGTTATCCCTAAGTCGCCCCCTTCACGACACGCACGGGGAGAGATGCAATGGGGCTATTCTTTTAAGTACTGGTCCCAGACACACAGAAAGAAGTAAAAACATATATATATCAACCTACAACCACTTTGTCGATATCACCCTTCAGTGATGCAGTCAAAATATGTGCGTGTCTGTCTAAGCAATCCCCGGAGAGTCAATGGCATCTCATTAGCACCACCAGTGCAGGTAACCCCTTTTTTAGGGTTCCGTACCTCAAAGGAGGAAAAAATGGAACCCTTATAGGATCACTTTGTTGTCCGTCTGTCTGTCTATCTGTCTGTTTGTCTGTCTGTCTGTCTGTCAAGACCTTTTTTTAACCGACTTCAAAAAAAGGAGGAGGTTATCAATTCAACTGTATTTTTTTTTTATGTTTGTCCCCTCACAACTTTCGACTAGGTGAACCGATTTTGATGATTATTTTTTTATTTGAAAGCTGGTGCTTCCCGTGTGGACCCATTTTAATTTGGTCAAGATCGGATGAAATAAAAAACTATTTAAAAAAATATAAAAACCGCCTTCAAAAATGTATGAAATGAAAAAATCTAACCCTAGAGTTGAAGGTGGTGCTAAAGCAAGCAAAAATAACCGACCGCCTTCAACTCTAGGGTTTGATTTTTTTATTTCATACATTTTTGAAGGCGGTTTTTATATTTTTCTCAGGAACGGATAGAGGTATTAAGTTGAAATTAATATCAAATACTAAGGTCTACGTTTCCTTGGAGGTGTAAAAAATTTAAGCTTCTAGTCTTCTAGTCAACGCAATCACTAGATAGGGCCATTTAAGTCACATATTTTGCTACTGGCTAATCAAATCAAAACCTACTGAGTACTTCTCGTTAACCTAGAATCATGAAATTTGGTAAGAAGCAAGGTCTCACAGCACAATTAAAGGAATAAATCCGAAAATTTTTTGTTTGTTTTGTACTTCAAGGACCCCTTTTCTCAGGAACGGATCAAGATAACAAATTAAAATTAATATGAAATACTAAGATCTACGATCTCTTTAAGGTGTAGAAAATTAAAGCTTCTAAATCAACGCAATCAAAAGATACGGCCATCTATGTCAGATTTCATACTCGCAAACTCACTCAAATCAAATCAAAACCCATAGGGTACTTCCCGTCAACCTAGAATCATAAAATTTTGGTAAGAAGCAAGGGCTCATAGCGCAAGTAAAGAAAAAAAACCCTAAAATTTTAAACTTGTAGTTATATACTATAAAAAAAAATTTGCTTGTTTTGAAGACCCTTTTTAGGTTTCCGTATCCCGTACGGAAGCCTATTACTAAGCCTCTGCCGTCTGTCCGTCCGTCCGTCCGTCCGTCCGTCTGTCCGAGGGCTGTATCTCTTGAACCGTAATAGGTAGCCCATTAAAATTTTCACAGAATATGTGTTACTATGGCGGATATAACAAATAAGAAAAATAAGAAAATGTTAAAAGTTAAGGGGGGCCCCCATACAACAAACGTCCGAAAAATCGATTAGTCACACTATTGAATAATAGATGGCGCCACAGGCTTTTATACATTGCATTGTTGAAAGACAAAAGATAGCCGCTTCTTAATCTTTAATGAAGTGACGTTACTATGGTAACAGCTGTCAGTGCCCAACCGGCAAAATGGTTGTATACGGCCGGGTTATAGAGAAGAAAGCTGTAAAAATATTCTATAAGTGCTTCAGATATCATTATCAGCTGTATAAGTGTTTCCGTAACGACTATTACCGATAACTTAAAAATTAATTGTAAAAATATTGTATAAGTTCTTCCGAAATCATTATCAGCTGTATAAGTGCTTCCGTAACGACTATTACCCGATAACTTAAAAAGTAATTGTAAAAATATTGTGTAAGAGCTTCCGAAATCATTAACAGCTGTATAAGTGCTTCCGTAATGACTATTACTCGATACCTTAAAAATGAGTTGTGTAATAGTACATTATTCCTTCTTATACAGTCACAATAGAGCATCTCCTAAAAGAGCACTTATACAGCATTTATTCAGCTTTAAGCTGATTTTGAATGTATTATACAAGTGGTTGTGATATAAAGGTGAAAATTACATTATTACATGACACAGAGCTGAGTTAATGTTGAATAAGTGTGATATAGTTGAGTTATAGTGTTATGAGAGCACTTATACAGCATTTATTCAGCTTTAAGCGGGGTATTATACAAGTGTTTGTGATATAAAGGTGAAAATTACATCATTACATCACACAGAGCTGAGTTGATGTTGAATAAGTGTGATATAGTTCAGTTATAGTGTTATGAGACATGAACACTTATACAGCATTTATTCAGCTTTAAGCGGATATATACAAGTGTTTGTGATATAAAGGTGAAAATTACATCATTACATCACACAGAGCTGAGTAAAGGTTGAATAAGTATTTTATAGTTAAGTTATAGTATTATGTTCTCTATAACTGATCCTAAAAGAGCGTGCTAAGAATTAATCATGGATCTCGCAAAAATTAAGAAAATGAAGCGAACTGGAGGTTTTAAAAGAAAAGTTATTAAATATTACAAGGTAATGTGTGGAGCAGAATTTAAAAAACAACGCCATAATCAGTCGTCGTCGTCACAAACACATACAACGTGTCAAGATGCGCAGGGTTCCGTGGAGTTTGTGGATGAATCGGAAAATGAGGAAAAGAAGGCTACACAAAATCACAAAAGGATATCATCCACTCATGTTTTCTTTCATCCATCATTTTTGCTTGCTAACACCGCCTTCAACTCTAGGGTTCGATTTTTTTTATTTCATACATTTTTCAAGTCGGTTTTTATATTTTTTATAAATAGTTTTTTATTTCACAGTTTTTTTTAGTAATTCTTTGCTATTAGTGTACTCGGCGGAATCGCGTTTATTTCATTCTTTACATAAAAAAGAATAATCGAAATCGGTTGAAGTGGTACAGAATTATTCGCCATGTGTCAAACTGCAAAATTTTGAGCGTGTTTCAGTATATCGACGTGCTGAGGTATCGAATTGCTTATGTTTTTATTGCTGAAAAAGTCCACATCAAAAGTTTTGCTGAACGTAACCACAAACCATAGTTTTTTGTTGATTTTTTTTTTAAACCGCGGAATGAATTTCAATAAAATTTATATGGGAGCACCTCTGAAGTATGACCTACCGAACAAAAAAAGAATTTTCAAAATCGGCCGTAGTAATCGCGTACAATTGACGTAGTAATCGCGTAACAAACATACAAAAAAAAAAACATACAGTCGAATTGAGAACCTCCTCCTTTTGAAGTCGGTTGAAAAATGGAAAGCTTGACTACTAAACTGGATTTGTTCATATTATAAAAATGCAGATAAGAAAAATGTTAATCTAAAATTATTTGAGGCAGTCGTATCCCGATTGAACTACACCCTTTCTAATGAAGAAAGTTCGACCTTAAGAGAATTTTGTCGACGTTTCATTGGCTACTGCAATGAAGAGATGGCAAAATACTCATCGAAAATTTGAAATCTTCAAAAAGGATTATGGAGACTGGCTTGAGGCTGATATTCTTTGGCCATACTGCATTCGAGCTGATTCGTTAATGCTAGGGGCATTAAAGAATCAGCATTTTTCATAATTATGAACAAATCCAGGTTAGTAGTCAAGCTTTCCATTTTTCGTAATTAAAGTTTCACTAAAGAGCAGAGAAATTAATAAAGACAGTACAATTCGGCACGACTCATCCTTCGCTCCTTTTGCTTTTAAGTAATCAAATCAAATCAAATCGTTTATTTGTTCAGGCACTTGTCCCATCGCACTCACAACAAATTCAAATACAGCATTCAGTAAACAATAAATATTAAAGTATTAAAATAAATACAAATTAAATGAATTGAATTAATTGAAATAAAATAATAAAGAATAAAAAAATGCGTCTTCAGTCATCAAAATAAAAAAATAAAAATACAAATTGTCTACACTTACTAATACTTACAAAAATAAAATAAAATAATAAAATTGTCTTTAATAAATAAAATACCTAATACTTAATAATTTATTCATTTTAAAAATTCATAATAATATATATACATGACGAAGAAGATGGAGCGTTGACGTCGGCCGAGCCACAACATCTATGGTGAGGGCGACGTCCACCATCGGCCAGCTTGGGGTCATCGGGACTTCACGTCCCGTCTAGTGCCCCCGCTACCGGTGGTGCTGTGCGAACATCAGGCGACGCGCGCGCGAAGAGGAAGAAGTTTAAAAGAGCTGCGCGACGACGTCGCCGTGCAATCCGGCGGATACGGAGCTCTCCGAGATGGGGGTGGTGGTGGCCTACGTGTCTAGTACCACCACCTATCGCTCGTAGCTTGCCTCGCGTCGTCTCGGAGAACTCTGTAGCCACGGCCTGCACCCGCCGGTGTGCTTGGAGGCTAGCCTCCCGCCGCCGGCGGTATTCCGTTTATTATTTTTATATTAATTTTGAGTATATGTGGTGTATTTTTATAATCTGTATATTTAAAATTAATGTAAATATTATGTGAATGTGATAATAAATATATACATGCCAACATTTTCAATAATTAAATTTTCGCTGGTCATGACGCGACCAAGAAATGCTGCCTTCTGCTTGCGCAGCACTCCAAAGAAGTCATCGATCCTGTTCTCGGCGAACATGCCCGACGCACTACACCGCCACGGCAAACCCAGCATGCACCGCAGTGCATTGTTATATTGTACACGCAGCGAGTTAAACGCTCGCTGCGTGTAGTTGCACCACAAATGCCCGGTGTAGAGCGCCTGACAGTAGGCCTTGAACAGTGTGATCTTGACCTCCCCGAGCACCGCGCAAACCGTCTGGCGAGCATGTTACTCTTCATGGCAATTACTCTTCGCTGGCGCTCCATGTCTTCATCGTCCTTCAGTTTCTCCGTTATAATGTGACCGAGATACTTTAACTTTGTAACGGTTTTCAGAGGAAAACCGCGCAAAGTTACTGGTGGCACATTTTCGGGACCGCTGCCGTGTCGGAAGACCATCAATTCGGTCTTTTTTACGTTGTAAGTCAGTCCGTGTCCGGCAGCGTATTGCTCACAGATACCTATCAGCCTTCTCAGTCCCTTCACAGAGGGGCACAGCAGCACCATGTCGTCTGCATAACTCAAATTGTTCACGCAAACCGCGCCAAGGTGTAATATGACACAGAGCATACAATTTAGTGTTTTTAACGCTCGTGTAATGTTTACGCTAAACTCTATTCGAAACTAGCACGAGCGATGTGTGGAGTGTACAAAGAATGACACGTCTAAACTCTATTCGAAACTAGCACGCTCGATGTGTGGAGTGTACAAAGAATGACACGTCTAAACTCTATTCGAAACTAGCACGCTCGATGTGTGGAGTGTACAAATAATGGCACGTCTAAACTCTATTCGAAACTAGCACGAGCGATGTGTGGAGTGTACAAAGAATGACACGTCTAAACTCTATTAGAAAATAGCACGCTCAATGTGTGGAGTGTACAAAGAATGGCACGTCTAAACTCTATTCGAAACTAGCACGAGCGATGTGTGGAGTGTACAAAGAATGGCACGTCTAAACTCTATTCGAAACTAGCACGCTCGATGTGTGGAGTGTACAAAGAATGACACGTCCTGCCCGAGCGAGGCCCAATGCCAGACTGCGACTGCGCACTGCGCAGGCAAGGGTAGGTAGGTAGGGAGGGAGGGACGCTTCAGGCCGCGTTGCGCCCGCGTGCGGGCGGGATGCATGAGTTTAGCGTGAGCGTGAACGCGTGCGAGCTACACTACACCTATAGGTACACAAATAGCAAATACCTACTGAACTGTAAACTGCATGGTTCTTTAACACACTCACGCACAGTATAGTTATCAAGATATTCAGTTTCTTAGCAAGCGGTTGATATGCGGAGTATAAAAATTTTTCTTGAATTAATTCAGACGGTATCCCCGGCTCTATCTTAAAAAACTGCTCCGACGTAATACTTCCTGCTTTACAAGATATAATGATTTCCTCCTTTGAATCCGGAATGAAAGTCCCACTGGACTGGAAGCACTCTATAGTGACCCCAATATACAAAAAAGGCGACAAAATGACACCATCAAACTATAGACCAATAAGCTTGACAAGTATCACTTGTAAGTGCATGGAGAGATTAATAGTGAATAGTTTGCAAAACTTTCTCAAGTCCGAGCACATTATATCCACTCACCAGCATGGATTTGTCCCCAGGCGCTCTACGATCACGAATTTACTAATATGTCTAGATCACTGGACCCAAGAGTTTGATTCTAAAAACCCAGTTGATGTGATTTACTTAGATTTTGAACGAGCATTTGATAAAGTTCCACATCGACGTCTCCTGGTAAAATTGGAACACCTTGGAATACGAGGCAAGCTACTAACGTGGATAGAAAACTACCTGGTCGGCAGAACATACCAAGTGAGAGTGGGCGACTGCCTATCGGGAGTGAGAGACGTTCTCAGTGGCGTGCCCCAAGGATCAGTTCTGGCACCAACTCTATTTGGTCTCTACATCTCCGACATCTGCGCTGTTATCCAAGCCATGTCAAGCCTATTCGCCGATGATGCAAAACTCATTGCCAACCCCATTGTGAGCAGTGGGACACTCAGAGATGACCTGGACAGAATATTGGAATGGACCCGTCATTGGCTAATACGAACTAACCCCTCGAAATGCACAGTTTTGCATATAGGGAATAATAACCCGAGACTCCAGTATAAAATCGGAACAGACATAATATTTTCTACACAGGCTCAGAAAGATCTGGGAATAACTATCTCAGAAGATCTAAAATGGGCAAATCATATAGAGACCATAGTCAAACGAGCAAACGCCATACTCTATGTTGTACGAAAATCATTTCAAAACCTGACTATAGAGACATTAATCAAAATTTACAAATCTCACATTAGACCACTCTTGGAATATGGATTTCAAATATGGAATCCTTACTTCGTCAAAGATATTACTCTCCTAGAAAGAGTTCAAAGAAGAGCGACCAAGATACCAAAATCACTGAAGAGGAAACCATACGAGGAAAGACTAAAAATCCTCAACCTGACAACATTGGAGCAACGTAGAGAAAGGGGTGACCTCATAGAAACATACAAGATTCTCAATCAGCATTATGATTGTCCAGAACTGGAGAACCTCTTTACTAGAAATACAAATAGTCATCTCCGAGGCCATAGCTTGAAGCTGAATGTCACTGTCAGCTCAACAAATCCGAGACGAAACTTACTGTCAAATAGAGCAGTGGAAATGTGGAACAAACTGCCCGAAGATGTCGTACAAGCACCCACCACCAATTCCTTTAAAAACAGGCTCGACAAACACCTAAAAAAAACACCAAACTAAACTAACATAAAAATAACAAAGCACCAGTGAACTTAGACATGAACACATCAGCCTAGGCTGTTCGTTCATCAAATAAATAAATAAATAAATAAATAATTAAAAAATAAATCGCAGTTGTGCGCGAAATTCTAAGTATGCCAAAATAAGTAAAAATAATAGCGGAATCACACTGTGCGAAGAAATAACGCGCAACCGAGCGATTTAGGAGATATTGAATTTTTTTATGTAATTTCCATACAATTTTTTCGACAAAAAATCATAACTTTGTAGTAGACCTTTTATATGGTCTCGATAAACATATTTAGGCAAGACCTACAGTAAAGACCTACAGTAGGTCTTTCAAAACATTTTCAATAAAAAAACAGGATGTAAAAAAAATTTTTTTATTGTCTATGAAACTCGAAATTCAGCCTAATGTGCGACGGGGCGGTGGCAGTGGTGGCGGAACGTGGCCAGGGCAGATTGGGTGATATGTCGCACGCAATTTGGGCTACCTCACAGCACAGGAAGGTGTGGATCTAAGCTTACGATGGCTTCACCGAACATATCCGGGCCCATCGGCAGTAGAGGAGGGTATTAATCGAGGCCGGGACTAGCGAGTGGCCACTCTAAATTTCCCGCGCATGCTTCACGTTTCGGCTCGCATCAAGCCCTCGTCAGCTAGTCTGCGTTGACTAGGACGCGGGGAAACCACCAGTCCCGCTCTCGACCTCCCTCTCTCTACCGATCCATATTCTGTAGGATGCTTCCAGTGACGTTTTCGAAGCTCTCTCCATATATGAGCTTAGCGTCGATCTTGGGAGCCCTAGATTCTTGAAGAGACTGTAGAGCGACTTCGCTGGTAGTCCTCTTGCTCCGACTTCCACAGCGAAGAGATCAGTCTTGAATCCGTTTCTCACAATCTGGTCTACTAAGTTGCAGTACTTGTTAAGTTTGATGTTGTGGTCCTTCGGTATGTTACTTTCCCATGGAACTGTAAGTTCAACAAGTACTACATGCTTTGTCGCTTTTGAGAATATGAGTATATCCGGTCTTAATGCTGTGGTACAGATTTCCGAAGGCATTTGGTAATGCTTCTCATGTGTGTCCATCAACAATTCCCAATCCTTTGCTGCTCCCAAAATTGAAGAAGGTTTAGTCCTATCTTTGGGCAGCTTATTGGCTCCAGGTTTCACAAAGTTGACCTTCTGGAAGCCGCTACTGGTTTGCCCTTTCCTGGTCCGTGCAATTGACAGGTTGATGGCCTCTCTGATGATTTGGAGGACTTTATCATGACGGTAGGAATACTGGCCTCGCTCAAGTAGTATTTTGCATCCGCATAACAAATGTTTGGCCGTGCCTACGAACTCCTTACATGACGGGCATAGTCTATTTGTAGATTTCCCCCATCTAACTAGGTTACTCGGGTCGGGGAGAGTAAGCTGGAATGCATTTAAGTAGAACTTAAGCAGCTCAGGGGACCAGTTGTATATTATGGATTTCCACTTCAATGCAGGAGGGATGCAGAAGTCACCCACTGTTAGCCAATCATTCTGCATTTCTAGGTTTAAGGCGTGAAGTTTGAAGCCTTGTTCCATGTCCTCCTGAGCAAAACCTTTCAGTATTTCTTTATCAGACTTTGCTGTTTCTATGCCCAATCCAGATCTATTGGTGCGTGTACCAACTTGGAATGATTTGTAGAAGTCGAGTCTCGATTCCAGTTCATCTGATAGTGATGTGTTGGGTAAGGCTTGAATAGCGCTATCATTGGAGTCTTTGAGTATACATCGTTTGGCTATTCTCGCCTTTTGATAAAATATCGACGGTTTCTTAATGTTCAGTCCAAAGTTATTGTGAGATCTGTATAGCGTTGACGAGTCAGCCGGGTGAGCCAGTCCAAACCATGATTTCAGGAATCTGGTCACATACGAGTCTAATTTAGTCAGGTTTTGCTTTGTGAAGTCGTAGACGAGAAATGGCCATGAAAATTTTGATGTCAGGTAGTTATCGTAAATCCATGCCTTTTGTGTACCCAGGAGGGGAAGATTGTCAGTTTGGCGGAGGCTCTCTTCGAAAAGTTGGACAATATCATCAGTAGGATGCTCCTTTCCTCTGCTGGTGATCCTTTTGCCCAAGAATTTAAAAGGAGCTTCATCAGCCACGGTTGCGATTGGTTTTCCGGCTACTGTCAGACCTGGATTGCTCGAGGTAAACTTTGAACCTTTCCTGGTTAAGCTCAAACAGTAGCACTTCGCTGGTTTTATCTTCATCCCTTTGGTCCATTCACAATAGTCATCCACCACCTTAAGAAGCGCCTGATTTTGTTTTGGATTGCGGGTTAACAGCGTAATATCATCCGCAAATGCCAGGATGGCCGCCATATATGTGTCTCCATATTTGAACCTGTATCCCCATTTGTTTTCTTTTACGACAAGCGTATCAATTAGAATGTTGATAACAATGTTAAATGTGACAGGAGAGAGGCAGCAACCCTGGAAAAGTCCTATGCCGTAACGAATTTCTGGTGTCTTCTCCGTTTCGCCTTTTACTTGTATTACAAAGGAAAGTTTTTTGTAGTAGGAGGCTATTATATTACAGATCAGAGGTGGCACATTATACCACTCTAGCGCCTTTAATAGTAACTCATGGCGCACCGAACCGAAGGCGTTTTCAAAGTCTAACCACGTGGCAGTTAATTGTCTCTCATTCTTCCTTGCATCTCTAAGACATTCAGTCAGCAAAGAATTATGTTTGGCACTTGACAGTCTGGCACTTCTCTGTCCGTCCAAATTCTTTTGTAGATGTTCAACATGTGTTTCCGCACTGATGGACATTTTTTGAATATGATGTATGGTATGCCATCGGGTCCCGGGGCGGAACTATTTGGTTTCCTTTTTATGTGGTATTCCAGCTCTCCCATCGTCGGTGAATCAGCATCAAATGCTAGAGCAGGTTCTTTGGGTTTTGGAGCTGGTGGATCCCTGTAAGTTATAACTGCCTCCGGGGTGGTATATGTGGATTTAAAGTAGTTGAACATCTCGTCCGTACTTAACCTGTACGCTCCCGCGTTATAATATGTCTACAGCCCCCAGACTCCCGCATGGGCGTGGCCCGCGGACGGCGCGCGCGCACATGAGCGCCGACCTCGACATAAACGCAGATATTTCGGAAACTAATAAAGTTAGATCTATAAACTCTTCTGTCCTAGAAAGCCTAGAAAATTTCCTAAAATCCATGTGAAACAGTGAGGCTTACCTTGTTTAGAAGTACCAGATATTTTAGGTAGAAAAAAAAATCCCAATTTTTTTTTGAAAAATTCATTATAAAATAAATTCAAAACATACCTTTACAATATTTATATCAGAATACTCGTAAAGAAACATACTTTTAGAAATAGTAAAGTATAATATACGTTTTCTTTACAGAAATCAGCGAAATCGGATGTTCAACATGAACATCCTGGGACATTCCGTAAACTCCGAGATGGCACGCGCGTGATATTTTTTCCCAATTTTATAAATATATTATTTGAACTAAACCTTCTTTTATTTTGCAACTGATCGTATGTTTGTATAATAATGCGAAGAAAATTGGAAAAATAAGCTATATTTCCATGAAAAATATGCCCCCAAAGTCATGTTTACACATTTCATACAAAAATAAACAAACATTTTTGAGCGACGAAAAATATGACTTTTGTCGCCACCCGAACTCGTAATGCATCTTCTATTGGTAGAATAACTAATAAATAACACTATTTACTAACCTTTAGCTCATAGATGCACTTGAATACACTTATAATAAATAATTTCGCAGAAGTGCGTCACCTCGAAACTCGTGAGAAATAGGAGAACAAAGAAACTGTCAGCTGACAGCTAGCGTTCGTTTTATTATTCATAATTGGTCTTTGGAGACAAGAAAAATGGTTAGTTCATAATTGCCGGTATCACTTATAGCCCCCATCAACGATTGAAAGAGCAATAGACCAATTCGTGCGACCGTAATTTGAGAATAAAGATGGGGTCCGTTTCGGGCCCAAGATAATTGGCGGAAAAAATATATGGGCTCCGTTTCGGTTCCATAGGAGCTGCCAGGTTAACCTAATTGTACCCTGCTTTTTCTTTAAAGGTTTTTTGGCGAAATAAAAGGGGTTCTTCTCGAAAGCTGCTATATTCTGAGCCTTTCGAAATTCATTGCCAGCAACCGTAATTTGCTCAGATACTTTCTGGATGAGTTTTAGGATAGATCTCATCGCTCTGGCTAATTGGTGGCATAGATTTTGCGACTTGTTTTACGTATTTTGCGACTGTCTCAATTTGGGCGACTTTGACAAATTTTTGTAGGATTTTTGGGCTACTTTACTGACACCATTAATTTTAAACAATGACCTGGTATTTGAAAGGAATAAATGGGGAAAATATAGCCTTAAAAATGATTTATCTGAATGTCGTTCTTGCACATCTCTAAAACTTTTCTCGCCATTTCCCTTGCTAGAAGCAAAAAAACTACTTTCTTCTATTGTGAAATAAAATCAAAAAGAAGTAAATAAAATATAAAAACTCATAGCTGCTTCGGAATTTTCTTAGCGGTCCACCGACTCCTTTAAGTAAGTCAACGGAAATTATTTTAGACTTCTTAAGGGCCGGGGTTTTTTAAATTTGTAATTTAACTTTTGTAAAGACGAATCACGAAACCCTTACGAACTTACATATCCAGTATTACTGTTTGAGTTGTATAACATTGTTATTGAGAGCAACATTTGAAATAAGAACTTCCACCGCGCTGTTTCACAGCTAGGTTTTGTGTAGGTGCTCGGTAATAGTTGCAATAGCTGTATAAGTAAGGTCGCCATTTTATGTCATAAATATTGTATTTTAAATAATTTTGTATAAATTTTTGGAAAGAATTCGCCTTAAAATATGTGTATGCCGGTCGATATTATAATATTAGTTTAAATATTCCACTTAAATGGTGAATAAATCACACTTAGGTTATTATTATAGGTTATGTTTTACACTCCAGCGCATATTTTTATTTTAAATAATGTGAATTATGGGGGCCCATTGAAACTGAAGTGTGAAACCATACCTATATTGTCAACAAAGTGGTCTTCCCACGGAAAATGTAACCAAGAACGGCGAAACCACTGCAAGTTTGGGCTAATATATGTTGTCATGTCATGGAGATAAAGAGTTACATTTTTGAGAGTCGCTTTTCGACCGCTAGCGAACACAACGCGATATAAACCACTTCCTAAATAATAACCGGACCTGACTGCTAAATATTGTATTGCATATGTAGCTACAACATCACCAGGTGCTGTATAGTATTAGTTATATAAGCATTACACATTAAATACGGAGCAGACAGCTCGTTAAATATTGTATAAGTAGCTACAACACCACTAGGTGCTGTATAGTACTAGCTGGTTAAACGTTTACACAATATTTACACAGAACCTTAAACAGTCGATATGGAACAACGTGCACTATAATTGGGGCCCATTCTGGAGATATAACTGCTGTGTAGCATTCTACACAGTATTTACACACCAGCGTTATACAGGCACACAACTGTATAAGTGAAATTTGTGTTTGTTGGGTGGGCAAACATGGAGACCTGTTATATACAGGGTGGCCCAGTTATAGTAGTCCAAAAATTTTTTTTAGATGGAGGACATCATGTTGACTCATTTAAAACAACATTAGTTCCGCGAAAATCAATAGTTTAGAAGTTATGATTTTTTAAAACTTTTTTTGAAATTTCTCTATTTTAGTCACATTAACCGCTCTAGTTGGATATCTATTCCACAAAATCGAATGAAAATTGGTATGGAAGTAGAGGAGACATGTAGCTAGTACGTAATGAATAGTTTTAAGGTTTACTCCTAGACTGTACTGTTTCTATAGCCCTTTAAGTGAATTTTTGTTCAGATTACATTAAAACTGATGAATTTTTGAAAAATCACTGTGAAAAAAAAAGTACTACCGGAGATTTGCCCATTCCCTTAAAAACTACCTATACATATCACAATTCTCCAGACCAAAAATTGTAGTGGTGTAATAATTGTAACATATTCAAAATTAACATAATGTGTACAAAGTCACTACAATAAAAAGTGACGATTACCTTAATAAAAAAAAAAAAAAATTTTTTTACATTAATAAATAGTTTTTATGTGTAGACTAGCGCTGTTTGGCCCACTTGCACCAACACGAGTTTAAAGTTAAGTAGCGAGTTATGGATTTAAACGCGGTTCCCACAGTCAAAGGGTGCTAGCTTAAACTGGTTTAGCGAGTTAAACTGGTTTATATATTAAATTTGTGTTGGTGCAAGTGGGCCTTAGAGACAGGTTTGTGAATAATGTGAAATTGTAGTTGAACTAACGTTTTTTTTTTTTTTTTTATCGATAGCGCGACATGTGGCATCGTTACACCTACAAGTAGGTGTCTAACGATGCCCATGGACATTCTGTGATGCACGGGGATTGCGAATGTCATGCCGGCCTGACAGGAGCCTTTTCACGCCCCTTTTGAAAAACCCCAGGCTGTACTTGGGTGGAAATAGATGGGCAGGGAGTGTGTTCCACATTTTCCCGGTCCTGTGAATAAAAGACCTACAGAACCGGTTGGTGCGCGGTAGGTCGATTGAATAGGGGTGCATCCCCTGCCCAGTACGCGTAGTGCGGAGGTGGAATGGGGACGACGGAATCGCGTTAAACAGCTCCTCCGAACACTCCCCATGAAATAAACGATAGAACACACTCAGGGAGCCGACGTCCCTACGGAGTTGCAGTGGTTCTAAGTCGCGGGACACCACGGGGTCACCCACCAGTCGCACGGCACTACGCTGGATTGAGTCTAGCGGCGCAAGCTGGTATTTAGCTGAGCCATCCCACAAGTGCGAGCAGTACTCCAAGCAGGACCTAACCTGTGTTTTGTACAACGTCAGTTTTTGGCCCGGCGTGAAGTACCGTCGCACCTTGTTCAGTACGCCCAGCTTTTTTGAGGCCAGCTTGGCTTTGCCCTCAATATGGCGCCGGAAGTTCAAGTCGTGCGACAGTTCGACACCGAGGACCCCGAGGTGGTCGCTTAATTTCAGCGACGTGTTTTGGAAGGAAGGAGCTGGCGTGAACGCCATTCTCTTGGCACTGAACGCACACACTTGTGTCTTCGATGCGTTGAACACGACCAAGTTGCTCCGGCCCCATTCGGCAATATACCGGAGGGTTTGCTCGAGTTCAGACACAAGTTCTAGCCTCTTCTCGTCCACAACGTTTCGTCCGGCTGAAGGGTGACTGGTGTAGGATCCGTGTGCCGTACTGTCGTCTGCATAACAATGTATGTTGCCAAGTGACAGCATATCATTGATATGCAGAAGAAACAGCGTGGGAGACAACACAGAACCCTGCGGTACACCGGCATTCACTGACATGGCGTCCGACGAGCAGCCGTCCACGAGGACCTGAATGCTACGCCCATGTAGGAAGTCGGTGACCCAGTCACAAAGGCCAGAGGGGATTCCGTACGCCGGCAGCTTGCCCAGAAGCGCTTTATGCCAGACCCGGTCAAATGCCTTGGCAATATCGAGTCCAATTGCCAAGGATTCACCGTACCCTTCAAGCGCTTTCCCCCAAAGGTGAGTGACGTACGCTAGGAGATCACCAGCTGATCGGTTTGGCCGGAAGCCGTATTGCCGATCGCTGATGAGATTATTTGTCTCTAGGTACGTCATGAGCTGCGTATTGATAACGCGCTCCATCACCTTGCAGAGGAGGGAGGTGATTGCTATGGGTCGGTAGTTTGACGGGTCAGAGCGATCGCCCTTTTTTGGGACAGGCTGAACGAAAGCTGATTTCCAAGCTGCCGGCACGCGGCCAGTTGTGTAGGAGAGGCGAAAGAGGCGCGTCAGTACTGGAGCCAGCTCGGGAGCACATCTCTTCAACACCAATGCAGGCACTCTGTCCGGCCCACTCGCTTTCCTGGGGTCTAGGGCAAGAAGCTCCTTCCGCACAGTTCTCTGTCGGAACTGTACTTCTGGCATGGAGTTCTCACACCTAGGTATGGATGGAGGAGAAGCTCCCCCATCATCCAGGTGGGAATTCCCCGCAAAAAGAGATACCAGGAGGTCGGCTTTATCTTTTGCGGAGTGAGCGAGTGATCCTCCAGTGCGCTGTGCGTTGTGAAAAAAATAAGATTTTAAAAATTAAGGTAATCGTCACTTTTTATTGCAGTTACTTTGTACAAATGATGTTATTTTTGAATATGTTACAATTATTACACCACTACACTTTTTGGTCTGGAGAATTGTGATATGTATAGGTAGTTTTTAAGGGCATGGGCAAATCTCCGGTAGTACTTTTTTTTTCACAGTGATTTTTAAAAAATTCATCAGTTTTAATGTAATCTGAACAAAAATTCACTGAAAGGGCTATAGAAACAGTACAGTCTAGGAGTAACCTTAAAACTATTCATTACGTACTAGCTACATGTCTCCTCTACTTCCATACCAATTTTCATTCGATTTTGTGGAATAGATATCCAACTAGAGCGGTTAATGTGACTAAAATAGAGAAATTTCAAAAAAAGTTAAAAAAAATCATAACTTCTAAACTATTGATTTTCGCGGAACTCATGTTGTTTTTAAATGAGTCAACATGATGTCCTCCATCTAAAAAAAATTTTTGGACTACTATAACTGGGTCACCCTGTATAACATAAACAAATATCTGATAATTCAAATTCGAAGACCATGCCACCTGAGCGGACAGGCGGATATTATTGATAGGCTGATAGCGGATAGATACGGAAACCTCCGTGCGCGAGTAAAACTCGCACTTGACAAATTTTTTTCAGTAACGAGTCAAGATATCAAATTGAAATTAATATGAAATACTAACGCCTGCGATCCTTTCGAGTTATAGAAAAATGAAACCTTCTAAATCAACATAATCAAAAGATACTGCTATATATGTCAAATTTTAATACTTGCAAACTCACTCAAATGAAATCAAAACCTATAAGGTACTTAACGTGACCGATGATGACCTATGACTAGAGTAATGAAATTTGGCAAGAAGCAAGGTCATCACCAGCAAAGGAAAAATCCAAAAATTGTAAATATGTAGTTATGTCATATAAGAAATATATTTTTGTATATTTCAACTACACGAATGCCTCACAGTCAACCCATTGATGTAGCGTTTATTTAGGCGGTTCGTGATTTTCCAAAACAATATTATGTATGTACATACTTAATACAAAATGATGAGTCCAACTCTCACTTGGCGACTTTTTACATTTAATACAGTCCACATTCTCACACCATGAATATATATAAATATATTATATTAGACAGTAGACATATAAATGGTCGTTCTGGTAGCACATCACCGATTACTCTACTTATCCCAATTGTCGGGATATAGGATGTGTGATGTCTGTGTAAATATTCAAGATATCTGCTGTCTGTGCATTGGGCTTCGATATGCAAAGGTTCTAGTTTACTAAGGGTCCATTTTTTATATTCGGTTTTTTGATATCTCCTGTCAACTGTTTGAGAAATGTCAGTTTTACAGACACTTAAATCTTACCGAGACTGCTAAAATAGGCCCTACATATTTTGACTTTAGAAAAAAGTTAATAAGTAGAACTGACCGTTCGAGTGTAGCAATAGCCCTCTCCTCGCCGATGGGCTCGGCGCGCAGGTCTGCGCGTGTTGGCAGCTCTGCCTCACCCACTGCGAGGCCGCACTGCCTTTTGCACATAGCCATAAACGCCTTCAAGTAGTCTGTAAGCGCATCGTCGCTCTTGGAGTCCAGTCGCGCCAACGCCCGGAACCGTCCCCAACGTAAGCTCTTGGTGGAGGGATCGAACTCCACGCCGTAGGAGGCCACCGTCCGTCGGAAGGCTTCCTCGTCGGCACGCGCCCAGCGCCACTGAGCGGCTTCTTCGCGAGCCAGCTGCTCCATGCGCTCCCGACGCTCTAACTTCTAAAACAAACGTATTTATTAACATAATACTGTCACATTTCTACCCTCATCAGTAATATACTGAATTCACTAGATAACTATGTTATGTATACAGTGGATCAAATTTTCAGGTGTCCGTACCTTAGCGCGCTGTTGCATTTTGAGCTCCTCCTTTTTATAGTTGCGCTGGTAGGAGGTGATGAGCCGGCGCAGCCTCGTGTTGAGATCCTGCATAGAGGGCCACTGGTGCTGCGCGCCGCTGCCACCCTGCATGCTGTCGTCGTCCGGAGGGCGGGGCGAGGGAGCAGGAGAGGCATCGGTGGCGGCGCCGGCCCCGCTCGACACCTCGTCTGTGCCGTCCTCGTCGACGCCCAGCCCCAGGCCTCCGCTGCCAGCTCCGCTTTCCTCGTTCCTGCACACAGCACCGAGCCACTCTCTCACTTACTATACCCCTCCTCCACATTGCATTGCATCAAGTTCCCTTTAACGCGGAACCAATACAATCAACTCATTATGAGTGCATCCAGTCGACATGTAGCCGTAAGAGCATAAGGTCCGACTAGGGGTCGTCCATGAACTGCGTAACACAATTTGGGGGGAATGGGAGGGCGGTCCTGCCAGGCGTTACGGTCCTGGTACGTTGGGGGAAGGGGACGGGGGTGCAGGTTTGCGTTACGTCATAATTTTAGAATAGCAAAAATGTGAACTCAAATGATTTTTTACTGCAGTCAGTGGACAGTTTTGTTGATAAAACTGTCCATATTATATTTTAAAAGTCACCCAACTGCATTAAAAATTCATTGTAGTTCACTTTTTGTAACAGCAGGCACACGAGTGAACAAACGAACCAGAGACAAAGCTTCATACAAGCGCGCTGTAATAGGTACACCACTACAAGGTTGAGGCGCGTGTGTGCGTGACCACCAGTAGCCCGCCACGTACGAGCGGCAACCGGTTTATAGCGGCTCCACCAGTCATCCAACTCAGGTGTGCACAACAACGTCGTTTTCGTCCCATGTTTAATAACTGTCTTTTAACCTCTTGAGACCCTCGGTACACATATGTGCACCTCTATAAAATCAATTTTTAAGACATGTTGCTCCATCTGTTGTTGGGTAGCAATACTATCTTTTAAAACTGTAATAAATAAGCTTCTTAGATATTGAGCTAGATGGTGCTACGTGGTTAGGAAAGTCCTCGTAATTTGAAATGAAACATCAAACTTGGTCTTTTTTTGTCAAGTGTGGGTGAGCGGAAAGTTATTATTTCAGGTAAATTACAAATCCAGTACTTTATAAAGTTATTTTCATGGTTTTGTATGCCTAATTAGTCAATTGTTTATATTCAAGTACGTGAATTGGAAAATTATGTTTTTTACTACACATTAGAGGAGTTTTTTGTTCGAGTACACACTTGTGTACCACAGGCATTTGTAAGTAGTTTCATTTTTATTTGTTATTTAAATTTTATGGATTTTGTTTTTGATATCACAATGAATGACCGCGAAATCGAAAAGTTTCTTCTCAGAAGCGATGGATACTTTTCTTCAGGAGATGATGATGAAGAGTACGTGCCCCCGGAAGTGCTAAGGGAACCTTCACCTGTATCTGAAGAGGAGTCTGAACATTTTGAAGAGCCAGGGCCAGTAGATCCTGGCAGATACATTTGGCGTACCACAAACATGGTTGCTCGAGGGCCAAGTATTGACGAAGATGTTCGTGAAACCCAAGGAAGCTCCGAATCCAGTATTTTATTTGAATTTTTTGAATACCTTGAATTAGATTTCTGCAAATTGGTCGCTGACCAGACCAATTTGTATTCTGCTCAAGAAAGGCAATTAAAAACTGTCAACACTGACCAACTCAAAATAATTAATTTTGTAGGATTACAAATCCTTTTGGGGTCTTTTGGGTACCCTTAAGCTAGGTTCTATAGTCTATTGGAACAGGGACATCTGTGTGGCACTGATCAGGGATACGATGACCCGTGATCGGTTTTTCGAGCTACGAAACTTCTAGCATCTCGTTGACAATTCTGCTGAGCCAGGTCCAACGTCAAAAAATAGACATCAGTCAGCCAGCTGTGGTGAAAAATTATAACACCTGCATGGGCGGGATCGATCTATGCGACAGGTTGATAGCCTATTATCGCAGTTCCATGGGCACCATAAAGTGGCCTACCAGAGTATTTTGCCATGTTTAGACCTGGTTATTGTTAACTGTTGGATTATGTACATTCGCTGCTTCAAGGAGGAGAAAGTGTCACCAAAAGATCGGCTGGGATTGTTACAGTATCGCATAAATCTAGGTACTGCAATGGCCAAATACAAGGGCGTCTCAGTAACCCCTCTCTTCATGCAACCAGGTCCAAGTCCAAGAGTAGTTGACAGAAGAAGGCCTGACGACGACGAAGGGCACGCTCACGGTCCTCTGAAGAAGCGACCCAGGCCTGTGGTGTCTCAACCCCTAGTGGAAACTAGCCTTGATGGGATTGGTCATCTTCCTCGCTTTTAGGATGACAAATTTCCATCCAAATGCAGGTACCCTGGATGAAAATTTGATGCCGTACCATGTGCACAAAGTGCAATATGTATTTGTGCATATTAAAAAATAACTGTTTTGAAAAATACCACACTTCGAAGTAGGGGAATGTGAATTTTTACTGATCCTAAATGCCTGAGGTTCACATATGTGCATGTATGTTTTTTTATACATCTAAATAAAAAAAAATTTTGTTTTTGTATTTTTTCGTTTTTACATATCTCCCGGCTTTCATATTTATACAGTCGGATTTCCTAGTTTCATTCGTTCTCATCTGGGTCTCAAGAGGCTAATATGAAAAAGGGTAAATATGATTTTTTTGCTTTTTCCATACATCTACAGATTTTTTCTTTTTGAATTCATACAAAAAAAGACATCTCCCATTTTTTTTTATATTTTTCCCATACCGTTCGTGGGCGAAGGGAGGAGTCGAAAATTGGAGGATTTTTCGTTACGTAATTTATAGACGACCCCCTATAGCAAATGAATAATGTGTGGCAGTTAGTATACTTCAAAGAAGTGTATTGCCATGGCCAACTCCCATGTGCATGATATCTCGATCTAGTACTGAGATAGCTAGTATCTCTATTTCAATATGCTCGCGGCGCGAACTTTTGTTCCCGGTGAGTTCGCTCCTTTAAGAGGCTCTCGTAAAGGCTCTAATTATTCTGTTTTTGCTATATATGGTTGCTATATATGTGGTTTCGTACTCGATTGAAACCTCCTACCTGCAATGATGTTCGGTGAAGCCATGAAGAGCTGTGTTTGTCACCGTAAAAAATTTACAAGACTACTTTCTCTCTTTACATTCTTTTCGCCACAGCCAAACGAGCTGTACGTCTCGATTTGAGCTCCCCACATTTAACAATTTCTCAAATTATTTAAATTGTTTTTTTTTATGGAAAGCGCGACTGAATGTGGCTTCGTTACACCTACGAGTAGGTGTCTAACGATGCTCATGGACATTTTGTGATGCACAGGCATTGTGAATGCCATGCCAATCTGACAAGAGCCTTTACACACCTCTTTTGAAAAACCCTAGGCTGGACTTGGGACAAAATAGATGGGCAGGGAGTGCGTTCCATATTTTCCCGGTTTTGTGAATAAATGACCAACAAACCGGTTGGTCCGAAAGTCCCATGGTAGGTCAGGTTGTCGCCTCGGTAGCTCAATGGTGCGATCGGTCGACTGTCGGTTGTGATCATAAGCATACCTGGGCGCGGTCAGTACGAGTTCGAATTCCAAGTAAAACTGTAGATCTCTTCCCTTCTTACCTTACTAGCTGGTAGGTTTTAACCCGACCGGGTTGATACCACAGCAGTGAATGAACGGTCGGTTAAAACGGCCATGTAAATAGTTTGTGTTTTTCGTGCAGTTCAGTGTCGCCGGCAACACCGAAGGAAAGCACTGATATAGCACCTAGTTCACCAAGGTATTATGGGCTGACATCACGGATTTAGTAGGTGATGTAACCAACCATGTTAGTATCCATAAAAAAAATTGTTTTGTATGTATAGGGGTGCATCCCCTACCCAGTACACGTAGTGCGGAGGTGGAATGGCGACTGCAGAATCGGGTTAAACAGGTCCTCCGAACACTCCTCGTGAAATAGACGATAGAACCCACTTATGGAGCCGACGTCCCTACGGAGTTGTTGGTTTATGGTACTCCAGCAATTTCTCTGCATCACCGCTTACCGGTACCGCTTACGCGTACCGCCCTCATATAAATGTGCGTGACACGATACTCGGCAGTTTGCGTAACCGGTGGAGAGTAGTGACATGGCACCTCGTCGGCACAAGGTAGGTAACAGCATACCAGTGACAGAAGATATTTTTTTTTTTTGGTTGTTTTATCCCTTTTTTGGGATAGGCAAAGGTATTATACCATGCAGCCTTGTCTGTTATTATCAATGGTCGGATTTTCGGGGGACATTCCAGGGTCGAACTATCACAACATATTTTTCAAGCAATATTTTTTTTAATTTTATTTCATTCACTTTAAATAAATTTTATTTACCTAATAATATTGTTATAAACCCTTACTTAATAATTTAAAATTATAATTATTTATATATTAATATTTAAATATGTTTGAAATTGTTCTCAGCCAAGTCGCCCCACAAACTTGAAAGTGAATCTTCGAAAAATTTAAAAATTATGGATCCAGATAATTTTTCCACAATTTTAGAGGCTACTAAATTGCATTTTGCTGGCGCGTTTCTGTTTAGTGAGGTCACAAGTAAATGAACGACTTTTCGACCTAGCACATCCATTGTTTCATCTATACTTGTCCAGAAAGACCTTCTTTGAGATCGTCTTGAATTTTTTCCATCTTATATTGAAACACCTTATTGAGAAAGTGTTTCCTTAGCCACGATTCTTCAGGGATTGTCTGTCCGATGCAATATTTTCTTAAAAAATCTCTAAAATGTCGATTGTTCAGTTTTATCCAAGGAATGTTGGCGCAAATCATCATCATTGCAAGATCAAAAAAAAATCTTGCTGATTCATTCCCCTCACTTTACCTTCATGCGCAATTGAGCTTATGTGTTTTTCGACATTTGACTTTCTTGAACAATGAATCAGTATATTGCACACGTTGCATTGTACCTGCCCATTATGAAAATTCAGCTCAGGATAATCCCTTATCCACCTCTTAACCGTGTCTTCACGGGGCACTCTCCGGGGATGTCATGTTTTTTTTTACACAAATTTGCAAGAACAAACACTTATTATCCAAATACAGGGTGGCCCAGTTATAGTGGTCCAAAAATTTTTTTTAGATGGAGGACATCATGTTGACTCGTTTAAAGAAAACATTAGTTCCGCGAAAATCTACAATACTAAAATTTTTAGTCTGGACAATTGTGATATCGCTGTTACGCGGAAACATTGACGCAAGTGCAATTTTTTTCGAAATGAAGGTAACAATGCCAAAGTAATGCAAAAATGCTATTCCATCTGAAGAAACAAAGACAGAATTTTAATACAGCAATTTTAACGCCAGACGGCGTTTGTGTCGTTGTGGAAATGGCGCTAATTTGGTCATTTGCTGGAGCGACAACGCCCGATCCGTCAGTCGTGCGCAAGCGTTTGTAACGAGAGCACGCGTGTGGACCTACAATGACGTAAATGTAAATACGAAATTGTTTTCATTGTTTTACTCGGAAAAACAATGACTTAAATGTATTTTGTGTTAGTTTGGCTTGAATAATCGACTTTGAATTTGGGCAACAACAACGTAAATGTATTTTATGTCAATGTAGCTTTAAAATTAGCACAACTATTGGATCTACAATAACGTAATTGTATTTATATATGTAAGTATATATTCTAAAAGCAGGATAAATTCGTAATCACTTTTGGTTATAAAATATTCATATTATTTAGGATAGAAAGAAATAATTATATATCAAACTTTCTGATGAAAAAAAATTTCCAATTAGGTCAATGTTTCTCCGGAACATCGCCGGTTCAAACATTTAGGACAAAACTTTAAGCGGCGCTCCTCGAAAATTTAGACTTTTGCACTTACGGCAATGTTTCTGCGTAACAGCGATATGTATATGTAGTTTTTAAGGGCATTAGCAAATCTCCGGTAATACTTTTATTTTTCACAGTGATTTTTCAAAAAATTATCAGTTTTATTGTAAACTGAACAAAAATTCACTGAAAGGGCTATAGCAACAGCAAAGTCCAGGAATAAACATAAAACCTATTCATTATGTGCTAGCTACATGTCTCCTCTACTTCCATACCTAATGTTATTCGATTTAGTGTAATAGATATCCAACTAGAGCGCTTAATGTGACTAAAATAGAGAAATTTCAAAAAAAGTAAAAAAAAAATCATAACTTCTAAACTATTGATTTTCGCGGAACTAATGTATTTTTTAAATGAGTCAACATGATGCCCTCCATCTAAAAAAAAAATTTTGGACCACTATAACTGGGCCAGCCTGTATAATATGAACTAAAATCACATCTGTAAACGAGAAAAACGAGATTTCAGTGAAAAGCAGACATTTTTTATTATTAACAAGTTGCTAAGCGACGTTTTTTACATTATTCGAATTTTTGACATTTTACAAATGTATTCTTTTCCTGCCTGTCGCGAACACACATCTAATGCGATGCGACGCTCGATCGCGCCCGCGCCGCGCCGCCGTGTGTAGGTAGGTGCTGTATGCTCCTCGAATACTACACACTACACAGGCACAAGAATAGGGAAGGTACCCTTTTCTATTCATGTGACAGGTGCGACCGCGCGAAGGCGATGCGGCAAAGCTTCCATGTGCGCCGCGCCGTGCACGCGCCATTTAAATTTTTCCAAAGATTATCAAACAATATTATTACCTGTCTCTTTAGTAGGTTAATAGGTAGTAGTTAGTAGGTTAGTTGGGTTTTATTTTCTAAAGAAATTGGTACCTAGTTTGAATTCGGCATTTTCGAAAATGGTGGATACCTACATTTTGTAAGCTAGTTTAAATTACGGGGAAGGCATTTAACCTTCTTACTTTTAAATATACTTTTATTAAGAGGTATATTTTAAAAGTATATTTAAAACTTATAAATATGAAAGAATTAATAAGTAGTACTTATTAATACTTTCATATTAAGTATTAGGTAATTTAGGTATAATTATAATGGCGCGGCGCGCGCGGCAATGCGAATGCGGCCCTGGCATGTCCCCCACAATCCGACCTTTGGTTATTATATATATATATTTTTTAAATTCTATATGTCTTCAATTGTTGTTGAAATAAATTCATATATTGATGGGAAACATTCTGTATTAGCAAGTAGGTCCTGTGTGAACAGAAGATATTGTCGAAATCTATATTTTCCCTTTTTTTGAAGATGCGTTTCATTTTCAATACAGCTCTCATTCCTCGTAATTTCATTTGTTTAACCTGCCGGCTCCCAAATGCTCCGCGCGGAGCAGGTATTTAGGTATTTCGTAAGTCCTCCGGCTCCCAACTGCTCGCGCGGAGCAGCTATTACTTACGCCGCCGCCGCCGGCTGCCATCTGTATCCGCGCGGGTTTTCTTCTAGTACTATTTCAGTGAATTTTTCTTATTAGAAAGAGAGAGCACTTCATATCTTATAGATTCAGACATTTCCATTGATTTGAAACACACCTACAAATAATTCCGCACTCAAACAGAAAGAAATATATTCTGATACCTCTTTTTTAATTTGTCCTTGGTTTTCTTTATTTTTTTGTGAATGATTCAATGGCCTCATACGTACGTTGTTCGAATTTTAACGGGTGCGTTTTTAACCTACAATTTGGTATATAACATGTAAAGGTGCATTGTCAAATTTAGTTTAGAAAAAATTTGGAATAAATGTTGGGCGTGTTTTGTTATTCCTGGAGTTCAAAAAATTCCATCTGTGGTCAATAAGTAAATCCCCACTTGTTTGACATAAATTCGTGAATAATATAATTCTCTATAATTACAAATGTATTGGTTTTGAGAAATAACTTAAGTCCAGTGTGGCCAATTTTTCAGGGCAGGCTAAAAACTGTTTATCTTGGCCTGTGTATTATCTAAGAGGCCATTTTTGACATCATATTTTAGCTTACATGCATCCCATCTTGTACCATATGAGTAGGACGTGATTCCACATCAAAAAAAGTATTATTTTCTTATTCATAGTTGATGACGGATTGCAGATTAGACCTGAAAAAAAAAACTATGGAGTCCACTGGCAGTTCACAAAAATGTTTGCAACCAATTTCCCGCCTGAACGAACGTACCAGAAACAAACAAAATAGGATAAGGTCCAGATTTCAACAACCACCATTTATTTATATTGATCAGCATTTATTTCTTATATTGATCAGCATTTATTTCAAAAACTGCTTGCACAAGTCAACTAACCATCGGCAATAGAATGTCAGGAAAATGTATTTAAACATTTTATTATAAAAAAAAACGTTATTATATTTTATCTATTTAAAATGTATTCATCAGATATTACATATCTACACAGAGTAAACCTTTATACTCTGATATCCTGCCCTGCCTCATGTCATATGGAACAAACTAAAGAACTTTAGCTGCTAATTAACTAGAAATAAATGTTCAAGTTTTCATTTTTATTCATATATTTTATAGAGATATTAAAAAGTTATCAAATTTTACTTAGAGAAATTTTTTAAAAGCCAGTCTTCTCAGTTCGTTGTCATAGTCACAGCAGGATGTCAGTAAGTATACATACTAGACTATAGTAATACAATACAATAATAAAACCAGCAGTATCAGAGTGAGAACAGCAAAGTTGTCCATATCAAATGTAGCATGCGAAATGAACGATGAAACAAGGTGGCGGCGGCACGGCGGAGGGGGGAGGGACTCACTTGATGTTGGTGCACTCGAGGTCGTCGGGGGGGCCCAGCTTGTCCACGTAGCAGAGCTGGGGGTCCGAGCGCATGGCCAGATAGTTCTCGTAGCCGTGCAGGTACGTGCCCACCAGCAGCGACACGTCGCACAGCGAGTCCCACCAGGCACGGGGCGGTGCGCTCTCCACGGCGCGCGGCACGCGCATCCCCAACGCGCTACACACACACACGCACACTGTCGCGGGGCCGCCGCCTGCACGCCGCCCGCCTCGCCGCTCGCAGGCGGCGACCCCTCGCCGCCGGAAGCCACCCGTGGGAGTTAGTTGCGATGCGGGGAGTGATGCCGGGGGCGCACGGTTAACCTCCGCACCCGTCACGACACAAACGTGGGAAAGTTACAAGACACAACAAAGCGAGTCATACAACCCAGAAGCGTTAAGTGTTACATCTCAAACATCATGCAAGTATTGCATGACCAAAAAGTAGGCAGATAGGTAATAATTTTTAGATAAGAAAAATCTAGCTCATCGTTATGGTGAATATTTCCAAAATCTGTATGTTAAAAAAGCAAAGCAAAATGGATTAAGAATGAAATGAAGAGTTAAAAGTAAACAGAGGTGTGAGAAGGGGAGAAGATGTAGAGGGGTACCTGGCGTGCACTCCGCCCTCCAGCTGCTGCGCCCACTCCCCAATCACCTCGTGCTTGATGTAGTACATCATGCGCACCCGCAGCAGCACCCTGCAACAACAACGCAACCACAACCCTAACTATACTCTATGCACATTCTAACTATCGCTAACATAAAAAAAAAATTCACCTAAGCTTATAGTGTGATCCAATTCGAGTTCCCTATAATGGCAACACTGTAAATTAGACAGTTTGTCAATAATGGCGCATGTTTGAAACGACAAATGTTCATTTGAAACAACACATTTACGAAATGAATCCTCAACACATGAAATTTTTTCAGTTCTACAGAAATAACAATATGTAAGAATTGTGTATCGACTTTTACAGAAAGATTATTGTCAATTCAATCGTCCTACTGAGTGAACAATTACTAACGTAGTTAAAAAAAAGTTAGGAAACTGGAAGCAATGGAGATAAGGGTAAAGGCCCGTTTACATTTGCACTTTTTGCTGACGATACTAAATTCTTCGGAGATCCTGTTATAAGCCATCAATCAATTCAAGGCAACCTCGACCGCATCGTGCAATGGACCAAGGATTGGCTTCTTACACTAAACGCAGCGAAATGCACCGTACTGCATATAGGTCCCAAGAATCCGCGTCACAAATACACGATCGAGGGAATCCTTGTACATCCAGTCAACGCACAGAAAGATCTCGGAGTAACTGTGTCACATGACCTCAAATGGGAACCACATATAGTAGAAGTTGTAAAAAGAGCAAACTCACTTCTTTACATGATCAGAAAAGCTTTCTCCTACATAAATCCAGACTTGTTCATCAAACTCTACAAAACGTATGTCCGTCCTCTCCTTGAATACTCTTACCAAGTGTGGAACCCTTACTTCATCAAGGACATTGAACTTCTGGAGAGAGTGCAGAGGCGGGCAACCAAGATGGTTCCATCCCTGAGGAACAAGTCTTACGAAAGCCGCTTGGACGCACTTGGTATTACTACACTAGAGCAAAGAAGACAAAGAGGGGACCTCATCGAAACATTCAAAATTTTCAATGGTCATTACGATGTAGCCAACCTTAATTCAATGTACACAATGAACACCAACGAGGGACTCCGTGGTCACTCTTTAAAATTAAACCGAAACACTTCCAACTCCAACCCAAGAAAGTACTTTCTAACTAACCGAGTAGTGGACTCTTGGAACAAGCTACCACAAGAAGTGATAAGTGCTATCTCAGTGAATGGTTATAAAAATCTACTTGACAAACATTTGCTAAATATAAACAAAAATAAAAACAAACACAAATAAAAAAAAAATTAATAATAAAAAAGTAAAAAAAAAAAAAACAATAAAAATATATATAAGATCTATTATAAAACAGTGCACTCAACACGTGAAGTACACGCATCAGCTGCAAGCTGCTAGTGTATATAAATAAATAATAATAAATAATAATAATCACTTTGGACGCACAACCCGGATGAATCATCCAAAGTGACAAGTGTAAATTTATTTTCAATGCGACTTCAACCAGAGTGAACATCCAAGTTGAACGATGAACGAAGTAGACCCTCTTCCTACTTTTGTTGAAAGCAATCTTCATCGAACAGATGATTCAACGATAGTGACAATGCGGGACCAGTCTAAACAGGTCAGCCTCCGTTCTAGTCTTGTCTTGTTCAAGCAAAGAGGTATACCTTGTTTTCAAGTGGCAATAAAAACACATGCCAATATTGTAGAGTTTTACCATCGATACAAGTGTTTGTGGAACACTTTGTGTTCGGAATACTCAAAATTTACGAAAGGGGAAAGGTTATAACTGTTGTTTTCTTTTAACCCTTCACCTACGGAGCGGCCAAGTGGCCGCTTTATACATTATACCTTCGTGTACGGAGCGGCCACATGTGGCCGCTCTCTATTCTCGGTCTAACGGCTGGGTGGCCCTAACAAAATTATTTTCTTCTTGTATCTCACTTAGCCGTGTGTATTTGAAAGAGATAAATTCTAATAATAGAATAAATTCAGTAGGTGGTGGAGGTGGACAGTGGAACTCTTCGACCGTTACTAGTAACCCCCTCGAGTTTGGGCTCATTTGGTTTGTTTGGACAAGTGCTCCATACTTCTATTAATACACTTGGTGACGAGGGTCTGATGATGGAATCAGGAGGTGGGTAGTGGAACTCTTTAACCGTTACTAGTAACCCCCCACGAGTTTAGGCTCATTTGGTTGGTTTGGACAAGTGCTCCATACTTCCACCAATACACTTGGAGACGAGGGTCTGATGATGGAGTCATTAGGTTGACAGTAGAACTCTTTAACCGTTTCTAGTAACCCCTCGAGTTTGGGCTTATTTGGTGGGTTTGGACGAGTGTCCCATACTTCCACCAATACACTTGGTGACGACGGTCTGATGGTGTCAGGAGGTTGACAGTGGAACTCTTCAACCGTTACTAGTAGTAACCCCCTCGAGTTTGGGCTCATTGGATTAGACGACCTTTAGTGACGCTGTCTAATGAGGATTAGTAAAGTAACAGCAATTTCAATAGAAGTTATATCCAAGTTGTTCTTTATGGCATAAGAATGGCATATCTTTTTGAATTATCCAAATTGGACCATTAGTTACGGAGATATTATCAATAAACTTAAGCCGTTTCTGCCGCTAAAACTCAGTGCGCCGCGGCTACGCGTGATATCACTCCACCCCAGCACCCGCGCGCTCGCACCAGCCAGCCAGCGCGCACTCATTCATCGACAGAGCGGCTGCGCGCTCCGTCACCAAAATCGTTGTATGGTGGCAGTCTACGTGTTAAATTCTTCACTAAATAAATGCAATCATCTCACTTGTTAGCGTGTCGGAACAGATGTTTCTTGTAGCTGCTCTCGAGATACGCCTCACAGTCGTATTTTTCAGCTGAGCTCCAGTGGTTGGGATCCTCCCATTTCTGTGGAGCATTAGGCTTGGGCACATCCTTTGGCTTCACTTTCTTTTTGGCATTTCTGCCTCTCGGCACCGGATTGTGTAGTCCGCTATGGTTTCTTGAAATAGTTACTTCCCCATTCTCGCAAGGCTCAATCAAGTCCCATATAAAGTTTCTAATTTTTTCATCCCCCTTGTAGTGCCTCAGGCAATACAAAACCTGGAAATAAAAATATGATATAATGACGTAAACATTTACATTTGTATGTTGTTGAATGGAAAATGTTTCTCAGTAAAAAGGTTTTTAAACTCAGCGAAAGTCTAAAACTTCCTCGGTATTAGCATGGCTATTCATCACTGGAAGAAAAAAATAGACAGGAGCTTTTCAAGGATAGATAAATTCATCAACAAAATCAACATAAGGTGCAACCTGGGAATAGGTTCTCACAACATGCATCTATGAAAAAGGAGAATTGGCAAAATGGTCTACAAGACCAGTGAAAATAGTTATTATGGCGGTTCATTTCAAATCGCTGTGAGAAAAAAGTTATTGCCACGCTAAGGCGGCTATTATTAGCATCCAATATCTTGGGAGCATCATCTAAAACTAGCTAACATACTGAGGAGAGCATATAAATAATGGTTTGTACTTGATCGAAGTATTTTAAGATAACGTACTCGTCGATTTAGATAATTATAATGCCTTCGGAAATCTGTACCACAGCATTAAGGCCGGATATATTCATATTCTCAAAAGCGACAAAGCATGTAGTACTTGTTGAACTTACAGTTCCATGGGGAAGTAACATACCGAAGGGCCACAACATCAAGCTTCACAAGTACTGCAACTTAGTAGACCGGATTGTGAGAAACGGATTCAAGACTGATCTCTTCGCTGTGGAAGTCGGAGCAAGAGGACTACCAGCGAAGTCGCTCTACAGTCTCCTCAAGAATCTAGGGCTCCCAAGATCGACGCTAAGCTCATATTATTATTTTTTTTTTTTATGGAACTTGACACGGTTGGCTACATCACCTACAGCATCCGTGATGTCAGCCCATAACACAGGGTGAACTAGGTGCCATGTCAGTGCTTCCCTTCATTCAAAACGTCACTGGAAGCATCCTACAGAATATGGATAGGTAGAGAGAGGGAGGTCGAGAGCGGGACTGGTGGTTTCCCCGCGTCCTAGTTAACGCAGACTAGCTGACGAGGGCTTGATGCGAGCCGAAACGTGAAGCATGCGCGGGAAATTTAGAGTGGCCACTCGCTAGTCCCGGCCTCGATTAATACCCTCCTCTACTGCCGATGGGCCCGGATATGTTCGGTGAAGCCATCGTAAGCTTAGATCCACACCTTCCTTCCACAAAATGCGTTACATACGTTTGTTAAAATTTTTAGTTGTTCTAAATAAGAACCCTAATATTACATGTGACGTGATTAAAGCGATAACTTCTGTTAATATTTACAACTAGCTTTTGCCCGCGGCTTCGCTCGCGTTAAACTTGGTTTAGTAGTGAATCCTTGCCGTAGTGATTGCCCTGAGCTGATCCAAATGTTCACATTGAACCAAAACGTTCATCTTCGAGTCAAAACTAAGTCGAACCATCTTTAACAGCAATACTCGCAAACATTTTATAACAAACAGAGTGGTGGACGACTGGAACCAACTTCCAGAGGAAGTAATAAGCGCACTTACTACCAACCAATTCAAAAATAGACTAGATAAATATCTAACAAATAAAACATAATCTCAAAAAGAGTGCTCAAGAACGAACAAAAAAAATAAAAATTAAACAAAAAAAATCTAAGATAATGACGAAAAACAACAAAGTTTAACTGGATTTAGACGTATCAGCCTAGGCTGCCTGTCTAAAATAAATAAATAAATAAATCCGTTTGAGGTGTTCCGGGATCTAGAACCACTAAAACTTCGTAGAGATGTCGGCGCCCTACTTGTGTTCTATCGCTTATTCCATGGGGAGTGCTCGGAGGAGCTGTTTGACTCCGCACCGCGCGCACTGGGCAGGGATACCATCCCTACACGCTAGAGTTACCGCGGATGCGTACCATCTGTTCTGCAGATCTTTCCTCAACAGAACTGGTAGCCCACATATTGCCCCCCAAGTACAGTCTCGGATCCTTCAAGATAGGCGTAAATAGGCACCTTTCAGGCCGGCATGTCATTCGCAACGCCCGCGTGCTTCCGAATGTCTTTAGACACCTTATGGTGACTCAGAGCCACATGTCGTGCTTTGTAAAAGACTCTCTCCTTCCCCTCCCCTTCCCCCTCCCTCTTCCCTTCCGCCAACACTCTCCCCTCCCCCTTCCCTTACCCCGCCCTTCCCTTTCCCCAAATCCTAAGTCTTATACCCACTGGCGGCTGGCCCTAAAGTGTGCTCGTGCGCCGCACTACCATACCACGAGAAGTCTTCACTTCACTCAAAATAAATAATACCTTACAACATACTACATTAAAACCATAAAGATCGTACTCCAAATAAATACGAATGTGAATTCGACCTTATTTTATAGATCACAAGGCACGTTTTTGAGAGTAAACGCGCGCGCCATGCGGAATATAAATCGCACGCGGGTCTCCTATACTGAATGTATGGGGATCGGCAAAACACCGCTGGCGCGTGAGACAGAAGATACTTCATAGAAACAGTATGGGCCGAAAGGAGTTCTGCGTGCGGCGCACGAGCGCCAAACAAGGACGCTATATCGTGAATACCCGCGCGTGCGACACGTCGCGTCGCGAGCGATTCGTTTTGCACAAGTCCGTCTTACAAACTCTTTGCCGTCTACCTAGAGTCAGCGCGCTGTCATGTGATGTCACATACCCGTTAGCGCGCGAAATTTAAAATGGGATATGGTTAGGTTTTGTGCTTTCTGTCACGTGATACTGTGAATTAAGTGGTGCCGATATTTGCCTAAGCGTTGGTTAAAGGCAAGGCTTTACAATCAGGTGATCCCGGGTTCAATTCCTACTTTTCAAATGCTTTTATTTTTATTAATTTTTTTTAAGTATTGAGTGTCTTGAGAATATTCATACTAGGTACTTAGATAATAAAACGCAGGCGTTTAAAAAATTCGGAAGTCCCGATCTTAAAATAACATGACGAGAATGTGTTGGGAAATTTGGTATTTATGTAGGTAGGTACTTAGCGCACTACCGGTCACTGAAGTCACCAGCCGCCACTGCTTATACCTATAGTTCTCACGGAAAACCGGAAGGTAAGGAACCCTCTCTAGATACGTACGTACCAGTTCGACTCGCACTTGACCGTTTTTTTTTTATAAATTTTCTTCTCCGGGATATACACTACATCTAAACAAAGTTTCGTCAAAATCTGTTCAGCCGTTTAGGCGTGAAAGAGGAACAAACAAACAAATATATTTTCGCATTTATGGTATTAGAGAGATGAGATTTATGTAAGTACAACATAAAACATACCTACTTAAGTATCAAGTCGACAAAATGTATTTCTTAAGTAAAACTTTATTATTTAAGTACAAATTAAAGTTAATTTTTCATGAAATAAAATAAGAAAAAGTAAACAATTCACTTGGGTCCCCATACAAGAAACTAAAAAGTGCATGCGCGCCATCTACCGAAAACAGTATGAAGCATTTTAACTAATCCATAGAGGCGTGAGTGGCGCTGACCATGACATGGCGACATGGAACCCTCGGTGCGCGAGTTCGACTCTCACTCGGCCGGTTTTTGTACTAGAAGGCGCATTCTGCGAGATGTTCAGTTTGAGTACCAACATGATGGGTATAGGACCAGCGGTTCTCGAGCTAAGACCAAAACAAAAGTTCATGCGATTCAAATGTATATTTTATTATACCTATGTATATTATTTCTTCAGATGCTATATCATTTATGAATTTATTAAAAAAAATTGTGACAATTTTTTTTTATTTATGTATTTTATGTCCACCATATCGAAACATACTACTACATCTAAAATGAAGCAGCATTTACAAAGTGACAAAAGAAAACTAGTTCCTCAATAAATAAAAAATTAATAATGATCAAGACTAGTTATTTGCGGGTAAGAGCGCCAAGTATGTGTGCATGGTGCGAGCAGCGCTCACCTTATAATTGTTGCACGTTGTCGAAATAAAGTTTAATTTCATTATATATATACGCCATCATAATCCCTGTATAAACATCATATCGATAATTTGCTAGGTTGCAGTATCACAACACTTCACTATCGAGCCATGCAATGAACATAGGAGCGATTACTGTGAGAGAGGATGCCAAAAAAAAACAATCGCAGAGCGTCCCTTAAAGACAACGAATGTGTGAATGGAAGGTGTATGTGTATTCAAAATAACGAATTGTGCTGGCCCATGCAGTTGGCCGATTGCGAACCAAAAATAAGTATTATCTTCGCTTCTAGTGGGGAGCCGGGCGCGGGCGGTGTGGCCCAATCGTTGTTCTGTGATGTACGCAGTCGAGAAGTGTAAGAGCAAGAACTTACTACATACAGCTAGATTTTAGTCGAGAGAGATCGAGAATGCACAGATGCCATAAGTCACTATTATTGCAGTTGTTTTAGGCAGATGTGCACATATAATCTCCGTAGTGTGGTACTTAGGATTTGGCAGATATGATTTTAGGGCACCTGCAGCCAATTTAATGGATGTAATTGTGGATGACGATGTGTAAAATTAATAATAATAATCGGCCTGCACCCGCAGGCTTGTATTTTGTCTTTTGAGGCTTGTCTTCCGCCGCCGGTGTTTGTATTAACTTTGAATATATTTATTTCATAATTATATTGAATTAGTATAAATATGTACATAGAATAAAAATAAAAAGTGAAATTAAATATAATTTTATTATACTATATTCTTCTTAATCTTATTATTTTTTATTACAACACAGCAGCATTTTCCATAAACAAAAAATAAAAAATATTACGATACATCGAAATAACTTTGTTCTCACAGCGATTTGAAATGACCCACCATAATAACTATTGTTGTCCATTAAAAGAGCTACTTAATGACATATGTGGTTTTTGCTGGTTCCTAGACTTGCTTCTAATTCTCCTTTGGGGCGGTGATAGGGTTCATTATGTATTAATAACTATACTTACTATAATTCGAGCACAATCTTCAATAACTGACACAGTCCATCCTTTCCGGAACTGGTTTTTGCCCAATATTTCGTCCCAGCGTGCCCAACTGAAATTCAAATTTATAAATTACACAACTAGGCAATGTGATTTTAAAAATAGAATAAAATCACAAAACACCCAAAATCATCACAAAATCAACATCACTAAAACACTGAAGATTCCGTAGCCATCTATTTTATTAGCGGGAAGTGAAGCTCATTTAGCAGATGGAGAATTTTTATAGACAAACTTAAGTGACGTCAGCGTGGGAAAATTCAATTACAACTCTGTATCATCAATCAGTTCTTATTTGAAGTTTAACTAATGGCTTTATTCAATTTACCTGATATTCACAAAGTTGCAGATTTTGTTTGGTAACGGTAATTGGACTTAAATGGTTTCTGAAATAGACCAGGGGACAAAAATGGTTTAAAATAGAGTCTCGATCGCAATTAACCGGATCACATTGATTAAAGTAAGTAAAGTAAAAGTAAAGCCAGACACACCAGCTAAATCCGCTACACTGGCTACACCGACGATCCACAAGGACCTACCTAGCAGGGCCATAGCCAAGCGAATGGCAGAGGCGCAAACTGACAGAGAGCAAAGTGAACCCAACTGAGACTGAGAGGAGAGAGAACTGAACCGATGGATGATCAAATCGAAATCGAGTTATTCGATTGTTTGCTTGCACCGGCCTAACTGGGTGCGAGCGAGGCGAGACGAGGTAATAAATAACATAATGGATTAAAAGATCGTGGCGGATGAGAGTGGATGGGTAGCGTCCAGTATTTAGTCCAAAATGTAAGAAAATATATTTTTTTACATGTACGTAAATTAAAGTTGTAAATGTACATTGTACGTACAACAAACACGTAAAAGTTGTACAATCCCAAGTATAGAAACAGTTAGGTACTTCCTTGTCCTATGCGTCGGACTGCTGTGATTGGTTCGAATGACGTTTCCAGTGGCAGCTAAAAATGTATAGTTTTTTTTTTTGTTAATGTATTCATAAGCTCTGTCATAGCCTCCTTCCCAGCGCACCAATTGATATCTGTACCAATGTATCTTCCTGTCGTGTTTCAACCTCCGTGCAAAATTATAGTGTGTGAAGGTTTATTGCTTTATCAGCCCAGTTCTCCAAGTTATAGCTATCATACAAGTAGAGGCAAAACAATTAATTTATGAATTGAAATAAATAGCAAAATATTTAGTTTACACATGCTCAATCTGATACATTAACTGTAACTTTTTAATGATGGCCATTAACGCAATCTGCTGAATGTGACTCCGATTCTGAAGTCGTGCCACGGTGCTACTGAGGTCAAGTAACTGTGATTTCACTTGGACATAATCCATTACGTTAGGCACTTCATAAAGTTGGCGTAATGTTTTTGCTTTTTTTAATTTGACAGCAATGCTGTCACCCTCAATCCTGATGATATCCCGTTCTGCATTAAGTTCTATCATTTTCTTTTTCTTTTTGGCAATACCATCACTGATATTTTTGAAATAAATGTTCTGTTCGTTCATGATTTTTTTATGAACCGTCAGATTTAGGTTTGCATCTCCCGTAACTTTTTTCAATTCAGAGACATGTTGCGTCTTTTTATCTATTGTCTTTAAGCATTCCATATTTTCAATTTTCAACTTTTCGAAATCGACTGCACGTAAACTTTCACCTAATTCAGCCTTTTGTTTTATTTGAGACTTCAATTTCCAAAAATGTGCATTGAGCGTGCTCGTCCGTAAGCGCAGCTTTCCTATTTGGCTATCGGCAACTTTGAGCCACTCCCTCAAGAAACGTACCCACACTTCAGCAGGGATGCGTTGTGTGATCTTATCTATTCCGTCCGTGAGTACAACCTCTTGAAATGTGCTACTTGACTTATCTATATCTGACACTCTCAAACTTATTTCTTCCAATTGAGCCTTCATTAGGCTGTGTTTCTTGGCTGACTTGAGTCTTGCTCTTTCGAGAGATGCAATGAGCAGCTCCATCTCCTTAGCAACCATTTCCGATTTCTCAATAACGTTAATGCGTGGCCCGCTCCTCATGGTGAGATTGCTGCCAATACGAGCAGTGGAGTCCATTCTTCTCGTGGATACCCGGGAAGGACTCATCAGAACTCGCGAAGGACTAGTAAGCAAAGATTCCATTCCGTATCTCGAAGTTTGAGACTTCCCAAAACTGGCTAAGGAATAATTGCTACGTAATTTACTGGCATACTCTATTGCCTGCATAACACCACTCATCAATGCTGGTTCCAAACGCAGAATCACTTTTTCGAATATTTCGTTTTCGAGCTTCAGCATGTGCACTTTCACTTTGAGTTTGTTCACTTGTTTCACTAGGTCAGCATCAGATACTTCCACTAATTCATCTCCCATTAATTGGCTATTGGAAACTTTAGAATACTGACTAGTACTACTTCTTTGTAATTGTGACATGTTTTATTATTGTATTTGATGCACAAAAGAAAATCAAGCATAAAATGAATAAGATATTTTCTGAAGAAATAATTCAATAAAACCGTTCCCACGGCAACAAAGAAATCAATACACATGATTAGTAATCTGTGATATATACATACATTCACCCAACCATAGATTATTCTAATAGCAATTCAAACTTACCCAAAAGTAAGTAGACCACGTTCAATCTTGAAACATTCAGATCGAGCCCAGCTACCGTACACCACCTCTTCATCGATAGGAACACCTTCGTGTCGAGGAATGTAATCATCGCTGTTATATTTCCTGCCTTTTTTGCCGAACTTGTCTTTTTTCTTTTTACTACGGAGACCTATCCCTGAAAATAAATTAGGAATTTAAAGAATAACAAAAATATAATTACACTTACATTTAAAAATGAAAATAAACAAATAAATAAATGGAAGTAATTTTTAACAAAAAATGTAAATGAAGACACAGGAATAGTAAGGAAAATTTACTCTGTCCCTCCTTCAATTCAAATTCACTCAATACAGTATTGAGGAAGAATAATTATTGCGAACATCTTCCCAATGTCCCATAACATGAGCAGACAACAGGGCGGCATTCACATCTATGCATCAATGTGTAGGAAGGTAAATAGGTTCTGAAGCTTACCTTCTCCTTCCTCGTCCGTGTCGGGTGTGACCTCCATGTCGGACATTTCGACATTGCCGTCGTCGTGGCCGTACCTCTTGATGAGAGTACGCCTGCGCGGCTCTGTCACTATCAGATCCTCATCCTCTTTTTTCTCTGTTGTATCTATTTCTGCCTTTTTAGCCCACTTGTTCCAAAAATCTGGATCTCTTATATCAATATCGCACCTTTGATTGTTTGCTGAAAAGCTTGCCTTGGAGAAAGTAGAACCCTTCTCAGATTCCATTTGTATGATCTGCGTACGTCTAGCCAGTATGATATCAATATCTTCTTCACAAAACTTGTCCCCGGCATTATCCTCATCCATGACCGCTCCGTAAGCTCCTTTTTTCAACAAATCCTCTATTTCTTTCTTAGACAGCTGTTTTGTTCCTGTTTTCTCACCTCCTTGGGTGGTATTCATGCTTTGAAGTACAGCCTTATCTAGACCGAGTTTCATGGAAGCTTTGTCGAACATTTCTCTCTCATATGTATTTTGACAAATTAATCTATAAATTTTTACCATTTTCTGCTGCCCGATTCGATGGCACCGGGCTTGTGCCTGAAGATCATTTTGTGGATTCCAGTCGCTGTCGTAGATAATGACTGTGTCTGCAGCTGTGAGATTGATTCCGAGACCTCCCGCTTTTGTACACAGCAGAAAGACAAAACGGTCAGAGTCCGGCTTAGAGAATCGATCGATAGCTTCCTGCCGTAAGTTGCCTCGGATCCGGCCGTCTATTCTTTCATAAGGATACTTGCGGTACATTAAGTAATCCTCCAGAATATCCAGACACCTAACCATTTGGCTGAATACTAGCACTCTATGACCGCCTGCTTTTAGTTTTGGCAGTAGTTTATCCACCAGTACCATTTTGCCTGACGACTGAATAAGAGCTTTGTGGTAGGCTTCACTGTCTTCTCCGTGAGCCTGTTTGTAATCAAATTGAATTTGATCTTCTGCTCCATTGAGCAAGTATGGGTGTATACAACACTTCCGCAACTCCATCATCGTATTCATCAAATTAGGAATATTAGCTGCCGAAGCTGTTCCTTTGGACAGAAAAGTAAAATTCCTTTCTAATATACCTCTATAATACTTCTTTTGTATATTGGTCAGCTCTACTTCAACTATTGTTTCTTCTTTTGGCGCTAAAGATTTTTCTACATCTTCCTTCAATCTTCTCAACATCATTGGCTTTAATAAAGCTTGTAGCTTCAGTACTTCCGATTCTGTTTTCAACTGCCCAAATTCAGTCAAAAATGCTTCATTACTAGAAAATTGTGAGGGCTCTAAGAAATTCAACAATGAGAACAACTCATTTACATTATTTTGCAAAGGTGTTCCTGAGAGCAACACTCTGTGTTCTAAATGTAGTTGCCTCAAACCCTCCAGCAGTTTACAGTTTCTATTTTTCAGCCGGTGTGCTTCGTCGATAACGCAGAGTCGCCAATTGAATAGTTTCAACTCCTGAAAGTCAGTCACAATTATTTCGAATGTTGTTATAAGCACGTTGAATTTTGTGAAATCTTTGATAAAACCACTTTTATCATTTTTGTAATAAAATTCGTACTCTTGTATCATGCTCTTACTTTGTTGCGAGCCATGATATACAATTACGTTCATATCTGTCCATCCTTCAAATTCTCGTTGCCAGTTAGGGATTGTAGAGAGCGGAGCTATTATAAGGAAAGGTCCTCTGATGCCATATTCCCAGACTGAGTTCACACAAGTCAAACTTTGAATAGTCTTGCCGAGACCCATTTCGTCCGCTAAAATGCAATTCCGGTTATTGTACCAAGAAAATAATAACCAATTCAGTCCCTCTAATTGATACGGCCTCAGTGTATTGCCACCTTTGTAAAGTGGTGACTCATTTAACTGCATCCACTGATCAGGATTAGGTCTTCTTTTAAATTTCCATTTTTCTTTCGGTGGTATTTCAGTGAATATTTCAAATTGCTTTATTTTATCATTATCGACATCCTCTTCTAGCTCCCAAGTGCTTTCTTCGTATTGAAGACCCTTCCATTTCACTAGGTAGTGTTTAACTACATTTTGCGTCCCAGGATCCACATGTTCAGATACATCTAACACTCTTTCTACTTCGACATAATCTGGATTGAAAGGCTCATCGTCCAACAGCTCAAAGATGTTAAGTTGTTGTGCTTGCTTTTGTTTGAATCGTTTAATTTTGGAAAATATTCTTTTATCTCCTTTATACAATTCTTCTTCAGTTTTCCATTCACAGTGTAAATAAGAAAAGTTTCTATATTTCACGAAGAATTCTTCAACATCCACTTTTACAGGCGGTTTAATTTCTTCATCTTGAGGATTGTCATTTTCTATTGATTTATTTTCAAAATGTGTTTTGGTTGGAACTGTCTCTTCTGTTCTAACTTTGTTCGGTATTTCTTCATCTTTCTCTTCTTCAGTCCCAACATCCGTACTACTTTCTGTTTTTTCTACCACTTTTGGGGTTTCTTTTATACCCTGCTCAAGGTTTTCACTCTCCCTGGATTCGGATTTTGAGTTTTCCTTTTCTTTTACGGGTTCCTTGTCAACATCAGAGTCCTCAGGCTTGGGAATGTCTGTGTCATGCTTCGAAACGTCTGTGTCACTTTTAGGTACTTCAGACTGTTCACTTTCCTCTTCAATTTTTTCAGATTCGTTAGGTTCGTCTTTGACCTCTGGTGGAGGTGAAGGTTCAGGTTTAAGTTCTCTTTTTCCCATTCTAGATGCCAAAACGTGTTGTACTATCATAGAATCTTCATCTGTTGTATTGATATACATATAATTTGGTTTAGGCATCCCATCAACTTTTTCATCAAGATCAATATCCTTTTTGTCATTTAATTTAGGTTCCCTGGGTTTGATATCTCTATTGTCTTGCCTGGGAGCTGCCGCCACTGGGAACTCATCATCAGAGAGCCTAAGCATTACATCATCCGTGTACTTCTTCCTTTGTGTGTGTCTGGCAGACCTTCGCTTGGAGCTATCACAATCTCCTTCCGCCGGGGGCGATGGCGGTGGCGTGGAAGCGAGATCATCCGGCTCTCCATCTGATTCGGGAACTATGCCTCCGCGTTTCTTTCGTCTACCTCCAGATGACTTTCTTCCTGCCGACTTTCTGCCGGCGCTAGAGCATGACTTTCTCTTACCAGAACTACTACGTTTCTTAATAGGTGAATTTATAGTTGAGTCTGAATCCATTTCTTTTTCTTCCCTTTCTCTCTTCGCTTCAGCTTCTTCCAACAAATCTTTTATTGCTATTTTGGATACTGGAATATCATCAAAGTCGGTAACAGTGTTGTCATCTGTAACAGTTGCCTTCAGAGGTGCAGATTTGCTACCACTGTCTGAATCGATTTGTGTATTTGATTCAGATTGAGGCTGCATTGTGCTAATATTGGATCCAGCCGTTGAATGGTCACCTTCAATGTGTGCGTTAATATCAACTGTAGTTGTATCCGCTTGAATTTCTGTTATCTCTTTCTTCATTGTTCTCTTTCGCTTAGGTGCATTTGGATCCTTTGGCTCACGTTTTTTACGTTCTTTTGGAATTTTCTCCTTGGGCATTTTTGGAGGTTTCGGTTCTTTAGGAGTGCGTGGTTTTCGCTCTCTAGGCTTTCTTGGAGTCCTTGGTTTTTTAGGCTTTCCATCTTTAGTAAATTCCCCCGGTAATACATTACTTTCTAAATTAGTCACCTCTCCATTGACATCAAAATCTGTAACTGCACTGTTTACTTGTAGACCAGTTCCAGCAGTAACACAATCTTCAGACAATGGCAGTTGATCGACCGGTTGAGATGGAACCGTAATAGGTTTTTCCTTTTTCGTGCGAGGCTTTCTAGGTCTGGGAGGACCTTTACCTCTCCCACGCCCTGTAGTACTGCTTACTTGTGGGCTCTCAACCATTGTTGAACCGTATATTGGGTTTTGAAGGAGGCATGTTGGACTTCCGTTACACTTGTCAGTGGCTTCGTGTTGTTGCAACATTGCCAGACGCTCCTGAAGTCTTCTCGCTTTATCTTGGTTTTCAGTAGATGGAGGCATGCAAAATATTTCTTGAAGTTGTTGCTGCAATGCAGCTCTTTCTTGGTGATGGCTTATAGGACCCGGATATAACCCACCCAAGCCAGGATGTGGCATTACACCCGGACCCATCATCATATGTGGCAAGCCAGGTTGCATGTTTGGAGGCATGCCTGTTTGTATGTTTGGCGGCAAACTCGCCTGCATATTTGGAGGAACGCCTGCTTGCATGTTCGGTGGCATGCCTGATTGCAAATTTGGAGCTATATTAGGAATACCGCTCGGCAAGACGGGCATCGTAGGTGTCATCCCAGGTAAATTGCCAGGCATGTTAGGTTGAGTAGTCGGAGTCTGGGCATTGGTTTGGCCAATCATATTTGGTGGCTGAATCGGTAGTTGCATATTCAGTGCAATATTTGGAGGCTGCAGGGTAGGTGCCATAGGTGTAGGCATACCAGGGCCCATCAAATTAGGTTGAACATTAGGTTGTGTTTGTGAAGTCGGAGCCATAGGACACTGCATGTTAGGGACATTGAGCAGAAAATTAGGTTGTATATTCGCTGCTATATTGGGCTGTAAATTAGTAGGCATGTTGATTTGTAAATTAGGAGGAATAGAGTTTGGGATAGTGGGGGACATGTTACTTGGTATATTTGTTTGCATACTACTTATTGGTAAATTACGATTGCTGGTGGCTGTATTCATGTCCTGCGCGTTTTCATATTGATTTTGCTGTGCATTAGGATTTATTGCAGGTGATAAGTTGTGTTGAATAGGGACTGATGCAGAGACCGGAGCATTGTTCGCAGCTTGTATGGACTCTGATATGATTATTGGGTCTGCTGTGTTGTTTGCGTTCTCGATCTCTGGAATATTCTTGCTGTGGCTTTCAATTCTTTCGGTAGTGATCGTCGAGGGCAGAGGACTCGGTGTGTTGCCAGCTGAGTCTACAGGAGGTGCAGCAGTGATTGCTAGTGAAACAATCTGCTCCTTCAACTCCATGTTTTCATTTGTGGGTTCACTTATTTTATTGTCATTAACACATTCACTCTCTTCATGTCTGTGATCATTTTCCGAATCAATTTCTCTACTTCCTAAATGTAATGTTGGTGGTTCTAAAATGTCAGAGTGTTGGTTTGTATCTTCAATTTCAGGAGGTTTTAGAGTATCAGCTACTTGGTTACTCTCTGGCGCACAGCTTTCAATGGGTTTGTCATTTGAGGAAGACAACTGTTTTTCTTTGGTGGCAATATTTTCATCATTTGATCCTGGAAGATTGTTCCTTGCATCTGCTTCTTGTGGAGTGATATGGGCATTCAGCTGTGATGCTTCAATAGGAGTATTTGATATACTTAAATTGTCACTTGGCTTCGGATGTTGCTCTAATGCTTCTGGAGGAATTAAAGGACTTTCCATTGAACCGTTTAAAGAATTAATGCGCCCACCCTGACTCCAAGGTTGTGGAGAAGCAGGCATACGTGTGCCTACAACTGGAGATGATGGGTTTCGCTGATAGGAATATTCACCACCTCCTGGCATAACCATTTGCTCTAAAGCTTGTAGAGTACTTTGCTGAGAGAATACAGTCGGGGGTAGAGGCGCTGGTGACGGTGCCAGAGGTCGCGGGCCGTGCGGCGAAGCACTCGTCGCCTTGGCGGGGGACATGACCGGCCGTGGCGATATCTGCGGTGCCTGCGGTCGTGGAGACATCTGGGCTCTCGGCGACATCTGCGGGGATAGCTGCGGAAAAGGCGTACGATATTGTGGACTGGCGCCTTCCATTCCGGAGGGCTTGGCGGGGACATATTGGTTGGCAACGCCAACGTTGACATCCAAGCTTCTCTGCATCTGATGCGGCTGATAGCCCATGGACATGGTGTGGTGCGGGGGCTGATGCGGTGGCTGCGCGTAGGCTGTAGGGGGCGGGGGCTGGGTGGCAGGCGGCGCGGCAGAGGCGGGCGGCGCGCCAGGAGGCTGGCGAGCGGGCGAGGCGTGGTGGGCGTGCGGACCCGGTGCCGAATGGTGCATGTGCACGGGTGGGTGTCCCTGCAAACTGGGCTGCGGAGCCAAAGCCGCCTGGTGCCCACCCATAGCCTGGTGACTCTGGTGCGGCGCAACAGCCGGGTGTCCTTGCTGACCGTGTACGTGTCCGTATTGGTGAGGATTCAGATCAATTTGTTGATGATAAGGTGCGTGTTGACCCATTCGAGATACATTTTGAGGATGTATTTGATTATAGCCAGGATAACTCTGAAAAACAATTATTTATTTGAAGAAAAAAAATTACAAAGTACTCTTAAACTGCATATCAAGATGTAATTTGATTTTGGAAAGTGCTCACCTGCTGCTGACTGTACATCTGTTGTGTAGAGGGTTGAGCGTAATGTGGCTGCCTCTGCATGTATCCGCCTCCTTGTGCCATCGCCTGCATGCCTAAACTCGATCCCTAAAATTATAAATTAATTTAATATGCATTAAAAAAACCAGTCAAGTGTGAACCATGTTCACGTACTGAGGGCAGGGCTCACGCACTCTATGTACTTGCGCGCGATAATTACCTACCGCCCGCCGGGCCGCCGGCGACCTATAATTCATTGGGCTGGCGACAGCCGCGTGGAGCTAACGTACGCGAGCGCGCGCTCACGCTACTGCTTCGTACGGTCGTACCTACCTATATCCAAAGTGTTTCTTTGCCTATATCTTAATTCAAGTTGACATGGCTTCTGTTAATAGTGGCAGTTTATGTGCAATAGATGGATGTAAATCCAGCAAGAGGAGAGATAAAAATGTTTCTTTTTTCCATTTACCTGCTGATGAAGAAATTTGAGTATATTATTTTTGTTGAGCAATAATTATTCTAAAAAACCGGACAAGTGCGAGTCGGACTCGCACACGAAGGATTCCGTACCATCGTACAAGATTTAACACTATGTACTTTATTTTTTATATTTTTACTATTTGTTGTTATAGCGGTAATAGAAATACAACGGAACGGAAAACAACGTCCGTGAAGATGGAGAAATTTGAAAATAGGGGGGGGGGGGGGGTCTGGCCAAAACTGACATCATTCTTACAAATATGAATAATCCCAAAATATGACATATTAATTCTAGCTGTGCACGCGCGGCGCGCGACACTTTGAAGAAAGCTAGCGGCATGTGCTAGCGGCGCGTAGCGGTAGGCGGTTCGCTTGTCGGCTTCCTTTGACTCTTTTGTTAGTGCCCCCCGCGCCGCGCCACCGCAACACGCCGCCGCCGCCGCTCAGTCTAATAAGACCGACACGTGCGGTCCGCGCTTTCATCTGCTTTAAAGCAAACGTCGGCTTCCTTATATAATAAGTCCGCCTTCTGCCAAGCAGAAATGTGTATGTAAGGGTCGACTGGAAGTAATTTCCGCCGGCAATAAGTCCGGATTCGCTTGGCAGATGTATTTTTAATCTATACCGAATAAAATCAGTTAGATAAGCATGCGTACAGGTAACAATAATAACATTACAGGGGTAGTAGGTAGGTAGGTAGGATTACCTGAAGTATTTTCGGGCTGAACTAATTTCTTCCTCTAATATATTTTAACGAGGGCGAAGCCGCGGGCATAAGTTAGTAGTAGCCTATATGTTAAATAAAAAAAAAAGATAGGTACCTATCTAACAGTAAAAAAACATTTTTAAATCTGTGCTGTAGCTCGCGAACGAACATTCACACATATTTCCTCTTTACAATATAATGCATTGATATTTTTATCGAAAGTAGCAGCCCTAGCGTCACCGAGTTTGCTTCAAGGCCCCGCGCCCGCGCGCAGCTGCAAAGCAATAATCACTTTACGCTCTTTCGTTTAGGTACATTTTCGCACGCAGCGACTGGCGACGTAATAGTTTAGGCTATTAAAGCCGAAGGTATGCAACTTTTTCTATGGAGAGATTCATCTGTTACGAAGTAACTATTAAGTAATCTGTGCTGAGGGTCCCATTACAGCTGTGTTTTTACACCCGTGATGCCAGCCCACAACACCTTGGTGAACTAGGTGCCATGTCAGTGTTTTCCTTTCGTCGTGCTGGCTACAAAGAAATAAACTGAATTCTAAACTATATATTTTACATAGCCGCTACCGCTTTGACGAACCCTTCATTCTGTGCGGTGGTATCAACCTACGGCAGGTTAAACCGCTCCCAGGTGTGTTTAAGATCGATCGCACCACTGACCTACCGAGGCTGAAAAGGCATTGCTGGCTTTGCTCTCATGTAAATATAGCATGGTCAGATTTTGGATAGGTGGCCATCCAACCGTTGAAGTTGGTCGTGGTTCGTATTCCACTTGAAACTGAAGGTCCCTCCCCTTACCTTCCGTCAGTCAGCGTGTATGCGTCCACTGCTGGACATAAGCCTCTCCAATTTTCCTCCAGTCCGGGAGGAGTCATACCACTGCTTGGATGGAACCACTGCTTTCCGCCGACGTACTTGATGTTGTCGTCCCAACTGGCGGGTGGTCTTCCCATACTCCGTTTACCTGTCCACAGCCGCCAGTGTAGGACACGGTTACTCCCAAAGGTCGTAGTCTCTTCTATTGACACGGTCGCGTCTCATCTATTGACGTGCCCAGCCCACTGTGACTTGAGCTTAGTCATCCGGCCACTAACCAGCCCTTACCTTATTATGTACATGTCTAGGTGGTAGGCTTAACACGTCCGGATTGGTACAACCGCACTAAACAAAGGTCGGTCGAACCAAGCGACCATAAAAAATATTTCGTGTTTTCCGTCCAGTTCAATGTAGCCTGCACAAGCAAAGGATGACTAACAATGACTCTGGCACACCTTTACATACTTGATAAAATCATCAAGTCGGAGTATGTGCAATGTTTGTGCGATCATCATGTAAAAACTACTACACTAATTTGAATGGAGATTTTAGAAAAATATAGAGCATAACTCTTTGTAACATATTAGGCTATTTAGCATCACATTATTATTGAAATGAGCTGAACAGTAGGATCGAAAATTAACATAGTCAGGGAAAATTCGTTGATTTGCTTTCTCGTGTACATTTACTCGAAAAATACTAAACCAAAGCAGGTACATGGAATTTAAGGCGAATGAGAGCTAGGTCGAAAAAAGGGTAAGACTTCAATTGTCACAATACCAGGCCTCACGCACTCTATGTACTTGCGCGCGCTAACTACCTACCGCCTGGTGTACCGCCGGCGATCCATAATTCAGTGGGCTGCCGACAGCCCCGCGTTTCCGCTTCGGAACTGGAATCGATTATTTTCGTTCCTGGGTACGAAAATAATATTCATTGTGTTTTATTAATTTCGCGATTTAAAAAAAGTGGCCGCCATTTTTAACTTTTTAGTTACTGGACCGATTGCTTTAAAAATCGATATGTGGGCTCTGAATACGAATCTGTAGTCAAAATTTAAAAAAGTGGCCGGAATTTTGAACTTTTTTGTTACTGAACCGATTGCTTTCAAAATCGATATCTCGGTGTCTGTGTGGGCTCTGAATACGAATCCGTTGTCAAAATTCAAAAAAAGTGGCCGCCATTTTGAACTTTTTAGTTACTGGACCGATTGCTTTCAAAATCGATATCTGGGTGTCTGTGTGGGCTCTGAATACGAATCCTTTGTCAAAATTTTAAAAAAGTGGCCGCCATTTTGAACTTTTTAGTTACTGGACCGATTGCTTTCAAAATCGATATCTGGGTGTCTGTGTGGGCTCTAAATACAAATCCGTTGTCAAAATTTAAAAAAAGTGGCCGCCATTTTGAACTTTTCAATCGTCACAATACCAGGCCTCACGCACTCTATGTACTTGCGCGCGCTAACTACCTACCGCCCGGTGTACCGCTGGCGATCCATAACCGCTGGCGATCCATAATTCAGTGGGCTGCCGACAGCCGCGCGTTTCCGCTTCGGAACTGGAATCGATTATTTTCGTTCCTGGGTACGAAAATAATATTCATTGTGTTTTATTAATTTCGCGATTTAAAAAAAGTGGCCGCCATTTTTAACTTTTTAGTTACTGGACCGATTGCTTTAAAAATCGATATGTGGGCTCTGAATACGAATCTGTAGTCAAAATTTAAAAAAGTGGCCGGAATTTTGAACTTTTTTGTTACTGAACCGATTGCTTTCAAAATCGATATCTCGGTGTCTGTGTGGGCTCTGAATACGAATCCGTTGTCAAAATTAAAAAAAAGTGGCCGCCATTTTGAACTTTTAGTTACTGGACCGATTGCTTTCAAAATCGATATCTGGGTGTCTGTGTGGGCTCTGAATACGAATCCTTTGTCAAAATTTAAAAAAAGTGGCCGCCATTTTGAACTTTTTTGTTATCGGACCGATTTTTTAAATGTTCACTACAGATTCGTATTCAGAGGCCACACAGACACCCAGATATCGAATTTGAAAGCAATCGGTCTAGTAACCAGAGACCGAAAACCGGTTCGAAATGGGGTTCGGGTTCTCCGAACCGGTTCGAAGAACCTTTTGAACGAGCGAACCGGTTTGGTCGCGAACCGGTTCAAACAAACCCGAACCTGAACCTTAAAACCCGGTTCAGAACCGGTTTGGAAGAACCTCTAATATTAACCGGTTCTTAAACCGATTCGCAGCAGGGTACGAAATGGGGTTCGGGTTCTCCAAACCTTTTTAACAAACGAACTGGTTTGGTCGCGAACCGGTTCAAAGAAACCCGTACCCCAAAAAACGCAAACATAAGCTGCAGCCTACTGACGAGAACTGGAACCGATACAAGTGTGCGAGAAACCGGTGCAACAAGATGTGTAGAGACGCAAAACGTCGCCATATACACGAATCTATAGATAATACTTCTCCCAGTGATATGTGGAGGTTTTTACAAAACTCTCGGTGTTGGAAAAACCACATCTGATGTGAATTCAACTTCAATGGACATCAACGGCATTAATCGCCATTTTTCATCATCTCCCGTGTCTGTAGATCCCTTAGTTAAAGCCAACACGTTAAGACAGATACTCTCTGTCACTATCCCCAACATTGATGAAGCTTTAGAATTTACCCCCGTCTCCGAGTGTGAAATTAAAAAGATTATTCTCTCGATTAAAAGCAAGGCCGTGGGTTGTGATGACACGAGTCGGGATTAATACATACCGATACTAGATAATATTCTGCCTGTAATATCTCACATTATCAACTATTCTCTAGAATCGGGGTGTTTTCCCGACTCATGGAAGAACGCCTACGTTATCCCTTTACCTAAAAAAACTTCCCCTTCACAGGCTAGTGACTACCGGCCCATTTCTATTTTACCCTTTTTGTCTAAGGTTCTTGAGCGAGTTGTACACCGCCAGCTATCAGATTTTATTTCCAATCACAATCTTTTAAGCCCTTTCCAATTGGGATTTCGCCCCCACCATAGCACCACCTCTGCCTTAGTTAAAATCACAGATGATATTCGCCACGCTATGGACAGGCGTGAACTCACAATTCTGGTCTTGCTTGACTTTAGCAGTGCCTTCAATACCGTCGATTATGACATTCTCTTAGCAATTCTTAGTTCCTTTAATAATTCAGTCGGTGATCGGTTGGTTTTCATCGTATCTGCGTGGCCGTCGGCAGCGAGTACGAGCAGACAATGTCTGCTCTGACTGGTGTGATATCACAGCCGGCGTTCCACAAGGCTGCGTTCTTTCACCCTTATTATTCTCCGTCTTCATCAATACTATTGTTGTGTTGCTTATGTGTCAATACCATCTTTATGCAGACGATCTCCAACTGTATCGGCACTTTTGTCCTGAAAATATTGGGACAGCTGTGGGACTTATGAATATTGACCTTGACACTGTCCTAGACTGGGCTGTTTGTCATGGTTTACTGGTCAACCCCAATAAGTCACAAGCCATCATAATCGGTACAACCAAATTATTAGCAAAACTAGATCGAAGTGCACTACCAACACTGGTTTTCAACGAAATAGTCATTCCATACAGCACAACTGTAAAAAATCTTGGTTTGCAACTGGACGAATCGCTGACCTGGAACGGGCAGGTTAGTGAGGTCAGTCGCAAGGTGTTTGCTAGCTTTCATGCTCTGAAGCGCTTACAAAATTTCATTCCTACTGCAACTAAAATCGGTTCGCGAAATTATTATTAATAAATTACCTATTTAATAAGAATTAAAAAAAAATTATTGAAATTTTACTGCATCCATTCATGTGTAAGAGGAGAGCACTTCAGGTCTCGCTGAGATCTATCCATCTGTCACGTGAACTTTTGTTTTGGTCATAACTCGAGAACCACTGGTGCTAGACCCATCGTGTTGGTACTCAAACTTCAGGTCTCGGTGAGATCTATCCATCTGTCACATGAACTTTTGTTTTGGTCATAACTCGAGAACCACTGGTGCTAGACCCATTGTGTTGGTACTCAAACTTCAGGTCTCGGTGAGATCTATCCATATGTCACGCGAAGTTTTGTTTTGGTCATAACTCGAGAACCACTGGTACTAGACCCACACAAAAGTTAGGACCAAAACAAAAGTTTACGAGCCGAGCGCAATAGTTCGGCGGTCCGCCGCCCCGCCGCCGCGGTGCTACATCCTGTTGCCCGGCGCGTGGGTGCTACATTCTGTTGCTCGGCGCGTCCCCAGGCAGGTTATAAAAGGGGCCGCTAAGCCGCCGCCCCGCCAGTACACTACGAGCAGCGGGAGAGAGAGGACCTCAAGCAACAAGCGCAGCAAGCATCAAGAGCTTTCCCGCCGAAGCGGTTGACATCAAGAGCGAGTTCGACTGCGCTACCGCCGTCCCTCTCTCTCCGCGTCGCGTTGTGCTCACTGAGCCCCCTGTCGTTTGTCAAGTCCTAGTTGCTCCGGTGGCGGGCCGTCCCGTTTAGTGAACAGAGCACGGGTGTTTTATTTCGCGTCGCTATTTCCTCTCCGCGAGTCGCTGACCGAGTGATCGGGTGTCTTCACCGATCCAGATAGCAAGAGTATACAGTCCACCGGATCCCGAGCGTCGATCTTGAACAGTTAGTCACAAAAAATTCGGTATTTCATATGTAATTTCATCAGTTTTACGTGGCAAGAGTTGATTGATTTGAGTTGATTGAGTTCATTAATTTTATTGACACACACATGAAAAGCATTATCAAATGTCTTCAGAAATCTGTACCACAGCATACAGACTGGACATACTCGTATTCGCAAAAGCAATAAAGCATGTAGTACGTTGAACTTACAGTTAAATGGGAAAGTAACATACCGAAGGACCACAACTTCGAAATAAACAAGTACTGCAACCTAGTAGATAGTGAGAAAAGGACTCAAGACTGATCTCTTTGCTGTGGAAGTCTGAGCAAGAGGACTACCAGCGAAGTGACTCTACAGTTTCAAGAACCTAGGCCTGCCAAGATCGACACTAAGTTCATATATGGAGAGAGCTTCGAAAACGTCACTGGAGGCATCCTGTCACGGGGAAAAATCCGCCGTACAATGACTTTCGTCTGCTGCTGTAATTATTTAAAATAAGATTGTGTGTGGAGATTGTAAAATTTGACATGCGCAAAGCGAACGATGGGTTGTCACTTACTTGAAAAACTATAAAAAGCTTCCGTAGAGAAATTGTAAATATAATCGCATCTAGGATGGATAATCTAGCGAGATAAGTCCAAGCGGCATCTCAACCGTGTACTGAGGCGAACTAGCAATGGTGAGTGGGGTTTATTTTGGATAAACATTATCTCTTTGTAAAAATATATGTAAGTACAATTATTTGTAATCCATGGCCTTTAGCGTGGATTAGAAGGCAAAGATTCTTATTCATTATAAAGCCTGCACATGTGTGTCAACAGTCGCTGTGTTGTGCGGTGAAACACCGTAGATTTTATGATAAAACTTGTATTACATCAAACCTGTGTTTGATCGACAGATCGCGGTCAGGAGGCTGTGTGCCGATTCCTGTGAAGTCTGCCTTCACCTAGACACCAGTGCACAGCGTAAACCCGGGAGGCGTCTGTAGGATCTGGTGATGTCGCGGTCCACGTGTGCGGAGCCTCGACCAAGACTGTCTTGAGGCTCACAGCTGAGTGACATCTGTTCCATTTTTACATGCTAGGACATTACGCGTTGTTACGTGTTATCGTCGTGGTGTGAGCCTAGGGTGCGACCCTGATTCGGTTATCCGTTACCGGTTACCTGGTTATCTTTTACTTGTTTTACCTGGTTATAATTTATGAAGTTCTGTAACTAGTTCTCTTGTCTCTCTTGTTCTTCTTGTTACCTGGTTATAATGCCTGATTAGTTAGGAGTATTCTGGTTCGTCTAGTTAATGGAAGCTTCTTAGGTATTTTATAAGACCGCTCGGAGCTACCACCGAACCTCGACCTTTCTTGCTTTAATTAAAATAAAATTAATTCCCTTTGGTTAAATAAAATAGTTTACATTCTGGGAATCTTTTATTCTATTTTAAACCATGAAGGTAACAATCCTACATGGATAGGTAGAGAGAGGGAGGTCGAGAGCAGGACTGGTGGTTCTCCGCGTCCTAGTCATCGTAAACTAGCTGTTGAGGGCTTGATGCGAGCCGAAACGTAACGCATGCTGGGTACTACACAGAGTGGCCACTCGCTAGTTCCGACCTCGATTGACACCCTCCTCTACTGCCAATGGGCCCGAATTTGTTCGGTGAAGCCATTGCAAGCTCAGTTCGACACCTTCATAAAGTCACATTCTTCAAGAACATGTAATTTATTACATATTCATGCTATTCACATTCTAAAATCAGGTGACAAACACAGCACTCAACCTGTTCACAGTACACAGCTGGACCCATTGCAAGTAGGAGAAGATTTCTATCGAACACAAGACCAGCAAGTGGGTACTCTTGTTCTCTTACAGCGCGCTAAACGCAGATGGCTGCTTTTATGGATTTTGCATCTCTGTTAAGCTCGGTTAAACGCGAACTCGGTTATTACAAGCTTGGATAATTGGGGTTATACTGTAATATTAGCCTTCTTTCTGCAGTGAAAGAATATAGCGCTTTATATGCTTTTTTAATGTTGACACATTAATGTGGACCATTAAAATAAGATTCAGCTGGTGAATATTAACAATTATGCTTAAAAACCCTAAAAAAATAAGATCATTACCTGCTGAGGAGGGTACTGGTGCATTTTCTGTTGATCATATGGATGCCTGTAGCTCTGTGGAGCGGGGGGGTAACCACGTGCTGGCCCCGGAGCTCCAGGCCATACTCCGATGTCTCCAATGCCTAAAAGCATTACACATATTAATATTTACTTTCATTTTAAGGGCAATACTGTTGATACTTTTACTTTGTGGCCCAGTACTTAGAATAGGCCCACTGCATCTCTCCCCATGCAGTTAATAAAACACGATTAAGGTATAAGAACAAGATACAATACTAAAGGGCGACAGGTTAGCCACATCTCACCTAGGCACGGTCTTTCCAAATTCATGCAGTGGGTAACTGTCTTTGTACCTTATTTGCTGCTTGATAGTTATCTTGTCCTAAATACTTCGCAAAATGTGGTGGCAGGTGTGGTGCTATTACTGTGCTTGCCACGATTGTCGGGATACAGAGAGACGGTATTTATGTATGTATACTGTTGTTTTTGCCCTTAGCAATTGAGTGACAATCCGTAAATAAGTAAACAGTCAACCGATATTGAAGTATGTATGTATATATTCTTTATTGAACACCAATTTATAAAAATTTTTCACAATTTTTAGCTTAATACCGTGACGCATTCTTTTCTAACTAACCTTTGGGATGTGGCAGAAGTATATGCAGTCGAACAAGAATAGTTTGTGGCAATGTATTAAGCAGTAAAGCAATATGATAAACTACAAACGAATACTACACAAATACTTTAATACAAATATAGTATATTATGTACATAATAGACTTACACATTATGTACAGTAATCAGTGGACAGTTGTTCAACACCATTAACTGAATGACAAGAGAGAGAGAGAAGAGGGGGGGACATATATGTGCAATATAAATGTATTTACTTCAGTAGGGATAGGAACAGATTCGTCAAAGGACAATGGGCGTTTTGGTACCCCCCACCAACTACCACCAACAGCAATGAGTCATATGTCGTTGGAAAGGTCTTTTAATATGTATCAATACTTACTATGACGGCTCATCCCAAATAGTTGTGCTTTCGGAGATATATCGATTTTTTTATATATGCTATTAATAGTCTTCATTATACAAAAAATATGTTATAACATGTGAATGGTGTTGTATTATTTATTAACTCAGACAGAACATCGACTGTGACAAACCGCGGGCTATATTACCCCCTCCCCGAACACTTTGAACATTTTGGGTGTAATATATTGAGTATAATATAAATAAAACTCGTTCATAATGATAATTAAGTCATAAGTAGTTTCATAAATCCACAATTGACGCCAAAGTCAACGATAGTATCAGATAACAAGTCCAGGAGAAAGCAGAGGTCAACGATAATAACAGGTAACAGTTCCAGGAAAAAGCAGAGGTCCACGATAAACACAGATCACGGTAATAGTCGTCGAAAAGTAAAGTAATAGAAATGAAACGTCTTCCCTCACACAATACTATGTATGTATAATACTAGGCGGTAGGCTCAAATTGTAGCCGACTGGGTTGGTACCACCGTACTGGATGTAAGATGGCCGCATAGCAGCCTCGGCTGTGTTCTCCTCTAGTTCAGTATAGCCAGCAATCCAGGGAAGTCTCCGGTATGGCACCTACCTTCTCGGAGGTGACATTGGCTTGTCGGAGCATGCACTTTGGCCCCTCCGACTACGCCACCCATACCGGATTATATAAAAAAACTAGCTGTGCCCGCGGCTCCGCGCGCTCTCATATTTGACTTCTCTGCTAACCTCATAAGCCATTTAGCGTGATAGTAAGTAGCCTATTAGTTGATGGGAAGAATCAAGCTTTCCGTAGAATTTTTTTTTATTAAAATCGGTTCAGTGGTTCTCGCGTTATAAGCGGACAAACATACATACATGCATACATACATACATACAGACAGAACGCAGACGTTGGATTTTATTAAAGGTAAGAAGGAAGGATAAGGAAGGAAGGATACAATCGAACGACTACCTACCTGTATGCTGCCGCGCATACGCACGCATCTAGGAATGGCGGGGGGGGGGGGGGGGGGGGGGGGGGGGGCGTAATATAGCCCGCGGTTTGTCACAGTCGATGTTCTGTCTGAGTTAATAAATAATACAACACCATTCACATGTTATAACATGTTTTTTGTATAATGAAGACTATTAATAGCATATATAAAAAAATCGATATATCTCCGGAAGCACAACTCTTTGGGATGAGCCGTCATAGTAAGTATTGATACATATTAAAAGACCTTTCCAACGACATATGACTCATTGCTGTTGGTGGTGGTTGGTGGGGGGTACCAGAGTCCATACATTTTTGCCCATCCTCCTTTGTCTTAAATAAATTCATAGACATAGTGGAGCGTAAATGAACGGGCAGATTGTTTCAGAGGCGAGCTGTTTGTACTGTGAAAGAGTCTGTGTAGTACGAACTTGAGTGAGCCGGTATTGCCAAGAGTAAGTTGTCAGCAGACCTTAAAGCCATGAGAAGAAATTAAGTGTGCGGAACAGAAGAGAGTGGGCGTGAGAGTTCCTGCGACCACGCACATCGAGCCACTGAAAGCGAGCTCGATATTCAGAAATATGGTTGTACTTGTGCAATCCGAAAATATAAGGTGTTTCGTTAGTCACGTCAATAACTTCGGGAGGGTTACATACGCACTCAAACACTTTACGCAAAAAAAAAACATATGTTTATAGCATTTTTTCTACTAACAAAAAAATAAAAAATAAAATCAAATAAGTAGCTGTAAAAACCAATCATAGTGACCTTGTGATGCTTGTGATACTTACAACAAACAGCTGTTCTGCGTTTGAACATAATACGGTCATTGAGCCCGTACAATGCATGTTATATGTACGTACGTGTAATAACCTGTTACGCACAGGTTAATGTTTAGGTAGCAAACATGTTTTGTTAAATTTCTCGAAAAGTAATGCTAACATATAATTTTTTTGCGTAACCTGTTTATTTGAGTGTGTATGTAACCCTCCCGAAGTTATTGACATGACTAACGAAACACCTTATATAACAAATGCACAAGTTGAGAATACGGTCGAGTTTGTCCTCATTTAGGTCAAGATAACACACATCGGCCTAATCCAGAATTGGCAATAAGAGAGATTGAGGGAGCATAATTGTGTCAGTGGGAATGAAGTTTTGCAAACGCTTGAAAGAGTGCATACTCCTGAAGACTTTTCGACTGACCTAATTAACCTGCACACTCCCTGTAAGAGATTCATCGATCATAAGCCCTAAATTTTTAACACACTTGCTGTAGGGGATAGCTATGCCATTGAAAACAACGGCGGGGTGAGTATCCCTGTCCAACTTTGCCAACAATTTAGGTTACCGATAATTACAACTTGCATCTTAGCAGGATTAACGAGCAGTCCGAACCACACAGCCCAATTAAGTACGGTCTCAAGGTCTATATTCATGAGGACTACGGCAGTGTCCTCGAGGCGGAAGTGACAGTAGCTGCTAGTCGTCAGCATAAAGATGGTAGAAACACATAAGAGTCATTTTCACCAACTTTGTCCCATAACGAAACACTGTAACGAATTTTTTGTAACGAAACTCTAAATATGTAACGAAATTTTATTTATAAAGTAACATTCACATGGCTTGCATTTTAATGGATAGGTAAATAAAAACACAAAATGTATTGAATAACGAAAATTTATTGGATCTTGTTGGTTTATCAGTTGAATCTTGCAAAAATATAAAAACCTACTTCAAAAATGTATGAAATAATAATTCTTTTCGGACAAAAGCAAGCAAAAAAATTATGGATGAAAGAAAACATAAGTGGATAAAATCCTTTTATGCTTTTGTGACGCTTTCAACTCCAGGGTCCTAAAAGAAATATTATTTCATACATATTTGAAGTGGGTTTTTATATTTTTTATAAATAATGTTATGTTGAGAAAATTCCAATATGCATGGAGCTTTATACTACAAAGATTTCGTTACGTAACGAAATATAACGAAATCGTAACGAAATGTAACGAAATTTTTTGCAAAAAATATCCTAAAAATTACTTCCCTGACAACAATGGAATCAAAACATTACAAAAGCACTAGATAAACGTAAGATCTATGACATATAAAATCGGGATCAATATTCTAGAACAACTTTCCGGGAAAAGGTTGTGTTTTAGTCCAGCGTAACGAAACTTTTTTCACTTTTTTGAAACGACATTCTCACCTGAACTGCTCTCACTGCTTCCAAAGACGCCATTGCAGTTTTTTCGTCCACCAATAAACATCGGGCCGGTGTTGCCAACCGTATGACTTAAAGCAGCGTTCAATATCTCGATAAATCACTGCCCAAAAGCGTAACGAAACATTATGTAACGAAACTCTAAAAAAAGTGCGACATGCAAAAAAAAATCATTTCGAGAAGAATCGAAGAGATATAGTCCTAATTGATAAAGAAATGTAAAATAGAACATTACTCTGATTGGTTTAATATGTAAGTAAATTAATAGAATAATAGAAACTATTAAAAAAAAATGTCTAAACCTGCAAAGGTCGAGAGTGACATGACGATTTTTGTATGGAGAGCAAAATCAGGGCTTCGTTAATCGTACAATTGCCAAATAATTAAAAGAAGTAGAGCTTATACACTATTATTTCCCAACGAATAAAGATATTTTCTGTTAAACGACATTTAATGTTTATCAAATAAACAAGGAAATATAATTAATTTTTCAATTTAGAAATTGCGACAAAAATTTTTTCTCAAAAGGACAAAGTTGGTGAAAATTACTCATAAGAGAGACAACAATGTTGTTTATGAAAATGGAAAAGAGTACCTAGGTAATGGAGAAAGCAAACCGCCTTGTGGTCGCCGGCAATGATGTCGCACCACTCAGAAGTGGTATTGTCGACATGAACGCACTGGCGACGACCATTGAGATAGGAAAAGAACCAATCGAGAACTGACTGAAATGTTCAAGGAACGTAGGATAGCAAAGATTTCGAAATCAACAGTGTTGAAAGCACTGCAGAAGTCAAGTAGAACCAGCAGAGTGAGTTACCGATCATTCATTGTATGGCAGATATCACCGGTTATTTAAAAAACAAATTTTTTTATGGAAACTGACACGGTTGGCTACATCACCTACAACATCTCTCGGGGTAGCCTAGGATCCCTAGAGAGTGCGTCCCCCGGGTGGCGGATGGGGGGAAGCTCGTCGGCTGTAAACGCGTGCAGTTGCGTGTGTGCAGCCGAAGGGTAGGAGGGAAATAAAATACCTCCCGTGGACCATTCAAGGCCGGGCGCCGAGCCCGTCATCCTATCAGAAGGAGGCCGGGAACCAGGCCGCCATGTCCGTTGATGCACCTGGCCAAACCCCCATGGAAGTGGGAAACCAGGCTTCCTGGACAGGCAATGCTACTGGACAAATCAACCAAAACACAACTCCTGCGCCTTACATCCAACCCGGAATATCAAAACCCAATCAAAAACCCCTAGCCCAAAGTATTTTCCACCCGGCCTTACTCCAAAATAGACTTCGTTCGTCTTCAGTCGGTGACCTGAGGTTAACAGCTCAGTTAAGTCTTAATCGTAAAGCTGAGGCACGTAATGTAAAACACACAGAATGGACCGAAGCTCAAAGAGACAAGAGGAAAAGACCACAAGCCAGTCCGGATGCAAGGCAACAAAAGCAGACTAAAATCAGCAACTACTGGCTCAGCCAACCTGTACCTGTATCCAACAGTTTCTCTCAACTTGATAGCGAAGTAGATCTAGATGCCGAAGTCGCAAAAAAGGAAAGAATACCTAAGCCTCCACCAATCTTCGTGGACAAAGTAAGCAACATACAGCCTCTAATTGAACTTTTAAAAGATCACGCAAATGGAAACTATGAAATAAAAGTACTTCGCAATGAACAGGTCAAAATTCAGCCAAAATCTTCTGAGATATACACAAAAATTATAAAACAATTGGAAATTAAAGAAACTGAGTATTACACCTACAAACCCAAAGAAGACAGAAGCTTTAAGGTAGTACTTAAAAACATGCACCACTCTACAGACGTCGATGAAATCAAGGAGGCACTATCCGAACTAGGACATTCTGTTACCAACATATGGAACATAAAACAAAGAGGGACCACGAAACCACTACCCATGTTTATTGTTGAAATCACACAAAGTGAAAATAACAAATGTATCTACGAAATAAAAAACCTGCTTAACTGCTGTGTCACTTTCGAACCACCAAGACCCAAACGTGAGATACCGCAATGTGCGCAATGCCAACAGTATGGTCATACCAGAGCCTACTGTAGACGAAGCCCTAAATGCATAAAATGCGCGGGAGACCATAGATCGGTTGATTGTCCTCGAAAGGGTAGATCAGATGATGTTACATGTATACTGTGCTCAGGAAATCATCCAGCAAATTACAAAGGATGCAAAGTCTACAGAGAGCTTCAGAAAATCAAATTCCCCCCTCTGAGGAAAAAACTGCCATATGCAAAACGGCAGCCGATTGATAATGTGGATCCTGCTACTACAACACCTCACCCTAATATGCAAACTAAAAACACCACTTACGCAAGAGCAACACAAAAGCCTCGCAACACACAGGATTGTAACATCGAGACTAGTAAAAGTGACACAAGTGAAATCGTTATATTAACTGACATGTTCAAACAAATAATGCAACAAATGTCGACAATGACAAATCTACTTTTAACACTAATGACCAAGCTGTCTAGTTCGATTCCATAAAAATTGTTATATGGAATGCTAATGGCCTGCCACAACATACATTAGAAGTAAAGACATTTTTGGAACTACATAAAATTGATATTATACTAGTTACAGAGACCCATTTCACAAAGAAGAATCATCTTAATATACCCAAATATAAATTCTACCAAACGATGCATCCTGATGGTACCGCACATGGTGGCAGTGCAATACTAATAAGAACCAACATAAAACATCATGAGATGAAATCATATTGCACTGAAGAAATACAAGCAACAAATATTGTTGTTGAAGACTGGAAAGGTTCCATAGTTGTTTCATCAGTTTACAGTCCTCCTAAACACAACATTAAGAAGGAAAACTATAAGAAATTCTTCTCTTTATTGGGGCATAGATTTCTTGCCGGTGGAGATTATAATTCAAAACACACTTACTGGGGCTCAAGAACTATAACTCCTAAAGGACGTCAACTGTTACTTGCAATTGAAGATCTACAGCTCCGGGTGTTCTCCTCAGGAGAACCAACCTATTGGCCTACAGATCGAAAAAAAATACCAGATCTAATTGACTTTTGTGTAGCCAAGGGAATTACCAACGATTACATTGAATGCAAAAATAGCTTAGAATTATCATCTGACCACGCTCCCGTCTTTGTAACATTGAAGAGAAAATTATTGAAAACAATAAAACCTTGCAGGCTGCATAGTCGCAAAACAGACTGGATCCATTTCCAGCAACTAGTTGCATCATCGCTTAACATCAACCTTCCACTTAAGAGTGATAGTGACATTGAAGAAGCAGTTGAACACTTTAACAATTGTATTCAAGCATCAGCTTGGCAAGCCACCCCCGACACTGTCGTTACAGACAAATTTCAGTGCTCCCAGACGATAAGAGAAAAGCTAGTAGAAAAACGCAAAGCAAGGAAACTATGGCAAAAAACTAGATACCCTAAGGATAAAGCACGACTAAATGCTATCACAGCAGAACTGAAACGGCTACTCAGCGAAGATAGAAACAGAGGTGTACAGAATTACCTGCGGAATTTGGATGCCACAGCTGCTACAGATTACTCGCTCTGGAAAGCGACCAAAAAATTAAAACGACCTATCACGCACCAACCCCCTATACGTAAAACCGACAGCACGTGGGCTAGCAATGATGCTGAGAAAGCGGAAACATTTGCAACTCATTTGGAAGGCGTATTTAGACCGAATACTGATAATGGGTCTCTGAAAATATCGGAAGTAAAATCAACACTCGAACAAACTCACCAACTTGACCTTCCGATTGGGAAATTTTCTAAGAGTGAGGTCCTCACTGCTATAAAACAGCTTGATCAGCACAAGTCTCCAGGTTACGATCTCATAACTGCAAGTATACTTAAGCTACTACCTGAAGAAGGTATTACATTTTTAACACAATTATACAACGCTATACTTTGGAGAGTAGCAGTTCCGTCACAGTGGAAAGTAGCTCAAATTATTATGATACTAAAACCGGGAAAACCTCCTGATGATGTCAAGTCTTATCGGCCTATAAGCCTGCTGCCAATCCCATCCAAAGTGATGGAAACCCTGTTCCTAAAAAGACTCAAGCCAATCATCCAGCAGAATAAACTTATACCCGCTCACCAATTTGGCTTCAGGCAGAAACATAGTACAATAGAACAAATACATAGGCTTGTGGATAAAATAAACTCTACCTATGAACATAAACAATACTGCTCTGCAGTATTTTTGGACATATCCCAAGCATTTGACCGAGTCTGGCACGATGGCCTATTGAGTAAGATAAAAAGGAATCTCCCAATAAATTACTTCCGTTTTATCAAATCTTATTTACACGATAGACACTTCCTAGTGAAACAGGGCGAGGAAATGACAAATCTGCACAAAATAGAAGCCGGAGTCCCACAGGGCAGTGTCATGGGCCCAACGCTATACCTCTTATACACCGCAGACCTTCCAGTTGAAGAAGAGGTCGTTACCGGAACTTTTGCCGACGACACAGCCGTTCTGGCCGTGGATGAGTGCCCAAACCGAGCGTCTGCCAAGCTACAGAACAGCCTCAATAAAATCTCAGACTGGCTTAGAGATTGGCGTATAAAAGCAAATGAAACGAAATCTGTGCAGGTGACCTATACGACCAGACAAGGCACGTGCCCGCCAGTGCTACTAAACGACACACAAATCCCTCAAGCTAACGAAACGAAATACCTGGGTCTGTACTTGGACAGACGCCTCACTTGGCGAAAACACATCTTTACCAAGCGGAAAGCACTTGGGTTGCATCTTCGGAAAATATACTGGCTTATAAATAGGAAATCCCAATTGTCGCTGGAAAACAAACTTCTCCTGTACAAATGTATACTGAAGCCGATATGGACGTATGGCCTGCAATTGTGGGGTACAGCAGCTAGCTCAAACATAGAAATTCTGCAGAGGTTTCAATCGAAAACACTACGAATAATCGTAGACGCCCCCTGGTACATAACCAATGAGAGATTACACCGCGATTTAAACATGCCAACTGTAAAAGAAGAAATAAAAACACAAACAATTCAATACAAAGTGAGAATACAAAACCACCCCAACGAACTGGCTTGCGAATTAATGGAAGACAAGATTACGTTCAGTAGACTAAAGAGGAAAGCTCCACAAGATCTACTCTACTGAGAAGACATTAATATAAATACGGGTGTAATCAATGGATACTGTCCGTGCAAGACAACTAACATTTATAACCTACTGTTGAATGTCAAATTCCTGACAGCTTGCAGTAACAAAAGGAGATTAAAAAAAAAAAAAAAAAAAAAACCTACAACATCTGTGATGTCAGCCCATAACACCGGGTGAACTAGGGCCATGTCAGTGCTTCCCTTCATTTCATGTCGGCTACACTGAACTGGATGGAAAACACAAACTATTTACATAACCGTTTCGACAGACGTATCATTCAGTGCGGTGGTACCAACCCGGGTGGGTTGTACCCTACCACCGAGTAAGGTAGGAAGGGAAGGGACCTACAGATTTACGTGGAATCCGAACCACGGTCAGCCTCCAACGGTCAAGCGGTCACCCATCCAAGTACTGACCGCTCCCAGCGTTGCTTAACAATCAATCGACTGTCTGCACCACTGAGCTATCGAGGCTGACAAAAACAAGCGAGGAGACTGTAATATGAGCTGGTCGAAATCCCGATTGATATCGATTTAAGAGACTGTTTGTAGAAAAGTACGTGGAAAGTTTGGGAGTGTAGTATAGAGTGGTATAATGTGCCACCTCTGATCTGTAATATAATAGCCTCCTACTACAAAAAACTTTCCTTTGTAATACAAGTAAAAGGCGAAACGGAGAAGACACCGGAAATTCGTTACGGCATAGGACTTTTCCAGGGTTGCTGCCTCTCTCCTGTCACATTTAACATTGTTATCAACATTCTAATTGATACGCTTGTCGTAAAAGAAAACAAATGGGGATACAGGTTCAAATATGGAGACACATATATGGCGGCCATCCTGGCATTTGCGGATGATATTACGCTGTTAACCCGCAATCCAAAACAAAATCAGGCGCTTCTTAAGGTGGTGGATGACTATTGTGAATGGACCAAAGGGATGAAGATAAAACCAGCGAAGTGCTACTGTTTGAGCTTAACCAGGAAAGGTTCAAAGTTTACCTCGAGCAATCCAGGTCTGACAGTAGCCGGAAAACCAATCGCAACCATGGCTGATGAAGCTCCTTTTAAATTCTTGGGCAAAAGGATCACCAGCAGAGGAAAGGAGCATCCTACTGATGATATTGTCCAACTTTTCGAAGAGAGCCTCCGCCAAACTGACAATCTTCCCCTCCTGGGTACACAAAAGGCATGGATTTACGATAACTACCTGACATCAAAACTTTCATGGCCATTTCTCGTCTACGACTTCACAAAGCAAAACCTGACTAAATTAGACTCGTATGTGACCAGATTCCTGAAATCATGGTTTGGACTGGCTCACCCGGCTGACTCGTCAACGCTATACAGATCTATACAGATCTCACAATAACTTTGGACTGAACATTAAGAAACCGTCGATATTTTATCAAAAGGCGAGAATAGCCAAACGATGTATACTCAAAGACTCCAATGATAGCGCTATTCAAGCCTTACCCAACACATCACTATCAGATGAACTGGAATCGAGACTCGACTTCTACAAATCATTCCAAGTTGGTACACGCACCAATAGATCTGGATTGGGCATAGAAACAGCAAAGTCTGATAAAGAAATACTGAAAGGTTTTGCTCAGGAGGACATGGAACAAGGCTTCAAACTTCACGCCTTAAACCTAGAAATGCAGAATGATTGGCTAACAGTGGGTGACTTCTGCATCCCTCCTGCATTGAAGTGGAAATCCATAATATACAACTGGTCCCCTGAGCTGCTTAAGTTCTACTTAAATGCATTCCAGCTTACTCTCCCCGACCCGAGTAACCTAGTTAGATGGGGGAAATCTACAAATAGACTATGCCCGTCATGTAAGGAGTTCGTAGGCACGGCCAAACATTTGTTATGCGGATGCAAAATACTACTTGAGCGAGGCCAGTATTCCTACCGTCATGATAAAGTCCTCCAAATCATCAGAGAGGCCATCAACCTGTCAATTGCACGGACCAGGAAAGGGCAAACCAGTAGCGGCTTCCAGAAGGTCAACTTTGTGAAACCTGGAGCCAATAAGCTGCCCAAAGATAGGACTAAACCTTCTTCAATTTTGGGAGCAGCAAAGGATTGGGAATTGTTGATGGACACACATGAGAAGCATTACCAAATGCCTTCGGAAATCTGTACCACAGCATTAAGACCGGATATACTCATATTCTCAAAAGCGACAAAGCATGTAGTACTTGTTGAACTTACAGTTCCATGGGAAAGTAACATACCGAAGGACCACAACATCAAACTTAACAAGTACTGCAACTTAGTAGACCGGATTGTGAGAAACGGATTCAAGACTGATCTCTTCGCTGTGGAAGTCGGAGCAAGAGGACTACCAGCGAAGTCGCTCTACAGTCTCTTCAAGAATCTAGGGCTCCCAAGATCGACGCTAAGCTCATATATGGAGAGAGCTTCGAAAACGTCACTGGAAGCATCCTACAGAATATGGATAGGTAGAGAGAGGGAGGTCGAGAGCGGGACTGGTGATTTCCCCGCGTCCTAGTCAACGCAGACTAGCTGACGAGGGCTTGAAGCGAGCCGAAACGTGAAGCATGCGCGGGAAATTTAGAGTGGCCACTCGCTAGTCCCGGCCTCGATTAATACCCTCCTCTACTGCCGATGGGCCCGGATATGTTCGGTGAAGCCATCGCAAGCTTAGATCCACACCTTCCCTCCTACTATGCGTTCAAGCATTTTATAAAAGGAAGGAAGAAGATGGATGATATTCCTTGAACTGAGTGGGGAATCTGAACTTAGAGAGTCGGGATCTTACTGATCATGTAAGCCTTCTTCCACAGTTAAGGAAAAGTTGCCGACACTAGTGAATAGTTATGATGTGGGTGAATATGTGTACAACATTATCTAATATCGGCAAATACAGTTCCCGACTCATGTCATCAGGACCTACGGCCTTGCTCATAATAGAGAGGATGATACGTTTTACTTCAGTCATTGACTCAGGTGAAACCAAATTGATCGGAGTTGGAAATTGAGACTGAATTCAACTAAGAGTGTGAGTCTTAACAGATGGGTTCATAACTATGGGAAAAGAGGAGAAATGTCAGTTTAGGCCATCGAGATCAATCAATTGATTAATCTCAGATGATGACTTGCCGACACCTAGACTGCGTAGAAATTTCCACATATTGTGTGGAGAATAATTTTCAATCGACTCATTGATATGGTGGCGTTTTGCATTTCTACACATCTGGTTACACCGATTTCTCGCAGCTTTGTATTTTTCCCAGTTTTCTTCCGACTGTTGTCGTTTATGCTTTCGTTTCAAGGCATCCCGACGAGCCATCTCTCTGTCAAGTCTATATTTGATTGGGACAAGCATGCAAAGTAGTGTCTAAATGCTATATTATTTATTTATTTTGTATTCTCCGACTTGGGTCCAGAGCTTTATTATTACTGTCTCTGTAGATGCAATTTGAAACATGATTTAATAAAAATAAAACATAATATTAAATTTTTTGAGAAATGAAGATAGGGCAATAAAACAATAGTCCAATGCTAACTATTGATATTTGCAGTATATTTTCTGTAAATTATTAAAAAAAGAAACAACAATTATCTTAACAACTTACTTTATTATCTGAGCAACAGATATATAAGACATGAAACAAGGCACGATTCTCTAAATCGTTCTTGTGCCGCACTGCAAAGGTGTGGAACGGGCTCCCAGGAAACATCTTTCCCCACTCCTCCAATCCACGGATCTTCAAATCGCGGGTTAATAGCCTTTCCCCAGCAACATTAATCCACCTCCAAGCCGGACTGGCACCACCTCGGCGGTGAAATTGGCTGCGCCTGAGGCTTCGACCTCGGGCAGAGCCACCCAATTCGGAAGCAATAAAAAAAAACGAATTTTTAACCCTTTCCATCCCACAACACCAGTGCGGGTTTTACGCATCTTACTACGATGACCGCCCACAACACCAGCGTGGTTCGCAGAATATGTGGAAAGAGATAAGAGTACCTAGTTATTTAAAGAACACTGTAAATATGTACCTGGATGTTCAGTCATTGAATATATAGGATCGGGTGCTGTGTGGTAGGCGGGGTAGGGGTGAGAGGGGTGTGGGTGGTGCGGGGGATGGTGAGAGGGATGGGGCGGGTGCGGGAGGCGCGGGCGGGGCGGGTAGGCCCCATACTCGGCATACTCTGCTCCGGCGCCGACGCCCGCGCCCCCGCCCGCCGCCACCGGCGTTCCACCACCCACACCGCCCCCGCCGAACGATCCCAGCTTCTGCAGTGAGCTTTCCTGCTGCGAGGCGCCTTGGTTGTACGGTTGCCGGTAGCTGAAACAAAAGTATTGAGTAAAATTCCAATCAGTTCTAAGCAGATTAAACTCTTTGTTTTATCCCTCCCTGGCATCCAAAGCTGGCAAGAGCGCAGGCGATCTCACTGGGGCCGCCAAAAGCTTTCCTTAAGTAAAAGTTCCTGCAAGCAAACCGAGGTCAAGTAGCTCCAAGTCAAGCTCACCATTGACCATGGACTAATTCTCTCGAAGCACTGCACAAAGTATGAAGGGTGGCATGAAGGCTTCGCGCTCGGCACTGTTTGCGTGGTTCGAACTAGGGTTTTCTACCCGGGTACCCAGGACTGGGTTACCCGGGTTTACAGGCCATTTCATACCCAGGTAAAATTTCCTAGAATACCCGGGACCCCGGGTATAATTTTTTGGCACTTCGAAAATAAAGTTAGCGTATTATCAGCATTTTTGTAACACCACACTAGCCTATTTTTCGTAGCCGAGTTGGCAACACTGGTTGCCTGTGCCAGCCAGCACAGATAAACTTAGTGATTATTTAGTGGGGATGTTAATGCGACCCACCTTGCAAATCTTCAACAAAGGATGCCGCTTGGCACAGATGTACCTAGGGGTGTGCTGAGCTGATTTAGCCCTGGAGCCACGAGGAGCCACTTTGCAGGGGGGCAGGGCAGGGGGGGGGGGGTAAAAATGCATCTGCCGCCCCTCACTGCGAGCTTGATATCTGCATACATTAAGCAACTTGACCAAGTTTGGTGGCGTTTTCGTATACATAATTCGAAGACGGTCAATCACTTTGTGGAACAAAATTTGCACTCGTCCATATAAAAAAATAGAGTGCTAAGCAAAAAATATATTTTTTTAAATTTTTTTTTTCAAATAAAAGCTATACTATGAGGTTATGCTTTAGAAAAAAATACGTTTGAATAGCCCTGTTATTCTAGAGTATGCAGGTATAAACTTTATTACTATACTTAACTTATAAATGTGTAGAAAAAACAAATTTCTATCGCGCGGCGGAGCTGCGCTAAAAAAACTAAGAGCGGTACTAGCAGCTGTTAAGCTAGAGTTCGTATTTTGGATATAATTCGGTATTTCATTAGTTATACAGGGTGTCCCGAAAGTCAACGTCATCCCTTGGAGGGCTGATAGGCCAGCTCAGGACTGACCAGAATATCACAATATGACCTTAATAAAAAATCGTTAGTTTTCGAGATATTTGGACTTTTATTTATTTCGTTAAAATCGACACCCTAGATCAGTTTTTCGAGTGCCACAGGTACAAAATTCCATATTCTAAGATTCTATTTTTTGTTACGCAACCCTGTATAGCAATGCTATTGATCACAGTTCAAAAAAGAAAAAAAAATATCGTGCTATACCCCTAAAAAATTATTTTTTGTCTGATTCATAGTAATTTATTTTTTAATAGTCAATTTCGACCCTTCATACTGTAAAAAAAATTTACCACGTTAACCTGGCAAGTTATTTAAAAAAATTGCTCATTTAGTGTGGTCTTCAAAATGGTATAACGTTTGCTATATTTTGTTTTAGAAAAAAAGATATTGCCATTTTAGTGCAAAAGGAGCTTGTTGTAAATGTATTTCAGATATTAGTAATTCGAATGAACCCGGCTATCACTTTTAAACAATTTTGCTAAATTCGGCTTAATTTTGTAGTTTGAATTTAGAATTAGAGTAACGTCGTTTGACTTTACAGTGAGATAGTGACATGAGTAAGAGTGAGAAAGGTAGTGACGCCGTAATTTAGCAGTATGTTACGCTACTTCTTTAAATGCAATTTTCGTGTGCATCGTTTCGTCACGTTCTGTAGTGTGCGCTATCTGGACTTGTGTGTTGCCTACTTGATGTCTAGTGATTTGAACTTCTTGTATTGGAGATAATAACGTACTGACCTGGCCTTTTTGTGGTCTCTGTGTTTTTGTTACGCTTTTGATACGCGTGTTAATACTCGCGATGCCGTATCAGTATACTGCTCAGGAATACGCTAACATGCATTACATTTATGGCGAATGCAGGGGCAATGGTGTTGCTGCAGCTAACCTGTATCGCGAAAGATACCCGAATGCCTTGAGATATCCTGATCATCGCGTGTTCATAAATGTCCACCTGGCATATGGAGAAGGCAGAATGCCTCACAATCGCGCTAGAATTGGAAGACCACGTATGGATTACGATGAGCACGTTTTACAAGAAATTGAAAATGATCCGACTACATCGGCGCGAGCAATTGAAAGCCATACAGGGATATCGAAATCTACTGTAAATAGAATTACGCGACGGTATCAATACCACCCATATCATGTGCAACGTGTGCAAGCATTGCTTCCTCGTGACTACGCACAACGTGTCCAGTTTTGCCGAACAATGCTGCAGAAACATAGAGAAGAACCAGATTTCTTAGATAAAATTTTATGGACAGATGAAAGCACATTCAAAAAAGATGGCTTCATGAACATGCACAATCTACATAGTTATGCACTTGGAAACCCACATTCAATGCGAGAAGAAAGATCACAGTATCGCTTTAAAGTTAATCTGTGGACTGGCATCTTCAACGGCCAAGTAATTGGCCCCTTTGAATTACCTGAAAATCTAAACTGGGAAATTTATCTTGATTTTTTACAAAATCAACTGCCAAATCTGTTGGAGGATGTGCCTTTGGCCACACGCAGGGCAATGTGGTTTCAAAATGATGGCTGCCCAGCTCATTATGCACGAGGAGTGAGAAATTATCTGGATCAAGCTTATCAAGAGAGATGGATCGGCCGTCTTGGTCCCATTTTGTGGCCTCCCCGGTCCCCGGATTTAAATCCCCTTGATTTTTATTACTGGGGTCACCTAAAGGAGAAGGTCTATGCAAAACCTATAAATAACGTAAATGAATTGAAGCACCGCATTAATGAAGCAGCACAACAAATAAATGTGGCAGGAAGTGCAAGACTAATAAAAAGATCTTTCTTAAAAAGATGTCGTTCTTGCATTCGACTTGGTGGAAGGCAATTTGAACACACTATTTGATGTTTATTTGTGTTTTGTTTAGTTTTAAATAAATACCGGTCGCTTAAATTTAACAAGTGTTTTTATTCAAATTACTAATTACTGAAATACATTTACAACAAGCTCCTTTTGCACTAAAATGGCAATATATTTTTTTCTAAAACAAAATATAGCAAATGTTATACCATTTTGAAGACCACACTAAACGAGCAATTTTTTTAAATAACTTGCCAGGTTAACTTGGTAAATTTTTTTTACAGTATGAAGGGTCGAAATTGACTATTAAAAAATAAATTATTATGAATCAAGACAAAAAAAAATTTTTAGGGGTATAGCACGATAATTTTTTTTTCTTTTTTGAACTGTGATCAATAGCATTGCTATACAGGGTTGCGTAACAAAAAATAGAATCTTAGAATATGGAATTTTGTACCTGTGGCACTCGAAAAACTGATCTAGGGTGTCGATTTTGACAAAATTAATAAAAGTCAAAATATCTCGAAAACTAACGATTTTTTATTAAGGTCATATTGTGATATTCTGGTCAGTCCTGAGCTGGCCTATCAGCCCTCCAAGGGATGACGTTGACTTTTGGGACACCCTGTATACGACTTTAAGTACTTGTAGACGTTATATTATATTAATTTTAAAACACAAAATTAATCTATTTAGAAAAATTCAATTTCTATAAACATTTGAAGGTAGTCAAATTGATAGTTCCAGTTACCATAATTACTTGCAATGCAATGCCTTATAAATTTAAGATAAATTTATTTATCAGCTTTTATAAAAAAATAAGGGCACATTATTCAAAATTGCCGCCGCAGCCACATAGCTCGGTGCACCTCAACTTTCGTTTCGTGCAGTTGAATCGTCCTGCGCATTTTTGTTTGCATCTGCTTCTAATTAATTACAGCGATTTAGGCGACAAAAGGTAGCAGTAAATTATACATAGCTACGTGCGAGCATAGAACAAGGAACCTAGATTCATTTTTGCTCACGAAAATCAGGCTACTTCTCCATCATTATCAGCCATGGGAAAAATACGATCAGGAACCAAATCAGACTTTTTGAAATGCCCAACCAATATTTGTGACACAGCTACAGAGGCGAGTTCACCCCCCAGTGTCGGCCAAAGTTTTAGATGGATCTGCTTTGGTCCACATGCTAAGTCCTGGACACAGCAAAACCTTTCTTCCCCTGAAGAAAATGACTGCAATATTCCATCGCTTAAACTTGTGCTTTGTAGAGTGTAAGTAGTTGGACTGGTGTAAAAAATCGCCGACATCGGTAAAGGATCCCTAATTTTCGAGACGCTAGTTTCGCCTTGGACTCTATGAACGATCGAAAACCAACGTCCCTGGACACCTCCATACCCAGGACGCACAGACTACCATCGTTGGGGACTTGGCTGCCCTGGAAAGTGGCTTGGAGAGGAAACGGATCAGCCTTAGTAGAGAAGGCACAAACTTGCGTCTTGCGTATTAATAATTCATATTAAACAAAAACAATTAAATATATACATACAAAATTAATAATGCCTGCAGCAGCAGTTTCATTCCCATTCAGATGTCTTTGGTGATATAGCTGATTATCGCCGTTTCCGTGTTTTGTATTTTGCTTGCTTGAATTGGTTGTCTTTAACAGTCGAAGAAGGAAAGGAAAAGAATCTATTCCTTTTGATTTTAAACTATAAATTGTTGATTGTTCTTCATTCTTGCTGGCTGATTTTTTTATGATTTTATTTATATATTTGGCTGACAGTTTTTTTTATAGCTCCAGACTTTTTGCAATTTTCATAGCCTTTTCCAGCGTTAGATCCACTTCTTTCAACAGTTTTTCTCGTATATAGCTATATATAATGTAATACCCGGGTGCCCGGGTATACCCGGGTATACCCGGGTATATATAAAAAAATACCTGATACTGATAGCGAAAACTCTAGTTCGAACTGTGTCCAGTAATCACCATGAGGATGGACTGCATGCACCAGTTCGAAACGTCAGCTCACCCAACGAAGCCCACCCAACGAAGACCAAAAACTGCCAAATAGGGGAAATAATTCGTGTTAAAGCTAATTTTGGCATAGTTGTAGGTAAAGGTGTTTTTAACATACTAAAAGTACTGATGTGTGGGGGTGGAGCTGGGATCAATATTTAATGAGATATGGAGAGAAGAAGATTAGCAATAAAAAAACAAACTTACATTTCTTTAAGTATGGCACGTATAGCCCTAAAAATAAAATTCTTAATTATCTTCTAAATCGTCTTCATCATCGTCGACGGTGTCTTTCATGGGGGATCCGTTAGTGCATGAGCCGGAGCATACACCGCAGACAGTGGAGCACGCAATTCCTGCTTTACGGCAGCCGCATCGCACCCCACACCCAGTCGTGCATCGGCAAAATATGGCGTTGAGAATGGAGTCAGGTGCCACTGGGTCGTTTGTTGTCACTGGCTTTAAGATGCCATCGTCTCCTCTTGTCCATCCCCATTGGGTAGGTGGAAGGGGGTTGCCGAGCCATTGTTGTATCTGTAAAAAAGTAATAAGATCAACATAAATATTTAGGTCAAATAGATATTTGTATTTATAACAAAACAGTATTCGACAACTTGCGTGATTAAAGATACCTGTAGGTATACTCTGAACGAGTGCTGCTTGGAAGCTCCTCTGGTAGGAGGAAGAGTGGCCAGATCTGATCTAGGCTTCACCGATGCTTTCAAAAATGCTGAGTGGCGGTATTTATTAAGGTTTAGTTCCTGGACAGGCGCTTGATAAATCGCCAGAAACAGCTTCTCGCCGGCCTGTTCAATACTCTCAGGTGATGTTGAGGGTTCACTGAAAATGTCTGAATTTTTTTGGATCAGGTCTGGTTTAGCTGTGAACAGCTTAGCAATTCCCACTTTGCTTTTTCCATGGATCACGGAGGTGGTGTCGCACCCGGAGTGGGAAGTGGGAATTGCTAAGCTGTTTACAGCTAAACCAGACCTGATCCAAAAAATGTCACGACATTTTCAGTGAGCCCTCAACATCACCTGAGAGTATTGAACAGGCGGCGAGAAGCTGTTTCTGGCGATTTATCAAGCGCCTGGCCAGGTACTAAACCTTAATAAATACCGCTACTCAGCTTTTTTGAAAGCATCAGTGAAGCCAAAATCAGATCTGGCCACTCTTCCGCCTACCAGAGGAGCTTCCAAGCAGCACTCGTTCAGAGTATACCTACAGTTATCTTTTAGCACACTAGTTGTCGAATACTGTTTTGTTATAAATACAAAAATCTATTTGACCTAAATATTTACATTGATCTTATTACTTTTTTACAGATACAACAATGGCTCGGCAACCCCCTTCCACCTACCCAATGGGGATGGACCAGAGGAGACGACGGCATCTGTGACAACCAACCAGCAACCAGTGACAACAAGTGGCACCTGACTCCATTCTCAACACCATATTTTGCCGATGCACGACTGGGTGTGGGGTGCGATACGGTTGCCGTAAAGCAGGAATTGCGTGCTCCACTGTCTGCGGTGTATGCTCCGGCTCATGCACTAACGGAGCCCCCATCGAAGACACCATCAACGATGATGAAGAAGATTTAAAAGATAATTAGGAATTTTATTTTTAGGACTATACGTGCCATACTTATAGAAATGTAAGCGAAAGTGTATAGAATCTTTTTTGTAGAGAATGTTATGAAGATTACTAACGTGTAAGAACATTTTTTGCTATGGGTCACTGTTTACGAGTTATTTACGAAAAACTAAAAAAAAGGACCTTTACAACCCCCCCCCCCCCCCCCCCCCCCCCCCCGTTAGCTCCACCCCCACACATCAGTACTTTTAGTATGTTGTTAAAACACCTTTACCTACAACTATGTCAAAATTCGCTTTTACACGAATTATTTCCCCTATTTTCCTTCATTGGGTGGGCTATAAGATGATCGCAAATGCTAAGAATAGTAAGTGAAATCCCATGACAAAGTTTTACTTTTAAGAAAGCCCACATAAACTCTTTAGCTGTTAAGCTGAGTTCCGCTTGTTATGCTATCCAAAAAATTTAAGAGCTATGCGGAACTTATGCTAGAAAGACGGTTATCATGTCTATTTTGAGAGGATCATGTCATATGACCTTATTTTGGGGAAATGCAGCAGATTCAAATAAAATATTTTTATTACAGAAGAGGGCCTTGCGGTACATCTTAATATCTTAATATGAAAACTAGAGATACTTGTAGGACAGCGTTCGGGGAGATAGGAATCATGACTTTACAAGTGCATACGTACGAGTATGTGCACCAGAACATATGCTAAGCCAGAAAATATTTCCATGATTCCTCTCTTAATTCCGACAATCATAACTATAATACACAAAATAAGAATAATGTACAATTAATAAGACATAGATTATCTAAAACTTGAAAAAGTTTTATTTGTAATAGTGTCAGATTTTATAATAAACTGTCTTCAAACATAAAATAATTTGATGATAATAATTTTAAATGAGGAATCAAACTACATAATGTTAATTGAAAAGAGTCATTATTACACTGTTAAGGTTGCTTTAGCTGGCCATAAATTTTTATCTAAGAGTGTCTGTTTTTTCCACTCAAGAACTTTGACAATTGGATACACTTTGTATCTTTAGATTTTAAATTGTTTGTAATTGTAATAAATTGTTGTATTTGTAATAAACTTTTACTAATTATTGTTGAATTGACTTGATATATTTAAGTATCAAAATTGATGATGGCACTTATACACCACAGGTGGCAGGTAGCAGGTGGGGCTGGTCACGACAAGGAGCGGGCCAGCGGATCTAAAGCGGATTCGCTGTTCGGGAGTGATGCATCGACACGGTTGCCAGGGAGACCCGGTTAAACGGTTATTCCGCTGGCCGCCCGCCGGGTAGTATAGGGGCCCAATCGCGTCTAACCAACGCGAGAGGCTGCCCTGGTCAACCGGCGCATAATCCCGGAGTGGTCCGTCGTGCCGGATGGTGACCGGAGTAGGGGTCCCGGCGGCCACTTCCGGGGGGGACCGGGGGCCCTTCCGTCTTCCGTGTCGGTGCGCCACGAACCTGAGCAGATAGCGATGAAGCTAGAGGCTGCGCTTTACCCGTAAATTGTCGTGACAAAATTCAAGCCTACCTCTCCCCCTCTAAAAAACTATGGCAGCGCAAAGGAAAGTGAAAAAACGTTGTACAGCGGTGCACACCCCCACCTATTTTAGCGTTGACATGACCAACGTGCGGGGGTTGCACTCCAACTTGAATGCCGTCCACCATCACCTGGAGACGGCGAAGCCGGCTTTACTCTTCCTGACAGAAACGCAAATATCCTGCCCTGCAGACACTACTTACTTGCATTACCCCGGCTACACCCTGGAAGAAGCCTTCCGACCTCGGGCCGGGGTTTGCATGTTCGCTAGGGCGGATATTTGCTGTCGTCGCCTGCGCTGCCTGGAGGATCCCGAACTATCTATTCTGTGGGTTCATGTGGATTTGGGGACGGAATCGCGTGTGTACGCCTGTATCTACAGGTCGCACTCAGGCGACGCCGGGACAGCTCGATTATTCGAGCACTTGAGTAGAGCGGCAGATGAAGTGCAAGAGCGGTTTCCCTCCGCGGATATGGTTCTGCTTGGAGATTTTAATGCCCACCACGAGGTGTGGCTGGGCTCCGGGAGAACTGACTTCGCGGGGAGAGCCGCCTACGACTTCGCCCTGACGCATGACCTGTCTCAACTGGTAGATCAACCTACCAGAGTGCCAGATATAGACGGTCATGTACCCTCTCTGCTGGATCTTCTGCTGACGACGAACCCTGCTGGATACAAAGTCACAGTGAGCGCTCCTCTTGGCTCCTCTGACCACTGTCTAGTGGGGTCCACGGTGCCATTTTCGCCTCCTCAGTCCCGTACTGGAGGAATGCGTCGAATTTGGCACTACGCCTCAGCAGATTGGGATGGTATGCGAGAATACCTCGCATCCTACCCATGGAGAGAGCTATGCTTCAGTTCGGATGATCCGTCGGAATGCGCCAATGCCGTAGCCGAGGTGGTTCTGGGGGGTATGGAGATGTTTATTCCCAGCGCCCTCGTCCGCCTCGGTGGTAAAAGCCAGCCCTGGTACAGCCGCGACTGTGCTGAAGCTGTCGCAGCTAATGGCGCAGCTTATCGTGTATGGTCGTGCGCTCGTGCCAGACGCGATCCAAATGTATCCGAACTGAAGAAAGAATACAACCGCCTCTCCAGATCCTGCAAGAGGGCTATTGCCAGGGCCAAATTCGAGCATATCGGCAGAGTTGGTGATAGGCTGAACCAGCACCCAACTGGGAGCCGTGAGTTTTGGTCTCTCGCCAAATCTGTCGAATCGAATTTTTGCCGCTCCTCACTTCCACCACTGCAGTGTCCTGGGGGCTCACTTGCCCACTCCGCAAAGGAGAAAGCCGATTTATTGGTGTCTCTCTTTGCGGGGAACTCCAACCTGGACGATGGGGGTGCCATCCCTCCATCCATAACTAGGTGTGAGAACTCTATGCCGGAAGTACAGTTCCGACAACGAACTGTGCGGGCGGAGCTTCTCTCCCTAGACACCAGGAAGGCGAGTGGGCCGGATAGGATTCCTGCATTGGTGCTGAAACGGTGTGCTCCCGAGCTGGCTCCAGTGCTAACGCGCCTTTTCCGCCTCTCTTACTCTGCTTCCCGTGTGCCGGCAGCCTGGAAATCTGCATTTGTTCAAGCGGTCCCCAAAAAGGGCGACCGCTCAAACCCTTCGAACTACCGACCTATAGCGATTACGTCCCTACTCTGCAAGGTGATGGAGCGTATTATCAACGCCCAGCTCATGGCGTACCTGGAGACAAATAACCTCATCAGCGATCGGCAATATGGCTTTCGGCCAAACCGATCTGCTGGTGATCTCCTAGCGTACGTCACTCACCTTTGGGGGGAATCGCTTGAAGGACATGGTGAATCCTTGGCAATTGGCCTCGATATTGCCAAGGCATTCGATAGGGTTTGGCACAAATCGCTCCTGGGCAAGCTTCCGGCGTACGGACTTCCTTCTGGCCTCTGCGACTGGGTCGCCGACTTCCTACATGGGCGTAGCATTCAGGTCCTAGTGGACGGTTGCTCGTCGGACGCCATGTCAGTGAATGCCGGCGTACCGCAGGGATCTGTGCTGTCACCCACACTGTTTCTTCTGCATATCAATGACATGCTGCCACTCGGCAACATACATTGTTATGCGGATGACAGTACAGCACACGGATCCTATACCAGTCGCCCTTCAGCCAGACGAGAAGTTGTGGATGAAAAGAGGCGAAGACTTGTGTCTGAACTCGAACAAACGCTTCGGTCTATTTCCGAATGGGGCCGTAGCAATTTGGTCGAGTTCAACGCTTCAAAAACACAAGTTTGCGCGTTCAGTGCGAAGAGGGCGGCGTTCACACCAGCTCCTTCCTTCCAAGGCACGTCGCTTAAATTAAGCGACCACCTCGGGGTCCTCGGAGTCGAACTGTCGCACGACCTAAATTACCGGCGCCATATCGAGGGCAAGGCCAAGCTGGCCTCAAAAAAGCTAGGCGTACTCAATAAGGTTCGACGGTACTTCACGCCGGGCCAAAGGCTGCTTCTGTATAAATCGCAGATTAGGTCCTGCTTGGAGTACTGCTCGCACCTGTGGGATGGCTCAGCCAAATACCAGCTTGCGCCTTTGGACTCGATCCAGCGTCGAGCCGTGCGACTTGTGGATGACCCCGACGTGTCCCGCGATCTAGAACCGCTGCAACTTCGTAGGGATGTCGGCGCCCTAAGCGTGTTCTATCGCTTATTCCACGGGGAGTGCTCGGAGGAGCTGTTTAACGCGATTCCGGCGTCCCCTTTCCACCTCCGTACAACGCGCACTGGGCAGGGATTGCATCCCTATACGCTGGATTTACCGCGGATGCGTACAAATCGGTTCTGCAGATCCTTTCTCCACAGAACCGGCAAACTCTGGAACGCTCTACCTGCCCACATATTTCCCCCCAAGTATAGTCTCGGGTCCTTCAAGAGAGGCGTGAATAGGCACCTGTCAGGCCGGCATGGCATTCGCAGCCCCCGCCTGCGTCCGAATGTCCATGGGCGTCGCTAGACGCCTTATGGGTGACTCGGCGCCACATGTCGCGCTTAGTATAAAAAAAAAAAAAAAAAAAAAAAAAACATATAGGTAATGTAAATACAGTCAAACCCACTTAATACGATTCCGGTTAATACGATTTCCCGCATAATACGATCTTTTGTGCTGGTCCCTTCATTTTACGAACAAATTTTTTCCGCTTAATACGACCCCAACCCGCTTAAAACGATCTTTTGGTGACGAAGGTCGCCGCGCGCGGCGCGACCGCCCGAAGCGAGCTCGGGGCTCGGGAACGCTCGCTCACACGTCGGGCGCACCGCCCGCTCCCCGCGCTCGCTGCTAGCGCCGCGCGCCGAGCGAGCTCGGAGCTAGTACGCATTCCGGTGCCGCCCGCGCATGTTCTGTCTGTGTAGCACATCGTCACCCGCCGCGAACTGTCGAACTGTATCGAAATTAACACGTGTGTATCCTTCTTCGCGCCATGACGGCCAATTTTAAACGACAAGCACTCTCACTTAGTGATAGAAAATGTTGTCCCACTAAGGCGATATCTTTGTTCGTTTTATTCCAGTGATGATGCTCTTAACAAACTAAACTGCATAGAAAGCTCTTAATTTTTTAACACGTAAACGATTGCGAAGATTGATTTATGTCAGAAATACAATAAACAGATTTTAAAGTGTGTACTTTGCATGATTTTAACTCTTCCCGCTTAAGATGATTTCCCGCTTAAGACGATTTTTGCGCCCATCCCCTTGAGAATCATATTAAACGGGTTTTACTGTAGGTGGATTGGTCAGATTCTTAAGTATTCATCTTTATGATGTAAATATTAATGTTCTTGTGAGCATTAGTATGGGTTAATTATTTGTAAGTTACTAAAATATAATAGTAATAACAAAACATTGCGACTTGCGAAGTTTGTCAGTTCTTCTTCGCATTTAATTTAGAACTGGCGGAATTTCCGACATGTCCTAGCGTAAGTTACCTAACCATGGATGAAATTATACAATAACAAAACAACAACAACATCGATCAACCTCAATCTTCCATGCTGAGTGCTGCTGTTGTTGTTGTTGTTGTTTTGGTTTGGGGTTGGCTCTAGGCCTGCAAACTAATCCCGCTTGGTTGGGGACCTTCGTGCAAAACTCCGCAGTCACCAGCCACCCCAGCCAGCCTATGTCTTCCATGAAAGCCACAAGTCGACCGGGGTGTCTGCAGGCCGCTTATCCCTTAGTCGCCTTTTACGACATGCACGGGGAGAGATGCAGTGGGACTATTCTTATTAAGTACCAACCCCACACAGTACCCATGCTGAGTGCATCGGAAGAATAGAGGCAGCAGCAGCAGTATGTAGCAGAGAAATCACTGGATACCAGATCAGAGTACTGTCGGACAGCACATTCGGTGCTACAGGCCCTAAGCACCGTGACAATCAACTCCGGACTGATACTCCAGTGCCAGCAGGCACTGGAGGGTATAGCGGTAAACAACAAGGTAACCCTACAGTGGATCAGGGGACACATTGGCTCCTACGGGAACGATGTGGCGGACGAGCTGGCTAAGCGGGGTCCAGCCGGAGCGCAGAAGGCCCAGAACCCCTACCAATCAGCCAGTTTAAATATTGGCTATATCAACTAACAAAATCTAAACATGAAAATCATTGGGCAAACACCATGGACTGCAGGCAATCCCGGGAAGCTATTCCCAAACTGGACAACAGGAAGCGCCTGCTAAAGTTCCACAGGGGTCAACTCCGTATGGCGGTAGGACTTCTTACGGGTCACTGCCCACTCAACAGGCACTTGTTTATAATAGGTGTCACCGACAGCCCCCTGTGCAGAGGTTGCATGGCGGAGGACGAAACAGCCACCCACGTGCTCCTGGAGTGTCCGGTGGTGGCACAAGAACGACTGCAGTTTCTTGGGAACATGAGAACTGCCCATGGAGTGTGGAAGCGACCGAGAAGAGTGCTCCACTTCATGAAAGAGCTCGGGTGGCTGGCGTAGCACTACCCAGGCGCCAACGTACAATGGACCGTCTTGAGGTCTCGGTGCGGACAATGGCCCCTCCACCCAAAAGGCTGGGCAGCAAACAAACAAACAAACAAATATGCCACAAACACCACTTGGAACGGTCGCACACAATGTTCTTCATATAAAAATAATTTAGCGAGTGTGTGTTAGTACCTGCGCTCAGTTTCCCTGGTGCCGGCGCCGCTCACGGTGGGTGCGGAGCCGTCGGGGAAGTTATCTGTGCCAGCGAGATCGGCGAGTCCTTCCAGCATACCACTTCCATCCTCACCAAATAGGTCGTACGAATCCATCGCTCTACGCCGAGCGGCTCATGTCGGTGGCGCGATGCGACACTCGTATGCCCATTTCCAGCTATTAACAAAATAAACATGTATTTTTATTTTATTTGAATGAACAAGCAGGCAAAATTAGTATGTTCATATCTTATTTTAATTGAATGAACGAGTAGCCTAAACTAGTGTGGCTTTCCTGGCTTCTAGATCATTATGGTCTACGCATGATACAAAATCGTGTCGGCCTATAAGCCTTCTACCCAGGGATCGTAATAACGTTATTTCGCGCAAATGTTAGGAGACTATCAAAATAAAAACTATCACTAAAAAAAACGAATGCAAACTAACGTTTGAAATTTATTAAACGTTACCCGCCAAACATTTGAAAATCGTTAAACTAACGTTATTCTATTCGTTTGTGTTAATAATAGTTATTTCCCGCCCACACGAAAACCGCTGCCATAGCGAAATGATAATAACGAAACAAAATAACGATTCAACTAACATTTAAACTATAAATTCAGTCAGTTAGGTAGGCCGCCGCCGCGCCGCGCCGCCGCCGTGGCGCCGTATAACGTTTGCGCGTAGGGTTATTTCTAACGTTAGTTTTATGTTAGTTTGCAAACGGTTCCTATTCTGATGTTTTTGTAGTGTTTGTCTTCAAACGCTACCAAAATCAACCTATCAAAACGTTAGTGCATGGATATTTTTTCTTACGTTTACGAACCCTGCTTCTACCCATGCTGTCCCAAGTAATGGAGCTCCATTACTTTGGAGATTTAAATGGCGAGAATTTGGCCCGTAGTAAAAGTAAAACATATTAAACCAAACCATCAATTTGACTTTAGAGTCCAACACGGAACCATTGACAAGGTATACAGATTGGTACAGAAAATAAATCAGTCTTTCGAAGACTCGGCAGTGTTCCTTGACATATCATATCACAGGCCTTTGATCGTGTTTGGCATGATGGATTAATTTATAAAGTTAAAACTATGACAAATAACAGCTGCTTCCAAATCCTTAATTCATACCTGAGTGGACAGACATTTTCGAATGAAAACCAGAGATGCTGACACTAGCCTACAGAGGATCAAGGCTAGTGTCTCACAAGGCTCAGTTCTCGGTCCTAAATACAATTAAGGTTAATAAAATAATCTACTAGCGAGTAATGAGTCTTTAACCCTTTGAGTCCCTTTGACTCAAAATAGTACTACTCCCCTTGGCTCCCAGGCCCTTTTAGCGGCGCTCAATCGTATATATTCGTATAACTCGGGCGACTCCCTCCACGGCCGCCACTTCGCTATTCTTGATCACCGATTCTCTAAGTGACCATAGAGAGAGCCGCGCTTATGCAATTTTAATACATTTCACTGATTTACTTATCGATTTTACTGTTACATTCTGGTATGTAAATCATTCTTGTTTCCGTCCAGTAGTCGGTACGACCAAAGCATATTTTTTTCTGTCATACCTAGGTGCCAGTAAAGCGAAGTTTCTACGGGCAACTCACCATGTAACATACGTGAATATATGAATATATTTGTAACTCGAGAACCACTTTACAGATTTACATAAAATTTTCACTGTTACATTTTTTCACTTCTAAGGATGGTTTTAGGCTATTAATCACAACGCTACGTTATCGGTGGCCTGAGCTGGTGAGCAAAAAGTCACACACAAAATTTAAATTTTGGCTGTTCAGACATTTAACTTTATCTCAAAATCTATGAAATGTTGAGTAAAATTAATAGTCGGGAGCCGACATCCCTACGGAGTTGCAGGGGTTCTAGATTGTGGGACACTTCGGGTTCACCCAACAGTCGCACGGCCTCGCGCACGGCTCGACGCTGGATCGAGTCCATTTGGCAGAGCCATCCCAAGCGAAATCATGAGCGTCGTTAGACACTTTATGGGTGACACGGCGCCACATGTTGCGCTTCAATAAAAAAAATAATAAATTGACATACGTTAGACGGTCGCCGGTCGCCCGTAGAAACTTCGCTTTATTTTTAACCCCCGACGAAAAAAGAGGGGTGTTATAAGTTAAATGTGTGTGTGTATGTGTGTATGGGTGTGTCTGTCTGTGGCATCGTAGCTCCCAAACCGATGGACCTATTTGGATGCGGTTTTTTTTATTAGAAAGCTGGTTTCATCGGGATGATTCTTAGTAAATTAAGTAATAAACAAATTAATTATGTTAAAAAACCGCATCCAAATCGTGTAAATACGATTGCCCTAAGCTGATCCAAATGTTCACATTGAACCAAAACATTCATCTTCGAGGCCACAGCATGAAACTAAGTCGAACAAACTTTAACAGCAATACTCGCAAACATTTCATAACAAACAGAGTGGTGGACGACTAGAACCAACATCCAGAGGAAGTAATAAGCGCACTTAGTACCAACCAATTCAAAAATAGACTAGATAAATATCTAGCAAATAAAACATAATCTCAAAAAGAGTGCTCAAGAACGATAATAAAAAAAAAATTATAAAAAAAAATCTAACACAATGACGAAAAACAACAAATTTTAACTGTATTTAGACGTATCAGCCTAGGCTGCCTGTCTAAAATAAACAAATAAATTTAGATCTCAAAATAATAATTAATATGGAAGTAGGAAATATTGTTAGTCAGTCAGTGTCAGCGAGGGCTACATGACACGTATAATTTTTATAGTCGTTTTCTTCGACCTACCTTCGTTCAGTGCTGGTGTACCAATCCGAACGGGTTAATACCTACCAGCTAAATATCCCATCGAAAACCTGACCGCACCTTAGTAGAAAATATAATTAGATGAAAGCGAAGCAGCGGTTACGGGACCCTCAGCACGTGAACATGGTTCACTTGACCACTTTTTTTGTTTGTTATGGAAACTGCAACTGAGTTAGTTACCATCACCTACAATATCCGTGATGTCAGCCCATAACACCAGCGGGTGAACTAGGTGCCGTGTCAGTGCATGTAACAGTATAAGACAATTTCATAAAACACAACTGACATAATTTCCTCCAACAATAATTTAGAGAAGATCGGGAAAATAACTTCAGTTTTATGAATATAACATGAAGTGATTATGAGCTTATAAGATTTTCCTCCCTTACACTACTTACTGACTTACTTATACTAAAACATTAATAAGAGGCTATTTTATTACAATAAAGTTAAAAAGATAAAGGTCGGCATAGGAAAATTTCTGGAAAATAAAAATAAAAACTTGTCTGAACAGAATAGGTAGGTATTTAAAGTTACTTATATGTCAAAATATCGGTCAAAGGGGAACCACTGAATTGGCACCTAGTTCACCAAGGTGTTATGGGCTGAAATTACGGAGGTGGTAGGTGATATAGCCAAGCGTGTCAAGTTTCCATAAAAAAAAATATCTACCGCAGATTTGGTTTCATTGTGAAAATGTTTTTTTATGTAATCCGGTATGGGTGGCTGAGTCGAAGGGGCCAAAGTGCATCCTCCGACCAGCCAATATCACCTCCGAGAAGGTAGGTGCCATACCGGAGACTTCCCTGGATTGCTGGCTATACTGGACTAGAGGAGAACACAACCGAGGCTGCTATGCGGCCATCTTACACCCAGTACGGTGGTACCAACCCAGTCGGCTACAATTTGAGCCTACCACCTAGTAGGGGCAAGGGAAGGGACCTACAGTTTTGCACCGGTTCCGAACGGTGAAGCAGTAGGTGTAGGTATGCACATAATTTTTTTTTCGTCAGAAAAAAACTCTTTGGTACACGCCGACCGTATTCGAACCGCGGAGCTCTCGCATGAGAAGCCGATGCCCAAACCACTCGGCCACCCGCCGCTTCTATGTAACAATATCTATAATTTATGAGATTTTTCATACATCATCATTACGCATTGTTGATAATAGAATGACTTTGTTTCTCAACTTTGGCCCTTCATGATGTCAGTGTCAACAGACACAAACCTATAGGTCTATGTTTCACATTGAATTGTATGGGCGGATAGGTCCCAATTCCTTTTTAGATTTCCGTACCCGTACGGAAGCCTTTTACTAAGCCTACGCCGTCTGTCTGTCCGCCCTACTGCTGTATCTTTGGAACCATAATAGCTAGCCGATTAAAATTTTCACAGAATATGTGGTGGATATAACAAAATAGTAGGTAAACATTGATAAAGTAAAATGTCTGTAAAATACATGAAAAAAAAAACAAATTCAACTTTTTTGTTATTTGCGGTGTGGAAACAAACAAGGTTCAGTGCGACTCACACTTGGCCGGTGTTTTTTTTTAGTACCAACGAGTGTTAATTTATCACTGAACATCAAATATTTAGCCAAAAGTACAACTAAACGGAGGTAAAACAACAAAAACTTGATAATTTGGTATAAACAGAAAATGAACTTGTTGAAAATAAACAGGGCATATCAACAATACTAATAATAAATCTGTAAGGGATGGTCATGGAGTAAGTTACTTCCTTTTTTGAGATACTGCGTTTGTAGACTGTATGTATGATACTAAAACTATATTGACGATTTTTAGAAATCTTTTCTGTATGTATGTATTTATGTTCCTCCATAACTCTTAAACCGATCATCCAAATTCGATGAAACTTAGTATAAGCACATTTAACTATACGTGACACAGGATTGGCTAAATAAAATCCAGTTCCAGTTACACTAAGATATGGCTCTCATACAAACATAATTGTTCCGCGCGCCGAAATAGAGGTGTGGTAGCGGGTTTATTTACTTTCTTCTTTTTAAATACGAATTTCACGCGAGCGAAGCTGCGGGCAAAGCTAGTTTTAAAATAAATTTATTACTTTCATCCAAGTGTCCTTTTGTGAACGCGAGAAATGTATCCGTGATCTCACAAATGTTTTAGAAAGGACCAGAAGTCCGATTACCCTGTCCAGGCCCTGCAGGTAAACCGTGGTGTTTCTACTCGAATGACGAGTTCGAGCAAAATGAACGAGTAGGTAGTATTGGTACCGTCGTAGCTGTCAAATGTACAAGCGAGTGAGTGCACGAAACGGTCACGTGGTCTACTCGAACTCGAACGTCGATCTAGCACAAGTTGTTGATTTCTTTATTTTATTTTAGTATTTACTCAAATAATATAGATAAAAAATACAAGTACTTAGTATCACTAGAATAAAATAAGAATAAAGTCTGTACAAACATACATACATCATACATATCACACGCTATATCCCGACCATCATCCCGACAATCGGGGTAAGCAGAGTAATCGGTGTTGTGCTGCAAGTAGGTACTCTTGTAAATTACAACGCAACGTCGACCACCATGTTTAGCAAATTATTCGGACAAGATAACTACATCAAGCAGCAAGTAAGGCATGTAAGGCAGCAAGTAAGACCCACCTGCTGCATGACTTGGTGGAAGGACTGTGACAAAGTGTGGCTATCCTGTCGCCCTTTAGCACGGCATCGTGTCCTTATCCCTTAGTCGCCTTTTACGACATGCACGGGGAGAGATGCAGTGGGGCTATTCTTATTAAGTACCGACCCACACGCACAGTACTGTAATAAAGTCTGTCTCATACCAGTCTCATCTCATATCAATTTGTCAGTACCTACATAAGTATGTACCTACCTATGTCACTAATTTATAGGTGACAGGTAGTGGAGCTAAAATGTATACTTAACCAAATATCGACACCATACAACCAAAACCCAATAACTTGGCTTTTTAGCAAAATTGAGTTAAATATACGAAATGTTTATTTTGAAACTTTCTTTCTACAGATAACACCCAATTTCTTCTATCACGAGTAATGACAGAGATACGGGTTAGGTTAATCCAATAAACCCACAAAATGACACGTATTATTCAATCAAAAACCAATAACCTTAACTTAATGTATGCAGTTTACACAGGCTGTACAGCGAAAACTCAATAAATAAGAGATGTTGGATTTTTGTTGTTAATATCAGCTGTCTGTGAATCAAAATGTTATTCTGCTAAAACCAAATAAGATTGATAATGTGATTTTTGTTATATTTTTAGGCTGTTTTTTTTTATTTATCTACAACAAAAATCAAATAAGTACAGTCATAGGATTTTCGCTATACTTATGACGGCTGTTAGTTGAATTTTTCTACCAATAAAATCAAATAAATACTATTATAGAATGTTTGCTGTAGTCTTAGAAACCCACTTAATTCATTTAGCTATCACGAAAAAGCAAATAAATAAAAAAATCTAAATTTAAATGGCCTTTTTTTAAATTTAATTATTCGTAATCGTATTTCATATTTATTTCAAATTTTTAGCATATTTTTTTTAATAAAATGGTCTGGAATAAATACAAAGACTGGATTTTTGTTAATATCAGCCGTCTGTAAATCAAAATGTTATTCTGCTAAAACCAAATAAGATTGATAAATAGTTTTTATGTTGTTTGTTTTATGTTTAGGTAATTTTAATTTAGGTAGTTTTAGTTTATATTTGTTATCTAATATTAATAATGTAATTGTCTAAATAAAGATATTTTAATTGTTAATAAGATTGATAATGCGATTTTTGCTATATTTTTAGGCTCTTGTTTTCAATTTATCTACAGCAAAAATCAAATGAGTAAAGTCATACGATTTTCGCTGTACTTATGACTGTTGTTTGTTGAATTTTTCTAACAATAAAATCAAATAAATACTATCATAGAATTTTTGCTGTAGTTACCTATGTAGCAAAATGAACGCTTTGCATTCTAGGTAACATAATCAATTCAGTAAAAAAATTGTAATAGTGGCAAGACTGGTACATCGACACTCGATCGAAAATTCGTCACTTGGTCGACACTCGCATACGTAGTCACCTGCACGCCGGTACCAAAATAATTTGCCTCATCCGATCGTTCGAGTCGAGCCCAGCTTGAACTCGTCGTTCGACTAAAAACACCACGGTTGGGCTCCTGTACACGATTCAGAGTCACGTGGCAACCAACAGGGGCGATCTCAAATTACCCATCAGATCACATAGTGTGTCTTACCTGGATGGGGGTGCGGGTGCGGATTTCATCTGCACGCGGAGCTGTCCGCCTATCAGGACGCCCGCTTTAGTATTTACTGAAGTAAAATGGATTGCAGAACAACCGCATGCGAATCCGCAACCGCGTAAAACAGAAAACGCCCTTAGGGCCACTTGCACCAAACTCCATTTAGACGCCTAATACAGTTTAGTGCACTAAATATAATTAAAGTCGAAATGTGTATTGCACCATTGCAGAGTGTCAATTAGTAGAAGCTTAATTGCAATTAAAGTTAAATGGCCGTTGATGCCCATTTAGCTCGCTAATTAAGTATTTAGGGAACGTCAAACTGACGCTCGACCGCTTTTTTTTTATTAACGGCTCTGGATTCTGGATGCAAGAGTACTCGACCGCTGTCGGCCAGTGTTGCTAACTCCTCCTTTGCGAATAGTGCCAAATGAGTTCGAAAATATACAGTGGGGTCGGTACTTAAAAAGAATAGCCCCACTCCATCTCTCCTCATGCATGCCGTAAGAGGCAACTAACGGAAGGACGAGATGCCGTGCTAAAGAGCGATAGTTAGCCACCTCTCACCTTGGCACGGTCCATCCTCCGAGTTATTCAGCAGGTGGGGTTTTGTGCTTACTTGCTGCTCAATAGTTATTTTGTCTAATATTTTAACATGGTGGTCGGTGTTGTGCTGTGGCGTAGTTCTTGCAGCACAACACCGATTACTTTGCTTACCCCGATTGTCGGGATACAGCTAAATCTTGTTTTAAAAGAGCTGATTTGGCAACACTGCATTTAACTTTAATTGCAATTAAGCTTCTACTACTTGACACTCTGCAATGGTGCAAGACACATTTCGACTTTAATTTTATTTAGTGCACTAAACTGTATAAGGCGTCTAAATGGAGTTTGGTGCAAGTGGCCCTTAGACTAACAAACTCTTACCACTGACATAAATATAAATACTTCAACAAAGATATATCCATTGCTTGTGATGTCAGACGATACGATGTATGCTCTGATCACTCAAGGGGAAAAGCTATACGCTTATGATTATAAAAGCATACAGCGAAATAGGTTTTCCCTTTAAGTAAACAGATTGGAGTCTTCTTTGCTTCATAGTGAAATATTTCTTGATGTTCCCTGCTAAAATTTTCTTATAGGACTCTTCTTTACTAATTTAATTTAAATATATAAGGTCTTTTTTTTTAACTGACGATGCGTAAAGGGGGTCTTCTGTATCGAAAATAGATCATATTAAAATTATAAAAAAGGGGGGGTAATATATTTATATTTTATTTGTATAATTTATTTTATAATAAAATAATACTAACAGACTCTCCTAAATACATTTAACACCTTTTGCTAAGAAACTATGCTTCTATTTCTAATAATTACCGAGATAATAATTGTGAAAGTTTATGAAAGTTTGAATTCATAAGGAACACGCGTTGGGTAGGTAGCTACCTACCTACGTAACTTCGCACATTATCTGTACTACGGACGCGGCGGTCATTGAACTACGGCCTTAAAACACATTTAACGCGCCAGTTATTCGGCAGTTGGAGAGAGTGCGGGCGGTCCAAAAAATTAAAGTTCCGAATATTGTTACTCCACAAGGCTATTTTTATTGTAAGACACGTAAATAACAGGCATACAAAATTTTATTGCAATAGAACATCATTTAGAGGTCGCCCATAATGGAACGTAAGTGTAAAAGAAAAATGTATGAAATTAAACAGAATGAAATGATTATGAACTAAGAGATGCTTTAGATGGTTCAGGAAACTATTTTCTGTGATTTGCTACAAGGCGAAGTATGTACTACATCTGTTCTTCGTCCTTGGTTAGTGACTGGTTGTATTTTTGAATAAGACTGTTAATGATACTGCTGAACACGGGGCGTTCAGCAGTATCATTAACAACTCGCATCTTACTGCATGTTTCACGTAACTCTGAAAAAACCTGATCACATGGCCATTTCTCAGGTGGTATTTTCAGGAATTCTTCACTTTTACTTTTTCCATTTATCATGACAGCATCAAAAAAGCTGCTCGTTCTTTCAGTGACAAAATTCTCCATAGGTAGGTGACTTTCCTTTGTCACATTGAAGCGTCGTGGAAAATTTGTCCTTTTTGGATGTTTAAGGTTTTCCACCATTTTTTCTTTGGTATTTGTAGACACTCTATCGTCAAAAAATGCAAAAGCTATCAAATGCTCTGATAGAGACCACAGATGCCTCGCAAAAGTAGTGTAAGCTTTTTCACTAACCATCTTATTAGGGTAAGTTTTTAGGATACCCAAAAGCTGAATGTCATTATATGGGGCTCTTATTCCAAGCGGAGCTTCATTCCAATATCTCACGTAAACCACGCTTACAAATAGAGCTAATTCTTCTATATTTTTTGCCTCTTGAGCCTTCAAATCAAATTGGTTTCGAAATAGGTATATCTTCAGGGCATAAATGGCTTTGGCCATCCATCGAACGTGATTTTAATGTTTCCATAGCGTGTCCTCCACCAAGAAATAAAAGAGACAAGCTCAAAAACTCCTTATAATCGTCTCTTGGTTGCTGTTTTTCTAGATCATTCGGTAAGTACTCCAATAATTCCGCTCTTAAACAAATCTACTTTATGGGCGACCAGTAAACCGTAACCTATTGACTTCAAATTTGGCACAGCAATTACTAGCAATTACTACTGACCATAGACCAGTGGCGGCTTTGACCAATAAATTTTAGTGAGGCGACTAAAAATCCACCTACATAGCTTAGACCTGAAGTTTGAGTACCAACACGATGGATCTAGCACCAGTGGTTCTCGAGTTATGACCAAAACAAAAGTTCATGTGACAGATGGATAGATCTCACCGAGACCTGAAGTTTGAGTACCAACACGATGGGTCTAGCACCAGTGGTTCTCGAGTTATGACCAAAACAAAAGTTAATGTGACAGATGGATAGATCTCACCGAGACCTGAAGTTTGAGTACCAACACGATGGGTCTAGCACCAGTGGTTCTCGAGTTATGACCAAAACAAACGTTCATGTGACAGATGGATAGATCTCACCGAGACCTGAAGTTTGAGTACCAACACGATGGGTCTAGCACCAGTGGTTCTCGAGTTATGACCAAAACAAACGTTCATGTGACAGATAGATAGATCTCACCGAGACCTGAAGTTTGAGTACCGACACGATGGGTCTAGCACCAGTGGTTCTCGAGTTATGACCAAAACAAAAGTTCACGTGACAGATGGATAGATCTCACCGAGACCTGAAGTTTGAGTACCAACACGTTCGCAGTTCGCGCGCGCCCAGTTGCAGCCGAACTTCGCCGAGCGCGCGCTCCCCTGCCCGCACTACACCCCGCAGCGGACTTCATTCGTTCTCGTACTCGTGTGCCCATAGGGTTATTAATTATTATAATAAAGGAGCGCAGCGTATCTTTGATATTCCTATGATAGAATTTTGCACATAATTTGAAAAGGTGCCAGGAGATCAGCCGAGAGAGGCCGTGGGAGCTGTGTGCGCGGGAAGAAATATTATGTGACATGTTATGTTATTTACAGAGACTCTTACGTATCTACCGATTCTACCCTGGTACTTCAACATCAATCGGACCACAAAATCGTTACCTTTTTGGTAGGGTTGGCCGTGGTGGGGAGCTGTGCGCGGGAAAAAATATTGTATGACATGTTATGTTATTTACTGAGACTCTTATCTACCGATTGTATCCTGGTACTTAATGAGCTTCATGAGCGCTCGCCGCTCGTCTAGGGGAGCGCAGCGACGAGACGTAATCGTTCGTTCATTCATATCATAATGCAGCAGGATTTATTAGCGCCTCAAATTCAAATATGAGCCGGATGTGTCCGGCCGGCGTCTCACAATTTCATGCAATGTTTTTTCCCGCGCGTGCGGCTCCTTGTCATAGCTGTGTCCCTGGTACTTTTTCAAATTATGCACTGTGCTGTATGACATGTTATGTTATTTACTGAGTCTTATCTACCGATTATACCCTGGTACTTCAAGGGAACACAGAGCGCTCGCCGCCCGTCTAGGCGAGCGCAGCGACGACGCGACGTAATCGTTCATGCAGCAGGATTTATCAGCGCCTCAATTGCTAGGTAAATGCAACGAATTCAAGGTCAAACTTTGGTCTCTACGAGGTGAAGCGATATGAGCCGGATGTGTCCGGCGTCTCACCAACTGTGCACAATGTCATGCAATGTTTTTTCCCGCGCGTGCGGCTCCTTGTCATGGCTGTGTCCCTGGTACTTTTTCAAATTATGCGCTGTGCTGTATGGTGCTGTCGGCATTTGCGCCAACACACGCGCGTGGACAAGTACATGTGTATTGTATGCGCTAACACATCTTTGGCGCAGAGCTGAAGTATTTCGTTCGTCGCCTTTATGGGCCCCTCTCGCACCACCTCCCCGCGCCGCACCGCCGGCTCGCCTCCGCGCCGCGCCGCCGTGCGCCGTTCGCTTTTTTGGTCTATAATGTTCTCTGATCAGTTTGGATGGACTTTTTTTAAATTTTCTTTCATGGTATTTTGAAATTTTTTTTTTCTTTACCTTCAAGATAATTAAGTGAGGCGGTGCTTCACTTGCTTCACCTGGATAACCGCCACTGCCATAGACAAAAAAGAGCTATGTGGGGGCAATATTCGACAAAAAATTTTTCCCCCCATACAACTGTGGACCGCCCTAGGTACTTACGTATGTATGGAGCACTCGTTGCCGCCGCCCCGCCGCGTCGGGAGGAGCGAATGTATGCATACGTAAGTACCTACGCACGCTCTGACTTCCGAACAGCTGATGCGCGTTATTGAAATCACCTCGGAAATTACTAATGTGTTTCAAGGCCGTAGTTCAATGACCGCCGCGTGCGTAGCACAGATAATGTGAGAAGTTACGTAGGTAGGTAGCTACCTACCCAACGCGTGTTCCTTATGAATTCAAACTTTAATAAACTATTACAAATTATTATCTCAGTAATTGTTAGAAATAGGAACATAGTTTTTTAGCAAAAGGTGTTAAATGTATTTAGGAGAGTCTGTTAGTATTTTTTTATTATAAAAATAAAATATAAAAATATTACCCCCTTTTTTTATTATTTTAATATGATCTATTTCCGATACAGAACACCCCTTTACGCATCGTCAGTTAAAAAAAAAGAAGACCTCATACAACGTGTCCCAAAACTCAACGTCAAGCGGGAACCAGGCAGCCAGTTTATGGCTACCCAGGGAAAAATAAGAAAAAAAATCAGAGTCATTTGTTTTTTATGATATGAGCATTTTTCGAAAAACGTTGAAAATTGATATCTCATACAACATTTTTAGGTACTACGACTACAAATTTGCAAATATTATTGGTAATTTTTTTTTATTAGTAGCCTAAATAACTGCTATTGATCAGTATCCCAAATAAAACCAAAATGCCGATAGTTTTATCACAAAAAAATATTAAGTAAAATTTGTTTCTTCTAATTTTCAAAGATAATTATTTTTAGTTTCTTTGCCACTTCATAGTATAAAAAAAAATGTACGTACACTACTATGGCAAGTTTTCACAAAAATTAGCGCAACTAATCAAGATTTCAAAATGATATAATACCTCTCACGTCATGCTTTAAAAAAGACTTGGTACTTGCCAACATAAAATAATACCTTACTCAGTGAAAATTGCCTTAAGTGCTAGAGTGATGATAGTGTCTAGAGAAGGTTAAGTTAGTTTTCAAATTATTCGAAAAATTCGAATTTAGAACGCCATAACGTCGGTACCGAGTTATAATGCTGTAATCAGTACGCGATGCTCCTTTGTTTGCTGCACATGTTTTCGTATTCACGTTGCTCACGTACTGACGACTGGCTTTGTGCATTTCGGACTTGATTATCCTGTGATTTGGAGACCGAACTGACCTGACATTATTCTGGACTTTTATTGTGTGTTTTATGAAATAGGACCGGTTTGAAGTTTTTTTTACTATGCCAAATCCATACACAGCGGTAGAATATGCTAATATGCACTTAATTTATGGAGAATGCGGGTGCAAGGGTAACGCTGCAAGCAGACTGTATCGTGAGAGATATCTAAATGCTTAACGTTTTCCAGATCATCGAGTGTTCGTGAATGTGCATCAAGCATTACTCGAAGGTCGATTACCTAGTAACCGGAGAAATACAGGAAGACCTAGGACTGATTACGATGAAGAGGTTCTTCATGTTCATTTTCAAATTGAAAATGATGCAAGCACTTCAGTAAGGGCCACAGAGGAAACAACGGGAGTGCCAAAAAGTACTGCACATCGTATTTCGCAACGTCACAAGTTCCACCCGTACCATGTAAGACGTGTGCAGACCCTGTTGCCCCATGATTATCCTATCAGGATTTTTGAAGAATAATGTTACACAAAAATACCGAAGATCCACAATTGACACCTGAGGACACCGTCAGCGCCCCCTCGGTTAATTCTACCCTTTGGCTCCCAGAAGACCCGGCCGGGTCTTATGACGCGCCAATCTGATAACTCCCAGAAGACCCGGCCGGGTCTCGGCGCGGCGCGGCTCTCTATTTAATTCATAACTAATTCTACCAATTTCCTATCAAAGAACTGATTACTGGTATACATTCTTGGTTAAATTTACTAATAACTATTATCAAACATGACTGGGCAACACATCACCTTCACACAGAAAATATTTTTTGAAAATGTAAAAAAAAAAAGGCTCCCATGACGACTGACATTTCCACAGACACTGGAATACACAGATCTTGTACCGTATTTTGTGTACCCGTATTCGAGAGTACGTCTTATTAGCTTTATTTAGAGGTATGACTCGTCTATGGAAATTATACAGTTTTGGTCAGAAAAAACCAAAAAAAAATGTCGAGCGTGTTTTGTTTTGCCTGGAGTTCAAAAAATCGGTCTGTGCTTCTAAATAAGTGAATCCTGAAGTGTTTGGTATGACTGAACGCGCAATTTCAGTACAAAGAAGACTGAATACAGATCAGTGATGAATCGATCGATTGAGGCGGGATATTCGAATTTGTGCGGGAGCGCGCGCGCCAAAATTTTGGGTTTTTGCGCGCGGCGAAAAGGGCTGGGAGTCAACGGTACGTAAGTTTATTAAAATCGTGGGAGCTGAAGGGTTAAAAAACCAATTATACAAAAAAAAAAACAAAACAAAAAACAAACAAACAAAAATACTTAAAAACAATACAAGTGCACTCATAAATTAAAAAACAGAATACACGCACCAGCTGTCAGCTGTCAGTGTTTAAAATAAATAAATAAATAAATAAAAAAAATAAAATTCTTGGATAGAATTTTATGGACCGACGAAACAACATGCAAAAAAGACGGGTATTCAAATCTGCACAATCTGCATTGTTGGAGTATCGAGAATCCGCACCTTATGAGGGAAGACAAGTCTCAGTATCAATTTAAATTGAACTTGTGGACTGGCATATTAAAAGGCCAAGTTATTGGACCATTTGAATTGCCAAGAAACTTGAATGGTGAAGTTTACCTAGATTTTCTCCAAAACCATCTGCCAGATCTACTAGAAGATGTGCTATTAAACATTTTACGTACAATGTGGTACCAAAATGATGGTTGCCCTGCTCATTATGCCCATCCAGTGCGAGAATATCTGAACCAAGAGTATGCAGACCGTTGGATTGGGCGCCTTGGTCCAATTTTATGGCCGCCCTGTTCTCCAGATTTAAATCCGCTGGACTTCTTTTACTGGGGTTGCCTGAAAGACAAGGTTTATTCGAAACCCATATCAAAAATTTGGCGAACTACGTCAAGGAATCTCGGGGGCTGCCGAACAGATCAATTTACGAGGATATGCACGATTGGTGAAAAGGTCGTTTTTAAAGCAGTGTCGTGCGTGTATTATTGCCGGTGGCAGACAGTTCGAACATTTTATTTAGAGTAAGTAATAATTTTTTTTAAATCTGTGATTTGTTTCATTTAAACTTCTTTTCCTTTGAAAATTACGGAATGGCATCACTATCTGTTACTATCTATCTAAATTCTAACATGCATCATGTCTCATCATAACCACTGAAGGCAATTTTCACTGAATAAGCTATTATTTTATGTTGGCAAGTACCAAGTCTTTTTTAAAGCATGACGTGGGAGGTATAATATCATTTTGAAATCTTGGTTAGTCGCGCCAACTTTTGTGAAAACTTGCCGTAGTAGTTTACATACATTTTTTTTATAGGTACTATGAAGTGGCAAAGTAAACTAAAAATAATTATCTTTGAAAATTTGAAGAAAAAAATTTTACTTCATATTTTTTGTGATAAAACTATGGGCATTTTGGCTTTATTTGGGATACTGATCAATAGCAGGGTTATTTAGGCTACCGATAAAAATAATTTAAAAATTATATTTGCAAATTTGTAGTCGTAGTACCTAAAAATATTGTATGAGATGTCAATTTTCAACATTTTTCAAAAATGACTAAAATTTTTTTCTTATTTTTCCCTGGGTAGTCATAAACTGGCCTACTCCCTGGTTCCCGCTTGGCGTTGAGTTTTGGGACACGTTGTATACAACAGAGGAACTTTGAAGTTTAGTCCATAAAATAATCATATTCGAAACACAGATTCAGATGTTTATTTCACCATAAATAACACACAACATTAACAATATTTAGACAAAGACAAATAATTTATTACAAATTTATAGAGTAGTTGAAAAGGATAAGTGCTACTACACATTTTCTGGGTAGGCATGCAACACAGCACTAATACTCTCTCGAGAGAGAGTTGCGCAATGCTGAATAAGCATACATTATTATATAAGTAGGTTATTACAACTCATACTGAATTAAACTAAAAATGTGAATAAAATATAAATTTAATCCCATCACCCTACCACCTAGTAAGGTAAGAAAGTAAGGGACCTACAGTTTTACGTGGAATACGAACCACGGTCAGCCTCCAACGGTCGAGCGGTCACCCATCCAAGTACTGACCGCGCTCAGGTGTACTTAATAACAGTCGACCGACTTCACTACCGAGACAGACAAATTAATTATTTAATTGAGACATATGAACATTCAGTATGGTTCGCCATCATTTTTGTTTTGTCCCGTTCAGCAACGCAATCTATTAGGAAGAACCGAGTTAGTAGAAAGAAACAGTTTTTAAATATAACTTACACACTAAACTTTAATTACGTTAACTAGGTACTAAATACGTTACTACTTCAAATACTACATCTACGCAAAAATAAAAAATTTTGCCATAAAAAAATATAATTAAATACAAAGAACATAGGGTTCAGTCAAGTCGTTAGTAAAAGTTGAGTTTATACATATAAAAGGCTCATTTGAATCGTCCAAGTCAGCAACATTTTTTATTTACAATATAAAAAATCATTTAACCCTTGGAGTTCCCACTTATTAAACATGCTTACACCCCTTGGAAGTGAGGATTAACTTATTTAAAGGCACCGATGGAATTTTTGAGTACAGGCAAAACAAAACACCTGACATTTTTTTCTAATCCAAAATTGACAATTGGATACAAAAATCATGTGGGAGAATGCAGCCACTAAGAGACCGTAAACATAAAAAAAAATTTGGAGCTTGGATCCAATTCCCAAACAAATAATTGAAACCAAGCTTCAGTAAAAAATGACAAGACATCAGAATATTTTTGTTTTGTGTTGAATTCCTTGTACTTACAGAGCGTTCACAGTTATTTTACCTCTGACACATGTCATTGTATCTTCCTCTAGGTTGGCACCACTTGCTGTCACTAGTATAATGCGCGGGGCGGATCTTGGCGTGTCGCCGCCGCAGCGGTTCGTCGGTGTTCTCCCTCGCACCCGCACCGTACTTGTATAGTTTATTCGCGTGGCGGGTCGCCCGCTGCGGCGACGACACGCCGAGATCCGTCCCGGGCACTATACTACGGTTCTAAAAAGGGTTACTTGCTATTAATATTTTACCCGTGGTAGTGGAAATTATGTATGAGTACCTGTTGTACTTGTAGTGATAAGTCCACCTTTGCGCACTCCTGCATTTCTTGTTTCTTGTCGTGTACTGTTGTTCTTTCAATTTGTGTGCAATAAAGAGTTTCTATTCTATTCTAAAAATATATTCAAATATTTCGTACAGGGAAATAGTACGAACCAATTATGGCAACACAGAGCTCAGGTTAGCTAACTTGATGGCTAGAGGTAAAATAACTGTGAACGGTCTATAGTCTATAGGTGTTTTCGTGTCAATGGAAATGCCTTTTAATCATCTATCTAACTAAAGTGATCTCTTGTTTATTAGTGTCTGGCTACTGACACGTTTTCAAGTTTCATGGGTCCTAAATGACCTGAATTTGGGAAGAGGGTGTGTCATCGGTCAAAATGCAAGCGAGGCAATGCATTCGGTGAGGTTCAAGAGATGTCGCCACTGTCGCTGCATAGCTCCACTTGCCGCCGCATATTGCCGCATGGGCTTCGGAAGTGCGAAAAGAAGAAAACAAGGCACTGGCGCTCGATTACGTAATGATGTATACTATCCCCCCCACCTCAGCCGTGATCATAAGCACTCCAAACCCCCCCCCCCCCTCCCTTCTTGGAGATCACGTAATTGTTGAATGATCCATAAGAACAATTAATCGAAATAGCAATAGACATAAACAAACAAATTATTTATTATGAAAAAATACAATGAAATTCAGATACATAGTTGATATGTTTACAAAAATTACATTTTGAACTGAGTAACTTAAGTATCTTAACCTAATTTCGAGACAAAAACACTAGCTTTTGTTTGGTTTGATTAGTTGGTATGGGTTAGTAGTATATCTGTTTAACTACCTTAGAATCATTTTTAGGCGCTGTGTAGTTGATATGTTTACAAAAATTACATTTTGAACTGAGTAACTTAAGTATCTTAACCTAATTTCGAGACAAAAACACTAGCTTTTGTTTGGTTTGATTAGTTGGTATGGGTTAGTAGTATATCTGTTTAACTACCTTAGAATCATTTTTAGGCGCTGTGTAAAATACATGTGAAGTTAAATGTTGCATGTAAAATTATAAATGTATATGTATTCACTATCCCTAGATTTGTTTTTGACGTGATAACGTCTTATAAATTGATGAACACGGGCAGCACGTACGAAAGCGTGTCACGTTGATAGTCACGTTGATATTCACGTTGATATTCAAAGTTACCATGGAAACGTCCTCGGCCCAAGCGGCAGTGTTGCCAAACGTACGGTAATTGCCGTATCGTACGGTAATCGAGGCTAGAAATCGACAAATGTACGATTGTACAATTCTTATAGCTGTGTTTCTTTATGACGTTATCACGTAAAACTATCGTCCGTAAACCGACTTTACAGACAACCAATTTTTTTTTACATAGATTATTGCTAAATATATGTAAGCATGTGCTCACATTCCATTTGTGACTTTGACAATAACCACTGCTTTATAAACTTCCGCTGTTACGGCGCGGACCAGATAGCTCAACCGCACGGTATAGTTGCAATTTGAATGGTAAGTTATGGCTCGACTGCGCGGTCGAGTAGGAATGCCAAGGTTTAACTTATAAAATTTATTATCTAAAAGGAATCTTTTCAGCTGACTCTACATTGAACACACTTAAAAACCACTAAGAACTAAAATGTATGCATAGCAGACAGACACCTGACCAATTTTATAATGGTCCTTGCCAGTGTCTCTGACTACGGAACCCTAAGGAGTTTGAACAATACACTGTTATATTTAAATTTTTTTGTAAGAATATTTTTTCAATCTAGAAGAATATTATTTCACATATAGGTCCCGGCAAGTTAATTAGTTAATAGTGCTCAGCGAAAATGGTGGGGTTAGTTCGCGCGTGCATGTGTATAGCGCGGTTTTCTCAACCGTTCACTTCGAAAGAATGCGGCGCGCACCCTCCGCTCTCCGCCCCCACCGTACTGATGGGCAATTGCGGTGGCGGCGGAGAGCGGAGGGTGTGCGCCGCATTCTTTCGAAGTGAACAGTTGAGAAAACCGCGCCATAGTGGTTGGATTTAAGCTCACTAAAAATTATCATGCTCGAAGTTGAAAAGGATCGTATTTAGCCATAAATACGTATAATACACATAAAGTTGGTCTTTACAGCTCGAATAGTGACTATAGTCAAGATGAGGACGAAGACTGCGAAGTAGTGATGGAAATTAACGGCGAATGGAGTCTTAACAGTGAATTCTTAACCGTGAATGCTATTAATTCCATCACTACTGCGAAGTCTCTGACAAAGATGAAGTGCCTTCTACGAGTGCCTCCGTCATCCAAGAGTGCCTCCGTCATCCAAACGTAACAATCTTCTTCCATAACTCTATTGAATGACAATTTAATGGAATGAATATCACCACTGCCAGATTAGATGTATGTATTAAATCATTCATAATATTAATAATTAATTAGTATTCCTCTTTAACCTTCTCGAAGAAAATAAGAATGCAAAATAAGGCGAGGCCGAAATCCGAGCTTCGTTCAAGTTAACGATATTCTTCTCAATGAAAGTAAGTAAATAAGGGCGAGGCCGAAGCCCGAGCTGCGTTTACGTAAACGATAAACCTTCTCACACTCTCGGGCCTAACCCTTAATTACTTGCTATTTTAGATAGAATATATATCGTTTATGCGAACGCAGCTCGGCCTTCGGCGTCGCCCTTAGGCTTAGAAAGTATATGGGGTCCAAAGGGAACAACTTTCTTTCAACTAACTGGTACGATAGGCATCAATTTTTTTGTTTTTTTTTTTATTTAAAGCGCACCATATGGCGCCTAGCCACCCATAAGGTGTCTAACGACGCCCATGGACATGGTGGTATGCGGGGGTTGCCAATGCCATGCCGGCCTGACAGGTGCCCATTCACGCCCCTCTTGAAGGATCCGAGACTGTACTTGGGGGGGAATATATGAGGGAGTGCGCTCCAGAGTTTACCGGTTCTGTAGAGGAAATCTGCAGAATCGATTATTACTAGGGATCGGCGTAGGTAGTGCTATTCCCGGGATTTGGTGACCATTATCTTAGCATGGATATGCCTTCTGAATCCCGGGAAAATTTATTTAATATTTTCTCGAATGTTGATGTTTTTTCGTCTGAATCCTATTTCTAGACGAAATATAAGACACTTTTATTCTTACACTTTTTCAATAAAATCGATATTTCCGGAGAAAAAAAATTCTAAAATTATTTTTTTCCAAAATGTTCTCGATTACTGTTGTTTTATTGGCGGATTCTTATTTCAAATCGAAATATAAGACACTTTTATTCTCACACGTTTTTTACGTAAGTCTATATTTCCGGAGATAAAAATAAAACAACCAATTTTTTTCATATTTTCTAGAATGTTGATGTTTTTTCGCCTGAATCTTATTTCTAGACGAAATACGAATCTGTAGTGAACAGTTATAAAAAGTGGCCGCCATTTTGAACCTTTTAGTTACTGGACCGATTGCTTTCAAAATCGATATCTGGGTGTCTGTGTGAGCTCTAAATACGAATCTGTTGTCAAAATTTAACCCTTCAACTTGCGAGCATTGTAAAACAAAAAAACGCATCGCCTAATCGACCGTGACCTTGACATTGACTGTTTCATATTACAATAGAAGAAAATTCATTTTGGTATGTTTTTCCATGAAACTTTGTAAACTAATGAATGGATTGTATTTACAGATAAATATTCTAGCTACAAATGGTATTTTTTTATATAAACAATATATTCTAGCTAACAAAATTATTTCGTAAAGTTGTGTTATGTGAAAATCGCGACCTCTCTCTGATTTTCTATTTTTATAAATTTATCACGAGCGTAAATCAGTGATATAGTATTTTTATCATAAAAAGGAATACATCTACAATCTAATCATACCTTTTTTGTGTATCAGTAGCTCCTGTGTAGCACACAAAAAAATCTTGAATTCGCACAATATTTTGTCAAAAACAACACTTTCGTACACACGACAGATTAGAGAATTATTATATTTTTCTGTAGTCTCAGACATATCAAGTTAGTGGTACCGATGTGTAGCTAATTTATTCTACTTTATAATTGTCTCTTTCAAATACACACTACTAAATTGAGATAGAACGTAAAAAAATTAATATGGCGGACTACTGCGGATCATGTATCGATTCAGTGCCGCGGCCCAATTGGGCCGCTGCATAGACAACGGTAAATGTCATTCTGCGGCCCAATAGGGCCGCAGAAGAGTATACGGGTTAAAAAAAGTGGCTGCCATTTTTAACTTTTTAGTTACTGCACCGATTGCTTTAAAAATCGATATCTGGGTGTCTGTGTAGGCTCTGAATACGCATCTGTAGTCAAAATTAAAAAAGTGGCCGCCATTTTGAACTTTTTAGTTACTGGACTGATTGCTTTCTAAATCGATATCTGGGTGTCTGTGTGGGCTCTGAATAGGAATCCGTTGTCAAAATTAAAAAAAATTGACCGCCATTTTGAACTTTTTAGTTACTGGACCGATTGCTTTTAAAATTGATATCTGGGTGTCTGTGTGGGCTCTGAATACGATTCCGTTGTCAAAATTTAAAAAAAGCGGCCGCCGTTTTGAAGTTTTTAGTTACTCGATCGATTGCGATTATCGATTAAGATATCGATTTTGAAAGCAATCGGTCCAGTAACTAAAAAGTTCAAAATGGCGCCCACTTTTTTTTAAATTTGATAATGGAGCACTTCCCGGCGTTGAGTGATAAGAGCCAGTCTTTTGTCCATTGGACAATGTGATTGAGATTATCTTGAATTTTTTGGTGACTGATCGTGTTGGCAAAGAATTTTGTATCATCCGCGAAGAGCATGAAGTCGAGGTTGATGATCGCTTTCAAGTCGGTCAGGAAGATCCCGAATGCTGCAGGCCCAAGGACTGATCCGTGAGGAACTCCGCTTAGGACGGGATGGGGTTCCGAGAGCTCATCGCCAACGCGCACGAAATTGTCTATTTGTCAAGAAATCTTCGATCCACAACAACAGTTTGCCACGAAAGCCGAAATGCTCAAATTTTTTAACTAGCCGTTTTATTGGTACTCGATCAAATGCCTTCTCATAGTCTAGATATATTATGTCTATAGGATGCCGTTCATTCCATTCTGTCGTCCACTTATTTAGGCATGAGAGGAAGTTGGTTACAGTCGAATGTCTTTGTACGAAACCATGTTGTTCTTCAATGATGATGTGCTCTTGGTCTAGGAAACACCTTATTTTATCTGTGATTATTTTTTGATGTATATGAAGAGTAAATTCGGGTGGGTATTTGAACAGCGGGGTTTAGATCGAACATTGCTGGTAGTTCTATCTGTAGTTTAGGATATTAGAAGAATATTAGTGAAAGAATTTATTGCCGGAAATGCGTAGTTTCGGAGAAAAGTTTTGAAAAAAATATTTTTCATACAAAATTTTTTTTTTTTTTTAAATGCACCAAAACATTTATTTTTAATAGGAATTTATGCAAAAACGACATGCGCCTCCTCAACATTAGTCAGTCAGTCAGCGTGTAAGCGTCCACTGCTGGACATACGCCTCTCCAATTTTCCTCCAGTCCTCCCAGCCTTCAGCGATACGGCACTGATTTCCGCCGGCGTACTTGATGTCGTCGTCCCACCTCAACATTAGGTTAGGGTTAATTTATATAGCGACGCATCTTCTATAAATTAACAATATCACAATATTAGCGCGGCGGCGCAGCGCGGCGCGGAGGAGCGGAGGCGGCTGGTGCGACGCGCGCGACGAAATACGTTAAAGATGTGTTAGTGCATCAACACCACCAACACAACACACACACAGACGTGACGTTTGACGTGTCACGTACGGCATGGCATATGGTGACTCACCTCCTCCGGTCCAGTGCGGCGACGAATCGCTTATTTTTATATCGCTTCACCAAGCGTAAAGACAACAGGTTGACCTTGAAGGCTTGGATGTAGGGAGCAGCTGAGGCTCTTATAAATGCCGCCGAACGAGACACCTATATCCAATCAAAAGAATGCAGAGCGAGATGAGGCGTTTCACGTTTTCTATAACCCCTGATGTGCGTACGGCCCGATCGGGGCGGTGACATTTGCTGTGCCGGATGTGCGGGCCGCCCCCCGGGGGCGGCCCTGACGACTTAATACAAATAATTTATTGTAACGTGCAACATCCTTCTTAACTCTTCTAACGAATGTCTAGTAATTGATGAAAGAGTAGGCTACCTAAAAATACACACTTCTATGTGCTTGTCCTGTCAAATAATTATTGACAAGCGATCTTCAGTCGGTCTCTGTGTGTTCGCGGACGGTGACGTGTGCGCCTCGTGTTTTTAGTGGTTTCTTGTGGATTTTTTGGTGTTTTCTTTGTGAAAAACGATGGAAGTGTAAGTAATCTTCATTTACAATAGTTTATCGGCGCTGAGGAACGATTTATTCGTAAAGTATCGTCATTTTTGTAACCCTCTAGGCAAAAACCGTTCCGAAAATTCTTGAATTTTTTAAACCAGTTTAATAATGATAGTAATAAACACATTACCAATGAAATTATAGAAAATTTAATGTACATTTGGAAAATAAAACCTTTTCATATACGTTTAAAAGAAAAAAGTCTAGAAATATCGCCAAAAACGCAGAGCGCACCCGATTTTGACCAAAATTTAAAAAATAAAAAACGGCGCAAAAATGGCGCCGCACTCAAGGGCTGACAGCTAATTGGGGCCCGCTCGCACATTAGGGGTTAAGTCGGCTTGTTTTACCTCCGTGATTAACCTGATGGCGAAATTCGCATTACTTAACGTAAGTTTCATAGCTCAATGGTATATGCTTCGCTTTTCAATCTAGTGACGTTGGTTCGAATCTCACTTTTGCGAATTCTTTTTTTTTTTGTTTTTAGGGTTCCGTATCCGGTACGGGACCCTATTACTAAGCCTACGCCGTCTGTCTGTCTGTGCGTCCGTCCGTCCGTACGTCCGTCTTTTTTTTATGTAATCCGGTATGGGTGTCTGAGTCGGAGGGGCCAAAGCGCATGCTCCGACCAGCCAATATCACCTCCGAGAAGGTAGGTGCCATACCGGAGACTTCCCTGGATTGCTGGCTATACTGGACTAGAGGAGAACACAGCCGAGGCTGCTATGCGGCCATCTTGCATCCAGTACGGTGGTAACAAACAACCCAGTCGGCTACAATTTGAGCCTACCACGTTGCCTACCGCCTAATAAGGGGCAAGGGAAGGGACCTACAATTTTACACCGGTTCCGAACGGTGAAGCAGCAGGTGTAGGTATGCACGTAAATTTTTTCGTCAGAAAAAAACTCATTGTTACACGCCGACCGGATTCGAACCTCGCACCTCTCGCATTTGAAGCCGATGCCCAAACCACTCAGCCACCCGCCGCTTGTCTGTCCGTCCGTCAGTCTGTCCGAGGCCTGTATCTCTTGAACCGTAATTGGTAGCCCGTTGAAATGTTCACAGAAAATGTGTTATTATGGCCGATATAGCAAAAAATAATAAAATTAAAAAAAGTAAAAAACTCACAGGGGTTCCCATAGATGGCGCGCGCGCATACACTTTTTGGTTTCAAAAAGTGTATGCGCGCGCGCCATCTTCCAAATAGATTATAAGCATTTTCTAATTGTGACTAACTAATATGAAGCATTTCATAACACGCACATCTAGATGGCGTGGCGTGTTATGAAATGCATCTAGTGGCGCTAGCCGTGACATGGCGATACGGAACCCTCGGTGCGCGAGTTCGACTCGCAGTTGGCCAGTTTTTTATTATCTATTATGTATTATTAGCGTAACGTACAAGCAAACGTAGTGTGGGACGCCCCCCGGCTAGGTGGACAGATGACCTAAAAAAGGTAGCCGGGAGTGGATGGATGAGAAGAGCGGAAGACCGCGTGTGGTGGCGTGCCTTGGGAGAGGCCTATGTCCAGCAGTGGACCGATACAGGCTGATGATGATGATGATGATTATTGGCATATTAAAAATAGGTTTGGGTTCATTTTTATAGCCACATAAAAACTTGATTTTCGATAGTAGTTTTTGGTTAAGTATTGTCAGGGCCAAAAAAATTAGGGTTTAGGTTTTTCAATTTATCATAAAGTAATAGCAATGTAGGTGGATTTTTAGTCGCCTCACTAAGATTTATAGGTCAAAGCCGCCACTGCATTATAGACATATTCACGCTTCTCTTGAAGGACCTGAGACTGTACTTGGGGCGAAATCTTCTCAGCAAGTCTTTTCATTAGATTAGTGGTCATTGTACAACGACAAAAATACCGCAAAAAAGACTTGAACCTTATCAATAATCACATGCAGAAGAAAGTTCGTTGTTATATCAGCAGTCGTTGAAAAATTCCTACACGTTATAAAGCAGAACAAGTTTACAGGCTCGTGACAATTATACAAATCACCACTGCCGATAAATCGGGCCGCGCGGTGCGCGTAGCACCGGCGCCGCTCCGCGCCGCGCAGCCTGCGGTGTGAGAATTACAAACGTGCCTAAATGCAGTATCCCTGAAGTTCAACATTAATAGTACATCAATGTGGAGAAATACTAAAACTGCGGCATCCAATGCGCGCATCGCTGTTCATCGCAAAGCGGCGGAAAAAATACTTACTCAGCAAAGCGTCTAGAAAGACTCCAAGCGAGAACACAAGATGGACTCCTATGATGTGGAACACGACGTAAGTGCGCACGCCGCCGTACGCGCCACGCCTTGCCTGACGCCTCGCAACGCCTGGTCACCCGTTCGCCGCACCCGGCTCTCGTGCAGCGCCGGTTTAGGTGATCGATTACTTGCTACTTTAGAATTTTTCGAACTCGGAATACCACACAGCAAGTAGCGACGCGCTCCATTTTGTTTCGTGTACCGTACCGCTGTCGGGTTGCCAGGTACAAAAGCTAATAATCCGCTAAAAGTTAATAAAAAATCCCTATATCGTCGCCGTTCTGGCAATAGGTCGTATGTCAAAATTTTTCGATTTTCTTTTTATAGTGCCATTTGAAAGGGAAAAAATCATTGCATATATGGCAATACCTCCAATGTCTAAAGCGGGGAACTCACTAGGCGGGCATGCCCGGCGGGCAGTCTGCCGGGCATGCCTATCGCCGCAACACACTACACGGACCACTAGACGGACTTGCACACGGGCAGTCTGAGCCAGAGATCGTTTCAGTTTCATCAGACAATCAATTTTTCAAAATAATTTTTTTTTTCAACGTAGGCTAAATCGGCTTCTGAATGTATTTCCTTACATTTCTCAATTAAATTTTGATAGGCAGTATTGCGTAATTCAGTGTTCATAAACTCCTTGCTTTTGACCTTCCATAAGCATGGGAATATTTGTAGGCTTGTAATTCTTCCCAGAATATTTTGTTGTCGTTAAAACTCATTTTTAATGAAGATTTAAGTTCGTCTAATAGTTATAAACGGACGTCTGCACTGGTTGCCAGTGTTGCCAGACGATAAAATAAAAAATCAGTAGACTTAGCAATAAAAAATCAGTAGAAAATCAGAAGACTTTAAAATATTATTCTCGCTCTGTGCTCTTTCCTTATACGAGTTAGAAAAAAATGCGTCTGTGATCTTGTAATAGAGCTTGCAACTCTCTAAGAAAATAATGAAATTTCATGTCTGGATTATGTGCCATTTATCTTGCAATGACGGAACTACTTCCTTTGGTTTAACGACAACAGAGCTAAATGCGTTTTTTAAACGACTTATAAAAAAGAAGGAGGTTCTCAATTTGACTGTATTTTTTTTTATGTTTGTTAAACGTACCTCAGAACTTTCGACTTTCTTTTTTTATTCGAAAGCTGGTGCTTCCCGTTTGGTCCCATTTTAATTTGGTCAAGATCGGATTGGAACGCGAGGCTGAATCGCGAAACCGAAGGCCGAGCGATTCCACCGAGTACATTAATAGCAAAAAAATTACTAAAAAAAACCGTGACATAAAAAACTATTTAAAAAATATAAAACCGCCTCCAAAAATGTAAGAAATAAAAAAAATCTAACCCTAGAGTTGAAGGCGGTGCTAGGGCAAGCAAAATGATGCACTTCCGCCTTCAACTCTAGGGTTTGATTTTTTTTTATTTCTTACATCTTTGAAGACGGTTTTATAATTTCTTAATAGTTTTTTTTTATTTCACGGTTTCACGGTTTTTTTTCGTTTTCAACGTTTGCAATGTCATAGATGACGCTAGGGAAGGAGAAAGGGAAGAAAACTAATAATTTTTTTATACCTGTATATTTGGTATATCTCTTTAAACCTTTACTAGAATTAGAACGATATCTATAACTTCTAACGACGGAGGGTGAGTGGAGGAGCTTTTTAATTCAACAAAACAACAAACAATCTATCTATTTAGTTCAGTATTAGGTACCTCACCAGTTGTATAATGTAAAATCAGTAGATTTGTATACGCGAATAAAAAAGAATCAGAAGGCAGTAGACAATGTTAAAAATCAGTAGATCTACTGAAAAATCAGTAGCAATGGCAACACTGCTGGTTGCTCTCGCACCTATGTCTGTGGACAGGCGGCCCGCGGCGAGGACTCACGCTCGGACATTTCTGTGCCCGCGCAGACAAAATGGGATCGCACGGACGCGCGACGGGCAGTCTGCCGGACCGCCCGCGACGGTCATACACTTGACAGACATTGGACAGACCTATAGTAGCGAGGTCCGGCGGGCATGCCCGCCTAGTGAGTTCCCCGCTTAAAACTAAAGAGCACCAATGTAAAAATGTAAAAGGCGCATAATCAAATCTATCGTATGTTGGCATCACGGAGATTTGGTTCTACAGTAGACGGTTCACAGTTATTTTACCACTGGCTATAAAGTTGGCTAACCTGAGTGTTGAAGCCGAGCCGCCCGCCGAGCTGAGTTGCGGTGCGCGGCACCCTCAGAGCGGGCTTCCTGGGCGCTGACCCACCGTCCTTAGGAACGATCGCGACCGCTACCAATGCGACCGCGACCTCCCCTGTCGAGGGATATGTACTTCTGCGACCCGCGCGACCCGACGTGAGTCGTGTCGTCCGCTCCGCGGAGGAGAGCGGGAATAGACGGGCGCGGATGCGCGGGCGACGCGGGAATAAGAAAACACGCGTCTACAGTACAATGGCGCCGGACGGTGTACTCCGCGACTTGTGGCCGGTCAACGTTTCCACGGCGGCGATAGAGAGTCACTTGACGAAACAATTAGGTACGTACTGCGTGTACGTACACCACTTACTCTGCGCGAGCCGACTGGCCGCTGTGCGCCTATGAGACCGAACTTACACGGGCTGCCTACTACCAAGCCATGTTGGGAGGTCACCCGTGAAGGACCCCGAGGGTCAGGTCTACAGTAGGCTAACACGGCAACACAGCACGGCTCACCTCACGACAGCTCCGCCGCAGCCCCCGCCCCGACCGAAGTACGAGCCACCGAGGTGGAACGCACGACTGCAAGGACGACGGTCTCCGACGGATCCAGTGGCTGACGAGAGGCTAGTTCAACTCCGGAGTGAACGAGGCGCACTAGGCGAGTGTGGTAGAAGAACTGCCGGTCCACCCAAGGTGGCCCTATATTTATATTAAAAGCTCAAAAAACTTTCTCTTTTTCGCCTCTCTACGCCGCCTGAGGTCGCTGCGTCCGACCGACCGAGACGCAAGAGTGCGCCGTCCGACTAAATATTTATTTTTTCCCAAAAATATACATATACACATTTGGCCAATCGATAGAGCTTACTTTTTTATCTATATATGCCATTCGGCATGGCACTCAGCCTTACTGTTTCCGACTAGAGGCTCCCTAAAGTTTATTCTCTTTGGAACGACCTGGCTAGGAAACCATACCACTCTCGTCCTGTGGAGTGGTATGCCCGAATAGGGGCTGAAAAACACTATAGTTTTCCCATACAACCATACCCCTCCCTATCCGGGCTTAGCTGAGAGAGGGCCCAAGGTCCTCTCTGCATACTAAGTGTTCGCCCGACCTAGCGCCTATAGAAAAAATATTAGAGCTACCCAAGGTAGCTCAAAAGATGCGCTAAGTCGAGCCCGTCCCAAAGAGGTATTGGACATGTGGGTGAAAAATCATTTTCCGTACCCAAGGTACGGAAAACACTTTTCTAACCCGCGCGGTGCTCTGTCTCGCTTTCCGCGCGCCGAGTCCGCCCGTCCCCCGCGAGGCGTCGCCACTGGCGTGGCGCGCTAGCACGTTATGGGAGATCGGGCCTCAGACTCGGGCCTGGAGGATTCCTATCATGACAAACAGTATACCATTCTGTTCGTCTCCTCCAGGCGGTTCCAGTGGTACCCCACATGTCCCAAGTCTATCAGAGACTGAGCCTCCAGTCGGGAAAACAGGGGAAAATCACCGCACCCGCGTAGAGCGTGCGTGCGGTTTTTCTCGAAAACCAACCGTACAAATTTTATTATAATTACATATTTGGAATCTACATTTTCAGCTCTATCGATTGGCATACATAACATTTTCATTTTTCCAAGTTATTTTCGCGGCCTCCTTCACGGCCACAGTCCGATCGGGAGGGTCGCTCAATCCTCGCCCCGGCCTTGGCGAAACAATACTTTCCCACGGTCGGAGTCGGGCCGTGCGCAAAACCGTTGCCTGGGTTTTTCCAGACAACGGACACGGCGTGGAGGTTGCTTACTAACACATACGCACTTACGCGTTGTATATTCGTTTATTCAATGTGTTAGCAAGCTCCCTCCACGCCCGTTACATTACAACATGTTATGCAATATGAATAATGATTTTAACTCTATATAATATTCCAACATTATAGCACGATTTTAAGTTACATTTTTATCATGATTTTACAATAATTCTTGTTTCCAAAAAAAACTAAAAATATCAATGTAAAATATAAAAATGTAAACTATGTATCTATCAAGTTGTAAATAATAAAATTATAAAAAAGTGTAAACTATAAACTACAAACATTATTCATTCATCAATCTTAAGTAAAAGTGTTCTATATCTATGTGCGCAGCGCAAAGTCCACTGCGCTACGCACTTGTCCACCTCGCGGGATGGCACTCATAAGAGGCAGGAGCCTCTCGCAACACTTTACCTAAATATGACTACCTGGATGCCGATTTAACTAGCTAGACCGCACTTTTGAGGTCTGTCGGCAACAGATCCCCTCTCATGACACGCTCGCGTTCATCCAGCCGTAGTTGCCGACGTCTCGCCCCAAGGGCGACTGCTCCACGTCGCAGACGACAGCTCGGGCTACCACGGCGCCGTCTCCCTGCAGAACCGGTTGGCTGCCTGGCTGGACTCCACATCGTCCGGCTGCTTGGCTCTTCCCGCTGCAGGTGCGGCGTCGTCCGTGCTCCATCCTCCGGGCGCGGTTGGCCGCCTGGCTGGACCCCATGTAGTCCGGCTGCTAGCTAATCCCGCGTCCGACGTGAAGACCGGTGTAGCTCCTGTCGTGACTTGGCGGCTGGCTCCGTGCTCAGCCTCCCGGCTGACTGGGTGAAGCCGTGATGAGATGCCGACCCATTGCCTGGGTCGGCTCGCGCCGCGGTGCGCCGACTGCAGTGTCGGCGATCGGTGCGGCGCTCTATTGTTGCGGTGGCATCAGGAGTCCCGTCGTCCGGCGCGTGCCGGCGTCGCGTTGCTCTGCGGCGGCGGCAGCGGCGGGGGCGGCGAGGCGGCGCAGCGCAGGGTGCGCGTGCGCCGGCGGCGTGCGCCCGCACTACACTGCGGGCGCGGTTGCTGCGGCGGCGGGCGGCGCGGCGTACGGCGCAGCGCTCAGTGCGCATGCACCGATGGAGTGCGCCCGCCCGGTGATAGCGGGTGCGGCGGCGGCGGCGTCGTCCGCTCGCCCTATGTCGGTGGGCGCGGCGGCGGCGGCGGCGAGCCGGGCTGCGCTAGGTGCGCGTGCACCGGCGGCGTGCGCCCGCTCTATGTTAGCGGGCGCGGTAGCTGCGTCTGGCGAGCGCGCCGCGCCAGTGTTGGCGGCAGCGGCGCGCGTCTCCGTTGCGGCGATTGCCCGAGGCGCGGTGCGTGTGACGTGCACCGCGCTCTCGGGGACGGCGGCCGACGCGAGGCTGTTGTCCAAAGCTGCATCGGTCGCCGGCGGAGGAGGGGCGGCAGAGTGTGGTGCCAGCCCCTCGTTCGGTGCAGCCGGCCCCCTGACCGGCTGTGTGTCACTTGCTGATGTTGCGGCTCGAGGCGCGGTGCGAGTGTCATGCACCGCGCGCGCCGTCGGCCGCAGGCAGCTGTTGGCGTAAGCTGCCTCTGTTACTGTAGGTTCCCGAGGCGCGGTGCGTGTGACGTGCACTGCGCTCTCGGAGGAGACGGTCGACGCGATGCTGTTGGCGAAAGCTGCGTCTGACCGTGTTGTGCGCCCGCTCTGTCATAGCGGACGCGGCGGCGGCGAGCGAGCGCGCCGCGGCTGTGTCGGCGCGCGCTCTGTTGCTGTAGCGGCCCGAGCTACGGTGCGTGCGACATGCACCGTGCTCTCGGCCGTGACGCTCGACGCGAGGCTGTTGGCTGAAGCTGCGTCGGGCGAGCGCGCTGCGCCAGTGTTGGCGGCGGCGGCGCGCGTCTCTGTCGTTGTGGCGGCTCGAGGCGCGGTGCGAGTGCCCCTCTCATGCATTGCGCGCGCCGTCGGCCGCGGGCAGCTGTTGGCGTAAGCTGCCTCGTCGGCGGGCAGCGCGGTTACGTTCCGTGCCGCCCGCTTGTAGACACGGGCCGACGTCTTGATTTCGACGACCACACGCACGCATCCGTCGTCAGCGGGGTGCGTGCGTACGACTCGCCCGCGCGGCCATACGTCACGAGGCGAGGCGGGGTCACCGATGACAACGATGTCGTCGATCTTGAAGTCGGGCGCGAGTTTCTGCGACGTCTCCGAGCGGAACGATTCTCCTTGTTGGATTCCAATTGGAATCTGATCCGCCCGGTCTATTTGCTGTCGGCGGCCTTGTCGTTTCTTGCGGCCGCGGCCTCGACGTCGATTCGTTCGTCGTGTCCGCGAAGAGGGGCGCCGCGGCTCTGGCATGGCACCGCGACCTGGTGCGGCTGTCGGATAGCTGTGAGTGATACATCCGACTGAGACAGGCGTAGATGGCACCTTTTCTGCAGCTGTGTTGTCGTAGTGCAGTAAACGATTGTGATATCGCGTGCACGTGTTTACTTCACATTTCTTTTTATTTTTGCAGTCTGTAATAAAGTGCTTTCTTAAGCACGAGAAGCAGGCGCCTTCTTTCTTCGCCCAGTTCCATCGCTCGTCTATCGACATGCGTTTCATTAGTGCACACTGTGCAACGGGATGTCGGTCCGCGCACAGTGGACACTTATTTCCTTCGCTCGGAGTGGCGCGGCCTGTTTGCGCCGTAGTGCATGTCGATTTTTGAGCTTTATTCGCGGTCCTTTCTTGTACCGCAAATATATTTTGTTTTTGTTCCTTCGGTTTCGGGTCGGCCTTCGGAGGCAAAGAATAGTTACGAACGTTTTTCACCTCCGAGCGAAGGAAACGTAGCAAAGTCATATTTTTGGACTCTGATCCGTCATCATTTATATTTGCCCACGTGGTCCACAATGAGCGGAGTGTGATGGGCATTTTTTCTAATATCGACAGATGCACATCGCAGCGTAGATGGTGGTGGTGCTCCCGCAGCTTCTCCAATAGTGTGATGGAGCTGCGGGCCTTCGCTACGAAGTCGGGTAGCTGCTCGGCGTAGTCCAGCGGCAGCTTCGGCAACTCCTCCACCTCCCTCTCCACTTCTTTAACAATTAGGACGGGATGGGCGAACCGTTCTTCTAACGCGTCCACGATCTCGTCCGGGTCCTCCGACATCACGAGAAGAGACTTCGCTGTCTCTAGCGCTTTACCTTTCAAAGCCAGACGCAGGCGCGCCAGGTTCTCCTCCTTAGAGAACCGGCCCTGCTTCTTCGAGTCATCGTACGCTCGTTTGAACGGCATCCATTCATTCATCGTTCCGGTGAATGTTGGTAGATTCCGACATACATTGCGGTAATCTAATTTCTCTTCTCGTCGGATGTGCAACTGGGACATCGCATCCACGATGATTCGTGTGTGCTCTGCCATTGCTTCGTTCCGCGCCTGCCGGCCCGGTGTCATGGATCGGCGGTGCGGCGAGGCGTCAGGACGCGACGAAGCCATTTCGTCTCTATCTTGTCGAGACGACTGGACCGCCCTCGGCGTGCGCGGCAGTGGCAGCGTCGGCGGGGCGGGATTGGAGCGGGCGTGCTGTTCGGACGGCGCGGCGGCGGCGGCGGCGGCGGCGTGCCGGCGCGCGGCGGCGGCGGAGTCCTCTAGCCAGCTGTGGATACTTTCGCGGCGGCTTCCCTCCATGTCTCGCTGCGAGGCAGTCTCGAAGCGGATAGTACGAATTTCCTCTTCTTCCTCCGCGGCGATACGGGACAGCTCGACCCTCTCCCTCTGTCGGACGATCTCTAAGCGGCGGCGTTGCCGCTCGATTTCTTCCTCAATTGCGTGCGCTTCTTGCATCGCACGCAGCGCAGCGCGCTCACGCAGATACGTCGATCTTCTCGATGCGGTCGAGAAGCGCGACGCTCCGTCGTCGTCGCGACGCGTCGTCGGACGCGATACGTCGCTGGGCGGCGGCGGCATCAGTCCGTAGAGCCCGGCACTATCCTGCGTGCCAGGCGTGGCCCCGGCGAATCCCGAGTCAGCTACCGGCGTGTCGTCGTCGCGTAGTGGTCGGGCGGGGTGCGCTGCGCTCGTCGTAGCAGCTGCGACGTCTGTGGCAGCGGCGCGGACGGGCGCCCGTGCGGCGGCGGACGTGCCCGGTTGTAAGTCGGACTCGGCGCTCGCCGCGATGAGCTCTACGGTGAGTTCTTTTTTCGTCGCTCCTTTCCGGGTCTTCACCGGACTATGAGGAACTCGTGACATCGTGCTTGCCGTGGTGCGTAAATCCGGCTCGAAGGACCACTGTTGAAGCCGAGCCGCCCGCCGAGCTGAGTTGCGGTGCGCGGCACCCTCAGAGCGGGCTTCCTGGGCGCTGACCCACCGTCCTTAGGAACGATCGCGACCGCTACCAATGCGACCGCGACCTCCCCTGTCGAGGGATATGTACTTCTGCGACCCGCGCGACCCGACGTGAGTCGTGTCGTCCGCTCCGCGGAGGAGAGCGGGAATAGACGGGCGCGGATGCGCGGGCGACGCGGGAATAAGAAAACACGCGTCTACAGTACAATGGCGCCGGACGGTGTACTCCGCGACTTGTGGCCGGTCAACGTTTCCACGGCGGCGATAGAGAGTCACTTGACGAAACAATTAGGTACGTACTGCGTGTACGTACACCACTTACTCTGCGCGAGCCGACTGGCCGCTGTGCGCCTATGAGACCGAACTTACACGGGCTGCCTACTACCAAGCCATGTTGGGAGGTCACCCGTGAAGGACCCCGAGGGTCAGGTCTACAGTAGGCTAACACGGCAACACAGCACGGCTCACCTCACGACAGCTCCGCCGCAGCCCCCGCCCCGACCGAAGTACGAGCCACCGAGGTGGAACGCACGACTGCAAGGACGACGGTCTCCGACGGATCCAGTGGCTGACGAGAGGCTAGTTCAACTCCGGAGTGAACGAGGCGCACTAGGCGAGTGTGGTAGAAGAACTGCCGGTCCACCCAAGGTGGCCCTATATTTATATTAAAAGCTCAAAAAACTTTCTCTTTTTCGCCTCTCTACGCCGCCTGAGGTCGCTGCGTCCGACCGACCGAGACGCAAGAGTGCGCCGTCCGACTAAATATTTATTTTTTCCCAAAAATATACATATACACATTTGGCCAATCGATAGAGCTTACTTTTTTATCTATATATGCCATTCGGCATGGCACTCAGCCTTACTGTTTCCGACTAGAGGCTCCCTAAAGTTTATTCTCTTTGGAACGACCTGGCTAGGAAACCATACCACTCTCGTCCTGTGGAGTGGTATGCCCGAATAGGGGCTGAAAAACACTATAGTTTTCCCATACAACCATACCCCTCCCTATCCGGGCTTAGCTGAGAGAGGGCCCAAGGTCCTCTCTGCATACTAAGTGTTCGCCCGACCTAGCGCCTATAGAAAAAATATTAGAGCTACCCAAGGTAGCTCAAAAGATGCGCTAAGTCGAGCCCGTCCCAAAGAGGTATTGGACATGTGGGTGAAAAATCATTTTCCGTACCCAAGGTACGGAAAACACTTTTCTAACCCGCGCGGTGCTCTGTCTCGCTTTCCGCGCGCCGAGTCCGCCCGTCCCCCGCGAGGCGTCGCCACTGGCGTGGCGCGCTAGCACGTTATGGGAGATCGGGCCTCAGACTCGGGCCTGGAGGATTCCTATCATGACAAACAGTATACCATTCTGTTCGTCTCCTCCAGGCGGTTCCAGTGGTACCCCACATGTCCCAAGTCTATCAGAGACTGAGCCTCCAGTCGGGAAAACAGGGGAAAATCACCGCACCCGCGTAGAGCGTGCGTGCGGTTTTTCTCGAAAACCAACCGTACAAATTTTATTATAATTACATATTTGGAATCTACATTTTCAGCTCTATCGATTGGCATACATAACATTTTCATTTTTCCAAGTTATTTTCGCGGCCTCCTTCACGGCCACAGTCCGATCGGGAGGGTCGCTCAATCCTCGCCCCGGCCTTGGCGAAACAATACTTTCCCACGGTCGGAGTCGGGCCGTGCGCAAAACCGTTGCCTGGGTTTTTCCAGACAACGGACACGGCGTGGAGGTTGCTTACTAACACATACGCACTTACGCGTTGTATATTCGTTTATTCAATGTGTTAGCAAGCTCCCTCCACGCCCGTTACATTACAACATGTTATGCAATATGAATAATGATTTTAACTCTATATAATATTCCAACATTATAGCACGATTTTAAGTTACATTTTTATCATGATTTTACAATAATTCTTGTTTCCAAAAAAAACTAAAAATATCAATGTAAAATATAAAAATGTAAACTATGTATCTATCAAGTTGTAAATAATAAAATTATAAAAAAGTGTAAACTATAAACTACAAACATTATTCATTCATCAATCTTAAGTAAAAGTGTTCTATATCTATGTGCGCAGCGCAAAGTCCACTGCGCTACGCACTTGTCCACCTCGCGGGATGGCACTCATAAGAGGCAGGAGCCTCTCGCAACACTTTACCTAAATATGACTACCTGGATGCCGATTTAACTAGCTAGACCGCACTTTTGAGGTCTGTCGGCAACACTGAGCTCTGTGTCGATTGATACGATTTCCGTGTAAATATTTTATGCATTTGTATTGTAATGCCTAAGTTCTATAACTTTATTTTTAAAGTTTACTCTATGCTAAAAAAGTCTACTCTGTGTTTAAAATTATAAAAAAAACTACAGATTATTTTACACATAATTTTATTTATTTTGAATACGAGTGATCCAGGCGGATATCTAATTGTGAAAAATCACTAGGTATCTGATGAACATGAATCGTCAAAATTGCTGTCAGATTCTGTATCGGGCTCGTCATTCAATTCTATAATAAACTTGTCAAGTGCCGCGTCCATATCGATCCGTTTCACAAAACCTATCTTCAATGTGGCGCACATTTTCGCATTGCTTTTCCAGTCTTTGTCCTAATAAAGATGCATATTATTATATATAATTTTATTTTCCACTACTAGGGGAATATATAAATAGCAGGTAACATTTTTCACGATTTAGCACACAATGCCAACCTAGCGGGGAAATAAAGTGACCCATGTCAGAGGTAAAATAACTGTGAACGATATACACAATTTATCGTATTTCACGACTTTCCTACATCGCATCGTGGTCACGATCACGACATACGATATATTGTTACCCATACATTGACCTACGATTTGACATACGATATATTGACTTTTTAATAGTCACGCAATCCGAAGGGCCGCAAGAAAATGTCCACTCCACAGGTCCATTCCAACCAGATTTAGTTTTTACACATCGTCCCTCCCATGCCAAAACGACGAATGTGTAAAAAGGTCATTTTGAGACATTTGCCTTTTATTTTCAGTGCTAAATTAACCAATGTTACAAATTCGTGCTTATGGCATGGCAAACATTAAATAACTTCTAAATTATATTAGAATTATTTCACAAATAATATACATTAGTGTGTTTGGCACAGTAAAATCGAAAAAAGTCACATTCGTTATTATTTCACAACGAAATATCTCTGAGTACCGATATTGAGAGATTCTTGACTTTGGCATGGCAAAGATTTGATAAAAATTAATGAAACTACATCAAAAGGTCATTTTCGCCAAAATTCCACATTCGTTGTTTCGGCATGGGTCCCTCCCATGCCAAAACAACGAATATGCAATTGTTTCCAGTTCACACAAGTTTCATTCACCATGTCATGCAAATTAATGTATGTCAACATTTGAGACTATTTTCAATATCAAATAAATTGTATGTCAGTGTAACTCAGTATGTTTTGATTTCTCATTATTGAATGATTAATTTATTGTTTGTGTACATAAAACACAGCATTTCTTGTGAACAAAGTGTTTTATTAAATAAACCCGGACAAAGTTATAATGTTTTTTCTGTCTCCTGAAAAGTTGGTAAAAGTTGACATACGACCTATTGCCAGAACGGCGACGATATAATCCTTCGTTTATTGTACTTCAGTTGCCGCCCCGCGGCGGCACACCACCGGCAGCAAATAATGCATGTCGAGCTTACTTTAGGCGTGCATGAATAGGGGTCAAATTGAGAAATAGGTCAACTATAAAAAAAATTATAGAGCTATTTTCAAAACCATTTTATTATTTTGGAAAAGGTAAATAAAAAAAAAAAAGGATATAATTTTTTCAAATTGAATGTTCTGGAAAATTAGACATAGTTTCAATACGAGACTTACACAAAAATGTACATATATTTTTTCTCAAATAATGAACACGTTTCTCGATGATAAAACATTAAACGAAAGAAAATGTACATACACTTTAATTGTATCAGAATGTCGCGAAAGTCAAATTTGTTTTTAATGTATAAAGCGACCGATATCGGCCGCGCCGTAGGAGAAGGGTCGTCATATTCAGTGGCCATTACGGCCAGTGAGTTTAGACGCTTTTGTGTCATTGTCGATCGATGGAAATTTTTGACGTGATGACGTCACGTTTTATAAATTGATGAGCACCGGCTGCACGCACGAAAGCGTGTCACGTTCCATCTGAACCTGTCTGTGCAAGCGAGAGCGCGTAACAAGCGATAGAGAGGCACAATCGGTATAGTCAAAGTTACCATGGAAGTAAAACTGTCAAGATCAGACAACAGAAGTTTATTGATGGCCAGTCATAAGATGATTAATCTTTCTACTGGAAATAGAAATTACTGATCTTTTCTCTATGTACTATGATTATTCCACGTCATCACGTAAAACTATCGTCCGTAAACCGACTTTACAGACAACCAATTTTTTTTTAGAAGTTTTAACTTCGATATTATTTCTCTATGGTCGCAGAAAATGTTTCAGCAACCAGGGAATCCAGGGAAGTCTCCGGTATGGCACCTACCTTCTCGGAGGTGATATTGGCTGGTTAGAGCATGTGCTTTGGCCCCTCCGACTCAGCCACCCATACCGGATTACATAAAAAAAAAAACCATCGATATCTATTTTATAGATTAGCCCATCCCATACATTACTCCCGAAAAAATATGTTCTCGACGAGACCTGCATTAGTGCAGATTTCACGGACAGCCGCTTCATACGGCGTGTGCGGCGCGTGTTGAACGCACGCAAGTCTGTATCGAGTGTCGGTGACGCGCGTGTGCAGCATGCCCGGTTGCTGTTTGGCTTTATAAATAAAGAGTGACAGTGACAAACGTTGTTTTTTCTTGCGCCTGAGCATGTTATGGCGTGTTAAGAAGCCATGCTGTCACGGATAGGATCGTGTGACGGTGCGGTGGTATCGCGTTCTCGTTCTCGCTTGCCTGCTGGTGATGGGAGTGGGCGGAAAGACGGCAAACGCGCCGCATGACGTCTTTCTCGCTCGTTCTTGTCATCTGTGGGCGGGTGGGGGCGAGAGCGCGATAGCATCGTCGCAGGGATCGTGTCATGTATCACAATACTGCGTGTGCGTGCACGCACACTTGTACCGACGTCTAGCACAAGTTGCATCGTACGACGTTCGATCTATAAAATAGATGTCGATGTCAGCAACCTTGAAATTTTCTAGCTGTGACAAGAAATGCTTGAAAATACATGATACGTCGTTGGCTTGAATTGAACCATTTCATCTGGGAACTCCAAGATACGTCGTTGGGGAACTCTGCCTCAATGTCCTCAGGATAATTCTGGCTAAATCGTTGAGCTGCTTCTTTAATTTCGGAGTCTTCGTTTGACGGAAACTCGACGAGAAATCCAAATAAGGAATGAACGTTGTTATATGCTTCGATACGTCGAGAAAGCTCTGGACAATTTGTCCAATATTGGCAAATATACATTACGTACCTAGATAAAGCACTCGGCCAACTAACATGTTCCACCGAGTTGCGGTTCACGATTAAGTCTCTTAAGCCCGCCATGGACGATGGCGCCAATTGACTTCATTACAACTGGCGTGGCGACAAATGGCGTGGTGCCAAAATATTAGCCCATGAACGATCGCTCCAAATTGTGGTCAGTCGTCTACTACGAACTGAGCCGAAATGGATGTGAGTTCGCACATGCACGGGCCGACGACGGCGTGAAGCCATGGCATGACGCCACGATGGATTATGATGCCTACTCATGTGTCCGCTACAGCGAAACGTAGCTGAAAACCGTTGCCACGCCTCTAACGTATCGCATCGGTGTTGTCATAGCAAACATCGGCTATCGGCTACCAACCAACCAACCAAAGTATAGGTAGGTAGCGAGCGAGCGAACGAACAGCGTATGCCAGGCAGGCTGACAGACAACTGATATCCGACAACTATTATGCCTTCCCTCTCTCTTTAAGTAAGTCCCCAAATGCAAGAAAGAGCACGTGTGATTCCTTTTAGTTTCACCAAATAAATCTTTTCATGGAAAAATTACCTTTATGGTAGAACGAATAAGGTCGTATTTGGGTTGGAAATCTACGAAGATCTTAGATATTTACGAAATATCTAACGGCGCGGGTGACAACTGACAACTAGAACAGTTGTCAGTTATTTAGATATCAGAACAACCAGACTGTCAATCCAGTCAGTTTCAGTTAGTTTTAGTGCCGGCCGATCGAGCCAGTAGCCACTAGCCAGCCGGCAGCCACCACAGCAGATTACCGATACACTCGGTGCGGTACGGACGGTGACGGACGGAGCGTGCGGTGCGTTACGGTTTCGGTGGCGGCCGGTACGGCGCGCGGCGCCGCTGCCCGAGCGGTGCCGCTGCGCGGAGAGATATCCATAGTATCGGTGCGTACGTGCTGTGCTGTGATGTGACTGTGATTTGTGAATAGTGATGTATGCCACACGGTGCGTTCCGGCGTCGCGCCGCGCAGGCACGCCGGACACGCAGAACGTTGAGTTGAGTTACGTAGTTCAGGACAGAAACTTTGTTTATACTTTACTGTGTATTTAAGTGTGTAGGTACAACTCTTCTTAGTGTGTAGGTTTTTCGTTAATAAACAATGACATAGTGCGTGAACATAGTGTATAAAAACAAATTTATTAGTGTTAAAATAAATTATGTAAAGACAGAACTTTACTTTTAAAATGTTAAAAAGAAAGGCATCATAATGGCCAACAAAAAAGGTGTGGTGTGGACTCATTTTGAAAAAAAAGACAATATTTTCGCTATATGTAATTATTGTAAGTAGAAATTTTCCTATAAAACATCGACGGTCGAGACGCGACGACCGCGTTCCTTCGCTTCGTGCGCACGAAGCGCAGCTCTGGTGCGCACGAAGCGCAGCTCTGATGCGCAAGCTAACAAACGATAAATAAAACGATCAGCAAGCGATTGTACCGTGTGGGGCCGGTACTTAAAAAGAATAGCCCCACTGCATCTCTCCCCGTCGCATGTCGTAAAAGTCGACTAAGGGATAAGAAAATTCGTCAGCCTCGGTAGCTCAGTGGCGCGGTTGGTTAGTCAACTGTTATTAAGCAACGCTGAGCGCGGTCAGAGATTGGATGGGTGACCGCTCGACCGTTGGAGGCTGACCGTGGTTCGGATTCCACGTTAAACTGTAGGTCCCTTGCCTTCTTACCTTACTAGGTGGTAGGGTTTATCCCGGCCGGGTTGGTACCACCGCACTCAACGAAACGGCTATGTAAATAGTTCGTGTTTTCCGTCCAGTTTAGTGTAGCCGACATGAAATGAAGGGAAGCACTGACATGGCACCTAGTTCACCCTGTGTTATGGGCTGACATCACGGATGTTGTAGGTGATGTAGGCAACCGTGTCAGGTTCCATAAAAAAAAAAGCAATTTAGAATTATTTTTTTTTTTTTTTTTTTTTTTTTTTACTAGGAATCAGAGCTTTTGATACCGATATTTGGCAACGGATATCAATATCGGTATTGAAGACAGATATCGGTTAGATCACGGTTGCCAAAAATTGTTGATAATCCACATGACTATGATGCGCCCGGAAATCCGTGGTTGGCGTCACGCCAAATATTGGCTCACGGATTTGACACGCACGGTCAGTTTTTGGACTGACGTGGTTCCAACTGACGTGATGGCGCTATCGTCCATGGCCAGCTTAAGTCGAGCGCGAGAGGCCGCAGCGAGCAGTCGTCCGTCGCCTGCCTGCTGCGATCGCGCCTCGCCTACTTTAAACTAATACATTTACACATCTTCGTCGATGCGAAGGTGCGATGGCGAATCTGGAGATGAAGTGTTAAGCCTGCCATGGACGATGGCGCCAATTGACTTCATTACAACTGGCGTGACGACAAATGGCGTGGTGCCAAATTATAAGCCCATGAACGATCGCTCCAAATTGTGGTCAGTCGTCTGATTAGGATTGCCATTCGTCCCGGTACACCGGGACTTGTCACCGGTTTAGAATCTCAGTCCCGGTCGTTCCGCCTGACCAGCAAATGTCCCGGTCTGGAACCAGAAGCCAGTTAGTTTTATCCATACTAATATTAATAGTAGGTAGTAGTATTTAAAAAAAATCTTCAAAGGGCTTATTGTTTCTTCTTATTTCGTAACACTCCTTACAGAGCGTTTCAGAAATTATAAGTCCATAGATTTCATTCGCAGATGTCAATTATGTGTATACATAGACAAAGAACGTTCATTGGAGACTTTTGGCTAACTATCTGTGAGTTTACAGAGGTGCTTGGATCGTTCTGAATCGGACAATTTTCTGTGGCCTATAATTTATTGGTTATGGACATTCAAAACCATTGCCTACCTAATTATCTAATAGAATTTATGCATAATCTAGGTTTTGATATAGTGTCCCGGTCAGTACCTGTGCCTTTATGGCAACCCTACCCTAGGCGCACGCACGTGCAATCGTACCGCTCCGATCTACGAAATGAGCCGAAATGGATGTGAGTTCGCGCATGCACGGGCGGACGGCGTGAAGCCATGGCATGACGCCACGATGGATTATGGTGCGCCCGGAAAATCCGTGGGTCGGCGTCACGCCAAATATTGGCTCACGGATTTGACACGCACGGTCAGTTTTTGGACTGACGTGGTTCCATCCAACTGACGCGATGGCGCTATCGTCCATGGCTGGCTTAAGAGATTGGTGCAAGCGGCACATGATAGAACAAAGGAACGCTTGCGCTGTAGATCAGCTGATTGTAAACGCGAAGTGGCAGAAACGAAACGTAACAAAAACGACATGCACCGCCTCAACATTAGGTTAGGGTCGTAGACAGAAAAAATAGTTCTGGACTCCGCACTTCATACTTCAATTATTACTAAAACGAGACACCGTGGTTATGGTAGTGTGCGTATCGCGTAATACAGGACCGACCATCTCAAGAGATCGCAGTGATATTGTGTCATCCTTTTTCCACGCGCAGTAATCCCGTATCGCTTGCCTGCACGCTCCACGCAAACATTTACGTGTTCCAAAACAAGCGAATGTCGCACGTAGTCGATCGATAAATTGCCGCTTGCTTCAACGGCTCAAAATTATGGAGGTGGCTTTTTACTTCTTATTATTAAATTATTTATTAAAAACATTTATTGCAATTTTTTTCGTTTATTTTTTTTATGGAAACTAACACGGTTGGCTACATCACCTACAACGTCCGTGATGTCAGCCCATAACACCGGGTGAACTAGGTGCCATGTCAGTGCTTCCCCCTTTGATCGTGCCGGCTACACTGAACTGGTCGGAAAACACAAACTATTTACATAGCCGTTTCAACCGACGTTTCATTCAGTGCGGTGGTATCAACCCGGGCGGGTTAAACCCTACCACCAAGTAAGATTAGGAGGGAAGGGACCTACAGTTTTACGATTTACATTTATTTGTGAAAGAAAACCTATGGACGATGCAGCGGCGACTCCTGGTCCTGAATATTGGGTTGGCTCTGGCTAAGGATTTTTTTTTTTCATAATTTCATAACTTAGGTACCTACGCGTTCATTTATTTCTACCACAATGAGTTCAAAAACTGAAAGACGATTACGATATAGATAGTTTATAATATTTAGTTTAAATGATTTATTTTGCTCACTTACGATTTATTTGTCTGTAGATAGGTACCTACTGGTTGTGTCAAAGCTGTCGAGTTGCAGCCGACAACAGCGACGTCTCCTCTGGCACGACGACGACGAGACAGGCATACAAGCTTGAATTGTTACATTTTATTTGTACATGAAGTCCACTCTTCGTTCCACAGACAAGAAATTTTCGATGACTCGATCGTGAAAATCTTCTTTCTTCCTCAATTTTGTTAGCAACTCCTTTTCCACAGATATGTAAGAGTGCCAAATTACTGAGTCTCTCTTGTCCTTGAGTGCTCCTCACGGCAAACTCCTACCGAGCTATCTACATAGCTCGGTAGGAGTTTGCCATTATAATTACCAATAAATCATTTTAAATTTAACAACACTGCACAGGATTCATCCATACAAAGTCCATACCTACATAACGGAATATATGCAGCTATCAACTCGCGAGCCAATGCGCACACACACGCGCACATAACACACCTAGCCTAGCTCGCTATAATAGTCGCATCGCATCGCACGTCGCACAGCACAAGAATACTCGTCGTGTGGACGCAGTGCGCACACACCCGCACACGCAACACACACACCTAGCTCGCTCGCTAGCTCGCTCTACTCGCTACCGCCCGCGTCACTAAATGCACTCCCCGCTGCGCCAACTCGAAAGGCTGATCAGCGGGTCCGCGCGGGACGGGGGGGGACATCGGTCGCTTCCGCCTTGTATGGAATACGATGGCGCTTCAAAATGTAGCCAACCGGCCAATGAATGCCTTGATGTGTCGTCATTCGTCGTCGCCCGCGTTTGACGCGCGCGAAATTTCAAATTATGTAACGGGTACGGGATTGACGTTTTATCTTATTAATCGTGGATTATATGACATAAATAATATAACTCCGAAATGTTTTCACATTTATTTTAGCCTGATACTTCTGTATTAATGGTGCCATTCATTTTATTTGGTTTGGCGGCGCCAACCTCGCCAACTGAGAGGAGTCGCCGCTGGGACGATGAGTGAATTATTTTATAAAAAATTCAAACGCATTTGTCAATTTAGGTCGACTTTAGACGTGTCTTATATTATATCACTTGCAACTAAAATCACCTAAAATTTGACAGATGTGCTTAAATTAAGATTATTAAATCATTCGTTCATCTCCTGTCTTTCTTTCTCAAAATGACAATAATGACAGGAATATCTAAATTTTAGCTTTAATAGTGTGAAGTGTCTACTAGAAATAAAGCCAATATGTTACTAACATTAAAAACACAGACCAAGTTGACCAACCCACAAACCGAGGGTTCCGCACAAATACGACGGAGGCGTGGCTTTGAAGTGGGGAAGTTTGCTAGCAAATTGCTAGTAAGCTTATTGTGTAGACTGAAGTTAAAAAATAAATTTTAGTGAAATAATGTTTTGCCGGACGCGTAGTTTATTTAGTTTACTTAAAAGAAGAAACAGGTTTCCATACAACTTTTAATTTTTAATCTTTCATGCAAAATTAAAACTTTACTTTTTTTAACTACAAAAACATTGATTTTGAATAGACATGTATGCAAAAACGACACGGGCTGCCTCGACATGGTCCCTATTAGGTTACGGTTAATTTATAGAAGATGCGGAGCGTAGTGACGCATCTTCTATAAATTAAACTTTATAATTTTTTTTGAACCACCAAACTGGTTATAAAAAGAAAAACATTTCTCACCTCCACTCATCACCTTTTTGATACATAAATATATTACAAACAAACTTAATTTTGCAGTCAACCTAAATAATAATTTCTCACTAACTATTTAAACGAGACCAGTTTTAATATTTTCGTATTCCTCCCTTTGATGTTAACTTTTTTGAACCACTTTGTCATATACGTTTCATAAAGCAAATAAATATGTTATTCAAAATCTGTAAGAATCAAACATGAACCAACCAAGAAAGAAACACGTAAATTTCTTGTGCACCTAAGTCCTTTTGCACAAATCGCAGATCAGGTCATGCGTGGAGTACTGCTTGCACCTGTGGGATGGCTCTGCCAAATATCAGCTTTTAAAAGGGAAATTTGTTTGAAAAGAGGAATTTGTTAAAAAGGATTGCATCCCCACACGCTGGACTTACCGTGGATGCGTACCAACCTCTTCTGCAGATTTTTCCTCTATAGAACCGGTAAACTCTGGGACGTTCTCCTGTCTATATATTTCCTCTCAAGTACAGTCTCGAGTCCTTCAAGAAGGGCGTGAACAGGCACCTGTCGGGCCGGCATGGCATTCGCAACCCCCGCATACGACCAAATGTCCATGGGCGTCCTTAGACATCTCCCTTAGGGTGCCTCGGCGCCACAGGTCGCGCTTTCAATAAAAAAAAACACAAAGAAAATACAAGCAAAAATCTGTAAATAAAAATCATGTAAGGGTTCTGGTATTTTGTTGATTTTATTGTAGCTTTTCAAATTGCCATCTAATATAGTAAAATATATATATTATAAAATAATTCTTTTGGGAATCCAGTGTTACCGTTTTCAAATTTGGTGACGTAAAAAAATATAATTTTAAAGAAGCCATCTCCACTTAATCCAAACACATTAAATGTATGAAGTGAAAATTTTTACTTTTTCTTATATAACATTGTATTTGAAGGGATTTTCACTCTTGAAATATAATGCCAGATGCTCTCGTATACTATGCAGAGGCCTGAAGCCGGCATTTGTGTAATATTGAAGACGCTGAAGCAAGTGCTCTCGCGCTGGCGGTCGATGGCAGAATGAGCGGGCGATGCACGTATTATTTGAATTGCACGTATTTTTGGTGGGGCACGAATCGCCCTGACATGCGGAATCTTAATATTTTTTATGATCGAAGGTTAGGGTATAATAACCTCTATAATTCTCTATAATAACCCTGGTTATTTTTTTTAACCTCCAAAAAATCACAGCTGATCTACAGCGCCATCCTTCCTTTGTTCTCTCCTGTGCCAGACCCGAGATTGGTTGGAGATTGGAGTGACAATGACAAATTGATTGACAATAAAAATATTCAACGCACGCAGTGGTTGTATTCTCTTTGGATTCCAGATCCATTCCATCCATAGTATGTGGGTGCGTGGTTTATCCAGACAAGTTTAGTGTAATGTTGCGATTGTGAGGGAAGGTAAATTGCAAACGACATGGCCGATGCTAAAGCCGCTAAGCTAGCAGCAGCTTGGAGAAAGGTAAAAACTTAAATGTCAATAAAAAAAATGCGTGAATCTCGACTCGCTCGACACGTCACCCTTTCAATTACGTACCTAAATTTTACATTTAGATTTCGGGCTAGTTGTTTTTTTTTTGGTACATTGTTGGTCCTCCCACACTTGACACTGTAATAGTTCGCGGTTGGGAGTTAGTATAGCGCGGCATTCTTAGAAGATTTCTGGTAGCTGGGACTGGTAGGCGAGGGTCTAAGGAGCTATTAGAAATAAAAATTTTTGTGCGAAGACTTGTACTTTCGGAGAAAAAATTTTTGAATTTTTTTTTCTTACAGCACGCAATCTACCGAATAGAGTATGAAGCATTTTAACTAATCATGACATTTAACTAATATGAAGCATTTCATAACACGCCATCCAGATGGCGTATGGTGTGAGTGGCGCTAGCCATGACATGGCGATGCGGAACCCTCGGTGTGCGAGTTCGACTCGCACTTGGCCGGTTTTTTTATGTACTTAAACCAAAATGGGTGGCTGTGCCGAGAGACCAATGGTGCAGTGGACAGAGCCAAAAACACCTCCTCACGAAACCACGCTCAGTTATGTGCCGTGCCAGCAGATTTGCGGACTGTTGCTAGGCTGTCTAGCCTGTTAATACGACGTTTGAAGACACTGAGGTTAAATGATTCGGGAAACACACTCGCCGGAAGACAATTTCACACCCTAGCTGTGCGATAAAGAAACGATTTAGAAACTCACACCCCCTATCCCCAAGAATGTCCCGCATTGACTTTTCATAAAGTTGGCCGCCTTAGTTGTTAGGTCCCTTGAGAGTAGTTTATACCCAAGTTTGCAACCCTGAAAACCCTGTGCTACTCCCACGGTGCTCGAAAAACTCCGAAATTTTGGTAGTTGTTTCAGTTGTTTTCGAAAAAACTACCTTAACCCTAGAGTAGTCGCGCCTTTCCGTGAAACGTGAGTGGTCGCGTGGGGAGCATTTTGCCGCCTATACTAAAATGTATTTTTTTATACTAGTTATGGTCCAATAAATTTACAAATGTTTATTAAAGAATGAAAATGAATCAGAGTATTAGAAAAAGTTATATTTATTTGATTAATGTAATTAGTCACCGAAAAATGTGGCTTATAATCATCTTTGGGAAAATTGCTAAACTTTTAGGAACATGTTAGCTTAATCTATATAAAATAAAAAAAATAAAAATTATAATAAAATTATATGTTTTCATTATCTTCGGCATATGTTTCAGCGAAACAGTCTCGACACGTGTATGTACAGTGTTCGTTGCACAGTAACTTTGCGCATATTTTGCAACCTTTTTTGGTCCTCCTATTATTATTTGATGGACATACCGCACATATCCCCTCTCTCCCTGAAGGAAACTTCTGATTTTGCGGTGGCACGAATAGCGCGATTTGGTTCCTCAACGGTTTCTGCAACGTCTCCAGGGATGAACTCTTGGTTATATGTGGTCTAGTCCCCTGACTAGACCACATATTACCAATACATACAATATACAAACATACATATGTACATACATACATACATAGGTACATACATACATACATACATACATATCTACATACATACATACATACATACATAAATACATACATACATGACGCCTAAACGCAAACACGCCTTTTGTAGCGCAGCCGTGGAAAAATTTTCAACATACAATAAATAAGTGAACAGATAATAAATACTTACGTGAGTGGTCGCGCAGTGAGCAATTTGCCGCCGGAAGCGACACACAGGCAACAACGCTTTACTTCCGCGGTCGCCCGCGCACTGATTACTCTCAAACTTACAATATTTTGCCGCCCCCGGCAAAAAAGTTGTATTATTTTGGGAACATTTGGCAAAATGCTCATAGCGCGAGTACTCTAGGGTTAAGGAAGGGTGTGCAATATATAATGGACTGTTTGTTTTTGTTCATGTACCTAATCTTTGCATTTCACCTTCCACAACACAGAACAATTCTAGTAAAAGACACGATTAACAATACAAAAGACATGATTAACAATATAAAATCGCACGCTCTAATTAAATTGGTGCTAGCGGCCAAGGTCGCGTAACATCGTTTTCACTGTTCAGGCACGTCCGCCATGTTCAGTGGCGCAGTCGAGATTGAAGAAATCAATTGTCAATTGCCGCCAATGAGCGTCAATGTACGGCACGTCAATCGAAATGTTCTATAAATTGCCTTCAATCCACGTAGGTAGTAGCGATTGGCAATCGCTTCAATATGCTTTGTAGACGATCAATCGCAATTGTCAATCGCGTAGAATATACTTAATCAGTATTTTTGAGTGAAGACATACACTGACAAAGGTCTGCAATAACCAGTAGCAGTGTGAATATTGATGGGAAAAATCCCGTGTTTAATAGTTATAAAATATTTTTGTTATTTGCAACAACCATAGATTAAGATAAGCTGTTACACAACAATTACTATGCTGAGCTAGCAACCACCCTGTTACTTGTTTTTTGTCGTTTCATAATTAAAGTTTCATTCATGTTTTCAATTAATTATAAAAACTGGCAGTAATTATTTTTTATGGCAGTCAGATGCTTTGAGGTCAGATGTGTACTGTGCAGTGGACACAATGAGATGAGATAATTTGAAAATTCAAAAAATATTTAACATGTTCTTGGAAGAAATAAAAATGTGAGAAACAAATAATGGATAGGTACTGTAGGATGTTTTCGATCCATGTGTTTCTTCAGGTTTGACACTGATCCTTAACATGAAAGTCTTCCCATGCAAAATTTGCAAATATCCGAATTTGCTTCACCCTTTGACTCTCACAATTTGAAAATGGTGATAATAATATAGTCAGAAAAAAAAAATCACAAAATTAAATTTAAAAAATTCGTCATACATAATATAAATTCAAAACATACCTTTACAATATTTATATCAGTATACTCGTAAATAAACATACTTTTATAAATAGTAAAGTATAATATACGTTTTCTTTGCAGAAATCGGCGAAATCTGAAGTTCAACATGAAGATCGAAAATTTCATGAATAAATCTGTCAAAATTTTTGTCAACAGTTATTTGACGAATGAATGGATATTCTGTATTGAAATATACTTTTCAGTACAGAAGTATACATACCAGTTTATAGAAAAAGAATTCTTCTTTTCAATGATATAAGACTCACTATATGTTCCCCTAGGATAAGTTGAACAAAATTGACCGCAAAGTCGCAGAAATTTTGTATGGAGAATTCCGTGGTACTAGGGTCGGAGCATGTCGATAAATTTTATCGATAGCACTTTCCTTACTTAAAATAGCATGCAAAGTCTAGAATAGCAACCAAGTGTTTCAATGCAATTTGTAACACAAAATATCACTAAAAAAAAAACAGCCAAGTGCGAGTTGGACTCTCGCACTTATGTTTTCTTACGTAAAATAGCAACCAAGTGTTTGAATGCAATATCTAACATGCAATAACTACACTTTTTTTGGATGACATTGTGTCACTTTTAAAACACAATACACGATCATGATCATAAGCACGCCTGGGTGCAGCCAGTACTTGGATGTGTGACCGTGTGACCGTTGAAGGCTGACAGTGGTTCGGATTTCTACGTAAAACTGTAGCATTCTAGTCATCGTAGACTAGCTGACGAGGGCTTGAGCTTGATGCGAGCCGAAACATAATGCATGCTGGAGAGCTACACAGAGTGGCCACTTGCTAGTCCTGACCTCGATTGACACCCTCCTTTTCTGCCAATGGGCTCGGATATGTTTGTGAAGTTATCGTAAGCCTAGTTCGACACTTTCCCTTCCCTTCTCACCTTACTAGGTGGAAGGATTTAACCCGCCCGGGTTGGTACCACTCCACTGAATGAAAAGTCGGTTGAAATAGCTATGTAAATAGTTTGTGTTTTCCGTCCAATTAGGTGTAGCCGGCACGACCGAAGGAAAGCACTGACATGGCACCTAGGTCGCCAAGGTGTTATGGCTGACATCGAGGATGTTGTAGGTGATATAGCCAACCGAGTCAGTTTCCATAAAAATAATTCACTACCCATGTTCATGTTAAATTACGCTAAAGTGTCTAATTTCACGAAACATTTGTAATGTCAGAATAATACTTTGCACAAAAAAAAAACTAAATTAATTATGTATTCCACGAAATATAAACAAATAAATGACTTGCACGCACGCAGCACAGACATGTGTGCGAAACAGACGAATGATACTGGATGCACTCAGTACATCATGTAGTCAGTGTATTGTTCTGACTAGGTACTGAATGCCTGTACTGAGTGCAGACAGATCAGAACATGTAATAATTCAGTACATTCATTATTATTTTCGTGCCTGAAAAAATCAACCCAGCTGCTAATAGGAAGAGCTCGTTTTTGCATATGTATGCAAAATCTAGTACCGGCAGTAGTGGTAACAGAGGGTTCAGTCATGGCCAATGGTCGGATTTGAATTTCGGAACATATTTTTCAAGCAATATTTTTTTTTTATTTTATTTCATTCACTTTAAATAAATTTTATTTACCTATTAATATTGTTATAAACCCTTACTTAATAATTAATTTTTTTTAAATAAAAAATTTTAATTACGTCGCACTGCATACGCGTCACGAAAACCCGATCTGTCTCACTCGCACGCGGGCAATTGCATTGGTGTGAGTACTGTGTACGTGCCAGCTTTAGTTAACCGACCTGTACTTTTATTAAAAGGTATATTTTAAAAGTATATTTAAAACTTATAAATATGAAAGAATTAATAAGTAGTACTTATTAATACTTTCATATTAAGTGTTAGGTATAATTATTACGGCGCGGCGCTCGCGGCAATGCGAATGCGGCCCTGGAATGTCTCCCACAATCCGACCTTTGGTCATGGCGCATTTTGCACCATGCAAAAGTCTTCGTAACTGTAGGTATACCTACTGACTTAACAGATACTTCATTGAAGCTGTACTGATTCCGCGTACTGACACAGCCGCACTGATTACATTTATCTGTTCCAGGGCATGATTGCCAAGTCTACACCCGCTAGTCTCGTGAGGTCCCGCAATGCGCCGCGGCACATGCTCAATATTTTTTTTGCGATTTTGATCAGTCTTGTTTATATATTTATCACATGTCTAATTTATTTTTCGTACCTATAAATCCAATGAAATTACCACATAGCATGAAATACCTACCGCGCGTGCCCCCTACTAGAGACGCCCTAAGCGATAATATTTGAAACCCAAAAACTACACGCAGGCCTGCTAGCGCTTCGTATGTGTGTGTGTGTGTGTGTGTGTGTGTGCTAGTATCGACACTACACACAAAGAGGAGCAAGTTAGGCACACGCACAAAACAAATGCACACGCACAACACACATATTATTATTATTATTTATTTATATACACTAGCAGCTTGCAGCTGATGCGTGTACTTCACGTGTTGAGTGCACTGTTTTATAATAGATCTTATTTATATTTTTATTGTTTTTTTTTTTTTTTTTACTTTTTTATTATTAATTTTTTTTTTATTATATTATTAGTGTTTGTTTTTATTTTTGTTTATATTTAGCAAATGTTTGTCAAGTAGATTTTTAAAACCATTCACTGAGATAGCACTTATCACTTCTTGTGGTAGCTTGTTCCAAGAGTCCACTACTCGGTTAGTTAGAAAGTACTTTCTTGGGTTGGAGTTGGAAGTGTTTCGGTTTAATTTTAAAGAGTGACCACGGAGTCCCTCGTTGGTGTTCATTGTGTACATTGAATTAAGGTTGGCTACATCGTAATGACCATTGAAAATTTTGAATGTTTCGATGAGGTCCCCTCTTTGTCTTCTTTGCTCTAGTGTAGTAATACCAAGTGCGTCCAAGCGGCTTTCGTAAGACTTGTTCCTCAGGGATGGAACCATCTTGGTTGCCCGCCTCTGCACTCTCTCCAGAAGTTCAATGTCCTTGATGAAGTAAGGGTTCCACACTTGGTAAGAGTATTCAAGGAGAGGACGGACATACGTTTTGTAGAGTTTGATGAACAAGTCTGGATTTATGTAGGAGAAAGCTTTTCTGATCATGTAAAGAAGTGAGTTTGCTCTTTTTACAACTTCTACTATATGTGGTTCCCATTTGAGGTCATGTGACACAGTTACTCCGAGATCTTTCTGTGCGTTGACTGGATGTACAAGGATTCCCTCGATCGTGTATTTGTGACGCGGATTCTTGGGACCTATATGCAGTACGGTGCATTTCGCTGCGTTTAGTGTAAGAAGCCAATCCTTGGTCCATTGCACGATGCGGTCGAGGTTGCCTTGAATTGATTGATGGCTTATAACAGGATCTCCGAAGAATTTAGTATCGTCAGCAAAAAGTGCAAAGGGTAATTCCATTATCGCTTTGAGGTCCGTCAGAAAGATACCAAACGCTACAGGGCCGATTACTGAACCTTGTGGTACGCCACTGAGTACATCGTGGGCTTCAGACAATTCCTCGCCGACTCGTACCCGAAATTTCCTGTTTGTAAGAAAATCTGCAATCCATGACAGTAGCTTTCCTCTGAACCCAAAGTGTTCCAATTTATGGATTAACCGTTTTATTGGAACTCGGTCGAATGCTTTCTCGTAATCCAAGTAGATAACATCAATAGAGTTCCGTTCGTTCCACTCGCGGGTCCACTGGTCCACACATGTGAGGAGATTAGTCACGGTTGATATGTAAGTCATAGGCCACGCCCACAGGCTTCAACGGCGTTGTAGAGAAATCGCGCTCAGGGCGCCTCTAGGAGGGGCGCGCGCATTTGATGCTCTGTGGATGTCAATTGTGGGGCGAATAAATTTTTTGTTTGGTAGGTCATACTTCAGAGGTGGTCCCATATAAATTTTATCGAAATTGATTCAGCGGTTTTTGAAAAATCAACAAAAATCTATGGTTTGTTGGTGGTCTTCAGCAAAACTTTTGTGATGTGGACTTTTTCAGCAATTTGCAGTTTGAAATAATTGGCGAATAATTCTGTATCACTTCAACCGATTTAGATTATTCTTTTTAGGTTTCCGTATCCCGTACGGAAGCCTATAACTAAGCCTCCGCCGTCCGTCTGTCCGAGGGCTGTATCTCTTGAACCGTAATAGGTAGCCCGTTGAAACTTTCACAGAATATGTGTTACTGAGGCGGATATAACAACAAATAAGAAAAATAGCCGCTTCTTAATCTTTGGTCGTTCCAAAAAAAGAATTTTGAGAAGTTCGATGTTTGACAGATCACTTTTAAAAAATAAAGTGACGTTACTATGGTAACAGCTCTGTCAGTGGGCAAACATGGAGACCTGTCGTAACATAAAGAAATATCTGATAATTCAAATTCGAAGACCATGCCACCTGAGGCGTATATTATTGATAGCGGATAGATACGGAAACCTCTGCGCGCGAGTAAAACTCGCACTTGACAGATTTTTTAGGTAATATCACTAAAAAAAAACGGTCAAGTGCGAGTCGAACTCGCGCACCGAGGATCCCGTATCGCCATGCATGTCACGGCTAGCGCTACTACGCCATCTAGATGGCGTGTTATGAAATGCTTCATATTATGCTTCATATCATAATCTATTCGGTAGATGGCGCGCGCGCATACACTTTTAGGTTTCTTCTATGGGAACCCCCGTGAATTTTTTACTTTTTCGTATTTTTATTATTTTTTGTTATATCGGCCATAATAACACATTTTTTGTGAAAATTTCAACAGGCTACCTATTACGGTTCAAGAGATACAGCCCTCGGACAGACGGACGGACGGACGGACGGACAGACAGACAGACAGACAGACGGCGTAGGCTTAGTAATAGGGTCCCGTACCTAATACGGAACCCTAAGAATGAAATAAAAGCGAGGCGGAATCGCGATGCTGAAGGCCGAGCGATTCCGCCTAGTACCCTAATAGCAAAAAATTACGAAAAAAAAGTGTGAATTAAAAAACTATTTATAAAAAATATAAAAACCGACTTAAAAAATGTATGAAATAAAAAAAATCTGTTAAGTGCGAGTTTTACTCGCGCACGAAGGTTTCCGTATCTATCCACTATCAATAATATCCGCCTATCCGCTCAGGTGGCAGGGTCTTCGAATTTTAATTTCGAAGATATGTAGGACGATCGGAGAGAAGCCTCAATGAGGTCGATAGCAATTTACGGTGGGAAAATGACAGCACCTCAATCCTACCTCAATCCTACAGAATATGGATAGGTAGAGAGAGGGAGGTCGAGAGCGGGACTGGTGGTTTCCCCGCGTCCTAGTCAACGCAGACTAGCTGACGAGGGCTTGACGCGAGCCGAAACGTGAAGCATGCGCGGGAAATTTAGAGTGGCCACTCGCTAGTCCCCGCCTCGATTAACACCCTCCTCTACTGCCGATGGGCACATGAGAAGCATGACCAGATGCCTTCTGAAATCTGTACCACAATATTAAGACCGGATATACTCATATTCACAAAAGCGACAAAGCATATGTAGTACTTGTTGAACTTACAGTTCCATGGGAAAGCAACATACCGAAGGACCACAACATCAAACCTAACAAGTACTGCAACCTAGTAGACCGGATTGTGAGAAACGGATTGTGAGAAACAGATTCAAGACTGATCTCTTCGCTGTGGAAGTCGGAGCAAGAGGACTACCAGCGAATTTGTCCACAGTCTTTCCAAGAATCTAGGGCTGCCAAGATCGACGCTAAGCTCATACGTGGAGAGAGCTTCGAAAACGTCACTGGAAGCATCCTACAGAATATGGATAGGTAGATAGAAGGAGGTCGAGAGCGGGACTGGTGTTTCCCCGCGTCCTAGTCAACGCAGACTAGCTGACGAGGGCTTGCAGCGAGCCGAAACGTGAAGCATGCGCGGGAAATTTAGAGTGGCCACTCGCTAGTCCCGGCCTCGATTAATACCCTCCTCTACTGCCGATGGGCCCGGATATGTTCGGTGAAGCCATCGTAAGCTTAGATCCACACCTTCTATGAGGTCGTTGGCATTTTAGCGGCTATAACAATGCAATGTATAAAAGCTTGTGGCGCCATCTGTTATTAAATAGTGTGACTAATAGATTTTAATGAAACGTTTCTTGTATGGGGGCCCCCTTAATTTTTAACTTTTTCTTAATTTTCTTAGTTGTTGTTTCATCCGCCATAGTAACACATATTCTGTGAAAGTTTCAACTGGCTACCTATTACGGTTCAAGAGATACAGCCCTCGGACGGACGGACGGACGGACAGACAGACGACGGAGGCTTAGTAATAGGCTTCTATAAGGGATACGGAAACCTAAAAATCAAACCCTAGAATTGAAGGCGGTGCTAAAGCAAGCAGAAATGATCGATGAACGAAAACATGAGTGGATAATATCCTTATGTGATTTTGTGTAGCCTAGTTTTGCACCGCGTTCAACTGTAGGGTTCGATTCTTTTTTATTTCATACATTTTTGAAGTCCGTTTTTATATTTTTTATAAATAGTTTTTAAACTCCATGAATAACAAATCACGCTCGACATTTAGTTTTACCTAAAATTTACAATTCCCTCATAAAAGTCATATATAAATATCATATGGAGTAATCTTGAAGGTACAGGGAAATCCAACTGATGCTGAATTAGTGCTAATAATTAACGTTGTAACGAGTCGAGTGATAATACTCGTGTGACTCGAGTCAAGCCTAAAACTCGTCAACTCGAGTAGGATTCGGAGCGAAACCGAGTCGGACTCGTATTCGTACGGACAAGCAGTCAGTCAGGCAGTCTGCCCACTCGCTTCGCTCGACTCGAGTGCACGCACTCGGACGACTGACTGATCGCGAATGCGAGTTGACGAACGAATACAAAATAGTACTCGACTCGCGGCCTTGAGAGACTGACTGACGGCGACGACACGCCGGCCGACCGACCATACTCGAGTAGACCGACTCGAGTCGCAGTCTCTCAAGGCCGCGAGTCGCCGAGTATTTTGTATTCGTTCGTCAACTCGCATTCGCACATTCAGTCATCCGAGTGCACTCGAGTCGAGCGCGTGGAGTGGGTGACGCGATCTGCTGCTGCGAGACAGTTGAATTCATTTGATTGAACTGGTGACGCGCTGTACGAGATTAGTGACTTAAAATTATTTAAGGAGCTATTATTTAAGAATTAAATAATGGTTCCGAGACTAATAAATAGAAAATCTATAGCGAGTGTTTTTGTATTCGAGTCGCAACTCGAGTTATAGATGTTTTCAACTCGAGTCACTCGAGTCGTCCATGTATTCGACTCGTAACAAGACTACTAATAATGTATGGTGCTATCAATCTGGGCGGGTTAAACCCTACCACCTAGTAATGTAGAAGGGAATAGACCTACACAGTTTTACGTGGAATCCGGAACACTGTCAGCCTCTTATAATCGCAAGACCTCAAGAGTTGTGATTTCAGCGCCTACTGACTGACTCACTGTAAGAAAACTTTCGTCTGTGGCCTTACTATACTTATTTATGTCGTTTTCACGCCAAAAGAAAGTTATATTGATTGAATTTATTATGGCGGATCCACACGCTTGGCAAACCTCGGCAAGTCGTCACAAGTTCAAGCGTGTGGATAGAGCATTTGCCTCGGCTTGTGGTTTGTGCTTGCGTTTGCGACCGATCCGATCGAGTGTCGGTTTTTGAGGCACAAATCAAAGGAAGCTTGCGGCAAGCGTTTGCGATCCATCCACATGCTTGTGCTTCGTTAGTATTGCTTGCGCACTAGTGTGTATCAATTTATCGCCGTCACGTTGCCGCGTTGTAGTCCTTGTGAACATGAGTGGAGAAAGATGTTCGGTCGAATTTTTTTTACGGTTTCTGAAACTTTACCAAGCAGAACCCTGTATTTTGGAACCCAAAAGACAATTGTCAGCCTCGATAGCTCAGTGGTGCAGACGGTCGACTGTCACTATTGATGGTTACGCAATGCTGGGCCGGTCAGTACTTGGGGGGTGACCGCTCGACCGTTGGAGGCTGACCGTGGTTCGGATTCCACGTAAAACTGTAGGTCCCTTCCCTTCTTAGCTTACTAGGTGGTAGGCTTCAACCCGCCCGGGTTGGTACCACCGCACCGAATGAAACGTCGGTCGAAACAGCTATGTAAATAGTTTGTGTTTTCCGTCCAGTTCATTGTAGCCGGCACGACCGAAGGGAAGCACTGATATGGCACCTAGTTCACCCGGTGTTATGGGCTGACATCACGGATATGTAGCCAACCGTGTCAGTTTCCATAAAAAAAAAAACTATAAAATTTACTATTATAAATTTTCTATGAATTTTCATCATCCACCATCTTCTTTGTCAAATTTTCCGTTTGCTTTTCGTCTTTTCACTTTGCTTCTTTTTATAATAAAAATAGGTTATCCAAACGCTATGGCGGACAAAAGCTCGACGTCCGCCATGCTTGCGTCTCCAGAGCACACTAGCAACCTCGCAAGCGTGTGGATACCGCTGTTTGGATCACCTAATTTATCCAAGCGCTTGTCGAGGTTTGTAGCTTGTGGCAAACGGCAAGCGTGTGGACCCGGCATTACATTCAAGTCTTTGTAAATTTTAAAATTTCTCCCATAATTATTATTATAAAACTATAAAATTACCCTATGTTATCAAGGCTGACACTATTGTTAATTATTTAAATTACTATTTTTTCAGCTGAAAGATCATCAAGAAAAAAAGAATGTGGAACCCAGCAACACTTCAGGTTTGGCAACCGAAACAGTAAATTTATCACAATATCTTGAAGTTCAAGAAAATTCAACACAAGATGTACAGAATGAAGCTAATTTTAAAATTCTACATCCAGATTCATCAAACGGTTCGACAATATTGGACTCACAGGTTCATCAAACATTTAATAACACGGTAGATCTAATGGAGACGCGGCCTGAGGTGGCTCTCGCAGCTCAAGAAAACGACCAACAGCAAGAATTGCACCAACATATGCAGCACCACATAAAGGCAACTGAAATCTTGGTTACGGATAAAAGAAACTTGGAGTCAAAAGTTCACTCTCTTGAGGAATCACTTAGGAACCTTGAAAGTAGGCATACAGAAACAATTGCAGCCTATAACACTGCTAAACAAAATTCACTAAAGCTGGACATTGAATTGAGAGATTCCAAAGAATACATCAAAACTTTACACAACAATCTCAAATCTAAAAACAATGAGGTGGAGAATTATAAACTGAAGGAGAGTAAACTGATCGAAAGTAAGTCAGAGCTGGAGGATAAATTGGAGTCGACGATGACTCAGCTGACGGCCCGGAGCGCTGAGATGTCTTCACTCACGAGCCAACTCTCTCAGATGCACCGCGAGCTGGACATCACTCAGTTACACTTGCAGCAGTTGACAAATGGAGGAACCGTAACTGAGAATGACACAGCTCTCGACCCAAACATTCTCATCGCACAGAACAAATCATTGCAGTACGACAACTTGAGACTTGAGGAGAAAGTGGTGACGGTCCAGAGTGAGAGAGAAAGGCTTGCGACGCACTATCAGCAATATATTCATCAGCTGAATGAGCAGCTTGAGTCTGCGATGGCCAACTGTCGCAAAAAGAACGTAGAGGTTAAACAATTAATTGAACGAGAAGCGAGACTGATCGAACAAATAAGTGAAATGGAAATAAGCATGCAAGCCTTAAAGAACCACATTTCAGTTCTCGATAAACAAGAGTACCCCCTCACCATGCAGCAACCTACTGATGAGTTAGCGGAGCTTAAAGTAAAGTTTTCAGCTAATAAGGTGTGTGTGTGTGTGTGTGTGTGTGTGTGTGTGTGTGTGTGTGTGCGATAACTGCTTAACTGGTTCCCTTCCATGAGCCCGGCAGGCAATCCAAAATCGACACTCGCTCCGTTGGTCCTGCGCAGGCTCCAATGGACGGTGTCGAAAGTATTCATCTAGTTGTCTGTTTCAGTAAATCTTTCTTATTAGAACGAGAGAGCGCTTTAGATAGGTGATTAAAAGAACCTTTCCATTGGCATGAAACATATCTAACAACAATTCTACACTCACACAAAAAAGAAACATATTCTGAATATTGAAATTTTTTTCCAAAACGCCTTAACCCCTTGGTTCCGAAGGGGCCAGCCGGTTTGCGGTGTCGAAAATATAGCTTATAGTAAATGAGTGAGAATAGTCGATTTATGGTTAAAAATCCTTGCGATTATCATCAAACACACACTAATAACACTCCGCCGTAACACAGAAAAAAATAAATCTGACGGCTGTCACTTTTGGCCTACGTCATTTCCGTCATTTCTGGTAATGACTTTAATTCATGTTCTAATATTTGAAGAGTATGTTTATTTACCTACACATTGATATGCAATTTGTATGGGGGAATTGTCAATTTTAAGATTCTGAAAAAATGTCAAGCATGTTTTGTTTTCCTGAAGTTAAAAAAAGTCTGTGCTTCTAAATAAGTGAATCCTCAGTTGTTTCACATCATTTTGTGGGTAAATTAATTCGCTTTATATGCCAATAGAGTTGATTGATATGACTTCATTATTTTATGAAATATTTGAGGTTACGGCGAAAGTGGTATGAATGGCATGGAGTGGATAGGATATGAGGCATATTGAAGTGTGGGAATCCATAGTGCTAGCTCCTAAGACTTCGTTCTGGCCACATTCCATTGAATAAATTTAAATTCCTGATGAAAAAGAAATTGTTATCCAAATAATTGTGATCGGTGTAACAAGGAGGATATCATGTACCATTTGCTGATGGAGTGTGGTCAGAACGAGGAATTACGGAGGGAATCGCAGACGTCACTTAGGGTGGACAGACTCAATTTGTTTTTTAGTAATTAATAATTATACATAAACTGGTGAGAGGGATTCAGTAATTGTGTTGGATTTCCTGGAGCGTTCTCTATCCCTTAGGGACTCTGGGCCCTAAGGGATGGATAAGATGAGTACTATCGGGCTGATATTAACGAATTATTGTTGAAAGCCCTAAAAAAAGAAGGTTTAAATGTTATACCTACATATACTATATTTCTTCTACAGGCACAGTTGAGCTTACTTGACAAAAATTACAAACATATGAAGACACAGCTATCTGAAAAGGAATTAAACATTGTCGAGTTGACTAAAACTATTCAAACACTGCAAATTGAACAGCCTGACATTACAAAACTAAGTGCAGCAAACGAGAGCGATAAAGTGGCTGCTCAGAGAGCTACAGTTCAGAACAACAAGCTAAAAGAGGAGTTGCACGGTCTGCAGGATGCCTTTGTTGTCATGGTATGCTCACAAATATATATTCAGGTTGTATAAAGATATACCATGGACCTTTCACAAACATGTTTCCCAGGCTATTTGAAGACGAAAATGGTAATAAATTTTATTCGTAAATCCAATACTTAACCCATTCATTGCCACCGACGCACCGTTTGCGTTGAACGAGATTTCGATTTGGTGCCACCAACGCACCGTGTGCGTTCAAGTGGAGCTTGCCTATTTATGGTCGCTGTTAGAAAAATAGACAAATTTGGTTAAATTTCTGGCAACACAGGCTAAGGGAAATAGTTTTTACATGTAAAAACACTGTCGGTTTTAGGTGCGCGCTGTCAGTTTAGTTTCGTCAGTTGGAAAAAAATTGGCTTGAATTGCGCTACTTTTTATTATCAAATAAATCAAGAAATACACTGGTGTCCATTACACAAATTTATGGGAAGTAATTGATGAGCAATATTCTTCGTTTTACACAATAATTTTCATTGTTTCATTGTATAATCAAAATCATAGAATAAAACGATATGCACGCATACGGTGCGTTCACTGGCATACCTGGGTAAATCCTTGTTGGATGGTTTTATGCATGATGAATAAATTATTTTAGGTATAATCTTTTTTGAAGTAATAATACTTATTATTTAAATTATATAATAAATTATTTATACACGGCGTTGCAATTGCCCCCACACTATTTTTAACTGACATCAGAATAACTTATGCGGCGAAAAAAAAAATTTGAAACAAAAAAAAATATGTTTTCTATACAATTTTAAATACCTATTCTCAAAATGTATGGGTAAAACATTTTTTTTTATTTATATTAAAAAGTAATAAACTACGCAAGTTCGCTGGTTGCCACAGTAAATAAAAAAAGAATAAGAAGTAATTGCATGTTGCATAATATTTTCTAGATTCGAACGCAAATGGTGCGTTGAATGGCACTCCTGATGAAAAATAATTCACCAGTGCCACCAACGCACAGGGCGCGGTCACCCATATTTTCAGGGTATTTATTATTATTTATTTTTTTATATATTAAAAAAATCATTTTTATATAACAATTGATCTAAATCATCAATAAAATGTAGTGGCATGTAGGTGTAGTGTATTAAAGATGTGGTGGCAATCAATGAGTTAAAAAATGTTCTTTTAATAAAAGTTTTGTTTGAAAAAAAAAATTCTAAGACAAAAATTCTATGTAGATTGTTTACTTGAAATGATCTGGGAAATGCCCTGGTAAAAGATAAAGGGTAGGTACGTCTTTATACACCTGTGTACTACATACATACCCATTTTGAAACTTTTCGATATCTTGATGAACTTTATGATATTGCTTAGACATCTTAATTTAAAGAAGTGTTGTATTGAGTAAAACACATTCTATTGTTTTGTGGTGGTTGATCTGATCAAGAGCTGACAATAGATCAGCTCCTGAGGCAGAGCCTGTCTTTTAGTTTAAAGTGGACAAGTTAACGACCAAAATTGAAACTTACAAAAACAATTAAATGTCTTAAGTGTAAGTAGTGTGTTCTGCTCTTCCTCCAGGATGCTTTTCCAGCTAGGCTAAGCACAAATTCCCCCAATGGTAGGTTAGTCCTAGTAGGTACTTAGCTATAGTCTGTATTTTAAAGAGATTTATTTTTGTAAGATAGAAAATAAAGTTTAAGCCATGGATGAGCATCCCGCGACCCGCTGGGCATTAAATGGCAGCCCGCATTGGGTGGACATTGTTTCACTATATACATTAAATCAACAAAAGATTATTCCTCATTCTTAGCGCATTCAGCATCATGAACAAGCAAGATTGTGTTTATTGCTTGAGGTGTATTCCAGGCTAGAATTTTTTTGTTTTCATACATTTTTCAGGCACCTTCGGTGCTATATACGGTTTTATATACACTACTATGGCAAGTTTTCACAAAAGTTGGCGCGACTAATCAAGATTTCAAAATGATATAATACCTCCCACATCATGCTTTAAAAAAGACTTGGTACTTGCCAACATAAAATAATACCTTACTCACTGAAAATCGCCTTCAGTGCTAGAGTCATGATAGTGTGGAGAGAAGGAGGGACAGTTAGTTTTTCGAATTATTTGAAAAATCACAAGCACAATCTGCATTGTTGGAGTATCGAGAATCCGCATCTTATGAGGGAAGACAAGTCTCAGTATCAATTTAAATTGAACTTGTGGACTGACATATTAAACGGCAAAGTTATTGGGCCATTTGAATTGCCAAGAAACTTGAATGGTGAAGTTTACCTAGATTTTCTTCAAAATCATCTGTCAGATCTACTAGAAGATGTGCCATTTAACATTTTACGTACAATGTGGTACCAAAATGATGGTTGCCCTGCTCATTATGCCCATCCAGTGCGAGAATATCTGAACCAAGAGTATGCAGACCGTTGGATTGGGCGCCTTGGTCCAATTTTATGGCCGCCCCGTTCTCCAGATTTAAATCCGCTGGACTTCTTTTACTGGGGTTGCCTGAAAGACAAGGTTTATTCGAAACCCATATCAACAATTTGGCGAACTACGTCGAGGAATCTCGGGGGCTGCCGAACAGATCAATTTACGAGGATATGCACGATTGGTGAAAAGGTCGTTTTTAAAGCAGTGTCGTGCGTGTATTATTGCCGGTGGCAGACAGTTTGAACATTTTATTTAGAGTAAGTAATAATTTTTTTTAAATCTATGATTTGTTTCATTTAAACTTCTTTTCCTTTGAAAATTACGGAATGGCATCACTATCTGTTACTATCTATCTAAATTCTAACATGCATCATGTCTCATAGGCTCCACTGAAGGCAATTTTCACTGAGTAAGGTATTATTTTATGTTGGCAAGTACCATGTCTTTTTTAAAGCATGATGTGGGAGGTATTATATCATTTTGAAATCTTGATTAGTCGCACAAACTTTTTTGAAAACTTGCCATAGTAGTGTACGTACATTTTTTTTATACTATGAAGTGGCAAATTAAACTAAAAATAATTATCTTTGAAAATTTGAAAAAAAAAATTTTACTTAATATTTTTTTGTGATATAACTATGGGCATTTTGGCTTTATTTGGGATACTGATAAATAGCAGAGTTATTTCGGCTACCAAAAAAAAATTAACAATTATATTGGCATATTTTTAGTCGTAGTACCTAAAAAGGTTGTACGAGATGTAAATTTTCAACGTTTTTCAAAAAATGCTCATATCATAAAACACAAATTACTCCGATTTTTTTTCTTATTTTTCCCTGGGTAGTCATAAACTGGCCTACTCCCTGGTTCCCGCTTGACGTTGAGTTTTGGGACACGCTGTATACATTTTTTTTATGGAAACTGACACGGTTGGCTACATAACCTACAACATCCGTGATGTCAGCCCATAACACCGGGTGAACTAGGTGCCATGTCAGTGCTTCCCTTAATTTCATGTCGGCTACACTGAACTGGACGGAAAACACGAACTATTTACATAGACGTTTCGACCGATGTTTCGCTCAGTGCGGTGGTATTAACCCTGGCGGGATAAACCCTACCACCTAGTAAGGTAAGAAGGGAAGGGACCTACAGTTTAACGTGGAATCCGAACCACGGTCAGCCTCCAACGGTCGAGCGGTCACTCATCCATCCATTGACCGCGCCCAGGTGTGCTTATGATCTGTCCGAAAGTCGACCGCACCACTGAGCTACCGCAGCTGACAATGTCTTTTCCTAATACTTTGCTAAATGTGGTGGTCGGTGTTGTGCTGTAATTTCAAAGAGTACTTGCAGCACAACACCGACTACTCGCTTACCCTGATTGTCGGGATACTGCGTGGTATGTATGTTTGTATGTATGTATCAAACATTTCTGACAAAAGCTCTATACACCTGATCTTTTACTTTCACTTTTGATTTTATGTGGTCAAAATTATCAAACTCGGTTATAACTATAGTTATTCTAGCTCTCAAACTGTAGTTAACACTGTAAGCGTCTATTCGGGAAGTCCACTACGTTCCTAAGGTCACAAGAGTTTAGAATATCCACAAGTGTTTTTATTAGTACTACATGTGAGGAAATCTATATTCCAGTCACCCGTCAGAACAATCTGTTTACCTTCGTCACAAAGTTACATAACTGATTAAATTTTTCAACAAATATTTCAAAACTTCCAGCATCCGTTCTATACATACCTACAATTAGTGGAGGCTGGTGACTTCAGTGAACGGTAGTGCGCTAAGTACCTACCATTGATTTTATAGGGGGAGTACCTTCCTACTTAAATACCAAATTTCCCAACACATTCCCATCATGTTATTTTAAGATCGGGACTTCCGAATTTTTTAAACGCCTGCGTTTTATTATGTACGTACATACCTAGTATGAATATTCTCAAGACACTCAATGAGTTGCAAATAACAAGAAAAAAAATCCAAACAAGTTTTTTAACTCATTTTTAGTACCTTTATGAACACCCATAGACCACAACACTACTGCAGCTTTAAAAAAGAAAACAGTAGTAATGTCCCAAAAATACTTCAAAAAATTATATAAAAATAAAAGCATTTGCAAAGTAGGAATTGAACCCGGGATCACCTGATTGTAAAGCCTTACCTTTAACCAACGCTTAGGCAAATATCGGCACCACTTAATTCACAGTACCACGTGACAGAAAGCACAAAACCTACCATATCCCATTTTAAATATTCGCGCGCTAACGGGTATGTGACATCACATGACTGCGCGCTGACTCTATCGCTCGCGACGTGTCGCACGCGCGGCTATTCACGATATAGCGTCCTTGTTTGGCGCTCGTGCGCCGCACGCAGAACTCCATTTCGGCCCATACTGTTTCTATGAAGTATCTTTTGTCTCACGCGCCAGCGGTGTTTTGCCGATCCCCATACATTCAGTATGGGAGACCCGCGTGCATTTTTCGATTCCGCACGGGGCGCGCGTTTACTCGCAAAAACGTGCCTTGTCTATAAAATAAGGTCGAATTCACATTCGTATTTATTTGGAGTACGATCTTTATGGTTTTAATGTAGGTATGTTGTAAGATATTATTTATTTTGAGTGAAATGAAGACTTCTCGTGGTATGCTAGTGCAGCGCACGAGCGCACTTTAGGACCAGCCGCCAGTGCCTACAATAACTAGGTCTATGCCTCCTGTATTTAATTCAATACCGGCCCACTCAGCATGGTATTCAACAGCAAGCGACTGAATACCAAAATTGGACAAATTCAAGCGTAGTGTCCTACCATTAAAATGATGAATAAAGAATAAATAATACTATAACACTGTCTCATATTGACACTTTTGTACACAGAATATTTAGGTGACCAATTTAAGACTGGTCTGGTACAGATAGTTCAATCCACGAAGATGCGCCCCACTACTTTTTGGCGAATCACGGGGTGCGGAGAGTTGTGCCCATTTTAAATGAAGCCTTTGATCAAATAAATACGATGTTTGGTCCAATACATGTCAGCACGTAGAAAAAATAGAAGACGAGTAGGTACCTACTAGGTGCATGGTACCTACCTAAGATACATTGATCTTGATTTAATTTTATTATAAACTAGCTTTTGTTTGGCTTCGCTCGCGGTAGACTTGGTGTAATAGCAAATCCGATTTAAATGCAAATCTATACAATGTATATTAAAATCGTAGACTTACCGTGTCTGTACATTAACGATTTTTGCAAAAAAATAGGATACTTCGTAGAGGTTCCATGATGGAACAAATGAGAATTTTTAATTAGCAGTAGTTCTGTAGATTTTGTAAACGAAACTAATGCGAATTTTATTCTTCTCACTAATTCCAGACTATTTATTTATTTTCCCACTAGTTGCACTCTTTTATATTCTTGAGTAGGTATCTCAAATTTAAACATTATTTTTAATTTTGGATGAGACCAGAATTTATGAAAATATGGTGCGTTTATGCCCAACGACACCGTACAAATAATGTGTTTGAAGGGTGGAACCGTAAATAAGCACGCCAGAAACGAGACGGCAATGCTAATGGCACTGAATAAGTTAATCGACTGCTAATCAAAAATTCTAATTTGTTCCATGGAACCTCTGCGAAATATCGAAAAAATAACCTAACCTAACCTAACTTAACTCCGCAGCACTCTTATTCATGCCATTGAAATTTTAAGAACCCATCGTTCCTCAAAATCTTTCCTCTGTCGCTGTCGTACTGCTAGGATGTGGAATTTCCTACCGACGAATGTGTTTCCTGATACTTTGAACCTGGGTTTACATACCTAGTAGCAATAAGTTTTACATAGAAACATTTATTCATATCATCTCCGCAGGTACTTTTTTTTTTAATTTTCTAACATCCAACGCATGGGGAGTGATTTTTTAAATTTTGTTCATTGAGATACATTACTAGAGAATGCAGTAGCCGATCAGTGTTCATTCAATCAAATGGTGCCAGCTTAGCCATAGTGGTGCAATTCAATTAAAGTCCCTAAACCTGGCTGTAAATGAGGATCAGGGAGTGTTGGGGCTAAAATTTGTACTAGATTGTGGAGTGGAATATAGCACGCTGTCTGAGTGCGCTCTGTATACATATATCTCAATGATTTCCCATTGTAAATTTCGTTACCATTCTCAGTTTTTATAAATTTTTTTTTTCAGAGCAACGATAAATTGGAACTTACTGAAAAACTACAGGCGGAAAAGTTTTTGAATAGAGAGTTGACTATTAAACTTGCTGAATTGGAAGAAACATTAAAAGAGATTGAAAACAAACTAATGGCTAAAGATGGGGAAATGATACGTCTTCAGGCAAACTGCAGTAAACTTGAGAAGGAATTGCTACAAAATACACAGGAAATAGATCGCCTAAGACATTATGAAGTTACACAGTCTACAGATGAATTATTAAGAATGGAACTTGAAAACGCTCAACAAATAATTGGTCAACTGAAGCTAGAAGTAGCTGCATTACGAATAAACGATAAGGATTTTACTACAGCTGATAACAGCATTGAAAATGCAGTGGAACATCCAACGACTGTGCCAATCTTAGCGACAGAGCACTGCAAAGGGTCAGTGCATCAAACCAATGAAAAAGTTATGACTGATACCAACCTAAATGTATTACCGACTGAAGATGCAATGATAAAACTTCAGCAGAGATTCCTTAAAACTATGAAAGAGGTTGCCGAGTTGTCAGATGAAAAACAAAACTTGGAACATATTGTGCTTCAGCTACAGAGTGAAACGGAAACCATATGCGAGTACATTGCTTTGTATCAGCAGCAACGAGGTATCCTCAAGCAGAGGGAAGAGGAGCGAGTGGTTCAAATGAAGTATCTGGCTGCAGAGAGGGAGCGCATGCAGACACAGCTAGAGGAGCTTCAGCACATGATCACAAGCGGAGGCTCCGATGTGGCAGGTGCTCCGCAAACGCAACATAATTTCCAGCAGGAAAAAGTGGAGAAAATCGTTAATTTACTCTCAGAAATTAAACAAAGCCATTTGATTGATCCCAAAACACAATGTTCTGGCTTAGAAAATTTTCATCCATGCCCATGGTGTTCCGGGAAACTGATAAATGTGTGAAGAATATTCTTAAAATAATTTTGCCACTGCAATCGCCTTTCAGTAAGGCAGCAGGGAGCGGAGGGGGTACACTTCCCATCCCATACATTCTTTTAAAGTGAATGGTTATAAAAACTGCACTAAATTCAATATTTCAGAAGATTAACATTTTCGAGTCAGGTGGGTCTTGGTGCCTTACTTGCTGCTTGATATAATTATCTTGTTCGAATACTTTGCTAAACATGGTGGTCGGTGTTGTGCTGTAATTTACAAGAGAACTTGCAGCACAACACCAATTACTCGCTTACTCCGATTGTCAGGATACAGCGTGTGGTACAGTAATATATTTATGTATGTATGTATTAACATTTTCGATTAACACTTAAGGAGCGCGCCCTCATTTGTAGTATAAGTACTCGCTACCGGGTCCACTGGACCCAGTATAATATCATAGGTTTATTCCAAAACTCCTTCATAAAAGTAAATGTTTACTTTCTAATAAGGATTATACATGTACAAAGAAGGACATTATTGAATCAAACACAAATTTTTATTGTTTTTACTTAAACTAAAAGCCATTACAAAAATGTACGAAATTTCTACATACCTAGTTTTATGACAAGACGTAGGCTAATCGTTATAATTTATATAATTACTTATTTAAAAAAATAAAATTATGTATTTCCTTACAAAACTATAATGTAATTACTTATACGAAATAACAATGAGACAAAACTATTCTAACGGTGTAGCTGAGTTCAATGCTTCTTGGCAGGGCCCCGGAACTTCACGTATGATTATGACTCCGAGTTCTTGTGTTTCTTGCGGGTTGTGCAATACTCCATACGGTAGTTTTGCCTTTACCGATATAATAACTATGGAAAAAACATGGTATATAAGTAATTTTTACTTACGTATTTAGTCGCTACCGGGTCCAGCGCACCCATACACACCATTTACGTCCATAGCACTCTCGCGAGGCGCGCTCTCTGATGGCCGAGGTCGTCATTTGCTGTGCTACACTATCGTTGAAGGTACTAAGAGCATCAAAGTCGCAAACGTCGAACTTAAAAAAAATATTAAGTAAATACGAAGGACTGGGTCCGTTGGACCCATTAGCGACTCCTTAAGTGTTAAGTATTACAAAATTTGTATAATTAAAACAATACAGTGTGTTTGTTTGTTTTTCTTGGGAGTTGTGAATCCTCACTTGTTTCAAGTTGTTTTGTGGGTAATTTCATTGACTTTGTGTGTCAAAAGGTTTATTAATCTAGCTTCATTATTTTACTAAATATTTGAGTTTATGTCAAGGTCGGCGCTCAATGCCGCGGTGCGGAAAAATCGCCCTGAAGTCGGCAGAGGAAAGCATTATTTTAGCAGGTTAAAGGTTTTTTCTATTATCATAATTATCAATGCATTTGGAGGCTATTACACCATCAAACCTTTCAGTATTCCTAAGGTACCTTACTGCGGACAACCTGTATACACGGCGTTACATTAATAGGGGGTACTCGGGTACCCGAAAAGGGTGACTCTACACCTGGAACTGAATGATGTGTTATTTTGAGAATTTTTTTGCACTTTCTTGATACAAAAGTAGCAAAGAGATTGCAAATGTGCACTTTCGGGCCATATTTCCGACATCCTTACATCTATGAAAAGCCTAAATAAAGAAATGACCAATTCAAGTTGCAGGTAAACGATAAACCATCTCGAATAAAGTAAGTAACTAAGACCGAGGCCGAATGCAGAGTTCATGCCGAGCTCCGTTCAGGTAAACGCTATTCTGTCTCGATGAAAGTAAGCAACTAAGATGTGATTTTAAGTAAGCAACTGTGGGCGAAGGACGAACTTTGTTCACGTTAACGATATTCTACTCGATGAAAGTACCTAAGGGCGAGGCCGAAGGCCGAGCTACGTTAAGGTAAACGATAAACCTTCTCTTGTACTCGGGCGTAACCTTTAATGACTTGCTTGGCATTCCGCGGCGACCTAACTTACTTTATTTAAGAAGCATTATCGTTTGCCTGAGACTCAGCTCGGCCTTTGGCCTCGCCCTTAGTTACTTTCTTTGAGAAAGTATATGGTTTACCTATACCAGTGGTGCCCAAACGGTCGATCCCAAGAGGGTTTTAGGTCGATCGCTGAAAATATGTAGAGCAAAAAGTGACTCTTAGACCCATCAATGAATTCATAACAAACATTTTCCGGGTAGTGTCGTCACCTTCCACAATGACCGCAATAGTCACTAAGGATGTTATAAACATAAGCTTTCAATTCAAACAAAAATGACTACGAATTATTGAACAACGAACATTTTTGGTACAAGTGTCGATCTCACAAACTTTAATTTTTTGTAGGTAGATCTTCATAGAAAAAAGTATGGGCACCACTGACCTATACGGAACTCCGCCTTTGGCGTCGCCATTATATTTACTTAGTTTCTTCGAGAAGAATATTGTTTACCTGAAAGGAGCTAAGCCTTCAGCCTCGCCCTTAGTTACTTTCTTTGAGAATATATACGGTTTATTTTAATTAGAAAAATGCAAAGCGAAAATCATTGGAAAAAATACATCCCGGCCAGGATTCGAACCTGGGTCTCTGGCTTGAGCCGCCAACGCGATAACCAACTACGCCACCGGACCGTGCCGTATTATCCAAATTTTCGTTCTGTGCACCTTCATGATGTCACATAATTTTTGCGACCAGTCAACTTGCACGGTTCCACGTTGAACCTTATGCTGTCGTCACCAAAGTCGTATTTGGCATTGGACACTAGAAGTTGACTTGAGGTTTTTAATAATATTTTATGTTTATATGTTAGTACTAAGCACGTACTCGCTTTATATATGTTTTAATTAGGAAAATGCAAAGCGAAAATCATTGGAAAAAATACAACCCCGCCAGGATTCGAACCTGGGTCTCTGGCTTGAGCCGCCAACGCGATAACCAAATACGCCCCCGGGCTGTCAAGTATTATCTCCAAATTTTCGTTCTGTTGCACCTTCATGATGTTGCATAATTTTTGCGAACAGTCAATTTGCACGGTTCCACGTTGAACCTTATGCTGTCGTCACCAAAGTCGTATTTGGCATCGGACACTTAGAAGATCCAATGATTTTCGCTTTGCATTTTTCTTATTAAAATATATACAGGGTGGCCCAGTTATAGTGATCCAAAAATTTTTTTTAGATGGAGGACATCATGTTGACTCATTTAAGTAAAACATTAGTTCCGCGAAAATCAATAGTTTAGAAGTTATGATTTTTTAAAACTTTTTTTGAAATTTCTCTATTTTAGTCACATAAACCGTTCTAGTTGGAAATCTATTCCACAAAATCGAATAAATTTTGGTATGGAAGTAGAGGAGACATGTAGCTAGTACGTAATGAATAGTTTTTAGGTTTACTCCTAGACTGTACTGTTGCTATAGCCCTTTCAGTGAATTTTTGTTCAGTTTACATTAAAACTGAAACATTTTTGAAAAATCACTGTGAAAAAAAAATTTACTACCGGAGATTTGCCCATGCCCTTAAAAACTACCTATACATATCACAATTCTCCAGACTAAAAATTTTAGTGGTGTTACAAGTGTAACATATTCAAAATTAACATCATCAGCGATTTATGTGACTAAAATAGAGAAATTTAAAAAAAAACTTTAAAAAAATCATAACTTCTAAACTATTGATTTTCACGGAACTAATGTTTTTCTTAAATGAGTCAACATGACGTCCTCCATCTAAAAAAAAATATGGACCACTATAACTGGGCCACCCTGTATAAAGCGAGTGTGTGCTTAGTACTAAACTAACATATAAACATAAAATATATACGGTTTACCTACATGCAGCTCCGCCTTCGGCATCGCCTTATTTGCTTAGTTTCTTCGAAAATAATAGCGTTTACCTTAAAGGAGCTCGGTCTTCGCCCTCACCCTTAATTACTTACTTCTTCTAAAATACGATTTTTTCGCAAGCGAAGACGAATTTTTGCAATAGCTAGTCTTGTATACACGGTCACAGATTACTAAATAGTTACTTCGTAACAGATGAATCTCTCCATAGAAAAAGTTACGTACCTTCGGCTTTAATAGCCTAAACTTTTACGACGCCAGTCACTGCGTGCGAAAATGTACCTAAACGAAAGAGCGTAAAGTGATTATTGCTTTGCAGCTGCGCGCGGACGCGGGGCCTTGAAGCAAATTCGGTGACGTTAGGGCTGCTACTTTCGATAAAAATATCAATGCATTACACAATCTTTAATATTATTATATTGTAAAGAGGAAATATGTGTGAATGTTTGTTCGCGAGCTGCAGCACAGATTTAAAAATGTTTTTTTACTGTTAGATAGGTACCAATTTTTTTTTTGTTTAACATATAGGCTACTACTAGTTTTAGCCCGCGGCTTCGCCCTCGTTAAAATATATTAAAGGAAGAAATTAGTTCAGCCCGAAAATACTTCAGGTAATCCTACCTACCTACTACCCCTGTAATGTTATTATTGTTACCTGTACGCATGCTTATCTAACCGATTTTATTCGGTATAGATTAAAAATACATCTGCCAAGCGAAGCCGGACTTATTGCCGGCGGCAATTACTTCCAGTCGACCTTTACATACACCTTTCTGCTTGGCAGAAGGCGGACTTATTGCCGTAGGCAATCGATTTCAGTGAACCCCCCCCCCCCCCCCCCCCTCTATATGTCAGCTGTCTGAGCAGCCACTATATGTATTGCTAGCACGTGGATATGTCCATGTCAAGTGCTTTTTTTTTTTTTTTTATGGAACCTGACACGGTTGGCTACATCACCTACAACATCCGTGATGTCAGCCCATAACACAAATAGTATTGCTTGCAAATGTACTTTTAACGCGGGCGAAGCCGCCTGCAAAAGCTTGTGTGTAAATAAAAAACACTTTTTAGTATTTTTGCATGTTTTATTGTCTTAAAAATCTATATATATAATACAATTGTAAAGGATAAAAATCTCTACATTTAATATATTCGAAAAAAAAACAACCAGGGTGACGTAAAATTAGTATCTGAAATGTTTTTTAATTTTTTAATTAAAATCGGCCAAGTGCGAGTCAGACTCGCGCACCGAAGTAAATAAAAATGAAAGTTACAAGTGTTTTTGTGTGTGTGTACGTAGTCTTACAATTGCCTTAACAACCAGAAAATGTCAGCTGTATGCACACAAATCGTAAAGTGACTGTGATAGACAAACAGACAGATATATCGAACATACCGAAACTCAAGGGAAACACAACATAAACCAAAATACCTATCTACCTACCATTTTTAGTGTTCCGTACCAAAGGGTGCCACGGGACCATATTACTAAGCCCCGCCGTCCGTCCGTCTGTCAGCGGGCTGTATTTCTATTACCGCTATAACAAGAAATAGTAAAAATATAAAAAATAAAGTACCTACATAGTGTTAAATCTTGTACGGTGGTACGGAACCCTTCGTGTGCGAGTCCGACTCGCACTTGTCCGGTTTTTTAGAATAGGTAATTATTGCTCAACAAAAACAATATACTCACATTTCTTCATCAGCAGGTAAATGGAAAAAAGAGAGATTTTTATCTCTCCTCTTGCTGGATTTACATCCATCTACTGCACATAAATTGCCACTGCCACTATTAACAGAAGCCATGTCAACTTGAATTAAGACATAGGCAAAGAAACTCTTTGGATATAGGTAGGTACGACCGTACGAAGCAGTAGCGTGAGCGCGCGCTCACGTAGGTTAGCTCGTGAATTATGGATCGCCGGCGGTCCGGTCGGCGGTAGGTAGTTATCGCGCGCAAGTACATAGAGTGCGTGAGCCCTGACACGGTGAACAAAAAACCTGTCGAACACCCGAAGGCAGGAAGTACAGTTTCAGATACTGAATCGGATAGGCTAGTTTTTTTTTCGAAATTTATATGAAAATATGCCCTTTTTCAATTATTCCTAAGTATCAAGATGTCTTTAAATAACTAAATTATGTCTGCATGCCATCATAACAGTGATGTGAAGTTAAACCCTACTAACATATGTCTTAAGCACGTGATATCAGTTTTCTAGGTACCTACCTAGGTATTATTCTAAAACTTATTAGGTATACAAAATAATAGTTTGTTGCACACTAACAGACTTCAAAGCACTTACCGACTTCATTTTCAGTACAGAAGACAAAAAAAAAAAATTTAAATCGGCAAATTATTTTACAAAGAATTTCACTAAAGACATAAGAACACGCTCTCTGCCTTCACTTCATTCAATGCCGCCTCAAGATAATTTATGGACACTGGCGGCGATGCGGTGGCGGGCGCTTTGTGTCGCGCTCGCGCGGCCGCCGCCGCCTAGAGAATTTTGAATAAGTAAAAGGTCGTGATACTAATTCTATTTTTTTATTGAAAAATTTTGTCCTAATTTAAAAAAAAAACTAGCCTATCCGATTCAGTATCTGAAACTGTACTTCCTGCCTTCGGGTGTTCAACGGGTTTTTTGTTCACCGTGTATAATTTTATATTTCTTCATGTGTGAACATCTATACAAGGATTTGAGGCTGGAGGGAATTGCGACTTGTTAAGAAGTGAGTGTGCAAGTGATGTTTAGACAATAATTGTTTCAGTACTACTAGTTCTGTTATTTTTCTTTTCGTACTGTGCTTACGTCAATAAATAAATACCTGTGTGTGAAAAATCTGTCAATACAATAATTCTGGACTCGCCAATTATATTTTGTACTCATGTACTACCATAATGATGTACTCGCTTATTAAATATTTGTATTATTTCAGCATTTTATTTAATATCATCCACCATAATATCTAGCTACCGGCTGGGAGTATAGCAGCATAGTAATGTGATACATCTTTTATAATACTGTATATACTCTGTACACTCTGTATACCTTCTCGGAGGTGATATTGGCTGGTCGGGGCATGTTCTATGTCCCCTCCGACTCAGCCACCCTACCGGATTAAAAAAAAAACAAAAGAACAGTTGTGCCAAATTTCAAAAGCGTATGTATGTACATAGGCTGTTCCGAAAATTGTTAGTGAAATGAAAAATAGTTAGAATATGAAACAAATTTATTTACAGCTTTTCAAAATATTTCCCTCCAATCCCTATGCACTTATGCATTCGGGTGAACCAGGTTTCAAAACATTTAAAAAACGTATCTTGCGGGAGGTCGAAAAATAACCGCCGAAATTCTTCGACGGCCTCTTCTGCAGTGTTGAATTTTCGCCCGCGAAGCATTTTTTTTACCGTGGGAAATAAAAAAAAATCGCATGGAGCTAAATCTGGGCTGTACGGAGGATGGGATAACCTTTGTACCCCCGAAGTTGTTAAATAGTCCATGTTTCTACCGGCGTGTGAGCGGGCGGTTATCTTGGCGAAAAAGAATGCCACGGTCGCCGCTGATTGGGCGCTCGCTATTCAACTCCCCGAAAGCTTGAGGCAGACAAACTTCGCAATACCAATCTTCAGTTCAGCCTGAATCTCCCGATGTGTAATGTGTATATTCTCCCGCAATAGCCACTCTACCCTGATGACGTTTTCATGAGTGACTGCAGTTGATGGTCGGCCGGGTCTGGGGTCATCGTTTAGGTTCTCTCGACCACGTTTAAATTCACGAAATCAATAAGTAACTGTTGCTAACGCAGGAGCAGACTCCCCAAAAGCAGCTTGCAAATTTTCGTGAGATTCCTTGAATGTTAACCCTAGTTTATAAGCATAGAAAATCATAACACGAAATGCTTCTCGCGAGACGTCCATTGTTGCAAATAAAATATGAGTGACGGATAACCGTTAAAAATATTTAAAAAAAAGAACTACACATAGGTGGCCAATAATTTACATCAAGGAGATTTCTATTTAAATTAGCCGTCAAATCAAAATAGTTTCAGGAAAAAAACATTTTTATTTATTCTGTGGCTAACAATTTTCGGAACAGCCCACGTATGTATGTTTGTCCACGAATTTCTCGTAAACTAGAAATCGAATTGCCATAATTCTATGTTTTATTAGATTAAGTATCTTCCAACTTAGGGAATAGTGCAAGTTCATAATCGGTTCAGTCGTTTTCAAGTTATGGACTGTTAAAGGTAGGACTGTCTTCCGGCGAGTGTATTTCCTGAATCCTTTAACCTGGGTACAAACTACTCCTTGTCAACTATTCTTTTGAATAAGTGCTTTCGTGGCTTTGTTGAGGTTACTTGTTTTTCAAGTTATGGCCTTGGATGTAAATTTTTTATTTTTTACGGAAGCTGACACGGTTAGCTACATCACCTACAACATCTGTGATGTCAGCCCATAACACCGGGTGAACTAGGTCAGTCCTTCCCTTCATTTCATGTCGGCTAAGAGCTTGGCCCACTGGGGTCAACTCTCTGAAAGCCACAACAGATAATCAGAAAATCTGCTAAAAGTAAAAAAAAAAAACTGATAGTAGATGGATGAAATGAAGGGAAGCACTGACGTGGCACCTAGTTCACCCGGTGTTGGCCTCACATCTCGGATGGTTGTAGGTGATGTAGCCAACCGTGTCAGTTTCCATAAAAGAAAATGGAGAAAATCGCGATCAGGCACTCGAGCAGCATCGTCTACCAAAACCTGGACCAAGGGATATGACTCCCTTCTTATATTACTAGGGGGTAGGGTTTAACCCGCCCGGGTTGGTACCACCGCACTGAATGAAAGGTCGGTCGAAACGGCTATGTAAATAGTTTTGTGTTTTTCGTCCAGTTCAGTGTAGCCGATACGACCGAAGGGAAGCACTGACGTGGCACCAAGTTCATCTGGTGTTATGGGCTGACGTCACGGATGTTGTAGGCGATGTAGCCAACCGGGTCAGTTTCGTTGCACTCCGGGAGTGCCGGCAGAAGTGAAAACACCGTAACATTGCTTAAAAAAAAAAAAATGGAAAAACAATTATAATAAAAAAAAATATTAAAAAAAAAATTAATGGAAAAAAATAATGAAAAAAAAAAACTTTAAAAAAATTAATGGAAAAAAAAATAAAAGTTTAATTTAGTAGGACGGAGAGACATGCATTTGTTACGGAACCCTACATTCATTTTGCAGAACTTAGTAGAATGGACAGACATAAACGTGTTACGGAACCCTACTTTTATTATAAAATAACCGTCGGAGGACCTTGGTTGAAAATTGTAAAATTTAGTAGAACAGACAGACATGCATTTGTTACGGAACCCTACATTCATTTTGAAATAAATGTTAAATTTAGTAGAACGGACAGACATGCATTTGTTACGGAACCCTACATTCATTTTGCAGAACTTTGAGATGTCATGTATTGAGCGTTGTCATAGCAACGATATATTGTTATCTGACGCGGTTGTCATAGCAACTATAGATTGTTATCTGACGTGGTTGTCATAGCAACGATAGATTGTTATCTGACGCGCTGAAGCGAACATAGATTTTTTTCCCCATATAAAAAGTGCCAAGCGCCGCTAAAGAAGTTTTCACATCAATAAAAAAAAAAGGAACAAAAAAAAATTTTACGCACAAAGGTCATAATAGTTCGTGTTTTCCGTCCAGTTTAGTGTAGCCGGCACGACCGACAGGAAGCACTGACATGGCACCTAGTTCACCCGGTGTTATGGGCTGACATCACGGATGCTGTAGGTGATGTAGCCAACCGTGTCAGTTTCCATAAAAAAAAAAGGCAACCGGACCACATAAGTATTTATTATTTATTTTGTAAACTGTAAAGGTATATCCACAGAAAAAGAATTTTTCCCGTCCGTTGATCGGACAACCGAACAGTACTACGGGCAAGAAGCGTATTTACATAGCCGTTTCATTCAGTGCAGTGGTACCAACCCGGGCGGGATAAACCCTACCACCTACAGACCGCGTGAGCTCCGAGGAAGTTTAAGAAATGTTGACGTAATGATGACCTAGTGCAGTGATTTACTCGATATTAAAAAAAAAAAGAATAAAAAAATTACGTTATTGATATTAATTAATTATGAAATCATCTATGATTTCTCCCTGTTCTCATTGCTCCTGCTCGCAATTTCTTCTTCATCCATATTAAATCGCTATAATAACTTAAAGCGTAACAAATTAACACGCGATTGACTTTATTACGAATCAATACGGCATCGATAAGTGTGCTCTCGCGTTAAGGCCAACACTCGTACTGGGAGAGCGCGGGGTGTGAAGCGACGGTCGGGAGGGGCGCACACCCGCCCGCCTTCCCAGCCCCCGATTCCTCGGAGTTCGCGCGCGGACATTAGTAAGGTAAGAAGGAAAGGGACCTACAGTTTTACGTGGAATCCGAACCACGGTTAGCTGCCAACGGTCGAGCGGTCACCCATCCAAGTACTGACCGCGCCCAGATGAGCTTAACAACACTATTTTGCGCAACGCTGTACGCCTCGTTAACGACCCCAAGGTATCTCGGAACTTATGAGACCGCAGGGACGTTGGATCTTTGTGTGTGTTCTATCGCCTGTACCACGGAGTGTTCCAAGGAGCCGCACAATGCGATCGGAGAGATCGCATTCTACCATCGTGTCACACGCAACAGGTTGGAAATGCATCCACACACTGTCGACATCTCCCCACTTCGGACAAATCGATCCTGTAAATCAACATGTGGAATGCACTCCCACCGGCATCCTTTCCTCTAATGTACAGTCTGGGATCCTTCAAACATAATGTGAAGGTGCACCTAGCCGGCCGACATGGTATTCGCAGCCCCCGTAAATATCCAAATGCGTGGGCACCGTCGGACTACACCTCTGTGGTAGTCTGGCGCGAGCCATAAGCCGTGCTTTCCAAAAAAAAAAAAAATAAAAAAAAATGTTTAGTAACCGCTGATGATTTTGTAGTTTCTATAACTCCAACCTTATAGAATTACGACCTTATAGAAACTACATTTTCTTAATGTTGTTAGTTTGTGCCATTTTCTATCTCTCCTCACTTTGTTGAGAAAGCATATTGAATACCTGAGTGCAGCTTAGCCTTCGGCTTCGCCCTTAGTGATTTACTTTCTTCGAGAGAGTATATCTTTACCTAAACGCAGCTCAACCCTCGGCCTTCCCCTTAGTAACTTACTTCCTTTTGAAATTCAAATTTCGAACGAGCGAAGCCGCGAACAAAAGCTAGCAAAAAAATTAAGGTTTTCCAACTATTAATTAAAAACGTTCCAACATCTTCCAGTCAATATAGATAGGTTGGTAATAAAAAAGAAAAGAAATGTTTTAAGTCATTTATTTAAGCCTTGACCGCGTACACTCGAGGTGGGAATAGAGACTTCTTACGTATCTCTTTGCTGGTCTTGATCTTGGACTCGTGCTTGGTGAGGGCCCTACGCATCGCCCTCGTCTTTTTGGGTCTCAGATCGAGAGGCTTGTATTTCTTATTCTTGTAATGGTTTCGCAGGTTCACCTTCATGGTCTGGTGATACACGATGTAAACACGGGCAATGGCCTTCCTCACAACCCGGCTGCAACAAAAGAAAGTCAAAAATAATAATACTAAAAGTGTTTTATTCATCTTCTAAAGCTAAATACAATACAGTTTTGTTTTGTAAAGTCGCTGCAGACGAATAAAGGTGACTCAGTAGGTGATATAGAAGCCAAATCTGTAATAAGAAATATTAGGTCCTTACATCTTCTTCTTCTTCTTTGCGTTTTATTAGTTTACTATTGGCGTTTTATATGGAAGAAGCAAAACAAAATTGTTTTTATGGAAATATATATTTAATCAATCAAAGTATACCATTGTTATTCTATGCACTTTCGCCATTTTATTGGTAGTTCATTGATTCCTTTGCTGAAAAAATTGTGGGAGCGAGAATCAATAAAATCTTTGAAGGCGGTTTGGACTGCCACATCGGAATTGAATTTTTGACATTGGAAATGTCTTTTCGATCGCTTCAGTATAGTCCCCGATTTTCAAAATTCGTCAGAATTTCAAATGGTCAGAATACAGTCACGGTAATTTTATTAAAGTGGAAACCCGAAAGACTACTTGGTAAGACTACTGGGAACGGTTCTAAAGTACCAGGGCAGCAGAAATTGAAAGGAGGTTTCCATAATTTTATATAAGTTAATTAAACAACACAACAAAAAACAACAAAAAAATCAAAATACTTTATTTACAGAAAAACATAAATGTAACAAAAATAAATATATTTACTTGTATGTCATTATATTAATATACATACAATACAATACATTTTGAATGATGAAATAATTATTATTTTATTCAATTGTAAGTGGTAAGTGTCTGAAGACCAGTTGAGCAATAGTGTAAAATTGTTCAGGTATACAACAAGATGACTGCTCAACTAAGTTGAGCTATCCCGTAGTTGAGCTATGGAGAATAAAATGTTCGCATACCCTTGATGTCCCACTGCTAAACTGCTCAACTCAGTTGAGCAATCCAGTTGAGCCATGGGGCACGCGTGAAATATTTAGGGTGTCAAATGACGCGTATCGACGAGGGCTACAAGATTGTGAAAAAAACTTTTTGAGAAAATCGCTAAAAACAGCTTAAAATAGCCGTTTTTAGGGGGTACAAGTTCAGCGCCAAGGCACCTCTGAGGAGAATGTTGTGGGAATCGCCATTTTTTTTTTTGCATAATTGACATCTTTTGGTTCGAAAATACTATGTGAACTTGATTTTGTTTTTTTTACTTTTCTTTTCACCCGTTTTTTTAGGTGTATCATATAATATACACTGGCCCCTGAGACTGACTTTTAGAAAAGTCTCAGGGGCCAAGTGTATATTATATGATACACTACTTCTACATTTATGAGTTTTCCCACCTTTTTTCCTTACATTTAACACTGCTACATAAAGTGTGGCAAAAAAGACAAGGTTCAACCTGGCCAAAGAAAGTTTGCTGCTCAAGTGACAACCATTTGCTCCATATGCAATTTTTTTTTTATTCCATTTTGTTTTTTTTTTTTTTTTTTTTTTTTTTTTTTATGGAACCTGACACGGTTGGCTACATCACCTACAACATCCGTGATGTCAGCCCATAACACAGGGTGAATTAGGTGCCATGTCAGTGCTTCCCTTCATTTCATGTCGGCTACACTAAACTGGACGGAAAACACGAACTATTTACATAGCCGTTTCGACCGACGTTTCGTTCAGTGCGGTGGTACCAACCCGGCCGGGATAAACCCTACCACCTAGTAAGATAAGAAGGGAAGGGACCTACAGTTTAACGTGGAATCCGAACCACGGTCAGCCTGAATAATGTTATTTCGTATTAATTTTAGATTTAGATTTTATTTGTAAAATTAATATAAAAAAAGAAAAAATGTGTAAATAAACGAAAAAAAAAAAAAAAAAGCTGTCAAGATGACATATTGTAAAAAAATCTGCCCCCAACAAGAAAAATGTTTAAAAAGCGGCTGCAGGCGCCGCACCGGGCTCGCAGAGAGCGCGGAACCATCATCAACGGCGCACGGCTCCGTAGTGTTGGAGTAAACATGCTGGCCAGCACAGAAGCCGAAGCCCGGCGGCGCCTCAACACAACATCATATGTCAATGAATGACAGCGGCGGCTCACGGCGTACGGCGACACGGTCGGCGCCTCATCGGGAAGGTAGAGCTGCGAGCGGCGCTGCAGGTCGTGGTCAGAACACCCGACCAGGACATCGCGCACGGACCACTACAACACGCCGCCCACGGCGTGTGTCTGCGCATCGGCCCAGCAGCGCATCAGACACCTCGCCCTCCTCGCCCGCACCGGTATCGCCGTGCCGCCGCCGCCTACGCGAACGAGCCGCTTCTTCTCGACCACCCGCACACCCTTCACCGACGCCCGCCGAGACATCGTCAGGATCATCGAACGATGACGGCGGGCCGACGACACCGTCCCCGCCAATACACCGACGGCGAGGACGACGTCCACCACCGGCACGCTTGGGGCCGTCGGGGTCTCGTACCCCACCTACAGCCCCCGCTACCGATGGTGTAGTGCGCCGTATACGTTGGACTTATGAAATAAATATAAAAGTCATGACGGCGTACTACAGGGCCACACAGGGAGAAACAGTCCGGACTGCTTACCGACCGAGGCTGCTTTCTGAATTTCAGGCTTTGGAATCGACCATCTCTGTTTCAGCCCAGCGCCTATCAGATCAAGTACGGCTCATCCTAAACCGCCATTTTGTAGATGACGCCGTGCTTGACCAACTACGCCTTGATACGCTCCCCCCTGCCACTGCCACGACGCCCGTACGCCCGGACGCCGCATGCGCCCCGCCGCCGCTTCCGGCGAGAGCGCGGGGTGCTGCCGCTGTCGCCACCGTTGCTGATGTGACAGCCGCACCCGTACCGACACCACCATCTGCCGAGGATGGTGGAGATGTGGTAGGGGGCATCGTAAGTACCCAAGATAATGAGTTTATGAGGAGGACTCTTGAAGAGGCGATTCTGGAGTACCGCTCGGCACCTACTAATGACAGGCCGCGGATACCGAGGTTGCCCACGTATCGGCGAGGCCAGGATCCTCATCGGAAAGCTATACTGCTTCAGGTCTGGAAATACCAAACCGAAAATCATGCGCTTCTTGACGAAGGCTTTTGGTGGTGCTGTATTAAGCCAGACACAGCCAAACTTCCACTCACTAGTCACGGAGCGCATAGATGACCTGAAGCAGCAAATTAGCGCATGGGCCCAACGTATCCGTCGCTATACTAGGAAGCGTGTCGACCGTTATCACCAGAATCGTCGATTCCAGAGTGACCAAAGGTGGGTATACCGGAACTGGGAGCACCCGAACCAACGACCGACAGACACGATCCAACCGACTGAGCAAGAAAATGCTTTATTTTGGAAAAACATCTGGTCGGATCCTGTCTGTCACGTCGAGGGTGAATGGATGAGAGTTGTCCAGCGGGTGTGTCAGTCGATAGAACCAATGTCCGCCATAAATATCAGCGAAGAGGATGTAGGTTCTGCAATCCGCCAGGCACTGAACTGGAAATCTCCAGGGTCGGACGGATTGCAGAACTTCTGGCTGAAATGGTTCAGAAGCTGCCACTCCCGCTTGGCTGTTCAATTCCAAGATGCCCTCGACCATCGGGTTCTCCCAGAGTTCATGACTACTGGTGTCACCCACCTGCTCCATAAATCTGGTAGTACTGCGGAACCTAAAAATTATAGACCTATCACTTGCTTGCCTACCATCTACAAGCTCCTGACATCCATTCTGACGCACAAAATATCAATTCACATAAAGGACAATAACATCTTGTCCGTTGCTCAGAATGGATGTCGGGCTGGGTCCCGCGGTACTAAGGAGCTGCTCCTCATAGACATGACCGTTTGTCAGCAGGTCCGACGCAATCGAAAGAACCTGTCTGCTGCCTGGATAGACTACAAGAAGGCTTTTGACTCCGTGCCCCATACGTGGTTGCTAAGGATACTAGAACTATACAAAACTGACACGAATATCTGTCAATTCCTTGGCGCATGTATGGAACAATGGAGTACTATCCTTCGTGTACCAGGTGGCGAACGGACTTCGGTTGCAGACGACCGGATTCCCATACGGCGGGGGATCTTCCAGGGAGACAGTCTGAGTCCGCTTTGGTTTTGTCTGGCTCTGAACCCTCTTAGCACTCTGCTTGAGGACTCAGAGCTGGGCTACTGTCTTCGAAGAGGAGGCTCTCGAATATCGCACTTATTTGATATGGATGACCTCAAACTGTTTGCCAAGTCGGACACCGAACTAATGTCGATGATGAAGATAACTGAAGGCTTCAGCAACGACATTGGAATGGAGTTCGGCCTGGAAAAATGTGGGACCATCCATGTGGAACGTGGTGTGATCGTGAACTCCGGCGGCATACAGTTGTCGGAGTCCATGAATGTTCGAGCTCTCTCCGAAGACGAAACTTATAAGTATCTGGGAATATCGGAGGCTCTCAACATACGGGATACGGACATGAAACAATCAGTTAAGGAAAAGTTTTTTCGTCGTCTTACAAAAGTACTAAATAGCCTTTTGTCAGGCGGCAATAAAATTCGTGCCTATAACGGTTGGGTCATGCCTGTGCTCGTATATACTTTCGGTATTCTCAGATGGACTCAGACTGAATTGGACTCGCTGGACAGAAAGGTCAGGACGCTGATGACGAAATCCCGTATGCATCACCCACGATCATCGGTCATGAGCAGACATCGGAATCCGCGAGGCCCGAATACGACCTTGTTAGGGATTGACTACGGCGATCAATAAACAATCAACACTGTTATCGATACTCATATTTATTTGTTTATTGTATTTTATTCATGTCATATTTCAGACCTGAATACTTATATACCTACAGTACTTATATAAACATGTATACTTTATGTTAACGATTAAGTAAATATAATACATATTTATATAAGGTCTTTCAAAATTTGTTCATAGTACGCTAAGGGGGGGTTCTGTATCATATAGGGAGTAAAACCTATATAAAAATTTTTGGACCTTGGGCTTTTTTTAAGTAAAAATTTTTTTTATGTAGGTGGGTCAATATACTTTTAAGGCCCCATAACGTAAAAAAATAAAAACAGTGAAATAATTCATTTCAAATGTGACTATCATGTAGACAAACTAATGTATATTTTGATGTTACCCCAAGCAGTACAGTTTTTCCAATAATAACTGTTATTTTCAAAGATTTCTGACACGGGGGAGAAAAAAATGTCCCCTTCGTCACGAACTTAGGTTATTATTTATACAGATTAAATAAAAGAGTTTTAAGTATCTGTTCTTGCATTTATTTATGAAATCGCAATATTAATCAGTATTCTTAAGAGCTTTCTTATAATAATTAACATTCTTTCAAAATTTATACTTTTTGTCTCCTTGATCACGAAAGACAAGGCAAGCTTATGGAAAGTTTACAATAATTCTAAGAAAGTAGTTCTCAAAGGCTCAATATCCTTATCAAAATATAGACTCAATACAATACTATACTAATTGTTATTAATTCTCATTATTTTCTATTTTAGTCTCTGAGTTTATGCCATTTAAGTTCTGGGGACATTGATCTAAGAACTGTAACGAAGGAGACACGAATGTGACTAAGGAGACATCTAACATCAAAAACTATATTTTATACTTCCTTAATCACAAAGTAATATTATTAATAATTAACAAAAAAACAAATAAAACTCTTCAATTATTAAACATATGTCTCTGTTGAAAAATCTCGCATATAAAACATTCTTCATAAAATTTTATCAAACAAATCAGTCAAACAAAATATAACTTCTAAGTAAATTATTTCAATTATTTATTAGAGGTAAGTTTCTTACGTTAACACCATTTAGGAAACACATACAGAAACCACATGCAAGTATTATTAAAAAATCTAGTTATTTTTCAAAAACCTCCTCCACTGGTTTATTTTATGGATGGGCTGTCCAGTATCCTAATGATATCGTCTAAATCTACAAAAGCAACATCATTCTCATCAATACGGAAGACACTTTTGGTTTCGTCGGCACACCGAAGAAACGTCACTTTAACTTTCGAATCGTCGAATTCGCTTCGAGCAATCCCAACGTAATTATATTGTTTATTTTTGTCTCGATGAATTTTTACTATCAAAAAAGTTCTTATGGATGGAATATTTCTCGGGTGGATTGCTGTTTTGCCAAGGCTAGTACCGGCGGCTGTGTTTGGGTTTTGGTTTTCTTTGTCACGAATTGGAGCCAGAGTTTCAGAGTCTGAACTGTCACTAGATTCATCGTAAATTTTTCTGAATATCTGTCCTCTCCGGCCAGAGCAAAAATTCCCAAATTTGCGATTGTAGTCAACTTCGGCAGCATCACTAAGTGCGTTATCAATGTGACTGTTTTCAACTTCCATGTTTTCTGTGTCTGGCTCACAGAAAAAATTGTACGGGTGCCTTTAATACAGGAACATGATCCAATCACATTTTCAGTCCTGCAAAAACAGCTTAGCTCACTGTACTTCATTTGCCCACGAAAAGAAGCAAAAAAAATTTTTTTTTATGGAAACTGACTCGCTTGGCTAAATCACCTACAACATCCGTGATGTCAGCCCATAACACCGGGTGAACTTGGTGCCACGTCAGTATTTCCCTTCGGTCGTACCGGCTACACTGAACTGGACGGAAACACAACTATTTACATAGCCGTTTCGACCGACCTTTCATTCAGTGCGGTGGTACCAACCCGGGCGGGTTAAACCCTACCACCTAGTAATATAAGAAGGGAGTCATATCCCTTAGTCGCCTTTTACGACATACACGGGGAGAGATGCAGTGGGGCTATTCTTTTAAAGTACCGATCCCACACGGTAATGATGTAATCTTTCTTTATCTTATCTCTGCGTTTTTTTTTGCTTGTTTCTCCATTTTCGTTTGATTAGTCTTTTTTCTCTCACATCCATATCTTTCACCAGTTTCTTATTAGAATGATAACGTTCTCTTGCTTTCTTTAAATATCCTTCATATTTTTTCTTTTCTTCCTTCTTCTTCGACCTGCAGCGACGTTGCCTCTCTGCAGCTGTTAGTGCCATCTTGATTATTTGAAGCACAATCCATACTGTAAAAAAACATCAAGATACAAATCCATACGAAAAATATGTTACTACTCCTAATTTTACTTTTAATATGTATCTATGCATGCTGCCACAGTCGCTTTACAGCTAGAAGTCCCCTTCGGAACTATTTGGTATCCTTCGTCACGATCAGCAATGTGACGAAGGGTACATGTGACGAAATAGACTTTTCTCATAGAAAAAAATGAAGCATTGAAACAACACATGTAATGTAAATAACTTGTATGCCAATCTAATTATAACAGTTATGTCTGTAATATCTGAAAAAGCCAATTAAATAAAGCAAATATACATACCGATAAACACCGTGACTAAGGATAACCTCAAAAAACACACGGCGCCGTTTTGGCGCGCGAATTGACACTAAGCGCTGTGAATGTTGACATCAGCGCCACCTCGCGCCCTTATCGCGAACTGTGAATAATAGCTGCATTCGTTTATATGCACGGTTCCGTAAAAATGTAATTTTTTTGCAAAACTGCGTTCATTTTAGGGCTTCGTTACGAAGGATACATAAAATATCGGGACAAAGTTTAGTCACGCCTTAAAAATAATTTATCTCAATATCAATTGCTTTTGTCGATAGTAGTGCAATTGGCATTAGTTTATATGTTATTCAGAATAGAAAAAGCACTTATGTTCCATATAAAATAATAATTTTATTGTGTTTTGTTGTTGATGCAACGTGATGGGGACATGGGTTTTTGGGCGACTGTGCTAACTTAAAAAAATCATTTGGATAATAAAAACCCGGGTTTTTAATAAAATTAAAATGTTACAATAAAGTACAATCTTTTCAGTTTATTTCATAAGTTTTTCTTTCCAATATAGCTGGCGGTTAATCATTTTTTTATTTTTTAAGTTCAGGACAGAGTGCCAAAACCAAGGGGGCCTTAAAAGTATATTGACCCAGGTATTTAAATAAAAAAATAGGTGGTTGATTTTTATAACCTAATCGATTCAGTTTCATAACAGTAACAAAAAAGTCTTCATGACCATTATGATGTAATACGTGTAAGTTGGTAAAAAAAATTAAATTCTTTCTATTCCATACTAATAAAACTAAAATTGTGGTTTTTCACAATTTCTGAAAGTAAGAGATATACGTGTTGGAAGACTTTTTTGTTCCTAGCACGAAACCGAAACGATTAAGAAAAAATTTTTTTTACATTAAATTTAAAAAAAAAAAAAAATTGTGAAAAAAAAATTCTTTTTTCTTCAAAAGTGATCTATTTCCGATACAGAACTCCCCCTTAGCTTACTATGAACTAATTTTGTAAGACCAATTTTTTTGGACCTTGGCCTTTTTTTTATGTAAAATATTTTTTTGTGTTTAAATAAAAAAAATAGGTGGTTGATTTTTATAGCCTAATCGATTCAGTTTCATAACAGTAACAAAAAAGTCTTCAATATCATTATGATGTAACACGTGTAAGTTGGTAAAAAAAATCTAATTCTTTCTATTCCATACTAATAAAACTAATATTGTGGTTTGAACAGATTTGTATTGTACCTACAAAGTAAATACAACATTTGTTTATTATATCTTATTTTCTATAGAAATACTCTTAGTTTTAATAATCGACATTATTTCATACTATTTTAAAATAACGATCGATTTTCGATATTTGTGGATATATTGTCCCATCACTAAACAACCTTGAATCATTCGTGCCCCGCGGATTCCGATGTATGGTCATGAGGTTGTATATCCCGCGGAAGTGTGGGGGTCGAGGTATGTTAAATGCCAAGAACCTGCACAACCGCGAGGTATGCAATCTCCGTCAGTACTTTTTGGAAAAGACTGATGTTTGTGAGATGCATTGCGATGTCGTCACCAGCGATAAAGGTCTTACCCCGCTGAGCATGGGAAAAGAGAACTGGCGGAAGCCGGTTGTACTAAGCACCGAGGACCGCATGGAAGTATGGAAAGGCAAGGAGCTGCACGGTAGGTACTTCCGGTCTCTCACGGGACCGGATGTAGACCAACTTGCTTCCGTGCACTGGCTACGCTTCGGGGACCTCTTCGGGGAAACCGAAGGGTTTGTCTTTGCAATATAAGATGAGGTTGTCAAGACGAACAACTATAGGAAACACATAATGAAGGACGGGACCATTGACATCTGCCGCGCCTTCCACCAGCCTGGCGAGTCCCTCAGACATGTGATTTCCGTTTGTTCGCAGCTTGCCAACACCGAGTATTTGCATAGACACAACCTAGTAGCCAGGATTATACTAATAATATAAAAAATATATATATATATATATATAAATAAGATCTATCATAAAACAGTGCACTCAACACGTGAAGTACACGCATCAGCTGCAAGCTGCTAGTGTATATAAATAAATAATAATAATTATCCACCAGCAACTTGCCTTAAAGTTCAACCTTGTAGGTACCGAAGTGCCTTACTATAAATACAATCCGCCGCAGTTCTCGAGAACGGTCATGTCACACTCTACTGGGACCGGTCCATTATCACAGACAGGACTATTCTCGCGAACAGACCTGATATTGTGATAGTGGACCGGGAGGCAAGGCGAACGCTCGTCGATATCGCCGTGCCGCATGATGGTAACCTCGTCAGTAAGGAAGCAGAGAAGATGTTAAAGTATCTGGATCTGCAGCACGAGGTTACCAAAATGTGGCCCGTCGACTCGACGATCGTTGTGCCCATAGTCGTATCGGCGCATGGGCTGATAGCGAAGAGCCTCGACGATCACCTTGAGAGGCTCTCGCTGAGTGGTTGGGTCAAGGGCCAGATCCAGAAGGCAGCCCTGCTCGACACTGCACGCATCGTCCGGAGGTTTCTCTCCCTGGGGCCCGACCATCGGTAGCTTGGGTTCGCCCCGCTGCCGGTGGTGGAAACTCTGTTTATTTTTATATTAATTATAGATTTTAATTGTTAAAAAGATGTAAAATTTATATAAAAAGGAACGTGTATATAAATGGATGAAATATAAATATAATAATAATAATAAGATGCGCTTCCTACTACCATAGCTCCCGCTTCTTCGCAGCCGCGCGCAGACGCTGTCTGCGCCTTGTCGGACGCGCTCCGCTCACCACACGCCCCTGTATGTGAAGTGGCGAATATAAGTGAGCTGCTGTCACAGCCACCACCTTCAGCGGAGGACGGGGGTGAGGTAGTAGTGGGAGACGTAAGTACCCAGGATGATGAGCAAATGAGAAGCGCCCTGGCGCTTTTGGAGTTTCGATCGGTAAGATTTGTAACTAGGCCGCGAATACCGCGCTTGCCCACAAATAGAAAAAATATGAGCATTGTGGGGACCATGAATTCCCATTTAAAACCATATATGGAATCTAGCGAGAGCCTAGTCGATACCCACTCACTCCTCTGTTGTGCGGCGATCGCCGCATGTCGAATGGCCGGTGTCAAATTCGAAAACAACAACCGCGCGAGACACACAGGCCCAACGTTGGCGGTCCCCGCTTGGCAGAGGAGAATACAGAAACGTATCGACGAGGCACGGGTCCTCATAGGGAAGCTTTGCTGCTTCAGGTCAGGAAATATGCGACCAAAAATTATGCGGTTCGTGACTAAAGTTCTAAAAGGGGTTGTAATAATGCCCTCCCATCCCAACTTCCAAGTCAGTGGTCACGGAGCGCATAGACGACCTGAAGCAGCGGATCAGCGTGTGGGCAAAGCGTATCCGCCGCTATAGAGAGTGTGTCGATCGATATCAACTGAATCGCCAGTTCCAGAATGACCAAAGGCGGGTGTATAGAAACTGGGAGCAGCCTAAACAGCTAGTGGCAGATGAGGCTAAACCTACCAAAGCAGAAATTTATCAATTCTGGAGTAAAATATGGTCAGAGCCCGTCTGCCACGTCGAAAGTGAATGGATGAGGACTGTCGAGCGAGCTTGTCAAGACATAGAGCCGATGGAGCCAGTGAACTTGACAGAGCTTGATGTTAGTTCGGCAATCCGTCGTGCCCACAATTGGAAGTCTCCCGGGGCCGACGGACTGCACAACTTCTGGCTCAAATGGCTTACTTGCTGCCATGCTCGCTTGGCAATTCAATACCAAGAAGCCATAGACCAACGAGCGCTACCAGAGTGACCACAGGAATCACCCACCTGCTCCATAAAACCGGTAGTACCGCGGATCCAAAAAATTACAGACCAATTACATGTTTGCCCACTATCTATAAACTACTGACATCCATTCTGACAAACAAAATAAATGTTCACGACCGCCAAAATAACATCATGTCGGCTACTCAGAATGGATGTCGGGCTGGATCCCGCGGTACTAAGGAGCTTCTTCTCATAGATGCGACTATTTTCCAGCAGGTTCGCCGCAGCAGAAAGAATCTGTCCGCCACCTGGATTGATTATAAAAAGGCATTTGATTCTGTACCCCACACATGGCTCAAGAAAGTTTTACTAATATACAAAGTTGATGAAAACATCTGTCAATTCCTGAGTGCATGTATGGAACAATGGAAAACAGTTCTCAGCCTTCCAGGTGAAAGACAACTTTCTGATGTGGACGACTGCATTCATATACGGCGGGGCATCTTCCAGGGTGACAGCCTGAGCCCGCTTTGGTTCTGCTTAGCTCTGAACCCTCTCAGTTCGCTTCTGGAGGATTCGGGACTGGGCTACTTTCTGCGGAGAGGGAGCCACTCGATTTCTCACTTGTTCTATATGGATGACCTAAAAATACTGGCTAGTTCGGACTCTGAGCTGATGTCGATGCTGAAGACAACTGAAAATTTCAGCACGGACATTGGAATGGAGTTCGGAATAGACAAGTGTGCGAGCATCCATATAAAAGGAGGGAGGGTCATGGCCTCCGACGGGATTCAACTCTCGGAGTCGGTGAACATTCGAGCCCTCTCTGACGAAGAAACCTACAAATATTTGGGTATGCAGGAGTGCCTTGGTATCAAGGATACGGTCATGGAACAACATGCAAAGGCTAAATTCTATCACCGTCTCACAATAGTACTGAAAAGTCTATTTGTCGGGCGGTAATAAAATCAGAGCCTACAACGGTTGGGTCATGCCCGTTCTTATATACACCTTTGGCATACTCAAATGGTCTCAGACTGAGCTGGACGCCCTGGACAGAAAGGTCAGAACGCTGATGACGACGTCCCGGATGCATCACCCACGATCATCGGTCATGAGATTGTATATCCCGCGGAAGTGTGGGGGTAGAGGTATGTTAAATGCCAAAAACCTACACAACCGCGAGGTATGCAATCTCCGTCAGTATTTTATGGAAAAGACTGATGTTTGTGAGATGCACCGCGATGTCGTCGTCAGTGATAAAGGCCTTACCCCGTTGGACATGGGAAAAGAGGACTGGCGGAAGCCAGTTGTACTGAGCACCGAGGACCGCATGGAAGTATGGAAAGGCAAGGCGCTGCACGGTAGGTACTTCCGGTCTCTCACGGGGCCGGATGTAGATCAACTCGCCTCCGTGCACTGGCTACGCTTCGGGGACCTCTTTGGGGAAACCGAGGGTTTTGTCTGTGCAATAGACCAACAACTACAGGAGATTCATTATGAAGGATGGCACCATTGACATCTGCCGCGCCTGCCACAAACCTGGCGAATCCCTCAGACATGTAATCTCCGGTTGTTCGCAACTTGCCAACTCCGAGTATTTGCACAGGCACAACCTAAAAGCCAGGATCATCCATCAGCAACTTGCTTTGAAGTTCAACCTTGTCGGCTCGGAGGTGCCTTACTACAAGTATAACCCACAGCCAGTTCTCGAAAATGCTCACATCACGCTCTACTGGGACCGGTCGATTATCACTGATAGGACTATTATGGCTAATAGACCTGACATAGTGATAATCGACCGAGCGCTCGTCGACATCACGGTGCCGCATGACGAGAACCTTGTGAAGGCAGAAAAAGACAAGATGTTAAAATACATCGATCTGTCTCATGAGGTTACCGACATGTGGCCCGTGGACTCGACGATCGTTGTGCCCATAGTCGTGTCTGCGCATGGGCTGATAGCGAGGAGCCTCGACCATCATCTCAAGAGGCTCTCACTAGAGCCACTTGCTTGGATCAAGGGTCAGATGCAGAAGGCGGTCTTGCTCGACACCGCTCGAATTGTCCGAAGGTTTCTCTCTCTCGGATCCGACCATCGGTAGCCTGTGTTCGCCCCGCCGCCGGTGGTGGAAATTCCATTTTGTTATTTTATATTAATTTTAGATTTAAGTTGTTTATGTAAAATTAATATAAAAAAAGAAATGTGTCAATAAACGAATAATAATAATATAAAAAAAAAGTCCATACAGCCGAACATAGAACCTCCTCCTTTTTTGAAGTCGGTTAAAAAGGGGAAAATTTGGGATTTATGATTTTTTTAAATTTTCCGTTACGCGAGTTACGAGTCGTCGCTTCCTTGACCTCCTGTACGCCGCCATGATGAGTTCCCTTGAGGTGCAACATCATCTTGGGGAATAAGAAAAAGTCGGAGGGGGCGATATCGGGGCTACAGGGTGGGTGCGGCAACGTTGGAATGCCTTTTTTCGCCAAAAACTCTTGCACAATGAACGAGGAATGTGCCGGCGCGTTGTCGTGGTGCAAGATCCAGGTGATCTCGGTGAGTTCGGGCCGCACACGGTAAATGCGTGCTGCTTTGCGAACGGTTTCTTTGTTAATGTTTAACTCATCAGACAACGCATGAATGCTCAGGCGCCGGTCAGACGTGATCAGTGTGCGTAGACGGTCGACATATGCGTCGGTACGAGAGGTGGCGGGAGCTCCTTTAGCGGATAGTCATCTACTGATACACACCTAAACAGGCGCATAAAACTCATGCCAAACTTCAAACCGAACAAAACAAAACAGACGCAAGTCTAGTGTTTTGTCTCGAATGTCGCTAAAATAGGTTAAGATACTCTCGAAGCATCTCAAAAATGTAAATTTATGTGAAACTTGTTTTTGTTTATGTATCTTAACGTGATTGTTCTTTTGTGCACAATAAATGATTTGATTTGATTTGATTCACGCCCCTCCTTAAAACGCTTCGCCCATTCAAACACTCGCGTTTTTGGCATGCAGTCGTCTCTGTACACCACCTGCAATTTTCTATGGATTTCCGATGGTCTTTCGCCAGATTTCACTAAAAATTGGATCACAACACGTTGCATAACGAGAGTCACTCATTTTCACGACGCCACTAAAAAGCTACGTTAGAAAAACACGCATAAAAAACAAAACAAGCGCGCATATTCTCAAAAGCGACTTACAGTTCCATGGGAAAGTAACATACCGAAGGACCACAACATCAAACTTAACAAGTACTGCAACTTAGTAGACTGGATTGTGAGAAACGGATTCAAGACTGATCTCTTCGCTGTGGAAGTCGGAGCAAGAGGACTACCAGCGAAGTCGCTCTACAGTCTCTTCAAGAATCTAGGGCTCCCAAGATCGACGCTAAGCTCATATATGGAGAGAGCTTCGAAAACGTCACTGGAAGCATCCTACAGAATATGGATAGGTAGAGAGAGGGAGGTCGAGAGCGGGACTGGTGGTTTCCCCGCGTCCTAGTCAACGCAGACTAGCTGACGAGTGCTTGAAGCGAGCCGAAACGTGAAGTATGCGCGGGAAATTTAGAGTGGCCACTCGCTAGTCCCGGCCTCGATTAATACCCTCCTCTACTGCCGATGGGCCCGGATATGTTCGGTGAAGCCATCGCAAGCTTAGATCCACACCTTCTGGCATCCAAGAAACATGAATTTTCGGCGAAATAGCCCCCAACCCTATGAAAAAGGAAGTAAATTATAATAATTTTTTTAAATATATATATTCTTTATTGAACACCAATTTATACAAATTAGGCACAATAGGTGAGCTTAATGCCGTGAGGCATTCTATTCTAACTAACCTTTGGGATGTGGGAGAAGTATATGCAGTCGAACAAGAATAGTTTGTGGCAATGTTTTAAGCAGTAATGCATAATGATAAACTACATAAATACTTTAATACGCATATATGTATATAATTATAGACTTCCATATTATTTACATTAATCAGTGGCACTGTTGTTCAACACCATCAACTGAATGACAAGAGAGAGAAGAGGGGAGTTAAGATAATCTCTATCTCTACTTCTTATGAAAGAGAACGTCTGCCTGTATGTATGAATGTATGTATGTATGTATTGAGGTAAACTCCGGAACCACTGAACAGATTTTGATGTGGTATGCACCAATGTAAAGATAGTTCTTTACATTGCGTTAAGAAGCACACTATAGGCTAAATACCATCTCGCGAATTAGCCTAGGACTGAGCAGTATCAAAGAGAGTATAGGAAAGTATAGTATGAACGGAATTTAGTGTCGAATGGTTGTTGGTTTGGTAGAAGCGATGTTAGATACATAAATATTTAGATACAATTTTGGGAAGAAGATAGATTGCATCCTGGAGACTACCTTTTGTCGACAAAAAAACGGAAGGGGTGAGGGAGGTATGAAAGGGGAGGAACGGAGGACGGTGGGCGGGGCGAGAAGGGAGGGGAGGGAGGTAGGGAGATGGAGAAGGTGGAAGGGATTTAGGGTAGGGGAGGTGTGTAAGATGGGTAGGAGATGGGGGAGCAGGCAGTGAGGAGAGGGGCGAAGAACGAGGGGAGGGGTGAGGGAGAGGGGTGTTCGATTTTGGTACCCAATTCTTGATCGTTGCATAGTATTAAGTCTATAAGAGACTCTTGGTTATTACCATACATCGGAATCCGCGGGGCACGAATGATTCAAGGTTGTTTAGTGATGGGACAATGTATCCACAAATATCGAAAATCGATCGTTATTTTAGAATAATATGAAATAATGTCGATTATTAAAACTAAGAGTATTTCTATAGAAAATAAGATATAATAAACAAATGTTGTATTTACTTTGTAGGTACAATACAAATCTGTTCAAACCACAATATTAGTTTTATTAGTATGGAATAGAAAGAATTTGATTTTTTTTACCAACTTACACGTGTTACATCATAATGATATTGAAGACTTTTTTGTTACTGTTATGGAACTGAATCGATTAGGCTATAAAAATCAACCACCTATTTTTTTATTTAAACACATAAAAAAATATTTTACATAAAAAAAAGGCCAAGGTCAAAAAAAATAGGTCTTACAAAATTTTTTCATAGTAAGCTAAGGGGGGGTTCTGTATCGGAAATAGATCACTTTTGAAGAACAAAGAATTTTTTTTTTCACAAAAATTTTTTTTTTATGTTAACTGTAAAAAAAATTTTTTCTTAATCGTTTCGGTTTCGTGCTAGGAACAAAAAAGTCTTCCAACACGTATATCTCTTTCTTTCAGAAATTGTGAAAAACCACAATTTTAGTTTTATTAGTATGGAATAGAAAGAATTGAATTTTTTTTACCAACTTACACGTGTTACATCATAATGGTCATGAAGACTTTTTTGTTACTGTTATGAAACTGAATCGATTAGGTTATAAAAATCAACCACCTATTTTTTTATTGAAATACCTGCATAAAAAAATTTTTTACTTAAAAAAAGCCCAAGGTCCAAAAATTTTTATATAGGTTTTACTCCCTATATGATACAGAACCCCCCCTTAGCGTACTATGAACTAATTTTGAAAGACCTTATATAAATATGTATTATATTTACTTAATCGTTAACATAAAGTATACATGTTTATATAAAATGTGGTGAACCATAGACTCTATAGTAAAATGCTAACTGTCTAAAATGTCATGTAATGTATGTGTCATATTCTTTTCCGTTTTACAACATGTATTTTGTTGATTAAATTGAAACCTATGCCATCCAGGAGTGACCAGAATGGCACATTTTGTAAGGACTAAGAATCTTCCATATACTATAGAAGAGATAAGGAAAATGACAGCATCATGCTCAATATGTGCAGAAATCAAACCACGATTTTACAGAGGTCAAGGTACTCTCATTAAAGCGACGTCTGCTCTCGAGAGAGTATCCATAGACTTTAAAGGTCCTATGCCATCTGCAACTCAAAATCGGTATATACTAACAGTAATTGATGAATATTCCCGATTTCCATTTGATTTCGCTTGTGCTGACATGAGTTCTGCAACTGTTAAGAATTGCCTAAACGAACTATTCTCCACATTTGGATTGCCTTCATATGTACATTCTGATCGAGGCACATCATTCCTCAGCGGAGAACTGAAGGAATATCTGCATGACAGAGGAGTAGCCACAAGTGCCACGACTGCATACAATCCTCGAGGCAATGGGCAAACGGAAAGATACAACGGTATAATATGGCAAACCGTACAGCTCACTCTTAGGTCGAGAAAACTGTCAACAGAGAAGTGGGAATATGCCTTATCACAGGCTCTTCATGCTATTAGATCCCTTCTATGTACTGCCACGAATACAACTCCTCATGAACGAATGTTTAATCATCCACGCCGCTCGGCCTGTGGTAAATCGGTTCCTTCATGGCTCAGTTACCCAGGACCGGTTCTAATGAAGAAATGTGTAAGGGCCAGTAAATATGACCCAATTGTGGAAGAAGTAGAGCTTCTTGAGGCAAATCCGGAATACTCTCTAGTTCGTATGACTGATGGAAGAGAAACCACAGTGTCGAACCGCCACTTGGCTCCACGTGGCAAAGTGATCGGCGATGAAGAAGATACGCCTTCTGGAGATTCCGAACAGGATGCTCGAAACCCCGGTGAACCGGATCCAGGAGAAACCGCACCTCCTGAAGATAACGAATCAAGACGTTCGGAAAGGATACGACATCCTCCGGCCTACCTTGCAGACTACGTCACCAATGACTAGTGAACTTCTCATACATGGGGAGAATGTGGTGAACCATAGACTCTATAGTAAAATGCTAACTGTCTAAAATGTCATGTAATGTATGTGTCATATTCTTTTCCGTTTTACAACATGTATTTTGTTGATTAAAGCCTAATACTAAATAATAGGCAATGTGTTTATTTACGATCACCTCATAAGTACTGTAGGTATATAAGTATTCAGGTCTGAAATATGAAATATGACATGAATAAAATACAATAAACAAATAAATATGAGTATCGATAACAGTGTCGATTGTTTATTGATCGCCGTAGTCAATCCCTAACAAGGTCGTATTCGTGCCCCGCGGATTCCGATGTATGGTTATTACGTTTGCGTGTAATTTCTTTTACTAGTTGGTGAAGACTGCTGCTTGTGTACATTTCTATGAATGCGCTGTGAAGTGTGTTGTACCCGTCAATGTTTTCGAGTGGCCAATGGATGTCAGGTAAATTAAAATCACCCAAATGAGAGTGGTTCCACATTCTGCCGCATCATATTTATAGTGCACTATAAATGTATTTACTTCAGTAAGGATAGGAAAATATTTTTCAAAGGATGATGGGCAGATTGGGACCACCCTCCAACAGCAATAAGATAGAATATGTCGTTGGAAAGGTCTTTTCAATTAGAACAACAATTGTTATGACAGCTTTGTTGTTACAACTGTGCGTTTGGAGTTATGATACTTTTTATTACTAAAGAAACAATTTTATATAAACAAAGGACATACAATTGTTATATTTTAATAAACAAAGACCAAGACAACAATATTATATATAATAGAACATTATTGTACATGCCTATCAGGACGGCGAACGATGGGCACATGTGCACGCATAATATCAATTATCTCGTATTTAGGGTATGCGATTCATGCAGGATTTAATGCACCAGCAATATTTTTAAATGATGTCATTATAGATAAACCATAAAGCACGATTGAAATAATAAACAATTACATAATTATTATGTGTTCTTATTATTTTCCCCTCCAAAAAAAAATTGTTTTTTAAACTTTATATCTGAACTTATAAGTCTCATAACTCCGAACGCACAGTTGTAACAACAAACCTGTCATAAGAATTGTTGTTCTAATTGAAAAGACCTATCCAACGACATATATCTTATTGCGGTTGGAGGGTGGTCCCAGGTTCCATACATTTTTGCCCATTCTCCTTTATCTTAAATACATTCATAGACGTAGTGGAGCGTAAATGCAAGGGCAGATTTTTCCAGACCAGAGGCGAGCTGTTAAACATGTGCCGAATAGATGTTAGTATTTAGAGGCGTAGAAGTAATTATAATAGTGAACAGGCTGTTAGAATCTGGAGTGCGTTCGCTCGTTGAGTTCGTCGCTTCAGCCACACCCACCAGGATATTTTCACCCTCACAGTCGGCGTCTTGCTATATAACCTTACATTTGAATACGCCCTAAAAGTCATTTACAATGTACACGAAGGTCATGTAATGCATGAGATCTGTGAATTTTTTCCGTGCATGAAATTGTCCAAATTCTGGAAAAAGTGGTAATCTGTTGGAGCAAGGTCTGGGGAGTATGGTGGGTCTTGGAGACATTCCAATCGCAACTCCTCTAATTTAGCGACCGTCTGTTGTGCAGTGCGTGGTCTAGCGTTGTCCTGAAGCAGCAGTGGGCTAGAGCAATTGACCAGTCTCGGTTGTTTAACCGCTAGCTTTTCCATCATGGTTTGTATTTGTTGACAATACAGATCTGCCGTAATCGTCTGACCAGATCTTAGGAAGCTGTAGTGGATGACACCAGCACTAGTCCACCAGACACTCACCAGTACATTTTTCTGAGTCAACTTTCGATTGGGGCAAGATTTGGCCGGTTTTCCTGGGTTCAACCATTGTGATGAGCGTTTCCGATTATCGTACAGGATCTATTTTTCATCACAAGTAACAACACGATTCAAAACCCCCTCGTTATTGTGATGGTTCAGTAATGTAACGCAGCACTCGACGCATGTTTGTTGGTTTGCTTCATGTGGTACCCATTTTTCGAGCTTTTTCACTTTTCCAACTTGTTTCAAGTGAATTAAAAATCAATTTAAATCGTCAAATTAAAATCGTTTTATCACTTACACCGAAGCCTGCCGCTAACTCTGACGTGGTTTGCGAAGGATCCAATTCCACGATCACTTTAATTCTTCATTGTCAACTAGGGTCTCCGGCCGTCCACGGGGTTTGTTCTGTAGGTCAAAATTTCCAAAACGAAAACGTTGAAACCAAAAACGTACCGTGTTTTCTTTTACAGTAGCTTCCCCATACACAACATTAATCCTTTGAACTATTTCTGCAGCACTGGTGCCACGGTGGAACTCGTATTCGTAAATAGCCGCGTACACACTGCGCGAGGCAGCCTCGGCTAGCATGCCTCGGTCAGTCAGGACGCGCCTCGCCTGAGGCAAACGCACGCACGGCCGATCCGTCCGCTGTCGGTTTTTTGTCGTGCTCAAAGGACCTCAGTCCATTTGCCGCGCGCACTCAAGACGGACATTGTGTGCCTCGCTCGTTCGCGACATGGATAAGGAGCTGTCTCATGTTGACAACTCGCTTTAAATTAACAATGTTCGGACGGAATATGGCTCGGCTTTTCCTCGCGAGGTAGCCTCGCGCGCCAGATCGTCGCGCGGCATACGGCCGAGGCAGCCTCGCTGTATGCCGCGCTCAGTCAGTATGCGCCTAATAATGCGATATTTTAAGTTTTCCATATTGTAAACAGAAAGAAGTCAAAGAAAAGATAAATGGCGCGAAAACAAATGAATCACTAAATTCGAAACTCAAATACACAAGCCTAAATTTGAAATCATTTGGAACTTCTAACCAAACGCCAGATATTTGTGATCAAAGTGGCCAGTTCGACAAAACGCCAATTTCATATTATGTAAGGACCTAATTAGGGATGCAACGATTACGATTACATTAATCGTCGATTATCAGCCATTTTACGATTAATCGAAATTGTCGATTATTAGTACGATTATTTAGCGATTAACGATTAGTGCATTGTACTGTCTAAAAATCGTCTCTTAGCCGCGACGGCACACCATACGAATTTTATGCTAAGTTTTAGGTATAGTCCTTTCTTTGCTATCATAAAACGGAACTTTGTATCAAATAAAATATATGTACGATACACATTTGCAAATGCTCTGTTTCTTACAAGAATATCCCTGTATTAGGTAAGATGTAATGTTAAGAACTTTGGTTTGATTACATTTAAAAAAAACAATACCATTGTTATCGTTGGTTTTATTTGAAATATTGAAAGTTGGGAGTAAATACCTTATTTACCTATGCCTGTACAATATACAATACAACGCCATGGAACAGATGTATAAACTGTTACATAAAAGCATAAAATTTTCGGAGATAATCTCGTAATCGCAATTGTAATCGCGATTATCAATTTGAATAATCTTAATCGCATCGTAATCGCGAAATCAATAATTGTTGCATCCCTAGACCTAATATTATTTGAGAGAGGCCAATATTCCTACCGTCATAAAGCAAATCATCACAGAGGCCATCAACCTCTACTGCGAAGCGTTGCCAGTCAATGGGATTCAAGACTTCTTCACTGTGGAAGTCGGAGCAAGAGGACTACCAGCGAAGCTGCTAGTCTCTTCAAGAATCTAGACCTGCCAAGTTCGACGCTAGGCTATGGGAGAGGCCAATTAGTCGGATTATGGGTTGCGCTGTAGTATAAGGCCTGCTAATTAGAAAATTGCTGGTAGCTGGGACTGGTAGGTGAGGGTCTAAGGAACTATTACCAAACATAATTTTTTGCCGGAAATGCGTAGTTTCGGAGAAAAAAAATTTTTTCCCATACAAAATTAATTTTTCATACAAAATAAAAAAAAAAAAATTTTTAAGGCACCAAAACATAGGTTTTGAATATAAATGTATGTAAAAACAAGGGAAGTGGTATGGGTGAATGTTTTGATGGTTTAAAAAAAAATAACCAGTGTTAATTCTATAAATTAACCTTAACCTAATGTTGAGGCGGCGCATGTCGTTTTTGCATAAATTCCTATTCAAAATAAATGTTTTGGTGCATTTAAAAAAAAAACACAAAAAATCGAAAATAAATTGTTCAAATGTTTTTTTTCTCCGAAACTATGCATTTCTGGCAAAAAAATCTTTTTGGTAATAGTTCCTTAGACCCTCACCTACCAGTCCCAGCTACCAGCAATTTTCTAATTAGCAGGCCTTATACTAAAGCGCACCCCAGATATGCACGATGAAGCCATCGCAAGCTTAGTTCAACGTCTTCTGATGTATTGACTTACATCTTGGAGAGCTTGGATGCAGCGCCGCCGGTGACTTTAGCGACTCGCAGGTTGGTGAGCTCGGTCTTCAGCTCTTCCAGCTGCTTGAAGAGTTCCTTCTTGTCCTTCGTCCGCAGCTCGGAGCATTTTACCTTACCCTGAAACAGACAACAGTTCTTTAACAGTATAAAAAATAAACATAGCTTCCACCAACAGCAGCGGGATGAACCCAGGTTACTGATGGTCGGGTCCCAAAGAGAGTAACCTCCGGGTTATGCGCGCAGCGTCGAGCAGGGCTGCCTTCTGGATCTGGCCCTTGACTCAACCACTCAGCGAGAGCCTCTTAAGGTGGTGGTCGAGGCTCTTCGCTATCAGACCATGCGCCGATACGACAATGGGCACAACGATCGTTGAATCGACGGGCCACATTTTGGTAACCTCGTGCTGCACAGGTCCAGATACTTTAACATTTTCTCGCCTCCTTACTGATGAGGTTACCATTGCCTCCCGGTCCACTATCACAATATCAGGTCAATTCACTAGAATAGTCCTGTCTGTGATAATGGTCCGACCCCAGTAGAGTGTTACATGACTGTTTTCGAGAACTGGCAGTGGAGTGTACTTATAATAAGCCTCTACTCTTCGGGTCATCTGTACCGTAGGATTGATGCAGACATATGAAAAGTTAAAGCTAAGTGTACGGAATGTTCTAGGTTTTCAATTTACAGGATTATCTTTAGTAAACTAAAACGTTGAAACAGCAAGTTTTTTAACTTCGCTTGATAGAAAAAAATCCAAACATTCCTCTATTTTTACAGCAATTTCTATTGTAAAAATATAAAGAATTAATGTACATTTTTTATAATTTTTCTCCAAATACAATTTATATATTCTTAGTAAAATATCATTTTAAAAAGTCACAAAGCTAAAATTTTTCATACTAATCGGTTCTGCAGATCCTTCCTCCACAGAACCGGTAAACTCTGGAACGCTCTCGCTGCCCACATATTTCCCCCCAAGTATAGTCTCGGGTCCTTCAAGAGAGGCGTGAATGGGCACCTGTCAGGCTGGCATGGCATTCACAGCCCCGCATGCGACCGAATGTCCATGGGCGTCGCTAGACACCTTATGGGTGGCTCGGCGCCACATGTCGCGCTTACTATAAAAAAAAACATGGGTGGCTGTGCCGAGAGACCAATGGTGCAGTCGACAGAGCCAAAAACCCCTCTCCGTACCGTACCATCAAATAATATAAAGGTGCCGAAAAAGTGAGAACAACTATATACACGGTGTTGCAACCCCAACAGTAAAACCCAGTACGTGAAATAGAACAACTTTTGTTCTACGACTTTTTAATTTGAAGAAAAAAAATGTTTTTTTCTCCATACATTTTGAGAATAGTTAGGTATTTAAAATTTGTATGGAAAAAATACTTTTCTTTTTGTTTAAAAAAAAAATTCGCCACAGAAGTTGTTTAGTTTCACATATAGAATAACCCCCTTATGTCAGTTAAAAATATTACGGGGCAACTGCAACACCGTGTATAAACTGGGATTATGTTATTCAAAGTGCACAACTACAATTAAGAGCAGACCGAGGTAAGTCACGTGATCGCATGTTAGGTATTTGAATAAAATATCGCTGTCTCCAGTCGTCCACCGGCCACGCACGGCCATGTTTGTGTGTATTTGTGAAGGTTCAGAAGGTTTGGGGGAGCGGGCGGGGGACACCACCGTACGCCCCGCCCGCGTGCCGCGCCTCCGCACCACGCCGCCACCGCCGCGCCGCCGCGCCGCCACCGCCGCGCCGCCGCGCCGGGCCAGTCGAGCGAGACGTTTTGCAAATTGCAACTTGCAGTTTTCGTTCGCTAAATCAGTTGCGTGCGTTGCGTTCGAAATCGAAACTCCACCAACTAAACTGGTTCACCAACATGGAACTAAACTTTACACCTCGCAAAGGAAATAAGCGTCATCTGATAGCTACTGAGAGTGTTGTGGAGGTACAATGTCCATACAATGTATCCGACGTAGCCCCACTACAGGCCATCGAACAAAAAAAGATAAAGTTCTGCAATATTGTGTCTGGCCAAAGAAAATTAAAACGGAATCATGATTATTATTATCATGTACAGGGGCAGCTTCACATTACCGAGAAGAAGTTTGCATTCTTTATCGTATGGACAGAACAAGGACTCGAATACGAAAAAATCTAAACAGACGGCGAATTTTGGGAGATGAGTATGATTACTAAACTGGAATTTTTTTATCACAAATGTATGCTATAAGAAATAATTGACCCCAGAAAGCCACGCAAAATGTGTATTCGAGGTATAAACGATGAATCGGACGATGATAGATAACCTGTAATAGTCCGTAAGCCCGCTACAAAATTGCCTACGTCATATGACATCACGATAAAATGCATGGCACACGGTCGGAAAAGTTGTGCTGAGCGAGAATCAGAAGATTATCGCACCTAAAATTGGCCGGAAGTTTGAAAAAATCCTTCACTTCCGGTCAAAATTTTAAGGTTATATTTACGTCATATGACACCATTACGAAACACGTGGCATCATTTAGCCCTGTAATTGTAGAGAGAGTAAACATAAGTCTGTCTGTTCTGAAGTGGCCGGAAGTACTTGACAGATTGCGCCAAAGATGGTCAGTGCATACATTTTCCTACGCCATGTGACATCTTGACAAAAATTATTATAAAAGTATTGAAATAATAGTGTATTTAATAATAAATAACTCTGTTAAGCCATATCTGGCCGGAAGTATTTTAAAAGTGATTTTTTAACTGCGAGGGGAACCAATTATGTTAATTGCGCAAAATTTAACAAATTATAATCAAGGATTATCGACTCATTCGTCGTGGTGGGTATAGATAGTATTAAAGAAATTATTACTAATCTGTTAACATAACAATCTAGGGAAAAACAAAAGTTGCGTCGTACCTATTTTTTGTTCGCCAGCGGTTGTTTGATATATAAAGTCATTAATATTGTCGATTTTAAAAGTTGTTGTCAAATTTTAAAATCGATTTACCTCCTGGTAAATCATGTATATTCGTCGATATTTAATCACATTTCGCACGCAAGCACATACAATGAAGCTATAGAAATACTGGACAAGATCTTTGTAAAACCCCGTAACGAAATATATGCCCGACACAAACTAGCGAACAGACTACAACAACCTGCCGAGACAATTGATATGTACTTACGCGCCCTCGAGTTGTTAGCTAAAGATTACAACTTCCACGCTGTGAGCGCTGCTCAGAATCGAAGCGATTACATACGAGATGCCTATATAAGTGGACTATCATCACCTAACATTCGGCAAAGGCTTCTCGAAAACAGTAGTCTCGATCTCACCGAGGCCTACAAACAAGCTCAGTCTCTAGAATTGGCTCAAGTTCACTCTGAAAAATTCAGTGCCTCTAGACATTTGAATGCAGTTCATGAAAATGAATGTGAAAATGCTGATCCTTCCTCTTCAGCTGTCAGTAAAAATAAATCTGAATCCTGCTATTTCTGCAGTCAAGACCAACGCCATCGACGCCAAAAGTGTCCTGCATTCAACCCTACCTGCCTAAAATGTTCTAAAAGAGGACATTTTGCAAAAGTATGTCGATCGGGAAAACAAACTGCTTGTTTGGAAGAATCCAGTAGCAACACCATGATAGCTGCAGCTTCAGCAGGCCTCCAGGAGACAATTATTTCAATCACTGTCAACGGCATTCCAGTACAAGCCTTGAGACACAGGCAGTACTAATACGTTCATAAATCATAACCTAGTTCAACAGTACCATCTCTCAAGTTCTCCTTACAATGAGACAGTAAGAACAGTTGGCATCTAAAAAGGCCAAAACTCAAATAGAAGGTTTATGCAACGCAAAATTATTTGTACAAGGACACACTCACGACAACTTCCCATTACTTATAATGAGAGATCTCTGCGCTGATGTGGTTCTCGGGAAGGATTAGTGTATGGTGGCCCCATGGCACCTTAGAAAATTTCATGCAGTTCCCTCAAGGTGGCGTCAGTCCCACCAGTGAAGCTTTTCGAATATTTTTATCCACATTGTCGACCGATTGCCACAAAGTCCCGGCGCTATACTGAAGCTGAACGTGCTTTCATTACTAAAGAAGTACAAACGTTACTCGAGGACGGCATTATTGAGAATAGCTCTTCACCATGGCGAGCTCAAGTTCTGATAACAATGAACCAAAACCATAACAAAAGAAAAAAGAATGGTTATTGACTATTCGAGAACTATCAATAAATTTACACAGATTGAGGCATATCGTCTGCCAAACATTGAGGACTTAGTTGCCAAAGTCGCTCAACACCACGTATTCAGTAAAATCGACCTACGCAGCGCGTACCACCAGATACCGATCACCGAAGAAGATAGGCTTTACACAGCATTCGAGGCAGCCGGAAATTTATACGAATTTAAGAGGATCCCTTTCGGTGTCACTAATGGCGTAGCTGCCTTTCAACGGGTAATCGATAATGTCATCAGAGAGAATGCGTTAGAATCTGTGTATTCTTATCTTGACGATATTGTAGTGTGTGGCTGCGATAAAGCTGATCATGACCGGAAATTAAGGAAATTCATGCAAGCCATCGAGGAGTGCAATAAATGAAGCAAAAAGTTTCTTCGGACTATCAAAGATAAAACTTATCGGATATTTCCCTCGGATCGTCCCTTTCCCAAACCGGCAGACCTGTAGCTTTCTTTTCCAGAACACTATCTGACAGTGAGCGAAGACATTCTTCTATAGAAAAAGAAGCATATGCGATCGTCGAATGCCTTCGTAAATGGAGACAATTTCTCCTCGGACGGCCATTCAAGATTATAACGGACCAACGATTAGTCTCATTCATGTTCAGTATGACTCACACGAGCAAGATGAGAAAAAAATTAGAAAATCGAAAGATGGCGTCTCGAATTGTCTAATTTCAAGTACGACATAATCTACAGACCTGGTCGCGAGAATCTATTTACGGATGCGTTGTCCAGGGTATGTGCCAGTTTTGTGCGTTCAGATACAAAATCAATCGAACTTCACAGCTCACTCTGTCACCCTGGGATAACACGAATGACTCATTGGATCCGTACTAAACATCTGCCTTACTCGATTGAAGACATTCGAAGGATTACTGCACAGTGTACTATTTGCGCCGAAGTTAAGCCAAGATTTCTGCAAAGTAAAGGAACATTGATTAAGGCTACTGCCCCATTTGAGAGTTGGCATTGGATTTCAAAGGCCCTATTCCATCGAATACAAGAAACAAATACATGCTCACTGTCGTCGATTAATATTCCAGGTTCCCCTTTGCCCTTCCCTGCTATGACTTAACTACAGCTACAGTTATCAAATGTCTGAACAAATTGTTCTTCCTATTCGGAATGCCCGCATACATCCACAGCGATCGAGGTGGTTCATTTATGTCTGCTGAACTAAAACAATACCTACATTCTAAAGGAGTCGCTAAAAGCCGAACTACATCAGCAAATCCAAAAGGAAATGGACAAATAGAACGCTATAATGGAATAATATGGAAAACCATACAATTGTCACTGAAAAGTAAAGGCATGCCTATAACAATGTGGGAGAAAGTAGTTGACGAAGCTCTACATTCAATTCGTTCCTTACTGTCTACTGCAACCAATTGTACTCCTCATGAGAGAATGTTTGTGCACTGTCGTCGCTCGAGTAATGGAGAATCAATCCCAACATGGTTATCTACACGTGGACCGGTTCTCATGAAGCGTATTTTCAGAACCAGTAAATACGAACCTTTAGTAGATGAGGTCGAGGTTAATCGAAGCGAATCCTTCCTACTCATATGTTACTAAGAGACGGAATCAAGACAACTGTTTCAAACAGACATTTTGCGCATTATGAAGGCAGAGCCGAGATAGATCCATCAAAAATGTTATTAGATTTGGATCCCCATGATACAACTGACGTTGCCTCTGATCCCAAAGCAAACTTCCTTTTAAAATCGACAATTAATTCAATAAAGATCAAACAAACGTTGGCTGACAAAAAATAGGTACGACGCGACTTTATTTTTCCCTAGATTGATATGATAACAGATTAGTAATTATTTCTTTTATACTATCTATACCCACCACGACGGATGAGTCGACAATCATTATTAATCGATTATAATTTGTAAAATTTTACGCATTTAACATAATTCGTTCACCTAGCAATTAAAAAATCACTTTTAAAATACTTTCGGCCAGATATGGCATGGCAGACTTATTTATTCTTAAAAACACTATTATTTCAATACTTTTATAATAATTTTCGTCAAGATGTCACATACATGACGTAGGAAAATGTATTCAGTGACCATCTTTGGCGCAGTCTGTCAAGTACTTCCGGTCACTTCAGAACAGACAGACTTATGTTTACTCTCTCTACAATTACAGGGCTAAATGATGCCACGTGTTTCGTAATGATGTCATTATGACGTAAATATAACCTTAAAATTTTGACCGGAAGTGAAGGATTTTCTCAAACTTCCGGCCAATTTTAGGTGCGATAATCTTCTGATTCTCGCTCAGCACAACTTTTCCGACCGTGTGCCATGCATTTTATCGTGATGTCATATGACGTAGGCACTTTTGGAGCGGGCTTACGGACTATAATGGTCATGACGGTCGTAATGTTTTATTGTACCTACACCTTTATTGTATTATTTTATTTAGATTCATTTAGTTTTCGATATGTTATATATAAGTAATTAATAATTAATTGAGGTTGTGTAGGTTAGTTAATTTCTTCATTTGTATTTGAGTGAATAAAACAACATTTGGTTTTTTTTTATTCACATACATAAAAAAATTGGATAAGTCAAATTCCTTTAGTAAAATATATAGAGGGTTCCGTAAAGGCTGTGTACGTACAGTACCTTGTCACACTCACTAGATTACTGCGCGCCGTTTTGAACACTTTACGTTCTGAGTAAACGCTATTGTGACAAAGTTCTACAGATATTTTTTTTTTTATGTGATCCGGAATGGGTGGCCGAGTCGGAGGGGCCAAAGCGCATGCTCCGACTAGCTAATATCACCTCCGAGAAGGTAGGTGCCATACCGGAGGCTTCCCTGGATTGCTGGCTATACTGGACTAGAAGAGAACACAACCGAGGCATCTATGCGGCCATCTTACATCCAGTACGGTGGTACCAACCCAGTCGGCTACAATTTGAGCCTACCACCTAGTAAGGGGCAAGGGCCCTTCCCAAGGGACCTACTGTTTTACACCGGTTCCGAACGGTGAAGCAGCAGGTGTAGGTATGCACGTAAGTTTTTTCGTCAGAAAAAACTCATTGGTACACGCCGACCGGATTCGAACCTCGGACCTCTCGCATGAGAAGCCGATGCCCAAACCACTCGGCCACCCGCCGCTTAATAATATTTCTAACGCGGAAATAAATCATCACATCTCATAAAATACTTTACTATAGGTAGGTACCTACCTACTAGGTACTTAATTTCATTTAATTTAAAAAATTCGAAAGAAAGAAAGAAATCTCGAAAGAAACGCATACAGCTTCTCCGTTCCGTCGCGTCGTGGGTAAATATTAATACATTTACCAGAATTTACGCCTCTGATTACAATTCTAATACCATTTGTAGCATTGGGTGACATCAGTATTATCGGACGGTCGGATGGACGAACAGACATTGAACTAAGACTAATAGGTTTCTGATTTTACTTACGAAACCCTTCATTTTGAGATATTTCGGGATATATTGTTCATTTCCCGCAGAAGGGGCTGAAAATATCTGCACATCGATGACATATGTTCACATCACTAAGATTTATCGCTATCGATAACATTGGGGTACAACACTATGGCTTAGAGTTATCTCTGTGTGTGTGTTGTGTGTTTCTACACCCTCCCCCGTGCTCGTACCTCACCGAAACGTGTAATAGGGACAGCTGCACGTTCTCAGCGAATATATCTACAAATTACAACAAAATTAGTGTTTCGGCTCTCACGTTTTCTACCCCCCTAAACCTTATCCGATTCTTACGATTATTTTTTTGTTGTAATAAGGACAGTCCAATCTACGTACCTGTCTTTTTTATTTGTTCGATATACAAAGTAATTATTAAATACAGCTTAATGAACTTCATGCCATCAAAAAATTTTAAATTCCAATTTTTTCGTTATTAAAACCAATTTATATCTCGGGTCTCGTATATTTTATCAAAACAAAAAAAAGACAGGTACGTAGATTGGACTGTCCTTATTACAACAAAAAAATAATCGTAAGAATCAGATAAGGTTTAGGGGGGTAGAAAACATGAGAGCCGAAAGACGATTTTGTATGGAGCAATTCAACCTCGGAACGCTCTTAATAAGAGGAGAAATTACTACTGGTCATTTTCTAGATATTATGTTAACCCGTTGACTGTGGAGCGGTCGATGTCGACCGCTAGAGCACTATGTACCGTCAACTATGGAGCGGTCGATATCGACCACCGCATTGTCAGCGAGCTCCAAACCGCTGCATGGGCCGAACAAAAGAACTTTAACATTGGAAATGTTTAATGGATCGATTTTGAGTTATACACAAAAATGCTTATAACTTTGTTGATATAAGGGTTACGAGGGTCAGTGAGGGCTCAATCGACGCATAATTTATCAAGACGTATTTGATATGAGATTTTGAAAATTTCGATATACTTTTTTTTTAAATCCAAAAAACCAAAAAATTTGGGAAAAAAATCGTGTAATTTTTTCGTAATTATTTTTTTTTAAGTTCCGGTTAAGGGTTAGGGAAAAAAGATACTACATCTAGAGAATTAATTAACTAATCGAGGGTATTTTTGGTTGTGGTGTGTGACTTATGGTTGAGGAGCAGCGCGACCCCAAAGTTCAGCAATTTTTCGAAAATTTGCACTGTTCATACACAAAAATGCTTAGGTATAACTTTGTTGATATAAGGGTTACGAGGGTCAGTGAGGGCTCAATCGACGCAGAATTTATCTAGACGTATTTGACGATATGAGATTTTGAAAATTTCGAAATACTTTTTTTGAAAAATTCAAAAAACCAAAAAATTTCGGAAAAAATTACAATCATTGCATTTGCATATCAACCCCTATCCCCCATCCATCACCAAAAATTATAATAAAAAATAATAAAAAATAATAATAAAAAATTTATAATCTATGATCATATTATATTATAATTAAGATAATTTTAGCGTGATTTTGCAGTATCGAGCTAAAAATGTCTTGATTGATATTAATTTAATTTTTTTTTCTTAAGTGTTGTCATAGTGATAGGTATCTTATTTTTTGTTTCAGAATATATAATTTGTTTAGGTTGAGTATTGATATAGCGGGGGTTAGATCGAATATTGCTGGTATGCTTATTGTGTAGGCCAAGTTAAAAGATGAATTATAGTGAAAGAATTGTTTGTTGGAAATGCGTAGTTTCGGAGAAAAAAAATTTTGAACAAACTATTTTTCATACAAAATAAATTTTGTTTTTTTTTTTATGCACCAAAACATTTATTTTGAATAGGAATTTATGCAAAAACGACATGCGCCGCCTCAACATTAGGTTAGGGTTCATTTATAGAAGATGCGTCGCTTCTATAAATTAACCCTGGTTATTTTTTTTTAAACCACCAAAACATTCACCCATACCACTTCCCTTGTTTTTTTTTTATTATTGCTACCGAACTGGGTGGCTCTGTCCGAGGTCGCAACCTCAGGCGCAGCCAATTTCACCCCCGAGGAGGTGCCAGTCCGGCTTGGAGGTGGACTAATGTTGCTGGGGAAAGGCTATTAACCCGCGATTTGAAGATCCGTGGATTGTAGGAGTGGGGGAAGATATTCCCTGGGAGCCCGTTCCACACCTTTGCAGTGCGGCACAAGAACGATTTAGAGAATCGTGCAGTTCGAAGAACTCTTCTGTCGACTACAAAGGGGTGTTCCGCGAGAGTATGGCGGGTTTGGCGTAGGCGAACAGGAGGAGGAGGGATAAGGGAAGCAAGTTCGTCAGAGCAGCGGCCATAGTAGTACCGATAAAACAGGCTCAATGACCCAACGATACGTCTGTGCTTTAGAGGTTGAAAGTCCTTTGTGAGTACAGAGTCACAAATCAGGTGAATGGCTCGTCGCTGAATAGAATGCAAGGCTGAAAAAAGGCACTCAGGGGAACCCTCCCAAAGACACATGCATTGATATTCAAAACCAATGTTTTGGTGCCTAAAAAAATATTTTTTTTATTTTGTATGGAAAAATTTTTTTTACTCTGAAACTACTGTAGCACTTTCCCTATTATATGCGAGGGTCCTATGTAGGGTGTTAGTGTTTAAGGTGACCAAATTAAACACTATGATAACTGCGTATAAACGTGTATGAAAACGACTGAGAAATATTATTTAATCAAAGCGACTATACGCTACTCCGTGATGTGACCGACTGCCTGGGCGGCGGGCAGAGGCGAGCGCGGACGCACGCCGCGCCAGATGGGCGCGGGGTGCAGTAACCGCGTCGCGTCGGACCGCTAGCCATCGAATAATACATGTGTCGTGTCCGGCACACTACGCATTTCCGGCAAACAATTCTTTCACTATAATTCATCTTTCAACTCGGCCTACACAATAAGCATACCAGCAATATTTGATCTAACCCCCGCTATACCAATCCCCCCCTTTTTTTATAATTGGCATTTATTTTAACCATAGTACATTCTCAGTAGTGGATAATGGATGTATAATTTCCATATATCCATACTAGTATGGATGACTTGGTATGGATACATGGAAAAGTCGAAAAAAACACCCCTATTCCCTTCCCCTCACCCTCCAGCAGAGGGGGTGGGGTAAATTAATACCCAATAAATATTTGCCAAATCCCGCGCAGCCGAATGTGACATGAAGTCATGGGAGGTCAGTATATAATTAATTCAGTTGAATTGCAAATGGTTAACTCGAACTAATATTCCACGGTGAATGAAATAAACAAAATATATATATTTAAATATGGACAAAAGACCGGAAATATTGTGTAGAAAATAGAGAAACATGATTTCTAATTATAAGAATTTGACGCAAGAACGTTTCCTACATAAGATCACTAAAATTTCCACAGATTTCACAAATACATAAATATTTCTCACCATTTTGACAAATCCTTCCACAAAAGTTTGGTAAAAAGAGCCCACAGATAAATAAAATAATTGAAAGAGCCACAGACAGATTACTAATAAATAACGAAATCGCAGAGTTGGTGGTGACGACTACAGCGCTACAAGGCTTGAAATGAACGTGGCTGACAGCGGAACTAACGCCGCCACAGTGTTGCCAGATGACCGTCGCGCGTTTTACAGGTCTGGCACAGGAGAGAACAAAGGAACGATGGCGCTGTTGATCAGTTGTGATTTTTTGGAGGTTAAAAAAAAAACAGGGATAATATAAAGAAGATGCGTCGCTACGAGACGCATACATACATACATACATAACTCACGCTTTTGTATCCCGACAATCAGGGTAAGCAGAGTAATCGGTGTTGTGCTATAAGTTCATACATACATACACATACATAACGTCACGCCTGCCTGCCTCCCAGTGGGGCAGGCAAAGACAACGGACCCAACCCACGCAAACAACCCAACCCCCACGCGCCACGATCCTGACACACTTTTGCCGCCTCTTCCACTCTCATACTGTTCTTCATACATGCTCGTCGGTTACGGGTACTACGCACCTGACCCTTTTCGAGCACATGCCTGATCTGGTCCAGGTACGTGCGTCTAGGGCGACCCTTCCCGACTCTTCCACTAACATTCGCTCCATAGATTTCATTCATTAGTCTCCTATCATCCATTCTACAGACACACATACTCCTCCTATTCCACACATACTCCTGCTTCGCCTGCCATACCCAACTTTCACTCCCATAAGTACTCTGGTAAATTAAAGCACAACACCGACCACCACGTTTAGCACAGTATACGGACAAGATAACTATCAAGCAGCAAGTGAGGCACGAAGACCCACCTGCTGCATGACAAGGTGGAAGGACCGCGCCAAGGTGAGAGGTGGCTAGCCTTTCGCCCTTTAGCGCGACAACTTGTCCTTATCCCTTAGTCGCCTTTTACGACATGCACGGGGAGATATGCATCTTCTCTATATTAGCCCTAACTTATTGTTGAGGCGGTGCATGTCGTTTTTGTTACGTTTCGTTTATGGAAGTGTCTATTCGTAGGTATATAAACCTGCATGCAGGTATGCAAACTGCACTATGGGAATTTTCAACGAAACGTAACAAAAACGACATGCGCCACCTCAACATTAGGTTAGGGTTAAATTATATAAGATGCGAAGCGACGCATCTTATATAATTTACACGCTTAGTACAGTTCGTACCTACGAATACCTCATACCTACGAATAGCACTGTCCCGCCTGATAGGTCTATTCGTAGGAAATCAAATAGGACACTCCCAGTTCTTAGTTAATAATCTCTGTTTGGCATACCTATAGATCGTTCACAGTTATTTTACCTCTGATATGTGTCACTTTATTCTCCCGCTAGGTTGGCATTGCATGCTAAATCATGAAAAATGTTACCTGCTATGTATATATTTCCCTAGTAGTATTATATATAATGTGCCTCTTTATTAGGGTCAAATATTTTAGGACAGTTAAAAACACCAAAGTGTGACAGTTACGCAGATGACAGCACAGGGCATGAAGGTTATGTCAAGGACTGGAAGAGCAGAGATGCACAGCCCAGCAGGGCGCAACGTTCTGTTGTAGTAGAAAGGGTGGATAAGGTTCTTGAAAAAGTTGCCACTTGGGACAATGAGAACCTTGTTGCCTTCAACGTTCTCAAGACGCAATGCTGTGTATTCTCTGCTAAGGTTGACCCCTTCCCTTTCCTTGCGAATTTCTAAAGCAGTGTCGTTCCTGTCTCGGAGCACCTAGACCTACTGGGGTGTAAAATGTCCAAGGCCAAAACCGCATAAAAAAACTGGTCATCCTATACCGAAATATGAGGTTCTTCTCACCGGCACAACTACTTATGTTGTACAAATCGCAGATTAGGCCTGTGATGGAATACTGTAGCCACATTTGGGAAGGCAGCCCCCAGTATCAGTACCTGTTGGCGTCCTTGGATTCAATTCAGCGCAGAGCCGTCCGTCTGGTGGGAGACCCAAAACTGACTGATGATCTGGAGTCTCTCAGTCACAGACGATTTGTAGGGTCACTCAGTCTGTTCTACAGGTACTATCATGGACGCTGCTCGGAGGAAATTACTTCCCTTATTCCTTGCCATCTAATCTATCTTTGCAGCACTCGCCGGCAGAGAAACTGAGCACCCTTTTGTTGTTGACATTGGGCATTTGAGAACCCATCGGTTCTCAAAATCGTTTCTTTGTCGAACCGCTAGCGTGTGGAACTGTCTCCCGGCGGCGAGTGTGTTTCCCGAATTCTTTAAACCTGGGTGTCTTCAAACGTCGTATCAACGGGCTAGACAGCCTAGCAACAGTCCGCAAATCTGCTGGCATGGCGCCTCACTAAGCGTGGTTTCGCGAGGAGAGGGGTTTTTGGCTTTGTCGACTGTACTATTGGTCCCTCGACACAGCCACCCATGTTGGTTTACATAAAAATAAAGTTTTACAATGCACAAACGCAGAACTGTTTATTGTCACACTATTTACAGGGAAATCGTTTAAATAGAATATGGCGACACCGAGCTCAGGTTAGCCAACTTTATAGCCAGAGGTAAAATAACTGTGAACGGTCTGTACGAGTTTTTAGTTAATAATCTCTGTTTGGCGTACCTACGAATAGCTCTGTCCTTCGTTTATGCCACTTCGTGTTTACAATCAGCTGATCTACAGCGCAAGCGTTCCTTTGTTCTATCATGTGCCGCTTGCGCGTTTTACCCCTTCACGTGCGACCCGCCACCTGAAAGATCTGCTTGATCCTGCAACCTACTCCTTTAGCTCCTTTCGGCAAACTTCGGCTCGAAGGAGGAATGTGTGTTATGTTATGTTATGTTATGTATGAGTGATGTTGTGTGGTATGTATTATGTATGAGTGATGTTGTGTGGTATGTAATAGTGATTATTAGGTTAGGGTTAATATAGAGAAGATGCGTCGCGTAGCGTGTTAGCGACGCATCTTCTTTATATTAACCCTGGTTATTTTTTTTAAACCACCAAAACATCATTCATACCCACCCATACCACACATCCCACACATTCCTTCCACACATCAGCTGATCTATAGCGCAAGAGTCTGCCAAAAACCTATTCCTTGGTTCTTTCATGTGCCGTACCCCATTTAATTGCCTTGTCGCAAACGAGTCCTTCATGGCAGGATTCGCAGGATAGTTTTGACGCAGCTGTGACGGACGGCACTATGCGAGTTTTCTCCCCAAACAGAGATTATTAACTAGAACTATCAAAGTGAATGAATGTTTTGGTGGTTAAAAAAAAAATAACCAGGGTTAAATCACAGAATAATTTAACCCTAACCTAATGTTGAGGCGGCGCATGTCGTTTTTGTGAAAACTCCCATAGTGCAGTTTGTATACTGCCACAGCAGCTGCGTCAAAGCCTGTGGTCAAAGCCCTCAGTCCTGCGATGAAGGAATCGTTGTCGCAATAGCGACGGAGGATCCTGCGCCTCCTACGCTCCTTTCGTAAACACGGCTCGGGTTGACTCGGCTCGAAAGCGAACCAACTTTTTATTTTTTTATTTTTTTTTATGAAAACTGACACGGTTGGCTTACATCACCTACAACATCCGCGATGTTAGCCCACAACACCGGGTGAACTTGGTGCCACGTCAGTACTTCTCCTCGGCTGTGCCGGCTACACTGAACTGGACGGAAAACACAAACTATTTACATAGCCGTTTCGACCGACCTTTCATTCAGTGCGGTGGTACCAACCCGGGCGGGTTAAACCCTACCACCTAGTAATATAGGAAGGGAGTCATATCCCTTAGTCGCCTTTTACGACATACACGGGAAGAGATGCAATGGGGCTATTCTGTACTGAATCCGATATTCGTTTCGTCGTTTATGTAATTTGGTGGCTCAGTAGTTTATGAGTGTAGGTTTTTTATTTTTTCGATCTCGACCATGGGTTCGTGTCCCTTTTGGCAAAATTTGTTTTGTTTTGTTTTTTCTTAAGCAATGTTAGGGTGTTAAAATTAGGTTATGGTTATTTTTATAACCACCTATGAAAGCTTTATTTTCGGAAATACAAACGTAACAAAAACGACATGCGCCGCCTCAATATTAGGTTAGGGTTAATAGAGAGAAGATGCTTCGCGTAGGGACGCATCTTCTCATCACTAATTCCTCCAAGCCGGACTGGCACCTCCTCGGGGGTGATATTGGCTGCGTCTGAGGCTTCGACCTCGGAAACAGCCAGCGAGTTCGGAGACAGTAAAAAAAAAAAAATCATACCACACAACATCACTCATATCATACCACACATTCCTCCTTCGAGCCGAAGTTTGCCGAAAGGAGCTAAAGATGGAGGTTACACGCTAGGTTAAGCATCAGTTCAGTCCATCAGTCTGGTTAAACCATAGTCCAGAGTCCAGAGTCTGGACTCCAGACTGACCGTTTAATCTAATTTGATGGATGGATGGTTTGGAATGGTGGACCAGACTGATAGATTTTAAAATATTTTGATACTAGGCTGATGGCAGACTGATAGTGCGAATGCATTTTACGTCTGGCGTCCAGTGTTGCCAACTCAAAATTTGAAATTCTCCTAGATTGACTTCGAAAATCTCCTAAAAATCTCCTAGAAAATTTTCGTCCTCCTAAAAAATTCTCCTGTTATTCAAATTATAAAAAATTCACCACATTTTTAGTGTTCCTTATACGTACGGGACCATATTACTAAGCCTAGGCCGTCTGTCCGTCCGTCTGTTTGTCTTACCTGTAAAGATCTGTATCTTTTGCACCCTGAAAACCGGTCAAGTGCGAGTCGAACTCGCGCACCGAGGGTTCTCTGTCAGTCAGTCAAGTAAGTCAGCGTGTAAGCGTCTACTGCTGGACATACGCCTTCAATTTTCCTCCAATCTCTCGGCCTTCAGCGGTACGGACCACTGCTTTCCACCGACATACTTCATGTCGGCGTCCCACCTAACGGATGGTCTTCCACACTCCGTTTTCCTGTCCACGGCCGCCAATGTAGTACATGGTTACTCCAACGGTCGTCGTCCGTTCGGCTAACGTGCCCAGCCCACTGCCATTTTAGCTTATCCACCTGGTTTCGAATATCGATGACTTTGGTGCGTCGGCGGATTGCCTCATTCATTAGTCATTACGCGCCATTTCGCTTAGCTATACTCCCAGGCCAGCCCAGCATGGCTAGTTCCAACGCTCGCTGGGCAACTTTGGTAAACTACCATAGTCAGAGCTCACGTTTCACACCCGTACGTCATAAACGGTAGGACGCACTGGTTATAATATATACAGATTAGACCTCGGGGCGAATTTTAAATTTCCGAGGCAGCCCTACTCTGTTGAATTCCTCCCTCGACCTTAAATACCTCGAACTTAAGGAGACCATAGAGACTACCAAGCAGTATTTAACCGAAATATACGTACATACTATTCCTTCAATCTGTTCCATCACTTCTCCGCTCCAATAATGATTTGTCATACCGTCATAACCACGATTGCCATTCTAACCACCACGTAATTCGTCTGTTTTAATTTGTTTTTTTTTTTTAGTTTTTAACCACACCAAGTTTGACACTTGTACGTATTACCGTTTTTACGTTAAAGCAAAACCATACAAACCATTTGTTTTTTTAAACGTTTCTTGTATGGGGAAGCCCTTAATTTGTATTTTTTTTCTTATTATTTGACAGGATGTCCGCCAATAATAAATAACACATGATCTGTGAAAATCACAACCAGCTACCTTTTACGGTACAAAAGATACAGCCGTAGGCTTAGTAATACTACTGATTATTACAAAGAATACATGTAAATAACATTGATTGATAACAAAATGTTCGTTCGGCTAGGCCCGCCCAGTAGTCGGCTGGTCGGTCGATCAATGCACGCACACACTCACAGAGTGTCACATTTTCCTATATGAAGAGCAAGAAGGGGAACCTTGCTCTTATCAAAAGACAAATCCTATCGTATATTGTGTGACTTGAGAAGATGGTTGGTCGATTCACATACCGTTTGTCACCGTACATATCGACATATTTGTTTGTTACCTTTGAGGAAATATTATATAGAGCCAGCGCTCCGAAGAAATATAGCTGCTAAATATGTTCGAGCGGCTGAGGTATGGGGTAAGGTAGCGGGGAGGCGGAGCGCAGAGCCGAGCGGATGAGGGGAGCGCGCACGGGGCGGGAAGCGTGTGGGAGACGGGCTGGCGGCCGGTATTGTGGGCTCGCGCGGGGCGGGAAGCTTGCGGGAGAGAGGCAAGGGGTAGGGAGAACGATTGCACTCGTGCGTCGTCGGTGTGCGTGTGCATATTGTCTTTTCATTCTAACAATTCATCTCCAGATTCGCCATCACACCTTCGCATCGATGCAGATGTGTAAATGTATTAGTTTAAAGTAGGCGAGGCGCGATCGCAGCAGGCAGGCGACGACTGCGCGCTACGGCCTCTCGCGCTCGACTAAGAGACTTGATGATCGTGAACCGCAACTAGGTGGAACATGTGAGCTAGCCGAGTGATTGATCTAGTACGTAATATATCTTTGTTTGTTACTAGTAAATATATGTTTCTCACTCCTAAATCTTCTCCTGTAATGATTTTCTTTCTCCTAGATTTTCTCCTACTCTCCTGACAGGCAAAAACTTCTCCTAACACCGCTGAAATTCTCCTGAATCTAGGAGAAAATCTCCTAAGATGGCAACACTGCTGGCGTCAGTCTGGCGTCAATCTAGTCGTGACCAAGGTCACGGACTGAACTGATGCCAAACCTAGCGTGTAACCTTCGTCAAAGGAGACGAGTAGCTCGGGATCAATTCTGATGTCTCTCACTGACAGTTGTCCTCGTAAGAAATTTTTATTTTCGGAAATATTCGGAAATATACAAACTGTTTTGGTGGTTTAAAAAAAAATATCCAGGGTTAATATAAAGAATTTTCGAAAATAATTCTTAGGTGGTTATAAAAAAAACTAAACATCCTAAAACAATTTAAACACCGTAACATTGCTTAAAAAAGAAAAAAAAAAGCAAAAAAAAAAAACCAAAAAGATTTTGTGGTATTCGAACCCATGGTCATAAAACTACTAGTCCTAGACCCTCGCCCCTGAGCCACGAAATCACTTAAACGAACAAGGGAATTTTTTACTTACAGTAATTTTGAATGTTAGTATTTAGTTTTTCTTTATTTATTAGGTTAATTTTATCATTGTTATACATTTGTTAGTTAGGTTTTAATTATTTAGTTATTATTATTAAATATTCTTTATTTCACGTTTTTAAAATATATTATATTAATTTTACATACATTTTACAAAAAGTAATAAAAATACACAAAATCAATATAAAATGTAAATAAAAACGGTAATGTACGCCGGCGGCGGGAGGCAAGCCTCCAAACACGCCGGCGGGTGCAGGCCGTGGCTACGGAGCTCTCCGAGACGACGCGAGGCAAGCTACGAGTGATAGGTGGTGGTACTAGACACGTAGGCCACCACCACCCCCATCTCGGAGAGCTCCGTATCCACTTACTGCGGAGCGACGACACGCAGCACTTTAAGTGAACTTGTTCATCGTGCGCGCGCCGCGAGGGTGTTGCACTATGGCACCGGCAGCGGGGGCTGTAAGTGGGGTACCGGACCCCGACGGCCCCAAGCCGGCCGGTGCCGGACACCGTCCCCGTCGTGGATGTTGTGGCGAGGGCAGTGTCGACGGTCCGCCGTCCTCTTTTGAAGGCGAGCTGGACGTGGATGGTGGGCGTGCAGGAGTGGAAGAAGATGCAGGTCTCAGTTTAAGGAGCGGCGGGCACGGCGGCACCGTCGCCGGTGTAGGGGAAGAGGGCGCGGTACTGCACGACGAGGTGCTCTGGCGGCGCGCCGCGCCGGCTGCACTTGGTGACTACGCGCTGGCCTGGGACGTCCTCTTCCAGTACTGCGACCAGTTGCCGCTCTTGTCCGCCGTCGTCTTCCTGCGTGGCTGCTTGCTGAGAGGCTGTGTTGTTCACTCGCTGGCTACTTGTGGTTGCGATGCCGGGCTCCGGCCTAGTAACGTCCGCATGCTGCAGGACCTCGCGCCGCCGTTGCTGATGAGTCCGCGTCAAGCGGAGACCCGGCAGGACGCCTTCGTAGCCTTTTAACTTTATTTCATAGCGAGAGAGAAAAATTTCACAACCTGTCGGTTTGACAGCTTTCTTCTTTTTAATATTAATATTATTAATTAATTACAGTCTTACGTCATTACATTTTATAAATTTTAGGGAATATCGAATTCCCTTGATTCGCTTTCGGCTCTATGACGTCACAGCTGTCAGCGAGAGCCAACAGAATTGATCCCGAGCCACTCGTTCAGTGTGTGCGTGTGGTTTCTGTATGTTGGCATTTATTCGCCAATGTTTTCGTTCTTTATGTTAGTATGGCAGTTCCGCCACAGATTACTTATTAGTCGCAGTGGTTGGTTCAAAGAATATAATACTAAACGTATATGGGCTAATCGCCAGAAATAAAAAGAAGAAGAAGAAGAAGAATATAATACTATGGTTGGTTATATTCTCTTAATTCTTTGCGCCCCCGCCCTCCGGCCCAAAGAGAATATAATATTTCTTTACATATACAGGGTGTTAAAACGGCGAGTACATTAATTTCGCAAGCGCAATCCTCAAGTTTTTCCTAGACAAAAAAGCAAATAAAGTTTTTCTCTAAAGTGTCTAGTTTTCGAGATATGAATTTTTGAAATGTATGTTTTCGTCTAGTGTAATTTAACGCGTTGTTGCCGCTCCGGACCCTCCGCCTGCCGACCTCCAGACCTGCACTCACAAAGCTAACCTCCGCCCCTCTCGCCAACACCTCCGTTTGAGGCGCTCACGTCTCACCCGCTCTTCCCCCCTCCGCGCCGCACTGTTGTCATTAGATCATTTTTACACTAAGATAATCAATTAGTTTGTATGAAAACTGTAACTTTTTATTTAAAGGGTTAAGAAAATAGTTACTTGACTTTTTTGTTACTCTTGATCCCAATAATCATTTCCTAAATTTAATGTACTCGCCGTTTTTACAACCTGTATATTGGTAATCTGTGGATATAATCCCCACTCTCCGGCCCGCCAAGCAAGTAAGACCCGCTCCCGCAGTGTTGCCATGTTAGGAGATTTTCTCCTAGATTCAGGAGAATTTCAGCGCTGTTAGGAGAAGTTTTTGCCTGTCAGGAGAGTAGGAGAAAATCTAGGAGAAAGAAAATCATTACAGGAGAAGATTTAGGAGTGAGAAACATATATTTACTAGTAAAAAAAAAATATGTCGGTTTAAACGGTGACAACACAATGAATGAACTGTATGTGAATCAACCAACCATCTTCTCAAGTCACACAATATACCATAGGATTTGTCTTTTGATAAGAGCAAGGTTCCCCCTTCTTGCTCTTTAGATAGGATAATGTGACACTCTGTGAGTATGCGTGCATTGATCGACCAACAAGCCGGCTACCGGGCGGGCCTAACCGAACGAACACTTTGTTATCAATCAATGTTATTTACATGTATTCTTTGTAATAATTAGTAGTATTACTAAGCCTACGTCTACAGTCTGTCCGTCAGTCCGCACTACTTTAAGGGCTGTATCTTTTGTACCGTAATAGGTAGCTGGTTGTGATTTTCACAGATCATGTGTTATTTATTATTGGCGGACATCCTATCAAATAATAGGAAAAAAAAATTTATTAAGGGCTTCCCCATACAAGAAACGTGTTTTTTTCTAAAAAAAATTTTTGTTTGATTTTGCTCTAACGTAAATACGGTAATACGTACAAGTGTCAAACTTAGTGTGGTTAAAAACTAAAAAAAATCATTAAAACAGACGAATTACGTGGTGGTTAGAATGGCAATCGTGGTTATGACGGGAGGACAAATAATTATTGGCGGAGAAGTGATGGAATAGATTGAAGGAAGAAAGAAGTACGTATATCTCGGTTAAACACTGCTTGGTAGACAAGGTCTCCTTAAGGATGTCGAGGGAGGAATTCAACTTAGTAGGGCTGCCTCGGAAATTTAAAATTCGCCCCGAGGTCTAACCTGTATATATTATGACCAGTGCGTCCTACCGTTTATGACGTACGGGTGTGAGCTCTGACTTTAGTCGTTTTCCAAAGTTGCCCAGCGGGCGATGGAACTAGCATGCTGGGCTGGCCTGGGAGTATAGCTAAGCGAAATGGTGCGTAGTGAATGACTAATGAATGAGGTAATCCGCCGATGCACCAAAGTAATTGATATTGGAAACCAGGTGGATAAGCTAAAATGGCAGTGGGCTGGGCACGTTAGCCGAAGGGATGACGACCGTTGGAGTAACCATGTACTACATTGGCGGCCGTGGACAGGAAAACGGAGTGTGGAAGACCACCCGCCAGGTGGGACGCCGACATGAAATATGTCGGCGGAAAGCAGTGGTCCGTACCGCTGAAGGCCGAGAGACTGGAGGAAAATTGAAGGCGTATGTCCAGCAGTAGACGTTTACACGCTGACTGACTGACTGACTGACAGAGAACCCTCGGTGCGCGAGTTCGACTCGCACTTGACCGGTTTTCAGGGTGCAAAAGATACAGCTCTTTAAAGGTAAGACAGACAGACGGACGGACAGACGGCCTAGGCTTAGTAATATAGTCCCGTACGTCTAAGGAACACTAAAAATGTGGTGAAATTTTTATAATTTGAATAACAGGAGAATTTTTAGGAGGACGAAAATTTTCTAGGAGATTTTTAGGAGAATTTCGAAGTCAATCTAGGAGAATTTCAAAATTTGAGTTGGCAACACTGTCCCGCTTGATTGAAGTATTTTAATCAAGTTACTCTATGATTATATTCTTTGCCCGCTTGCTGAGAGAAAAATAACGGCCACCAACACCCAACACTTTCAGGCTTTGCTTTCAGGGTCGAGTGCCTGACGTGATGTATGAATTGCGGATGCAACTTGTGTGCATTGTGTGGTGTTTGGTAATCAGTTTGTTAAATTTTGCCGGGTCGGAGTCGGCCCAGGCTAGTATAGACAGCAATGGTTATGTGGTGTACTGTCCTTGCATGGGTAAGGAACATTTTATTTACTACATACCTATACTATACTGTAGTAGGTACTTACACTTAGGTGTTCCAATGGGGTGCGCCGATGAACGACACAAGGGTTATACACTTATACCAGCCTACCAGCTAGTTGCTAGCAAATAGATCCCCTTGCAATTCACCCATTCTAATGCTTATTTTATTTTCACTTATTTACAACACAGCCCACCCAGGTTTTTTTTATGGAAACTGACACGGTTGGCTACATCACCTACAACATCCGTGATGTCAGCCCATAACACCGGGTGAACTAGGTGCCATGTCAATGCTTTCCTTCATTTAATGTCAGCTACACTGAATTGGACGGAAAACACAAATTATTTACATAGCCGTTTCGACCGACGTTTCGTTCAGTGCGGTGGTACCGACCCGGCCGGGATAAACCCTACCACCTAGTAAGGTAAGAAGGGAAGGGACCTACAATTTAAAGTGGAATCCGAACCAAGGTCAGCCTCCAATGGTCAAGTGGTCACCCATCCAAATACTGACCGCACCCAGCGTTGCTTAATAATCAATAGCAACAGTCGACTGTCTGCACCACTGAGCTATCGAGGCTGACAGCGGTTTACAGCTGACTCTGTGACGTCACTATGGTGGCGGAGGCAGTAGCGCATATGTGCATTCCATGGACCGGCAAACCTGGGTAGAACGTATTGTAACTTCATAATATAATAAAGGGAAAAGGACATGAAAAATAGTGCATGTCTTTCATAAACCATAAATAAAAAATTGCCAACGAAAATACTGAAATTTGTGCAGCAAACGAGTAACTTCAAATGTCTTGTTCCTTTCAAAATTATTTTGTTGAATTATTATTTATGAGTAATCATTTTATACCGTGCACCGCCGTCACTGGGTACTGGCAGTAATAAATGAATATTTCCTATTCGTTTGGTTGCCACTATTTAAAAAACCGGCCAAGTGCGAGTCGAACTTGCGCACCGAGGGTTCCTTATTGCCATGTCATTGTTAGCGCCACTTACACCATGTATGGCGTGTTATGAAATGCTTCATATTAGTTAAATGTCATGATTAGTTAAAATGCTTCACCTATTCGGTAGATGGCGAACGCCAAATACCGAATAGAGTATGTATGCGCTTTTTGCGCTACACTTTTTGGTTTCTTCTATGGGAACCCCTGTGAATTTTTTACTTTTTCTTATTTTTATTATTTGTTATATCGGCCATAATAACATATATTCTGTGAAAATTTCAACAGGCTTCCTATTACGGTTCAAGAGATACAACCCTCGGACAGACAGACGGACGGACGGACAGATAGACAGACAGACAGACGGCGTAGGCTTAGTAATAGGGTCCCGTACCGGGTACGGAACCCTAAAAAAGAAGAAGAAGAAGAAAATACTCAATAAAAACTAAACATGCTTGCTCCTACGTAATTAAATGACCTGCATTTTGAAGTCATAATCTAACATTTTTAGCCAGAATTCATAACACCCATCAGTATCATTCTGTAATATTGATCTGAAAAATTCCTAACCAGAAATAATCTGAAAGTGTGTGGAGCTGCATTCAAATTTCGTCCATAATTTAAAAACATGAAAGAGAATCTGATTATTGAAGTTTACTCAATAATATTTGTTTGTCTTATGTGGCTGCTAAAAGTAATACTAAGTGAACATCTTCATCACAAACAGGAAGGTTCGGTAATCAAGCGGACCACTTTCTGGGAGCGATCGCATTCAGCAAGGGGCTCAACAGAACGCTGGTGCTGCCGCCTTGGGTGGAGTACAAGTATGGTGAACCTAAATCCATACAGGTGCCATTCAACACCTACTTCAGAGTTGATTCACTGGAAAAATACCATAGAGTACTACCTATGGAATATTTCATGAAGAATTTAGCTGAAACCGTGTGGCCCTCCGGTACCAGGACATCATTCTGCTACATCGAAAGGAACGGAGCTGAAGGAAAAAGTTGTAATGCTAAAGAAGGAAATCCATTTGGCCCATTTTGGGATACTTTCCAAATAGACTTCGATACGTCTGAGTTCTATGCACCGCTCAACTACGACATACACCGGGAAGAAATGACCATGCGTTGGAAGGAGAAATATCCATCACACGAGTGGCCCGTCCTTGCGTTTACAGGTAACTACTGCGTACTTATTTATTATGTTTCATGAAAGCAGTAATTCAACATCGCGTTCATTCATTCGGTACGCATGGGGACCAATATGAGGTGCAATAATTCATTCAATGGTCAACAGTTCAGACTTGGAAATCAAGGATAGGGAAGAACAGATCAAAGTTTCAAACAAGCGAAGCCGCAGCTGGAATTGAATAATCTTTTTTTATAGGAAGGGTGTGACATGTTCCACCCATTCATAGATGACTGAATGTGATGAATTACCCACTCTACATGACACCAAAACCAAAACTATCACAGAACTTGCTAGGTGTTCGCACTGTCGCGTGGTGGACAAAATTTTTTTTCCCTTAGTTTACTGCGATCTGCAGCCGCAAGCGCAATAAGTATTTAAGCAAATAATGATGTTTGCTTCTCTCGTTGTGACCTGGCACTTACGCGCGTGAGGTCCATTGAACCCATTACCCTCTTGTCTGGATTAAAATCCTGAAGTCAAGCTTGAGACGCTGCTCCTTTTTAATCACACTGTCACTGAGGTTTTGGGGATGTTGTATCTTCTGTTCTGTTGGGGTAGTGGGCCGGGTAGAAATGATGATAGTCCCTTCTTACTTAACGGGTTTTACGCGGCGCGAAGTAGTGGACTCCCGCAACACCCGGCCGGGTGTCGGCGCGGCGCGGCTCACTATTTAATTCATAACTAATTCTACCAATTTTCTACCAAAGAACTGATTACTGGTATCACTTTTTGGTTAAATTTACTAGTAACTATTATCAAACATGACTGGGCAACACATCACCTTCACACAGAAAATATTTTTTGAAAATGTCAAAAAAATAATGTCACTTTTGACAAACTACATTTCAGCTCACACTGAAATACACAGAGGTTGTACCATATTTCGGGTAACCGTATTTACCGTACGTTTCAAGACCTATATTTTGATAGGCGAATTGTTTGGGGAAATTATACAGTTTTGGTCAGAAAAAAAAAAAAAAATGTCGAGTGTGTTTTGTTTTGCCTGGAGTTCAAAAAATCGGTCTGTGCTTCTAAATAAGTGAATCCTGAAGTGTTTGGTATCACTGAACGCGTAATTTCAGTACAAACAAGACTGAATAACGAGTATTGATGGATCTATCGATTGAGGCGGGATATTCGCATTTGTGCGGGAGCGCGCGCGCCAAAATTTCGCATTTTTGCGCGCGGCGAAAAGGGCTGGAAATTCCAAAGAGATTTTATGTATAGAGTGAGCACTACGAAGAAAGAATACAGAGAAATGACGGCCAATAGCTGAGGTATGAGGTAAGGTAGCGGGGTGGCGGAACGCTGAGCCGCGCGGGGCGGGAAGCGAGCGGGAGAGGGGCTAGCTAGCGCTAGCTAGCGAGCGACTAGCGGCCAGCGGCCCGGCCGGCCCGGCCGGTCAGGCAACACGTGCATTGGAATACGTAGGGTTGTCACTTAGTCTACCAAAAATATATTTTTCGATTTATTATTTTACGAGTAGGTATTATGGTTAATTGTGCCCGTAATCTAGTGGTAACGCTTCTCAATGCAGAAGTTGCGGGTTCAAATCCCGGGCACTAACTAATGTACTTATTTATTTCCTTGATAAGGATTGATATACGTGCATTTCATAACGAATAGGTACGATCGCTCCGGTGAAGAAAAATAAAGTTAGGTAACTAGTGCACACTGGTCTATGAAAGGTATTTTTGTGTAAACTGCTTCTGATTTCCACTGGTCACCATGTACGAGTAATCGAACCGGATATAACAAATTGTGACAAGTTCGAGTGCAATATGACTGCCATAAGAATACTCAATAAACAATAAAACAACAACAATAAAAACAATACCTCCTGTCAGTGGGCAGAGTTCGTGCCTAGCAGTGGGACGTTTTAAAGGATTATAGAAGAAAACAGATAGTGAATTTCATCGAAAAAAACGTTTTTATGTATTTATTAAACTTAAAATACAGAACTATAATAACTTGAAATACATACCTAAACTTATATGGGTTTTTAAATTACCGTGGTTATTTGACATTTTAAGAAGTAACAACGGCTTTACTCACTATCGAAATACGAGCTGTGTGGCTCGACATTTCGGCCAGAGTGCTCATGATGATGGGCCATACGTTTGGCCCGAAACGTCGAGCCACACAGCTCGTATTTCGACCGCGAGTAAAGCCGTTTTGTATTCTAATAATACCTACACTTAATAACTAGAATAATATCTAAAAAACTAAACTTAATAATAAAGAATTAATAACTGCGGTCTTGGCCTTGGACTAAACTTAAAATAAAAAAAAAAATTATAAAAAAAATATAACTAAAAAAACCATTAGGTATACTTTGGACAACACACACAAACACAACTAAAATAACTCTTCCTCCGTACTTAAACAAAATAATTTAAATTTCACTTTACACAAATTTAAATTTTCACTTTCCCTTAAACAATGTATCATCTTGGACTATTTTTATCCATCTTTCTCGTATTGATCCCTTAGTAGGATGTGGAAACCTTGTAAAAAAAAAATCTTGAAAATTTCTCAATTACTTAGTAATAAAAAAAAAAATTAAAGAATAGCGACAACCCTAATTAGCGGTCAATTCACTCTCATATTTTAACGTGGTTTAATACATATTTATTTACTTTCATACATGATATCCCAGAACTCTATTTCTAATCATTCATATGTGGCAGCCCTAATGAGCGCGTTCAATTTATTTGTTTAATTAAATAATGCTTATGTTATTGCAATGCTAGGTCAATACATAAAATGTACAAAATTTTCAAATTGAAGTAGCGTTGTGACAGCCCTAATTGGCCAGTTGAACCAAATATTTCTAAGCACATGGAAAACAAGATATTATATATAAGGTCTTTCAAAATTAGTTAATAGTACGCTAAGGGGGGGTTCTGTATCGTAAATAAATCACTTTTGAGGAACAAAGATTAAAAAAAAAAAAAAATTATAATAATGTAAAATGTAAAAAAAAATTATTTTCTTAATCGTTTCAGTTTCATGCCAGGAACAAAAAAGTCTTCCAACACATAGATCTCTTTCTTTCAGAAATTGTGAAAAACCACAATTTTAGTTTTATTAGTATGGAATAGAAAGAATTTGATTTTTTTTACCAACTTACACGTGTTACATCAAAATGGTAATGAAGATTTTTTTGTTACTGTTATGAAACTGAATCGATTAGGCTATAAAAATCAACCACATATTTTTTTATTTAAATACATAAAAAACATTTTACATAAAAAAGCCCAAGGTCCAAAAAATTTTATATAGGTTTTACTCCCTATATGATGCAGAACCCCCCCTTAGCGTACTATTAACTAATTTTGAAAGACCTTATATATTAAGATCACAATGAAGTGATACTTACATAGGAAATGAGATGCCATCAGTTTTCCCAATATTTTTGGTATGATTTTTGCAATATCGCAACACACAACTGGGCATAATGACTGGCGCGATGCGAGCCGCGGACGGACGGCAGCGAGCGCGCGGGCGGCGCGTCCGCCGCATTCGGCCGCTCGCGAGCTACTAGTCTCAAGAGGGTCTCACCGCGTAATGGTTACTCCACCGCGGTGGAGCGAAGGCTGTTGCCCGGGTAAGAGGTCTAGTAGAATACATGATACGTCATTGGGGAATGCATTGTAAGTGGGAGGTAAGCATTGTAATATGAGGGAGTTAAAGGGTTAAACATTTATTCACGATACAGAAACATGTGTGCCTTCATGGGCTGCGCCGTACTGACTAACTGCTATGTTGGCGTGAAGCGCGGAGGGAGTGCTGGCAGCGTGCTATCCATCGACCATGTTGTGAGGTGGTCTCTATACTATACCTTATTGTGTGGTTTGTGGTCTCAATTTCATCATTTTGGAGATCAAGATATATTTGCTTGTTATTAATATGTATAGTAGACTGCACGTCGCGAACGCGAGAGGCCGAAGCCCAGCATAGGGTGCGCTGTAGCGTTTTAAATTACTTATTGTCGAAACTAAAACAAAAAGAAATGATAATAAATAAATATAAATTTAAAAAAAATTACAATAAATTATAAATAAATATAACGACAGCGCATTAGGCTATAATAATAAAAAAAATTATAATATGTATGAAGGTATATATAATATGCGAATGTTGAAGAGTCGTCCCCTCGGTATTTTTGCTTGAAACCATTCAATCACGAGTTCCCCGAGCTGTACACCATAAGTCCATAAAGTTTTTACTATTTCTAGATTACAATTTTAATATCTCCGGGAAGTTGCAATTGCGGTCTTCTTCCATCTTCCAGCGGCAACACTCAAGGTGCTGCCTCTGGGTCCAGATGTATTTTTGCAAGGATATGTCTTCGATCCAAGTGTAATCCATGATATGGTGTGCGCTCTGCTTGAGGTGTTTGTTCTCCATTCAGGTAGACTGGCGGACATGCCCCTCTTAGCAGCTTGAACTGATGTGTGTGGACTTGTCAAGTTGTGACCATTGCCTTTTATTCTCCATTTTCTTTACCAGTAATAGTGTTAGTAGCTTTGTAATAGATGGAGCAAAAGTAATCATCCATTTTAGTCATAGCTATAACTTTTTTTCTATTATTTCCCCCCAACTAAATAGTCTCGGGGTCCTTCATGAAAGGCATGAACAGGCCCCTATCACCCCGGCATGGCACTCGCAACCCACGTATGCGACCGAATGTCTATGGGCGACAAATTGGTGGCTCGACGCCACATGTCGCGCCTACTATAAAAAAATCGTTCAAATTGTGACCTCCAGCATTGATGCAGATTTATAAAGACTTGTTTTTTTAATTTGTGCCAGTGGCTGTAGCAAACAACACTCAGGCGAGCGGCCGGCTAGCTCGCGGCATCGTGTGTTTTTAAACTCAAACGTCCACGTGGACGGTCCCTGCACCCCCTCACCTTCTCCTGTGGACAATCGTGGACATTTGCTGACCCCCTCCTCCCCCCCTTTTTGTCCACGTGGTAGGTATGTGAACGGTCCCCAACCTTCGACAAAAAATTGTAATTATATTGCGCTGCAGGTACCTATTGAGAGAAGTTTCGAAAAATACAAAAAGGGCTGTCATTTGTATCAATGCTGTAGGTCGTAGATTGAACGGTATCATCTTCAGTTAATGGGCCAAATTTCCAAAATGTAAATAAAAAGAAAATAATTATTATTTAACCTCTTGGCTTCCCAATTGGTTGAGCCAATTACGTTGTAAATCTGTTGTGGTGACATTTCATTTAGTCCCTTCCTTGTCTGTCCCATATACCTACCTCACCGCCTGATGAAGGTAGCACAGTGCTCGCGCCGCCGCTGTTGAGCGGCACGTCAGTCGTGAGTCAGAAGTAAGGCACGAAGACCCCACCCGCTGCATGATTCGGTGGAAGGACCGTGCCAAGGTGAGAGGAGGCCATCCTGTCGCCCTTTAACCTGGTCCTTGTCCCTCGTCCTTGTCCCTTAGTCGTCTTTTACAACATGCACGGTAAGACAGTGGGGCTATTCATTTTAAGTACCTGCCCAACACGGTAGGTACTTATTTTTTTATTAATCTTTTTTTCATGTCCAGAAATTTGGACTGACACATCTGGCCACCCAACAACAACTGCTGAGGATTCACTTATTTAGAAGCACAGATAGATTTTTTGGACTCTACGAAAAACAAAACACGCTCGACATTTTTTCCGAATTTTTCTAACCTAAAATTGCCCAATTACCCTGTTCGAATCACATATCGATCGACATTGTAGATCATTAATTTAACTATTCAATTAACTCATTCTAAATTACGTTAGACTAGGAACTAGTTTACCGAGCTGCCCGAAATGATGTAGGTATAAATTTTTTTTACAGATGTCGAAATAATTGTTTTCTAAAGATCTGGGAATATTTTTAAAGTGTGTTCTGCAGGCAAGGTCTATATCCATACAGCCCAGCATTCTCTCTCGTTCTAATAAGAAAATGTATAGAAATCACAATTTGATCTTTCGATAATTTTTTTTTTGTTGTGGCTGACCGGCGCTACCTGTAGTCAACAGATGTAAGCAGTTTGGGAGCCGGTCGGCCCTTCCGGAAGCGAAGAGGTTAATATAAAGCACCACCTTGTAGTCAGTCAGTCTGTGAGCATGTAAGCGTCCACTGCTGTACATACATCTCTCTAATTTTCCTTCAGTGGTATGGAACCACTGCTTTCCGCCGAAGTACTTGATGTCTTCGTCCCACCTGGCGGGTGGTCTTCCCACACTCTGTTTTCCTGTCCACGGCCGCCAATGTAGGACACGGTTACTACAATGGTCGTGGTCTCTTGACGTACCCAGCCCACTGCCACTTGAACTTATCCACCCGGTGTCCAATATTAACTACCTACTTTGGTGTGTCGGCGGTTTGCCTCGTTACGCAGCATATCACGTAGCGATATTCCCAGCATGGCTCGCTCCATGTTGCTCACTGGGCAACTCAACCTTTGGACAACAGCGTCCGTCAGAGTCCACGTTTCACATTCGTACGTCATGATCGGGAGGACTCACTGGTCATAATACGGGTCTTTAAATTTTGCAGAAGGTCAGACATCAGGATTTTAACTTTCCAAAGGCAGCCCAACCCAGTTGAGCAGCCTACACCTTGTAGTAGTAGGACAATAAATACCAAAACGTGAAACTGTTCCAGGAGCACCGGCCAGTTTCCCCGTGCAAGCGGAGAACGTACACTTGCAGAAGTACCTTCAGTGGAACGACGACATGGAGAGTAAGGTGAAGCAGTTCGTCCGCGAGCACATGCCCGCTGGTGCGTTCGTGGGCTTGCACCTTCGCAACGGGGCGGACTGGGTTCGTGCGTGTCGCCACGTCTCAGAGAGCCCAATGTTGTTCGCGGCCGCGCAGTGCGTAGGGTATCAGAACCAGCGCGGACCGCTTACACCATCCATGTGTATGCCGTCCAAGGTGGATATAATCAAGTATGTGCTTCATCTAGTTAGACTTCGAAAATGCCTTTGTTTCATTGAAGAATGCTCTATCTCTGATTTGTTCATTTGTTTATTGTCCATTCCAAGGCTGCTGCCTCACACTAGTTGTATATAAAAGCAAATGGGAGTATAGATCATTTGCAGCAGTGATCTTCACATTAGCAGACGACATTACTCTATTAATTCGCAATCCTAAACAATTTTGAAAACCCACCACGAACGTAGTTCGCGTCCGTCACACCTGAAGATGCTCAAATGACAAGTGCCTCTTTCATTCGTTTAATTCAAGTCATTCGTTCATTCTTCGTGCCTCTTTCATTCATTCAAGTCATTAGACCCATGATAACAAAACCGTTTAAGTTGGTGACAACACTGAAAACACTATACTACGCATACGTCAGAAGTATACTAGAGTTTTGTTCGCCAATATGGAATATTTGCTACGTGACTCACTCCAACAGAATAGAAAGAGTTCAAAATAGATTTCTTAGACAACTTAACTATCGCGAAAACATACATTTCAGCACATACGATGATGCATCTGCACATCATAAGATTATGTCTTTGAAGAAGCGGCGTATCCTAAACGACCTCGTATTACTTCAAAAAACAGTAAATGGAGCGGTAGATAGTCCGGAAATGGTTCAAATGATATCATTGTGTTGTCCCTCAATACATACAAGAAAGCCGCACATTTTCATGGTTGATCGTATGAGCACCAACTATGCGAAAAATTCAGTATTCAATCGTTGTATGAGCACCTATAATGACTGTTTCATGGATATTGACATTTTTCATTTAAGAGGAAAATCTTTTGCGAAGGCTGTGGTAGACTCATTGTGTACTTCAGCGTTTGCAAAGGAATAACCCAATCTGGAATAGGATAAGAAGGTACAAGGAGGTACACTATGCACGCACATACACACATACACACACACCCACTCACCCTTGTTTGTTTTAAGTACCATGTGAGGACCCCCGTTTTACTCATACAGACCGAGGACCTCTCAGTATCTGGCCTATGCGACGTCGTGCGATGACCTCGACAAGACAGATTGGCGCCAAATTTATTTCTGCAAACGCTCAAACACTTAGAGTTTCGATATCTCCTACTCTTTCTAACTTGAATTGTGACAAACAATGCGAGGACACAATATACACTCGCAAACCTGTCTGGCGACGTCCATTCGAGAACTTTGTGTTAGGCTAAACGAGGACCTTCGCGACCTGTCCAGCGATGCCATTTCGAGCAACTAATTCCACAGCACACCAATTCCTGAAGCTTTGTATTATTCGAGGACCATGTGTTGAATTTTCTACTATCAAACAGGTGACATTTTATTCTGATTTCTTCTGTACAAAACGAGGACCGGGGGGAAGGGGAAGAGAAGAAAGTCGCCGGGGCGCTCTGCTCCGCGCCGCTGCCGCTTCTAAGATAACTTAACTAAGTAGGTAGGCAACTCCCAGCTGCTTCAAAGAGTACCTGCTTAGAATAATTGTATTTCTATGCTTAGAATATAACTGAAACCATAATAAATGTATGCATGATTTCTTAGGGAAAGATCTTGAAAAAAAAGGTATCGTTTATTTTTTCAATGTTGTAGAAAAAATGCTACAGGTACATAGTTTTTTCATCGAGGTGTGAGCAACACCGCTGTTTAATGCGATCCCGCCGTCTCCTTTCCACCTCCACACCACGCGCACTGGGCAAGGATTGCATCCCTACACGCTGGACTTACCGCGGATGCGTACCAATCGATTCTGCAGATCTTTCCTCTACAGAACCGGTAGACTCTGGCTGGAACGCTCTCCCTGCCCATATATTTCCCCTCAAGCACAGTCTCGGGTCCTTCAAGAGGGGCGTGAATGGGCACCTGTCAGGCCGACATGGCATTCGGAACCCCCGCATATGACCGAATGTCCATGGTCGTCGTTAGACACCTTATGGGTGGCTCGGCGCCATATGTCGCGCTGTCAATAAAAAAAACACCGGCCGGGCGCGATCTGTATCCATCCGGAACGTTTTAGTTTGGCCGTGGTTCGCATTCCACGTTGATTCCACGTAAAAACTGTGGGTCTGCTTCCTTACTAGGCGGTAGGTAGGGTTTCTGCCGCCCGGCTTAGTGGCTGGCCTTCTGTCTCTGGTCTAAATTTAAATATGACAAGGGTCATACAATGTAGAAAACAATTATGAAAAAACCATCGATGGAAAAAACAATGAGACTTAGTTCACACTTTTGCCCTCCTACCTTGCGTGGATAAGGTTCTTGAAAAAGATATCGCTTGGGGCAACGAAAACCGTGTTGCCTTCAACGTTCACAAGACGCAATTCTGTGTATTCTCTGCTAAGGTCGACCCCTTCCCCTTCCTTGCAAGTTTCCAAGGCAATAGCGTTCCTGTCTCGGGGCCCCTAGACTCAAAAGTATAATACATAGCTAGACCTACTGGGCTGTAACATTTCCAAACACGTGGGCTTTAGGCAATTTATTGAGTCCAAGGCCAAAACCAGTGGCGGCTGGCCCTTAAGTGCACTCGTGCGCCGCACTACCACAAAACAGCGCCTTCACCCGAAAGAAATAAATAAATTAAAATATTAAACATTTCCATGATTATCACCGATCGAAGTAAAAATATCAAACTGAATTCGTTCCTATTTCCTAGACAACAAGGCACGATTTTGCTGTATGTAATACGTACTACTTACTACGTATCGCCGCCGAGCTCGCCGCCGTGTGCATGACAAAACACCGCGAACGTGTTACTATGAGAAAATGTCAAACGCCGCTGCCCCGCCGTGTGAAACAAAACACTCTTCATACGATTATGTGTGGAACAAGGTTGCATTCTGCGTGTGACACACGACGGAAAAAGAAGGACAGTATATTGTGGATAGACGCGCGTGCGAAACGTCGCGACCAAGCCAGCCAACGATGAGCCGAAGTAAGCCGAGATCGTGAACCCGACCGCGGGCGGGCACGTGCGGGCGGGAGCGCGCGGGCGCGGCGGGGGCGATCCAAACTCTGGGTCGAAGTCTCACACACACAAGCGCTAAGTACCTACATGTATGTACGCTGTTGCACGACTCGACAGGCGAGTCCATTTTTGGAATATGGGTGTTTCTTAAACATCGAGTTTGCAATTGAATATTTGAATTATTTGAATATCGATTTGATACATATTCGAATGGTAATTTATAAAATATTCGAATGTTATGACAAACATTAATGCGTTACGACAATATTTCGCTATTTTAGTTAAAGTTAAAAAAAAATGGAATCACCCTAAGAGCTAGGCAGGCGTTGTTTGGCGCGTTGCGCCATCTCAGTTCGGGGCGAGACCCGTCGTCGCGTGACGCGTCGACCGACAATCGCCGCGCCGCCGCGCCGGGATGTTTTGCAAATCAGTTTTTTAGCAGTTTGAACGACTTTTCGTCAGTTAACATGTACATTGTGAAGTTTTCTTCATTGCCCGGCGCGGCAAGGACGCGACACCGACACAAACATTAATAACAGTACCGCACGCTGTCTGGCCGGGCGGGCGCGGGCGCGCGCGCCCGGCACGCACGCCTCGCGCGCACCCCGACCGCGGCTCGCTCGTGGCCACTGCGCCCGCAGTGAAGTGTCGCTTTGGTTCTTCGAGCAATTAGGACTCTGGGTGGGTACATATTTTAGCAAATAAGTCAGACCGCGGTATCCATTAGATTCACGTTTGGGTATAGTACTAAGTACCTAGCGCACACCCAGTCCCATAGGTCACCAGCCGCCACTGGGCAAAACCCATAAAAAAAACTGGGGATCCTATACTGAAATAGGAGGTTCTTCTCACCGGCACAACTACTTATGTTGTACAAATCGCAGATTAGGGCGGTGATGGAATACTGTAGCCACATTGAGAAGGCAGCCCCCAGTATCTGTTGTTGGCGTCCTTGGATTCAATACAGGGCCGAGCCGTCCGTCTGGTGGGAGCCCCGAAACTGACTAGATGATCTGGAGTCTCTGAGTCACAGACGATTTGTAGGGTCACTCAGTCTGTTCTACAACACAGGTACTATTACGGACGCTGCTCGAAGGAACTTGCTTCTCTAATTCCTTGCCATCCAACCTATCTTCGTAGCACTCGCCGTAGAGAATCTGAGCACCCTGTTGTTGTTGACATTGGGCTTCTGAGAACCCATCGGTTCTCAAATCGTTTCTTTGTCGCATCGCTAGGGTGTGGAACTGTCTTCTGGCGAGTATGTTTCCCGAATCCTTTAACCTGGGTGTCTTCAAACTTCGTATCAACGGGCTAGAGAGCCTAGCAAAGCAACAGTCGGCAAATCTGCTGGCATGGTGCCTCAAGTCACTGAGTATGGTTTCGGAAGAGAGGTGTTTTTGGCTCTGTCGGCTGTACCATTGGTCCCTCGACACGGCCACCGATGTTGGTTTACATTTAAAAAAACCAGGGTTCCTTCGGGATAGTAGTGTGTTGGGCTAATATCACCACAACAGGTCAACACTCGAACAATCGTGTCCAGTTCTATAAAATATTGCTACTGATTGATTAGGTGGAAATTGTATTAGCTATCTGATTATGAAAATGAATAATATTTTTCAATAAGTTTCAATCCCCATTGTTTTCGTTCTAAAATGCATTTAGAACCTTATTTATAGGGCATAACAAACATATTAACAGTGATCTCATATTGATGGGTTAGGGCAAACTGGGCAAATTATTACACACTCAGCAAAACGTGTCCAACCCGAGGACCCATGTGTGAACTTCACACATGGGTCCTTGGATTGGTTAAGAAAGTGGACTTGAGTGTAAACCGAAGTGTGTAAAATACGACGGTGGCGCCGCCCTGGTGGTCACAAATTTTCACACTCTGAAATTATGGCGACCAAATGGAGGACCGATTCCGATTTCCGTATTTCTTAGACAGAAAGATTCAAAATCGCACGGAGAATACGACAATGGTGACCATTCAATGCGAGGACCCACGAAAAAGTCCTCATTTTGAAAATGTCCTCGTATGTGCCTTGTGTATTCTGGTGCACGTCCTCGGATAGTACTTAAAACCAACACACACCCTCACACACACACACACACACTTAACTTCATGTCTTTCACTATTAATTAATAATCACTTGTTTTTTTTAAGTTTACTTTATTACTGTTTGTTTTGTACGTACTTATTTATAGTTAGCCATTTTTTATGTTAATAATGTTATGTCTCAAGGGGAACATTTGTGGGGGTAGCATAGGCCTATTTTACTTAGTTATATAGTATGTTTTGTCTTTTTTATGTTATCTCTGTGGCTTCTCTAAGAAATAAATAAATAAATAAAAATAAATAACATACGGTGCAGTTGTGTGGTGGCCAAGAACCGAACTCACAACCACACAACAGAAGCTCCAAAGCCTACAACGGCTACCATGTGTATCTATAACTAGCTGTATGAAGCAACCCCAACGGCAGCCCTGGAAGTGCTACTGGGGATAATACCGCTACACATCTTTATAAAACAGGAAGCAGCGGCTGCGGCATTCAGACTTAAACTATCGGGTACCTGGGGCAATAACCCAAGCAAACATGGAAATATCCTAACAAACGCAATAAAACAGAAGCCAATGCTGACAGCGATATGTGATAGAATACCAGCCACACATATTTTCGTTTAAAGGTTGCAGCATACAACTTCATGAAGAGCAGAAAAATTCCACACGTGAAATAGATGTGTACACGGACGGATCTAAAACAGCTAATGGCACAGGAGCTGGTATTTTCTCGATGACCCAAATATAAGGTCAGCCATGTCACTAGGTAAGTACAATTAGCAAATTCCAAGCTGAATGCGTCGCATTCACATACAATACAGCATAGCAAACAAAAAGGTAAAGGATTACGGCATACGCATACTCTCTGACAGTGCCTCGGTACTGCAAGCCTTGTCAAGCAATGTAATAAAATCAAGCCTCATTATGGAATGCCATCACGCCCTGGAGGCCATCGCTACAACAATGTCACCCTGCAGTGGATAAAAGGGCACAGTGGGTGCTTAGGCAACGACGCAGCAGACGAACTGGCAAGGAGAGGGGCAGGATGGGTGGTCGAAGGGCCAGAGCCAATAGCACCTCTCCCCTTTAACCAACTAAGGTCATGGATCAGAAGACAAGCATCAGCAACAATGGTCACAAACAAAAGACTGCAGGCAAGCCAGAGCGGCGGTGCCAGTCATCAAAAGCAAGGTCAGCAAGGGTATAATACAACTAAACAAAGGTAAAATCAGATTGGTGGTGGGAACTTTGACTGGACACCACCCATTAAATAAGCACTTATTAATTATAGGTAAAACAGACAGCCCCCTGTGCAGGGGTTGCATGAGGGCTGAAGAAACGCCATCGCACGTGCTGCTACAGTGCGAGTGGGCGGCATCCTCAAAAACCCGAGGACACTCCAAGAAGCCTGCAAGGACGTCGGCCGCCTGCGGGACTTCTGGAAGGAGCTGGGCTGGATGGAGTAGCAGCCGGGGTGATACGCACAACGGCTCCAAGAAGATCAACCTACATGCGGAAAATGCCCATCAAGAAGAAGTGTCTCTTGGGTGGTGAACAACAAATGGTCTCCAGGCAAATGAACAACAAATGGTCTGCAGTCGACCCGGTCGGCTTGTGACCTTCGTCTGGCTGGCTGGTGTGGCTGGGTATTAAGGAGTTTGCACGAAGGTCCCCAACCAAGAGGGACTAGTGTGCAGGCTTACAGCCAACCCCTACAACTACAACAACAACAACAACAACAGCAACAACTGCAACCCATGACCAAGAGAACCTAGTAGTAAAACATTATTAGGATTCTCTATTAATTGTGAATAATGCATTTTTTATTGGGTAATAAGTATATGGTTAATTAAAGGGCTTATTACACTTGACTTAATTCAGTCGTCCTAGGTGGCTAAGTTACTTAATTTAGACAAGTATAATCGCATCCAGCAAACTAGCATCCTAGTTAGGATCCTAGCTAGGAAAGGTGTAATAGCATTCAGTCACCTAGTCAGTTCAGTTCAGTCGGGCGCGCTCCTGCGAGCGCACGTGTTTGGTGACGTTGTGTGAGTGCGTATGCGCCGAAAGAATGTCGAACTCGAGAGAAAAAGATGTAATGTTACACATTATAGACTTATATGAAGATATGCCGTATCTGTGGAACAAGAACGATAAAAAATTTATGAATAAAAATGTAAGGCATGAGGCCTACCAAGTATTGTTAAACGTGTATAAGAATATAGACGATAATGCAATAATTAAGTGTTTTTTTTTTTCACTCACCTTTATAAATAGTGTTCCAGAATTTTTTACAGCTAAACTACTATATTTCAAATCTTGATATGAGTTGCCGTTGCGAGAAATCGCAACGTTACGACCAATCTTTGTTTCGCACTAATGCTCTCTCGTAGGAAAGTATCTTGTTTTTTAATATACGGTGTTACTAGATTTAATATTAGATCAAAGGTTTTCGAATCCATTCGTAGATAACTTCTAAAGTCCGCTGGTTCAGAAAACACTCATAATGTCCAAGTTCAGTAACTTGTCGCGCAGCAATAAATATTTTTTCACCCACATCCTTCTTTTCTTTTTATTTGTAGTTGTGCTAACGGCCAGGGATACGGCAAGGCCAATTTTTTGGTGTTTAGACAATACTGGGGCCATTTTCTTGCTCTCAGCATCGGCACGACACGTCCAACTCCGTCGCTGACTGACTCAGACTTATTCATCATTCAGTTACTTAATTCAGTATAGTGTGATCAGAAGGTTCCTAACCAGGACGACTTTTCCCCCTCTCTTCCTTTCTTAATTCAGTAAACGGATTAAGTCAAGTGTAATAAGCCCTTAAGGCAGGCATGTACATATATCACCCGCATAGGTATTGCACTGGCTAATGGCCAGTAGCTGAAGCTTGTTACTACGAGGGGTGGTTGAAAAGTTTTGAACCTAGGGTATCAAAAATGCTAATAGAAATCTATAAAAACTTTATTTTTCTCTATAAGCTCCCTCTGTTTCAATGCACATATTTTGTCATAAAGGGCTTTTAACCCAGTGAAAAAATATTCACCATCTTTGCCTTCGAAATGCTCGTCTACTGCCGCTTTCATTTCTTCATCACTCGAAAATCTTCGAAAAACTGATCATTGTTTGTGGAGCTATGAACCAAATGTATGTTTTGAAAGGACACTCAAAATAAATTCAACTAAGTACCTATTTTGATTTTGGAGGTAATGTTGTTGATGTTATTTGGTAATTTCTATTTTTTTTTTGCAGACAGTTGAAGCGAGCACTGAAGCACGTGAAGGATGTGAAGTACGTGTTCGTGGCGTCTGACGCCAACCATATGATGGAAGAGCTGAGTGAGGCGCTGCGACGCGCGGGCGTCACGCCGGTGCACCACCAGCCGTCTGACCCACAACTCGACCTCGCCGTACTCGCTCGTTCCAACTTCTTCATTGGCAACTGCGTCTCATCTTATTCAGCGTTCGTCAAACGGGAGAGGGACACGAGGGGCTTGCCGTCGGGCTTCTGGTCGTATCCAGTGAAGAAGTCTCGTCACGAGGAATTATGATAGGAAGCCCGATTACAAAATGATGAATGTGTTTCTTTCTCTTTCGAAAAATCAATTAGGTACCTACCTACTCATTTCGAATATACTTAAGTATACGATCATATTGTTGAAACATAATCCAAGAATGATTTTAATAATGAAAGTATTAATATGAATTAATTTTATTTACTGGTGGAACTGTAAATTTTTGTAAATGAGTAAAAATCTGCTTTTACATTATTTTTCCCCTTATATCTGTTGAAGATGTACAGTTTACAGAAATAGATGTCCTGAAATATTTAAGGAACCTACGTGAAGATACAGCGATGGGCCCAGATGGCATTGCAGCAGTTATCTTAAAAAAATGTGAAATCTTGGCGGAACCAATTTGCAAAATAATGAAAAGTTCCTTTGCTGCTGGGAAGCTGCCAGACGACTGGAGACGAGCTCTAGTGACACCAATATACAAGAAAGGAAGCAAACTAGATCCGATAAATTACAGGCCAATCAGTCTCACTTGCATCGTAACTAAATGCATGGAGAAAATAATAAATTCCAGGATAAAGGATTTCTTAGCTCTGAACAACATTATTGTAAAACAACAACATGGATTTATGGCCAAACGCTCTACAACAACCAATCTACTGGAATGCCTCAATGTGTGGACGCAAGAGTTGGACAAAGGCTCCCCAGTTGATATCATTTACCTTGACTACGAGAAGGCATTTGATAGAGTGCCACTACGACGACTTGTAGCTAAGCTGGAGCATTTCGGAATAAGAGGCAAACTCCTAGAATGGATCCAAGCTTATCTAAACAACAGGCAACTACAAGTTAGAATAAGTGAAACACTGTCTGAGCCAAGGCCCGTGTGGAGTGGAGTGCCACAAGGATCAGTAATTGCAACAACCCTGTACAACATATATATAACAGATCTACACACAACCACAGAGTGTCAATTCAAGTTCTTCGCAGATGACTCCAAGTATTTCGACAACCCACTCATCAACCACGATAAACTACAAGAAGATATAAATAGTATTCACCATTGGTCCTCGGAATGGCTCATAAAGCTTAAGGCGGTGACAAACGCCAAATACGCAAAACATGCAAAAAGTGCGACAAAGAAGGTCCAAAACTGACCAATTGACACACATTCAGAAAATTAAAAAAATACCAACCTATATTTTGGTTCCTTACCAACAAAGTGCATTGCTGGTTTTTTTAATAATGAGTAAAAGTAAGTAATAAACATAAAATTAAAAATATATAAAAAAAGCATGAATTTTTGAAAATCTGAGTATGTGTGTATTATTACAATTTTACAATACCACCGATTCAAAGGTCACAAAGCTCTGAGAAAACTCTATTCAATTTTTTTTATTATTTTATCCACGAAAGGAGATAAAAATATATTACAAAAAACGCCTACATGAAATTATTGACGTAATTCTTCAGTCGGAAGGGTAAAATTTTTGCCTTCGTCAATTTAGCAGGCACTTCAATACTAGATACAATTTTAGTTCCGGGCTCGCTTGCTCGCTCCTGCCCTGCTGCGCCCGCGTGTCGGTCGTCATTTCTGTCTTCTGTGTTTGGATCGAATGGAAAAAAGATAGGTAGGTTAGGTATATTTGTACCGTGTGGGATGGTAATTTAAAATAATAGCCCCACTGCATCTCTCCCCGTGCATGTCGTAAAAGGCGACTGAGGGATTTTTTTATGTAAACTGACACAGTTTGCTATATCACCTATAACATCCGTGATGTCAGCCCATAACACCGGGTGAACTTAGGTGCCATGTCAGTGCTTCCCTTTGGTCGTGCCGGCTACACTAAACTGGACGGAAAATACAAACTATTTCGGGATATGACTCCCTTCTTTTTTTCCGTCCAGTTCAGTGAAGCCGGTACGACCGAAGAAAAGCACTGACATAGCACCTACTTCACCAGTTGTTACGAGCTGACATCTCGGATGTTGTATTGTAGGTGATGTTGCCACCGTGTCATTTTCCGTACCAGTATACAGTACGACCGTATCAGTAATATCTCTCTTCTGTGGTATCTATCAGTATACGCTCCGGTACGTAACTTGACGGGGCGTTATACGCATGGCTTTCGTTGGTATAACCACAGAATAACTAATAGGTACTGTGGTATAACGCTGTCTGCGCCTCCCGCGCCTCCACCGCGCCGCCGCCGCCGCCGCCGCCTCCGCCGCCGCCGCCGCCGTGCCGCCTCCGCACCGCACGCTGCTACTGAGTTACCGCACCGCACCGCACCCCACCGCACCGTGCCATGCTGCCGCCGCGCGCGCCGCGCGCGCCGGCCGGTACCTATGTTGCTATGATATTTGCCATACATACCTAAATGCCTATCTACCTATTACCTACCTACCTATTTTTATTTTAGTTTTCATCGATAGTCTATTTAGAGGTTTATAAAAAGTGGTAAGTACATGAACTAAAATAATTTGGAAGAAATTACAATAAAATGTTATTTAGGTAAAATAATAAAAAATAAAAAATTAGAATCACGCATCAGTTACATAAGCCACAATCATTTTAATAATTAAAATAATAAAAAAACAAAAAAAAAAAAACATACGAAAGTGGGATTCGAACCCCGAACCATCAACTCTTTAGGCTGATAGCGACAAACTACGCTAAATGTGACTTGAACGTGCGAAGCGAAATTAGCAGTCGCATGGTACATTATGTAGAATTCCCGAATGCTCAAGGTCGTTGGCGTTTGTCACGGCCTTAATGCACAAAAATGCACAGTTCTACATTTGGGCAAGAAAAACCCGAAACTTCTATACTACCTGGACAAGACACAACTGACACCAGTTAATTTACAAAAGGACCTTGGTATCACCATCTCCTCCGATCTCAAATGGGAACCCCACATCACAGATATAGTGAAAAGAGCCAACTCCTTGACATATCTCATAAAAAAGAGCTTCCTCGTGTTGTCGCCACTTATAATGCTTAAAATTTACAAGACTTACGTTCGACCGCTTTTGGAATACGGATTCCAGATATGGCAACCATACTTTGTTAAAGACATCCACCAATTGGAACAAGTTCAAAGAAGATTCACCAAAATTCCCTACGAGCTAAAAAGCTTGAGCTACGAAGAAAGATTAAAACTACTTGAACTGACCACATTGGAAGAACGCCGCGACAGAGGAGACCTCATTGAAGTCTACAAAATACTCACCTCAAAGTATGATTGCCCAGACTTAATTGAAATGTTTGACCTGAACCAGAACTATCACCTTCGTGGTCACAGCAAAAAACTTAACCAGACAGCTTCTAACACAAACATCCGAAAGCACTTCATAACAAATCGAGTGGTGAACGCCTGGAATAAACTCCCACAGGATGTGATTGACTCCCCAAACACAAACACCTTCAAAAACCGATTAGATAAATACATAAAAAGTACATCAACAAACAAATAGCAACAGTGCACAAGTACGAAAACTAAAAAAAAAAAAAAAAAAAAAAAAAATTTAAACAATCATTAATTATCAAAAAAAAATCAGCTAGAGCTGCTTGTTCATTAAAAAATAAATAAATAAATATACTGATCGATTCTACGATAATGTATATGTACCGAAATCAAAATTTTATTAGAGAGAGGAGATATCTCATAATTCTGGGAATTTAGGATACAAATTATACTATAATTTCTCAAATTACCAATTAGCACTTGCTCATGTATCAGCGGGAGCTCGGACAAAGCGTTCATTCTCAACATGATTTTCACTGGTATTTCCTAAATTACAATTGATGTTTTATTATAGATCAATGATCATAACTCAGGAATTAAAAAAAATACAGTCGAATTGAGAACCTCCTCCTTTTTTTGAAGTCTTAAAAATAGAGAAACGTAAACATTCTAACGTAAGTACATGTTTTTATTTGTATATGTTAGTATACTAAGCATGTATGTTCTTTATATTTCTTCATTAGATAGGCGTAGGCTTGAGCCAGAGAACGCAAGAGCTTGCGTCATACTATAGCAGATGCAACTGTTCGAATTTTGGAGAAAATACGTCATTGACCCGGTGGCGAAATGGTAATGCAAACAAAGGGCATTGGGCTACTCAAGCCAGAGTTCCAGGTGCGAATCCTGGTCGGGACATTTTTTTTTTCTTTATTTTCGGTTTGTATCTATGTAAGTAATGAAGATAAGAAAAGATAAGATAATTCTTTATTTCTTAAAATGTAAGCAGGTAGAAATATTAGTAATAAATAACATAATTAATGTACAAGCATCTTAAGAAAACGGTCTAGGCGCAGCGTCTGACAGCTAGCTTGCGCCAGTTGTCGCTGAATTTAAGCCTAGCCGGTTCACATATTTGATTCATTCAGTTCACAAGTGGATAAAACTGATCCGAGGGGTCGTTTACTGGAGCATCGATTCTATGTGAGCGTAAACTATTTCGTCGATTTTCTTATGATTCTTGTGATTCTACACTTGAAAGCATGATTCTGTTACCTTTTGTCTGAAAAAAAAAACCTTAAGGGGGTGAAATAGGGGATGAAAGTTTGTATGGGGAACCCATCATTTCTCATGTTAGGGATATGACAATTCATATTTAGGCTTTTGGTATGAAATAAAGAATTACGTGTTTCAGCGTTTTTGCTAAATCAACCCTTAAATTAAATTAAAATTAAATTTTAGTATTTTAAATCATTTGAAATAATTGTATCCATACTGGGGGTGGCTTTGAAGAGCGGGGTTGAGTAAGGTGTCCGCGGGAAGAGGGGAAGGGAGGATAATGTAATCTCTATCTTCTCTTCTCTATCTCTACTTCTTATAAAAGGGAACGTCTGTATGTATGTATGTTTGGGGTAAACTCCGGAACCACTTAACATATTTTGATGCGGTTTACACCAAGGTAAAGAGTAGTTCTTCAGGCTCACTATAGGCTATATATATACCATAAAGTTAAATAGCCTTAGGGTTGAGCAGTATCAAAGAAAGTATAGTATGAAGAGAATTTAGTGGCGAATGGTCGTAATATGGCATTAGCAGTTCTGTTGCGTTGAGTTGGTGTAGATAGATGCTTTTGGTAGAAGCGATGTTAGATACATATAATAAATAAATAGTAGATATACATATACGAGGGATGCCTTTTAAGTTTTGTCGTTTGAAGAAAAAAACACTACTAGAACCTTATAGTATCTTTTATTGTTTTTCAAAGTATTCACCACGCAGTTTAATACACTTTTCCATTCGCTCGAACCAGTTATTAAAACATTTATTCCACTCCAAAGTAGGGGTGTTCAATATGGCTGTCTTGAAGGCGTCGACTGCTTCTTTACCGGACTGGAACTTTGACCACGAAGATTTTTCTTAATTTTAGGAAATGTAAAGAAATCATTAGGGCTTAGGTCAGGACTGTATGGAGGATGGTCAAGAATTTCTACATTTTCCTGCTTCAAATACTGAATAGTTTAACGAGCGCTGTGTGAGCTTGCGTTGTCATGGTATAGGATGATGCGTCGCTTTAGGTTAGATTTCCGAAGTTCGACTATGACTTGTGGTAAACAAACTGGTATACCACTCTGCATTAACCGTTCTACGATCTTCAAGTGCAATCGTCGCAACATGACCGGTTTTCGCAAAGAACGTGGCCACCATCTTCTATGAAGTGCTTCGAGAGCGAACTACTTTAGTCGGCTTAGGCTCGTCTTGGAAGACCCAGACTGTAGATTGTTGTTTGGAATCAGGATCGTAGGCATAGATCCAAGATTCGTCACCACTGATGATGTCGTAGACGTGATTTGTCTCTCCTTGGTTGAACCTTTGAAGAGTTTTCTTACACCATCTGACGCGGGCCCCCTTATGATCGTCGGAAAGCAAATGCGGGATCCAACGGCAAACTAGCTTTCTCACACCAAGCACCTCATGCAAGATCTTATTGCACGGACATTTTCCTTAGTAAGATTCATTTTCGTATGTGACTGGACAGATTCAAAACGACGCAATGACTAAACAATAGCAGTAATCCTAATACTTTCAATTGTTTTGAGATTCTAAATTCAAACAAATTTGAATATCGAACAGTTCCAAATTCAAAGCTGCCGGTAAATATGTAAACGACAGAACGTAAAAGGCATGCCATGTACAGGGTGTCCCAGAAACCGACGATAATTCGTCGACAGCTGATAGGGCTGCTAATTACCTCTCAGAATATCTAAAAAGAACGATAAGTCCAAATAGTACGAAACCGTTGAAGCAATATGTCGTTTTTACAGTTTTTTTTTCAATATTTAAATCAAAATCAATGTTAAAAAAAAAGTTTGTCAAAAATTTAATTTCTAAGTATGAAAAATGTTTTTCAAAAATTGTTTTCTTACCATTTGCCACATCTACCCCTGATACCAGTAATCTGTTTATATTAAATAAAGAGTACTTGTTTCATTCTGCGATGAATCTACTCCGAGATATGGGTGCAGTTACATTTACCAGACTAAAAATTAAAAGTCTGGTTATTGCAACTATTTTCCCAATTTTAGGTTAGTTGCATTTATCTGATCGTTTTTGTATGAAGAATGAAAATGCTAGTGATGTGACGGTGGAAATGGCGTTGTCGATAAATAATATTTTATTGAAAGGGGTACTATCCATACATCCATACTATGCAGGATACAGGGTGCTGTCTATGTCATCTGAATTCATTCAAGGGATGATAATTCTAAATTTAATGAACAACTTTGCCGAAAAAAATTACGAAATAGATTTTTATTTGTTTTGACCTACTTCCACTACACACATACACACAGAGACACACCCTCGCACACACAGGACAACAAACCCAACTAAAATCAGGCCGCTGCTGAGAGAATGTGTTCCTGACGTCTGTCAGTTGGGAATAGGGCTGCCATCTCTAAAATCATTAAACTAGGACAAAAAGAAGTAAAACCCCGGATTTTCATATAAAAACCCGGACATTGCTTTTTTTTAAACTTTTTGACAAAATAAAATTTTCATATTATCATACACGGTCGTCTCCAAGCTATGGCTCGACGTTTAGCGTTTATTATAGTGTTATAAACTGCCCGCGGCTCCGCCCGCTCTCATATTTCACTTCACTGCTAACCTCATAAGCCATTTAGCGTGATAGTAAGTAGCCTTTAGTTGATGGGAAGAATCAAGCTATCCGTAGAATTTTGTTTTATTAAAATCGGTTCAGTGGTTCTCGAGTTATAAGCGGACAGACAGACACTCAGACAGAAAGCAGACGTTGGATTTTATTATAGTGTTAAGTAGCGGGCGGGATTTTTGAATTTTGTGTAACCCGGACTACTTTAAAAAATCCCCCCGGACGCCCCCGGACGCCTTCAAAAAGAGGACAAATCCGGGGAAACCCGGACGGATGGCAGCCCTAGTTGGGAACAGTGATGTCAGTCTGGTCTGGATTGCCTAAAAAGTACGATAAGTTAGTCCAAATAGTACGAAACCGTTGAAGCAATATGTCGTTTTTACAGTTTTTTTTTTTCAATATTTAAATCAAAATCAATGTTAAAAAAAAAGTTTGTCAAAAATTTAATTTCTAAGTATGAAAAATGTTTTTCAAAAATTGTTTTCTTACCATTTGCCACATCTACCCCTGATACCAGTAATCTGTGTATATTTAGGGAAATTGATGTGCCGGACACGACACATCGGTCCGATGCGACGCGGTCACCGCACCCCGCGCCCCTCTGGCGCGGCGTGCGTCCGCGCTCGCCTCGGCCCGCCGCCCTGGCAGTCGATCACACCACGGAGTCAAGTATAGTCGCTTTGAGTCAATAATAATTCTCAGTCGTTTTATTACACGTTTATACACAGCTATCATAGTGTTTCATTTGGACCTTAAACACTAACACCCTACATAGGACATATAGTATCTAAAGTGCCACAATTAAATAAAGAGTACCTAATTAAAGAATGTTTCGTTAATTTAAATAATGAATGATGTTGTACTTTGATTACATTTAATATAAACATCTATAAAACTGTATATCCCTGACTTTTAATTTTGCTACCATGCCAGTCGATAAAATCACGATAAGGTTCCCATCACTATTTGTGGGTAAATAGTTGCAATTACCCTTCGATCATAAAAAATATTAAGATTCCGCAAGTCAGTCCGAATCGTGCCCCACCAAAACTACATGCAATTCAAATAATACATGCATCGCCCGCTCATTCTGCCATCGACCGCCAGCGCGAGAGGAGTTGCTTCAGCGTCGAATATATTACACAAATGCCGGCTTGAAGCCTCTGCATAGCATACGAGTGCATCTGGCATTATATTTCAAGAGTGAAAACCCCTTCAAATACAATATTTTATAAGAAAAAGTAAAAATTTTCACTTCATACATTTAATGCGTTTGGATAAAGTGGAGATGGCTTCTTTAAATTATATTTTTTTACCTCACCACCTTTGAAAACGGTAACACTGGATTCCCAAAAGAATTATTTTATAATATATATATTTTAGTATATTAGATGGCAATTTGAAAAGCTACAATAAAATCAACAAAATACCAGAACTCTTACTATACTAACTTACTATAATATAATACTTTATAAGGTACTAACAAAACATTGTGACTTGCGAAGTTTGTTTGTCAGTTCTTCTTCGCATTGAATTTAGAACTGGCGGAATTTTCGACATGTCCAAGCGTAGGTTGTGTGTGTTAGTGTGTTACCAGTGTTACCTATGGATTTTTTTTTTTTCATTTATTTAAAGGGTTTGTTTCATTAAATGAAAATGCCAACCCTCTTCATACAACAACAAACATAACACAATAAAATAATAGACAACAACAACTTAAAAACTAACCAAACTAATTCGAGCGAGCAGCTCTTTCTTTCATAATAACATTATACATTATAAACAACTTCGCAGCACCCTCGGATGCTGGATGAGCCAAATTATCTATATATGGACCTAAACAGAATCGCCCATAATTCAAATGTTTCCTAATTATACAATAAACAATAAATAAAACCGTTGAATTGATCGAACTGATTGCAAAATCGAAGAACACACAAAGATGAGTACCTATTAACATGTTCTGAAAAAAAGTAAATATTTGCGTTAGGTATATGAAGAAAAAGCCGGGCGTCTTGCTTGATGTCCGGTCCAAAACGGGACATCTGGCAACCCTGCCCTGCCCACGCACCACACCACACCACCCACACACACACACACCACAGTCCAAAGAATATAAGACCGACACGCACGTCACCGGCAAGTCCGGACTCCGTAGGTACAGACCTACCAAGTTATCTGTGAAGTGGCAGATCAGGAACTAACAGCAGTGTCATTCGGCTGTCATATGTGTCAAAGCGTGTTCAGTTCGAGTTTTCTGTCTCTTTATAGCATTTTATCATGCCGAAAGCTATTCACAGTGATGCTCGGAAAATAATCCTAAAAGTAAAATAGTTTTTGAAGAGGATCCTCGACAACAAGCGCCGATAATTCCATTTCATCAGATTTACAAAAGAATATAAACTGCTACAGTTTAGTGTTGTCAGTTGTAAACCAAATTTTTCCCACATAACAGATACATTTTAATTTGATGTTTTGTGATTCATTGAATTTTCAGGTGTAAGCAAAGGGCTCATTTCCAAAATTTTTAAGGAAAAGAACGCTGCAGAAGAAACACGTACAAAAGTTACAACAGCTGGTATAATATGGCAGACAAATAAAAATGGTTTTATTCATGTTGATTCATTTGACCGTGGGGTCATCTGAAGAAAAGTTCATAAATTGTACTCGGTGAGAAAAGAAATACCGACCTACGAATGGTTTCTGGATGTACTAGAAAAACAAGGAAAAACACGAAATAACTGCTTGGAGAGCCAGATATTCACAAGAAAAAAAGAAAAAAAAAACCATCTAAAACAATATGCCTGGGGTGTGGCCTATTGATCACGACTATATCATACGTGTACAACTGAAATCACAGCGAAATCAAGTGATCATACTTATTGTAAACCAGGATTTGAATAAACACAATTATTTTTGAGTACATACACATTTTTTACATTGAAATTGTATCCTCTATTTATTTCACTATTTACGAATAAGATATTTGTTTATACCAATATTTGGTTTTTAGTTATTTTTAGCATAATATACTCGCATGCATAGTTTTGATAACAAGTAATAAAATCTATGGAGGAGGTTCAGCAGTAGACGTCTTCTGGCTGATAATTGTAGCAAAATAGCTATTCTAAATAGTCAACCACATATTATGTAAAATATCTTGACTTAGGGCCCGGCCACATCACCACGGCGCGGCGGCGCGGCACCGTCATCGCCCTGGCGCCGCGCCGCGCGCCGTGACAACACCGCAGTAGTAGTAAAGTTCCGGTGCAATCGTGAATGCCGCCGTTTTATTTGATATTACACTCTCGAACCGTTCCTCTATTATGAATATCAATAAATCAGTATCAATATTGTTTGCACAAAGCAACATACGAACTGAACTGTTCGATAATGAAACATCAAATAAAACGGGGACATCCACAACACTGGCAACAATGAAACGATGGCAGCGCACCACTCAGTTCACAGATAACTTGGTCGGTCTGTACAGTGCGACAAGGCTTCAAATGAACGTGGGTGACAGCTGAACTAACGCCGCCACAGTGCTGCCAGATGACCGTCTCGCGTTTCACCCGTTCACGCGTAGTCGTCGGGACGCACGTTAGCATAATTGAAATAAGAGATAAATATTAATAGGAATACAGCAGGCAGACAGATCAGTAATCTGTCTGTGGTCAATTTTTTTTTTAAGTGAAAACTTCTTTAGCGGCGCTTGGCACTTTTTATTATTTAAAATGGAACCTTAAGTCAGGGTTACGATGGCTCGGGATCAATTCTGTTCGTCTTTCAGTGACAGTAACGCCGAAAGCGAATCAAGGGAATCCGATATTCGTTTGGTCGTTTATGTGTTTTCGTGGCTCAATGGTAAGAATGTAGGATTTGTATTTTTTTACCATGGGGTCGAATCCCTCAAATTTTTTTTTCTTTTGTTTTCTTTTTTAAGCAATGTTACGGTGTTTAAATTTTTTTAGGGTGTTTAGTTTTTTTTATAACCACCTAAGAATTATTTTCGGATACAAAAAGTTTTCACTTCTGCCGGCACTCCCGGAGTGCAACTGTGGCTTTTTATTATTGGCTTGGATGCCGGGTCCTTCTGCCATTTCTATAAAATTTATATAATATTTTCGACGGTAATTTATTATGTATTTGTAAAGGCTTTTATAACATTTTTATTCAGTTAATAAGTCAGTAATATTAAGATTGCACAACTTGTCATTGTAATCTTCAGCTCGGCGGCATTTTCACAAATATTGCTAATCCTATGGTTCACTCACTATGTTATATAAACCATGTTTTTATTCCTATTAAAATATATCTAGTAGACACTAGCTAGACACAATAATTGCTAGACACGTTAAGTTGCTATATAAACTGCTGTCTGCTGCTGCTGTATAAGTCTGCTCATAGCAAGCAACGAGCGCGCACTGCTATACTGGTATTTTATTGTTGCTGTTGCTGTTTCTAACAAACAGTAGTCTAATTCTATTATAATATTTCTAATGTGCTAGTCTGCTGTTTTATTTAATTATTTAAAATGTAACCTTAAATCATTGTTAAGTTACAAAACTATCAACACTGCCCTCTATCGAGCGAGAGCTTCATATACCTACAGGCTACACTACAAATATTTTTTATTATATCAACTAGATGGCGGTACGTACGAGTATAAATAGCAAAACAGCATTACAGCAAACAGCAGGAAAGGTGGAATATTTCTAACGTTATAACTGCTGTAAATTTATAATATAATATATTGCCTGCTATATAATATTATATTTCCCAGGACTACAACGCGTACGTCAGTATCACTAATTCTTAGTCTGTGGCGTTGTTAGCAGAAATCGAAGTCTATCTGTTATTTTATTAGAGAGCAAGTCTTCCTAAAATTCAATACATAAAATAAAAAATAAGTAAGTACGTACTTACCGTATAGGTACCTACTATACATACATTTTCTTTTGCAGCTATATTTTCCTCTAGTGTAAGGAAATTTTCAAAATTGACAACCCTAATGCTGCAACAGCGCCCATTAACGAATGACGTTTGTGGGAGGGCGCTGTTGCAGCATTAGGGTTGTCAATTTTGAAAATTTCCTTACACTAGGGGAAAATATCGCTGCAAAAGAAAATGTATGAATAGTACCTATAAGGTAAGTAGGTACTTACTTATTTTTTATTTTATGTATTGAATTTTAGGAAGACTTGCTCTCTAATAAAATAACAGACTTCATTTATTTAGAAAGATTTCTGCTAACAACGCCACTTACTAAGAAGTGATACTAACGTACGCGTGAATAGTCCTGGGAAATATATTATATAGCAGGCAATATATTCTATTATAAATTTACAGCAGTTATAACGTTAGAAATATTCCACCTTTCCTGGTGTTTGCTAAAATGCTGTTTTGCTATTTATACTCGTACGTACCGCCATCTAGTTGATATAATAAAAATTATTTGTAGTGTAGTCTATAGGTATGTGAAGCTCTCGCTCGATAGAGGGCAGTGTTAATAGTATTTTATAACGTAACCCTTAATACAGTGACTTAAGGTTACATTTTAAATAATTAAATAAAACAGCAGACTAGCACATTAGAAATATTATAATAGAATTAGACTGCTGTTTGTTAGAAACAGCAACAGCAACAATAAAACAGCAGTATAGCAGTACGCGCTTGTTGCTTGCTATGAGCAGACTTATACAGCAGCAGCAGACAGCAGTTTATATAGCAACTTAACGTGTCTAGCAATTATTGTGTCTAGCTAGTGTCTACTAGATATATTTTAATAAGAATAAAAACATGGTTTAAATAATATAGTGAGTGAACCATAGGATTAGCAATATTTGTGAAAATGCCGCCGAGCTGAATGACAAGTTGTGCAGTCTTAAAATTACTGATTTATTAACTGAATAAAAATATCATAAAAGCGTTTACAAATACATAATAAATACCGTCGAAAATATTATTTAAATTTCAAAGAAATGGCAGAAGGACCTGGCATCCAAGCAAATAATTTAAAAAATATTGACCACAGACAGATTATTGATCTGTCTGCCTGCTGTATTCCCGTGATTGTTATAACACTAATATTTATTTCTTATTTCAATTATGCTAGTTATTCCAATTCCAGTTAGATTCGAATTCCAACAACAGCACCAAAAACAGCAATATAGCAATATAGGACGTTAAAACAGCAGCTATATAAAAACAGCAGATCATTCTAACGTGCTGTTGAAAAACAGCCGTTATTCCCACGACTATGCGTGAACGGGTGAAACGCGAAACGGTCATCTGGCAGCACTGTGGCGGCGGCGTTAGTTCAGCTGTCACCCACGTTCATTTCAAGCCTTGTCGCCAAAGACATTAAACCCACCCTCTTCCATATAGACCGGACAACAAGAACAAAATCGTAATCTACGACTTAGATCCTAGTGGTACAAAGTCGTTCAGTCTAGCGCCACCAGTCCGCATGTGAGGTCGTATTCATGTGCTAGAGAAAGAAGAAAATCTAAGAAAATATGCCGAGTTGCGCATTGCGGTATTGCAAATCTCGATATAAAAATACGACTGAACATGTAATCAGTTTATTTTCATAAGTATTGTGTATATTTATTCAATATTTGAATATAATACATAATTTCCATAGATGATTCTAGAACAACGATCAACTAGGCCATATTGAAAAAATAAAAAGTGCCCTCTGTTATACAGTAGCTTTACTACTATTATAGTACGAGATCCCACAACCAATATTTTTGTCTCATAGTATTTCGTTCAATTGTCCTCAACCCGATACTAAATGTTTTTCGTGTAGCGTCTCCTGACAGTATTTTATAGAAATGGCAACCAATTTGACCGAACCCTGTCATGGTATTCCGTTTGATTTTCGGAATGTTGTTGAATTACCGATCTAAGATAACCAGAACATGTTTTTCAGACGTCAGTAGCGGTGCGCGTACCAACCTTTACAAAAATGCCAAATGAGGCAAAACAAATATTAGGTCCTTGCCTATGAAATTGCCGTTTTACCTATATAGAAAAAATCCAAAATTTTTTTTTATGAAAAATATATATTTGTTTAATCGAAGTATTGGCCATTATTATCAATGCACTTTTGCCATTTTACTGGAAGTTCATTGATGCCTCTACTATAGAAATCCTGGGGATGGGAATCGATGAACTCTTTAAAGGCGTTTTTCACTGCCTCGTCGGATTTGTTTTGACGTGATGATGTCACGTCTTATAAATTGATGAACACCGGCTGCACGCACGAAGAAGTGTAACGTTCCATATAAACCTGTGTGTGCAAGCGAGAGCGCGATAGAGACCTGTGTGTGCAAGCGAGAGCGCGATAGAGAGGCATATACAATAGTTGAAAATACAAAATATATTTCTCCGTCTTTTGCGAGCCTCGAACCCGCGGTCCCTGCCACCATCACTGACCAGACGTGCAAGAAGCTGTAATGAATAATCCCGGCACAGGTCCACCCTACACTGACAAGCAACTTCTTTTGACTCAATTTGCGTTTGGGACATGGTTTGGCTGCCTCCCCTGTGTCCAACCAGTGTGACGGACGTTTTCGATTGTCATACAGGATCCACTTTTTATCACAAGTGACAATCCGATTCAGAATCCCCCATTTCTGTGCTTATTCAACAAGTTAAGACAAGCTTCGACGCGATTTTGTTGTTGTTTTTCAGTGAGTTCATACAGTAACCAATTTCCGAGCTTTTTTATCTTTCCAATTTGACGTAAATGAATCAGTATCGTTTTATCACTTACATTGAAGGCTGCTGCTAATTCCGACGTGGTTTGTGATTAATCTGCTTCAACTATGGCTTTAAATTCATTGTTATCGACTCTCGTCTCCGGTCGGCCACGGGGCTCATCATTGATATGAAAATTTCCAGAACGGAAGCGATCAAACCAAAAACGCACAGTGCGTTCACTTGCCTGGTCCATACACGTCGATGATATTGCATGCCGTCTGTGCTGCATTGGTGCTGCGACGGGATTCATATTCGAAAATAACGCGCAATTTAGATTTTTCCATGGTCACAGAACCAGCGATGTAAAAAAAACCGAACGGTGGGAAAACAAATGAACAACTGATTTTGAAAAAAGAATAATTTGCCTTTATAACAGAAAATATTTGAAATTGGAATTCCTACGCAAAAAAAGGTAGCCACTTTCAAAGTTTTATTTTTATTTTTTTTATGGAAACTGACACGGTTGGCTACATCACCTACAACGTCCGTGATGTCAGCCCATAGCACCGGGTGAACTAGGTGCCATGTCAGTGCTTCCCCCTTTGATCGTGCCGGCTACACTGAACTGGTCGGAGAACACAAACTATTTACATAGCCGTTTCGACCGAAGTTTCATTCAGTGCGGTGGTACCAACCCGGGCGGGTTAAACCCTACCACCAAGTAAGATTAGGAGGGAAGGGACCTACAGTTTTACGAGGAATCCGAACCTCGGTCAGCCTCCAACGGTCAGCGGTCACCCATCCAAGTACTGACCGCACCCAGCGTTGCTTAACATTCAATAGCGACAGTTGACTGTCTGCACCACTGAGCTATCGAGGCTGACATACAAGTGGTCAGTTTGTAGAAACGGCAATTTCATTTTCAATTTCAGCACCTAATATTATAGCTCAAACAGTCTCAAAATCATTTTTACAAGTGAATTTGGGTCAATTGATCAAAACGGAATAGTAAATTAAATTTAACGATTTTATCGCTCATTTATAATCAACTATCATTTTGGTCTTTGGCTCTCGTCCTATTAGACTATTGGCTTCATCTATCGACCGATAGATGAAATGTGTTCTAATTATGTGTTCTATATTACATCATGTTTTTGCTATTCAAAGCTAGATGGCGTATTATAATCTTGAGCTCAAAAAGTTTATAAGAAAATGTTCCCATTGTCCCCTCTATAACCTGGTTTTTTAATCTCTTTGCTTGTCGCACTGTAGTCTCTCACAGTCACAGTACAGTATCATGTGTATGAAATGTATGTCTCCAGCCAGGCCAGTATCCTCTTTGCAGGCCAGTTCATGAAGTCAGCCAAGCCAGCACCTCGGCCAACATTGTCAATCAATCGTCGCGCCGCCTAGTCCTCCCTCTTACCTACGTCATTCCGAAGGACGATCGGGCCATTCGTGCGCTGGCTTTGTGTGGTGCGTGCGTGCGCCGCACCGCCCCTCCCCCCCCCCCCCCCCCCCCCCCCCCCCCCCCGCCTCCGTGCCGCGCCGCGCCGAAAGTAGGCCGTGACGTCATGCCGTTCAGTTTATAAATAGAGGGCGCTTGAGAGCGATTGGCGGCATTTCGTCGAGTAACGAGCGAGGAGAGCTGTGAGTTGGTTGTGTTCTGCTTCGCGACGTGACGCGGGAACGAACTAGTTACGCGTCATCGCGTGACTCACCTGTCCGTTGTCTCGAGTGGTGTCTCAAAATATACAGCTATGGCAACGGAAGCGCAAAAGTTAATTGGACTATCACTGACAAAAATCGCGCAATCAAGGATGAACCGTGGAGGCATCAGCCTGCACAAAAACCTAATGGTAGCGACGGTGCTGCAGAAAGCGCGCTTCATATTTATGGAAGAGGCGTACGCGGCGTCATATGCAAGTCAGGTTAGCGTGTCGCCCGCGCCTACGCCGAGCGACGCCCAGCCCCAGCAGCGACTACAGCCGTCTCCGGTCGACTGCGACGAGCAGGAGCGCGGGAGTCGAGTGCACAAGAGGCGGCGAGAGAGCGAGTGCGAGACGAGCGTCGTGGTCGCCAAGCGCTGCTGCGGAGATCGTCTGGAAGCGAGCGCGGCACCGCCGCCGACGATCGCGGGGACGAGCGACAGGTTGCGTCCGCCGAGCGGTGCGGTGCTATCCACCGACAACTGCGACGTGGACGACTGCGAGGAGCCTATGGAAGTGGATCGGATAACGTCGCTCGTGTCTGTGTTCAGTTTCGGTGCTAACTCTAGCGTTGAGCCGCTCGTGAGGCTCGGTAGGTCGGTGTCGACGCCAGACTTTTGTTCCGCTCAAGCGAAGGAGTTGGATGGCATTCAGCGAAGGACCGCTCTAGTTATGACGGTTTGAGTAAACCTGAGACTTTAGATTGCGTTTAACTTCCGTCACTGTGAAAAGTTCGGAATGGTGGGTGTCCGTGGGGCGCGCGTGCGGATGGGAGCCAGGCCAGCGCACCCGCACCGCACCACCGTTCGCACGCGGACAGCACTCGAAGCGCCCCGCCGCCGCCGCCTCCGAGGCCGCACCCCTTCGACATCACATAAACGGCTAGCTCTGCACTACACGTGCTTCCACGGCCTTAACGTATTTTGTGAATAAAATAATATAAAATATACAAGAGATATACATTACATACAATGGTTTTATTTTATTTCCCATATACTAGCTGACTCCCGTGGCTCCGCTCACGTGGCATTCCTGTTGAACAATGTCAGTGTCAGTGTAGGAAATTGGAAAATGTAAAAACATGGCTCTAATAATATTCATTAATTTCTCGACAGCTGAGCAGTATATGGCAGTGATAATAAATATGAATATATATATATAATATTATGTACTAGCTTTTGCCTGCGGCTTTGCTCGCGTGAAATTCGTATTTAAAAAGAAGATACCTTTATTTCGGCGCGCGGAACAATTCGGATTGTATGACAGCCATAGGCGCCGACTACGTGGGTGCTCAGGGGCTCCAGCACCCACGAGGTGTGAGCAGTGGGTGCGGAGCACCCACGACGATAGATATAAAAAATGATCAGTAATAGGATTTGAGCTACATAAAAGTGCCTTATTTACTTACAAGCCTTTGAGCGGCCACATTTACACATTCGCACTAGTGGCGCGACAAATAACGAACGTTACTACAGTACTCCTATATTATTCCATACCATTCAATATAATATAGGGGCACCACATGCGTAGGTACATCGTGCAAATGTGTAAATGCGGCAAATGCAAAACATTGTGCGAACGTTCTGCGAATCCATGCTGCCGGGTGGCGGGAGAATTAGTGAAAAATTGGAGAAGCATATGTCCAACAGTGGACGTCAACACGTTGTTGATGATTTTTTTTTTTTTTTTATGGAAACTGACACGGTTGGCTACATCACCTACAACATCCGTGATGTCAGCCCATAACACCGGGTGAACTTGGTGCCACGTCAGTGCTTCCCTTCGGTCGTGCCGGCTACACTGAAGTGGACGGAAAACACAAACTATTACATAGCCGTTTCGACCGACCTTTCATTCAGTGCGGTGATACCAACCCGGGCGGGTTAAACCCTACCACCTAGTAATATAAGAAGGGAGTCATATCCCTTAGTCGCCTTTTACGACATACACGGGGAGAGATGCAGCGGGGCTATTCTTTTAAGGTACCGGCCCCACACGGTACAAATCAATCATGATGATGATTGTTCAAGAAAAAAAAATTGCATGAGCACCCACGAGGATTTCTAAAAGTCGGCGCCCCTGATGACAGCCACATCTTAGCGTAACCGGAAGTGAATTTTATTTAGCCTATCCTGTGTCCCGTATAGTTAAATGTGCTTGTACTAAGTTTCATCGAGTTCGGATGATCGGTTTAAGAGTTATGGAAGAACATACATACAGAAAAGGTTTCTAAAAATAGTCAATTTTGTTTTAGTAGGTACCTACCTATCATACATAGAGTCCACAAACGCAATACCTATCTCATAAAACAAATAAGTTGAGGAGGTTAAGAACAAAAGGTCACAGTTTCCATTTTGTTTTATTTAAAATGCTGAATTGCCTCGATTCCACACCTTGTAATTATCAAAATGTACTCAAATCCGATTGATTTTAGCTACCAAAAAGTGACATTTGGTTCAAAAGGTAACAACTCCGAAAAAATCAACACTAAATTATTCCTCTTAGATCACTTTACATCAAAAGGGCAACAAATTCAAACCAATTTCGTTGTATAATGCCGCCCTGTGGTTCTAAAAGTAACATTTTCAATAATTTTCGTAATTTTGTGGGGCACATATCCGTATATACTTGTGAACAAAAAGGAACAAATCCATATAAAAATTATTACTCCGGTACAAAAAGGCACAAATCCAAAATTCTAATCCATGTATTCCTTATTCTACCGCACACTTTTTTTAAATCTTTGTATGATACGAATGATCCCTACTAGTTGTATTTTTATATGAAATTAAAATAAATATTTCTGTAATGGCTCAGGGACCATGATTTTTTTTTGTGTTTTCTGAAAAATAAACTAAAGTGGATTTGTGATCTTTTTTTTTCTTAACCTCCTCACTTACTCTATATGACCATCCCTTACAGATTTATAATTAGTATTGATGAATAGTCTTTATTGTCCTGAATCACAGATTTGTAGGTCACTCAGTCTGTCCTGCATAGGTACCAGACCTATATTCCTTTCATGGACGCTGTCTTTCGAGTCCCTCGGCACAGCGGCTCATCTGATCATAAAAAAATTACCTTGGGGCGCTCGTCGATCGACTGTTGTTGAGCACATCTGGGCGCGGTCAGTACCTGGATGGGTAACCGCTCGACCGTTGGAGGCTAACCGTGGTGCGGATTACACGTAAATAAAACTCTAGGTCCCTTTCCTTCTTACCTTACTAGGTGGTTGGTAGGGTTTATCCCGTCCGGGTTGATACCATCGCACTGAATGAAACGTCGGTCGAAACGGCTATGTAGATAAATAGTTCGTGTTTTCCGTCCAGTGTAGCCGTCATGAAATGAAGAAAAGCACTAACATCGATCGCACCTAGTTCACCCGGTGTCATGGGCTGACATCACGGATGTAGTAGGTGATGTAGCCAACCGTGTCAGTCTCCATAAAACAATATTATTGTTATATTCCCTCTCTTTCTCGCTCTCTCTCTCTCTCTTTTGCCACTCCCTAACTCCCTATGTAATTTCTACTTTTTTTTCCGCACTCTGGCTGTGCCCGAGGTCGAAGCCTCAGGCGCAGCGCACTTCAGCGCAGCCAATATCACCCCCGAGGAGGTGCCAGTCCGGCTTGGAGGTGGACCCGCCATTTGAAGATCCGTGGATTGTAGGAGTGGGGAAAGATATTTCCCGGAAGCCCGTTCCGCACCTTTGCAGTGCGGCAAAAGAACGATTTAGAGAATCGTGCAGTGCGAAGTACTCAGAAGAAGTCCAGACAGAAGTCCACTACAAAGGACACTTACCATGATCGATTGAACTCAATAGGTACTTACATATTATAGGTATGTTTGCTTAATCAAAATTCTCACATTAATATTCTCGCTACTACCTACACAGTACACACATACTTAATAAATACACGTCTCAAACATCGTAAGGTTGACTGGAATAAATATCTTTAAGAGATAAGTTTGCCTTTACAACCAAATCATATTACTGTAACTATGTACCTATGAGCTGTGTTTTCTCTGAACAAATTTTGAACAAATTATGGTCGAGCATTAAAAAATTACCTCCCTAATAAGAAGAATAACCGATAGTTTTCATGGAAGCTACCTACTAAACTATTATTGTATAAGGGGCCGCAAACATTTTATATAAAACAATCTCTGTTTACACTATTTTTGATAATTTTGTTGATGAAATAATAGGTAATATCTGTAGACCTGTGTGCTCTCGTACCTTTGAACCACCGGAGTGTGAATGTTCCAGTTCCATGCTTTGAATGAATTTTATTTACATACACTTCACGCTTTATCCCGACAGGGGTAAGCATAGTAATCGGTGTGGTGCTGCAAGTACTCTTGTAAATTACAGCACAACATCGACCACCACGTTTAGGACAAGACGAGGGACAAGATAACTATCAAGCAGCATGTAATGTAAGGCACGAAGTCCCACCTGCTGCATGACTCGGTGCAAGGACCGTGCCAAGATGAGAGATGGCTATCCTGTCGCACTTTAGAACGGCTCCTTGTCCTTATTCCTTAGTTGTCTTTTACGACATGCACGGAGAGAGATGCAGTGGGGCTATTTTTTTAAGTACCGGCCCCACACGGTACTAATGAATTTAAATCAAGAAAATTATTCAAATTGATTAGATAGATACTTGTTGTTATAGGGGGGTAGAGAATTGAGCTAGTGCCGTAGTGTATGTATTTAGATAATTATGTTAATTAGAATGGGCAGTTCTATAGTCTGCATCACGTGATCAATTGGTAGAAAGTAGAACAAGCCGAGCGCGCCGAAAGAGAGGGTGAGGCTGTAGCCTCCTCCCTCTTGGCCGTGCTACACCTCTCGCTCGCCCCCGCCCGCCGCGCTCGTTGCCCCTCGCTCGTTGACTAAAATCTTCGGACACAAATCTCGTTATATCGCCAATCTCTCTGTCCTTCAATGTACTACCGCGTATTTAGGTACCTAAATGACTGCAGTAACTGTATCAGAAAAATATTACTCATTAGTTGCGGTGCGGTAAATACAAACAAAGCCAGACTCTTTGAATTGTTCTATCTAATTCGCAAAGAGTTAGCGACGTAATACAAACTCTTTGCTAATTCGGTTCGAGGTCTCTGTCACGCGCGAGCGCGACTGCGAGCTATCCAGCCAGAGACTCGAACGGACGGAACGACGAGACAAGTGCCACTCTGGGGGGGAAAAGAAGGGAAGGCGGCGGCGCGGGGGTGGCGCAGCGGTGGCGCGGCGGCGCGGAGGAGGCAGGCGAGGACCGTTCGCTGACCGCACGGTCATCGACCCGCACGCGCACCCCCTCCGCCGCCGCCGCCTCCCCGCCCCGCCGCGGCGCACAGTGGATCGAAAACAGACTCTCATAGACAAAGGAAATCATAGTAAGTAATTTTTTAATATTCATGGTATATCTCATTTCGAGGATTAGACTATAATAGGTGTTAAACTAGACGGAAAAGCAAAACAAAAACCGAACGCAAACTGAAATATGACTGAATAATTGTTTATTTCCATACTAATAAAATTTGAAAAAATTAGCAACGTGCAATCGCGTTCTATGTGCATGTACTGAAGGTATAGTGTCTTATTATTAATCCTCGAAATGAGATATATGTACCATGAATATTAAAAAATTACTTACTATGATTTCCTATGTCTATGAGAGTCTGTTTTCGATGGCGGCGGCGTGGCGTCGTCGCAGCGCAGCCGCGCCCGCCCGCGCGTTTGTTCGGCAGATGGACGCGGCGGCCGCCGCCGCCGCGCCGCCGCGCAGTCGTCGTCGTGGGCGCGACGACGGCACGCGGCCCAGGTGCGATTGGATTCCGTACCGTACACACGTAGCTGACTGTCCGGCGGCACTGCTGCCCGCCGCACTGTGGTCAGCTTTGATGATCTGATCGAGCGAAAGTATTTTATGCTTGCAACATTTAATAAAAAAAAAAAAAAAAAGTGAGGAAATATCAACTGAACCTTGAAAAATATTATTTTCTGTCTTGAAATTGTTTTTAATTTTTCATAGAAAATTTTCACCATTTTTTTTATAATGCGCTGGTAATTTACATCAAAGTCATTATAATCACTGTTTTCACACACATAGTTCAAAACTGACTGATATTATTCTCTGGAACTGGTTCATTTGACCATACGTCGAAGAAAATCCGCCGAGTAATACCATTCGCCAACGCTGAAAAGAAAAATTATAACTACTCAGGACGCAGGTTGACGCAGCTGAATGTAGCATAAATATAATCCTTAGTACATGTTTGACATAATAAAGTCACAATCATTAGCAATCCGTAGCAATCCCATAATTTTCCAGTCTAATAAATGTAATGCAAATTTAGAAAATTATCAATTATCGATACACAGATTTCATCAAATTTTGTTTGTATGCAAATGAAAACTTTGTAATGTTTATATGGTAAAAATTAAAGATACTTATCCATATTTACGATATCCACGAAGAAATCCGAGACATAAACCCCGCTACTTCAACTTTGAAGCACCATACGACGAATAATCCGCCGAGTAATACCATTCGCCAACGCTGAAAAGAAAAATTATAACTACTCAGGACGCAGGTTGAAGCAGCTGAATGTAGCATAAATATAATGCTTAATACATGTTTGACATAATAAAGTAACAATCATTAGCAATCCGTAGCAATCCCATACTTTTCCAGTCTAATAAATGTAATGCAAATTTAGAAAATTATCAATTATCGATACACACATTTCATAAATTTTTTTTTATATGCAAATGAAAACTTTGTTAATGTTTATATCCTAAAAATTAAAGATATTTACGATATCCACGAAGAAATCCGAGACATAAACCCCGCTACGTCAACTTTGAAGCACTTGATATGTTCGACTAACAGCGCGGTAATTTTGTGCGCCCCAACGAGGTGATACGAGGTCGCGACGAGTCAAGTGTTCGACTATGACTGGATTTATTTATTGTGGTGTACTGTCTTGTTAATAGGGCATCTTTTTTAATACTTAGTGATTAAATAGGAAAAAGTTGGATTTTGAGGTTTCGCTCGTTCAGATCGACAAAGCTGACGTACGTGCGCCGTTGTCCATGAGCGCCGCAAGTGAAAACCAACACGGCGAGAGCTTCACACTGTCATCTCTGTTGAAGTTGGCATGCCCTGAGATTTCAAGAGATTCACAACCAGGCGCGGCCTGTAGTGCTTTTCCACCGCTGGGTATAGCACCCGTGAGGCACCCGCCCTCTGGAGACCATGGGCGCACTCAGGTATTTACGAGGGTATTCAGGAGCACAAGGGTCATTAAGTGGACGAAGTAAGGAAGAGAACTTCCGTCAGACCGTTCACCTCACGAACGGCCACCTTCTTACTATCATTTATTGATTTACGTTTTGTTTATAGACGTCCAGAGATACCAGCCTTCTTCCGGCTACAAAATCCAGACGTCTACAACCTGCACTCTTGCGAGTACAGTGATCATGTATGCCAGATCGAGGCCCCATAGCTGCTCTGTCGAACATCCGTTCTTCCGAAAAAATCCCATGGGAAACACAGGCTGTGACCTTTTCCCAGCCGATCCGAGCCACCACCCGTCCACCCGAAGGAACCCCCGACCGAAGTCGAGAGTTGGGGGTGAAGCCTTCACTGCCACTGGGGTCCGCACCCTATCCAACCACAAACTGTGCCCAGGGCCTCAGCGTTTTGTACTAGCCTAACGGCTTTTGTTTTCACCAGCTATGTATATGCGTGGAAGTGCATATGACCACCACCTAATGTGTACCGGGGATCCACCGGCCTCGAATGACAGACTCACGTCAGCGTCATTAGCTCGTGAGAAATCCATCCCACTTCCACATATAAGTGTGTGTTGCACCGACATACCGATCTCCCGAACGGCCAGCAACAACGCAACCCAACCACCAGCCAGGTTGGTAGGACAAACCCCGACCCAAATGTGGCGAGGCAGCGCGGCAGCGGAAGAGGTTATGCGTCCGGCCGGAGTCCGTAGTGACTAGTGACCTCATTCGACCAAACCAATCATTTTATTTATGCATCAGGTCGGCCGTGCCGTCACGTCGTCAGGCACCGGTAGGAATATTTTCTCAGGTCTCGTCGTCGGTCGTTCCCGATTTAGAAATTGCGTTAAGAACTCAGACGACGCCGCCTCCTCCTCCGCAGCGCCGCGGCCGCGAGCTGCACACCGCCCGCATGGGCACATGCTTGGCGTAGGTATACCTTTTAAATATAATCCGGGATAATTAGTTGGCATACATAGAACCTTGTCACATTCAGCTCTTCACTGCCAGAATACTGTAAAAAACACTCTCAAAAATATTTAACTTTACTTTATTACCCTACGGTTGGAAAAAAAAGTTGGCTACAAAATAACATATGTCAGGTGTTCCAGATCGACCTCATAAAATTACCACCGCGCGATTCCTCAGTTCATGAGCTACAATATTGGCAATTTTTTTTTATTCGGATGCGGTGAGGTGACAAGAGCGCACCGCACATCACATGTGCGGTGTAAAAATAAAAGGACATAGAGGGAGTGAGGGGGAACTATGAAGGGGGGAACGAAGGGGGAGGGAGGGGGGGTAAATAGAGGGATAGAGGGAGGGAGGTGTGGGATGAGGTGGACGTAGAGATATAAAAAAAACATAGAGATATGAAAGGGAAGGGAGGGAGGATGGGTCGGGAGAGGAGGGGGAGGGGAGGGAGGAGGGGTCGGGAGAGGGGAGGGCGAAAATATGGACGGAAGGGAAGGAGTGGGGCGAAGGGAGAGGGGAGGGCTAAGGGATGGGTGGAGGGGATGGGTAAACGAGAGGAGGGATGGTGGAGGGAGAGGGGGAGGGATTTCGTTTATTGTCAGGAAAATGGTATGTTGATAAAAATTGCCTTTACACAATAGGACGAGTAGTTTAGATTAGTGTTTTTGCAAAATCAAAGCAATCTCACGTGTCCGAAATTGTGTTAGCGTTTACAAATACCTACAAGAATTAGATGTAAAGCTATATCCAGAAAAAAAATTCTAGATATCAGTGTTTGGGGAAGGAGTGGGTAGGAAGGGAAGGAGAGGGAGGGAGGAAGGGAGAGAGAGAGAATATAAGAGACACGGTCGTTTATTATCCTGTTTGGGCAAAAGCTAGTAAGAAAATAAATAAAAATAAAACAAAAAAAATTACAATACGTAGTATGAAGATATGCCGTAGGTAGGATGAATCATCTTGTAATTCCGATTAACCCTTGTATGTGAGTAAGTCTAAGGCCCGTATACATAGAGCGTGCTCAAATCGCTTCTTACGCTCAGCTCAGTCAAGTCGTTCTCAAATCTTACTCGGCCGAGCGCACTCAATCGTATTCATAGTTAAATCTCGTCAACGTCTCCGCCGAGACTACTCAAGAAAATCCTGAGTAAATCTCAAGTCAACTTTTTTTTTTTTTGCTGTGGACGCTAAGGATATAACCATAATATTACGCGATTACTGCGTAGTGCAGCCGTTTCTTTTTGTTGTTGGTTCGCCGTCGTTTGTAACATAGAAAAAATTGAGTTGCCATAATATGAAATTACCCCAAAATATTTGATTTCTGAACCTATAAACAGTAAATTATTTGAAGTAATATTTTTTTAGAAGTAATATTTAATTAATTGAGATAAAGTAGGTATAACATCATACCTACCCCTATTTGAAATCAACAAATAATGACGAGCAATGTTAGATCATTCAAAAACTATGCGTATATATTTAACTTTGTTTTTGTGTGAACAGAAACACATTCTGAAGACAAACAGAAGAATAGCCCCAGTGCATCTCTCCCCGTGTATGTCGTAAAAGGCGACTAAGGGGTATGACTCCCTTCTTATATTACTAGGTGGTAGGGTTTAACCCGCCCGGGTTGATACCACCGCACTGAATGAAAGGTCGGTCGAAACGGCTATGTAAATAGTTTGTGTTTCCGTCCAGTTCAGTGTAGCCGGCACGACCGAAGGGAAGCACTGACGTGGCACCAAGTTCACCCGGTGTTATGGGCTGACATCACGGATGTTGTAGGTGATGTAGCCAACCGTGTCAGTTTCCATAAAAAAAAAAAACAATTAACTGATCCTTTTAAGTAGGTACTTAGGCGATAGCAAAATATCTGAATTTTTTTCGACAGTTGCGAGGCGATAAAATAATATATAAAAGGCGGTTGAAGGTCGAAAAATTACTATAAAAATGAATGCAGGAAAGGTTGTAAAACAGATGGTCAGACCGGCAGCACAGCTATCCTTTAATCCTTATTTAGTTACTATTCTTTTGTTTTTTTTTTTACCAAAAATAAGTATATTACAATGAATTTCTCCTCTTTGTCTTGACTTTATGGCTCAAATCTACGAAATCTAGCGAACGGCCATAAACAAATGAACTCATCGTTACCGGTAAGATTAGCCATATGATGTGATATTTGCCTTTATGTCTACTACTGTAAAGTTCAATTTAGCATAATACAAAATAGTCCCCTGCAAATGAAAAATACCACAGAGAAAAAACCGGCCAAGTGCGAGTCGAACTCGCGCACCGAGGGTTCCGTATCGCCATGTCATAGTTAGCGTCAGTCACGCCATCTATGGCGTGTTATGAAATGCTTCATATTAGTTAAATGTCATGATTAGTTAAAATGCTTCACACTCTATTCGGCAGATGGCGCGCGCGCATACACTTTTTGGTTTCTTTTATGGGAACCCCCATGGATTTTTGACTTTTTCTTATTTTTATTATTTGTTGTTATATCGGCCATAATAACGCATATTCTGTGAATATTTCAACGGGCTACCTATTACGGTTCAAGAGATACAGCCCTCGGACAGACAGACGGACGGACGGACGGACGGACGGACGGACGGACGGACGGACGGACGGACGGGCGGGCGGGCGGGCGGGCGGGCGGACAGACAGACAGACAGACAGACAGACAGACAGACAGACAGACATACGGCGTAGGCTTAGTAATAGGGTCCCGTACCGGATATGGAACCCTAAAAATGATACTATATTAATTTATGGCCTTCGACTGGATTTGGAAGATTCCTACAAATAATAGTCAATATAATAGTCAACAATTTATTGCACGGTACCTAGGTAGTTTTCTATGCACCTTTATATCTACAGAACATAAATCAATAGGTGCATTACAAAAAATAATATTCTTCTCCGATTTCGTGCACTTCCGATCTCATTGCTCAGCTCACATGAATAAGACAGTGATGCTATACTATGTAAATTTTATGTAATTTTAATTGAAAAGAAACCCCGATACAAACAAACCGACAGCCTGCGTTCCATTTTTAAATCATTCGCATTGATTAATAATGCAAATGATGCGAACTTGGAACGCCAAGACTGTCTCGAGCCGTAGGATTTTGCTAAGTCGTGATATTTCGAGACTTGGGTTCGTCTCGGCTCAGCCGAGATTATTGTGAGTAAAAGTTGTGAGTCTAGTCTCAAGCATTGTCTATGAATGCCAAATGACGACTTGAGACCGAGTTTTTGCCGAGCTAAGACTGAGAACTCTTTATGTATACGGGCCTAAGTATACGAATGAGTATCAAGATTGACCAGACGACCTGGTGGTGAGGTGACCAAGGCCAAAGAATGGAGACGTTACTGAGATTTTTTGTCTGAGCATGCCAATAATTTGTTACATACTTAAATCGCTTTCTAGAATACCTGTGTTATTGTATCTAAATCATCATTTATTATAGTAATAAAACATTCAGGTAGGTCTAGGTACTAGATAGCAGGTGATTATTTAGTAATCCTGGTTGTTTTTATGGTCAACTAGTTTTTGCCCGCGGCTTCGCTCGCTGGAGACTCAATTTAACAGCAAATCCGATTTAAACGCATAAATGATATGATAGATAATAAACGACAACGACTGTTTCTCTTATATTCTCTCTCTCCCTCCCCCCTCATCCACCTCAATGAGGGTGCATCCAGTGATATGCTAAAGTAATATATAAGTCAATGGGTGCATCGCGCTTCACGCCACCGCGCCCGCAGCGGGGCACGGCCGCCGCGCCGGCAGTCAGACAGTCACCACCACCACGTGGCCCATAGAGGCGCACATGTTTTGGATAAATAATAAATGTTCAAAGAAGAAGGGACAATATCATTCACACCCGGTTACCCCATAACCCATAAGTATAGGAGGAAGAGACCTCAAACTCCCTCTCTCTCTCTCTCTCTCTCTCTCTCTCTCTCTCTCTCTCTCTCTCTCTCTCTCTCTCTCTCTCTCTCTCTCTCTCTCTCTCTCTCTCTCTCTCTCTCTCTCTCTCTCTCTCTCTCTCGTTCTCTCTCTCCCTCCCTCCCTCCCTCCCCCCCTCTATCCCTCCCTCCCTCTCTCTCCCTCCCTCCCTCCCTCACCCTCCCTTCCTTCTCCCCACCACTCCTCCCCACCACCTGTTTTCCCTCCCTCCCCTCCCTTCCTACCCACTCCTTCCCCAACCACTGATATCTAGGGAAAATAAAAATATAAATCTGGAAATAGCTTAACATCAAATTCTTCTAGGTATTTGTAAGTAAACGCTGACACAATTTCGGACACGCGAGATTGCTTTGATTTTTCAAAAACCCTATCCTATAAAGTCCTCCAATATAGTCCAATAAAGTCCAATAAAGTCCGAACAATATTGTATAAAAGACAATTTTTATCAACATAACATTTTCCTGACAATAAACCTTCGACAATAAACAAAATAAGTAGGTATTTCACAATGACGTATCATGTTCTTCTTCTTCTTCTTTTTATTTCTGGCGATTAGCCGATATACGTTCGACTTATTGCGCCAATATCAAGTCTTGAAAGATCCACGGTAATAAATAAGTACTACTTCTCACATAGAGAAAACAAATAATTTTGATATAAATAATGTATAATTTGCACACAGATGAAGGAGAAAATTAAAAGGGAAAATGTATATACTTTTATATTCACTATATCAAATACAAAGAATATATATAATTATACAAATAGAACTAAATAAGTATTTCATGAGAAAATATTTTTTTAAATATTCATTATACCACAGATTACTAAACAGTACGTATATTTATGTAAACTGTCACGCTGTATGTCTTGCCCACAGAGATCGTCCCGCGCTGGCCGCTGCGCGCGACGCGGGGAGCGGGGTCGCATATATCCAAAGTCTATAGGGTGAGTTGCTCTGATTGGTCGATGCCAGTTTGGCGGGAAATTTAAATTTCGTCTGGCTCCGCCTCCGGCACTCCCAGCGAACCTACTGAATCCGATATTCGTTAGGTCGTTTATGTGATTTGGTGGCTCAGTAGTACGGTGTAGGGTTTTTATTTTTCCGACCTCGGCCATGGGTTCGTGTCCCTTTTGTCAAAATGGGTTTTGTTTTTTTTTAACCAATGTTAGGGTGTTAAAATTAGGTTATGGTTTTTTTTTTATAAACACCTAAACTTTATTTTTGGAAATACAAACGTAACAAAAACGACATGCGCCGCCTCAACATTAGGTTAGGCGACGCATCTTCTGTAAATTAACCCTGGTTATTTTTTTTTAAACCACCAAAACGGAGAAAACTCGCATAGTGCAGTTCAAATACTTCCGAAATTTAAATTTCCCGCCAAACTGGCGTCGACCAATCAGAGCAACTCACTCTATAGACTTTGGAAATATGCAGCGGGGGCTTTCCAAACTCTTTGGGGTTGCCAGTGAGGTCATTGTTTTCTTGGATTGAAGTGAGTGTCTCCATAATCATGAAAATTTACCGTATTTATGGTAATTTCATTAAAGCAATAATAATGAATTTAATAAAAGTAAGCAAAACGAGATGAGCTGATTCGACTTATATTCAACTGCATAATTAACAACAACAACAAAAATCGCGACGCCCCGTCTGGCTACTGGTCAGGCATGGCCACTCCCTAGAGTGTTTTTATAAGCCGGAGGCGCGGAGGGAGTGCAGCCTCCGTCCGCATTAAGCAAAGCGCAGCAGCAGCAGCGCCTCCGCAGCTTCGGCTTTTTGGTCGGCTTCGGCGACCAGCCTCAGCCGCTTCGCTCCGGCTCACATGGGTACCTGCGCTTTGTTACGCAAGGACGGAGGAGCTGCACTTCCCGCAGCGCCGCCGGAGAAGAGGCAATCCTAAGTGTAACGACACACCTGCCGAAGGTGCGGCGCCGACACCTCGGCGACTGAATTATCGGTCGTAGTATTCGGTTGGCACGACACACCAAACGCATTGAGCAATCGGAACCCGGAATTACGCGGCGTCTAGTTCAGCGCCTTGCGCGACGGAAAATTACGTGGCGTCGTCGTCGGTCGAGCGAGTCGTCACCAGGACCTCCGCGCCGTCGTCGCCGCTCCGCATCGGAAGCGCGCGCGCGCGCTGAACGTCCAACCGCCGCATGATGTGTCGTTTGCTATGCAAAATAGTATTACATTGAATGCGTTCTCGCGGAAACAGTCGCTAGACGAAAGGTTCGGCGATACGCCGAACGCCAAGTAATTTCGGCTGATGTGCCATAGGTTACTTAAAAATCACTGCGAGCGTATTTAGCCGAACTTTCGGCGCCGTACCTTCGGCAGGTGTATCGCAGCACTAAGATTCCTAAGTCGCTCGCTACTGAAAATTATATTCGCGGAAACTAAAACTAATACTTACCTGACTTGTATGTACTTAGAATTGAAAGAATTGTGTTTAGAAATGTTTTATAACTTTTTATTATATTGTGTGTACTCATTGCTTTACCCCGAATCCCGATCCATTTATGCATTTTAGAATGTATGATTGGGATAATGACACCATTTTGTATGACATTTTTTCGTGAAATATTTATTTTTTATTTTTGGCCCCCGTTTTCATTTCCGTATGGTAAGTCTTTTCTAAAAGAAGTGTTTTGGGGTTCTCTATGGTTTTTTAAAATTTTTTTTTATTAGTTATTCGTAATGGAAACCCGCCCAGCGTTAAAATTAAGTGCTAATAAAAATAAACGCGTTTTTGGTTGATAAGCTGCCACAAAATGTGCAAAATTTAGCACCTAAAGTGCCATATTGGCAACACTGGTCATCACTGTCATCACATCATCAGTCGTGCAAATATGCCTGATCGCGCCGCGCGCGCCGCGCCGCGCCGTAATATTTCAGTGTCCGCGCCGCGCCTGAAATACTGACTGACTACCGAACGCGAACTGACACACAACAGCACCGCCCACCCACACTCTCCCGAAATAGACTTGGAAGATGTGTATGTGTGAAAATAGGTATCTTACCTACGTCTGAATTCCTCATTTCATTCAGGCATCTGATTTGTATACTAAGCAGTGCCTTATTATAACCCCGCATATTGCTAATACGCTGGAACCTTGTCATACTAATGTCATTTATTACGGAGAGTTACGCACACATAGTCCTATTAAAAGCACATCCAGCGCGCCAGCACATTGCATACAAAGATTGCATACAAAAAAAACTTCACTGTGACAATGTTCCAGCGCATTAGCAATTTGCGAGGGTTATATCAAGAATTTGCATGCGTGTGCGTGATAGGATGTGATGTGTGTGACTGTGAGTGCATTACCTACCAAGTAGCATCGCGGCAATATCGATGCCGAGTAGTAGCTCCATAAGGGAGTTACTTTTAGTTCGAGGGGTAAATAGAGCTCTTGTCGTATTTTTTGCCCGATCGCGATAATTCTTTCGGTGTCATTATCATTTCATCTTATGCTTGGGTTGAATTTTTTCGCCATTAAAATGTTAATGCACATCTTTCCTGTTGGTATAGCAAGCAGTACAGCACGAGGCCAAGATTTACATGCCTCGAAGCTATACAATGGCATGCACTTTGGACTTGCTCGATCGAATAATATCTGTCTTTCAAACTTTACGGTTTTATTCATATGATTATGATTGAAAGTGTCTATGAACCGGTTACATTCTTGGGGTGGAGTGCCTGTATTTGGCATGGGTTAGAAATATATCCCCCGAGAATACGGCTTCTACTGTGAATGGGCACTTCACATTCACAAAGGATGTGTATGGGCGTTTCATCCTCTTTTTTTATTTATACAGAACTGGCACACCGGTGTGTCGCTAAGGCCCATTCGGTGTAGGTGTTTGTTTAGTCTGCGTGTTCCGTTTTACGTTTAATACCTCGGAACTCGGAAGTGAATTTGCGCGAGTACCCAGACAGAAAGTAGTGCCTTCGCGTGCTTCTGCCCGGGCAGTTGGAACCAGGCTGCTTGCTTTCGGTTGTGTGTCTAGGAGAGTATTTCTTGCCGGTATGTGCATTTTGGTATCCAAGTATCAGCTCTGGGCCGAAGGGTGGATTTTCAGCTCCATCCCTAGCAATTTGATCGGCTTCTTCGTTGCCGTCAATTCCACTATGTCCAAGCACCAATCTCAGCGTTACTTTGTTGTTGGCGCTGAGGTGGTTTAGGGCTTGGATACACTCACAACTGAGTCTAGAATGTAGCTCATTTAATTCCAGTGCCTATGTGACAAGATATAGATGCTTTTGTCAGAGTACGATCTTCCCTGGTTTTAATGTATACAATCAGCCAATCAATGATCGCATACATGTCGGCTTGGTATACGGAGGCATGTTTCCCAAGATGGGTCGATTTTCGCATCTTTGGACGCTCTCCGTAGACCCCCGATACTGCGCGACAATCTTTTTTAGATCCATCAGTACAGTATACCAGGTATCCATTCAGGGACGGAGACACAATGTCTCTGACCCTGAATGACCCTTGGGACTCTATTTTAATTCCCATTCGTCCCTTCCAGGTATTTATATTTAATAGAATCTTTTGAAATTATACTTCCTCATCGTGGCCTCTGAAGGTATGCTCACGAGTCACGATTAAGGTTTCTAAGAGATACCTATAAAGGTCCTTCGTTACATTAGAGTACCATTTCTCCCTACCACCGACAACTGCCCGTAGCATGGCCATCCTTGCCTCCATTTGTACTGTACATAATGCACAAAGGATGCAGGTCAAGCAGAGCTTCCATCGCCGCTGTCGGTGTTGAGGACATAGCTCCAGTAGTGGTTTTCCCTGCGCGTGTTCTCTGTTGCCACCACCGGCGGCGGCGGTCTAACCACGGTTGTATACAACCAAAGTGTTGATTTTGGCTACAGACCCCATCGTGAGCCCATTATTCGAGAGCAGGTGCCCATGCTATTTTGGCTTTCCGGGTTATACTATAATCAATTTAACTATTCCAGGTGCGTTTTTGGTCCAGAATTACTCCTAGATAATTAACCTCACTGGAGAATTGTTTAGTCTTTCCGAAAAGTGTTTTGTTGATAACAATAATAGTATCTAAATACCTCTGTCTATCATATAGAAGCTTATCTTGTAATTCCCTGCGTCACGCACGCCCTCGCGCACGCCACGCCACGCAGGCAAGCTGTGCACTCCACACTCTACCAACCAATGATGTTATAATAAATTATTAGGTAGGTACCTACTCCACAAAATTATGTTTTGTATGACATATGTGATATGATTCATCAGACGTTTATGTGACTGTTGATCTAGCTATGCTAGGTAGGTACGTACTGTAGGCACTGTTGATAACTTTGTACCATCCAAGGTTTGTACGCGTAGTATAGTAAGTAGTCAGTTGGTAGTACCTACTAGGTAATAATTCCTACCGGAGGAGGACGGAGCACGATGAAGCAGGCAGGCGTCGTCATCAGCCCAGCCGCCCCTCCGCGCCTCCGCGGTCGTCGCGTCTCGTCGCCGGGCAACTCCCTGCCACTATCGCAGGCATGATCGCAGGGACTGGCGTCACCCGCCCGAGCGAGAATAACGTCAAGAGTGGTTCAACGTCACAACTCACAACAACACACCGCCCACAGCACCCACCCACACACACACGCTCCGCGTATTCCCAAATGATGCTTTTAAACCAGACACAAATTCACGAAGAAATGCTCTGATCGTTTTCGGCAGCTCTCACACACCCGCTCTCGATTAGGTATAATAGGATTGTTGTGTATATAATAATTATGTTACCGGAAATGTATGTACTTAATCCGGAATTATATAAAATGCCTAGGAAATGTATATAATTCCTAAAATCGACAGGAAAAGTGTGAAATAAATATTATTAAACACATTTCCTAGGAATTTCATACATTTCCTAAACAGGATTCGTAAATGTGTTAAATTTACGTTAATTTTAAATACATATACTGCGGGGTAAGCGGGGCATGTGCGTATATACACTACTCAGACAGAGCCGTGGCGGAACGATTTGGTAGGTCACATGCACGAACGAACGCACCAAATGATGTTTTTGAATTTGAACCAGACACAAAGTCACATAACATTGCATGAAGTTTATTAGACAGCTATTACGTTCAGCAGTTACGTTCGATATGCCTAGTCCATAGAGAAATAATGGCCTAGTCTATAAAATAATCGGACAATAAATATGTGTGTAATTTATTAATTAGGATTTGTGAAATGTTATAAAATTTTAGGAAACATCTTTAAAAAATATATAGGTAGGCCATCAATGTGTATTAGGTAGATCATTTTTAATCGTCGAAAATATCATAAATGCGAAAGTATATTTGTTTGTTGGTTTGTTCCTCTTTCACACCTGAACGGCTGGACGGATTTTGACGAAACTTCGTATAGTGGTATTATATACCCCGGAGTAACATAATTAAAAAAAAAGTGGTCAAGTTCGAGTCGAGCTCGCGTAAAGAGAGAGGGTATCGTACCATCCCGTTTTCTGCGAGAACTAGAAGGCTTAGGATTTTCTTTTAGGTTTTCCTGTAAATTAAGTGTATACCCCATCCCATCCCATAATACCCCATATAAGTAATTTTATAAACGCGAAAGTATATTTTGTTTGTTTGTTCCCGTACCAACTCTGATAACTGATGCGTGGAGGGATGGGGGACTATTAAGAGGAGAACGAAGGGGGAGAGGGGGGTAAATAGAGGGATAGAGGTAGGTAAAAATAGAGGGAGGAGAGGGGAGGCGGACGTAGAGAGATGGAAGGAAGGGGTGGGAGGATGGGTCGAGAGAGGAGGGGGAGGGGAGGCAGGAAGAGTCGGGAGAGGAGGAGGAGGTAGGGAGAGTAAGGAAGAGAGAAAGGGTGGGGAAGGGGAGGGAAAAAAGAGGGACGGTGGGGGAGGAGTGGAGTAAAGGGAAAGGAGAGAGGTAAATGAGGGGAGGGAGTATATGTACAATTATAATAACTATAACTATCTTGAAAATAAATAAATAAAATAAAATTCAGCGCGCGTAAGGGCTGTGTCTTTTTGTGAGGAATAAAATGAAGATGATACCTACCAACGATACGATATTTAGCTACGGCAAATTCATGCGAACAAATTCATGCATGCGTGCGTTAACGTCACAATTCGTTTCTCACATGAAAGCGTGTAACCTTCCAGTGATAGTTTTGTACAATGTACTTACCTATTGTTTTATTGGTGTTTTTTATTGTATAAAAATATATATTGTATAATTCTAAATTTGAAACGAAACGTAGTAGATGCGCGGTGCGTGCGCGCTCGCTCTGGCTGGATTGCGGCATCCCACTGTTTACTTGTGCATTAACCGACACGTCAACCGGTAGGCATTTAACGCGCGACCTTGAGCGAGTGACGAAGGCCTGGCGGTGGCCTGTGACGGCCGCCATCATGTCATCAATTAATATAAATATTTCATTCAGCGGTTATGAGATCATTGATCGAACGTGGGAATTCCGTACAATTTGGTAGAAGCAGCAGAAACTATATGAAAATGACTTCATCATGCTATCTCATACTGAGCTCTGGCTCTAGTTTGAAATGCGTTTTGCCGTGGTTTTTTCTAATTTCTGCAGTTTTTTAAGGAATCAACTTAATCCCTAAAAGGCTGACATCTCCCAAACGAAGTTACTTATTGGCAGCTAGGTACGAAAGAAAAAAAATGTTTTGGTCGTGCCGGCTACACTGAACTCGACGGAAACAAGAACGATTTACATACCAGAATGTAACAGTAAAAACTATAGTAAATCAGTGAAATGTATGAAAATTGCATAAGCGCGGCTCTCTCTAAGGTCACTTAGAGAATCGGTGATCAATAATACCGCCTGAGAGGTAGCTCCCTCTGTCGGCCGTGGAGGGAGTTGGTCTTAGACTAGGATCTAGACTTTGGTCGTGCCGGCTACATTGAAATATACAGAAAACACCTATAATTTTATAGCCTTTTTTTTCGACCGACGAAAGATGAAAGCGAACGTAATCACATCACATTATTGTTCCAGGCACCTGGCACACACCGCCTCGATTTACGAAAACAATTATCGTGCATGTATGAAGCCATTATGAATGAAAAGAAGTCAAATTTGATTAAGTGGAGATTCGTTGTTTCTGCCTACCCCATTGGGAAACAAGCGTGCCGTTATGCAAAATATATGCATATAATAAGTATAGACGAAGAAGGCACCGAATAAGAGTGCACCGACACAGGCGAAAGCCCAGTGTTTCACTCGATACATATGTCAAATGTGTTTTTTGTTTTGTATGTCTTCACTTGTTTTTTGTTTTGTATGTCTTCACACAAATGTCAAGACTTGAACTTCCGGCGCCACATTGAGGGCAAGGCCAAGCTGGCCTCAAAAAAGCTGGGCGTACTAAACAAGGTGCGGTACTTTACGTCGGGCCAAAAACTGACGCTGTATAAAACACAGGTTAGGTCCTGCTTGGAGTACTGCTCGCACTTGTGGGACGGCTCAGCTAAATACCAGCTTGCGCCGCTAGACTCAATCCAGCGTCGTGCCGTGCGACTGGTGGGTGACCCTGCGGTGTCCCGCGCCTTAGAACCACTGCAACTCCGTAGGGACGTCGTCGGCTCCCTAAGTGTGTTCTATCGTCTATTTCATGGGGAGTGTTCGGAGGAGCTGTTTAACGCGATTCCGCCGTCCCCATTCCACCTCCGCACCACGCGTACTGGGCAGGGGATGCACCCCTACTCAATCGACCTACCACGGATGCGCACCAACCGGTTCTGTAGATCTTTTATTCACAGAACCGGGAAAATGTGGAACGCACTCCCTGCCCATCTATTTCCTCCCAAGTACAACCTGGGGTTCTTCAAAAGGGGCGTAAAAAGGCTCCTGTCAGGCCGGCATGGCATTCACAATCCCCGTGTATCACAGAATGTCCATGGGCATCGTTAGACACCTACTTGTAGGTGAAACGATGCCACATGTCGTGCTATCAAAAAGAGAAAAAAAAAAAACTTCACTTTTCTCATATTTCTATTCAAAACCTTATGTATGATGCTAGCTAAGGCTTAAGAAAATGAAACTATTACTAACCTTCTTCACAATAAACAATTAAGAACTTGAAATTTGGAATTTGGAAACAAACACAATATAAAATTTACATAGGCGGACTTATCCCTCACAGAGATTTCTACCAGTGAATTTTTGAACTCGTCGTTTATCAACTAGTGTTGCTATCGCCAAAGTATAAAAATGACACGATAATACTTGAAACGCGTTTTTATCTACGGCTTATTATTATGTAAACTCGACTTTACTTCCGAATCACATTTGCAAGCGTCAATCAGTCGAATCCACACCACGCTATGAAGATTGGATGAAAAGACGTTTGGTCTTAGACTAGATCTAGACTTTGGTCGTGCCGGCTACATTGAACTAGACAGGAAACACGTATAATTTTTATAGCCGTTTTTTTCGATCGACCTTCATTCAGGCTGGTACACCAATTCGAACTGGTTAGTCCCTACCAGCTAAATATGTACATAGTAAGATAAAGGAATGAAACTAAAGTTTCAAGTGGAATCCGAACCACAGGAATCTGGAATCAGCTAATGAAACAGATATTAGTCGTAAGACTCCAACTTCAACGGTCGTACGGTCACCCATCCAAAGCCGGACCGCACCCTAGTAGAAAATATAATTAGATGAAAGCGAAGCAGTGGTTACGGGACCCTCGGCACGTGAGCATGGTTCACTTGACCCTACTTTTGACATTGTAAATGTCTTTTCGATCGCTTCAGTATATTCCCCGATTTCCAGCGAGAGTGCGACTTCGCCTTGGTGTCGTGAGTTTTAAGGCTACGTAAATATTTAGGGTGTCAAATGACGGTATCGACGAGGGCTACAAGACAGTGAAAAGATAAAGTAAAAAAAAGTATGAAAGTTTTTGAGAAAATCGCAAAAAAACGCTTAAAATTGCCGTTTTAGGTTGTTTAAAAAGGGGACTATTAAACATTATTTCTAAATATATTATTTTAAACCTTTTTATTTTTATATTGTAGACTGTCTCAATATGACTTTTTGATTTTTTTTTAACGTGAAAATTTTGGGAGTTTTTTTGAAATTTTCCTTTACGCGAGTTACGTCTTTATCTTGCAGTGTGAGTAGTAGTAAAATGATTTTCGTGTACTTCAAATATAGGTACTTTAAAATTGAGAATTTAAATTTTTTTATGTTACTTTTGTAATTTTTGTCAATTTTTAAAAATCTTCATTTCGGATGACAGCTGTCAAAATTAAAACGGCCATGTCTCGGTGCTGGGACATCGTGTGCTGGGACAACTGATAGTGATTCCACTTTAAGAAAAGCGGCAGGCGTGCGAAGTGATTCCTACCCCCAGATTGTTTTTTATTGATATTACTTATTCATAATAGGCGTACATTATGCCCGACGCCGCGTACTGAAGGCGTGAAAGCTGCTCACTCCCACGCGCACAGCGCCAGTGAGCCGCCAGTCAGTATCGCTCTCTCTGGCTACCTCAGACTACATGTAATATCACAATAAATATAATGCTCTTTTAGCTCACTGACCCGAGACTTACTAATCGCTTCTTATAGCTCACAGTCAGCACGCTCACAGTCGGCGACTCACTATACGCTTATATTTGAATACGCCCTAAAAGTTATTTTCAATGTACCCGAAGGTCATGTAATGCATGAGATCTGTGAATTTTTAGTATAGGTTTTACATTTATTAATTACATGTTCATTCATCCTATCCTACTAATATTATAAACGCGAAAGTTTGTGAGGATGGATGTATTGATGTATGGATGTATGGATCTTTGTTCCTCTTTCACGCAAAAACTACTGAACGGATTTTGATGAGACTTTGAAGTACTATAGCTTAAACATCAGAATAACATATAGGTTATATATGTATATACCATCACGCTAAATAGCCTTAGGGCTCAGCAGTATCAAATAAAGTATATTATGGACGGGAGAGAGCGTATTTCCCAAGAAAAACAAAAGCCTATCAACGTCACATAAAAACTTCAATTTCGAATTCTGTTCTTTTTTTAAAATTTGCTGAAAACAAATATGGCCAGTACGGAAATGCGCGGGGCGGCGCGGAAAGTCGCGGGACGGCGCGTTGCGGCGCGGGTCGGCGCGGGGCGTCGCGGTACGGCACGGTGCGGGACCGCGTGGAGCGACGCGGAAAGGCGCGGAAAGGCGCGGAAAGGCGCGGGGTGGCGCGCGGCGGCGAGCGAAGCCGCGGGCAAAAGCTAGTATTAAATAATTATACCTAGGCATCAATTTAAATAGAAAACAAATAGGAAATATCTATGAGAAATTATTTTGATACGATACGTAGTTACCGACAGCAGGTGAAAGTGTGAAAGTGTGAAAATTTTAGGCTATTTAATAGGAATACTGATTTGAAATCGGAAGAAAAAATAAAGAAAGTTCCTAAGGAAAAAATATTTCACTCATTAATTTTTTTATTTTTGCTTTGTGACGTCGTCTGAGGAGAGAAAAGAAACTTGTCAGTTTTACAGTTTATTTGGGTGCGCATCTGGGCGTAGCCATCTCAGCCCCATAATATATCCGTTGGCAACGGAAATGTATGAACGCGACGTATTTGATAGAGATTATTTATTATGTATGTATGTATGGGCGTCTCTGAACCACAAGCATCGTTTGGCAATACGCACCCTGCCCGCGCCACCGCCTTCTCAGCTCGCTTCTCAGGGCGCGCGGCGCGCGGTCGACGCCCCCTCGCGACTCCGCGCCGCACCGCAGCGCCGCCTCCCGCCTGGTCGGGGTCGCCACCCTCGGCTTTCACTCTTCACCCCAAAATCTCGAACGAGGAGTGTGCGGGCGGACGGAGGGTCGCATCGCCAAGTGAAGTTCATTCATTCACGCTAGCTTGCGATATTGGTACCTACGTGCACTGCATATGTAAGAGTCAAAGAAGAATGCCCCTCACATGCATGGCTCACATGTTTGTCTTTTGTGTAGATGACTGTATGGGAATCAATCAAAAGAAAAAAAATTGGTTGTCTGTAAAGTCGGTTTACGGACGATAGTTTTACGTGATAATAAGTGATAACGTCATTCCGAAAATAATTCTTAGGTGGTTATAAAAAAAAATAAACACTATAAAAAATTTAAACACCGTATAATAGCTTAAAAAAGAAAAAAAAAAGAAAAAACATTTGAGGGATTCGAACCCATGGTCAAAAAAATACAAATCCTACACTCTTACCACCGAGCCACAAAATCACATAAACGACCAAACGAATATCGGATTCCCTTGGTTCGCTTTCGGCTTGGGCCGATTGTGCCTCTCTATCGCTTGTTACGCGCTCTCGCTTGCACACACAGGCTCAGATGGAACGTGATGTGGTACCGTGTGGGGCCGGTACTTTAAAAGAATAGCCCCACTGCATCTCTCCCCGTGTATGTCGTAAAAGGCGACTAAGGGATATGACTCCCTTCTTATATTACTAGGTGGTAGGGTTTAACCCGCCCGGGTTGGCACCACCGCACTGAATGAAAGGTCGGTCGAAACGGCTATGTAAATAGTTTGTGTTTTCCGTCCAGTTCAGTGTAGCCGGCACGACCGAGGGGAGGCACTGACGTGGCACCAAGTTCACCCGGTGTTATGGGCTGACATCATGGATGTTGTAGGTGATGTAAGCCAACCGTGTCAGTTTCCATAAAAAAAAAAACACTTTTTCGTGCGTGCAGCCGGTGTTCATCAATTTATAAGACGTGACGTTATCACGTCAAAAAGAAAAGAAAAATTCGTTGCGCAAAAGGACAATGAAATAATGGCGGGGAACATTTTAAAATCTATATTTTTAGTGTAAGTGGTATTATTTAGGTAGGTAGGTATAACATTACTGCAAACAATCTCCGTCGCAAAAACACAGAGCCGTGCACTTTAGTCCAACTTTAGTGTACCTACTTGCACCTTCCAGTGCATCCTTTCTTGCACAGCAACGGTTTATTCATGGCATAACAATGCCGCTTCAGGAAGCGTGGTCTATCGAGATTCGAGACCGCAATGCATTTTCTTCTATACACCATCCCCAGTCCAAAGGGTTAGCATGTTGGGATTCTACTCCCAGCATAAAACGCACGCTTATGTGTTGTTGGAGTGCGCACCTTCAATTGCGCGTGAATTCTGCGTAAAAAGCTGCTTCCTCGTTAACGTTCCAATACCTAGTGAAGTAGTGACCAATAAGGTCAACAATGCGCTCCAGAGGCTGTGTGGACTGTTGGCTGATGTCGATAGGCATGGAAAGCAGCTCCTGAAACGTTTATGTTCGAAAATATTTCCAAGTGTCCGAGGCAGTGTTCTTTTCTCTGTCTGACTGAAGTGATAGTGACACTTTATAACACCCGGCCAAGGCGTGAAACACTGGCAGGTTGAGGCTGTACACTGGATCCAATTCAGCCACCATTTTAAGAACGGATATGTACCTGAAGTTTGCCCCAGCCTTAAAGGCAATACACAGCGCATCAATCAAGGTCTAATGGATTAAAAAAGACTACTCTGCCAAGTCGGTCTCCATAAAATGTTATGTGTATTCCAACCTTATTATATATTTATATATATAATTCTTCTGTACGTGTGTTTGTCACCTAACTCCTCCTAAACGTCTGGACCGATTTGGATGAAATTGTGTGTAGGTATATTTGAGTGGGTCCCTGGATGGTTTGAAAATACAACTGAACCCGGAAGTCCACGCGGACTAAGTCGTGGTCGCGGGCACATCTAGTTTACTAATAAAATAATGGATAGACATGTATTACATAATTAGTAGACAATATTAAGAAGAAAGATGACCTTGGCCGCATAACAGCCTCGCCTGTGTTCTCTTCGTCCAGTACATCCAGCAATCCTAAAGGAAAGTATTCGGCATGGCATGGCATCTTCTTTGAGATTATATTAGCTGCTCAGCTCTGTCCCCTCTGACTGAACCAAATTGTATTAAAAAATTAGGGTGAACTAAAACTTCAGTCAGGCCCGCCCGCCGCCGCCATCCAGACACGGTTGTGGATCGAGTGCAAAGAATATAATAGGTACCGTACCTACGATACCTACGGTCGAGTGATTCACAGATTAGGAGTGATTGCTTGCGCAGTTGCGCTCCTGTGAAGTTGCTTCAGATCAAAGAGTAAAGTAATCTTTTTTTTTTTTTTTGGCGATCACGCTTTTAATTTAGCGTATTTAAGCCATAGTCACGTCTTTAAGTCAATAGTAGTTGCATCAACAAGATATAAAAAAAAAAACATACAGCAGTTTAACATAAAAGCAGAAAAAATTATGAAATTAACTTAACGCGCGCGCATACTTACGAACCAAGCTTACAATGAGTAGCTTGCGTGCATGAAAATAGTAAAAGAACTTATAACTAAACACAATAGTACTATAACAAATATGAAAAAAATTATATACAATGTTCATCATCATTCCCATTTACAATTTTTATATTGTTATCAACAATAAATTTAGCTAATAATTTCAAAATTTTAACATTATTAATCAACAGTAAGCAACTAATGTTAGTGGGGAGGGGAACCTTAAGAATTGATAAAGAAGAGTACAGTGGCGGAGAATTATTATTTAAGGGACAGGAAAAAAAAAATATGATTAAGATCTCCCTCTTCCAGACCACATTCGCAAATGGAAGAGTCGAGAATACGGAGCCTGGCCAGGTGAACTGGAGTACAACAGTGACCGAGTCTAAGTCTGCAGATTACAGAAGTGGCAACTTTCGAGACGTTTAGCTTATAGAACCATGGTCGGGCTGGAATATTTGTCTGAAACTGTGCATAATGAGAGCCTTTGTGTTTACTAGATGATTTCCAGACATTAGTCCAAGATTGAGATAAATATGTTTGCAAGAGAGAAACCAGATCGTGTGAATAATTGACATAGGGAAATTTATCCCCTCGCACCACAGCCTCCTTAGCAAGGGCATCAGCACGCTCATTGCCTGCGATGCCACAGTGAGACGGAATCCAAGCCAGGGTGATTTGTTTTTTATTAAGACAATTGAAAATTAAATTCTTTATATTGAAAATTATGGGATTATGTAATTTGGAGTAAAAAGGGTTTTGCACTAGGGCCTATAGAGCACTAAGTGAATCTGTAAATATGATAACTTTTTCTAATTTTTGAAACAGATGCACAAATTTTACTGCTTCCAGTAAAGCTGTGCACTCTCCCGTATAGACTGTAGTCTCCGGTGAACATTTAATTATTTGATAAGTATTGCTGGATTTATGATATACAGCAGCACCTACACTACCTTTCTCTGATAATTTTGAAGCATCTGTAAAGATAAGATCCCAACCTTGCCAATTTTTGGAGATGAGCAAATTAAATAATTTATCAGCTTTTTTAGAATCTTTGTCTATACCAAAATTTTTAATTACATCTGGTTTGTATATGACTGCCTCGTATGGAGTCATGAATAGGGGAAGATGAAGAGATCGTTGCACTGGAGCTCGAAGATAATTAAATTTACGAAAATTTTCGAAATTTGTATGGCCTTAAATAGAAATCTGTCAGCCAGAACATGACGACGTAAAAACAAAGGACCCACGAGGAGTGTAGACCCACACTCAACCTGAAGGGCGTTGATTGGACTGGATTTCATAGCTCCCGTAATGATGCGGAGGCACTTGGATTGGATACGATCAAGCTTCTGCATAGCAGATTTGTTTGAAGGTTCCAATATGAAAGTTCCATAATCAAGATGACTCCGTATGATCGCATTGTAAATTAATTTTAATGAAAATGGATGAGGTCCCCACCACACTCCAGCAAGAGTTCGTAATATGTTAATGTTTTTTTCACATTTTGTAACTATATGTTCAACGTGAGGAGAACCAGACATTTTAGAGTTTAAAATAACGCCTAAGAATTTGGTCTGATTAGAAGTGGGAATGCGGACATTTTTATAAAATACACCTATTCGAGGAATGAGTATTTTCCTAGAAAATACTACTATGGAACTCTTGGACGCAGATAAGTCTAGTCCATGAGTATCAAGCCACGATGACAAGAAAAAGATGGAACGATTGACTGAGCCAGCAGCCTCCGGAATTAATTTATGAGAAGCATAAATAAGTAAATCATCGGCATACTGCAGAACTCGACCAAAGGGATTTATAGCTCTGTCAAGGTCGTGGGTACACAAGTTGTATAAAAGGGGACTCAGGGGGCAGACCCTTCCAAACAACTCGGGCATCAGTCACAACCCCTTCAGACCGAAGAACTATGGTTCTCTCAGTAAGTATATTTAAGATAAAAGAAACAAATTTAACTGGAACTCTGAGATGAATCAATTTCTGTCGGAGAATCGGAAGTAAGACATTGTCATAAGCGGCTGAAATGTCCAAAAAGGCAGCGACAATTGATTCATTACGTCTTCAGATGTTCAGATGCGCAATTATGACATTTTATTTTTTGACATTTCAATTCAATTCAATTTAGGTAACTAGTTTGAATTTTTTTAAAAATTTTTTTTAAAGTTTATTTTATAAATTATTTTAGTTTAGTTTTTCATATTTCTTAATTTTAGTTTAATTTTATTGTTATATTATATTGTATGATTGTGTCATGATTTTGATTAATAAAATTCAATTTTTCATTCTGTTTAGATAACAATTTTACACTTAGGTTAGTCAAAATAATACAATAAGCGAAGAGTTTGTAGCGCAGCGACGCAATATTTTTTATTTATTTTTATTTATTTTTTATTTATAACATATATCCACGATATATCCATTTGATGACAATGCACACTCAGGATAATAAGTCAATTGACAATGAATAGTGGTATTAGTATCGTAAGAATAGTATCGAGCAAAAAATAGCCTTCGTAAATTTGTTTGTGGTTTGAATTACATAGATAAAAATTAACATTTTCAAAACTTAACTGTGCTAAACTTAACCAAATTAATAAATCTAAAAAAAAACAAATTAACTGGACTGAAATTAAAATATTCAGGTACATTTAGTTCAAATTGAGAAATAAAATCAATTTGTCACTTGCAAAATTGTCAAAACTAATATTGTGGTCAAAGTATAAGCACAGTTTAGGTAAAAATTGTCAATGGTCAGTTAATAGTTGCCAAAATAAAATTTAAATTATTAAATGAAAAATAAAAAATAAATTCATTATAATCACAACTAAGTATAAAAAATAAAAGTTATAATAATTGTCAAATCCAAATAAAAAACACATCAATTCAAATATAAAATAGCAGTTGTCAAAGTGTAAAAAAAGAGAAAAAAATTATAATAATAAAAAATAAAAAACCGACTTCCTAAAAAAAGGAAAACTAAAAAAACTATTCAAAATAAAAATATAAAAACCGCCTTCAAAAATATATGAAATAAAAACCTAAAAAAAAAAACGAACCCTAGAGTTGAAGGCGGTGCTAAAAAGGCTACACAAATCACAAAGGATATTATCATCCACTCATGTTTTCTTTCATGCATCATTTTTGCTTGCTTTAGCACCGCCTTCAACTCTAGGGTTCGTTTTTTTTTTTTTAGGTTTTTATTTCATATATTTTTGAAGGCGGTTTTTATATTTTTATTTTGAATAGTTTTTTTAGTTTTCCTTTTTTTAGGAAGTCGGTTTTATGTTTTTTAAAACTTTTTTTTTATTTCACAGTTTTTTTTAGTAATTTTTGCTATTAATGTACTCGGCGGAATCGCTCGGCCTTCGGCCTCGCGATTCCGCCTCGCTTTCCAATCCGATCTTGACCCAATTAAAATAGGACCACGTCAGCTTCGATAGCTCAGTGGTGCAGACAGTCAACTGTCGCTATTGAATGTTAAGCAACGCTGGGTGCGGTCAGTACTTGGATGGGTGACCGCTGACCGTTGGAGGCTGACCGAGGTTCGGATTCCTCGTAAAACTGTAGGTCCCTTCCCTCCTAATCTTACTTGGTGGTAGGGTTTAACCTGACCGGGTTGGTACCACCGCACTGAATTAAACGTCGGTCGAAACGGCTATGTAAATAGTTTGTGTTTTCCGACCAGTTCAGTGTAGTCAGTACGATCAAAGGGGGAAGTACTGACATGGCACTTAGTTTACCCGGTGTTATGGGCTGACATCACGGACGTTGTAGGTGATGTTGCAGAACTTAGTAGAATGGACAGACATAAACATGTTACGGAACCCTACTTTTATTATAAAATAACCGTCGGAGGACCTTGGTTGAAAATTGTGAAATTTAGTAGAACGGACAGACATACATTTGTTACGGAACCCTACTTTTATTATAAAATAACCGTCGGAGGGCCTTGGTTGAAAATTGTAAAATTTAGTAGAACGGACAGACATACATTTGTTACGGAACCCTACATTCATTTTGAAATAAATGTTAAATTTTGTAGAACGGACAGACATGCATTTGTCACGGAACCCTACATTCATCTTGCAGAACTTAGTAGAATGGACAGACATAAACGTGTTACGGAACCCTACTTTTATTATAAAATAACCGTCGGAGGACCTTGGTTGAAAATTGTAAAATTTAGTAGAACGGATAGACATGCATTTGTTACGGAACCCTACATTCATTTTGAAATAAATGTTAAATTTAGTAGAACAGACAGACATGCATTTGTTACGGAACCCTACATTCATTTTGCAGAACTTAGTAGAATGGACAGACATAAACGTGTTACCGAACCCTACTTAACAGTTGCACTCCGGGAGTGCCGGCAGATCCCGTGCCACTCTAACTTAACCCTTAATGCAATGACTTAAGGTTTCATTTTAAAAATGACGCTGACGCGATGTCGCGAGTTATACATTTTTTACCCACCTAAAAAAGTGCCAACGCCGCTAAAGAAGTTTTCACTTCAAAAACCTCAGGGTTATCCCCTTTCAAATAAAAAAAAAACAATTTTCAAAATCGGCCCACAATTGACGGAGTAATCGCGTAACAAACATCAAAAAAAAGAAAACATACTGTCGAATTGAGAATCTCTTAGGTCTAAAGTAAATTTCTCGTGAAGACAAATGCAACGAGCCCAAACACGATGGGTTTATCATGTGTAGTTTAGGAGTTCCTATGGCCACCTTCTGTCTCCATCATCAGACCAGCTCGATGGTACTCGGTACAGTAGGTACCGGTCAGGTACCATAATAAATTATGCGCACCTGGCCGGTCGGAAAAGATAAAAAATTTCAAATTTAGAATATTCATGAAACAAGGGTCCGAATATGTATCACTAGTAAATATCGATTCATGTATTTCAACAGGACAGAGAAAATTTCAAAATATTAGGTATTTAATACTTTTTAGTTCTTTTTGTTTTTTTGTTTTTTTGAAATCGGTTTAATATTTTTTAAAACAGTTTTTATTTCATTCTTTTTAGTAATATTACATAAATAAGAATAATCGAAATCGAATAATCGAAATCGATTGAAGTGGTACAGAATTATTCGCCATATGTGTCAGACTGCAAATTGCTGAATAAGTCCACATCACAAAAGTTTTGCTGAAGGTAACCACACACCATACTAATTTATCAAACTGAAAATTGCCGAATACGACCACATCACAAGTTTTGCTGAAGGTAACCACACACTATAGTATTATGCTGATTTTTCGAAAACCACTCAACCAATTTCGATAAAATTGAAATGGGACCACCTCGGAAGTATGACCTAACTAACAAAAAAAGAATTTTCTAAATCGGCCCTCAATTGACGGAGAAATCGCGTAACAAACATACAAAAAAAAAAAAAAAAAATAAAAAAAAAAAAAACATACAGACGAATTGAGAACCTCCTCCTTTTTTGGAAGTCGGTTAAAAATAAAAGTGACTAGCTTAAATGACTAGATTAAATGACTAGATTAAAGTTATTATCATTAAGCGCTTCTTTTAAATCATAATAACTTTTTTTATTCAGATTTTTTTTAATTTTCCTCTTGAATTCTCTTTCATTAAGGTCTTTAATGTCTTGGTTCATCTTCTTCTATAATATAAAAATGAATCGCTGAATGTGTTGCTAAGCGCAAATCTCGAGAACAGCTGAACCGATTTCGCTAATTATTTTTTTAGAATATTCCTTGAAGTACGAGGATGGTTCTTACGGAGAGATTCGTAAGAACCATCATACAAAAGATTCGTAATTACTTAAGTCAATTTGAACTTTAATACCATGCCATAAAGATTGAAAAATCAAAATTGGTAATTTTTGTATGAGAATCTTAGACCAACGCAGACCGTGTCGTTCGTAGCTGTCAACAGCCATCGCAATCGAACGAAAGAAAAAAACAATTGTGCAGGGCTGACCATGCGATTCCTCGTGCATGTGGGACAAATGGTTTTATTTTGATAGGGTAACCATAAGATTAAAATTTTAAATTAGTAAAAAATGGTTTTATAGGTTGCCCATACGATTCCTTACCAAATGTGGGACAAAAAAAAGACCATGCGATTCCTTAAATAATTTGAATAGGGTCACCATACGATTCCTTAACTAATTTGGGGCATTTTTTTAAGTTAGTTGAGGGGTCACCACACGATTCCTTAAATAATGCGGGACAAAAAAAATTATCGAACGCCAGAAAAAAATAATTGTGCAGGGCTGACCATGCGATTCCTCACGCATGTGGGACAAATGGTTTTATTTTGATAGGGTAACCATAAGATTAAAATTTTAAATTAGTAAAAAATGGTTTTATAGGGTGCCCATACGATTCCTTACCAAATATGGGACAAAAAACGAACGCCAGAAAAAAATAATTGTGCAGGCCTGACCATGCGATTCCTCATGCATGTGGGACAAATGGTTTAGTTTTCATAGGGTAACCATAAGATTTTAAATTAATAAAAAATGGTTTTTAGGGTGCCCATACGATTCCTTACCAAATGTGGGACAAAAAAAAGACCATGCGATTCCTTAAATAATTTGAATAGAGTGACCATACGATTCCTCAATTAATTTGGGACATTTTTTTTAAGTTAGTTGAGGGGTCACCACACGATTCCTTAAATAATGCGGGACAAAAAAAAATTATTGTGCAGGGCTGACCATGCGATTCCTCATGCATGTGAGACAAATGGTTTTATTTTGATAGGGTGACCATAAGATTAAAATTTTAAAATTAGTAAAAAATTGTTTTATAGGGTGCCCATGCGATTCCTTACCAAATGTGGGACAAAAAAAAGACCATGCGATTCCTTAAATAATTTGGGGTATTTTTTTAAGTTAGTACGATTCCTTAAATAATGCGGGACAAAAAAAATTATATGTGGGGACAAATTATTTACATTGTACCGTGTGGGGTCGGTACTTAAAAAGAATAGCCCCACTGCATCTCTCCCCGTCGCATGTCGTAAAAGTCGACTAAGGGATCGTCAGCCTCGGCAGCTCAGTGGTGCGGTCAGTTATTGGATGGGTGACCGCCCGACCGTTGGAGGCTGACCGTGGTTCGGATTCCACGTTAAACTGTAGGTCCCTTCCCTTCTTACCTTACTGGGTGGTAGGGTTTATCCCGGCCGGGTTGGTACCACCGCACTGAGCGAAACGTCGGTCGAAACGGCTATGTAAATAGTTCGTGTTTTCCGTCCAGTTCAGTGTAGCCGGCGCGAAATGAAGGGAAGCACTGACATAGCACCTAGTTCACCCGGTGTTATGGGCTGACATCACGGATGTTGTAGGTGATGTAGCCAACCGTGTCAGTTTCCATAAAAAAAAAAAAATGGTTTTATTTTAATAGGGTGACCATACGATTCCTTCACTAATGTGGAAAAAAAAATATTAGAGGGGTGACCATGCGATTCCAGACGTGGGACAAATGGTCTAATTCCTTAACTAATTTGGGGCATTTTTTTAAGTTAGTACGATTCCTTAAATAATGCGGGACTAAAAAATTTATGTTAGTAGAGGGGTGACCATGTGATTCGACATGTGGGACAAATGGTTTTATTTTAATAAGGTGACCATAAGAATTCTTACCTCACGGGGGACAGATGATTATTTTAATAGCGGGAGAGAAAAGGAGGAGGTGAGAGAGGGGCGAGGGAGAGGGGGAGTGATAGAGGGAGGGGATAGAGTGAAGGAAGAGAGAGCGAGAGAGATAGAGATACCTGTGTTTACCTGAACGCAGCTCACCATTCGGACTCGCTTTTAGGCCCACTTGCACCAACACGAGTTTAGAGTTAAGTAGCGAGTTATGGATTTAAACGCGGTTCCCACAGTCAACGGGTGCTAGCTTAACGAGTTAAACTGGTTTATATCGTTAAATTCGTGTTGGTGCAAGTGGGCCTAAGTGACTTACTTCTTCTATACATTGCATCTATTACCTGTACGAAGGTCGGCCTTTGACATTTTCGAATTTCACTCGAGCGAAGCCGCGGGGTAAAGCTCAAAATATAGCTAGCTAATATTTTTTATTTCTGTTTCTGATTCATCTGTAACAAATTCTGATTCATCTGGGCACAAAATATTTGAACATCGATATCTTGAAAAATACTTTATAAAAACGAGTCCCTCATTCAAATATATGTTATTTGGTATACCTATTTTCATATGAACATGTGTTACAGTACTGAAAGTGAAATTTAATTTTGGCCATATGAATCAGTCGAAGAATGGAATTTCGAAGAATTACCCAATACTTAAGTCAATTTGAACTTTAATACCATGCCATAAAGATTGAAAAATCAAAATTGGTAATTTTTGTATGAGAATCTTAGACCAACGCAGACCGTGTCGTTCGTAGCTGTCAACAGCCATCGCAATCGAACGAAAGAAAAAAACAATTGTGCAGGGCTGACCATGCGATTCCTCGTGCATGTGGGACAAATGGTTTTATTTTGATAGGGTAACCATAAGATTAAAATTTTAAATTAGTAAAAAATGGTTTTATAGGTTGCCCATACGATTCCTTACCAAATGTGGGACAAAAAAAAGACCATGCGATTCCTTAAATAATTTGAATAGGGTCACCATACGATTCCTTAACTAATTTGGGGCATTTTTTTAAGTTAGTTGAGGGGTCACCACACGATTCCTTAAATAATGCGGGACAAAAAAAATTATCGAACGCCAGAAAAAAATAATTGTGCAGGGCTGACCATGCGATTCCTCACGCATGTGGGACAAATGGTTTTATTTTGATAGGGTAACCATAAGATTAAAATTTTAAATTAGTAAAAAATGGTTTTATAGGGTGCCCATACGATTCCTTACCAAATATGGGACAAAAAACGAACGCCAGAAAAAAATAATTGTGCAGGCCTGACCATGCGATTCCTCATGCATGTGGGACAAATGGTTTAGTTTTCATAGGGTAACCATAAGATTTTAAATTAATAAAAAATGGTTTTTAGGGTGCCCATACGATTCCTTACCAAATGTGGGACAAAAAAAAGACCATGCGATTCCTTAAATAATTTGAATAGAGTGACCATACGATTCCTCAATTAATTTGGGACATTTTTTTAAGTTAGTTGAGGGGTCACCACACGATTCCTTAAATAATGCGGGACAAAAAAAAATTATTGTGCAGGGCTGACCATGCGATTCCTCATGCATGTGAGACAAATGGTTTTATTTTGATAGGGTGACCATAAGATTAAAATTTTAAAATTAGTAAAAAATTTTTTTATAGGGTGCCCATGCGATTCCTTACCAAATGTGGGACAAAAAAAAGACCATGCGATTCCTTAAATAATTTGGGGTATTTTTTTAAGTTAGTACGATTCCTTAAATAATGCGGGACAAAAAAAAATATATGTGGGGACAAATTATTTACATTGTACCGTGTGGGGTCGGTACTTAAAAAGAATAGCCCCACTGCATCTCTCCCCGTCGCATGTCGTAAAAGTCGACTAAGGGATCGTCAGCCTCGGCAGCTCAGTGGTGCGGTCAGTTATTGGATGGGTGACCGCCCGACCGTTGGAGGCTGACCGTGGTTCGGATTCCACGTTAAACTGTAGGTCCCTTCCCTTCTTACCTTACTGGGTGGTAGGGTTTATCCCGGCCGGGTTGGTACCACCGCACTGAGCGAAACGTCGGTCGAAACGGCTATGTAAATAGTTCGTGTTTTCCGTCCAGTTCAGTGTAGCCGGCGCGAAATGAAGGGAAGCACTGACATAGCACCTAGTTCACCCGGTGTTATGGGCTGACATCACGGATGTTGTAGGTGATGTAGCCAACCGTGTCAGTTTCCATAAAAAAAAAAAATGGTTTTATTTTAATAGGGTGACCATACGATTCCTTCACTAATGTGGAAAAAAAAATATTAGAGGGGTGACCATGCGATTCCAGACGTGGGACAAATGGTCTAATTCCTTAACTAATTTGGGGCATTTTTTTAAGTTAGTACGATTCCTTAAATAATGCGGGACTAAAAAATTTATGTTAGTAGAGGGGTGACCATGTGATTCGACATGTGGGACAAATGGTTTTATTTTAATAAGGTGACCATAAGAATTCTTACCTCACGGGGGACAGATGATTATTTTAATAGCGGGAGAGAAAAGGAGGAGGTGAGAGAGGGGCGAGGGAGAGGGGGAGTGATAGAGGGAGGGGATAGAGTGAAGGAAGAGAGAGCGAGAGAGATAGAGATACCTGTGTTTACCTGAACGCAGCTCACCATTCGGACTCGCTTTTAGGCCCACTTGCACCAACACGAGTTTAGAGTTAAGTAGCGAGTTATGGATTTAAACGCGGTTCCCACAGTCAACGGGTGCTAGCTTAACGAGTTAAACTGGTTTATATCGTTAAATTCGTGTTGGTGCAAGTGGGCCTAAGTGACTTACTTCTTCTATACATTGCATCTATTACCTGTACGAAGGTCGGCCTTTGACATTTTCGAATTTCACTCGAGCGAAGCCGCGGGGTAAAGCTCAAAATATAGCTAGCTAATCCTGTGGTCTTCGGTCCGCCTTTATTACACTATAACCTTATTCCGATTATTACATACATTTTATTTTTTATTATATTTTAAAAAATTAACGAGATAGTTATGAAATTATGAAAAAAAAAAGAATTAGCCACAGCTAACCCAATACTCAGCACCAGGAATCGCTACTGGTTGGTAAGCGCATCACTTGAAAACGCCTGGACCGATTTGCCTAATTTTTTATTAATTTTTAAGGCGGAACGAAGTCCGCCGGGTCAGCTAGTTTATTATAAAATTTTATACTGTTAACTAGAAAACTTTTAGATACTTTGGTTAATCTATGCTCTCCAATCCTAATATGATCTTTATTCCTGGTGTTGTGATTATGTATGTCAGCATGAGATGGAGTATCTTCTAGATTTTTTCTAGCGTACATGATATTTTGATAAATATATTCAGATGTGAAAGTCATTATTTTTAGATCTCTGAACACCTCACGGCACGATTCTCGCGGTTTCATTCCTCTAATATTTCTAAAAGCGCGTTTCTGAAATAAAAATATCCTATTCGCTTTTGCAGCAGTACCCCAGAATAATAAGCCGTAAGTCTGTGCCATAACGCTGTGAAAGTATGCAAAATATACTGTTTTGGCTGCTTGAGCACCGCACACAAGGAGTCGGTGACCGCACAGTTCTTGAATTTTTTTTATTTTATAGAGTAACATGCTATACTTAATTTCTTTGCTACTTTATCTATATGGAGTTCCCAATTTAATTTTCGATCCAGTCTTATGCCTAAGAAGTCAATATCATCTACTAATTTCAGATTGAGTTGGAGAGATTTGATTCGGTTTCGAACCAAGAGCAAAATTAATAACATTGGTTTTTACTTATATTTAACAATAGATTGTTTGCTTCAAACCACAATTTAAGTAATTTCTTAGTTTTGATATTTTGTTTTCTTGTATTTCGAATACCTTATGGCAGAAGCAGTGGCGACTCCTGGTCCTGAATATTGGGTTGGCTCTGGCTAAGGAATTTCTTTTTCACAATTTCATAACTTAGGTACCTACGCGTTAATTTATTTCTACAACAATGAGTTCAAAAACTGAAAGACGATTACGATAGGTATAGATGGTTTATAATATTTAGTTTAAATTATTTATTTTTCTCACTTACGATTTTTTTGTTTGTAGATAATATGTACCTACTGGTTGTGTCAAAGCAGTCGAGTTGCAGCCGACAACAGCGTCCCCTCTGGCACGCACGACGACGACGAGACAGGCATACAAGCTTGAATTGTTACATTTTATTTGTACATGAAGTCCACTCTTCGTTCCACAGACAAGACATTTTCGATAACTCGACCGTGAAAATCTTCTTTCTTCCTCAATTTTGTTAGGAACTCCTTTTCCACAGATAAGAGTGCCAAATTACTGAGTCTCTCTTGTGCTTGAGTGCTCCGTAGATAGCTCGGTAGGAGTTTGCCATTATAATTACCAATAAATCACTTTAAATTTAACAACACTACACAGGCAGGATTCATCCATACAAAGTCCATACCTACATAACGGAATATATATGAATATGAGCTATCAACTTGCGAGCCAATGCGCACACACACGCGAACAGTGTCAAATATGACCATAAAATCGGACACGTCCTTTTTATTCCAGAAATGTATAGATTTAGTTATTTAAAATGCTAGAGTAAAACTCCCCCGCCTCTGCGACTTTTAGTTTAGGAGAAATAAATTTTTGAAAATTACACTTTTTTAGTTTCGAAAAAACGAAAAATAATTCTACAATTAAAACTAAGCTACTTATTTAAATTTCACTCAGCCTTATCAAAGACCCGTTCGAATATCCACATTTGAAAAGTTATTCGAGGCTGTGAAAGTTTACAGAAATCGAATTATATATATTTTTAATTTTTTTTATTTTATTTTTTTTCTCCTAGATCCCGTAGTAGTAGGCGGAGATATTTATACCAAAAATAGTTCACTATTTCCTCTGTCCGTTAAAAAAAAACCGACGCCTAATTCCATGGGATTAAGAAGTTATGCTCATTTTAGTGCAATTACCAAGTTTCGGGCAATAGGGTTGGCACTTTACAAAATCTTTTATTTTTCCGCAAAATGATGATATGGTCCCAGCAATGGATGTATATGGACTGGTCAGTTAGTCAGTCAGTGTGTATGTGTTCACTGCTGGACATACGCCTCCCCAATTTTAAACATAGAAGCCGACATGAAATGAAGGGAAACACTGACATGGTATGCATACTTAGTTCTCCCGGTGTTATGGGCTGACATCACGGATGCTGTAGTGTAGGTGATTTAGCGAGCCGTGTCAGTTTCCATAAAAAAAAAAAAAAAAAAAACAAAAACAAAAACCAAAACTAGCTAATTATTATTAAAAGAAATCACGAAACAATACAATAATATTAATCAAATGCCAAAAATAAATAAATAAAAAATGGGAAAATTTTTATTCATTCTAGTAACAACCCTAGCCCATAGCGAATAACTCCTGTAACTTCTTAATCCCATGGAATTAGGCGTCGGTTTTTTTTTAACGGACAGAGGAAACAGTGAACTATTTTCGGTATAAATATCTCCGCCTACTACTATGGGATCTAGGAGAAAAAAAATAAAATAAAAAAAATAAAAAATAAATATAATTCGATTTCTGTAAACTTTCACAGCCTCGAATAACTTTTCAAATGTGGATATTCGAAAGGGTCTTTGATAAGGCTGAGTGAAATTTAAATAAGTAGCTTAGTTTTAATTGTAGAATTATTTTTCGTTTTTCCGAAACTAAAAAAGTGTAATTTTCAAAAAATTATTTCTCCTAAACTAAAAGTCGCAGAGGCGGGGGAGTTTTACTCTAGCATTTTAAATAACTAAATCTATTAATTTCTGGAATAAAAAGAACGTGTCCGATTTTAAGGTCATATTTGACACTGTGACGCGCACACAACACACCTAGCCTAGCTCGCTAGTCGCATCGCATCGCACGTCGCACAGCACAAGAATACTCGTCGTGTGGTCGCAGCGCGCACACATCCACACACGCAACACACACACACACCTAGCTCGCTCGCTAGTCGCTCTACTCGCTACCGCGTCACTAAATGCACTCCCCGCTGCGCCAACTCGAAAGGCTGAGCAGCGGGTCCTCGCGGGATGGCGGGGGGACATTCGGCCGCTTCCGCCTTGTATGGAATACGATGGCGCTTCAAAATGTAGCCAACCGGCCAATGAATGCCTTGATGTGTCGTCATTCGTCGTCGCCCGCGTTTGACGCGCGCGAAATTTCAAATTATGTAACGGGTACGGGCACAGAATAGAAAAGAGTGTACGGGATTGATGTTTTATCTTATAATTTAGGTTATTAAGTCGTACAATTTATTGTCGAACTTTCGACCGAAAGTTCACATCCCTTCTTAGGAATGCAGACAGTTTCGCATATTTCCCACGCATCATAATATTGATCATAATCATAAAGCTAGAAACTCATTGGGCCCACGTACGCTACGCACGCGTACGTGGGCGCGTCGGTCTCCTCCATACATTTTATATGGAAGAGTGCAGCACGCAGTGTGTCGCGTAGCGTAGGGTGGGGTGGGCGCAATGAAACTGCGTGCTGCACTCTTCCATATAAAATGTATGGAGACCGACGCGCCCAGATTCGCGTGTGTGGCGTACGTGGGCCCAATGAGTTTCTAGCTTCACTATTCATAACTTCCTGGTGGCACTATACCTACTTTATTATTTATTCATCATCATCATCCATTACTAGATAGTACAGTTTTTCCCACTAACAAACTTGTGTATCCAACATTTGTATCATTAGATTTTTAATATGGCTTAGGTATTTATTACATTTCTTTGTAGGTAATAAACGTAAACAATTTTTTTTTATTTGACTTGATATAATATCAAGTATCAAAATTTACGATGGCACTATACACCAGATATAGGTAATTTAAATAGGCAGTGTGAGTGTGGTCAGATGCTGTAAATATGAATGCTCCTGTGAGCCGTAGTATGGGTACCTTATATATATCCTTCCTTACCTTTAATAAAATCCAACGTCTGCTTTCTGTCTGTCTGTCTGTCTGTCCGCTTATAACTCGAGAACCACTGAACCGATTTTAATATAAAAAAAATCTACGGATAGCTTCATTCTTCCCATCAACTATAGGCTACTTACTATCACGCTAAATGGCTTATGAGGTTAGCAGAGAAGTCAAATATGAGAGCGGGCGGAGCCGCGGGCACAGCTAGTAACTTATAATATAAAGGTACTAACAAAACATTGTGACTTGCGAAATTTGTCAGTTCTTCCACAGGTTCTTCTTCGCATTGAATTTAGAACTGGGGAAAATTTCGACATGTCCAGTCCAAGCGTAGGTTACCTACCTATGAATGAAATTATACAATAAACAATAAACTGACACTGCACTCGGATTCGTCATATTCTTATTCATTTAGCATTTTGCCAGTTCGATTATCATAGCGAAGAAGAACTGGCAAGAAACTTCGCTGGATACTTTTTTTACGTCAACTTAGTCTACATTTACAAAAATGTTTGCCACTGCCTAGGTACCTACATAGTACGAGTCATCACTATTTCTAAAAATTTATTTATCACAAAATTTGTGATAAATAAATGCAACATTTACTACAACAGTACTAACATAACAAGAACATAATGTTCTTGTAACATAACTTCGGTGATCTGATCTGTTATATCTATTAGAATTCAAATTACCTACATAAAAAAACGTATTAAATTAATTGTCAGAATAAAAATTCAATACTTAATTAATAACAGAATAAAGTCAAAGTCTAAAATAAAGTCAGAATTGTAAAAAATCTTAATTCTAATAATAAAATATTAGTCAAATATTGTAATTTTTTTTTTTATGGAAACTGACACGGTTGGCTACATCACCTACAACATCCGTGATGTCAGCCCATAACACCGGGTGAACTTGGTGCCACGTCAGTGCTTCCCTTCGGTCGTGCCGGCTACACTGGACTGGACGGAAAACACAAACTATTTACATTTACCGTTTCGACCGACCTTTCATTCAGTGCGGTGGTACCATCCCGGGCGGGTTAAACCCTACCAACCACCTACCTAGTAAGGTAAGAAGGAAAGGGACCTAGAGTTTTATTTACGTGTAATATAAGAAGGGAGTCATATCCCTTAGTCGCCTTTTACGACATACACGGGGAGAGATGCAGTAGGGCTATTCTTTTAAAGTACCGGCCCCACACGGCCCCAATAAAGATTCATGATTAGTTAAAATGCTTCATACTCCATTCGGTAGATGGCGTGCGCGCATACACTTTTTGGTTTCTTATATGGGAACCCCAAGGAATTTTTAATTTTTATTATTTGTTGTTATATCCGCCATAGTAACACATATTCTGTGAAAATTTCAACGGGCTACTTGCGGGCTACCTATTACGGTTCAAGAGATACAGCCCTCGGACAGACGGACGGACGGACGGACAGACAGACGGCATAGGGATAGGCTTAGAGTAATAGGGTCCCGTACCGGATACGGACAGAGGCGGACTAGCAGCCTTAGCCGCCCTAGGCCGTTTAGTACCAGCCGCCCCAATTCAATCTTTTCCCTTTCAAGTTTACAGCATAGATACAAATGTGAAGTTGTATAAAAATCAGTATTGCGTTCGGTTCAACCTGCCAAAAATATATTAGGTATTTCTCGGCTTATTTTACATATAGTAAAAGTATTTTTTACAAGTTTTACGGCAATATTGACCTTAAAGTCATAGCAAAATGATTTTTTCAGCGTAAATAGTGCGTCATCAGCATCACCTCCGCCGCGCTCACCACTCCCGCACGTCGCACGCACTTGCTCCGGCCGGCACCCTTTCTATTCTGTACCTGCGCTCACTGCTTCCAGCAGCAGGTACAGATTGGCCGCCCCTAATATCTGGCCGCCCTAGGCCCGGGCCTAGTCGGCCTATATGGAAAGTCCGCCTCTGGATACGGAACCCTAAAAACTTGCGCAGCAGACGCGGCTTTACTTGTACCCATGCTTGTTGTACGCACCGAAATGCAATGCCGAAATGTCAAAAAAATCTCATATTCGAGCCTCAGGCCAAGCAAGTCTCCATAATAGACGAGGAGATGAAATCTACCTACAATCAAGGATATTGGAATAGAGTCGCTGCCTGCAATACCTAGCCAGAGAGCGGTTACGGCAACTTCGTCTGACGTGACGTCAGCGGAAACTACCGGTCTGCCCGGAAGGAGTCGAAGGTCGTGCCCTCGCTGGTCGCTGCTCGCTGCGTCGTCGTCGTCGTCTCCGCCTCCTCCGCACACTATTTCATCAAACATCCTACTAGGGAAAAATTACTGAAAATGCATAGAGATTCTTTGAAATTATTGTAATTGCAAGAAATTTAACTAAGGTGACAATAACTAAATAGTATTTAAAATATTAATATACTATTAATAAATATTAATAGTATATTAATAATAATAACAAATATAAGGTAATAAATATTAGGTACTCCTATCCGATAATTCGCAGAAAGCTAATTTATTAATTAATTATTAACTATCATACTATGTACATGCAATATTTACAGAGTTCAATAAATAATGAACCGTGCCTACTTATTGGTAGCTGTTATTATTGATTTCTTTATTTCACATTTTTATTATTAATTTTTTTTATTGATTATTATTAGTGATGTGACCGCTCGTGGCTGTTGTGGCTGACCGTGGTTCGAATTCCACGTAAAACTGTAGGTCCCTTCCCTTCTTACCTTACTAGGTGGTATTGTTTAACCCGCCCGTGTTGGTAGGTTGGTAGGTACCACCGCACTGAATGAAAGGTCGGTCGAAGCCGGCACGTACGAAGGGAGCACTAGTTCACCAAGGTGTTGGAGATAATTTTAGAATTATTCGTATTGATCCGCAACGTACGGACCGCACACGTTGACTTGGACCGTCGTCGGTAATGCGGACGCCATTGCTCGGAGGGGCACTTTTCCAATTTCCGGTCTATTACGGATTGCCGATCAATCAGGTGGCTGGTGAACGCACAACTCGCCTCCCAGGCAGCCAGCCCACGCCCGCCGCCGTCACTTGCATTCGGCACTCCTGTGCGCCAAGTGCGCCATCGTTGTTATTGTTAACAAACAAACAAGCAATCACAACAAGTCATCACTTCATCCATCACTTTCCATTTTGTCCATACACTCAGTTTCCACTCGTCCGGTCGCTACGAAAATCCGAATGCTAATGTCTTCTTCACAGAAATCTCTGTGGTCTTCTTGCTAATGTCCGCCGGACGCGGCACTACCACAAACTAAACTGTTTGATCATTTGCGTGCGTTGCGTGCGTGCGATGTGGGCGGATGGATGCTTACCTTTGGGCGGGCGGCGGCGGCGCGGCGCGGCGGAGTACCGGGGCAGCCCCGACGAGACGCCGCCGCGTCCTTGTTCGTTCGTTGTCGTTCGTTCAACATCGAAGTATCATCGGTCGGTGACGTTGAAATCGTCTAAAAATAATGCATGACTCCGAGTCGGAAATGACTTCGCAATCAGTTAGGTAGCAGATCGGTTAACTTCATAAACACGTACCCATTGATGTCTTGCACGTACCTATGTAAGTAGGTACACTTACTTAACGTATCGACGAACTGCTCAACAAATCCCAGTTCGCTTACCAGAAGGGGCGCTCCACAATAGATGCAGTACGTGAGCTGCTTCACTCTGTATTAAAGCAATTAGAGAGAGGAAGACATGTAGGTATGTAGCAGTTCTACTGTGCGACTTGTGACGCGCTTTTTATCTCGTGGACCACCAACTGCTCCTGGCCAAGCTCGAGCACTACGGGATAAGAGGACCTTTTCTTGAGACAATCGCATCCTTTCTCGGAAGTCGTGTGCAGGTGACGGCGGTTGGCTCTGACGGTACCAGATCCGACCCGTGCACTGTGGGATCAATTTCTGTGCCGCAAGGCTCTGCCTGCGGCAACTACTTGTTTCTTGTATTGATTAATGATCTGCCAGCAGCTGCTCCAGATGTAAAGTTTTTAATATTCGCGAATGACACCTGCACTGTGGTGAGCGGAGCGAATATCGCTGACCTACGTACACATCTGGAGCTGACGACGAGTAGTCTCACGCGCTGGTTTAGAGCAAATGGGATGATTCTAAATGTAGAAAAAACAACTCTCATCAACTTCGGCCTTCGCGGTGCACACACTGAGTCGATCTCACTAGTTTGCGACGGAGTGTCCATTCCCCAGGTGAGCTCTGCAAAGTTCCTCGGGGTGATCATTGACTCAGGCCAAGTTTGACGAGCACATAAACACCCTATGCGACAACTATGTACCAACACTTGACTCAAGACAAGTACGTATGGCATACTACGGCTACTTCCACTCAGTAATGTCGTACGGCATCGAATTGTGGGGCACTGCTGCCGAACGATACAGGGCTTTCAGGATGCAAAAACGTGCCGTGCGAATTCTTGCCGGTGTCCCCTGGGACACTTCGGCTCGTGAACTATTTATAAATATGAAAATTCTTACGCTACCCAGTGTGTACATCGCGGAGTTGGCCAAGTTTGTTAGAAGAGAACCTCAGCTGTTCGAAACCAGTGGAGCTAGTCACGTCTTCTCCACCAGGAACCGTGATAATCTCCGTCCTGTTGAACACAGACTCGCCAGATCCGAAAGATCAGTATATAATATATACTGATCTTTATATAATATAAACTTCAAATAATATAAAAAAAGATCAGTATATAATATAAACTTTGGCCCAATTATATTATAATTGGGCCAAAGTTTTACAACAAAATAAACCCCGACATTAAAAACGCAGAATCATTCAACAGCTTTACCTGGCAGACTGAAACGCTTTCTGGTGGAGAAGGCTTACTATTCGATCGAGGAATTCCTTCGAATTTTTATTCAATATTCAATGCATTTTTATTTGTATGACAAAAATTTTAATTATTACCTATTGTAAATTATTTTTAATTATTATGAGAATCTGTAAAATTTTACATTTGTGTGATATAATTTGAAATTGTTTAAATGACCTATATAGAAGCTATATCAATAAAAATTCTATTCTATTCTATTCTATCAAATCAAACCATTACCTACTACAAAACCACGAAAAGATCTTTTTGGTGCATTGCTCTCAAGTTCTCACGCATCCAAAGATTTTTATAACAAGGATATACCTACCTACCTATAGTTTGTTCATTATAGGTGAGTACCTATAGAGTATAACTTGATTGATTTGATGTAAGGCTAAAGTGTTGCTATATTATTTTAATATTTTTCTTCAAATTTTAGTCGATCGAACATGATGGATGACACATCGATTTATCAGTGTCCACTCTATTTTCAAAGTCAGTGCCTAGTGCTTGCCTGTATCGACTTTGCGTTGTCGATAATAATAACATCGTTGCTCCCTTTTAGGGTTCCGTACCTCAAAAGAGGAAAAAACGGAACCCTTATAGGATCACTCTTGTGTGTGTCTGTCCGTCTGTCACACCCTATTTTCTCCGTATCTACTGGACAAAAAAAGTTGAAATTCGGTTTATATATATATATAAGGTGTTTCGTTAGTCATGTCAAAAATTTCGGGAGGGTTACATACACACTTAAATAAACACGTTATGCAAAAAAAATTATGTTTTTAGCATTACTTTTCGAGAAATTTAACAAAATATGTTTGCTACCTAAACATTAACCTGTGTGTCACTGTAGGTAACTTGCATTGTACGGGGTCAATGACCGTACTATGTTCAAACGCAGAACACCTGTTTGTTGTAAGTAAGTCACAAGGTCACTATGATTGGTTTTTACAGCTACTTATTTGATTTTATTTTTTTGTTAGGAGAAAAAATGATCATAAAAACATATGCATTTTTTTTGCGTAAAGTGTTTGTTTGGGTGCGTATGTAACCCTCCCGAAGTTAATGACATGACTAACGAAACACCTTAAGGCCTTTCAAAATTAGTTCAGAGTACGCTAAGGGGGGGGTTCTGTATCGGAAATAGATCACTTTTGAAAAACAAAGAATTTTTTTTACAAAAAAACAATTTTAATGTAAAATGTAAAAGAAAAATTTTTAGTAATCGTTTCAGTTTCATGCCAGGAACAAAAAAGTCTTCCAACACATAGATCTCTTTCTTTCAGAAATTGCGAAAAACCAAAATTTTAGTTTTATTAGTTTGGAATAGAAAGAATTTGATTTTTTTTACCAACTTACACGTGCTAGGTCATAATGGTGGTGAAGACTTTTTTGTTACTGTTATGAAACTGAATCGATTAGGCTATAAAAATCAACCACGTATTGTAGTATTTAATACCTACATAAAAAATATTTTACATAAAAAAAAGCCCAAGGTCCGAAAAATTTTATATAGGTTTTACTCCCTATATGATACAGAACCCCCCCCTTAGCGTACTCTGAACTAATTTTGAAAGACCTTATATATAAGGTGTTTCGTTATATTATAGAGTTTGACGACCCAATCACGGACGCATAGCGTAAATGAACGAATTTTAATTTGGGGGTAAATTTTGGGGAATAAATTAGAAAGCTAAAATTTTTTTTAAGTGCCTCTTTGCATATCGTTGCGTTGACGATGATTTGGGTTGTTGTGAGCCTTTGTGAATAAAGACATTAAAGGGGTTAGAATATTTTACTATGGAAGGTGGCTTGGGGCGGGCGGCGGCCATTTGAAAAAAATTTCAAAACAAAGGCCAGCGATGAAACCTGGACAAATCGATAGGGCGTACATAGACAAACATAAAATGTTATATAACATTAAGTTCCTAAAGTGTCACGTTACTGAGATAATTGGAGGTAAAGATCGCAATATGGCCATATTTTTCAGGTTACAGGTTTCATCGCTGGCCTTTGTTTTGAATTTTTTTCCAAATAGCGGACGATGACCAAGCCACAAACTTTCGAAGCCCTTTAGTAAACCTATTCCTTTTGTTTTATTCTATCTTTATTTTTCATAGCTGAAAGTTAACGCTGACATCTGTCCCACAAATGAAGTTATAATGCACAAACTGTAGGTACGTACATTCTGTACACTTTGACTATAAGTTTCCCCTCACCTAGAGCTCATGCAAAACCTTCCTAATTAAAACCATTTAGCAAATCTATTCCTCTTGTTTTATATAATTTTAATATACCTATTTCGTTTTTCAAATATCGATGATAATAGCAACTAATGAAATTTATTTTTTAAGTTAGTTTATTTCCTAAGTTAGTTTATATAATTTTTAGATTAGTTAATTATTTTATAGCAACTATCGTTAATGTATGAACGATTAAACTACATCACTAGTATGTCACTCTGACATCTGTCTGTCAAATTAATCAAGCTACCAAATAGTGACGAGTGGCTCGGGATCTCTGATTGATTACTCTCGCTCACAGCTGTGACGTCATAGAGCCGAAACCGAATCAAGGGAATCCGATATTCGTTTGTTCGTTTAAGTGAGTTCGTAGCTCAGGGGTGAGGGTCTAGGACTAGTAGTTTTATGACCATGGGTTCGAATCCCACCAAATCTTTTTTCGTTTTTTTTTTCTTTTTTTTCTTTTTTAAGCAATGTTACGGTGTTTAGTTTTTTTATAACCACCTAAGAATTATTTTCGGAAATACAAACTTGTAACAAAAACGACATGCGCCGCCTCAACATTAGGTTAGGTTACGCATCTTCTTTATATTAACCCTGGTTATTTTTTTTTAAACCATCAAAACAGTTTGTATATTTCCGAATATTTCCGAAAATAAAAATTTCTTAGGAGGACAACTGTCAGTGAGAGTAATCAGAATTGATCCCGATCCACTCGTACTTTATGGGTCCCCGAGACGATCAAGTCCACTTGTCAAGTCTACGTGATTGAAGCTAATATTGATCGTAGTAGATTTTCCGCTACACTACAACAGACGTCATATCATATGTGTCTAGGTATATGGTATGGACCACAGAAATCCTAATACTTCTCTGATCTGTGGTATGGACTATGGAGTCATTATTGCCCCCAAACATTTGTCTACCTAGCTCACCTAGATCTTACTCTTACAAGAACACATGTACTATTGCATCTACTTGGACATTTATTTATTTATTTATTTATTTATTTATAGTAGGTCTTAGGAGCTAGGTCTTACAAGAATTGACCCCAGCGGGTATTCTATGCCAGCGGGCAGCGACTAGAGGAGCAGATCAGCAGTTGAATGTAAGTCAGTCGCAGTGACTTTGAGGTGATAATAGAATATATATTCAGCGGGTAGGCCGTAGCGTAGGGTACTACCTACTTTAGGTAAATAGGTACCTACCTAACTAGTCATTTCAAAATTATTGCAGTCATTCACTTGTTCGCGATGTATTAAAAATTATAATACCTACCTACCTACCTAGTTGTAGCCTCGGCATGATTGACCGCATGACTCAAGCAGGCCGGCGGCCATGCCGTGAGTGCGTGTGGTGGGTGGGTGGGTGAGTGAGTGAGTGTGAGTGACCTCACTCATCTCGCTCACCCACCTCCGCGCCGCGCGCCGCCGCTCCGCCGCCGCCGCTACCGGCAACCAAATAGTTTGATGATAAGGTCACGTACTCGCGTCACGCGGCGGTCGTGTGTGTGTGTGTGTGTTGAGTCGGGTCGGACTTCCGACGGATATCTTTGCACGGGGACGCCCGCCATTCTCGCCGGCCGCGGCTGCGGCTCTCCGCCGCGCCGCGCTTCTGGCCATCTCGCGCACTTATTTATTGGTTTACTTACATAATTAATAATTATGTAGATAGATATTACCGTGCCGTACCGTGTGGGGCCGGTACTAAAAAAGAATAGCCCCACTTCATATCTCCCCGTGCATGTCGTAAAAGGCGACTAAGGGATAAGGACAAGATGTCGCGCTAAAGGGCGAAAGGCTAGCCACCTCTCACCTTGGCGCGGTCCTTCCACCTTGTCATGCAGCAGGTGGGTCTTCGTGCCCCACTTGCTGCTTGATAGTTATCTTCTCCGTATACTGTGCTAAACGTGGTGGTCGGTGTTGTGCTTTAATTTACCAGAGTACTTATGGGAGTGAAAGTTGGGTATGGCAGGCGAAGCATGAGAGCGGGATAAATGATGTCGAAATGCGCGGGTTGAGAGGAGTATGTGTGGAATAGGAGTATGTGTGTCTATAGAATGGATGATAGGAGGGAGATTAATGAAAGAAATCTATGGAGCGAATGTTAGTGGAAGAGTCGGGATGGGTCGCCCTAGACGCACGTACCTGGACCAGATCGGGCATGTGCTCGAAAAGGGTCATGTGCGTAGTACCCGTAACCGACGAGCATGTATGAAGAACATTATGAGAGTGGAAGCGGCGGCAAAAGTTGTCAGGATCGTGGCGCGTGGGGGTTGGGTTGGGTTGGGTCCGTTGTCTTTGCCTGCCCCACTGGGAGGCAGGCAAGCGTGACGTTATGTATGTGTATGTATGTATGAACTTATAGCACAACACCGATTACTCTGCTTACCCTGATTGTCGGGATACAAAAGCGTGAGTTATCTCTATAGATATTAATATTACCATATAACCAATCAATAATAGGTATGTAAACTTTGACACCTACACAAATAAAACATACAGTAGAACAATTATACAATAATAAATATATAATAAATATACAATAATACACAGAGAAACAAAAAGCAATAGCGCGCAAAGGCGGACTTATAAGTAAATGTGATTTCTTCCAGTCGACCTGAGTTATGAGAGTACCTAAGTGAGTGAGGAAGAATAGAAGCAGTACGGTAGTATCAAGTATTGTATCAAGTAGGTACCTACGTAATGTCTTCCAGCAAATGTGTTTCTCTGGTTGCGTCTTCAAAAGCCTAGCAAATCTGCGGGCATGGCACCTCTCTGAGCGTTGTTTCGTGCGTGAGGAAAGGTGTTTTTGGCTCTGTCGACTGCACCATTGGTTAAAAAACAAAAAACGAATGTAATGTAAGTAACACTAGCTGTTGTAGTGTGTTAGGTGTCAGATTTGCTTGCTAATTATTATTTCGTGTGTTTTATATACCTAATGTCTTCAAAACAATGAGGCTCTCAATGGGCTCTCATATGTTTTTCTCATCATTACCTATTATGTAATAAAAAGCATCGTTGGTACCTACTGCTACTGATAAAATAGGTCAGTGCATAACAGGTCCTTATTAAATACCTATCCTAATAATAAACCAATTTAATTTCGAAACAATTAATAAGTAAGTACCTAGCTATCTAAGTAAGAAAAATAAAGGTAATACGTCATACCCACAGAAATCCTAAGTCTCTGATCTGTGGTCATACCTAACTACTTAGTTTTCGATGAGGACAATTTTGCAAGGAAATCAATTCGATGACTATCGATGTGCGTAACCAACCGGCGTACCACTAGCATTATCGAATACTGACCGATAGAACCAGGATATGGTTGCATGGTGATTGCATGTAGTTTTATAATGACTGGGTAGGTAGGAGGGATTTACCGAACGATGACTTATCTTGGCGCAAGCATCAGAGAATGCGTCAAAGACGTTCATTCTTATCTTGCGTGCGTACTAACGACATAATATTGTTTGCAGCTGATTAGCGAGGAGCAACTACGTCGGCACGTAGGTACTTAGGTACCTACACAAAAGACGAGCAATTACGTCAAACGTTTCGTGAAATAACGAACAAACGTGATGGCCTTGCGCTGACTGAACGCCAACATTTACAATTCAGTTCACTAAACTATTTGACTCAGTCGCGACTCCTGGTCCTGAATATTGGGTTGGCTCTGGCTAAGGAATCATTTTTTTCATAATTTCATAACTACGCGCGTTGTTATTTAACTTAAATTTATTTCTACCACAATGAGTTCAAAAACTGAAAGACGATTACGATATAGATAGTTTATAATATTTAGTTTAAATTATTTATTTTTCTCACTTACGATTAATTTTTCTGTAGATAGGTAGGTACCTACTGGTTGTGTCAAAGCAGTCGAGTTGCAGCCGACAACAGCGACGCGACGTCTCCTCTGGCACGACGACGACGAGACAGGCATACTAGCTTGATTTGTTACATTTTATTTGTACACTCGTTTGTACATGAAGTCCACTCTTCGTTCCCAAGACAAGAAATTTTCGATGACTCGATCGTGAAAATCTTCTTTCTTCCTCAATTTTCTTAGCAACTCCTTTTCCACAGATAAGAGTGCCAAATTACTGAGCCTCTCTTGTCCTTGAGTGCTCCGTAGATAGCTCGGTAGGAGTTTGCCATTATAATTACCAATAAATCACTTTAATTTACAACACTGCACAGGATTCATCCATACAAAGTCCATACCTACATAACGGAATATATGCAGCTATCAACTCGCGACCGCGAGCCAATGCGCACACACACGCGCACACAACACACCTAGCCTAGCTCGCTATAATAGTCGCATCGCATCGCACGTCGTACTACGTACAGCACAAGAATACTCGTCGTGTGGTCGCAGCGCGCACACACCCACACACGCAACACACACACCTAGCTCGCTCGCTAGTCGCTCTACTCGCTACCGCGTCACTAAATGCACTCACCGCTGCGCCAACTCGAAAGGCTGAGCAGCGGGTCTGCGCGGGACGGGGGGGACATTCGGCCGCTTCCGCCTTGTATGGAATACGATGGCGCTTCAAAATGTAGCCAACCGGCCAATGAATGCCTTGATGTGTCGTCATTCGTCGTCGCCCGCATTTGACGCGCGCGAAATTTCAAATTATGTAACGGGTACGGGATTGACGTTTTATCTTATTAATCGTGGGTTGATATAAATAATATATCATATGATATAAATAATTTAACTCCGATATTTTTTCACATTTATTTTAGCTTGATACTTCTGTAGTAATGGTGTCATTCATTTTATTTAGTTTGGCGGCGCCAACCTCGCCAACTGAAAGGAGTCGCCGCTGATTTGACTAAGTAGGTAGGTACTTTCACACAACAGACAGTTATTTATTATAGTAGTCAACTAATCAACTTCACCGCGTTTGCACCTACGTAACCATAACCATGACTATAATATATTTATTATATCAATCACACACACTGAATTCCGACAATCGGGGTAAGCCGAATAATCGGTGTTGTGCTGCAAACTCTGGTAAATTACAGCACAACACCGACTACCGCGTTTCGCAAAGTATTCGGACAAGATATATATTAGATACATAAGTAATATAAAATGCAATAAGTAATTCATATTTCCATATACATACTAAGTAATATTATAAATTCGAAAGTAACTCTGTGTCTGTCTGTTACCTTTTCACGCCTAAACCGCTGAACAGATTTCGATAAAATATTGCACGGAGATGAATTGCATCCTGAGGAAGAACCTTAGGCAAGTAACTATTTAATAATCTGTGCTTAGGCTACCTTTTGTCTCAAAAAACAACCCTTAAGTAAGGGGGTAAAATAGGGGTTGAGTTGAGTTGAAAGTTTGTATGGGGAACCCAGCATTTCTCAAGTTAGGGATATGACAATTCATATTTAGGCTTTTTGGTATGAAATAAAGAATTACGTGTTTCAGCGTTTTTGCTAAATCAACCCTTAAATTAAAATAGGGGATGATTTCAAAATTAAATTTTAGGATTTTATAAAATGTTGTACGGAGATGAATTGTATCCTGAGGAAGGACATAGGCTACCTTTTGTTTCAAAACACAACCCTTAAGGGGGTGAAATAGGGGATGAAAGTTTGTATGCGGAACCCAGCATTTCTCAAGTTAGGGATATGGCCATTCATATTTAGGCTTTTGGTATGAAATAAAGAATTACGTGTTTCAGCGTTTTTGCTAAATCAATCCTTAAATTAAAATAGGGGATGATTTCAAAATTAGATATTAGGATTTTAAATGATTTTAAATAATTTTATTCATAGTGGGGGTGGCTTTGAAGAGGGGGGTTGAGGTAGGGGGGGAGGTGTCCGCGGGGAGAGGGGAAGGGAGGATAATTTAATCTCTATCTTCTTTTCTCTATCTCTATCTCTACTTCTTATAAAAGGAAACGATGTATGTCTCGGCGATTTGTGAAGTTTTATCAAATCACTATGCTAATGCTATATACGCGCTATATTCGCTCGCGGTAAACTCGGTTTAATATAATTTAAATAAATAAATCCGATTTAAACGCAAATCAATATACGAGTACCTACTAAGCTTCTATACTTATAAAACTGTTTGTCCTGCCTGACCACAGATCTGTGGTCCTCCTGACTGATCCATCAACGCACAGCCAAAACTACTAAGCCTAGAAGGCTGAAATTTTGAACATAGGTTTATTTTATAACGTAAGCATCCGCTTAAGAAAGGATTTTTGTAAATTTTCAACTTTAAGGGCGCGTTTATTTGACACGAATTATTTCGTGCGGCCGCCGCGCGTTTGCCGCGCGTTCGCTGCGCTCTCGTGTACAGTAACGGCGAATGTGAACTTTATGTACTACGTACAACATTCAAATTCCTCGCAGTGCCGCGTGGTTAGGTGATTGCGAGGAATTTGAATGTTGTGCGTAGTACATAAAGTCCACATTCGCCGTTTCTGAACACGAGAGCGCAGCGTACGCGCGGCAAACGCGCGGCGTCCGGGCGGGGGGGGGGGGGGGGGGGCGGGGGGGGGGGGAGACGACTTTGTTTGAAAGTCGTTTTTTTTTTTTTTTTTTTTTTTATGGAACCTGACACGGTTGGCTACATCACCTACAACATCCGTGATGTCAGCCCATAACACAGGGTGAACTAGGTGCCATGTCAGTGCTTCCCTTCATTTCATGTCGGCTACACTAAACTGGACGGAAAACACGAACTATTTACATAGCCGTTTCGACCGACGTTTCGTTCAGTGCGGTGGTACCAACCCGGCCGGGATAAACCCTACCACCTAGTAAGGTAAGAAGGGAAGGGACCTACAGTTTAACGTGGAATCCGAACCACGGTCAGCCTCCAACGGTCGAGCGGTCACCCATCCAATCACTGACCGCGCTCAGCGTTGCTTAATAACAGTTGACTAACCAACCGCGCCACTGAGCTACCGAGGCTGACGAATTTTCTTATCCCTTGGTCGACTTTTACGACATGCGACGGGGAGAGATGCAGTGGGGCTATTCTTTTTAAGTACCGACCCCACACGGTAAAGTTGTTCTTTAAAGTTACAAACATGAAAATTTGAATACATCTGCTGAGAATATAAATCAATAATGAAGGAGTATGGGTTTTGTAAAGGTAGGAACTTGAAAATCATAATTCTAGCTAGCTACTCATCATAAATAAATAATTAAGTGTTCCAGGGTTTTTGGATTTCACCTTTAAAGGAGTGGGGGGGGGGGGGGGGGGGGGGGGGATTTGGGGTGACAGTGGCCTTGCCCTTAGTTACGTTCTTTCGTTACTTGGTTACTTACTTTCATCGAGAAGGTTTTACCTCTCCAGGAAGAGGGAAAACCTTCTCGATGAAAGTCGCAGCTCGGTTTTCGACCTCACCCATAGTTTATACTTAGGTACTTTCACTGAGAAGGTTTATCTTCCTAAACGAGCTCGGCCTTCGGCCTCGCCTTCAGTTACTTCATTTCCTTCAGAAGGTTTATCGTTTTCCTGAACGAAGGTCGGCCTTCGGCCTCGCCCTCAGTTACTTACTTTCTTCGAGAAAGTTTACCGTCTTCCTGAATCGTCTTCCATTGTCGCACCGCTTTTTGCTGTGCTTCGGAAGAACTGTCTTCCGGCGAGTGTATTTCCTGAATCCTTTAACCTGGGTGTATTCAAGCGTCGTATTAACGGGCTAGATAGCCTAGCAACAGTCCGCAAATTTGCTGGCATGGCACCTAAATGAGCGTGGTTGCGCGAGGAGAGGTGATTTTGGCTCTGTCGACTGCACCATTGGTCCCTCGGCACAGCCACCCATGCTGGTTTACATAAAAAAAAGTTACTTACTTTCTTCGAGAAAGTGTATCGTCTTCCTGAACGCAGCTCGGCCTTCGGCCTCGCCCTTTGTTACTTACTTTCTTCGAGAAGGTTTATAGTCTTCCTGAACGCAGCTCGGCCTTCAGCCTCGCCCTCAGTTACATACTTTCTTTGAGAAGGTTTATGGTTTTCCTGAACGTAGCTGGGCCTTCGGCCTCGCCCTCAGTTACTTACTTTGTTCGAGAAAGTTTATCGTCTTCCTGAACGCAGCTCGGCCTTCGGCCTCGCCCTTTGTTACTTACTTTCTTCGAGAATGTTTATCGTTTACCTTAATTAACGCAGCTTGGCCTTCGGCCTCGCCCTTAATTACTTACTTTCTTAGAGATGGTTTATCGACTTCCTAAACGCAGCTCGGCCTTCGGCCTCGCCCATAGTTACTCACTGTCTTCTTTGAAATACGAATTTCACGCGAGCGGAGGCGCGGGCTCAGCTAGTACAATATAAACGCGATTGACCCTCACGTGATTTGTATTTGTAGGTATTCCACGCCACTTTCATTCTGGCTGCTGTGAAAGATCTACCAAAATATCTAATAATTAGAATAGGGTGGGTAAAATGGGTTAACTAATAGGGTTTAAATGTTTTCCCAAATTTCACCAGCAGATCGGTTTGGGCGGAAACCGTTTACCGCGAGGTTTACCGATCGCTTTTGAGATTATTTGTAGGTTTGTAGGTATGCAGTGCAGGTAATATGTATTCTGTGATGCAGGGCATTGCAGGTAGGTAGGTACCGTACCTACGTTGTGTGCCAGCTGGTGGTTCATTTAATTAGTAATGCGCTTCGCGTGCAACTGCAAAAAAATTGAATTAAATATGGTACAATACTGGCGCGGGCGGGGTATTACCAAAGTATTACTACCTACTCACTCATGACTTTATTAGCAGAGACAGAAAGCATCGCCCCTGCCTGCCTGGTGTATGGATGGAGTCACCACTCACCAGTCACCACACCACTCACCTCACCACCTCCTCCGCCACTGCCTGCGCCCCGTCTCCGGTCCGCCGCGCCGTGCTTCGCCCGCCACCGAGCCGAGCAAGCGTTCGTTGCCCAATCTACAACCGACATTCTTACGTCACGCGCAGTCATCGAACTGTTTCGAAATGTAGTCCGCCTTGCGCCTTGCATGTGATCCATTGCTTCTCCAACGATTTCATACGCTCATTGTGAAACGAGTCTGAGCAACTTACCTGCTGAAGTAGGTAACGCGACGCGGTGAACAATAGCTGGTGGATTGCGCAAAACTCTTGGAAATAACCCGTCGAGATTAATCAAGAAGCTCCCGAAGGATGGCGTTATAAAAAAAGCTTTGAACTCTAATCGAGTAAGTACCTAGAAATAGTATGATGGATGGTTTGACAGACTGTCCTCAAAAATATGCATACCTATGTACTTATAGGTAAGTAACTACATTGAAATGCTTGGTGTTTGTGGGTGTTTGAACCACGAACCACCAAACATTCTTTACGACCTAAATATCGTAATAGGTTTTTAATTTTCAGCGCTGACTCTACACTAAACGACGTAGGTGCTGTAAGTTCAAAGGAAATGTACCTATGTTAGTGTCAGTAGGTAGGTATAATTGTAATCAACGTCACTTCATTTCCACTCACTATTGTCCTGTACTGATTTCGCGCGTGAGTGTTTGTTATTTTCTGGCCACGGAAGTTTCCCAGAGTTACGCTACGCCTACGCGCTGCATGGCCGCATAGCAACCTCGGTTGTGTTCTCATCTAGTCCAGTATAGCCAGTAATCCAGGGAAGTCTCCGGTATGGCACCTACCTTCTCGGAGGTAAAATTGGCTGGTCGGAGCATGCGCTTTGGCCCCTCCGATTCAGCAATCCATACCGCTACGGTACGCCTGCGCGTGCTCACAATAATGCCAATAAGTAACTGATTTCGTGCGATTTGCGATACCTAAACATACAGTACAGGTATACTCGTAGACATCGTCGTCGACATCACAGCCAGTGAAAGTGCAGTTCATTGAACGACCTGACTGACTGACTGACTACATCTACCTAAGCGAATGTCAGTGCTTTCTTTAGTAATTATTTTGGCCCTCGCTCGATATTCTTCATTATTCGGTTGGGTGATGATTAGGTAGGTACCTAACTTCTTTGTGGGACTTCTTCATTGTAATGCTGTGTTCAATAATTCTTTATTAACTAAGTATCTTTGGAATCAGTCTTTGTTTGTACACGACCAATCACGCCAGGAGACTGCCATAAACCTGAGCGAAGCGAATACCACCAATCTACTCGTAATAGGAGTACAATCTAGATACGCACATATTGCACCAACACCAACACGCATGGACTGGACATGGCCGAGGACATGCATGGCCAAACATTTAATCTTCACAAGTGTAGAACCATGTCGCAGAAATGCTTCTTGCCGCATGTTTTATTCGGAAAAAAGAGTGCGACCGCTCAATGAGAGAGATAAAGTCCACGCACCTAGTCTACATACATATAATTATGTAGAGCGGCGCATTTTAAGATAACAGTAACCGTTTAGCTCCATGTCACTCGTGCCTCATGCGAACCGAACGTGAATCACTTTACATTTCCAGGAGTATCTCCTCCTAATAACATTATTCATAATGCCCGCCCGACCGCTAGTCACCCACCAGTCACCAACACCGTCATCGCTGATGGTTGCAGTAGCAGAGGGGCACAGGTATGTACCTACCTACTCATTCATAGCGATCAACAAAATCTGGGTCATGCACAGCACAGGTAATTTGAACTTGACACGGGTACCTACATAGGTACCTACATACCTACATAGGGTAAGTAATTGTGTAATGTAACTAATCGGGGAGGTTAGGTTGGTAGGTACACTTTGGAGAGTAATTAGGTCTCTAGTAGTCTCTACCACAAAGCAGCGATCGGCGCGGCGCGCGGCCCGCCGCCGCCGCCCGTCTCTACCTATTGTGTCACATCTTCCCGATAGACTAGCAGTGCTGTTGGCATCATTGTCTAGGTGTGGACTGTGGAGAAAGGTTTCCTAGCTATCTATGATTAGGAATTGGCAGATATAATGCTACCTATGGACTTTTTTAAAGAACCTGTTCAATACCTACTACATTTCCTTAAGAGTTTATACAACTTCAGAGAAAGGGCGGGATAGGACGATAGAGAATGATGATGTAATCATAAGTTTATTGAAAGCGCGACATGTGGCGCCGAGCCACCCATAAAGTGTCTGTCTAACGACGCCCATGGACATTCGGACGTACTACGCTACCAAAACTTGTAGACCAATGGCATTAGTGTTAGTGATAATATGTACAAGTGTACGCGCTGAGTGCATCTATTAGTGTGCCGAGCACCGCAGTGGCGTTCACGCACACTAACTCACTAACTAACACTAAAGCCATTGGTCTAAAAGTTTTGGTAGAGTAATATACGGGGTTGCGAATGCCATGTCGGCCTGACAGGTGCTTATTCACGCATCTCTTGAAGGATCAGTTTCGGGGACTATGCTTGTTACTTGTGACGATGTTTACTCCAAATGAGCTGGGATGAGCTGGTGAAAGGTCCGCTTTATTAGGTCTTATTGGAGATAAAATAAAGCTAAAGTCGGCCAAGCTAGGCACATCAAGTAGACAGCACATAGGTGCACTCACTAATGAATGATCGTTACGTGGCCATACTAAAACGTAATTGTGCGGGTAAATAACCTGCATCAATAGAGCCGCGTTAGGTACTTACCGGTGAGAGAACCGCGTGCCCGCGACGACGACGACGCGCCGCCCCGCCGCGCCGCCGCCGCCGCTTGGCGCTCTCTGGTCAGTACGGCTAGGGGAACTACCTTTCAACTCGATAAGGGGCGTCACGCAAGCAAGAGGCGCTCAGCTCGCGTCGTACTCCGTGATAAATAGCATGTGCGCTGTTCGACTCTCTCATTATACAAGTGTACGCCGGACTGAATTCACCAAATTTATCGATAAACTGATAGATAACACAAAAATGCCGAATTCTCCTAAGAATTGTACAGTCGTTGGGAGCGGTAAGGTCATCAACGGGAAGATAGTGACCGACTACCTCACGGTTGTCGGGAACAACAACACGATCCACGTCGCGAGGAACCAGGGAAAAATCGAAGTGATAGGTAACCAGTGCCGCCTGAACATACAAGAAAACAAGGGCGACGTAGTCCTCGTCGGCAACCACGGCGCCATCCACATAACGAGCTCAACAAGTAAGGAAAGCGTCAAGTGCACGGGGGAGGGATGTCGGGTTACCTTCAAAGACGCTGAGAAGTGTACATTCAGAATGTTCAAAACTTGGTCGTCGCCGGCACTGACGCACGACCTCGGCTACGATTTGAGCAAGACTATTGACTTGGACGATTTGATCAATTTCGGCGGACTCGACAAGCTGCCGTCTTGAGGAAAATGAGACGTGATGAGGAGCTCATCAGACGCACAATACACACCTACGTACCTAATGACGAGCGAAGCTCGATGAGTGAAGAGATAACCGGTTTTATCGTGGTTATCAATGTGAGCGCTGTGGCCGTGGTGATAATGCAGATAGAATTTGGTGGTAACAAACAACACCACTGTTGAACATACCTACCTATCTATTATGCCGCGCGCGGGTTTCCTGCACGTAACCTGTGATGTAACATTCGTGAACCCGCATAGTTAGCTTGCTAGTGTGTATACATATAATATTCAGACGAATATATTGTTCATTCTGTATATTTTTATCACTGATTTTTACTCATATATTTTAAGTCGTCTGGCTATGTATTTAGAAAGCATTTCTTCACTGAAAATGGATTAGTAGGTAGCATTCGTGTTCGCCTACATGCAAAGGTATAGATAAGGACTTGACCAATCCCAAATCCCAAAGGTGAGCTATTATAAAATGCCTTTTTGATGAACATTCTTATATTTGTATGTACAGTACCTAAAGAATATATTTTACATTTAAATATAGCTATGATTATGTTAAACATATATCACTCATTGATTGATATCACTGACCTGAAAGAACAGCAGGTCTATTCTTGTAAATTCTGACAGCGGACTCAGCGCTGATGTGGCGCTGAGAGCCACTTTCTAAAGTGGCTCTCAGCGCCACATCAGCGCTGAGTCCGCTGTCAGAATTTACAAGAATAGACCTGCTGATCGATCACAAATTTTATATATGTAGTGTTAGTTAAGGATCAATTGGTGGAATTAACTAATGTAGGATAGAAAAGCGCAAACACTAAATTAGCTAATTTAGGCTAAAATATTAGTATCCTGTGAAACATTTTGGTAGATTGAATCCCAAATTATATGCGTGAGACAGTATTACTCGACGATCATTGTGCCCATAGTCGTTTCGGCGCATGGGCTGATAGCGAAGAGCCTCGACGACCACCTTGAGAGGCTCTCGCTGAGTGGTTGGGTCAAGGGCCAGAGCCAGAAGGCAGCCCTCAGCCCCGGATCTACATATTTTTGGAGGGGGTGCAAAATCTTAAAATGCCGCCCTTTTGCTCTCGTTAATAAAAACGAATATATATTGTCCGTCTGTGAATGTTCTGATGAGTTCTATAGCAAGCTAATATTATACCATCGTAATGTCAGTGACGCAATGTTGCTCACAGAATTCAAGCGACGGAGGTTTCTCTCTTTGGGACCCGACCATCGGTAGCCTGGGTTCGCCCCGCCGCCGGTGGTGGTGGAAACTCCCGTTTGTTTTTATATTAATTTTAGGTTTTAATTTAAAAAAAAAGTAAAACTTATATAAAAAGAAATGTGGAAATAAATAGATGTTGAAAGATTTCATTGCATTATTCAACTAACTATACTGTACCGTGTGGGGTCGATACTTAAAAAGAATAGCCCCACTGCATCTCTCCCCATCGCATGTCGTAAAAGTCGAGTGAGGGATAAGAAAATTCGTCAGCCTCGGTAGCTCAGTGGTGCGGTCAGTCGACTGTTGTTAAGCACACCTGAGCGCGGTCAGTACTTGGATGGTTGACCACTCGACCGTTGGAGGCTGACCGTGGTTCGGATTCCACGTTAAACTGTAGGCACAGATTACTTCTTACCTTACTAGGTGGTAGGGTTTATCACGGCCGGGTTGGTACCACCGCACTGAGCGAAACGTCGGTCGAAACGGCTATGTAAATAGTTCGTGTTTTTCGTACAGTTCAGTGTAGCCAACGCGAAATGAAGGGAAGCACTGACATGGCACCTAGTTCACCCGTTGTTATGGGCTGACATCACGGATCTTGTAGGTGATGTAGCCAACCAACAGTGTCAGTTTCAATAAAAATAAAAAATACTTTCAACTTAAAAAATGGCGGGCTCAAGTGGAGCGAGAGATCGCGTTCGCCCCTTTGAATGCATCAGCCATCAGCATGGTACGTTCCTGGCCTGGCTGTATCATATAAATGATCTTGAAATGTTATCTTCTAGAGTAGTAGCTCCTCTCCTCCGCGCGTCCGTGATGCTGTCCGCCGCAACCCGCAAGCAATGTCAAGTAGGTAGCTATATTTATATGTATAATATATGTATGTCAGCCTCGGTAGCTCAGTAGTGCGGTACGTTGACTGTTGTTAAGCAACCCTGAGCGCGGTCAGTATTTGGATGGGTGACCGCTCGACCGTTGGAGGCTGACCGTGGTTTGGATTCCACGTAAAACTGTAGGTCCCTTCGCTTTATACCTTACTAGGTGGTAGGGTTCATCCCGCCCGGGTTGATGTAAATAGTTCGTGTTTTCCGTTGCTGTTCAGTGTATAGCCGACATGCAATGAAGGGAAGCACTGACATGGCATCTATTCTCTATAGTTCACCCGGTGTTATGGGCTGACATCACGGATGTTGTAGGTGAAGTAGCCAACCTTTTCAGTTTCCATAAAAAAGAAAAGTAAAATGTGTAAAACAGTTGTTTGTGGAATGTGCACAAAAAATTTACATCACCATCATGCTGTATACCGACAATCGGGGTAAGCAGAGTAAACGATGTTGTGCTGCAAAAGCTCGGTTAAATTACAGCACAACACCGACTACCACGCTTAACAAACTATTAGGACAAGACAATTTATCAAGCAATAAGTAGGCATGAAGACCGCCCGCTGCTGTCAACTCTGTCACCCTTTAGCGCGTCATCTTGTCCTTGCCCGTAAGTTAACTATTGCGACATTTGTGTATGCACGATGTAGGAGTGTATGTTTGGTATGTATGTACAAAAATAATTGTGTTTTGGAAAATCACGAAACGTCTAAATTAACACTACAGCAATGGTTCGACTGTTAGCCATTCCTGTGATTGAAACTTACGAGGATTAAAAAAAAGAAGAACTAAAAAACTATTTAAAATAAAAATATAAAAACCGCCTTCAAAAATGTATGAAATAAAAAAAAAAACCAACCCTAGAGTTGAAAGCGGTGCTAAAAAGGCTACACAAGTCACAAAGGATATCATCCATTCCATCGATATCTATTTTCCACTCATGTTTTTTTTCATGCATCATTTTTGCTTGCTTTAGCACCACCGCCTTCAACTCTACACTCCGTTCATCCTAGCAACTAATGCCGAGCGGTTTCTCTTTCTCTGTACCTACTTCTCACTCTCGCAAAGTGTGATTGAAGTGACTGTGAACTGAGGTTATGAATATAGTTTAATTTAAAAAGAATATTGAATTATTGTTTATTTATTTGATGAATGAAAATTTTGCAATAAACCTGTTTATTTTTATTTTTTGCTTGGAATCAAGTTAAATATTTATATTTTCACTGTAAATTATTTAATATTAAAATTATATATTATTTAAATTTTGTGCCTAATCTACTTACTTCAGCTGTGGATAAGTTAACCCACTAACACAAATAATATACAAAACTTCAAAATAACCGGGGAAAATATGCAAAAACAAGACCGGCCGACTGCACCTGGCTACCTGAAACCTTCTCAGAATAAAAACGCAACACTAACTCCAGGCGCAGCGGCGCACGCGCCGTTATGGTTTTGAGATGACTTTCCCATACACCTATGACTCACAAACACAACCTTGTGTCCTGTGTAAAGAAGAGTAATAAATAACCGTTGCGAGAGCGAGAAACCGCTCGGCATTAGTTCCTAGGATGAACGGAGTATAGGGTCCGTATTTTTTTTATTTCATAAATTTCTGAAGGCGGTTTTTATATTAAATAGTTTTTTAGTTCTTCTTTTTTTTGGAAGTCGGTTTTATGTTTTTTAAAACAGTTTTTTTTTATTTCAAACTGCAAATTGCTGAAAAAGTCCACATCACTAAAGATTTGCTGAAGGTAACCACACACCATAGTAAATTATCAAACTGAAAATTGCTGAAAAAGACCACATAACCACACACCATAGTATTATGTTGATTTTTCGAAAACTGCTGAACCAATTTCGATAAAATTGAAATGGGACCACCTCGGAAGTATGACTTATCTATCAAACAAAAAAAGAATTTTCAAAATCAGCCCACAATTGACGGAGAAATCGCGTAATATACAAAAAAAAATACAAAAAAAAAAAATTCACTCGAATTGATGACCTCCTCCTTTTGGGAAGTCTGTTAAAAATATGACATAAATTGGAAAAAAATATGGAAGGTTGCATCTTGATTAGTTCTAGGCATCAAATATTCACTCTATGTCATAGAGTGTTTACAAATCGTATAAAAAGCTTCAAATTTTAACTTGAGCCAATTTAATTCACTCTCTTTCCTCTCTTAGGTTTGGGAGAAGATCCACAGCTCTGCTCTGGTCCCGCCTAGTCAAGTGTGGGAGCCCCAAGTAGAAGTAGTGGTGTTGTTGTTGTTGTTTGCTGCCCAGCCTCTTGGGAAGGCGGGTGGGCCATTCTCCGCACTGAGACCTCAAGACGGTCCGTTGTACGTTGGCGCTCGGGTAGTGTTACTCCAGCCACCCGAGCTCTTTCATGAAGTGGAGCACTCTTCTTGGACGCTTCCACACTCCATGGGCAGTTCCCGCGTTCCCAAGAAACTGCAGTCGTACTTCTGCCACCACCGGGCACTCCAGGAGCACGTGGGTGGCTGATTCGTCCTCCGCCATGCAGCCTCTGCACAGGGGACTGTCGGTGACACCTATTGTAAACAAGTGTCTGTTAAGTGTGCAATGACCCGTAAGAAGTCCTACCGCCATACGCAGTTGACCTCTGTGGAACTTTAGCAGGCACTTCCTGAGTCTCAGGTCTGGTTTGGGAATGGCTTCCCGGGATTGCCTGCAGTCCCTGGTGTTGACCCAAAGATTTTCATGTTTAGATTTTGTAAGTTGATGTAGCCAATATTTGAACTGGCTGATTGGTAAGGGTACATACGGTTCTGGGCCTTCTGCACTCCAGCTGGAGCCCCGTTTAGCCAGCTCGTCCGCCGCATCGTTCCCGTAGGAGCCGCTGTGCCCCCTGATCCACTGTAGGGTGAAGTAGTGGTGTATAGGGGGGACGTACTGTAGTATCTTATGTCCTACATTTTTGCATGCGTGAGGATGTGAGTTTTCAGCAGGTTGAGGAATGAAGTTTTTCAGGTTTTCAATCAATGTCTCATTATCTTGTCCATTCTTGCATAGATATATTTTACCATAACGAAAATGATATTTTGTGAAAATATTGTAACATAGATGACCACTCTAGACTACGGAAATTCTGTAAGCTATATAGCAAAATGGGTAGGCTATGTCCTCATTTGTTACCTACATAGATCACTTTAGCACTTAGCAACTGCAAGAACACTGCTCAAAACCATAGTAGTATTTTTGCATTTTATTAAGAAAAAATGTGATTTGAACTTGGATCTCTTTGGCACTGATAAATAATCACCCCGGGATGTCAAATTTTTTTTTACATAGATCACTACAGTTCTGGACTCGCCAAATATGGCTATGGTTAGGACTTAGGATAATACGATGTGATGTTTGCCTATATGTTTCTAATATATTTTTCACGTGTTAACGTCATGTCTTATAAATTGATGAACACCGGCTGCACCAAAGAGATTAAAAAACCAGGTTTAATGTCTTTGGGCTGCACGCACGAAAAAGTGTCACGTTCCATCTGAGCCTGTGTGTGCAAGCGAGAGCGCGTAACAAGCGATAGAGAGGCACAATCGGCCCAAGCATCGGCTTGCACACATTTATCTCTCTGGTTCTAAAGTACCAGGGCAGCACAAATTGAAAGGAGGTTACTCGTACCATAATTATCGATTCATGTATTTCAATTCAATACAAGGACAGAGAACCAAATATTAGGTATTTAACACTTTTTAGTTCTAGGTTTTTTTTTGTTTGGAAGTCGGTTTCGTATTTTTTTAAAACTGTTTTTATTTCATTCTTTTTAGTAATACCTATTAAATAAAAAAGAATAATCGAAATCGATTGAAGTGGTACAGAATGATTCGCCATATGTGTCAAACTGCAAATTGCTGAAAAAGTCCACATCACAAAAGTTTTGCTGAAGGTAACCACACACCATAGTAATTATCCTACTTTCAATTTCTTCTGCCCTGGTACTTTAGAACCGTTCCCAGTAGTCTTACCACTTTATGACGTTATCACGTAAAACTATCGTCCGTAAACCGACTTTACAGACAACCAATTTTTATATATTATATATTTTAGTTAGATTTTTTAAATAAAACAATAAATAGGATTCTGTCACAAATTTCCTTTTATTCGTACTAATTGATTCAGAGAAATTTCACATTTGTAATAAGTATTGTATTTGTTTCTCAGTCAAAGGAATGCTCTCAAAGAAGCTTTTTTAACTTTACAACACCTGATGCAAAACTTGGCTGTACACAAGTTTCACAATGTCAAATACAGTACGAGTGTAAACAAATAAGGAGAGCTTACAAACTACACTTTACAACGATACTTAAAACTAAACAGATTTGGTTCTTCCTGAAAGTTAATTCACCATAATAATTACAACACTAATATTCCTCATCAAATAATAACCATTATTTGATAAGTAAGATTAGTGTTGTAACTGGTAATATTATTGTTCATGAATGGACAAATATGTAAAGATTTTGAGATGCATATCTCAGTGCCTTCTGGATTTATCCATCCGTGTTAGTGAAACTATTAATAGTGTGCAAAAATCCAACAAAATGCTCACTCAAGATACTTATGTGAAAAGAAATATCAATGATTTGTTATATGGCCCAACAGCCCCAAAACTGCACACCAATAGCCAATTAAAGAAAACAAAATAGTGGATTAACCTTCGGAACGCTCAAATAGTACAATTTCAGATGAGACAACATGCTGACAACAGTTTATCTGCCTTCAATGTAAGTGGACAACTCAATCTCTTCAGGCAGCTCTGTAATGTTGACATCGAATCGATCCTGAACCTCGTTTAGAATCTTCGCATCTCCTTCATCAGACACCAAAGTGATCGCCAAACCCTGAAACAGTACACAATTGCCACTAGTTAAGGTGTCTGAGCACAGGTGGGAGGCTCCACTTTTCTTATTTTTATAGAAAGCGCGACAATTGGCGCTGAGTCACCCATAAAGTGCCTAACGACACCCATGGACATTCGGTTTTATACGGGGGTTGTAAATGCCATGCCGGCCTGACAGGTGCCTATTCACACCTCTCTTAAAGGACCCGACTCTATACTTGGGCGAAATCTGGGCACGAAGAGCGTTCCAGAGTTTACCAGTTCTCTGGAGGAAAGATCTGGAGAACCGATTGGTAAGCCCACCTGTTGGTTATTCAAACATGAGGCAGTTTGTTTATTAATATATCAACTTTCCACAGGATTTCATTATGAATCACTTATTAGTTCAGCTGTAATTGAAGAGAGTGCGTACCTTGGTGCTGGAGCGGCCAACGCGCGCCTCGCGATTCAGGTAGGTGTCCCGAGTTCTCCGGCATGTTGGAATTATCAAGTGTTGCGAGTATTAGATCAGCTATGAGTGCCGAGAGTGCGTACCTTGGTGTCGAAGCGGCCGGCGCGCGCCTCGCGATGCAGGTAAGAGTCCCGAGTCCTCCTGCATGTTGGAATTATTCAAGTGTTGCGAGTATTAGTTCAGCTATCAGTGTCGAGAGGGCATACCTTGGTGCCGAAGCGGCCGGCGCGCGCCACACGGTGCAGGTAGGTGTCAGAGTCCTCCGGCATGTCGTAGTTGAACACAATGTTCACTCGCTCGATATCCATGCCGCGCCCGAACAGGTTGGTCGCCACAAGGATTCTCTGCACACAATTCAATAGTACTTTCAATGCAAACTATTCCTATAATCTGCAGAGGAAAACTGCAGTAAGCAATCAGCCATGATAGTTTTTAACAGCATTATAAAATCTGATGTCCCTATCAAAAATCATCACACCAACAACATTACAAAACTAGTCGGGGAGTACAGTGTCTCCTACCTACGTTCACTGCTGGAATCAATTATTTTCCACATTTTGATTCGATTCAGAATCAATACCTAATAGAAATTGACATCATGTTGGGAATCAGCTTGATTCGGAGAAATCTTAGATATAGATTCTGAAAATTCAAGAGCCGCATTAGTCGTTAGTTAATAGTAGTTAGTGTACAGACAATGAACTAGCCATAAATCCGGCGAAAACAGACTGGTTCTGTTCACCAATAAGAGAAAACTCGCACCAGACCTACCAATGCCCAAACTATTTGGGGAACCTCTCAAACTATCACCTGAGGTAAAATACCTAGGTGTGATTCTGGATAGCAAACTAAACTGAGACAAACACCTGACCAACAAGTTAAACAAAGCTAAAATCACATTCTGGCAATGTAGAAGAATGTTGGGTAAAACATGGGGATTACAACCACATATAATACAGTGGCTGTATACAACAGTCATCAGACCGATGCTAACATATGGCGCGATTGTGTGGTGGTCAAGGACCAAACTTACAACCGCACAACAGAAGCTTCAAAGCCTACAACGGCTAGCGTGTGTATCAACAACTGGCTGCATGAGAACACCCCCAACGGCGGCACTGGAGGTGCTACTGGGAATACTACCGCTGCACATCTTCGTACAACAGGAGGCAACGGCAGCAGCTTTCAGACTAAAACTATCTGGTACCTGGGGTAATAACCCAGGCAGGCACGGTACCAGCCTAACAGACGCAATTAAACAAAAACCGATGCTAACAGCTATATGTGACAGAATACCGGCCACACATATCTTTGTTAAGGGATACAACATACAACTCTACGAAGAGCAGAAGAATTCCACACGCGAAATAGACGTCTACACGGATGGATCCAAAACAGCAAATGGAACAGGAGCCGGCATATTCTCAATGGACCTAAACATAAGGTCAGCCATGCCACTGGGCAAGTATAACAGCATATTCCAAGCCGAATGTGTTGCAATAACACAAGCAGCATACAGCATAGCAAACAAAAAGATCAAGGAGTATGGCATACGCATACTATCCGACAGCGCTTCGGTACTCCAAGCCTTAACCAGCAACACCATCAAATCAAGCCTCATTTTGGAATGCCACCAAGCACTAGAGGTTATCGCCAAACACAACAGAGTCACCCTTCAATGGATAAAAGGACACAGTGGGTGTTTAGGCAACGACGCAGCAGACGAACTGGCAAGGAGAGGAGCAGGGTGGGTGGTCGATGGACCTGAGCCGATAGTGCCCCTCCCATTTAATCAACTAAGGTCATGGATCAGAGGACACGCAAAAGACCAACACCAACAGCTATGGTCACAAATAAACGACTGCAAGCAGACAAGAGCGGCGGTGCCAACCATCAACAGGAAGCTCACAAAGGGTATACTACAGCTAAACAAAGGTAAAATCAGATTGGTGGTGGGAACCTTAACAGGACACTATCCACTAAATAAGCACTTATTCATTATAGGTAAAACAGATAGCCCTCTGTGCAGGGGTTGCATGGGGGCTGAAGAAACGCCATCCCACGTGCTGCTACAGTGCGAGGGGGTGGCAAATGAGCGGGCAATCATCCTCAAAAACCCGAGGACACTCCAAGAGGCCTGCAAGGACGTCGGACGCCTGCAGGACTTCTGGAAGGAGCTGGGCTGGATGGAGTAGCGGCCGGGGATGATACGCACAACGGGTCCAAACAGTGAGACCTACATGCGGAAAATGCCCACCAAGAAGAAGAAAAAGAAGAAGAAGAGCCGCGTTAGTCAGTAAGATTCAGAAGAAACATCAGAAATCGTCAAGAATCACTGAAAAACACTCAGAATCAATATGATCCGGTTTGCGCTCGAGCGAATCAGTCGGAATCAGTACGTCTCAGCTTGGGATCAATGCAAATTAAATAAATTTGATTTGTTAAAACTTGAATGAATGAATAGGCAGTCTCGTAAGCAGGCAAGCGCAAAAACCGTACCGTAACGGTACTAAGAGCTATTATCCCATGTACGCCACTATGGCTGTCGTGCATTTGTCGTGTGAATATGTGTGTGTATCCGTGTGTTGTGTAGTCTGTGAGAGGAACAGCAAGCGTGAGCCTTTTCTAGCATACACGATTTTTCTATTTACGTCACTGTCGTTCTCGCGTGGCGTCGCACTGTGTGATGATAATACAGGTTAGCCATCTCTCACCTTGGCACTTTCCCTCCACCGAGTTATGCAGCAGATGGGATTTCCTGCTTACTTGCTGCTTGATATTATTTTGTCCTAATATTTTGTAAGACGTGGTGGTCAATGTTGTGCTGTGGTGTAGAACTTACAGCACAACACCTATTACTCCGCTTGCCCATCATCTGCTCTGGGGCAGTAAAACAAACAACAAGAGGGGTGAGGACCTTTTCTTCTCAGTACTAACCTTGTAATCATCGACAGAGGTAACGAACCCACGTTTGTCTGCTCGTGCTACCAAACCATCATAGTTTTGACACTCCATCCAGCACGATAGCCAGCTCCCTATCTGACTGGCACGTCTCCAAGGAAGCCTCGTGTTCAGACCACAGATGGATACAATCCAAGCTGCAGGGAAATCTCCGGCGACCGGAACCCAAACGGAACCCCAGAAAAACCGACAAGTCACTCTTCCAGGAAAAGGTACGTAACAGCCTAAGTACTATGCAAACGCCTGGTAACAAACACAACAGGGGAAATCGAGTCCTGGGTAAACACCATCAACTCGTGTCTAACAAACAACTATCACAATTCCTGTCCACTCAGCGATCCCTCAAAGTACAAACAAAACAAAAACAGCTGGTGGTGCCCTAAACTCGAGAGTTTTCGAAAAAGGGTAAGGAAACTTTTAACAGGGCAAAAAATACTCAAGTAGAGAGTGACTGGGACTCTTATAAAGAGACCCTAACCAAATATAAGCATAGCATCCGGGAGGAAAAAAGAAAATCATGGAGGAACTTCTGCAGTGGCATTGAATCCACAACAGAAGCAGCCAGGCTTAGAAGGTTCTCTCCAGGGAACCGGACAGGGACTTGGGACACCTAAGGAAACCTGACAACACATTCATTCAAAAATGAAGAGACTAGTGAACTTTTGCTCAACACTCACTTTCCAGGTTCACAAATTATGAACCATGTCAACTGGGACACATAACAACACACTGATCCTACAGACTCGGACTGGACTAAAGCTGACAAAGTAGTGACAAAAAACAAACTAACATGGGCCATAAACACCTTCTCCCCATTCAAATCCGCAGGAATAGACAACATCTTCCCGGGACTCCTGCAATGGTCGGGTGAAACCCTAACACCCTTCCTCATACACTCAAAGCCAGTCTCGCTCTATATATAGCAATTCTCTTTAATAGCATTATGAGATTGGCTTGCTTCCCAGAAATATGGAAGGTCTCTCACATAACTATGGTCTCAAAAAGCTGACAAAGTAGTGACAAAAAACAAACTAACATGGGCCATAAACACCTTCTCCCCATTCAAATCCGCAGGAATAGACAACATCTTCCCGGGACTCCTGCAATGGTCGGGTGAAACCCTAACACCCTTCCTCATACACTCAAAGCCAGTCTCGCTCTATATATAGCAATTCTCTTTAATAGCATTATGAGATTGGCTTGCTTCCCAGATACTCCAATCAATGAAGCATTTCCACTCGACGTAATTCCTCTGTCGCTGAATCTTTGCAGTGTGATAAAGTAGGGTTTAAAATACACGTTTGACAAATTATCTAGGATTTTTGATGTTTGGAAGTTAGGTATTTATACCTAAAGATGAAAATCGCTTATAACTGCTGGTGAAAAATTGCTCCGTCCGAAGTTCCTTCGGTATATTATATTATATATTAATAAGAGTATATATATAACATTATCTATGAAAATTTCGATATCGAATAGGCAGAAATTTGAAAATACCTATTTTGTATCACAACTTCTTCAGAAAAATTGCTCTGTCAATTTTTATTTTATTATATGTCTTAATTTATTTATATATATCGCTTTACACAAGTATCTAGGAAATTTTCCTTATCGATCACACCTTTACAGATTTTCGGCAATAATTCGCTGTGAAAAATTGCTCCGTCCAAAATTCTTTCGGAATATGATATTATATATTAATAAGAGTATATATATAACATTATCTAGGAAAATTTCGATTTCGAACAGGCAGAAATTTGAAAATACCTATAAAAATTACTCTGTCAATTTTTATTTTTTTTCATCTCCTAATTTCTTTAAATATATCGCTTTTCACAATTATCTAGGAAATTTTCCTTATCGATCACACCTTTACATATTTTTGGCAATAACCCAAGCACTATGAAAAATTGCTTCGTCTGTTTTTATTAACTTATTAGACACAGAAAATCAAAATATAATATAATTGTATATTATCCAATAAAATTTCTCCATTAAACATGAACTTTCGAGTAGTTTCGAGTATCGCAATATAATAAAACAACGTTTAAAAATCGCGCGCTCGCACTACACTGAACTCGGGGTGCGGGAGGGCTGCGGGGAGTGGGGAAGAATAAGCCCGCCCGCCCGCGCGCCAGCAGCTCATCGTTCCGCACCGCGACCGACGAGACGACACGCGAGCGTCGTCGATGCTCGCGGCTCGCTATTCCGCCCGCCACCTCTGTCGTCCCACTACAACGCCGCTCCGCCGCGCCGTCCTGCCGCCTATGGAACGAAAATGCAGGGCCTATATAGTATTAGGAACTTTTAAAATTTAACTTTCGTTCTGTAATTTAATTTGTACGACAGTATGTCGAAACACCTTATTAAACATATTTCATGCACGTACAGTCTGTATGTAAATAAAGTGTATACATTTTTGTAAAAAAACGATTTAAAAAATTAAAAACCGCCTTCAAAAATGTATGAAATTAAAAAAAATCGAACCCTAGAGTTGAAGGCGGTCGGTTATTTTTGCTTGCTTTAGCACCGCCTTCAACTCTAGGGTTCGATTTTTTTTATTTCATACATTTTTGAAGGCGGTTTTTATATTTTTTTAATAGTTTTTTATTTCAGTTTTTTTAGTAATTTTTTGCTATTAATGTACTCGGCGGAATCGCTCGGCCTTTGGCTTCGCGAATCCGCTTCGCTTTCCAATCCGATCTTGATGAAATTGAAATGGGACCACACGGAAAGCACCAGCTTTCAAATAAAAAAAGAATCATCAAAATCGGTTCACTTGGGGACGGAGTCGCGTGTGTCCGCCTGTAAGTATCTACAGGTCGCACTCAGACGACGCGGGGACAGCTCGATTGTTCGAGCACTTGAGTAGAGCGGCAGATGAAGTGCATGTAGTTTCCCTATATATATATATATATATCCGCGGATATGGTTCTGCTTGGGGATTTTAATGCCCATCACGAGGAGTGGCTGGGCTACGGGAGAACTGACTTCGAGGGGAGAGCCGCCTACGACTTCGCCCTGACGCATGACCTGCCTCAACTGATAGACCAACCTACCAAAGTGCCAGACATGGACGGTCATGCACCCTCTCTGCTGAATCTTCTGCTGACGACGAACCCTGCTGGATACAAAGTCACAGTGAGCACTCCTCTTGGCTTCTCTGACCACTGTTTAGTGGGGTCCACGGTGCCATTTTTGCCTCCTTAGTCTCGTACTGGAGGAATGCGTCCAATTTGGCACTACGTGTCAGCGGATTGGGACGGGATGCGAGAATACATCACATCCTGCCCATGGAGAGAGCTATGCTTCAGTTCGGATGATCTACACCTCGGATGATCTACACCTTGGCTACGGCATTGGCGCATTCCGGCAGAATGCGCCAATGCCGTAGCCGAGGTGGTTCTGGGGGGAATGGAGATGTTCATTCCCAGCGCCCTCGTGCGCCTCGGTGGTAAAAGCCAGGCCTGGTACAGCCGCGACTGTGGTGAAGCTGTCGCAGCTAATGGCGCAGCTTATCGTGCATGGTCGTGCGCTCGTGCCAGACGCGATCCTAATGTATCCGAACTGAAGAAAGAATACAACCGCCTCTCCAGATCCTGCAAGAGGGCTATCGCCAGGGCCAAATTCGAGCATATCGGCAGAGTTGGTGATAGGCTGAACCAGCACCCAACTGGGAGCTGTGAGTTTTGGTCTCTCGCCAAATCTGTCGTATCGATTTTCTACCGCTCCTCCCTTCCACCTCTACAGTGTCCTGGGGGCTCACTTACCCACTCCGCAAATGTAAATGCTCTCTTTGCGTAGAACTCCACCCTGGACGATGGGGTGCCATCCCCCAATCCATAACTAGGTGTGAGAACTCAATGCCGGAAGTACAGTTCCGACAACGAACTGTGCGGGCGGAGCTTATCTCCCTAGACACCAGGAAGGCGAGTGGGCCGGATATGATTCCTGCATTGGTGCTGAAACGGCGTGAATTGGTCTCGATATTGCCAAGGCATTCGAATGGGTTTGGCACAAATCGCTTCTGGGCTAGCTTCCGTCGTACGGACTTCCTTCTGGCCTCTGCGACTGGGTCGCCGACTTCCTACATGGGCGTAGCATTCAGGTCCTAGTGGACGGTTGCTCTTCGGACGCCCTGTCAGTGAATGCCGGCGTACCGCAGGGATCTGTGTTGTCTTGTCACCAACACTGTTTCTTCTGCATATCAATGACATGCTGCCACTCGGCAACATAAATTGTTATGCGGATGACAGTACAGCACATGGATCCTATACCAGTGACCCTTCAGTCAGACGGGATGTTGTGGATGAAGAGGCGAAGACTTGTGTCTGATCTCAAACAAACGCTTCGGCCTATTTCCGAATGGGGCCGCTGTACGCAACAGTCGTTCTCACCCCGTGGTGTTAGTGGGTGGACTGTAGTTGGGTGGGGGTGCGACTGTGCACATGCAATATCACGCCGTCACCGCAGCGGTACTCATATTCTGGGTTTGATAGTTTCATAAGGGGTGAAATAGGGTAAATAAGAGACTTAACAATGACTTTTACAAGTTTCCCCGAGGCTGGTTTACGCGGGGGCGACGGGTGTTGTCTACTGTTATCTATTAGTCAGTTCAGATCTTATTTTGCGCTTCGTGATAGGATTAGTTTGGCGTAGCGTCTGGATCCGTCTGGCTGACTTCGGAAATTCGCTTAGGTGTCGGGCTCCGTCTGGATGGCGTCGGGGAACGCAGGGCAGTATCGGGCTCCGTCGGGATGGCGTCGGGGGACGTAGGGCAGTGTCGGGCTCCTTCCGAGCTGCGTCGGGATTCGTCGGACTGGCTTCGAGGCTCGCTTAGATGTCAGACCGCGTCTGGATGGCGTCGGGGGAACGCAGGGGCAGTGTCGGACTCCTTCTGAGCCGCGTCGGGATTCGTCGGGCTGGTTTCGGAGCTCGCTTAGATGTCGGACTGCGTCTGGATGGCGTCGGGGGAACGCAGGGCAGTGTCGGACTCCTTCTGAGCAGCGTCGGGATTCGTCGGACTGGTTTCAGAGCTCGCTTAGATGTCGGACTGCGTCTGGGTGGCGTCGGGGGAACGCAGGGCAGTGTCGGACTCCTTCTGAGCAGCGTCGGGATTCGTCGGACTAGCTTTGAGGCTTACTTGGATGTCGGGCAGCGGGCTCCGTCTGTATTGTGTCGGGGAACCCCAGGGCAGTGTCGGGCTCTTTCTTAGCAGCGTCGGGATTCGTCGGACTAGCTTCCGAGCTCACTTAGATGTCGGACTCCGTCTGAATGGCGTCGTGGGAACGCAGGGCAATGTTGGACTCCTTCTGAGCAGCTTCGGGATTCGTCGGACTAGCTTCCGAGCTCACGTAGATGTCGGACTGCGTCTGGATGGCGTCGGGGGAACACAGGGAAATGTTGGACTCCTTCTGAGCAGCGTCGGGATTCGTCGGACTAGCTTCGAGGTGTAGCGCAAAGTGTGTGGTGGTGTGGTACCTCCTACCTGGATGTTGATGTCTCCGCCCGCAGCCGCACCTTCGATAGCTCGGTCCTTCAGGTGGTGGTCGTCGATCGGCACGGAAACGTCCCGGTGTCCGAGGATCTGCTGGGCCCAGCTACGCACACACTTCGGAAACTACACTCACTATACTTATGCCGTATTAGGTCGCAAAAAGCCCTGAGAGCCCGCGCCGCGCTCGATCAGGGTGGATTTTATCTTTTCCAGAGCAAAATGTTTGAACAAAACCGCCCGCTCCCGCTTGTATTTTCGGACGTGTCAGTACACAACAGTCCGTCGCCTAGGCAACCGGACTCTTCTCCTTTCCGCCAGGAGGCGCTGTGTGCTTCTTGCATGAAGACCACTGCAGGTAGAGTCTTGAGGCGAAGAGACTGGAGGAACGTTTTTTTTTTATTTATTTTTTATTGAAAGCGCGACATATGGCGCCGAGCCACCCATAAGGTGTCTAACGACGCCCATGGACATTCGGTCGTATGCGGGGGTTGCGAATGCCATGCCGGCCTGACAGGTGCCCATTCACGCCCCTCTTGAAGGACCCGAGACTGTACTTGGGGGGAAATATATGAGCAGGGAGAGCATTCCAGAGTTTACCGGTTCTGTACAGGAATGATCTGCAGAATCGATTAGTACGCATCCGCGGTAAGACCAGCGTATAGGGATGCAATCCCTGCCCAGTTCATGTGGTGCGGAGATGGAAAGGGGACGGCGGGATTGCGTTAAACAGCTCCTCCGAGTACTTCCCATGGAATAAGCGATAGAACACACTTAGGGAGCCGACATCCCTACGGTGTTGCAGTGGTTTTAGATCGCGGGACACTGCGGGGTCACCCACTAGTCGCACGGCTCGACGCTGGATCGAGTCCAGAGGCGCAAGCTGGTATTTGGCAGAGCCATCCCACAGGTGCGAGCAGTACTCCAAGCAGGACCTGATCTGCGATTTATACAAAAGCAGCCTTTGGTCCGGCGTGAAGTACCTTCGCACCTTATTGAGTACGCCCAGCTTTTTAGAAGCCAGCTTGGCCTTCCACTCGATATGGCGACGAAAGTTCAAGTCGTGCGACAGTTCGACTCCGAGGACCCCGAGGTGTTCGCTTAATTCAAGCGACGTGCCTTGGAATGAAGGAGCCGGTGTGAACGCCGCTCTCTTCGCACTTAACGCGCAAACTTGTGTCTTGGAAGCGTTGAACTCGACCAAATTGCTACGGCCCCATTCGGAAATAGAGCCGAGTGTGTGTTCGAGCTCAGACACAAGTCTTCGCCTCTTCTCATCCACAATATCCCGACTGGCTGAAGGGTGACTGGTGTAGGATCCGTGTGCCGTACTGTCATCCGCATAACAATGTATGTTGCCCAGAGACAGCATATCATTGATATGCAGAAGAAACAGCGTGGGTGACAACACAGATCCTTGTGGTACGCCGGCGTTCACTGACATGGCGTCCGACGAGCAACCGTCCACTAGAACCTGAATGCTACGCCCATGTAGGAAGTTGGCGACCCAGTCACAGAGGCCAGAAGGAAGTCCGTAAGCCGGCAATTTGCCCAAGAGCGACTTGTGCCAAAGCCGATCAAATGCCTTGGCAATATCAAGGCCAATTGCCAAGTATTTTTCATTTCATTTTTCATTTATTCATTTCCATCTTAGGTACCATCGGTACACTTGAGTTCGTCACATTTTAGTTTACCAAATTTACAATTGAAACTGTCTGGGTCTAGCCATGGTAAGGGACTAATAATTAGCAATAATATAGGTACATAACTAAAAATTATAAGAATACAGAGAAAAAAAAACTGTTTTGTGCATGAAAGGCAATTAAAACTAGAGCTAAATTAAAATACTTCGCATTAATAGAATTGTCAAAGGTTAAAAATTCAATTATGTCAATATAAAAAAATATAAAATTAAAATAAATTAAAATTCAAAATTAAAATAGGTAGCATCAATTCACCTTCAAGCGATTCCCCCCAAAGGTGAGTGACGTACGCTAGGAGATCACCAGCAGATCGTTTTGGCCGGATGCCGTATTGCCGATCGCTGATGAGGTCATTCGTCTCCAGGTACTTCATGAGCTGCGCATTGATAATGCGCTCCATCACCTTACATAAAAGGGAGGTAATCGCTATAGGTCGGTAGTTTGACGGGTTTGAGCGGTCACCCTTTTTAGGGACCGCTTGCAAAAACGCAGATTTCCAGGCCGCCGGCACACGGCAATTGGAGTAGGAGAGACGGAATAGGCGCGTCAGCACTGGGGCCAGCTCGGGAGCACACCTTTTTAACACCAATGCAGGAATCCTATCCGGCCCACTCGCCTTCCTGACGTCTAGGGAGAGAAGTTCCGCCCGTACAGTCAGTTGTCGAAACTGCACTTCCGACATGGAGTTCTCACACCTAGGTATGGATGGGGGAGTGGCACCCCCATCGTCCAGGTTGGAGTTCCCCGCAAAGAGAGATACCAGTAAGTCGGCTTTCTTCTTTGCGGAGTGGGCAAGTGAGCCTTCAGGACACTGCAGAGGTGGAAGAGAGGAGCGGCAGAAATTTGACTCGACATATTTAGCGAGAGACCAGAACTCACGGCTCCCAGTTGGGTGCTGGTTCAGTCTATCGCCGATTCTGCCGATGTGGTCAAATTTGGCCCTGGCAATAACCTTTTTGCAGGATCTGGAGAGGCGGTTGTATTCCTTCTTCAGTTAGGATGCGTTCGGATCACGCCCGGCACGAGCGCGCGACCATGCCCGATAAGCTGCGCATTTAGCTGCGACAGCATCAGCACAGTCGCGGCTGTACCATGGTTGGCTTTTACCACCGAGGTAGACAGAGGCGCTGCGAATAAACATTTCCATTGCCCCCAGAACCACCTCGGCAACGGTATTAGCGCATTGCGACGGATCGCCCGAACTGAAGCAGATCTCTCTCCAAGGGTAGGATGCGAAGTGTTCTCGCATCCCATCCCAATCTGCTGACGCGTAGTGCCAAATTCGACGCGTTCCTCCAGTACGGGACTGAGGAGGCGAAGATGGCACCGTGGACCACACTAAACAATGATCAGAGGAACCCAGCGGGGCTCTCACTGCGACCTTATATCCAGTGGGGTTCGTTGTCAGCAGAAGATCCAGCAGACAGGGTTCATGACCGTCTATATCTGGCAGCCTGGTGGGCTGGTCTACCAGTTGAGACAGGTCATGCGACAGGGCGAAGTCGTAGGCGGCTCTCCCCGCAAAGTCAGTTCTCCTGGAGCCTAGCCATGCCTCGTGATGGGCATTGAAGTCTCCAAGAAGAACCAAATCCGCGGTAGGGAACCGCTCTTGGACTTTGTCTGCCGCTCCACTCAGAAACTCAAATAACCGAGCTGTCTCTGCATCACCAGAGTGCGACCTGTACAGACAGGCGTACACCCGCGAGACCGTTCCCAGATCCTCGTGGACCCAAAGTACTGATAGCTCGGAGTCCTCAAAGCAGCGCAGGCGACGACAGCAAATATCTGCCCTGACAAACAAGCAAACCCCGGCTCGCGACCGGAAGGCTTCTTCCAGGGTGTAGCCGGGGTAGTGCAGGTCGATATATTTGTGATTCCGTCAGGAAAAGCAAGGCCGGCTTCTTCGTCTCCAGGTGGTGATGGACGGCATTCAAATTGGTATGCAACCCCCGCACGTTGGTCGAGTCAACGCTAAATAGTGGTGTAAGGGTGTGCACCGCTGATTGAACCTTTTTTTCCTTTTTTTTCGCTGCCATGATTTTTGTAAGAGGGAGGGAAAGAGCATGAAAGGGTGGCTGTGGTGATTCACGGGCAAAGCGTGGACCCTAGCTTCATCGCTTACTACTCAGGTTAGTGTTGCGCCGACACGGAAGACGGAAAGGCCCCCGGTCCCCCCCGGAAGTGGCCGCCGGAACCCCTACTCCGGTCACCAACCGGCACGACGGACCACTCCGGGATTATGCGCCGGTTGACCGGTGCAGCCTCTCGCGTTGGTTAGACGCGATTGGGCTCCTGTACTACCCGGCGGGCGGCCAGCGGAATAACCGTTTAACCGGGTCTCCCTGTCAACCGTGTCGATGCGTCACCTCTGAACAGCGAATTCGCGTCGGGATCACTGGCCTACTCCTCACCACAGCCAACCCCACCTGCTACTGGGTCCCCGGGAAGTACACCAGAACACAGCGAACTGTTATGCCGGTGTAATTGTTTCTCCCGGGGTGTGGTGGCGAACCCAGCCGATCCGAAGATCTCCCACACGCTGATTGCTGTTCATTTGGCACCACCCAGGAGCCATGTGTGACTTTTATATCGGATTTCTATTATTAATAATTTTAATTTTAATAGGATTCATTTATTATGTTTCATATTATTTTATTTTCTAAATAGAAAAATTTTAAAATGTGTGAATGTTAGTTTGTGACTTGTATATGTTATACAAATAAATATTCTGTTCTATTCTATTCTATCTTCAATGGTTACGTTAGGCGGCGCGGCGTAGGCACCTGCTTGGACGACGACGTCGAACTACACTCTGACGATATGTCGCGATCACTACGTAGTAGGTACATTGAGCCACGTCGAAAACAGCAATTTACTTTACTTCGCGGTCGTGAACTGACACATTCGTCGCGGTAGTGAACTGAACTGAACTTATTTATTATTAGGCGTTCTGTTTCATGGAACGTAGACATGTTTGATTTTATTTTTAGAAAAAGAACTCTTATTTCCAATTAAATAAGACTCACTATAGGTACCCAAAGGCAAACCAACCACATAAATTGATTACATTTTTGCAATATACCGTTTGTTTTTATTATAAATGCCAAAAAGAACCACATAAATTGGTTCCACTTTGCGATATACAGTTTGTTTTTATTATATAATGCCAAAAGAACCAGATATCTTGGCTCTGTTTTGATAAATACTTTTAGCGTACTTCATTAAAAACAAAAAAGTCCATCTCGCTTGGATCTTTTACGCAAAAAAAAAATCTGACCAGTTAGCTAGTACCAAGTAGCATAATTATTTTCTGCTGTTGCGATATACCTCAATTGGGCGGATGGTTCTTAGACGAATGTGTAGAAACCTATTAGTATCATACCAAGTAGCCTGCCTGGGTCTTTTCTGCAAAAAATAGAGGGTTGATTAGCTCTCGATTGGTATATTTAACTCATTTTTAACCAATTTGTGGGTTGGTGCCTTTTGGCATTTATATGGTCAATTTTCTGAAGAAGTTGTGATACAAAATAGGTATTATCAAATTTCTGCCTATTCGAAATCGAAATTTTCCTAGATAATGTTGTATGTATACTCTTATAATATCATATTCAGAAGGAATTTCGGACGGAGCAATTTTTCACAGCGAATTATTGCCGAAAATCTGTAAAGGTGTGATCGATATGGAAAATTTCCTAGATAATTGTCAAAAGCGATATATTTAAATAAATTAAGACATATAAAAAAATTAAAATTGACGGAGCAATTTTTCTGAAGAAGTTGTGATACAAAATAGATATTTTCAAATTTCTGCCTATTCGAAATCGAAATTTTCCTAGATAATGTTAATATATACTCTTATTAATATATAATATCATATACCGAAGGAATTTCGGACGGAGCAATTTTTCATCAGCAGTTATAAGCGATTTTCATTTTTAGGCATTCATTCATTTTAATACCTAACTTCCAAACATAAAAAATCCTAGATAATTTGTCAAACGTATATTTTAAACCCTACTCTATCACACTGCAAAGTTTCAGCGACAGAGGAATTAGTCCGAAGAGCCCATACAAGGAATTTCCTCGTTTCCTGGACTAAGAAATATGGAAGGTCTCTCACATAACTATGGTCTCAAAACCAGGTAAGGCTCCCAACCAGGTGTCATCATACAGACCAATAAGCCTTTTACCAGTAACATCGAAAGTGCTTGAAATTGTACTTTTGAGAAGATTGAGCCCAATTATGAAATCTGCTAACATTATCCCAAATCATCAGTTTGGATTCAGACCTGGGTGCCTACATAGACATAGAAGGAACCTTTGACAAGACCACATTTGAGAGCATTAATAGAGAATTGACTAGGCAGGGAGTAGATTCCACCCTATGCAACTGGATAGCCAACATGCTAAAATACAGAGCCATCCAGTTCTCTATTAACAGCACAACTAGAGGCACTGTAGCCAAAGGATGTCCTCAAGGAGGGGTCCTGTCACCACTCCTGTGGAATCTTGTGGTGGATGACCTCATCAGACGTCTAAACAAAGCAGGACACTACACGGTAGGATACGCAGACGACCTGACTGTGCTGATTGACGGCAAATTCGAAAGCATCCAATGCAGTCTGATGCAAGATGCCTTTAAAATCAAAGAACGATGGTGCAAAGAATTCTCGTGTAATGACAATCCCAATAAGACTGAGCTAGTTCTCTTTACACACAAACGGAAGTTAGGCGACTTAACACTGCCAAATACCCCTGCCTCTTCAGCACCCAAATACCCCTGGCAACAGAAGTCATATATCTGGGCATCATACTTGACAGTAAGCTAAACTGGGCCAAACATCTTAATCTCAAAATAAATAAAGTTCGTATAGCCTTTTAGCAATGTCGCAGATTCATTGGTAAGACATGGGGACTCAACCCTAAGATTACGCTGTGGTTATACTCAGCTATAATTAGACCTATGGTAACACTAGCAGCTTGCAGCTATGTGTGTACATCACATGTTGAGTGCACTGTTTTATGATGGATCTTATTTATATATTTTATTTTATTTATTTATTATTTATTTTATTATATTAGTGTTTGTTTTTATTTTTTGTATATATTTACGAAATGTTTGTCAAACAGATTTTTAAAACCATTCAATGAGATAGCACTGATCACTTCTTGTGGTAGCTTTTCTAGTCTACTACTCGGTTAGTAAGAAAGTACTTCTTGGGTTGGAGTTGGAGGTGTTTCGGTTGAATAAAGAATGTCCACGGAGTCTCTCGTTGGTGTTCATTGTGTACATTCAATTGCTGCTTGCAAAATTATGAACTTTATTAGAAATAGATAGATAGAAAATTCTTTATTGCTCCAGTAACATTAAACAGTAACAAATACATTGGAAAATTTACATAAGGTGCAAAGGCGGACTTATCCCTTACAGAGATTTCTTACAGTCAACCTTTGGATGTTTGAGATTCGATAATATAGTGGAATGTAAGTAGGTAGTAGCAAAAGAGTTGCGTGACAATTGGAGATAAAAATAATAATAAGAATACTTATTAATACGTACATATAATTACATGCTAGTAAAATATAAGCCATACATGTTTAATACACATAAATTACTAAATATATAGAATATTATATACAAATAAATATACATATATACATACTTGTCCATCCAGGTAAGTATGAAGCAAAAGTGGTTTTTGTTTTTTAAGTTTTTACTTCACATTGACGGAGGTAATACAGTTTTAGGTGTTTTTTGAATAAGGGAAGCGATTTACAATGTCGGATAAAGTGTGGTAGTGAATTCCACAGTCGAGCTGCGTGAACAGAAAATGAGTCTGACTTTATTCTGAGTTAATGAAAATTCTATGGAAAATCTTAACCCTCATACCAGATGTCTTAAGATAACGTGACAGGAATGTACTTTACAACCCTAATGTTCACATAATTGTGTAAGAATGAAAGCTCCGAAATAATGACAAGCTTATAAAAATTTGGATTGGTTACAAAACATTATGTAAAAGTACAAATACCTACTTAAAAATTTTACAATGTACCTTCTGGAAGTCTTTGAACTGCTGATATCTGGACAATCTCTCCTCTTGGGTCATGTTCCGGTGAATGCCGATAGCGGGGAAGTTCTGATCCGTCAGCAGCTGAGCGAGGGCGATGCAGCGCTGCACCGACTTGACGAATATCACCACCTGCCGAACACAGACCCCTTGAGTCTCCACACCACTTTACGCACCGGGAATATTCCCTCAACCAGAGATCAGAGGAGATAGTAGATATGCGTCATCATACATCTGATGTCCCTATCAATATCATCATGTAAACTTCTAACAAAGCGTGGCTGCACTCAATAATACTATTGCCAGTGCCTTCGACTCACAAACAATTTTACAAGCTCACAGAATGTACCATTTGAAAAGTGAGCGAGACAGATATATCTCCAATAAATATTTCAAAGTGTGAGCGAGAGAGACAGACAGGACTAGATTAAATAATTGAAAATATCTTGAATGCTCGATGTTAACGAAGAATAACGTATCATGAACACGGACGGAAATCGGATTCCAGATATATACTCTCTCTGGTCTTTTCGGATGACCGTTGCGGTAGAACGAGAGAAGGCGAGGCGCATCTGTTTTTGCAGTAATAGGAGAGACGAGGGAGAACTCGGGTATGATCTCTTGAACCGTGTTATTCTAACCATTTGAATAATTGAATATCGATGCTATGTTATGTTCTCGGCAAAACTTGGACGGGTGGCCCAGGCTACTACGGTAGCTCGGCGTGCGCCGCCCGGTCCGCCATTTTTATATATGTAACGTGTTGCCGCTGTTTGTTAGGTTATTATTGCCACACAAATAGCAGGTAATATTTCCATTATACACAGTGTGAGGAGCAGAGTGGTGGTGCAGGGGCAGGTGCGCCGTGTATACAGCATGTACGCATACAGTAAAGATAGAATACTGAATGGAATTCAAGAGGGGTAAGCATATTTAATTGGGTGGAAGGCAAAGGGTTAAGTATGTTTTTATATCTCCACACTTTTTACATGTTTACTATGCAATTATTTTCTACACGCAATTGGAAAACGGTATGTGGGGATGGTACATAAAAAGTGGAGCTATTCCACTTCATCTCTCCCAGTGCATGTCGTAAAAGACGACTAAGGGATAAGGAGAAGATGTCGTGTTAAAGGGCGACAGGCTAGTCATCTCTCACCATGGCGCAGTCTTTCCACCGAGTCATGCAGCAGGTGGGTCTTTTTGCTTGCTGCTTATAAGCAGCTGCTGGACAAGATAACTGTCCTAATACTTTGCTAAATGTGGTCGGTGTTGTGCTGTTTTTTTTTACAAACACAATAAAATTTACAAGATTACTTGCAGCACAAAATCGATTACTCTGCTTAGCCTAATTGTTCGGATACAGCGTGTGGTATGTATGTATGTAATTAGAAAGCCAGCTGGCAGTGTTGTGAGTATGTATTGTATCTAGCTAGGCTAGGCGTGGTTGTAGGTGGGGGGGAGGCGAGCGAGGTTACCTGGTTGAACTCGAGGACGTCGAGCAGCTCGAAGAGTTTCTTGTTCTTGTCGTTCTCCTTGAGCTTGACGTAGTGCTGCTGCAGGCCGTGGAGCGTCAGCTTCGCCTCGTCGTCCACGTACACCTCCATCGGCTGCCACACACATATGCACACATACCGCCCTTCCTCACTACCCATTTTACCAACCCATATACAGTGTGTTGCAGCAGTCAGTACATTCATTTTAAGACGGGTAATAGTTTTCTGAGAAAAATATCTCTCAAGCGTCTAGTTTCTGAGACAATTTTTTTTTTATTTACCTCTAATGTAAAAGATACTAAAACATGGCAGGCGGAGCGCTATGCCACCCGCTCGCCCCATGAGAGCTCGCCACACCACTTCACCCAACCGCTAACTAGACATTGGATTGATTTTTTTGTGAAATATTAGTTTGCTTAGAAACAGCATTTTTAGGTTTCCGTATCCTGTATGGAAGTCTATTACTAAGCATACGCCATCTGTCTGTCTGTCCGTCCTATTGCTGTATCTTTGGAACCGTAATAGGTAGCCAGTTGAAATGTTCACAGAATATGTGTTATTTATTATGGTGAATATAACAACAAATAATAAAATATAGAAAAGGTCAAAAATTAAGGGGGGGTTCCCATACAAGAAACGTGTTTTCTTTTCAAAGTATTTTTTTTGTGGACTCCGCAAGTCCGACTCGCACTTGGCCGGTTTTTTCATGGATTGTTGTTATTGATCTGAATCGATCCCGAAGTTGACATATGTACTGGCTGCTGCAACTCCCTGTATACTCGACGATAGCACTGCAACAAATAGTCTAAGATGATAAACAGAATCTACCCTTCTTGACATCATGCGAATAAACGGGTGACACCAGCACAACACGTATTCTACTGTTCAAAACACCACACAGACTTCTTCTTAAGCACTCTCACCCCTCACACCCACAAACGTGGATCACTCTCCCAATCATGAATTCACAAAATGTATGAGTAAAATATTAAGCACGGTCAACTGTGGCCTAATAACTTGTGAAATTGGTATGTCAGACTTCCATGTAACTGAAATAAATGTTCCATTGTATTCAATCATTCTCCTCCTCCATCAAAAACATCTACAACCTACAATGATGCTTATTCATATTCTAACAGTGCAGCAGTATTACTTCAAAGCAATCTCAACTATAGTCTTCTCATAGAAAATATTTTTATGAATTTTTTCTATGGAATGATATAACTTCCAAAATCAATTATATTTCCTTTTTTGATGAAATGAGAACATGAATTAGCATTGTGCAACAGATAGACTAAATTATTGAAAAGGTTACACTGTGTGGCCTTATACAAGACACGTTCGGGAGGAGTGGGAAGACTGTCGCTCCGGTGGTCGCCCGGCTCCGCTGCGGCGCGCCGCGGCACCACTACACTGCCGCCGCCCGTCCGCCGCCCACTCGCCGTATGTAGCCACTTCTTCTTTCTTCATTCTTGACATCTTGATGCAACATCCCCCTCCCCGATCCTCATGTGTCGCTTCGTCCCACCCCGTGTCGCCTCTTCCCCCCGCCGTTGTGTCTACTCCCTACGTGTCCCCCCCCCCCCCCCCCCCCCCTCGGCGAAGATGGTACGTTTAAACATTGACCGGATCGACGAAACGAATATAAATAGATTTAGGTGACAATTACATCTTGCATGAACTTCTTGCAAACTGGCCGAATTTCCTTGCTGAGCGTCGCTGAGAACATCATCACTTGCTTGCCGTGTGGTGTGTTACGGAATATTTCTTGTACATCTCTTCTCATATCTGGAAACATCAAACAAACATATGTCTATCCAACTGTTAAACATTTGATAAAACTACTTCAAGCTGACAATGTGTGCGAAGTTGCATTCTGAAGTCATTTCAGGGAGCTGAACATATTTACTGAAAATTTTCAACATAAAGAATTGTTCAAAAACGAAAGTTTCAAACATATATTAACCTTCAAGCGGGCGCGCGGTCATTTCTAACGGCAGCGGTCGCGCGTAACCTAAAAGACCTATGGGATATTTCAGGGTTTTAAAACACTAATTATTTAATAATAATGTATTATTTTGTATTTAGACACATTATCATTATGTTGGGACACAATATGGTGAAAAAAAAATTAACTTAAACTCAGATAAAACGAAATTATAAAATAAATAACATAGCTAAAATTTTCTTTTGATTAGAAAGCAATTTGGCAACACAAAATCTTCTTATGTACCCCTAACTAGCTTTATATAGTATAATACAATAAAAATAACAAAATCAATTGCCTCCATGAGATCACATAATAATGATAAAATCAAAATAAAAGTATTTATCTTCAATTATTTAGGTCTAGTTTTCTTCAGAATATGTTTCTTCGCCAAGATAAAATTTATTGATGTAGCGTGGGTCCTGCAAATATTTCTCAGACATGATGTTAATTTTAATGTGTCTTCGATTGCCTCCTTTTTTTTTTACTGGGCATATTTTGCACCTTCATCTGCATGTGCTGGCACTACTGCTTGGTTCATTACCAGCAGTGTCTTCAACACTCGTTGTATTTACGCAACTATTTCACTATTAGTCAGCGGTTGACGAGTCATTTTTACAATAAAAAGACACTATGTATTACAAGCTTAGTTCAATGATATTTGTTGATATTCTAAAAAATTATTTCGCGTTGAGTGTCGCGCGTAACCTTTTCGACGAGAGGCGCGCGGCGTCCTTTCGACGCCTGCGCCACCACTAAAACAAATGCGATCTGTGCCCTCCTGGGGGCACGGTGAGGGGAGTTAAACTGTTTATTTCGTGAACAGTGAAACAATGACAGGCTACTAGGGATGGGAAATGCAAGCGACAAGAAATAACGATATTATGAACGAAAATGTACTTAGTGCGGTCGATTCGACGCCGCGCGACCGCTTGAAGGTTAAAAACACACAGCATAACTTTGCTGATATAACTAACCGAGTAGCTCCAGCATTTTATCACACTCGTCCAGGATGAAATGTTTCAAGTGCTTCAGGTTGAGCTTCTTGTTGTTAACGAGGGCAAGGATACGGCCGGGGGTGCCCACCACGATGTGCGGGCACGACGACTTGAGCACTTCCTCGTCCTTCTGTATGGGCATGCCGCCGAAGAACACCGCCACCCGCACGCCCGACATGTACTTGGAGAAGCGCTCGTACTCTTTGCTGATCTGGAAGGCGAGCTCGCGCGTGTGGCACATCACCAGCACGTACACGTGGCTCTCAGACGGCTCCAGCTGCTGCAGTGTAGCGAGCACGAACACCGCCGTCTTGCCCATGCCCGACTTGGCCTGGCAGAGGATGTCCATGCCCAGCACCGCCTGCGGGATGCACTCGTGCTGCACTGCGTAAAGCACATGCTCTTATCACACTCCGTTCCACTAGAAATACATAGATGGAAATGGAATGCTGACACAGGAGAGATCAATGTGTATTCACAGACAAGTATGTGGCCAAGGTTAGAGCAGTTTCTAATATGTAGTTAGTTTATTAAATTTCAGTTAGGATTAGTATGTAGAGAACTCCGATCGCTCACCTTCGAACACCATTAAGTATACGGATCGGATGAAATAACACATTCCTGTGAATCAACTTCAAGCTGTTTCTTATGTGCTCAATTTTAATAAAATAATTTAAAGTTCGAATTCATAAGGAACACTCTAGCATTATAATTACATATCTCTCTTTCTTGCAATGCAACTCAAATGTTCTCCGTCTATACTGTGGTTTATACCATACTATATGAATATTGCTTGAATCTGTTATTGTCTTTAATATTGTACAAGTTTTTACTACTTAATTGATTGTAACTGTAAAGATGTTGATTCTATAATAAATAAACACGTGTTGGGTAGGTAGCTACCTACCTACGTAATTTCACACGGTATCTGTGCTGCGCGCACGCGGCGGTCATTGAACTACTGCCTTGAAACACATTAGTAATTTCCGAGGTAATTTCAATAACGCGCATCAGCTCTCCGACTTCCGAACAGCTGATGCGAGTTAAATGTGTTTCAAGGCCGTAGTTCAATGACCGCCGCGTGCGTAGCACAGATAATGTGCGAAGTTACATAGGTAGGTAGCTACCTACCCAACGCGTGTTCCATGAATTCAAACTTTAACCCTTCCAGTTTGGGAGCATTAACCAAAACAACATCTTTTCGTCACTGTAGCTCATTAAAAAAGACTTACATAAAAAGTTTTTACTGATGAAATGTAAGGAATTTGATCTACTCCATATGTATCATAGATCGTTTTGTTCTAGAATGAACCGTTAAAGCATTATTTTGCAAAAAGTAAATTTTTGCACATTCAATCCAATATGGGGGCTCGAGCGCAAGGTCACCAAGGTCGAAAACTTGGAATTTTCATCAGTGCCCATATCTAAACAACTTAAGTAAAAATCATTACTACACCACCTTTTGTAAGGTAAAATCACCCACTGACTGGATTAATTTTTCAGTAAGTTCGATCAATTCAACCCTTTTATTTATTTTATTACTCTATCTCCCATCCATTTTCAAAAGTAAAGGTCAGGTCATGAAACATTTTGTACATAAAATAAATTTTATTTTTATACCTGAAAAATCTAATGGCCTTTGATGAAAAATGTCCGGTTTTTTCAACTAAACCATGTGGCAACCCTGTGCAGAACAACATCACTGTGGCCTGGCGTGGCGCGCCAGAGACCCGGTGGAGGGGGTATGGCGCTCTGGCGCTAATCCAAATCCACGGGTCTGCGCTGCGTCATGCTGCGCCACGACATGATGATGTATGGGTGGGTTTAGTTGATGGCAGGTGGCGTAGGGGGGAGGGAGGGGGGGGTTTCAGTTATACCCCCCCCCCCCCCCCAATTCAAACGTATAAAAACACTCATTACCTAATTACGATTGCCTCTTCTCCGGCGCTGCGGGAAGTGCAGCCCGTCCGTCCTTGCGTAACAAAGTGCAGGCACCCATGCTCGCCTCCGCAGCTTCGGCGACCAGCCTCAGCCGCTACGGCTCACACGGGCGCCTGCACATTGTTACAGTGGACAGGGGGCTGCACTCCCTCCGCGCCTCCGGCTTATAAAAACACTCTAGGGAATAGACATACTAACAGGTTATGTCGGGGCAGTGAATTTAGTTTTTCCGCAAAGTAACCATGTCGGACCAGTGTTAAAATAAAAAAAAAAATAATTCTCGAAAAGCATTGATCTCCTCGGGCTAATTCTTTCACTAATATTCTTCTAACATCCTAAACTACAGGATAGAACTACCAGTAATTTGCTATCAAACCTACCATTATCTAAACCTCACACATGATGTAGTTCTAGGAATACAAAATATATGGGTGGGATACGAGCCAGGCACCGTCACGCTGCGCCACGCTACAATAGTGTAGTTCCATTTTATAGATCGAACGTCGTACGATGCAACCTGTGCTAGACGTCGGTACAAGTGTGCGTGCACACACACACAGTGTCATATACGTGACACGATCCCTACGACTATGCTATCGCGCGCTCGCCCCCACCCGCCCACAGATGACAAGAACGAGCGAAAAAGACGTCATGCGGCGCGTTTGCCGTCTTTCCGCCCACTCCCATCACCAGCAGTCAAGCGAGAACGAGAACGCGATACCACCGCACCATCACACGATCCTATCCGTGACAGCATGGCTTCTTAACACGCCATAACATGCTCAGGCGAAACAAACAACAACGTTTGTCACTGTCACTCTTTATAACGGCAACCGGGCATGCTGCACACACGCGTCACCGACTCGATACAGACTTGCGTGCGTTCAACACGCGCCGCACACGCCGTTATGAAGCGGCTGTCCGTGAAATCTGCATTATATGCAGGTCTCGTCGAGAACATATTTTTTCGGGAGTGATGTATGGGATGGGTCAATCTATAAAATATATATCGATGCCTTTAGGCGCGTGGCTCGGCGCACTCAGGAATGAACGTGCGAGTGCCACTAATATGCCTTGAATATACAGTATGGCTACAGGCCTGCGCTGAAGTCATGCGCGCGTTGTCAGTGCCTTCTGATTCTTCTACGTGCAAAATAAGTACCTATATATTTGCAGCTCACCTTCAGAAGGATGCTCAAAGCCGCAGTCAACGATGGCGCGAAGTATTTCGGGCTTGAGCAGAAAGTCGCGAAAACCAGAGCTGTGTATCGACACGTACGATCCCTTTACTTCCTTTTTAGGAGCAGCGTCAACCGCCCCTTCCGCCACTACAGTCTCCGTCTGTTCCTCGTCTTCATAATCCAGCAAGTCGTCGTTGTCGGCCATTGTGGCTACCGGTATTACTGTGAAGCGGGTGAACAAATACTATTGTAATACGATGAGCAGTGCTGATCTGATCAATCAAATGCCTTTTCCACAACGTAACAATAACGGATTAATTGTACTGCTACAGATTATTACTTACTATACGCAACAAACTATTGGATGAGAGACAAAAAAAATATGGACGGACGACGCTCAAACTCCGACCGACGGAACCACAGATTACCAATCAGTGTTGCCAAGCCAACTCTTTTCTAACTCGCCCACCAGATCATCATCATCATCATCATCAGCCTGTATCGGTCCACTGCTGGACATAGGCCTCTCCCAAGGCACGCCACCACACGCGGTCTTCCGCTCTTCTCATCCATCCACTCCCGGCTACCTTTTTTACCGGCCCACCAGATGCGCCAGTCGAAACCACCAGAATTTCCCCAGATTTTCAGAAATACTCAAAAATAAAAAATTATAATAAAAATCGAACCCTAGTGTTGAAGGCGGTCGGTTATTTTTGCTTGCAAAGCACCACCTTCAACTCTAGGGTTCGATTTTTTTTATTTCATAAATTTTTCAAGGCGGTTTTTATATTTTTTGAAATAGTTTTTTATTTCACAGTTTTTTTTAGTATTTTATTGGTATTAAAAAAAAAAAAATCGGTCCAACCTGTCCAAAGTTCTGAGGTAACAAACATTCCGGTTTTTGAGGCTGTGTCTGCTCTTCAGAATAATGAAAAATCAGACAAACGTCCTTTTCAGGATCTTCAAATAAAAGAGTAGTACGATCATTTCCAAACAGATCAATTTAGTATACATAATAATTATTATCACTGCAATCACAGGACAGATAATACCTATTACTAAAATAACAATTGAGATTAGTCTTCTTCTGAAGAAGAAACCGTCTCAGCTTCTTCGCATGGAATGGGTGCAGCATAAACACATTTGGTTCCAATTTTGTTTAACAGATCCTTGGGGAAAGTGTAGGACGTGTTGCAACACTTCATCGATTTAAACACTAAATTTTTTGCACAACCACTAAACAAATCTGATCAAACCACCATACTCAGCACTAGACCCTAGATCGGAAATTTGGCCACCACCAGACGGGATTCCAAACCACCAGATCTAGTGGCGCTAGCACTAAGTTGGCAACACTGTTACCAATATATATGGACCGAACCACCGAACAAGAATTATTCTCTTTGACAAGACAATATTTACACGAGTGGCTCGGGATCAATTCTGATTACTCTCGCTCACAGCTGTGACGTCATAGAGCCGAAACCGAATCAAGGGAATTCGATATTCGTGCGGCTCAGGGGTGAGGGTCTAGGACTAGTAGTTTTATGACCATGGGTTCGAATCCCACCAAATCTTTTTGTTTTTTTTTGCTTTTTTATCTTTTTTAAGCAATGTTACGGTGTTTAAATTGCTTAGGGTGTTTAGTTTTTTTTATAACCACCTAAGAATTATTTTCGGAAATACAAACTTGTAACAAAAACGACATGCACCGCCTCAACTTTAGGTTAGTTAGTGGTCGAGCGAGACTCGAGATCGAAAAAATAAAAATTCTACACTGTTCTACCACTGAGCCAATAAATTACATAAACGACCAAACGAATATCGGATTCAGTTGGTTCGCTTTCGAGCCAAGTCAACCCGAGTGTTTCCGAAAGGAGCGTATGAGGAGGCGCAGGATCAGCCAGAGCTGTCAGGTGTCAAACCCCAATATTTGTTACTCTATGACGGAGGTTACACGCCAGGTTTGGCATCAGTTCAGTCCGTGACCTTGGTCACGCACGGCCAGATTGACGCCAGACTGACGCCAGACGTAAAATGCATTCGCACTATCATATATATATATATATATATAGTATCAAAATATTTTAAAATCCCTCAGTCTGGTCCTTCATTCCAATCCATCCATCCATCAAAGTAGATTAAACGGTCAGTCTGGGGACCATGGTTTAACCAGACTGATGGACTGAACTGATGCCAAACCTAGCGTGTAACCTCCGTCATTGACCGATGGACTGATGGACCGGACTGATGGATTTTGAAATATTTTGATAATTTTCGTCAGTCCAGCCAGGGCAGACTGATGGCAGACTGATAGTGCGAATGCATTGTACGTCTGGCGTCAGACTGGCTGGCGTCAATCTGGTCGTGCGTGACCAAGATCACGGACTGAACTGACTGAATGAAAGGAAGAATGTATAATACGCCACTTGGGCGAATATGAGTTATATACACCGTTGAAATCAGAAAAAAATTCTGCGTCGAACTAGCTCGGTGTCGAGTCGATAGCTTGAAAAAAACTGGCGGTTTAAATATTTTTCCTTTCCAAAATAAGGGTAGCATATAAAATTATTTTTGTGTTAAACGCCACGATTTCATTGTTTTTTAAAGAAATATCGTTTAAATCACCTACTCGTTTTCACATTTTGTAATTAAATCACTTAGGCTTTCTCAGTTCTTAAAGGGCCCGGCGTATTATACATTTCAAATTCCCATCAAAATAATTTTCGATGCATATTACACATTTCACCATTTAGAGAATCAGATGTTCGTAGACGTATTAAATATTTTTCTTTTCTCAGTTTAATCTTACATTGGCGTATAATCGATTATTTCTGTTTGTGTTTCAATTCAAAGTTGACGCTTGCACAATTTTATTACAACGATTATGGTACTAGTATCCTTATAAAACAAAATTTTATAATGATTTCTGTATTTATTTCCTGATTAAACATTACTTAATTATCACATAAAAACAATAACATGCTTTAAACTAATACATATAAATGCAAATCAGCAATATTTTACAGTAAATCAAATTGTGAATCGTACCCGGGTGGTACCAGGTGATTAAATCAATTGCATTATACTCTTTTGGCGCAAGGGCATACCGCGTGGTTAATGTTTTAGTCATCTCAGAGCGTCTGAATCAGATGAGGACGACGAATAAAGTGAAAATGTAATAATACAATCTAAACAGAATGATACAATAATGAGCTCTGTCGCTCTGATGAACATAAAAATAAAAAAACAAAAGTAGTAATAAAAGTTTCTCTATGAATAAGTTGTTCAGTTTTATGTTGAGTATAAATTTAATACGTACTTGTAATCATGGGACATTGTGTTTATATTTCTTTTTTTTTTCTACTTTATTAAATAGGGCTTTAGCCGACTGTCGACTATGTCAGCTTTCTTACGGGGGCTCCTTCCTAAATTGTGCCTCTCAATCTAACAATGCACGTTTTTCATACATTTTGTTTTATTATGAAGAAATTTACAACTTATCAAGAAATCCCCCTGTAGAAAGATGCATAATTAAATTAGTAATGTTTTTCAATAAAAATATTTGGTGCTCAATATAAAAAAAATACACATCAAAACTGTACAGTTCTTCATAATAAAATAAAAATTGCATTGCTAGAGTGAGAGGAACAATTTAGAGAGGAGCCCCCTTAAGAAAATTAAGATAGAAGATTTAAAGTGTTAGTGTAGAATTTACCTTAATTTGTTTAAGCGTGTGTAAAATTATATTATACATTTATTGTTAAACTACTAACAATATGCCATTCAGCAAATCTTACTTAGTAATTTTTTCATCACGTAAATGTTACTTTGAAAATGCATGTGATTACCTAACAAAAAAACTGTTTTACTGTTAAAAAAACTCGGTTTTATGTTTTTTAAAACAGTTTTTTATTTCACAGTTTTTTTTAGTAATTTTTTGCTATTTATGTACTCGCTTTCCAATCCGATCTCGACCAAATTAAAATGGGACCACCTCAGGGTTATCCCCTTTAAAAAAAAAAAAGAATTTTCAAAATCGGCCCACAATTGACGGAGTAATCACGTAACAAACATCCAAAAAAAGAAAACATACCGTCGAATTGAGAATCTCTTAGGTCTAAAGTAAATTGCTCGTGAAGACAAATGCAACGAGCCCAAACACGATGGGTTTATCATGTGTAGTTTAGGAATTCCTATCGCCACCTTCCGTCTCCATCATCACACCAGCTCGATGGTACTCGTACCATAATATATTAAGCGCATCTGGCCGGTCGGAAAAGAAAAATTTCAAATTTAGAATATTCATGTAACAAGGGTCCGAATATGTATCACTAGTATATCGATTCATGTATTTCAATAGGACAGAGAAAATTTCAAAATATTAGGTATTTCATACTTTTTAGTTCTATTTTTTTGTTTTTGGAAGTCGGTTTTATATTTTTTAAAACAGTTTTTATTTCATTCTTTTTAGTAATATTACATAAAAACGAATAATCGAAATCGGTTGAAGTGGTACAGAATTATTCGCCATATGTGTCAATCTGCAAATTGCTGAATAAGTCCACATCTCAAAAGTTTTGCTGAAGGTAACCACACACCATAGTAATTTATCCAACTGAAAATTGCTGAAAACGACCACATCACAAGTTTTGCTGAAGGTAACCACACACCATAGTATTATGTTGATTTTTCATAAACCGCTCTATCAATTTCGATAAAATTGAAATAGGAGCACCTCTGAAGTATGTCCTACCAAACAAAAAAAGAATTTTCTAAATCGGCTCTCAATTGACGGAGAAATCGAGTAACAAACATCCAAAAAAAAAACATGCACTCGAATTGATAACCTCCTCCTTTTGGGAAGTCGGTTAATAAATAAATATCAAATGTATATCTACTTACTGTTTTTTTCTTTATCCCTACACAAAATTACTTATATTTTTCATTCAAGGGATATGACTCCCTTCTTATATTACTAGGTGGTAGGGTTTAACCCGCCCGGGTTGGTACCACCGCACTGAATGAAAGGTCGGTCGAAACGGCTATGTAAATAGTTTGTGTTTTCCGTCCAGTTCAGTGTAGCCGGTACGACCGAAGGGAAGGCTGACGTGGCATCAAGTTCACCCGGTGTTATGGGCTGTCATCACGGATGTTGTAGGTGATGTAGCCGTGTCAGTTTCCATAAAAAAAAAAAAATGGTTATATGCCTTCCTAGTGGTTTCAAAATAATTTATCGGTGTATAGGAATTTTAATAAATACTCGTAATATCACCAGTTATCAATCGATGTTTGGTTTTAGATAATTTCATAATACCAACATGTCATACATTTTATTGCAACAAAAATACGTTACGAGAGCAAGGTTAGTCACTTTCCTTGTGATGTATCTTGTTAACCATTGTGTTTTAACTTTTTACTATGGCCCAATCTGAATAAATACAGGAATGTAAAACTCTTTTCTTTACTGCAATACATATTATGAGTGACTATTTAGGCAATTTGATCTCTAAAATTTCAGTAAAAAATGGCGAATTAAACATTTTACCTGTTTGCCTAAAAAAAATTAATTGTATAATGCGCCAATTATCTACAAAAGTAAAAAAGATTTCAAGTTTACTATGTGTTTATTATTTAGACAGTAAAATTATCTAAACAACTAGGTATTTTTAATTAAAGTAAAGTAAAGTCGCCAAATGGCGTATTCACCATTCTTCCTTTTTTAGCATTGTTTAGCATCAGATGCTAAACCCGGCAGGCCACCTGAAAGCCTTGGTCGCTCCCGCGGCTCCCGCGGCTCCTGAGCTCCTTCTGGTGGTATGAGTGGGTATGAGTGATGTTTTGGTGGTTTAAAAACCATCAAAATCATCAAATCAAATCAAATCAAATCAATATAATTTATTGCGTATTTGTAGTGGTATAATAACAGTGCCATCATTGCATCTTCTCTATATTAACCCTAACCTAATGTTGAGGCGGTACATGTCGTTTTTGTTACTTTTCGTTGCGTGCCGAGTGTTTCGTTTCAAGCTTTCTTAGGTGGTTATAAAAAAAAAGAACCTTAACCTAATTTTAACACCCTAACATTGCTTAAAAAAAAGAACAAAAAAAATTTTGACAAAAGGGACACGAACCCATGGTCGAGATCGAAAAAATAAAAACCCTACACTCTTACCACTGAGCCACCAAATCACACAAACGACCAAACGAATATCGGGTTAGGTTGGTTCGTCCGAAAGGAGCCGCAGGAGCCGCGGGAGCCGAGGGAGCTGCCAAAGCTGTCAGGTGTCAAACCCATGCCAAACCTAGCTAGCCTGTATGTAACCTCCGTCTATGACGGAGGTTACACCCTAGGTTTGGCATCAGTTCAGTCCGTGACCTTGGTCACGACCAGATTGACGCCAGACTGACGCCAGACGTAAGATGCATTCGCACTATCAGTCTGCTATCAGTCTAGTATCAAAATATTTTAAAATCCATCAGTCTGGTCCATCATTCCAACCAAACCATCCATCCATCAAAGTAGATTAAACGGTCAGTCTGGCTGGCCCATGGTTTAACCAGACTGATGGACTGAACTGATGCCAAACCTAACGTGTAACCTCCGTCTATCTATAGTCTATCACCCACTAGAGTGCCGGTGCGCCACCTGAAAGACTTCCTGGCTCCTTCCTGGCTCCGTAAGCTCCTTTCGGCAGACTTCGGCTCGAAGGAAAGTGTGGTATGTATGCGTGATGTTTTGGTGGTTTAAAAAAAACCAGGGTTGATATAAAGAAGATGCGTCGCTACGCGACGCATCTTCTCTATATTAACCCTAACCTATTGAGGCGGTGCATGTCGTTTTTGTTACGTTTCGTTTCGAGCCGAGTCAACCCGAGCCGTGTTTCCGAAAGGAGGCGCAGGAGCCGCAGGAGCCGCAAAGGCTTTCAGGTGTCAAACCCCAAATTTTCATAATCTCGTGATTTTTTTTTTTTTTTTTTATGTAATCCGGTTTGGGTGGCTGTGTCGGAGGGGCCAAAGCACATGCTCTAACCAGCCAATATCACCTCCGAGAAGGTAGGTGCCATACCGGAGACTTCCCTGGATTGCTGGCTATACTGGACTAGAGGAGAACACAACCGAGGTTGCTTGCGGCCATCTTACATCCAGTACGGTGGTATCAACCCAGTCGGCTACAATTTGAGCCTACCACCTAGTAAGGGGCAAGGGAAGTGCAAAGCAAGTGATATTATGTTTTGCGTTAAACTATAAAAATCACACTATAAAATGCCAAAAACTAGTCATAGTAGGGAGCGGAATACTGTGTCTTCTTTATATTAACCCTGGTTATTTTTTTTGAAACCACCAAAACATCACTCATACATACCACACTTTCCTTCGAGCCGGAGTCTGCCAAAAGGAGCTAAAGGAGCCAGGAAGTCTTTCAGGTGGCGCAGCCCGCACACACTGAACGAGTCCTTCATCGCAGGACAGGAGAGCTTTGACGCAGCTGTGACGGACAGAAGATGTCACGTGACCATGGCTCGAAACGAAACGTAAAGCCCGCCACACACGGAGACTCCATTTCCAAGATGCCGCGTCCGGTGCGTTCGCTCGGATGCCGTCCATTTCTGAGCCACACACACGGAGACTCCGACTCCACGCCGCTGCGTCACGAGATTCCATTTTCTATCAGTGTGCGGCTCGACTTCTGTCCTATGACTCGTCTCAAATGCTCTTCGCTATGGAAGTCAACGAATCGGAAGCGGAATTAACTACTTTTTGCAGCAGCTGCTTGATGGCTGCTTGCATGCATAGTGATAAAAGAAAAAAAAACATTGAACCGACTTCAAAAAACAACTATTCAGAAATAAAAATGATTAAATAATTGAGTTGAAGGCGGTATAAAAGCACAAAAGGCCTAATCTAAAATAATTCTGGTGTGCTTTTGTACCGCCTTCAACTCAATTATTTAATAATTTTTAGTTCTAAGAGTTGTTTGTTTTTTTAACAGTTTTTATTTCACTCTTTTTAGTAATATCACATAAAAAAGGATCACAGAAATCGGTTGTGGTGGTATAGAATTATTCGCCTATTTGACACACTTAACAGCCCATATCTTGAAAACTGAACCTATTTTAATAAAAACTTGCACTGTTTAGTTGAAATAAATGTAAGTCAATAAAAAAAGAATAGTCGCAGTCCGATTAATAGACGGAAGTTAACTTTCTCCATACAAAATCGTCTTTAGGCATTTATGTTTTCTAGCCCCATAAACCTTATCAGATTTTTTTAATTTTTTTCTTTCAATATATGTTCCTGTAATTGTCATTTTATTTAGATGAAATATGGAACACCGGTGCTAAAAATTTGTATTTCGACCGAACAAGTTTTATTTTTTGATGTTCACTAAACTTTATTGAGTCATCCATCACTGAATATATTAAAAAAATAAAAAGGGACGTAAGAAACATAAATGCCGAAAGACGATTTGTATGAAGAAATTTAACATCCGTCTCATCTTAAAAACAAGATAAAAATATGTGACAGTCTACAACTCCACACGAGGACTATGTGCTACTCTTCGCTTCCTACACAGACCACCTACCTGAGGATCCCTAGCTTCGGGAATGAGTTATGAAGAACTGTAATATCGCAAACATCGATGCAACATACGACAGGTGACGACGCGACGCGACGGCTCAGCGCCCAGAGCCAGACTGAGCGAAAAATGGAAGCGCGAACAGCGTGTGTGGCTGTTCGCGACGCTGCGCTGGCGTCCGGAGTCACCGGACTCCGCGTCGCGTATTCTCCACACACGATGAGTTGGATTACGTCCAATGGAGTCGCGGCGACATGGATTTTGGAATAGTTGGAAATCCGAATTATTCCGTTACTCCCCGCAATCCAAGTGAGATTTCACACACACGGTGAGTTTTCTAGCGTTTTTGGAGTCAAGCGTTGGAATCACCGAATCACGTGGAGTCGCGTCTCCGCGTGTGGCTACCTTTAGAAGTCTGGCGCAACTTCATACAATAAATTAGTTTCTATGAAAATCAGCATAATTTTAATGGCGGCCATCCCTTTCCTGCTTACTCATATAGCGGTGTCCCTATCTCGCATGACAGCTTCCGGTACTAGCAGTTATATTCTTTGGGCGGCGGGCACGCACGCCATGTTATGTTGTTTTTAGTCTTGTTACGAGTCGAATACATGGACGACTCGAGTGACTCGAGTTGAAAACATCTATAACTCGAGTTGCGACTCGAATACAAAAACACTCGCTATAGATTTTCTATTTATTAGTCTCGGAACCATTATTTAAATAATAGCTCCTTAAATAATTTTTTTAAGTCACTAATCTCGTACAGCGCGTCACCCACCAGTTCAATCAAATGAATTCAACTGTCTCGCAGCAGCAGATCGCGTCACCCACTCCACGCGCTCGACTCGAGTGCACTCGGATGACTGAATGTGCGAATGCGAGTTGACGAACGAATACAAAATACTCGGCGACTCGCGGCCTTGAGAGACTGCGACTCGAGTCGGTCTACTCGAGTATGGTCGGTCGGCCGGCGTGTCGTCGCCGTCAGTCAGTCTCTCAAGGCCGCGAGTCGAGTACTATTTTGTATTCGTTCGTCAACTCGCATTCGCGATCAGTCAGTCGTCCGAGTGCGTGCACTCGAGTCGAGCGAAGCGAGTGGGCAGACTGCCTGACTGACTGCTTGTCCGTACGAATACGAGTCCGACTCGGTTTCGCTCCGAATCCTACTCGAGTTGACGAGTTTTAGGCTTGACTCGAGTCACACGAGTATTATCACTCGACTCGTTACAACGCTAGTTGTTTTCTTTCTCGTCTCGTTGTCCTGGCCTGACTCCGCGTGTCTTGCTCTTGCCGAAATACCCCTTGTTTTTGCTGTGATTGCATCCATTGCAATGCGGCATTACAGGAAGTGTGAAATGTGTGGTGCGGGGATATCGGGATATTAGGACTGAGGTGATCGTAAATAAACACATTGCCTATTATTTAGTATTAGGCTTTAATCAACAAAATACATGTTGTAAAACGGAAAAGAATATGACACATACATTACATGACATTTTAGACAGTTAGCATTTTACTATAGAGTCTATGGTTCACCACATTCTCCCCATGTATGAGAAGTTCACTAGTCATTGGTGACGTAGTCTGCAAGGTAGGCCGGAGGATGTCGTATCCTTTCCGAACGTCTTGATTCGTTATCTTCAGGAGGTGCGGTTTCTCCTGGATCCGGTTCACCGGGGTTTCGAGCATCCTGTTCGGAATCTCCAGAAGGCGTATCTTCTTCATCGCCGATCACTTTGCCACGTGGAGCCAAGTGGCGGTTCGACACTGTGGTTTCTCTTCCATCAGTCATACGAACTAGAGAGTATTCCGGATTTGCCTCAAGAAGCTCTACTTCTTCCACAATTGGGTCATATTTACTGGCCCTTACACATTTCTTCATTAGAACCGGTCCTGGGTAACTGAGCCATGAAGGAACCGATTTACCACAGGCCGAGCGACGTGGATGATTAAACATTCGTTCATGAGGAGTTGTATTCGTGGCAGTACATAGAAGGGATCTAATAGCATGAAGAGCCTGTGATAAGGCATATTCCCACTTCTCTGTTGACAGTTTTCTCGACCTAAGAGTGAGCTGTACGGTTTGCCATATTATACCGTTGTATCTTTCCGTTTGCCCATTGCCTCGAGGATTGTATGCAGTCGTGGCACTTGTGGCTACTCCTCTGTCATGCAGATATTCCTTCAGTTCTCCGCTGAGGAATGATGTGCCTCGATCAGAATGTACATATGAAGGCAATCCAAATGTGGAGAATAGTTCGTTTAGGCAATTCTTAACAGTTGCAGAACTCATGTCAGCACAAGCGAAAGCAAATGGAAATCGGGAATATTCATCAATTACTGTTAGTATATACCGATTTTGAGTTGCAGATGGCATAGGACCTTTAAAGTCTATGGATACTCTCTCGAGAGCAGACGTCGCTTTAATGAGAGTACCTTGACCTCTGTAAAATCGTGGTTTGATTTCTGCACATATTGAGCATGATGCTGTCATTTTCCTTATCTCTTCTATAGTATATGGAAGATTCTTAGTCCTTACAAAATGTGCCATTCTGGTCACTCCTGGATGGCATAGGTTTTCATGTATCTCATACAGCTTATTCTTCGTTTGTATAGCAGCCGCTTGAGTGACTCGTGACAGAGTATCAGCCACCACATTCTCTCGTCCTGGTCTGTATATGATTTCATAATTAAAGCAAGATAGCTCTAGTCGCCAGCGTTGAATTTTATCGTTTTTAATTTTGCTAGCATGATGTTGGTCAAACATGTAGGAAATTGATTTTTGATCCGTGATTAAGCGAAAAGGCCTGCCTATTAGGAAAGATTTCCATTTTCGCAACGATTCAACAATAGCATATGCCTCTTTCTCGATTGCTGCATGCCGTCGTTCGCTCTCTGACAGCGTTCTCGAAAAAAATGCTACAGGTCGTCCTTCTTGTGAAAGTGTTGAAGCGATTGCAAAATCTGATGCGTCCGTTTCGACCGTGAATAGAGCGGAGTCATCAATGGATTGAAGTGCTGATTTTGCTATTTCACATTTTAATGCATTAAATGATTCGATCGCCTCAGACGTTAAGGGGAAACATCTTGATTGTACTAGAGGGTGTATTTTTTTCGAGAAATTAGGTAACCATTTAGCGTAGTGAGCGAGCATTCCCATTACTCTACGAAGAGATGCAATATTAGTTGGAACTGGAAGTTCTGTGAGAGGGCGTAGACGATCTGGGTCTGGTTTTATTACTCCGTCACAAATATTATAGCCCAGTATGTTTATGTTTTTAATAGAGAATATGCTTTTCTGTTCATTTAGAGTCAGATTATATTTTTTACAGGCGCTCAGAAATGCATTCAAGTTCCGATCGTGATCGCTTTGGTCGACTCCACAGACAGTGATGTCATCGAGATATGGAAAAATTCGTTTTAAATCTTCTTTTCTAACGATGTTGTCGATCACCCTTTGAAAAGCTGAGACACCATTTGTCACTCCGAATGGGACTCTGCAAAATTGATATAAATTACCGCAGGCTTCAAATGCTGTATATGGTCGTTCCTTTTTCAGTATCGGAATTTGGTGGTATGCGCTTTTAAGATCAATTTTGCTGAACACTCTATTTTTCGAGACTTTCGCTACGATTGATTCGATTGAAGGCAGAGGATAAGCATCCAACTGGGTGTACCTGTTGATAGTTTGAGAGTAGTCAATACACATACGTTTCTTGTGGTTTTCATTTTTCGTAACGAGTACCTGCGCTCGCCACGGAGAGACACTTTCTTCTATTATTTTATCTGAAAGTAGTTTCTTTATTTCAGCTTCTATGAATTGCATATTCTCACTACTATGTTTTCTAGATCGAGTCGCTATCGGCTTACAGTTTGGGGCGATATTTGGAAATATGCTCACCTGATCGATGCTGGCTTCAATGAGGGCGCAGATTTTCAATGGTGGTCGAGGGCCGCCGTAGTATATTTCAACTGCCGAGTACATATCTAGTACGTTTTTGCCTACTATGGCATCGAAACATAAATTTTTCATGACAAATAAGTCTGCTGTAGTCGTGTCGCCTTGGATTCGTACATCCACAGTGCAGAGCGTGTCTATGTCCATGGCGAACATTGAAGATGCCATTGATACACGTTGGTTGCAAGGAGTAGTCTGTATGTTATGTTTATGGACAAAACGACTATCGATGCAACTCGGTATGCTACCCGAGTCTATCAATGCTTTTGCCGGTATGCCGTTTATGTATATAGATGTTATAGCCTTACTTAAGCCTGTAGCTGATATTACGCATGTAGTTGTATGCACATTGCTCTCGTTATCGCTATCGATGGCGATAGATGTTCGAATAGCGGCCGTTCTGTTCAGCTTACTGCGGCAAACTTTAGCAAAATGTCCCCTTTTCTGACATTTTGTGCATGTCACATTGGATGCAGGACAACCTTTGCGACCGTGTTTTTTATGCCCGCAGAAGTAGCAGCTTTGGCCGTCACGAGAGCCAGAACTAGAAGCAGGAACTGCGTTGATGTTAAGTTCTCGGTGCTCATAGGTCTGGTTGTGGAGTTGAGCTAGTTCTAAAGCTCTGGCTTGACTATGCGCGTCGTCTAGCTGCAAGGTGCTGTTCTCGAGCAGACGCTGTCTAATGAGAGGTGAAGCAAGACCTGATATAAACGCGTCTCTGATGTAGTCTTTCTCGTTCTGTTCAGCTGTGACAGATTGAAAACAGCAATCTTTTGAGAGCAGCTTCAGTTCTTGAAGGAACAGATCGATTGTCTCGCCTGTTTGTTGCTTTCGGTTAGCCAGCTTGTGACGAGATATGACCACATTTGGAGCCTTTATGAATAACTCGTCCAGCTTCGAAATGCATGCTTGATAATCCGAGCAATCTTTTATATGATTGTAAACTTCGGACGAGAGATGATTGACGAGGAGTTGATATTTTGTGTGTTCAGTGAGTTTGCCTGAGTCTACGGAAGCAGCTGACTGAAGAAAATTTTCGAAGGTTTTCTTCCAATGGGTCCACTGAGGGGACAAGTCGGCGTCTGCCCTGGGGTCCGCGTTGAAGCGTTCCGGTCGGAGATATTTTTCCATTTTGTTGATTAAATTGAGGTGATCGTAAATAAACACATTGCCTATTATTTAGTATTAGGCTTTAATCAACAAAATACATGTTGTAAAACGGAAAAGAATATGACACATACATTACATGACATTTTAGACAGTTAGCATTTTACTATAGAGTCTATGGTTCACCACAAGGACTAAGATGAATGTTTTCACGGAAATGTTAGGTTTTGATATAGACTAATGGATTTTGTATAGATATTATAAAATCAACATTAAAAAATACAAAAAAATTATGCTGTTTTACTCATAATAGCAATAAACCCAACCTAAAAAAATCAAGAATATTGATAAAGGCTGCATTCACGGCACTTCCTAATGCAGTGGTGCCAACATGACAGCTACAACCGGATATTTTGCAGCGGCCATTGAAATTATGCTGATTTTCATAGATTTTTTTTATGAGAGTTGTCTTTGTTACTAAAGACTGGTATCATCTGCGTGGTTAGTGCTGGTTTGGTTTTCACTTGCCTTCTTTTGTTTGTCCTCGTGGTGCGTTTTTATGAATTTATAATGTCCACCTGTTCAACGGTTGTGCATTGGTTTCGTAAGGGCCTGCGGGTACACGATAACCCCGCACTTCGTAACGCAATCTCTGAGGTAAAGAATTGGGATTTATCATGGAAATAATGGGTCTGGGTCCTGGGTCCCTGCTCCACCTAGGTTCACCACCTGGGTGGAGCATGGGATACTTACAATTTATACATATACCATGCTCCATCCAACTGATAATATTATTGTACAGTCTATGACTTTATTCGCCAACTCCTGATTTGCCTATTCCTTACTGACCTACAGCTGTATAGTACAGTACAATACAACCAATAAAATAACAAGGTAACTTGATTATATTGTTTATTTTGAAAATAAATTAAATTCAGATTCCGCAACAAACATGAAGTCACCAAAGTACCAGGGAAGCACAAATTTAAAGGAGGTTTCCTTAATTTTATATAAGTTAATCGCTGAGAGAGAAAGAAAAAAAGGGAGATAATCCTGGCCTCTCCCTGGCCTTGGATGGATGAATAAATCCTGGCACCTATTACTGAATACCATGAATACGCGTTTTCGAATAGGTTTCCGTATAAGTTAATCGCTATTATTATTATAATAGCGATTAACTTTTATAAAATTATGGAAACCTTTAAATTTCTGCTGCCCTGGTACTTTAGAACCGTTCCCAGTTTATTATGATTTTTTTATTGACGAAAGAGAACGGTGAAGGGCGCATAATATTTATGTCACATGTAACATGTTAAGTATAATATATAATATTATTACCTCTCTTAGAAATCAATGATTGATTTATAGTTTTCCCCGTGGACCCACTAAATTACACTCTTGCACACGACTGTACTTTGGTAGTTGGAGCATGGACATAGCATATAAAATTTAAGTATCCCATGCTCCACCCAGGTGGAGAACCTAGGTGGAGCACGGATCCAGACCCGAAATAATATTAGTTTTCGGGGGTGGCTTTTTACCGGTTACCGAGGAGCCGAGATAAGGGTGAGTGGGGGGAGGGGGGCGGTGTATTGATTTATCTCTGCTGGAGGGCAGAGGGTGGCAGAGGGGACGGAAGAAGTGGTGTTTTTTTGTATAAAAATTGATTGTGTACTTATGCAAAATATTTTTATTGTATTTTTTTAATTAAGTATTATATTATAATAGGTAAATTTTTTGTCATAATAAAATTATGGCTCTAAAAATAGGTTATGTTTTTTTATGACCATTGAAAATACTCATGCCCCCTGCGCCTCCTCCGGTAGGTAGGGCCTAGAGGGCTATACAAATCTACTACCCTCCCCCTCCCACTCTTACCCTCTCCCCTCATCTAGATATACCCCTTGTTAAATGTTCCCTTTCCGCTCGAATATCCACAGGGGGCCACCTCTTGGGTTCCTCTCCCTACCTGTAATGAGGCCGCAACTTTGTAAACCCCAGCCGCCAAAATCATAACATTCTCGCTTAAATAAATGCTATGGAAATTTATTTAGGTCTTATGGTCTTATAATCTTTATTACTCTCAAAGAATGTTACAAATATTCGCTTAAGAGATAGGTAGGTACATTTTATAACTTACAAATAAGTACAAGTCTACATCTAATTTATAAAGAGGTAAAGTTTGTAAGTTTGCATGTAGGAGGTAATCTCTGAAAATAATTTTGATTTTTTTAATTCTTCGACCAATATTTAGAATGCACCTTCAGGATGGACATAAACTATGCGAACAAAGCTGTGGGCAAAAGCTAGTATAAAATAAAAGGCTTAATTGAACTATTAGTAAACGGCTGTAGTTGCACAAAAAGGATCCAATCCACACATTTTACAAAATTTAGTTAAGTCATTGATTTTATAACGTTAACCTTTAATCCCAAAAGCGGCACTTTCGTGCCACGCGAAAAGAAGACCGGGTCCTACGACGGCACTTAAGTATACCAAACGGTTTGTTAGGATGATATCTTTAATATAAAAAAGATCCTGGCTCAAAAATACACTTTATGGCATATCCAACTACTAGATATCAAGCCACATTTATGGGCTACATTAGATCAGATATGTTTCATTAATACAAATCCAAAGCACTTGAATCATTTCAACTACTTATCTCAAATAAATGTCCAAACTTAAACAAAATAAATACCTACTTCTAAACCACAACTTTTTATTATTTATAAATTTTTTTTTGAATACAATTATTTTAGTTACAATTTGTCACATAATTCATTTCTCAAGTAAAATTTTTATTAATGCCAAGCGTATAAATATTCAGTTGTATCATATAAAGGTCATTCGCTCAATTCTGCTTAAGTAACATTAAAGTGTGCCAATTTAAACCAAACAAAGTGCCAGAAGCAATAAGCAAGGATACATTTTATACTAGCTATTTGCTAATGGCACATTAAATCTGAAAAATGAAGAATCTTCAATGATTTTTCATTTCTATCAATAACAAATTGTAATGTGTTGTAAAAATTTTAAGAAAACTTTAAGCAATTTAAACATTATTATTATTATTTTTTTTTATTGCTACCGAATTGGGTTGCTCTGTCCGAGGTCACAACCTCAGGCGCAGCCAATTTCACCCCCGAGGAGGTGCCAGTCCGGCTTGGAGGTGGACTAATGTTGCTGGGGAAAGGCTATTAACCCGCGATTTGAAGATCCGTGGATTGTAGGAGTGGGGGAAGATATTCCCTGGCCCGTTCCACACCTTTGCAGTGCGGCACAAGAACGATTTAGAGGATCATGCAGTTCGAAGAACTCTTCTGTTGACTACAAAGGGGTGTTCCGCGAGAGTATGGCGGGTTTGGCGTAGGCGAACAGGAGGAGGAGGGATAAGGGAAGCAAATTCGCCAGAGCAGCGGCCATAGTAGTACCGATAAAACAGGCTCAATGACCCAACGATACGTCTGTGCTTTAGAGGTTGAAGGTCCTTTGTGAGTACAGAGTCACCAATCAGGCGAATGGCTCGTCAATGCTCGTTAATTTATTAAATTTTTGTTTATTTTATATTTAAAAAAATCTGTCATGTGCGAGTTTTACACGCGCGCGGAGGTTTCCGTATCTGTCCGCTATCAATAATATCCGCCTATCCGCTCAGGTGGCATGGCCTTCGAATTTGAATTATCAGATATGTTTTGTATGACAGGCATAGAGAAATCTCAATGATGACAGGTATCCATGTTTGCCCACTGACAGCTGTTACCATAGTAACGTCACTTTATTTTTATATGTCATATTTGAAAATCAAATACGCCAATGTGAAAACTGTCATGAAAAATTAAAAAACCAAAATGAAAATTGTCTTTTCAAATTTCGAAAGGTAAATATTCAAGCATATGTATCCGCTATTATCTGCCTATCTTTTGTCTTTCCACATGTCTTTCTACATATAAAAGCCGTTGGCGCCATCTGTTATTCAATAGTGTGACTAATCTATTTTAATGAAACGTTTCTTGTATGGCGGCCCCCCTTAATTTTTAACTTTTTCTTATTTATCTTATTTGTCGTTTCATCCGCCATAGTAACACATATTCTGTGAAAGTTTAACCGGCTACCTATTACGGTTCAAGAGATACAGCCCTCAGACGGACATTGACTTTTAGAATATCACTGCGGACGGACAGACAGACGACGGAGGCTTCCGTCTGGGATACGGAAACCTAAAAAGCCAAAAAATCCACTACATAATTATCTACTCTGAAAGTGTAGTTAAAGTTTAGTTTACCCGAACGAAGCCGGGTTCGCAGCTAGTTATCTCTATAAAACTTTATGGTATATACTACAAAACTTTATACCACTATTAAAGACAGAAAATTAGCCAAGTAATCATCACAATAGAAATGCTCTAAATGTTTTAAATGTTTGACTAAACTCAGCGATTTGTAAGGTAACCCTTACAAATCGCTGACTAAACTCTTCAACTTCATTAGCCTATAACTCAAAATGAACTGAATGGATTGGATCCTTTTTGTGTAACTACGTCCAAACTAGGGTGTGGCTTTATACGGGAGAGCCGATGTCGCAAATTGCTGGTAAACTTAATGTGTAGGTAGACTGAGTTAAAAGACTAATTTTAGTGAAATAATTTTCAATTTTTGGAGTTGTTACCTAACTAGTATAGTTTCGGAGAAAAAAAAAATGAAGAAACAGATTTCCCATACAAAATTAAAACTTGTATAATATTTTGTTTTGCAACACCAAAACATTGATAATGCATAGAAATGTACGCAAAAACGACATGGGCCGCCTCAACATTACCTATGTTAGGTTAGGTTATTTTGTTTTTTAAATCATCAAAACATTCACCCAGCTGACCCGCCTTCCCCTCGCCCTCTGCTCCCCTCTTCTAAGCCACTCCCATTATAATAATAATAAAAAAACATTTTTCCATACAAAATTTATTTTTGATAACGCCAAGTTGCACGACCAAAGGGAAGCACTGGCGTGGCAAGTTGTTAAGTAAATGAATGGTGCATTTTCATGTAATAAAATAACAAACACTGTCAAATTCCACAGGTCAGAAGTAGGTTCCTATTAATAAAAAACTTATATGGTTTTTTATTTTGTTGCAGGCTGAAAATCACAAGCATTTTTTGAGACCTATATTTATTTTGGAGCCTGGATTAACGGACCGAGAGCATATTGGACCCAATAGGTGGAGATTCTTGTTGCAATCTCTAGAGGATCTTAATGAGAATCTTAAAAAAATCAACAGTCGACTTTATGTCTTGAGAGGTGAACCAGTGGAGGTATTTTCTCATTTGTTCTCTGAATGGAGAGTGAAGTGTTTAACGTTCGAACAGGACATTGAACCTTATTCAATTAAAAGAGATGAGCAAATTGAAGAACTTGCCAATAAAAACAATATTCAAGTCATTCAGAGAGTTTCACACACACTCTTCGATGTTCACAGCATCATCAAAAATAATAATGGAACAGCTCCACTTACATATCAAAAGTTCCTCTCTGTGGTGCAGGATATAACTGTAAAGCGCGTAGTGGATATTGTGGACCCAGTGGCTGACAGGTGTACACCTTCAAAAGATTCAAAAGAAAGTAAGACACCAGAATGTTATGAAATACCAACCTTGCAGGAAATAAATGTTGATGTGACTGCTTTAGGTGAATGCATTTATCCGGGCGGTGAAAGTGAAGCTATAAAGAGACTGCACGCTGTCATTACAAAGAAAGATTGGATTTGTAAGTTTGAAAAACCAAACACTTCACCAAACAGTCTGGAACCGAGCACTACAGTTCTAAGTCCTTATTTAAAATTTGGCTGCTTGTCGGCTAGGTTGTTCTACAACAAACTGAAAGATATTGAATCAAAAGGAATTCACACCAAACCTCCCGTTTCCCTCATGGGACAGTTATTGTGGAGAGAATTCTATTATGTTGTGGCCATTGCCACACCAAATTTCGACAAGATGGAAGGCAATCCAATATGCATGCAAATACCGTGGCAGAAAAATGAGGAATACCTAAACGCTTGGGCTCTGGGAAGAACTGGCTATCCTTTTGTCGATGCAATCATGCGCCAATTGAGACAAGAGGGTTGGATTCATCACCTAGCCCGGCACATGGTAGCTTGTTTCTTGACCAGAGGAGATTTGTGGGTGTCTTGGGAGGAAGGTAAGAAAGTTTTCGAGGAATATCTTTTAGATGCAGATTGGGCACTGAACGCTGGAAACTGGATGTGGTTATCGGCTTCAGCTTTTTTCTACAAATATTTTCGTGTGTACAGTCCAGTGGCTTTTGGAAAAAAGACAGATAAAATGGGAGATTATATAAGAAAATATGTGCCCGAGTTAAAGAAATATCCAAGTGATTTTATTTACGAACCTTGGAATGCACCTATACCCCTCCAGCATATAGCCGGATGCATAATAGGCAAGGATTATCCGCACCGCATAGTAATTCATGAAAAAATTCACAAAGAAAATATGACTAAGATGTCATTAGCATATAAGATGAATAAAGAAATTAAATCTTTGAAGAGATCACAAAGCAGTGTCAAAAAAATAATACCGACGTTATAATCTGGAGCAGGAATAGGGATATATATATATATATATATATATGTCATGAATACGAATAAATCTTATTAATAAATTTGAATGAGAAGTTTGTTTTAGTTAGGTACGTAGGTGTGTTAAGGTGGGTGGGTGCCATATGTATAATTTTGTGGATCTGATCATCATATCCATATCGTCGACTTACATCACGATCGCTAGTATGGATGGACTCGAGTTGGTTTTTGTCCAATCATCAAGGAGATACGAAATATGGATACGGCACTGAGCGAGGCGACCAACTAAATAGTAGATTGCTCGATACGAGATTCAGTGAGTGATACATGTCAGTCAGCGTGTAAGCGTCCACTGCTAGACATACGCCTCTCCAATTTTCCTCCAGTCCTCCCGGCCTTCAGCGGTACGGAACCAGTGATCCAGTGATACATACCGGGTGTATAAAGATATACTGTAAACCTTTCTCCAGGCACTTGGAGTAAAGACAAAAGGAAAGTCAAAACCGCATAAAAAATAAAATATCAAAACAATATCTCAACAAGTATTGGGTTGATAAAGAAATTAATTTACACTTTGGTTGGTCTCCAAATAGGCTGGCGAACATGCTAATAAATGGTCCACGGTACTTCTTTACACACCCTGTATGTGTATGTAATATAGGTAGGTAGGTAACCAGGTATGTTGGTTACATATTGTATTTATGGAAGCATTTAGTATTTACAGAAACCTCGCATTGGCTACATCACCTACTGCGCCCGTAATGCCGGCCCAGTCATAACTTGGTAAACAAGGTGCCATGTCAGTCACATGTCAGTACTATCCTTCAGTCGCGTCGGCTACACTGACCAGTAGCGACTCCTGGTGCTGAGTATTGGGTTGGCTCTGGCTAAGGATTTTTTAAAATAATTTCCTAACTTATACGTTAATTTATTTCTACCACAATACCGTCGATATTTTAAGAAAAGGCGAGAATAGCCAAACGATGTATACTCAAAGATTCCAATGATAGCGCTATTCAAGCCTTACCCAACACATCACTATCTCATGAACTGGAATCGAGACTCGACTTCTACAAATCATTCCAAGTTGGTACACGCACCAATAGATCTGGATTGGGCATAGAAACAGCAAAGTCTGATAAAGAAATACTGAAAGGTTTTGCTCAGGAGGACATGGAACAAGGCTTCAAAGTCAAACTTCACGCCTTAAACCTAGAAATGCAGAATGATTGGCTAACAGTGGGTGACTTCTGCATCCCTCCTGCATTGAAGTGGAAATCCATAATATACAACTGGTCCCCTGAGCTGCTTAAGTTCTACTTAAATGCATTCCAGCTTACTCTCCCCGACCCGAGTAACCTAGTTAGATGGGGGAAATCTACAGATAGACTATGCCCGTCATGTAAGGAGTTCGTAGGCACGGCCAAACATTTGTTATGCGGATGCAAAATACTACTTGAGCGAGGCCAGTATTCCTACCGTCATGATAAAGTCCTCCAAATCATCAGAGAGGCCATCAACCTGTCAATTGCACGGACCAGGAAAGGGCAAACCAGTAGCGGCTTCCAGAAGGTCAACTTTGTGAAACCTGGAGCCAATAAGCTGCCCAAAGATAGGACTAAACCTTCTTCAATTTTGGGAGCAGCAAAGGATTGGGAATTGTTGATGGACACACATGAGAAGCATTACCAAATGCCTTCGGAAATCTGTACCACAGCATTAAGGCCAGATATACTCATATTCTCAAAAGCGACAAAGCATGTAGTACTTGTTGAACTTACAGTTCCATGGGAAAGTAACATACCGAAGGACCACAACATCAAGCTTAACAAGTACTGCAACTTAGTAGACCGGATTGTGAGAAACGGATTCAAGACTGATCTCTTCGCTGTGGAAGTCGGAGCAAGAGGACTACCAGCGAAGTCGCTCTACAGTCTCTTCAAGAATCTAGGGCTCCCAAGATCGACGCTAAGCTCATATATGGAGAGAGCTTCGAAAACGTCACTGGAAGCATCCTACAGAATATGGATAGGTAGAGAGAGGGAGGTCGAGAGCGGGACTGGTGGTTTCCCCGCGTCGTAGTCAACGCAGACTAGCTGACGAGGGCTTGATGCGAGCCGAAACGTGAAGCATGCGCGGGAAATTTAGAGTGGCCACTCGCTAGTCCCGGCCTCGATTAATACCCTCCTCTACTGCCGATGGGCCCGGATATGTTCGGTGAAGCCATCGTAAGCTTAGATCCACACCTTCCCTGTTCAAAAACTGAAAGACCATAATATTCCCTTTTGCTGTACAGAATTTAAATACGACAAACTTTGGCAAGGGTGACCGTTTTGAGCAATTAAAAGTTTTTTTAGAAAAAGTCCTCGTTGAGAATGGTTTTTCCAAAAGATCTTCGGTTACAGATTTTGTACTGGAGTTTGCCATTATTGCCAATAAATAATCAATCACTTTAAAATAAACCGCACAAGATTCATCCATAACCGGTCCATACCTACATTAACTCGCGAGATTTTGTTTACAAAGCAGTCACGAATACGTTGCCGCAGCAGCGCGCGCACACACGCACACACAACGCACCTAGCCTAGCTCGCTAGTCGCTAAATGCGCTCCCCGCTGCACCAACTTGAAACGGTTATCAGCGGGTACGCGCGGGACGGGGGGACATCGGCCGCTTGCATGGAATACGATGGCACTTCAAATGTAGCCAACCGGCCAATGAATGCCTTGATGTGTCGTCATTCGTCGCCCGCGTGTGACACGCGCGAAATTTCAAATTATGTAACGGAATTTACGTTTTAGCTTATTCATCGTGGGTTATATAATAAAAATAATATAACCACGATATTTTTCACATTTGTTTTTGCTTAATACTTCGATATTAATGCTGGCATTCATTTTATTTGGTTTGGCGGCGCCAACCTAGCCAACTTAAAGGAATCGCCGCTGACACTGACCTAGATGAAAAACACAAACTATTTACATAGACGCTTCGACTGACCTTGCGTGACTGTCTGTCCATCTGTCACAGGTTCATAACCTCGTTCATAACTTCAAAATGGTTGATCGGATCAAATTGTAAGCTAGCATGAAAATATTTTGCAATTTGATTAAATCTAAATTGTTTGTTATTTAATAATGTAAGGGGGCAGGCTTAAAACCAGCCGCAACTACCTACTGTTAGGTTTTGCATCGTGCTGTGTCTGCTCCCTTTCAGCTAAAATATGTTGTTTTACATTTTTATAATCTTGTTTTGTATTTTATAGTTATAGTTTTGGCTGAATAAACGTTTTTTCTTTCTTTCTTTCTTTCTTTCTAGAGCCTACAAGATATTTCAAAATGTATATTAAACATTTCCATACAATGTTGAATGTGAAATTTAAAAAAATATTATTTTAATATTATGTCACGTGACGTGACACATCTTTGGAAGTGGATCGGCTTGTAGATTTCCGCTTTTCCGATCATCATAATTATAAATTAAAATGTTAAACATAAACACATAGTGATCTGTATAAACCTACCTATTATAAATTCGAAAGTAACTCTGTTGTCTATGCCTAAACCGCTGAACAGATTTTGATAAAATTTTGCACGGAGATGGATTGCAACCTGAGGAAGGACATAGGCTACTTTTTTTCTAAAAAAAAACCGGGGTTGGGTGAGGGGGAAATAGGGGATGCAATTTTGTATTGGGAACCCATCCTTTCGTAAGTTAGTATATGAAGGGGGGAGGGGCGGTGATGGAGGAGGAGGGGCGGGGTATGAGGGAGAGAAGTGAGAATGGAGGGCGAGGGGCGATGAAGGCAGGGCAGGGAGGGAGGTAATGGGAGGTAGGGAGGACTGTAGGAGGGGTGAGAAGGATGGGAGGGAAGGGGAGGTAGGTAGGACGGTAGGAGGGGTGGGAAGGGAGGGGAAGAGGTACAGCATTTTGTGTTAGTGCTGGTGATGTGAGACTGCGTCTGACTCGAATTTCAAGAAGTGTACCGCCAATATTACTTACCTGACAGATTCAGTTTTAATATAATAATATGTTAAACTTCATCTATAAGCGCAGATCGATAGCTTTTTGAAAACACGATTTGATTAACTTCGCTGGATAGAAAAAAATCATGACATGCCTCTGAATTTAGTTATAAAAACCATCGATTATAAAAACGTATTTAAGGCAACGTGATAACGTGACCAAATCAAGGCGTTGGAAAAAATATATTTTAATTGTTGAATAAGTATATAGTTACTTATTTCTAAATCCGTAGCTTTTTATTACTTACTTTTTTGTTTCGATCCGTAGTTTTGGAATAAAAAAATAAAAACCAAATTTTTTATTAATGATTGTGTGTGTTGCATCCTACTCCAACCAGCGAAAGCGGCGGCGGCGCCTTGGAAGAGGAGTACGGGTGAATACGGGCTGACAGGGCCTTAATAACAAAAAATCAAATTACAATACATACCTAAAATTAATAAGTATTACAATACGAGTATGGTGAAATATCAATATCCACACGCACGGGACAAGGTTGATGGCTGTCTTGTACTTATCTATGTTATGGAGTGAAAAACTTGAAAATGGACCTCATTGAGTTCCATTACTATCATCATCAATCACTCGGTCTTTTACGTACCTAGTGTATGTATCTCATTGGGTGTTTTGTATTTATTTGGTTCATAAGTAAGTACTTACATTAGGTTTCCTTAGGTAGTTATATTAAAGTATTATGATTTTATGATATTTGCTAGTACACTCTAATTTACTTAATTTGTCTTGGTTTTTTTTTCAAATTACATTCACACTTATATAACTGTGTGATATGTAGTACTTTATTTATGTAGGTACCTACCTATGCATTTAACAAAATATAATATGTTACACACCTATATTCGTACATATTATATATTATACTTTTATGTAGTCATATAATTTTCAAAATATATTTTGTTTCGTAACATTGACTAGTAGTTTTAATTGGTGCCCGTATTCGCCTGCCCTGCGTTCCTATTATCCGGCGTTGGTATCTTTCAGCCTCATCCATTTTGCCACAGCTGACTTTGTTTTCGGGATGTCGTTGAAGAATATCTTGTCTTCGTATGTAGACAGCGGTGAGTTTCCTACCACTACCCTGCCCATTATTTCTTTTCCGCCGATAAGGTTGTCGTGGAAAACGCAGAACTCAACAGCGCATTTCTTCAACATGTCCCGTTTGATATCAAAAGTCACCGCCTCGTTGAAAACAGGACTCAAGTTGTTCCTTTGTATAGTGGTTTTTCTTTTCTTAGTTCTTTTTTGACCAACCAGCAGAGTCACTTTGATAAAAGGGTCTGTAAAAAATTGAATTTGTGATCAAAATGACAAGTTTGTTGTTTTCATTTCAAAATATTCGATACAGGGTATCCCAGAAACCGACGATAATCCGTCGACAGCTGATAGGGCTCCTAATTAGGTACCTCTCAGAATATCTAATTTTAGGTTCAGTAAAAATGGCTTAGTTTTTGAGAAATTGTAATTTTTGTAAAAATCCATTTTTTCCCCTCAGCAAATTTTTTTAAATGCCACAGTTACAAATGTAAGATTTCCTTAAATCTAGTTTCTGTCAAATATTCCTGATGAGTAAGATTTAAAAGAACAAGTTTACGGGAAACCGGTGGAAAACCTGATAGACCTTAAAGAAATAATTACGGCAGTACCTACCTCAGGTGGACGTATCTGCACTTGCATCGAGTACTTGCTCGACGCATCAACCAGACATTTGTGAGAAGATGTCGAGCTTTGCATTCGTGCAGGTAGTAAACAATTTGAACATTTACTTTAACAGGTTAATAAATACCAATTACTTCAAGTGTTTATTTTATTCCAATTCGTAGTTGGTAGAACACTTATCTATCACATTCCGAGATCCTTTAACAATATCATATCAATATCAATAAGTTTGTCTAATAGTCTTGTGGAAAGTATAGGGTATCTACCCCAAAATGTGAACAAAAAATAATTGTTTTTTTTTAATAAATCAAGTTTAATGTCATTCTAAAGGTATTGCTAAGGCAATTCCAAAAATATATAACTTTGTTATAATCAATAAGTTTGCTTTAACAAATATTTCGTTTAAAAGTTGACAAAAACTGCAGTTTTGTCGCCGAACCTATTAAGGCAGCGGTTCCCAAAGTGTGCGCCGCGGCGCCCTGGGGCGCCGCGGCTAGCCCTTAGGGGCGCCGCGGCTAGCCCTTAGGGGCGCCGTGAGGCGTCCTCAGAGGCGCCGTGAGGCGTCCCTGAGCACTTTAGAATTTTTAAATTGCGCGCAATACCACTTCCGCCTTCGCGCCGCCGAGTGGCGCTCGCAGCACGACGCGCGACGTTGCGGGGTCATATCATATACATAAAATCATTACACAAAATTCTTAAATACCACTTAAAGGCCACGATGCCCTAAGGGCGCCGCGAAAATATTCTGGATATTCTATACCATAAGGGAGCCGCGACATCAAAAAGTTTGGGAACCCCTGTATTAAGGGTTGTTTGAAAATTATAAAAAAAATAAACACTATAGGCATTCTTATATAGTTGTGCACAAAACTATTCATTTTACTCAAAATGTCATACATTTTGAGATAAAGTTTAAAGTCTGATCGGCCAAAATTTAAATTTTGCGTGTTAGTTTTTACTCGCCAGCTCAGGCCACCGTTAACGTAGCGTTGTGATTAATAGCCTAAAACCATCCTTAGAAGTGCAAAAATGTAACAGTGAAAATTGTATGTAAATTGATAAAGTGGTTCTCGAGTTATAAGAATATTCATATATTGACGTACGTTACACGGTGAGTTGACTGTAGAAACTTCGCTTTATTTATTTATTAGGAATTATCTACCAAACGAAATCACTTACTGGCATCTAGGTATGAAATAAAAAAATATGCTTTGGTCGTACCGGCTACACTGAACTAGACGGAAACAAGAACTATTTACATACCAGAATGTAACAGTAAAATCGATAAGTAAACCAGTGAAATGTATTAAAATTGCACAAGTGCGGCTTTCTCTTTGGCCACTTGGAGAATCGGTGATAAAAAATAGCGCTTGAGATGTGGCGCCCACGGACGGCCGTGGAGGGAGTCGCCCTAGTTATAGAACGGAATACGGCTCGTGATAGAAGCGATGTTCTCGTCGAATCTACGCCGTGAAGATTAGGTGACTTCTAGTCTAAGACTTTTGGTCTTAGACTAGATCGTCAATCATTCGTTAGCCTCGGTAACTCAGTGGTGCAGTCGGTCAACTGTTATTAAGCACGACTGGGCGCGGTCAGTACTTAGATGGGTGACCACTCGGCCGTTGAGGCTGCCCGTAGTTCGGATTCCACGTAAAACTGTAAGTCCCTTTCCTTCTTATCTTACTAGACTAGGTGCTACGGTTTATCCCGCCCGGGTTGGTACCAACACACTGAATGAAACGTCGGTCGAAACGGCTATGTACATACTTAGTTCGTGTTTTCCGTCCAGTTCAGTGTAGCCGACATGAAATGAAAGGAAGCACTGACATGGCACCAAGTTCACCCGGTGTTATGGGCTGACATTACGGATGTTGTAGGTGATGCAGTCAATCGTGTCAGTTACCATTAAAAAAAAACTAGACTTTGGTCGTGCCGGCTACAATGAACTGGACCGAAAACACGTGTATGGTTTTGAATTATAAAGCCAGTAGACAAGATGTGAACTGTACTTACGTCTTCTTTCTTTGGTTTTCAGCAGAGTTTTCAACAACAACAAATTCCTAAGTATCCCCATTTCCCCAAAGGGGTTCCGGGCGTATGCCAATTTATTATACCTTAGGTCTACTATGTGTAATTAACATTATGTTAAAGAAAAAATAAAAATTTACACCTTATTTCTGCTAAATTTGCAATGATTTCTTGATGTACATAGACACTAGTGTGACCTAGTACCTAGTGGCGGAAGAAATCAATACCGAACGCGTCCGGAACTTGCCAGATGAGGCGTACGTAAACGTAACACGTAACAGTCTACCTCACAGAAATGGTGTACCAATCCGAACGGGTTAACCCCTACCAGCTAAATATGTACACAGTAAGATAAAGGGACAACACAACAGTTTGAAGTGGAATCCGAACCACTGCCAACTTCAAAGGGCCGGGCGTACGGCCACCCATCCAAAGCCTGACCGCACCCTAGTAGAAAATTTAATCAGATGAAAGCGAAACAGCGGATACGGGACCCTCGGCACGTGAACATGGTTCACTTGGGCCAACTTCAAGGGATGAGGCTGAAAAAAATGTAACAAGTGGCTTTTAAGTCGTTTTTCAGCAGGATTAAACATCAGAAAATAAATTATACCGTGTAAAAGCCTTACTTTTCAGGAATATTTGACAAAAACTAGATTTATGAAAATCTTACATTTGTGCTTGTGGCATTTAAAAAATGAGCTGAGGGAGAAAATTTTTGATTTTTAAAAAAATTACAATATCTCAAAAACTAAGCCATTTTTAACAAAACTAAAATTATATATTCTGAGAGGTAATTAGCAGCCCTATCAGCTGTCGTGTCGACGGATTATCGTCGGTTTCTGGGATATCCTGTATATAGGCAAAAGCACAGCAAAATGCAATAACTACCTAAGTATTACAAATAGAAAGCTACAAATTATTAATTGTTTACAGCCATACAGAAAAATATTACAATATTATGCCGCGACAGTAATTTAATGTAGCTTTAGAATTTCCTTTAAAGAAAAAAAATACATATTGGTCTAATGGAGAACGACCTTTTTTGCGGTAGCTTAGGTATTTATCAATCAACTCGAGGCCTTCCATCATAAAAAATATTTTTTCAGTCTATTTTTTCAGAACTATTTTTTCAGTCTACGCTCGAGACGTTTTAACTCACCCGAAGTGGACCTAGTTTCGTCCACGATCTTCAAGTTTCGCGCCTTAACTATAACGACGGTGAGACGGCCCGCCGAGGGCAAGTAGGACAGGGAGACCATCAGTTCTCCCAGGTCCAGGCTGGCGTCGCTGGAGACGCACGCCTCCAGCGCTTTCCACATGGACACACTTTCGCTGAAATCGATTTGGCTGAGAGGAAGCTGTAGGCTTCCTATGTAATGGTGCCTCGAATAAGCGTCGAAGTCGCAAAGCAGTATTTCGAGTATGGCCTTGGATATACTGGTCGGCGCTACCTCGAACACGAAATCTTCGTCGAAAACTGAAAACAAATGTTAATGTTTGGTGGTGGGATTTTAAGTCTTCCTTCAGAAAAATTAGGACCCTAGAAACATATGTATGTAAATGAAATTAAATATGTTTATTCATCCTTTTTAAACGATTATACAATTGAATGAATAACTTAACTTAAAAAAAACAATAAGATAAATGGGTGTCTGTCTCAGCTTATTGTTGCGACAGCGGGCGAGGCTTCTGCCGCAGCACTGATTTTCAGACAGACCCCTCTTTTTATTATATATTATTAAATTAAAAGGAACATACCAAACACAATAATTGCGATAGGGATACAAACAAATACAGTACAATATACTCACATACATAAAAACAGTTTACATAGAATAACGCACACATCTGAAACATTCATAATAAAGATCATTGGGCACGGATCGGCATCGGATCAATGAAAAATTTACCCACGACCTACAGATATTAATTAATGCGGGATGTTTCGACATAATTATATCTCTGGTTTACGAATATATGAGTCGCATTACCATAAATATTAGGAATTAGACAGAAAATGAAATTCTATATCTTAGAAAAAAATATATTATTGAGGTTTATTTCAACTTGATTATAATATCTACAGGTGCAATCGTACTATCTCACTTAGTACGAAAAATATACCCAGAAACTACAGAAATAAAATAGTGTAGAAAAATCGATAAAATAAAATTCTGTATTTGTTAAAAAAAAGATTTATTTATTTATTTATAAGATTTATTCTATTCCATCAACTCTAGTACGCTAGTACATAATACCTCTTTGTACGCATGGTGTTTTTTAATATAATTCCTTCATTTAAATTCTATGAATTTGTTCTTTCCAATAAATATCTATAACTTTTAAATCACTTGTTATATTTTATTCCCATGGTTTTTTAAAATAATTTTTACTTAAAATTAAAAGTGGGATATAGGTACCTTATTAATTTAAAAGTAATTTTGTTTGTGTTGGCAAACCTTCACAAATTGGGTCGGATTGTGCCCAATGACCTTTATATTGATAAATATATATCTATATATATGTATATATACACACAAATAGGACTAATTAATGGGAATAATTAATCAATAGGACTAAACTAATAAAAAAATATAAAAAAAAATTGTGTTAGTATTATTTATTAAATTAATTATTAATTATTAATTTTGAATGAGCCAATTCCAGACTTTCCTCGGGTGGGGGGAGGTAGATTGTTCCAACATTTGGTGGAGTTGTATTTGAAACACCCCTGAACCTTGTCGAAGAATGTAAGTAGGTGGACTGAAGTATACTACTAACTATATAAGTAGTTCATAGTTTAATGTAGATAAGTTATGTCTCTTATATACTGACATCAATACATAAATAATGTCACGCCCGTTTCCCAATGGAGTAGGCAGACAACGAATTTCCGCGTGCCACGATCCTGACACCTCTGGTCTAGGGCGACCCTTCCCGACTCTTCCACTCATATCTTCCGCTCCATATATATCTTGCCTCCATATAATATCATACATTATTGAGACCAAACCATCGAAGCATTCTGTCACGTAACTTCTTCTTTCAGGCCACACACACAACGCTCTCGCACTACCTACACTATTTCTAAGTCTATCTTTACTTACTTCCTCCTCAACGGCGGGCGGCCTTTATCCTGCTTCGTCTGCCATGCCCAAATTTCACTCCCGTCCCGTACATTAGTTTTACACACTAGCTAGTGTCAGCTGTCACACCACTATAGACAGCCAAACGTGCCCTAATGGAAATATTTAGGTTGCTCTTCAGTCAATCTACTCCAGTAGGTAATATTATTTTCATCTAGTTTGTATACACTTTAATTCCTTACTTTTACACGCTTCAGCCATGCATGACTTACACCGGCTACTCCATGATGATGACTTACGACGACGCGACGCCGCAAGTACCTAGGTACTTATTACTTGATTACTTGACAAGAGGTATTTCACAACGTAGCACAATCATATAATTTCAGACCAGCCATCCATGAATAGATTGAACAACTAAGGTGACGCCGCCATAGACACTTCCGCCGCCATAGACACTTCTAAAGATCCTGATGCAATCCCTGGAGCCCTCATTGAAAGACATAAGGTAAGGGTTTACACCAGATGGCTGTCCACTCCATACTCGGACAACACTGCCCACAACTCATCTCTCATCACTTCGTCATAGGCCTTTTACCGATCTAGGAATGCCCAAAAGACGTTCTGGTTTTTCTACAGATATTTTTCGGCTGTGCATCGTAGTGAAAGACCTGATCCGTTCGTACTTACAGTTACATCCCTTATTTGTATTTATTAATTTAATTTTTCCGCGGTAAGTCTATGTATTAACTGAATTCGTCAAATGCTTATGTTTACACTAGCTTTTGCCCGCGGCTTCGGTCGCCTGAAATTCGAATAAAAAATATTGAAATAATTATGAATTTTCGAATAGTCGTAAAAGGCGACTAAGGGATATGACTCCCTTCTTATATTACTAGGTGGTAGGGTTTAACCTGCCCGGATTGGGACCACCGCACTGAATGAAAGGTCGGTCGAAACGGCTACTTATGTCAAAGTCAAAGTCAAATATTTTTATTTCAGCGAGCATAAATTCGGATACATGGTATCTGTACGCTATAGAAATCGTCATTTAGTAAGTAGTTTGTGTTTTCCGTCCAGTTCAGTGTAGCCGGCACGACCGAAGGGAAGCACTGACATGGCGCCTAGTTCATTCGGTGATATGGGCTGACATCACGGATGTTGTAGGTGATGTAGCCAACTGTGTCAGTTTCCTTAAAAGAAACCTCAGATTTGATTAAAAAAGGTAGGTAACTTTCGATATGTACTTGCAAATACTTTCCTTTCATTCAACGCATACTTTCACTTTCTTTTTAGGCCCACTGCTCTTTTGATTTGGTCTTTCTACTTCATTATTTGCTCAATTCATTCTCCTGCCAGCCTTGCTAAAAGATCAAGCCATGCTTGCCAAGCCAAGGCAAACTAAAGCAGGATTCGGATTTACCTGGATTTAAGGTTTTCTTATGAATTCTTGTTTGCCATACGTTCTCCTTGTCAGGAAGCAGTCGTATCTTGGCGTAAGGATCTGCCGTTCCACTGAACTCTCGTGGTTGTATATCGTTTGCCTGAGGAAGAAGTTCAAAACCTAGTTTAATCTGACAAAGTAGTATTGTAATAAAGTATAGATAGGTATTTAATCAATATAAATAATATTAATTTACCTATTTAATACATTTATAAGTACCTATACAGGGTGTTAAAACGGCGAGTACATTAATTTCGCCAGCGCGATCCTCATGTTTTTCCTAGACAAAAAAGCGAATAAAGTTTTTCTCTGAAGTGTCTAGTTTTCGAGATATGAATTTTTTAAATGTATGTTTTCGTCTAGTGTAATTTAACGCGTTGTTGCCGCTCCGCACCCTCCGCCTGCCGACCTCCAGTCCTCCACTCACAAACCTAACCCCCGCCCCTCCCGCCAACACCTCCGTCCGAGGCGCTCATGTTTCACCCACTCTTCCTCCCTCCGCGCCGCCCTGTTGTCATTAGATCATTTTTACACTAAAATAATAAATTAGTTTGTATGAAAACTGTAACTTTTTATTTAAAGGGAATTCCGAAAAAAGTGATTTGACTTTTTTGTTACTCTTGATCCCAATAATCATTTCCTAAATTTAATGTACTCGCCGTTTTTACTTACACCCTGTATAAATGTGTAGGTACGTACCTATACTGCCGTCATAAGCGAGAAGGTGGTATCTACAGTTGACATAGTTTTGAGATAAATTGCAAAAAGTAACTTTTTGATATTTAATCACTATGTGGTATGGCTCCATGGAAATTTTGGTCTGTAGATATGTCTTTAGTTGTGTTTTACACAAAAATAGACGAAATTCACCAAATATATTAAAAATTTTGGTCTGTAGATATGTCTTTAGTTGTGTTTTACACAAAAATAGACGAAATTCACCAAATATATTAAAAATGTAGAAATTGTGGCGAAAAAACGTCGATGCCGCCTTTTTTATTTTAATTCCAATAAATCACGTGAACATTAAATACAGATAAAAAGGCAGCATCCTCTTGGAAATCTTGAATGTTTTAAGACTCTACACAGTAAATTTAATGAAACAGATAATAATATTATAAGAAAATGTTTATTAGACATTATTTTTATTTACTATATACCTAACACTAATTATTTGCGGCGGCGGCGGCGTTGCCGTGCTGTTCCTGCACCACAAAGAGGTGGGTCCTGTTCCTCATTCAGTGGTTCTGTAAGATCCTTCCAGAAACCCTTCCGATTGTCTTGGAGGATTTTTCATTATGGTGTATATTATTTTTCTTTTCTTTCGGGAATCCGACCGGTCTTTCCTGAGAAGCTGGTAAGGTCATACCAGTTTTTCTCGTGCTAAACTTAAACTTTGTCGCAGCGAAACTAATGATCAACTTGGTTCTTGAACTTCTATTGATACACCCGCGTTTCTTTACTTGTTTAGAATCTATGTTGTATTACAAACTAGCAGAATATTTATATAAAGAAAATATTTTTTACGAAACAGTGACGAAAAACAAACCATTAAATTGCAAACGCAGGTACATCAAGAACAGCGCGCTACGTGCTTTTCCGTTGACGCCCAATACCTGATTGTACGGTGGTCGTCAGTATCTGAGCTCTAATTATGAGCTGCGTTCAACAATAAAGGCGGCATCTACAAAAAAAGAGTAAGAAGGCGGCTTCTACAAACAGATGCCGCCTTTTTATTTTGCATTTTACACAAGCCCCCTTTTTGCTCTTTATCAGTATGATATCTCTGTAGATGCTGCTTTTTTCATATGTCAAAATCATAGTTAGAGAGCAGATACCGCCTTCTTTCTTATGCAGAAAGGTAGAAAATTTTGCACCGATTCCAACGATACTAAAAACGCAATATTGATTTTTTTGTAGATGCCCCCTTCTCGCTTATTATGACGGCAGTATACCAATCGACTGAATTTATTATTAGTAGGTATCTATTACTTACCCAATATAAATAAAGTAAGTAGGTACGAGTATTTATTTGCATGCGATACCGCCGATACTTATTTCCATTTTTAACCCCCGACGGAAAAAACGGAGGGTTGTTATAAGTTTTGGGTGTGTGTGAGTGTATGTGTGTGTGTGTGTGTCTGCTGTGATATCGTAGCTCCCAAACGGATGGACCGACTTGGATGCGATTTTTTTTATTAGGAAGCTTGTTTAATCGGGATGGTTCTTAGCTATGTTTGTAATCAAGTAATCAAGTAAAAAAAAAGCGGCCAAGTGCGTGTCGGGACTCGGACCACGCGCAGTGTAGGGTTCCGTAGTTGCGTTGCGGAACCCTATCAAAATAAATTATTTCATTATTTGTATTATTTTGTAGGGGAAATAAATGAATGTTAATTTGAAAAAGTTCTTCAACAGTGAAATGATGGCTGTCGTCCGCACATTTTATAAGTTGGACGACTATTACTCGTCAACCTGTACAGCCTACTTACTTAGCTGTGATAGATTTCCTTTTAATTTCGATATATATACTACTGCTGTGAATTTTTTCAAATATCTAATAACAACCGTTTAGCTGGCAGGGGGGGGGGGGACACTTGACTCTAACAAAAATTAGCACTTAACGGACTTAACGGATCCCTGAATCGAAAAATGCTTTTTCAAAAACCCGCAATATTTTCAAAAGACCTATCCAACGACACCCCACACCACAGCCTCACATGATGGGGTAGAACGTGAAAAAAAAAATTCATCCCTATTTTACGTGTAGGGGGGGAGGTACCCTAAAAAAAAATTATTTCAAAATTTTTATTTTACCACTTTGTCGGCGTTATTAATATGTATACCCATACAAACTTACAACTTTCTAGTACTAAGGGTCTCTGAGCTAAGCCGCGGACAGACAGACGGACGGACAGACGGACGGACCTGGCGAAACTATAAGGGTTCCTTGTTGACTACGGAACCCTAAAAACGGACGGGTTGCACTCTGGGAGTGCCGGCAGAAGTGAAAACTTAAACATCAACGTTGTGCATTTTTGAATATTTTGGAATGGTTAGGGAATAATTTCGCACGAATTGTTTTATTTATCAGTATAAAAGTACTATCATTTATGTTATGTGGTAAAATACAATATTCATTTATTGCGCTATCGTAGACAAATATGACAATTTACATTACATAAAAAATTTAACACTACAGAACTATTATAATTATTTCACATCAAAAAGTTTATTTCTCAGAAAAATCAACTTTCATCCATAATTTCAACGAATCTTACGCTTTTTCGATCAGGCTACGGATCTGACGCGAATTTAAAATTTTTACCCATCTAAACAAAGTGCCAAGCGCCGCTAAAGAATTAAGTTTCGAATCTTACGCTTTTTCGATCAGGCTACGGATCTGACGCGAGTTCTGACGCGAGTTTAACATTTTTTACCCATCTAAAAAAAGTGCCAAGCGCTGTTAAAGAAGTTTTCACTTCAAAAAATTATTATCTTAAAAAGTGGACCGATTTGCATGCGGTTTGTTTTAAAAAGCTTGAAATAAAAGTTAAATTACAAATTAAAAAAACCCCGACCCTTAAAAAATTATTTAATTTATGTTATATTTGTGTAGTAGTTACCTCCGTTTGGCAGGTACTGAGTGTTAGGTACCTACCTATGTGTCGGGGTGCATACATCCTACCACACGCTGTATCCCGACAATCGGGGTAAGCAGAGTAATCGGTGTTGTAAATTACAGAACAACACCGACCACCACGTTTAGCAAAGTACCTATTAGGTAGGACAAGACGAGGGACCAGATAACTATCAAGCAGCAAGTACCTACGCACAGAAACCCACCTCGGGAAAGCATACTCGGTGGAAGAACCGCGCCAAGGCGGTTATTTCTTTATCCCTTTTACGAAATGGGAGAGATGCAGTGCCTTCAATGTGATGTGTGGATGGTTATCAGTCGTAGGTAGGTACCTATACTTAAGTACAACATAGGTAAATTGACAGACCTCAATCAAATGAATTGTTAGAAGACTGGCTGCAGAGTCATAACTCAACGATAGATGGAGCATGCCCCGTACATCACTGGAGACACTCTCGCTTGTTGCATTGCACTTGTAGAGGGAGGCGTCGAACTGTGTGTGGTCGAGCTTAGACTGCATCGACGTGACCTTCGGCCAGGCCGGGGCGACGTTGGACAGTACGATCTGCTTGTCACTCCTGGTGACCACGACCTTGCTACTGTCCGGGCTCGATGGGGGAAGAATTGCCCCAAAGCTGGACTCGGATGTCGGAGTGCCGCCCACTGAGCCTGCAAACGCAAATTATCGTTATCTAGCAATGTTTCAAAAAAAAAAGAAGCGTTCCAGTGCGAGTCGAACTTGTGTGGAGAGAATTCCGTACCATTCCGTTTTCCGTGAGAACTTTAAGAGATTCTCGTTTCCCCTATACAGGGTGTCCCAGAAACCGACGATAATCCTTTAACAGGAGATAGGGCTGCTAATTACCTCTCAGAATATCTAGTTTTAGGTTTAGTAAAAATGGCTTAGTTTTTGAGATATTGTCATTTTTGTAAACATCCAAAATTTTCTCCCTCAGTTCACTTTTTTAAATGCCACAAGTACAAATGTAAGATTTTCTTAAATCTAGTTTTTGTCAAATATTCCTGAAAAGTAAGGCTTTCACACGGTATAATTTATTTTTTCATGTTTAATCCTGTTTCGCTGAAAAACAACTTAAGAGCCACATGTTAAAAAAATTTCAGCCTCATCCCTTGAGTTTGGCCCTTCGCGGTGAAAAAAAAAATTACTACACTAAAGTGGCATTATGCAACAAAAATACGCCCATCTAATGTAGTTTTTAAAATGGTACATCACTTACCCATTTGCCCAATAATTTATGCGATATTATTATTTAACTGCAAAAATACCTCGGAATTTGATAACTGTTCTACCAACTACGAATTGGAATAAAATAAACACTTGAAGTAATTGGTCTTTATTAACCTGTTAAAGTAGGTCCGGTCTATCTGTGGGGATGCAAGTGGCTAGGAGGCCACAAGACGTCCGTTGAATTGTAAAGACTTTAAACGGGCGAATTATCTTGAGTTTCTGCAACAGGAGCTTCAGAGTTCAGAGCCTTTGAGAAGATGTACCATTGGCCATACGGAGGTGGTTGCAAAATGATGGCTGCCCAGCCCATTACGCTAGAGAAGTGCGTAATTTTTTAGACCAAGCATATCCACACAGATGGATCGGACGTCTAGGTCACCGGATTTAAATCCGTTAGATTTTTATTATTGGGGCTATTTAAAAGAAAAAGTTTACGGGAAACCGGTGGAAAACTTGATAGAGCTCAAAGAAAGAATTACGGCAGTAGCTCAGGTTTTTTTTTATGTAAACTGACATGGTTGGCTACATCACCTACAACATCCGTGATGTCAGCCCATAACACCGGGTGAACTTGGTGCCACGTCAGTGCTTCCCTTCGGTCGTGCCGACTATAGTCAACTGAACGGAAAACACAAACTATTTACATAGCATAGGTGGACGTATCTGCACTTGCATCGAGTACTTGCTCGACGTATCAACCGGGCATTTGTGAGAAGATGTCGAGCTATCATTTGTGCAGGTTGTAAACAATTTGAACATCTTTTTTATTTTTTTTTATGGAAACTGACACGGTTAGCTGGGTCAATATACTTTTAAGGCCCCATAACGTAAAAAAATGAAAACAGTAAAATAATTCATTTCAAATGTGACTATCATGTAGAGAAACTAATGTATATTTTGACGTTACCCCAAGCAGTACAGTTTTTCCAATAATAACTGTTATTTTCAAAGATTTCTGACACGGGGGAGGAAAAAATGTCCCCTTCGTCACGAACTTAGGTTATTATTTATACAGATTAAATAAAAGAATTTTTAGTATCTGTTCTTGCATTTATTTATTAAATCACAATATTAATTAATATTCTTAAGAGCTTTTTTATAATAATAAACATTCTTTTAAGATTTATACTTTTGTGTCTCCTTGATCACGAAAGACAAGGCAAGTTTATAGAAAGTTTACAATAATTCTAAGAATGTAGTTCTCAAAGGCTCAATATCCTTATCGAAATATAGACTCAATACAATACTATACTAATTGTTATTAATTCTCATTATTTTCTATTTTAGTCTCTGAGTTTATGCCATTTAAGTTCTGGGGACATTGATCTATGAACTGTAATGAAGGAGACACAAATGTGACTAAGGAGACATCTAACATCAAAAACTATATTTTATACTTCCTTAATCACAAAGTAATATTATTAATAATTAACAAAAATACTAATTAAAACTCTGCAATTATTAAACATAAGTTTCTGTTGAAAAATCTCTCATATCAAACATTATTTTGAAAATTTTATCAAACAAAATATAAGTTCAAAGTAAATTATTTCAATCATTTATCAGAGGTAAGTTTCTTACGTTAACACCATTTAGGAAACACAAAAAGAAACCACATGCAAGTATTATTAAAAAATCTAGTTATTTTTCAAAAAAATCCTCCACTGGTTTATCGAAACAGTAGTATAGGTACTCTATTACCCTTCATTTTTATGGATGGGTTGTCCAGTATCTTAATGATATCGTCTAAATCTACAAAAGCAACGTCATTCTCATCAATACGGAAGACACTTGACTTGGCTTTAACTTTCGAATCGCCGAATTCGCTTTGAGCAATCCCAACATAATTATATTGTTTATTTTTGCCTCCTTTAATTTTTACTATCAAAAAAGTTCCAATAGGAATATTTCTCGGGTGGATTGCTGTTTTGTCAAGGCTTGTACCGGCAGCTGAATTTGGGTTTTGGTTTTCTTTGTCATAAATTTGAGCCAGAGTTTCCGAGTCTGAACTGTCACTAGATTCATCGTAAATTTTTCTGAATATCTGTCCTCTCCGGCTAGAGGAAAGATTCCCAAATTTGCGATTGTAGTCAACTTCGGCAGCATCACTAAGTGCGTTATCAATTATCAATGTGACTGTCTTCAACTGACATGTTTTCTGTGTCTGGCTCACAGAAAAAATTGTATGGGGTGCCTTTAATACATGAACATGATCCAATCACATTTTCAGCCCTGCAAAAACAGCTTAGCTCGCTGTACTTCATTTGCCCACGAATACAAGCAAAAATGTGATGTAATCTTCCTTTATCTTATCTCTGAGTTTTTTTTTTCTTGTTTCTCCATTTTCGATTGATTAGTCTTTTTTCTCTCACATCCATATCTTTCACCAGTTTCTTATTAGAATTTCCTTAAATATTCTTCATATTTTTCCTTTTCTTCCTTCTTCTTCAACCAGCAGCGACGTTGCCTCTCTGCAGCTGTTAGCGCCATCTTGATTATTTGAAGCACAATCCATACTGTAAAAAAACATAAAGATACAAATCCATACAAAAAATATGTTACTACTCCTAATTTTACTTTTAATATGTATCTATGCAAGCTGCCACAGTCGCTTTACAGCTAGAAGTCCCCTTCGGAACTATTTGGTATTCTTCGTCACGATCAGCAATGTGAGGAAGGGTACATGTGACGAAGTAGACTTTTCTCGTAGAAAAAAATTAAGCATCGAAACAACACATGTAATGTAAATAACTTGTATGCCAATCTAATTGTAGCAGTTATGTCTATAATATTTGAAAAAGCCAACTAAATAGAGCAAATATACATACCGATAAACACCGTGACTCAGGATAACATCAAAAAACACACGGCGCCGTTTTGGCGCGCAAATTGACACTAAGCTCTGTGAATGTTGACATTAGCGCCACCTCGCGCCCTCATCGCGAACTATGAATAATAGCTGCGTTTGTTTACATGCACAGTTCCGTAAAAATGTAATTATTTTGCAAAACTGCGTTCATTTTAGGGCTTCGTTACGAAGGATACACGAAATATCGGGACAAAGTTTAGTCACGCCTTAAAAATGATTTATCTCAATATCAATTACCTTTGTCGATAGTAGTGCAATTGGCATTAGTTTATATGTTATTCAGAATAGAAAAAACACTTATGTTCCATATAAAATAATAATTTTATTGTGTATCGTTGTTGATGCAACGTGATGGGGACATGGGTTTTTGGGCGACTGTGCTAACTTAAAAAAATCATTTGGACAATAAAACCCAGGTTTATAATTAAATGAAAATGTTACAATAAAGTATAGTCTTTTAAGTTTATTTCATAGGTATTTCTTTCCAATATAGCATGCGGTTAATAATTTTTTTATTTTTTAAGTTCAGGACAGCGTGCCAAAACCAAGGGGACCTTAAAAGTATATTGACCCAGCTACATCACCTACAACATCCGTGATGTCAGCCCATAACACCGGGTAAACTTGTTGCCACGTCAGTGCTTCCCTTCGGTCGTGCCGGCTACACTGAACTGGACGGAAAACACAAACTATTTACATAGCCGTTTCGAACGACCTTTCATTCAGTGCGGTGGTATCAACCCGGGCGGGTTAAACCCTACCACCTAGTAATATAAGAAGGGAGTCATATCCCTTAGTCGCCTTTTACGACATACACGAGGAGAGATGCAGTGGGGCTATTCTTTTAAAGTACCGGCCCCACACGGTACAACTGCTTTAACAGGTTAGTAAATACCAATTTACTTCAAGTGTTTATTTTATTCCAATTCGTACTTGGTAGAACAGTTATCAAATTCCGAGGTCCTTTTACAGTTAAATAACAATATCTCATAAATTATTGGGCAAATCGGTAAGTGATGTACCATTTTAAAAACTACATTAGATGGGCGTATTTTTGTTGCATAATGCCACTTTAGTGTAGTAATTTTTTTTTTCACCGCGAAGGGCCAAACTCAAGGGATGAGGCTGAAATTTTTTTAACATGTGGCTCTTAAGTCGTTTTTCAGCTAAACAGGATTAAACATGAAAAAATAAATTATACCGTGTGAAAGCCTTACTTTTCAGAAATATTTGACAAAAACTAGATTTAAGAAAATCTTAAATTTGCACTTGTGGCATTTAAAAAAATTAGCTGAGGGAGAAAATTTTGGATTTTTACAAAAATGACAATATCTCAAAAACTAAGCCATTTTTACTAAACCTAAAATTAGATATTCTGAGACGTAATTAGCAGCCCTATCTCCTGTCAAAGGATTATCGTCGGTTTCTGGGACACCCTGTATATAGGCGCCCTATATTCGCTATTTTTTTTCCAAATTTAGACTCAGTAGTTTCGGAGATAATAGGGGGGAATACTCGGTATTTGTATATTTCTTTAATTACTTTTTTAAACTATGCATTTTAGAATTATAAAAATATACTAAGTATTGTATTGCTTGCAACTTTTCATTGTATGCATGATGTACTTGAAATTGGTTGTGTTTTAACTTTTTAATTTGTACTCCAAAATTTACCCCTATACGTCCGTGATTGAGTCATCAAACTCTCAAGCCGGGTTTCCTGCGCATATTTTTTCGAAACATTGCCACAAAAACATTTGTTTTCATACAAATGTGTATAGCCAGTAGCCACGCCCCAATGTTTCGATGTTTCTGTGTAATGTTTCGAAAAAAAAAAACATTCGCAGGAGACGCGGCTTTTTAACTATGTACCAAATTTCAACTTTTTTCGTTAAGTAGATTCGGAGAAAATAAGCTGTGACAGACGGATAGACAGACATATTCAAAAGTGATCCTATTAAGTTTCAGTTTTTTCCTCTTTTGAGTTACGGAACCCTAACAAAACTCAAGGTGAAGGAATTCCAGTGAATACATGAAATGCATGAGAGCTTCACCTTTTGAATACTGCCCGTCGTCGTCATACAAGTTCTTTTCATCTTTCAAAATGAGCGGTCTCGTCGGATTTCCGTTTATAGTCATGGTGCTTCCTTTGGATGATTCGCTTGTCATGTTTACTAAAACCTCGGTACTGAAACATTATATCATTAACAATTAACAACGATAAGTACTTAAATAAATAAATAAATAACCATTTACTTTAGACTATTTCTATGTGATTTACATATTATATTTGCATCAACAATATTTGATGTTATGTGCTACGAACGTCTACCTAGCTACTCAAACCAGCGTATTCATATAAACGTGTAAGTAGCATATACACATAGGTACTTACAGCCATAGCTTACAGCACATAATAGTTAGTTTATAGTCATATAGTCACAGAGATTAAGGAGGGAATAGGGGTCAAAATTGAATCGCTGATTGTTAAAAGGGGGCTATGATACACTTTTGGCCGAATTGACTTTTTTATCGATTCGGGCTCTTGAACGGCAGCTCCATCGATGAGTGTAAATAAAAAAGGGAACGAATTCATACACAGGAAGCCATTTATTTGACAGCTTGAAAAATATGTACGTTGGTTGTTAAAAGGGATCTATGTTGTATAGAAAATTAATGGATATAAAAAAACATTATAAACGAAAATAATCACTAAACACATTAACTTTGATATGAACAAATATTTTTTTAATATATGTGACTAACTATGTTAGAAATAAAACAGTTTTTTTTAATATCTCGGAAAGTTGAAAATGTAACATACCGCCCTTTTAACAATCAGCGATTCAATTGAGAAATAGGTCAACCTTAAAAAAATGTTAGAGCTATTGGTAAACACAAAAGATCTATAAAAAATATGTGTTATAGATTGGTCATTAACTAACAAAGTCTATTAAAAAAAGATTATATTATTTTGGAAAAGATGTTAAATAAATTTCCAAAAAATAAGGATAACATACTTTCAAATTGAATGTTCTGGAAAGTTTGAGATAATTTCAATGCGAGACTTACATAAAAATGTCCATACATTTTTTCTCAACAATTTCTATTGAATTATTTTTGTATTTTCATGTTTTACAACGCGTCATGATGAATAGGTAGTTAATGCCCCAATTTTTGGCCAAGCGGCTGATTTCGCTGCGCGGTCCGAGCGATCCTCACCTCATTCCTCGCCTCCAGTCCAGCCAGTCCCGCGCGGGTCGTTGTGCTAGATGGACGTATGCCGGTTTGCTCCGTGATCGCGACAGCGCTAAATCCTTGACGCACAAGCTCAGCAAGAGATACGAAAATTTGAGCGCAGTACTAAAGTGGCATGTAGCGCAGCGGGAAAGCGCTTGCTTGCCTACGATCCGATAGGTCGTCGTTTCAAATCTTGAAGATTAATAATTTTTTTATATCGTGGTCAAATATATATGTATATATCATGGGAAAGTGGTCATGTTCGAGTCGAGCTCGCGTAAAGAGGGTTCCGTGCCATCCCGTTTTCTGTGAGATTTACGGTTAGGATTTTTTTAAGATACTTCGTATACCTAGTGTTAACGTACATCCCGGAGTAACTTTTTTTTTATAAAAGGTCATACATAACTCGAGAACCGCTGGCCTAGACCCATCGTGTTGGTACTAAAAATGGACAACTCGCTGAGATCTACGCATCTATGAAATGAAAATTTGTTTTGGTCATAACTCGAGAACCACTGGTGCTAGACCAATCGTGTTGGTACTCAAACTTCAGGTCTCGGTGAGATCTATCCATCTGTCACATGAACTTTTGTTTTGGTCATAACTCGAGAACCACTGGTGCTAAACCCATCGTGTTGGTTGGTACTCAAACTTCAGGTCTCGGTGAGATCTATTCACTAAAATTCACAACACCAGGGCGATGTCGCACTTTTCCTTGAAATGGGTGCCCTACCAACGCGATCGAAAAAACATTTTCAATGTTAAAAAAAAGTTACTCCGGGACCCGGGATATACGCTACCACTAGGTATACGAAGTATCGTCAAAAGATCCTTATAGTTCTCACAGAAAACGGGATGGCACGGAACCCTCTTTACGCGAGCTCGACTCGAACATGACCACTTTCCCTTGATATATACATATTTGCCCATGATATAAAAAAAATAAATGTAATCTTCAAGATTTGAAACAACAACCTATCGGGTCGTAGGCAAACCCTTTCCCGCTGCGCTACATGCCACTTTACTACTGGGCTCAAATCGTATCTCTTGCTGAGCTCGCTCGACTCACAGCTACCTACCTAATAGATGCTACTAGTTTAGCGGGGTTCCTCGCCCTTTCCCCACCCATGTGGTCGAAATTCAAGGCCGCGTTCTCAGTAAATGTATATTGAATAATTACTTTAGGTATTTAGGTCGGCTTGAAGCAGCAGATTTATCCCAGTGTACACACACGGTGATTTTATTACCTATCAAGTAAACAGCAGAAATGCATGTACGGTGTACCTGTCATGCATCGCCTTAGCATTTTCAAGCGTCATTCTTTCGTACCAGTTGAGCCGAAATTTCCTCATACAGACGAAGTGAATCAGGCAGAGCCCAAAAAGCACCACGACGAAGGAGATGGCTGCGTACACGGCCATCTGTTCGTAGAATGTTCCGAAAATGGGATTCATTTGAAGTTCTGCCATTTCGCCTGTAAACGGAAGGTAAAATTAATTTTATTAATCTGAGCTTCAGTTGATTTTTAGGGTTCCGTATCAGGTACGGGACCCCATTACTAAGCCTACGCCGTCTGTCTGTCTGTCTGTCTGTCCGTCCGTCCGTCCGTCCGTCTGTCTGTGTCTGGCCGTCCGTACGTCTGTCCGAGGGCTGTATCTCTTGAACCGTAATAGGTAGCCCGTTGAAATTTTCACAAAAAATTTGTTATTATGGCCGATATAACTAACAACAAATAATAAAAATAAGAAAAAGTAAAAAATTCACGGGGGTTCCCATAGAAGAAACCAAAAAGTGTATGCCCGCGCGCCATCTGTCGATTAGATTATGAAGCATGACATTAACTAATATGAAGCATTTCATAACACGCCATCTAGATGGCGTGAGTAGTGCTAGCTGTAACATTGCGATACGGGACCCTCGGTCATTTCTATTCTGTGCCTCGGTGCGCGAGAAATACCACATACTTAATTATGTACTAACTTCTTTCTTAAGTCGATTTAAAATCGAAAGAAAATGTGAAAGAGCTATTTAGATATGTAGAGCTATCAGCTACTGGAGTAGATTGACTGAAGAGCAACCTAAATATTTCCATTAGGGCACGTTTGGCTGTCTATAGTGGTGTGACAACTGACACTAGCTAGTGTGTAAAACTAATGTACGGGACGGGAGTGAAAGTTGGGCATAGTATTTATTGCTCTAAAAACATTTTAAAGAAATAAGTATGATATAGCATTTACACTAAACTAATATAAATTAAAACTAAAAAAAACTACATAATTTTACAAAAAAGAGGATTCGACCGTCCGTCCCCCAGCGGTATCCATGCGTTGCCCTTTCGAGGCTAATCCTCCGTCAGTCCGTCGGTCCTTCAGTCCGTCGGTCCGCCGCCAGTCGGTCAGTCCTTCCGTCCGTCAGTCCGTTGTTCCTTCCGTCCGTCGCGTCGGTCCGTAAGTCCGTCAGTCCGTCAGTCGGTCAGTCCTTCCGTCCGTCCGTTCGTCAGTCCGTTGTTCCTTCCGTCTACTGATGGGTCGATCCCGGGATTGAATCTTTATGGGCGGGATTTTATCATAAAAACCCGGATTTAATAGGACCAAATGAGGATTTTATGTTTCAAGGTTAAGTATTGGAATTTAATCTGTAATATGAGCGAAATTTTATCATAAAGTCCCAGGTTTAATCCTATTTTAAGATCGAAAGGACTTTATGTTTTTAACTAGCTTTGCCCGCGGCTTCGCTCGCGTGAAATTCGTATTTCAAAAGAAGAAACTAAATCATTAAGGGCGAGGCCGAAGGCTGAGCTGCGTTCAGGTTAATGATAAACCTTCTCGAATAAAGTATGTTTTAACTAGCTTTTGCCCGCGGCTTCGCTCGCGTGAAATTCGTATTTTAAAAAAAAAAACTAAATCGGGCGAGGCTGAAGGCTGAGCTGCGTTCAGGTTAATGATAAACCTTCTTTAACTAGCTTTTGCCCGCGGCTTCGCTCGCGTGAAATTCGTATTTCAAAAGAAGAAACTAAATCATTAAGGGCAAGGCCGAAGGCCGAGCTCTTTTCACGTAAATGTTGTTTTTCTCGAAGAAACTAAGTTACCAATGGCAACGCCGAAGGCGGAGCTCCGTATAGGTAAACCATATATTTTTTTAAAGAAAGTAACTAAGGGCGAGGCCGAAGGTCGAGCTGCGTTCAAGTAAATGATAATCCTTCTCAAATAAAGTAAGATAATGTCTTGGCGAACGCCGAGCTGCGTTCGCGTAAACGATATTACATTCTATCTAAGATAGATAGTCAATAAAAGTTAGGTCTGAGGGCGGGAGAAGGTTTATCGTTTACCTAAACGCAACTCGGCCTTCGTCCTCGCCCTTATTTACTTACTTTCATCGAGAAGAATATCGTTAACTTGAACGGCGATATATTCTGCAGGATGCCGATTTTCGTCCGTCTTAACAAAATACACAAAAAGCGGTTCAGGTTTTGAAACAAGAAAGTTTATTATAGCTTAATTCCGGATGTTGGACCCGGCTGGTCCAACCGCCACACTGAAGATGCAGATACTCGAAATATTAGTTCCACGTCGATTTCATTTTTCATTTTTGTACTTACCTACATTCTGTCCAAATAGGTGGTCGTGACCGTTTTTCTGGATGGCTTCTATATCTTTTTTTAGATCATCTGTCATAGAGATCTGAGATGGTGGCATCTCGTTATGATTCACGCAAGTTTGTAACGAGTTTTCACGAATCGTATTTGTGAGTGGTCATTGCAAGGGATCGCTTGGACTATCCGCTCTGATGACATTACATCTCTGATTACATTACACAAGTAGTATTAAGCGGCGGGTGGCCGAGTTTTTGGGCATCGGCTTCTCATGTAAGAGGTCCGAGGTTCGAATCCGGTCGGTGTGTACCAATGAGTTTTTTCTCACGAAAAAATTTACGTGCATACCTACACTTGCTGCTTCACCGTTTGGAACCGGTGTAAAACTAGGTACCTTCCCTTGCCCCCTTACGAGGTTGTAGGCTCAAATTGTAGCCGACTGGGTTAGTACAACCGTACTGGATGTAAGATGGCCGCATAGCAGCCTCGGCGGTGTTCTCTTCTAGTTCAGTATATCCAGCAATCCAGGGAAGTCTCCAGTATGCACGGGCACCTACCTTCTCGGAGGTGATATTGGCTGGTCGGAGCATGTGCCCCTTCGACCGAGGCGACCGGATTACATAAAACAGTATTATTTTTAGTATTATAGTTTACTAGCTTTTGCCCGCTCTAGTGAAATTCGTATTTCAAAAGACGAAAGAAAGTTATAAACGGCGAGGTCGAAAGCTGAGCTGCATTCAGGGTAATTATAGACCATCTCGAACAAAATATGTAACTACTGACGAGGCCGAAGGTCGAGCTCCTTTCAGGTAAACGTTATTTTTCTCGAAGAAACTAAGTTACCTATGGCGACACCGAAGGCGGAGCTTCCTATAGTTAAACCATATACTTTTTCAAAGAGGCCGGCGAGGCCGAAGGCCGAGCTGTGTTCAAGTAAATGATAATCCTTCTCAAATAAACTAAGTTAATGCCCTGCCGAACGCCGAGCTGCGTTCGCGTAAACGATATTCTCGCCCTTATTTACTTACTTTCATCGAGAAATATATCGTTAACTTGAACGAAGGTCAGCTTTCGGCCTCGCGCTTAGTTACTTACTTCGAGAAGATACATGTTTCGTATCGGTGACGTCATATATAGCTTACATGTATCCTAACTTGCATCATAAGAATAAGACAAAAAAATTAGGATCGAATCAAATTACAATTTTGGCTTTCTATAGAGTGCGCATAGGCACCCGCCCGCGCCCCGCGCCGCCCGCTCCGTCGCGCCGCCCGCTCCGCCGCGCCGCCCGCTCCGCCGCCGCCGCCTCGCTCAACTCATATCTGATACCTACTCGCGGTAAATGGCGCGCGGAACATTTAAGTTTGTTTGGGAACCACATCTTAGCGTAACCGGAACTGAATTTTATTTAGCCTATCCCTGTCTCGTATAGTATAGGTAAATGTGCTTGTACGATGTTTCGTCGAATTCAGATGATCGGTTTAAGAGTTATGGTGGAACATACATACACAGAAAATATTTCTAAAAATCGTCTATTTAGCTTTAGTATCATACATAGAGTCTTATACCTCAGTATCTCTTATAACATAAAACAAAGTAACTTACTCTATGACCATCCCTTACACATTTATTATTAGTATTGATTTAACAAATATCGTTAGATTATGACCTCACATCGTTATTTTTTAACCGACTTCAAAAAAAGGAGGAGGTTCTCAATTCAGGAATCGTTCGTCGTTCAATTACCGTCAGTCCGTCGGTCCGTCAATCCATCGGTCCTTCCGTCCGTCGGTCCGTCAGTCGGTCAGTCCTTCCGTCCGTCGGTCCGCCAGTCGGTCAGTCCTTCCGTCCGTCGGTCTGTCAAGTCCTTTCGCCGTCCGTCCGTCAGTCCGTTGTTCCTTCCGTCCATCGGTCCGCCAGTCGGTCAGTCCTTCCGTCCGTCGGTCCGTTGGTCCTTCAGTCCGGCGGTCGTTCAGTCCGTCGGTCCGTCAGTCGGTCAGTCCTTCCGTCCGTCGGTCCGTCAGTCCGTCGGTCCGTGAGTCCGTCGGTCCTTCCGTCCGTCGATCCATCAGTCGGTGAGTCCTTCCGTCCGTTGGTCCTTCAGTCCGGCGGTCCGTCAGTCGGTCAGTCCTTCCGTCCGTCGGTCCGTCAGTTTGTCGGTCCGTCAGTCCGTCGGTCCTTCCGTCCGTCGATCCATCAGTCGGTCAGTCCTTCCGTCCGTTGGTCCTTCCGTCCGTCGGTTCTTCCGTCTTACCGTCCGTCCAATTTGACCAAAAATACGATTATTTCGAAAATTTCATCCAGTATTGGTATCATACATGAAAGAAACGGAAAAACCCCGTGTTTTTCGTTTTATTCAAAATGTATTTATCGGTATTTTTCCACCTTTACAACACTAGGCATGCCGCAACGCATGCATGGGCCGCGGTCTCACACCACTTCCTACCTCATACCCATCGTGCCTTCGTAAAATGAAACACTTTACTGCCTGCCTGCTACTAGGGTAGTCGCTGGGGAGCGATCGCAGTGGTAGACTTCGGTCTACCCAAGGTGTCGGGCCCGGCCACCAGTATCCATAGACCCGTATTAGCGACCTTTGTACGGGGTCGCAGAGGCGTTTAGTCGTCCAAGGTGTCGGAGTTGGGTACTAGGATCCGTGACGTTTCCCTATGCAGACCACACGGTGGCTACCCTTAAAACTAGCAGTTGGCTACCATAACCCGCAACTGGGCGGTGTAACGGGCGTCACTGTTAGAAATAATGTGTGGTAGAGAACTTGTTCTCGACGATTACTCATTAAACGTTGCTAGTCTAACATGAGTACTAAGTTGGGGGTTTCGGCCTCCTCTTAGCTCACGCTGCTGACACCACTCAGGTCGGTGGGTCAAATGAGATACTACCCTAAACGCTGGGTTGAGTACTGCGGGGTTCCGTTAAAAGCCCCAGAATGCTTCGTGCTTCTGCACGGAACACTGGAGTTGGTCTCGCAGGTGTTGTGGTTTAGCGTTGATTCCCTGGTGCTTCCGTACTTGTGTAGTTAAAGCACCTAACACGGGAATAAGTAGCGAAAGCTGCAAGTGGTGAGCCACTTAGAGCTCCGTAACCAATGTGGAGAATTGGTAGACATGCGAATAATGTAGATCGGTATGTCGGTGCTACACACACTTATATGTGGATGTGGGATGGATTTCTCACGAGCTAATGACGCTGACGTAAGTCTGTCATTCGAGACCGGTGGATCCCCGGTACACATTAGGTGGTGGTCATTATGCACTTCCACGCATATACATAGCTGGTGAAAACAAAAGCCTTTGGGCTAGTACAAAACGCTGAGGCCCTGGGCACAGGTTGCGGTTGGATAGGGTGCTGACCCCGTGGCAGTGAAGGCTTCACCCCCGGCTCTCGACTTCGGTCGGGGGTTCCTTCGGGTGGACGGGTGGTGGCTCGGATCGGCTGGGGAAAGGTCGCAGCCTGTGTTTCCCATGGGATTTTTTCGGAAGAACGGATGTTCGACAGAGCAGCTATGGGGCCTCGATCTGGCATACATGATCACTGTACTCGCAAGAGTGCAGGTTGTAGACGTCTGGATTTTGTAGCCGAAATGCTGGTATTTCTGGACGTCTATAAACAAAACGTAAATCAATAAATGATAGTAAAGGAGGTTGCCTGCCTGCTACTAGGTACGTACCAGCAACCTATCTAGCAAATAAAATCGATCAAGTGCAAGTTTTACTCACGCACGGTAGGTTCCGTACAAATAAACCATATATCCGTCTATATTTCGTCTTTCTGCGATGCAAAGTATCTGTAGAACCATCTATTATTTAGCGCGTGCATATGTACTAATCGATTCATAGCACGTTTCTTGTATGGGGAACCCCTTTATTTTTAACTGTTTGGTTTTATTATTTTTTGTTGGTACCTATACTATATTCGCCATATTAACACATAGGTACCTATTCTGTGAAAATTTCAACCGGCTGCCTATTACGGTTCAAAATATAAAGCCCTAAGACGGATGCACAGACAGACAGACAAACGGGGCGGCGGGCGCGGCGCGGAGGAGGCGGCGGGGCGCCGCGGGGCGTGCCGTGCGTGGGTGGGCTAAGTAATAGCATCTTCTACTATGGTAATAGGCTTCCGTATGGATACAAAATCCTGAAAATCTGTGCTTGAGTGTTAAGAAGACTGATGGTGGGTGGCTGGTGGTGAAGTGAAGGTGATGCATGTCCATGCATGGCCGACCCTCCCTAGTAGCTACGAACGAAATTATACGTACCTACCTACCTAGGTAGGTATTGTGATTATGCCATTTGTGTCCGCATTCCGCATGTTATTTATTATTGTATGTTATCGTGTATGTATGTACTTAATATAGTACCTGCGGTCTTTGCTTTGTACTATATTATAGCATCGTCATTGTTGCTTACATACAAACATACATAGGTAGGTACACATAGGCAAGTAAGGAAAGCTCCAAAATATTGCCATCCAAGTTATTTACCATAGTGCGGAAATTTAATTGAACGAGGTAAATAGGTAGGTACATACCTGTTACTTCACCCACACTGCACACGCAAAAGTCTAACTTAAGTGCGGGTATTGAATATGACTCTTACTTCGGTATACCTGTTGATCAGGCAACACTACGCGGGCCGTTTGCCAAATGCTTTCCAGCTGACTATTGCAGTACACACCAAGACTAGGCGCGATTAAAGATTTCTTCATAGAATGAAGGCGACGCGCGCCGCGCCGCCCCGCCGCGCCCCCGCCCGCAAGCCTCACATGCGCGCGCACCATAAATTATTTATTTGATACCTAACTAGGTAGGTACTCTTGTTGGGTGATTGAGAGATAAATGATTGATAATATGTGACTTGGGTAGGCGCTGTACCGTACCGTACCTACTTGTACAAGTCCGGTGGCCGACTGCAAAACATCAACCTGATAAAAAAATAGAAATTACTTACTCTGTACGGGTAGCTGACTTTTAGTACCTTCAACTGCTCTTGGTCGGCCGCGGCTTAACTTGGCAAATTTTGCGCAAATTTTGCGCGCGTAAAAAAGTGGTGCAAAAATTCATCAAAGAAAACCTCATCGAAAAAAAGAATCAAACTTAGGCGCAAATTAGGCGAAAATTAGGCGCAGAGACAGAACAGAACGACAAAATTAGGGATAATTTGCAAGAGTGCCCGCGCGACCGGTACATGTTCTAAATTTGAAAATGCTCTTGAACACGCTCTCAATACGGGAAGCGACCACCGATTAGTGCCCGTGTTGTCGTTCTGTTCTGTCCCTGTGCCTAATTTTGACCACATAGTGATTTATTTGTATGAATGTGGTATACCGTTGGAAAGGGCGTAAACTAGCGAACTTTTTTAAAAAAAATGAAGCACTCAATTGTTTTTTTTTTTTTATTAATAAGAAATTAAGATTCTGTCACATTTTTACTCGTTCTCGGGACTTTGGGAGGTCATCAAACCTTTTCATGGTATTAACTTTATCAAATAATATTTTTTCTAGAATAAGGATATATCGTAAAATTCAATAAATTTTATCTCGTGCTGATACAATCATAAACAAAAGGGTTTATACCTGGGATTTTGGTAATTTTCAAATATAAAGAAAAAAAATTGCATCTCGATACCACGTGACATCTGACAAAAGGTGTCATGGGTCAAAACGTTGCAAATGACCCCACTTACATACAAAAAAAATTGTCGGTTCATGTGCCGAACAACCTGTATAATAATTTTTCATAAAAAAACACACCAGGAGGGGTGTTTTTTTTCCTTCCCCTCACCCCTCTGGACACAGAGACACAGCCAAACTTCCACGCCTTGGTCACGGAGCGCATAGATGACCTGAAGCAGCGAATTAACGCGTGGGTCCAACGTATCCGTCGCTATAGGAAGCGTGTTGACCGTTATCACCAGAATCGTCAATTCCAAAGTGACCAAAGATGGGTGTACTGGGAGCACCCGAACCAACGACCAAGAGACACGGTCCGACCAACTAACCAAGAAAATGCATCATACGCGGGGGAAAACATCTGGTCGGATCCTGTCTGCCACGTGGAGGGTGAATGGATAAGAGCTGTCGAGCGGGCGTGTCAGTCGATGGAACCGATGTCGCCAATAAACATCGGCGAAGATGACGTAGGTTCTGCGATCCCTCAGGCACTGAACTGGATATCACCAGAGCCAGACGGATAGCTGACTTCTGGCTGAAATGGTTCCGAAGCTGCCACTCCCGCTTGGCAGTTCAATTCCAGGATGCCCTCGAATGTCGGGTTCTCCCGGAATTCATGACCACTGGTGTCACCCAACTGCTCCATAAATCTGGTAGCACTGCTGAACCCAAAAATTACAGACCTATCACTTGCTAGCCTACCATCTACAAGCTCCTGACATCCATTCTGACAAACAAAATATCAACACACATTAAGGACAATAACATCTTGTCCGTTGCTCAGAATGGATGTCGGGCTGGGTCCCACGGTACTAAAGAGCTACTCCTCATAGACATGACCGTTTGTCAGCAGGTCCGACGCAATCGAAAGAACCTGTCTGCTGCCTGGATAGACTATCGGAAGGCTTTTGACTCCGTGCCCCATACATGGTTGCTAAGGATACTGGAATTATATAAAACTGACACTAACGTCTGTCAGTTCCTTGGCGCATGTATGGAACAGTGGAGCACTATCCTTCGTGTTCTGGCTGGTGGCGGAATCCGGTTGCAGACGACCGGATTCCCATACGGCGAGGGATCTTCCAGAGAGACAGTCTGAGTCCGCTTTGGTTTTGTCTGGCTCTGAACCCTCTTAGCACTCTGCTGGAGGACTCGGGGCTGGGCTACTGTCTTCGAAGAGGAGGTACTCGAATATCGCACCTATTTTATATGGAAGACCTCAAACTGTTTGCCAGGTCGGACACCGACCGAACTAATGTCGATGACGAAGATAACTGAAGGCTTCAGCAACGACATTGGATTGGAATGGAGTTCGGCTTAGAAAAGTGTGGGACCATCCATGTCGAACGTGGTGTATTCAGGCTCCGGCGGCATACAGTTGTCGGATTCCGTGAATGTTCGGGCTCTCTCCGAAGACGAAACTTATAAATATCTGGGAATATCGGAGGCTCTCAACATACGGCATAAGGACATGAAACAATCAGTCAAGGAAAAAAAATTCTGCCGTTTTACAAAAGTGCTAAATAGCCTTTTGTCAGGTGGCAATAAAATTCGTGCCTATAATAGTTGGGTCATGCCTCTGCTCGTCTATACCTTCGGTACCTATTCTCAGGTGGACTCAGACCGAATTAAACTCACTGGACAGAAAGATCAGGCAGGACGCTGATGACGACGTCCCGGAAGCATTATCCACGATCATCGATCATGAGGTTGTATATCCCACAGAAGTGTGGGGGGTCGAGGTATGCTAAATGTCAAGAACCTGCACAACCGCGAGGTATGCAATCTCCGTCAGTACTTTTTGGAAAAGACTGATGTTTGTGAGATGCACCGCGATGTCGTCATCAGCGATAATAGTGTCCACAAAATTCCGTTCCGGCTCCGCGAAGGACACGTGGAGCCGGAACGGAATTTCGTGAGTTCTCTTTCACTCAGAAGTTAGAAAACTGAAATAGCAATGGCGCGCGTGCGGCCTCGCAGATACCTGTTGGTCGGCACTCGGCATGGTTACGTATGACTTATGTATGACTAACTTATTAAATTAAGCATTATTAGTTCAGTTTAAGCAATGAAGAAACCATATTTTTAATATGGAAATACATAAAAAAAAATTATATTGAAAATATGGTTATACCTATTTATCTTATTATTTAAATTTTATGTATTATTTATTATATATATTTATTAATTCAATTTAAGCAATGAAGAAACCATATTTTAAATATTGAAATAAAAAAATATTTATTTTGTAAATGTGGTCGGACTGCAAAAACTGCCAGACTAAGGTGACGCCGACCAAGATATACGTCAACAGGTTTAATTTAGCTATTATAATCCGTTTTTTTCATTGAATTTTTCGATGAGGTAAAATGTAGCTGTCACGTGGTACCACAAATTCGGTCGGACACAAGAACCTGCCAACACAGGATTTGGCCGACCACTTTTTTTTACTGTCCTCAAAAGGCCTCTATCCTATCATACAAGTTTCAATCTTTTTTTCGATGAGGTTTTTTTTATGAATTTTTGCACTACTTTTTTGTCATTTGCGCAAAATTTGCCAAGTTAAGCCGCGGCCGAACAAGAGCAGTTGAAGCTACTAAAAGTCAGCTACCCCTACTGAGTAGATGGGTATTTCTCCGCCGTCGCAATATTTCGTTGACTTCGGTGGCACTTTTTTATTCTTTGAATTTAGACATTCTCACAGGCAAAATATAATTTAGAATTAATTTAAAATCAAATGGTAGTGGAGGGAACGAAATTGATTGAACGGTTATGAAGTTATTGAATTTAAAAAATATGATGTCCACCGAAATCAATATTTTAGTCACCGAAATCAAATCGTGTAATTACTTTATAATTTAACACTTTAAACACTATGCAACTGTGCAAAAGAACAAACAATACCGACTACAATTGTGTGCAATTTCGGTATAAGTAGGTATTGAGTACATTTATATTGTAATTATTTTTTTTTGTGATATTGCCGGTCTCTTTCCTTGATAAGTGCATAAAGTATGGGGTCGCTTTTAATTCTAGCTTTTCTAAATCTTTCAGCCACTCTTTTTTTAGCTAAGCGTTCCTCTTTTGAATCCGCCATCACGGCAAAGCTGAAAAGGATAATCATACGTAATACTATAATAATAAATCGACCACTGATACGTCCAGGTACTTCAAAACTTGTATCGGTAAACGGCGGTGACTGTGAGGCTCCATGAAAATACCCGCCCCATCCAATGATATTCTGCTACTCGGCAACATAAATTGTTATGGTGACAAAAGTAGGTAAGTACACGGAATATAATTCAATTTACACTACACGGATCCTACACCAGTCACCCTTCAGCCAGACGGGATGTTGTGGATGAGAAGAGGCGAAGACTCTCTGAACTCGAACAACCGCTTCGGTCTATTTCCGAATGTGGGCGTACTAATTTGGTCGAGTTTAACGCTTCCAAGACACAAGTCTGCGCGTTCAGTGCGAAAAGAACGGCGTTCACACCCGCTCCTTTCTTCCAGGTCCCGTCGCTAAAATAAGGCGATCACCTCGGGGTCCTCGGAGTCGAACTGTCGCACGACCTAAACTTTCGGCGCCATAATCTAGCTAGGGCAAGGCCAAGCTAGTTTCTAAAAAGTTGGGCGTACTCAATAAGGTGCGACGGTACTTCACGCCGCGCCGGGACAAAGGCTGCTTTTGTATAGCACAGATTAGGTCCTGCTTGGGGTACTGCTCGCACTTGTGGGTTCGCTCAGCTAAATACCTGCTTGTGCCTTTGGATTCGATCCAGCGTCGAGCCCTGCGACTAGTGGATGACCCCAACGTGTCCCGCGATCTAGAACCACTGCAACTCCGTAGGGATGTCGGCACCCTAAGTGTGTTCTATCGCTTATTCCATCCATGGTGAATGCTCGGAGGAGCTGTTTAACGCGATCCTTCCGTCCCCTTTCCACCTCCGCACAACGCGCACTTGACAGGGATTGCATCCCTATACGCTGGACTTATACGGGTGCGTACCAATCGGTTCTGCAGATCTTTCCTCTACAGAACTGGTAAACTCTGGAACGCTCTCCCTGCCCACGTATTTCCCCCCAAGTATAGTCTCGGGTCCTTCAAGAGAGGCGTGAATAGCACCTGTCAGACCGGCATGGCATTCGAAAGCCCAGCGTACGACTGAATGTCCATGAACGTCGGTCTGAGAATGAACCGGGATTTTTTTTATTGCTTCCGATCTGGGTGGCTCTGCCCGAGGTCAAAGCTTCAGGCGCAACCAATTTCACCGCCGAGGAGGTGCCAGTCCGGCTTGGAGGTGGACTAATGTCGCTGGGGAAAGGTTATTAACCCGCGATTTGAATGATCCGTGGATTGTAGGAGTGGGGAAAGATATTCCCTGGGAGCCCGTTCCGCACCTTTGCAGTGAGGCACAAGAACGATTTAGAGAATCGTGCAGTTCGAAGAACTCTTCTGTCGACTACAAAGGGGTGTTCCGCGAGAGTTTGGCGAAGCGAACAGTAGGAGGAGGGATAAGGGAAGCAAGTTCATCAGAGCAGCGGCCATAGTAGTACCGATAAAACAGGCTCAATGACCCCACGATACGTCTGTGCTTTAGAGGTTGAAGGTCCTTTGTGAGTACAGAGTCACCAATGAGGCGAATGGCTCGTCGCTGAATAGAATCCAAGGCTGAAAGAAGTTACTCAGGGGAACCTTCCCAAAGATCACTTCAATATTCCATCACCGGTCTTACTTGTGCTTTATACAGTGTAATCAGTTGGACCGGCGTGAAAAATCGCCGACATCGGTAAAGGATCCCTAATTTTTGAGACGCTAGTTTCGCCTTGGACTCTATGAACGATCGAAACCCAACGTCCCTGGACACTTCCATACCCAGGAGCGCAGACTTCCATCTTTTGGGTACTAAGCTGCCCTGGAAAGTGGCTTGGAGAGGAAACGGATTAGCCTTAGTAGAGAAGGCACAAGCTTGCGTCTTGGCTACGTTGAAGGTGACAAGTTCTTCCCACAAGAGGATACTTTTCGAGAACCTGGTCAACCCGAGCAGCAGTTTCGCGTCTCGCGTTTGCTGCTGAGGCTTCTCTACCCTTCCAGTCCTTGATGAACCCTTCGTGCACCGTGCTGTCGTCCGCGCAACAATGTATTTCGCCGAGCGAGAGCATGTGGTTAATGAATAATAGAAACAGCGTAGGCGACATCACGGATCCTTGTGGAACACCGGCACCACCATCTAGGGTGACAAAGATCGACCGACCACTCAAAAAGCTGGAGATCCAAGTGCACAGTTGTAGGGACACCGTAAGCTTTCCTAACAGTCCCCGGTGCCAGACGCGATCGAATGCTTTGGATTGTCCAGATCGACCGCCAGCGATTCCCCAAAACCATCGAGCCTTTCAGCCCACAAATGCGTGACGTACGCAAGAAGATCTCCAGTCGACGTTTGCTTGCGGAAGCCGTATTGCTTGTCGTCAAGGAGTTTACAGTCTTTTAGATACGTCAGAGCACTGAGTTGACAATACGCTCCATAACCTTACTCAAAAGTAAGGTTAGGGATAAAACCAACGTCATGACGATGGAGGTTATGGGTGAGGGGGATATTCTGATCGACGACGGTGAAGTGATCGAACAAGTGGAGGAATACTTATATCTCGGACAAATATTTCGGCTAGGTCGACAAGGCCTACTCTAGGAGGTAGAGAGACACATTGAACTGGGTTGGGCTGCCTTCAGAAAGCTGAAGTTCGTCCTAAAGTGTGATCTACCGCAACGCAAAACATATTTAAATAAGAAATATATACTAGTCTCAAAAGTTATTTAGTTGTAATTTAGTTAATACAGTGTAAACGGCATAATATAACTTCGAAAAAGAAAAACTGTTCTTTTTTTTTTTGTACTTTATTCGACGAAAACTCTCAATGACGCAATAGAATACAGTAAGTTAGGTTTTGCTACGTAGAGTTTGCAGTCTTAAAATGTTTTAACTATATGTGAATTAAATTTTTTTTTTTTCATTTTTAAACCTCAAATACATAAGTTATCCTGTTTATAAGTTATAATAGGCATGCTATTTAAAACTACAGGAGTTACGACTGGAAACTCTCCGTCATGACGGAAGTTGGAGCAAGGTCTGGTGAATATGGTGAGTGACGCGTCACTCATCATATTCACCAGACCTTGCTCCAACTGATTTCCATTTTTTTTCGGAATTTGGATAACTTTTTACAGGGGAAAAATTTCAAATCTGATGAGGCAGTGAAAAACGCTTTTGAAGAGTTCATCGACGTTGTAGGTGATGTGGCCAACCGTGTCAGTTTCCATAAAAAAAGGTAGGTTATGAAAAACGGTAACAAATATGGCTCCTACCTGTTTTTTTAAGGTAAACACGCAGGCATTAGTATGAGAGCTCTACTTTAACGCAAGCGGAGCCAAATATAAAGCTATGTCCACACTTGTGCGCTTTCGTCTTCAACTTTCAACTTTCAACTTTCAACTTTCAACTATTTCTATTCAACTTTCGTCTGGCGCATGCCTCTGTTAATGCATCTAAAGGCATGCAGCTTACTGTCCACACTTGTGCGCCAGTTGCATGCCTCATCCACCAGTCGTCGGCGGATTTAGCAGAAAGATGGACGCGTATATCCTTACCTATAATAAAATCCAACGTCTGCTTTCTGTCTGTCTGAGTGTCTGGTCCGCTTATAACTCGAGAACCACTGAACCGATTTTAATAAAACAAAATTCTACGGATAGCTTGATTCTTCCCATCAACTATAGGCTACTTACTATCACGCTAAATAGCTTATGAGGTTAGCAGAGAAGTGAAATATGAGAGCGGGCGGAGCCGCGGGCACAGCTAGTATATATATATAATATATATATACACATATAATATATAATATATGTATATAATATAACATAAGAGCGGAGACTCTTAATTTTATTTTTTACTGTTTGTACGTCTAAATTTCTAGAAATACCAATAGCGAGTGGTGTAGTCTTTATTCGTATGTTCCCATAACGCTGGATTAGCACGGTAATCTTCGATAAAAGCTAGTTTCTTGCTCAGATGACATCGTGACGCACAGCGAGTTGCACGGTTTTCCACCACCGGCGGGTACGCGTGCGTCTCAACGTGCGCTACCCGTTCAACTGATTTGAAGCATGCGTCCACGCACGCAACAGCGCATGCGTCGTGCGCTGAGGCATGCGTCATGACGCATGGCCGTGTTGAAGACGAAAGCGCACAAGTGTGGACATAGCTTAAGGTAGCCTAACCTGTGCCCCGTATAACTAAATGGGCTTGTACTTAGTTTCATCGAATTCGGATAATCGGTTTAAAGTTATCACGGTAAACACCCAGGCATTAGTATGGGAGCCCTACTTTAACGCGAGTGGTGCCAGATTTAAGGTAGCCTATCCTGTGTCCGGTATAGCTACGTGGGCGTGTACTAAGTTTAATCGAATTCGGATAATCGGTTAAAGAGTTATGGAGGAACATACAGAAAAGATTTCTAAAAATCGTCAATTCTGTTTTAGTATCATACAGAGTCTACAAAAGCAATATCTCGTAAAACAAAGTAACTTACTCCATGACCATACCTTACAGATTTATTATTAGTATTGATTGAAATTGATGATAGATAATAAATAATATTGTAACAAAGCGTTGATGAAAAGACACCGATGATAATTAATTTATCATCGGGTGAAACGTATGTTCGAGTTATAGTGTTTAGATGAAATGTAGCATCGAGTTATAGTGTTTAGATGAAATGTAGCATCGAGCAAATTATTAAAGCAGAGTATTAAATATAGTTCAAAATGAAGTATCGATTAAATGAACATAAGACGAGTCGACATTGGCAAAGTGTAATTAGGTGAAAACGTATAGCTCAATGAGGTGAAACGTGTTTCGAAGTGACGTATAGTGAACCCGATAACTGCTAGGTGAGTGGCGGAAAGAGAAGTTTAAATATTATGATATGTATGACAGACGTACGGGAATACAAAAGATAGATAAACTTAAATATGAATAGTTAAATACTATACCTATATACCAGATATATACATAAGATAGACTAAATATACTTAGTTTTTACATATTATATATATTTACTAACTCTGAACATGAGAGACATAGTTTTGGAACAGAAAAATTAAGTTGACAAAAAGTGCTTTAAAAGAGTTTTGAATGTGTGAACGGAAGAAGAGAGACGGAGATTGACAGGGAGCTGATTCCACAGACGAGCTGCATGTATCGTGATCGTGAATGAGTCCGACCGAATATGACGTAGTAGAATCAGTGTTGCCAACTCAAATTTTGAAATTCTCCTAGATTGACTTCGGAAATCTCCTAAAAATCTCCTAGAAAATTTTCATCCTCCTAAAAAATTCTCCTGTTATTCAAATTATAAAAATTTCACCACATTTTTAGTGTTCCTTATCCGTACGGAACCATATTACTAAGCCTAGGGCATCTGTCCGTCCGTCTGTCTGTCTTACCTATAGAGGGCTGTATCTTTTGCAGCCTGTACAGTCTCGGGTCCTTCAAGAGGGGCGTGAATCGGCACCTGTCAGGCCGGCATGGCATTCGCAACCCCCGAATACGACCGAATGTCCATGGGCGCCGTTAGACACCTCATGGGTGCCTCGGCGCCATATTTCGAGCTAACAATAAAAAAAACCGGTCAAGTGCGAGTCGAACTCGCGCACCGAGGGTTCTCTGTCAAGTCAGTCAGCGACGTCAGCGTGTAAGCGTCTACTGTTGGACACACGCCTTCAATTTCCTCTAGTCTCTCGGCTTTCAGCGGTACGGACCACTGCTTTCCGCCGACATACTTAATGTCGGCGCCCCACCCGGCGGGTGGACTCCGTTTTCCTGTCCACGGCCGCCAATATAGTACATGGTTACTCCAACGGTCGTCGCCCCTTCGGCTTACGTGCCCAGTCCACTGCCATTTTAGCTTATCTACCTGGTTTCCAATATCGATTACTTTGGTGCGTCGGCGCATTGTCTCATTCATTTTATTACGCACCATTTCGCGTAGCTATACTCCCAGCCCAGCATGGCTAGTTCCATCGCTCGCTGGGCTACTTTGGAAAACAACTCTATTCAGACAGAGATCACGTTTCACACCCGTACGTCATAACCAGGAGGACCCACTGGTCACAATAATATATACGGGTCAGACCTCGGCGTGAATTTTAAATTTCCGAGGCAGCCCAACTCAATTGAATTCGTCTCTCGACCTCCTTAAGGAGACCTTGTCTACCAAGCAGTATTTGACCGAGATATACGTACACCTCCTCTTCCTTCAACCTGTTCGATCGATCACTTCTCCACCAATAACGATTTGTCCTAGCGTTATACCACGATCGCCATTCTGACCACCACGTAATTCGTGTGTTTTAATTATTTTATTTCTTTAAAGTTTTTAACCACACGAAATTTTACTTGTTTTTACGTTAGGTCAAAAACAAACAAACAATTTAAAAAAAACACATTTCTTGTATGGGGAAACCCTTAATTTTTTTTCTTATTACATATTTGATAGGATGTCCACCAAGAATAAATAACACATAGTACAATAATTGCACTATTATTAATGCGGACTGACGGACAGATTGTCGATGTAGGCTTAGTAATACTACTGATTATTACAAAGAATACATGTAAATAACATTGATTGATTGATTGGTCGATCGATGCACGCACACACTCACAGAGTGTCACATTATCCTATCCAAACAGCAAGAAGGTGAACCTTGCTCTTATCAAAAGACAAATCCTATCGTATATTGTGTGACTTGAGAAGTTGGTTGGTTGATTGACAGACAGTTCATTCGTTGCGTTGTCACCGTACATACCGATATATTTGTTTGTTACTAGTAAATATATGTTTTTATTTTAATCCCAAGTTTCTCACTCCTAAATCTTCTCCTGTAGTGATTTTCTTTCTCCTAAATTTTCTCCTACTCTCCTGACAGGCAAAAACTTCTCCTAGCACCGCTCAAATTCTCCTGAATCTAGGAGAAAATCTCCTAACATGGCAACACTGAGTAGAATGTTTATAATAAACCAAAGATTTAACTTGTAGTATTGGTCTGTTAGGTTGGCACTCCTGTTGCTTGACGTACATGGTGGCATGATGGTCATATTGGTAATTAGTGTTGCCATGTTAGGAGATTTTCTCCTAGATTCAGGAGATTTTCAGTGGTGTTAGGAGAAGTTTTTACCTGTCAGAAAGTAGGAGAAAGAAAATCGCTACCTACAGGAGGAGATTTAGGAGTGAGAAACTTGGGATTAAAATAAAAACATATATTTACTAGTAACAAACAAATATGTCGGTATGTACGGTAACAACAAAATGAATGAACTGTCTGTGAATCAACCAACCACCTTCTCAAGTCACACAATATAAGGTGCTTCGTTATTCATGTCAAATGTTTCGGGAAGGTTACATACACAACACAGCACACTCAAATAAACACGTTGCGCAAAGAAAATTATATTTTTTAAGCATTACTTTTCGATAAATTTAACTAAACATGTTTGCTACCTAAACATTAAAAGGATCAATCTGTGTGTAACAGTAGGTAACTTGGATTGCACGGGGTCAATGACAGTACTATGTTCAAACGCAGAACAGCTTTTTGTTGTAAGAAAGTCACAAGGTCACTAGACCTGTGTGTAAAAGTAGGTATCTTGCATTTTACGAGGTCAATGACCGTACTATATTCAAATGCAGAACAGCTGTTTGTTGTAAGTAAGTCACAAGGTCACTAGGCCTTTTGTCAGCGCGCTACCGCGCCGCCTCCGACTCCGCCGCTCTAAAACTAGCTACCTACCTACGTGTGCGGTGTGTGTGCCTACGTTTCGTGTTTGGCAAGGGTCTCGCTATAGCTTGATTGGTTTTTACAACTATTTGATTTTATTTTTTTGTTAGGAGAAAAAATGCTCCTATAAACATGTTTTTTTACGTAAAGTGTTTATTTGAGTCCGTATGTAACCCTCCCGAAACATTTGACATGAATAACGAAGCACCTTATACACGATAGGATTTGTGTGTGCGTGAATCGATCGAAAAACCAGCGGACTACCCACTCGCTACACCTTGGGTACTATGGTACCCAAGCCGTTTTGACCGTCGGTACACCGTGGGTACTATAGTGACCAAAAATACCCAGGCGACAAAAAGGGCTTTTCCCTGCTCGCTCGTGTAGAATTAAAATGTAAGGCGTGTTTCTATCCCTTTTTGATTTAATGACTATGAAGTTGCTCATAGATCGCAAGGTGATTTGACCTATAGGTTGTAGAGAATTTCAATTTGAAGTTGGCGATGATAGTTCTGCCCGTCGAGTAAAGTAAGGGCAAGTTTTCTGTTTATTTTTGCGGTAATGAGACCACCTATCTTCAGTAAAAAATTATTTTACATTAAATAAACTTATGTAGATTGCTTGGAAATAGTTCTTTAGTGGCCAAGTAGATTATTATAAATTAAAATTATTCAAAACAAAATTGGTGGCCGAAGTGCACTTAACAAGTGCGCTAATATTTATTTGTTTTTTGTAGAAAATATGAAGTGTCCGCCTGAAATATTGCATTGCATAAATTGTTAATCATTAATCAGATTTATTTGCTTTTATATCATTCTCCTTCTCATTTAACACCGGATTACTAATTTTAAAACTGCAATGAGGTGTATGGGCACTTAGGTACCCAAGGTGAATTCAACAAAAATCAGTTCAGTCTGGTACACACGGGTGGATTTCTTTTCAAGCTTTTATTTAGTTTCACCAGTCCTAGTGTCTGTAATCAAATATTACGTACAAGTTAAATTTTCCCCGTAGGTGCCGGCCAACAGGTGCAATGAGGGGTATGCAAGAGATGTATTGAAGACTATCAAAATTTGATAGTATGTCCGCTAAACTAATCTGTGAAAATCACAACCAGCTACCTATTACGGTACAAAAGATACAGCCCTTAAAGTAGTGCGGACTGACGGACAGACTGTCGACGATATTTAATAATAAAAAAAAAATTAAGGCCTTCCCCATACAAGAAACGTGTTTTTTTATTTTGTTTGTTTTTGCTCTGAAGTAAAAACGGTAATAGGTACAAGTGTCAAACTTGGTGTGGTTAAAAAGTAAAAAAACAAACATATTACGTGGTAATCGTGGTTCTGACGGGAAGACAAATCGTTATTGGCGGAGATCTAACAGGTTGAAGGAAGATTAGGTACGTATATCTCGGTCAAATTCAGCTTGGTTGACAAAGTCTCCTTATGGAGGTCGAGGGACGAATTCAACTGGGTTGGGCTGCCTCGGAAATTTAAAATTCGCCCCGAGGTCTGACCCGTATATATTATAACCAGTAGGTCCAGACTCCAGATTATGACGTACGGGTGTGAAACGTGAGCTCTGACTTGAGGTAGTTGTTTTCCAAAGTTGCCCAGGAGCGATGGCACTAGCCATGCTGGGAATATAGCTACGCGAAATGGTGGGTAAAGTAATGAGTAAAACTAATGAGACCATCCGCCGATGCACCAAAGTAATCCATATTGGAAACCAGGTATATAAGCTAAAATGGCAGTGGGCTGGGCACGTTAGTCGAAGGGCCGACGACCGTTGGAGTAACCATGTACTACATTGGCGGCCGTGGACAGGAAAACGGAGTGTGGAAAGACCACCCGCCAGGTGGGACGCCGACATGAAGTATGTCGGCGGAAAGCAGTCATCCGTACCGCTGAAGGCCGAGAGACTGTAGGAAAATTGAATGCGTATGTCTAGCAGTAGACGCTTACACGCTGACAGAGACCGGTTTTCAGGGTGCAAAAGATACAGCCCTTTAAAGGTAAGACAAACAGACGGACGGACAGACGGCCTAGGTTTAGTAATATGGTCCCGTACAGATAAACAACACTAAAAATGTGGTGAATTTTTTATAATTTGAATAACAGGAGAATTTATTAGGAGGATGAAAATTTTCAAGGAGATTTTTAGGAGATTTTGGAAGTCAATCTAGGAGAATTTCAAAATTTTAGTTGGCAACATTGGTATTGGAGTGACATGCATGATCTGTGCATGCATGCATGCATGTCCCGTGGCGATAACGTGGTTCCGTGGTTGGGTTGTTTTTGTCAAAGTACGCCGTACTTAGTACGGATTACATTATTTTTAAAGTGTTCTCTTTGCAGCAAGCATTTATTTCTTGCTGTGGTTGAGTGACTACATAAAAGAAAAAATCCACAAGCTACCTCTGCCGTTGTGTGTGAACTGTGAAGTGATTTTATTAGAAAAAAATATCTGAGAAATTGTCTTACTGGCTGTAATTCAGGACAGTGGGAGGCGATGAATTTAGACATGGAGGGGGTAAAATTAGCACTAGATTTACGCTCCATATCGCGTGTATAGGCAAGTCAGCTAGCAGCAATAACAATAATTACGGCGTCGCGCCGACTGCTAATTTGTGGCCTACATACGCGCGCGCCAATGGTGCAAACTGCTACCATGCATAACCTACCTGACCAGATATTTTCGGTGCTAAAGCGAAACGTTTTCTAAATTATTTGCATTCCAATCTAAAAGGTTACATGCAATGAATTTTTGCACACAAGTAAATTCCTCAAAAAGTGCTGTCAGAAGTAGCATTGAAAAGATTTGTTTCGATAAGATAGTCCAAGGCACCGTGTGGGCCCGGTACTTAAAAAGAATAGCCCCACTGCATCTCTCCCCGTGCATGTTGTAAAAGGCGACTAAGGGTTTTGCACGAAGGTTTTGCACGACCAAGCGGGATTAGTTTGCAGGCCTAGAGCCAACCCCAAAATACAACAACAACAAGATAGTCCAATGATAGCGAACATCGGACCACTCTGGAATTTTGGTTTAAATTGCCCATCCAAACATTTTCAAGTCTTCGAAATGCTGTGTCCACTGTACTAAATATTGTAGAGATGTTTCGTAAAACCCAATGACAATTTTCTTCTTTTTCTGAATCATTGCAATTTTTTACCATTAAATTGCGCATTACTTCTTGATGGGCATTTTCCGCATGTAGGTCTCTCTGTTTGGACCCGTTGTGCGCATCACATCATAAGGTAAAAATTTTGTATTGGCCTTAGTTTCTTTCAACCTTGTGATTTCTGCACTAACCTCGACAGCGGATACATTTTGACTCTCTACTTTCAAAACAGCTTGCTGAAAAATTACTGCATGGCTTAAATTAAATTGAGCCACATTTCTGAATGTACACTTTCAAAGAAAACTTTCAAACCATCGGGCATTTAGGAGACTGAGAACATATTCTTTAGGCGGCAAATATAATTTCAGAATTCTTTCGACCGCGGGCATGAGCGCTAGCCAGCATCTTTATTTGCTGCCTGCCATGCTGGATTTCGCGTGCGAATTCAAATTCATCCATCCGGACAACCAGTTAGGAATGGGTGAAAGCGGGACAGTTTATGTAATATGGGGGACAGGGGGACAAGTACCTTGACCTGTGTCCCGCCGAAAGCGGAATGTCTATTCAGTTTACATGTATTCTTTTGACCGCGGGCATGAGCGCTAGCCAGCATCTTTATTTGCTGCCTGCCATGCTGGATTTCGCGTGCAAATTCAAATTCATCCATCCGGACAACCAGTTAGGAATGGGTGAAAGCGGGACAGTTTATGTAATATGGGGGACAGGGGGACAAGTACCTTGAAAGCAGGAGTGTCCCACCGAAAGCGGAATGTCTGGTCAGTTTACATGTATTCTTTTGACCGCGGGCATGAGCGCTAGCCAGCATCTTTATTTGCTGCCTGCCATGCTGGATTTCGCGTGCGAATTCAAAATCATCCATCCGGACAACCAGTTAGGAATGGGTGAAAGCGGGACAGTTTATGTAATATGGGGGACAGGGGGACAAGTACCTTGAAAGCAGGAGTGTCCCGCCGAAAGTGGAATGTCTGGTCAGTTTACATGTATTCTTTTGACCGCGGGCATGAGCGCTAGCCAGCATCTTTATTTGCTGCCTGCCATGCTGGGTTTCGCGTGCGAATTCAAATTCATATCGGGACAACAAGTTAGGAATGGGTGAAAGCGGGACAGTTTATGTAATATGGGGGACAGGGGGACAAATACCTTGAAAGCAGGACTGTCCCGCCGAAAGCGGAACGTCTGGTCAGTTTACATGTATTCATCACCCTCACGGTCCTGATTTAGAGTGTGTGTAGGCTTACATAAGTGACTTTCAGCGAGCTTGTATTGCAACTTCTGGACAATTCTACTGCTGATAAATAGTTGTGATAACAATGATTTTAGAAAGCATGAGGACAGCAAGATTTGTAGTAATAAATGCCAATGTTGACTACAACGTAGTGCCGGTCTTAGTGGATGCAATATCACATATTCCTAAGGATGTTCAAATTGGAGTGCTTTCCTATGATCAACCAGCTGCAACTTGGCAGAGCATTTTATCGAGTTATAATGTTAAGTGTTACGAAAAAAAAAATGATCTGAACATTTTCAGAAACATACATTCCAAGTCGGCCATTTTTATTGATTCTTATAGCCAAATGTCTTTGCAAGCCGGACCACAACGGTGTTTTGAGTATTTACATAATCTGTTACACAATCCAATGATTGTTAAAGTTATTGCCGTCTTCCATACTGACTGCATACAAAAGTCTACGAAAATTCAAGCACAGCTGGAACACATTTCCCAATTGACATTATCATTAAAAAGTTCACCTAATAATAACAAGCTGCGAGCCACTGTGCACTGTAAAAAAAGTGGTAAACTCCTGAAGATGACAGAAGACATTTGGTATGACGGTGACCATACGTGCCTCAGGACATCGCCGGTAACCATTGATCAAGTGACGCACGAGAGTGTGGCCGAAGTGTTGCCACATTCTTTGACTACATTTAAAATTGGTTTAGAAAACAAGGAGAAACTGGCAAGAAATGAACTAGACTTACCGTACCTTAAGAAAAGCGACACAGGTAGAGTGCACTACGAACACGATGAAGCCGACGACTGGGACGATGAAGATCCTGATGAAGATTTGGATATATAGTTATCGCCACTCAAGTTAATAAGTTGTGCATTTTCTTATTTGCACTTACCTCTTGAATGATGCCTTTTATAAAACTGTTAAAATAGTATGTACAATGTTTTATTTACTGCTTGAGCTTTATAGACTTCACGATAATCTTAATCTCGTATAACTTATTACATGGAGATACATGTCCTTACATAATATGATACCTACTTGACGATATGCAATGATAATAATATGAATGGGTGCATTTAGAATATGGGCACTGTGGGGTACTGTGTGGGGTCGGTACTTAATAAGAATAGTCCCACTGCATCTCTCCCCGTGCATGTCGTCAAAGGCGACTAAGGGATAAGCGGCCTGCAGACACCCCGGTCGACTTGTGGCTTTCATGGAAGACATAGGCTGGCCGGGGTAGCTGGAGACTGCGGGGTTTTGCACGAAGGTCCCCAACCAAGCGGGATTAGTTTGCAGGCCTAGAGCCAACCCCAAACCAAAACAACAACAACAACAACATGGGCACTGTGGAACAGGGTGGGGGTATTATAGCGCTCTAACTCTGCTCGTGGAAACTGGTGTAAGGTAAGTATCAGTGGCGGTTCCCCAGGTGAAGCATCACGCCGCGCCGCCTCACTTAATTATCTTAGAGGTAAAGAAAAAAAAATCAACAACGAAATGAAAACTGCAATACAACATTAATAAAATGCTATTATGTAGGTGGTGCCTCACTAAAATTCATTGGCCAGAGCCGCCACTGGTAAGTATATGTATCTTTGTCATAGCGTCCAGGTTACCCCACTGCAGTGGCGGTTATCCAGGTGAAGCAAGTGAAGCACCGCCTCACTTAATTATCGTGAAGGTAAAGAAAAAAAAAATTTTCAAAATACCATGAAAGAAAATTAAAAAAAAAGTCCATCCAAACTGATCAGAGAACATTATAGACCAAAAGCGAACGGCGCGGAGGCGAGCCGGCGGTGCGGCGCGGGGAGGTGGTGCGAGAGGGGTCCTTAGAGGCGACGAACGAAATACTTCAGCTCTGCGCCAAAGATGTGTTAGTGCATACAATACACATGTACTTGTCCACGCGCGTGTGTTGGCGCAAATGCCGACAGCACCATACAGCACAGCGCATAATTTGAAAAAGTACCAGGGACACAGCCATGACAAGGAGCCGCACGCGCGGGAAAAAACATTGCATGACATTGTGCACAGTTGGTGAGACGCCGGACACATCCGGCTCATATCGCTTCACCTCGTAGAGACAAAAGTTTGACCTTGAATTCGTTGCATTTACCTAGCAATTGAGGCGCTGATAAATCCTGCTGCATGAACGATTACGTCGTCGCTGCGCTCGCCTAGACGGGCGGCGAGCGCTCTGTGTTCCCTTGAAGTACCAGGGTACAATCGGTAGATAAGAGTCTCAGTAAATAACATAAAATGTCATACAGAACAGCGCATAATTTAAAAAAGTACCAGGGACACAGCTATGACAAGGAGCCGCACGCGCGGGAAAAAACATTGCATGAAATTGTGCACAGTTGGTGAGACGCCGGCCGGACACATCCGGCTCATATTTGAATTTGAGGCGCTAATAAATCCTGCTGCATAACATAAGAACGATTACGTCGTCGCTGCGCTCGCCTAGACGAGCGGCGAGCGCTCATGAAGCTCATGAAGTACCAGGGTGCAATCGGTAGATAAGAGTCTCAGTAAATAACATAACATGTCATACAATATTTTTTCCCGCGCACAGCTCCCCACCACGGCCAACCCTACCAAAAAGGTAAAGATTTTGTGGTCCGATTGATGTTGAAGTACCAGGGTACTATCGGTAGATACGTAAGAGTCTCTGTAAATAACATAACATGTCACTTAATATTTCTTCCCGCGCACACAGCTCCCACGGCCTCTCTCGGCTGCTCTCCTGGCACCTTTTCAAATTATGTGCAAAATTCTATCATAGGAATATCAAAGAGTTTGTATTACATACGTCGCTCCGCTACTTTATTATTATTTATAACATTATAACCCTATGGGCACACGAGTACGAGAACGAATGAAGTCCGCTGCGGGGTGTAGTGCGGGCAGGGGAGCGCGCGCTCGGGGAAGTTCGGCTGCAACTGGGCGCGCGCGAACTGCGAACGTGTTGGTACTCAAACTTCAGGTCTCGGTGAGATCTATCCATCTGTCACGTGAACTTTTGTTTTGGTCATAACTCGAGAACCACTGGGGCTAGACCCATCGTGTCGGTACTCAAACTTCAGGTCTCGGTGAGATCTATCTATCTGTCACATGAACTTTTGTTTTGGTCATAACTCGAGAACCACTGGTGTTAGACCCATCGTGTTGGTACTCAAACTTCAGGTCTCGGTGAGATCTATCCATCTGTCACATGAACGTTTGTTTTGGTCATAACTCGAGAACCACTGGTGCTAGACCCATCGTGTTGGTACTCAAACTTCAGGTCTCGGTGAGATCTATCCATCTGTCACATGAACTTTTGTTTTAGTCATAACTCGAGAACCACTGGTGCTAGACCCATCGTGTTAGTACTCAAACTTCAGGTCTCGGTGAGATCTATCCATCTGTCACATGAACTTTTGTTTTGGTCATAACTCGAGAACCACTGGTGCTAGATCCATCGTGTTGGTACTCAAACTTCAGGTCTCGGTGAGATCTATCCATCTGTCACATGAACTTTTGTTTTGGTCATAACTCGAGAACCACTGGTGCTAGATCCATCGTGTTGGTACTCAAACTTCAGGTCTAAGCTATGTAGGTGGATTTTTAGTCGCCTCACTAAAATTTATTGGTCAAAGCCGCCACTGCCCCACTGTACTGCACTGTGCCAACGTACAACGGACCGTCTTGAGGTCTCAGTGCGGAGAATGGCCCACCCGTCTTCCCAAGAGGCTGGGCAGCAAACAACAACAACATACCCCACTGTATTCACACCGGCAGAGTTAGCGCGCACGTAGAGCCATCTCGTTTTATACATAAGAGATAAGATTTATATTTTCTTAATAAATATATTTCAATGCACGACATGACATGACATTAAGAAATTAATACACCTTGTGTAATACTACATTGAACATTCTTAAAATGTTATGCTCAACATCATCAAGTTTGTGAAAATCCTCTAAGTATTAACAGACATGATAACCAGCAAGAGCTTAAAGATTTATTGGGAATCTACGTATAGGCAGCAGAGATCCAAACATGATGTGCTGGATCACAGGAAATTTTCCAAGGACCTAGAAAAGAAAAACAAAATATGAAACAATCAAATACATACTTACTCAGAAGGAATACTCTCCACATAAATACACACTCAAGACGGAGTAGGCAAATCATAATACTTTCCACATAAATACACAGACGGAGTGAGCAAACATCTTATTACTCTCCACATAAATACACACTCAGACGGAGCTGGCAAACATCAAAATGCTCGCCACAAAAAGTTTAATTAGAAATTTAAAAGGGTCAGGGGGACCCTTAAAAATCCAACAATAATTTCCGTTTACTTACTTATAGGAGTCGGAGGACCGCAAAGTAAATACCCGCGCAGATTGAGTTTTTATATTTTATTTACTTAGCGGTCCCCCGACTACTGTAAGTCAGTAAACAGAAATTATTTTTGACTTATTAAGGGTTTTTTTAATTTCTAATTTAACTTTTATTTCAAACTTTAAAAAAAAAACAGTATGCAAATCCGCCCACTATTTGAGATAATTCATTGTTTTGGTTACCTACCTACTTAATTACTTGATTATTTGATTACAAACATAGGTAACAAGCGTCCCGATTAAACCAGCTTTCTAATAAAAAAAACGCGTCCAAATCGGTCCATCCGTTGGGAGCTACAATGCAACAGACAGATACACTCATACACACATCGCAAACACGTTACACTTATAACACCCCTCTTTTTTCGTCGGGGGTTAATAAATACGCACTCAGACGGAGCAGGCAAACATCATAATACTCTGCACATAAATACATACAAACATAATACTCTCCACATAAATATACACTCAGACGGAGCGGGCAAACATTATAATACTCTCCACCACTGGCGGCTGGTCCTAAAGTGCGCTCGTGCGCCGCACTACCATACCAAGAGAAGTCTTCACTTCCCTCAAAATAAATAATATATTACAACATACTACATTAAAACCATAAAGATCGTACTCCAAATAAACACGAATGTGAATTCGACCTTATTTTATAGATCACAAGGCACTTTTTTGCGAGTCAACGCGTGCCCCGTGCGGAATCGACAACGCACGCGGGTCTCCCATACTGAATGTATGGCGATCGGCCAAACACCGCTGGCGCGTGAGACAAAAGATACTTCATAGAAACAGTATGGGCCGAAATGGAGTTCAGCGTGCGGCGCACGAGCGCCAGACAAGGACGCTATATCGTGAATAGCCGCGCGTGCGACACGTCGTCGCGAGCGATTCGTTTTGCACGAGTCCGTCTACTAGATTCAGCGCGCTGTCATGTGATGTCACATGACAGACGACAGCGCGCTGGTGTTTGATCCGTTAGCGCGCCAATATTTAAAATGGGATATGGTTAGGTTTTGTGCTTTCTGTCACGTGATACTGTGAATTAAGTGATGCCGATATTTGTCTAAGCGTTGGTTAAAAGTAAGGCTTTACAATCAGGTGATCCCGGGTTCAATTCCTACTTTTCAAATGCTTTTATTTTTATATATTTTTTTTAAGTATTTTTGGAACATTATTGCTGTTTTCTTTTTTGAAAGCTGCAGTAGTGTGTGGTCTAAAAGTACTAAAAATGAGTTAAAAAACTTGTTTGGATTTATTTTCTTGTTTTTTGCAACTCATTGAGTGTCTTGAGAATATTCATACTAGGTACATGCATAATAAAACGCAGGCGTTTAAAAATTCGGAAGTCCCGATCTTAAAATAACATGACGGGAATGTGTTGGGAAATTTGGTATTTAAGTAGGTAGGTACTCAGCGCACTACCGGTCACTGAAGTCACCAGCCGCCACTGCTCTCCACATAAATACATCAGCCGGAGCGGGCAAACATCATAATACTCTCCACATAAATACACACTCAGACGAGTGGGCAAACATCTTATTACTCTCCACATAAATACACACTCAGACGGAGCTGGCAAACATCATAATACTGTCCACATAAATCATACATAATTGAAATAGCCACAATATATATATAATACATAATACACATATATATTACACATTTCATTTGCTTATAATACCTAAGGCGCCATTCCTCACCCGCCTATTCAAACGCTCCTATTCCTCCGGATCAATGCCTTCTTGCTGGAAGAGAGCTTCATGCTGGAAGAGGTCCAGCCGGTTCCCAAGAAAGGGGACCCAGCGAACCCATCAAACTATCGCCCTATTGCGATAACCTCACTTTTGAGTAAGGTTATGGAGCGTATTGTCAACTCAGCGCTCCTGACGTACCTAGAAGACTCTAACTCCTCGACGACAAACAATACGGCTTTCGCAAGCAAAGGTCGACTGGAGATCTTCTAGCGTACGTCACGCATTTGTGGGCTAAAAGGCTCGATGGTTTTGGGGAATTACTGGCGGTCGCTATGGACATATCCTAAGCATTCGATCGCGTCTGGCTCCGGCGACTCTTAAGCAAGCTTCCGGCCTACGGTGTCCCTGCAAAACTGTGCATTTGGATCTCCAGCTTTTTGAGTGGTCGGTCGATCTTTGTCACCCTAGACGGTGCCTGCTCGGCCGACTAGTCAATCAATGCTGGTGTTCCACAAGGATCTGTGCTGTCGCCTACGCTGTTTCTATTGTTCATCAACGACATGCTCTCGCTCGGCGAAATACATTGTTACGCGGACGACAGCACGGTGCACAAAGGTTTCATCAAGGACTGGAAGGGTAGAGAGGCCTCGGCAGCAAACGCGAGACGCGAAACTGTTGCTCGAATTGACCAGGTTCTCGAAAAAGTATCCTCTTGGGGGAAGAAGAACTTGGTCAACTTCAACGTAGCCAAGACGCAAGCGTGTGCCTTCTCTACTAAGGCTGATCCGTTTCCTCTCCAAGCCACGTTTCAGGGCAGCCAAGTCCCCAACGATGGTAGTCTGGGCGTCCTGGGTATGTAAGTGTCCAGGGACGTTGGGTTTCGATCGTTCATAGAGTCCAAGGCGAAACTAGCGTCTCGAAAATTAGGGATCTTTTCCCGATGTCGGCGATTTTTCTCGCCGGTCCAACTGCTTACACTCTACAAAGCACAAGTAAGACCGGTGATGGAATATTGCAGTCATCTTTGGAAGGGGTCCCCTGATAACCTTCTTTCAGCCTTGGATTCTATTCAGCGACGAGCCATTTGCCTCATTGGTGACTCTGTACTCACAAGGGACCTTCAACCTCTAAAGCACAGACGTATCGTTGGATCATTGAGCCTGTTTTATCGGTACTACTATGGCCGCTGCTCTGACGAACTTGCTTCCCTTATCCCTCCTCCTGTTCGCCTTCGCCAAACCCGCCATACTCTCGGGGGTGTTCCCCTTTGTAGTCGACAGAAGAGTTCTTCGAACTGCATGATTCTCTAAATCGTCCTTGTGCCGCACTGCAAAGGTGTGGAACGGGTTCCCAGGGAATATCTTCCTCCACTCCTACAATCCACGGATCTTCAAATCGCGGGTTAATAGCCTTTCCCCAGCAACATTAGTCCACCTCCAAGCCGGACTGGCACCTCCTCGGGGGTGAAATTGGCTGCGCCTGAGGTTGCGACCTCGGGCAGAGCCACCCAGTTCGGTAGCAATAAAAAAAAAAGTATTGTTTTTCCCCAAGAAAGCTGTTGAAATTCATATGAGCATACATACAGAAATTCACACTGTATCCCGGCAATTGGGATAAGCAGAGTAATCGGTGTTGTGCTGCAAGAACTCCTTGTCCTTATTATATAAATGTATGTAACTCTTATATTTTTCTAAGTTGCATTGCACAATGCAGCAGTATTTGTGTTCACGTAAACAATATAATAGACACTCCCTCAAAGAAAGTAAATCACTAAGGAATTCATAGACTAAGCTTCTTGCACTGTAGGAATTTAGCAGAAGTACGCCAACGTGTCGTGTGTCACTTACATAGTCTAGTTGAATGTTTAGTTAGACCGTGCTACGCAAAGACAAATGGAGGGTTAAGTCCAAACGTTCATTGTCTTTTTGAAGTTATACTTCTTTATATAGAAGAGTTAACGTCGATGGCATACAAATCATTTGTATGTAGGTAAGTATTGTGTGGTGATGCCCGATAGAAAAGCGAAGAGAGGGGGTTTTTAAAGAAGTATAACTTCTAACGCGCGTACATAAGTACACGCACCCATTTTTTTATTTATGACCGGATTCAAACCTTTGCTCTTGTTCTGCTCTTTTTTTGCTTTTGTTAGCTCTCTTCCGTTCCTTTGCTTGCGTATTTTTGCAATCGTTTAAAAATATAATTTTGTATACATGGTACACCACATTGTAAAAGGAAAATTACATGCAACGAATCTGATAAAGGCTATAAAGCTGATGACTGATGGAGCACGGAGAGGAGAAAAAAAAAACATGGTACACATTATGTAAAATGCCACCACAATTACAAATTTTACGAATGCACAAGATCCACCAACCCAATTTATTTAGAAATTTAATTACAAATGCTCGCAACAGAGACTGCGAGGTAGTATTGCGAGGGAGAGGTGCGGGCGCAGACAGACTACCCTGTCTCAGCAGCGGGGTCGCGCGGGTAGAGGACGCATCGTTGTTCCTCCCTTGCAACCCGCAGATACACACTGCGCAGGTAGGTACGTAGAGCGGCATTAGAGTATTGCGGGCACTGTGTATTATTATGGTTTATACAGGTGATGACAACGTTAATACTGTACTTACCTCTTTTTTGTACATTTTTATCAAGCCTTGATTAATTTTAGTCCAACTTGCAACTGCACTGATGCTCCAAAGTTGATTTGAATGCTCAGCAAACGGGCCCGTTTTTACATCTTTTATGTATTTAATGCACGATAAAAATATGTACTCCTTCGAAAACTTGTCGACAATTTCATCTTCTAGAAATTTCACGGGAGGATAAATGCGTGGTTGATCTGGAAAAATATATTATTTTAATTCTGCACAATGCACTTAGCCTGCTCAGAGTATTAATTTATTATTAATTATTATTATAAACTTTTAATTAATTTATAACACCTGTATAATTCAATGGATCTAGTCCTGAAGTGAATGCTCCATTAATCCACACTGTGGCGCGTATGCCAAAGCCAAAGTGACATATCTGTACTGTCTTACATGAAAAAAAATTGCACTTATGTGCTGTTATTTACTAAAATAATTACTTTAGTTGATAGGACATAATTAACTTAAAAAATGAGGAAATAAAAAAAAAATCATAAATTATGTAGCCCGACTACAAACAGCATTTTCGATCAATTTTCCTTTTTTTAGTTCTAAACCGTTTAAGTGTAATATGATTGAAATCGCCTTTACAAGCTCTTGACAATGATATCCCACTCAATGGGGTTTGAAGAGAAACCATTTTCAAAGTTTGACGGTACGACATCTAACGCCCACCATTTTGTAAAATACCTGTCACTCCCACAATAAGGCAAATCAACCGACAACTCATACATTAAAATCTATCAAGCCGTATAACATGTGCCTAATACATACACTCGAAAAACATAATACTTCTTTTTGTGCAGTCTGGTAAACACCTTTTAAATGTTTTATCAGTTCAGAGAGAATGAGAGAGTTTGATGAATTTGTAAATGAATGCGCGCCGCACTAAGCTCTCAGTTTACCACTAGATGTTATACTCTAGTGATTCCTATTAATATTTTAGCTATGGAATTTTAAGCAATATGCTCAAAATATTACGCATATTTGGTATAATATCTAATACACACCAATTAACTGTGCACTGCCCCAAATGAAAGGAACAAATTGATAATCATCCAAGCTCCACACTCCGTGACTGCCAGCGGGTTCCATCCTGTAAGTTTTCTGAAGTCGCCTAGCTATCTCCAAGTATCTGAAAATTTTACAGTGATAATGAAGGCATTGAATATAACGAACGTTCAATGTAAAACATTATGCAAACCACCATTAACAAACCAAACCAAAAATGAGATTGTATAAATAATTTTGGCTTCTTGTGTGCGGTTTAAGAGTTATGGAGGAACATACATACATAAATACTGAAAATATTTCTAAAAATCATCAATTTTGTTTTAGTATCATATATAGAGTCTACAAACGCAGTACTTATATCATAAAACAAAGTAACTTACTCCATCACCATCCCTTACAGATTTATTATTAGTATTGATTGATGATGATTGATTGAATTTGTTTAGCAATAAAATGCTATTTGATAATGGATGCTAGCAAATGTTCCAATCATATTTACAAGCTCAAGTGGCAGCGGGCTGGGCACGTCAGCCGAAGAGATGACGACCGTTGGAGTAACCGTGTCCTACATTGGCGGCCGTGGACAGGAAAACGGAGTGTGGGAAGACCACCCGCCAGATGGGACGACGACATAAAATACGTCGGCGGAAAACAGTGGTTCCGTACCGCTGAAGGCCGGGAGGACTGACGGAAATTTGGAAAATTGGCGTCGCGGCGCTGACAGCTGCCGCCCGCTCGGTAAATACCTATAGTACTCAGGCGCGCAGACGGAACATATCGGTTTGTATGGGAGCCACATCTTAGCGTAATCGGAAGTGAATTTTATTTAGCCTATCCTGTGTCCCTATAGTAAAATGTGATTGTACTAAGTTTCATCGTATTCGGATAATGACTTTAAAGCTGCGTATCGACTGCGCGCGGCTGCCGCGCGCGCCATGTTTGAGCGCTCCAGCAGCACAATCACTGAGCGCGCGGCAAGTTTTCAATAGTGTATCGACTGAGCGCGTTCGTCGGGTCACCATGGACGTCGGACGGAGTCTATCTCTCTCTCCAAATCTCTATCTATCTATCTATCTCTCTCTCTTAGAGCACAACACCGACCACCATGTTTAGCTAATGATATTATAATAAGTTAAAAGGAGGTAGATAAGTTATCTGAGGTCCCAAGCGGCACATTAAATACAAGACCACGGTCCTGTCTGAAGTTAGTCGCCCACCAACTACGCACGCGTTCGGACCGCTAACCACGATCCGCTAACATATCGAAAATGCCATCGTGTGTAATGAATGACATTCTGCACTAATTCTAATAATTGGAATAAGACTATTCGAGTCGGCGCATCACTTTATAGTTCTTCCTCTCAACTTTTCAAGGACGTGCCATGTGTGAGCACGGAATGTCATATAGATAACCTATCTTTCCTAAAATATCATTGCGTTTAGCTATGTGTTCGGACAAGACAACTATGAAGCAGCAAGTACTGCTGCAAGACTAGGTGGAAGGACCGTGCCAAGGTGAGAGGTAGCTAACCTATCGCCCTTTAGCACGGCATCACATTTGGTGTTCCACAAGACTTCTTTGCGGCCATGCATCTGTATAAGCACTCGGCTCTTCTCATATCATTCATTATCCATGGCTAGACAGACTGTCGCCGGCACGCAACGAACACACGAACACCGCCAATGTCCGTCCCTGCTGCGGACTGCGAACTGCGCACGCGCCAAGCACTGAGAATCCTTTGGTGCGCCTAAAAACCGACAACGGGCTGGAGCGCCGCGCTCCATGTTCGAGCGCTCCAAGGCTCCAACCGGTATCGACTGAGCGCGGCTGCCGCGCGCTCCGATGTTCAAGCGTTTGGAGCGCGCAGTGGATACGCGGCTTAAGAGTTATGGTGGAACATACATACATACAGAAAAGATTTCTAAAAATCGGAAATTTAGTTTTAGTATCATACATAGAGTCTACAAACCCAATATTTCATAAAAGAAAGTAACTTACTCCATGACTATCCCTTACACAGATTTATTATTAGTATTGATTGAAGTATTGATGATGATGGGTGTTTAAAACAATATTTACAAAATAATTTGGTACCTACTTACTGGTACCTATGTATGTAATATCTACAGACTATCTAAACGAAAAGTGATTTTGGAACATACTGTGATTAGGCAGTGAGCTAATATTTATTCTATTAGAGTATTTACTGGAGCAACGGTCATGGCTCCACTGAGTTGAGATCAAATTGACCAATTGAGAACTCGTTGGGTTGGCCTTGGCTGGCGGCGTTGTCACCGAACTCTTATGCTTACCGCCCGCTAGCTCCTCTTCCACTCGCTTCCCGCCCCACGCGAGCTACCCTCTACCGCTCGGCTCTGTGCTCTGCCACCCCGCTACCTTACCTCATACCTCAGCTGTTAGGATACAATTTTTCTGTAACTTTCTTCGTAGTGATGCCTCTAGTAGAATACATATTAACTCACTGTGAATAGGTGGTAATGAAATTAATAGTCAACTAACTTGTTAAATACCAAGAAAACAGTAGCCACATTATCCTCAGCTGCCAATACTCCGATTTTGTAGAGACAACACAAAAACATTATAAAAGATATTTCATGTCCAGTTCCATAATCAATTCTGGTCGAATTTCCGAAGCTTTCTTCGAGATACACTTTCACCTCTGGCAGAGCTGTGTGAAATTTTTCCGGTAGTGTTTCTTCTAGGACGATGGTAGAATCCTAAAATAATTTAAATAAATCAGTTTTATACAGATACTACAAATCTGTTGCTGTCGCGTTCTACCATCTACCCCCAACCCCCAAACCCAAACTTGGATGGAGTTTGCAGAGTTTGCTATATGCCATAACACCATTAGTTATATGAGCTGTGAAAGTGAACACACAAGAAATAATATCTTATCAAATATTTTTCATTCTGTTAACTTTTATAATTAAGTAACATGTTTTAAGTTGAATATGGAATTTGATATCTCTAAACTGGCATTGTCCAACAATAAAACAACGCGAGCCGAGCGGCGGGCTTAGCTAATACGCAAATAAAATTGACAAAATCAATGTTTCCTATTCCCTTTTCCTCCTTCAAAACTGGACCGATTTTAAGGTTGTTTCATCAACTGTAGAAGAAAATATTGTATGTCTACATTTAGCCTTAAAAGACCGTTGTAAAATTTGTGTAGTTGCCGACAGCAATTTTAAGAATTTTTGGATGGTCCTTGCTCCTATAAGAAAAAATAACTTATAATGGATGCAGAAGTATAATATAGGGGCCGATTGTATCACCTCCAGCTACAATCCCGACAATCGGGGTAAGCAGAGTAACCAGTGTTGTGTTGCAAGCACTCTTGTAAATTACAGCACAACACCGACCACCACGTTTAGCAATGTATTAGGACAAGGTAACTATCAAGCAGCAAGTAAAGCATGAAGACCCACCTGCTGCATGACTCGGTGGACTGTGCCAAGGTGAGAGGTGGCCCGTCGCCCTTTAGCACAGTAGATACCTTGTCCTTATCCCTTAGTTGCCTTTTACAACATGCACAGGGAGAGATGCAGTGGGGCTATTCTTTTGTAAGTACCGGCCCCACACGGTACGGGGATAAATCTTAATAATATGCTGAAAATAGCAGATGTTTTAACTCACAAAAGCTAAAGCAAAACAAAAGAGTGATACTTGCAGTTGTGACATGTTTCATGCATGCACACAAGGGGTGTGCTCGGCTCGGCCGATACTGAGCACCCTCGAGCTTACGCACACACAAACAATGTGCATGTGCATCTACACTCACAACTAAAACCAACTCGCCTTCGTGAGATAAAACAACATGTACCCAACAAACAATTAAACATTTTACAACCTTGTAGAGCTGTGCGAGCCAATCTCTGAAAGCAACGTTGCCAAACCGCTGGGGTTGCTCAACAGGAGGAAAAGACTCAATCATATTGTTTAGTTTCTCCAGTAGATGCATTATTTTAGATATATTGTCTGATACTTTAAAATCAACAGAAAGCGGTTTGCCCTTGATAGCTTCATTGAGTGTCGCGACAAAGCCAGTATACTCCTGAAATAAGTCAGACGATTAAATCAATGTAGAAAATATATACAACTGAGGAATTTACATAATTTAAGCTACAAAGTTCAAATAGCCACACATAATTTTATTAAAGACTTTCATACCATGTATGCTTCCGATTTCTCCCACACAGCCATGTCGGTAATGGTTTTAACAGCCTTTTCTGGTTTAACAAAGCGGTGTGTACCCAGATCTGTAAGATTGACTTAACATAATTTGAAATAATGTATTAATACGGTTCAGGGAGCTCGACAAGCTCAGCATAAAAAAATGCAATCAATTATCTCGATATACCAAGCGGGTCACAAGCCAACTAGCAGTACTTACCTATACAACTATCTAGACGTGTAGATTTGCAATTCACAAACACAATTCCCGACAGTAATTCAAGGGAAATGGGGACCTTGACAATGAGCTTATTAACAACATGCCAATTTATCAAACGCTGTCCAAATGGAAAGCAAAGGAGATCATTACCTACATTGTGTTTTCCAAATGTAGCTTAGCGAAAATTACAGTTGTAAACTAATGGTTCTATATAGGTACCCACCCACTACACCAGACTTAGCATCACCAACCGTAGCCATGATGCCTCAGTAACTCTGACTGAAGATAAACAAATTATTTATTCTATAGCCGTACCGTCCAACGTCGTACTTTTATTTTAGGTTATTATTTTAGCAACTTCACCAAGGAGAGATCAGACGAGTCCTTCTCCTTCATCGCAGGAGACTATTGAATTGACGCAGCTGTGACAGCCGGCACTATGCGAGTTTTCTCCCCAAACAGAGATTAATAACTAGAACTATCAAAGTGAATGAATGTTTTGATGGTTTAAAAAAAAATAACCAGGGTTAAATTAGAGAAGATGCGTCGTTACGAGACGCATCTTCTATAATTTAACCCTAACCTAATGTTGAGGCGGCGCATGTCGTTTTTGTGAAAACTCCCATAGTGCAGTTTGTATACTGCCACAGCAGCTGCGTCAAAGCTCTCCTGCGATGAAGGAATCGTCCCACTCAGAACCACTGTATGTCACCCATCAGAGGTGTCGCGCGGGCCCGCGGACACGGCCCGCAAAATTCCATACCCGGCTTTTAAAAGTGCGGCCCTAATAGGACCGCGCGGACTGTGACCGCTCTGCGGTCTCTTACCCGGCGTACCCGGCATGCCGGGTATGCTGAGTTATGACCAAAACAAAAGTTCATGTGACAGATGGATAGATCTCACCGAGACCTAAAGTTTGAGTACCAACACGATGGGTCTAGCACCGGTGGTTCTCGAATTATGACCAAAACAAAAGTTCATGTGACAGATGGATAGATCTCACCGAGACCTGAAGTTTGAGTACCAATATGATGGGTCTAGCATCAGTGGTTCTCGAGTTATGACCAAAACAAAAGTTCACGTGACAGGTGGATAGATCTCACCGAGACCTGAAGTTTGAGTACCAACACGATGGGTCTAGAACCAGTGGTTCTCGAGTTATGACCAAAATAAAAGTTCATGTGACAGATGGATAGATCTCACCGAGACCTGAAGTTTGAGTACCAACACGATGGGTTTAGCACCAGTGGTTCTCGAGTTATGACCAAAACAAAAGTTTACGTGACAGATGGATCGATCTCACCGAGACCTGAAGTTTGAGTACCATCACGATGGGTCTAGCATCAGTGGTTCTCGATTTATGACCCAAACAAAAGTTTACGTGACAGATGGATAGATCTCACCGAGACCTGAAGTTTGAGTACCAACACGATGGGTCTAGCACCAGTGGTTCTCGAGTTATGACCAAAACCAAAGTTCATGAAGAAGTTTCGTCAAAAAATTCTAAGCCTTCTAGTTCTCACAGAAAACGGGATGAAACGGAACCCTCTTTACGCGAGCTCGACTCGAACTTGACCACTTTCCCATGATATATACATATTTGCCCATGAGATAAAAAAAAATTTTAATTTCAAGACAAAACTTTTTTTTAAGTAACACAATTGTAATAAGTAATTAATTATGTTTTATTAATCGCTTTAATAATTAAAGCGATTAATAACACAATAGATTAATTATTAATCTACTCTATAAAATACAGAACTATATAACGAACTGGTCATTTTTGTATTGTGTCAACCACAGCTCTGCGGTCACAGTGCGGACCTGCGGTCCCTGCGGGCCTAGGTCCGCAGGACCGCACGGTGCGGTTCTCTACCCGCGCCGCACACGTGTGTCCGCAAAATTTTGCCGGGTACGTATGCCCGCTCGAGTGGGCGCGGGCTGTCCGCGGCCCGCGCGACAGCTCTGTCACCCACCAGTCACCGGTCCGCCACCTGAAAGACCTGCTCGATCCTGCAACCTACTCCTTTAGCTCCTTTCGGCAAACTTCGGCTCGAAGGAGGAATGTGTGGTATGTGTATGTATGAGTGATGTTGTGTGGTAGGTATTAAAGATGATTATTGGTGGTTTAAAAAAAAAAATAACCAGGGTTAATATAGAGAAGTTGCGTCGCGGCGACGCATCTTCTCTATATTAACCCTAACCTAATGTTGAGGCGGCGCATGTCGTTTTGGTTACGTTTGTATTTCCGAAAATAAAGTTTTCTTAGTTGGTTATAAAAAAAAATAACCATAACCAAATTCCCACGCAGGACCGTTGTAACCCGCCGCGCTAATCCGCTGGCTCCCGCCGGGACCCTTCGGTCCCATAATTTATACGCAATTAACGGCCTCACTATTTGGCCATATTCACTTTATTTTCCCCTGATCCTCTCTTGACTGCCTGACCATGTTTTGAAAGGATGAGAACCCTGTCTCCAAGACACAATAATAATGCATAGGGAAACAATAACTAGCCGTCAGTGGACACTTTGATAATTCTGTCCGTGTCCGTATTTTTCAAGTAAGAGCGCCCCGTGAAAATAATGTTTATAAGTGTATTCAAGTGCATCTATGAGCTAAAGGTTAGTAAATAGTGTTATTTATTAGTTATTCTACCAATAGAAGATGCATTACGAGTTCGGTTGGCGACAAAAGTCATATTTTTCGTCGCTCAAAAATGTTTGTTTATTTTTGTATGAAATGTGTAAACAATGACTTTGAGGGCATATTTTTCATGGAAATATAGCTTATTTTTCCAATTTTCTTCGCATTATTATACAAATATACGATCAGTTGCAAAGTAAAAGAAGGTTTAGTTCAAATAATATATTTATAAAATTGGTAAAAAATATCACGCGCGTGCCATCTCGGACTTTCCGGATGCTCTCAGGATGTTCATGTTGAACATCTGATTTCGCCGATTTCTGTAAAGAAAACGTATATTATACTTTACTATTTCTAAAAGTATGTTTCTTTACGAGTATTCTGATATAAATATTGTAAAGGTATGTTTTGAATTTATATTATAATGAATTTTTCAAAAAAAAATTGACATTTTTTTTCTAACTAAAATATCTGGTACTTCTAAACAAGGTAAGCCTCACTGTTTCACATGGATTTTAGGAAATTTTCTAGGCTTTCTAGGACAGAAGGGTTTATAGATCTAACTTTATTAGTTTCCGTAATATCTGCGTTTATGTCGAGGTCGGCGCGTACGGCGGCCCGCGCGGGCCTGTGCCCGCGCGGGCCACGCCCATGAGGGATTTAGAGGTTTGGGGCATATTATAACGCGGGAGTCAATAGATAGTCATTAATTTTGACAAAAGGGACACGAACGCATGGTCGAGATCGAAAAAATAAAGACCCTACCCTCTTACCACTGAGCCACCAGATTACATAATCGACCAAACGAATATCGGATTTAGTTGGTTCGCTTTCGAGCCGAGTCAACCCGAGCTACTGATGGGTCGATCCCGGGATTGAATCTTTATGGGCGGGATTTTATCATAAAAGCCCGGATTTAATCCTATTCTAGGACCGAATGAGGATTTTATGTTTTAAGGTTAAGTATGTGAAGTTGTTCTGTAATATGAGCGAAATTTTATCATAAAGTCCCGGATTTAATCCTATTTTAAGATCGAAAGGATTTTATGTTTTTAACTAGCCTTTGCCCGCGGCTTCGCTCGCGTGAAATTCGTATTTCAAAAGAAGAAACTAAATCATTAAGGGCGAGGCCGAAGGCTGAGCTGCGTTCAGGTTAATGATAAACCTTCTCGTATAAAGTATGTTTCTAGCTTTTGCCCGCGGCTTCGCTCGCGTGAAATTCGTATTTCAAAAGAAGAAACTAAATCATTAAGGGCGAGGCCGAAGGCTGAGCTGCGTTCAGGTTAATGATAAACCTTCTCGAATAAAGTATGTTTTTAACTAGCTTTTGCCCGCGGCTTCGCTCGCGTGAAATTCGTATTTCAAAAGAAGAAACTAAATCATTAAGGGCGAGGATCTCGTTATGAGCCACGCAAGTTTGTGACGAGTTTTCACGAGTCGTATTTGTGAGTGGTCATTGCAAGGGATCGCTTGGACTATCCGCTCTGATCTGATGACATTACATCTCTGATTACATTACACAAGTTAAGCGGCGGGTGGCCGAGTTTTTGGGCATCGGGTTCTCATGCAAGAGGTCCGAGGTTCGAATCCGGTCGGTGTGTACCAATGAGTTTTTTCTGACGAAAAAAATTACGTGCATACTTACACCTGCTGCTTCACCGTTTAGAACTGGTGTAAAACTAGGTACCTTCCCTTGCCCCTTACGAGGTTGTAGGCTCAAATTGTAGCCGACTGGGTTAGTACCACCGTACTGGATGTAAGATGGCCGCATAGCAGGCTCGGCTGTGTTCTCTTCTAGTTCAGTATATCCAGCAATCCAGGGAAGTCTCCGGTATGCACGGGCACCTACCTTCTCGGAGGTGATATTGGCTGGTCGGAGAATGTGCTTAGGCCCCTTCGACTGGCGACCGGATTACATAAAACAGTATTATTTTTAGTAACTATTATGTATAGTTTACTAGCTTTTGCCCGCTCTCGTGAAATTCGTATTTCAAAAGAAGAAAGTAAGTTATAAAGCGAGAAGGTCGAAAGCTGAGCTGCATTCAGGGTAATGACAAACCTTCTCGAACAAAATATGTAACTACTGACTAGGCCGAAGGTCGAGCTCCTTTCAGGTAAACGTTATTTTTCTCGAAGAAACTAAGTTACCTATGGCGACGCCGAAGGCGGAGCTCCCTATACGTAAACCATATACTTTTTCAAAGAGGCCGACGAGGCCGAAGGCCGAGCTGCGTTCAAGTAAATGATAATCCTTCTCAAAGAAACTAAGTTAATGCCCTACCCGAACGCCGAGTTGCGTTCGCGTAAACGATATTCCCGCCCTTATTTACTTACTTTCATCGAGAAATAGATCGTTAACTTGAACGAAGCTCCGCTTTCGGCCTCTCCCTTAGTTACTTACTTCGAAAAGGTACATGTTTCGTATCGGTGACGTCATATTTAGTTTACATGTATCCTAACTTGTACCATAAGAATAGGATAAAAAAATTTGGATCGAATCAAATTACAATTTTGGCTTTCTACAGTATGGGCAGTGCGCTTTTATAGGCACTTTTATAGCCCGCGCGCCGCGCCGCCCGCTGCGCCGCGCCGCCCGCTCCGCCGCGCCGCCCGCTCCGCCACGCCGCCGGCTCGCTCATATCTTATACCCACTCGCGCTAAATGGCGCGCGAAACATTTCAGTTTGGGAACCACATCTTAGCGTAACCAGAACTGAATTTTATTTAGCTAATCCTCTGTGTCGTATAGTACAGGATATAACATCCTTGTACGATGTTTCATCGAATTCAGATGATCGGTTTAAGAGTTATGGTGGAACATACATACACAGAAAATATTTCTAAAAATCGTCAATTTAGCTTTAGTATCATACATAGAGTCTTATACCTCAGTATCTCATCATAAAACAAAGTAACTTACTCTATGACCATCCCTTACAGTTTTATAATTAGTATTGATTTAACAAATATCGGTAGATTATGACCTCAAATCGTTATTTTTTAAGGAGGTTCTCAATTCGACTGTATGTTTTTTGGTCAAACATGACCGAAATTGGTAGATCTACCAAACAATCGGTACCTAACTTTTCACACTGTCACGGTCTCTGAACAGACTCTATTACCGACCTTTTTCCTCTCTCACATCACAGCGAAATGTACGCGCGCTCAAACGACCACAGATATCGATTATTTTTTGAACATAACTAGGGAATCATGCATTCAAATTAAAACCTGTCGAGACATTATTTATTTAGATATAGGAATTCATCCAGTAAAACAATGATCTACATACCTACTACCATATTATGCCTAGTACTAATGAAAACAACTCATTCACGATGTTGAAATCTAATATTAAAATAAAATCCTATTTCGTAGGATCGAATGAGGAACCTTCCCCAACTTTCCCAATAAAATCCCTATAAAGTCTCGAATAAGGATTCGGTCCCAAATGGGATTGAATCCTTGCCCATCAGTAACCCGAGCCGTAGGAGATCCGGAGCACATGATAGAACAAAGGAACGCTTGCGCTGTAGATCAGCTGATTGTAAACGCGAAGTGGCAGAAACAAAACGTAACAAAAACGACATGCACCGCCTCAACATTAGGTTAGGGTTAATATAAATTTTATTCTTCCGGATTTCTTCGGAGTCGTCGGCGATTGTACTCGCCGGTCTGCCACCCGTCCTCGCTCGAGTGCCTCCCAAGATAGAGGACAGGCCCACCGATCAGTCTTGAGTTACATAATATTATTGTCTTCACTATCAGGAGGTAGATTTCCACTCAGAAATTTTGTCATTATTTTTGTGGTTTCAATTGCAGCCTGTTGTTGGAGTATTTCTAATTTTATACCAGCGTCTAAATTTTTTATGTGTTTCTCTGTTGATTTATTTATAATTCCTGTAGTGCCTATAACTATTGGGACGATTTCGACTCTTGTATTCCACAATCTTTGGACCTCAATTTTTAGTGCGTAGTATTTAGTAAGTTTTTCATTTTCCTTCCTAGTGAGGTTATAGTCGAATGGCACTGTGACATCGATAAGGTAAGTTCTGTTTTTATTTTTGTCTACATATATGAGGTCTGGTCGGTTGTTAGGTAACGCATAATCAGTGGTGACAGCAATTTCCCATATTAGTTTAAATTCTTCATTTTCCACCACATGTGGTTCATTTAACGGGCATTTCCACCAAAATTTAGTTGTTTCGGACTTGTGTTTCTTGAGTAAATTCCAATAAACGTATTTGACTAGTTGATTATGTCTCTTTAGATATAGTGGCTGTACTAATATTTTACATCCTGAGATGATATGCCTGACTGTTTCATCCTTTTCGTGACATAATCGGCATCGTCCATCTGTATCAAGTTTTAAAATATCACGTTCAAACTGTTTTGTTCTGACCGATTGTTCTTGTATTACAAAAATTTTAGATTCCATTTGGGGAGTAGTAGGTTGTTTTTTTTGCCAAGAGAAAGATTTTTCAGTATCCGTATTTGGGTGCATTAGTACCTCTCTCACAATTTGACCATGTAGTGGCTTTTCTTTCCAATTTTCTTTGGATTGTTCAGTCTGTTTTTTGTGGATTAAGATTTCATCTTCCGTGGGTTGTTCGATATTAAGTTTTTGTCTAAATTTTTTACCTTGTGATATTATGCTATATAGGCCTTTTTCCTTATCATGATCAACAATTACTTTTAGGACATTGTCATTTTTGTCATCTAGATATTTTTCCATTTTAATAGTTAATTTTATATATAGATTTTCTATGTTTAGTAGGCTTCTTCCTCCTTCATTGACTGGTAGATATAGTCTTTCTGTGTTAGATTTTTGTTGGTGCATGTTATATATGTTTAGGAGTTTCCTTGTTTTTCTGTCAATTTTTTTAAAGTCATCCATAGTATAATTTATTACATTGAAAGTATATATAAGAACCTGTGTTGCGTATGTATTTATGGCCTTTATAATATTTCTTGAGTTTAATGTAGATTGAATGATTTTTCTTACTCTTCTTATGTATTCATTTTTCTTTTCTTCTATTATTTGTTTGTGGTTGATTTCCCCATTTTCATCAATGCCAAGATATTTGTATTTTTTGTTATTTAAGGCTTCGAATTTGTTTCCATCAAGCAGTATATCTTCACCTTCAGCGTTTATTCTTTTACTACCTTTTATTTCTAGTACTTTACATTTTTCTAAGCCAAATTCCATTCCAATTTGTTTGGAGTATATTTCTACGGTATCTATTAGATTTGATAGCTGATATTTATTTGCACCGTATAGTTTTATATCATCCATGTAGAGGAGGTGATTAATTATTTGGCCACTTCTTAAAATATATCCAGTTTTTTCATATTCACTCAGTAATTTTGATAATGGAAAATATAGACAAAATAGTAAAGGGGACAGAGAATCTCCTTGAAATATTCCTCGTTTTATAATTATTGGCTTTGTTGTAATTCTTGAGTCAGTGCTTATTGTATTCATAATCACTTGCCATGTTTTCATAACTTTTGATATACAATTTGTAATTACGTTAGGGCATTTATATATTTTGAGGATGAGAATAATCCATTCATGTGGTACCGAATCATATGCTTTTTTGTAATCTATCCACGCCATGTTTAGGTTTTTCTTGTATGTGTTTGTATCTTCTAAGATAGATTTATTGACAATTAAATGGTCTTTGCAACCTCTCGCGCCCCATTTACAACCTCTTTGGTAAGGAGTCATTATATCATTGGCATTACAATGTTTGTATATTTCTACATATAGCATATATGTAAATAATTTGTAAGTGGTTGGTAAGCATGCGATCGGCCTCCAATTTTTTGGATCATTTGTATTCGGATTTTTTGGGATTAAAGTGACCACACCTGTTGTAAGCCACGGTTCTATCTGTTCTTCGTCATTAAGAATTTTGTTAAAGTAATGCAGTATGTATGGATGTGCACTGGTAAAATATTTGAGGTAATAGTTTTGTAATTTGTCTATTCCGGGGGCCTTCCAGTTTTTTAGATTTCTTATTGCATCTTTGAATGCTATATCATTTATTGCATTAAAATTGTTATTCTGGATTATTGGTATTTTATCTGCAATTGTTTGTATCATAATATTCGACTTATCAATGTCAACAGGCTGACTGTAAATGTTTGACCAAAATTCTTCTATTTCGTTCTTTGTTGGAATTTCTTTTGGAGTTATATTTTTTTCAAACATTTTCCTGTAGAATTTTCGTTCATTTTGTTTGAATAGCATGTTTTCTTTTTTTTTCTTATTTTCATTTATATATATATATATATATATATATAACTTTATCCTTCCGCATTTTCCGGAGTCGTCGGCGATACACCATTTGTACTCGCCGGTCTGCCACCCGTCCTCGCTCGAGTGCCTCCCAAGATAGAAGACGGGCCCACCGATCAATCTTGAGTTATATTATATATTATTATCTATTGATCACCACTGTCAGGTGGTAAAATTCCAGTTAGAAATTTCGTAATTATTTTTGTAGTTTCAATTGCAGCCTGTTGTTGGAGTATTTCTAATTTTATACCAGCGTCTAAAGTTTTTATATGTTTCTCTGCAGTTTTATTTATTATTCCAGTAGTGCCAATAACTATTGGGACAATTTCGACTCTTGTATTCCACAATCTTTGGACCTCAATTTTTAGTGCGTAGTATTTAGTAAGTTTTTCATTTTCCTTCCTAGTGAGGTTATAATCGGACGGTACTGTGATATCGATAAGGTAAGTTCTGTTTTTATTTTTGTCTACATATATGAGGTCTGGTCGATTGTTAGGTAACGCATAATCTGTGGTGACAGCAATCTCCCATATTATTTTAAATTCTTCATTTTCCACCACATGAGGTTCATTTAACGGGCATTTCCACCAAAATTTAGTTGTTTCGAACTTGTGTTTCTTGAGTAAATTCCAGTAAACGTATTTGACTAGTTGATTATGTCTTTTTAGGTATAGTGGCTGTACTAATATTTTGCATCCTGAGATAATATGCCTGACTGTTTCATCTTTTTCATGACATAATCGGCATCGTCCGTCTGTATCAAGTTTTAAAATATCTCGTTCAAACTGTTTTGTTCTAACCGATTGTTCTTGTATTACAAAGATTTTAGATTCCATTTGGGGAGATGTAGGTTGTTTTTTTTGCCACAAAAAAGATTTTTCAATATCTGTATTTGGGTTCATTAGTACCTCTCTCACAATTTGACCATGTAATGGCTTTTCTTTCCAATTTTCTTTGGATCGTTCAGTCTGTTTTTTGTTGATTAAGATTTCATCTTCCGTGGGTAGTTCGATATTAAGTTTTTGTCTAAATTTTTTACCTTGTGAAATTATGTTATAAAGGCCTTTTTCCTTATCATGATCAACAATTACTTTTAGGACGTTGTCATTTTTGTCATCTAAATATTTTTCCATTTTAATAGTTAATTTGATATATAGATTTTCTATGTTTAATAGGCCTCTTCCTCCTTCATTGACTGGTAAATATAGTCTTTCTGTATTTGATTTTTGTTGATGCATGTTATATATGTTTAGGAGTTTCCTGGTTTTTCTGTCAATTTTTTTAAAGTCATCCATAGTATAATTTATTACATTGAAAGTATATATAAGAACCGGTGTTGCGTATGTATTTATGGCCTTTATAATATTTCTAGAGTTCAATGTTGATTGAATGATTTTTCTTACTCTTCTTATGTATTCATTTTTCTTCTCTTCTATTATTTGTCTGTGGTTGATTTCCCCATTTTCATCAATGCCAAGATATTTATATTTTTTGTTATTTAAGGGTTCAAATTTGTTTCCATCAAGCAGTATATGGTCTTCACCTTCAGCATTTATTCTTTTACTACCTTTTATTTCTAATACTTTACATTTTTCTAAGCCAAATTCCATTCCAATTTGTTTGGAGTATATTTCTACGGTATCAATTAGATTTGATAGCTGATATTTATTTGCAGCGTATAGTTTTATATCATCCATGTAAAAGAGGTGATTAATTATTTGGCCACTTCTTAAAGTATATCCGGTTTTTTCATATTCACTCAGTAATTTTGATAGTGGGTTAAGACATAGACAAAAAAGTAAAGGGGACAGAGAATCTCCTTGAAATATTCCTCGTTTTATAACTATTGGCTTTGTTGTAATTCTTGAGTCAGTGCTTATTGTATTCATAATCACTTGCCATGTTTTCATAACTTTTGATGTACAATTTGTAATTACGTCAGGGCATTTATATATTTTGAGGATAAAAATAATCCATTCATGTGGTACCGAATCATATGCTTTTTTGTAATCTATCCACGCCATGTTTAGGTTTTTCTTGTATGTGTTTGTATCTTCTAAAATAGATTTATTGACAATTAAATGATCTTTGCAACCTCTCGCTCCCCATTTACAACCTCTTTGGTAGGGAGTCATTATATCATTGGCATTACAATGTTTGTATATTTCTACATATAGGATATATGTCAATAATTTGTAAGTGGTTGGTAAGCATGCAATCGGCCTCCAATTTTTTGGATCATTTGTATTCGTATTTTTTGGGATTAAAGTGACCATACCTGTTGTAAGCCACGGATCTATCTGTTCTTCGTAATTAAGAATTTTGTTAAAGTAATGCAGTATGTATGGATGTGCACTGGTAAAATATTTGAGGTAATAGTTTTGTAGTTTGTCTATTCCGGGGGTCTTCCAGTTTTTTAGATTTCTTATTGCATCTTTGAATGCTACATCATTTATTGCATTAAAATTGTTACTCTGGACTATTGGTGATTTATCTGCAATTGTTTGTATCATAATATTCGACTTATCAATGTTAACAGGCTCACTGTAAATTTTTGACCAAAATTCTTCTATTTCGTTCTTTGTTGGGATTTCTTTTGGAGTTATATTTTTTTCAAACATTTTCCTGTAGAATTTTCGTTCATTTTGTTTAAATAGTATATTTTCTTTTTTTTTTTCATTCTCATTTTCATACCGTTTGATTCTTCCCGCATACATTTTGATTTTTTGTTTGAGTAGTTCAATTATATTGTATAACATTATATCAGTTGTTATATTATACTTTTTATATAGGTTGTCCTTGATATTTCTCATTCTCCTGCTAGTAACACCACGTGAAATTTCGATCAGTTGTCCAAGGTTTTTTCTCAATATTTCAATTTTATCTTGTATTCTCTTTTTCCAAACTGGGACCTGATTACTATTGTTAAACGATTTTTCAAGTATTTTCTGTTTGTTTTCTTTGATAACTGTCATCGCTGCTGAGTAGAGGATTATGTTTAATTCTGTTATGCTCATGTTAAATATTAATATATTTGGTAAATATGCATTTATTTCATTGACATTTTGTATGAATTGTTTGTTTATCATTCCTTTCGGTAAGTATTGTCTTTCATTTATGTCAATTTTCTTTATTTCTTCTATTGTATTTATTAAATTCTTTATTATATGACTTCTGTCATTACATAAATTTGATTCCGAATTATAATTGATATTCATATTATAATTGGTTATATTTGGTGAGAATATATTGAAGGAGACATCTTCATTTATTTCTGCTATAGTGCCTGTCCTCTGTGGATTAGCAGCTGTATACTCGGTTCCATATGAATGGTCAGCATTCTGTTCTTTTCTTTCATTTATTAATTCCCTGGACAATATTGATTCTGCAACTTCATTGTTGTTAAAGGTATCAGTGGGTGTTGTACTGGGGACCTGTTCAATGTGATTGTTAATCGAATCAGTTATTGGATTTATTAGTTCTCTGTCATAGGTGATTTCATTCTCTTCATTGTAGATGGAGTATAGTGAACCCATATACCTCATTGTTGCGTTAGTATTATTGGAATTTGTACCTATTTCCTGGGGTTCAGTTTGCCTGAGGAACTCCATGATATTTTCAGTTGTACAGGGCGCATTTTCAATATCACGTATGATTTGATCTGGTAACATTTTGTAAATAATAATTTTCCTAGCTTGGTTGGATAAAGTATGGCCATTGTGTTTGGAGGTTTTAGGGTTATTTGGGTTTCTTTCTTGGAACATATATATATATATATATATATATACATAACCATCTGGTAAAATATGTATATTGGTGCCTCAACAAAAAACATAACATTGAGACAACAACTATGTGGTGGAAGTGCCCCCTTAGTGAACCACATGTCAAAGAAAACTCCAGTGCAAAAATAATGTGGGAAATTCCAGTTCTCACCGACTATCCTCTACCGAATAATAGACCGGACATAATATATACTGATAAAATAAATAATAGAACTTTCCTAATAGATGTTACAGTGCCCTCCGATTATAATGTTATAAAAAAAGAGACAGAAAAGCTTACCAAATATTATGCACTCAGAATTGAAATTGAAAGGTTATGGAAAACGAAAGCAAAAATTATACCAATAGTGATTGGAACTACAGGAATTGTTGGCAGATCTATAGACAAATACATTTCGGATTTAAAAGCAGATATCAAAATTGAAATTTTACAACAACAAGCTGCTATACATACATGCAATATAATGACAAAATTTATGACCGGCTATTTGGAAGAATTACAAGGAAACAACAATCACACCACTGATGACTAACATCTACCACTAATATCTACAACATCTACCCTCTCTCCCAAGGTGATCTTGGGCGGGGATGATGAAGATTGTCCAGCCAAAACCCAACGATGGCTGAGGTTCAAAAAACTTGGACGAGGATTTATATATATATATATATAACTTTATCCTTCCGCATTTTCCGGAGTCGTCGGCGATACACCATTTGTACTCGCCGGTCTGCCACCCGTCCTCGCTCGAGTGCCTCCCAAGATAGAAGACGGGCCCACCGATCAATCTTGAGTTATATTATATATTATTATCTATTGATCATCACTGTCAGGTGGTAAAATTCCAGTTAGAAATTTCGTAATTATTTTTGTAGTTTCAATTGCAGCCTGTTGTTGGAGTATTTCTAATTTTATACCAGCGTCTAAAGTTTTTATATGTTTCTCTGCAGTTTTATTTATTATTCCAGTAGTGCCAATAACTATTGGGACAATTTCGACTCTTGTATTCCACAATCTTTGGACCTCAATTTTTAGTGCGTAGTATTTAGTAAGTTTTTCATTTTCCTTCCTAGTGAGGTTATAATCGGTTATATATATAACTTTCTTCATCCAATTTTTGGAGTTTCCGGCATCTTAGTGCCAACAGTCCGTCTTGTTCCCGCCCAGGGTCCTCCCAGGAAAAAGAACAAGGTGTACATTAAGATGTTATACATAAGTATTTTGGAGCTCTGGTCTATTGATTTTCTGTTTGATTTAGTTCTTCCAAATATCCACTCATAAATTTCGACATAATTTTTGTGCTATGTATAGCCGCCTGCTTCTGTAAAATTTCCATCTTTATATCCGCCTTTAAAATATCTATATATTTTTGTGCAGTTTTTGAAATAATTCCGGTGGTACCAATAACAATAGGAATAATTTTGCACGTTGTGCTCCACAGTCTTTCCACTTCAATTTTGAGGGCATAGTATTTTGATAATTTTTCTGCTTCCTTTTTCATAATGTTGTAATCTGAGGGCACGGTTACATCAATGAGATAGGTTTTATTTTTCAATGTATCTATATATATCAAATCTGGTCTATTGTTCGGTATTGCAAGGTCGGTAGTTACTGGTAGTTCCCAGATAATTTTGCTAGACTCGTTTTCAATTACATGTGGTTCATTTAAGGGACATTGCCACCAAAATTTGGTTGTTTGAAATTGATGTTTCTTTCTCAGGCACCAATACACATACTTTACGAGATTGTTGTGCCTTTTAACATACAGAGGTTGTACCAAAATTTTACAACCTGATATAATGTGCATTACGGTTTCGTCACTTTCACTGCACAAGCGACATGTACCGTCGACCTCTCGTTTGAGTACATCTCTTTCAAACTGTTTTGATATAATTGCCTGGTCTTGTATTGCAAAAATCTGGGATTCTAATTTGGGGGTCGTTGGATTTTTTTTTAAGCCATGTAAATGATTTCTGATAGTCAGTATTAGTATGCGCCAGGATTTGGTTAAATATCTGACCGTGAATGGGCTTCATCTTCCACTTTTCTTTATTGATAAGTATTTGGTATTTAAGTATTATATTTTCATCTTCAGTTGGATCCGAAAGATTCAAGTCAGCTCTAAATGTTTCACCTTCTTTTTGTATGCTATAAATGGCCTTTCTATTGTCATGTGACTTTATGGTCTCCATAATGCAGTCACATCCTATTTTTATGTACATTTCAAATTTAATAGTAATACGTTTATACAAATCTTCCATATATATATATATATATATATCTTATATATATACCCGGGTTATTTTTTTTTAACCTCCAAAACATCACAGCTGATCTATAGCGCAGCGCAAGAGTCAATTTTGTTCTCTCATGTGCAGGAGGTAATGCTGAAAGGTAGGAAAAGCATATAATATATGACTTATTCATTTTTTAGACTTTAGACATTATATGACTTATTTATTTCAGTTTTTTAGCTTTGAATTTTAGTGAGCCTAAATCACCGCCATTTTAATTTTTTGAGTAGCCCAATTGGCGAATGGTAGCCGACTCAAAATTTTCGTAGCCAAAACAGAGGTCTACTCGGAGTTATAAAAACGATGCATCGTGCCATTTGTCGTGTCGTAACCTACTCTAATTGACATCTTTTCGATATATCGTTTTTAGAACTACATAATAAAAAAATGGCATTGTCATTGTCGTGTCGTAACCCTACTCTTAGGTTCAAATGTCAAAGAACGAATATTCGAATTTGACCAATGAGCAAACGACAATTTTCGATAATTCCAACGACACCTCATGAGCTCTCGTTGAGATTGTCGTTTTGTTGCCACTATTAAAAAAAAGAAGAGATTGTCGTTTTGGTGTATGTATTGCGTTCATTGACTTACACACGATTTACGAGTACCTACCTATGTGTGCATTGGTGATTTGTTTTCGTTTTTTGTTTATTGTATAATTTCATCCATAAGTTGCTACCTACGCTTGGAAAATTTCATAAAAATTAGAGGACTCAGCGTGGTCGTCGCGGCGGTCATGAAGTCATGACATGACTGACTGGGCTGAGTGACGAGCGGCGGCGGCTACGGCGGCGAATGACTGGCGGTCGAGCCGGCCCGCGAGCGCGCGCGTCTCCGGCTCCGGTCGCTCGCCCCGCCTCCATCCAACCAACCAACTCCCTTTTTTTACCACCACAGACTATATCGACACCATACAACTAAAACCCAATAACTTTGAAAAACCTAGTTTCGAGATATTTCAATTTCCGTCGACATGACATGACCGCCGCGCGACGGTCATGTCGATTGCGGCGGGGCTGCGGGGAGGGCGGCGCTACGGCGAATGGCTGGCGGTCGAGCCGGAGCCGCGAGCGCGCGGCTCCGGCTCCGAGTCCGGCCGGCTACAGCCGGCCGCTCCGTCCGCCCCGCCTTCATCCATCCATCCACAGATGACCAATACAAAGAATATAGTACTAGTATACCAATATACAGGGTGTCCCAGAAACCGACGATAATCCTTTAACAGGAGATAGGGCTGCTAATTACCTCTCAGAATATCTAATTTTAGGTTTAGTAAAAATGGCTTGGTTTTTGAGATATTGTCATTTTTGTAAAAATCCAAAATTTTCTCCCTCCGCTCATTTTTTTAAATACCACAAGTACAAATGTAAGATTTTCTTAAATCTAGTTTTTGTCGATTATTCCTCAAAAGTAAGGCTTTCACACGGTATAATTGATTTTTTCACGTTTAATCCTGTTTAGCTGAAAAACGACTTAAGAGCCACATGTTAAAATTTTGTCAGCCTCATCCCTTGAGTTTGGCCCTTCGCGGTGAAAAAAAAATTACTACACTAAAGTGGCATTATGCAACAAAAATACGCCCATCTAATGTAGTTTTTAAAATGGTACATCACTTACCGATTTGCCCAATAATTTATGGGATAATGTTATTTAACTGCAAAAGGACCTCTGAATTTGATAACTGTTCTACAAAGTACGAATTGGAATAAAATAAACAATATTGAAGTAAATTGGTCTTTATTAACCTGTTAATGTAGATGTTCAAATTGTTTACCACCTGCACAAATGCTAGCTCGACATCTTCTCACAAATGCCCGATTGATGCGTCGAGCAAGTACTCGATGCAAGTGCAGATACGTCCACCTATGCTATGTAATAGTTTGTGTTTTCCGTCCTGTTGACTATAGTCGGCACGACCGAAGGGAAGCACTGACGTGGCACCAAGTTCACCCGGTGTTATGGGCTGACATCACGGATGTTGTAGGTGATGTAGCCAACCATGTCAGTTTACATAAAAAAAACCTGAGCTACTGCCGTAATTCTTTCTTTGAGCTCTATCAAGTTTTCCACAGGGTTCCCGTAAACTTTTTCTTTTAAATAGCCCCAATAATAAAAATCTAACGGATTTAAATACGGTGATCTAGACGTCCGGTCTATCTGTGGGGATGCAAGTGGCTAGGAGGCCAGAAGACGTCCGTTGAATTGTAGAGACTTAAAACGGGCGAATTATCTTGAGTTTCTGCAACAGGAGCTTCAGAGCCTTTTAGAAGATGTACCATTGGCCATACGGGGGTGGTTGTAAAATGATGGCTGCCCAGCCCATCACGCTAGGGAAGTGCGTAATTTTTTAGACCAAGCATATCCCCACAGATGGATCGGACGTCTAGGTCACCCGATTTAAATCCGTTAGATTTTTATTATTGGGGCTATTTAAAAGAAAAAGTTTACGGGAAACCTGAGGAAAACTTGATAGAGCTCAAAGAAAGAATTACGGCAGTAGCTCAGGTTTTTTTTTATGTAAACTGACATGGTTGGCTACATCACCTACAACATCCGTGATGTCAGCCCATAACACCGGGTGAACTTGGTGCCACGTCAGTGCTTCCCTTCGGTCGTGCCGACTATAGTCAACTGAACGGAAAACACAAACTATTTACATAGCTTAAGTGGACGTATCTGCACTTGCATCGAGTACTTGCTCGACGCATCAACCGGGCATTTGTGAGAAGATGTCGAGCTAGCATTTGTGCAGGTTGTAAACAATTTGAACATCTACTTTAACAGGTTAATAAAGACCAATTACTTCAAGTGGTTATTTTATTCCAATTCGTAGTTGGTAGAACAATTATCAAATTCCGAGGTCTTTTTGCAGTTAAAAAAGAATAGCTTATAAATTATTAAGCAAATCGGTAAGTGATGCACCATTTTAAAAACTACATTAGATGGGCGTATTTTTGTTGCATAATGCCACTTTAGTGTAGTACTATTTTTTTTCACCGCGAAGGGCCAAACTCAAGGAATGAGGCTAAAAAATTTTTAACATGTGGCTCTTAAGTCGTTTTTCAGCTAAACAGGATGAAACAATAAGTTATACCGAAATATAACATGAAAAAATAAGTTATACCGTGTGAAAGCCTTACTTTTCAGGAATATTTGACAAAAACTAGATTTAAGAAAATCTTACATTGGTACTTGTGGCATTTAAAAAAATGAGCTGAGGGAGAACATTTTGGATTTTTACAAAAATGACAATATCTCAAAAACTAAGCCATTTTTACTAAACCTAAAATTAGATATTCTGAGAGGTAATTAGCAGCCCTATCTCATGTTAAAGGATTATCGTCGGTTTCTGGGACACCCTGTATATGCTTTTGTATAAGGTGCGACACGGCGAGAACCACAAAAATATATATTTTTTATTTACAACGACGACGCGACAAACTTGCGCCGTCCGCGAGGCCGTCCGCCATCTTTTTCCACTCCTAATATCTAAGCATCCATCCAACTATTTTACCACCACAGACTATACACAAATTTGACCACAACAACTTTTATTTTGGCCTTCGACACAAATCGCTTGTCTATGATTGCGAGAAAAACAAAACTTTTTGTCTATGCTTTCGATATGTCACTTCTTCCGACCGACCGAACATTTGGTTAGAGTGGGATATTTGTATGAGTTAGACACATCCCGAGATACATGCGATATATTCGGATCTATCCGAATATATCGCAATCGAAACTCCGAGTAGACCTCGTGTATTTAATACACTCGGCAATAATTAGCCCAATCTGGCGACACTGCGGTCGGACGAGTCATACTACTCGAGTCGGGGTGGGGTGACTCGAAGTATTCTACTCGTAACATCGTATACAATAATTGGAAAAATATAATTACAAAAATTGTGAATTGGCTGTATGGTCAAATGATCTTTGACATTTGTCATTGGTTTTGTAATGATGGCGGGCGGCGGGAGTTTGTCGCGTCGTCGTTGTAATTAGAAAAATATATTTTTGTGGTTCTCGCGGTGCGAGAACTTATACAACAGACGTTAAAAGCTACGACAGAATTGGCTGTATACTCTAATGAGTTTTGCCTGTTTCGGGAGGAGACGAATTAATCTAAAAAAAAAAACAAAACCAATGACAAATGTAAAAAAAACAAAACTTTTCTTTTTTTTTTCTTTTTGCATCACGCATCATCACGTGATGTCTTGGAAGAGATCTAGAGTTGGGAAATACTGAACAAAGTCCGCACTGATCAGTATCAGTGTTAGTTCACAAAAATACTGATTACAAATATCTGTTACAAAGTACTGGATCAGTGACCCTCTAAGAGTGAAGACATAATACGTCATACACACTGACAAAGGTCTGCAATAACCAGTCCAGTGGGTATCAGTGCGAATATTGAAGAGAAAATCCTGAGTTTTATAGTTAAGAGTAATTTGCAACTTGCAACAACAAAAGAGTAAGATAAGCTGTTAAATAACAATGACTATTCTGAGCTGACCACCCTGTACGTTGTTGCTTTTACTGCATTCTTCAAACAAAAGAATAAAATTTCATTCTGTTTTTCCAATGAATCATAAAAATGGGCAGTAAGTAATTTGTTTTATGGCAGTCAGGTGTGCACTGTGCAGTGAACAGAATGAGATAAGATATTTTGGAAATGTTATTCAACCAACATAGATTCTTGGAAGAATAAAATGTTAGCCTCGGTAGCTCAGTGGCGCGATCGGTCGCCCGTCGGTCGTGATCATAAGCACACCTGGGCGCGGTCAGTACTTGGACGAGTGACCGTTCGACCGTTGGAGGCGGACTGTGGTTCGCATTCCACGTTAAACTGTAGCTCCCTTCCCTTCTTACCTCCCGCTCGGTTGATGCCACCACACTGAATTAAAGGTCGGTCTGAAACGGCTCTGTAAATTGTATTGTATCGTTTATTGATCATTCATATGGCATACCGCATAGACTGCACTCGAACTTGCCACAATTTGTTCTATCCGGTTCGATTACACCCATGAAGAAGAATCGAAAAGAAACTTCGCGGTAGTTCAGTATAGCCGGCACGACCGAAGGGAAGCACTGACATATCACCTAGTTCACCTAGGTGCCTATTTACATGTTAAATTAAAGGTGAAGTGTTCATTTCCACGAAACTTTAAAAACATTTGTAATGTCAGAATACTTAGGTAGGCACTAAAAACACTAAATCTAAATACATATGTAGTTATTCCACAAAAAACGTACGAATAAATGACTCGCACGCTTGCACACAGGCACTCGCCCACGAAACTTGAAGTTCGCAGTACATCATTGAAGTCAGTGCATTGCACTGCTTACTGAATGCATACGCTGCAATGATTGAAAGACTGACTGATTCGTCGCACTGGACTGCAGACAAACCAGTATCGGAAACATGCAATAATCCGTTCCTTTTTGTCAGTACTAACCCGCGCCTACAAAAATCAACCCAGCTGCCCATACGGAGAGCTCGTTTTTGCATGTCAATATCTAGCAGCAGTCAGTGCGGTAACAGGGTTTGCATTCAGTGCGCATTTCGCACCGTGCAAAATTCAACCCAGTGACGAAGTAGTAAAGCTCATTTTTGAATGACAAAATTGACTACGGGCAGCGCAGGGCTAGTATGGTTGCGTCCGTAAATGCAAAAACCAACTTTGTTCGAAAGACATAGAGCTCATTGTTGCATACCTACTAACTGAGCACTGACTGTAACAGCTACTTCATTGAAGCTGTACGCATTCCGCGCACTGACACAGCCGCACTGGTGCGATTTATCTGTTCCAGTGCATATTTGCCAAGTCTAAAGAGACTATTCCTAAAATTCAATTCAGTGCTTGTTCAGTCAGTGCAAAGTTTTGATAATACGTGGGTGTGTTGTGCCCAACGATCAGACATTGGATAGATTCTAAAAATAGAGACAACCGGCACTGGTATTTATATAACATGTTGAGTCCGAAAGTTTGGAGCTTTTCGGCACCTCGCGTTACGCGCTCCGGTCTTCTGCGGGCCGAGCAGACTGACGTCGCAGCGGCAGCGCGTGCCCACGGCTATTATCACACTGTTAGTCTTTAATATAATAAATTTTAATAACTTTAATATAATATAAATTAAATATATAATATTTATATATTTATATATATATATATATATATATATAATATTTATATATTTATATATATATATATATATATATATAATATTTATATTATTAAATATATAATTTAATATGAAATAATTTTAATATAATAACTTTAATATAATATAATAAATAGTTTATAATAATTTTATTCCGTGTTTTCTGCGCAGTCCCTTTGCTAAACGGCCGCTTCTCGATGAGTTGAATCTGTTTTATTTTTAGATCGCGGTCGTATTTCCGGACGAGTTTAATATTCCTGAGGCGTTGCTAGATGCATTTTGCAGAGACAACGAGTTCTACAAGTTGACTAGTTGCCCAGCGAGGGAGTTGATAAACATTCAGTTCATCGAACGCTTCATTCGCAAGGGTGGGAATTTGTTTACCTTTTTATTATATTGTTCTGTGGAAAGCTTTTGCAGCAATTCTGCATGTTTTGATTTTTATGTATGTACATGTTTTTTTTGACATGAATTCGATGAACGTCCTACGTTTTGTCTAGGGGGATCTTTTGGAAAAATCATTTGACGAAAATGATGTACAGACAGCGCGCGAGCTCTGAGCAATAAAAAAAATACAAGAAATTAAATTACCCACAAAGCGATATAAAATAGGTGAGGATTCACTTATTTAGATCAGTTGCCATTACGGCTCAAGGACCGCTCTGAACATCTTGCGGTTGCAAGTCGGAAAAAAAGAAGAAGAAGAAGCACAGACTGATTTTTTAAACCATACACCCCACATTCTTTTCCAATTTTTTTATAACCTAAAATTGACAATTCCTCTTTACAAAACGCAGAGGTGTAGTCCGACGGCACCCACATCTATTCGGATATTTATGGGGGCTGCGAATATCATGTAGGTGGGCTAGGTGCACCTTCACATTATTTATGAATCCCATTTTCCCATTATTTTTTAAGGCATTGAATCCCATCCAGAAGAAAATTAAGAAAAATAAGGAACCTTTAGTGAAAAATGCTTCAGACCAGAATATATTTATATTCGGACGGCGGAATTATTTATATGAGTTTTTGATGGCAATGGAAAATTGTTTTAACTATCTATCTAAAGTACTCTCTCATACATAAAAATTCGCTCGATTCCACCTGATGCGACCCCTCTCGTGGTCACTGTTCACTAAACAAACACCTACACATCTCCACTCTGTAGTGCACGCAGGGAATGGTTGGCGAAGGACGAAATAACCGAGCATGTTTTGTTAGAGTGCTATCTTGTTGTAGCATGTATTTATGCTATTTTCAATAAAATAAAAGTTTTGTACTTTTATAACATTTTAATAAAAATGGTTGATCTTTTTCTGACAAACATGTCAGTTCATATGACATTACTAACTTTTTTACAACATCTTCCTCTTAAGTTGAGTCACATACATTAAAGCTAATGTTACTCCAACACAGGTTAATCATTTTAAAATAACACAATTTCAAAGAACACAAACAACACATAAAATATACGCCACTAATACATTACAAAATCATTAAATCTCTCAGGCAACTTAATTTGTCTTCTGGGCCTACCAGTGTGTTGTTCTTCAACGAAACCTGCATTTATAACTGGCTGTGTGACATTTCTAACGGTATCTTCTACCTGCACATTACAATTGTTAATATTTAAACTTTCATCGACCTCCCCATAAAGATGAGATGAATCAGTTCTTTTTCTTAAGTGAAACTTATTTCGTACTAGCTCATTATTCAAATTATTTAATATTTTATAGGACCTAGGATTTTCCATCTTAGAAACAACAAGACCTGGTAACCAACTCTTCCCCTCTCTATAATATATTTTATCGTTTTCAACAAATTCACCTCTCTTATGAGCTCGTTTATTATAATATTCTTCAGATGTCTTCTGATTTCTTTTTAGTTCTTCACGAAATTCAGTCAAAGACAATTTAGGTTTCAAAGCATTACAAGAAGCAGGAACCCGTGTACGTAGTAGTCTACCCATAAGTATTTCAGACGGAGAAAACGATGTTCCGGTTACAGGTAACGTATGGCAATCTAGCAATGCTTGTTCTAAGCTCACCTTACTAGATTGACATTTCTTTAGAATTTTCTTTGCTGTCTGAACACCTCGTTCGGCCTGACCGTTTGCCTGAGCATACCTAGGGCTGCTGAAGCAAAACTCAACATCATTCTCTAAAGCAAACTTCTTACATTCTAAGGACGAGAATGGCATATTATCACTAACAACTTTTTTTGGTATTCCATGTATCGCAAATAATTTACTTAAGCACTTCACTACAGCGGATGATGTTTTAGACTGAGTTGGAATGATTTCCAACCATTTTGACAAAAAGTCTTCCACAATTAAATATGTGTTTCCACCATAGTCCATGAAGTCCATGGCTAGTACACTCCAAGGAAGTTTTGGAATTTTCATGCTAATAAGAGGTTCTTTTCTATTTGAATTCTGGTACTTCTGACAGTGAGAGCACTTAGCGACAAAATTTTCAATTGACGTATCTAAATTAGGCCAATAAACAAGCTGACGAGCTCTAGCCTTCATTTTTGACATGCCAAAATGGCCTGCATGCAAGTTAGACAAAACATGTTGACGCATATCAAGTGGTATCACAATTTTCGTATTAAAGAACACTAAACCTTCATCTGCTGACAACTTGTCTCTGTGTTGATATAACACTCGCAGTTCACCTTTTGCCCTCTTGCATGACTCTGACCACCCTTTCTGACAAAATGTCAGGGCTTCTCTTAAGTTCGGATCTCTCAATGTAGCTTCTTTATACTCTTTTTTCTTTTGATCATTTATTTCAAGACTCTCACACAACCCTACACAATGAACAACTTCAGTCAACTGTAGATCATCAGTTATATCAGCCATACTAGCTCTCGACAATGTGTCCGCTATATACAAATATTTGCCCTGAATATAAATCATCTTAATATTATATTTTAACAATTTAAGCCTAAGACGCTGTATTCTGGGACTCCCAATATCATGTACTGGCTTTTTTAGAATAGTTTCTAGTGGTTTATGGTCATTAGCAACTATTACTTCTCTGCCATAAACTAAACTGTGAAACCGGCCTGTGGCGAAAACTATGCTCAACAATTCTTTTTCGATTTGCGGATAGTTTTTCTCAGCTTTAGTTAGAGTTCGTGAAGCGTATAGAACTGGTGCGCCTTCTTGGAGTAAACATGCACCGAGGCCTTCACTAGAGCTGTCACATTGAATTGTGATAGGAAGTGATGAGTCAAACAGCTTCAACACTGGCGGATGAGTTATTTGCTGTTTCAGAGTATTGAGAGCTTTTTCATGAGATGGCATCCACTGCCACAGAACTTCTTTCTTAAGTAGCTCATAAAGACAAGTAGACGTCTGAGACATATTGGGAATAAATCTTCTCAAATATCCAAACATTCCGAGTAGTCTCTGTAGGTCTTTCTTGTTTTTCGGGGTATCCATTTTTAAAATAGCCTCTAAATAAGTCTCATCAGGTTTATAGCCATCTTTTGAAAAGTGATAGCCTAGATACTTCACTTCATGAGACTTGTATTGAATTTTTGACTCATTAAATTTGACACCCTTACCTCTGGCTCGTTCTACTACTTTTTTCATAATCTGGTCATGCGTTGTATCATCTTCAGCTGCGATTATGACATCGTCAAAGTAGACTTCGACACCTTCGATATCTCCGAATATCTCAGATGTGCGACTTTGGAATATTTCAGGAGCGCACTTCACCCCAAACGGAAGCCTTAAGAATTTATATACACCAAAAGGCGTGGAGAAGGAACATAAGTCACATGATACGTCATCTAACTTTATATGATAAAATCCATCCTTCAAATCTAAAACTGAAAATATTTTCTTATTTGTCAGTTTTGGAATTATTTCCTCAACGGTGGGTATCAAAGAGTGATCAGTAATTATAGCTTTGTTAAGGTGCATTGGATCTAAACACACACGCAAAGAGCCATTTGGCTTTTCAACCACAACTAAACTACTTACCCAGTTCTTTGGTTGAGTTACAGGAGCAATAATACCTTCATTCTCTAAGTCCTTAAGTTTATCCTTTAACCTAGGCATTATTGATTGAGGTACTCGTCTCGGAGGGCAGACCACGGGTTCATGCTTTTCGTTTACCTTAATATGATACTCTTTATCGAATTTTCCTAACCCTGTAAACAAATCTTTATTATTCTCTATAAAGGCGTTTTTATCACTCAATTGCTCAGACATGATCAGTGATGCACCTTTTATATTGACCAGGTTCAACTTACGACTACCTTTAAAACCTATTATAGGAGACCTTACTTTTTTAACATTCTCACCTGTCACAATAAATTCCAAATTACACTCTCTTTTCTCTAAAACACACTTCATTGATATTTTACCCAGTGTCTCGTATTTTTCACCACCAAACGCTTCTAGAACAGTATGAGACGGACTGAGAAATTTTTTATTGTAACCAATTTTTCGCAAAACTTTTACTGGCATAACATTTACCTGGGCTCCTGTATCTATCTTACATGCTACCACACAATTATCTATGGATATTTGTTCAAACCAATCATCCTCCTTTACCTCAAGTACAGTCTTGACCGACATGAGACTTTTCTGTTTAGAATGTCCCGCTTCAGAATCAGATGAGGTGTGAGGTGTGTGTTAGCTATCTCTGATTTCTCCATCTTCCACGTTCATAGGAGCTGGTACAGTGAACGGCTGCGCCATGTTGTAGCATGTATTTATGCTATTTTCAATAAAATAAAAGTTTTGTACTTTTATAACATTTTAATAAAAATGGTTGATCTTTTTCTGACAAACATGTCAGTTCATATGACATTACTAACTTTTTTACAACAATCTACTTGAAAGCCAACGAAGGGAGATACTCAGTTCTCCATCTTCTATTGCGGAGATCTGCAGGCGCCCTGGCCGTCTGTGTCTTGTGGCCTTTATGGAAGAAATAGGATGGCTGAGGTACCTGTAGATTGATCAAGGGGTTGTCCACGTAGGTCTCAAACCAAGAGGGATTAGTTTGCAGGTTTAGAGCCAACCCTACAAACAAAAGCAACAAATAGTGCTCCCAATAATTTTCTGTTAGAAATACTTACTTTTTGCCACAGTGATATTTAAAATAAAACATTTTTATCATCTATACTTAAGTCTTGCAAGCAAACGTAGCGTGGGACGCCCCCCGGCTAGGTGGACAGATGACCTAAAAAAGGTAGCCGGGAGTGGATGGATGAGAACAGCGGAAGACCGCGTGTGGTGGCGTGCCTTGGGAGAGGCCTATGGCCAGCAGTGGACCGATACAGGCTGATGATGATGATGATACTTAAGTCTTTATCTTCCTACCTTGTAGATCAAAATAATGTTGCCTTTCATTGATTTCTGATGTGACATTGTGCCGTGCTAATTTGTTCCAGGTAATATTGCCAGTCTATCTGTCAATAGGCATTGCGACATAGACAACTGTGTAGCAATAACTGAAGATGGAATTTTAATCCTTCACATTGTGGATAAATTGTATCAAGAACTAGGTCTCGAGGGTATAAAAACTTCAACAAACTTTTTCGGTAAGTGCAATGGTATCGGGCAACTGTAATGCCAACTATTTATGTCCTGATGTATCCATTGTAGAATTTTTTTCCAGATAATTTTCATAGAAAATGCCCAACATGAAACAGCCTAAACGACTAGACGCCCTGGCCATACACAGCTTGGGTGACTGGGTGGCCCAGCAGGCTGAGTCCATGATGTCTCCCATAACACATCTGTCACAGCGAGATTCGAGTAACGCGCGCCGCATGCTCGACAGCCGAGTGCAGCAAATACGCTCCTTCCTCCTCTACAATGTCCCCTGGATGCTGTACGACTCACTCGGTGAACACGTCATACGTGCCATAAGTACACTGATGGAAAAGACTAAACAATCCCATGGATTCCGGGGCTCAATGGCCAAGTTCATGAATCAGATGAACGTCGCCACCACCATGACTGAGGTGTTGCTCACTCCGTACATTACGAAAATAAGCATCGACACTATTCCAAAAATGATGAGGCCCATATTTTACGTGAAGCTCAACAAGTTGGTCGGCCTGCGCTACTTGAACATGGGCTCTCTGTCTGGGGGTTGGAAGACAGCTGACATGGAACCTGCCATCCTTCAGGCACTCAGACCACTGAGCCGCCTCAGATATTTATGCATAAATTACGATTGTACAGATAATATTTTGCACTGCATCGCACGGAATTGCCTCACTCTCGAGGAGCTCGACGTGTCCTGCTCCAAAAGCATTACGAATGATAGCATTGATATTATTGTAAAACTTATATATTTGAGTTCGATCCAATTGTACAGAACTTCAGTTTCTCTCGAAGGTTTCACTAGGCTCTTATTAAAATGTAAGCATTTACGAGATATCGGTAGATGTGATGAAATTGGCAGAGTTTTGGAATATATCCATATAACAAACTGTAAGGCAGGGCCCTTCTGTTTGACTACTTACGTGAGTAGATACAACCCGGTGAGTCAGCTGCAGCTGGCCGTGGAACTGTGTCCTCGAATAAGCAAGATGACAGTGTTCCATAATACGCTGCAAGGCGACCTAACCGTCCTCATAGGCTTGCCGGAACTGTCAGAACTCAAATTGCTCTCTTGTGACTTCTTTGCTGATCAAATAAAGCAAGTTCTTCAAGTGAAGGGGTGTAATATTGTGAACTTACACTTGGAGCACGTCGATCAGATCGATTTGAATGCACTTATGTACGTCAGCCAAATGTGTCCTGTTTTGGAAAGTTTTACTCTGTACAACTGCACACTGATACAGCACACTTCCCTGTACACTAGAAAGTTGGAAATATTACCTTTTAGAAATTTAAAAAGACTGACTTGCGTTGCAGAGTGCACAGAGGAACAAATACTATTTATGATGACCAATTGTTTGAACGTGCAGTTTGTTCACTTTGGGACTGCATTGCAACTAACGGACAGATTGTTTGACATGATACTGGATAAGAATCCACTACTACAGTTAGAGGAGTTAAGGGTGATGCAGGCGGACTTCTTGACCATGAGCACCGTGGAGCGCCTCATCAACAACTGCATGAATCTGCGGGTGCTCGTGGAGCTCGAGTGTTGGACGCTTCTCAGCGACTCGGATCGGGAATACATCAAGAACTACATTCAAGTTAATAATTTGGACATCGATGTAAACCCTATCAGGAGATATGATGTTTGAGGGGTGCATTATAAAAATGTTCAGTCAGCACGCATTTCTATTAGCTTTGCCAAAAAGATGATTAGAAAACAAGTGACAAGAAAGTGTCACTATTGTATTTATTGTGTGTGCAACATTACTGCTGTAATGTTGTATTGTTTAATGAGCAATCATAAGGTAATTTTACGACTTTGGAACTTGTTACCTACAATTTGTTTACCCTTACCCTGATTGTCGGGATACAGCGTGTGTTATGTATGTATGTATGTCAACCAATGATATTTTAGGAAAGATAGGTTATCTATATGACATTCAGTGCTCACACATGGCACGTCCTTGAAAAGTTGAGAGGAAGAACTATAAAGTGATGCGTCGCCTCCAATAATCTTATTCCAATTATTAGAATTAGTGCAGAATCTCATTACACACGACGGCATTTTCGATGTGTTAGCGGCTCGTGGTTAGCGTCCGAACACGTGCGTAGTTGGTGGGCGACTAACTTCAGACAGGACTGTGGTCTTGTATTTTAATGTGCCGCTTGGGACCTCAGATAACCTATCTACCTCCTTTTAACTTATAATATCATTGATGTTAACTTATCCTGTTAATTTTCTGTTCTGTCTGCACCACCAAGTCTAGTCCTCCTATGTACGCTATTGTTCTATCTGTAAGTGTTTATTTTCTTGTGTAACTTGTTATTTGGTGTGCAATAAAGAATGTCTATTCTATTCTATTGAAAATCTTAGATCTTCTACTTTTTATGTCCTAGCTGAACATTGTCGATGCTTTGACATTTCCATTGTATGTTCTAATTAGATTGATATAATGGAGCATGCATGAGCCATATTTTTTTTTTTTTGTTAATTATGCTGACTGAACGTGACGCCCAAAAGTTGTACGTGTGGCTAGTAGTAGTGTGGCTACCGGGACGTGTGAGGTGCTATCTAATTTACTGCTGTTACTGAGTTCTGTTTGAACAGATGTAATATGTAATTTTCAGTAAAATGTTGCCTTACAAACATGCTCATACTACTAAAAATGTATTTATTTCTGAATAATGAGGCCATCTACATTTTTTGCCTTCGCCCGGAGGTCTGATCTTCCGCAAAATTTAAAAACCCGTATATATGACCAGTGTGTCCTCCCGTTATGACGTACGGGTGTGAAACGTGGACGCTGACGGTCGGTGTTGTCCAAAGGTTGAAAGTTGCCCAGCGAGCAATGGAGCGAGCCATGCTGGGAATAACGCTATGTGATATGGTGCGTAACGAGGCAATCCGCCGACGCACCAAAGTAGTCGATATTGGATACCGGGTGGCTAAGCTCAAGTGGCAATGGGCTGGGCACGTCAGCCGAAGAGACGACGACCGTTGGAGTAACCGTGTCCTACACTGGCGGCCGTTGACAGGAAAACGGAGTGTGGGAAGACCACCCGCCAGGTGGGACGACGACATCAAGTACGTCGGCGGAAAGCAGTGGTTCCGTACCGCTGAAGGCCGGGAGGACTGGAGGAAAATTGGAGAGGCGTATGTCCAGCAGTGGACGCTTACACGCTGACTGACTGACTTGACATATTTTGCCTCCGAAAATAGCCACTACGGCCGTAGCATCGGAGATACAGTAATTCCACAACACAAATACCTATAATATTAGCTTGCGGGCCTTAATTATAGGTAACAAACAATGAGTTCGATATATATCTCTGCTCTGTCATTGTATAAATTTATTACTCGTAATTAAAAACAAATATAATTGCAATAATAAACTTATTAAATAAACTATAACTACCTATCAAATAAAATTAACCTACAAAAAGAACTAATTAAAAAACTATAACTAAAAAATTACATTACAATAATGTATTCACCACTGGCGGCTGGTCCTAAAGTGCGCCCCTGCGCCGCACTACCATACCACGAGAAGTCTTCACTACACTCAAACAAAATACATCTTCATAAACATATTTTACAATACAACATACCTACATTAAAACCATAAAGATCGTACTCCAAATAAATGCGAATGTGAATTCGACCTTATTTTATAGATCACAAGGCACGTTTTTGCGAGTAAACCCGCGCCCCGTGCGGAATCGAAACACGCACGCGGGTCTCCCATCTGAATGTATGGGGATCGGCAAAACACCGCTGGCGCGTGAGACAAAAGATACTTCATAGAAACAGTATGGGCCGAAATGGAGTTCTGCGTGCGGCGCACGAGCGCCAAACAAGGACGTTATATCGTGAATAGCCGCGCGTGCGACACGTCGCGAGCGATTCCTTTTGCACGAGTCCGTCTACCTAGAGTCAGTGCGCTGTCATGTGATGTCACATACCCGTTAGCGCGCGAATATTTCAAATGGGATATGGTTAGGTTTTGTGCTTTCTGTCACGTGATACTGTGAATTAAGTGGTGCCGATATTTGCCTAAGAGTTGGTTAAAGGTAAGGCTTTACAATCAGGTGATCCCGGATTCAATTCCTACTTTTCAAATGTTTTCTTTTTATACATGTTTTAAGTATTTTTGGGACATTGCTATTGTTTTCTTTTTTAAAGCTGCAGTAGTGTTGTGGTCTATGGGTGTGTTCATAAAGGTACTATAAATGAGTTAAAAAACTTGTTTGGATTTATTTTCTTGTTTTTTGCAACTCATTGAGTGACTTGAGAATATTCATACTAGGTACGCACATAAATTCGGAAGTCGCGATCTTAAAATAACATTGGGAATGTGTTGGGAAATTTGGTATTTAAGGAGGTAGGTACTTAGCGCACTACCGGTCACTGAAGTCACCAGCCGCCACTGGTATTCACATTATACCTTGAATCTTTACCTAACTTTAACCCATTCATTGCCACCAACGCACCGTTTGCATTGAACGAGATTTCGATTTGGTGCCACCAACGCACCGTGTGCGTTCAAGTGGAGCTTGCCTATTTATGGTCGCTGTTAAAAAAATAGACAAATTTGGTTAAAGTTCTGGCAACACAGGCTAAGGGAAATAGTTTTTACATGTAAAAACACTGTCAGTTTTAGGTGCGCGCTGTCAGTTACGTCGTTGGAAAAAAATTGGCTTGAATTGCGTTACTTTTTATTATCAAATAAATCAAGAAATACACTGGTGTCCATTATATAAATTTATGGGAAGTAATAATTGATGAGCAATATTCTTCGTTTTACACAATAATTTTCATTGTTTCATTGTATAATCATAGAATAAAACGATATGCACGCATACGGTGCGTTCACTGGCATACCTGGGTAAATCCTTGTTGTATGGTTTTATGCATGATGAATAAATGATTTTAGGTATAATCTTTTTTGAAGTAATAATTACTTATTACTTAAATTATATAATAAATTATTTATACACGGCGTTGCAATTGCCCCCACAATATTTTTAACTGACATCAGAACAACATTTGCGGCAAGAAATAATTTGAAACAAAAAAAAAATATGTTTTCTATACAATTTTTAAATACTTATTCTCAAAATGTATGGGTAAAACATTTTTTTTTCTTTAAATTAAAAAGTAATAAACGACGCAACTTCGCTGGTTGCCACAGTAAATAAAAAAAGAATAAGAAGTAATTGCATGTTGCATAATACTTTCTAGATTCGAACGCAAATGGGGCGTTGAATGGCACTCCTGATGAAAAATACTTCACCAGTGCCACCAACGCACAGGGTGCGGTCACCCATATTTTCAGGGTATTTATTATTTAATTTTTTATATTATAAAAAAATCATTTTTATATAATAATTGATCTAAATCATCAATAAAATGTACTGGCATGTAGGTGTAGTGTAGATGTGGTGGCAATCAATGGGTTAAGCATATAAATTATAGCTAAATCACTTGAAATATGGCCATGGTTAGGATATTACGATGTGATGTTTGCCTAAGAGGGGTAAAAGTAAAAGTAAAAGGATACTTCTATACATAAAATATTTAATCCTTTTCGATTTCAGAAATTTATATAGATTTGAAAAGTGAAAAATTAAAAAGCAAAAAATATTACTACAAACTAGAGAAAGCCCTACAAACATTGGGGTTGTTTGATTTAATAATAAAGTGGAAACCGCATGCGGAACAAATATGTCCATCTTCCATCGCGAAGCACTTCTACGAGCGAAAAGTAGAGGTGAGCACGAGCGTGAGCAGAGTGACGCGTGCGAGGAGGGAAGTGGAGTGGGTGCCGCAGCTGAGCGGGGCTGCGCCCCACGCCCTGGTGGAGTGGGTGGGGGCGCTGGCGACCGGCGCCGAACTACACCCGCAGGAGTCCTACATCAGCACCTACATGCCGCCGGCGCTGTCGCACGACGAGGCTCTCTCCACCGCACACGCTGCTGTTATGATTGCCAATGGATTTTTCACACCAGATGACATTATTAATTTGCATGCCGAAATCACGTAAGCTCTTTTCGATATAAATAAGATGATGACTCTAGTCTAGTATAACTACATATCGTCCCTCTTAGCAACCTAGACATAAGAATATCACATAGACAGGTTACTGTTAAATAGACAGAAAAAAAATCACAGTTTTCTGTTTATCTAGTCAGCAAGACGGTACATACTTTAGGATGTATTTCTCAGGGCTGGTAGCATTTTGGTAGCCTGTAGTTGCACTCTTTCCAGGAGGTCAATGTCCTTCCTGAAGTACCGATTCCAAATCTGGTAAATATTCCAGGAGACGGACATACCTTTTGTAGAGCCTGAGAAACAAGATCTGCACTGATGTAGAACATCTTTCTTACCAAGTAACTAGTCAGTTCTTTTGGCAACTCCCACTGTGTTTTTCACTTCAAGTCCTCCGAAATTGTCACTCCGAGGTCCCGTTGCGACGTTACTACCTGCACTATGTTTCCATCAATGAAATATTGGCGCTGCAGTGCGGCTTCGTAGCTCGAACGTGTATTTAGTGGTGTTGAGAGATATCTACAGTCCGCGCGCGAGCTCCGCGGAATCGGTGGCTGTGGAAATTAATTTATTATAGAATTTTTATATTATATATTAGTATAACTCGCCTAATATAGTAAAATCATCACAAAATGTGAATCTATATATAAATTCTATAATAAATTAATTTCCACAGCCACCGATTCCTCGGAGCTCGTGTGCAGACTGTAGTAACCATGTTTTTGTCCATCAAATAATTCTATCAACTGTGTCCTGAATTTCATGGTGGGCGAAAATTGGATCGGCGAAAAACTTGGGTGCCGTCGAGTGAGAAAGAGGCTTCTTCAATTAAATGTATCAGATACGAGGGGCATGCCAACAAAAAAAAACTAGATACTCAAAAACTCTATTGATCATTTCAGGTATCAATAAGGAAGTTTCCACTTTTTTTATTATATTTTTAAAAAAACATACTAAGATTGCGATAAAGCCTAGTGAAATTTTTTTTCAATTCCGTACATAAATGACGAAGTTATGATACTTTTCCCTCCCGTTTTCAAATTGTTCGGCGCGCGGCCGGTCGACACCGCTGTGACGTCACAAGTCTGTTCTCTGCGCCGCCGCTGACGACGCGGTGACCGTACCGTGCGCCGTTCGGCAGTTAACACTTGAGTTTAGCTCAAGACGGTAGCAGGTATCGTTGCGAAATCATTTCATTGTGGAAACTGTGCGTGCAATCCAATGATAAAGTGACTTTTAAGACTGAGTTTAGTCACAGATGACCCAATAGTTACTTCGTAACAGATGAGATGAATCACTCCATAGAAAAAGTTCAATACCTACGGCTTTAATAGCCTACAGCTTTACATCGCCAGTCGCTGCGTGCGAAAATGTACATAAACGAAAGAGCGTAAAGTGATTATTGCTTTGCAACCGCGTGGCCTTGAAGCAAACTCGGTGACGCTAGGGCTGCTACTTTCGATAAAAATATAAATTCATTACACAATATAATATTATAAAGAGGAAATATGTGTGAATGTTTGTTCGTGAGCTACAGCACATATTTAAAAATGTTTTTTTACTATAAGATAGTAGCTATATTTTTTGTCAAAATTTTAAAAAAGTGGCCGCCATTTTGAACTTTTTAGTTACTGGACCGATTGTTTTCAAAATCTATATCTGGGTGTCTGTTTAGGCTCTGAATACGAATCCGTTGTCAAAATTTAAAAAAGTGGCCGCCATTTTGAACTTTTTAGTTACTGGACCGATTGCTTTCAAAATCAATATCTGGGTGTCTGTGTGGGCTCTGAATACGAATCCGTTGTCAAAATTTAAAAAAAGTGGCCGCCATTTTGAACTTTTTAGTTACTCGACCGATTGCTTTCAAAATCGATATCTGGGTTTCGCAGGTGGGTTCAAGAACCGGTTCGTAAGAACGCTTTAAGAACCAGTTTGCAGAATGCTTCTTAGAAACGGTTCGAAAGAACCAGTTAGCATGATGGTTTTGAGAACCGGTTCTCGAACTGAGCTGCATAACCGGACTCGTTTAAGAACCGGGTCATAACTCGAGAACCACTGGTGCTAGACCCATCGTGTTGGTACTCAAATTTCAGGTCTCGGTGAGATCTATCCATCTGTCACCTGAACTTTTGTTTTGGTCATAACTCGAGAACCACTGGTACTAGACCCGTCGTGTTGGTACTCAAACTTCAGGTCTCGGTGAGATCTATCCACCTGTCACGTGAACTTTTGTTTTGGTCATAACTCGAGAACCACTGGTGCTAGACCCATCGTGTTGGTACTCAAACTTCAGGTCTCGGTGAGATCTATCCATCTGTCACGTGAACTTTTGTATTGTTCATAACTTGAGAACCACTGGTGCTAGACCCATCGTGTTGGTACTCAAACTTCAGGTCTAGACCCATCGTGTTGGTACTCAAACTTCAGGTCTAGACCCATAGTGTTGGTACTCAAACTTCATTTCTAGACCCATCGTGTTGGTACTCAAACTTCAGGTCTCGGTGAGATCTATCCATCTGTCACGTGACCTTTTGTTTTGGTCATAACTCGAGAACCACTGGTGCTAGGCCCATCGTGTTCGGGACCAAAAGAAAAGACCCAGATGTCTATTTTGAAAGCAATCGGTCCAGTAACTAAAAAGTTCAAAATGGCGGCCACTTTTTTTAAATTTTGACAATGGATTCGTATTCAGAGCCCACGCAGACACCCAGATATCGATTTTGAAAGCAATCGGTCCAGTAACTAAAAAGTTCTAAATGGCGGCCTATATAACAGGAATGTAATGTAAAATATTATCATAGGGAGCTCAATACTACACACACTGATACAGCGAGCGCGAAACACGAACCTCTCGGTCAGGTTAGCCGGCTCTAATGCATGCAAGCAATGCATCGCGTCGCTCCGCGCCGCCGCTCCGCCGCCTAGCCTGCGCGCCTCACCGACCCACCGACACTGCGGGCTCGGTGGAGACTTGTGACGTCACACGGCGAATGCTCCTTGCGGGTTTTTAACTTTTTAGGGCATACATTAAAAGTTCAATAACTTCGTAATTTTTCAAGGTATTGTAATAATTCTTTCACCATGTTTAATGTATTTTTATTATCTTATAATATATGTACATATTTCTTGTTTTTGTTTTAGTGGAAACTTCCTTATTTTTTCAAAGTTCTCTCCCTGAGCATGTAAGTATACACTTTTCTATTCCCACGTTATGTGAGGAGAAATAGTAGATGGTTCGTGCAGAAGTGTGAGGGGAGGCGTTGTCGTGGTGCCAAAGCAGGTTCCGGATACCCGCCTTTGGTCGGTTCTCGCACCAAGGCGGACATAACTTGGGGGGCACAAACCTTTTCGACGCATGAAACCATATACGCGAAACACCACCTTTAGGCAAAACGCTTAACTCGGAAAATACAACTTACACAAAATACCAACTACGCATAACACCAACTCTTTCGTAACCTATATTATGGTATACTGTACCAATCCACCGAATCCTTTTGTCATCGGTCAGTTTGTGTCGCACCCACCTCGAACATCGCTTACGGAAAGAGAGGTGATCGCATGGATGATTGTTTGCACTGCTGCTGATCTGATCACCTCACGCTCAGTCTCTACGTATGTCACTCAAGTGTTGTCTCCGTTTCAACATTTTCTTGGGTAACTGCAGTGGGCCAGTCCGCTGCTCATCTTCGAAGGTGAGGAACCTTTTTTTTTTTTTTTTTTTTTTTTATGGAACCTGACACGGTTGGCTACATCACCTACAACATCCGTGATGTCAGCCCATAACACAGGGTGAACTAGGTGCCATGTCAGTGCTTCCCTTCATTTCATGTCGGCTACACTAAACTGGACGGAAAACACGAACTATTTACATAGCCGTTTCGACCGACGTTTCGTTCAGTGCGGTGGTACCAACCCGGCCGGGATAAACCCTACCACCTAGTAAGGTAAGAAGGGAAGGGACCTACAGTTTAACGTGGAATCCGAACCACGGTCAGCCTCCAACGGTCGAGCGGTCACCCATCCAATCACTGACCGCGCTCAGCGTTGCTTAAAAACAGTTGACTAACCAACCGCGCCACTGAGCTACCGAGGCTGACGAATTTTCTTATCCCTTAGTCGACTTTTACGACATGCGACGGGGAGAGATGCAGTGGGGCTATTCTTTTTAAGTACCGACCCCACACGGTACAAAACCTTCCTCTTTTAAACTCGACAAACCAATTAAAAACTATTGATCGTGAACAAGCAGTCACTAAACATATTTACCAATGATACATAAAATTCTTGCTACTTCAAACCTTTTTTTAAATCTGAATAATGGGGTAAAAATCACGTCGCGAGAGCTTCATACTTGTTCAGAAATTACAGCCAATGCTGTAGAGAAAGTGACGTTTTGCAAATACAAATATTTGGAAATAGAACATTCCATTTTCAAATTAGTCAGTAAATGACTGGCCTATGCGATGATTAATTTTTTTATGGAAACTGAAACAGTTGACTACATCACGTACAACATCCCTGATGCATTTGCGGTATGAGGTGAGACGAGGGGAGCACCTCCCCCCGCTGCCCAAAACACCTCCCCACGCGCGCTTGCAGTGTAGTGCTGACCTTGACGTCTTTCGCACATGCATCGATAGCGCTACTACCTACCTACAAGTGCGCGCAACCAGTTATATTTTTTTAAACAAATTTTGCTCTAGTGTAATTATCGACGTATCACTGATTAGGTCGCAGCACACAGGTTCATTAGAGCTGCATTCAGATCGTACGCGTACAGTATTTACATATCCGTTTCGACCAATTTTTCATTTGGTGCGGTGGTATCAACCCGGACGGGATAAACCCTACCACCTAGTAAGGTCAGGAGGGAAGCGATGATGTACATATAACATGTCAGTATCAGAGATCCAGTACACACGTCCGTCAGATTCCGCTTTCGTCTGAACATTTTTTTGACGTGATGACGTCACATCTTATAAATTGATGAACACCGGCTGCACGCACGAAGAAGTGTCACGTTCCATCTAAACCAGTGTGTGCAAGCGAGAGCGCGATAGAGACCTGTGTTTGCAAGCGAGAGCGCGATAGAGACCTGTGTGTGCAAGCGAGAGCGCGATAAGAGAGGCATATACAATAGTAGGAAATAGAAAATATATTTCTCCGTCTTTTGCGAGCCTCGAACCCGCGGTCCCTGCCACCAATATATTGTGACCGACGTCTTAAACCACACGGCTAATCGGTCGTGTACTTATGAGGCGAATTTGGGAACAGTTGGTGAATATTTCATGGAGCGACATCTAGCACTTCAGTCATGTACTTAAATCAAAGAGATTAAAATAACCAGGTTATAGAGAGGCATTGATTTTATAGGGGGAGTGACGTTTTAAATGTAACATGAAATTAGTCTTCATTTAAGTCCTAAGATGGCGCCAGGAGTATCGTATTTGAATTAAATAATAATTATATTTTTAAATCTGCTAATTATAGAACGGTGCTAAGTGGGAACAGCATAGTTAAATTTTAAGATTATTTTATATTATGTTGAAATTTCGAAATAGTGCATTTTTAGGTTTTCATAATTTTTCCAATAAACATTTTCATGTTTTGTCAGCCAGTGAGCTTGTAAGAGTGGTAAGAGTGTAGGATTTGTATTTTTTGACAATGGGTTCGAATCCCTCAAATTTTGTTTTGTTTTTTTTTTTTCTTTTTTAAGCAATGTTACGGTGTTGAAAGTTTTTAGGGTGTTTAGTTTTTTTTATAACCACCTAAGAATTATTTTCGGAAATACAAAAAGTTTTCACTTCTGCCGGCACTCCCGGAGTGCAACTGGGGCTTTTGACGTGATGACGTCACGTCTTATAAATTGATGAATACCGGCTGCACACACGAAAAAGTGTCACGTTCCATCTGAGCCTGTGTGTGCAAGCGAGAGCGCGTAACAAGCGATAGAGAGGCACAATCGGTATAGTCAGAGTTACCATGGAAACGTCTTAAGAAGTAAAACTGTCAAGATCAGACAACAGAAGTTTATTGATGGCCAGTCACAAGATGATTAATCTTTCTACTGGAAATATAATTACTGATCTTTGCTCTATGTACTACGATTATTCCATGTCATCACGTAAAACTATCGTCCGTAAACCGACTTTACAGACAACCAATTTTTTTTTTAATAATTTCAGTTCCTGCCTTCGACTCAGGGGTCGAATATGAATAAAAATATTATTTAATTCTAGTTGTTTTTTGAAGCAGTTTTTAATTTCACTCTTTTTAGTAATATAACATAAAAAATTATTTATCGAAATCGGTTCGTGTGGTATAGAATTACGCCCATTTGTCATGCACATGCTTAGAGGTGGATGATTTTCTGATGGATCTCATAACATGAGCAGATCTTAACGAAAGTTGGTTGCAAATATATATATATTTTTTATTAATACCTGTTTCTTTGGTTATTGATTTGTTTAATCACATCTCGAGTGACAAACGTTGTGCCTATTATGTTGCTAATAAATAAGTGATGATCAGTAAAACAAAACGCATAACGTGTAGGTTTGTTTAATGTGTAACGGTGTCACAAGGGCCACTTAATTTTAATAATCATAGATAAAATAAAATATTACGTGACCAGTAACTTATTCAAGTAGGTATACACTGAGGAGTTTACATACTAGGTGCGTTGCACGTTATAAATTCTTCTTGCAATATACATGTACTGAATCCATAAGGGAACAGAATCTGACGTGTTCTGAATCAAGAGGTTATAATTCAGACCAATTCGGAAAAAAGATCTGACGGACGAGGAATCCCGATAATTACGGTTTCGTCACCAGACAAAAGCGGAATCTGACGGACGTGTACTGGATCGTATCAAGATTAGCGAATAGCAAGTGTCTATTTTTTTTTTGCATGGCCCTCGTATCAAAGTATTAAATAAATAAAATAAGGTAAGTTATAAGAGAAAAAAAAAAAGAGAAAAATGGTACAATTTAAATATTATTAACTTGTCAGGTAGTTAGAAACATACATGAGTTTAATAAATTTGTTCATTTTTATTGTTTTTTTTATATTTCAGAAAGTACAGTAGATCCCGTGATGAGGCACACTGGACGGCTATGAGCTTCCACACCTTCACAGACGCACCATGCGGCTTCCAATCTTCTATTAAATTTCAAGCTACTGATGCAACTTACACGATCTTCACTCAAAATGCAGACAATTTCATCCATAAAACAGTAGTAGTAGTAAAATAAAGTACTGCAGTTGTACCTCTGCATATATGTATCTTTTTTAACATGAATTAAACATAATAACTATGTTACTTCCTTTTCTTCCGTACATCATTCGCACTCTTCTTCAAGCATTGTTTCATATTTTGCTTGTCGTTACGTACACCGAGCACGGCTGACTTGGAATTGACATCTCTCATTGTGAAAGGAGAGTAACCTGAAAACAATCATACATGTTCAAAACGACTACAAGGCAGTATGAATAAAATGTTGCAAGAGGAAATACCAGGGACAAATTATTGTCATATTGTTTTATTGTATTATCCATCTGGACCATATCCTTCTACAAATAGTAACCCAGTGGATCTAGGGGTTTGAAGTTAGTTTTCTTTATCGTTTGCTGGTGTACCTATCCTCATATGAATTAGATAGACTAGGGATCTTACAGAAGTGTTGTCAGTTTTTTAATTACCCCTCAGAATATCAGGGGAGATTTTTGTTTCGAAATGTTGGAAGATAAGAAAAGCTTTACTTTTAGAGTTAAGTAAGTATCAATAATGCATAGCACCTACCTATACGAAAAAAATACTCTTGTTATTAACAGAAATACTTATTCCTTTTTCAGCATATACACAAAACATAACAATATTTCGAAACAAAAATCTCTAAAGTTCTTCCATTGGGAAAAGTGATTAAAATGCACTGAATATTTCTGTAACATCTCTGTAAATAACTAACATACTGCCAAACAATATACTTCATCGAAGAAAGCCATGGGTGAGGCCGAAGGCGTTCAAGTAAACAATATCTTTCTGATCTGTAGAGATGGCCGGATACTGTGTCAGTCAATGCATATTGTCTTAGAAATCAAATTAAAATAAGAAACAGAAATTCGTAGGGTATCTTCGGGCTAAATCAATGAGTATTTAACAAGAAACAGAAATTCGTAGGGTATCTTCGGGCTAAATCAATGAGTATTTAACAAGTACTGCAACTTAGTAGACCGGATTGTGAGAAACGGATTCAAGACTGATCTCTTCGCTGTGGAAATCGGAGCAAGAGAACTACCAGCGAAGTCGCTCTACAGTCTCTTCAAGAATCTAGGGCTGCCAAGATCGACGCTAAGCTCATATATGGAGAGAGCTTCGAAAACGTCACTGGAAGCACCCTACAGAATATAGATAGGTAGAGAGAGGGAGGTCGAGAGCGGGACTGGTGGTTTCCCCGCGTCCTAGTCAACGCAGACTAGCTGACGAGGGCTTGATGCGAACCGAAACGTGAAGCATGCGCGGGAAATTTAGAGTGGCTACTCGCTAGTCCCTACCTCGATTAACACCCTCCTCTACTGCCGATGGGCCCGGATATGTTCGGTGAAGCCATCGCAAGCTGAGTTCCACACCTTCGAGAAAATTACATGAAAACAAACCGATTCTCAAAATTATTAGCCTATAATTTACAATACAACTTGGCATAGTGTTGTGGTACAAATATGTCAATAATCCGAAAATATTAGACATCATATTGGTGGAAAACCTATGTATTATTAAAACTATACACTATACTGAAATTACTCGAAGTTATCTATGGATGAGAGTGTAGAAGGTCACTTTTGTGGTGGTTTTTGTGCCCGAGTCAAGCACGAAATGACTAACTACACGGTCTACTTCAGATTGTGATTCGCTAGACGTCACATAGTTTGCGGGCACGATGAGCGCTGCGATGTGGTCACAGGAGCAAACACTTGTTCTAGAAATTGCGGTCGAAACAAATTATTTTGGACCCTAATGACATAGGTCTTAAAAGACAAGAGGAAGGTCCATGAAGCCTGGGTGTGCTAGAAAAAAAGATTAGCTATTTGCCACATATATGATAGAGAAACAGTGGCAGCTGCTACTCGAGCGTCATCCATGCCGGGTGCGACTGTAATCATCTTGAAGTTGCATGTGCGGTGACGCTGGTCAGGTCTTGGCTAACTTTGCTGAGACACTTCTACCAAGAGTTTAGTGGGCACTGAATATAATAACCTTAATTTAAAAACTCATAAGAAAACCTTCATATAAATGGTTGAGTATTTTTATATACTGCTCAGCTCAAATAAATAATGATGTGATGCTTTGCACCTTACATACATGTACTTTGCGGATATACGCCCAATAAAATACATAGGTGAAAACCGCAAGTAGATTGAGCCATTCTTGACTTATATATAAACGAATATACATATAGACTAGCTTATATTAATAATTGTGACGCTGATGGCTGATGTGAGCCCATAACCTGGCCGGTTATATAGGTAAAAATCGCAAGAAAATTGGTTGAGCCGTTCTTGAGTTATATATAAGCGAACATACATACAGACGGCTGATGTTGGATTTTATAATATGTGGAGATAAGTAGTAAGTATATAACAATCATTATTACCTGCAATGTAATCAGGATCTAATGGATTGTTTTTCATTTGAGCCAGACGAGTGGATCTCCTTTGGTGTATGTGCTGATCCTCTGTTAATATCGGGTACTGGAAGTGCTGTCCACCTTTCGGAGTTGGCAAGCTGAATCGTTTCCCGCGGGCGGTCAAGGGCTTCCTGCCATTGATATGGATTTGTTGGTTGCCGTGTTCATCGATACTAACGGCGACTTTCTTCAATGTTGAGTGACCACATTTAGGACAAAACACTTTAGTCATAACGCTGCAAGTTTTAAAGCAAGTGGTGCAGCGGAATATGAACGTTCGAACGTGCCGGATCAGGCGTCCATCGATAGCGGTTACATTCAGGCCAATTTGCTTCAGGACATTCTGCATAGCGAAGTCGGTGGTGATGCAAGCCACTTCTGCACTCTTGTCCTCAAAATGGTCTCCGTGATCCATTTCCTTTTTCTTTTCTTGAACATTCTTTGGAGTTATCCATTCACCGTTGTCTATGAAAGTAAATACAAAAAAATACTTAACCCTAGATTCATAAACATTCATCTGACTGTTTCACTTAACCCTAGATTCATAAACATTATTTTTAAGTACCAGCCCCACACGGTATATGATAGATATATGCTAAATAATATTATGGTAATTGTGAAATTTTTATGTCAACCACATTAGAGGGAACGCTATAAGCGTCCTAGGGACTATGGCTGCCTCGGCTGAACTAGAAGACATTTTTTATTTATAGGTTCTTCTTAATTTTTCTTTTGTTAGATAGGTAAGTTATGTTTTAGGTTAGTTTTAGTTATTAGTTTTAGATCTTTATTAATTGTTTTGATTACTTAATTACTTGATTAAATAAAGTGTTGCAATGTAAAAAAAAAGTACCACATTCACATATCATAAATAGGTATAAACCGTGACAAGAAGGAATAATTCATCAAGGTCTCAGCAGAGCCTATAAAGCCATCATAGGTTCATCATGAGTCATTGTGAAATAGGTACCGACTTTGAGGCGATGCCTAAAAATGATTACAGTATTGCCTATCATTTTTGGTGATACTGTGATACCATGTCACGTGCCAAATTAACAGTGAACCCTAAAAATTAAAGCAACAAAAAGTGTGCTTTCAGCAGTTACAAAAAGAAAACAATGACCAGACTCGTCTGCATTGCTAACGTATGGAGCATTGCATTGTGGATGTCTGCATTAAGAACATTTCAAGTTTTCTTTATCACTATACAGGATGATTTTTTTAACCACAGAGACGTAGTTACTCTGTAGGAAGAAATTTGAATTTAAGTATTTTTTTTTAAATTAAGTTAATTCAATAAAACATTTTTAGGGGTCCCAGCGACGCTGGCAAGGCCAGACCAGACCCTCATATAATAGGCCATGTGTCTCTCCGTCCATACGCCCGAAGATTGTAAAGTAGTCCATTTGCCCATTTTGTCCTTACGGTATGAAAATTATTTTGAAGCATATCTTAAATGGTTATGGAGAAAATAGGATTCTATGAACAAAGGTATCGCGTTTTACAGGTCTAGCAGCGGAGGCGGTGCACGGGCCACTTGCACCAAACTCCATTTAGACGCTAAATACAGTTTAGTGCAATAAATAGAATTAAAGTTGAAACATGTCTTGCACCATTGCCGATTGTTAATTAGTTTGCACTAATTAATTGCATTTAAAGTTAAATGGCCGTCGATGCCCATTTAACTCGCAAAACTGGAATTAAGAAACTTCAAACTGACATTCGACCACTGCTGTCGGTCAGTGTTGCGAACTCCTCCATGGCGGCGGCAGTGGAGTGGCGGCAGGCGGCGGCGCCAAGATCGCCAGGGCACTTGCATCCTGCGTGCAAGAAGGGAATGGCTACGTAACCCTGTCTGCGCGTGAACAATGTTCACACTTTAAACAGGCTTCTTTTACTATTCAGTGATTAGCTCTAAAAGGATTAGATGCTCCGCGCCCTCGGCTCCGCACACACACATAATGGACACTTAAAAACAGGAATGTAGGTGACACTGACAGGAACAAAGTTATACAAAAATACAAGGTTGAATGTAAGAAATCTCTGTAAGGGATAAGTCCGCCTTTGCACCTTATGTAAATTTTCCAATGTATTTGTTACTGTTTAATGTTTTCTGGAGCAATAAAGAATTTTCTATCTATCTACAATATTGTGCATTAACACTTACTGTGTCTCCCAGACACCAATTTAAAGTCAGCAGTTAAAGGTTACATTATCTTGTCACTAAAACATTCCAATGATGCATCTAATAGATTTGATTCGGTAGCACCTTAAACGTTCACCCGCCAGCGATTAATAAATTTTAACTCACGACGGAAACTCACCGTTTCCAGAACTGTCGTCACTCTCGCTTTCCTCACTATCATTATTGTCATCTTCTGCTTTAACAAGGATGCACTCGGATGAATCGTCTTCCAACTGTTGTACAGAGTTGATGTCACCATCACATTTTAAATCGACAGTGTTAAACTTTTCTGTGAGATTATTCTGGAAGGCTTCATCAAGGCTTAAGTCAGTGTTCTGGTGAATGTTGTCCGTTTCAAATTGTTCATAAATTCTCTCCTCGGTGACCTTTACTACTTCATTAGATTTTTCCTTTTCTTCAGAATTAACTTTTGCTCGATTCCCCAATCCCGTCACCTTTATGGTCCTTTGTGTGGTTGGCTCAATTTTCAAGTGATCCACTCCGATTATCTCCTTTTCCATTTGGTAGGTCAGTGCCATCACCTTGATGTCTGTGGCGGAGAGACTGGTATAGTCGCCCGTCTTCTTGGAGAAGTCAGTGATGAATTTGATGTTCTCAATGAAGACATCCTTCACGCGCAGATTGTACGGCAACACCACTAGCTTGCGCAGTTGTCGCTTGGACGTTACTTCGTCTATAACTTCTTGAACAGTCAAAACTTCATCTGCTATGTCCTGAAAAAACATTGGTTAAGATTATTTTTATTAGGTGAATTTCCTTGGATTTCCTAAGTTATTTTTGTTAGTTGTCTATTTGTAGGGAAAATTATATTATTTGAAAACATTACTGAAACAGCAACCGTGAGTGAGCAGTTATGGCGAGAACCATTCAAAATCTTGTACTGAAATTCAAATACCTACATGTGGTTTTTGTGGAACCAGAACTATTCTAATGCAGTTTGGATTCTAGGGAGAGTTGGGAACCTCGTCCTAGCAGCCAATACATTCTGCGACTTTGTTGATTTTGACTTTGTCATGATTTGTTTTTGTCGTGTTAACCGCTCTATGGCCCGGCTCAAAATCATGCCAAAATCGTGATTGCCCCGCCATTTTGGCAGAGTCGAGCGCGCTCCACCCTAGTGCGTTCTAGACCTTATTTCTAGACTTTTTTCTATGAAATATATGTGTGAGGCCGGTACTTAAAAAGAACAGCCCCACTGCGTTTCTCCCCGTGCAAGTCGTAAAAGCCGACTAAGGGATAAGGACGAGATGCCGTGCCAAAGGGCGACAGGTTTTCCACCTCTCACCTTGGCACGGTACTTGCACCGAGTCGTGCAGCAGGTGGGTCTTTGTGTCTTACTTGCTGCTTGATAGTTATCTTGTCCGAATACTTTGCTAAACGTGGTGGTCGCTGTTGTTTCAATTTTCCAGAGTTCTTGCAGTACAACACCGATTACTCTGCTTACCCTGATTGTCGGGATACAGCGTGTGTGGTATGTATATGTATGTATGTAAACATATGTGAAAAGCCTATATTTTCAAAATATATATTAAACTAGCTAACCCTGCGGACTTCGTTCCGCCTTTATTACACTATAACCTTATTCCGATTATTACATTCATTTTACAAATAAAAAAATAGACAAATCGGTCCAGCCAGCCGTTCTGAAGTAATGAACCGATTTGGCAAATTTTTTATTTGTAAAATGTATGTAATAATCGGAATAAGGTTATAGTGTAATAAAGGCGGAACGAAGTCCGCCGGGTCAGCTCGCTATATTTTGAGCTTTTCCCCGTGGCTCGAAAATGACAAAGGCCGACCTTCGTACAGGTAATAGATGCAATGTATAGAAGAAGTAAGTCACTTAAAGCGAGTCCGAATGGTGAGCTGCGTTCAGGTAAACACAGGTACCTCTATCTCTCTCGCTCTCTCTTCCCTCACTCTATCCCCTCCCTCTATCACTCCCCCTCTCCCATCCCCTCTCCCTCGCCCCTCTCTCACCTCCTCCTTTACTCTCCCGCTATTAAAATAATCATCAGTCCCACATGAAGTAAGAATTCGTATGGTCACCTTATCAAAATAAAACCATTTGTCCCACATGATGAATCGCATGGCCATCCACTAAAATTTTTTTTTACCCACATTAGGTAAGGAATCGTATGGGTCACCCTATTCAAATAGATTGGGAATTGCATGATCATTTCTCTACTAACTTAATATTTTTTTTGTCCCCCATTAGGTAAGGATTCCTTATGGTCACCCTATTAAAATAAAAACATTTGGGAATAGCTTGGCCACCCTTCTACTAAAATATTTTTTTTGTCCCACATTAGTAAAGGAATCGTATGGTCACCCTATTAAAATAAAACCATTTGTCCCACATGAGGAATCGCATGGTCACCCCTCTATTAATAAATTTTTTTTTATCCCATATTAGTTACGGAATCGTATGGTCAGCCTATTAAAATAAAACCATTTGTCCCACATGCATGAGGAATCGCATGGTCAGCCTGCACTAATTTTTTTTCTGGCATTTCACTGCGATGATTGTTGACAGCTAGGATCGACGGTGGTCTGCTTTGGTCTAAGAAATGTAGATCTCAACTCTAGTAAGTAGAGCATCAAGCAGTAACAAAAATATGACACTCTTCACCTGAGGTCGTAAAATGTCAAGTATGTTTACAAACTAATTTCGGCCGAATGATCCACTCCAGCGGGGTATGATGTACAGTATGTGTTTACATAAGCCTGGGCTGTTCATCACTCAGAATCAAGCGACTTTGGGAGGTCATAAGTCCTTTTCATGGTATTAACTTCATCAAATGATATTTTTCCTAGAACAAGGATACATCGTAAAACCAAATACATTTTATTTCGTGCAGATATAATCATAAACAAAAAAGTTACAAGGGGTTAAAGATGAGATTTTGGTAATTTTTAAAAATAAAGAAAAAAAATCGTATCTCGATACCACGTGACATAAGACAAAAGGTATAATAGGTCAAAACCTTGCAAAAGACCCCACTTACCTACAAAAAAATTCTGTCGGTTCATGTGCCGAACACCCTGTATATAAAAAAATACCATTTATAGCTAGAATATTTATCTGTAAATACAATCCATTCAGTAGTTCATAAAGTTTCATGGAAAAATCTTCCAAAATGATTTTTTTTCTAGCACCCTTTCTAGGTGGTAGGCTCAAATTGTACCCGACTGGGTTGGTACCACCGTACTGGATGTAAGATGGCTGCATAGCAACCTCGGCTGTGTTCTCCTCTAGTCCAGCATAGCCAGCAATCCAAGGAAGTCTCCGGTATGGCACCTACCTTCTCGGAGGTGATATTGGCTGGTCGGAGCATGCGCTTTGGCCCCTCCGACTCAGCCACCCATACCGGATAAGATAAAAAAAAAAACCTTCAACTAGGTGAAGGATTGTTTTGGGGGCGGGTATCCAAAACGTACACCTCGTAAAAAAAAAATACGGGAGCATAAAAGACAACAAAATACAGCTATTAGAAAAGACTTAGCCTGCGGAAATCAAAATTGGGACCAAAAAAAAATTTCACGAAAAAATTTCATACAAAATATTTTTTTTTTATCACCAAAATATTGGTTTAATAGAATATACCTAAATTTATGTAAACAAGGGAAGTGGTATGGGTGAATGTTTTGGTGGTTTAAAAAAAAATTACCATGGTTATTTTATAGAAAATATCTTCTATAAATTAACCCTAACCTAATGTTGAGGCAGCGCATGTCGTTTTTGCATAAATTCCTATTGAAAATAAAAGTTTTGGTGCATTTAAAAAAAATAAAAAATAAATCGAAAATTTACTACGCATTTCCGCATCAGGTGGACTGATGAGCTGAGATCAATATGTCCACGATGGTGGCGTGTCGCACAGCATTATCAAGAATACAAGATTATTGTTATAGTATAGTTTATAGTTTGAAGGAAGGTTATAGTTGAAGGAAAAAAATTACAAAAAAAAAATGTAAAATGAAACATTACAGTGGAAACCAAACTTAAATGCGTATTGGCCTGAAGTTCGGCCGCTTGACTGCGCATGTATAGTCAAATAAAATATACAATCGAAAATTTTGCCAGAAAATTTATAAAATTATTAGACATTATCATTTGTAGGTCAAAAAAGAGAGTCTTGCTTTATATTATTTTTATCTAATACTGTAACATTGATGCGTGCAGCCGCCACACGTGCGTGCTACCGCGCGCCGGTAGATGGCGCTGCTAGTACATTCTGCGTGATTCCTACATCGCGCTAACCAAATGTTCAACCACTCACATAAAAAGGAGTGCTAGCAACCATTGAGGATATACCAGCGTTGCCAGAAGGTTACTTTTATAACCTTTTAGGTTACTTTTTACGCTGAAAGGTTACTTCTAGGTTACACGACTCAAAAGGTTACTTTTAGGTGATTTTTCAGAATTAATTTTTATAATACATTTTTTATTTCTTTTCGTACACGAAACCGAATAAACGGCGGAAATAGATCTAGGTTTGTGCCACAGGCTATTATACTTTACTGTGGATTCAATGCGAGTTCTGTGGGCAGAACTCTTTTATATTTTTTTCATGTTGGCAACGCAACACTTCGCTTGTGGTGCACACTTCTAAAAACATGTTAAAAATACGACTTTCTCTCTCACACTAAAGGGTGTGAATAACCAAAAATCACAAAAGCGTCTCGCTTCAATCTAATTCGCTCTTTTCGAGTTCGTTTGCTGTCGTTTGTTCGTGTCGCCTCCAGTCGTCGATCGTCGTGTCGTGTTGGTCGATGAATGAAAGAAAGTTTAGTTTTGTTTGATTGTGTCGGTCGGGCCTACAGTTTACGTAGTGGTTTGAATTGAAACAAAAAACGACTGAAAAACTAGGTAAGTGTACAAATAAATACGTACGAGGATGAGGATAACCGATAAACACTACTTAATACTGAAAAAAAAATTAAAGGTTACTTTTCACACTAAAAGGTTACTTTTTTTCTATTTTAGGTAACTTTTGACGAGACCCCGCTGGCAACACTGGGATATACAGTTTCAGTGTACTATATAGTTTGTCATATGTAGTTAGCCGGTCTCCAATAATTAGGTTGCTAGGGCAAGTATCCAGGACTGCATCTCATGGTCGGTCCCTGGAAATTGCTCGACGCACTTATTTAGGAGAACAACGAGTATAATGCGCGGGACGGATCTCGGCGTGTCGTCGCTGCAGCGGGCGACCCGCCACGCGCATACACTATACAAGTACGGTGCGGGTGCGAGGGAGAACACTTATAAACCGCTGCGGCGGCGACACGCCGAGATCCGCCCCGCGCATTATACGAAGGCCTGAATCGCCACGGTGGTCGCCCTTCGGACAGTTTACATTACTTACATTACGTAAAAGTACATGTTAGGGAACTTACAGAATATACGTTACTAAACATCAAGCCGTTTATTTTCACCCCGCCATCGAGTCCGCCTTGCTACAATACTGTATTATATTATGTTTTTGCACACCGATGTATCGATCATGGTTAAAACCGGTTTGAACTGACGACGTGTTGGTGTCGTTCGGGTGACCCCGGTAAACGCACTTCGCCAATAAACATTTATCCTGCTAGCACCACACATAGCTGTATGTACACAAATATTTGATAAACATTTCCGTTTGTCTCCTTTTAATGGCTTGGTTAGAGTGAGATAAAACTAAAATGTTTGCAACAATCACGAATACAAATAACCATGTGTGATGCCGGCACTTCACTTGGCTTAGCGTATTCGTGTATTTGGCAAAAAATTCCGTTTGGTCTCCCTTTAATGGCTTGTTCAGAGCGAGATAAAACTAAAATGTTTGCAACAAACACGAATACGCTAAGCCAAGTGAAGTGCCGGCATGAAACCACCATTAGTAGAAAATCTACCGCTACGCTACACTACGGAAGAAACAAATAAATAGTGAGTGACTGTACAATGGCGCACGCACAGACGAGAACGGGGCGTGCGCGGGCGACAGGACGCGGGCGGCGACGGCGCGCGGTCGTATCCTAGCAACGCGGGGGAGCGCATTAGGGTGCGTCGATACCCCCCTTTGCACACTTTCCGCCCTCCCCCCCTCTGCCCTAATAATCGTCTTTTGCGCAGACACACGGGCGCATCTCACAGCCGCATTTAAGTTTGGTTTCTACTGTATATAAATAAAAAAAAAACTACTTAAATAAAAAAAAAAACAAAAAACAAAAGAAAAAGAAAAAAAAAGACAAAAGAAAAAGAAACAAAAAAAAACAAGAATATGAAAAAAAAGACAAAAGAAAAAAAACATGAAGCACTTCCTATAACTTTCTTCAATATTATCCGTATTGTTATTTTTTATAAGTAAATTATGTACATTGTGTTTAGAATATTTTTTCCTTATTTGTATTGACAGAAACCTTTCCCAGACAGGCCTGGTCAGCCAGGGAGAGTAGACCGCACCTCGCGAACGCGACAGGCCGAAGTCCAGCATAGGGTGCGCGTAGCGTTTTAAATTACAAAATAAAAAAAAATTATAAAAAAAATTATAAATGAAGCGCATTAGGCTATACAGGGTGTCCCAGAAACCGACGATAATCCTTTAACAGGAGATAGGGCTGCTAATTACCTCTCAGAATATCTAATTTAAGGTTTAGTAAAAATGGCTTAGTTTTTGAGATATTGTCATTTTTGTAAAAATCCAAAATTTTCTCCCTCAGCTGATTTGTTTAAATGCCACAAGTACAAATGTAAGATTTTCTTAAATCTAGTTTTTGTCAAATATTCCTGAAAAGTAAGGCTTTCACACGGTATAATTTATTTTTTCATGTTTAATCCTGTTTAGCTGAAAAACGACTTAAGAGCCACATGTTAAAAAAATTTCAGCCTCATCCCTTGAGTTTGGCCCTTCGCGGTAAAAAAAAAAGTTACTACACTAAAGTGGCATTATGCAACAAAAATACGCTCATCTAATGTAGTTTTTAAAATGGTACATCACTTACCGATTTGCCCAACAATTTATGAGATATTGTTATTTAACTGCAAAAGGACCTCGGAATTTGATAACTGTACTACCAAGTACGAATTGGAATAAAATAAACACTTGAAGTAAATTGGTATTTATTAACCTGTTAAAGTAGATGTTCAAATTGTTTACCACCTACACAAATGCTAGCTCGACATCTTCTCACAAATGCCCGGTTGATGCGTCGAGCAAGTACTCGATGCAAGTGCAGATACGTCCACCTATTCTATGTAGTTTGTGTTTTCCGTCCAGTTGAGTGTAGCCGGCACGACCGAAGGGAAGCACTGACGTGGCACCAAGTTCACCTGGTGTTATTGGCTGACATCACGGGTTGTAGGTGATGTAGGCAACCATGTCAGTTTACATTTTAAAAAAACCTGAGCTAGGTACTGCCGTAATTCTTTCTTTTAGCTCTATCAAGTTTTCCACCGGTTTCCAGTAAACTTTTTCTTTTAAATAGCCCAAATAATAAAAATCTAACGGATTTAAATCCGGTGATCTAGACGTCCTGTCTATCTGTGGGGATGCAAGTGGCTAGGAGGCCACAAGACGTCCATTGAATTGTAGAAACTTTAAACGGGCGAATTATCTTGAGTTTCTGCAACAGGAGCTTCAGAGACTTTTAGAAGATGTACCATTGGCCATACGGAGGTGGTTGGAAAATGATGGCTGCGCAAAAATTACGCACTTCTCTAGCGTTATGGGCTGGCCCATTACGCTAGAGAAGTGCGTAATTTTTTAGACCAAGCATATCCCCACAGATGGATCGGACGTCTAGGTCACCGGATTTAAATCCGTTAGACTTTTATTATTGAGGCTATTTAAAAGAAAAAGTTTACGGGAAACCGGTGGAAACTTCATAGAGCTCAAAGAAAGAATTACGGCAGTAGCTCAGGTTTTTTTTTATGTAAACTGACATGGTTGGCTACATCACCTACAACATCCGTGATGTCAGCCCATAACACCGGGTGAACTTGGTGCCACGTCAGTGCTTCCCTTCGGTCGTGCCGACTATAGTCAAGTAGACGGAAAACACAAACTATTTACATAGCATAGGTGGCCGTATCTGCACTTGCATCGAGTACTTACTACCGACGCATCAACCGGGCATTTGTGAGAAGATGTCGAGCTAGCATTTGTGCAGGTTGTAAACTATTTGAACATCTACTTTAACAGGTTAATAAAGACCAATTACTTCAAGTGTTTATTTTATACCAATTCGTAGTTGGTAGAACAGTTATCAAATTCCGAGGTCTTTTTGCAGTTAAATAACAATATCTCATAAATTATTGGGCAAATAGGTAAGTGATGTACCATTTTAAAAACTACATTAGATGGGCGTATTTTTGTTGCATAATGCCACTTTAGTGTAGTTATTTTTTTTTTCACCGCGAAGTGCCAAACTCAAGAGATGAGGCTTAAAATTTTTTAACATGTGGCTCTTAAGTCGTTTTTCAGCTAAACAGGATTAAACATGAAAAAATAAATTATACCGTGTGAAAGCTTTACTTTTCAGGAATATTTGATAAAAACTAGATTTAAGAAAATCTTACATTTGTACTTGTGGCATTTAAAAAAATGAGCTGAGGGAGAAAATTTTGGATTTTTACAAAAATGACAATATTTCAAAAACTAAGCCATTTTTACTAAACCTAAAATTATATATTCTGAGAGCTAATTAGCAGCCCTATCTCCTGTTAAAGGATTATCGTCGGTTTCTGGGACACCCTGTATATATACAGAATATCTAATTTTAGGTTTAATAAAAATGGCTTAGTTTTTGAGATATTGTCATTTTTGTAAAAATCCAAAATTTTCTCCCTCAGATAATTTTTTTAAATGCCACAAGTACAAAATTAAATGTAAGATTTTCTTAAATCTAGTTTTTGTCAAATATTCCTGAAAAGTAAGGCTTTCACACGGTATAATTTATTTTTTCATGTTTAATCCTGTTTAGCTGAAAAATGACTTAAGAGCCACATGTTAAAAAAATTTCAGCCTCATCCCTTGAGTTTGGCCCTTCGCAGTGAAAAAAAAAACTACTACACTAAAGTGGCATTATGCAACAAAAATACGCCCATCTAATGTAGTTTTTAAAATGGTACACCCTTACCGAATTTCCCAATAATTTATGAGATATTGTTATTTAACTGCAAAAGGACCTCGGAATTTGATAACTGTTCTACCAAGTACGAATTGGAATAAAATAAACACTTGAAGTAAATTGGTCTTTATTAACCTGTGAAAGTAGATGTTCAAATTGTTTACCACCTGCACAAATGCTAGCTCGACATCTTCTCACAAATGCCCGGTTGATGCGTCGAGCAAGTACTCGATGCAAGTGCAGATACGTCCACCTATGCTATGTAAATAGTTTGTGTTTTCCGTTCAGTTGACTATAGTCGGCACGACCGAAGGGAAGGACTGACGTGGCACCAAGTTCACCCGGTGTTATGGCCTGACATCACGGATGTTGTAGGTGATGTAGCCAACCATGTCGTTTACATTAAGAAAAACATGAGCTACTGCCGTAATTCTTTCTTTGAGCTCTATCAAGTTTTCCACCGGTTTCCCGTAAACTTTTTCTTTTAAATAGCCCCAATAATAAAAATCTCTAGGTCCCTTCTCTCCTAATCTTACTTGGTCGTAGGGTCTAACCCGCCCGGGTTGGTACCACCTCACTGAATGAAACGTCGGTCGAAAAGGCTATGTAAATAGTTTGTGTTTTCCGACCAGTTCAGTGTAGCCGGCACGATCAAAGGGGGAAGCACTGACATGGCACCTAGTTCACCCGGTGTTATGGGCTGACATCACGGACGTTGTAGGTGATGTAGCCAACCGTGTCAGGTTCCATAAAAAAAAAATAATAATCTAACGGATTTAAATCTGGTGATCTAGACGTCCGGACTATCTGTGGGGATACAAGTGGCTAGGAGGCCACAAGACGTCCGTTGAATTGTAGAGACTTTAAACGGGCGAATTATCTTGAGTTTCTGCAACAGGAGCTTCAGAGCCTTTTAAGGTGTACCATTGGCTATACGGAGGTGGTTGTAAAATGATGGCTGCCCAGCCCATTAGGCTAGAGAATTGCGTAATTTTTTAGACCAAGCATATCCCCACAGATGGATCGGACGTCTAGGTCACCGGATTTAAATCCGTTAGATTTTTATTATTGGGGCTATTTAAAAGAAAAAGTTTACGGGAAACCGGTGGAAAACTTGATAGAGTTCAAAGAAAGAATTACGGCAGTAGCTCACGTTTTTTTTATGTAAACTGACATGGTTGGCTACATCACTTACAACATCCGTGATGTCAGCCCATAACACCGGGTGAACTTGGTGCCACGTCAGTGCTTCCCTTCGGTCGTGCCGACTATAGTCAACTGGACGGAAAACACAAACTATTTACATAGCATAGGTGGACGTATCTGCACTTACATCGAGTACTTGCTCGACGCATCAACCGGGCATTTGTGAGAAGATGTCGAGCTAGCATTTGTGCAGGTTGTAAACATTTTGAACATCTACTTTAACAGGTTAATAAAGACCAATTACTTCAAGTGTTTATTTTATTCCAATTCGTACTTGGTAGAACAGTTATCAAATTCTGAGGTCTTTTTGCAGTTAAATCACAATAACTCATAAATTATTGGGCAAATCGGTAAGTGAAGTACCATTTTAAAAACTAAATTTGATGGGCGTATTTTTGTTGTATAATGCCACTTTAGTGTAGTAATTTTTTTTTTCACCGCGAAGGGCCAAACTCAAGGGATGAGGTTGAAATTTTTTTAACATGTGGCTTTTAAGTCGTTTTTCAGCTAAACAGGATTAAACATGAAAAAATAAATTATACCGTGTGAAAGCCTTACTTTTCAGAAATATTTGACAAAAACTAGATTTAAGAAAATCTTACATTTGTACTTGTGGCATTTAAAAAAATGAGCTGAGGGAGAAAATTTTGGATTTTTACAAAAATGACATTATCTCAAAAACTAAGCCATTTTTACTAAACCTAAAATTAGATATTCTGAGAGGCAATTAGCAGACCTACCTCCTGTTAAAGGATTATCGTCGGTTTCTGGGACACCCTGTATATATACACGGTGATCAAAAAACCTGTCGAACACCCGAAGGCAGGAAGTACAGTTTCAGATACTGAATCGGATAGGCTAGTTTTTTTTTTTTTAATTCGGACAAAATTTTTCAATTAAAAAATATAATTAGTATCACGACCTTTTAATTCTAATGCAAAATTCTCTAGGAGGCGCGGCGGAGGGGCGGCGCGGCTCGCCGCCAGTGTCATACATAAATTATTATCTTGAGTCGGAATTGAAGTGAAGGCAGACAGCGTGTTCTTATGTCTTTAGTGAAATTCTTTGTAAAATAATTTGCCGATTTTAATATTTTTTTGTCTTCTGTACTGAAAATGAGTGGGTAAGTGCTTTGAGGTCTGTTAGTGTGCAACAAACTATTATTTTGTATAACTAATAAGTTTTAGAATATTACCTAGGTAGGTACCTAGAAAACTGATATCACATGCTTAAGACATATGGTAGTAGGGTTTAACTTCACATCACTGTTATGATGGCATGCAGACATAATTTAGTTATTTAAAGGCATCTTGATACTTAGGAATAATTGAAAAAGGGCATATTTTCATATAAATTTCGAAAAAAAAACTAGCCTATCCGATTCAGTATCTGAAACTGTACTTCCTGCCTTCGGGTGTTCGACAGGTTTTTTGTTCACCGTGTATAATAATAATAAATTTATAGAAAATATCTTCTATAAATTAACCCTAACCTAATGTTGAGGCAGCGCATGTCGTTTTTGCATAAATTCCTATTGAAAATAAATGTTTTGGTGCATTTAAAAAAAATAAAAAATTAATCGAAAATTACGCATTTTCGCAGAATAAAAATTACATCTTTAGAATCGTAAAAGCCTAAACTACAAGTCGATCGTACCAGTTAGTTGAAATAAAGGCGCATGTATTGGAAACCCCAGCCTTGTTTTGGTTAACCCATTCATTGCCACCAACTCACCGTTTGCGTTGAACGAGATTTCGATTTGGTGCCACCAACGCACCGTGTGCGTTCAAGTGGAGGTTGCCTATTTATGGTCGCTGTTAAAAAAATAGACAAATTTGGTTAAATTTCTGGCAACACAGGCTAAGGGAAATAGTTTTTACATGTAAAAACACTGCCGGTGTTAGGTGCGCGCTGTCAGTTGGAAAAAAATTGGCTTGAATTGCGCTACTTTTTATTATCAAATAAATCAAAAAATACACTGGTGTCCATTATACAAATTTATGGGAAGTAATTGATGAGCAATATTCTTCGTTTTACACAATAAATTTCATTGTTTCATTGTATATTCATAGAATAAAAGGATATGCAATGATGATATGCAATGCACGCATACGGTGCGTTCACTGGCATACCTGGGTAAATCCTTGTTGGATGGTTTTATGCATGATGAATAAATGATTTTAGGTATAATCTTTTTTGAAGTAATAATTACTTATTATTTAAATTATATAATAAATTATTTATACACGGCGTTGCAACTGCCCCCACAATATTTTAACTGACATCAGAACAACTTCTGCGGCGAAAAAAAAATTTTGAAACAAAAAAAATTTTTTTTTAAATACCTTTTCTCAAAAATTTATATTATTTATTTAATAAATAACAAAAAAGTAATCCTAATAACTAAAGAAATAAACATACCTAACAAACATTAAAATAACTATCAAAAGGGGCATTTTCAAATGTTCCTAGAACACTTGCTGCATTACCCCGCTGGATGGCAAGGCTTACCCTTTGAATGAAGTAGGCCCTTGATTGCGGGACGCCAGTTGCGTCCACCAGCAGAGGCCCAATCCTCTTCAAGAAGCTTTTGGCTTCACTGCTCCACGGACCGAGGGTTTCAACCGCAAACGCAACAAATTCGAAATCTTGAATAATATTTGAATATTTGTTGCGTTTGAGGCTCTCCGCTCCGGCCGCGGCCGCGCCAGCCGCTCTTGAAGAGGCCCGAACGTGACTTGCAGCCAATGTGTCGACACAAGTGGCGTCCCACATCAATGACTGTATGACGGCTGGCCCTTAGCCCATGGCACCAGGGTGATACCATCGGGCCTCTTGCCATCCAGCCGGGAATAACCGCAAGGTTCTAGGATGCACGGTATGTTTGCTGTCAGAAGCGTGGACTTTATAATAAAATTTAAATTTTGATGCCTGGAGTTTCTACCTGCACTTTTGATACATGATAGTCCGTGGTGGCCATATATGTCGACTGGTGACCCACACACACAAATATGACTTTCACAAATTTTGAGGCCTAAACGAAGTGCAACCGAAATTTTGGTGGTTTTCTGATCTAATAAAGTCCCTAGGTGACTCGATGGGTAAGCTTCAAGCCACGCTCCAGATTATTTTTCTGAAACCGCCAAAATACGTGCACGATTAATTTCATTAAAATTCAAAATGTAAGGGTAAAAAATTTTTTTTCTTTAAATTAAAAAGTAATAAACGACGCAAGTTCGCTGGTTGCCACAGTAAATAAAAAAATAATAAGAAGTAATTGCATGTTGCATTATACTTTCTAGATTCGAACGCAAATGGTGCGTTGAATGGCTCTCCTGATGAAAAATACTTCAACCAGTGCCACCAACGCACAGGGTGCGGTCACCCATATTTTCAGGGTATTTATTATTATTGAATTTTTTATAATTGATCTAAATCATCAATAAAATGTAGTGGCATGCAGGTGTAGTGATGTAGGTGGTGGCAATGAATGGTTTAATGCTCCCAAACTGGAAAGGTTAAAACGTTCTTCGAGAAATATAGATTCCTTATAACGAACTCTGCAAATACCTGCAACGCAGCACCTTTGATGAATGCACTCGTATCCACAACTAAATGTTTAATCTTGCCCAACGACATCTTGCGGTTTATTATCATCGAACACACGCCAAGCAACCAATAAATATTTTATGCAATGTATTTGAACACAGATTTGAATGTAATGGTGTCCCTGGTCAATCGGACTGCCTCCTGCCTGACTCCTGCTCTGCTCCAAAGACATATATATTGGTAATCTGTGCTCTGCTCCTGCCTCACGCACGGACCGGACGCGCGCACTCACGCAAAGAGAGAGAATATAAATAACCACTCACCCACCATCACCAGTCCAGCCAGTCACCGCTCACGCGTACGACACCTGAAAGCCATTGTCGTGCCTGCTTTTCCTGCGATCCTACTCCTTCGCCCGGAGCGAACCAATAGAAGCCGCCGATATTCGTTTGGTCGGTTAAGTAACTTGTTAGCTCAGTCAGTGGTAAGCATGTAGGGTTTTCATTTTTTGGACCACGGGTTCGAATCCCACCAAATCTTTTTGGTTTTTTTTGCTTTTTTTTCTTTTTTAAGCAATGTTACGATGTTTAAATTGTTTTAGGGTGTTTAGTTTTTTTTATAACCACCTAAGAATTATTTTCGGAAATACAAACTTGTAACAAAAACGACATGCACCGCCTCAAAATTAGGTTAGGGTTAATATACAGGGTGTCCAGGGTCTGTTCAGGAATATCAAAATGAGCTATTGTATATCATCTAATAAACACATTAAAAAAAAGAAAAATGGTCCTATCCATACTAGTTTTCGAGATATGAATTTTCAAAGTTTTCAATTTATTCAATCTATGCGCGCTCTAAGTGACCAGACCGCGGCGGTGCGGAGGAGGCGGGGCGGCGCGGCGGGCGCGCCGGCCGGGTCGAATGTTCGCTATAGCACCGCACCGCACTGCGCTGTTGCGCCCCCGCGCCGCCCCGTGTCGGCATCGCAAGCTGCTATCAAAGGAGACGCGGGCGCGGCGGGCGGCGGCGGCGCGCCGCGATGCCGCCCGGTGGCGGCATCGTGCGCTGCCATCAAAGGAGACGCCGCGCGGGCGCGGCGGGCGGCGCGGGCGCGGGGGGCGGCGCGCCGCACTGCCTGTGGGCATTGCGCCTCAGTCCAGCCAGCCAGTCACGCGGCGCGGAAGATCAATGTGTGTCAGTCGGTCAGTATGTCAAGGTCGGCCGACCGTGTTGACGTATTTTTGGTAATTCGATTCGTAAATTGAATTAGTGAAAGTTTCGCGCTCGTGTTTAACAATACGTACCTACCACAGGTTAAAGTGTTTGTTAAAAGTTCCATTCACGAATAACGAATATGTGGATATGTTGCTCGCGTATGGAGCAGCAAACGGAAATGGGCTTCAAACGCATTTATCGTGAAAGATTTCCAAACAGGCGTCAGACTGCCGGTGCTGGCTGAAGTGATTGTGCGTGCATTGTACTGTTTACGGGAACATGGCAATCTAGACCCGCTACTGCATCGCCCGGGTCTCGTCATAATGCATCGAGCTGCAAGGAGATCACGTAGAAAACCTTCACATCATTTGAGGTATGTAGACAATCATTTACTTTTTACTGGCTACATACAAACATACACCTACATGCCTAATTGCAGTGTAGTAGGTAGGTATGCTACGTCTTATATCGAAATCTATGATTCTCGCTCGTCCGATCAGCGCCGCGCGCGCCCCGCGCCCGCGCATCTCACGCCTCGCGATCGCGAACCGCGCGCCTCGCGCCGCGTCCGGCGTCCCTCGCATAGCCCTACGCGGCCGTGCACAAGCATAGAGCGCGCTCACACTATCGTATGCATTTACTTTGTTAGAAAATGGCAAAATTGGAAATAATTGAGATTAAAAAAAAATTCTTTCATCACTGCACTTTACACACGATACATATCACGATCCTTCGATATTCCACATCACACTTTGGACACCCTGTATAGAAGATGCGTCGCGGAGCATCTTCTATATATAAGGTGTTTCGCTGACCATGTCATTAACTTCGGGAGGGTTACATACACACTCAAATAAACACTTTACGTAAAAAAAAAACATATGTTTATAGGACCATTTTTTCTCCTAAGATCTCCGAACAAAAAATTTTAATCAAATAGCCCTAAAAACGAATCATGCTTAGACCCTTCTTGCCAAACACGAAACGTAGGTACTTACCTAGTGCGCGCGACGTCGTCGGCGGGCGGCGCGGCACAAAGGCTTTCCTTTGACGGAAGCCGCCTCCGAAGCGCTCGCTCGCCACGCCACCGACGCGCTTGCATTGCATGCGCCCGCGCGCATGTGTCGCGCGCGGGCGGCGCGGCGCGCGGTGCGTCCTTCTCAGTGTCTTAGCGGCGGTCCGCGAGAGAGCACATTATTTCGCAATTTCAAAATGCCGCCGCCGCCGCCGCGCCGTATCGATTCACCGACGCGCGACGCGGACATGGTGATGTTACCGAGACTCCAACTCCAATTGGAACTTAGCTGCTGCTGTGTTGATGTATGAGCAGCTATATGTTCTAATTATTGTTCTATTTTTTAAATTTATTTTACTGCAATAAATTAACCACGAAGTGTACAAACGTTTAGGAACTATGTCGGTAAATTATAGTTATTTTTGTATTTTAACATGTTGTGACATATTTCTGTTGTTTGTGCCAAAATAAATAAATAAAATAAATATACGGTGTGCGTGTATGTGGACGCACCATCTTGGGAGCGGAGCAACGGTTCCGAGATTGGGGCGTCTTTATGCCTCGACTTGATAACGGAAGACAACGACTACTGGTGCGCATAGAAGAAGAAGTGCTGGACTTCTTTGACCGCCACCCCATGTCCAGCACTCGGGACACAGCCACAGTGATGCGATTGAGTAACACGTACGTACACGTACCCATACATACACACTATCCTCTCACACAACAAACAGCTGTTCTGTGTTTCAACACGGTCATTGACCCCGTACAATGCGACTTACCTACTGTTACACACAGATCTAGTGCAGTGGCGGTTCCCCAGGTGAAGCAAGTGAAGCACCGCCTCACTTAATTATCTTGAAAGTAAAGAAAAAAAAAACATTTCAAAATATCAAGAAAGAAAACTTAAAAAAGTCAAGTATATCCGATCCGAACTGATCACAATATTAGCGCGGCGGCGCGGAGGAGGCGGAGGCGGCTGGTGCGACGCGCGCGACGAAATACGTTAAAGATGTGTTAGTGCATCAACACCACCAACACAGCACGCACACACACACAGACGTGACGTGTGACGTGTCACGTACGGCATGGCATATGGTGACTCACCCCGGGCCCCGGTCCGGTGCGGCGATGAATCGCTTATTTTGATATCGCTTCACCAAGCGTAAAGACAACAGGTTGACCTTGGAGGCTTTGGATGTAGGGAGCAGCTGAGGCTCTGTTAAATGGCGCCGGACGAGACATCTATATCCAATTAAAATAATGCAGAGCGAGATGGGGCGATTCACGTTTTCTATAAGTCGGTTTGTTTTACCTCCGTGATTAACATGATGGCGAAATTCGCACTAGTTACGGTAAGTTTCATAGCTCAATGGCATATGCTTCGCTTTTCAATCTAGTGACGTTGGTTCGAATCTCACTTTTGCGAATTCTTTTTTTTTTTTTTTAGGTTTCCGTATCCGGTACGGGACCCTATTACTAAGCCTACGCCGTCTGTCTGTCTGTCTGTCTGTCTGTCCGTCCGTCCGTCTGTCTTTTTTTTTATGTAATCCGGTATGGGTGGCTGAGCCGGAGGGGCCAAAGCGCATGCTCCGACCAGCCAATATCACCTCCGAGAAGGTAGGTGCCATACCGGAGACTTCCCTGGATTGCTGGCTATACTAGACTAGAGGAGAACACAGCCGAGGCTGCTATGCGGCAGCAGCAGGTGTAGGTATGCATACACGTAAATTTTTTCGTCAGAAAAAACTCATTGTTACACGCCGACCGGATTCGCCCAAACCACTCGGCCACCCGCCGCTTGTCTGTCCGTCCGTCTGTCCGAGGCCTGTATCTCTTGAACCGTAATTTGGTAGCCCGTTGAAATGTTCACAGAAAATGTGTTATTATGGCCGATATAATATAACAAAAAATAATGAAAATAAGAAAAAGTAAAAAACTCACGGGGGTTCCCATAGATGGCGCGCGCGCATACACTTTTTGGTTTCAAAAAGTGTATGCGCGCGCGCCATCTACCAAATAGATGATGAATCATTTTCTAATCGTGACTAACTAATATGAAGTATTTCATAACACGCCATCTAGATGGCGTGGCGTGTTATGAAATTCATCTAGTGGCGCTAGCCGTGACATGGCGATACGGTACCCTCGGTGCGCGATTCGTTAATAGTTTTTGGTTAAGTATTGTTAGGGCCAAAAAAAAATAGGTTTAGGTTTTTCAATTTATCATAAAGTAATAGCAATGTAGGTGGATTTTTTAGTCGCCTCACTAAGATTTATAGGTCAAAGCCGCCACTGATCTAGTGACCTTGTGAGTTGTTACTTACTTACAACAAACAGCTGTTCTGTGTTTCAACACGGTCATTGACCCCGTACAATGCGACTTACCTACTGTTACACACAGATCTAGTGACCTTGTGAGTTGTGGTGGCGGCTGGCCCTTAAGTGCGTTCATGCGCCGCACTACCACAAAACAGCGCCTGTCAGCGATCTGTCACGTGAACTTTTGTTTTGGTCATAACTCGAGAACCACTGGTGCTAGGCCCATCGTGTTGGTACTCAAACTTCAGGTCTTGATGAGATCTATCCATATATCACATGAACTTTTGTTTTGGTCATAACTCGAGACTTAAAGTTTGAGTACCAACACGATGGGTCTAGCACCAGTGGTTCTCGAGTTATGACCAAAACAAAAGTTCACGTCACACATGGATAGATCTCGCCGAGACCTGAAGTTTGAGTACCAACACGATGGGTCTAGCACCAGTGGTTCTCGACTTATGACCAAAACAAAAGTTCATGACGAATTTTCGTCAAAAAATCCTAAGTAAATAAGTAAGCCTTCTAGTTCTCACAGAAAACGGGATGGTAAGGAACCCTCTTTACGCGAGCTCGACTCGAACTTGACAACTTTTTTTAAAAATTATGTTACTCCGGGATATACACTACCCCTGTTTCGTCAAAGTCCGAACAGCCGTTCAGGCGTGAAAGAGGAACAAACAAACAAACAAACAAACAAATATGCTTTCGCATTATGATATTATAGTGAGTAACGTAATTTTATTATGAGTGTTGCATGCATTCAGTTTTTGTTGCGTCCGCGGTCCGCGCGACACCTCTGCGCCGCATGCGCCTTTGTCGTATCTGATATCGTACTTTTGACCGTATCTGAGCGAATGGGCTAAACCTTCATACTCGGTGTGGTAGGTGAATTAAAGTACGTAGTGTTAAATTTTGTACGATGATACGGAACCCTTCGTGTGCGAGTTGGACTCGCACTTGGCCGGTTTCTTGTTAAAATTACTTCTCATCAACCTACAAAACGTGAAAACATCACAGTTGGATAAAACTACAGTTAATTCGAAAGATTCCGAAGCTTTCGGAAGTTTTAGAATGATTCCGAATGATTCCTTCTCGCATCTATAATCCTGACTCCTGAGGAAACTTTTTCGGAAACACTCGGCTCGAAAACCCGATCCGTAGGATCCGCAGAATCGCAGGATCCGCCAGAGCTTTCAGGTGTCAAACCCGTCAGACCCAGCCCTTTGCGTCAGACCAACGTCAGTCGACAAAACAAACTGAAGACCAAAGTCAAGACAAGACATTCTTTGATTCACATCTTACTTGTTCACATCCACCATCACAGACTGTGATCGCAGATTAGATGCACTCATCACAAGCGGTTTGACGAACATCCCTCCCACATAATTTACAACTGCGCGAGTGCAGTAAATACGAAAATTTACAGATGACAAATTCTATCTTCAACGGTTTCCGCTCGTTCTTCGGCTTGCCGACAGCGAGGTAAGAGTTTTGTTTTGTTAGATTTTGTGATATTGCGTCGTTCAGATCTATTTATTTTTTATAGTTTTGATTATTTCCCTTCAATAAATACATATATATAATTTTGCAGCGGCGAGCCGAAAAATGATTTTCGAAATCCAATCTGGGGCTCGGAAGACGAAGACGACGAAGATGATGAACTCTATCAGTAGGTATTGTGTACTTTGTGCAAGTATTTCCCAAGAACAGGGTGGGTATCTTCTTTAGGGGTGGGTGTAACCTGCGCCAAGGTGAGGGCTTAGAAATAGGTACCTGTAACATCGGTCTCACAGACTCTGGGGTATTGTGTTTTGGGCTGGGGTTTCCAATACGTACACCTTTCTTTCAACTAGCTGGTATGATAGGCGTGTAGTTTAGGCTTTTACGATTCTAAAGATGTAATTTTTATTCTGCGGAAATAAGTAGTTTGGGAGAAAAAAAGAAACTTTTTTTCGTTTATGCGACTTTGTCATACTCACTCGCTTGCTGTACACATACGCTTACTTACTACTACTTAATGTGACAAGGTACCACCCGGGACTTATTGAAGTGTGTTTCGTATAGAATGGTATAGATAAGGTGTGTGTTGCCATATAGACATTTGAAAGGGCAATGGGGGTATTAACATACTTTGCGGAAAAACTAAATCCACCGCTCCGACATAACCTGCTAGTGTGGCTATTCCCTAGAGTGTTTTTATAAGCCGGAGCCGCGGAGGGAGTGCAAACCCCGTCCGCCGTAACAAAGAGCAGGCTTCCGTGTGAGCTGGAGCGACTGAGGCTGTCGCCTCGAAGCTGCGGAGGCGAGCATGGGTGCCTGCGCTGTTACGCAAGGACGGCGGGGCTGCACTTCCCGCAGCGCCGGAGAAGAGGCAATTCTAATTCACTATTGAAAATTAATTCGCGGAAGTTGACATTTTGTATGAAATCTTTTTCGTGAAATTTTATTTTTGGCCCCAGTTTTGATTTCCGCAGGCTAAGTCTTTTCTAATAGCAGTGTTTGTGGTCCTTTATGCTCCTGTATTTTTTATAAATTTTTTACGAGGTGTACGTTATGGAAACCCGCCCTGTGTTTTGTGTTGCAACACTGCGATAGATCAACGGACCCCGCGCTATCCCTAGTACCTTTCCGCTAGATTCCGTTTGACGGCCGGGCCATGCAGACGCATGCCATGTGCGTGTATTTCCTAATGCCTTGGCGGTTACACTGACCAATGTAACGTCGATTTTGTGGCAGTTTCACAGACCGATGTAGCGGACTCGGGACCAGTATATGATCATGATCACCAACATTGTGGTTTCAGTAGTGCGGCTGATTGTTTCATCATAATTTTAGAAATAGGAATCTGAAAAATGTTCTTTAACCCTTTTTGTTTGTGCATATTGTTACATTACGAGAAAATGAAGATTTGTAGGGGCCTGACAGACCCGTGCAATACTGTCAGTTGAAATTATGTTACAGGTTAAGACGAGACGGAAGTTAACTTTCTTCATACAAAATTGTCTTTCGGCATTTATGTTTTTTTACCCCCCTAAACCTTAAGTATCCCATTTTTACAATTATTTTGTTGTTGTAATAAGGACAGTCAAATCTACATTCCTGTCTTTTAATTTTTTAAATATCTTTGTTTTTGATAAAGTGATGACTCAATAAAGCTTGAACTTCATGACATCAAAAAATAAAAAATTCAAATTTGCGGTATGTGGGTGGAGGGGGTGGTGGTGCTACTTTATTGTTTATTGTATAATTTCATCCTTGTAACATACGCTTGGACATGTCAAAAATTCCATCAGTTCTAAATTCAATGCGAAGAATAACCCATACAACTGCTCACAAGAACATTAATATTTACAGCATAAACATGAATACTGAAGAATCTGACCACTCTGCCTATTTACATTACCTATATCTGGTGTCTAAACGTCTAGTACCTCCACCTATCGCTCTTGCCTCGCAGCGTCTTGGAGAGCTCCGTAGCCGTGGTCTTCACCCGCCATATGTGTCTATAGGATGACACATTAAATGACCTGGATGACATTTTCCTTTGTCGTTCTTGGTGCTGCGTCTCAGCTCCAAGTATTCTAGATTTGTTCTATGGTGTTACTGACATACACCCTGTCTTTTTTTCTTCGCTTGAAATCTAAATAAGTGTTACTCAATGGTGATATTATGTATACACACATGTTTAATTAGAAACTGACAAAACAAAGTTTGATTAATATAAGGTAGCTAGACATTATACCAGACTAGATATTATTATTATTTTTTTTTAGATAGAAATACTTATACATGTTTAATAGTATTTTCATGAAATGCACAATTGGTTATGATATACTCGCTGCAAAAAAATTATTTATATATTTCAGTGCACCTAACAGCCGAAATGGAGAATTGAACATAGAAATTCATACGGATCCGAAGGAGTTTAACAGAATGACTAGGCAGATGCAGGACATGTTCGGGATGTTCAGCGGTGTGTTCGGTGACATGAGAAGTTTTTTTGAGAACAATAACTTGGATAATTTTGGCTCTACGGCCGCAGTCAGCCCGGCGGACATACCCCGCGGGGGCAACATCAGAGATCTTTACTTAAAACCAGGCTATAATGACTTGCAGAGAGGCCCCAAGGAAGATGTTGACCTCGATGGAAAGTTAGTAGATTTATATTTTTTTATATTAAAAGTAGGAAGGTGTGGGTCTAAGCTTGCGATGGCTTCACCGAACATATCGGGGCCCATCGGCATAGAGGAGGGTATTAATCGAGGTCGGGACTAGCGAGTGGCCACTCTAAATTTCCCGCGCATGCTTCACGTTTCGGCTCGCATCAAGCCCGTAGATGACTATTGTGAATGGACCAAAGGGATGAAGATAAAACCAGCGAAGTGCTACTGTTTGAGCTTAACCAGGAAAGGTTCAAAGTTTACCTCGAGCAATCCAGGTCTGACAGTAGCCGGAAAACCAATCGCAACCGTGGCTGATGAAGCTCCTTTTAAATTCTTGGGCAAAAGGATCACCAGCAGAGGAAAGGAGCATCCTACTGATGATATTGTCCAACTTTTCGAAGAGAGCGTCCGCCAAACTGACAATCTTCCCCTCCTGGGTACACAAAAGGCATGGATTTACGATAACTACTTGACATCAAAACTTTCATGGCCATTTCTCGTCTACGACTTCACAAAGCAAAACCTGACTAAATTAGACTCGTATGTGACCAGATTCCTGAAATCATGGTTTGGACTGGCTCACCCGGCTGACTCGTCAACGCTGTACAGATCTCACAATAACTTTGGACTGAACATTAAGAAACCGTCGATATTTTATCAAAAGGCGAGAATAGCGAAACGATGTATACTCAAAGACTCCAATGATAGGGCTATTCAAGCCTTACCCAACACATCACTATCAGATGAACTGGAATCGAGACTCAACTTCTACAAATCATTCCAAGTTGGTACACGCACCAATAGATCTGGACTGGGCATAGAAACAGCAAAGTCTGATAAAGAAATACTGAAAGGTTTTGCTCAGGAGGACATGGAACAAGGCTTCAAACTTCACGCCTTAAACCTAGAAATGCTTCTGATTGGCTAACAGTGGGCGACTTCTGCATCCCTCCTGCATTGAAGTGGAAATCCATAATATACAACTGGTCCCCTGAGCTGCTTAAGTTCTACTTAAATGCATTCCAGCTTACTCTCCCCGACCCGAGTAACCTAGTTAGATGGGGGAAATCTACAAATAGACTATGCCCGTCATGTAAGGAGTTCGTAGGCACGGCCATACATTTGTTATGCGGATGCAAAATACTACTTGAGCGAGGCCAGTATTCCTACCGTCATGATATAGTCCTCCAAATCATGAGAGAGGCCATCAACCTGTCAATTGCACGAACCAGGAAAGGGCAAACCAGTAGCGGCTTCCAGAAGGTCAACTTTGTGAAACCTGGAGCCAATAAGCTGCCCAAAGATAGGACTAAACCTTCTTCAATTTTGGGAGCAGCAAAGGATTGGTAATTGTTGATGGACACACATGAGAAGCATTACCAAATGGCTTCGGAAATCTGTACCACAGCATTAAGACCGGATATACTCATATTCTCAAAAGCGACAAAGCATGTAAACGGATTCAAGACTGATCTCTTCGCTGTGGAAGTCGGAGCAAGAGGACTACCAGCGAAGTCGCTCTACAGTCTCTTCAAGAATCTAGGGCTCCCAAGGTCGACGCTAAGCTCATATATGGAGAGAGCTTTGAAAACGTCACTGGAAGCATCCTACAGAATATGGATAGGTAGAGAGAGGGAGGTCGAGAGCGGGACTGGTGGTTTCCCCGCTTCCTAGTCAACGCAGACTAGCTGACGAGGGCTTGAAGCGAGCCGAAACGTGAAGCATGCGCGGGAAATTTAGAGTGGCCACTCGCTAGTCCCGGCCTCGATTAATACCCTCCTCTACTGCCGATGGGCCCGGATATGTTCGGTGAAGCCATCGCAAGCTTAGATCCACACCTTTCTTCCTAAATCTATGACCTACTAAGTTAATACGAATAAATCGGCATTTTTATTTGGATAGGTACAGTACTAATTACAAAATTCGTTGCTCCGTGCGGCGCGCGTGAGTCGGCGGCCCAGCCGGGTCGGCTTATTCGAATAGTCGCGAACCGGTAGGCATTTATCGCGCGACCTTGAGCGAGTGACGGAGCACTGGCTGTCGTACAGATTTCCGAAGGCATTTGGTAATGCTTCTCATGTGTGTCCATCAACAATTCCCAATCCTTTGCTACTCCCAATATTGAAGAAGGTGTAGTCCTATCTTTGGGCAGCTTTAAGCAATATATTTTTAATAAGTAACGTATATACAAAACATATGTCAGCAAAATGATGAAGGTGGCACAAATACAACAATAATAAAAAACATAATAATAATTATTATTTGCAGGCACAGCTAGTTATCAAAGTTAGATGATTTTTTTTTTTATTTGTTTCAAGAGTAACCATGACATCCAGATTTTTTTATATTGGTTATCAAGAGAACATAGGTACATACATACGGCATACATGCATTCTCCACGTGGCACCGTGATTGGAAATTAATTAATTTATTCATTTTAATAGATAGATATGTATACTGTAATTTCTGGTTTAGCGCACCCGAGATATATTATTTCCCTCTCACTCAAATACTTATTTTTTGCGAAATATTAAACAAAGATGCAACGTGCGCGAGCTACTCGGAGCAACAAAATCAAACTGATCGTAAAAAAGTATCGATCATGTTTCTCCTTTGGACTGTGTAGTTGTCTTTGATATTTCTCCTTGGGGTTTGTCGGGGCCCAATATCTGCAATTTTGCTTGTTTACATATTCTTCTAAGTGAAAATGGGCCTCATCACTGAAGATAACTTTATTAAGTCTTCGTTGAGTAGGAAAAAGTCCAACACCTTTGGGCGCAAGTTTTTCTTAAAACATAATGATTTTCCTTCAAGGCTTGCACCAATTGGATCTTATATGGATGGAAATGCATTTTTTTCTTGATAATAACCTGAATCATCGACTTAGAGATACCCAAAACGACTGTGTGCTTCCGTAAAGAACGCCGTGTATTAGCGAGGACTGCATCTCTCACTCGACGCACATTTTATATGATGATGATATGATGATGATAGTGGACTCGTTCTCCGCGCGTAAGCCCGCTTCCATGCAGGCCTTTTGCGCGTCCTACGGCCTTAATCCAACCAGCCGAGTTCTTCCAGGAGGCGGCACACTCTCCTTGGGTCTTGGCACGCCTCTTGAAGTGTAGTAGGGCCTCCCAGCTCCTTCGCCCTTATGTCTGCCAACTCCTCGCACTCCAACAGCACGTGGGTGGGTGTCTCGTCCGCCTGCAGGCATGCTCTGCACAGTGGACTGTCCGTTACTCCAATTACATAAAGGTGTCTGTTAAGTGTGCAGTGACCAGTAAGCATACCTATCACTATGCGTAATTTTGATCTATGGACACGGAGCAGTGTCTTGGCGAGCCGGAGGTCCGGCTTTGCCATTGCCTCCCTCGCCTGTCTGCAGTCACTGCCCGCTGCCCATCTGTCTGTGTGTAGTTGATACGTACGTTTGTGTAACCAACTTTTTAGTTGGTTGTGTGGTAGTGGTACTAGAGGTTCGGGTCCTTCAGGTTTGCTGCTGGATCCCCTCTTCGCGAGTTCATCAGCAGCATCGTTCCCCCGGGATCCGCTGTGTCCCTTTATCCACTGTAGCGTTACCTTGTTTCTTGTAGCAATGGCCTCCAGCGCGAGGTGACATTGACGGATTAGTCCTGAGCTCATTATACTGCCGTTCAGCGCCGCTAGTACTGAGGCGCTGTCCGACAGTATCTTGATGCTGTGTCCCTCCATGTTCCGCTGGGCCACTATTGTAGCTGCTTCAATGATCCCGACACATTCTGCCTGGAATATTGAATTGTGTTGCCCAAGGTAGGTATACCTGTTAATGTTTAGGTCCAGGGAGTGCGCTGCGGCACCTGTGCCTGTCTTCGTCTTGGAGCCATCGGTATAAATGCGTAGCTCCTCTGATTGGTCTTTGGCCTCTCCGACCAGGTTGATGGTGTATGATCTCTCAAATACGTACAGTTTGGGTATGCGGTCACAGCAGGCCGCCAATAGCGGTATCTCCGCTGTTACCTTCTGAAGAAGCTTCGTGTGTGGCAGTGTGGCGTTAGTGTGCCAGAGTCCCAGAGTTCTGAGTCTCACTGCCGCTGACGCAGCCTCCTGTTGTACATACAGGTCTAGCGGTACTAAAGATAGTATTACCTCCATAGCTGTAGTCGGTGTTGTGCGCATGCATCCTGTTGTTGCCACACACGCCAGTCTTTGGAGTCGCTGTAGCTTCTCGACTCCTGTGCTCAGCTTTGTTCTGGGCCACCAGACTACTGCACCATATGTTACCGTGGGTCTGATGACTGCTGTGTATAACCAGAGAGATATCTTTGGCTGGAGACCCCATGATTTACCCATGAGCCTCTGGCATTGCCAGAAAGATATGCTCGCCTTCTTTAGCTTATGTTCCAGATGTTTTGACCAGTTGAGTTTGGAGTCTAGGATTACACCTAGATACTTTACTTCTGTCGATAAAGTCAGTTGTGTGTTGAAGAGTCTGGGCAGCTGCATATCGCCTAGTCTCCTTCTGTTGGTGAAGAGGACCATTTCTGTTTTGCTGGGGTTAACATTAAGTGAATAGTCCTTACACCATTTTTCGACGATCCTGAGGGCGCCCTGAGTCATATTGCACAGGGTTCCCTCAAATAATCCGTTTATTAGGATTGCCAGGTCGTCTGCGTATCCTATCGTATAGTAGCCATTCTCGTTCAGTTGCCTAATGAGATCATCAACTACTAAGTTCCAGAGTAGGGGCGACAGTACGCCGCCCTGGGGGCAGCCCCTAGCTACCACCCCCCTCGTTGTGTCGTTAATAGTGAATTGGACGGCCCTAAGCTTGAGCATGTTATCGATCCAGTTTGTGATTGTTGGATCGACTTCAAATCTAGCTAGGGCTGCTCTGATACTGGTGAAGGTAGTTTTGTCAAAGGCACCTTCTATGTCAATGAAGGTTCCTAGGGTTGAGTTTTTATTGCTTATGGCACTTTCTATCTTTGATACCACGCAGTGTAGTGCAGATTCTGTTGATTTTCCTGGAGTGTAGGCATGCTGGTTAGCGTGAAGGGGATTTCTGACTGTGGTTATGTCTCTGATTTCCCTGTCGCAGAGCCTTTCCAGGGTTTTAAGGAGAAAGGAGGTCAGGCTGATCGGTCTATACGATTTTGCCAGCGTATAGTCGTCCCTACCTGGCTTTGGAAGGAACACTACTTTTACCTCTCTCCATGGTCTGGGGACATATTTGTGCGCAAGGCACGCCCTAAATATGTCGACTAGTATGGGTGTTGTGATGTCTATGGTCCACTGCATGAGCCCCGGGAAGATCTCATCGAGGCCTGCTGCCTTGAAGGTCTGGAAACTGTTTACAGCCCATCTCACCTTGTTGTCGGTGACTATTCTTTCGGCTGATGTCCATTCTGGTGCTGTGGGGGCATTGTGTTCCAGATCCACCCATTCCGCGTCCTGACTAAGGTGCAGTCCTGGGAAGTGGGTTTCCAGTAATACCTCGCATGTTTCCGAATCGTCCTGTGTGTATGTCCCGTCTGACTTCCTCAGGTTTCCCAGGGTGCCCCTTCGGTCGTTAGAGAGTAACTTCTTGATTCTGGCTGCCTCACTTGTTCTTTTTATACCTTCACAGAAGCCTCTCCACGACCGTCTTTTGTGCGCCCTGATGTCCTTGTTGTACTCCGACTGTGCCGCCTTATAGCGCCCCCAGTCTGTATCAGTTCGTGTGTTTCTTGCCCTATTAAAGAGTTTTCTTACCTTCCTTTTGAGTTGCTCCAGCTTAGGGCTCCACCAACTTTTGCTTTTGCCGGTGGTGCTGGAGCATTCCCTTAGCGGGCAGGATAGGTGGTAGTTTTCGATGAGCGTAGAAGTGATGGTATTTACCCACGATTCTATCTCATCCGTCGTTTCTATGGGCCCTGGTGCTTCACCATCGCCTATTCTGTCTCGTACACCGCCAAGGAATTTGGCTTTGTCCGTTTTCCTTGGGAACCTCCTGGGTGCTGGTCCCTGAAAGCTCACATGTAAGTCGAAACAGATCCATCTATGGTCCGAGCAGGATGCATCTTCTGATACGTGCCAGCCACAGATGTGCTCAGTAGTCTCGTTTGAGGCTAGTGTGACATCTATGACTGTCTGGCATCTGGAAGTGACAAAAGTTGGTTCTGTTCCCGTGTTTAAGATGTTTAGGGTAGTGCAAAATAAGAAGTCTGAGAAATCCTCACCTCTTTTGTTTGTGGTGGAGCTCCCCCAGATCATGTGGTGGGCGTTTGTGTCTGCTGCGACGATGATTTGTTGTTTGCCTTCCTCACAGAAGGCAACCAGGTCCACCAGTTCTTGCGTCGGAGCAGCAGCGTCTATTGGCAGGTAGGCTGAGGCTACCACCACTTGCGGTACTTCTGTCTTGGTCTCCCCCCGGACTCTGATGGATGTTAGGTCCCTGGAGCAGAACTGTGTAATCATCTCAGCCTTTATACAATTTGGCACGTAGATGCATGTTCTTGGGCCTTGGGCACTGTCATTTACATTTTGGAATATTGTGCCCCCCAAGCTTCCGAGACCACATACCTTGCCACTCCTGATCCACGGTTCTTGGATTAGGGCAATGGTACGCGTGCTCGTCTCCAGCTGTCTGCGCAGGGTGGCCGTAGCCACCTGGCTGTGCTGAAGATTGGCTTGTATTATGTGTGTTCTATTTGGTGTGTGAGGTTTAGACGCCATTGGAACTATGGGCCTATACCCCCCCCACCTGTCTTTTGGTGCGTTCCAACCGCGTCTTCCTCCACCATGGTGTCATCCGTGTCAGTATCCGAGTCCGACCCTTGGACTGGGATTGTCTGTTCGTCTGGCTGCAACACCTATTCTATGGCTGGGTCCGGTGTTTGCGCCGGCGAATTGAGGAGGGCATCCTCTACCATGGTTTCCTCGGCAGCGGTTGCCTTCCCCTCCGTCACCGTGTCAGTGTCTGTCTGTTCTGTGCTTCTGTCCTTGTGTAAAAAGTCCATCACTGATTTGGGCGGCTGATCGCTCAGCTTGCCCCCATCGAAGAACCTGATGTAAATAGTACCCAATTTGTAGAAGACCGTTCTGTTCCTCATCAGCACCTTTTGGACCTCCCTGAGGGGGATTCCAAAACAGAGGAAGATGCCTGGCGGGTCACCTCTGCGTTCGTGGAAAGTGAGGTCCCACGAGCGCATACAGTACCAGGCATTTTGGTTCTGTAAGGCCAATTGTAGCTCCGTCATGCCACCCTCATAATCGGGCACAAACAGAGCTGCCCTGGCCATGCGCGGGATCTGATCCTGCCTGCACACCTGGAGTTTGCACCCCTCCCATAGGGATTCAGTCCCATCGACTGTGCGCTGCAGCCACCGCAGTGTATAATCGTCCTCGCAACTCAGTTTGAGCACCCCATCCCCCACGAATGGCATACCACGGAAGTGGAGTCCCTCGGTGTTGGGGGTCAAGGCTGCGAGGAAAGCTTTGTTCTCAAGCGTCTTTTTCACTAGTTCCGCCTGTTCAGGAGTGAATTCTGCGAAAGGGGCCATCGTGACCGCCACCCTCAGGTGGGAGTTCAGCGTCTCCGCGTACGAGACCTGCCTGGGTTGGCCTGCCTCGTCCCGTTGGCGCTTAGATCCCCCCCGCGGTGATGGATCCTCATCGGTCCGATTCCGCTTGTATGGTGTGGTAAAACCACCTGTGCTGGTGCCGGGGGCCACCGGCAGTGTTCTCCCACCTTCCCGACCAATTGGGGTAGTGTGCCCCTCCCTGCCGTACTTCAGCCCGAGGGCTAATGACAGCTGGGCGGTCTGGGGGGTGGGAGGGAAGGCACATTTTATATGGTAGAGACAGTAGGTGCGGGGCCTGGAATGGGTTGGTTGGCGGTAGAACTCATTTCATGGAACTTCTTTATCCACTTTTTTAACAGATTAACACTCGGGGCATCTCTTGGTCTGCGAATATTGTAGTACGAACGAAATTTCCGAAGCGCTGAAGCGTAGGATTCACCATTCTTAAAATAACGCTCCATCGTGATTACTAAACCAGCAGATTGCTCGCGTCGTTCGAGATCACTCCATGCTTTCCCGCGTCAACCGTTCCCGCGCAATTCAAATTTGGAATGTGAATTTTCTCGCTTGACGCACTGTACCTACTGAACAATCAATAATCTTTTTATATTATTTTAAGAAATCAACACCATTACAATAACATAATACAAAATTTAATAAACAAAAACAGAGCAATTCACAGAATTCCTAAAACATTTAAGATTTAAATAAAAAGTTAATGAACCAAGAGTGAGTGAGTGTGGTCACGGCATGACTAGTGCAGTTACTAAATTAACTCATATTGACAACTTATTTTGTGATAGATAGAAGTAACATAATTAATGTGATAATTTGGACATAATATAAAATGTTTCCATTGTCTTTTCTATGTGTAAGTCTAACCAATATGCCATGAATTAAGATGAATGTGTTTTTTTAGACTTTCATCTGAAGAGATAGCTGGTCTGCTGAAACAGAAAGATTCCACGGAGCCCAGCCACAGACGGTTCTCTGCCGAGGGACAACTCACCATTGGCGGAACATACTTTCAAACCATCATCACTCACAGTGTCACCAAACCTGACGGAGTTAGTATTTCCAATGAGTAACCATTTCAACTGTTGCCATCAGGCGCGGTTTCTATTAAGGAGCGCCGGAGCGGTGAACTCCCACATAAAGTTATGTTATCCAATTCCACTTTACAGTACAATACTATGCAAAAAACTGATAATTAGTACATAAGTAGGTATGAACGAGTGGGTCTCGTCGTTGTCGGCCGCTAGTCTGCGCGAGCGGACTAGCGGAGCGCTCTGAAGTATCGCTCCTATGAATAAAATATTCCATACAAAATTTGTACGTAGGAAAGAAAGAGAGGTACTTAATATAAGGAGAATAAGGAGCGGCGCTCCAGCAGAGATTCTAGCCGAACGCTCACAGCGCAGTAAGCTAAGCAGCGCAGCAGGGGGGTTCGCTGGGTTAAGCATTGGTAGTGTTCTCTGGAGCTGTATGGAGTTCACCAAATTACCAATCTAGCAATCTACTGTGCCAGCGGTGGGTCACACTAAAGTAGAGCCCAGCAAGTCCGACATTCACGTCCTCGTCGTGCTCCCTGGGCAATGTTGCGACGATGCCTTTGGCATTACCACCGTCCCAGAGTCGCAACAGCTGAGGAATGTCGGACGCAGGCGATCATCCTGCGCCTAAACAGGATTTATTTTCAGCCTCACTATGTGGTAGACAAGTCCTCCACTATGTCGTCCGGGTTGGTACCACAGGTCGTAGGCGAAAAACTCCTGATGTGGCTCTGCTACACTTGGAGGCCAGCCTGCGACTAGCCGGTCGGTGGACTTGAGTGTGTCGGGGGTGTCCTGGGTTGTGGATGCTAGTGTCGCTCGCACTCCAGACTCCTTTTAACCGACTGACAGCCGCAGGGGTCAGGGAGAGCCGGTGGAAACAGGTGACCGCTGCCTGCCTGCGTGGTAGTACAGGGGCCCGGCACACGGCCCTCACCAACCCGTGTGCTGGCTGCCCTATCAACACGCGAAAATCCCTGTCAGAGAGCATTGTGGGGCTGGTGACCATGGGAGACCACATGTTTTCTGGGAGGGGGGGCCCGGGGGTCCTCTCGCTCTCTGCGACTGTCAGTTGGTTGAGTCTATCCGAGTTGCACAAGGCATCACCGCGCCCTGGGCACATTCCGATACACTCCACGAATCAATCACCCATCTAAATTATGAGCCGAACAAAAAATAGAAAACTGTATAAACCTTCAGCGGCCCGTTCTCCCTCAAAATTTAAGGTAGACCTCGCCAATATAAGAGGTCTACACACAAATTTCTCATCCGTCGCCTGCCATCTGCAGACGGCGAGGCCTCACCTCCTCTTTCTTACGGAGACCCAGATCGGGCGTCCTGCGGACGCATCCTACCTGGACGTTCCTGGTTACAATCTTCAGGAACGTTTCATGGCGAAGGGTGGTGTCTGCTTGTACGTTGGATCTGGTGTCTCCTATACCCGGCTCACCCGATTTGAAGACCCTGTTTTTCCTGTGTTATGGATCCGCGTGAATCTTCCCCACGTGGTGAGGATTTACGCGGGTGCATACAGATCCCCTAACCTCAGTGCGTCAAGAACAGAGGCATTTTATGAGCATCTCAGCAGTACGGCAGACAAACTGCTTTGCGAGTTCCCTACGGCGGAGTTAGTGATGCTGGGTGACTTCAATGCTAAACACCAAGACTGGTTGGGCTCCCCCATCACTGACCATGCCGGCAGGGAGGCTTACAACTTGGCCATTGCGCACGGGTTGACGCAGTTGGTATCCGGAACCACTCGGATACCTGATAACCCTGCCCATCGACCTAGTTTGTTGGACCTTGTGCTGACTACCGAGCCAAATGGTTACAAGGTGAGGGTCGAAGCTCCCCTCGGAAACTCCGACCATTGCCTTGTACGCTCAACTGTGCCAACTGTACACTTCGCGGAAGCACGTGAATGTAGTACGCGAACAGTTTGGCACTACCGGTCAGCACAATGGGATGACTTCCGATCCTTCCTGGGAGCCTACCCTTGGCACGACGTTTGCTTCTCTTCTCCAGACCCATCCCTGTGTGCCCAATCGGTCGTCGATGTGATCGCACAGGGTATGAATTTCTTCATACCTACCTCCACCGTTCCCATCGGCGGCCGCCATAGGCCTTGGTTTGATTGTCAATGCAGACTGGCTATTGACACTAAGAACAAGGCTTATAGGAAATGGCTGCAGAATAGGTCTGTCGAGAACAGACGAGAGCTCAACGTCGTTGCTAGGTCCTGCAAACGAACGCAAAACTTGGCCAAGTTCAGGCACGACCGTGGAATTGGCGCGAAACTTGCACGTAGCCCTTCGGGTAGCCGCGCCTTCTGGTCTCTCGCCAAATCCATCGGTCGGAATTTCTGCCGTCCAGCTACACCTCCGCTGGAACGTCCGGATGGCTCGCTCGCTATACTCGCGAAAGAAAAGGCGAATATCTTTGCACGCCTTTTCGCATCCAACTCAAACATGGACGACCTGGGCGCCAACCCCCCTTCATTACCCCATTGCGGGCGTATGATGGCAAATATTAGGTTCCACCCCAGAGTCGTCCATAAAACACTACGTGAGTTGGATATTTCGAAGAGTAGTGGGCCTGACGGCGTCCCGGCGATCGTCTTGAAAAATTGTGCTCTGGAATTGGCGCCAGTCCTCACCCGCCTATTCAAACGCTCCTATTCCTCCGGATCAATGCCTTCTTGCTGGAAGAGAGCTTCGGTCCAGCCGGTCCCCAAGAAGGGGGACCCAGCGAACCCATCGAACTATCGCCCTATTGCGATAACCTCACTTTTGAGTAAGGTTATGGAGCGTATTGTCAACTCAGCGCTCCTGACGTACCTAGAAGACTCTAAACTCCTCGACGACAAACAATACGGCTTTCGCAAGCAAAGGTCGACTGGAGATCTTCTAGCGTACGTCACGCATTTATGGGCTGAAAGGCTCGATGGTTTTGGGGAATCGCTGGCGGTCGCTCTGGACATATCCAAAGCATTCGATCGCGTCTGGCACCGGGGACTCTTAAGCAAGCTTCCGGCCTACGGTGTCCCTACAAAACTGTGCACCTGGATCTCCAGCTTTTTGAGTGGCCGGTCGATATTTGTCACCCTAGATGGTGCCTGCTCGGCCGACTACTCAATCAATGCTGGTGTTCCACAAGGATCCGTGCTGTCGCCTACGCTGTTTTTATTGTTCATCAACGACATGCTCTCGCTCGGCGAAATACACTGTTACGCGGACGACAGCACGGTGCACGAAGGGTTCATCAAGGACTGGAAGGGTAGAGAGGCCTCAGCAGCAAACGCGAGACGCGAAACTGTTGCTCGGGTTGACCAGGTTCTCGAAAAAGTATCCTCTTGGGGGAAGAAGAACTTGGTCAACTTCAACGTAGCCAAGACGCAAGCTTGTGCCTTCTCTACTAAGGCTGATCCGTTTCCTCTCCAAGCCACTTTTCAGGGCAGCCAAGTCCCCAACGATGGTAGTCTGGGTGTCCTGGGTATGGAGGTGTCCAGGGACGTTGGGTTTCGATCGTTCATAGAGTCCAAGGCGAAACTAGCGTCTCGAAAATTAGGAGTCCTTTACCGCTGTCGGCGATTTTTCACGCCGGTCCAACTGCTTACACTCTACAAAGCACAAGTAAGACCGGTGATGGAATATTGCAGTCATCTTTGGGAGGGTTCCCCTGAGTACCTTCTTTCAGCCTTGGATTCTATTCAGCGACGAGCCATTCGCCTCATTGGTGACTCCGTACTCACAAAGGACCTTCAACCTCTAAAGCACAGACGTATCGTTGGGTCATTGAGCCTGTTTTATCGGTACTACTATGGCCGCTGCTCTGACGAACTTGCTTCCCTTATCCCTCCTCCTCCTGTTCGCCTTCGCCAAACCCGCCATACTCTCGCGGAACACCCGTTTGTAGTCGACAGAAGAGTTCTTCGAACTGCACGATTCTCTAAATCGTTCTTGTGCCGCACTGCAAAGGTGTGGAACGGGCTCCCAGGAAATATCTTCCCCCACTCCTACAATCCACAGATCTTCAAATCGCGGGTTAATAGCCTTTCCCCAGCAACATTAGTCCACCTCCAAGCCGGACTGGCACCTCCTCGGGTGTGAAATTGGCTGCGCCTGAGGTTGCGACCTCGGACAGAGCCACCCAGTTCGGTAGCAATAAAAAAAAAAAAAAAAAAAAAGCGCTGTCACCGATCGCTGCACCATTAGACGCTCACTATTTTTAGGGTCACGTCGCAAAATGCGAAAAAAGGCACCCTAATAGGATCGGTCTGGTGTCTGTCTTATCTGTTTGTCGGTCACACACAAATATCTCCGGACCTACTGAACCAATTTTGATGAAACTGATACCAAATTACGTAGAATTTTTTCTGCTAGATTTTTCTGCTAGATTTTTCTGCTGGAGCCAATAAGCTGCCCAAAGATAGGACTAAACCTTCTTCAATTTTGGGAGCAGCAAAGGATTGGGAATTGTTGATGGACACACATGAGAAGCATTACCAAATGCCTTCGGAAATCTGTACCACAGCATTAGCCCCTGACGTGCGTACGGCCCCGTCGGGGCGGTGTCATTTGCTGTGTCGGATGTGCGGCCCGCCCCCGCGGGGCGGCTCGGACGACTTCATACAAATAATTTATTGTAACGTGCAACATCCTTCTTAACTCTTCTAACGAATGTCTAGTAATTGATGAAAGAGTAGGCTACCTAAAAATACACACTTCTATGTGCTTGTCCTGTCAAATAATTATTGACAAGCGATCTTCAGTCGGTCTCTCTGTGTTCGCGGACGGTGACGTGTGCGCCTCGTGTTTTTAGTGGTTTCTTGTGGATTTTTTGGTGTTTTCTTTGTGAAAAACGATGGAAGGGTAAGTAATCTTCATTTACAATAGTTTCTCGGCGCTGAGGAACGATTTATTCGTAAAGTATCGTAATTTTGGTAACCCCCTAGGCAAAAACCGTTCCGAAAATTCTTGATTTTTTTAAACCAGTTTAATAATGATAGTATTAAACACATTACCAATGAAATAATAGAAAATTTTATGTACATTTGGAAAATAAAACCTTTTCATATACGTTTAAAAGAAAAAAGTCTAGAAATATCGCCAAAAACGCAGAGCGCACCCGATTTTGACCAAAATTTATTTTGGCCAAAATGGCGACGCACTCAAGGGCTGACAGCTAATCGGGTCCGCTCGCACATGAGGGCTTAAGACCGGATATACTCATATTCTCAAAAGCGACAAAGCATGTAGTACTTGTTGAACTTACAGTTCCATGGGTAAGTAACATACCGAAGGACCACAACATCAAACTTAACAAGTACTGCAACTTAGTAGACCGGATTGTGAGAAACGGATTCAAGACTGATCTCTTCGCTGTGGAAGTCAGAGCAAGAGGACTACCAGCGAAGTCGCTCTACAGTCTCTTCAAGAATCTAGGGCTCCCAAGATCGACGCTAAGCTCATATATGGAGAGTGCTTCGAAAACGTCACTGGAAGCATCCTACAGAATATGGATAGGTAGAGAGACGGAGGTCGAGAGCGGGACTGGTGGTTTCCCCGCGTCCTAGTCAACGCAGACTAGCTGACGAGGGCTTGAAGTGAGCCGAAACGTGAAGCATGCGCGGGAAATTTAGAGTGGCCACGGCCACGGTAGCTAGTCCCGGCCTCGATTAATACCCTCCTCTACTGCCGATGGGCCCGGATATTTTCGGTGAAGCCATCGCAAGCTTAGATCCACACCTTCCTAGATTATAGATAAGTTTGTCTAATAGTCCTGTGGAAAGTACAGGGTACCCCAAAATGTGAAACAAAAACATTTTTTGTTTTTTTTTAATAAATCAAGTGTCATGTCATTCTATAGGTATTGTTAAGGCAATTTCAAACATATATAAGGTCTTTCATTAGTAGGTAACGATACGCTAGGGTGTATGTGTATCAGATACTGATTACGTTCCCATACTAATTTGTTTTTACGATATAAAAAACATACTTAATAAGGTGAAATACGCGCACTTCACGTATTAAATTTGAGGAGTGAGTAGGTTTTTTATATCTTAAAAAAAAATTGGTATGGGAACGCGATCAGTATCTGATACAGATACACCCCTTAGCGTATCGTTACCGTAACAGAGACAGGGAGTGGAGTGAACCCCCAGCGCTAAGACCCACCAACCACCACTGGTTGCCATACAAAGCAGCGTTCCAGCGACCTGCAGTATAGCGCTGCGTTTATAGCGTGCATAAACATAAAATATTATAGTGTGCTATTGAGACAGAGATAGGTGTTTACTTCACTAGTAAAGTCGTAGCACTCGGAGGGATGTCATCCCTCAGGGATGTGAGAGGGGCAAGGGCGAGGCTCGCTGGAATAAAGCTTTTTTTTTTATGGATAGGTATAAGGTTTTTTTGGTGTCTATAACAAAATTATGCTTTGTTTTCAGTCTGTTGAGACTCGGCGTGTAGTGAAGGATCATCTCGGCAACGTAGAGGAGACCGTGACAACCAGGCAGCGAGATGGGTCCACCAGCAATGACGACCATCCCATCGTAGAGCCGTTTCTGCAAGGAACTAGCATGATCACAGATTTTTCATCTCTCTGGAAAATATTTTAAAAATAAAGTGTTTGACAAAAAGCTAAATAAAAAAAAGGTAATAACTTTTAATAATAAACTAGACAGAAAGATGATGGTAGGTATTCAAGAAGTATTCCACTGTTTTTGGTCTTCATTGTAGCGTATGCTCATTTGGAAGAAGTATTTTATCATAAATTATAAGTGTAGTACTTACGTAATATTCTGTCAATAAAATATTGTAACAATGGTAAAATGTTTTTATCCTTACCATTTCCTTGGAGTCATTTTTACTTGAGTGGGTGGTGAATAACGACACCTATCCCACAACTGAATAATAAAGAACGATAATAACCTACATCGCTTTGCGACGACGAAACAACAGAAAGATTCACTATAGTTTGTTCATTATAGCTTGATTGATTTGACGTAAGGCAAAGTGTTGCTATATTATTTTAATATTTTTCTTCAAATTTACACCAGGTGTTTTAGTCGTTTTTAGTCGATCGAACATGACACATCGATTTATCAGTGCCCACCTGCTTTTTGTAAGGATTTGCGCGAGGATGGCATGCTTTATTTGAGGTAAATAAAACGAAGTAACCATAAGATTTAATAAAATACCCTATTGTTTAGTAGCGGCAACTCTATTTTCAATGTCAGTGCCCTAGTGCTTGACTATATCGATTTTGCGTTGTCGATAATAACATCGTTACTCGTTTTTAGGGTTCCGTACCTCAAAAGAGGAAAAAAACGGAACCCTTATAAGTTCACTCTTGTGTCTGCCTTAGAGTTTATTCTTTTGCCAATCAAAATTTGTATTGTAATCGTCGAGTGTTTCGAATGTGATTGTTATTGTTATGAGTTTTCAGTTTAGGCAGAGATGCGAAAATTATAACATGTGTTTTGAATAATGATCCTGATCGATCGCATCTTGGAATCGTCTAAGTCTTTTATTTGAAGAGGAACTACTGGGATAATCCGAATCTTCCCGTTCAATATATAATATAGAGTTTGACGACCCAATCACGGACACATAGCGTAAATGAACGAATTTTAATTTGGGGGTAAATTTTGGGGAATAAATTATAGAGCTAAAAAAATTTTTTAAGTGCCTCTTTGCATATTGATGAAAAGGGCTCGTTATAAGGAATTTATTTAAGGAATATGTTTTATAATTTTCAAGTTTTTTTTATGTAATCCGGTATGGGTGGCTGAGTCGGAGGGGCCAAAGCATATGCTCCGACCAGGCAATACCACCTCTGAGTAGGTAGGTACCATACCGGAGACTTCCCTGTATTGCTGGCTATACTGGACTAGAGGAGAACACAACCGAGGCTGCTATGCGGCCATCTTACATCCAGTACGGTAGTACCAACCCAGTCGGCTACAATTTGAGCCTACCACCTAGTAAGGGGCAAGGGAAGGGACCTACAGTTTTACACCGGTTCCGAACGGTGAAGTAGCAGGTGTAGCACGTAAATTTTTTCCACAGAAAAAACTCATTGGTACACGCCGACCGGATTCGAACCTCGGACCTCTCGCATGAGAAGCCGATGCCCAAACCACTTGGCCACCCGCCGCTTTAATGGTTTAAAAGATATTAAGCGCTCCAGGTACTCTGAATCGGATTATCGCATTGACGATGATTTGGGTTGTGAGCCTTTGTGAATAAAGACATTAAATTTAGTAAACCTATTCCTTTTGTTTTATTCTATCTTTATTTTTCGTAGCAGAAAGTTAACTGACATCTGTCCCACGAATGAAATTATAATGCACAAACTGCAGGTACGTACATTCTGAACAGTTCCACTATAAGTTTCCCCCCACCTAGAGCTCATGCAAGACCTTGTTGTGCACCTTTGCTAATTAAAACCATTTAGCAAATTCCATTCCAAATATCGATATTATTAGCACCTATCAATAATGTATGAACGATTGAAACCACATCACTAGTTAAGTTATGTCACTCTGACATCTGTCAAATTAATCAAGCTAGCTATGTTGTACGAACTATAGCCATAGCACACCAACAGGTGGCGAATAACGAGTAATGACGAATTCCATACGCCACTTAACACATTATTGAAATATCAAATACGCCTCGCATAAATACAGATCGCTTGCAGAACAACCGAGGACTAGCCCATACAACATCAGCTGCATGAGCTGCATCCACATGTGGAGCCAGAGGAAACGACACCGCTTCACCTTTTACCTCATAGCTCTACAAGTGCACCAGTTTTGCTTAATGGTGGCACTTCACATGGCTATTTGTATTCGCTATTGGGTGTTTGTTGTATTTGGCAAAATATATGAATGATGTACAGGCAAACATGCAGATACAGGCAAACACGACTGTCCACACATGGCAGCCAAATAACAAACACACAAACATTTAGCTGCAGAAGGCATGTGTTCACCAACAATAGGGACGTGTTTCAACTTGCAAGGGGATTTTATTATTTGAGTGCATGTCACTATTTTGGTATAATTCCAGGAATTATAACCCTGTTTCATTGTCCCAATTAATTTCAATACTATTTAGTTGTTCCAGTTCGCGCTCACAACAGACACAAAATACTCATCACACCTCCATACTCTTTGAGGTCGACGGCGCGGCGGCGGCGTGTACGGTTCTGAATATGGCCATTGGGTTTATTTACATATTTGCCTATTTGACCCCTTTGATGTGCTATGCCGGCACTTCACTTGGCTTAGCGTATTCGTGTATTTGGCAAAAATTTCCGTTTCGTCTCCCTTTAATGGCTCGTTTAGAGCGAGATAAAACTAAAATGTTTGCAACAAACACGAATATGCTAAGCCAAGTGAAGTGCCGGCATCAAGAAACCGACAAGCGCGCGGTAACGCGTGTTTGGAATTTGCTGTATTTGAACTATGCAAATAAGGCCAATGATTTGTCATATATACCTACTATCCACACATGGTGATGGTTTGCCAATGTATCAAATAAGTACGCGAATACAAGTGCCATCATAAAATTAAAATAAACAATTGGGATTGATTGTAGTGTAATTTGAATTTGATTGAAATGCAGAACAAAACACATTTTGGAATAAAATACTTTTATTACCCAATATATTGTACATGTTTTCATTGGTCTACTAACTCTTTTAACTTCACATGTGAACAAAATCACTATAGCTGTACAGAATATAATTTACAATACATAAAAGAATAATAAAATTTGACTAAGTATAGAATTTTTACATAAAAAAGTTCCATGGACAGTGTAAGCAACAGTGCCAATCCCATGAAGTTATCTAAAAATATACAAAATACGCATGTACGGAGCGAGGAACTGTTCACTTCTCTACACTTCCCCCACCCTACCTTCACATGACCGAAGAGCGAGCACGCAAGTCACACTGATATATCAATGTCGGCAATAGTTAGTAAGGTAAGTAAGGAGTCGTATTGCTGTTGCATATTTCATCTTTGTTTCAAAGCGTGGCTTGAGTTAATTGTTGAAACATAAAGAAATTAAATTTAAAATACATATAGTAGGTACTTATATACACAGCGCATTCAAATAATGCTGATAAAGAAATTATGAACATGACAAGATGTGCTACTTCAAAAGGGGACTCTAACATGAAGTGCGGATAGGGGCAGGGAGTTGGTTTTAGAGATCTGCTTCAACAACAAATTATGAAGTAGAGGGAATGACGTGTTGATAGTGCAGAATTTCAATATTTAATTTCAAACTTCAAAATGTTTATAAGAATATAATATACAGGACAGTCAGTCAAAAATCATAATAATATGAACTATTATAGTATTACTTATTACTAAATCATCATTATGTACCACTGGAATGAGTTTGAGAGAATTGAAAATGTTTATCAGCGGGATTCCAATATATTTAAATAAGTCGACATAATCTAATTTGCAAATATAATTTTGATCACATATTTATTTGTCTCTATGACACCGTCGGTAACACTAGCTGGACACATCCATATCTGATTTTGCACCTTTACTTTAAATGTCAACACGAATATACAATAAATCTTTATAATATTTACACATCTCCAATACAATAACTATATCCTCTAAACCGAACGAACACGAGGAGCCGAAACTCTATACATTTTTACAAATTGCATGCAAAGGCATCTATTTAAGGTTTATACACTATTTTTTTTGCTATTGCTTTATGATCACTAACTTGAATTAGGACAGATATATAGCAGCGCCACCTTCAGAATATGTTGGATACGACGACTCAGCTACGGCACTCCCTCGTGAAGTCGCTCCTAGACTCATGCGGCTCTGCACATCCGCACCTGCCCACCAGCCGCCCGCCGCTATCCCTCACTCCCTCACTCATCTACTTAACACTAACTCGTATATTCGTAGTGAGCGCTCCGCAACTGTGATGTCTTGTTATGAAGCTGACTAATAAAAAATTACTTAGTTGTTACTATGATAAAAGTAAATATACTCATATTATGTATGACAAAATATACTGCATATTATGCATTTGTGTCAATGAAATAATGTTAAAAATGTGTGTTCTTTATGGCGAAATAAATATTAGAATCTGACAGTAATGTAGAGAAATTCAAAACGGAAGATACTCAGCGCGGAGTGATCGCTATGGATATAAAACTTTCAATATAGGAAACATAATAAATATGAGGATGAGCATGGTAGAGTGTTTATCAGCTGGGCGGGCGGCGACGGCGCCTGCTCGCTGCACCGGGGGGTTATTCCTGTCCGAAGCCCTCTGTCTCCTCGATGGCGTAGTTGAGCTTCTCCACCATCTGGTCGTAGCTCTTGTAGGGCGGCAGGTCGAGTCGGTTGAAGCACGTGTGCGAGCGGGGCAGCCACGTGTCCTTCCCCACCTGCATCCACACCGCTCTCCTCATTTACCCACTCACTACCTCCAGATACTACCTCACTAGATAATGTCATACTCAAGTTTTCTAATACAAAACATGATATGGTCTGGTGGTGTTGACCAACAAAAATGGTGGGACTTGTTACAACACTTCTGTAGAAGTGATTGGTGGTGAATGGGTTGAGCCTGAATCTGGGTCCAACCACATGTGATCACTGCGGCGTATCTCCGTGTCTCGTATCGAGCTCCACATCTAGTCGTGGATACCTCACTTCGCATATCAGACAGTAGTGATTCCGTATATCTCGTGATGATTGGACAAAAACTGACTAGAGAGCGGCGTATCATTGCCAGATCAGATCATTATCAGGCCGGCATGACCTTCAAAACCCCCACATACGAACGAATGTCCATGTGTGTCGTTAGACACCAAGGCTTCGAGCCACGTGCCACTTTTTATGTTTTATAAAAAATAAATAAATAATCCATCCACGCCAGATCGGATCGAATATGATATACGGATACAGCACAGAGCATCAAATGCGCGCCCCCCTCCTAAAGGCGCCCTGAGCGCGATTTCTCTACAACGCCATTGAAGCCTGTGGGCGTGGCCTATGACTTACATATGTGTGTTGTGCGTGTGCATTTGTTTTGTGCGTGTGCCTAACTTGCTCCTCTTTGTGTGTAGTGTCGATACTAGCACACACACAGACATACGAAGCGCTAGCAGCACTGTGTGTAGTTTTTGGGTTTCAAATATTATCGCTTAGGGCGTCTCTAGTAGGGGGCGCGCGCGGTAGGTATTTGATGCTCTGTGGGATACAGTGATCGAATTGGCAAAATAATACATAAGTGGACTTGCATACTTTAGGGAATGTCAATATGATGAGTTCTGTAAAACAACTTTTTTTTATAGAAAGGGGTACCATATGGTGGCGCCCATGGACGCTCGGCCGTATGCAGGGGTTGCGAATGCCATGCCTGCCTGACAGGTGCCTATTCACTCCCCTCTAGATGGCCCCGAGACGTTGAGAGGAAATGCACGGCCAGGGAGGACGTTGCAGAGTTTACCAGTTCTTTCGAGGAAAGGTTTGCAGTACCAATTGGTACACATCCGCGGTAAGTCCAGCGTTTAGGGATGCTGTTGTGCGGAGCAATGATAGCACAACGTGAGTGGTACCTTTTCAATGCAAAATCTCTGAGGTCCGTTGGATCCCATGAGCTCTGCAAAGCCCCCGACGGGCACTCGACACGTTCCCGTCACAAACTGCAGCAGTCTCGCTCTCTTCTCATTGTCTGTCTGACGCACGAACTGTTGCAACAACAAGTTCAACATTTTGAAGAATACTGAATTTGTTTTGTTTCAGCTACGTGAAATCTTTAGACTAAACAGCTATCATTTGCATGCAGTTGAAACATATCGAAACCTTTTTAACTGACCTTAAAAAAAGGAGCAGATTCTCAATTTGTGGGAATCTTTTTTATGTACACCTATAATTATTTCCCACGTGGACCAATTTCGAAGATTCTTTTTTTCTAGAAAGGGTTACCTTACGGATGGTTCCATATAAATTTGGTCAAGTTCTGATGATACTCGTAGAATCCATAATAAAATATCAAACTCTAAAATTTGCATATGCATGTGCATGACAAATGGACAAATAATTCTATACCACACCAACAGATTTTGATGATTCTTTTTATGTTGGAAATGGGACTTACATATAAATTTGAAACAGAAAGCTATTGAATTGAAATCATTGAATGAAAACAATATTCTATTACTAAAAATAAGCTGTAACAGACAGAAGGACACAAGAGCGATCCGCGTATCTCAAAAGAGGAAAAAAATTAAACCCTTATAGGTTTAGTTCACCTAGAAGCATTCTCTACCAATCATACCTGCGATTGTGGGCAAGGTTGATGGGTAGTGTGAAATTAACTAAGATACAAGTCATAATAATATACATAAATAATAAATTATATACATATATAATTTATATGCGTTTTTGATTATTTTTACATAGAGGCATAGCTGAAACAAAGAGATCAGATCATCCCGACCAGGATTGAAACCTTGAGCTCTGCTCTGGCATTGTCTGCCAGCAAATAATTACAAATAGGATTGGACACAGGCTATGCTGAATCTAGTGAAAACTTCAATAAGAAAACATAAAGTGTATTATACTAATAAAGCACATGAAGACATGCACACGTACCTGCCAGAACCAGAGGACCTGCTTGCTGGAGCGCGTGTAGTGCCTGTAGATGGAGTTGCGCTGCCAGTCGTCCACGTCGATCTCCTGCATCCCGCACAGCATCAACTCCAGCTCGCGCTCGTCGAAGTACTTCAGCCACTCAAGAGGTACGACCTGCAGATAACATTGTGTAATTAGCAGGCCATTACTGGTTCGCTAATTATCTGAAAGTAGTAAAAGCCAGTTTTTCTTATTACTTGTTCACTGTGGATCATCCTATGCTGTGAGCAGGTATTGTGTCAGTATTAGAAGGCGCGTAGGTTCAGTCAAGTGGCGATTCCTTTAAGTTGGCTAGGTTGACGCCGCCAAACCAAATAAAATTAATGCCACCATTAATATCGAAGTATTAAGCAAAAACAAATGTGAAAAAATATTGGGGTTATACAGGATGTTTGGCACATCGACTGACAAAATTATTTGGTAGGTAAGTGGGGTCATTTGCAACGTTTTGACCCATGACACCTTTTGCAACGTTTTGACCCATGACCCTCGAGGTTCGGCTTCCACAAGTGGTTGAGGCTGAAGGAAGCAGCCACCGAAAGGCGACAAAAAAACATTGCCGTCAGCCACAAGTGGTCGGCAGTAGTGTCTATGGTTCGCATTGAAATATACTCTTTGACTAAAGACAAGCCTCAATTTTAGGTCTAAAAATAAGTTGAAGACATGCTCGACTTGATCTGTTTAAGTTCATTCCTAAGAAATAATAAAAGATCTTTCCAGTTCTATTGGAAGAGGACATGACACGCTTTAAACGTTTGCGCCTGTACCTCGAGGGGTTTACAAAGAGCGAGAAATAGCTTCCGGCTTTTCATTATATGTTATTCACAAATCCACCAACCCAGGTGCATAAGATGCTCTCACCTCATTGAACCCATCCAAAAAGGCGGCAGTTTGTTCTTCAATTCCTCTACTCATGCGCCACTGTGTCACCAGCATCAGATATTGTTCCTTGTTCGCCTGAAAGCATAAACATAACAACTGCGGATATATTGTGATTCTTATTGGTAAATACAAAACACTCTTATGAATACTTTTTGGCAAATAATATGAATGTGATGTATTGAATGAGGAGGGCGAGGTGCCCTCGAGGTGTTAGATCACCTGGGTGACGCGCTCCTTATCTCCGCTGGGCTTCAGTTCGTGATGGATGACCTGACCGAGCACCTCGTGGTCCACGCTGTACCACATCTCCAGGCCGCACTCGTCGATGTCGTTGTCGCGGATCCACACGAGCGAGTTGTAGAACTCGGGGTCTATCGACTCTATGTCCTTCATTGTCAGCTTCTTGTTCAGCATTCTCTTGTAGAACGGCATCGTGAAGCCCGAATAGATGAAGCGGCCGTGGTACAGCGCCATGGCGATGAACCGGCCGATGAACTTGAAGTAGAGGAGGTGGTCGGGGTTGACGTAGCTGGCCGGGTTGATCTGGAGGCTGTAGTTGTTTTTGTTGGCGTACTCGAACAGGCAGTACATGGGGTTGAGGACTTCGTGCGAGAGCAGGAAGAACCACTCGCGGCTCACGCCGCCGTAGTCGAGGCCCTCCTCGCCGCGGAAGATGATGTAGAGCCGGCGACGCAGCTCGTACGCAGGTAGTCGCATCACCTACACACACGTAACGTGCCCCACATTATTTCATCTGCTTTATGGGATTTTGGAAAATATGACATGACTGCATAACTGAACCAGTCATTGTAGCAGTAGCATGTAGCATTTAGCGGTGGTAGGTTCGTGCGGTCTTGGTGCGGACTCCTGATCTCAGGATCCGAGGTTCTAATCTGACAGACATGTACCTACCAATGAGTTTTTTTCTGATGGAAATATGTACGTGTTAACAGTGTACAAAAGCTGAAGATCCCCTTCCCTAGAGCCTCTTACTAGGTGGTAGGCTCAAACTGTTGCCGGGTTGGCACCTTATTGGACGTAAGATTCACTTCCATAAGCACATCCTGACTACAAGAATCGTAAACAGCTCTGGAATAAACTGCCTAAGGAGGTTATTGAAGCACCCCCAATGAACAAATTCAAAAAATAGGCCTGACAAGTATTTAAAAATCGAAGAAAGATAAGAAATAGCAACACCAGTGATCATTATAGACATGAACACATCAGCATATTAAGCTCTAGCTAGTTCATTAACAAAATAATAATAATATAAAAGATGGTCGCATAGCAGCCTCGGCTGTGTTCACCTCTAGGCCAGTATATATTATATCCAGCAATCCAAAGTTAAGCTCCAGTGTGGCACCTTCTCGGTGTTAATATTGGCTGGTAGGAGCATGTGTTCTGGCGCCTCTGACTCAGCCACCCATACATCCGGTAAAAAAGCATGTTATAATTCTGTAGTGTCTGGGCACGATAACAGCCAACATATTATGTAAAATGTGAAGAGACCTGATGGTAGGAATCCTCAAACAGCGTTTGCCGGGAGAGCGTTATTTTGATGTGACTGGGCAGCGCGTTGCTCTGGCAGAGGTAGCGGAACTGACTCAGTTTCCACCGAAAGGATCTTTCGTAGGCGCGTGGGACACCGTAGGCGCCCTGCGGCCCCTTGGGAGCGCCGGGCCGCGGGTCCTGGAAGGTGGTGGTGCGCGTGTTGTGGTCCACAAAGTATCGGTTGCCGTCCTCAGTGTGTCGAATCTCCCAGCCGGGCGGCAGTGCTTCTTCCACTCCACTCACCTCCTGGCCCTGAACAAAACCAATGGAACATTTAAACTAGAAAGTGTTGACCTTTCTACTGGAAGGTACATAGATACCGAAATATTATTTTATTTATTTATTGTTTTATTTGGTTTGGTGATTGTCTCTTTGAGGCATTTTGGTCAGTGTCAAGTATAGTGAGGGTTGATGGTCATAGGGGTCAAAAAATTTCTGACGGAATGCAAACTCTGGAAAAACACAAACAAAACATAACAACAGCAAACCAAAACCATAAACACGTATCTGGAATATTTCAGAAACATGAACATGAAAATGAAAGCTAATTTGAAATTTTCTTATGAATTGCACTAAAATATATATTTACGGAGGGATGTGGGAGTGTTAGGATAATTCATATGAACTGGCAGGAGAAAGACCATTGGATGGGGTCACAAATGCTGCCCATTTCACAGGTGACACTACTCTATGTCCTTGCCACTGAGCTCGTGAGAAAAGGTTAAGACTCGCAAATCACAGGTCAAGGTGGTGATGCTACAAATCTGCGAGAAGACGGCAGGATGATGGTTGGTAAAAGTAGGCGCACCTGAGTGCGCGGGTCCTCCCACTGCGTGGTGCGGTTCTTGTGGTTGACATAGTAGACGCGCCCGTCGGGCTGCATGCGGCGCTCCCAGCCCGCCGGCAGCGCCCCCACCGCCGCCTCCTCTGCTGCGCTCTCCGCCGCCTCCGCACTTCCCGCCACCACGCTCGCACCTGACACAACATCACTCACCACCTTCTAGTCTCCGCCTTATTCATATGTAAAAAAAATTAAATAAAGCATTCCCTTTTCAATAACTGAACAGGACTTTAACCCAATGTTTCCTAGGAGCAGGCATTGAGAGTAATTGACAAACATTTTCTGTCATGTTCAAAACACTGAGAATTCCCTGACTAATTTGATGCCAGCAGTTATAATGTAGAAAACGAGGGAAAAGTGTAGAGTTGTCAGCGTTCTCTGTTTCGCGCAGCTTGCTGTAGTGTGGGCTACTGCATTTTAATTTAGATATTGCTCTTGATGACTAATTTTTTTTAAGAACTATTAGGTATTTATCTGTCTCTGTGGTGTGAAGCGTAAACAGCATAAAATTGCAATGCAAAAACCTTCATAATAAACGAGAAAAGGTAAGAAGCAAGCACACAGATCCGCTTAAAGCTGATATGGAATATACAAAACAAAATAAAAGCATCATACTGGCTTGGTCGGCGTCGGGCGGCTGCTGCTGATGCGGGTAGAGGAAGCGCTGGTTGCCCTGCGCGACGACGTGGCGCCGCTCGCCGCGCCAGTGCTGGTAGCGCGCGAGGCGCTCGGTGTCGGGCCGCTGCCAGGTGGTGGTGCGCGTGTTGTGGTCCACGTAGTAGACGCGCCCGCGGCTGTCCCGCCGCACCTCCCAACCGTCGGGCAACGGCTGCGGTCGCTCCCACGACGTCGACCGCGTGTTGTGGTCCACGTAGTATCTTTATACAATTTGGTCTCGTTGAATGATTTTGTTCAAATGTTATTTTGACAAACGAGCAGTCGCACACGTGGTTAATTTAGTTTTTTATCGTTTTGGGTGTTGTCAGTGCGCTTCCTTTCAGTTATGCTGGCTACACTGAACTGTACGGAAACTTTATTAACCCCCGACGAAAAAACGGAGGGGTGTTCGTTTCAACCGACCTTTCATTCAGTGCGGTGGTTGGCAAGTAAAGCAAGAAGGGAAGGGAACTACGTGGAATCTGAACAAAGGTCAGCTTCCAACAGGCCACTTGGATGCTGAATGGTCACTTATCCAAGTTCTTAGCGCACCCAGCTGTGCTTATGATCACACGACCGACAGTTGACCGATCGCACCACTGAGCTACCGAGGCTGATAAATCTAGCCTGTTCTTGAATGAGTTTGTGGTGGGCGCTTGGATGACATCTTCAGACTTCAGGCAGTATTCCATTTGCATTGTTATCATATTTGAGGCAGTGAGAGCAAAAGCGGTCTAACCATCAAAATCATTGTTTTGAGATAATTGGATTTAAAATTTTGACAATTTAAAAATTTTTTTTCTTGTTTAGTATCAATTAATTTTCGCAATACTTTTTATGTCAACCATTACAATGTATAGATATGTATGTAATGCTTATTTTTAAGGCGGTGACAAACGCCAAATACGCAAAACATGCAAAAAGTGCGACAAAGAAGGTCCAAAACTGACCAATTGACACACATTCAGAAAATTAAAAAAATACCAACCTATATTTTGGTTCCTTACCAACAAAGTGCATTGCTGGTTTTTTTAATAATGAGTAAAAGTAAGTAATAAACATAAAATTAAAAATATATAAAAAAAGCATGAATTTTTGAAAATCTGAGTATGTGTGTATTATTACAATTTTACAATACCACCGATTCCAAGGTCACAAAGCTCTGAGAAAACTCTATTCAATTTTTTTTATTATTTTATCCACGAAAGGAGATAAAAATAAAAAACAAAAAACGCCTACATGAAATTATTGACGTAATTCTTCAGTCGGAAGGGTAAAATTTTTGCCTTCGTCAATTTAGCAGGCACTTCAATACTAGATACAATTTTAGTTCCGGGCTCGCTTGCTCGCTCCTGCCCTGCTGCGCCCGCGTGTCGGTCGTCATTTCTGTCTTCTGTGTTTGGATCGAATGGAAAAAAGATAGGTAGGTTAGGTATATTTGTACCGTGTGGGATGGTAATTTAAAATAATAGCCCCACTGCATCTCTCCCCGTGCATGTCGTAAAAGGCGACTGAGGGATTTTTTTATGTAAACTGACACAGTTTGCTATATCACCTATAACATCCGTGATGTCAGCCCATAACACCGGGTGAACTTAGGTGCCATGTCAGTGCTTCCCTTTGGTCGTGCCGGCTACACTAAACTGGACGGAAAATACAAACTATTTCGGGATATGACTCCCTTCTTTTTTTCCGTCCAGTTCAGTGAAGCCGGTACGACCGAAGAAAAGCACTGACATAGCACCTACTTCACCAGTTGTTACGAGCTGACATCTCGGATGTTGTATTGTAGGTGATGTTGCCACCGTGTCATTTTCCGTACCAGTATACAGTACGACCGTATCAGTAATATCTCTCTTCTGTGGTATCTATCAGTATACGCTCCGGTACGTAACTTGACGGGGCGTTATACGCATGGCTTTCGTTGGTATAACCACAGAATAACTAATAGGTACTGTGGTATAACGCTGTCTGCGCTTGAGATGCAAGGACTATAGAACCGTGCCTAAATAAAAGTAGCCTAGCAACAGCGGCGCGCTGCGGAGCGGGGGCGGCGGCGGCGGCGGCACTGTGGTGGCGCGGAGCGGAGACGACGCGGCGGCGCGGCGCGGCGCGGAGGAGCGGCTTGTTATTGCTTGCTTGCATGCGTGGCGTGAGTGGCACGCTGCTACTGAGTTACCGCACCGCACCGCACCCCACCGCACCGTGCCATGCTGCCGCCGCGCGCGCCGGCCGGTACCTATGTTGCTATGATATTTGCCATACATACCTAAATGCCTATCTACCTATTACCTACCTACCTATTTTTATTTTAGTTTTCATCGATAGTCTATTTAGAGGTTTATAAAAAGTGGTAAGTACATGAACTAAAATAATTTGGAAGAAATTACAATAAAATGTTATTTAGGTAAAATAATAAAAAATAAAAAATTAGAATCACGCATCAGTTACATAAGCCACAATCATTTTAATAATTAAAATAATAAAAAAGCAAAAAAAAAAAACATACAAAAGTGGGATTCGAACCCCGAACCATCAACTCTTTAGGCTGATAGCGACAAACTACGCTAAATGTGACTTGAACGTGCGAAGCGAAATTAGCAGTCGCATGGTACATTATGTAGAATTCCCGAATGCTCAAGGTCGTTGGCGTTTGTCACGGCCTTAAGTTTGAAAATTATCAAATTTAAAGGGTTTTATGTGGATTAGACCACCTTTGCATTTATCACTTTTATCGAAATTCGTAAAAGGTGTGGGTTAGACCATAAATGAAACACGCAAAGTTATCAAAGAAAATTGAATAAAACACATTACTTAGTCAATATTCAGTCATTCTCATCATCATAATATTAATTCAATAATGTCAGCGCTACCCCTCATTGCCTTATTGCTACTATAGAAATCATGGTGTACTGGCGGGATAAAACTTATCAGCTCCAGGAGGTCCTTCTTTTTTGGCTCACTTATGCAATAACCTTCAGGATACAGCAGATCAAGCTCACGAATCATCGGTAACGATGTCATTTTCATAATATCTATTTCTGTAAAAAGACATTTTCATTGTTGCTGCACTTGTAAAAGATGGAAAACGGGTGAGATTTTTTTAAACTGGAGCCATTGTATTGTAATTCTACCTTGGTTTTATCTATAGCTGTTTTCCTGTTAGTGATATATTGCTCCAGTTTCTTCGTTGAAAATAAATCCCTTTCAGTCATTTCAATCACTTGAAAGGTATTTTTCTTTCTGCCTGCTTTAATAACATCATGCCAGTGCTTTGGGATGAAAATATTTTTGAAATATTTCTTTTGTTTCTCGATAAAGCCAAAATCTTCGTTACATGGTAAATAAGAATGGCCGCTGACCAAGAACTTGTGATCAATGAGTTCGACAACGAGATCGGGCAACAAAACAAAAATTGTCTAACCCACTTGACTCTCTACTGTGTGCACTTTTTGTGAGGGCAAAAACTATGTTTCATGCTCTATCTCTTGTTCAGTGTGAAAACCTTGTTAGACCAATTTTGCTTTGATAGTTTGCAACAAATGGGTGCTGGTTACATCATTAAGTCGATTTCAGAAAAATTGAGGGTTAGACCGCTTTTGCTCTCACTGCCTCATTTATGCATTTGTATTATTATGTGTTCATCTTTAATCTATCGTGCTGCTCGTAGGTAGCTGTGGTACAACTTACCTAACAAAGAATTCTATTCGGAAGAATCTTTACAAACCGTACCATACGTAGTAGTATCGTAGTACCGTGTGCGATCGTTAAGAATAGTCCCACTGCATCTCTCCCCGTGCATGTCGTAAAATGCGACTAAGGGATAAGGACAAGACGCCGTGCTGAAGTGCGACAGGCTAGCCACCTCCCACCTTGGCACGGTCCTTCCACCGAATCAGGCAGCGGGTGGGTTTTCGTATTTTTCTTGTCCGAATACTTTGCTAAACATGGTGGACGGTCTTGTGCTGTAATTTACGAGAGTCCTTGCAGCACAAAACCCGCTTACTCTGCGGGTAGCGTGTTCTATGTATGTAATAGGGATACCTAGTATTCATACAAAGTGTGATGATTTGGAAATAGAACATATATGTTAACAAAATAGCTATAACCTTCTACCGTAGACATCATATCTCATCTCCCAGCCGGGCGGTAGGGGTTCCTCGACGGGCGGCACGGCGGGCGCGGCGGCGGCGGCGGTGTCCGCGCCGGCGGGCGAGCCGTTAGGCACGGCGGCGACGGCGGCGGGCGCGGGCGGCGGGTGCGAGGGCCCCGGCGCGCCATTGAGCTGCGGCGCCAGCAGCGCCCCGCCTCCCCCGGGCGCTCCGTTGCTCAGCGGGGGCGGGCCAGGCGGTGGCTGTGCGTTTCAGTCCATTACTATTTATTATGTTAGATTGTGGTTTGGGTCATATATTATGATCAGACATCGGAATCCGCGGGGCACGAATACGACCTTGTTAGGGATTGACTACGGCGATCAATAAACAATCGACACTGTTATCGATACTCATATTTATTTGTTTATTGTATTTTATTCATGTCATATTTCAGACCTGAATACTTATATACCTACAGTACTTATATAAACATGTATACTTTATGTTAACGATTAAGTAAATATAATACATATTTATATAAGGTCTTTCAAAATTAGTTCATAGTACGCTAAGGGGGGGTTCTGTATCATATAGGGAGTAAAACCTATATAAAAATTTTTGGACCTTGGGCTTTTTTTTAGGTAAAAAATTTTTTTATGTAGGTATTTAAATAAAAAAATAGGTGGTTGATTTTTATAACCTAATCGATTTAGTTTCATAACAGTAACAAAAAAGTCTTCATGACCATTATGACGTAACACGTGTAAGTTGGTAAAAAAAATTTAATTCTTTCTATTCCATACTAATAAAACTAAAATTGTGGTTTTTCACAATTTCTGAAAGAAAGAGATATACGTGTTGGAAGACTTTTTTGTTCCTAGCACGAAATCGAAACGATTAAGAAAACAATTTTTTTACATTTAACATTAAAAAAAAAATTTTTGTGAAAAAAAAAATTCTTTGTTCTTCAAAAGTGATCTATTTCCGATACAGAACCCCCCCTTAGCTTACTATGAACTAATTTTGTAAGACCTATTTTTTGGGCCTTGGCCTTTTTTTTATGTAAAATATTTGTTTATGTGTTTAAATAAAAAAATAGGTGGTTGATTTTTATAGCCTAATCGATTCAGTTTCATAACAGTAACAAAAAAGTCTTCAATATCATTATGATGTAACACGTGTAAGTTGGTAAAAAAAATCAAATTCTTTCTATTCCATACTAATAAAACTAATATTGTGGTTTGAACAGATTTGTATTGTACCTACAAAGTAAATACAACATTTGTTTATTATATCTTATTTTCTATAGAAATACTCTTAGTTTTAATAATCGACATTATTTCATATTATTCTAAAATAACGATCGATTTTCGATATTTGTGGATACATTGTCCCATCACTAAACAACCTTGAATCATTCGTGCCCCGCGGATTCCGATGTATGATTATGATTCATAATGTAGACACATTGTTTTGTTAAAATTTAATGCTGCTCGCATATACGATATCTGTGTGGTAAACCTAATAAAATTTTTCCCTTCTAATTAATCCAATGATGAAATCAAATTAAAACATATTTTAATGCAAAAAGTTTACAAAAGGCGGACTTAATGCCTAAAGAAATTATCTACCAATCATACCTTGAATTGTGGGTAAGGTTACACATGAAAAATGATGCATTCAACCCAAATAAATAAAAACTAATTGCAACTCTTGACGAAAACTAATGCAAGACTCTTTGACCGCTTGAACATTGTGTGTTGATTATGCTTTATAGTATCAGAGTTAGCCCCCTGAGACCTGTTATCACAGTGACTTAGTAAAGTAAGTAAAGTAAGTAAAAAACGTTTAATTCTCGATCACGAGGCAGTGCAATGTACACCTTAAAATAACAAGTTGACAATATAAAGCATAAAAAATAAAGATATACATACAGTGCCCACCCCCATGACCGGAATGTGACACAGCATGTGACTCCATATAGCTAGGTAGCTACATGGAGTCGCTGGTATTAAGCCACACCCAATATAAAATAATACTTAACAAATAAGAAAATAACTACCCTTATATTATATAACCCAAACGCTATGCCCAAAAAATTAAGTAAGCAAATCCTAAGTCTACACCGTACTCTATAGTAGTACAATGACGCTTCCTCTTTCAACAGGCGAGCTGTCAAATTCGCAACTGTCTGTCTAACTGGATCGACTGACAGCCACGCTCGCCTCACCATTCGATATTTTTCTGGTAACGATCCTAATATTTTTGTAATCACACTCATTTCTGACATATTCTCTCCCACGTCGTGAAGTTGCTGAGCAATACTTGCAATTTTCGCAATGTATGAGGCGATTGGTTCACCTTCTACCAACTTCATGTTGTAAAATTTCTCATGTAACAATAGGTTGCTGTTTTCGCTTATCTGTTCGTAAATCGCGTCTAACTTGTCGATTATTTCCTTGGCTGTTGCACACGTTTCTATCAATTTGATTTGATTATATTCCAAACCAGAAGACAGTATGAACATGGCTTGCGCGTTCATCTGAAGCCATTTTGTTTCCTCCGCTTCCCGCGGACTTTTCTTTCGTGATGTGTTCACCAAACCCTTTCGCAACTAACGCGCATTTGACTTGGAACTTCCACTGTCTATACCCGCCGCTACCGTCAAACCTCTTCACCAGAGCCGACGACGCGAACTCCATTTTTCTTTTGTTCCGCGCTCACCAACATGCCCGTGAACAAAGAAAAAATACAACGCAGAACTTCACATCTCAAGCACGAGTAAACTGTCTGTTTTACATCACATCACACGTGTCCTGGGCCCATAACCTATTGAGTTATGTGGTTTGAATAAAACAGACTTGAGTTAGTCAACCATATTATGTTTTTATTAGGTATGTAAAACATACAACAGAACGAACGGAAAAATGGTCGCTGACAGAACCTCAGCTCTTCCAAACTCTACACACCAGATGGCGCAATACAACCGGAAGTAACATAAGTTAAGTTTTTAAACAAACGAAACACTTTTATTTCAACACCCGTCACTGGTAAACTCTTCGAGAAATTTCTGTTGAATAGATCTACCGAACCACCAATTCGGATTCCGAGAGAAACATGGTACTGTAGAGCAAGTACACCGCACCGTTGACGTCATTGGGAGATGCCTGGAAAACAGAATGTATTGCTCTGCAGTTTTTCTAGACATAAGTCAAGCGTTCGACAAAGTCTGGCCCGAAGGCCTAGTGTACAAACAAAAAAATTTGCTTCCACAATCATTTCTACATATCTCAAATCATACCTCGACAAGAGAAGTTTACAGGTCAAATACAACAACGAATGTTCGGCTCTCCAAGAGATAAAATGCGGGGTCCCACAAGGCAGTAAATTGGGGCCAATACTGTACCTAATTTATACTGCAGACTACCAACATCTGAGAACACGACGACTGCGACTTACGCTGATGATACCGCCCTCCTATCAACTCATACTAACCCGGAAACTGCCTCGCACACATTGCAGAAACATTTAGACGAAGTAGAAAAATGGCTTAAACGGTGGAGAATAAAAGCAAACCAGAGCAAGTCTACACACTCAGAAAGGAAACTTGCCATGCAGTCAAACTAAACGATGAAGAAATCCCTCAAGAAGATCACGCGAAATACTTGAGAATGCACCTGGACAGAAGAATAACATGGCGAAAGCACATCTGGACGAAGAGAAAACAACTTGATGCTAAACTATGCAGCCTATGCTGGTTAACCGGACGCCACTCTCAATTGAATGACAACAGCAAAATCATGGTATATAAAGCAATCATAAAACCAATCAGGGCATACGGTATCCAGCTATGGGGCTCAGCCAGCAACAGCAACATCGAAATAATTGAGAGATTCCAGAGCAAGACCTTGAGAACAATCTTCAATATCCCACAATGCACCAGCAACAAATATATATACCTCAATCTTAACATAAAGACCGTAAAGCAAGAAATAGCCCAGTACAGCATACAATACCAAAGGAGACTATCACAACAGGTGAACGAACTTGCACTGGCGTTGAGCGGAGAGGGTGGCCTTCAACATGTGCGACTGAAACGGAACGATATCTCGAGATTGAGAAACAGATTTTCCTCAAGTTAATGGGAGTATCTTTCAACATTAGGAACTCCCAAAAAAAAATACAACATACAGATTTACTTAGATCAAACAAAGTGGCTTATTGTTTTTTTAAACAGATTGCCGTGTAGCTGAAGTGAACAGAAAAAAAAAACTTGCTGTCGTGTGTGCCTATCAACTAAACATGCATTGTCCAGTCTGAAATGAAATTCTTTCGACCCCATAGGAATGCAGGTGTCATAAAGTAGTCGAGTAGAAGGTGGATATATCTACATGAACATTTTTGGGTCTCATTAGCAAACGAGGTGTTTGCGATAAGATATCCCCAATAATAAACTATGATAGCGAAGAAAATGTAAATGCTTATTGCTATTATGAACGCTGCTATCCTACACGTTATCTTGATATATCGCAACTCAAATAATTCTTTCAAACCAATCACTGTTTTTCTTTGATATCATGTTCTAGCTGAAATGGATGAATGAGTCGGCGAAGTAGAAATGTATGTATTGTTTTTAGTTACACATTGCAAGGCGAGAATGGGATGTCCATGAAGAATAAATCGGCTAATGTTTCATTGATACTGTTAACCGTTCAGGTGTCGGACGTCGCGCGACTTCCGACTCCATCAAAGGTCGCGGTTTTTTTCGCGTACGCAATTCGTTAGGTAAAGAAGAACATGGTTTTCGAAAAAAATTTAATATGAACACATATAATATAACACCGCTAATTTAGCATGGTTGTAACCATTACTAAATTTCCTACAAACTTACCTATACCTTACAGACACTTAGCTTTGTTTTGATTACAAATTGTAAGTTGAAAGTTGCACGAACTTTTTACTTCACATATATAGTGAGGGCAAGTTTTTTTTTTGGTTTCAGAAACTCGCGAATGGATAAAACCTCCAATAATAAAACATTCAATTCAGAAATATTGTATTCTTTCGAATTTATACACAAACACAAGAAAGTAATGTCTAAAAATACCAAAAAATGTGTTTATTCGAGGCGACCGCACGGCGAATTCGGGCACGAACATGGCGTCCGTCACCAAATCTCGAAAACAACTGAGAAATTTGTAAATTTTTTGGTCTTGGCTAGTGAATTAGATCAAGTAGGGCATATCTTCACCTTTATTTAGAAGACGTAATAATGTATAAAGCGACCGATATCGGCCGCTCCAACCGCAAAAGGTTAAGAGCCTTATCCCTATATTTAAAGAGCAGATATTTTTTATAATTTTTTTAAAATTCTTTATTTAAATAGCGGATTTCAATGCCGCGTAGTTAAATACTAAAGAAATTAATCATTTATTACTTAAGTACTTTATGAGTTCAGTACTTTGGTGGTTTCGTGCTCAATTTAAACATTCTCCTACTTGCAATTCGCGGCTGTGTTCAGTGAAGCCACGGAGTGCTGAGTTCGTCACCTGCCTCCCATACTGTCCTAATTAATTTGCTAACGTGGTGTTCTGTATTGTGTTACAGTTTACCAGTTCTTGCAGCACAACACCGATTACTTTGCAAACTTCTATTGAAAGGATACAGCAAGAAGGTGTGGAACTAAGCTTGTGATGGCTTCACCGAACATATCTGGGCCCATCGGCAGTAGAGGAGGGTGTTAATCGAGTAAGTATTTCAGATCAAATCTACACCGAGTATTTTTGAGTTTATAGGCTGTATTAAGGTTTTCAACTTCGTCTGGCTCCAAAAGCAGTTTTCGATACTCACGCGCAAGGGCCTCGGTCTGGGGGCAGTTCGGGCCTCTGGGTTGGGGCGGAGACGGATCCTGGCGCGCACCCCGGAGCCCAGCAGGCTGTGCGAGGCGGAGGGGGCGGTGTGTGCTCCGGAAGCGGGCGTCGCGTCCGGCGTGGGCGCGGCCTCCTGCTGCAGCTGAGCCAGCGCGGCCGGCTCCAGGCGCAGCCCGTCCAGCACCACAACCAGCTCCGCCGCGCGTGTCTCCACTGGGCCTGCACTTGCGCCGTTCTCCGCCGGCACCGTCTTCATCATGTCTGCATCATGCATACTCATGCCATATTATACTATTATATATTATTAACTTTATTTGGTGCTAATAAATGACTAACGAAAGAAATTAATGGAGCGAATGTCAGTGGAAGAGATGGGAAGGGTCACCCTAGATGCATATACCTGAACCAGGTCGGGCATGTGCTCAAAAAGGATCAAGTGCGTAGTACCCGTAACCGACGAGCATGTATGATGAACATTATGAGTGGAAGAGGCGGCAGAGGTGTGTCAGGATCGTGGCGCGTGGAGATCCATTGTTTTCTTATTTTTATTATTAATAATTTTATGCATTTATTCACACATTTCTTTTTATATAAATTTTAGATTTTTACAAAATTAAAACCTAAAATTTATCAAATGGAGTTTCCACCACCGGCGGCAGGGTGAGCCCAGTCTACCGATGGTCGGGTACCAAAGAGAGAAACGTCCGGACTATACGCGCAGTGTCGAGCAGGGCTGCTTTCTGGATATGGCCCTTGACAGGTTTCTTTACTAAATATAGAAGTGAATTTGCTCGCCTTACAATATTTTCAATATGGTTTGCCCATTTCAGATTATCTGTTATTGTTATACCAAGGATTTTTTGCATGTTTGTGGCTGTTAAAGCTAGTCAATCCCAGTTGATAGTCATGTTTGGGGTTGTTTCTACCAAAGTGTAGAGCTGTGCATTTGTTGGGGTTAGTTTTAATAACCCAGTCTTGAGTCCATTTTGTGACTTCATCCAGAGCTTCCCTTAATGTTCGACAACTCAAGACAGGACAGCATCAGCAGTGAGCTTGACATCATCAGCAAAGAGACTCGTTAATATTCCAACGAGTTGAGGAAGAACAAAGATGAAGATCCCGAACAATGTCGGACCCAGGACAGATTCTTGAGGTACGCTGCTGAGCACTTCATGAACATCTGATAATAATTCTCCCTCTCTCACTTGGTATGTACGTCCCGTTAGATAATTTTCCAGCCATGTCAGCAGTTTACCATGTATTCCAAGATGCTCTTATTTTGCAAGTGGTCGGCGATGTGGCACCGTATCGAATGCCTTCACAAAATCTAGTCAGATAACATCGACAGGAATTTTAGCATCAAATTGCTTTGTCCAATAGTCAAGGCAAAGTCAGAGGTTTAGATAATTTTGTAGATCTTTCATGTATTTGCTTTTCACGAGCACACCTGCGGTCACAACTTTTTTTTTAAGTAAACCGGTATGAATGACTCAATCAGACAGGCCAGAGCACTCTACGCTCCGCAGAGCATGCTCTGACCAGCTAATATCACGTCTGAGAAGGTGCCATACCGGAAACTCCCATTTTGATTGCGGTCTATACTGGACTAGAGGCAGAAACGTATATAAGGTTTAAGGAGGGTGGGCGGCGATACTCCCTTTATCCCGGTTCAGCTCCCAAACATCGCCTAAGTCAACAGAGGAACGATCCGGTGACTGCCCACCTGACCGATCCAGGACCTTCAACCCCCTAGACTATTCCAAGTGTACACTAGCTGGTGACCAACATGAGCACGTATAACCAAGAAGAGTTCGAGGTCGCCGAGTCAAGTGATATGAAAAATATGGTCGGGCAGATAAAGTTGTAGATGAAAATGTTAAAAAGGCTGCTCAAATCAATACTAAACACAGTATTTGCAACGTAGTCATGTGTTAAGAATGCTTCAATCCCAATGATATGATGTAACATACACATACATAAGTAATTACCATACCTAGTAATTACCTGCTATTTTTGTTATTATTCATCTGCCTTATAAAATGCATGAAAATTGGCGCTGTGAAGTGTGTAAGCAAAAGAGTGGGGCCGATCCTGTGTATCTTAAAAATATAATTGTGTTGCTCCGAATGTGTTAAATTTTTACATTTTCTCTATGAAAGGTAGCTGTCACCGTGACTCGTGGTGGCACATATCTTATAACCCAAATCCTATTCCCGACCTGTGACCCCAAGCACAACATATACTCCAATCAATGAAGCATTTCCACTCGACGTAATTCCTCTGTCGCTGAAACTTTGCAGTGTGATAACGTAGGGTTTAAAATACACGTTTGACAAATTATCTAGGATTTTTTATATTTGGAAGTTAGGTATTTATACCTAAACATGAAAATCGCTTATAACTGCTGGTGAAAAATTGCTCCGCCCGAAATTTCTTCGGTATATGATATTATATATTAATAAGATTATATATATAACATTATCTATGAAAATTTCGATTTAGAATAGGCAGAAATTTGAAAATACCTATTTTGTATCACAACTTCTTCAGAAAAATTGCTCTGTCAATTTTTATTTTATTATATGTCTTAATTTATTTAAATATATCGCTTTTGACAATTATCTAGGAAATTTTCCTTATCGATCACACCTTTACAGATTTTCGGCAATAATTCGCTGTGAAAAATTGCTCCGTCCAAAATTCCTTCGGAATATGATATTATGTATTAATAAGAGTATATATATAACATTATCTAGGAAAATTTCGATTTCGAACAGGCAGAAATTTGAAAATACCTATAAAAATTACTCTGTCAATTTTTATTTTTTTTGTATCTCCTAATTTCTTTAAATATATCGCTTTTCACAATTATCTAGGAAATTTTCCTTATCGATCACACCTTTACATATTTTTGGCAATAAACCAAGCACTGTGAAAAATTGCTTCGTCTGTTTTTATTAACTTATTAGACACAGAACATCAAAATATAATATAATTGTATATTATCCAATAAAATTTCTCCCTTAAACATAAACTTTCGAGTAGTTTCGAGTATCGCAATATAATAAAACAACGTTTAAAAAGCGCGCGCTCGCATTACACTGAACGCAAGGTGCGGGGGGCTGCGGGGAGTGGGGAAGAATAAGCGCGCCCGCCCGCGCGCCAGCAGCTCATCGTCCCGCACCGCGACCGACGAGACGACACGCGAGCGTCGTCGATGCTCGCGGCTCGCTATTCCGCCCGCCACCTCTGTCGTCCCACTACAACGCCGTTCCGCCGCGCCGTCCTGCCGCCTATGGAACGAAAATGTAGGGCCTATATATATAGTATTAGGAACTTTTAAAATTTAACTTTCGTTCTGTAATTTAATTTGTATGACAGTATGTCGAAACAACTTATTAAACATATTTCATACACGTACAGTCTGTATGTAAATAAAGTGTATACATTTTTGTAAAAAAACTATTTAAAAATTAAAAACCGCCTTCAAAAATGTATGAAATAAAAAAAATCGAGCCCTAGAGTTGAAGGCGGTCGGTTATTTTTGCTTGCTTTAGCACCGCCTTCAACTCTAGGGTTCGATTTTTTTTATTTCATACATTTTTGAAGGCGGTTTTTATATTTTTTTTAATATTTTTTTATTTCAGTTCTTTTAGTAATTTTTTGCTATTAATGTACTCGGCGGAATCGCTCGGCCTTTGGCCTCGCGATTCCGCCTCGCTTTTCAATCCGATCTTGACGAAATTGAAATGGGACCACACGGGAAGCACCAGCTTTCAAATAAAAAAAGAATCATCAAAATCGGTTCACTTGGGGACGGAGTCGCGTGTGTCCGCCTGTAAGTATCTACAGGTCGCACTCAGGCGACGCGGGGACAGCTCGATTATTCGAGCACTTGAGTAGAGCGGCAGATGAAGTGCATGTAGTTTCCCTATATATATATATATCCGCGGATATGGTTCTGCTTGGGGATTTTAATGCCCATCACGAGAAGTGGCTGGGCTCCGGGAGAACTGACTTCGAGGGTAGAGCCACCTACGACTTCGCCCTGACGAATGAACTGCCTCAACTGGTAGACCAACCTACCAAAGTGCCAGACATGGACGGTCATGCACCCTCTGTGCTGGATCTTCTGCTGACAACGAACCCTGCTGGATACAAAGTCACAATGAGCACTCCTCTTGGCTTTTCTGACCACTGTTTAGTGGGGTCCACGGTGCCATTTTTGCCTCCTCAGTCTCGTACTGGAGGAATGCGTCCAATTTGGCACTACGTGTCAGCGGATTGGGACGGGATGCGAGAATACATCACATCCTACCCATGGAGAGAGCTATGCTTCAGTTCGGATGATCCGCCGGAATGCGCCAATGCCGTAGCCGAGGTGGTTCTGGGGGGGAATGGAGATGTTCATTCCCAGCGCCCTCGTGCGCCTCGGTGGTAAAAGCCAGGCCTGGTACAGCCGCGACTGTGCTGAAGCTGTCGCAGCTAATGGCGCAGCTTATCGTGCATGGTCGTGCGCTCGTGACAGACGCGATCCTAATGTATCCGAACTGAAGAAATAATACAACCGCCTCTCCAGATCCTGCAAGAGGGCTATCGCCAGGGCCAAATTCGAGCATATCGGCAGAGTTGGTGATAGGCTGAACCAGCACCCAACTGGGAGCCGTGAGTTTTGGTCTCTCGCCAAATCTGTCGTATCGAATTTCTACCGCTCCTCCCTTCCACCTCTACAGTGTCCTGGGGGCTCACTTGCCCACTCCGCAAAGGAGAAAGCCGACTTATTGGTGTCTCTCTTTGCAGAGAACTCCAAGCTAGACGATGGGGGTGCCATCCCCCCATCCATAACTAGGTGTGAGAACTCCATGCCGGAAGTACAGTTCCGACAACGAACTGTGCGGGCTGAGCTTATCTCCCTAGACACCAGGAAGGCGATGGGCCGGATAGGATTCCTGCATTGGTGCTGAAACGGTGTGCTCCCGAGCTAGCTCCAGTGTTAACGCGCCTTTTCCGCCTCTCTTATTTCACTTACCGTCTGCCGGCTGCCTGGAAATCTGCATTTGTCCAAGCGGTCCCCAAAAAGGTTGACCGCTCAAACCGTTCGAACTACCGACCTATAGCGATTACCTCCGTACTCTGCAAGGTGATGGAGCGCATTATCAATGCCCAGCTCATGGCGTACCCTAGAGACAAATAACATCAGCGATCGGCAATATGGCTTCCGGCCAAAATGATCCGCAGGTGATCTCCTAGCGTATGTCACTCACCTTTGGGAGGAATCGCTTGAAGGACATGGTGAATTCTTGGTAATTGGTCTCGATATTGCCAAGGCATTCGACAGGGTTTGGCACAAATCGTTTCTGGGCAAGCTTCCGTCGTACGGACTTCCTTCTGGCCTCTGCGACTGGGTCGCCGACTTCCTACATGGGCGTAGCATTCAGGTCCTAGTGGACGGTTGCTCGTCGGACGCCATGTCAGTGAATGCCGGCGTACCGCAAGGATCTGTGTTGTCTTGTCACCAACACTGTTTCTTCTGCATATCAATGACATGCTGCCACTCGGCAACTTAAATTGTTATGCGGATGACAGTACAGCACATGGATCCTATACCAGTGACCCTTCAGTCAGACGGGATGTTGTGGATGAAGAGGCGAAGACTTGTGTCTGATCTCAAACAAACTCAAAATGCGGCCGCTGTACGCGACAGTCGTTCTCACCCCGTGGTGTTAGTGGGTGGACTGTAGTTGGGTGGGGGTGCGACTGTGCATGTGCAATATCACGCCGTCACCGCAGCGGTACTTATATTCTGGGTTTGATAGTTTCATAAGGGGTGAAATAGGGTAAATAAGAGACGATTGGGACTTTTACAAGTTTCCCCGAGGCTGGTTTACGCGGCGGCGACGGGTGTTCTCTACTGTTATCTATCAGTCAGTTCAGTTCTTATTTTGCGCTTCGTGATAGGATTAGTTTGGCGTAGCGTCTGGCTGACTTCGGAAATTCGCTTAGGTGTCGGGCTCCGTCTGGATGGCGTCGGGGAACGCAGGGCAGTATCGGGCTCTGTCAGGATGGCGTCGGGGGACGTAGGGCAGTGTCGGGCTCCTTCCGAGCTGCGTCGGGATTCGTCGGACTGGCTTCGAGGCTCGCTTAGATGTCAGACCGCGTCTGGATGGCGTCAAGTGAACGCAGGGCAGTGTCGGACTCCTTCTGAGCAGCGTCGGGATTCGTCGGACTGGTTTCGGAGCTCGCTTAGATGTCGGACTGCGTCTGGGTGGCGTCGGGGAGAACGCAGGGCAGTGTCGGACTCCTTCTGAGCAGCGTCGGGATTCGTCGGACTAGCTTCGAGGTGTAGCGCAAAGTGTGTGGTGGTGTGGTGCCTCCTACCTGGATGTTGATGTCTCCGCCCGCAGCCGCACCTTCGATAGCTCAGTCCTTCAGGTGGTGGTCGTCGATCGGCACGGAAACGTCCCGTTGTCCGAGGATCTGCTGGGCCCAGCTACGCACACACTTCGGGAACTACACTCACTATACTTATACCGTATTAGGTCGCAACAAGCCCTCAGAACCCGCGCCGCGCTCGATCAGGGTGGATTTTATCTTTTCCAGAGCAAAATGTTTGAACAAAACCGCCCGCTCCCGCTTGTATTTTCGGACGTGTCAGATCACAACAGCCCGTCGCCTAGGCAACCGGACTCTTCTCCTTTCCGCCAGGAGGCGCTGTATGCTTCTTGCATGAAGACCGCTGCAGGTAGAGTCTTGAGGCGAAGAGAATGGAGGCACGTTTTTTTTTTTATTGAAAGCGCGACATATGGCGCCGAGCCACCCATAAGGTGTCTCACGACGCCCATGGACATTCGGTCGTATGCGGGGGTTGCGAATGCCATGCCGGCCTGACAGGTGCCCATTCACGCCCCTCTTGAAGGACCCGAGACTGTGCTTGGGGGGAAATATATGAGCAGGGAGAGCTTTCCAGAGTTTACCGGTTCTGTAGAGGAATGATCTGCAGAATCGATTAGTACGCATTCGCGGTAAGTCCAGCGTATAGGGATGCAATCCCTGCCCAGTGCGTGTGGTGCGGAGATGGAAAGGGGACGGCGGGATTGCGTTAAACAGCTCCTCCGAGTACTCCCCATGGAATAAGCGATAGAACACACTTAGGGAGCCGACATCCCTACGGTGTTGCAGTGGTTCTAGATCGCGGGACACTTCGGGGTCACCCACTAGTCGCACGGCTCGACGCTGGATCGAGTCCAGAGGCGCAAGCTGGTATTTGGCAGAGCCATCCCACAGGTGCGAGCAGTACTCCAAGCAGGACCTGATCCACGATTTATACAAAAGCAGCCTTTGGTCCGGCGTGAAGTACCGTCGCACCTTATTGAGTACGCCCAGCTTTTTAGAAGCCAGCTTGGCCTTCCCCTCGATGTGGCGACGAAAGTTCAAGTCGTGCGACAGTTCGACTCCGAGGACCCCGAGGTGTTCGCTTAATTTAAGCGACGTGCCTTGGAATGAAGGAGCCGGTGTGAACGCCGCTCTCTTCACACTGAACGCGCAAACTTGTGTCTTGGAAGCGTTGAACTCGACCAAATTACTACGGCCCCATTCGGAAATAGAGCCGAGTGTGTGTTCGAGCTCAGACACAAGTCTTCGCCTCTTCTCATCCACAATATCCCGACTGGCTGAAGGGTGACTGGTGTAGGATCCGTGTGCCGTACTGTCATCCGCATAACAATGTATGTTGCCCAGAGACAGCATATCATTGATATGCAGAAGAAACAGCGTGGGTGACAACACAGATCCTTGTGGTACGCCGGCGTTCACTGACATGGCGTCCGACGAGCAACCGTCCACTAGGACCTGAATGCTACGCCCATGTAGGAAGTCGGCGACCCAGTCACAGAGGCCAGAAGGAAGTCCGTAAGCCGGCAATTTGCCCAAGAGCGACTTGTGCCAAACCCGATCAAATGCCTTGGCAATATCAAGGCCAATTGCCAAGGATTCACCATGACCTTCAAGCGATTCCCCCCAAAGGTGAGTGACGTACGCTAGGAGATCACCAGCAGATTCGCTATTGAATGTTAAGCAACGCTGGGCGCGGTCAGTACTTGGATGGGTGACCGCTGACCGTTGGAGGCTGACCGAGGTTCGGATTCCTCGTAAAACTGTAGGTCCCTTTCCTCCTAATCTTACTTGGTGGTAAGGTTTAACCCGCCCGGGTTGGTACCACCGCACTGAATGAAACGTCGGTCAAAACGGCTATGTAAATAGTTTGTGTTTTCCGACCAGTTCAGTGTAGCCGGCACGATCAAAGGGGGAAGCACTGACATGGCACCTAGTTCACCCGGTGTTATGGGCTGACATCACGGACGTTGTGGGTGATGTAGCCAATCGTGTCAGTTTCCATAAAAAAAAATCGTTTTGGCCGGAAGCCGTATTGCCGATCGCTGATGAGGTCATTCGTCTCCAGGTACTTCATGAGCTGCGTATTGATAATGCGCTCCATCACCTTACAGAGAAGGGAGGTAATCGCTATAGGTCGGTAGTTTGACGGGTTTGAGCGGTCACCCTTTTTAGGGACCGCTTGCACAAACGCAGATTTCCAGGCCGCCGGCACACGGCCATTGGAGTAGGAGAGACGGAATAGGCGCGTCAGCACTGGGACCAGCTCGGGAGCACACCTTTTCAACACTAATGCAGGAATCCTATCCGGCCCACTCGCCTTCCTGACGTCTAGGGAGAGAAGCTCCGCCCGTACAGTCCGTTGTCGAAACTGCACTTCCGGCATGGAGTTCTCGCACCTAGGTATGGATGGGGGAGTGGCACCCCCATCGTCCAGGTTGGAGTTCCCCGCAAAGAGAGATCGCCCGAACTGAAGCAGATCTCTCTCCAAGGGTAGGATGCGAAGTGTTCTCGCATCCCATCCCAATCTGCTGACGCGTAGTGCAAAATTCGACGCGTTCCTCCATTACGGGACTGAGGAGGCGAAGATGGCACCGTGGATCCCACTAAACAATGATCAGAGGAACCCAGCGGGGCTCTTACTGCGACCTTATATCCAGTGGGGTTCGTTGTCAGCAGAAGATCCAGCAGAGAGGGTTCATGACCGTCTATCTCTGGCAGCCTGGTGGGCTGGTCTACCAGATGAGACAGGTCATGCGTCAGAGCGAAGTCGTAGGCGGCTCTCCCCGCAAAGTCAGTTCTCCTGGAGCCTAGCCATTTTTTTTTATCGATAGCGCGACTTGTGGCATCGTTACACCTACAAGTAGGTGTCTAACTATGCCCATGGACATTCTGTGATGCACGGGGATTGCGAATGTCATGCCGGCCTGACAGGAGCCTTTTCACGCCCCTTTTGAAAAACCCTAGGCTGTACTTGGGAGGAAATAGATGGGCAGGGAGTGCGTTCCACATTTTCCCGGTTCTGTGAATAAAAGACCTACAGAACCGGTTGGTGCGCATGCGTGGTAGGTCGATTGAATAGGGGTGCATCCCCTGCCCAGTACGCGTAGTGCGGAGGTGGAATGGGGACGACGGAATCGCGTTAAACAGCTCCTCCGAACACTCCCCATGAAATAAACGATAGAACACACTCAGGGAGCCGACGTCCCTTCGGAGTTGCAGTGGTTCTAAGTCGCGGGACACCACGGGGTCACCCACCAGTCGCACGGCACGACGCTGGATTGAGTCTAGCGGCGCAAGCTGGTATTTAGCTGAGCCATCCCACAAGTGCGAGCAGTACTCCAAGCAGGACCTAACCTGTGTTTTGTACAACGTCAGTTTTTGGCCCGGCGTGAAGTACCGTCGCACCTTGTTCAGTACACCCAGCCATGCCTCGTGATGGGCATTGAAGTCTCCAAGAAGAACCAAATCCGCGGTAGGGAACCGCTCTTGGACTTTGTCTGCCGCTCCACTCAGGTACTCAAATAACCGAGCTGTCTCTGCATCACCAGAGTGCGACCTGTACAGACAGGCGTACACCCGCGAGACCGTTCCCAGATCCTCGTGGACCCAAAGTACTGATAGCTCGGAGTCCTCAAGGCAGCGCAGGCGACGACAGCAAATATCTGCCCTGACAAACAAGCAAACCCCGGCTCGCGACCGGAAGGCTTCTTCCAGGGTGTAGTCGGGGTAGTGCAGGTCGATATATTTGTGATTCCGTCAGGAAAAGCAAGGCCGGCTTCTTCGTCTCCAGGTGGTGATGGACGGCATTCAAATTGGTATGCAACCCCCGCACGTTGGTCGAGTCAACGCTAAATAGTGGTGTAAGGGTGTGCACCGCTGATTGAACCTTTTTTTCGCTGCCATGATTTTTGTAAGAGGGAGGGAAAGAGCATGAAAGGGTGGCTGTGGTGATTCACGGGCAAAGCGTGGACCCTAGCTTCATCGCTTACTACTCAGGTTAGTGTTGCGCCGACACGGAAGACGGAAAGGCCCCCGGTCCCCCCCGGAAGTGGCCGCCGGAACCCCTACTCCGGTCACCAACCGGCACGACGGACCACTCCGGGATTATGCGCCGGTTGACCGGGGCAGCCTCTCGCGTTGGTTAGACGCGATTGGGCTCCTGTACTACCCGGCGGGCGGCCAGCGGAATAACCGTTTAACCGGGTCTCCCTGTCAACCGTGTCGATGCGTCACCTCTGAACAGCGAATCCGCGTCGGGCTCACTGGCCTACTCCTCACCACAGCCAACCCCACCTGCTACTGGGTCCCCGGGAAGTACACCGGAACACAGCGAACTGTTATGCCGGTGTAATTGTTTCTCCCGGGGTGTGGTGGCGAACCCAGCCGATCCGAAGATCTCCCACACGCTGATTGCTGTTCATTTGGCACCACCGAGGAGGCACGTGTGACTTTTATATTGGATTTCTATTATTAATAATTTTAATTTTAATAGAATTCATTTATTATGTTTCATATTATTTTCTATTCTAAATAGAAACATTTTAAAATGTGTGAATGTTACTTTGTGACTTGTATATGTTATACAAATAAATATTCTATTCTATTCTATTCTATCTTCAATGGTTACGTTAGGCGGCGCGGCGTAGGCACCTGCTTGGACGACGACGTCGAACTACACTCTGACGATATGTCGCGATCACTACGTAGTAGGTACATTGAACCACGTCGAAAACAGCAATTTACTTTACTTCGCGGTCGTGAACTGACACATTCGTCGCGGTAGTGAACTGAACTGAACTTATTTATTATTAGGCGTTCTGTTTCATAGAACGTAGACATGTTTGATTTTATTTTTAGAAAAAGAACTCTTATTTCCAATGAAATAAGACTCACTATAGGTCCCCAAAGGCAAACCAACCACATAAATTGATTCCATTTTTGCAATATACCGTTTGTTTTTATTATAAATGCCAAAAAGAACCACATAAATTGGTTCCACTTTGCGATATACAGTTTGTTTTTATTATATAATGCCAAAAAGAACCAGATATCTTGGCTCTGTTTTGATAAATACTTTTAGCGTACTTCATTAAAAACAAAAAAGTCCATCTCGCTTGGATCTTTTACGCAAAAAAAATCTGACCAGTTAGCTAGTACCAAGTAGCATGAGTCTTTTCTGGTGTTGCGATATACCTCAATTTGGAGGATGGTTCTTAGACGAATGTGTAGAAACCTATTAGTATCATACCAAGTAGCCTGCCTGGGTCTTTTCTGCAAAAAATAGAGGGGTGATTAGCTCTCGATTGGTATATTTAACTCATTTTTAACCAATTTGTGGGTTGGTGCCTTTTGGCATTTATATGGTCAATTTTTCTGAAGAATTTGTGATACAAAATAGGTATTTTCAATTTCTGCCTATTCGAAATCGAAATTTTCCTAGATAATGTTGTATGTATACTCTTATTAATATATAATATCATATTCCGAAAGAATTTCGGACGGAGCAATTTTTCACAGCGAATTATTGCCGAAAATCTGTAAAGGTGTGATCGATATGGAAAATTTCCTAGATAATTGTCAAAACCGATATATTTAAATAAATTAAGACATATAAAAAAATTAAAATTGACAGAGCAATTTTTCTGAAGAAGTTGTGATACAAAATAGATATTTTTAAATTTCTGCCTATTCGAAATCGAAATTTTCCTAGATAATGTTAATATATACTCTTATTAATATATAATATCATATACCGAAGGAATTTCGGACGGAGCAATTTTTCATCAGCAGTTATAAGCGATTTTCATTTTTAGGCATTCATTCATTTTAATACCTAACTTCCAAACATCAAAAATCCTAGATAATTTGTCAAACGTATATTTTAAACCCTACTCTATCACACTGCAAAGTTTCAGCGACAGAGGAATTAGTCCGAAGAGCCCATACAAGGAATTTCCTCGTTTCCTGGACTAATAGCAAAGTATCATGCAATTAGGTTAGCGGTGCATTATGCTTACAGAAATATAGACGGGTGGTAGAATTATGATTATAGCCATGATATAGACAAGAGCATAAAATATAGAAGTGTAATAGGTTACCGAGAGTGAGCTCAAGGTTCTGGCATTTGCCGTTGAAGCAGAGCAGCACGTGCTGAAGACTCAGCTTGCGTTCGCCGATGACGTTGTCCTTGCGGAAGCTATGGTGATCCGCCAGGCGGAACAGCAGCTGCGACTGTGCATTGACCACCACAGTCAACTCCTCCTTCCATTTCGGATGTGTCGTGCCCTTTGCTACCTCGGTCTTCTTCGAGGACTTGTCGTCTACCGTTAGTTGCACGTACGGGTTGGGTTTGAACAGGCTCGACGTTCTGATCGTCGCCGACTCAACTGAGGAACAAAACATCCAGTTGTAACGAGTTTGTAGTGGCGCCGATAGTATAGACGCTCTTCCCTGTCAATCCTTGGGGATTTATTATCCATGAAAATATTTCTTGGGATGTTAGTATACAAACTAAATATACAACTGAGTCAATAGGGAAAGAAACGTAACTAAACTAACCCTTCGAACGTGACACTTTCATGGCGATAATGTGACAATTTTGGCAAAGCAAAAGGGGATAACCTGGCATATGAAAATGATTTACCAGCAAGTGGCATTCTCCCTGATCTACTTCTCTGATACGTGTGCTGAATTATTGCGACCACGCACTGAATAAATCAACACTTTATATCCTTTTTTTTTTTCGGGAATTTTGAAACCGCTATATACCTAGTTTCCGGTAATCCTCAATAAATTATCCATGTTTCTGTGTATATTTTCAATTTTGCAATATAGGTAGTGGACATGCAAATGTTGCTTTCGAAGATTTCATCTATAAAAGCATAGGCCTTCCGGTGTCGCTGGAACGACTTCGTCGTAATGGAGCGGCCGGCATTAAAATACAACACTCTTTGAATATGGGGATAAGGCTCATTATTATACTTCTAAATAAGGTAAAATGGAGCGGCCGGGATTAAAATACAACACTCTTTGAATATGGGGATAAGGCTCATTATTATACTTCTAAATAAGGTGAAGATATGCCCTACTTGATCTGATTCACTTTGGAGCCAGCCTTAAAAAACAAACAGATTTCTTAGTTGATTTCGAGACTTGGTGAGGGACGCCATTTACGCCCGCAAACTCGGTTTTGCGCGCGCAAACAAACGCGCTGCAGGCTTAAATAAAAAAGATTTTTGTTGTTTTTAGTTAGTAGTTTGTTGTGTTGTGTGTTCGAAAGAATATAAAATTTCTGAAGTAAATTATTTGCGCTGAAGCGCCCTCAAGAGATCGGGCAAGATAAGAGCGGGCAATGACTTTTTTTTTTCTCTTTATTTTTCAGGAAATCAACAGCACAAGTTATACAAATTATACACATAGAATGAACACTTACGATGGCCTATTAAAGATTTCCATAGGGGATTACATTACTTGAACACTGATTTACTTCAACCAGCCGACTTCGAGCCTCCTGTACTCGTCTAGTGATTATTTATTTTATTGGGTTTTTTTGTTTGTTGGATTCACCTTGAAATGCTCTTTCGTCCAGTACCTATATGTTTTCCCTATTTTGCATTAGATTTTATCTTCATATAACTACGACATCGTAAAATTATAAAAAAAATTCATTAATGCTGTTACAATTACACTCACAATAAGTGATTATAATTTCGAAAGAACTCGTCTTTTCGAACCAATGAGCACTCTATCACGACCGAAGAGCAACGAAGTCAGATATTTATATCTCATATAGCAAAATAATTCCAATCAAGTGCGTCCCCCCTACCTCCCTCTACATGCATCCCTCTACAAGGCCTACTGTTTGCGTCACCAAAAGTAACATTCATCTGAACTCAATACCGTGAGGGGCCGGTACTTTAAAAGAATAACCCCACTGTATCTCTCCCCGTGTATGTCGTAAAAGGCGACTAAGGGATATGACTCCCTTCTTATATTACTAGGTGGTAGGGTTCAACCCGCCCGGGTTCATACCACCGCACTGAATGAAAGGTCGGTCGAAACGGCTATGTAAATAGTTGGTGTTTTCCGTCCAGTTCAGTGTAGCCGGCACGACCGACGGGAAGCACTGACGTGGCACCAAGTTCACCCGGTGTTATGGGCTGACATCACGGATGTTGTAGGCGGTTATTAAATTTAAATTTAAGGACTTTTAAGTACAACCATTTGTGTTAACAGTTATATCCCGAACCGGGGCCATACATTCTGAATTATAAGATGTTTTCATGTAAAAAAATATAATTATTACAATGACCGTGTGTTCTACAAAATGGGTACTCCCTCCATATTTTCTTTCCTAACCTGTTGCATTCCAAAGCTATAAAATGCTTATAGACACTGACTTCCAGTTGTTTATGCCGCGCCGCAGTATTGCGCGACTTTGATCAAAACTCAAATATTTAGTAAAATTATTATGAAGTGAGAACAATAACCTCTATTGACACTTATAGCCAATGAAATTACCCACAAAACAATGTTAAACAGGGGAGGATTCACTTATTTAGAAGCACAGGTGGATTGATTTAACTGTCACATTTATTAAATAGGCCCTGGAAAAACAAAACATGCTTGACATTTTTTTCTTTAACTTTAAATTGACAATAAATTTAGACATATAAATCAGATATCGATTTGTAGGTGAAGAAATAAACTCTTCAAATAATGCATTAGAAATCACATAAAGATATTTCGACTTATTAGTCGTCAGAAAAAAAAATTATGTTATCTGATGAAATGAAATGAAATGAAAATATTTATTTCTCCTATAGGTACACATATAAAACTAAAACAAGAAAAACGATAAGAGAAAGAAACTTGAAGGAGAAAAAGGAACCAACTCAGTCGAAAGATCATGAAAAATGTGTTTTTTTAATTTCTAATGTACAAAATATATATTATAAAATAAATAACTAAAACCAAATATTGGTGTAAAAAAGGATTCAATTCATAACCTTAAATTGGCGATTCTAGCGCATTTTACTAAGAAAAATTCATTGAAGAATCTATTAGCGATATTTTCTTCGCCCGCCCCTCGGGTCCGACGTGGGGCCATAGGAACATCACAGGTTAAATTTTTATCTTCAATTACAAAATCAATCACAGATTACAACATGGCATTATTCCACTTGTGTTTGTTTCTCAGCAGTCAACAGTTAGTTGAAGTAGAAAACAGAATGTTTACAAGGCAAATAGGTATAGCTGTACAAAGTTGCTCACCCGTGAGGCTGAGTTGGTGGTAAGCTGCAAGAGCGGGGACCGTCGTGAGCTGCGCGGCGCTTTCAGCCATGTTACATGAGTTTGTCTGCAGTGTGCATGTTCCCCGCGCCGCCACCGCGCAGCGCGTCCCAACACCCCGCTTCGAGAACGACCTCCAACCTCGGGCTTCAACTTTTACGCGTCACAGTAGAATTGATCTTGCAGACGAGATAACGAAGTCGAGTCCGCTGCGTCGCGTGCGATTATCTAAGCGAAACGTTATCAAGGATATACTCCACTCCGATGACGAGGATCGGAAGTCGCCGTACGAACATCACCTGAGTTATCGGCGCTCGGGCCGCCGCACAAATATTTCACTACCAGTCCTAGACCAGCGCGGTGGCCCGCGTGTTCACTGTTTGTTGTGGTGAAGGAGTTGTCGAGAAAATTACAATACAGCCATTTCGACAAATTAGTACGGTACAATCAGACAAGAGAGCCCTTCCTTCCCTCGGCTTGTGTCAGTCACATACAGTGTTGCCAACTCAAATTTTGAAATTCTCCTAGATTGACTTTGAAAATCTCCTAAAAATCTCCTAGAAAATTTTTGTCCTAATAAATTCTTCTGTTATTCAAATTATAAAAATTTCACCACATTTTTAGTGTTCCTTATACGTACGGGACCATTTTACTAAGCTTAGGCCGTCTGTCCGTCCGTCTGTCTGTCTTACCTGTAAAGAGCTGTATCTTTTGCACCCTGAAAACCGGTCAAGTGCGAGTCGAACTCGCGCATTGAGGGTTCTCTGTCAGTCAGTCAGCCAGCGTGTAAGCGTCTAGTGCTGGACATACGCCTTCAATTTTCCTCCAATCTCTCGGCCTTCAGCGGTACGGACCACTGCTTTCCGCCGACATACTTCATGTCGGCGTCCCACCTGGCGGGTGGTCTTCCACACTCCATTTTCCTGTCCACGGCCGCCAATGTAGTATATGGTTACTCCAACGGTCGTCGTCCCTTCAGCTAACGTGCCCAGCCCACTGCCATTTTAGCTTATCCACCTGGTTTCCAATTTTCGCGTAGCTATACTCCCAGGCCAGCCCAGCATGGCTAGTTCCATCGCTCGCTGGGCAACTTTTGAAAACAACTATAGTCAGAGCTCACGTTTCACACCCGTACGTCATAAACGGTAGGACGCGCTGGTCATAATATATACAGGTTAGACCTCGGGGCGAATTTTAAATTTCCGAGGCAGCCCTACTCAGTTGAATTCCTCCCTCGACCTCCTTAAGGAGACCTTGTCTACCAAGCAGTATTTAACCGAGATATACGTACATGCTCTTTTTTCAATCTGTTCTATCACTTTTCCGGCAATAATGATTTGTCCTCCCGTCATAACCACGATTATCATTCTAACCACCACGGAATTCGTCTGTTTTAATTATTTGTTTGCTTTTTTTTACTTCTTAACCACACCAAGTTTGTCACTTGTACGTATTACCGTTGTTACGTTAGAGCAAAACCAAACAAACAATTTAAAAAAAAAACACGTTTCTTTTATGGGGAAGCCCTTAATTTTAATTTTTTTCGTATTATTTGATAGGATGTCCGCTAATAATAAATACCTAACACATGATCTGTGAAAATCACAACCAGCTACCTATTACGGTACAAAAGATACAGCCGTTAAAGTAGTGCGGACTGACGGACAGACTGTCGACGTAGGCTTAGTAATACTACTGATTATTACAAAGAATACATGTAAATAACATTGATTGATAACAAAGTATTCGTTCGGTTAGGCCCGCCCGGTAGTCGGCTTGTTGGTCGATCAGTGCACGCACACACTCACAGAGTGTCACATTATCCTATCTAAAGAACAAGAAGGGAAACCTGCTCTTATAAAAAGACAAATCCTAACGTATGTTGTGTGACTTGAGAGGTTGGTTGATTCACATACAGTTCATTCATTGTGTTGTCACCGTACATACCGACATATTTGTTTGTTACTAGTAAATATATGTTTCTCACTCCTAAATCTTCTCCTGTAATGATTTTCTTTCTCCTAGATTTTCTCCTACTCTCCTGACAGGCAAAAACTTCTCCTAACACCGCTGAAATTCTCCTGAATCTAGGAGAAAATCTCCTAACATGGCAACACTGCACATACAGTGCTGCCAACTCTGATTATTGAAAACGCGCTTTTGGGTAGCCAGACCAGAACGCGCGAAAAAGCGCCAAATGAATATATTCAATTTCGCGCTACATTATAATTTATAAGCCACAGTTCCTTCTTCCTACCCAGTCGTTAATTACACGGTCACTACGTTGCATCAGTATACCGCAACTCGGAAGTCAGTATGTTACGTACTTCATTCTCATTACACGACATCAGTAATGTGAGTGATACTGAAACTTCAGAATGGTAGGTATTCGCTTCTGCTCATGCTAAAGGTACGCGTCCACTAGGCGGATCGGGCCGGGGCGCATCGCAACGCAAAAATCCGCCTGCCTGTATTTATATGAAACTGCGTTCACTAGCGACGGGTCAGTGCGAGGCGGGCCGCAGCGCAATAGTGAGTCGCTCGCCAGGCGGATTTTTCCCGGCGGTGCGACGCGCCCCGGCCCGGCCCGTCTAGTGAACGCGGGTATTCGCATGCGCGCGCGCGTGTTTGATTTTGATCGGTCATATTTATAGCAAAAAATTTATGAAGAATTACTTATTTCTTTAGTACAACAGTATAAAGAGCCGTCCGATCTAGGAGACGCCAAATAACTTCTTAAATAATTTCTTTTCTTGCATATATCATGCACCCACACCTTATGCTCTCTTCGTTTTTTATTTTCATTTAAATGTTCTTCTTCAAAAATAATTTGAAACAACAACATTTCTTCATCGAAGCTATCCATTGTGTATTACAAACGCACTTGCTGAGCAGTAGATAAAGTCTGAAGCAAAAAATCCGCCTAGCCGATCCGCCGCGCCCCTTACAGATGGACGCACCACAACGTATGCGATGCGGCCCGTTCCGCCCCGACCCTACCCGATCCGCCGCTAATGGACGCCTACCTTAAAAAGTATTAAGCATCAGTCATGCATCAGTCAGCCAGTCAGCGTGTACGCGTCCAATGCTGGACCTGGACGCGTCCACTGACATGGCGCCTAGTTCACCAAGGTGTTATGGGTTGACATCACGGATGTAGTAGGTGAGTAGCCAACCGTGTCAGTTTCCATAAAAAAAGCCTCTCCAATTTTTCTCCAGTCTACTACTGTACCTGCCGGGTGGTCTTCCATTACCGCGTATCCAGTCCACGGCCGCCAGTGTAGGACGCGATTACTCCAAAGGTCGTCGTCTCTTGGGCTGACGTGCCTAACCCACTTCCACTGGAACTTAGCCATCCGGTTTTCAATATCGACTGGGTCCATGCGTCAGCGGATTGCCTCGTTACTCACCATATCACGTGGCGATATTCCCAGCACGGCTCGTTAGGAACTTTCGACCTGATAAAACCAGCGATAGGTTGAAATAATAGGAATAAAATAAATAGGTATGTATTGTCATAAATTGTGGCTGAATGGTTACTGGCTAGTAAATGGCTACTCCATACGTATTTAGACATGACATGATACAAATAAGAGACAACATACAACACTAAGGTACAAAAATCTTCGCTAATTTGCGACTGGAAGAAGCTTCGACGACTTGAAATTTACCGTCAGTCTATCTCTAGCAGCAATCTACTACATAAAAAAAATGAATATTTGTTCATTCGTTCGTTCGTTCGTCGTTCGTTCTTCTCTATGCGTTCGTAAACCGTTCATCCGATTACAGTGAAACTTTGACGGACTGTTATGAGCGCGCCCGCGATATTTCCTGACAAAAAACTTGAAAATGAAAATCGAGTAGGCTGTATCAGGGACGCAGTGGAGTACGTGAAACGTCTTGTGCGTGCTAGAGAGTGTGTGTGTACTAGTTAGTGGTGTTGGAGACTTGCTTACGCCGTTTCAACCCGCCCCGCACTCGTAGATGGCTGCGGTTCTTGGCTCGTAACGAAACCCTCGGCGTACGTAGCGTAATACGCGGTGTAGGTTAAATCTTGTGATTAGGGTAATGTTGTCAAATGTCTGCAAAAAACCACACTACAACTACTAATGGTCACAAGTATGAGTTTTATGTATCACACCTACTATAACTTCGTGAGCTCTGTCAAACGCGACCACTCCCGCTCGAATCGATCAATGAAAATCCCTATACATATAATGTACTTTGTGGATCAATGTACTCCTGCCTGAGTAATCAAATCACTAAGTAAACACAGCGCGCGATGGTAAATTTGGTTCCGTCCGAAAGCTTCGTGCTGCGCGCGATTATAGCGCCACTTACGCCAGCGACATATGCACTACCGACTAATGGCTTCTATCCTCTAACTAAATAATGGTAAGTAATAAAATAATGCCGGTGGGTGCTGTGCTATACTTCCAACCAAAGTAATATAATAAAAAAGCGATCTTGTCATTTCATTACATATTTCGTTACTTATGGTTTTTGCAAGTGATGCCTATTGAAAAGCGAACGGAGCCGCGGGCAAAAGTTAGTAATATTATCTGCCTCTGCTTATACCTATTTGAGTAATTTTTACGATTTTGGCAAACATAGTTTTGTTGTTAACATAATTAGGTATTTATTTCTGTTGTGTGTGAGCATTCTACTTTATATGGCTTGTTGTATTTGGCAACACCAAAGTCATGTGACCATGGACTTCGTGTGGTAGGGTGTGTGTGTGTGTGTGTGTGGTGTGTGTGTGTGGTGTGATAGACATGATATGCGTTCCAAAATATAATATTTAGAATACAGTTTAATAGAAATCTGGTATCAACTGACTGACTTTAGTAAATTTAAAATTTGTTTAAAATGTTAAATTTGTTTAAAATTTGCCATTACTTTACTTAGGTACGATATAAATCTAATAATTACGCTAAAGAGGCGCTGTACGTTATGTCGATTTTGTTGCGTTCCTATCTTTTTTTTTCGATAGTGTACCTAGAATTTTTATTACACATTAAGAGATTATTGATTACACTCTACACAGTATCACGTGCCACTAGGTACTTAAACAGCTGATTATTTCTTAATTATAAGAATTAATCAGTTATTTTTTATTATTTATTTAATTAATTAATTACATTATTCTTATAATTATAAATAATTATAACAATAATGTACAATTAAGAAGACATAAATTATCTAAAACCTCAAAAAGCTTTATTTGTAATAGTGTTAGATTTTATAATAAAGTGTCTTCTGACATATGTTAAATTGAAAATATTACACTGTCAAGGATGCTTTAGCTGACCATAATTCTATATAGGAATCTGACTACTGTTTTTCCCACTAAATAACTTCACAATTGGATACACTTTGTATATTAAAATTTTTTAATATGATTTATTTATTACTTGTAATAAACTTTTACTAATTGTAGTTGAACTGACTTGATATATCAAATTGACGATGGAACTATACGTCTTTTTTTTTATTGCTACCGAACTGGGTGGCTCTGTCCGAGGTCGCAACCTCAGGCGCAGCCAATTTCACCCCCGCGGAGGTGCCAGTCCGGCTTGGAGGTGGACTAATGTTGCTGGGGAAAGGCTATTGACCCGCGATTTGAAGATCCGTGGATTGTAGGAGTGGGGGAAGATATTCCCTGGCAGCCCGTTCCACACCTTTGCAGTGCGACACAAGAACGATTTAGAGAATCGTGCAGTTCGAAGAACTCTTCTGTCGACTACAAACGGGTGTTCCGCGAGAGTATGGCGGGTTTGGCGAAGGCGAACAGGAGGAGGAGGGATAAGGGAAGCAAGTTCGTCAGAGCAGCGGCCATAGTAGTACCGATAAAACAGGCTCAATGACCCAATGATACGTCTGTGCTTTAGAGGTTGAAGGTCCTTTGTGAGTACAGAGTCACCAATGAGGCGAATGGCTCGTCGCTGAATAGAATCCAAGGCTGAAAGAAGGTACTCAGGGGAACCCTCCCAAAGATGACTGCAATATTCTATCACCGGTCTTACTTGTACTTTGTAGAGTGTAAGCAGTTGGACCGGCGTGAAAAAACGCCGACATCGGTAAAGGACCCCTAATTTTCGAGACGCTAGTTTTGCCTTGGACTCTGTGAACGATCGAAACCCAACGTCCCTGGACACCTCCATACCCAGGACGCCCAGACTACCATCGTTGGGGACTTGGCTGCCCTGAAAAGTGGCTTGGAGAGGAAACGGATCAGCCTTAGTAGAGAAGGCACAAGCTTGCGTCTTGGCTACGTTGAAGTTGACCAAGTTCTTCTTCCCCCAAGAGGATACTTTTTCGAGAACCTGGTTAACCCGAGCAACAGTTTAGCGTCTCGCGTTTGCTGCTGAGGCCTCTCTACCCTTCCAGTCCTTGATGAACCCTTCGTGCACCGTGCTGTCGTCCGCGTAACAGTGTATTTCGCCGAGCGAGAGCATGTCGTTGATGAACAATAAAAACAGCGTCGGCGACAGCACGGATCCTTGTGGAACACCAGCATTGATTGAGTAGTTGGCCGAGCAGGCACCATCTAGGGTGACAGAGATCAACCGACCACTCAAAATGCTGGAGATCCAAGTGCACAGTTTTGTAGGGACACCGTAGGCCGGAAGCTTGCTTAAGAGTCCCCGGTGCCAGACGCGATCAAATGCTTTGGATATGTCCAGAGCGACCGCCAGCGATTCCCCAAAACCATCGAGCCTTTCAGCCCATAAATGCGTGACGTACGCTAGAAGATCTCCAGTCGACCTTTGCTTGCGAAAGCCGTATTGTTTGTCGTCGAGGAGTTTAGAGTCTTCTAGGTACGTCAGGAGCGCTGAGTTGACAATACGCTCCATAACCTTACTCAAAAGTGAGGTTATCGCAATGGCGCGATAGTTCGATGGGTTCGCTGGGTCCCCCTTCTTGGGGACCGGCTGGACCGAAGCTCTCTTCCAGCAAGAAGGCATTGATCCGGAGAAATAGGAGCGGTTGAATAGGCGGGTGAGGACGGGCGCCAATTCCAATTTTTCAAGACGATCGCCGGGACGCCGTCAGGCCCACTACTCTTTGAAATGTCCAACTGACTTAGTGTTTTATGGACGACTCTGGGGTGGAACCTAATATTTGCCATCATACGCCCGCAATGGGGTAATGAAGGGGGGTTGGAGCCCAGGTCGTCCATGTTTGAGTTGGATGCGAAAAGGCGTGCAAAGATATTCGCCTTTTCTTTCGCAAGTATAGCGAGCGAGCCATCCGGACGTTCCAGCGGAGGTGTAGCAGGACGGCAGAAATTCCGACCGATGGATTTGGCGAGAGACCAGAAGGCGCGGCTACCCGAAGGGCTACGTGCAAGTTTCGCGCCAATTCCACGGTCGTGCCTGAACTTGGCCAAGTTTTGAGTTCGTTTGCAGGACCTAGCAACGACGTTGAGCTCTCGTCTGTTCTCGACAGACCTATTCTGCAGCCATTTCCTATAAGCCTTGTTCTTAGTGTCAATAGCCAGTCTGCATTGACAATCAAACCAAGGCTTATGGCGGCCGCCGATGGGAACGGTGGAGGTAGGTATGAAGAAATTCATACCTTGTGCGATCACATCGACGACCGATTGGGCACACAGGGATGGGTCTGGAGAAGAGAAGCAAACGTCATGCCAAGGGTATGCTCCCAGGAAGGAACGGAAGTCATCCCATTGTGCTGACCGGTAGTGCCAAACTGTTCACGTACTACGTTCACGTGCTTCCGCGAAGTGTACAGTTGGCACAGTTGAGCGTACAAGGCAATGGTCGGAGTTTCCGAGGGGAGCTTCAACCCTCACCTTGTAACCATTTGGCTCGGTAGTCAGCACAAGGTCCAACAAACTAGGTCGATGGGCAGGGTTATCAGGTATCCGAGTGGTTCCGGATACCAACTGCGTCAACCCGTGCGCAATGGCCAAGTCGTAAGCCTCCCTACCGGCATGGTCAGTGAGGGGGGAGCCCAACCAGTCTTTGTGTTTAGCATTGAAGTCACCCAGCATCACTAACTGCGCCGTAGGGAACTCGCAAAGCAGTTTGTCTGCCGTACTGCTGAGATGCTCATAAAATGCCTCTGTTCTTGACGCACTGAGGTTAGGGGATCTGTACGCACCCGCATCCATAACACAGGAAAAACAGGGTCTTCAAATCGGGTGAGCCGGGTATAGGAGACACCAGATCCAACGTACAAGCAGACACCACCCTTCGCCATGAAACGTTCCTGAAGATTGTAACCAGGAACGTCCAGGTAGGATGCGTCCGCAGGACGCCCGATCTGGGTCTCCGTAAGAAAGAGGAGGTGAGGCCTCGCCGTCTGCAGATGGCAGGCGACGGATGAGAAATTTGTGTGTAGACCTCTTATATTGGCGAGGTCTACCTTAAACTTTGAGGGAGAACGGGCCGCTGAAGGTTTAAACATTTTTCGATTTTTTGTTCGGCTCATAATTTAGATGGGTGATTGGTTCGTGGAGTGTATCGAAATGTGCCCAGGGCGCGGTGATGCCTTGTGCAGCTAGGATAGACTCAACCAACTGACAGTCGCAGAGAGCGAGAGGACCTCCGACCCCCCCCCCCCCCCCCCCCTTCCAGAAAAACATGTGGTCTCCCATGGTCACCAGCCCCACAATGCTCTCTGACAGGGATTTTCGCGTGTTGATAAGGCAGCCAGCACACGGGTTGGTGAGGAGGACCGTGTGCCGGGCCCCTGTACTACCACGCAGGCAGTCATATAGATATAGGTAATGTAAATAGGCAGATTCAACTTGAGCGGGCGCATGTAGACTCGCGACCGCGCGTCATCCGCTTCTCTATGAGAAAAAAAGACCTATTACTTTCGTTTCGACCATAATTATATAATGGGCAGGATACGTAGGGTACATTAAATATACTTAGTATTGAGTAGTTAATAGCCTTTCCCCAGCAACATTAGTCCACCTCCAAGCCGGACTGGCACCTCCTCGGGTGTGAAATTGGCTGCGCCTGTGGTTGCGACCTCGGACAGAGCCACCTAGTTCGGTAGCAATAATAAAAAAAAAGACGTATAGTTCCATCGTCAATTTGATATATCAAGTCAATTCAACTACAATTAATAAAAGTTTATTACAAAGAAATGTAATAAATAAGTCATATTAAAAAATGTAAATATACAAAGTGTATCCAATTGTGAAGTTATTTAGTGGGAAAAACAGTAGTCAGATTCCTAGATAGAATTATGGTCATCAACTCATCAAGCATCCTTGACAGTGTAATATTTTCAATTTAACATATGTCAGAAGACACTTTATTATCAAATCTAACACTATTACAAATAAAGCTTTTTGAGGTTTTAGATAATTTATGTCTTCTTAATTGTACATTATTCTTATAATTATTTATAAGAATAATTATAAGAATAATGTAATTAATTAATTAAATAAATAATAAAAAATAACGGATTAATTCTTATAATTAAGAAATAATCAGCGGTTTAGGTACCTAGTGGCACGTGATACTGTGTAGAGTAGAACATATATTATATATGTTTGTTTTTCTCGACAACTAGTGATGTAAACATGTGATATTTTTTTTGCTTAACGTGTTTATTATGGTGGTTATGTAGCTCTCCCAAAATATTTGCAGCTAAATATTATCCCTCTCCCGAGATGCACCTTGTGCGGGGACTGATGTAATTTCAGTACAAGATCCTGTGAGTCTAAAACGACCAGACGAGGAATTTATAGGTATATGCAAGATCAGCTCACTTATAGACCGTTCACAGTTATTTTACCTCTAGCCATCAAGTTGGCTTACCTGAGCTCTGTGTTGCCATAATTGGTTCGTACTATTTCCCTGTACGAAATATTTGAACATGTTTTTAGAATAGAATAGAATAGAAACTTTTTATTGCACATAAATTGTACACGACAAGAAACAAGAAATGAAGGAGTGGGCAAAGGTGGACTTATATCACTACAAGTACAACAGGTACTTATACATATAATTTCCACTACCAAGGGTAAAATACTAATAGCTAACCCTTTTTTAGGACCGTAGTACTAGTGACAGCAAGTGGTGCCAACCTAGCGGAAGATACAATGACATGTGTCAGAGGTAAAATAACTGTGAACGATCTGTAGTACATACCTAATAGGTTACCTAAATTCTCATTCTCATTTGCTTTAGGTGTACCTATGCCTACGATGCGATGAATTATGATTTCGGAACGGAGACCGCGGCGGAGGTGACAGGCCAGGCAGGCAGGTGACTTTGACATTTCATTTGACAGCCTCGTGATGCCGAACTGTAATAAAAACCAGAATTTTTGTGAAAATTAACGGTGCCTGTGGAGTGAAGTGTTCTCTTCTCCAGCTGTTGAATTGTGTGTTGCTGTGATGGCCGGTCACAATAACGATGAAATGGGCGAAGATGCAGTGGCGCCCAACAACACTAACCAGACGGAGCAGCCTGACAACATTTCGGAAGGTGAGTGAAACTTTTTACCGATGTGTCTATTGGCATTTAAGGGAGTAGTTTCTATTACTACTACAGGGGGAAGCCAACGGGGTTCCCTCTGCGAAAGTGTGGGAGGGGGATGGAGAGAATTTAGTAAGGGGATATAAGCCTATATCCCCTTACTAAAGTGTTGCGCTCCGCCCTCGACGCCGCGTTCCGCGACGCAAAGCGACGGCAGCGCCTCCGATGCAAGTCGACTGTATGTTTTGTGGTGGTAGGGTGTCCGCTTCAAATAATCTTGAATTTCCGGAGCTCCCGCCTTCCCGCCGCCCGCCGTCAGAAGTCAGAATGAACGGCGTGCGCCTGGAAGCGACGCCTTTTATAGACGGTGCCCCCGCCTGTCCCCCCCTCCGGCCCCGCAGCCCCCCTCCGCCCATGCTTTTAGCGGAGAGGCCAACTGCGGGCTCATTTTCCACCCCAAGTGGGTGGAAATTACCGGGGAGGGTCAGGGGAACCGTCTCCATGCCTTTATAAGGCGGCTAGGAGAGCAAAAGCCCCGAAAACCATATTTTTTACCCTTTTTTGTTTTTATTCTTTATTTCATCTTTATTTCATTCATTACATGCATTTACATTCAATAAACATTCTTATATGATAGCTTACATAGGTTTACATACTTTGACATTAACATTCATATAGATTTAACAGAATTACAATACAAAACAGCATAAAAACCAAATTTTTTTACATTTTGCGCGGTTCTCTCCACGGCCGCCAGGGGCGCTCGCAGGGGCGCTCGCGCTGCGCGGCGCAGTTTGGCTCCCGTTCTGACTGTGACCGTGAAGAGAGCCGCGCGGGATTATTTCTTCATGAAAAACACCAAAAATTCTTGAAGTCTTGCAGCTTGGCTTGCGTGAGACTGGAGCACGTCGCACGCTCTCACGCAGCCCGCAAACACTTGTTTTCACATTTTACAATTTTACCTTTATCGCGAATGCGAGAGTGGAGCATGTCGCGCGCTCTCGCACCGCTTTCATCACTTATTTATCACGGGTTTGAGCCTACATAAAAAAGATTGTTTATTTACTACGACCGGTACTATTGTTTTGCTAATATATGTTGACCATTCATACGCCTGGCTCGTTACAATATCTTCCGTCGTCGACACTAAAGTTATGGGGCTGAGGGCTTGGAAGGGAAGAAACGCAGCAAAGTCGATATGCGCACCCTCGACCCCACCTTTGCGTGTACGCCAGTGTTTACAGAAAGACCTGGAATTAGAGCGAAGGCAACCGGAATCCCCCCATGAACCCTGTGACCCCAAGGGGCCGAGCGACGTCTGGCGACGCATGGTGCGGCATGATCAACGACGTGCATGAAAAGATTTTCGCTTTGCCACCATTGTGCAATCTTCTATAAATTAACCCCTGGTAATTTTTAACCATCTAACTTGTATTTACTCCTGGCAACATAAATCTTTCATCCCACTCACTCTCAAGTAGCTAACTGGCAGTAGGAGCGGGGTGTAAGCTCAGGGCATATGCTGCAGTGTCACGAGTAATTGCCTCAAAGTGAATTAATTGGTGGAGCGGAGTGGAGTGATTGCCCTCCATTTCTTAGTGTTTTAGGTGAGATCCTTACTATTTACTTATAATCATCCATGCTTAGCATCGGTGGGGATGATTTTCCTTATGAATTTAACCCTTTCGGCTCCAGTCGCACATATTTGTGTGCGCCTATAGTCATTTTGTGAGGGCAGGCGCACACATATGTGATTTAGAAAAGTGCTTTCATATAAATAGGTTTAATTGTAGTAGTAGTACCGTGGAAATTTCGTAAAGCCTTGGCCTGGGCGCATGTCTGGGTCCCAGCGGTCCTGGCCGCCAAAAGGGTTAAAATGCTTTCTTGTTTTGCAAATTTCTGATAAATGATAAGGACCCGGTAGCTGTTAGCCCGGCTTCCCTGCACGGCAAGATAACCATCCTTAGATAAGCCAGAAAACATTCGTGAAACCCCATGTAAGTTGATTTAATAGTTCTCGATTTATAAGCGAACATAGAAGCGACGACGGTGCGTTCCACTCATAGACAACACTCTCATAGATAATTAATATAAATATAAAATGCATCAATAAAAAAATATTTCTATTTTCAGAATACAACACACTGGACAACAAACTGGACGAATTGAACTCGGCTCTGGACTTCCTCGAACAGAAGAACGACAACATCCACGCACAGCTGGTGGAGCTGCTCAACTCGAGCCGCGAGATCCGTCGCGAGCTGCGCCAGGAGAACTCCGCCGACGACGCTGCTGCCCCCTCCGGCGTACAGCCCGACCAGCCCCATAGTTAAATATATCACACCCAGTACTTGACCGCACTCTTGCAAAATTACTGTACAAAATAGTTTTAATGGAAGTATGTAGATAGGTTCCATAACCACTGTCGCATACTCTATCACATGGATACAAAATCTTGCGCTTGTCCTGGTACATATTTGAAATTGCGTAGTGCACTCTCATTTTACAGAAATATTGCTGCTACGGTGGGCGCCGGGAGGAATGTGCCATGAAAAAAAATACGATGTTTCATGGAAAAGTTTTCCACAATGAATTCTTTCTATAGTAATATGAAGCGGTCAAGTTCAAGGTCACGTTGCATATAGGCGAAGGATGGTTTTAAATAATGCTCGCGGATTGAAGGGGTAGTATGTAATAGTATTATAATGTGCAGATACTCCTGTAAAGATACTATGTGCAGATACTTCTGAAAGTAATCCTGCCGGCGTCCATGGCCATGGCGTCCATTACCTGTAAGTGATGTTGCTATCAACACAATTCCCGTATTGTCAAAACGCTGAACAAAGCTATGCATTGTGATAAACAAATACTTTCTAAGTCGCCTTTAATTCATTAATAGGTTATGGAATGTCAAAATATGAAAATATATTTCAATCTATATGAAGTGTCAGCCCAAAGTTCTTCACTGTGTGGCCAGAAATAGCATGCGGAGTCGTGCACGGTAATCCTTCCCATACGATTTGTATGGAACCGCCTGCAACTGATGTATTTCACATTTTGAACCTTACGCCGTTGTGGTAACATTACTGTAAACTTACACCGGCGATTTAGGCGATGAAATGATGATCAAAGTGATAAATTATTGTACTCAGAACCACATATTTCACGCTGGCAACATACAATATAATATCTCGTAACTGAAGTTTTGGTGACGTTCATAAGAGACAAGACTTGATTTTACCTATCACATTTTCACACCATATTGTAGGCAAAAGCACTTCGTATTTCCCTAACCATACCCATATTTAAAATTATTTATAGCTATAATTTATATGCCTTTAGTTAGGTAAAGATTCAAAGTATAATGTGAATACATTATTTTTAATTTAATCCTATAAATTCCCTTACAAATATGTGGTTGAAAAGTGGTAAAATCGTTCAAATATGCCTTTGCTATTTCCCTCGCCATTTTTTACAAATGCATCTAATACGAAAAATGCTTCATTGAGCTTAGAATCAATAAGACTAAGAATCATCTAAATAAATTGAAACGCTTACAGAATAAATGGCTTTTCACTGAACTATCTTAGAACATTGAACATTTTGGGCCGTTGCCGTGCGCGAGCGTTTTTTGTATGGACGTATTTGTAACGAGGGTAGCAAATGCATTTTCGAACGTTTTTACCACTTCACCCACTTATTTTTCATAGAATTTACAAGATTATATTACAATAATCTATCACACATTCTTGAATTACCTCACTATAAGCATATAAATTATAGTTATATCTATTGAAATATGGCTAAAGTTAGGATAATATGATGTGATGTTTTGCCTAGTACCCCCCCTTAAGTCATGCACAAAAAATCAATACATGGCGTTAATTATAACATACATTTCTTTCTTAATTTAGTTAAATGATTTTTTAGGCAAGTATTGAATTGATCGATATCCGCAACGACGATAAGTCACTTCATCTAATATATTGCGAATACGCCTTCTAGCGATAAGCAACAGATACACATATCAATGATTTCAATTTTACATGTGAAAAGAAAAAAATTGTAAGATCCTTACAATATTCAAAATTAAAAAAAAATCAGGCATCTTTTGGTTCATAGTAATGAGGTAGTAATTTAAATTTATTGCCTGTACATGGAAATTCAACGTCCAGGCTAGGTGTCAGCGCCATCTACATTCAAGACAGAATTAGTATGGGGCTGTCAGTGCTCTTGTATATTTTCGTCCATGCCAAGCGGTCAAATTATTTAACTGGACACAGAAATAATGTGGTACATAATACAATACTTTGTCATTATTTTAAGACATGTTTAGAATGATTGTCAGCTTCGGTAGCTCAGTGGTGCGGTCGGTCGACTGTTGTTAGTGTAAGTACACCCGAGCGCGGTCAGAACATGGATGGGTGACCGTTCGACCGTTGGAGGTTGACTGTGGTTTGGATTCCACGTAAAACTGTAGGGCCCTTCCCTTCTCGCCTTACTAGGTAGGTAGGTAGGGTTTAACCCGCCCGGGTTGATACCACCGCACAGAATGAAAGGTCGGTCGAAACGGCTATGTAAATAGTTCGTCTTTTCCGTCCAGTTCATGGTAGTTGGCACGACTTAAGGGAAGCAGTGACATGACACCTAGTTCACCAAGGTGTTATTGGCTGACATGGTGGATGTTGTATAATATGCTGTAGCCAACCGTATCAGTTTCCATAAAAATATATATATTGAACACTGACAGCTGGTGCGTGTATTATTTTTTTATGAGTGCACTTATGCATAGGTACGTATGCTTATGGGCGCCACACACCTTCAATTAAAATTGCGCAAGTCCAGACTTGTGCAAGTGTACCGTTACGTGTGTGGGAAGTTTATTGCGCAATTTTCTAGACTTGGGGCGTATTATTAATTGATTGAAGGTGTGTGGCGTCCTTTATATATACATTTCCAGGAATCCTCTTAATATGCATGGATATTGTTTATGTGTGGACATCTATACCGGGATCTTGAGGATTTATCAGGGATGGAATGAATTTAGAATTGGTGACACATAACATCACAGGCGTAACGATCGCATCTTATGTTTACACCACAATGGTGAGTCTCAGCACTAAACACATTTTTATTATGTTACTTCGGAAAATGAAGGTTACCTTTATAACCTCTATTCTGAAACTGACACAGTGCAAGTTTTCTGTCTTAGGAATTGCAAAGTATTGTTTGTATTCCCTGGGACAAATTCTTGAATGTGATTTAGTACGAATAAACCAAATGTGGTCATAGTATTTTCACCCCTTGTAGGGTTAACAAGTAGTTTAGCAAGTGGATGCAAAATAGTTGAAATTATTTTTCTTAACTCCAAAAATTATTTATTGTAGTTGTACCTTGATTTAAAAGAGATGTAAATAAATATTTGCCTAAATACTTATTGTATCATTTATTTCATATTACTGCAACACCACCGAAAAATAAAAATAAGCAAATCCTTTATTGTAAAATTTGCATGTATTTCATCATTTCATTGAACTATTATGAATAAGCAGTTACATTGTGAATGTTTTGGACAAGCTAGAGCAATGCTTAGTAAAACTGTTAATACATTTATCTAATTTTTCATATAAAAATATGTTTGTACAATTAATTTATTGAAAAAATACTGAATATTGGAATGTTAGTGCAAACACTCACTGCCTGCACTACATCTGTCACATTGCACCCAAGCAAGCACACCGGACTAGTGCACTCTTTATAATCACACTCTCACTGACAAGTGCACTCTTTATAATCGCGCTCTCACTCACACCGCTTCATTCCATTTATTCAAGCTGTGCTCTCTCTAAATAGTACTTGCAATGAAAAAGCTGAATATATTCATCTGTGTCCATTCCATATGACTAGGACGACTTTACATTTTATGAATTTGGATAATTACTACAACATTTTTGCCATTTTAAATGACCTAATATTCCCTAATACAAAGTGATTAATAATAACGAAGTAGTGTAGCTACGAATGGAATTATGTAATGAAATGGATTAACTTTTTGAAGACTTTATCTTAAAGTTTATTTTACTTTTGACCGCATTGTCCGCCCCATGCGCTTCTCCGCATACCAAAGAGTACTTGTAACGAAAGCTGCACGCACAGCATTCAACTCACCTTTTGTGTTGCATGTTTTATGGTGTACAATAAAGATTATTTAGATTAGATTTTATTTAAATTATGTTATACAATCATTTTTTTATTGAATGTTGTCAAATTTGTATTTTTAAATGTAAAATTTGAGTAGAATAGTATTCGAATATAATAGAGATGTGTGATTGATGATGCTGGGTGGAATGCATGGAACAAGTCTAGAATGTTAGAAGAGGTCGGGAAGTCAGACTGAATTTATTTATTTACTAGCCGAGCCAGCGTCGCCCAACGATGCAGAGGATTGAAATGCAAACAATTTAGACTTAGGGCATTTTGATAGTGGAATCCTATTTTTCTATTAAATACAAATAACTATTATTCTTTGAGACTTATTATATTTAAGGTTTAGTTTCTGAAATAACTAGTATTTTATACTTGTCATATGTAAACATTCAACACCGGGACGCAGAAGCTGAAATGAATGCAATGTGGTGCCGCGTAACGCTTGCGAGTGATTCTTACACATCAACTGTCAGCCCGACACAATTTGCTTTTGCTGTGAAGCTTAAAATTTTCACCACCTTCGGGATTTCATCAAACAGTACATTATAATTGCAAACTATGCTTCAAAAAAATTTATTTCACAAGACTCACTTCCACGACCGCAAAACAAAAATATCTATGATACTACCGGCAGATTGAAGATGTAGCTACAGTCAGCGCGTACGTTCGTGGCCTCCGGCAGGAAAGCGAGAATGGATTGTATAGTGTTGTGAATCAATCTCTGAAAGTAACGACATTTACGAAACCTCTTTTTTATTTATGGCATTAAATTATTTATCTAATAAGGTTTTATTGCGTGGTTGAAGTACGAAGACAAAACAGGGATAATCGTTTAAAGTTCTATCGGCCTCCGCCCGCAGAGGCCACGAATGTGCGCGCTAACAGTATGTATGTTTTACATTTACTGTGTTACATTGGCATGGCCCTGGTAGCGTCTGATGTCAATATTTGTGTAAGTTCTGGAAACAAGTGTTCTCATCTAATATAAAAAGAAAATGAATGGGGAATTAAACACATTAGTGTTGCTATGTTAAAACAATTAGAGTAGATCCTAAGCTAACAAGTTGAAGTCTGAAGAGAGCAGGGAATCATTGTCGAAGGATGACACGGAGTGAGTGAGAGCACCGGAGCCTGACATGGCTGCAAACTCCTCTACGCCTCGCAATCTGAAAGTTTAAACAAATACATATGTATGTATATACCATCACCTTGTTTACCAACAACCCGGGTAAGCACTTTCTGGCAGTTAAAATAGAAGTGAGAATTAATTGTAAAGAAATTATAAACCTAACCTTAGCATATTAAGGAGCAGGAAAGCATTAGTAAGTGTAAAGAAAATCTGTGTCTGTCTTCATTACTTTATGAACTACTAGCTTTCACCCGCGGCTTCGCTCGCGTGAAATTAGTATTTAAAAAGAAGAAAGTGAAAAAGCCATCAACCATACCTTTATTTCGGCGCGCGGAACAATTCGGTTTGTATGAGAGCCACATCTTAGCGTAATCGGAGATGAATTTTATGATGATTTGATTTAACATTTTATGGGTGCACCAAAATTTGCAAATTTTCATGCGGCGAGAATGAACTAATAAATATTTAGGAAACCAAGAGGTTAAACTTTCATTAATTTTTTTTTATTTAATTGCAAAACAGTCATAAAAATGACATTTTTAGAAGACAAACAATTCCATATACAAGAGAACTCTCAGAATCATATTTCAATAAACGTGACAGGGTGTAATTGAAATGGATACAATAAATTGTGACAAGTTCGAGAGCAGTATTAGTGCCATAATAATACTTTAAACAATAAACAACAATACACTAACTTGTGGCTTCGTCTACGAATAGCTTGGAGTTTGAACCCAATTAACACACATCAACCAACCAATACCTTTAGCAAAGTATAACCTACTGCATGACTTGAAGGAAGGACTGCGTCAAAATGAGAGGTGGCTAGTCTGTCGCCCTTTAGCCCTTAGTCGCCTTTTACGACATCCACGGGGAGATATGCAGTGGGACTATTATTTTGAAGTACCAGAACTAACACGGAATATACATGAATAATTTAGAAGAAACAGTAGCCAGGTAGGCAGGTAGCTAGGCGCTGGTGCCGCTCCTCCTCGTGAGATGAGATGAGCAGCTAGGGATTTACAAAGTACAACAGTGTGTTAACCTGCTGTGCGGCCGGCTGGCGACGAGGTCGTTGTCGGCGGACATGCTGTCCGACTCATTGTTCAGCGATGTCTGGGAGTCTGGAACCAACATATTTTTGGATTAAATATAATAAATAATTAAATATGCAACAATGTGGTTATTTGGAAACAGAGTTTAAATTTCGCACCAACAATTTAATTTTTCATAATTTTTTATCCCTCGTTTGAAGACAATGTTCAAATCAAATCAAAGTATATTTATTGCACTTGAAAAGGTTTTTTTTTTGCAAAATGTACAGCTTAACACTTTAACAGCGGCGCATTATAAGGCTATAAGGCTATATATTCCCTAGGACGCGAGCGATTTTCAGCGTTATTGGTTAGCTTATAAATAAATAACTAATGAAGATATTGGTATAGATTTTTTTTAAGTAACAGTTCAATCTTTGCATTTTAGGATAATAAAGAAAACAACTGTATTTATATTCTTATTTATTGACCACAAGCGATACAAAAATGGATGTTTAAAAAAAAAAAAAACTCTTACGTAACACCTACCCATTACAACATTTATAACTCGAAACGGCTGGACTGATTTTTTTAATTCTTTTTTTATTGGTTTTACTGGATTACAAATTACATGAAAAAAAAATTAAAAATAAAAAAAAATTATGAAAAAAAATTTTATTACTTTATACCGAGTGTAATTTTTTTTGTGTGTGCTATTTTTTAAAACAAGAGTAATTACTGAAAAAAAATGAAAAAAAAAACACTTTGGAAAGGCTCATGGTGCACTGAGTAAGCAGCGGCGCTCGCTCTCGAGAGTCGCCCCCCCCCCCCCCCCCCTGCCCCACCCGCTCACTCAATATAGATGAATTTTATATGTGTGTGTAGCTAAAAGACTCAGCTACAGTATACACGAAACGCGGATCACGAGAACTGCTCGTGACTTTAGAACAAACAGTACAAAGTTTGAAAACGAGTCACGTTCGTGATCCTGTTATGATGATGTGAACACTGTTAGGCGTTCTCCTCCAGCCAACCTTATCGTGTTATCATGAAAGAGTGTGGAGTTGTCCAATGTTGTATCAACATTTGCTTTAGGGTTCCATAGCGAGCGACGCCGCCGTCAGGGATCCTTATAATCGGTATGTCTGTCCATCCGTCCATCCGTCACACTCGCTGCCCGAGGTGATTGCTCCGAAACGTAAAGCTCAAAAAATAAAAAAATATTAATAAAGTAGTCTATTTAGTCCTTACGGGGTGAAAACTATTTAGAAGTTAATACCATAAATTGGTTATAGGGAAATAACATTCTCGTGGATAGCACAGTGGCGACGATAATGCGTGGAGCGGCATAAAATGACTGCATACACACTCGCTATGAACGCAAGAAGGGAATGGCTACGGAACACCATGTCTGCGAACAATGTCAACTGAGGCTTTTTTTGGGTGAGAACACAAACATCTGATTCAGCTTTAATAAATGCTTATGATCATATTGTTTCTTGCAATTTCAATAAAATCCAAACAAAATACTGAAAACCCTTTAAATTATTAATGAAATTGTAAAAAGGTATGTGTGTACGTAAAATGATTTTGGTAAGTGAACACACAATATAAAAAAGAAGTGAAAATTAAAAAGGACACATTTAGCAGTTTCTCTACAATTATATCTACATTATAATTTATATATACATATGATATAACGTTTAATCCTAATTGATTATAAAGCTGGATGACAATGATGACAAGAAACAATAACACACACTTCTCTGAAAATTATATTTACCACTTTCCACAAACATCTTGGCAGATTTATTTTGTACTATAAGTTATGTGTTAGCGTTATCTTTTAAATTTCCAGTCTGTAAATTAAAAAGAAACAAAACAGAATTAAGGCGAGATCGAACTTATAGTTAACACTTTATTGAATCATTAATGGGAGAGTTTGCTCTTGTGTAAATATAATTACATCGAAGAGAAAACAAAATCTATTTGTGCATGCTATGCAGCATTATAAAGTGCTCCGTACCACAAAAAGTACAGACATCCGGCTGGCAAAAAGAATAAACCCTTTGTTGCCCGTGGTCCTACTGCGTAGTCCTACTGGTAGAACCAAGGCAATGTTTTTTGTCCGTGGTACTACCAGTAGGACTGTAGCAAGAAAATGATTATATTGTATGGGCATTGTAACTACTGATCGGGTAGTACAGTCACCGTCAATATTATTAGTGATTTTTCAGGAACTGTTCAGGAACGGTATTAGACTAGTAATATTAGTGTAATATCATGGAAACTAAATAACAGCCCGTGGACTGATTACTAGTCTTATAGCATTCCTGAAACAGGCCCCCCCAGACGGGTTATTAGTAGTGAAATAAAATAAAAATAAAACTAAATAAAATAAGCTAATAATGTCAACATGACATGTAAATTTATTCATCATGAAATAATAGACAACCTTTTTTATTTAAAATTATTATCTTACATGAAGGAAGTTTACATATCGATGGCTTACAGGCAATACCTCATAATAACCCACGGAGATCAAATTTTACAGGAGAAGGTGAAGTGTTTTATTTCATACATAATGAAATAAATGTAAATATTTTGTGGTTTTTGTTCTTGTTTGATTGCTTTTATAGTTATAATTAAAAATATGATTGAAAATAAATATAATTATTTTGACTATTTTGATAGGCTGTTGTGTGGCTGGCGAGAAATTGCTCGCAAATTTCGCTGAATGTGTTACCACTCGCTTGGGGAAGTGATTTATTGCCACTATTTCAAATTATTATAAATTCAATATCGTGGGTTGTGAGTGTTTGCAAACACATGAAGTTTTTAATTTGAAATGTTTCTGTATACTTTCAGTTTTTTTGTGGGTTACGAGGTATTGCCTGTAAGCCCTCGATATATAAATTCTTTAATTAGGTAGAGTAGAACCAGGATAAAAATCAATCTTATTATTCCTAGTTGAAGGCAATGCTACTTGTCCGTAGTTCTACTGGTAGAGCCAAGGGCAATGTTTTTTGCCCGTGGTACCACCAGTTGAACCATAGGTCATGGTTACTTGCCCGTAGTCCTACTGGTAGAATCATAGACAAAAAAAATTACCCTTGGTTCTATCAGTAGGACTGCGCAGCAGGACCGCGGGCAAAAAAGGGAATAAACGCATGGGAGTATAGAACGGTGGTCGTGTTACCGGAGGGCGCAAGATGGTGGGATGTGAGATAGTCTGTGGAGAGATAGGGAGGCAGGTCCGCATCGGCGCCGCAGTCCCCCGCCTCGCCCGCACCCGCCCCCGCGCCCGCGCCCAGCCCCTCCACCACGCTCAGCCACTGCCCGTTGTGGCAGCGGAACCGCTCCACCTGAACAAGTTGCATGTTAAACTAATTGTACCAGCAAGGAACCAGATACCAATAGTCCCACCATCTTCTAAGACCGTCCTGATCAAAGATTTAGTGGCGCTTTTTATATGTGATTTACAAATTCTCCATATATAACCTGGTTATTTAAAGAAAGGTATTGAAAATGGCAGTGTTTTATAGATGTACAGTTGGCATGCAAATTTTTATTTGCATAGTATATTTTTTTAGTATATTTTTCGATACGCAAATAGGAACACCACCATTTTCAATCCCTTTCTTTAAATAACCAAGGTAGTACATTGATGTGAAGAACAAGTTCTCCAGTTAGAAAATGACGAAATTATTATGATTGATACCTTTATACGTGCGGCCCAGTCTGTCTCCATTTGGGAGATGATATCGAGGCATGAGTCACACAGCTTTCTGATCTCCGGGTTCTTGTCTTGCATCAGATCGATCAGGTACGCCGGCGCCTCTGTTGGTCAACATCATATTACAATTTCAAATAGTACATGTAAAAGTTCAGTTTTCTCAGGCTACTGAGCATCTTTCTTTTTTTTAAGGAACTGAAACAAGTGACCAACGGTGCTTCGGATCACAACCATCACACACAGTAAATTACACTAGTCTACGTGAAACTACACTCAGCGAAATGCTATGCACGTTATGAGGCCATAGAAAGAGGTTTTCGTTCAATTTCCTGGTCTAGGTCTCTCGAATTATAGGGGTTATATCGAGTATATTAAAACACATTATGAAAATATCTGCTTACTAGTTTTCGCAAGCAGTTGCTAAATTTGCCGAGTCAAAATGCTAGTTGCCCTCATGTGATCTGTCAGTTTCAAAAGATAAAAACTTGTCGCATCGTGTACTACAACATAAAACAATATAGACCGGTGCGTGTGACGAGATGGTCAGCTGGGGCGGCGTGCGCCAGCATCTGCCTGAAGGCGTAGATAGTCTGCAGGACGTGCTCGTCGTCCGCCTGGCGCGCGCGCAGCAGGCGCACGAGTGCGGCGGCGCCGCCCGCCTCGGCCAGTGCGCTCGCGCTCGCCTCGCACGCACACAACGCCCCCGCCGCCACCACACCCTCCAGCACCAGGTCACCCGCCGCGTTGCTCTCTGCAGGCAAACTCAACCAACTTTATTTCGATCAACACTTTTTTATTTGTAGAGCGCGTTCAAGTGGTGGTCTACGAAATGATGGTAAGGCATGATTAAGGCAGTCTGTTCATCTCTTAACACGTTAACAGCGGACTGTGATCCGGTATGTTTTCTGTTGCTCGCGGATCACGAATGTACCAGATTTGGCACTGTTTTTTCTAATATCACGAGCACTGTTTGTGATCCGCCTATCGTGTACATGTTTTTGCTACACACATATACAATTCATCTATAATATGTGCGCGGGAAAGGCAGGGGGACGACTCTCGAGCGCCGCTACACAGTGCGTCGCGAGCTACGACAGAGCATGTAAGTACAATTTTTTTTTGTAATATGTACATTTTTCTTTCGCTTGTGGTAAATCAATAAGAATATAAATGTAATAATGTGTTCATAATCTTCAAGTATATGCATACACGAAAACCATTTTAACTACTCACACTGAGAGATAAAGACTACTCGTAACTCGCGTAATGGAAAATTTAAAAAAATCATAACTCCCAAATTTTTAACTTTTTTCAAACAATCAAAAAACCATTCCCAGATATTGAGTCAATTTACAATATAAAATAGAAAAGTTTAAACTATATATTTAGAAATATGTTTAAAAGTTACATTTTTAAACCCCCTTAATAATTTTAAGCGGGTTTTTGCGATTTTCTCAAAAACTCCCAAACTTTTTTTATTTATTTTTTAACAATCTTGTAGCCCTCGTTGATACGCGTCATTTGACAACCTAAATAATTACGTAGCCTTAAAACTCACGATACTAGGGCGAATTCGCACTCTCGCTGGAAATCGGTGACTATACTAAAGTGATTGAAAAATCTATAACAATATCTTCATTAGTTATTTTTCTATAAGCTAACCAATAATGCTGAAAATCATCTGCATCCTAGGGAATATAATACACCTTATAAGTGTTATAGGTGTTATTGGAAAGTACAGAGTGGTCCACTCACCTATTGATATGTTTTTGACACATATTTAAAATAGTTTACTTTTACTTTTAGTTGTGCTTTTTTCAGGCCCAAATTGTAGGTTTATTGCTTAGTTTATTTGTAACTTTCTTTATTTTATCATTCTGTATGGTATTTTTATTGTGAAAAAGAAATCTAATGAAGCATTAATATGGCCGTAGTATTACCTGGTTGCAGCAGCTTCACTATGTACGGTATGAGATTGTATCTTTGTGTGACAGCGTAAATGTCAATCTCCGGGCTCAGGATGTTGCTCAATGTTCCCAGACACTCAACGACAAAGTCTTCGGAAGCGTCTCCGCTCGTGATTGCGCCGGCGATATCACCCACGTACTCCTGTGCATGCTCACAATTTGTAGACTAACATTTTTTTTAAACTTTCAAAGTGCAATAAAAGAAGTGAAAAGTTTATTTATAGATCAATGTTGTGATTGCAACGTCACGTCTGGGGTAGAATCCAGCAAGATACCTAAATGCAAAGTAATTTTTGACCGGTTATTGATTATATATTTTTTTATAATTATTTTATTTAATATATTATGTAAGTATACAATTTGTCCCAAAATTCAAACTCAAGTGGGAACCAGGGAGTGGGCCAGTTAATGAATACCTGAGAAAAATAAGAAGAAAAAAAATCTGTAATTTTTTTTATGATATAAATCTAATCTGCATCTTGTCTAATAGGCACTGAAGGGCCATTTTCACTGAGTAAATAGTTGTATTATTTTAAGTTTGCTCTTGTTTAGAAAAAGTACCAAGTATTTTTTTAAGGCATGGAGGTGTTATACTATTTTGAAATCTTGATTAGTCGCGCCAACTTCTGTGACAACTTGCCAAGTAGTGTAATTTTTTTATGCCGTGAAGTGTCAAAGTAAACTAAAAATAATTATCTCTCCAAATTTTAAGAAAAAAATTCAACTTAATATTTTTTGTGGTAAAACTAGCCTTTCTGGTTTTATTTGGGATAGTTGTCAATAGCAGAGTTATTTAGGTTACCAATACAAATATTTGACGTAGGTCACTATATAAGTTTTGAGATGCTCGAAATTTGAAAATGGAACATGTCTGGGTTGTATATTTTGAAATGGCAAAGGATGATGGGCAGATTGGGACCACCCTCCAACAGCAATAAGATATATGTCGTTGGATAGGTATTTTCAATTAGAACAACAATTGTTATGACAGCTTTGTTGTTACAACTGTGCGTTCGGAGTTATGAGACTTATAAGTTCAGTTCTTTCCATACAAAAAAAAAAAAAATTATAAAAAGTTAAAAAAAAAATTTTTTTTAGGTGAAAATAATTTAATTGTTTATTATTTCAATCGTGCTTTACGGGTTATCTATAGATTCAGATTCAGATATTTATTTCGCCATAAAGAACACACAACAATAACAATATTTCATTGAGACATATGCATATTCAGTATGGTTCGTCATCATTTTTTATGATTTTGTTTATAATGACATCATTTAAAAATATTGCTGGTGCATTAAATCCTACATGAATCGCATACCCTAAATACCAGATAATTGATATTATGTGTGCACATGTGCATGCGATTCAATGCACCAGCAATATTTTTAAATGATGTCATTATAGATAACCCATAAAGCACGATTGAAATAATAAACAATAAAATTATTTTCCCCTCGAAAAAAAAATTTTTTTTAAACTTTATATCTGAACTTATAAGTCTCATAACTCCGAACGCACAGTTGTAAAAACAAAGCTGCCATAACAATTGTTGTTCTAATTGAAAAGACCTATCCAACGACATATATCTTATTGCTGTTGGAAGGTGGTCCCAGGTTCCATACATTTTTGCCCATTCTCCTTTATTTGAAATCGAACACAAAAGGCCATTTAAGCAATACATTTTTTTTATGGTTTTTGGGGTATAAATCTATCCGCTTTTTCGTCTCCTACTATGGAGCTTAAACGTGAACATTTGCGTGCTATGATATATTACGACTTTAAATGTGGTTTATCTGATGTTTTAAGCTTAGAACGTTTTAAATCAGCTTTAGATGAGTCTGCGCCTTCTCGGGCAACAATTTTTACATGGTTTAACGAATTTAAAAAGGGAAAAACTAGCCTTGAAGATGATGACAGAAGTGGGGACGTCCACTTCTGTCACTTCTGCCAACAGCACTGCTGAAAATGTGTGGACTACTGAAATACTGGTTCGAAAGACCCACAAATTACACACAGGGACATAGAGAAAATCTTAGGCATCAGTTCACACCGTATTACATGAACATCTTAGAATGAGGAAGCTTTGCTGTCGTTGGATACCTCGTTTGCTCTCGGAAACGGAAAAAGAAGGATTGGAGCTGTAAGATGCGTCTACATTTTGAAAATGGGAGATGTTTCTGAAATCATCACTGGCGACGAAACATAGATATATCAATATGATCCGGAAAGCAAGAAGCATTCGTCGGTATGATTGTTTCCTGGCCAGTTGCCAACAATATAGCAAAGACCGCGGAACACTGGCAAATAAATTGTGGCCAGTTTTTTTTCACGAAGTGGACATCTTGCAACATCAATGCTAATGAATTGTAGGTCAGTTAACTCAGAATGGTACACTACATTCGCATTGCCGAAAGTTTTCAAAGCTGTGCAGGAGAGACGAACAAAGACCGTTCTGCAGGGAATGATGCTGCACCACGACAACGCGTCTTCACATCTTCCCTCAGAAGAATGGTGTTTATTCAAGAATCTGGTATTGAAATCCTACTTCACCCACTTTACAGCGTCGAATTAGCTCTTTGCGATTTCTTTTTATTCCACATCATAAAGAATAAGATGAAAGGCAAGTTTTTGTTAAGTGCCGAAGAAGCGATAGTTGCCTACGAATCGGCTATTTCTGACCTGTCAGAGGAAGACTGGAATAAATGTTTCCAGGACTGATTTAAGCGGATGGAAATTTGTATAGAGAATGATGGAAAGTATTTTGAAGAAATATAATATAAATTGTAAGTATAGTATAGTATATATTGTTTACTTTTTGCGTGTCTCAAAACTTATATAGTGACCTACGTATTTGCAAATATGTTGTCATAGTACCTCAAAAATTTGTACGAGATGTCCACTTTCAAATTTTTTTTATAAAATGCTTATATATTCAGATTTTTTTATTTTTCTCTGGGTAGTCATAAACTGGCCCACTGCCTGGTTCCCGCTTGACGTAGAATTTTGGGACATACTGTATAATTATAATAATGTAGGAATGCTACATAACCATTAAGTTTTATCTTTTGTGATTTTTTAAGTTGCACCTGACCTGGGCGGCTGTGCTTGAGGTCGGAGCCTCAAGCACAGTCAATTTCACATCCGAGGTGCCAGTCCGGCTTGAAGGCAGGCTAAAGGCGGCGGGGAAACATATTGTGAATGAACTGAATACTTACAACAAATAAAGGCCAGTTTTCCTGATGTTGCGACAGATTGCGAACTAGTTTAATCAGAGGAATGTGCTCGTGTCGGAACGCACGGGACACAATCTCACGGAGGCGCCCTTCGCTCACCATCTGTGCGGCAGCACGCCGGCACAGCGCTAGGTTAACACACAAAGCTACTAGCTCTGGGGCACCCGCCTCGCTGCTTATGTTCAGGAGCAACATGTCCGTCAGCTGAGGAAATCATTTTTCATCTTTAGTCTGTACTAAGTGTTAATAAAATTTGTATTAATATTTATTTGATTTAATCATAAATTTTGTTTACATCTTCTCTTATAGGGGCCGACTAGTATAGTCGAAAGTAATTGAACATATGAGAAAATTAAGTGCATTGTCATAGTTGTATCATTGTTTTGGGATCTGAATGAACACACTGATTGACTGTTTAATTATAATTTTTAACATGAGCATTGTTCAATCATATCCCATGATCACCAGAAGAGAGCTGCCAACATTTCATTATCCCACTGTTGGACGTAGGCCTCCCACATCATATATGGGCTGAGCAGTGGGGTCAGATGGACGTGAACATATCCTCAGAACAAACTGGCACTGATAAACAAGAAAATGATGCAACCGGAGCCACGAGCTCTTTCATTGCAGTTGGTAACTAGCACGTATGCAGGCAGGTTACGGAGTCAGCACTCAATGGCTTGACCGAACACATCCCAGGCCTAGTGTCAGAATGTTTCAATCGAGCAGATGATCCGCGGACGCTATCCTTGCTCTCTTAAAGCGCGTTCGAAGTTTTGGCTCGCAACAAGTTCTGTTAGCCACTTGCCAATTATATTACGCCAGTTAGTTGGTGTTAACTAGATCGTGGAGCGGAATTAGTCCAGTGCTCGACTTCCTTTCAGACTTCTACAAATCCAAATTCTGTATGAGGCTTTCAGTGGGGCCTTGGATTTAGAATTCGAAATTGACCAGAACGATTTAGATGCATTTTTTAATAGAAATTAATTTAGATAAATGCTTTACTGCTGGTTTCACTTCGCATGGATGGTAGGGAGCAGGTGGCGGCCAGGCGGACTGCAGGGATGGAGGGAGGGTTATGCCCGCGCATCACCCCATCTCCCTCAGTGTTACGACTGCAGCCGCCACCCCGCCGTCAGTCGTAGGAATTTCCATATTCCATTCAAACATTTTACTAATCATATATCAATTTGAACAGTTGAGGCAGCGACGCAATGGCAGCGTGGTACATGGGTCAGTGAATTTTACGATTCATTGCGAAATTTGCCACTCTCAGCAAAATACAGCCCTGTGCGAACCGCACCAGCAACACCTCCCTTACCATACCACTAGAATAAAGCAAAGTGAAAATGAATACAAATAAATCAATCAATGTTATGCTAGAAAACATCTTTACGGAAACTTCATTAACAAGGGTTTGGTGTAGGTAATACTCACAAGTTTGACACAGTCGGACTGTGTAAACATGACCTTCACTCTGTCGTCCATGCTGAGGTGGTACAACACCTTCATAACTACACCAATGTGTTTGTCATCGCCTGCAAGTCACACATGTCTGGTTATTTAGCCTTTGTCATTAATAATTTGATTGGATTGAATCTAAACTCTTAGAGTGGTATCGTAGTTACATATCATACTAATTACATAATATACTAGCTGTGCCCGCGGCTCCGCCCGCTCTCATATTTGATTTCTCTGCTAACCTCATAAGCCATTTAACGTGATAGTAAGTAGCCTATAACTGATGGGAAGTATCAAGCTATCCGTAGAATTTTGTTTTATTAAAATCGGTTCAGTGTTTCTCGAGTTATAAGCGGACAGACAGACATACATACATACATACATACAGACTGAAAGCAGACGTTGGATTTTATTAAATGTAAGGATGTATGTCTTATATTAATTAATACTCACTCGTGAACTGTATTAATTTAGGCAACAATCCCACCTTTATCATTTTGCTACGCATTTTTGTATCAAACGTGAGATTGAACAGCAGCTTCAGCGATACATTCACTAAGTCAGGATTGGCAGAGTCCAGGAGTGTGGCCACTTTCTCTACGACTCCTCGTGAGGCCATGTTGTTTTTATTCTCGACGTAGAGCGAGAGTTTCTGTAGGAACGACGTGATGAGTATCAGGAGATCTACATTGGAATGACGTTCCATCGCGCCGAGAAGGAGACCGACAATATCCTTCTTGTGCATTTTCTCCTCCACTTTGATATTGTCCGCGATGTTTAGTAGGAGGTAGAAGGAGACTCTCAGGAGTTGTTCTTGTCTTTTTGCGAGAGTCTTCAGTTTCCTCTTCATTTGTTCCTCATCATTCTTGAGCGAGGAGTCCTCGGCGTTACACAAGTCCTCGTGGTAGCTGGAGCCGGCGGCTCGGCCCTTGAGGCCTCCGATGTCGGCGACCGCCCACGTTCCCGACTTGGGGCGACGCTTCGGCTCCGGAATTCTGCTCCTCGGAGGTTCGCTCTAATGGGAACATCAGGTGATTACAACAAAATAAACAAGAAAGACTATGGTCTTTCAGGTAGCATTTTTGTTGACAGGTTTATTCATTTGCCTCAAAAATATTACAGTAATAATAATTCACACAGGAGCAGACAATGTAATTTAAGAAATAAATTTTGTTAGCGATGGATAATTGAAAACATGTTGAATGTGTTTAGTAATGTTTGAGGCAGGACTATATTTTACAAAGTATAAGACAATGCAATACAAGTATATAGCAACTGAATGAAAGGTCAGTTGAAACGGCTATGTAAATAGTTTGTGTTTCCTGTCCAGTTCAAAGTACCTAGTCAGCACGACCGAAGGGAAGCACTAACATTGCACTTCACCAAGGTGTTATGGGCTGACATCACGGATGTAGCGGGTGATGTTGCCAACCATATCAGTTTCCATAAAATAAAAATAAGCCACCTTGTCTGGTGTCACTGGTTTCTTCTTTCCGTCTACTTTGTCCTTCCACTGGTCGTATCGCTTGAGTTCATAGTCGATGACGTCCATACACAACGAGCCGATCTTGTACTGTATTATGATGGGGTGAAACTCGTTGTACGTCGAAAAGCAAAAAAATGTGTACACAATGTTTGTACTCAGCTCGATACTTCGCTTCCACTCCTCGCGGAGAACTCTCGACAGTGCACTCAACAATGCCTCTGTAAGTAAACATCTCAATATTAATTTTCCTACTCCAAATCCCAAGTTACAAGTTCAAAGAACATTTGAGATGTTTTTCACAAGCAACAACACATTTTGTTTAACTAATTTTAGATTTCATACATATCACATGCTGTATCCTGACAACCGGGGTAAGCAGAGTAGGAGAGTTGTGCTGCCGGTACTCTTGTAAATTACAGCACAACACCGACCACCACGTTTAACCAAGTATTCGGACACTAAGATAATTATCAAGCAGCAAGTAAGGCAAGAAGACCCACCCAGGACTCAGTGGAAGGACCGTTCCAAGGTGAGAGGTGGCTAGCCTGTCGCCCTTTAGCACGGCATTTTGTCCTTTCTCTTAGTCACCTTTTACGACATGCATGGTGAGAGATGCAGTGGGGCTATTCTTTTCAAGTACGGTATTAATTCAATAATTATTACAAAATGCCGATGGGCCCGGATATGTTCGGTGAAGCCATCGTAAGCTTAGATCCACACCTTCCATTATGTTGTGCATGCAACAAATAAAAGCAAGTGAATGTAAGTGACAGGGTTCTTCAGCTATAACCTATTCACAGCGTTGGTTACATATTCACATACCATATTATGCGTCTCATTTTATAGAATATACAGAAATAGATCATATTAAAATTATAAAAAAGGGGGGTAGTGACAATTTTTATATTTTATTAAATATAAAAAAAAAACAGATTCACCTGAGCATAGTATACACCTTTTGCTAAGAAACTATGTTTCTCTTTCTAATAATAACCGAGATAATAATTGTGAAAGTTTATTAAAGTTAATAGCGGAACGACGACAAGGAAATCGGAATGCGCCAAAGGTTATTGAACTTTGACCTTGGCACAAATTGGGGTAGGCGGCGCGGCGATATCTCTGTGGTGATATGAAATGAAATGAAATGAAATATGTTTATTTATCTTATTTACACGATTATACAATTGAAAGAATAACTTAACTAGCTTAAAAAAAAAACAATAAGATAAATGGGTGTCTGTCTCAGCTTATTGCTGCGACAGCGGGCGAGCCTTCTGCCGCAGCACTGATTTTCAGACAGACCCCTCTTTTATATTATTAAAAAGAACATAACAAACACAATTGCGATAGGGATACAAATAAATACAGTACAATATACTCACATACATATAAAAACAGTTTACATAGAATAACGCAATCTGAAACAGTCATCATAAATTTATATTGATAAATATATATATATATATGTATATACACACAAATAGGACTAACTACTGGGAATTATTAATTAATAGGACTAAACTAATAAAAAAATTTAAAAAAAATTAGAAGAAAGTGGTGTTAGTATTATTTATTTATTTATTTATATGTGCGCGCTGTTAGCTGAGCGGACATAAGCCTCCCGTCCCCCCGGACATAAGACCCCTGTACAGACATAGTACGCATGCTCTCCGACTTCCGATCAGCTGATTGCGCGTTATTGAAATTGTAAGCCCAAAGAAATTACTAATGTGTGTCAAGGCTGAAGTTCAATAACCGCCACATAGCACAGATAATGCGCGAGGTTACGTAGGTAGGTGCCTACCTACCCAACGCGTGTTCCTTATCAATTTAAACTTTAATAATTTTTTACATTTATTCATCATCATCATCAGCCTGTATCAGTCCACTGCTGGACATAGGCCTCTCCCAAGGCACGCCACCACACGCGGTCTTCCGCTCTTCTCATCCATCCACTCCCGGCTACCTTTTTTAGGTCGTCTGTCCACCTAGTCGGGGGGCGTTCAACGGTACGTTTGCTTGTACGTGGCCTCCATTCGAGCACCCATTTACCCCATCGGTTGTCGGGTCTGCGACAGATGTGCCCAGCCCACTGCCACTTCAGCTTGCTTATTTTCTTTACAATTATTATTATGTCGGTAATATTTAATAAAATATAAAAAAAATATATAATTTTAATATGATCTATTTCCGATACAGCACATCCCCTTTAAGGCTCGTCAGTTAAAAAATAAGACCTATAATGTAAGCCATTGGTTTACCATTCTTGGAGAGTTCAATGAGGTTGTCTGGATTCCTGGCAAGCTGCAAGATGAGAGCAGAGCCACGGATCTTCTCCGGGATGTCCTCGTACAGCAGCTCCACGTAGTCATCCACTCGGTTCAGCACGGCGCTCTCCACCGGGCTCATCGTGTCCCCCGATAGGTCCCTCCTCTCTCGCGCCCCTCCTTCGCCTGCTGTCACATCATCTCATTTCACAAACGATATCTCCTTCAAATCTACTAAGACAAAAACGTTTCGTACCTTCTCGGCGATTTTTCAAATAAAAAATCAGCTGCTCGACTTCAGCTAACTTGGAGGGGTGAATGAGGGAACACTTCTCCACGACCTCCTTGGCGAGCGCCGAGCAGTCCGTCTGAGAGTTGAGCTCGTGCAGTCGAATCACTTTCTGATGAGCCTACGGGTAGAGCACAGTTCGCATAATGCCGCTAAGAAATATGTTCAAGGCTGCGAAATCTAAACTAAGTGCCTGACTCGCCTTACGGTTTGCGTGCACGGGATCACCATGCTGGCCTAATAGAAGCGCTTCCAATTCGTAGTTAACAACTAGTGCCCGCTCAGTCGGATGAACGTCCAGCGAGCCGGACTTCACGCGTCTGTAAGCAGACAGACGCAAGAGTCAGAACAGATCGATACTCGTTCGTTTGTTATGGCTTGCCTAGCACCCATACGTAGAGCATAACAAACCTCTTCAGAAATTTTGCATCCTCTGCCTGCATAGCAGCGGCGCGAGCCGCTTGTATGAATTTGCAGGCGCAGTAGCACAACAATAATATTACAATAACAAACACAAAATCGACAGCACAATCTAACATTCACGGCGTTCACTCCACCCCCAAAGAGAAAGACTGTGCACCAAAGAGGATATAACCTGCTGACGGCTGCTGTCAAAGAATATAATACTACAGACCGACCAAGTTATCTGTGAACTGAGTGGTGCGCTGCCATCGTTTCATTGTTGCCAGTGTTGTGGATGTCCCCGTTTTATTTGATGTTTCATTATCGAACAGTTCAGTTCGTATGTTGCTTTGTGCAAACAATATTGATACTGATTTATTGATTTATTTTTAAAGGAATGGTTCTAGAGTGTAACATCAAATAAAACGGCGGTATTCACGATTGCACCGGAACTTTACTACTACTACGGTGTTGTCACGGTGGCGCGGTGGCGGCGGCGCCGTGTTGATATGGCCGGGTCCTAAGTCAAGATATTTTACGTAATATCTGGTTGACTATTTAGAATAGCTATTTTACTACAATTATCAGCCACAAGACGTCCACTGCTGAACATAGCCCCCCATAGATTTTATTACTTGATATCTAAACTACGCATGTGAGTATATTTTGCGAAAAATAACTAAAAACCAAATATTGGTATAAGCAAAAAATTTTATTCGTAAATAGTGAAATAGAGGATGCAATTTCAATGTGAAAAATGAGTATGTACTCAAAAATCATATTTTTTATTCAAATCCTGGTTTACAATATAAGTATGATCACTTGATTTCGCTGTGATTTCAGTTGTACACGTATTATGATTAGTCGTGATCAATAGGCCACACCCCAGGCATATTGTTTTGGATGTTTTTTTTTTCTTTTTTTCTTGCGAATAACTGGCTCTCCAAGCTGTTATTTCGTGTTTTTCCTTATTTTTTCAGTACCAGAAGCCTTTCGTAGTTCGGTATTTCTTTTCTCACCGAATAAAATTTATGAACTTTTCTTCAAATGACCCCACGGTCCAATGAATCAACATGAAAAAAACCATTTTTCTTTGTCTTATTTTACCAGCTGTTGCGACTTTTGTACGTGTTTCTTCTGCAGCGTTCTTTTCCTTAACAATTTTGGATATTAGCCCTTTACTTACACCTGAAAATTCAATTAATCACAAAACATCAAATTAAAATGTATCTGTTATGTGGGAAAAATTTGGTTTACAAGTGGCAACACTATCCTGTAGCAATTTATATTCTTTTGTAAATCGGATGAAATGGAATTATCGGCGCTTGCTGTAGAGGATCCTCTTCAAAAACTATTTTACTTTTAGTATTATATTCCGGGCATCGCTGTGAATAGCTTTCGGCATGATAAAATGATTTAAAGAGACAGAAAACTCGAACTGAAAACGATTTGACAAATATGACAGCCGAATGACACTTCTGTTAATTCCTGCTCTGCCACTTCACAGATAACTTGGTAGGTCTGCGTAGAAGAAGCACAAGCCCATACAAAATTTGTTTGCCTATGTTTTAACCTTGGTGGCGCCAAATGCGGCCACCGGCGTCCTTCAGAACTAGCACTTGGCGGGAATTGGCGGGAATTTCGAATTAAATATATTTTTAGTAGGTACTGCACATTTAGCCAAACTGTGACCATTTCACACTGATATTTCTAAAATTGTCAGCCCACTCTGACTGAGCAGGCAGAACTGACAATTTTAGAACTATCAATGTGAGATGGTCACAGTTTAGCTAAATGTGCCAAATAAATAACATCATGAGTACACAGCAAATGCTCTTTTATTACAAAATGAAGTGTTTGTACAAGTAAACTATTACACAAGTAAATATTAAAGTAAATAAGCAATTTCATCCAAATAATTGGCACAAACCGTACAACCTAGGAAACTGTACATAATAAGTTTGTTTTATGATCTTTTTTTGTTTGTTTTTCTCTTAACAATTTTTTATATGGTGAAATTCGCCTACAACTACTTGGCTTATAACAAGTATGTACATTATAACTCATAAATCAATGCTTATATAGTATAATGAACATCCTCATATTACTACATACTTACAATATTACCCTTACATATAATTACAAATGCACGATTTCCTCGAACATTTCATAAAACAATTCGTCTTTAACTGTTTGAGCTGGGGCGCTTTACAAATGAAGTTTTCTAAATTATTTATTAAATGTGACTGACCTTGTAAGATACATTTTATACTACGACTGTGCGCCACTATGCCACTAATCGTCACAGATTTTAGTCCAGCAAGAATTGCTGGACTGTGGGATTGTTGTTATTTCCACAGCTCGATCTTACGCCCCCAAACATGTTTTCTAAATTGTCTTGATTTAGACAGTTCGTTGAGACTAAATAAAAGTCTAGACGTAACATTTTAAACAAACGCTCAAGTGCTTCTATTGTAGCAATCCACTCATTTTGGGAAGGTGGAATGGCCCTCGCTCCTTACCACTTTCAATGTTTAATGGCTTGCTTGTGTTGTTGCCCAAAGAGCTGGTCCACATCTTCTACGAGGTTCGCCGTTGTCACTGCGTGCAGGGGCAGCTCACCTGTAACATATTAGGAGTAATGAGCATGTATGTATATAATACTAGCATTTACCCGTGATGCGCGCATATTTATATTAACTGTTCAGCCCGCTGACGGCATGCCGTGACGTAGAAGTAAATTGATTGATTGGATTCGGATTGACTGATTGATTGATTTTCAGTTGTAAGTCCTACCACCTTGTAATGATGGAAAGGATTTCCTTGCAGTGTTTTCCTTCACTCGCCGGAGCGACGACGGGCAAATTGTAAAGATTTTTACAAGGACTGGGATTCGAACCCACAACCTCGCGCTTGAGAGGCCAGTAAAGCCCCAGATACTGAGTGACTCATCGCTTATGCTGTCAATTTCACTCACATCTTTTCTGTACCGTTTTGATTGACTTCCATAAGTATTGTACATACCATTGGTCTTACCTTTCAAAATTGTTCAAGTTAGGTGAAGGAAATCTGTGATATGATCGTGCTGCTTCGACCGCGTGTTTTGCAGAAGACGCCCCACTCTTCTACGAGATTCGCCGTTGTCACTGCTTGCAGGGGCAGCTCACCTGTAACATATTAGGAGTAATGAGCATGTATGTATATAATACTAGCATTTATAGTGCCCGGGACGGATCTCGGCGTGTCGTCGCCGCAGCGGGCGACCCGCCACGCGAATACACTATACAAGTACGGTGCGGGTGCGAGGGAGAACACTGACGAACCGCTGCGGCGGCGACACGCCGAGATCCGCCCCGCGCATTATACCCGTGACTGCGTGCGCATTTATATTAACTGTTCAGTCCGCTGACGGCATGCCGTGACGTAGAAGTAAATTGATTGATTGGATTCGGATTGATTGATTTTCAGTGATAAGTCCTACCACCTTGTAAGGATGGAAAGGATTTCCTTGCAGTGTTTTCCTTCACTCGCCGGAGCGACGACGGGCAAATTGTAAAGATTTTTACAAGGACTGGGATTCGAACCCACAACCTCGCGCTTGAGAGGCCAGTAAAGCCCCAGATACTGAGTGACTCATCGCTTATGCTGTCAATTTCACTCACATATTTTCTTTACCGTTCTGATTGACTTCCATAAGTATTGTACATACCATTGGTCTTACCTTTCGAAATTGTTCAAGTTAGGTGAAGGAAATCTGTGATATGATCGTGCTGCTTCTACCGCGTGTTTTGCAGAAGACGCCCCACATTTTACGGACTTCTATGGTGTTATCTGGGAAAGAACACACCAAGATTTTATTTATAAGATTATTAGTACCTACATACTTTGATTTGTGGTCGGCCGTTGTAGACAGTAACCTAAATTGGTTTGCTACTGCAGGAGTTGAATCAGAGGGGAGTCATAAATATATTCTAAGGCTGCAGTACATTTATCAGATAGGACTGAGTCAATAAAAACCTTACCTAATTAACCAGCAGCATTGTTTTTTTTTTTCATTGTGGATCTCTCGTAATAGAGAACTAGAGACGTATTTCAATTTCCTGTACACAAAGGCGTGCGGCATACATAATATATATGGATGATACTGCACATTTTATAGAGGTTATGTTTATTTTGACAATTTTCACTACAACCCTACTTGGGTAATAACTTACTCTGTACTACAGACAAAGGCAAGCATCCAATAAATAACATGCTGTAACATTATGATACTTGGAAAATATAGGAGATATCGTGGAAAAATTTGAAATATCGACAAGTATCAAAAGCACTTTTCTTACCTCCGTGAAGCTGTAGGTACACTGCACTTCACCCAAATACTTTTACTGTTTGCTGCAAGCTTGGTGCATTCGTTTTCGAACGAAAAATGATAGTAAAAGGCATAACTCGTGTTTTTACGTCGTTGATTCTTTTCTTTGGGTAAAATTTCGTAAATGCTGGAATCCATAATGTTGCCAGGTAAAAAATGTAAAAATGCTCAATTCAATTTTATTTGAATTGAATAAAAAACCTTCTTACCACTGTCTGAAATTACTGAAAATGAAAATTACTGCAATTAAGTGGAGAAAATATTATATTTTACTGTTCCGTATTTTTTACAGATGTATAACTGTTAAAAACGTGCTTACTTCGTATAATTAATTTGAATAAATTTCCCCATAAAACCCTGGAACTGGCAATTCAGTAATAGCGGGGAAGTGCAGTGTTGTCTCTTTCATTTTGCGCGAATTTTCTGTAGAGCTGTCCCTCTCGAAATGTGGCCATTGACCTTCAAAACCAAAGAATATAATTTCAAACATAGGCCACGACAGCCGGACTGTAGGTCTATTCTGCATGTCAAATGACAATTCCCAGTTGACGGTATATTCCCAGTTGCATGCCAGTTTTCGCAAAACATTCGTATTCTGCACGCAAAACTGGCGATAAACCTATAACGCCGTTAGCTGGATGACTGCTGAGAAATCTATAATCTTTGCGCGCCGTTATCGTGAATATATATAGTTTCATCTCGCTCGGTTATTCGAAGGAAAAAGGGATGTATATGTGAATAAACAAGGCGGCAACAATTAATAGTCTGTGAGTCAATCTTTGTTGTCTTGCTTTGCTTGTCAATTACAAGTTGTCATTATTTCGGTCGGTTCGGCAAAGAGTTTGCGATTTTTGATTTTGTAATGGAACTGCCGTCGCCGCCGCCGTCTCCGCCGCCACCGCCGTCCACGGGAAGGCGAGGCTTCAATGCGGCAGCAGGGAGAAGGGTAGGTGCCTATGTAAATTTTTTCGTCAGTCTATTCACAAATTAAAATTTCCAGACATTTATGCATCATTTATACCAATATCGACAGAAATCCTTTTTTTAAACAGGTAGTCCTATACAGTCACTTGCCACATTTTTTATATAATAAAAGTCATCTGTTTTTCTGATTTAAAAGAACTCGACGAAATTTTATAGGTTATGTTGATGTTACTTATTTCAGCCTGACAAGCCCTCATACCAGCAGCTGGAAATGCTGACGGAGTTTTTGGAGACGCACCGCCAGCTGGCTGCCAGCAGCTATCTGCGTGCACCGGACGCTCGTCGCAGATCCGACAGACTTTGGGCGACGGTTGCTGTGCAGTTAAATGCACTTGGCGGGTCGGTTCGCGATGGGCATGGGTGGAAAAAGGTAGGTACATATATTATATTGGCACATATATCTTTGCTTGTTGCATATACGAGAATGCTTGAGCACACTGTTTGTGAAGGCCACTCAAATTTCAATTTAGGTCAAAGATTTAAATCAATAGATGTGGCATATAGTCTTGATAGGGCGCAATACAAAACGTGTCACCATTGAAGGGGCTGCATGCAGCTCCTCGTGTGAAAAACAGCGGCACGCGCGTGTATTGAGATCGCTTCGCGCAACAATTTGTAACTAAAAAAAGTGCCCCTACATTTTGTTATGACTTTGTGTGTGTTTCAAAAGTGCAAAAACAGTGCCCGTAATCTATTAACGAGAAAGGTGTGACATTTCATACCATTATTTATATGACAAATTCTTGAGAGCTATGGGATATCTATCGATTTAAATCTTTGATCTAGATATATTCTTGGAACTCACTTAAAGGGCTGACGGAATTGTGTTTTTAACCCTTCACTGCATTGGATAAGCTGCACTGTATAGCAGGATGGTAGTGGTAACATTACACTTCGTTCACAGTCAAAGGCTTTATACCTAATGTCATGGATGTTTTTGCTTTTATTGATATGTTTGTTGGTTTGCTTTCATTTGCTTATTTATAGTATTGGACTGATAAGAAGTCATATCTGAAGCGGCAAGCGTCCATACGCCTTCAATCTGCTCGTCGAACTGGTGGTGGCGTTGATGCTCTACCACCAGTGTCGGCTCTTGACCTACGCATGCAGGCACTGCTTGGGACGTCGTTTGGTCGAGGTGACGGGACTGAAGTGGATCCGTTTCCTCGTGTAAGCTATTGCAGTTTGTGTATCTTGCTACTTTACATGTTGTTCTGTTGCTATTACCTGCCACTAAAACATAATAGGGTTGTAGCCGAATACAATATTATTTATTACAAAATTTAACACTTGATAAAACTATGTCTAGAGTGGTGAATTTTTTGAAATATATTTCAGGACTAAGGTACGCTGACAGGAAAGTATACACTATATACCTAGCTGTTTAGTAAGAAAGTATAGTAAGAAAAATTTTAATTTGTTTTTATTTCACTAGTCGCAAGATACAGCGGTGGAGTCAGCACAAGGAGCGGTGGAGCCAGCACAAGGTATACTATCTATATCCTTATATCCTTATCTTCCTTACATACATACATACATACATATCACACACGCTGAATCCTGACAATCGGGGTAAGCAGAGTAATCAGTGTTGTGCTGCAAGTACTCTAGTAAATTACAGAACAACACCGACCACCACGTTTCGCCAAGTATTCCAACAAGATTAAATCGATCAAGCAGCAAGTAAGGCACGAAGACCCACCTGCTGCATGACTCGGTGGAAGTACTGTGCCAAGGTGAGAGGTGGCGAGCCCGTCACCCTTTAGCACGATAGCTTGTCCTTATCCCTTAGTCGCTTTTTACGACATGCACGGGGAGAGATGCAGTGGGGCTATAATTTTTTTTTCTTCCTTACCTTTAATAAAATCTAAACGTCTGCTTTCTGTATGTATGTATGTCTGTCTGTCCGCTTATAACACGAGAACCACTGAACCGATTTTAATAAAAAAAAATCTACGGATTGCTTGATTTTTCCCATCAACTATAGGCTACTTACTATCACGCTAAATGGTTTATGAGGTTAGCAGAGAAGTCAAATATGAGAGCGGGCGGAGCCACGGGCACAGCTAGTAATATATATAATTCTCCTGTACGTGTGTTTGTCACCTAACTCCGCCTAAACGGCTGGACCGATTTGGATGAAATTTTGTGTGTATATTTGAGTGGGTCCCTGGATCGTTTGAAAATACAATTGAACCCAGTAGATGGCGTCGTGATAAGTCCACGGATGAAGTCGTGGGCACAGCTGGTCTATATATAAAACAAAGTAGTGTTAGTTACAGACTTTGTTTGTAAGTATTGATGGATTCATGCTACCCTCTAGCTTAGTTGTGTAGTATTAGTCATGTGTTTGTGTACTTATATTATTATTCAATACAGCTTCGACGAGCAGAATGGAGGTTGAGGAGGTGACGGCAGAAGAGATCGGGCACACTTTGGTGGAGGAAACCCAGTGTGAGTTTTTTATGGATTCTGTAATAAAATAAATAACTACTTAAAAATCGAGAAGATTTGAACGTGAACTCAATACATCTTCATCCTGAGAGATGATGTGTTAAAAAAGTTAAAAAAAAAAAATAAAAAAAAAGTACTTATGTTGTTTATATCAATTACTCCCATCCCACAGAGTACACATCAACTTAAATTGTAGAAATTTTAGGTTAGTTCATCTTTTTCTGCAACCCCTCTCTGTATATATAAAAAAAAACTTATTAATATAATGTATAGGCTGCCTCGTGGTGTTCACCAGAACGTGGGAAGAGCAGATACATGAACAGATTTTAAATTTTGTTGGCCCCCCTAGGTCCTAGGTGACAATGATGTATCCTCTTTCATTATAAATCACATCATACATAATAATATTGGTACATAACAGCTAAAAAAAATTTAATTTGGTAATTATTAACATGAAAAAAATCAATGACAATATTAACGCTGAATTCGAACAATGTTTTTAAAGAAGTTGAGTTCATTATGTTTCTCTCTATTATAGGGGTGGAGGAGCTCCAGGAGCAAAGGATCTCACCAGATCCTTTGCTGCCGGAGCCACCCGTGGAGCCGCTGACGCCGCCTGCGCGCTTTGCGGAAAACGGTGTTAATCCAGCGCCCCGCAACGTACAGCAAAATCCCGAGCACACTCCTCAGAGACGGCAAAATGAAAGTATGTTATTTTAATTACTATTGGACTGATAAGAAGTATTTATGTACGTAATTGAGTAATTACTTTGCCTAAATAACATTAGTTAACAAAATAATAGTTGTCCAGTCCTTTTTTTCTCTTCATAGTTATAGTTATCTGTCTAGGTGTTGTAGGTATGTACTTAAACTTGAAGTGAAAAATAAATATTTCTTATTCCTATTCTTATTCTTGTACGTATGAAATTATTATTTTTTTTATGGAAAATGACACGGTTGGCTACATCACCTACAACATCCGTGATGTCAGCCCATAACACCGGGTGAGCTAGGTGCCATGTCAGTGCTTGCCCCTTTGGTCCTGGACGGAAAACACAAACTATTTACATAGCCTCTTCGACCGACGTTTCATTCAGTGCGGTGGTACAAACCCGGGCGGGTTAAACCCAACCACCTAGTAAGGTAAGAAGGGAAGGGGCCTACAGTTTTACGAGGAATCCGAACCTCGGTCAGCCTCCAACGGTCAAGCGGTCACCCATCCAAGTACTGACCGCACCCAGCGTTGCTTAACTCCTGTTATCAACCAGTCGACAGACTGCACCACTGAGCTACCAAGGCTGACAATAACTCCACTTAACATCGACTTGGTAATTGAATATTATTATCTTTTGATTCAATTACCAAGTGGAGATTAAACGAAAAAAAAAAACTCCACAGGGACTTGTCACGTCACAAGCCACTGCAACAGTTCATGACAGATATCATAGTTTCTTTTCTGTATGCTATGCCCATCATACCAATAGACATGTTGCCAATGGAGTAGGCCAGTCTCCAAAACAGGCATTGTTCATGAAAATTTACGTGTTTCATGTAATTATTGTTAAGAAAACTTGTATTGGTTCATCTTTTATAAATTTAGTATAATGATGTACATGCAGAACACAAAAAAATTATTAACAATTAAAAATAAAGAAAAAAAAATTTTTTTCTTCAAAGGACCACAACCACGACGACGGAGGCAGCCGATGTCCGCTTTAAGGCGTGAGCGCGAATGGCTGCAAGACATCGAGTCTCAGCGGCTCGCCCTCGAGCGAGAGCGGATTGCACTGGAGCGGGAGCGGATCACTATGGAGCGGGAGCGGGCCGAGCGACAGGAGCGTTTCCAGGAGCAGCTTCTGGAAAGAATGGATGCCATGTTTACGAGGTTGGCCAATGCCTTGCTAATCAGGCATGAGCATTGAGCCAATTGGTTGTTTTTTTTTTTTTTTTTTTTATGTAACCTGACACGGTTGGCTACATCATTACGGCTACAACATCCGTGATGTCAGCCCATAACACAGGGTGAACCAGGTGCCATGTCAGTGCTTCCCTTCATTTCATGTCGGCTACACTAGACATGTTGCTAGACAGGTTGTGTCAGGAGCGGGCCATTGTCTCTAACTACCCCTTGGAAAGAGGTGTAATGAGGTATTATTTTGACAGGGTGTAATACAATGGATGTTTTTCATGTTCTGTGAAAGTTTTGTGTTCAATTTTTCCAAAGGGTTCAGCTATATTTTATATTCCGGTGTCAGCATTTTTTTTTTTCCTATTTACCTTGTTACACTGTTATCAAACCATATCCTTCATACATTTTGTATCTTATTTCATATTTTCAAGGAATTAAAGCAACTTTGAAAAGTGATGCATACTTAAAAATGTATTATAATATAATGTACGTACGTCTTTGTCTCCACAAGGCATTAGCAAGTTGTAGTCTTGCTATTCGTCCGGCGTTCACTTCTGCCAGTACCCTCGCTCGTTGGCCTTGTCGTGGTTGAGGATCTGGATTTGGGTACTCCATCCCGTTTAGCTGCTCTTCCTGCGCTTGCTCTTCAGCAGTTAGAGGCGTGAATGGTGTGTGATGTTTATTGCATATATTATGCAACACCACACACGCATTCACGATCCTGCTTACGGTAGCGGGGTCATAATGGAGTTCCCGAGCTGATAATAGGCACCTCCACCTTCCTTTCAGAACCCCGAATGTACGCTCCACTGTCGATCTTGCACTCATTTGTTTTTGGCTGTAGTATTCCTCAACTGTTCCCGGTTGAGCATCGACAATGGGCGTCATCATAAATGTTCTCTGCGCATAGCCGGAGTCCCCTGAGAAAACAGTAAAATTTCAAGGTGAAATTTTCAGAAAATAATTGAAATAAGATTATTGCATGACAACGTACTAAAATACAATATTCAATATTTTGTTGCAGAAAATCATGTAAAATTTGTATTGCAGTGTTTTTACAAAGAACTCACTTGTATATGTTTAGAAATAATACGATTTCATTTAGACATTGTGAAGGACTTTCCCTGTGATATCATTAAAAAGGTGTACGAATGTCATTAGCTAGGTATATGAGAGACACGGAAGTTGAACCCTGCCCTTCGGCCCGCACCTCTTACCTGACCGCCAATCCGACCTATTTTTCACTACTTTCACTACTACACTTTTCGCGCAAAGTTCAAGGGACAACTTCCGTGTCTGCCAATATAAATATAGAATAAAAAAAATAGGAAGTAATTTAATTACCAAGGAGATAAGCTTGTTCTCCACTGTTGTTTAATGTTTCCAAATGGCGTTTGATGGCGTGCTGTGCGAAAATGAATGAATCATGTGTCGCCCCACCGAAGCTCCCATCAACACTTGTAATATTGTAATCTGCATCACATACCTATAACATACGTCATGGTAAATACTTTGTATGTACACTTGTCAATTATAATTATTACGAAGTAGTACACGAATGTAGGAGATTTGAAATGTTACTATTTAGTGGAAACAGCAGTTAAATAGGTACCACACAACCAATATTTTTGGCAACTATGTTTTTTTTACATAATTACTACAGGAAAATCTGTAGGTATATTATTCTTACCATTTGGACATTCTTAGAGTGATACCACTTGCGATTGAAGTACCTCTCTTCATTAAGTGATGGCCGTACGAGCGCAACATGCGTGCAATCAATGCATCCGACCACACCGGGTATCTGATGTTTTATGTAGAATCTATAGAATAGAAGATAGAAAATTGTTTATTGCTCCAAGATACATTTAACATTTTCTCACAAATTTAAAAATTTCTTACAGTCAACCTTGATAAATATTAAAGATGACAAATATTTTTAAATTGTTTTTCATTTTCCTAAACATAAACTTGTGTACCTGGTAGGTATGTAGATATAATTCAAGTGGATTGCTTGACATGCTACCAATATCTAACACGTACATTTTATCCATAAATTACTTACCTTTCTTTGATGGCATTTCGCTGGGCCATGGTCTGAGGGAAGTGAATGTGCTTTTGCACAACTCCCGGTTGATTGAGTGCATCCGTCACTTCCCGTATAGACCGGGATACCGAAGGCTGCGACATAGTCGCTGCGCTGTGCTGGCCGACCAAAGATTGGTAGCTTCCACTTGCGTAAAACGCAAGAGCACTTTGAACCTTAACAAGACAAAAATATTTCATAATTTTTTTTATTTGTGTACTTAACCTTCGTGTGTACAAATAGTAGGTAGGTACTTAGTAGATAATAAATACGACGGGAAATAAATAGACAATTTACCAACATAGCCCTAGATAGTTGCCTAGATACCTAAATAGGTACCAACTTAAAATGGATTGACCACAGTGGTAGAATAGAAAATTAAATTACAAATTTAAAAAACCCCCGACTCTTAAAAAGTCAAAAATAATTTCCGTTTACTTACTTAAAGGAGTCGGTAGACCGCTAAGTAAATTCCCGCGCAACTTTTGAGTCTTTATATTTAATTTACTTAGCGGTCCCCCGACTCCTTTAAGTAAGTAAACGGAAATTATTTTTGACTTTTTAAGAGTCGGGGGTTTTTTAAATTTGTAATTTAATTTTTATTTCAAGCTTTTTAAAAAAAACCGTATGCAAATTGGTCCACTTTTTAAGAGAATTATTTTTTTTATTACTTAATTACTTTATTACTTGATTACAAACATAGCTAAGAACCATCCCGATTAAACAAGCTTCCTAATAAAAAAAACCGCATCCAAATCGGTCCACCCGTTTGGGAGCTACGATGCCACAGACAGACACACACACACACACACACACACACACACACACACGTCAAACTTATAACACCCCTCCGTTTTTTCGTCGGGGGTTAAAAAATACGGATAGGTATACTAAATGAGAGAAAAGAGAGGCTTCTAAATGAAGAAAATTTGCTTGTAAGGAAAGAACAAAATCTTACTCCTCTCCTAATGGATGCCCTCCTCTCATAAAGGTGAATCGGCAAAATGGCCACGGTCAATGGACCGAGATAATTATAATATGCCACAAAATGTGTGGTTATTAAGAGTATGTCGTCGAGTCGAGACATTTAAGAGTATTTTTAACCACGATGGAATGGAGGTGTATGCATTTGGGGTGAGAGGTTGTATGTCCATAAACTACAAAAGAAACACCATAACTTTTTTGTCACGGCGATTTGAAATAACCCACAATAATAACGATTGTAGGTACCTTCATTAAAAGGGCTACATAATGACATTAATATAATGTGGTTTATATTGGTTCCTAGATCAGCTTCCATAAATTTTTCCCTATTAGAACATTCTGTATAACATACCTTCGCCGTCGTGGTTATGCCAGAAATGCGGGTTGGCGTCTTCAAAAAGGGCTCCACCTCATCCATCAGATCCTCAAAGAGGTTAGGTGTCAGCCGGAAGGACTGCACGAACTCGCTGTCGGTCATGTCGGCGGCTCCTAATTGCCGAAGAAGGCGACGTCGTCTCCTACTACGGGCTAAGTCCATCCGATGAGCCTCCTCCAAACGGTTCATGATGGCAAAATACCGCAACGCCATTTTCGCTGGAGCTCGATGTTTTCAGTATTCACTTCACAGAGCACTCACAGTGAAAAGAATTTAAAAAAGAAAAAGAACACACGACACAAGTTACCCATATAGTAGCGGATGTATCTCAGGCGAAATCTCCTGAGAACTCTCAGTGACAGTTGTCAAAAGTGTTTCAAGAATACGAAATGTTTGACATCCCATGCAAAATAACGGCGTATTACGTGGCTAAATGTCAAATGCCATGACAGCCAGGCCCAGACTGCGTTCCGCGGATTTCGAGAATACGAATGTTGTGTCAGGCAGGAAAATCGTCAGTTTAGCGTGTAATTTCGCCTGAGAAGCGCCTGAGCGGAGTTGCAGAATAGACCTCCTGGACTTGGCTGCTGTGCACTTCGAGCAGTTCGAGCTGTCAAAGTCGTTAGGTTGGCAGGACTGAATTCACCCCGCCCCCCCCCCCCCCCCCCGCTTACTGCAAGCGGCACATGATAGAACAAAGGAGCGCTTGCGCTGTAGATCAGCTGATTGTAAACGCGAAGTGGCAGAAACGAAACGTAACAAAAACGACATGCACCGCCTCAACATTAGGTTAGGGTTAAGAAGATGCGTCGCTACGCGACGCATCTTCTTTATATTAACCCTGGTTGTTTTGAAGAAGAAGAAGAAGTGTCACGTTCCATCTAAACCTGTGTGTGCAAGCGAGAGCGCGATAGAGACCTGTGTGTGCAATCGAGAGCGCGATAGAGAGGCATACACAATAGTAGGAAATACAAAATATATTTCTCCGTCTTTTGCGAGCCCCGAACCCGAGTCCCTGACACCATCACCGACCAGTCTTTATAACCACGCGGGCTAGTCGACCGTGTACCTATCGCTGCAAATTTTGTCAACAGTATGTGAAGATTTCATAGAGCGACATCTAGCGTCCACATCTAGCGTCAATAGTAAATGAAATACTTCAGCGGTATTCTTCATTTCGCAGTTAGGTAGATGTTGCAACGTTGTACATGTAGATGGCGTTATGTAGGTTTGATTGAGTCCCAACACAATGTTTATATTGATAATTAATATTATTGGCTTTTTATTTAGGTTTTTTAAATAAAAATTAAACAAAAATTAATACATACATACATACATATCACACACGCTGAATCCCGACAATCGGGGTAAGCAGAGTAATCGATGTTGCGCTGCAAGAACTCTGGTAAATTACAGCACAACACCGACCACAACGTTTCGAAAAGTATTAATAGTCGTTATTTTCTCATATTTTGTGCCTTCTTTATTTATCCGACGCTATTTTTTATTAGTTATTATCACATCTTTGTACATGTAGATGGCGTTATGTAGGTTTGAGTCCCAACAAAATGTTTATATTGATAATTAATATTATTGGCTTTTTTTTAGGTTGTTTAAATATAAATTAAACAAAAATTAATAGTCGTTATTTTCTCTTATTTTTTATTAGTTATTATCACATCTTTATCATGTACTTAAATTAATTTTACATGGTAAATATCCGCCGGAACTGATTTTGTATCTGACTTCGCACTTTATATACTTTATGACGTCATCACGTAAAACTATCGTCCGTAAACCGACTTTACAGACAACCAATTTTTTTTAAAGTGAAATCTTCTTTAGCGGCGCTTGGCTCTTTTTTAGGTGGGTAAAAAATGTTAGACTCGCGACAGATCTCGAAAAGCGACAGATTTATTTTTGACGTGATGACGTCACGTCTTATAAATTGATAAACACCGGCTGCACGCACGAAGAAGTGTCACGTTCCATCTAAACCTGTGTGTGCAAGCGAGAGCGCGATAGAGACTTGTGTGTGCAAGCGAGAGCGCGATAGAGAGGCCTATACAATAGTAGGAAATACAAAATATATTTGTCCGTCTTTTGCGAGCCTCGAACCCGCGGTCCCTGCCACCATCACCGACCAGACGTCTTAACCACGCGGGCTAGTCGACCTGTACCTATCGCAGCAAATTTTCTCAGCAGTATGTGAAGATTTCATGGAGCGACATCTAGCGTCCACATCTAGCGTCAATAGTAAATGAAATACTTCAGCGGTATTTACTTCATTTCGCAGTTAGGTAGTCGCAGGTGTTGCAACGTTGTAGTATGCGCTTTGATATGTAGATGGCGTAAATTAAAAGTTTATATTGATAAATTAATCTTTATTTTCACATTTTTATCATGTACTTAAATTAATTTTACATATTTTATATTCTACAAAAACTTATATAAAAATACAAAAAAATATATTGATAATTATTAATCTTTATTTTCACATTTTTGTCATGTACTTAAATTCATTTTACACATTTTTTCATTTTACATATGTTTAGCGAGACAAGCTACGAGCGATAGGTTGTGGTACTAGACACGTAGGCCACCACCACCCCCATCACGGAGAGCTCCGTATCCGTCGGACTGCGGGGCGACGTCACACAGCTCTTCTATCTTTGTTGGCCCTCCTACGGCGCTGCACCGGTAGCGGAGGCTGCAAGCGCGACATAGGGCTGCGATAGCCCCAAGCTAACCGGTTGCGGCGGACTTCGTCCCGTCGTAGCTGGTGTGGCGGGGCGTGTCCCTGGTTCGTCATCCTCACCGGCAGACGCGGGCGATGGATCAGCGAACCGTGGTGGATTGGGTGCGCTGGTTGCGAAAGAAGCAGCAGGTCATGCCACTGGATCCGGCCACACCGCGAGGAGGGCGAAGCGTGACTGGTACGCGCGACGTCACTTGTCCCTCCTCTGACACAGCGGGGTGGTGAGGCGCTGAGGCGGTGTCGCCGGTAATCCACTGCCGAGGCTGCCGGGGTCGGGTAACCGGTTTTATAAAATTTTCATTTGTTAAAATTTTCAGAAAAAATTTTTACCCCCTGTCAGTCTGACAGCTTTGTGTCAGTGACAGTAGTCAGTAACGTCAAAAGCGAATCAAGGGAATCCGTTATTCGTTTGGTCGTTTATGTGATTTCTTGGCTCAATGGTAAGAGTGTAGGATTTGTATTTTTTGACCATGGGTCGAACCCATGGTCAAAAAATACAAATCCTACACTCATCCCCTCAATATCATATTCCTCAATTTTTTTTTCTTTTGTTTTCTTTTTTAAGCAATGTTAAGGTGTTTAAATTTTTTTAGGGTGTTTAGTTTTTTTTTTATAACCACCTAAGAATTATTTTCGGAAATACAAAAAGTTTTCACTTCTGCCGGCACTCCCGGGTGCACTCCTCCAAAACATCACAGCTGATCTACAGCGCCACCGTTCCTTTGTTCTCTCCTGTGCCAGACCCCCGCTTACTACACAGCAAGGGCGTGACTGAAAGGAGTCGGCGGAGGGATGAGAAAGATAAGCTAGTCATGGACGATAGCGCCATCGCGTCAGTTGGAACCACGTCAGTCCAAAAACTGACCGTGCGTGTCAAATCCGTGAGCCAATATTTGGCGTGACGCCAACCCACGGATTTCCGGGCGCATCATAAAGCCCGCCATGGACGATGGCGCCAATTGACTTCATTACAACTGGCGGGACGACAAATGGCGTGGTTCCAAAATATTAGCCCAGGAACGATCGCTCCAAATTGTGGTCAGTCTTCTGATAAGGATTTCCATTCGTCCCGGTACACCGGGACTTGTCACCGGTTTAGAATCTCAGTCCCGGCGTCCCGCCTGACCAGCAAATGTCCCGGTCTGGAACCAGAAGTCAGTTAGTTTTATCCATACTAATATTAGTAGTAGTAGTATATAAAAACAAAGGGCTTAGTGTTTCTTCTTATTTCCTAACACTCCAATGCCGGCACTTCACTTGGCTTAGCGTATTCGTGTATTTGGCAAAAAATTCCGTTTCGTCTCCCTATAATGACTTGTTTAGAGCGAGATAAAACTAAAATGTTTGCAACAAACACGAATACGCTAAGCCAAGTGAAGTGCCGGCATAAGGAGTGTTACGAAATAAGAAGAAACACTAAGCCCTTTGAAGATTTTTTTTAAATACTACTACCTACTACTAATATTAGTATGGATAAAACTAACTGGCTTCTGGTTCCAGACCGGGACATTTGCTGGTCAGGCGGAACGACCGGGACTGAGATTCTAAACCGGTGACAAGTCCCGGTGTGCCGGGACGAATGGCAATCCTAATCAGACGACTGACCACAATTTGGAGCGATCGTTCATGGGCTTATATTTTGGCACCACGCCATTTGTCGTCACGCCAGTTGTAATGAAGTCAATTGGCGCCATCGTCCATGGCGGGCTTAATCCATCGTGGCGTCATGCCATGGCTTCACGCCATCGGCCCGTGCATGTGCGAACTCACATCCATTTCGGCTCAGTTCGTAGATCGGAGCGGTACAATTGCACGTGCGTGCACCTAGGGTGGGGTTGCCATAAAGGTACAGGTACTGACCGGGACACTATATCAAAACCTAGATTATGCATAAATTCTATTAGATAATTAGGTAGGAAATGGTTTTGAATGTCCATAACCAATAAATTATAGGCCACAGAAAATTTTCCGATTCAGAACGACCCACGCAGCTCTGTAAACTCACAGATAGTTAGCCAAAAGTCTCCAATGAACGTTCGTTGTCTATGTATACACATAATTGACATCTGCGAATGAAATCTACGGAGTTATAATGCCTGAAACGCTCTGTAAGGAGTGTTAGGAAATAAGAAGAAACGCTAAGCCATTTGAAGATTTTTTTTTAAATACTACTACCTACTACTAATATTAGTATGGCTAAAACTAACTGGCTTCTGGTTCCAGACCGGGACATTTGCTGGTCAGGCGGGACGACCGGGACTGAGATTCTAAACCGGTGATAAGTCCCGGTGTACCGCGACGAATGGCAATCTTAATCTAGGGGCGAGCGTGTAATAAGTAGACGACTGAACACAATTTGGATCGATCGTTCATGGGCTAACATTTTGGCACCACGCCATTTGTCGTAACGCCAGTTGTAATGAAGTCAATTGGCGCCATCGTCCATGGCGGGCTTAAAGCCGGCCATGGACGATGGCGCCAATTGATTGACTTCATTACAACTGCCGTCACGACAAATGGCGTGGTTCCAAAATATTTGCCCACGAACGATCGCTCCAAATTGTGGTCAGTCTTCTGATTAGGATTTCCATTCGTCCCGGTACACCGGGACTTGTCACCGGTTTAGAATCTCAGTCCCGGCGTCCCGCCTGACCAGCAAATGTCCCAGTCTGGAACCAGAAGTCAGTTAGTTTTATCCATACTAATATTAGTAGTAGTAGTATATATAAAAAAATCTTCAAAGGGCTTAGTGTTTCTTCTTATTTCCTAACACTCCTTACAGAGCGTTTCAGGCATTATAACTCCGTAGATTTCATTCGCAGATGTCAATTATGTGTATACATAGACAACGAACGTTCATTGGAGACTTTTGGCTAACTATCTGTGAGTTTACAGAGCTGCGTGAATCGTTCTGAATCGGACAATTTTCTGTGGCCTATAATTTATTGGTTATGGACATTCAAAACCATTGCCTACCTAATAATCTAATAGAATTTATGCATAATCTAGGTTTTGATATAGTGTCCCGGTCAGTACCTGTGCCTTTATGGCAACGCTACCCTAGGCGCACGCACGTGCAATCGTACCGCTCCGATCTACGAAATGAGCCGAAATGGATGTGAGTTCGCACATGCACGGGCGGACGGCGTGAAGCCATGGCATGACGCCACGATGGATTATGGTGCGCCCGGAAAATCCGTGGGTCGGCGTCACGCCAAATATTGGCTCACGGATTTGAAACGCACGGTCAGTTTTTGGACTGGCGTGGTTCCAACTGACGCGATGGCGCTATCGTCCATGGCTGGCTTTAGTTTTTAATAGTAACCAACCAACCAACCAACTTTCAAATTTCATTCAAGTTGAAACTTTCAACAGTTTCAACTCAGTATCACTCAGTCAGTCACCTGAAAGACCTGCTTGATCCTGCAACCTGCTCCGTTAGCTCCTTTCGGCAAACTTCGGCTCGAAGGAGGAATGTGTGGTATGATAATATGAGTGATGTTGTGTGGTATGTATTAGTCTTCTTCTTCTTCTTTTTTTAAATAGTGGCAACCAAACGAATAGGAAATTCGTTTATTACTGCCAGTATCCAGTGACGGAGTTGCACGGTATAAATTTGTGATTATTTTTTATAATATAATAAAACAAAATAATGTTGAAAGGAACGAAGCATTTGAAGTTACTAGTTTGCATGCACAAATTCTGGAAGACACATACTTAGTTGTAAATAAGATGAAAATAAATAACTAAAACATTATACATATATTTATATATAATTAATTACAGTCTTACGTCATTACATTTTATAAATTTTAATATATATTTTATAACATGGGAATTGTTAGTATACAGTATCGTTTGTATGTTAGTAGGAAGTGGGACTTTAAACAAATGTAAAGTGGCATATAACGGAGGGGAATTAACCGCGAGGGTAATTGGACAACCAAAGAGGATATGGTCTAGGGTTCCTTCGTCCAGTCCGCACTCGCAGATTGATGAGTCAAGTATACGAAGTCGGGCTAGATGCACTGGAGTGCAGCAGTGTCCAATTCTCATTCGGCACAGAACTGAGGTTTCCTTTTTATTAGCCGTAATTTTAAAAAACCAAGGCTTTGCGGGTATGACCCGCTGAATGGTGGCATAGTAAGACCCTCTCGCTCGACTGGACACGGACCATTCATCGGACCAGGAATCATGAAGGTATGTTTTTGGGAGTGCCAACAAATCATGGGGAAAATTAATGAACGGAGCCCTATCTCCACACACCACCGCCTCCTTGGCTAGAGCGTCTACACGCTCATTGCCTCGAATGCCGGTATGTGAAGGTATCCAGGCAAAAACAAGTTGTTTTTGACCTAAGGTGAGTAATGTATCTTTAATACATAGAACTATGGGATTATGAATTTGGCAATTGAATGGGTTCTGTACCAATGCCTGAAGAGAACTGCGGGAATCTGAGAAAATTATGATCCGTTCCAGTGTGTCGGAGAGGGACACAAATCTGACAGCCTCCAGTAGAGCCATACACTCGCCCGTATAGACCGAGGACTCGGGTGGGCACTGAGTGCGCATGTAGTCGTTGCTTCCGGGCTTATATACGGCAACTCCTACGTTACCTTTTGGTGTTAATTTTGAGGCATCCGTAAAAATTACATCCCACCCGTGCCAATCTCTATCAAGAATAATCTTGAACGATTCTTCAGCGCGTGGCATGTCCTTTTCAAGGCCAAAATCTAAAATTACATTCGGTTTTAAGATTACGGCCTCATATTTCGATCCGTGCAAAGGCAATGTCGGAGAGCGATAGGTAGGGGCTTCAAGGTTGCTAAACCTAGTGACGCTCTGAATGAGTCTGGGCTTCAGTTTATTAAACCAGTACCTCCCATTCAGAGTGTGTTCTGCGAGTAGGTTTAGCTTCGGAAACAGGGAGTGATTAGAAAATCTACTAGCTCTGAACAAATAGTCCAGATATGTATGTATGTATGTATGATATGTATGTATGTATGTATGTATGTATGTAGATATGTATTAGTCAAAGAATATAATACTACTGTATTATTGATGTTTTAGTGATACCTGTGACAGCTGTCATCGAGAACATGTGCATGAAGTTCCGTATTTTTTTTAGAGTAAATTGCACAAAAGATATTTTCATACTTTATTAGTGGTATGTCACTATTATCTTCTTCTTTTTTTAAATAGTGGCAACCAAACGAATAGGAAATTCGTTTATTACTGCCAGTATCCAGTGACGGAGTTGCACGCTATAAATTTGTGATTACTCTTTATAATATAATAAAACAAAATAATTTTGAAAGGAACGAAGCATTTGAAGTTACTAGTTTGCATGCACAAATTCTGGGGTAATGTCACTTTGTCTGACGGCTGTCACAGGTATCATGCTATATTTTAGGGAGTATAATGTTGAGGCGGCGCATGTAGTTTTTGTTACGTTTGTATTTCCGAAAATAAAGCTTTCTTAGGTGGTTATAAAAAAAACTAAACACCCTAAAAAAATTTAAACATCCTACCTAACATTGCTTAAAAAAAAAAAACCAAAAAAAATTTTGAGGGACACGAACCAATGGTCGAGATCGAAAAAATAAACCAACCCTAAACTCTTACCACTGAGCCACCAAATTACATAAACGACAATGATCAAACGAATATCGGATTCAGTTGGTTCGCCGCCGTCGCAGTTGGTTAGTCGTGGAGAAGTAGGATCCGCAGGTTCGAGGCACCGCAGGATCTAAAGGCTTTCAGGTGCCGTACCGCAAAAACGTGACCTGCCTGAGCGGCGCAGTGCGGCCGGGCGGACTGACTGCTCGCGAAAGAGGGTGCGCTGTATGCTCACAAATGCGCGCCTCAAGTCGGTGCGATGTATGCCACTACCCGATACTTTTTAATTCGTTGAGTGCAACTGCAATCTAGGCCTTGGCCAGAGGTGGTGGTTGGGTGATTGATTAAATCGGCCAAACCGACAAAAACAATGTAGTATGTTCATGAACCGTGTGGGGCACGTACTTAAAAAGAATAGCCCCACTGCATCTCTCCCCGTGCATGTCGTAAGAGGCGACTAAGGGATAAGGACAAGATACTGTACTAAAGGGCGATAGGCTAGCCACTTCTCACCTTGGCGCAATCCTTCCACCTAGTCATGCAGCAGGTGGGCTATTCGTGCCTTACTTGTTGCTTGATAGTTGTCTTGCTTGTCCGTATACTGTGCTAAACGTGGTGGTCGGTGTTGTGCTGTAATTTACCAGAGTCCTTATAGCACAACACCGATTACTCTGCTTACCCTGATTGTCGGGATTACTCGGGATACAGCGTGTGTTATGTATGTATGTATGTATGTTCATGAACCCTGGAAGTCACTAAAAAAGAAACATAAAACAACAACGATAACAGCATTCATCCATCAATCAATAATGTTTGGTCGAGTTCTGCAGTATGCCGATGATTTACTTATTTATGCTTCTCATAAATTAATTCCGGAGGCTGCTGGCTCAGTCAATCGTTCCATCTTTTCCTTGTCATCGTGGCTTGATACTCATGGACTAGACTTATCTGCGTCCAAGAGTTCCATAGTAGTATTTTCTAGGAAAAGACTCATTCCTCGAATAGATGTATTTTATAAAAATGTCCGCATTCCCACTTCTAATCAGACCAAATTCTTAGGCGTTATTTTAGACTCTAAAATGTCTGGTTCTCCTCACGTTGAACATATAGTTACAAAATGTGAAAAAAACATTAACATATTACGAACTCTTGCTGGAGTTTGGTGGGGAGCTCATCCATTTTCATTAAAATTAATTTACAATGCGATCATACGGAGTCATCTTGATTATGGAACTTTCATATTGGAACCTTCAAACAAATCTGCTATGCAGAAGCTTGATCGTATCCAATCCAAGTGCCTCCGCATCATAACGGGAGCTATGAAATCCAGTCCAATCAACGCCCTTCAGGTTGAGTGTGTAGACCCTCCTTTGTTTTTACGTCGTCAGTTTCTGGCTGACAGATTTCTATTTAAGGCCATACAAATTTCGAATCATCCACTTATCCCCAAATTACGACTTCTTTCAAAATTTTCATTTGAAAAACCCTACTGGAATAACAAGCCAGCTACTAGGCTAGTCCGTAGTTTTCGTAAATTTAATTATCTTCGAGCTCCAGTGCAACGATCTCTTCATCTTCCCCTATTCATGACTCCATACGAGGCAGTCATATACAAACCAGATGTAATTAAAAATTTTGGTATAGACAAAGATTCTAAAAAAGCTGATAAATTATTTAATTTGCTCATCTCCAAAAATTGGCAAGGTTGGGATCTTATCTTTACAGATGCTTCAAAATTATCAGAGAAAGGTAGTGTAGGGGCTGCTGTATATCATAAATCCAGCAATACTTATCAAATAATTAAATGTCCACCGGAGACTACAGTCTATACGGGAGAGTGCACAGCTTTACTGGAAGCAGTAAAATTTGTGCATCTGTTTCAAAAATTAGAAAAAGTTATCATATTTACAGATTCACTTAGTGCTCTACAGGCCCTAGTGCAAAACCCTTTTTACTCCAAATTACATAATCCCATAATTTTCAATATAAAGAATTTAATTTTCAATTGTCTTAATAAAAAACAAATCACCCTGGCTTGGATTCCGTCTCACTGTGGCATCGCAGGCAATGAGCGTGCTGATGCCCTTGCTAAGGAGGCGGTGGTGCGAGGGGATAAATTTCCCTATGTCAATTATTCACACGATCTGGTTTCTCTCTCTCAAACAAATTTATCTCAATCTTGGACTAATGTCTGGAAATCATCCAGTAAACACAAAGGCTCTCATTATGCACAATTTCAGACAAATATTCCAGCCCGACCATGGTTCTATAAGCTGAACGTCTCGAAATTTGCCACTTCTGTAATCTGCAGACTTAGGCTCGGTCACTGTTGTACTCCAGTTCACCTGGCCAGGCTCCGTATTCTCGACTCTTCCATTTGCGAATGTGGTCTGGAAGAGGGAGATCTTAATCATATTTTTTTTTCCTGTCCCTTAAATAATAATTCTCCGCCACTGTACTCTTCTTTATCAATTCTTAAGGTTCCCCTCCCCACTAACATTAATTAATAATGTTAAAATTTTGAAATTATTAGCTAAATTTATTGTTGATAACAATATAAAATTGTAAGTGGGAATGATGATGAAGATTGTATATAAATTTTTTCATATTTGTTATAGTACTATTGTGTTTAGTTATAAGTTCTTTTACTATTTTCATGCACGCAAGCTACTCATTGTTAGCTTGGTTCGTAAGTATGCACGCGCGTTAAGTTAACTTCATAATTTTTTCTGCTTTTATGTTAAACTGCTGTATGTTTTTTTTTTTATATCTTGTTGATGCAACTACTAAAGACGTGACTATGGCTTAAATACGCTAAACTAAAAGCGTGATCGCCAAAAAAAAAAAAAAAAAATAAAAAAAATGTTCAACCTTCAGTCAGACTTCAGTCATCGTGCTTCAGTCCAAAGAGGATATAACCTTCAGTCCTTCAGTTATAAACCTATAAATTTTCGCTTTGTGCCTCCTGCTTGGGAAATAATCCAAACAAATCGAAATCTTATTTTTATTTCGCGGAGAAAACAATAGGTGAATAATAATATTTCTGCTCTATCGAGATGAATGTGACGCGCCTTGCACTCTTCAGGAGATCTGCCAGTCTCTCACCAATTGCGACTCGCAGCCTTTCTAAGATCGAAGATGTGAAGACTCATACAGGGCAGGTGGGTGTACTACTGCCCCTCTAACTTTATAGTAGCACCTATTAAATTTCAGTTCTTCACTAGTTACAGCTGAGTTGTATTAGAACAAGTTTGACTTATGTAACAAGTAAAAAACCCCATGTTTCTATCACTATAACTCATTAGGCGGATCCACATTCCACACAGGCCTCGCAGCCTCGCGAGTCATTTGCCGCGCGAAGTAGCTCGGTCTGTTTGGCCTCGCCTCGCGCACACTGGGTGCACACGTATTTTATTTATTTACCTATTTATTTATTTTAGACAGGCAGCCTTGGCTGATACGTCTACATCACACAGCATGAAATGCGCGCGCCGTAGGTATTTGATGCTCTGTGGTCTAAATCCAGTAAAAATTTGTTGTTTTTGTCCACAGACAACATAACCTTCATTATCTTGGATAATTTTTTAAAACTTTTTAGGTTTCCGTAGCCCTTACGGAAGCCTATTACTAAGCCTACGCCGTCTGTCTGTCCGTTCGTCTGTCCGAGGGCTGTATCTCTTGAACCGTAATAGGTAGCCTGTTGAAATTATCACAGAATATGTGTTATTATGGTGGATATAACAACAAATAATAAAAAATAGAAAAAGTAAAAAATTAAGGGGGGTTCCCATACAAGAAACATGTTTTTTTTGTGGTATGGAAACCTCAGTCCGCGAGCCTGACTCGCACTTGACGGGTTTTTTTCAATGTTATTTTTGTAGTGCGGAAACCTCGGTGCGCGAGTCCGACTCGCACTTGGCCGGTTTTTTATTTAATTATCGTTCTTGTGCACTCTTTTTGAGAATTATGTTTATTAGATGTTTGTTAGATTTGTTAGATATTTATCTAGTCTATTTTGTTCCGTGCCTCGGTCATAGATGGATATAAAATTGAATAAGTATTAGTGACGCAAATTAATATCTCTTTACATATGGTGCGGATCTGTTTTTATATATTTTCCAGATCTAACATCATCTACAAGCTTTTTGTTTTCTTTTTTGTACAATATTATGTAGCAGGATAAAAACAATAGCTGCAATGGCAGTGCGTACGTGTGGTGCTATGTTGTCTTAACTGCCAACTGAGCAAACAAAATGACTCGGGCGCCCGACACGACAGCCTCGCGTACTAAAATTATCTGACCGAGCAGCACGGCAAATGCATCTTGAGGCTGCTGTCTGTGTGGACCCGCAGCCGCCTATTCGTAATGTGAAGGCGACAAATACCATACCTGTGATTTAAAGGGAACTTCTATCCAAGATTTCAGTGAATACAATGCACACGAGAACTCACCACAGTCAGGCGCGTAGACAGGGGGGGCGGGGGGATATGGGTGTCGTATCTCCCCCCGAAATCTTTGGAATTTGAAAAATTCCAAGTACGTTTCGGCTCGTTGGAACCTTGCCGCCGCCGCCGTTCGTGTGTGTATCGCGAAATGTCGCAACCCTTTTACCACAATTCAAAACGTGGCTGTTTTACTAGCCAACTAGCCTTTTTCTGGGCTGGCACAGTTCATCCCCCCCCCCCCCCCCCCTCCCCCAACCCCCCTCCCCCAAATACAAATCCTGGCTACGAGCCTGACCACAGTACGATTAATAATATGACTGACTGAAACAAGATCAACATTACCAATGAAGTACTGTTCAGGCGATGACTTGATATTTCAATAGCTGTATGTATTTTTCAGAAATGGGACTCGGATGACTATAGGTTAGCACGTTTTGCAAACGCGCCGAAGCATGTCAACCCGCAGTGGGCTGTGAAGCTGATAGACGACGTACCTCCGAAGGAGGTGGATCAACGTGTGGTGTGGTGCGATGGCGGCAGCGGCCCAGAAGGCCATCCCCGAGTCTACATCAACCTCGTGAGAACATTCGCAATCTGTAACCCAGCGCTTATCTAACATATCTCTCCAATATTTCTTTTGGAATAACCGGAAATTGTTTTTTTTAATTGAAAGCGTGACATTTGGCTCCGAACCACCAATAAGGTGTCTAACTACGCCCATGGACATGCGGTTGTTTCGGGTTGCGAATGCCATGCCGGCCTGACAGGTTTCCCTAAGAATTCATGTCCCCTCTCGAAGGACCCGAGACTGTACTTGAGGGGAAATATATGTAATTTAGTTTCTTTATTGCTTGAGTAGATATAACTTCCAGATATACCTACCATGAGTAAGAATATTGTTCTACTAGTTTAACCTCTAGGTTTCCGGAAGGCCCGGCCGGCCCCCAAAAAATTATCGAAAAATATCACACAAGTTCTCGGAATGTTTCTTACAAGAACGAATGAGAAGGAAGGAAAAACCTTTGCCTTTCCTATGCAACGCACTTTAGTCATAATCTACACGTCAACATATGATTTGCAGGGGTAACTTGGCAATTTTAGGTTAGAAAAAGTCAGAATTTTTGTGTTTTTCCCGGAGTTGAAATAATCCATCTGTGTTTCTAAATAAGTGAATTCTCACTTGTTCTATACTGTTTTGTGAAGAATTTCATTGGTTTAAGTGCCAATAAAGGTTGATGATGTACTGTGTGGGGTCGGTACTTAATAAGAATAGTCCCACTGCATCTCTCCCCGTGCATGTCGTAAAAGGCGACTAAGGGATAAGCGGCCTGCAGACACCCCGGTCGACTTGTGGCTTTCATGGAAGACATAGGCTGGCTGGGGTAGCTGGAGACTGCGGGGTTTTGCACGAAGGTCCCCAACCAAGCGGGATTAGTTTGCAGGCCTAGAGCCAACCCCAAACCAAAACAACAAAAAGGTTATTGATCTCACTTCATTACTTTACGGATTAAAGATTTAAGTTTACATGCGCCCCACGCGCACCAAATTTCGCGAATTTTCGCACCGCAAAAATGGAATGGAAGTCAATAATTGCGAAGCCATAAGGTTAAAGAATATAGCAGTAGTAATTGAGTACAAATTCAAATAATGAAGTCGTCAGATATAGGTACTCGCGTCTACTCGGTGTTTCCTGAGAGATACAAAACGAGTACATTTTTGGCATCAAGTAGATAATTTGTTAAAATATAATTTTATCATTGATGCAACGTCCATTGAAACAATAATTGTAAATTTCTTAAAACATTAATTATTACTTTGTTCATGTGTTATATATAATTTTATTAAGGCTCATGCTATTTTGTTGCAAAGCGATGTGCATGAAAATTTTAGACATTTAATTTTAGAGTGAGCAACAAATAACTTATTTTGAAGTGCTAAATAAGCATGTTATTCGCATCTTCATGCTAATGGCAACTTTTGCCGCCGACTAAACGTATACAGCCGAATAAACGTATAACATATTATCATATATTTTGCATGTATAAAAAAGAAAAGAAAATAAGTGTAGTGTGTATTAAATGAAACAATCTTATTTTTTTAGGACTCATAAATACTAGCATCCTACTAGAATTTTTGTCCGCCATATAGACATAATATCCCATCTTACGTTATTGTCACTATAGGTATACTAAATTATATAGGTTTAGTGCAATACTTTAAAAGAGCCAGAACAACATGAAATAAAAAAAAAATTACAATTGAATGAGAGGGGAGACCCTGACAGAGATTAACATTATAAATTGTAAGTTTATTAAATGGGCGACCTGTTTATAATTTATCAACTATTGCTAGTGGAAACTATAAAACTATAAAGCTATTGCTAAAACTATTGCTTGCTGGAAATTTAATCTGAAGTTTAAGAATTAATTTTTATGACAATAACTATCGTGCCCTCCTGTAAAATTAAATTTTTTGTGTTACCTTCCTATGGTTCTTATGCTTCGAAGTATGTTTGAGAAAAGAGAACATAAATAAATGTAAAATTTCAGGATAAACCTGGGAACCATGCCTGCGGCTACTGTGGTCTACGCTTTGTGAAGAAAGCCCATCACTGAATTTGTTACTGCAACTTTCCTCCAAAGAAGTTTTCAAGAAAACTAGGGAATACTTAGTTAAATATTATTTTAATTTTAAAGAGTTAAATCTTAAATATTATATAAATTAAAAGTGCAAGTTGTAGTTTATTTTTGTTGTGGTTTGTTCTTATTCGGTGGGTTCCGTCCAGGGTTGCCACCTCCACGACCCAACGGCGCCGGTCGTCCACGCCCTCCAAATCCACCTGAGAAAAAAAAAATCAAAAATTTTAGATTCACCTTTACTATATTTAATAACTCCTAGTCCTCCTGTATATCTGAAAGCATTTGATTATAATCTTCACAAATCAGTACTTCAAATACCTATATATTTACATGAGAACAGTGTTTCATCCTATTGCTGTCTTTGGAATGTACTCTATCGATCTACTCTAGATGAATAGAGAACGGTCTTCACCAGTGTATCTTAACACTCAGAGGGGTCTGATAAAAGGGTAGGTGCTGGAAATTTACGTAACCTTTAACTTCATAAGTTCATATCATAACACAATATAAAAACCATAATATAACTTTATCTTTAATAAAAACAGATAAATATTACAATAAATTAAATATAACTAAAATGAAAATAGACCAATCCATATAATGAAATTGTAAAATTGGCGTGTCTGTATGCTGAAAATATAAAATAAAACCGGCCAAGTGCGAGTTGAACTCGCACACTGAGGTTTCCGTATCGCCATGTCATGGTTAGCGTGACTCACGCCATCTATGGCGTGTTTGAAATGCTTCATATTAGTTAAATGTCATGATTAGTTAACCGCCTGAGCAATCCCGATACACTCAACTGACCAGCCAAAATTTACCGCTGAGCAACAGCGATCTATTAATCGACTTGACGTCCGGAGTTTGTTTTTTATTTTTTACTCTGTCAGCTTTTTATCTCTGTTCCTCTAATGAATATTTGAGTAATGAAAGAACGCAACAAAAAATGTTCGCAGCGATGGTGTCATATGCATGGTCCATGAAACACATATTTGCGTTCTCGCTGGCAGTTCGAACCGTTCTGTGTGCGTGGTAAGTGGGTTCTGGTGAACATTTTTTCAAGAAGATGTTAACAAAATTTGATGCTGTTCTATTAGAAATGTATTATAGTTATATTCTAAAATAAAAAAAAGATATGTTATTGCTTTACTTTTCAAGGTATCTTCGTTCTTTCCTTCGTACACCCATAAAATTTGATCTCTTGACTTACCTATTTTTTATTAATTCCAATTGAAATCTAATTAACTCAAACCTATATCATATTAACGACAATTTTATCTAGATTGTAATGAGGTGCAAATTTATATGGGTCCCGAAGTAAATATTAAAGTTATGATTTTATAATTGAGAAGTGCGGAGAAAGTTGCGCGCGCGTACCTTTAGAAGTTTGCTCAGCGGCTCTTCTAAAAAAGTTGGAAATTTGCTCAGAGGGTTAAAATGCTTCACACTATTCGGTAGATGGCGCGCCTTTCAACCTATGGCCAATACACTTTGGTTTCTTCTATGGGAACCCCCGTGAATTTTTAACTTTTTCTTATTTTTATTATTTGTTATATCGGCCATAATAACACATATTCTGTGAAAACTTCAACGAGCTACCTATTACGGTTACAAAAATACATTCCTCGGACTGACGGACGGACAGACAGACAGACGGCGTAGGCCTAGTAATAGGGTCCCGTACCGGATACGGAACCCTAAAAAACTAAACATTTGGGGAGTAATAGAATGCACTGAGACGTAAGATTGAGACGATTTTTGTAATTTTTATCTGTTTGTGTAAGCATCACGTAAAAGCTAGTGAACCAATTCAAATAGTTTTTAGAAAATATAGGGCTGAACTCGGTCGGAGTAACATTTAGACTATATAGCAGCACATCATTATTCATGTGAGCTGAGAAGTGGGGTCAGAAAATTCGCCACTTCGATTTGCTTGTGTCATTTACATGAAAAGTACTAAAAAAATTGACTTAGCTTATTCAACGAGGAATCCCATGGTAGTAAGCAGATCCGCTTGAACTGGGACACTCAGTATAGTAACTGAATAAGAAAAACCTTAAAAAACCCTGTTGGATGCCGATGTGAACCGAATTGACCCCGCGTCAGCCTCAGTTTGCTAGATAAAGAACTTCACCCAATGAAGCTGACAAAGGGAAAGCTTCGGTGGTGTTATCTCGCTGCGTGACCAGGTTGAATGGTTGCAGGAGGTACGCCCGGGCTGGCAGTCACCCAAGGACGCGCTCAGCAATTTCGCTAAGTCCATATACAATTTCTTGTATTATGTAGGTATTTATAGGATAAAATAAAACTTATGTAAGAAATACATTATTTTCTTCTTCACAAGAATTTTCCCTTTTCCCCTTCAATGACCAGTGGAGGGACCAATGGAGGGCCAAGGGCGTATACAATTTTTTTTTTTATATCCATCAATGACTGATGTTTGGAGTGTTTGGAGTGAGTGGCTGTCTCAGCGGTAGAGTCAGCTATCCTGGCAGCCGACGCAACGTGCGAGGGTGCAAGCGTGTCGGCGCAGGAAGCGACCCAAACGAGTGCCTTACCCTATGACCAAGCGATCAAGGTCATTCAGTCTGGACACTTGCCGTCATCTATGCTGAAACAGGTTCCCAGGTTGAGTGCACACCAGTGGCGCCAAACGCCCAACGCAGAATGTATTTCAGATTGGCGTGTCGAGAATGCCGACCTGCACTTGTGCTGCAACTGTGTCCGTGAATGAACTTAAAAGCTCTAACCTCTGTTTCCACCCCGTCCCGATCGTTGATTCTGGCCACCGCCTCTCCCCTTGGACATCTCGCTGCGTCCTCTCGCCTTGATCTGTGTCTCCTCCTTGACCATGTCGATAACCTCATCCGGTATTCTCAAGTACTTGATGGTACTTCCTCGGATGTAGCATTCTGGCATCCGCCAAAATTTGTCACCATCCTGTTTCCAAAATGTTCTCAAGAAGAAAATGCAATAAGGTAAGAGGCGTCAAAAAAGGAGACATTCTGGGAAATTGCATCCTGAGGAGCCAATTGTTTTTTAGATTTCAAGTTTAAATGAATGACCAAAATTATTGAAATTAACGCTTTGCCTCCCACAAGACACACATGTGGGTCGCACATTTTCGTCTTGTAATATTTTAATGAATATTTCTTATTAAAACAAGTAACAATGGCTGGCTGTATGGATAAAAACCTTTAAGAACAAACTTTAAAACTACTCCCGGGACAAAAGAAAAAAATATTTGGACTGCTGCTGTCATGACAGGGAAGGGACCAAGCATATTTAACAAGGTTGGAGGCAAAGTGTTAACGTTATTAAAATATATGGGATTACAAGTTGCCTATGTACTGCAATTTATGTTCACAAGCACTTTCCAGTAAGAAGAATACGAAGATTACAAAGCAACACAAGAATGGACTTACTCTGGACGTGCAGATAACTTCTCTCAGGTTGATGTTCATCCAGTTGTCGCAGCTGACCAGGTGCCCGTTGTATGTTTCTCCATTTTTCAGTTCCACTAGCTGGAACATAAGATAGTACCGGTTATGTAACAATGCAAATTCATTCTTAACTCATGGACATAATGTTAATAAACTCACCATAGGATGATTTTGTGCTGTTCGGAGCAGCGACAGAGGTAACTGAAAATCCAAACATACAACAATAAACAAAAACACTAGATTTATGAAAAAAAATACCTGAAAAATGAAACAGAGTTGCAAGGCTTGCTGGCAGATAGACTTGCTGGTTGTAGCCACGGGTCAAGGTTAAAGAGAGACCACACTTTTAAGATTTTCTATTTACTTATCTTAAATTTGGATATTTAAGAAACATTAAAGAATTTTTCAGTTAGGCGGTATAACATAATGACCTACCTACTTTAGTCTATGTTTCATCTACAACGCTGTGGACATCCTCGGTACAGCCTAGCCGATTTTTTTTTTAATAGGTACATCGAATTGCGGTAAAAGCCTGAACAAATGTATTTTAGAGACATTTTTCTCCAGAATAAGATTTTTGACGGATGATATTTATATTTCCATATTTCCAGCACTTAGCACATACACATTTTCAGTGATAGAAGGGAAGGGGCGTCCAGACTGTTTTTACTATTTATTACATGGGGAATAATCTATCTGATCTGATGTTAGTAAGATTACTTCTCATTCCGACAGATGCGTTTGTCGAGTGCGTGAAAAAATGGCATACACCTCCCTAACATGGTCCCTAATGATATTAGGCTACAGTTAGAAAATGTGGGGCCTCAAAAATGATCAGACTTCATATAGATGATGTGCATCTATAGAAGTCTTTCACTGAATAATACTAATACATTCAATTTATCACTTGGCGAAGTAAGCCAACTCATTACTTGATGAATTTGAATTATAGAAAAAACATAAAACATGAATTTTGGAGAAATTGACTCGGACATTTTGATATTGACAAAAAATTACAATTTTGGCAGCTTTATCCAGGTATAGATAGAAATGCGACTTTTACTATAAGAACGTGACTGTTTGTATTCACTCTAACAAGTCATTCAAATTATTTACATTTCTGTTATTAATTTTTTCATGTTGGCGTTCCAAAAACAGCATTTTTACGCCATTGTTCTTTATTTTACAATGTGCATACTTATTTGTATGGAATTTTCTTTAAAAAAAGTAGTATAAATTTTCTAATGCTTTTAGCTTTATCAATTGGTAAAAACTTATGTTTTGCACAGTTTAATAATTAGCGCTGACTGGGAGCCCGGGGGATCCTGATACGATAAAATTTTTTTTGTGAACTTTACTTGGGTAGTGAGCGAACAACCGAACTGGGACGCTTCTCTATAACGACCAAACTGAGCAGTTCGGTCCCGCTCACATAAACGGCTCTTCTTTTGCTCTGCCTTTTTCCAGTGTTGCACTCAGAACCGATCAAACACAGCCTCTCGCCTCGCTGTGTTTCATCCGGTAGCGCGGCGAACGAGTAGGAGCGGCTGGAGCGCAAGCTCGACAGAGTAGTCATTCAACGCCGACCGTTTCGCCGAGAACTAAACACAAAACAAATCCCGTTAAGTGATCTTACCATGATGCCGTAAGCCGTAAGTAGATTTTTATATTATTCGAGCGAGACAACCACGACGAAGAGCCAATCACTAAAAAATGCCAGAATTGGGAAATTTACAGTGCGAGTCCGTGCACAAGCTAAGGTAGGCCAATAGATATTATCGTTGCACAAATCGGTGGCCACGCCGCCAGCGCCAGAAAGAAACGGGAACTCAACACAGAGAAAGTTATTGCAAACTCAAATACAGGAATCAGGTTACAGGTTAGTTGAGGTTAGGATCTCTTCGGCAGAAAAGAAATATCCGTCAAACGAGTCAACATCAACAATCGTTTGTTGTTGTTGTGTTGTTTGTTGTCACTTTTGGTAGGCAGGCAAAGGTCATCAAAGTCATCATACAGCCTATTCAAATTTGTTCTTATTTAGGTACAAGCCAGTGCTGCGTTCCCGGCAGCATATATCCAAAGTTCACTAGGCGAATTATGCTGATTGGTCGATACCAGTTTGACGGAAAATTTGAATTTCGTCTGGCTCCGCCTCCGGCACTCCCACCCAGCGAACCTAGTGAATCTGATATTCGTTAGGTCGTTTATGCGATTTGGTGGATCAGTGGTATAGTGTAGGGCTTTATTTTTTCGATCTCAACCATGGGTTCAAGTACCGTTGCCAAATTTTTTTGACGTGAATACGCGCGGTGGAGGGGGAAGCGCCACCATTTTGAGGTCATTTCGCTGCGTCTCATAATTTCAGTTTGTTATAAATTTTGACTCAGAGAAGCTACGACTTTCGTTTGAGTTTCAATCGTTAGCTCTCGTCAAGATCTATCGATTGCGTGTATAAAACATTCGTGTATTTTTTTATAACCACCGAAAAAAACTTTATTTTCGAAAATACTTCCGGAATTTAAATTTTCCCGCAAAACTGAGAACGACCAATAAGAGCGACTCGCCTAGTGAACTTTGGAAATATGCTTCCCGGCAACATTACCCAACTTCGAAAGGTTTCCCAGACCCTCAGAAATTCCCGCGGGAATTTAAATTTCTGGGAACTGTTGTTCTACGCAAGGGATTTTCGGCACACCGGTGTGCCGCGAGTGACATCCAGGTTTGCCGCTAATTCTAAGTAACGCTTTCAAAATTTGCATGAAAACTGCGGAAGAAAAGAGCAAGCATAATTTTTCGTCTATCTATATATAGATAGATTATCCACAATGATATTTTCTGACTGATTTGTTTGGTTCGCAGGGAAGTATTGAGAAAATTTTGACATCCTCAGTTAAATGAAAATTTTCACTGATAAATTACATACCTATACAGCGTACATTACGTAGGTACGAAGTCGCCAATAGTTTTTAGTTTTCTTAATTTCATATGCTTTCTGTATGAATATAAATGTGGTGTGCCGTGAAATTTTCGTAGATGAAAAAGTGTGCCATTTGATAAAAAAGGTTGAAAAACCCTGCTCTACACATACTGACCATTCCCGCCACTTCTGCGTCGTCCGTCGTCGGTCGAACGTTCATTCTGTACGTTCGCCCACATATGTACATACAATAATATGAGGCATACTTTGTCGACCGAAAGGGCGGGAAAATTGCATAAATTGGAAGTACGGAGTGAGAGTGTGCAAAGAAAATCTGAACCCGTCTGAACTGAAACCGTCTCCCTCAGGCAGGCCGTGTCATCAGCAGATGAATCACACACAGAGTACTTACATTATATTATAGATGAATGTTTAGCGTCTGGTTGGTCTGACTACCTATACATTTCCTGACTAAATATAAAAATTAAAAAAAAAATCCAGGGAGTCTGCATGTACAAATGCAGCCATCAAGCTTAGTTCGTGAATTTGATGTTTGCGCAGTTTAAAAAACCAACTTTTTCGTAAGAAAAATTTCCAACTTTGGTAGCCCATATTGCCCCACCTAGGCTTCATACAAGGTTTTGTTTGAAAAAAGCTAAAGCGCGTGAGCTGTTTGAAGTTTGCGTGTTTTCGCATTTTTCAAAACTTGCCATCTTGAAAGACTGATTTGGGCCAGAAGGGATGAAATGACATTTTTTTTTTATGGAAACTTGACACGGTTGGCTACATCACCTACAACATCCGTGATGTCAGCCCATAACACCGGGTGAACTAGGTGCCATGTCAGTGCTTCCCTTCATTTCGCGCCGGCTACACTGAACTGGACGGAAAACACGAACTATTTACATAGCCGTTTCGACCGACGTTTCGCTCAGTGCGGTGGTACCAACCCGGCCGGGATAAACCTTACCACCTAGTAAGGTAAGAAGGGAAGGGACCTACAGTTTAACGTGGTATCCAAACCACGGTCAGCCTCCAACAGTCGGGCGGTCATCCATCCAATAACTGACCGCACCATTAAGCTGCCGAGGCTGACGATCCCTTAGTCGACATGCGACGGGGAGAGATGCAGTGGGACTATACTTTTTAAGTACCGACCCCACACGGTACAAAATATATAGAAAGCGACGCATCTTCTATATATTAACCCTGGTTATTTTTTTTAAACCACCAAAACATCATTTATTTATCACTTCAAGGAGTGGTTCCGCAGGATCACAGGAACAGCAGGCACGACAATGGCTTTCAGGTGGCGCACCGATTACTCGTCAACCTGTACAGCCTACTTAGCTGTGATGCTGGGGCCACACTAACACAGCCATTAATTAACGTGTTGTTCAACGCGTCACGCTAGTGTAGCCACGCTTAACGCAGTAATTCTTTCAACGGCATTGTAAATGGCGTTAGGTTTGGCGTCACGTTAGGCGTTTTGGCACATTACAAAGGGATTTAACGCGTTAATTAACGCGTTGTCTATAATGGCCAAACTATTTCATCAGCTGTTTGTTGCGTCAACAAGAAAGATGGCGGCTGCCGGTGCAGATTGGTCAAGTTCTTGGAGTTACTGCAAAATGAAACCTTGGAAATACAATAAACAATGCCATTTGCCATCAAACGCTAGTGTAGCCATACTTTAACGCGTTGTTTAATGCATGAATTTGAGCGCGGTTTAATGCAATAAATAGGCATTAGACGTTATGTTAGTGTGGCCCCAGCATGATAGTTTTCCTTTTTTCGATATCTAATAACAACCGTTTAGCTGGCAGGGGGTGGAGGGAGACACTTGACTCTAACAAAAATTAGCACTTAAAAGCCTAATAATTCGCAAACCCTAAATCGAAAAATGCTTTTCACAAACCCGCAATATTTTCCAAAGACCTATCCAACGTGAAAAAAAAATATCATCCCCACTTTACGTGTGTATTTTACCACTTTGTCGGCGTTATTAGTATGTATACCCATCATCATCATCATCATCAGCCTGTATCGATCCACTGCTGGACATAGGCCTCTCCCAAGGCACGCCACCACACGCGGTCTTCCGCTCTTCTCATCCATCCACTCCCGGCTAACTTTTTTAGGTCTTCTGTCCACCTAGCCCAGGACAACCCATACCAACTTACAACTTTCTAGTACTAAGGGTCTCTGAGCTAAGCCGCGGACAGACAGTAGAACGGGCATGGCGAAACTATAAGGGTTCCTTGTTGACTACGGAACCCTAAAATGATCCGCTGGATGCTGGCATAGTGAGCCCCTCCGTGGCCCCTCTCTCTCGTTCGAGTCGAACGAGATTTCCATTCCACCAGTCGAACGGTTCGACTGGTGGAATGGAAACACACACACATCGTTGCCAGCTCACATTGCTGCATTGCTGTCAGTCAGTCAGTGTCACTGTCGTCCCGCTTTCACAATCCAGAGATTACTCATGTCATGACTCACATGTCAGACAAGCAGGGAAAATTACAAATATCCCGAAACGATCGCTACATCTTTCGAAAGAATTCTTTTAAACACATACAACTAGCCATTTATACATATTATATAAGAAATACAATTGGAAAAATATAATTACTAAAATACCTATATAAGAACAAAATGCCATCCAGCGGGGTAATGCAGCAAGTGTTCTAGGAACATTTGAAAATGCCCCTTTTGATAGTTATTTTAATGTTTGTTAGGTAGGTTTATTTCTTTAGTTATTAGTATTACTTTTTTATATTTTATGTAATAAAATGATACTTAGAAGAAAATTATGAATTGGATGTATGGTCAAATGATCTTTGCCTGCCTGTTTATGGCGAAAACAATAACAACAACAACAACAACAGTGTCACTGTCATTTACGAATAAAAAAAAAAATTATCACATGACATGCATGGCATGGCAGAAAATTGCATGGATGGTTTGGTTTTGCATGCGTGGCACAGTATGAAATTTGACCTGATTTTCGGACATGGTATTTTTATTCCCAAACTAGTTAGTCTTTACTATTTTAAAAGCTAGAGTAGAACTCCCGTGTGTCAGTTACGTATAGTTGCAAAGTTATGAATTTTTGAAAAAGGTAAGTTTTTTTTGGCCGAAAAATAAAAAAAAAATATTACTCCGAGATTATGGAAAATATTAATAATAATATTTTTTTATATACAAGAATGACTATAGCCCCATTTTTTGAAGCAATTTCGAACCTTCTACAGTTAGTACAAAACGAGCAATAATTTTTTTTTTATTTTTCATTTTTATTTTTTTTCTCCTAAACCAAGTCGCATTAGCACAAAATTCTTACATTACAAATAACCCCAGACCTTGTTTAATAAGTGCTAAAAAAACTAAAAGATAATCCCGCTTGGTATAGGAGTTTTAACTAAATAATGTTTAGGCCGACAATTTTACAGTCAGGGTTGGCACTTTTCGAATCGTAGTTTAATTTTATTTTTTGGCCGAAAGTGAATTTTTTATTAAATTATGATTAATTATCATGATCGGATACGGTAAAGCGATTTTTTATAATTGCGTTATGCAGTCATTATATTGATATGGTCCCTTTTGAAAATAATGAAAAATTCCCGGGATTAAAAAAAATATTTCTAGTAGTGATATACCTAGTTAGTAACTTTCGATTGTTTTAACGTGCTCTGATGCACGTAGGTATACGTTAGCTATTGTAAACATTCCAAATTATATCAATAAAAACATTGGTAAGAAATTAGCTGTCATACCCCAAAGCTTTTCTGTTAGAAAATGCCTAGAGATCCTCTCATCTCCAACATTAGGTTGCGCCACAGACAGAAAAAGTTACGAAAGTTACCACTTCCAGCTCAGGCATTAGCATTGCTAAAACCGGCAGATGCCAACACTTTCGCCGAAGAATCTGCACCGAAGGATGCTGAGGAAATCAAAATCGATGCGGAAAATCAGGCGCTTGATGAGTGTCTAGGTCTGGGAGAAGGTGGCCTATTTCTCAGTGCTGAGGATTAACATCATCATCATCATCATCATCATCATCATCATCAGCCCGTATCGGTCCACTGCTGGACATAGGCCTCTCCCAAGGCACGCCACCACACGCGGTCTTCCGCTCTTCTCATCCATCCACTTCAATTGGATTAAGAGGATTAACAATTGTTTTCATTTCGGAAATATTCGTAGCCTATACTCCGTTCATCCTAGCAACTAATGCCGAGCGGTTTCTCGCTCTCGCAACGGTTATTACCCTTCTTTACACAGGACACAACGTTGTATGTGTGAGTCATAGGTGTATGCGTAAGCCATCTCAAAACCATAACGGCGCGTATACATACGCGCGTACATAGCTGCGCCTGGGAGTTAGTATTGCGTTTTTATTCTGAGTCAACGCATTACAATCAGTAGCCTTTCATAGGCGTCATAGTCATAATAATAAAATTGTTTTGCATATTTTTCACATGTTGTTTTTCACAAAAACTGAATGGCACTATGCAATGCATGCATGCAACACTCATAAGAAAATTACGTTACTCACTTTATAATAAATGCGAAAGTAAATTGTTTGTTTGTTTGTTTGTTTGGTCATACATAACTCGAGAACCACTGGTGCTAGACCCATCGTGTTGGCACTCAAACTTCAGGTCTCGGTGAGATCTATCCATCTGTCACATGAACTTTTGTGTTGGTCATAACTCGAGAACCACTGGTGCTAGACCCATCGTGTTGGTACTCAAACTTCAGGTCTCGGTGAAATCTATCCAACTGTCACATGAACTTTGGTTTTGGTCATAACTCGAGAACCACTGGTGCTAGACCCAACGTGTTGGTACTCAAACTTCAGGTCTCGGTGAGATCTATCCATCTGTCACGTGAACTTTTGTTTTAGTCATAACTCGAGAACCACTGGTGCTAGACCCATCATGTTGGTACTCAAACTTCAGGTCTCGGTGAGATCTATCCATCTGTCACGTGAACCTTTGTTTTGGTCATAACTCGAGAACCACTGGTGCTACACCCATCGTGTTGGTACTGAAACTTCAGGTCTCGGTGAGATCTATCCATCTGTCACGTGAACTTTTGTTTTGGTTATAACTCGAGAACCACTGGTGCTAGACCCATCGTGTTGGTACTCATACTTCAGGTCTCGGTGAGATCTATCCATCTGTCTAATGAACTTTTGTTTTGGTCATAACTCGAGAACCACTGAAGCTAGACCCATTGTGTTGGTACTCAAACTTCAGGTCTCGGTGAGATCTATCCATCTGTCACATGAACTTTTGTTTTGGTCCTGAAGAGACCTGAAGTTTGAGTACCAAAACGATGGGCCTAGCACCAGTGGTTCTTGAGTTATGACCAAAACAAAGGTTCACGTGACAGATGGATAGATCTCACCGAGGCCTGAAGTTTGAGTACCAACACGATGGGTCTAGCACCAGTGGTTCTCGAGTTATATAGTTATACCAAAACAAAATTTTATGTGACAGATGGATAGATCTCACCAAGACCTGAAGTTTGAGTACCAACACGATGGGTCTAGCACCAGTGGTTCTCGAGTTATGACCAAAACAAAAATTCATGTGACAGATGGATAGATCTCACCGAGACCTGAAGTTTGAGTACCAACACGATGGGTCTAGCACCAGTGGTTCTCGAGTTATGACCAAAACAAAAGTTTATGTGACAGATGGATAGATCTCACCGAGACCTGAAGTTTGAGTACCAACACGATGGGTCTAGCACCAGTGGTTCTCGAGTTATGACCAACACAAAAGTTCATGTGACAGATGGATAGATCTCACCGAGACCTGAAGTTTGAGTGCCAACACGATGGGTCTAGCACCAGTGGTTCTCGAGTTATGACCAAAACAAAAGCTCATGTGACAGATGGATAGATCTCACCAAGACCTGAAGTTTGAGTACCAACACAATGGGTCTAGCACCAGTGGTTCTCGAGATATGACCAAAACAAAAGTTCACGTGACAGATGGATAGATCTCACCGAGACCTGAAGTTTGAGTACCAACACGATGGGTCTAGCACGAGTGGTTCTCGAGTTATGACCAAAACAAAAGTTCACGTGACAGATGGATAGATCTCACCGAGACCTGAAGTTTGAGTACCAACACGATGAGTCTAGCACCAGTGGTTCTTGAGTTATGACCAAAACAAAAGTTCACGTGACAGATGGATGGATATCATAAATCTACGTGAGGATAGCAGCGGCAGTGACGAGGACCTCTGTGACGTGGGGGAATCATCAGACAGTGATGAATATGGAATTACCCGGTATTACGGCACTGCGTTAACTTAGCCACCTACAATACAATAGAACGAACAGCTGAAACGGTGGCTGAAGTAAGTACATTAGGCACAAAATTTAAATAATATATAATTTTAATATTTAATAATTTACCGTGAAAATATAAATATTTAACATGATTCCAAGCAAAAAATAAACAGGTTTATTGCAAAATTTCATTCATGAAATAAATAAACAATAATAAAATACATTTTTTAAATTAAACTATATTCATAACCTCAGTTCACAGTCACTTCAATCACTCTTTGCGAGAGCGAGAAGTATAGAGAAAGAGAAACCGCTCGGCAATAGTTGCTAGGTTGAATGGAGTGTAAGTATTCTTCAATACTGTTATTATTGAAATTATTATTAATAAATTGGCATCATTATTTTTGTTCATCCCCTGCCTAACCCTAAAATAATAAATGTAAAGAAATATGCAAATAAATATTATATTCCATAAAACGTATCTTGTTTTTTTTATTTATTATTTTAATTACTCTGTACTTATCTGTAGGTATATTTTAAGAAATTTTTTTACTACATACATACATACATAACGTCACGCCTGTTTCCCAGTGGGGTAGGCAGAGACAACGGATTTTCACGTTAAAATTTAAAATTTCTCACAAATTTTTTTACTGTTGGTCTATTTCAAGTCTTGGTTAATTTATTCATAGATATATTTGGACAAACTATTATTTAGTTGTTTAAAATTTTCGGCCAAACTTGGGCCGAAATTTTATGGCAACCCTAACGAAAAAACTTGAGTAGCTATAACTCCTATACCAAGCGGGATTATCTTTTGTTTTTTCTGGTACTTATTAAACATGGTCTAGGGTTAATTGTAATGTAAGAATTTTGTGCTAATGCGACTTGGTTTAGGAGAAAAAAAATAAAAACGAAAAATAAAAAATAAATTTTTACTCGTTTTGTACTAACTGTAGGAGGTTTGAAATAGCTTCAAATAAGGGGGGTAAAGTCATTCTTGTATATTGAAAAATATAATTATTAATATATTCCATAATCTCGGAGCAATATTTTTTTTTAATTTTTCGGCCAAAAAAAAGTTTGTTTTTCAAAAATTTATAACTTTGGAAGTATACATAACTGACCCACGGGAGTTCTACTCTACCTTTTAAAATACTAAAGACTGACTAGTTCTGGAGTAAAAAAACCATGTCCGAAAATCAGGCCAAATTTCATACTGTGCGTGGGAACCTCCAAACTCCAAAGTGATAAATAACCACAGAAGCACGTGCGTGTTCTGCGTGTGAATGGAAAAGAAGTTAGATTTTAGTGGTCTCTCTCAGTCTATTGCTAAATCGTTAGGAGCGTCATTCGTTTCAATGGGTGAACATGCCAGCGATAGTGTAATAAATTAACTTACAACAATGGATTCCAAATATAATTCGGTTGGCATGTCTGGAACCAGTAAAAAGTTTACTTTTACCTTGAAACGACCAACCCAACCAGATAAATTTAAACTGAAACCAGCAAAAAAGCTAAAACTTCAACCGAACAATTCATCTACAAATGTAGTGTATGCTGCAAAGAAAAATGTCAAAGCCATACCTCAAGGAAGTGTAAACGGTTTCAAAGAACTTGACAATATTTTAGAAGAGAGACGGAAGCTTCCAGTCTACGCGGTACGAGCAAGGTACAGATTCTTATCTACTTTGTACTTTGGATGTGCGGAGTGCACAAGATTTTGAACCCTAACGTTAAACAGTGCAATTTCTTACCTGAAACATTAGTAGGTGCAAAAGGTCATCAAACAAGAATGAACTAATTGAAAATACATAGCAGGACAATCCAACACAGCATTCTATGGCTTCACCGAACACATCTGGCCCCATTTCAGGTAGGAGAAGATTTGATTCGAGCACAAGACCAGCAATTGGCCAATCTTGCTTTCTTACAGCGCGCCAGGAGTTTCGGCTCGCGCCAAACCCTCGTCAGCTAGTCTGCGTTGGCTAGGAGTGGGGTAAAACTAGTCCCGTGCTCGACTTGCCTCCCTCTCTATTGATCCAAATTCTGTATGAGGCTTCCAGTGCGGCCCGCAATGCTCTTTCAATGTAGGACTTATCGCCTTTTAGCAATCTTCGGCTTATCACAATCAAATTTTCCTTTTTGCGTTGTAACAATTGATTCATGGCACCGCTTGCTAGGCCATTCACCTGTCTGTCTCTCCATTGCCAGCGGTCTTTCCTAGTCGCCATTGATGAACCATTCAAAATCTAAATGTAACAATTGTGAAAGACACATGGAAGTCTCTTGAGTGAATTTTTCAGGATTGCCGCGGAAGACGCAAGACCTGTTTACCCCTGGTGGCATACTAACTCCCTCTCCCAAAGATTACCTAGTTAGAATAGAATGCCTCGCGGCATTAAGCTAGCCTATTGTGCCTAATTGGTATAGATTGGTGTTCAAATAAAGAATATAAACATATCCATTCACAAAGGATGGATGGGTGTCCTCACTTCCAATAAGCACATAGCAGTTAGATTTTACCGCGGAAAACACACGGACACTTGAAAGGTTTGCGATTATAATGAACATCGAGAATGACTTCATAAGAAATACTATTGTCTAATACAGTGATTCGCAAACTGGGTGCCGCGGCACCCCGGGGTGCCGCGAACCTACGCCAGGGGTGCCGCGAAAAAGTGGACATTATTTGACCGAGCGAGCGCGAAGCGCGAGCGAAGCGTCTCCGTTTCAGCTTGGGCAAAAATGCGTACGTATGTCCGGATGTCCGGCTGTTTCTCAACAAGTTTTTGGTAATTTTTCAAAATCGCTGAGCCATGGGGGTCGAGGTGCGCAGGTGAACATTTATTCAGTTATACAAAAACAGATATACAAAAACACAAAAGATATACAAAAGCTATACAAAAACAGACTCGCGAAGTCTACAGCTCACAGAGCCACTCACTAGTAGTAAATAATTAAATTCAAAATAAGTATAAAAGTAATGTACCTACCTACATACTTAATCGAAATAATAATGAAACATTTACATTTCGATGCGTAACTTTTACGCATCGCAAAATTGTGTTTTTTATTCCTTTCGAAAATATTACTTGATTTACATATTTGCATGCTTAGTTTATCACAGTTCAGATATGATGCTTATGAAAGACACCAACCGAATATTGAAGCGGTGTGCCGCACAATTTCTTGAACGGGTTAAGGGCGCCGTCAGCTAAAAAAGTTTGAGAACCACTGGTCTAATACATAATTTGCGTGACTATCTTTATATTTTTGTTTGACATATGAAAGAAAGAAAGAAAGAATGTTTATTTTCCCTATTTTAAATACATCGTTAATATACATATACGAGTGTGAAGAGAAAAAAGGATCTGGCACAGCCTATGCCGTGACACACCAGCTTAGTACTGAGACTGTGTGTGCGGCGCTGATTTTAAGCCAGTCCAGTGTGCCAGCCAGTTATTTAAATTAAATAAATAACACATTTTAAAAAGCCAAACACCGTAACTTAATGGTTAAGTAATTTTATACAATATGTATTTTGGAATGTTTTTCTGTTTTCAGGTTATTGGAAGAGATCAAGAAGAATGATACTATGATCATAATTGGTGAGACGGGCTGTGGAAAAACTACGCAAATACCTCAAATAATACATGAAGAAAGATTAGAAGGAGCTGGGACAATAGGTGTCACACAACCTCGCCGGGTCGCCGCCGTCACCATTGCCATGAGGGTCGCTAAAGAAATGAACACTGATATTGGTGAAATTGTCGGGTAAATAAAAAATAAATATTATGTTCTGTGTTAAGACTAAGGTTTTAATTAAAATAGTATTAGTTTTTAAATAATAAATTATAATATACCGTGATTCACTTGGTTGTATGCAAATAATAATAAAATTCATTTAAACATTTTGCTGAAAAGCGTTGCATTTCTCCTCAAGAACCACAGTTTTGCATTGAGTACTTATTTTTCTTAGCAAGCGAACTTAAAGCTTGAAAATGCAACATTACAGGTATAGCGTGCGATTCGAAGATGTGACTTCTCCGAGAACTAAACTCAAGTACCTCACAGACGGAATGTTGCTACGCGAGGCGATGGGCGATTCGCTGCTCCTGCGCTACTCCGTCCTCATACTGGACGAGGCGCACGAGCGCACAGTCAGTACGGACGTGCTGTTCGCCATCGTTAAGATCGCACAGAAGGAGAGGAAAGAGAAGAATATGCTTCCACTGAAGGTAAATGCCTTATTTAAAACACACACATGCATACCACACCATATGTTGTATCCCAAAAATCGGGGTAAGCAGTGTAATCGGCATTATGCTGGAAGGACTTGGTAAATTACTGCACAGCTCTGACCATCACGTTTCACAAAGTACACACGTACAAAATAACATGAAGCAGCAAGTAAGGCGCGAAGACCCACCTGCTGCACGACTCGGTGGAAGGACAGTGCCATTTTATTTCCTCTAATGTCTTCAGTCCTTAATAATTTCAGGTGATAATAATGTCTGCAACAATGGACGTTGACGCGTTCAGCTCTTACTTCAACGAGTGTCCTGTCATATACCTGGAGGGACGCACGCATCCCGTCACCATCTACCATACTAAGAAGAAAATAGATGACTATCAGCATGCGGCACTCTGTACTATATTCCAGCTGCACAGCAACACACCACCTGAGTGAGTTTCATTAACTGTGTTTATAATAATTGTTTACCTCTCGACTTCTGGAACGGCGGCCGACCCCCAAATCGCGTACATCCGTTGACCTCCGGAAGAGCTGGTAGGCCCCAAAAAATGATTGAAAAATATCGTTAATTGCAAGTTTTAGGAATGTTTCTTACAAGAATGAATGAGAAGTACTGGCTGTGCGGATAAAAACCTTTGCCTTTCCTATAGAACGCACGTTAAAATATTCCCAGGTCTTGAGAAAACAATAATTTTACAGCTGTATATTCTTTTTTTATACCGACGTAATTTCTTGCAGGATGGTATACTGGTTTTTAGTCTAACTTTTTTTAGAATGCATTATTTGAATAGCTAAATTCATAACCTACACGTCAATATATTATTCGCAAAGGGTATACTTGTTGTATATCGTTTTGTGGGGAACTTCATTAGCTAAGCAAATCTAGTCAAGAACCCATAGAGGTTAATGCTCTGACTTCATTACTTTACGAAATATTTGAGTTTACAAAATTTGCGAATTTTCCCACTTCGAAGATGGCAGGGTGTAAGCATATTATGTAAATACTTGGGAGGCCAAGAGGTTACCAGTCAGCTCCCTTCGGGAACAGCCGTCCCCCGAAACATTTTAGACCGTCAGCACCCATACGGGACGGCCGTCTCCAAGCATTGTGTGCGTCTACGGCATAGTTTTGGTTTATTGCTATTTCAGTCAACATTTCCTATAGAAAAGACAGAGATAGATTGTTAGCTGATGAAATTATCTTTCCACAGAGTGGAACGAAATGACAACACACACAACATGCTAAAGCAAAGTCTGATACTTAAGACTCACGGTTCCTTGTTTTTCTTTACTAACTGACTTCTTGTGGAGAAGATGCAATGGCCTCATTCATATTTTTTCGGCTTATTAGTGGCAGTGTTTGTCACCTAATATTCCATATATCATATGTTCAAAGCACAGCTCGGGTGCAATAAAAATATATTGTTGTGTACAAGGTGGACTGAAAGAAATATTCCTCCTTCTGTGCTGCAGAAAAGTGTTACAACATACACATACATGCCACACTCTGTATCCCGACAATCGGTGTAAGCAGAGTAGTACAACATTTAAGTACAATGGAATTTTGTCTAATTCTGTCCAATGGCAACTATCTCTATCTCTGCAGCTATCTCTATAGCTATCTCTGAAGCAAATTTAAAATCCCTATTTAGTATGTGACATATGTATGCCTGTCTTGTTTTTCTCAATTTACGATTAATCTGGGGTATTGTTTTATATTTCAGCCATGATTTTCTAGTGTTTCTTACTGGACAAGAAGAAATCGAAACACTGAGCTATAACATCAAACAGATTGCTAAGGCAAGTAGAACATTTGGTGCTGTTCACTTTCTGTTTCCGAGCCTCTTACTCTATTCTGAGTTCTGTGTACAAACCATCACATGATAAATTAAAATTATGTCATCTAACAAGATTTGTTATTTATTATATAGATGCTATTTATTATTTGGGTGAATCAAGTTTTTCTTGTTTTTGGTATCTGTCTGAAAACCGGATATTATCTTGATTAATTCACCTTATTTTAATAATTACAGCAACTCTCAGATAAGTAATTGATTAATAAGAAAGAAGCTGCACAAAGAATTTTGAGTGATTTAAAAAAAAATTGGTTACCCTGAGGACAACCCCTTTTTTCCATACAAAACTGGGGACAAAATTGTCCCCTGGGTCACCCCTAAAAATTTGGTTAATGTTTTATTTGAAATAGTTCTCTACTTATTTTTCAATTGCCTATCAACCTAAGTATTTTATACTTACTGATTTTCAACTAAGTAATAAATTGTAATAAAAATTTTTTTTTTATTTGACTTTGCAGCTGGTTTTTACGTTACAAGAAAAAGTTGATCCACCCATTTAAGGGTTTCCAAACAGCAATCCAGGATAATTTTGCTGTGTAATATACATACATAGCACACGCTGTGTCCCGACAATCGGGGTAAGCAGAGTAATCAGTATTATGCTGCAAGTATCTTGTAAATAACAGCACAATACCGACCCCCATGTTTAGCAAAGTATTAGGACAAGATCACTATCAAGCAGCAAGTGAGCGGAGACACACCTGCTGCATGTCTCGGTGGAAGGACCGTGCCAAGGTGAGAGGTGGCTATCCTGTCTTCCTTTAATACGGCATCTTGTCCTTATCTATTAGTCGGCTTTTATAACATGGACGGGGAGAGATGCAGTGGGGTTATTCTTTTTAAGCTCCGGTCCCACACGGTGCAATATTTTTTACTATATTTTTGTTGTTAAAGATATAGTACTTAATATTGGATATTGAGTTGAGATGTGCTGTACTTTCTAATTTCAGGAAAGACAAGGGCCTCAAATAAAAGTATGCCCCATGTACGCTGGACTGCCGCAAGGCAAACAGTTGGAGGCATGGAAACCAACACCGCCGGGAATGAGGAAGGTGGTTTTAGCCACTAACATCGCGGAGACTTCCGTCACTATTCCTAGAATCAAATGCATTATTGACTCTGGAGTTGTTAAAGAAAGGTATCATTTGTTTTACACATTTATATTTCATTATTAGTTAGGTTTTTTTTGTACCCATATCTTTATATATATAGTTATTGTTATTTTATTTATATAACTACTTTATTTATTTATTATTAGATAAATCTGTTTTTAATAGTAATTTGAGCTCATGCTTTACATGTGCTTTGCTAGTTGGCACGCGACATAAGTTAAACCATGCCCGATACGGGAATGTACCCAGTGAGCATGGTAGGGAATAGTATGCAACCAAGACTGTACTGTACCTGTGCATTATATAGTATAAGCATTATATACGATTTCCATGAGCAATAAATTCATTTATTTATTTATTTATTTCTTTCTTTATTAAAAAAAAATATTTTATATTTTTGTAAAAAAAACATTTTGATTTGATTAGCTTAACCTCAATTCTTAGCTTGTGTACGAAGTGCAGAATTGTGCTTAGATTAGAGAATGTAATGATTGGATACAGGGCATGGTGTGCAGCAACGGGCGCAGAGAGGCTGCGCGTGGTGCCGAGCCCGCGCGCCGCGTGCTGGCAGCGCGCCGGCCGCGCGGGCCGCGACGCGCCGGGCCGCGCCTACCGCCTCTACACTGCGCTCGACTTCAGCGCACGTCAGCTCCATCAGGCGCCGGAGATACTCAGGTTCTTTTTGACATTGAAAATGTCTTTTCAATCTCTTCAGTATAGTTCCCCCTTTAAAACCCTCAGGCTGTACTTGGGGGGAAATAGGTGGGAGTGCGGTCCATATTTTCCCGGTTTTGTGAATAAATTACCTACAGAATCCGCAGTAGGTCCATTGTATAGTGGTGCATTCCTGCTCAGTACGCGTAGTGTGAAGGTGGAATGGGGACGACAGAATCGCGTTAAACAGCTCCTCCGAACACTCCTCATGAAATAGGCGTTAGAACATTTAGAGAGACAATACTCCTACTTCAGGATAGTTAAGCCACTAGCTTCTCGTGCAACAAGGGGTTTAAACCCCTGACAACAAATTATTAATCTCCTATGAACACAGCACTGGCCGAAGCCTGTACACAATGTTGAAGTGTTTTGTGTACTTACAAGGTCGACTGGAGGATGAATGCTGCAATAAGTCCGCTTACTGCAACCGAAAGAAGTACAATACAATACAAGTTACGCTCATTGGAATTGGGGAAGGTGTCTGTTTGTGCTTATTGCGATCCGACCAGATGCTTGAACCACATGATGGAATTAGAGGTTCCGTAATAAAGTGTTATTTAAAATGTTTCTTGATTAAATATTCCTGAGCCATTATTTAGTTTATGCATATTTAGCTAATCTGTCGCTACTATGAGCCTAGACCGGTTTATCGGTAGCTAACCCTAGCTGGACATTTAATGAAAGCTTTAGTGAAACTTAGAAAAATATTATTAGAGCACCGGACAAACAACCGAAATGTTACTATGGTCACAAGAAGACTGGAGTGACGTGGTCGCAGCGCGGTCAGGGCGGGGGAAAGCTAAAAGGTCACCGACCGTCAAGCACTGACGTGTATGAGTGCCCCACATACAAGCATACATACATCAAGCCTGTTTACCAGCGTTTTCTATCTGATTTAGAATCTATTTGAAGATGCTGCGAACAAAGTGATGTAAGAATGTATGAGTTGAGAACTATTTTGTTTGCCGGCTCATTTATTCTATTTATTTATTGTTTGATTTGGATGCAGATGTCCGCTGGCGTCAACAGTCCTATGGATGATAGCTGTTGGGATTGAACCTACAACGTTCCCGTTGCTGAGCCCGCCACCTGATGTCTCCGTACAAGCTTCGTTGACCTTACTGCAGCAGCTAGGTGTGTCCTAATCTCACTATCTATTATGGTTGGGCAACGTTTTCAAATATAATTTCTCTGTCCTATAAATGGGATTTTGCTTTGGCTGTAATTTATAAACAGAAGCTAGGTGTCGAACTCAGTTTGCGACGGCTTCACCGAACATATCCCGGCCCATTGGCAGTAGAAGAGGGTGTCAATCGACTATCGAGTGGCCGGGACTAGCGAGTGGCCACTCTGTAGTTTTCCAACATGCATTACGTTTGGGCTAGCGGCAAGTCCTCTTCAGCTAGTCTGCGGTGACTAGGACGCCGTGGAGAACCACCAATCCCGCTCTATCCATATTCTGTAAGATGCTTCCAGTGACGTTTTCGAAACCTCTCCATATATGAGCTTAGCGTTGATCTTGGTAAGGGTAGATTTTTGATGAGACTATAGAGCGACTATTATAAATAAATAAATAAATATGTAAAAATAAATAAATATATTTTAGAAATAAGACTGTTTGCCGGGCCACACAGCCAGATCTAATTTTTTAAGAAATAATGTATTCTTAGTAATTGGAAAAAATTAAACAGAAGTGATAATTAAACATCCTTATTTTACATCACTTTAAAAAAACATCAGTATGTCTGAATTGCCGCTGGGAAGTAACAAGGGTAGCTGTATAGTCTATGTACGTGCGTACTGAGCGATACCACCTTATTTACTCTCTCATTGTTCAGTGCTTGTTTATTTTAAAATGGGCACATCTTTGTAATTCACAGAGCACCAATGTAGACCTTAATGAACGCCGGGTATCTAGGCAGTGGGCTGGGCACGTTATCCGCCTCGACCGCTCTCGACCGTCGGAGTAAACGGATAAGACCACCCGGTGGGATGACGACATTAAGTTCGTCGGGGGCAATCAGTGGTTCCGTAATTCTGAAGGCCGTGGGAGCACTAGAGAAAGATTGGAGAGCCGTATGTCCAGCAGTGGGCGCATAAACGCTGTGCGACTGGGTGACTGAGCTCTTATTTGAACATTTTGGTGAACGATTGAATTCAAAGTGAGCTGAATGTTCAAAATGCTGTTACATACGTAGAGGCTTATCTTCACAACTATACTAATTTTTTTTTTAATTTGCTCATCACCCAAAGTTTATTTATTTATTTAATATAATTTATTGTTTTATATAAATGATACAACAAAAGGCGGACTTATTGCCTAAGCCAATCTTTGCTGGTCAACCACAAAGTTTCACTGAAGTAAATGTTTTATATAGTGATTTTTTGCTTCTAAAACAAAAAGCTTCGATTGCAATCCAACTAAATTGTATTTATGGTTTCAGGAGCCATCGACAACTCAACACCACCAAAGTTGACAGTACTAGGAAAGAAGATGTCTGCGTTTCCCATCGACCCAAAATATTCGAAACTCTTGCTTAGTGCCAATGATTATGAATGTTTGGATGAAGTAAGTTTTTCACACATAATTTCATAATACATTTGTAACTTGGATTTTATTTTATGAAACCGTGCGCCCCTCAGTGTTGTGGGTAGACAGGCCCACTTTCACTTCACAATGCATTCATTTGAGAGCCTGCATCGCAAAGTTTTCAAATATTTAAGTTTTGTTTACTTTTTGTTAACCTTCATACATAATTTTTGTACTTTTTCAGGCATTAAGTATAGTCGCTATGCTGTCCAGTGAAAACGTATTCTACAGCCCGATCCACAAACGGGAAGAAGCATTGAAAGCTAAGCAGAAATTTGTGTCTCCGCTAGGGGACCACATTACATTACTCAATGTGTTCAAAGCATTCAGCAAGGCCACTCTAAAAAAGGTAAACATATTTTAATTTTCCCTGTGAAGCATATTTAAGGGGAGGTCCCCTTAAATATGCTTCGTCATTAAAACAGCACAGTAATTTACGAATATGTTCATACCAGTATTGATTAACAAATAGATCTAGTGTTAAAGTATAATACAAAATTTAGTGTGGATGCCGGGAGTGGATGGATGAGAAGAGCGGAAGATCGCGTGTGGTGGCGTGCCTTGGGAGAGGCCTATGTCCAGCAGTGGACCGATGCAGGCTGATGATGATGATGATGATGATGACTAAATTTAGATATGTATGTGAAATCAAACCTAAAGATTTTAATGTGTGCATTCATGTAGTATTTACTTTATTTGAATACATGAATTGAGTCGTATAATTCCAGAACCCGCCAAATCCATTTCTCTAAAAAAAGTAGTTATGAACTGTTTCGAATAAAGTATTAAATTTGTCACTTATCTGTTAAGACATTATGTTCCTAACACAGTCGAATCCAGAGTGAATCGCAAAGAAAAATTAACATTCGTTCCAGCTCCCTTGTAGTTTGTATGGGCGGCTATTTATCGATGTGTTGTTGCAGCAATGGTGCAAGGAGAACTACCTGCACCACCGCAACCTGGTGTACGCGAGCGAGGTGCGGCAGCAGCTGGCCGCGCTGTGCCGGCGCCTGCACGTGCCGCCCTCCACCTGCGGCGCCGCCAACGACCAGGTCATAACTATCTTACTTCTTTACAGAACCTGACATGCTTAGCTGCATCATCTACCTACCGCACCCGCTAAGTCAACCCATCACATCTTGTTCCTGTAGGCATTGTGTGCGTATTTAGTGGTTCCCTTGGGTCGTGCCGGCACACTGAAGTGGACGGCAATTACATATTATTTTACATGCACACTTATTCAGTGTTGTGGTGGTTTTGAGGTTAGAGATTTTAACCACTCAAACATCGGACCTCCTCAAGCCGTTGTGCCGATACATCGCGACTTTTGATGTCAGCGATTTGTAAGCGGAAACTAAAATGTTTTGGAAAAAATATGTGATAGATTTTCCTTCCCCAGCACTTACGGGCTATCACTAAGGTCAATCAATAGTTTGGTGTTGACTATTTCTTCCCATCTTGTTACATCATTCACGATACATACAGCTTGTCTGTGAACCAAGAGTGCAATATAACAATACAATACAAGACATTTATGCTAAAAATGTATGGAGTTAGTGATTTTTTTTTTATAATTTCACCACTGCAACCCCTAAAGTTGTTCAGTTTGAAGTACAGATCCAGAGTTTGAAGTATTACTCGCTAAAGCTAAAGCGGTACGGGTCATTAAAAACACCGTTTATACATAAATTTTAAATTCTGGTAAAATTGATAACCCTTTTTAGGATTGGGATTGTCACTAAGACTCCCACCAATATATATATATATATATATATATTTATATGATGTGTTGTTGCAGGTGGTGAAGTGTCTAGTGTCGGGGATGTTCGTGCAGTGCGGGTGGCTGCGCGGGGGCGGCGCGGCGCGCTACGTGACGGCGGCGGGGGCGGCGGCGGCGCTGCACCCGGCGAGCGTGCTGCACGCGGCGCGCCCGCCGCCGCCCGCCCTCCTCTACACGGAGCTCCTCACCACGCACCGCACCTACATGTCCTGCGTCTCCGCCCTCCAGCCCGCGTGGCTCCACCAGATCGCGCCGGAGTTCGCGCGCAAGTGCCGCGCCCCGCACTCCTGACTCTACCTCGTCCCGGAACGGAGCGGCCGTACGGGGCGGAGTCAATAACACCTGCGATGCATCTTAAAGCGTTGCTGGAAATTACGTTCCAGAAAGGGCTTATTTGTGCATTACCTTCAGTACAAGAACCTCCTTGTGAGGCCAGCATGTAATATGCCTTTACCCTGCTGTGTGCAGCTGTAGTGCAGGACAGAGACATCATTCACTTCTTGTATAAGTTTGATAGTGATACAGGAAAGTTCTTATAGTGAATGCAATTCGCATTTGTACTAAACGTAATGTGGTGCGGAACTGTAGCTCTACATTACCATGACATGCTAGTCATGAATCTAGATTTTGAAAGAGGGGCTTATAGCCTCTCGAGCCCTTCCCCTTCCTAATAGTCTGTGAAGGAACTGTACATAATGAAATGAAAAACGTTGTTGTTGTTGACAATAAAGCAATTATATTTTACTTCATTTAAACGTGTTTAACTGCTGCTGCGGAGGTTTGCATTTTTACTAGCCTTATAGAATATAAGGCAGCCCAGGCGACACGGTCGGAGGGCAGTGTCAATCTACACAACCGCTCGTAGGGCAAGCAGCCGCCCCACACAGATGCACATGTTTAGATGTGTGATGCGTGGAATTCAATCCATCGTAGGGTGAAGTGCTTCATGTAAAGTAGGGTGCACGAGAGGAGACCCGGGGGAGCGAACGGTGCGGGAGAGCCGCTCTGAACCAAAGTCGCGACCTCGTAGTACACCTCGAAGCAACTAGCCGCGAGGAACTCCGGTCGTACGTAGATGTATATCAATCGCAGAGGCAAGAAGTACTTTGTTATGAATGGTACAATGAATTTCATTATCTGTTGGACTTTTTTAAAGAAGAACTTGATTTTTGTATATTTGCATTCAGTTTTGCTTGTTATTCTCGGGTCTGGTAAAGATTCTTTGATAAAGGTTGCGTTTTCATTTTCTTTCGAGTTGGATGACGAACGCGTGCGGTCCGCGGCTTCGCTGCTGCGGGTTTTCGTCAACGAAGTGTGGCTGCTCGTTGATTCAGGAGTAAAGCTTTGCACTAACGCAGCGAGTATGACTGATGTATAAACTGCAAGAATATTAAAGAACTTGTGATTCCGTATTTTAACCACTGACGAAACTTTTGATGACGGACATAGATATATTGCCATTATGTTATTGAAATAATGCAACTAAGCAATCATATAGCATAATACTATTCTAGGTGGAGTACACAAACATTTAAAATTTTACAAGCTATGATTTGCATAAGTTCTTCATACTAGTTAACTAGTGAACCAACATTGCTATTGCTTATCATAAATGCAAGCAAAAGTTACAAGTAGGTGATTGGCATGGCACTGTTACTATATTACTTTTTTATATCTTCGACATTTTGTAAAGGGAAACAGGTGAGCGCGGAGCTAAAGTGGTCTATGTTACAAAAAGTAACTTCTAACATAGACCTCTCTAGCTCTCTATGTTCGTCTCTGTCGGCTGATGGTCCAGTCACTGATCCGACGCAGAGGACGACGCGCAGCTGAGGTCTACCCGGACTCGAAGCCGGTCAGCGCTGAGCAATAGTCTAACTACTAAATACATATTCCCAGATCAGCGCTCACGTTCAGCGTGACTGGAAAATTATATAATTATAAAAATAAGCATAAAGTACCTATGCATGAACTTCATATATTTTTTTTATGTAAACCAACATGGGTGGTGTCGAGGGACCAATGGTACAGTCGACAGAGCCAAAAACCCCTCTCCTCGCGACATATAATATTTATATTTATGGAAACTTACACGGTTGGCCACATCACCTACAATATCCGTGATGTGATGTCATATGTCATGGTGCCATAACACCTTGGTGAACTAGGTGCCATGTCAGTGCTTCCGTTCGGACGTGGCGGCTACACTGAACTGCACGAAGAACACACCCCGGGCGGGTTAAACCCTACTGCCTAGTATGGTTAGAAGGGAAGGGAGGGACCTACAGTTTTATATGAAGTCCGAACCACGGTCAGCCTCCAACGGTCGAGCGGTCACCCGTCCAAGTATTGACTGCGCCCAAGTATGCTATGATCACGACTGACCGCTGAGCTACAGATGCTGCCTAAATTGTGTTCTGTATTGGTTGTTATTTTTCTGGTTAAAAAAAGATACAAGCGTCTTATCTGTAGTGAAGGTTACATGAATTATTATTATTATTATTTTTATTTGATAATGAACTAGCAGCTTAAATATGCTGTGTTCAGCCCCTGTACCGGCGTTACTCATTCGCCGAGGTGAGTATAAGAAACGATCTCACTCAACCAATCAGAAGGCGTTCGGTGAGGCATCCGACCCGGCTATTGGTCGAAATATGCGAGTATTTGTGTGAGTTAGCGAGTGAGTTAACGCCGGTAGACTCACAGGTCTATGATGTGATGTGATGATGACGCAACACAAGTGCTGTTCACAGATTACCAATATTGGTGTTGTTGCCTTTTGTTATCTTTTTTCGTTTTCTAAATATTAATGGCATAATCAAATTACTCACGTGCCATTCGCAGGCTCTTCATCACTAGTAATGTTTGTAAAAACAGCTTTCTTGGTTATAATAATATAACTACAATACATTTTCCGCAACACTCTGGCACAAGGACACAGGGTCTATGAAATGTTGTTACCATCTGCTTGTGACGTAAGAGCTCATTACAATAATTTTTTTCTTAATGAACCCTGTTGTTCTGTATGCAGGCACTAGTAATTGTAGTTACTAATAGCCATGGACCTACCTTATTGGGTGCTAAATATTTCAACATCGTATCCAAATGAATGGAACCAAAATTATTAATTTCCAGGACATTTTCTGATTGATTATTAGGGTTTTTTTTGTTGTTGTGCCGACCACACTGAACTGCAAGGAAAAAAAAAATTTTTTTATGGAAACTGACACGGTTGGCTGCATCACCTACAACATCCGTGATGTCAGCCCATAACACCGGGTGAACTAGGTGCCATGTCAGTGCTTCCCTTCGGTCGTGCCGGCTACACTGAACTGGACGGAAAACACAAACTATTTACATAGCCGTTTCATTCAGTGCGGTGGTACCAACACGGGCGGGTTGAACCCTACCACCTAGTAAGTTAAGAAAGGAAAGGACCTACAGTTTTACGTGGAATCCGAACCACGGTCAGCCTCCAACGGTCGAGCGGTCACCCATCCAAGTACGGACCGGCCTGCACCACTGAGCTATCGAGGCTGACAAACTATTTATATAGCCGCTTCTACCGACCTTTGGTTCAATGTGATGGTATCAATCAGGTCGTGTTAAACCGTTCCACATAGTAAGCAAGTGACCCACAGTTTAACTTGGAATCAGAACCATGGTCAGTCTCAACGGTCCAACGGTCATTCATCCAAGTTATGACTGCGCCTGGGTGTGCTTACTTTCACGATCGCATGTAGATTCATAAAGGTACCTGTGGTTTTCTATGCCGTTTGTGGTTTCTCGTTGTTTATCGATCTTCGCCAAATCAGATTTAAATTAAATTAGTGTTCAGAATGACGTATGATTAAAATAGTGTTCACAGATATCCGGCGCTTGTGAGCAGACCGCTCACATACTGGCAGTTCCTGAAAATGATTAATCACCAATTCATTTAAATTTCGATTCCAACTTTGTAAATGATAATCATTAATAGAGTGGTAGTAAAAGATTTCAGAGTTCAGTATTGATTGAGTGTTGGAGGTGATAGCACATCAGCAAGAATGTCGGCATTAAACAACTTGAGAGGTTAGTCAAACTTGATACATCATTTATTTGTACGTTAACCATCAGGTCTTGCTTGGAGTACTGCTCGCACCTGTGGGATGGCTCTGATAAATACCAGCTTGCGCCTCTGGACTCAATCCAGCGACGAGCCGTGCGACTGGTGGGTGACCCCGAAGTGACCTGCGATCTTGAACCACTGCAGCACCGTAGGGATGTCGGCTCCCTAAGTGTGTTCTATCGCTTATTTCGTGGGGAGTGCTCGGAGGAGCTGTTTAATGCGATCCCGGCGTCCCCTTTCCACCTTCGCACCACGCGCACTGGGCAGGGATTGCATCCCTACACGCTGGACTTACCGCGGATGCGTACCAATCGATTCTGCAGATCATTCCTCTACAGAACCGGTAAACTCTCGAACGCTCTCCCTGCCCATATATTTCCCCCCAAGTACAGTCTCGGGTCCTTCAAGAGGGGCGTGAATGGGCACCTGTCGGGCCGGCATGGCATTCGCAACCCCCGCATACGACCGAATGTCCATGGGCGTCGTTAGACACCTTATGGGTGGCTCGGCGCCATATGTCGCGCTGTCAATAAAAAAAAAACCATTAAAAATGTCAGTCTTGGTAGCTCGATGGCGCCATGGATCGATGTCTGATCGTGAAATTAAGTACAGGCGCAGTCAGAACTTGGATCGGAGACCGTTCGTCCAGGACAGTATCATGATCCGGAAATAGGCCACTGGCATGGCACCTAGTTCACTAAGTTGTTATGGGCTGACATGATGGGTGATGTAGTGTAGTATGTAGGTCCCTTCCCTTGCCCCTTACTAGGTGGTAGGTTCAAATTGTAGCCGACTAGGTTGGTACCACCGTACTGGATGTATAATGGCCGCATAGCAGCCTCGGCTGTGTTCTCCTCTAGTCCAGTATAGCCAGCAATCCAGGGAAGTCTCCGGTATGGCACCTACCTTCTCGGAGGTGATATTGGCTGGTCGGAGCATGCGCTTTGGCCCCTCCGACTCAGCCATTCATACCGGATAACATAAAAAATTGGTTTTCTGTGAAGTCGCTTTACGGATCATAGTTTTACGTGATGACGTGGAATAATCGTAGTACATAGAGCAAAGATCAGTAATTCTATTTCCAGTAGAAAGATTAATCATCTTGTGACTGGCCATCAATAAACTTCTGTTGTCTTATCTTGACAGTTTTACTTCTTAAGACGTTTCCATGGTAACTTTGACTATACCGATTGTGCCTCTCTATCGCTTGTTACGCGCTCTCGCTTGCACACACAGGCTCAGATGGAACGTGACACTTTTTCGTGTGTGCAGCCGGTGTTCATCAATTTATAAGACGTGACGTCATCACGTCAAAAAAATTCATGTCAGTTTCTATAAAAAACAAAGTGTTTTCCGAATATTTTCTGCATCTGTTATGGTAAAATCCTTCCTTACCTATAATAAAATCCAACGTCTGCTTTCTGTCTGTCTGTCTGTCTGTCCGCTTATAACTCGAGAACCACCGAACCGATTTTAATAAAACAAAATTCTACGGATAGCTTGATTCTTCCCATCAACTATAGGCTACTTACTATCACGCTAAATAGCTTATGAGGTTAGCAGTGAAGTGAAATATGAGAGCGGGCGGAGCCGCGGGCACAGCTTGTGTTACAATACAATAGGCAGGTAATTAAGTCATGCAATAATCAGCTTCATGTGTATAATTTCATGTGTATTATATTGTGGAAGTGACCGGTTTGAGAGTCCCGCAGGCACTTCAGTTCAACCTGCTGCTAATTATTAGCAGCAGGTTATTTCTTTTATAATGGCTCAGCTTTAATGAGAACGCATAATGAGTAGATACCTAAATATTTTTACACAAGCTCATGTAATCAACTAAATCATAATTAAAATGTGACGAGATGCCGCGCTAAAGGGCGACAGGCTAGCCACCTCTCACCTTGGCACGGTCCTTCCACCGAGTCGTGCAGCAGCAGGTGGGTCTTTGTGCTTTACTTGCTGCTTGTTAGTTATCTTGTCCGAATACTTTGCCAAACATTGGCGGTCGGTGTTGCGTTGCAATTTTCCAGTTGCAGCACAACACCGATTACTCTGCTTACCCTGATTGTCGGGATACAGCGTGTGTGGTATGTATGTATGTATGTATATATGTATGTATGTATGACTTCAATATAGAATTCAAGAACTTGTAGTTTTTCTACTTAGGTTAAAAATAACAATACGTTTTTGTTTATAGAAACAATTATATTTATTTTCGCATTCACTTTCAGGCCTGCTGTCCGTCGCAACTGTGGCTTGCGTCATCTGCCGTGCGACCGCCCTGCACGCCCCGACCAATCACAGCAACTTGGGCCCGGGCGCTCCTAGCCCCGCCGCCGGCCCGCTCATCGCGGATCCCGACTTCCACACCATCGGAGAATTCCTTAGCGGGTTCATCGAACACGCCGTCGCTACCTCGCCCCTCAACAGTACGCTCACCGCCATTGGGGAAGTGTTTGATGAAGGAAGTACCGGCCGATCGGCCGCTCCCGCCTACCTCGCGTCGTTCGTCAAGATCGTGTGGCAGTTCGTGAACGGCATCGCGAAACCCTTCCTCAAGACCTACCTGGTGCCGATCCAGATGCTCTTCACGTACATGGCACCCAAGATGTTCCTGCGCGACTGTTTCAACGTGGACACTACCGCGCTGCTCACCGGACGCACTCTCTCGCCGTTCACGATCCAAGCGGGCGCGCAGGCCTTCTTCACGTGCGCCGTCGACATCATCGCGCAGGTCATCCTCTGCGTGAAGCTACTCGCAAACATGGCACCTAGCATCTTCTAAGCTTGCCAGTAAGCTGCCGCCGCCGTTGGCACAGTGATCACTAGTGGAATTAGGGTTGCCAGATCTGATGTTAGCCTTCCCGGGACATAATGTACTAAGTGCAGTCCTTCACAAATAAGGTGGAAAAATGTAAGACAATATTTTTCTGTTATAATTTTTACGGCGAACTTTTAGAGTGTTTGTTTTTTTATAGCAACACTACACTAAAATGAAAGTAGAATCTTTCTTTACATTAATAATTTATGATCCTAATTTGAGTAATTTATCAGCATCTGAACTTTGTTCGTCGGCTTCTTTGCGCGATGTCAAGTCGTGTGTAGAAACATATTTTTCTTCCTGAGACAAATTGCACTCTCCGGGACAAAATGATCCTTTTCCCGGGACACGGGACATTGGAGCCTAGCCCGGGACAATCCCGGAAATCCCGGGCACCTGGCAACCCTAAGTGGAATGCACACAACGTTGGAACGCTGTAGGACTGTGAACTCGCCGCGCGTGCGACAGTTGCGCCCGGCTGTGTATAGCTCTTAAGAGTGCATATAAAACGCGATCATGCTCGCGACTGCGCTGTGGGCACATTTGAATTGTTTAAACAGTGAAACATAAGTATCTGATGTTGTAGAGTCGACCATAAATTGTTATAGGACATAGTCATGAATTTGTAAATAGCTGAACTATTATCTATGTGTAATAAAATGTATTCATTAAATGCATACAGTTTATAAATCTGTTGTAATTATTTTTGTTATCAAACCTAATATTTAATTTCTGCAGAAATAAAGACCATTTAACGCGTCTAAAACACTTGTACAATCAACACATGCACTATAATTTGTGTATAAATTTGTGTGAATATTCTTTCCAAAGAATATTCTAAAACAACACAAATAAAATACAGCCGCATTTTGAAAATCTCCATACGGTCTAATTTACCTGTGCAGTCTAGTTTACAGGTAAATTAGACGTAAATTGGACATACCTACAATAATTTTTTTTTATCGAACCTGACACTGTTGCCTACATCACCTATCCTCCGTGATGTCAGCCCATAACACCGGGTGAACTAGGTGCTTTGTCAGTACTTCCCTTCATTTCATGTCGGCTACACTGAACTGGAAGGAAAACATGAACTATTTACATAGCCGTTTCGACCGACGTTTCGCTCAGTGCGGTGGTACCAACCCGGTATAAACCTAGTAAGGTAAGAGGGAAGGGACCGTTTTTTTTTTATGGAAACTGACACGGTTGGCTACATCACCTACAACATCCGTGATGTCAGCCCATAACACCGGGTGAACTAGGTGCCATGCCAGTGCTTCTCTTCGGTCGTGCCGGCTACACTGAACTGGACGGAAAACACAAACTATTTACATAGCCGTTTCGACCGACGTTTCATTCAGTGCGGTGGTATCAACCCGGGCGGGTTGAACCCTACCACCTATATAGTTTAACGTGGAATCCGAACCACGGTCAGCCTCCAACGGTCGAGCGGTCACCCATCCAAGTACTGACCGCGATCAGCGTTGCTTAAAAATTGTCGATCGACCTTACCACTGAGCTACCGAGGCTGACAAGCAATTGGTTTTGAGAATTTTTCCGCTTCGAATAAATCCCTACATTTGTGGCGGCAAATTCGAAAAAATTATGTGAGGAGCATAATGAGGATAGTGGAATTTTGAAAATAATAGAAAGACCAAAGATGTTCATTAGAGCTCCAGAATTACTCCTTTCAATTGCGATAATCATTGCTGAACCACCCTTTATGTTATAAATATACATCGCACTATATTATGCACTATCAAATGCCAAAATATGCATCCAAATATGCACTAGAAAAGGGCGAAATATGCACAAAATATGCACAATCAAAATGCTATTTATAATTGAAATTTTGGTTTATTTTCACGAAATATTTTTTTTTATTTATTTTTTATGTAAACTGGCACGGTTGGCTACATCACCTACAACATCCGTGATGTCAGCCCATAACACCGGGTGAACTTGGTGCCACGTCAGCCTTCCCTTCGGTCGTGCAGGCTACACTGAACTGGACGGAAAACAAACTATTTACATAGCCGTTTCGACCGACCTTTCATTCAGTGCGGTGGTATCAACCCGGGCGGGTTAAACCCTACCACCTAGTAATATAAGAAGGGAGTCATATCCCTTAGTCGCCTTTTACGACATACACGGGGAGAGATGCAGTGGGGCTATTAGTTTAAAGTACCGGCCCCACACGGTACAAATTATTAAGATATATATTAATACCTATTGATAATCAGTTGTAATTCTCGTGACAATACACAATTAAATATTTTTCAAGATTTTCTAGAGCAACCTTGTGACGTTCTGAAAATGACCTCTCTACATCAACTGACTGAGTCAGAGTCAGAGTCTGAGGACAGAACATGAAGTTTAGCGCTATTTCTGCAGAAACCTTTTCAGGCAGAGTTTGGCCGGTGCCGTTGATAGGTATATATGTGTTAACTTTATTTAGTCCTTTTTTTTTAGTTTTTATATAGAGCAGCATTATTTCAATTTGCCGCGGACCTTTTCTGATAGTGAACTCGGAAGGGTGTTACTCTGTTCAATAATTTTTTCCATTATTTCCAAGGACTTGCACAGAGGAAGCTTTTTAGTTTCTAGTCTCTCAAGGGCGTCGGGTAAGTATATTGCTGAAATGTGTTGCGATAGAAGTTCCTTCACGCAATTATTGTTTGTCATTATTTAACTACTGAAATAAGCACTATTGATGAAAATGTACTAAAATATGCAATAACGTTATAAAAATAGTATTTTATGCAAAGTATGATACATAGTGGTCCAAAAGTATTGATACATAGAACAATGTTACGCGCTATTCTCTCTCATATTATTCTTAAAACCCTGATAATGTTATCTCACTGCGTGGATTCGCGAGGAAGAGTGAATGTGGCACTGTCGACTGCACCGTTTGTCCCTAGACGCAGCCACCTGTGCTGGTTTTACATAAAAAACCTGTCAAGTGCAAGTTTTACTCGCGCGCGGTAGGTTCCGTAGATCCACTGTCGAAAACCATATTCATTAATATTTTACACACCACACGCTGTACTCCGATAATCGGGGTAAGCAGAGTAATGTTGCAAGTACTCTCGTAAATTACAGCACAATACCGACTAACACGATTAGCAAAGTATTCGGACAAGATAATTATCAAGCAGCAAGTGAAGGCACGAGGCGGGCCGCCTGCTGCATGACTCGGTGGAAAGACCGTGCCAAGGTTAGAGGTGGCCAGTTCTTTAGCACGGCATCTTGTCCTTACCCCTTAGTCGCCTTATACAGTGGGCGATGCAGTGGGGCTATTGTTTTTAAGTACCGGCCCTACATCTACAAAAATTGGAGGGACCAAGGCTGTGTCAGGTCCAATTTTTCTTGTCTATTATTGTTATAATGTGTTATAGGTATCGTCGTGTGTGTTAAACAAGAAAATAAAACTTATTCATTTCATTTCATTTCATTTCATTTACATCTAAGTATATTTTGTCTTTTTATAATGCAAAATATAAATACCTGTGGCGCGATCTATTCTATTCTATTATGATGTACTAATCGATTCTTAGTACATTGCTTGTATGGGGAATGCGGGGACCCCTTTAATTTTTTTTTTACTTTCAGCTTTTTTTGATTATTTCTTGGCACATCCGCCATAATAACACATATTCTTTGAAAATTTCAACCGGCTACCTATTTCTATGTATGTATGTTCAAACGATACAGCCCTAATACGGACGGACAGACAGACAGACAGAAAGACAGACGGCGGCGGCCGCGGCGGCGTAGTCTTAGTAATAGGTTCCGTACCGTACGGATACGGAACCCTAAAAGAAGAACTTTTGGATCGATACAGGACCGAAAATATCAAACTGTTCAAAAGTGCGCGGAGAGACACAATTACAAATATGTTTTTTATTGCAAACTTTACAACATGTGGAAACTCCTGTATCTATATCCACACGCATGTTACAAGCTGTCTGACAAAAATTGTAGGCGTTTTATAGATAATATGTTGAAAACGAAATTTATGCGAAGTGTGATAATATAATTTAGGTTTATCCTATTTAATAATTCGTTGTAACACATTACTCCAGATAATTTATTAAGACTACATTGACTCATTAGTGAATCATAATTTGGGGTTGTTCATTTAAATAATTATCCTTAGAACTTAATATATTCGCAAAAGTAATTAATTACAAACACCTGAGATTTTCCAAATGTTGCGGCGTCAGTTCATGTCGCGAAGTGGCCTCGCTCGCTCGTAGAGGTTTGTGTGTAAAGTTCGGGAAGTTAAAAGTTGCGATCATCATGCATGTTGCTGGTGAGTAAATTGTTGGCATATCCTCCAATATTATATCAGGTGGCGCAAAAAAAATCGTCCATTGGATATGGATTATGTAGAAATAATTCGGATACCTGTGGTGTATAGGTATATTTTAAAAGAGATTGTGAAACAATTAAAGTAATTGAAACCCCATGGAGTGAGGAGTGTAACGAAAGTTGTGGGTTCGCTTAGTCTGTTTTACAGATACTACCACGGACGCTGCTCCCTAGCATCCCTTCCTATCTCCGCATGACTCGTCGCAGAGAGACTCAGCACCCTTTTGTTGTTGACATTGGGCTTTTGAGAACCCATCGGTTCTCTAAATCGTTTCTTTGTCGCACCGCTAGAGTGTGGAACTGTCTTCCGGCGAGTGTATTTCCTGAATCCTTTAACCTGGGTGTCTTCAAGCGTCGTATTAACGGGCTAGACAGCCTAGCAACAGTCCGCAAATCTGCTGGCATGGCACCTAACTGAGCGTGGTTTCGCGAGGTGAGGTGATTATGGCTTTGTCGACTGCACCATTGGTCTCTCGGCACAGCCACCCATGCTGGTTTACATAAAAAAAAGTTGTAACCAATAGAAAATAATTATACTTATATATTTTTTAAAATATTTATTTCATAGTTTAAGAAATAAATAATAACAAAGATGAGCTGCGTAAGTTGCTCGTCGCACCCAATCTATAAAATCAATATCAAGTAACAGGTTATGAAAAAAATATTAAAAGAATTGATTGCATCTAATCGAATGAGGTGTCTAATGAAAACATATAAATTCACATATAGGTATATTGTTTAATATTTTTTTAATACGACAAAAACTCACAAACTGTGAAAATAGTCTTACCACATTTATTCCTAAAGTATTAATCGAAAATCCGAAATACATTTTGTCAACAAAAGTGAGATTAGCTTTTGCGGTACGGAACATTGCGAACATTGCGCGAGAGAGGTCCGACTCGTTCTTCGTCCGCTTTATCTCAGTAGAGTACGGAGTAATACAGTCTAGCATAATGTGCAGGTTTCGCGTTACTGCTACTGCTGCCGGCTGCGTTGTTGGCTGCACCGGCCAACACCATCCAGCATCCGTCCACCCATATAACCGCCGAGGTCAACTGGACCAACGACACGGAGAGCGGCCGAGCCCAGGACTTGAACATTAACGAGAACAACGGGACTGAGGACTTGAACATTAACGAGATCAACCAGACTGAAGACTTGAACATTAACGAGATTAACGAAACTGAGGACTTGAATATTAAAGAGTACAACGCGACTGAGGACTTCAACGCAACGGAGACCGACAAGGCTGATAACTTGAACGCTACTGACATTGACAAAGCTGACTCAAACACGACCGAGATGGACGACTTTTTCGAACAAGATTATAACGAAACGGATGTGGGCTCCTTGAAAACCGAACTCATCTTCGAGAAACTGAAGAAGGCTGCGCTTCTTCACAAAATGGTCTACGCGGTGACATACAAGGTACCTACTTTGACTTTTCGTTTACTATTGATTAGTATAGTATGTTTTTTACTTTGTAAATTTTTTAGGATTCCGTACCAAAATGGTATGAAGCGACAAGGGTCGCTTCATATCTGTACGATGAGACTTCGTTGCCCGTCACGTATGTCACAGGCCATTCACTTTGAAATTATGCATACAGGCAGCTTATTTTATAACACACAATGTTCAAGGGGCAATTAATAAAAAATAAAACCACTGCAACCTAAACACTTTAAAAATATTAATCTTGTGGTCTGTCGGTAAAGCGAATTCCTCACGCAAAAAAAAAATTATAATTTTTTAAAATGCTTTATTGCGTCTCTACAAAAAAAAAAAAATAAGGTATGTCGTCCCCACCCCCGCCCCTTATTATCTCAGAAACTGATGGTATACAATAAAAAATAAATCACGCGTATAAAGTGTTAGAAATTGACATTGACTTAAAAACTGCGAAGATAGCTTGCAAATAAATTTTTCAAGAGTAAATTATATTGTATCAACTTTGATTGATAAAAAAGTATAGGCAACATTCGAAAGTTTAGTATTAAGGTTTTAATTACAACTTTTGCGGTACGGAGCACACATTGCGCGAAGCCGGACTCGCCCTTGACCGCTTTTTCTCAGCACGTCCCATGTATGAAGAACATTATGTGGAAGAGGCGGCATGTATGTAATGAAAATGAGCCGAACTAAATAACCCGCGTTTCTGACTCAGTTTACCTATAGGTATATTATCTTAGGAGCTTCCCATAGTAGCTATTCTAAATTATAAACAAACATTAAAATTTTTTATTTAAGTTTGGTGACCAATAATTAAACTATTTTATTTACTGAGATTTTAATGCGGAACCTTTAACATACTTTTTTCACATAGCTTAGCTTAGCAATATTTTATCCTCATTTTCGTTCATAATTAGGTGTATAATTATTTTATTCAATGTGTCTACGTAATATGGGTAACGTATGTAAGTACCTAAGTACACCAAAAATATAAATACGGCTCAATTGTGACATTGTCTTTCTAAAGTGCGCTCCCTAGTTCCTGCACCTGGGCCCTGGGGTGGGGGGTCTTCAAGAGGCGTAGTAAGCGGCGGTCGTCTTTCAGTCCGCCTTGTCTGCTGAGCGCGGTTTTACTAAAACGGAGTAATGGTTTTAATTCCAGATCGGGAGTATAGTGTACGGGTTCTGGCGATTTATGCTCGACGTGGTATGGAAGCCGCTTCTGAAATTTTACATCTCACCTCTACGGCTGATCCACTCCTACCTACTGCCGGAGTTGATCAACGCTGAGTGCTTCGACGTGTACCACGGCGACATCCACCGCTACCAGAACCCGCTGAAACCATACCGCCCCAACAAGCTGGAGCTGGTGAAGTGCATCTTCCAGTACCTGGGCCACTACTTCCGCAGCTGGCAGTTCGTTAACAGATTAGAGGACAACAATTACAACTTGATATAGACACATCATATAGCTAGCTAAATATTTTATCAACACGCTACAAACTGTATATTATCAAGAACTATTTATTTCTAGATTTTTCTTGAAGGCGTCAATATGAAATCATCGACATAACTTATTTAACACTTACATATTATGCTAGGCTTATGTATAGGATGCAGATAAAATAAAATAAAAAACTTTTAAATAGTTTAATTTATATCATTTTTATTACGTTTGTGATTGCTTATTAATGGAGCTGTGGTGTGGGTATCTGACGGACTGTTAAGCTTGAAGCTTGCCATGCCACCCTCAAGTTAAAATCACGAGAGCTCAACTACTGCCACTTTTCAGTTTTACACAACGTTTAGGTCCTTTCTAGGTTTTCGCATCCGTAGGAAAGCCTGTCTGTCGGTCCGTCCTGGCTGTATGTTGAACCGTAATACGTTGACAGATGATATTTATGTATGAATGTGTTATTATGGCGGATAATCTAACAAAAATGAAAAAAGGAAAAGTAAAAAATTAAGGGGGTCCCCATACAAGAAACGTATTTTTTTCATATTTTTCTGTGTTTCCTTTATCGTAAATACTATTATAAATAAAAGCGTCAAAGTTGGTGTGATTGATTATAGAGCAAACTCTAAAATAAAATATAGCAACAAATAATAAACATCCGATAAATTACGTGGTGGTACAGAAACCTCGGTGCGCGAGTCCAACTTGCACTTGGCCGTTTTTTTTTACTTAAGTACTTGAAAAATGAAATGTATAAAATGATATGCCGGCCGGCAGCAAAAGCGGTTGCGCACGAGAAAACTTTCTAACGAGCGTTTTTAATGAACGATCTCATCGATAATATTCCGACAGCACTGCCGCCGCGCCCCGCCCCGCTCCGCCCCGCCGCTGCTGTTTTTGTGCACCTAACCCTCGCTAATTACTCAAGTTTTCTGCAGATCGCCTCTGTGCTTATCGATCGTGACAAAGCGAAATGGGGAAAAAAACTGTCCCCAGTGTACGCTTGCACGCCCCAGACATCCAAGACAATTTTTATTTGTTTAAATTTTTTTTTAAGTGAAAACTTCTTTTTATGGAAACTGACACGGTTGGCTAAATCACCTACAACATCCGTGATGTCAGCCCATAACACCGGGTGAACTAGGTGCCACGTCAGTGCTTCCCTTCGGTCGGGCCGGCTACACTGAACTGGACGGAAAACTATTTGCATAGGTAGCCGTTTCGAACGACCTTTCATTCAGTGCAGCGGTACCAACCCGGGCGGGTTAAACCCTACCACCTAGTATTATAACAAGCGAGTCATATCCCTTAGTCGCCTTTTACGACATACACGGGGAGAGATGCAGTGGGGCTATTCTTTTAAAGTACCGGCCCCACACGGTACATTTAAAGTACCGGCCCCTTTATAATATAGTATAATAATTCTGTAAGTAGTTATTTTCATTATAGTACAAAAATAACATTATTTCAGCGCCCTCTTGTGCCGTACTCTCCACAAGGTCGGCTCTAAAGTCTTCACTTGCACTCGTAGAACATCTTACACCGCTGCCTAAAGGGCATGCAAGTTCAGTCGTCCAGAGTTGACAAAAGACGTTCTTAGGTTTACGTCAGCCTCGGTAGATCAGTGGTGGCGGTCGGTCGACTGTCGGTCGTGATCATAAGCACACCTGGGCGCGGTCAGTAATTGGATGAGTGACCGCTCGACCGTTGGAGGCTGACCGTGGTTCGGATTCCACGTAAAACTGTAGGTATCTTCCCTTCTTATCTTGCAAGGTGGTAGGGTTTAACTCGCCCGGATTGGTACCACCGCATTGAAAGAAAAGTCGGTTGAAACTGCTATGTAAATAGTTCGTGTTTTCCGCCCAGTTCAGTCTAGCCGACACGAGCGAAGGGAATCACTGACATGGCACCTAGTTCACCAAAGTGTTATGGGCTGACATCACGGATGAGTAGGTGATGTAGCCAACCGTGTCAGTTTCCATAAAAAAAAATCTAATTCGCGAAATTGCCATAAAAAGGTGTCGATTGAAAGCGGCTAACGTTACGTACTGATTTGAAAATATCGACAATCATTGTTTGGTGGCGGGAATATCGATCTCGGAGCGGCGGTGGCGCGGCGGCGGTGGCGGTGACGGCGGTGACGGTGACGGCATCGTGCGACACCACAGCCTCTGCCGCAGCCGGTCAGGGAGGACGGGATCCTCGACAGGTAAACATGCTACACACTTTACATACATACATACCGAACGTTGTATTCCGACAATCGGGGTAAGCAGAGTAACAGGTGTTGTGCTGCTTAAGTACTCTTGTAAATTACAGCATACAACTGACCAACACGTTTATCAATGTATTCGGACAAGATAATTATCGAGCAGCAAGTAAGGCACGAGGACCCACCTGCTGCATGACTCGGTGGAAGGACCACACTTGCTGTATGAAAAAAAAGGCAATTTTATTATGTGCCAACCTTGCTCGTCCAGGGTAACTGAGGCAAGCGCACGAGCGAGTTAGGGTTAGTTTAGTTAGGTTAGAAATGTGGTCGAAACACAGAGTGGAATACGCGCAGCGCGGCGGGCGGCCGGAGATCGCTGTTCTGTGGGTCCAAACTCGATCCGAATAAAACAGCGGGGTGGTGTAAGATGCAACCAGCTGTGCGTTAACATATTGACTTTGACCTATCATCCTGGATTCATGACAGTGCAGACCTGACTAAAATATTCGAACACATCAAACAAAGTGAGTCTGGGCATGACCTTTACTTTCTTTCACGAGAACTTTAAAAGATTGAAGATTTTCATTTAGGTTTTCCTGTAAACTATAAGAGAGGCCTTATATTCGTAATTTTTTCAAAATGTTAGACTTAATAGTTTCGGAGAATTAAAAAATAAACTCAATTTAAAAATATATATTTCTGCATTTCTTAAAACGAGTCCTTTCATTTGACACCTAAATGATGCGCTGGAAAAATAATTGTTTTTTACTCTTTATTTTGTCTCCCAAAATTGAAATTCGTTCCCAAAATTGATATACGTCCGTGATTGGGTCATCAAACTCTACATACCTATGAACCTAACAATATTGGTTAAATTTGGCTGACCATGGTTGGTATTCGCGGTCATTTTAGATGACGTTCCGAACTGGCGTGTGTAGTCTTTATATTTTTTTTTATGGAAACTGACACGGTTAGCTACACCACCTACAACATCCGTGATGTCAGCCCATAACACCGGGTTAACTTGGTGCCACGTCAGTGCTTCCCTTCGGTCGTGCCGGCTACACTGAACTGGACGGAAAACACTAACTATTTACATAGCCGTTTCGACCGACCTTTCATTTAGTGCTGTGGTACCAATCCGGGCGGGTTAAAAAACCCTGGTATGGTTAATATAAATAACCCGAGTAATATAAGAAGGGAGTCATATCCCTTAGCCGCCTACCAACACCAAAAGTTGAAATGTGGTAGGTACCTACCACATTTCAACTTTTTTCGTCCAGTAGATTCGGAGAAAATAAGGCGTGACAGACAGACATGAGAGTGATCCGTTTTTTCCTCTTTTGAGGCACAGAATCCTAAAAACGTGCCGTGTAGGGGCGCGCGGCCGGCTGGGGATAGACGGCCGCCGATCGCTGTTCTGTGTTGTCACCATTATTATACATTAGTATTGTTCTTGGAGATTCGGCTACGAGCGATTCTGTTTGCTCGAAATTGAACTACACATACATGCAGTGTACAAGCTGCTGGCTAGAAATATATACTAGCAAGTCTACCTAGCCAGACAGACATACTGGTAATATCGGTTCGAGTTCCAATCGGATTCCTCTCAGCTTAGGGATTATGGAGTGTGGATGTGAACAATTCGTATTTCCAACGTTTGCAACCGGGGGGCTATGAACAGAATGTGCTTCGAAAGCTTTTCATAAAGGACGTTAGTGTTTCCACGTGATGTCCCCCGCGCTCCGCGATAAGCGCAGGGGCTTCGCGCTGCGACTAATGGCAACACCGACCTCCGCTCCGACTCCTCAGGTCACTTCACACCGCACCCCACCACGCCCACCTCCGTCGAGCAACCGACCTCATATATCGCGAATCCCTTGTACACCTCACTGGGCATCCTTTGAGGCGACTGTGGCGTTTTATTCTCTGCGGTTTATCTTTCATCCTTGTAACAGGTACATCTTCGACCACTTCCATTTAAGTATGTTTCATGTAACTACACTGCTGCTGCCGTTTCCAGTAAAATCCGAACCTCTGAAAGAGCTGATTTAAATGAGATTACTTTTAAGAAGTAAGAAAAGAATAATGTTTTGAAGTATGTACTATGATGACGACGGAGATAATGGATACATTCGCTGAAACGGATCTGTCGTGGAAACCGAGAGTTGAATGAAACGCACTTCACGAGAAGCTGATCCCAACGTGGTACCGAGTTGTACATTTTACTTGGAGCTATGTACCGGTTACGTTCTCACACCGGAATAGGAATGGAAGGTAATTGTCTTCAGCTAGAAGCCATAAAGCGTCCATTGAGATATTTTGTCCCAATCAAGGGGCCCATAAAACGTGATCGCCTTCACGGAGGCTCGTTAAACTTTACGACCTCCCCGCGTCATGTCCCCCACCCCTCGCCCAACCCTCGCTGTGTTACCTACTGTATCCTTACTCTTTAATTAACGACGAGTTATTGTCAACTTACAGGATCAGGCAGTCGCGTCGTCTCTATGAGGAATTGATTCTTTGTAGACTCTAACAGCCCGCTTGAACTAAAGTGGGTCAAGTGTCGAACTTCGCATGACTTAAACTTCCGGCGCCACATTGATGGCAAGGTCAAGCTGGTCTCAAAGAAGCTGGGCGTACTCAACAAGTTGCGGCGGTACATCACGTCTGGAAAAAACTGTCGTTGCATAAAATGCAGCTTAGGTCTTGCTCGCACTTGTGGGACGAGTCAACTAAACACCAGTTTGCGCCGCGCCGCTGGACTCAATCCAATGTCGTGCCGTGTGACTGGTGTGGTGGATGACCCTGTGGTGTCGCACGACTTAGAACCTCTGCAACTCCGCAAGGACGTCGGCTCCCTAAGTGTATTCTTTCGTCTATTTTATGGGCAGTGTTCGGTCGGAGGAGCTGTTTAACGCGATTCCGCCTTCCCCATTCCCCGCACTACGCGAACTGGGCAGGGGATGGATCCCTATGTAATCGACCTACCACTTATGCGCCAACCTGTTCTGCAGGTAATTTATTCATACACCTGGGAAAATGTGGAACGCACTCCCTGCCCATCTATTTCCTCCCCAGTACAGCGTGGGGTTTCACAAAAGGGGCGTGGGAAGGCTCGTGTCAGGGCGGCATGGCATTCGCAATCCCTGTGCATGATAGGATATTCATGAGCATCGCTAGACACTATTACTCGTAGGTGTAATGATGCCATGTGTCACGTTTTCCATAAAAAAAGAAAGAAGTCGAAGAAAAAAAACTTTACTTAAATATTCCGTAGAGTGTAGAGCCGGCGTCACTATGCTTGTAGTAGTAGTTCTGGAACAAATTTCAATAGTAACTTTAATTCTATATAGATTTAATTTGAAAAGTGCTGAAATTTAAAAAGTGTACCTAAAATTATTCCCTCGCTATGAGCAGAACGAATTTACCGCGAAATATTCCACATAAACTAGATTTATTGCCTTAGTTGAACGTTTAATTAAAGTGAAAATATGAAATGCCGCTAGCGCCAGGACGTATGGCATGGAAGTAGTGACGATACGTGCCGAACTAAAGTTGGTCGGAGGGGGGTGCCCCTCCCCGCCTCGCCACCTAGCAGACTTATACACGGGCAGGGGCGGCTCTGGTACGGTAGGCGTTGCTGCTGTTTTTTTTTATTATTTATGGTACTTGACGTGGTTTGCTAAACGACATACCCATAAGCAACATACGCCTCTCAAACGTCCAAAGGTTGACTGGGAGAAATACCTGTAAGGGAAAAGTCCGCCTTTGCCCATCATGTAAATTACTTATCGTTTGTAAAATATCTTGGAGCAATAAAGTATTTCTATCTATCTAACCTACTACAGTCACAGCCGTGATATCAGCTCTGAACACCTTTGTGAACTAAGTGCCGTGTTGCTCTTTTATCCAGTGCTTTCCTTTAGTTGTGGCGGCTACACTGAATTGGATGGAAAATAAGTTAATATTTACGGTAATATTCAGATTTAACTTCATTCAGTGCGGTGGTACTAATCCGGACGGGTAAACTCTACTACCAATCTCTCGGGCACCCGAGAGATAACGAACTTTTTTTTGAGATTCCATTTAGCTCAAAAAAACACGGGCAAGCGCACACTCCGTCTTGCTCTAAGCTAGACAGGCACCGATCAGATAGTGCCTGCCCTGCCTGCTCTGCGCACGCACACATATTAACTCGGTCTTGTAAATCCCTCATCGCATGCAAGCAGTCCAGGCACTGTGTGAGCTGTTGTATGTAGCACAGGGGTATGGAGCGACCCCCGCCGCGCCGGTCGGGGTAGGCTCCTGAAACGGTGTATCCGGTGTAGCCACAGAGCATCAAATGCGCGCACCCGCCCCTACTAGAGGCGCCGTGAGCGCGATTTTTCTACAACGCCGTTGAAGCCTGTGGGCGTGGCCTATGACTTACATATGTGTGTTGTGCGTGTGCATTTGTTTGTGCGTGTGCCTAACTTGCTCCTCTTTGTGTGTAGTGTCGATACTAGCACAAACACACACACATACGAAGCGCTAGCAGCTCAGCGTACGGTTATTGGGTTTCAAATATCATCGCTTAGGGCGCCTCTAGTAGGGGGCGCGGGCGGTAGGTATTTGATGCTCTGTGGGTGTAGCCGAATATTCGATGTTCATTCGATTCGCGCACGCGCCCCCGCCCCGCCGCCGCCGCCGACGTCTCCTTGCCGTCCTCTTGCCGCTTGCGCCGCCACGCGCCGTGTATTTTTTTTGGGAATGCGATGTTTTTAGGTATGTACTCGTAAGTAAGCTCGTCTAAAAATACCTGTTTTCTTCTCCATTTTATCTGGATTTTTACGCTGAAATCTTTCGATCAGGCGCTACCTATCTCGCCTGTCCTGTAAAGCCGCCACTGCACACGGGCCGCATTTTACACATGGAATTAGAGCAGGCGGCGAGTGCGATGTTGGTGTGGTCCTCGGGTTGTAAAGTTAGAGACAAACTTCCGCATCCAACTTTACAATACTCAGACTAGACTGAGCGGCGCCGCAGCACCCGCCCGGTGCCCATCTAATCTAATCTGCGGCAAGTGAAATAACACTCCACCCGATATCGCTGCATTGCTACACAGTGGTTGGGCAGATACTCGTAGATAGTGTCTATTTCATTTCATGTTGTCTTTTAGCCGGCATCTTAAATTTTTATTAAGTTCAACCAATCGTTGGTCTTCGGCGGCAGGCTACGAAGCGGTCGAACCTGCTGGTGTCGTCGCTACAACTTCATTGGAAGAGTGTTCTTACGGTTCTGCTCAAAAAGAGTCAAATGCGTAGTACCTACCTGTAACCGACGAGCATGTCATGTATGAAGAACATATGAGAGTAGAAGAGGCGGCAGAGGTGTGCCAGGATCGTGGCACGTGCATGGAGATCCGCTGTCTCTGCCTACCCCACTGGGAAACAGGCGTGACGTGCATGTACTTGGGTATTATATCTTATAAACTGTATTCATATATATTTTTTAATTAACTTGTACGTACATATATGTACGTACAATTTATTATTCCCACATTCAAATATTTTGCTACTACATACTTATATTTAGCAACATACGGCCCTCAATCGAAAGGTTGACTGGAAGTAATAATCGAAGTAGTAATAAAAAAGAAGTAATAATAAGAATAAGTAAGGGATAAGCCCGCCTTTGTCCCTCATGTAAAATATGTTGAGCTTGTTTCTGTAAAATGTTTTTGGTGCAATGAAGTATTTAGTAACGAATGTGATCGCATCTTGGACATAATATGGGTCACATAATATGGGGACAGTTATAATACTTTTATATTTTTTTATATTGTAGATATGATTAAAATACTAGGGGGGGCCTGTGTCCTTTTTTTAATTCATTAATTAGAAATGCGATAAAAAAAATTATAACTGCTGAAATCTTGACTTCACTGGCGCGTCCGGACTACAGTTTGCGGTAGAAAACATTTTTTGTCTTATCATCTATAAGGAATTACGCTACTTTGTATATGTTCTCTAAAACCTAGTTAGTTATGCTTTACCTTATATTTTTACTAAGCATGAATACGCTTTAGAAGACGAAATACGAATTAATTTATCTGCGTCCGCTAGTTTCCTTTGATATCGGTGGCGCGCACGAATACGCTCATAGATCCTATATTATTGTAGCTGCGTGCATAGCTGTTAAAGCGAAAAAAAATATCAGTCGCGCCGCTTCTGTGGCGAGGACAACACGTCTGTGCGTTTCTGTGCGGCCGTGTTATTAAGGTATGTAATCGTTTTCGGTGGCTTGGTAACCTATAAAATTGATTTCGCTGAACCAATTTTCTCGTTATTTATTTGACATATTACTATTATATTTTAATTAGAGATTGTCTTATCAGTCCTAGATCTCCAACTTAGAGAACAATACTGTATATATAGATTATATTTGCAAATATTTTAGATTTTCCTTACTTTTTTGATTTCAGTGTCAATGACTTCGGTGTTTTCGGTGGAAATAGGTGCACCGAAGTCAATTTCAAAACCACCGAAAGCAAGAAACATATTTTTTAATTAAATAGCATGCCTATTATAACTTATAAACAGGATAACTTATGTATTTGAGGTTTAGAAATGAAAAAAAAAAATTTTATTCACATAAAGTTAAAAACATTTAAGACTGCAAACTCTACGTAGCAAAACCTAACTTACTGTATTCTATTGCGTCATTGAGAGTTTTCGTCGAATGAAGTACAAAAAGAACAACAGTTTTTCTTTTAATCGAAGTTATATAGTATTATGCCGTTTACACTGTATTAACTAAATAACTTTTGAGACTAGTATATATTTCTTATTAAATATGTTTTGCGTTACGGTAGATCAGACTTTAGGACGAACTTCAGCTTTCCGAAGGCAGCCCAACCCAGTTGAATGTGTCTCTCTACCTCCTTGAGTAGGCCTTGTCGACCTACCTAGCCGAAATATTTGTCCGAAATATACGTATTCCTCCACTTGTTCGATCATTTCACCGTCGATCAGAATATCCCCTCACCCATAACCTTCATCGTCATGATTTGGTTACTTTTCGTGCGTAATGTCAACTCAGCGCTCTGACGTATCTAGAAGACTGTAAACTTCTCGATTACAAGCAATACGGCTTCCGCAAGCAAAGGTCGACTGGAGATCTTCTTGCGTACGTCACGCATTTGTAGGCTGAAAGGCTCGATGGTTTTGGGGAATCGCTGGCGGTCGCTCTGGACATATCCAAAGCATTCGATCGCGTCTGGCACCGGGGACTGTTAAGAAAGCTTACGGTGTCCCTACAAAATTGTGCACTTGGATCTCTAGCTTTTTGAGTGGTCGGTCGATCTTTGTCACCCTAGATGGTGCCTGCTCGGCAGACTACTCAATCAATGCTGGTGTTCCACAAGGATCCGTGATGTCGCCTACGCTGTTTCTATTATTCATCAACGACATGCTCTCGCTCGGCGAAATACATTGTTACGTGGAGGACAGCACGGTGCACGAAGGGTTCATCAAGGACTGGAAGGGTAGAGAAGCCTCAGCAGCAAACGCGAGACGCGAAACTGTTGCTCGGGTTGACCAGGTTCTCGAAACACCCCTTTGTAGTCGACAGAAGAGTTCTTCGAACTGCACGATTCTCTAAATCGTTCTTGTGCCGCACTCCAAAGATGTGGAACGGGCTCCCAGGGAATATCTTTCCCCACTCCTACAATCCACGGATCTTCAAATCGCGGGTTAATAGCCTTTCCCCAGCGACATTAGTCCACCTCCAAGCCGGACTGGCACCTCCTCGGCGGTGAAATTGGTTGCGCCTGAAGCTTCGACCTCGGGTAGAGCCACCCAGTTCAGAAGCAATAAAAAAAATCCAGGTTCATCTTCAGGCCGACGTTCAGCGAGACCTCGTAAAGGTCGCTGAGCGTCTCTTGAAGCTGAACCCGGGTATGGGCGAGGAGGACAATGTTATCCGCGAAACGGAGATGACTGAGAAACACCCCATTGACATTTATTCCAATGTTCTCCCACTCAAGCGTCTTGAACACGTCTTCAAGTGCTTTTGTAAGGAGCTTGGGTGAGATCACGTCCCCTTGCCTCACTCCCTTACTAACAAGCATTTTTTTTTAAATAAAAAGCGCGACATGAGACGACGAGCCACCAATAAGGTGCCTAATGACGCCCATGGAAATTCGGTCGTACGCTGGGCTTTCGAATGCCATGCCGGCCTGACAGGTGCTATTCACGCCTCTCTTGAAGGACCCGAGACGATACTTGGGGGGAAATACGTGGGCAGGGAGAGCGTTCCAGAGTTTACCAGTTCTTTGGAGGAAAGACCTGCAGAACCGATTGGTACTCACCCGTATAAGTTCAGCGTATAGGGATGCAACCCCTGTCGAGTGCGCGTTGTGCGGAGGTGGAAAGGGGACGGAAGGATCGCGTTAAACAGCTCCTCCGAGCATTCACCATGGATTGAATAAGCGATAGAACACACTTATGTCGCCGACATCCCTACGGAGTTGCAGTGGTTCTAGATCGCGGTACACGTTGGGGTCATCCACTAGTCGCAGGGCACGACTCTGGATCGAATCCAAAGGCGCAAGCTGGTATTTAGCTGAGCCAACCCACAAGTGCGAGCAGTACCCCAAGCAGGACCTAATCTGTGCTATACAAAAGCAGCCTTTGGCCCGGCGTGAAGTACCGTCGCACCTTATTGAGTACGCCCAACTTTTTAGAAACTAGCTTGGCCTTGCACTAGATTATGGCGCCGAAAGTTTAGGTCGTGCGACAGTTCGACTCTGAGGACCCCGAGGTGACCGCTTAATTTTAGCGTCGGGACCTGGAAGGAAGGAGCGGGTGTGAACGCCGTTCTTTTCGCACTGAACGCGCAGACTTATGTCTTGGAAGCGTTAAACTCGACCAAATTAGTACGGCCCCATTCGGAAATAGACCGAAGCGTTTGTTCGAGTTCAGACAGTCTTCGCCTCTTCTCATCCACAACGTCTCGTTTGGCTGAAGGGTGACTGGTGTAGGATCCGTGTACCTACTTTTGTCCGCATAAAAATGTATGTTGCCGAGTACTTAGCAGAATATCATTAGATGGGGCGGGTATTTTCATGGAGCCTCGCAGTCACCGCCGTTTACCGATACAAGTTTTGGAGTATCTCGACGTATCGGTGGTCGATTTATTATTAGGTATAGTATTACGTGTGAGCTTTGCCGTGATAGCGAATTCAAAAGAGGAACGCTTAGCTAAAAAAAGAGTGGCTGAAGGACTTAGAAAAGCTAGAAATAAAAGCGACCCCATACTTTATGAACTTAACAAGGAAAGAGACCGGCAATATCACAAAAAAATTTTTTACAATATAAATCTGTTCAATACCTACTCATATCGAAATTGCACACAATTGTAGTTGGTATTGTTTGTTCTTTTGCACAGTTGCATAGTGTTTAAAGTGTTAAGTTATAAAGTAATTACACGATTTGATTTCGGTGACTTAAATATTGATTTCGGTGGACATCATATTTTTTAAATTCAATAACTTCATAACCGTTCAATCAATTTCGTTCCCTCCACTACCATTCGATTCTAAATTAATTCTAAATTATCTTTTGCCTGTGAGAATGTCTAAATTCAAAGAAAAAAAAAGTGCCACCGAAGTCATCGAAATATTGCGACGGCGGAGAAAGACCCATATGCAAGAAAAACAACTTAACCGTATTCGTCTGCTACTTGTTCATCACATCATTTAACTTCGGCGGCTTGGAAGGTAAAGATAACATGTTTCGCATGCGGCGGCGGCGCACCCGCATGCGTTACATTACAGAATGAAGTAGACCGCGACACGAGCGCAGGTAGGTGTATGTCCCGTCAGCCGTGAGGCGTGCGTTAATCAGCGGGCGCGGCGCCCGCATCAATCTCTTCGGGATTCGGTGTGTGAGCGTAGGGCGCGGCAGACCTCCAGTTTACGAGCGGAGCGGATGAGGGTCGTCGCCGCGACACTGTATGTACGTAGCTCCGTGGTTCCGGGCTAGAGTGTACCCGAAGTACGTTAAAATATAATCGTGTCCGTAAACTGACTTCTACGACATATTTTTGGTAGAAGAACTGATACGATCTCGATAACTCGACGCACCAGCAACAAACATGGTATGTTGCTTCGAGATTTTTTTTTATGGAAACTGATACGGTTGTCTACATCACCTACTACATCCGTGATGTCAGCCCATAACACGTTGGTGAACTAGGTGCCATATCAGTGCTTCCCTTCTGTCGTGCAGACTACACGGAACGGACGGAAAACACGAACTATTTACATAGCCGTTTCAACCGACCTTTCATAAACCCGGGCGGGTTAAACCATACCACCTAGCAGGGTAAAAAGGGAAGATAAATACCTATAGTTTTACGTGGAATTCGAACCATGGTCAGCCTCCAACGGTCGAGCGGTCACCAATCCAAGTACTGACCGCGCCCAGGTGTGCTTATGATCACGACCGACAGTCGACCGACCGCAAATATAAATGTGCCTCATTCATTCACACCTATCACCAATGTATACGGAAGACCTCGAGTCCCTTTAAGAGCCCGATGTAGCAGGAGGAGTACCTACTGAGAAAGCAAGGGGGAGTCCCTTGCTGTACCTATATGTCATTATTTGCATATTACTCTAACGCACCCTAGTAATAAAAACTCTTCATTACCTTTTTTGGCTTCGCCGTATTTGCATAAAATGGTGGCCGTGTCGTAATAAAGTACAATTAATACCGAAAAGTCTTGATCGAAATTTGGAAGGACTTATATTATTAGATGTGTTGAATTTTTATACACACATAGACATGGGTGGAACACCGCCTATTACCCAACTATGAAACCGATATCTTCCACTACCGTAGGTACGAGTAACAGTACGAATATGGACGCGGGGTAAAGTGTGTAACCCTTAATAAGAGTCGCCTTCATAATACTATTTGGAGAACCCGCCCAGGCAGCTAATTTGGTCTGGAAGTTTTCACTAAGTGTGGGCTTTATCAGCTCCAGACTGCGGAACAGCGAGGGGTGCGAGGAGAGCGCCTCGCCGTTTGTCAAGTGTCAGCCGAGCAGGGGCGGTGGTCGAGTCGAGTATGTGCAAGTAATGTGCACTAGAGAATGTGTGTAGGGGACCACTGCGTCTTGTGGCGTGGTAGAGAACTATTGTCGGTGAGGTGAGCGCCAGGTGAACAGACACTATCACTACCTACTAGCGTCGGCGCTTATTTGGAAAATATACCTTTACCCAACGCTCCATAGTGTTGAGCTCGGGTGTACATTCAAGAAGTAGCAAAGCAAGTTTGTCACTTGAAAATATACCCGAGCGCAACACTTTTCTCGGGTATACTTTCAAGTAACGAAACTCCGCTTGGCTTTCTTTGATGTATACTGTATGCTGTTATTAATATTCCGTATGAAGGAAGGAAAGTGGTATGAGTGATGTTTTGGTGGTAAAAAAAAAATAACCAGGGTTAAATATAATTAACCCTAATCTAATGTTGAGGCGGCGCATGTCGTTTTTGTTTGTCAATTTAATGCTCTTTTCTTTTTCCTTCCTCCGAGAGAACGAAGATCGCCATGCCGTTGCGTTGACGTCGGGTATATTTTAAAGTGCCTGCGAGCGCGCGAAGTCCTGCATTTGAAAGCATATCCCGACGCCAGCACGGTCAGTGACGTCACTTAACTTTAATAATAGGCCACTTAGGCTTAATGTTCAATTTCTGTGTTTCAAAATATACCCGATGCTAGCGCGGCCAGTGACGTCACGAGCGTTGGGTAAAGGTATATTTTCCAAATAAGCAGCGGCGGCGGCGGCTGGAGCGCCACCGGCCAACGCCGCGCCGCTCCACAAGTTATTATATCTACGCGACTGCGGTATTGGAGAAATTGCGCTCGGTTAAACGTTTGTGATAAAGTTTAATCCGACAATAAGTTCAAAAATACTTTTGTTTCAAAGTCATCAGTTTTTTTCGATAGTTGCTTCTGTTTGCGACGAGACGAGACGGCTATCTAGGTGATTTGGCGATGCGATGCGACGCCGTCGCCGTGTGACGGCGGAGGGGCGGGGGGAGGTGAGGGGGCGGCGGACAGTAAATCACACAGGCCTCTGTTAAATGCGCCACGTATTCAGGTCATAATAATGAACGGGGGAGTAAGTTTATTTCACGAATGAGTATAAAAATATTTCTTAGCGGACGTGACCACACGGCTGGGACGGTCGCGCCGCGCGCAGCCCCGCACCCCGCCCGCACGCGCCACCCCCGCCCCGGCCCCCGCCCGGCCCGTGCGCTTCCCCAGAGGAATAGCGCTAGGCGGAGGGGGTGGTGATAAATGCTGGAGTGTAAAATTAATGATTCCTTGATATTTTTAGGGTTCTTTACCTTAAAAGGTAAAACGGAAATCTTATAAGATCACTCCCGTGTCCCTGCGTATGTCACAGAGGTTTTTCTCAAAAACTAAGTAACGTAGAAACTTGAAATTTGACTTAATGATAGATCTTGATGACGCGCACATATTATTATGTCGTAATAGTTAGATAAAAATTGTTTTAGATTAATATGGGGGTCAGTTTGGTACCGTATTGGATAAGTTATCGTGGGGTATCATTGAAAGAGCTAACTGTAAGGATACTAAAAATATTTTTAAAATTTGAAGGTCGGTGGTCTTCCTTCCTTTCCTTATTCCTTATTTCCTTATTTCCTTCCTTACCTATAATAAAATCCAACGTCTGCTTTCTGTCTGTCTGAGTGTCTGTCTGACCGCTTATAACTCGAGAACCACTGAACCGATTTCAATAAAACAAAATTCTACCGATAGCTTGATTTTTCCCATCAACTATAGGCTACTTACTATCACGCTAAATAGCTTATGAGGTTAGCAGTGAAGTGAAATATGAGAGCGGGCGGAGCCGCGGGCACAGCTTGTATAGCATAAAATGCGCAAAAAATTACCGTCCCTCCACCCCCCCCCCCCCCCCCTGTTCTCCTAGGTTTCTACCGCTATAAGTAGATATTAAGTAATAGATTACAGGAAAACTGCAGATATTTACGACAATGTAATAGGTTGCGGAAAAACAAAACAAAAAAATATATTTTAACTACAAGAAGCAATGGTTTGCCTGACAGTCAAACCAGTGCTGTAGTTTTATTTAGGCGTTTCGTTATTTTCGAAAACACAATATTTTGGTAAACACATAACACAAATATATTGTGTGGTGGCACGGAACCCTCGGTGCGCGAGTCCGACTCGCACTTGGCGGCTTTTTATCTGTGATTGCACCGCCGTAGAGGCCATTACCTTAGAATATAATTTTAATTAAAGTTAATTTATTGTGTCCTCCCTCGCTCATTCATTCATTACGGATGTGCGCGGTGAATGTGTGTCTAATTTAGATACTCTCGGAGCTACTAGCTCTTTTCTATTCTGTGCTACTAGTCGCCTATACGGTACTAGTATACGGTCAGAAAAATGAGTGTGAGCGAAATATGAAGGATATACCATCCTATAAGTGATAAACAATGAAAAAATTTTAAATGCGATATGTTAATAAAAGCTGGTACCAATTGATTTCATTGGTCAGTGATGGGTTGATAAGCAAGTACTTGCCGAAGTATGTACCTATTTTCTTTACAAATTGCACGACAAGATGTTTGAAATCAACTAGAAAACATAAAATTATTGTATTCGTTTTAGTACATGGCTTAAATAAAAGCTTGTTCTTAAAAAGTTTTTTTTATTTATACCAAATTTTTTTACCTGACTTTATGAGAATAAAAATCTCAAATACAGATTTTTCTAAGTACTTTAGAATTTAAAACACTTTTAATATAGGTAATGAAATATTAAATTTTGACAATACACTAAGGTATTTGCCCTAGATGGAAGGCTTTGCACGTGGAGATCCGTTGTCTCTGTCTACCCCACTGGGAAACAGGCGTGGCGCTATGTATGTTTGTACCGTGTGGGGTCGGTACTTAAAAAGAATAGCCCCACTGCATCTCTCCCCGTCGCATGTCGTAAAAGTCGACTAAGGGATAAGAAAATTCGTCAGCCTCGGTAGCTCAGTGGCGCGGTTGGTTAGTCAACTGTTATTAAGCAACGCTGAGCGCGGTCAGTGATTGGATGGGTGACCGCTCGACCGTTGGAGGCTGACCGTGGTTCGGATTCCACGTTAAACTGTAGGTCCCTTCCCTTCTTACCTTACTAGGTGGTAGGGTTTATACCGGCCGGGTTGGTACCACCGCACTGAACGAAACGTCGGTCGAAACGGCTATGTAAATAGTTCGTGTTTTCCGTCCAGTTTAGTGTAGCCGACATGAAATGAAGGGAAGCACTGACATGGCACCTAGTTCACCCTGTGTTATGGGCTGACATCACGGATGTTGTAGGTGATGTAGCCAACCGTGTCAGGTTCCATAAAAAAAAAAAAATGTATGTATGTATGGAAGGCTTATTGAAATGTCATGCTTACTACTAGATGCTACTAGTAGTGGTTTAGCCCAGATTGTCGCGTCGCGTAAGTCGGAATGGGTGCAGTGCGTGGAGTGGGTGGAGTGGGTGGACTGGGTCAGCCAGTCGCAGTCGGCGGCACGGCGTCGCGGTCAGCTCGCTAATCAAATAGCGGACAAAACTGTTTCCTGGAGGCTTCGACTATTTGCGTGCTTGGCAAGTGAACAACTAAGCGGCATGTAACTAGAGTATATCAACTTTATCTTGCAATGTCGCACACGACTTTGGCATAGTAACCGTGACTGCTGGAACGTGTCCAGTTAACTAGAGAGGTGCCACCGACAGAACCGGCCTGGTGTTATAGTCACGAACCAATTCGGCCCAAATCGTGGCAGTGGCGGTAGCAGTCTGAGTTGGATGCTCTATTTACCTTGTAAATGCCTCACATCAACAAAGTTGCTAGACAGCTCCAGGATAGTGAGGATGCGTTAACTGTCTCAATCGAAAGTCCATCTCCGATAACCTCCAGTTCACATGTCCGCCCTCATATCAAACCTATCATACTTTTAGTGTGTGACATCTTAGCTCTCAGTCTGGGCATTAATTTATATTCCTATTTATCTAATAAAAAATTAATTTCTGGAGAGCGGTGGCGGCGCGCCAACTCTCGTAGCCTCAGTGTCCGCCGCCGCGCCGCCGCGCCCTCTGGCCGCCTAGTTCCTTACGCCTTACGCGCGGCCTCTCGCCGCGACATCCTGATGTTCCGCACCAACAGTAGCTGCCGTCTCCGGATTCACCAGAAACACGTCTTAAGAGAGCTCGGCGCTACTCTAATTAAACCATCGGTGGCCAACACCCGCCGATCGCGGGCCGCATGTGGCCCGCGTGCATCCACTTGGCCCCTTTCATTATACATGAAATCACTAAAAGAAAAATCCATCATTCCTCGTTACTATGATATTGCATTGCTACAGGAGTTTTTTTTCATTATACATGAAATCACTAAAAGAACAGTCCATTATTCCTCGTTCCTATCATATCGCATTGCTACAGGAGTAATTTTTTTCATTATACATAAAATCACCAAAAGAAAAGTCCATCATTCCTCGTTCCTATCATATTGCATTGCTACAGGAGTTTTTTTTCATTATACATGAAATCACTAAAAGAACAGTCCATTATTCCTCGTTCCTATCATATCGCATTGCTACAGGAGTAATTTTTTTCATTATACATAAAATCACCAAAAGAAAAGTCCATCATTCCTCGCTCCTATCATATTGCATTGCTACAGGAGTTTTTTTTCATTATACATGAAATCACTAAAAGAACAGTCCATTATTCCTCGTTCCTATCATATCGCATTGCTACAGGAGTAATTTTTTTCATTATACATGAAATCACCAAAAGAAAAGTCCATCATTCCTCGTTCCTATCATATTGCATTGCTACAGGAGTTTTTTATCATTATACATGAAATCACTAAAAGAAAAGTCCATTATTCCTCGTTCCTATCATATTGCATTGCTACAGGAGTTTTTTATCATTATACATGAAATCACTAAAAGAAAAGTCCATTATTCCTCGTTCCTATCATATCGCATTGCTACAGGAGTTTTTTATCATTATACATGAAATCACTAAAAGAACAGTTCATTATTCCTCGTTCCTATCATATCGCATTGCTACAGGAGTAATTTTTTTCATTATACATGAAATCACCAAAAGAAAAGTCCATCATTCCTCGTTCCTATCATATTGCATTGCTACAGGAGTTTTTTATCATTATACATGAAATCACTAAAAGAAAAGTCCATTATTCCTCGTTCCTATCATATTGCATTGCTACAGGAGTTTTTTATCATTATACATGAAATCACTAAAAGAAAAGTCCATTATTCCTCGTTCCTATCATATTGCATTGCTACAGGAGTTTTTTATCATTATACATGAAATCACTAAAAGAAAAGTCCATTATTCCTCGTTCCTATCATATCGCATTGCTACAGGAGTTTTTTATCATTATACATGAAATCACTAAAAGAACAGTCCATTATTCCTCGTTCCTATCATATCGCATTGCTACAGGAGTAATTTTTTTTTATTATACATGAAATCACCAAAAGAAAAGTCCATCATTCCTCGTTCCTATCATATTGCATTGCTACAGGAGTTTTTTATCATTATACATGAAATCACTAAAAGAAAAGTCCATTATTCCTCGTTCCTATCATATTGCATTGCTACAGGAGTTTTTTTATCATTATACATGAAATCACTAAAAGAAAAGTCCATTATTCCTCGTTCCTATCATATTGCATTGCTACAGGAGTTTTTTATCATTATACATGAAATCACTAAAAGAACAGTCCATTATTCCTCGTTCCTATCATATCGCATTGCTACAGGAGTTTTTTATCATTATACATGAAATCACTAAAAGAAAAGTCCATTATTCCTCGTTCCTATCATATCGCATTGCTACAGGAGTTTTTTATCATTATACATGAAATCACTAAAAGAACAGTCCATTATTCCTCGTTCCTATCATATCGCATTGCTACAGGAGTTTTTTATCATTATACATGAAATCACTAAAAGAAAAGTCCATTATTCCTCGTTCCTATCATATTGCATTGCTACAGGAGTTTTTTATCATTATACATGAAATCACTAAAAGAAAAGTCCATTATTCCTCGTTCCTATCATATCGCATTGCTACAGGAGTTTTTTATCATTATACATGAAATCACTAAAAGAACAGTCCATTATTCCTCGTTCCTATCATATCGCATTGCTACAGGAGTTTTTTATCATTATACATGAAATCACTAAAAGAAAAGTCCATTATTCCTCGTTCCTATCATATCGCATTGCTACAGGAGTTTTTTATCATTATACATGAAATCACTAAAAGAACAGTCCATTATTCCTCTTTCCTATCATATCGCATTGCTACAGGAGTAATTTTTTTCATTATACATGAAATCACCAAAAGAAAAGTCCATCATTCCTCGTTCCTATCATATTGCATTGCTACAGGAGTTTTTTTTCATTATACATGAAATCACTAAAAGGACAGTCCATCATTCTTCGTCCGTATCATATCGCAGCTATAGGAGTATATAAATCAGTACAGTTCAGTTACTGTAAGTAGTTAGAATTGTTTCTGTATTTCTAGTAAGAAACAAGTTGCAATGTTGAGCCGTTTAAAAAAACGCGCGCACAAGGGAAGTCAGTGATACTCGTATCATTGAAACAATTTCTAACTACTACTATGATTAAGATTTAAAAAATCTAAAATAATGCTTGTTGGTTTTGAGTTGCATCTCAGACTAATTTATTGTTTTCATTATTTCTGCGGGCGCCTGGCGGTGCAATATTCCAAGCCAGATTATGTTTTTAGTTGAAGTGCATTTCCGCCTAGAACTTTATTATTTCAACAATTTTTACGACACCTTCGCCCTGGCGACGAACTAGCGAGATTGTCTTTGTTGGGTTGGATCTTTATTTATTACAAAACTGCTTATTAAAATATAATGAATTCAGAATTCGTTGAAACATTCACAGACAGTCCGATAAAAGCGATGCTCAAATATTGTGCTTTAGAATCAGTTTTATTTTCTTAAAAAACTATAATAGCTTCTTTATTGCTTACTTTATAAAAAAAAGTTGTGTGGCCCTGCAAGCAATTTTATTTCTAAAATTTGGCCCACCTGCTGAGAGCCATGACTTAAACGTTACGCGACGGAGCGTAGAGCCGTTACAAGTTGATGTAGCTAGCTAGTTTAAAACTCTCGGCGGACGACTGGGTTGGAGTCGAGCAGATAAATGGCTGTCTGGAGCGATTATATTCCCGGCATGTGCCACCCCGCCCCGCCCCGCCCCGGGCACACCGCGACTCCTCCGATCTGGATCACCAGAGTCGGTTCGCGTTCTCGGTTAAATATTTTGAGAAAGTTGAAACGCATTTACTTTGCTTAAACGCTTCGTCCGAGCTGGAGCGGCGTCGTCGAATTGGAACGATCTTGCGGAGCAGGTGGAGGGAGAAATAAGAAGAGAAATAACGCTCGGTCGCAGCAGGTGCTCTCTATCGACAAACAAGAAAGAAAAGGAAGGTAACGATATTTTAGGCGAACTTCTCTCGCCGCGTCGCGTCCACCCTTACACATTTCAGATATTTATACGTAGTAACTGTTGGATTTGACTAGAAGTTTGACAGGTATAATGGAAATAATCTTTAGGCTCGGGCAGCCTAATTGATTGACTTTGCGCGTTGGTTTAGCTGGTTGGGTTCGGGTAGATATCATATCGCTACAGTTGGATGAATGCAGGGATTCAATTTACATAAGTCGATTAGTTAGACCATGCAAACAGCGGTGTATATGAGTGCGGTGCGGTGAGGTGAAAGGGGTGCGGAGAAATACCAATATTCTACGAGCGACCAACGATCTACCCACTCACCTCATCTTGCTGAGTGGGTAGCTAAATATGTATATTCAGTAGTATCTCGTTAATATCAGCTCTTATATCTTTCTTAGTCTAAAGAGCTAACTTTTGACAGTCTATGTCTTCAGCGCGGACGTTAGTTAAGACAGAATAATAAATTCAGTTTCGTATCATGCCTGAGCGTATCGTTCAAAAGAAGTTAAATTATGACATAATGCGTCAGCTATTTAGTTGGAGTTTCATTCTCTCCATTTTGAGTTTATTTTATATTCGTTTATTTACACAATCTCTTTCTACATTAATTATATACACAATTATTCACATTAAATACCAATATACAAAATTGCGAGAGCGAGCCCAAGCTACCGGTGTGGTCGGACCCGAGAGAAAGAAATCTCCGGACGGTTCGAGCGGTGTCGAGTAAGACCGCCTTCTACATCTGACCCTTGATCCAACAGTCCAGCGAGAGCCTTCTGAGATGATGGTCGAGGCTCTTCGCTATCAGCCCATGCGCAGACACGACTATGGGCACAACGATCGTCGAATCCACGGGCCACATGTCTGTAACCTCGTGAGACAGGTCGATGTATTTCAACATCTTGTCTTTTTTTGCCTTCACAAGGTTCTCGTCAAGCGGCGCCGTGATGTCGACGAGCGTTGCGCGTCGCGCCTCCCGGTCGATGATCTATGTCAGGTCTATTCGCCATAATAGTCAGTGATATGATAATCGACCGGTCCCAGTAGAGCGTGATGGGAGTATATATTTTTAAATTTTTATCCATTTATTTACACGTTTCTTTATATATAAATTTTAAATTTTTAATTATTACTATTTTACATTTTTGAAATCGAACATTCAACATCGTCTTTCGTCAGAGAGCCTGCGCTAGGATGATTAGTGGTGGAATTAATTGAAATCGATACGGCCCGACCGCCGACAAAGCAATTACGTATTAACATTTGCCAACATCCCGCGCCCGCTCGTGCCGCACCGTAGTGCCTCAAGATACAGCATTAATCAGATATGTAAGGTGGTTCGAGGGCGGACACGGGAGGCGCGGGGTGAGCGGAGTGCGGACTACCGGCATAACGTTATACCACAGATTACTTAATAGTTACTTCGTAACAGATAAATCACTCCATAGAAAATGTTCCTACCTTCGGGCTTTAATAGCCTACTGTTTCACATCGATCGAGTGTAAAGTGTTTATTGCTTTGCAGCTGCGCGCAGTTGCGTGGGCGAGCGTCTATGTATACTTCGCGCGGCTGACGAATTTGTACTGAAAAAGACCGCCGGCGGCCCGTCGGGCGATAGTTAGTTAGCGCGCGCAAGTACATAGAGTGCGTGAGGCCTGGTTATACTGTGATCGGTGCGGGCGCGGGGCGGCTTGCGGTGCGACCCGACCGATGGGGCAGGCGCGGTCGGTCACGGCACGGCACTCACGGCCCGCCACCGCCTCCCCCATCCCGATTATTTGCTTAGACGAGCACCGACAGTCTCCCCGACGAGATTGAATAATTAGATCCGTCTTTTCTCGCGCGGAGCTACCGACGCCACAAGCGTACGTCGAGTCTCCGCTCTACGCATGAATATTTATAATATTAAAAGCTTTCATAATGCTCAAAGTTGACACAATTGCGAGCAAACGATGCCGTGTCGCCGGAAAACTCCACATGATCCCGTTACAAAATGCATGATATGCAAGTTGCCGTATGTGTGTGTGCGACTTATGGTTGATGAGCAGTGCGACCCCAAATTTCACGCAATTTTTCGAAAATTTGCACTGTTGATACCCAAAAATCTTACAACTTACAACTTACAACTTTGTTGATATAAGGGTTACGAGGGTCAATGAGGGCTGAATCGACGCAGATTTTATCGAGACGTATTTGATCATTTGAGATTTAGAAAATTTCGAAATACTTTTTTTGAAAAATCCAAAAAACCAAAAAATTTCGGAAAAAAATCGTGTCATTTTTTGTAATTAATATTTTTTAAGTTTCGGTTAAGGGTAAGGGCAAAAAGATAAAAGCCTTCTAGTAGCCCATTTCATTTTCTAGGTGAATCTTTTTACCTTTTTGCCCTAACCCTTAACCGAAACTTAAAAAAAAAATAACTACGAAAAAATTACACGATTTTTTTCCGAATTTTTTTGTTTTTTTGGATTTTTCAAAAAAGTATTTCGAACTTTTCAAAATTTCAGATTGCCAAATATGTCTCGATAAATTCTGCGTCGATTGAGCCTTCACTGACCCTCGTAACCCTTATATCAACAAAGTTATAAGCATTTTTATGTATCAACAGTGCAAATTTTCCAAAAATTGCTGAACTTTGGGGTCGCTCTGCTCATCAACCATAAGTCGCACACCACAATTAAAAATACCCTCTAGTAGCCCAATTCATTCTCTAGGTGGGTCTTTTTATCTTTTTGCCCTAACCCTTAACTGAAACTAAAAAAAAAATAATTACGAAAAATGTACATGTTTTTTTGGATTTTTCAAAAAAGTATTTCGAACTTTTCAAAATCTCAAATCATCAAATACGTCTTGATAAATTCTGCGTCGATTGAGTCTTCACTGACCCTCGTAACCTTTATATCAACAAAGTTATAAGCATTTTTGTGTATAACGCAAAATCGATCCATTAAACATTTCCAATGTTGTAACCCTTTTATCAACAAAGTTATAAGCATTTTGGTGTATAACGCAAAATCGATCCATTAAACATTTCCAATGTTAAAAATAAATATTTCTTTTCATAATGCGTACCTTTTATTTAAATAAAATTTCTATTTAATAATGCAGGGCAGACCTCCACAATAAAAGTTAGACGTAGACCCAAAGTCAATTTAAAAAAAGTAATAAAAAAAAATTTTTTTTTGTTTTAAAAATCATATTTCTCTTTTTGAAAATATAGTTTTATCAAAATAGTTTTTGACAAGTTACCCATAATAAGTTACCTATATTGGTAATTTGCCTTGTAAATTGTATTGAAACAGTCATCCGACTTTTGGTGGTGACTTCCGTTATGGGATAAAACCAATGTATTTTGCTTTTTTATGAACCGATTCTCAAAATCTTAATGGCGTTTTATAGCTTATTAATGTAGCATTTATATCTACATAGAATGTTTTACTGTAAAGTTACTAGTTAAGTTGATATATTAAAAAAAAACATAATTTTTTTGTGAAAATTTTACTAAAACTTAAATTTCTCACAAACTATGGTATTTACAAGGTCAAATGTAAGAACAATATTGTAGTGCATTTAATTGTGCTTTTTATGACACCCCACACATGCTTGTATCTTACATACTTTTTGTTATATACGCAAAACTTTGAACGCGGTGGCGGCCATCTTGATGACGTCATAACTGGTGACTCATCCACGTTAGAGATTGTCTCCCGATGGTTTTTTAGTCAGAATAACATGCTTAACAACATACTAAAACCTCCTGCTGGTTTCATCAAAAAAACCTTTTTTCCGCTAAGGGAAGGTACTAGTAAGAATGTGTCCGACTAAAGTGATTCGTATGGCGCGCCGCGCGCGCGGCTCAGATGCTGCCGCGCTGGGGTATCGCTCGCTCGTTATTACATTACGGCGCGCGGCGCGGCGGCAGCGGCGCGGGTGCACGTCCTCGCGTTTGATATCTGTCGAAGGATGTTTGATTGTGGCGTGTGGCGGGCGCGCGGGGCGGGGGCGGCACGTTTCACCGTGATGTGATGATAGTGTGGGTGGCCGGACCGGCAGCGGCGGCGGCGAGCGGCTGTCGGCAGCTGCTTCGTAGAGCGAGACGTTTCATTATCCGCGTCCGACCTGACACTTTTATTATCGCAATCTATCGCTCCCTCGACGGCACCGCCCGCCGCCGTGCTCGCCTCTCAGCTGAAAGTGTTTTAACGTACGTTTTCATTTTACTTGCAGTTTAGGCCTAATATTATCACATACCATCCGCTCCAATCGCAGTAACAGTTCCAGATGTAGCATCCGCAGAAGTTCCCTATAGAAGCAATAAGTGTTTTGATAAAAAAAACACACAATATTATATAGATTGACAGCATCTATTGATGAAAGATAAGCTTTAACAGTTTTATTTATGTGTAAGTATCTATACCGGGACCCCGAGGGTTCTTCTGGGCTGGAGTGAATTGAGATTTGGAAACACCAACGCGTAAACGATAAGTGACGACAGAGACGCACAGTGGGCTGAGAATCGAGTTTAGTGGACTGGGAGGTCGATTTAATATTTCGATTTCAATGTTATCTTATGTACTGATGAGTAAACATGTAGGTAGGTAGGTGTACGAGAACAGGGACGCGGACGCTCGCCTTAACCATGAGTCACGTAGTGAGGCACTCACACTTTATTATTTGAAGTAAACTAAGAGAAAGTGATATTTTGTGTTCATCAGGTCTCTATGAATGAGAAAGTGGCAGAGATTGTGGAAAATGAATATTCGTACTATCTTATTACGACAAATACATACGTCGCAAACGGTCGTGCTAGAGTCCACGGAACCCTGCGGACTCTGCCGCGCCCGGCCGGCGGCGGCGGCGTCGGCAGCGCCACGCTCGTGAGACGTGCTCGACGCCATGTCGACGACACCGGCTCCCGCCCCGCCCCCCCCCCGCCGCCCCCGCGCGCGCGTCACCTGACGAGCGTGGAGACATCACGCTCACATTCCTCTTTGGATTCTATTGTTTTCCACTATTTGAAAATATTATTTTTGGGATTCCTTTTTATTTAATTTATCTTAATAAACTATTTATGATAATATAGAACACAACTAGACGAAATAAAATCACTTGTAATCATTAATGTCATCAACGAAGAACTTAAAATAATAAGTACGTCATACAATTATTACAACAATAACATTTTACTTCTACAAAATATACCTACTCATACATACATAAACCAGTTCCTTGTGTTCCGTGCACATAAGTAATGTAGGACGAGATTGTACAACGTCGCCTGTTCCGGACGTAACTGATAGTACCATTTAGTACGTTAAACAATAGAAGTCGCCCGCATTATTTAACATAATACATAACGCAGATTATGTTATATCACACTAGTCATATATGTATATGAGATGTACTCGTAGACTGAACCGAGCATTAGACCGGGGCGTGCGGCGCGTCACACGGCCACGCTCAGGGTAGATAGGAGCGGACGTCGAGGCATGACAAGGCCGAAGACCCTCGGAATTCTTCCAATATACCACGGTGACAGGGCGCTTTCACGCCGCGCTTGCCGCCCCGCCCCGCCACCGCCGCCGGTGCCACCACGACCACGCCCTCCCCCCTCCGCGCCGCCCCCGCCGCGTCGTTGCGTCGTCGCCGCGTGTGAGCCGCTTTACTTGATGTGATGCAATTTTGTTCTCATTCGTGTCACTGCTTACACATTTTCATCGGCGGCGGCGACGACACGCGACGTGGCGGTGGCGGCGACGACGGGCGGCGGCGGTGCAGCGGCCGCGCGACGGAATGAACTGATTGAACTGGGATCGTTTCGTCTTTCACATAGCATCCATTGGAATTACATTTGTGTGTAACTAGGAACAAGTTTTTGAGTAGTAGAAATTATTTAAAACAAAGGAGAATAATTTTTAACATACATTCTTTAAATATTGCACATATTACTTTTAGTAATTATTATCTACATATTATTTATTAGAAAGATAAATTAGGAGGTAGGTACACTCACCCTAGCACACATACATACTCGTACATACACACATTCAGGCTAAACACAACACCCTCCTCTTGGCATTGCCATAGTTGGGTAAAAAGAAGATACGTACAATGTTTTCTCTTAAATACTTCATTGATTGGGCTCGCTATGTCGCTAGGTACATTTCTTTAATAAGATAATATTTTTAAGGAGATCCATTTTGACCCTGTTTTGACCTTACGATTTTTTCTTTTGCGTTTCCATGTTCAGAATAGTCTATTTATTAAACCTGTAAAATGTTAAATTCTTCGTTTTTAGGGTTCTGTACCTCAAAAGAGGAAAAAACTGAACCCTTATAGGACCACTCTTGTGTCTGTCTGTCTTTCGACTCGCACTTGGCCGCTTTTTTTCGTAGTCTGTTTTTATAACATTGTTTATTGTTTAATTAGATATTAATTTTAATTAATTAGACGAACACTGAGCGCGTTCAGTACTTGGATGGGTGACCTCTCGACTGTTAGAGGCTGACCGTGGTTCGGATTCCACGTAAAACTGTAGGGTTTATCTCGCCCGGGTTGGTACCACCGCAGTGAATGAAGCGTCGCGTCGGTCGAAACGGCTATGTAAATAGTTCATGTTTTCCGTCCAGTTCAGCGTAGCCGACATGATTTGACAAAGGCTCTTTACACCTGGTCCACTTAATTAAGTCCTTGCAGTCAGAACTTCAAAAACAAAACAAAAATCTGTTCTTGATCTTGCTCTCATGCTGTATTTTCAATCGACTGTAGGCGGTGTTATTATGTGGATGACTATCCACATAATAACACCATAATAACACACTAGATGCTTGTAAAAATGACTATGAAAAAAAAACCCTGCGAAGTTTCTTACCGGTTCTTCTTCGTGGGTGTAATCGAATCGGATAGAACAAATTGTAACAAATTCGAATACAGTCATGCTGTCTAATGAATGCTTAATAAACAATATACAATACAATATACAATATACATGAAAATGAAGGGAAACACTGACATGACATCTAGTTCCGCGGTGTTATGGGCTGACATCACGGATGTTGTAGGTGATGTATCCAACCGTGTCAGTTTCCACAAAAAAACATTATAATTTATAGCTTTAAGTATGGGTTTCAAACGGCCATTTCAAGCTCTTGACAACTCAATGTTGTCATTATAATTAAATGTTCAATCAAAGTTGGACAATCCTCCAACAAATGTCATACGCTAGACACTCTCGTGAGTGAGATGAATCTATCTAATCTAGAAACGTAATCACTCTGAAAGCTCATAATCTTTCCTTTTGGCTTCGCCGTAGTCGGATAAATATGTATAGCTACACTACACCCCAACCTATATAATGTGTAAATAACCCAGTAAAGTGGATTCGTGTACTATGTAAGTCTATTTAGGTAGAGATGCGGTAAAATGAGTTTGGTACCAATACCGAGCCGGGCGAAGACAACTGAGGGTCTAGCTAGCTAGTCTAGTGTGTCGGTTGCTCCGTGACAACAATGCACAACTAAGATTAGGCGTATGAAGTTACCACTGAGAATTCGATATTAACACATTACGCAGGTACTCCTTATACGAGTATAATGTACGTAAGCGTTTACTGCTTCTTTGTAGAGAATGTAGTATTTACGTAAGTCTGTCTTGTACACATTACGATCTAATGAATAAAATCAAGTATTCATTATACCTGTTAATTGCAAATAAATAAAACATAGCTAACAAAGTCCCGACTACTTCCAGTTCCAGCGAAATACGAACGAGGCCAAGTTAGAGAGTCGCTCTAGTCTCATATTTATGAATTACCTATCACATCTTCACGGAGACTAATAACCTAATATCGGGCGAGGCTCCGGCCGCGACGGGGAGTCGTTCCACTTATCTCTATCAATGAACATGGGTCTTATTTAATAGAAAAACATCCACAATGAATACATACTGTGGAGAAATGGAAATTGTTACAGAAGTTGTAATAAATAATTTATACTTATTATTCGCCATTCTAGGCAATATTTGAAATGTACTTGAGTGCGGAGCGGTGCGGTTCTCGGCGCGGGTGCGGGGGGGGGGGGGGGGGGGAGGGCTCGACACTTGAATTAGTTTAGATTGGGTACTCTCGCATCGACTAGTCCAGCCGTTACGTACCCCGCATTAAACTCCAATTTAATTTCTCCTCAAATCTTATTGCGGCAAATGGGGGTAGTTAGTGCGATTACGCCGCGCCCTCTCGTGTTAAAATTCATATTTATGAAGAGCCCCGAACCTAACGACTGTTATTATTGAAAGCATTCTGCGGCTTTCACGGAGCTAATGGAGCGGACTCGTTCGAAAGCTTTTACGTTAACGCATCGGAGGCTCTCGTTACCGCCCCGCGCCGCGCCGAGCCGCCCTCAACACTCCGCAGACATTCCGAGATAACCGAGGGAAAGATAAGATCGGAAAATTAAACTGCAAGAGTATTGGCAGACTTAGCTACAAAGTCGTACTCTTCGCAAAGACGACGGAATATTAATAATTTGTGCATCGTCTGCGAAAATCGAACGAGAAAACCTTTAGGAAATCTCGTGAATATTGCTCTCAGTAACTATATTTGTAATATATGCTTTTGGTACGATTTGAAAGTAAATTAATAGAACTAAGGTGTAATTGACATGAAATGAAGGGAAGTACTGACATGGCACCTAGTTCCACTGTGCTATGGTCTGACATTAGGTATGTTGTAGGTGATGTAGCCAACCGTGTCAGTTTCCATAAAACAAATCGAACAGGACGCTAAAGCGACAATGTCGACAAGTTCAACAGTAGAGCATACATACATACATACATATCACACACGCTGAATCCCGACAATCGGGGTAAGCAGAGTAATCGGTGTTGTGCTGCAAGAACTCCGGTAAATCACAGCACAACACCGACCACCACGTTTCGCAAAGTATTCGAACAAGATTCAATCGATCAAGCAGCAAGTGAGGCACGAAGAAGTAGGGCACTACCGTATAAAAGCTAAATAAAGAATTAGCTGAAACGCCATGGACACGCATAGCCACTTACCATCGCATGGAATTATGCCACATGTCGCGCTGTTCGCGGCTCCTAACAACTATGAAAGAGTGCAAAGTAGAGATAGTAAATACTGACATAAGGCTATTCTGATCAGTATTAGTACACAAAAAGACTGATTACAAATATCGGTTACAAAGTACTGAATCAGTATTTTTCTAAGAGTGAAGATATACACTGACAAAGTTCTGCAATAACCAAGGATGGACTGGACAGTCTGTACCGTGTGTGTGTGTGTGCACAAATGTGTTGTCTCATATCACTCGAAGCGATCCTTCATTCGCGCACAGCTTGCATACAAAACGCGGTTAGTTGAGATTTCCTTAATTAGGCGTAAGAATCATTTGGTTTGTTTTCAGTGGGGAAATGTAATTGCAGGGGGCGTGGGGCGCGGAGGGGCGGCGCGGCGGCGGCAAGCAGCGAGGAGAGGGCCTAATGATAATGACAGTCAGACGTCGATGTCTCCCTGGAGATGTACATCAACTCGATTACCTCCGCCGGATAATGTTCTTTCTCTTACTAGTTAGCGGGACAGCGGTTGGTCAGATTGTACACGACCGCGCCGCCGCCGCCGCCGCGCCGCCCGCTCCGCCGCGCTGCCCCGCCGCAGCCTGAAAGGATTTCATTATGGAAATTTGGTTGCAAAAAATACGAATGGAATAAAATCGGCGTGTATTCCTGTTCCGTGACGAGGATAACAAAAGCGTAGTTTGTCGGCAGTCCAGGTAACATAGGCAAGAGATGTCAGTGCATATGAATGTGGTGTCAGCCTCGATAGCTCAGTGGTGCAGACAGTCAACTGTCGCTATTGAATGTTAAGCAACGCTGGGTGCAGTCAGTTCTTGGATGGGTGACCGCTGACCGTTGGAGGCTAACCGAGGTTCGGATTCCTCGTAAAACTGTAGGTCCCTTCCCTCCTAATCTTACTTGGTGGTACGGTTTAACCCGCCCGGGTTGGTATTGTATTGTATTGTTGTATTGTTTATTGATCATTCATATGGCAGTTAGACTGCTCTCGAACTTGTCACAATTTGTTCTATCCGGTTCGATTACACCCACGAAGAAGAACCGACAAGAAACTTCGCAGGGTATTTTTTTAAACATATTTTTACAAGTACTTAGTGACTAGCCACATAATAACACCGCCCATAGTCTATAGCAGGGGTCACCAAATGGCGGACCGCGGTCCGGATCCGGACCGCCGACCCATTTTTGCGGACCCAGAAGAATTTAAGAATATCAATATAAAAAATTCCGGAAAAATCCGTATAGGCATATGGCAACGCTGGCGACCGCGCGACTGATAAGTGATAACTGATGATAACTCACATACTGTCCTGCGTGAGCGATGCGAAATTCCAGGATTTAATGGCAATAGCTTGCACTAACTTAACTCCAGCCAGACTTTAAACAGATTGTTCAGAGTAAGAAATGTCATTTTCGCATTAATATTAGGTATTTACTTTGTAATTTTTTAATTAGGTGTATCCTTAATAAAAAAATATTTGAATTGTTCACGGTAAAAAATTCAATTTTCTCATTAATATTAGGTACCTACGTACTTTGTTATTTTTTAATTAGAAGTATCCCTAATAAAAATATTTTCGTATTTCTTTTCGTTTTATATACTTATTAAATGACATTTTAAATCTTGGTTGCTAGTCATCATCTACCAAACGGACCGCGACAGATATATATATTTTTTAAACGGACCCCCAATTAAACTAATTGGTGATCCCTGGTCTATAGTCTAGTCTATAGTCTAGGTACCACCGCACCGAATGAAACGTCGGTCGAAACGGCTATCTAAATAGTTTGTGTTTTCCGACCAGTTCAGTGTATAGCCGGCACGATCAAAGGGGGAAGCACTGACATGGCGCCTAGTTCACCCGGTGTTATGGGCTGACATCACGGACGTTGTAGGTGATGTAGCCAACCGTGTCAGTATCCATAAAAAATGTGGCCTGTGCTTTTTGTTATGATAGGAGTAAAGCGATAACGCCATGCGACGTATCATGCAAAGCATCATGAACATGACAATCAGTAATCTTCTACCGTCCTCACACATTTGAGATGTCTCGTAGAAGATGTGCATTTTTTTATAGTAAGCGCAACGGGTGGCGCCGAGCTACTCATAAGGTGTATAACGACGCCCATGGACATTCGGTCATACGCGGGGGTTGGGAATGCCACACCGGCCTGACAGGTGCCTATTCACGCCTCTCTTGAAGGACCCGAGACTTTACTTGGGGGAAAATATGTGGGCAGGGATAGCGTTTAAGAGTTTACCAGTTCTGTGGAGGAAAGATCCGTGGTAAGTCCAGCGTGTAGGGAGGCAATCCCTGCCCAGTGCGCGTGGTGCGAAGGTGGAAAGGGGACGGCGGGATCACGCTAAACAGCTCCTCCGAGCATTACCCATGGAATAAGCCATAGAACACACTTAGGGCGCCGACATCCCTACGGAGTTACAGGTGGTTCTAGATCGCAGGACACTTTTGGGTCACCCACTGGTCGCACGGCTCGACGCTGGATCGAATCCAAAGGCGTAAACTGGTATTTAGCTGAGCCATCCTACAAGCAAGTGCAAGCAGTACTTCAAGCAGGACAGGAAAAGCAGCTTTTGGTCCGGCGTGAAGTATCGTCGCACCTTATTGAGGACGCCCAGCTTTTTAGAAGCCAGCTTGGCCTTGCAATCGGTATGGCGCCGAAAGTTTAGGTCGTGCGACAGTTCGACTCCGAAGACCCCGAGGTGGTCGCTTAATTTCAGCGACGTGCCCTGGAAGGAAGTACCTGGTGTGAACGCCGTTCTCTTCGCACTGAACGCGCAAACTTGTGTCTTGCAAGCGTTGAACTTGACCAAATTACTACGGCCCCATTCGGAAATAGACCGAAGCGTTTGTTCGAGTTCAGACACAAGTCTTCGCCTCTTTTCATCCACAACATCCCGACTGGCTGAAGGGTGAATGGAATTGGAAGAAGAATAGAATATAATTTAAATTAAACTAAAAGGAAGGAATATACCACTGAAAAAATCTAAAAGATTCCGTGGTTCTCTCTTCCTGTTACAAAAACCCAACGGGAAAAAGTAAGAGTGATCTCTTATCGACATCATAAACGCACTACCTAAGCGCAGTTCTTATACAAAACTGTAAATCAGTTACCGATCGGGGAGGATTATCGACGCTTTCAATTTTTTTTCAGAACGAGCAATTCTAAATATTCTTCACGCTGTGAGTGAAAAAAGAAAAATCCACCACATGGGTTCAAAATAAAATCATAATTGGATTTATAATTAATGCTAGACTGTTAAATATTTTGCAACTCACGGTGAGAAGTCTAGTCGAAGAAGAAATTCGTATTTATTACTTTATCTATTGTATAATAAATACAAATAATGTACATATCCTTTCTCCGATGATAATCTGTATGTGTGTTTGTATGTAAGAAGGGAGTCATATCCCTTAGTAGCTTTTTAGGACATGCACGGGGAGAGATGCAGTGGGGCTATTCTTTTAAAGTACCAGCCCCACACGGTACGTCCCCGCAAAATCGTCGACTGATTTAATGGAAGTGCGTTTAATTAAACTTAATAGTTTATTTTCGCCAAAATGCCAAAACTTTCAAGAGATACAGGCCTCGGACAGACATACAGACAGACGGCGTAGGCTTAGTAATAGGGTCCCGTACCAGATATATATAAAATTGTTTATTTAAAAATGTGTGCATGCCATTTGTAAAAAAACACGTTGGTGGATTGGTGGTTTTGTGGATGAGTCTGACGCCTGCGCAAGTGTTTGTCACAAATAATTATGTCATCGATTTGTTTGCCTCGGATGTGGGTATAGAGGTCACACAAAGCACATCCGCATTTAGCTGTCTGTTCGTTTGTTCCATTATTGGGTCCAAGTATTTATTCAGCAAACAGTAAACACGTAGCGACGGAGCGCGGCGGTCAGTAGGCGAGATGCCATATTATGATCGTTCGTTCAAATGTATTTGCTTCAATACAATTGCATTTTAACTAACATTTGCATAGTAAATGTTGACGGTGGAATCAGTGAAAGCAATCAGTAGGTGCGATAACGAGATACCACAACTGTTCGTATGAACATTTGGTCAGACGTCGGTCTATATTTAGAAACTAGGGAAACTAATCTTGAGAACAAAGTCAACAATTTTTATATTTTCGTGAGTGCGCCGTATTCGTTTCTTTATATTAAAGTAAAATTTTACTCAGCTTCCATTTCTTATTACAGATACGGGAAAACGTTTGAGCAACCTAAATGAAAGCTTAAAAAAACAGTCCCTATTTCATCTCTATTTTATTTATTTAAAATAATTAATTAATTGCTAGCGGTGAAACAATCCACTCTGACGACGCCAAGTGTCTGGCGTATCCATAAAAAGAAATGTAAAGGAGCACAGCATGCGGACACGCCACGCCACACACGTACACACTTGTTGAAGCACGTTTTTAGCCTTGTCAACAAATTACAAGCGCGATAATAATATACGCCATGTAGCGTCCATCCAATCTACGCCATAATCCAGGAATACTCCAACAAAAGTGTTATAAAAGTTTTTAATAGGAACTCTGAATTGCAGCGATAAGAGGCGCAGAGTAATCACGGTACTGGTAAGTGTAAGAAACAAAGTTAGTGCGGCTTAGCGCTAAGCTCGCAAATTGGGCGATACAGGCGCGTGCCGCGTGGGCGGGCGGCGGCGCGGCGGAGGGCGGCGGTGCGGCGAGGCGGAGGGCGGCAAGGGCACGGTTGGGCGGACTACCGAACTGCTGCATAGCGCCTTCGCACGGCCTCTAGGGAGGTATAAAAGGATTAACAGTTATGTACGCGTATTGTTGACACGGGTATAATTCGCGCGGTTATTTTACGCCGCCGCCATACCTGCAATTATCATTCGCTGTTGCCATGGAGCGCGGTGGCTCTGGCGCTAATACAATAATCGTTATTAAAAGTAGATTCGGATGGCGAGCGCGCTCATAAATCAACCTCCCAGTTCGCTAATTAACGATTTAGTTGAGTCAGGCAGCGTATAGGAGGGGCGCGGCGAGGGGGGAGGGGCGGCCGGCCACTCAATTAATTCAATTACCTGATGATTTAGTGGAAAATGGGAAATTTTATTTGGTAAATCGATACAAAGAGATTATCAGAGTCGATTTGATTAATATTATAAATTCTGGGAGGCAGAGCTGTGGCAAATAACTGTTAAATACTTGCGATTACCTAGAAAATGTCCTCTGAGAGAAATTTAATTAGTTTTTTAAAATTTGTTTTGAAAAATAAGCAACAATTGTTTTAATTTAATATCATTTTAGGTTTTTAACATTATTAGGTTTAGTTTGATTGTGATTTTAAGATTTATACATACTTATTTTTAATAAATTTACTGTATACTAGTCATCGTTTAAACTATAACAATTAAATATTACATAACATGAACTTAACATAACCTAAACTACAGACCTTAACAGGTTACCACAATAATTACATATATTAACACATTTTTATATTATCAAGTTCTAAGGTGAAACCGTGCACGCATTGCAGCGGGGCGGGGCGCGGTCGCGCAGCGGCGCGGCAAACAATTTGTATGAACAAGTTAGTACCGCGTCGCTCCGCTACGCTAAATTCAATGTCACGAGCTGCCAAAACTCTGTTCTTCCTAGGTCCTGCAAAGAGTAGGTATGTAAGTACTTATTACAAGTTAACATTGAAAGAAATTGCAGTAGCGTTAGAATTAGACGGTGCAGTTAGTAAACCCGTGTGGAGTGCACGCTGGAGTTTCGGCGGAACAGAGCGAAGCACTGCTACGAAGATAAACCAAATTAATATATCAGTTATGAAAACAAAGTATCAATCTAAAAAGAATAAAGTAAACAGAAGTATAGAACAAATTCTGACAAGTTCGAGTGCGGTCTTATTACCATAAGAATGCTCAATAAACAATAGACAATAAACAACAATCAGGATGAATCTGGCGTGTCGGTGGCAACACGTAGCAGTTTTTAAAGGGCCTGAAGTCCATCCGAAAATCAGTCACATCCAATAACACCACACTAAGTGAGGTGCCATGCCAGCGATAAAATCAGTGCTAAGATATCGGTCAGTCAGCGATTATGGATCCACTGCTGGACATACAGCTCTCCAATTTTTCTTCCATCCTCGCGGCCTTCAACGGCACGGAACGTTCGATTATCTCCGACGTACTTAATGTCGTCGTCCCACATGGCGGGTCATCTTTCCACACTCCGTTTCTCTGTCCTCGGCCGATAGTGTAGATCTCGTCTACTCCAACAGTCGTCGTCTTGTCGGATGACGTGCCCAGCCCACCGCCATTTGAGTTTAGCCACGGTGTACAATATCGACTACTTTGATGCGTCGGCGGAATGCTTCGTTACACACCGAAATCAGAGCGAATAAAAATATGTATCGGCGGAGACCGCGTAGCATTGCTACGAAGACATAAAAATATTCATGATGGCTCGTGGCACTGCTACGAAGACATAAAAATATTGGCGATGTCTCGTGGCACTACTACGAAGACATACATAATATATTGGCGATATGTCGTAGCACTGCTACGAAAACATACAAATATTGGCGATGTCTAGTGGCACTGCTACGAAAACATACAAATATGGGCGATGTCTCGTGGCACTGCTACGAAGACATACAAATATGGGCGATGTCTCGTGGCACTGCTACGAAGACATACAAATATTGGCGATGTCTCGTGGCATTACTATGAAGACATACATAATATATTGGCGATGTCTCGTAGCACTGCTACGAAAACATACAAATATTGGCGATGTCTCGTAGCATTGATCTACGAACATAGAATAATAGTTCGAGCATGTTTGCATATTGAATGTTTTGTAAACAACACAAAACTAGAGCGAGTTTTGTTTTCAATAAAAGCTTATTTTTATTGTAATATATAGTAATAATATAATGCAGCTCACCAACAAAACTGCTAAGAATAAAATTGTACTGTGAAACTACGAGATTTCGTAGATTTTAATCGACTTTCCAATTTACACGACTTGAGGATTATAAGTTTATTTTCTCATATCTTTGCCAAGTTTTAATAGTTCACCTCCTCGGGCGAGCTTATATCTTTATACGAAAGAACGTCTACGTCTTTATACGCATTTTATTTGTTGTGTCTTCAACAGCGTTTTGTTCAGCTCCGTTGATATCTGAAGCAGTATTTTCTTACTGCTACCTAGGTACCTAACCTAATGAAAAAAGTTAAGAATGGATGTTTTGCAAAATTTTACCCTTTTTGCATGAGGTGTCAAATGTTTAGCAAAAACGCAAATTTTCCAAGGTTTATGAACGTATGAACCTTCAACTCGTGCATTCTCGTGATTTTTAGCCATTATTTTAAGAGCGTGTCGTGCAAAATGACAGGCGACGGTGCTGCCACTCAAGTAAATCATATAATACGGTGGCCACCGAAATCCGTTATAATGATTGTGCATAAACTGAGCAATATAAAACTGTTTTCAGTATCTTAGAATATCATAATCAAAATCAACTACAGCTTCATGGCTTGTTTTTTCCAGTTATGGCTTTGTTTAAGAGATATATATTATTTACTTGAGTGGCAGCACCGTCGCCTGTCATTTTGCACGACACGCTCGTATAAAAAGGAAAATGAAAAAAGTGCCCTTATAAGCAAACATATTGAGGTCGTCGCGTCGGGAGCATCAGTGCTGCCTGTTATATTAGTTCGGTAAATATTTGGAATATGGTTCAATAACGAATTTCATGATGCGAAGAGAACGGCAAAGAAATTAATGTTTTTTTTTAATCCGTCAATCATGTTGACGCGCGGCCAAACGAGAGTTTTATTGATTCGGCGACGTCGCCGCCGCTTTAGTCCCGGCGACTCTTCTGAGCGCCTCCTAGGGATCCGCACTCCTTCATTCAAGCACCGCGTTGATTATTTATTGAATTTGTTATAACCTATGTATTACAGTTTCATTCAAGTTGGTATTTAAGTCTAAGTATTTAAGGGCCTAATTCAGAATTTGCTTATTTATTGAATAATCAATTATTATTGATTTCTATGTTTATTTTAATTACCGTAGTTTTTTTAACATACGTACATGGCCAGACGGATAAAATGGGGAGGAGGCTGAAGAAACTCAGCATTGACACCGTGTTCACTGCCTGTAAAAAAGTATCCCAGATGCCACGTTCGGTAAAGGACAAGTTGTCTCTCCATTCTACCGGCGGCGTGTACCAAATCCCATGTAGCTGTGAAAAGTCGTACATCGGGCAGACGAAGAGGTGGGCGAGCGAGACATACGAGCGGCGAGACAACTGCACTCCAACAAGACGGCAGTGCAGTGTAGGATCACCTGGACTCCGGAACGAATCACTGGATTAGATTAGATCAGTTCAAAATTCTTGCGACTGATACACGACACATTTCACGCCTCGTCCTAGAGTCCATCGAAATCAAGAAGCACGACAACTTCAACCGGGAGGACTCCTTCAAGGATTATACTGAAGCGATCGAAAATACATTTTTAATGTCAAAAAATAAGTTGAGGGGACCGGCAATCAATCTTATTTCTAAAATATTGCCCGCTTGCTGAAAAGGTTGGCCGCCCATGCCCAATACGTCCTTTGTGTTCAATATTGTAATATTGAAGCTGTCTGTAAATTGGCAAGCTCGCGCACCAAGCTCGCGATTTCTCATATTGCAACACCGTTCAAACTGACATCTCAAAACGCTACGGCAGGTTGCTAAAACGCCGCTTACACAGGTTGTCATGTAGCAACCATCTGATATGCTTGATTTGATATGTAGTTTGATGGCAGTTTGCGTTGCTCCCGAATCTCCAGTATGCCATCCTATAGCCACTTCATACAACCCGAAATCTTAAACATATTCTATGTCCAAATATGTAATAGGAAAATGAGAGTTAATTAGGACGTAACAAGCAGTCTGGAATGTACATAATGGTATATATTCCGGCCCCGAAGAGACGACGAAGCTCGTTCTTTTCCGGCGAAGTGCACACTCGACGTATTTTTTTGCTCGTTTCTCAACTTGCCAACAGTTAGTTCCGCTGTTGCCTCGTGGCGCCCTCTAAGCGGAAAACTTTTAAAGATTTAACCACTTTTTATTGTTCTTCCGCCCGGAATAAAGTCGACGGATGACCTACAAAAGATTTGTTATGAACTCTTTGAGGTAATGCTTACAAAATTTGCACAATCAACGAATCAAGGGTTTTAGTAAAAAAAAAATAATTTTCGTGCTTGTTGTTTGATCGTGATAAAAATATGTAACACATTTCTTGCCTGTCTCGTATGTAGAGTGACGACGCTTTGAAAGACTCCTCCGAGTACTGCATGTAATAATGAAATGTTTTTGCTCTCACCGAACTGAAGAGACCGATGCCGCCCCGGCCTCGCGCCGCCAGCCCGGGGCTGTAGTCGAGCCGCTTATGTAAATAGGTTGAAGGGTTGTATTTATTCACGGAGTCTTCTTTACATTCCTCCTTTGTGACGTCTGACATTCCGAACCGCTCGGATGCGAACGAGGCGTAATTTTCGCCACGAAGCGTTCCATCGTTACGCAAAATATCCGGAGAATTAGATGAGGACGTCGTCGGGAGAAAGATGCGTGTGCTTCCGTCCGCCAGCCACCGCACCACCTGCGCTAGTCGCCTACCGCGCCGCGCCCCGCCCCCTTCTAACCACTGTCAAGATAATCGTTGGCACTGAACTGCTGACCGTCTCGTAGCCAAGGGCACCTGGAAGTTTTTTTTTTTTTTTTATGGAAACTGACATGGTTGGTTACATCATCTACAACATCCGTGATGTCAGCCCATAACACCGGGTGAACTTGGTGCCACGTCAGTGCTTCCCTTCGGTCGTGCCGGCTACACTGAACTGGACGGAAAACACAAACTGCGCGCACAATATTTATTTATTTATATTATTATTATTTTATTTTTAATATATTTGGTAGAACTTTTTGTTTTAGATTTTTATTGTACATTTAGGTAATTTTAATTTGAGAGGTGGTTATAGTTTCTATTTTATTTTGTAATAAAATAAAATAAAATATGGGGGTCAGTTGGGTACCAATAAAAAAAATATTAAATGAACATATCGTGTCGGGTATCATTTGTAAGAGTTGCAAATGATACCCGACACGACTGACGACGACGACACTGCAACTGGTTCTAAAAACATTTTGTTTTAAAGTTTAAGTTCAGTGGTCTTAATGATATAGCTAAAAATGTGCAAAAAAATCCCGTTTCCCCCTGCTCTCCTAGGTTTCTTAAGCTAAAATTTAGATTTTAATAGGGTTAGTATATTACAGGAAAAATGTTGCGGCAAAACAGTTTTTTTTAATTTTAAGTACAGAAGCAATGGTTTGCCATACAGTCAAACCATTGCTGTAGTCCTTGTTTTCGAAAACACCATTATTTTGGTAAACACATTACATAAATATATTTTGTGGTGGTACGGAACCTTGCACTTGGCGGCTTTTTTTAATACCAAAATAATAAATAAATAAATGAAAAGCTATTATATTTTTAGTACAATTAATATTGCAATTTCCAATTTTATATCGGACACAATGAAACTATTGAATCAAGCTATCTAAGATTTACTATTTGTATATTTACAACTTTGGTTGTTTAGATGTTGATGCGTAAAGAGTCTAACTAAGCGAGTTCGCATAAGACACCGCGGCGGCGGCGGCGTCGGTCTAGCGTCTTCTAGTCTTCTCTGGAGCACGAGGGCCTCCTTTCAATGGAACCCCATTTCAAATATTTACTTACTCTCTGTGTTAATTGGTTTTGTATGTTTTAATTAAAACACTTGAAGATTTTATTTATCTCTGTCTAGGAGGCGCGCCCGAGGATTTCAGACAGAAATTTTAGAGCTCCAATGCAAATATTGGTCCGTCGGGAGTAAATTTTCGGCAAACTTATTCTTCGGGCGAGAAAGAAAATATCCAATAATCTAGTTAACGCGAGGAGGTCTTCTTCAGGTAGCTTAATTGCTTGGAAAATTAAAGTTAAAGGAATTTCAAAGGAATCGTGAAAGGATTATTAGTAGTCTACCTGCGTGGGGTTAATTTGTTAAAAGCATCTTAAAATAAAATGGAATATTAAAGAGCTGTAATTTTTTAAAATATAAACAGTTTGCAGAATATTCTTGGTGGCGTGGCGGTAGTGTGGTTTCTGCTCTTGCGTTACATGTGTGCGTGAGGGGCATTGATGACAGTCAATGAGTGAGGTGCTTGCCTTATAATGTAGTTCGTTCAGGATAACTTGACTGCTTCTACTGCGTTTAGTATTTCAAACACTTCGTTTCCTTTGTATAAACTTAATATAAACGTAAAAAAAAAAAAAAATTAATATGAAATACTTAAGTAAGTAACTAGCCCTTAAGTAACTAAACGGAAATAATTTTTTACTTTTTAAGCTTTATTAAACGTTATTGATGTGACGGGGGTCTTTTGAATTTGCAATGTAACATTTTTGATGTTTGAAAGTATAGTTTAGTAATGTTTCAGAACACTAATAAAGTAATCCGCAGTTATTATTACGATTTTACCGTCCCACTTAATGGAATAGTTTCTTTTTACGATATCACGTTTCCTCCGCTCCATATGACGCAAGACCGCGTACTATATTATTAGCTCCCGGAATAGTGGAATCGATAGGCGACTGAGAAGTGGGCTACATCCCGATATATCCCGGCCGAGCCGCGCCATTACCTATCTCAAATGTCAAGATCGCGCGCCGCCACCGCACCGCGCCCGCCGCTATTGCATTAGCCGACCGTGGCAAGAATAACGCGCGCCAATACTTGTCGCGGTTTTATGTTGGATTGGAGCAGCAGCGGCCAGATTGTTCAGGGGCGCAGCGACTGTGCTCTGCTCTGGCCAAGAGGGTCACCTCAATCAATTATTATTCGTATAGTCTGATTTGTATAAGTGAAAGTTATTCTATGACGGCTTGGGTATTTGTGCTGCAGGTAACTAGAAACTAATACTATTAAGTATTAGTTTCCAGTTACCTGTCATCACGATTCATTATTAATCTATCATAGTGCAGTTTCAGTTGGAGCTAGAAGCCGGGCTACCTCTACTTGAATGAATAAATTAGGTTTAGTTGGCGTTTCATCATTTTTATGTGCTATTTAAAATAGTATTTGTATTTATGATGACACCACAAACCATTGATTGACCAAATATTGACAGAAAATTGGTTAAACATTGGCAAGCCAAATTTTAACCAATATTAATATCCACAGTAGACTAAAAGTGTTTATGTTGACAGAAAGATCAATTTCGTGCAATAATCACCAGCTAATAAGAATGGTTAAGCTTGCAAGTCGGCACTGTAGGTTAATAATGACACTTTCTTTAAAATTATTAGCAGTTGAAGGTATACCAAATAACACTCGGCCAACTTTCGGCCCCGCCGCGGCAAGATTGAGAGGAAAAGCTGGAAGCAAAAGTAAGTTCCATTACCTGCACTCCCCCGCTGCCCTCGCGCCTCCCCGCCGCCCTTCGGTCGTCAGTGATAATGAGTGAGCGCGAGTCGGTTCGCCATAAATCCTTCTCGGGAATTAATGACAATAGCTTGCTCCGTCACCGCGGCGCGCTGCCACCGCGCCGCCGCCGCCCTCACTCGCGCGGCGCGGCGGGGCGGGGCGGAGCGGGGGGATCACCTGTAGCGCTTCACGCACCCTCCGATTCCTTCGACCGCTTCGTCGCCCCCCCCTCTACCTCTCCCCCTCCCCCCTCTACCTCTCCCCCCCTCGTAACCTCCGCGCATCGCAGCACGCAATCAAGACAAGAAATAATTAATTTCCCGTTACAAATCAATGGATACGCGAACCGAGAAACGCGCCCGCACTCCATTGCGGCACGCGCCGGAGCGGCTCCGTACGCTCCTGAAGACAGATGTCTTCGTCCAAGCGGCGCGGCGGCCGTGGCGGCAGCGCCGGCCGGCCGGGGGGAGGCGCCGGCGCCGCCGTGGAGTTGTGTTCGTGTGCGAGATGAGAATCGACGCATTGCGAAACACAATGCGTTGCGAATGAGTAGTGAGTGTGCGACGTGAGGGACCGTAATCATTAACAGTAGTTCATAGGAGTATTGGGTTGTAGTTGTGTGAAGCGCGGTGTGGGGCGGGGGAGCGGTGAGATCGGAGATATGTTGCGGTGGCCTCGGTCCTAGATTAATTAATTGACTGCACGGGCGCCGGTCACACAGATCCACCACTAATGATAATGGAGAAACCGATTCACTGCTACTGTTGTCGATTTGAGTAATTTGTGTTCGCGGAGCGTCCTTCTAGTGTGCTTCTCGAGTTCTGCTACCCCATGTATAAAGCTAAGATTGCACGGGGATTCTCTTCGTTATGGCCGCTTTTGGCCATGAAGTCAGCGACAGGCGCGAAGATGGGGGGTGGGAGGGATTGAGATTCGTCCACCCCCTCTTAATTTACCAACAGATGAGCTTAATTTACGTCAGATTTGTTTTCCACTCACGCGTTTCAACATTCTAAATGTGTTGCGAACTTCGCCCCCTATAAATCAATACCTAACAGTTCGCAGCTTTGCAAAGTAACTATAGTGTTTACTCATACGGGTATGTATACTGCCAGGTAGGTAGGTAGGTATGCTTTAATTGAAATTCCATTCACAACTGTGATACTTTGTTTCAGGTAACCGCCTGGGAACCTCGTGTGCTTCACAAACTTTAGACGTTACACTGGCAGTTCTTTCCTCAAGTATTACAATTCACAATTTATTTCACTGCGCTAGCTTCGAGTGACCATTTATGCACTTCCTGAAGGTAACCTACATTGCGTAGCATACATACACTGCATAAGTTGACTGCGTTATCTATCATTCACTCACAAATAGATGTTACAGTTCTCATTACGGTGGTATAGACAACATATGTATGCAACATACAAACATACGTACGCGTAAGCCTTGATGTTTCAATTTCCACTTTTACACAATAGTGTTGAACACAGATTCTCCATAGGATATGGGGATATATATACGGGCACATCAAGTTATTCCTAGTCCTAAGTGGTAGTTGAAATAGCGGCTCCAATTATTTTAATACTGGTGTTGTGAATTTGGCTTGGAGGTTCTTTCAATAGTTATATAGAATGCACACTCATTTTGTAATGCAGTGAACATACGCCTGTAAAACCTTATTTATGTATGACACACTGGCTCGCCATAGACAGCGAGAAGTTAGTAAGTGTGGCAAGGCGCTACCGGTGTGCACCGCAGGATAGTATTATAGGTTAGTATTCGGTGCCTCGAGAGTGATACGTTACAGGTTCGCGCGGGTGTGTACACACCGGATGTCTGCATGGCGGTGGCGGCGCTGGCTGCTGTGGCGGCGCGGGGGCGGCGGCGCGGCGGCGCGGACGGTACACACAGCTATAAACTTGTGTGTACGTACCTAATAATAGATCAGGTTCGGGCGGGTATTTGCCCCGATGCTGCGGGGCGGCCGTGGCGGCGGCGTTGGATCGTAGCTATTGAAAATGGAATGTAAATGCAAATATGAGCGCGATTCTGCGGCTTAGGGACTTAGGGACCGACGACGCGGGGAAGGCGCGGGAGGACGAGCGGCGCTTCACGGATGGATATTGCTACTGACTACAGGACTAGCCAGCAGGCTAGCAGTACAAGTTGAAATAAGTCAACCTGGCTTATTTTAAAAAATCAAGTGATTTTGTGTTGTTACTGCTCTGTAAAAATTTTAGTGTAACATTCAGTGGGAATTCAGGATTTGTGAATGTTTTTGCTGGTTGTGATAATTTGAATTAATATAACATCTTCGAATTAATAATTTTAATTAAATAAAAATTTTATTCCTATATGTTTTTGCTTTCACAGCTCAATAAGTGAAAATAAAAACCTTGTGGCACAGTGCGCGCTTACTGATCCAGCATAACATAAAATATTACATAATAACACTTTACAGTACTTCATGTGGGGCAAGGGTATATTGTCTTAAGCAATTTGTTTCTGTCGACCCAAGTTAACTTACAATTTTTATATGGAGTTCGAACCATGGAGCAGTCTGTGAAGATATGCACGTTATTTAATTAAATAATATAAAACTTATTGGTACACACCGACCGGATTTGAATGTCGTACCTCGCGCAATGGAAGCCAGACCGCTCCGTGCAAGCCCACCGACAGCGTCTACACATCAGCTCGCCTCCGTCGTCTCTGTGCTATTAAGGGTCGGGAAGATCATACAAGTTGAAGAATGATTTTAATGAATGGTCGGCTCGTTTAATTTGCTCGGGTCCGCGGCTCTAAGTGCCCAAAACCTAATAATAAAAATAAAAATACGTCTGCTTGCGCGGCCACTTCCATTTCCAGGCGTTTGCTGTGGAAACACTTGGCGTGTGGTCACCCGACGCAAGCGCCTTCGGAAACGACCTAGGAAAGCTCCTTATCTATAAGTCTGGCGACCGACGTGCAAAGACTTTCTTTTTTCAACGAATAGGGCTAGCCATTTAAAGGGGCAACGCAGCCAGCGTATTGAAAACTGTGGCGGAGTCGGCTTAGTTTAACGAAATATTTTACTTGCATTAGGTAGGCTACTGTAAGTAAAATATTAAAATAATTATTGTACACTTTACATATCAAAGTTTATTTATTTTAATTTTGTTTGATTTATTTTTATCGCTGTTTGAACTCCCTTCAATATATTTATTAGCTTATACCTATTCCGTAGTTCAAGTAAGTCACGCAGAAGACCACGAGTTGGTTTATGGTTCCAAACATGTAAAACTGTAGGGAAGGGTACTATTGTATTCGATTAATCGTATTTAAAAATCTACGAGTGTGCTTGTAATGTTTCGCCAGTATGCGTTTGTAGTCGTTGGTTCCTCGTAATACCTTGTGGCTTCGGTTCTTCGTTGGGGCAAGACGCGCGGCTTGCTACCGACGACGTCCTATAAAGCGGCGTCTGTAGCAGGTGGTGTACCCAAATAAGTCAGGCTCCATAATAAACTTCTCTGCACATTGTCTGTTTGTCTGTCTGTCTGTCTAGGCGCCTGCACGAGTCATATGTCCGGGCAGGATAAATATGACATTTTAATGTCTATGTCTATATTTTAATATCTATATTTTAATATGATATTTACTAACATTCATCAGAGGGAGCAGGTACGCCGGAGCTTCGATCATCTTTGAGATATGTTGCTTGGAAGAAGATTAAAGATAAGACCGAATTTTAATCATACCGATCTTACTTTATAAAGGAATGTCTACGTATTTTATTATCTTAGATATTTTCCGTGATATTATTTCAGGATTAATTATGAGATGAAAATCTCTCTCTCTCTCTCACTCTCACTTTGTGCGTGTGTTTCTTTCGCTCTATCTTCTGACTATAGTCTGCGACGATGGTCTGCGATAACTAGCCAACCGGTCAACAAATTCATCTGTAAACAGTTTTAGTCTACCATGGTTGGTATGGCTCTACCTACAGATTGCCTTGCTTATGGCACGCGCTCCGTATATTTTTTTGTTATCTGTACATTTTATTGTATTTAATAATTTGTTTGTTTGTATAGATAGATAGCATTGAATAGTTTTCTTGTTTTTTATGTGTACTTTGATCTTAGATAGATAGATAGAAAACCAAAGGGAAGGCTACGGTATGGCATCTACTATCTTCTCGGAGGTGATATTGGCTGATCGGAGCATGTACTTTAGGCGCTCTGACTCAGCCACCCATACCGGATTACATAAAAAAAATACACAAACAGTTAGAAAATACTTTATGTTCTAAAAACAATTTACAGATATAAGTACATTATAGCATTTACATGAGGTGCAAAGGCGGACTTATCCCTTGCAGAGATTTCCTCCAGTAAACCATTTCAATATTGATATTGAATTGTGTTTATTTATTTCTTTCTTCTTTGGAATCGCGGTATTTTTGCACTCTCCCTGAAATATATAAAATCTTTGCATAGGTCTAAAAATATTACATAATTTATAAGGAATTCCTAAAAATATATAAATATTGAAGTAACCCACCCTTGTCAAATGTAATTTTTATTTCGCCTTTGGTTTAATAAAGTGTATCATTTCTTTAGTCCGCGTGCTATGCGCAATACTCGATGATTGATTATTACTACAATATTATTTATTGTATTCGGGAAGCCATCAATGAGTACAAATTAATCATTCTAACAAATTTTAATTATTTTTCATTAACACATGTGCGATTACGAATACACGTAAGTTTCATCTTGATCAGAAGCTCTGTAGAGAAAGTTCTAGCGACTTTTGTTTACATATTTTGATGAAACAAAAACTCGACAGATTTGATGGTAAAGTTTGAAGTGAAGAGAAATATTTCTCAACGAAGTCTGCTAGACAGTCGGTATAACTTTCTCATCATGGCGAATAATAACAGAGATAGCAGCTAATTCGGTGAACATTAATTGATAATACTAACAGAATCACTTCACAAATTCGAGTGGCGTAAATCGGTTAGTCAAGCAAGGGAATCCACTCAAAATCCACACTCACTCTACTGTTTACCCTTATTAAGCCTTAACTAATTGGTATTTACTCAAGTAAGCACTTGAGTACATGGGCATGAGGAGTGCGTAGCTTAACGTGAGTACGTACCTACTTACTATAACCACTTAGTACGTGTACATGTACGTACAGTACGGAGTGTTAGTGCTTTCTTTCTTCATTTGTATGATTCTTAAAAGTTAGATATACGTATATACATGTCCCAGATTGACCGCAGCATATTATCACCACGCGATTCCTTAGTTCATAAGATAAAAAAATCGGTCACGTGTGAGTTTACTCACGCGCGGAGGGTTCCGTAGATCCGCTATACCATACCTGTCATAAAACCATATACGTCTATCTTTTATTTAAATATCTGCAATGCAAAGTGTCATGTTAATGTAAAAATACCTGTGGCGCCATCTATTATTTATTAGCGTGAATATGTACTAATCGATTCTTTATAATATCACTACATGTACTTGCATGTAGTGATATTATAACCCTATGGTAGTCCGAGAGGATAGTGACAACCTCGCATGTCACTGTCGTCGAGGTTATATTCTCTTTGGAAGTAATCATGGACTATCGGTTGTGTCATTATGGCGGATATCCTATTAAATAATAATAAAAAAAAACAAGTATAAAAATTAAAGCGGGACCTCCTTGAATTAGCGTGAATTGTTGTGTTTTTTCAATGTTTTTGTTTTGTTTTTGCTCTATCGTAAAAGCAGTAATACATAAAATCGCCAAACTTGGTGTGATATTAGGGAAAACTCTAAAATAAATAAACAAATAATAATATATTTGTGTGGTGGTACGGAACTCTCGGTACGCGAGTCCGACTTGCACTTGGCGGGTTATTTTAATTAACTGCGCATGACCATGAATAGGTACTCACTATACTTCACACTTGTCAAATGTCTCAAAAAGAGAATCGCCAAATCAAATAAAAAAGAAATTATTATCAATAATCAAGTTTTCAGTTCAATTGTTGGTCCGATTATTCCATTGGATTATTCAGTGAAATTTTGCAAAATGAAACTCACCAGAGGTCTTTTGTCGAGTCGGAAACGAATTCAATTCATTCAATAATGTTTTTATTAAATGTGTGTTATTGACATAGTAATTTCAGTAACCGAATTTTTCTTTCACAAATGTCCCCGTGAGAGAAAATAATGGACTGTATTAAATAACTGCGAAATTGGAAACTGTGAATTTCATCACTTCGATAGTGTACAACTTCGATGTGCGTTACCTCGAAAGTGTACAATCGCGATGTTTGCCACTTCTAAATGTAGCGCTTGGAATAATAAATTGGGAGAAATATAATAATTTTTAACTAAAGATCACGATAAACATTACTAAGCATAATCCACTGTATTCAAAATTAACAAACATCCTAAACACAAAAGTACGGGCAGATGAATACATTCACTGTCCGGTTGTATTCTTCCTTAATTCTATTCCGAAAGCCAAGCTCCGCTCAAGTTTTCTTTGTTACGATCACTATTGATTATTACTTATCACATTTTATGAAGATTGTCCGGATTTAGAGCGTTCGTATCTTAGGAGTTAATTCTGGTTCGGCCTCTTAGTTTGAATTTGCTTCTCATTTTTTATCGCTGTATAAATGTTCCTCCTCCATTATATTCATGATATCTAAGCCTTTAAGGCTATTTTATAATAAAAACTTTCTTTGTGTAATGTTCAAACAGCTCAGTTATATCGCCAAAATGTTCACGAATTATTTGCAGTTATTCATTTTACTGCGAATATTATAATAATCAGCGTCAAGGCATATCGAGTAGGAAGGCAAGTGTGTCCACTCCACGGCTTAGCGCGCTGAGTAAACAAGTCTGTGCTCACATTTTTATGTTACAACAATGAGAGTGTAGTTCAACTCTTTCTCAACTCCATTAGGGACCGACTGTTATCGGAATACTCTTCGCGATTTATGTTTCTTCGAAAATACCAACTATAAAAACTTGGCGACCTCCCCTCGCGCCCTGTGTGATCGTTTTGTCATTTTCCGTGGTCGTGGACTTAAGCTTCCAACCTCGCTGCCTTCATTCTTTCACGGGGTAATAAATGAGCAGAGTAATGAATGAGTTAAGCAAAGCTTAAGCTCAAGATGGTTTCGTTTAGGAAATAATAATATTTTTAAAGAGTAATTTTTTTTACGTTTTATTGCGATACGTACACGACAATGATTATGTGCCTATGTATTATGTGCCATATGTGCCTATGTAAGCTTTGTTGGTCTAAGCTGAGACCGTGGCTCCGCTCGCGTGGTTTTTTACATGACAATGCCAGCTTGGAGTAGGTACAGTGTTGCTTTCACGAGTCAAGAACACACTTTTTATTGGTCGGTTTGACGGGATGTGACGTCGACGGCGGCGGCGCCGACGCTTCGCGTGATTGGTTCGTCAGCCAGCGTCAGTCGACGCTCGTCGCCTATTGGGTTCACACACGTCGTTCGAATACTATACTTACCTACACTTGCGTGCAATGCAACTGCCCATCTGTGCTCATGAGTCATGACTCGTGAAAGCAACTGTACCTAATCATTTCCATATTCAAGTAAAATATTTGTAAGGATTTATAATTACCCACATTTCAAATGAATACTTATATATAATAATAATAATAATTAATAACCCGCCGGCGTGCTTGGAGGCTTGCTTCCCGCCGCCGGCGGTATTCCGTTTTTTATTATTTTTATATTAATTTTGAGTATATGTGGTGTATTTTTATAATCTGTATATTTAAAATTAATGTAAATATGTGAATGTGATAATAAATAAAATAATAATTATGTAAAATTAATATAAAAAAAATGTGTAAATAAATGGATAAAATAATATTTATATTTATATCTCCGACTGCGTTCACTTCTGACCCCACTGCTGCACTGTTCAGAATGGTGTCATGCGATATATTAATTGTTAAATTCTTGTAAATATTTTCAATGAACAGACACGCAAAGTACCTACAGCTTTATTCAGTCTGGCGTACATGAGTATATATATGTATATATTCATGTACGCCAGGCTAAGCATAATATGCTAATATGCTAATTAATGTCGTCATAGTGTAGAGTAAATTAATATTATTATCAAGTACTAAGCTTTGTTGGTCTAAGCTGAATAATAGAGGACATGCAGAATTAAAATAATTAAAATTGTATTATTGAAATGAGCAGTGCAAAAGAACTACACGACTAAGCGATGGAACCGCCCGGATATCTCATTAAGTAAGAGCAGCTAGTTCCTAGAGCGGACGGCTTTCTCTAATCCCGGGCGAGCCCCCGCCGGGACAATAACAACGATAAATTACAATATGAAGACGCACCGAGTTCACCTTGTACCATAACAAATTAACAAAAGGCGGCTCTCACTATTTCAGATAGCGCCTTTACGCGATCCCGCCCGACTACTGAGCGCCAGTAGCTGAATGTTAATCTACATTTAACCCTTCTTGCGCAAACTGAGGGCCGGGAGAGGAATAAACCTTTTTGTCAGGATTTACGCGACGCATTCAGAGCTCGCGAGCAGTCGAAGGGACTTAATTCGCGGAGCCGGAGGGAGACATCTTCTGAAGAGCCATTTCGAAAGAATAAAAGAGATTCGAGCTAGTGGCAGTCGAGGCGGCGTGGTGCCCGGGTGCATTTATTTGTTCTCGGTGAGGATAAAAGCGCAATTAAATCGAGTTTGGTGTAAATTGAGGTGTGTCTTTGTCCTCGCGGAGACAAGGCGGGGAGGGCGGGCGGCGGCGGCGGGCCCTTATCCCGAGCGCGCCGCTAGTCAGCCGGCTCCCGTTCAGCCCCTCACATACGCAACACTGACGAGCGACTAAATCGGGACTTAAGGAGTGGTCCTTTCTTTGTATATTTGGTGATATAATAAACAATATTTCAGCAATCGAATCTCGACTTTAGTGTTCTTTGACAACATCAAGTAAAGTTACACATTGATATGTTCATTAAATTAATGAAAATATATATGATATACCTAAGCATGAAACATATTTTGAAAGCGATTCGTTGTAGTAAATAAATCTAGTAAGATAAGTGAATGGTAAACGTTTCCTTAAAGTGCGACGAGACGACGTTAGGTTAGGGCGTAACGAGACTCCATTTATTTAGAGTTTCGAATTGCACGAATATTTTTGCCGCTCTGCGAAAAAAAGGAAAAAATTTTTTACGAAGAGAAGAAGGGTAACACAAATTTAAGGATACTTCAATAAATGTAAAGAATTCAAGGACAAGCCCCGAGTTATCCGACAGAGTTAGAAGATTCTGTAATCAAATTATATCAGTTCGAAAGTTTCGAGAGGTTCAGTGAAATTTGTTTTAAGCAGACTAATATTATTTAAATGAGTAGAGACTAGACAGGTGACGAGCACACAACGAGAAACACGGTCGTGCCTCGTGTAGTCGTGAGCGAGTGGGACAGGAGGGTTTGTAACGAATATTGGATTTTTTTTCGTTTGCTTGCGAGGCTAATTGTTTAAATTTCGGTTAGAATGTGAATCCCTAACGGTCAAAGTAATGAATGCTAAATAATGTGCCCAGTGGGCCGCCGCGCTTGCTGTAGGTAAGTAATATAATAGATATATGGGAACAAAGAAGAGGCAGTAAAACGCTGTTTTACGAGCGCGTCAGACGGATCGCGCACTCGCCGCCCCGGCCCCGGCCGGCGGCGGCGCGGCGCGGCGCGGCGCCCGCACCGAGCTATTAGTAGCGAGGCTCGCAGTCGCCCGCCCTCTGATCATTCCGCTTTTTAGATAACAGCCAAAACTTTTTGTGAAAAATATTTTTCCGAGGTCAGAGCGAGGTTATCTGAGAGCTCATAGCGCCACCTCCGGCGCGCGCCGCCCGCGCGGCTCTCCACACTCACGAGGAAGGTCTGCATGCGAAGAGGGAGCCATTGTTCCATTGATGTTGTTTCTTTCAGGAAAACTGAACGCTCTCGATGGGTCTGGAGGGATGATTACTGGGTAATGGAAAGGTCTGTTAACGTATATCTATCTATGTACATAGATTTTATACGATATTTACATATAACATTCTTCATAATATTATAGCTGCATGTACCTACTCCTGTATTCTGGAAGTTAGGATTTTTTTTAAAAGGGAACATCCTTTCATCTGGCTTTTTTCATTATACATTCAAATATTCGCTGTGTGTTTGTTATCTGTAAATTCTTACATCATGGCTGTGAATGTTTATTTAATTTAAAACAAATTGTTCATGTGAAATAATAATAATCACATAATTATCAATAATAATAAATCATTATTATTAGAAGGGTTCGCCCAGCCGCCGCCGGTGGTGATGCTCCATTTATTTTATAATAATTGTATATATAATTTTTGTATATTTTAGGTATAGTTGTATGTAAAATTATTGTAAATAGATGTGTAAGTAAATGCATAACAACCATAAGAATAATATCAGCTGAGGCAAATGCAACGTGGAATTTTCATTTCGACAGTGTTGCTGTCAAAATTACAATTGTCTCATACCTCGATGTGTATAGGAATATCGGAATAGTTTACAAATGTTTGCTTCTTTGCAATCTCGCCTTTATGTTCTGCGAGTCAAATGTAGTATGTACGTACGAGTGTGTGCTACCTTCATGTCACGCGCTACTGCGGCCTTGCTGTGTCCGTTTTGTATTCAAGCGAGGCATTGGGGCTGTACATAGTGCCGGCACCGATGTTGTGTGTTGTGGGTGTGGGTGCGGGTGTCGAGGGGAGGGGGCGGGTGCGGAGACAATGCGGACCGCGAGCCGGAGTCGTGCGGAGAAAGTGTTTAATTAAGAACGTGTTATCGCGCCAACGGCAGCAGGGCGTCGCTACTCGGCGGGGCGCGGAGGCGCCGCGGCGCCCGGACACCTCAGGGGCCGCGCCCGCAAATTAAAACTCGCTGAAAATAGCTGATCCCTTCGAAGGGAACTAAGAGAAGAGCCGGTTGATAAATCGTAATGACTTCCGACGTTGCTACCCTTATAGGATCAATTCGTTGTCCGGCTGTCCGTCTGTCTGTCGGTCTGTCAAGAGCATTTTTCTCAAGATAATGGGTAAACGTATCAAGTTGAAATTAATATCAAATACAATAAAACAAATACAATACAAGGTCTACGGTTACTCGGGGATGTAAAAAATGTAAGCTTCTAAGTCAACGCAATCAAAGATACGGCCATTTATGTCACATATTTTGGTACTGGCAAATCAAATCAAAACTATAGAGTACTTCCCGTTAACTTAAAATATATAATAAGAATTTAACTTAATAAAAATCAAGCTCTAAAAAGTATGAAACAAGAAAATGTTCTCATCTGAAATTGTTATGTACAAACTATACAATATTTTATCGTCTATTAAATAAACAACTTACACGTAATATATTTTAATGTATTTAATAAATATTCATAGTGTTGTTCAGAGGATAGCCGTGGTCGTATGCCACTTTGCCCTATAGGGTAGGTGGCATACGACCACGGCTATCCTCTGAACAACACTATGAATATTTATTAAATACATTAAAATATATTACGTGTAAGTTGTTTATTTAATAGACGATAAAATATTGAATAGTTTGTACATAACAATTTCAGATGAGAACATTTTCTTGTTTCATACCTTTTAGAGCTTGATTTTTCAGTAGTCGGGTTTTAGTTTTTGAACTTATTTTTTATTTTAATTATTTTGGGGATATAACTTCGTGATAAAGTATTTGCAGAGTCGTTTTACATGTTTTGTTTGTTTAGGTTTTATTGTTTAATAATTTTAACATGTGTACCATAGTCCATAAGGGCGAGCTGGGTTCAGGTAAACGATAAACCGACTCGAAGAAAGTAAGTAACAAAGGGCGAGGCCGAAGGTCGAGCTGCGTTCAGGAAGACGACAAACTTTCTCGAAGAAAGTAAGCAACTATGGGCGAGGCCGAAGGCCGAGCGGCGCTCAAGAAGAGGATGAACCATCTTTAAGAAAGTAAGTAACTGAGGGCGAGGCCGAAGGCCAAGCTGCGTTCGGGAAGACTATAAACCTTCCCGAAGACAGTAAGTAACTATGGGCGAGGCCGAAGGCCGAGCTGCGTTCAGGAAGAGGATAAACCATCTATAATAAAGTAAGTAACTGAGGGCGAGGCCGAAGGCCGAGCTGCGTTCGGGAAGACTATAAACCTTCTCGAAGAAAGTAAGTAACAAAGGGCGAGGCCGAAGGCCGAGCTGCGTTCAGGAAGACGATAAACTTTCGCGAAGACAGTAAGTAACTATGGGCGAGGCGGAAGGCCGAGCTGCGTTCAGGAAGAGGATAAACCAGAAAGTAAGTAACTGAGGGCGAGGCCGAAGGCCGAGCTGCGTTCGGGAAGACTATAAACCTTCTCGAAGAAAGTAAGTAACAAAGGGCGAGGCCGAAGGCCGAGCTGCGTTCAGGAAGACGATAAACTTTCCCGAAGACAGTAAGTAACTATGGGCGAGGCCGAAGGCCGAGCTGCGTTCAGGAAGAGGATAAACCATCTTTAAGAAAGTAAGTAACTGAGGGCGAGGCCGAAGGCCGAGCTGCGTTCGGGAAGACTATAAACCTTCTCGATGAAAGTAAGTAACAAAGGGCGAGGCCGAAGGCCGAGCTGCGTTCAGGTAGATGATAAACTTTCTCGAAGACAGTAAGTATATGGGAGAGGCCGAAGGCCGAGCTGCGTTCATGAAGAGGATAAACCATCTTTAAGAAAGTAATTGAAAAAGGGCGAGGCCGAAGACCGAGCTGCGTTCGGGAAGACTATAAACCTTCTCGTAGACAGTAAGTAACTAAGGGAGAGGCCGAAGGCCGAGCTGCGTTCGGGAAGACTATAAACCTTCTCGTAGACACTAAGTAACTATGGGCGAGGCCGAAGGGCGAGATGCGTTCAGGAAGAGAATAATCCTTTTCGAAATAAGTAGCTAAGAAGTTACTTTCTTCGAGAAGATTATGGTCTTCCTGAACGCAGCTCGATCTTCTGACTCGCCCTCTGTTACTTACTTTCTTCGAAAAGGTTATCCTCTTCCTGAACGCAGCTCGGCCTTCGGCCTCGCCCTTTGTTACTTAATTTTTTTAAGATGGTTTATCCTCTTCCTGAACGCAGCTCGGCCTTCGGCCTAGCCCTTTGTTGCTTACTTTCTTAAAGATGGTTTATCCTCTTCCTGAACACAGCTCGGCCTTCGGCCTCGCCCATAGTTACTTACTGTCTTCAAAAAAGTTTATCCTCTTCCTGAACGCAGCTCGGCCTTCGGCCTAGCCTGTTGTTACTTACTTTCTTCGAGAATGTTTAGGCTTCCCGAACGCAGCTCGGCCTTCGGCCTCGCCTTTGGTTACTTACTTTCTTAAAGATGGTTTATCCTCTTCCTGAACGCAGATCGGCCTTCGGCCTCGCCCATAGTTGCTTACTGTCTTCGAGAAAGTTTATCGTCTTCCTGAACGCAGCTCGGCCTTCGGCCTCGCCCTTTATTACTTACTTTCTTCGAGAAGGTTTATAGTCTTCCCGAACGCAGCTCGGCCTTCGGCCTCGCCCTCAGTTACTTACTGTCTTTAAGAAGGTGTATCTTCTTCCTGAACGCAGCTCGGCCTTCTGCCTCGCTCTTAGGTACTTATTTTCTTTGAGTAGGTTTATCGTCTTCCTGAACGCAACTCATTTACAAACTTTCGCGTTTATAATATTAAGATGGTTTAAGTAGGATGTATTTGGGTAGGTTTGGAATGAGGCCGAGTACCGTGTGGGGTCGGTACTTAAAAAGAATATCCCCACTGCATCTCTCCCCATGCATGTCGTAAAAGGCGACTAAGGGATAAGGACAAGATGCCGTGCTAAAGGGCGACAGGCTCGCCACCTTTCACCTTGGCACGGTACTTCCACCGAGTCATGCAGCAGGTGGGTCTTCGTGCCATACTTATTGCTTGATCGATTTAATCTTGTTCGAATCCTTTGCGAAACGTGGTGGTCGGTGTTGTGCTGTAATTGACAAGAGTTCTTGCAGCACAACACCGATTACTCGGCTTACCCCGATTGTCGGGATTCAGCGTGTGTGATATGTATGTATATATGTATGGAATGAGGCCTGATTTTATTTTATTTAGAAATTATTCCCAATTATCGGGTGCATGCAAGCAATTCCGAAAGCAATAGCTAACAATATATATATTTTTGAAATGTGCTAATTAAGCCCTTTCATTTGACACGCAACACGGCATCATTAAAAAAAAATTTTTTTTAGACCATGACTTTTTGTCATTTAGAGGGCGCCATAGTCAATTTTGTGTGACGTCACATAGCCTATAACCAGCGGACGATCAAGACGCTTTCAACGATACCTCATTTGTCAAATTGTGATAAGTAGTTTAGAAGTTATGAGGGAACAGATGAACATACATACATACATACATACATACCGGTCAAACACATAACCCTCCTTTTTGCTTCGCCGTAGTCGGGTAAAAATAATGAAATTTGGTAAGAAGCAAGGTCTCACAGCACAAGCAAAGGAGAAATCAGAAAATTGTAAATTTGTGGTTAAGTCATATAAAAAAAAATTTCGTATATTCCAATTACCCGAATTCCTGACAGTCAAACCATTGCTGTAGTGTTTATTTGGGCGTTTCGTGATTTTCCAAAACACAATTATTTTTGTACATACATAATACAAATATATTGAGTGTTGATAGGCAACCCTCTGTGCGCGAGTTCAACTCGCGTTTGGCCACTTTTTTTTATTTAAAAAGCGCGAAATTTGGCGCCGGGCCACGCATCAGGTGTCTAACGACGCCCATGGACATTCCATATGCCGTGCAGTATGCGGGGGTTGCGAATGCCAGGCCGGCCTGACCGGTGCCTATTCATGCCCTCTTGAAGGACTCGAGACTGTACTTGGGGGAAATATATAGGCGGGGAGGCATTCCAGATTTTACCGTTTCTCTAGAGGAAAGAACTGCAGAACCAATTGGTATGCATCCGCGGTAAGTCCAGCGTGTAAGGATGCAATCTCTGCCCAGTGGTGCGAACGCGGACAGGAGACGGCGGCGGGATCGCGTTCATCAGCTCCTCCCAGCCCCACGGAATAAACGATACAACACACTTAGGGAGCCGACATCCCTACGGAGTTGCAGTGGTTCCAGATCGCGGGCGGGGTCACCCACTAGTCGCACGGGTCGGTCGACGCTGTACCTAAATAAAACATTTGAACGGTTGTATTCGGGACACGGGGAAATTCCGTTTAAAGGCAATTTCATTATGAGAATAGTACCACTTATGGGTTGTGGCACTTTCTGTAGTTGATGTGATCTCTACATGACATTTAGCTGTTTATATAAACACTATATAAACACTCTATGTATACATAGGTATAGTGCAGCAGTGTTAAGTGAACTAGTTTCTAAATGACATTATAATAAAGGCCATGCAGTTGTGAACGAAAGATTGGCCAGAAATAAAGAAAAACTGCAAAACAGCCGACAGTAAACAGTAAACAGACGCCAACGAACTCCCTCGGGATAGTAACAAACATGTCAAGTATTAAATAGCGAGCCGGAGTAAATTCCCCGCAATTTATTTTGGCAATTACCGCGTCTAGTATTTTCTCTTCCGCCGGACATCTGACTCCCTCGCCACCCCGACTCCGCGGCAACATTCCGTTTTGCTAAATCTTACCGCTGAAGGTGGCGCTACTATCTGAAAGACTGATCGGATTTTTTTAGTTACAATAATAATTCTCAGAGAAATACTAGTTTATTAAAATAATGTTCATAAGTTGTAACAATGGGCAGCGAACTCTCGCCAGAGCCGCTCGAAAGCGATGCGAGAGTACTACAACGCTTTGCCCTGCAAAGACAAAGAGGTTCACGCCAATGCCGCGAGATGGCGCTTACCGGCCGCCATACATTACTACATCGCCTTTACGATAATCTCTGGTTGATCTGATTACACATATTCGATTATTAATCAAAGCATCGGGCAGTAGCCCATACTACACCGAGCAGGCCATACAGTGGGAGACAGTGGACGCTCACAACTCTACACACTTTTATCTAGAATACGGATACAAAATTTTATTAAATTCGCTATCTCTACCTAAATTGGTATAATGATAAATCGGGACATAGTATGGTGCTTGCTATTGCTTAAATTCTCATTGATGAGCGCGCGGATCAGTGAAAGCGAATTCATGAGTCCAGCCAGTTGGCTGCACATTAATTCTGCAAAATTCTGCAATTGCTGACAGAAACAATGAGGCTCGTTGATAGACTGACGGACAGACGGACAACGAAGTCCATAACGTCACTTGGTATTATTTTTGGTTCGAAGCTCTGAAATAAAGAAATAGAATTCCAGCGACGGCGGTCGCACCCGAGTTACGCAGCCTCCTTCAGTGTTGGCAGAGCGAAAAACTCGTAAATCAATGCCTGCCATTGACGAGCGTCACAACATCCTATTATTTTGCGGAGCCACAGGAGGCGGCGGGCGGCGGCGGCGGGCGGCTCGAGAGGATCCAACTCGCGCTCATTAGCGCGTACTGGGCGATCTTAGAGCGCCCGCGACAGCGGGGAGCGGAGCCGAGATAAAGGGACCTACTTAATTACGTATAAGAGCTGCGGCTGTACTATTCGAGAGGTACCTAGATGTAAGAACGAAATTTAAAGAGGAAGGTTGTTAATTTTTTGCAAATTCGAGCAGTCTTGATAGTATTTATGGTTTGGTTAATGTTTAGACCTAGCACAATATATATATATGTATTTGCTCTAGTAGCCAATATATGATGTTTAAAAATTTTATACATGTTTACAACCAAGCATTCTTCAAAAAATGACTGGATTTTGCCACACACGTATGGTACAAGAGTAATTTAGTCGTGAGCGAGTCATACTCATGACCGAAGAGAGAGTAATTAAATATGAATGAATGAATCAATGGATGAATGAACGAACGGAGTTAATGAAGGACTATTATTACTTATAATGTCACAATACAAACTTGATGCACTGGCCATCACCCAGCTTGGCATTTCCTCGGTCAGTGCGACCTATTGCGACTACGTGTTGAATAAATTGTTATTTTATATAATTTTCGCCTGATTTCTGCAGACTTTTGAAATACCTCTAGTTTTTCTGTAATCTTCAATAAATTATCCGTAGGCACTCTTCATTTTCTTTTCATAGCACTTAATATTTCGTATATGCTAGTTGCAGGATAAAATGTATCAGGGTTTACAGCTTGAGACAGCTCCTTCCGATGCTTCAGTCTATCAAGTTATGTACCTAGTCAATTATGTTAGGTTGCCTAAAAGGAACATTTGAAGAAAGTAAGATGGTATGCGCCGCCGCCGTTGCCACCAGCGCCGCGCGCGCGGCACCTCGCCGTGCACTCGTCGCGCCGCGTGTCCGCAGCCAATTTATGTTAATTCTCGTTCGCAATATGCAGGCTGTGTTTGTCAGTTATTGAGTTTACACACTACTTTAGGTATAATTCTTTGTCTATCTTCTCAGCACACGCCGCAGAGAAACTGAACACCCTTTTGTTGTCGACAGGGTTTTTGAGAACCCATCCGTTCTCAACATAGTTTCTTTATCGTACCATTAGCCTATGGAACTGTCTTCCGGCGAGTGTGTTTCCGGAATCCGTTAACCTGGGTGTCTTCAAACGTCGCATAACAGGTTAGACAACCTAGCAACAGCCCGATAATCTGCTGGCATGGCGTCTCTCTGAACGTGGGATCTCGAGCAGAGGTGCCGACGGCACCATTGCCCCTCGCCACAGTCACCCATGTTGGTTTACATAAAATAATATATTTGTGTAAAAAAAAAATTATGTTGTGGATTTAAAAATACAGTTTCATTCGTCTCACACAGTTCAGAGTTGAAAGGCTAGTAGCTAGCAGTACATACGCACACTCCACTGTAACGGTTTATTTATCAGCACGGGAACCCACTTTGCATTTTTCATCATCGCAGACGGTAACGTACAAACAATGTGTATTTGCATACTCGCTCGGCTGCTCGGAGGCCTCAGTCAAACAGCTTTGTGCGATACCTAGTTCATTTAAATGCTCACGACGAGCACACGCATATTATCCTAAAAAGCTCGTGAGGTTATATGTTGATAAAGAGTGAGGCAACTTAATAAATTGCATTATTAAGTTTTCGCACCAGTCTTACTTGCGCATTATAAAGTGTAAGCTATAGAACCGGCATGAGGGATCGCCGACATTGGTATAGGATTTAGAATTTTCGGGACACTAACCTTGTTAATGTAATATAGTAAAAGTTTTCTTTGAAAATCTTTCTTTGGTCACGTTACGCCCAGTACGTTTTTAGGGTTCCGTAACTCAAAAGAGGAAAAACCAGAACCTTATAGCATCACTCTGGTGTCTGCCTGTCTGTGAGGCGTGTCTTACAAAGTCGGTCACGTCGATGCGTAGGTGGTTTTTCCTTCAGGATAGTTCTTTGTGGAGATTGAGTGGACTTTATAGTTAAATTTAGGTTGGTTTGGAGACAAGACACTTGTATTAAAATACTTTGAATTCATTTTTATGTCGGTGTAACATTCTCAAAATGTCTCATAAAATAAACAACAGTCACTGCAACTTATTAGAGTTTCAGGAACTAAATGAAAATGTGCTGTAATGCGGCATAATAAATTTCACATTACTACTAATATTTTCCATTAGATAATTTTAAAGTACGTAATTGTAAAGGCGCCTAACGTAGGTAATGAAAGTTTCCAAGAGCCGTTCAGCTCGCTGTAATTTTAAAGTTTCCGCCAGGGAGTTGCGTCCGAGGCAAGTTGCTGAAGGTAATATTATTCCGGCTTATAATCGATGAGGTTCAGTTTGGCCGCGGGGGCGGCGGCGAGACCGGAGCGGCTCGAGTTCTCGCTCACTTTGATCTGTGGCAGATAGTTAGGTAATTTGTTGGCTCGTTAGGTGATTACAGGGACGACGCCAAGCTCGTTTCACTTGTCGAATCTCTCCAAGTACTGCAGCATTCCGTGCGGGTGCAAATTATGCGACGAAAGTTAAAATTACTTAAAAGTTTAGTTGGCAAAATATTATTTTTCGAATTGGGTCTGCTCGGTATACACTGCGTTACAGTGTGACTAATACGTTTCAATTTTGTTTATACGAAACGTCTTCAAAATCTGGGCGCACGTGTCTAAGGGGGCGAGTTGCTTTTGCCGCATCAATTTGACGACGCTCCCGAAACAATCTCTCTCGCTCGGCGCCGAACATTGTGCTGCCTGTGCAGTGTACATGGCTCATAGTGTCTTCTTGCGACGATATGCGTAATCTATATTTTTGGTTGGCCCTAGCGTGAGCTGTGGCCGACAAATTGAAATTTCACTATGTTTTGCACGCTTACTTCAACTACTTCAATCGATAGGTATAGACAAAATAATAGAAACAGCCGATTCACTGCGCTAATACGTCTGAGTCGTGGAGAGCCGGTTTTTTTCAATTTGCGCTGCGCCCCGCACACCTGCGATTCAAATTCACATTTATTAGCGATCTGGTCACACAAGTTAAAAAATGAGACCTAATTTACCTCATTTACATGGTCTCTGAGGCTAATAGTCTGAGAGTTATCAAGGCAAGACCATAATTATTATACGAGTTGAATGTCGCGGTTGCACTTTCTGTCGGTACTATATTATGTTTCGGTATGATTTTAAAGACTTTATACGTCAAAATACTAACGAGATAATATGAAGAAATTTACAGAACTAGAACAATGTTAATGTTTTCAAAATCAGAGAATTTTGACAATTAAAACCAAAGCGATTGTATCTGTTAGTTAATTAAATAATAAAACGTCTCCCCAAACTGAGACATCAGTCAACAGCAGGAAGCTAAATGTTAATAGAGCCTCATTGACATTCATGGCGCACCGTTGTTCTTAATCTTCTTTTAGTGAGACTCAGAGGAAACCGCGATTTCCTCTCCCGAAGGAAAGTAAATACGAGAATAGCCTGACGTGAACGTTTCCGTTAAATTTAAAGTATTTGCCAGTTTTCAATAAATTAATCTAGGGTATTTACTGCTTTGACCTACTCGTTCCAATACATTAGGAAATGTTTTTGTTAGTACTTGCTTTTTTTGTAGCAATGCTGCGCGGCTCTGCGGTTACAGTACCATTTCTACTGAGCAATGTAGCAGTGCTACGCGGTTCCACGTTTACAGTACGTTTTCTACTGAACAACATAGCAGCACTACTCGGTTCCACGTTTACAGTACGATTTCTACTGAGCAACGTAGCAGTGCTACGCGGTTCCACGTTTACAGTACGATTTCTACTGAGCAACGTAGCAGTGCTACGCGGTTTCACGTTTACAGTACGATTTCTACTGAGCAACGTAGCAGCTACGCGGTACCACGTTTACAATTCGATTTTGACTGATCAACGTAGCAGTGCTACAAGGTTCCCCATTTACAGTACGATTTCTACTGAGCACCGTAGCACCGCTACGCGGTTCCAAGTTTACAGTACGATTTCTACTGAGCAACGTAGCAGCACTACGTAGTTTCAAGTTTACAGCACTCTACAGAGCATCGTAGCAGTGCTACGCGGCCTCGTTCTTACCGTACACACTCTAAAGAGAACCGTCGCAGTATTACGCGGCTCCGTGCTTACATTATGCACTCTACAGAGCACTGTAACAGTGCTGCGCGGATCCGTGCTTACAGTATGCACTCTACAGAGCATCGTAGCAGTGCTAGGCGACTTCGTTCTTACCGTACGCACTCTAGAGAGAGCCGTCGCAGTACTACGCGGCTCCGTGCTTACAGTATCCACTCTACAGAGCACCGTAACAGTGCTATGCGGCTCCGTGCTTACAGTATGCACTCTACAGAGCATCGTAGCAGTGTTACACGACTTCGTTCTTACCGTAGGCACTCTAAAGAGAGCCGTCGCAGTATTACGCGGCTCCGTGCTTACATTATGCACTCTACAGAGCACTGTAACAGTGCTGCGCGGATCCGTGCTTACAGTATGCACTCTACAGAGCATCGTAGCAGTGCTAGGCGACTTCGTTCTTACCGTACGCACTCTAAAGAGAGCCGTCGCAGTACTAGGCGGCTTCGTGCTTACAGTAAGCACTCTAAAGAGCACCTTAACAGTGCTACGCGGCTCCGTGCTTACAGTATGCACTCTACAGAGCATCGTAGCAGTGCTACACGGCTCCGTTCTTACCGTACGCACTCTACAGAGCATCGTAGCAGTGCTACGCGGCTCCGTGCTTACAGTATGCACTCTACAGAGCATCGTAGCAGTGCTACGCGACTTCGTTCTTACCGTACGCACTCTAAAGAGAGCCGTCGCAGTACTAGGCGGCTTCGTGCTTACAGTAAGCACTCTACAGAGCACCTTAACAGTGCTACGCGGCTCCGTGCTTACAGCATGCACTCTACAGAGCATCGTAGCAGTGCTACGCGGCTCTATTCTTACTGCAAGCACTCTAAAGAGAACCGTCGCAGTACTGCGCGGCTCTGTGCTTACAGTATGCACTCTACAGAGCAACGTAACAGTGCGCTACGCGGCTCCATGCTTACAGTGTGCACTCTACAGAGCATCGTAGCAGTGCTATGCAGCTCCCTTCTTACCGTACGCACTCTATAGGGCATCGTAGCAATGCTACGCGACTTCGTTGTTACCGTACGCTCTCTAAAGAGAGCCGTCGCAGTACTACGCGGCTCCGTTCTTACAGTATGCACTCTAAAGAGCACCGTAACAGTGGTACGCGGCTCCGTGCTTACAGTATGCACTCTACAGAGCACCGTAACAGTGGTACGCGGCTCCGTGCTTACAGCATGCACTCTACAGAGCATCGTAGCAGTGCTACGCGGCTCTATTCTTACTGCAAGCACTCTAAAGAGAACCGTCGCAGTACTGCGCGGCTCTGTGCTTACAGTATGCACTCTACAGAGCAACGTAACAGTGCGCTACGCGGCTCCATGCTTACAGTGTGCACTCTACAGAGCATCGTAGCAGTGCTACGCGGCTCCGTGCTTACAGTAAGCACTCTACAGAGCACCTTAACAGTGCTACGCGGCTCCGTGCTTACAGCATGCACTCTACAGAGCATCGTAGCAGTGCTACGCGGCTCTATTCTTACTGCAAGCACTCTAAAGACAACCGTCGCAGTACTGCGCGGCTCTGTGCTTACAGTATGCACTCTACAGAGCAACGTAACAGTGCGCTACGCGGCTCCATGCTTACAGTGTGCACTCTACAGAGCATCGTAGCAGTGCTATGCAGCTCCCTTCTTACCGTACGCACTCTATAGGGCATCGTAGCAATGCTACGCGACTTCGTTGTTACCGTACGCTCTCTAAAGAGAGCCGTCGCAGTACTACGCGGCTCCGTTCTTACAGTATGCACTCTAAAGAGCACCGTAACAGTGTAACGCGGCTCCGTGCTTACAGTATGCACTCTAAAGAGCACCGTAACAGTGGTACGCGGCTCCGTGCTTACAGTATGCACTCTACAGAGCACCGTAACAGTGGTACGCGACTCCGTGCTTACAGCATGCACTCTACAGAGCATCGTAGCAGTGCTACGCGGCTCTATTCTTACTGCAAGCACTCTAAAGAGAACCGTCGCAGTACTGCGCGGCTCTGTGCTTACAGTATGCACTCTACAGAGCAACGTAACAGTACGCTACGCGGCTCCATGCTTACAGTGTGCACTCTACAGAGCATCGTAGCAGTGCTACGCGGCTCCGTGCTTACAGTATGCACTCTACAGAGCATCGTAGCAGTGCTACGCGGCTCCGTTCTTACCGTACGCACTCTAAAGAGAACCGTCGCAGTACTACGCGGCTCCGTGCTTACAGTATGCACTCTACAGAGCATCGTAGCAGTGCTACGCGGCTCCGTTCTTACCGCACGCACTCTAAAGAGAACCGTCGCAATACTACGTGGCTCCGTGCTTACAGTATGCACTCTAAAGAGCACCGTAACAGTGCTACGCGGCTCCGTGCTTACAGTGTGCACTCTACAGAGTATCGTAGCAGTGCTACGCGGCTCCGTTCTTACCGTACGCACTCTACAGAGCATCGTAGCAGTGCTACGCGGCTCCGTTCTTACTGTGCGCACTCTACAGAGCATCGTAGCAGTGCTACTCGGCTCCGTGCTTACATTATGTACTCTGCAGAACATGTAGCAGTACTACGCGGCTTCGTTTTTACCGTACACACTCTAAAGAGAACCGTCGCAATACTACGAGGCTCCGTTCTTACAGTATGCACTCTACAGAGCACCGTAACAGTGCTACGCGGCTCCGTACTTACCATACGTACTCTACAGAGCATCGTAGCAGTGGCTCCGTACTTACAGTATGCACTCTACAGAGCACCGTAGCAGTGCTACGTGTGTTCGTGCTTACAGTATGCAACTGAACGCCGTCGTTGCAGTGCACAGGGCAAGGGACTTAATAACGTTTAGTATAATAGGTGGTTTAGCAAGTGAGCTCACTGAAAATTTAAGTGGCTTATTGTTGTGCAGGGTCGGCGACCGCGCCGCCACCGTCGCGGCGGAGCGGCGGCGGAGGCGTTCTCTCAATGCTGTCCTGCTCTGCGTCGACACAACACGCGGAGGCAGTGTTGCGGTGTGGTGCATTGAATTAAATAATGGGTTGGCAATGCGAAATGGAGTTGCCTCAACAGGTTGTGACCGACACCTGTCCAGCAGACTATAGGACATAGTTATCAGCTGAAATCCGCTACTGTATGCAAATAAGAAAGAATTGAAGAGGTTAATTATTTTGTCGATTTTGGACACCGGATGGCTAAGCTCAAGTGGGAGTGGGCTGGGTACGTCAGCCGAAGAGTCGACGACCGTTGGAGTAATCGTGTCCTACATTGCCGGCCGTGAACAGGAAACCGGAGTGTGGGAATATCACCCGCCAGATGGGACGACGACATCTAGTACGTCGGCGGAAAGCGTGGTTCCGTACCGCTGTGAAAGCCACGCGGACTTGAGGAAAATTGAAGAGGCATATTTTGAGCAGTGGACACTTACACACTCTTTGACTGACTGAAATGATTTTGCCAGTTCAGTTCATTGTACACACACACATACGTACCATGAAAGTAGACTGACTGTCGACGCCATATACCAGTACATAGTACATTATGTACATGGACTTCTCAAAGATTTACGAGGATATTGGCATACCAACGTATGTAGGTATGCCATACATTTATGCAATACTTGCCACTAAGAGGCGAGACGTATTCCGCACTCTTGGCAAACACAGCGAGCTCAGCTCTGATGCCGCCACCGCACCGCATTCCCGTCGATGCTCAGTTATCGCGTCATCTCATTGATGTAAAGGGCCGGGGTTGAGGGGCCGAAATACCGCTCGGCCTCGTTTCGACGGGCTCGTCTGAACGTTATTTATCTTGTTGTGGTGTTGTGAGAGACAAGGTCGACCACGTCCCGCCCCGCCCCGCCCCGCGCGACCCGCCAAGACTCTACTCAGATGCGCTCTGATTGGAATACCCAATATTACGACGCCGCCGCTCGGTTTATTGGCAGCCCGCTGATAACTCAACTACATTGTGGGTCCGCATGTCCGAAAGTTATAGCTCACCGTAGAGCTCATTATAGGTACCGTACGCTAAGCCAGAGGACCGGTTTCTTTGTTAAACTCTGTTACACTGGCAGACCAACAAATTGGGATTTGAAAAATAATTTCTTAATATTTTTCATAGCACTATTCTTGACTAACTTACGGCTAAGCTCGTTGCAGTTGTTGTGTGTGAATCTGCTTATTTTATTGTGTGTATCTGTATGTGTATCTGTATGAATCGTCTGTGTGTTTATAGCTTGTATTCGTTTTACTCTTTCTCTGTGTTTTTGATTTAGTTGTTGAGCGCAAAGTATTGTAATTTACTGTTTTAAAGAGAAAATACTTATTGTTGAAGATTGTGGAACTCTTAAATGTTGTGTAATTGGTTTAATTGTACTTGTGTTCTGTGGTGCGGTTCTTTACCTATCTATAGTGCTTTTGTGAATTGCTTTTAACAAAAATAAATAAACACGTACACTTAATTAAATGTAGCGAACGTAGTAATAACAGCTGGAAAGACGAAACGGCGGAGGCGTAGACCGGCGGCGGCGGAGTCGCACCGCCAGGTGTGGTGTGTGGGGTGAGTAAGTGGGACTTTTGCAATAAAAAGTCAAAGTTCCTACGGATGGTCGGCTTTGAAAAAAATTACATTATGTATTTTATTTAACTTTTTACGGCACATTAACTCAAGTTTCTACACGCGGCCCCGCGTCTCGCCTCGTACTTCGTCAAAGTTTGGCGCCGGCACGTTCGGTGAAGGCGGCGCGTGGCGGGCTCGCAGCCTGGCGCGCGCGAAGCAGCGGGGCGCGGTGCGGCGGTGACGCGGCCGAGCGTAGGCGGCGACGAGCGCAACGAAGCGGCCGTTTGAAAAAATCAAGGCTCGGGAGAAAGATCAGCGTGTGTCGCGACGCGACGTGCGGGAGCCGCCGGGCCGGGTTGATGAGGGCGGGCGCGGGGTGTATCGATCTGCACGAGGCGCGTGCGCAGGGGGAGGCGGCCGAGGAGCGGAGGCTGTGCCGGCACGCGCGCCGCACAGTCTCGAGCGGGCAGCCGCGCCACCGCGTGCCCTCAACACTCGCACGCTCCGCCGCCGCGCCCGCGCCGCGAGTGCTGCGACGCGATACCACCGCCGCACCGTGTCTCACGTGATAACTACGGAATTGCTAACCTTATAACTATACGTAGCTAACGATTTAAAGTTCGCTAATTTGCGCAATGCTCACTTTATTGTAAACTTTTAGGGCGTTTCTGCCTCTTGGATTTTAGATTTGGGGCAAGTTTCGCGAGAGATACCGAGTGATGTTACACTAAAGTCGAACGAGAGAAGTAGTGTGGAGCCGGCCGGCGGCTGCGGAGCGCCTCGTTTGTCCGGCAGTGGTGGGAGTGTGCAGTGAGTGACGTCGCCGATACGCTGGAGTGGTCGTATTAACAACCGCATAAACATCGGCAGGAGATACTGTTCGCGGAGCGAGCGGCGCAGCCGCGCCGGAGAGCGAGGTGACCGACCGAGTCCTCGTTTATGTGCGCTCATCGGAGTGATAAAATTTATGACAAACGGTAAGAAAAGCTTCGAGATAAGATCGTGGAGAAGGACGCGGGGCGCGCGGCTCGTTAGAGGATGGTGAGTGCTGGGGCTGCGACCGCACGTCACGGCGGCGCGCGGCACCGCACCGCGCTGGCATTAGGTGCGGGAGATATATTTGGAGTGGAGGGTGGCGCGGTGTAGCGCGGTCTCCGTTAATTGCCGAGTGAGAGCTGCCGAGGTCGGGCGGAGGGCGCGCCGCCGCCGCCGCGAAGGAGGTCACGAGACGGAAGCGAGCCGGGCGATCCCTCGTCTCCGTTATTGTGCGCGGTGACACTGGCTGGCTTACCCTGCTAACTAGGCGTTTTAACTGCGAACGAGTATTTGTAATGCAAACATACTCATGTAAATTTTAATGTTCCAATACCATGTTACCTATTTAATACAATGGCACACGATGGTTAGGTATATAGATGAACAACATATAACACTTCATGAATTGTCACTAAAATAAATCCATCTAAATTGATGTTTATTTTTAAATTACCTAGAATAACATTTGTTAGCCTCATCTCGTCTTGTCGGTAGCTCGATGGTGGGTATAGATATCCGATCGTAAAATTAAGCACACCGGGCGTGGGCAGAATTTGGATGGGTTCACGGTTGACCGTTGAGGCTGATCGTGGTTAGGATTCCACGTAAAACTTTGGCCTCTTTCCCTTATCATTAGCTCGTCTGGACTGGTATCACCACCGCACTGAATAAAAGGCTGGTCGAAGCGGATGTGTAATAAATATTCGTATTTTCAGTCGAGTTAAGTATATCCGGCACGACCAAAGGGATGCACTTACATGGCACCTAGTTCACCAAGGTGTTATGGACTAACATCACGAATGAGTAGGGATGTATCCAACCATACCAGGTTCCATAACAAATACATAAATATATTATAAGTATTCTATTGACAATACGATAAGTATTCAGGAATTTAAAGTACTTTCAGTACGTACTTAAATTTCACCAATTTGAGTAGTACATAGGCTGTTCCGAAAATTGTTAGTGAAATGAAAAATAGTTAGAATATGAAAAAAAAATATTTACTGCTTTTCAAAATATTTCCCTCCAATCCCTATGCACTTATGCATTCGGGTGAACGAGGTTTCAAAACACTTAAAAAACGTATCTTGCGGGAGGTCGAAAAATAACCGCCGAAATTCTTCGACGGCCTCGTCTGCAGTGTTGAATTTTCGCCCGCGAAGCATTTTTTTTAACGTGGGAAATAAAAAAAATTCGCATGAAGCTAAATCTGATCTGTACGGAGGATGGGATAACCTTTGTACCCCCGAAGTTGTCAAATAGTCCATGTTTCTACCGGTGTGTGAGCGGGCGCGTTATCTTGGTGAAAAAGAATGCCACGGGCGCCGCTCCTTGGGCGCTCGCTATTCAACTCCCCGAAAGCTTGAGGCAGACAAACTTCGCAATACCAATCTTCAGTTCAGCCTGAATCTCCCGATGTGTAATGTGTCTATTCTCCCGCAATAGCCACTCTACCCTGATGACCTTTTCATGAGTGACTGCAGTTGATGGTCGGCCGGGTCTGGGGCCATCGTTTAGGTTCGCTCGACCACGTTTAAATTCACGAAACTAATAAGTATCTGTTGCTAACGCAGGAGCAGACTCCCCAAAAGCAGCTTGCAAATTTTCGTGAGATTCCTTGAAGGTTAACCCTAGTTTATAAACATAGAAAATCATAACACAAAAAGCTTCTCGCGAGACGTCCATTGTTGCAAATAAAATATGAGTGACGGATAACCGTTAAAAATATTTAAAAAAAGAACTACACATAGATGACCAATAATTTTCATCAAGGAGATTTGTATTTAAATTAGCCGTCAAATCAAAATAGTTTCAGGGAAAAAAAATTTTATTCATTCTGTGGCTAACAATTTTCGGAACAGCCCACGTACATAAGAAAGTATACATAGGTACATGTTACCAAGTAGTAGGTAAAATGAAAAATATATTAGTTTCTTAGTATTAATTCAATTAATTTTAATGATAATATCTTTAGGTAAATTACACCTTACTTCCATAAGAACCTTATTCACTTCTAACCGTACAACCAATCATTGTGTTCGCTGAGTCACGACTCGCGCGACTCTTCAGTAATGGTATACGCAGCGCGAATTAAGTCAACATTTCAAGAGAGACATTTTTATAAAAAAATTGTGAACAAATTTGCCTTCAGTATTAGGTTTAGAGATAAGCACGACTGCGCTTATGCTTTCAATATTGCGTAAAACTTTACGAGCGCGGTGGGTGCGGGGCGACGCGGTGCGTCTTGTCACGGAACCGGGGCTCGCTGGGCGAAGCTGTAAGCTGTAAGTCTGGGCACGTGCGGGACACACGGTGAGCCGAATTTGCCTCCGCCAATATCCCTTTCTACCGCCTCCCCCGCGCCCTCGCCTACCACACCGCCGCCACACAGCACAGCTTGCCGACCTTTAAGTTGCATTTTAGCTTCCGTCCTGGAAATGGTTATTGCAACGACAGAACAATTAGATATCAGTTTGGCACACAAACATGTTGTGTTGTAAATTCGAGAGAGTTTTTAGGGTTCCTTCGCAAAATCCGAAAAAAGGACCCTTATGGGATCACTCTGGTGTTTGTCTGTCTTTCTGTCAGTCACACGCAAATGTCTCCGGACCTACTGAACGGCTTTCGATGAAACTGACGCCAAATTACGTACAATTTTTGCCGCTAGATAGATTATAGATAACTTTGGCTAATAGTCCTGTGGAAAGTACAGAACACTCCAAAATGTGAAAAATGTGAAATAAATCAATTGCCATGTCATTCTGTAGGTATTATTGAGGTAATTTCAAATATATATAACTTTGCTATAACCAATAAGTTTGATTTAACCAATATTTCGTTTAAAAGTTGACAAAAAACTGCAGTTTTGTTGTGGAACTTTTTCCTGTTAAGGGTTGTTTGAAAATTCTGAAAAAAATAATAATATAGGTATTCTTACGTAGTTGTGCACAAAACTCATTTTGCTTAAAATGTCATACATTTTGATAAAAAAGTTAAATGTCAGAACAGCCAAAATTTCCATTTTTCGAGTGACTTTTTGCTCACAGCTCAGGCCCCCGATAACGTAACGTTGTATTTGATAGTTTAAAACTATCATGAGAAGAGACAAAATGTAACAGTAAAAATGTAAATTGATAAAGTGGTTCTCGAGTTATATATATATATTCGTACGATACACGGTCGGTCGCCAGTTAAAATTTCGCAAACGAAGTCCCGAAGTGCTTTGGTGGTGCCGGCTACACTGAACTGGACGGAAACAAGAACGATTTACATACCAGAATGTAAAAGTAAAAACGATAAGTAAATCAGCGAAATGTATGAAAATTGCATAAGCGCGGTTATCTCTACGGTCACTAAGAGAATCGGTGATAGATAAAGAATAGCGCCTGAGAGGTGGCGCCCTCTGGCGGCCGTGGAGGGAGTCGCCCTAGTTATCGAAACGGAAGACGGCTCGATAATGTTGTACGGCCACCCAGCCAAAGCCTGACCGCACGCTAGTGGAAAATATAATTAGATGAAAGCGAAGCAGCGGTTATGAGACCCTCGGCACATGAACATGGTTCACTTGACCACTTTTTTCATTAAAACCAGCCTGGGTCCATAGATAACGAAACAGACAAATTCACCTAACCTAGCGAAACCACGCTCAGCGTGATACCAGCAGATTTGCGAACTATAGAAGCGTTATCCAGGTTGTTAGTACGAAGTTCTAAGAATCCCAGTTGCTCTTAAAGTCACACAAATGTGTGCCACCACCTATATACTACAAATTGTGTGTCCCCTCACTGTTGCCGAGTGCGTACCAGTGTACGAACACGATGTATGTATAGTGACGTATCGCAGCGTGTAGTGAGAGTTGGCAGCTCGTAGGAGTCGACAGCTCGCCCCCTAATAACGTGCGGATCGCTCGCTACGGACAATTCCATAAAAAATGCAAGAAGCTCCCGGCGAGGAGTCAATAATTTTGAGCATCGACAACAAGCCATGAATAATGAATGTGTGGGCGGCGTGCGGCTGTAGCGGCGGCGGCGCGGGTGGAGCTCTCTAACCTAACTTTCACTTTTATAAGCCGAGGGAAATGATTCAACTGGGGATAGGTTTGTTTGGAAGAACATTTTTTTGGGATGATGTTTGGCTTATAATGAATGTGTGAGGTGTTGTGTCAGGACGTGAAAATAGATTTAAAAAGACATTAAGTATTAATCGCTATATCGTTTAAATTATACATTTGTTACATTCCTATTGAGATTGAAAATAATTCGATTGTGAGCAAAATACGCTCAAAGATTTAAAAAAATAATTGTAAGACGAGTTCTGTCTTCTAAAATGGATAATTGGATTTGATATAATTTAATCGAATTTCTTCCAGTACGGGGCGAGCTCTGCGGAGCCGGGATCATACCGACGATTTTTAATGAGAAGTTTGAATGTTTTTTTTGGGCTGATGGATGACTATGATGAATGTGTGAGGTCTTCTGCCCGGGCGTGAAAATAGATTTAAAAAGACATTAAGGATTAATTGAAATATTGTTTAAATTATATATTTGTTACATTCCTATTGTGATTGAAAATGATTCGATTGTGAGCAAAATACGCTCAAAGGTAAAAAAATATTGAAAGTCGATTTCTGGCTTCTGAAATGGATAATTGGATTTGATATCATTAAATCAAATTTCTTTTAGTACCGGGCGAGCTCTGCGGAGCCGGGATCATACCGACTCTTTTTAATGAGAACTTAGACAGACGGAAAAGTACTTGCCGAGGTATGGAGGTCAAATAGTTTGGAAAATTCCTATCGATTATATTCAGATCGGAGGCGGAACATTTAATTCCGACGGTACATTGCCCGAGGGGCTTCCATGAGAATTATATGAATAGTTTTTCGCACAGAAATACTTAAGGGCATTTTCAGCACCCTCGGATGAACCTAGTGCAGGTTATTTGTCGGATAATGTGACATTTCGCATACATTGGACAGGAGTCAGGACAGAGTAGCCGAAGGTGGCGGAATCGGCCGTTAGATGTGAAAAAGTCTAAGAATTCGGTTTGGTAGTCGGGTACAAATTTACGATGCACCAAAATTATGATTCAATTCATGAGATGATAACTCTGTGAGTAACAATTCGACAGCAAGTAACCGGCTAAATCCAGTTCGCGTGTACTTATTATAATATTCTGCTAGGGAGATTTTTGCGGCAACTGACGCGTAAGCATAGGCGTGGCGGGGCAGCGTGCGCAAGAGATGAAAATACGCGTATACTAAAATATATTAAATATATTACATTAAAATATATATATAAATAAAATGAATAAGTTTCGGGCAGTCTATCTCGCGGCCTCGCGGCCGCGTGGATGGAGCTAGACGCCGAGGGAGGTGTTGGCGGTAAGCCCTTGAGAGGTTCTACTTGAACCGGAAGGACCCGATATTGGCCTAATCAACAATAATCAAAATTGTATTAATATGCAGAGTAGAAAAATTCAAATTTTGCAAGAATGTCGGCGCATATGTGACGAAAATAGATTCGCAGACAAAGAATATAAGAGTTCAACGAGTGAAGGAGAGAGCTACAGGAGCATCGAAACGAAGACGCGAAAACTTTGTTGTGTAAAACTCTCTATGACTTGTACTATGACTTGTACATAACTGAGCCCACCCATTCTGTCTCACGTGCCAGGACAGTTTTATTTCTATAAAATCTATTATCACTAAAGTGAGTTCTCATTTGATCTAGATCAGAGGAAAGGTACTCGTGTATGTGTAGTTTTAGGACGATTTTAAGCAGAGTAAGATACTCGTATTAATGTAGTGTATTTTCAGTGTAAATTATCATCATTACGTTGTGTAGTTATTTTATCGAAGCACAGTAAATAAAGATAAGTAAGGCAAAGGAAGGCGAATACGCTTTATAAATCAGTAACAATAATAATTATTACAGCTATGGGTGAAGACTAAAGTCCTCATAATACCGGAAACGCACAGGTGTGGAATAGGCCACAGTAAACGCTGTAGAATGGCGTTGTCTTACCGCATCGCATGATTCATTATGCCTGCGTTACGTCTCTACATAAATCGTACGAATTGACAGACGCAGCCCCTCTGGAGCGTTCTCCCCTCCGCCTCGCTCCCCGCCCCTCTCTCCGCCCGAACCTGCCGCCCTCCGCGCCGCAACAGGGCGGGCGCGATGGGTTTATTTTTGAATGCGTTCACTTTCGACCCCACTGCTCGGCTCATAAATAATGGCGTGATGCTATATAGCCTATAATCTGGCTGAGAAATGTCGCATTACATATATAAACACTGCAAGCGAATAGGCTAAGCCGTTCTTGAGTTATAACTTATAAGCGAAACACCCAGACGGCAGACGTTGGATCTTATAATACAATGTAGGGATGAAGTATCTGTCCTGTATTCGAGCACATTCATTTAGAAAAGTGTCTGATATTTATAGACGTATAAAAAAATTAATATAACATACATTTGTTACTAAACATAAACCCCTTCGGAATGCCTTTTGACCTCTCTCTGCCCAATGTTCAAACACCAATATTTCGTATTTACTCTAAACCGATTCCGCGAATCCGTCTGCACGTTTAATGCGGAAGGCCACGAACGTGGTGTTGCTAGAGGGCAGCGTTTGGCCTTCGGCCTCGCATTCACGACCTGAAAGATGATCTCTGATGTTGAAATTGACCCCATGGCTTTGAAGTAGGCCCAAAACGACGAACGTGCCCGTTTCAAGTGAATAAGGACGCTTAATTTGGGATCCAAATGTTGTATTATTAAAAAAATAACATAGTTAAAGACAGAAAGCAGGCCTTTCATTTTAGTATAATATGTAGAGAGTTAGAAGAAATAAAAAATAATATTACGGCATCATGTTTCGCCCATGCTCGACTTTGTTTAACCGTACGCGAAAAATACGCTTCATAAATCGTATTTGTATAAAGATTTTAACTCAAATTGATTATATAAATAGCGCAAATAGCACAGCAGCGGGAAGACCTCACTGTATTGACGAACGGCGAGACACCCTAAAACATTTCTAATGTGAAAATTGCAAACACAACAAGACGGAAAAGGGTTATAATAATGTAGTTATCAAATTTTATTTTTATTTGTAAATTTATTTTTACTTTTCAGAAAAAAAATCCTGCAAAAATAACAATTGATTACACACATCCAGTGGTAGCCCATTAGTCTAGCGAGAGAGTAGTGATTAGAGATGTTTTTGTGACTATCTGATAATATACTCGTACAATGACGAGGCAGATCTGTGTCGTGTTTTTTATAAAAATTATTTCATTTAGTAATCATCCGACGAGGCTCGACGCGGTACCTGAGTACGAGCACGATTCCTGCGATGGATTCTGGCATGATTGATAGGCACACGGTGTCGGGTGAATGTCAATTTGGAATGAAAAGTTTTTGTACAGGTTCGGGGAAGTTATCTCGTGGCGTCAGCCGGCGGCGCCGGTGCGGGCGGCGCTCGCGGCAGCGGTACTCTGTGATCTCCTGCGTCGAGTTGCGACGAGTTTAGAGATTAATCAATTATCCCGGAAAGGATCCTCGATCCAATTAAAACTTCAGACGCCTTCATCGGCGCCGATGCTGACCAATCCCGGACAATCAATTATGTAGGCATTACTTATATTTTTGCTACCGTTTAGGAAAAGCAATCACGAGTTATTAAACGAAAATTATGTGTAAACACCCGCCGCGCTTCGGCTTTGCGTTTTTGGGTTAATTCGTATGTTCGCAGCATTATTGCTCTTCATCATCATCATCATCATCAGCCTGTATCGGTCCACTGCTGGGCATAGGCCTCTCCCAAGGCACAGCACCACCAAACGGTCTTCCGCTCTTATGAAACCACAAAATGACTCAAAGATTTAGTATAAAGAGATTGTTAGAGTTTAGTATTAAGAGGTTATATATTGTTTAATCCTAATACATTAGTCTCGTTACTGATCTGTAAAACAAAACATTTATTTACGAAATGTCTTTTCACGAAAGTGAAACCAAGGAAACTACGCAGGTCATATACAATGGCACCATAATGAATCTATTCTAATACCAGTATTACAAGGATTATATAGATTCGTGACTACGTTCTAGCTCAATCAACTGAACAAGTTTATTATACTGTTTCTCCGTTGAACACAGGCAAAAAAATATCTCGTTTCGTTTGTCGGCTCCGATAGTTCTGGATTATACAAACGCGAAGGAGGCGGTCGCGTGGAGCCGAGCCGATCACTCTCATACATTCGCAATCACACTAGTCTCCGGTATAATGCGAGGGTGGAGGCGGAGGCGGGGGCGGCGCGGCGGTGCGCCGGAGCAGTCTCCGTGCGTCAGCAAATTAGGCAAACTACGAGGCGGGGGGCGAAGGGCGGAGGGCGTCCCGTCTGTCTCCCGAGAGTCGTTATGTGCGCACACTGTTCTCATTCCTTGTGGGACGGAACCTTCCGGCAATAGGGAGCAAACCGACTGGCGACACGTACCTCTTTATTCTTAAGTTTATTTATGCAGAAACAGTTAAGGCATTCGTGACATAGGCGAGTTGCTATTCTTCTTACTACATATACCTAATTGTATATCGAGGTAGTACCTAACCGCGACCGATATATTATTTGTTTTATGTAGAAAGAGAAAATTTTATATAGAAAAACATAATTTGTTTTTAGGTTTCCGTACCGCAGCAGGGGTACGGAAGCCTATGCCGTCTGTCCGTCTGTCCGTCCGTCTGCCCGTCTGTCCCACCTTTAAAGGGCTGTATCTTTTGAAACCGTAATAGGTAGTCGGTTGAAATTTCACAGAATATGTGTTATTCTTATATTATGGCGAATATTCAAAAAAATAATAAAAAAGCAAAAAAGTAAAAAAAGAGATCCCCATACAAGAAACCTGCTAAGAATAGATTAGTCGCGCTAATAAATAATAGATGGTGCGGTGCGGCATATACTAGTTTGCATTTTATATTGGGACGTAACTGAATCGGATATTCGTCTCATTGTCCTTATCCGCCATTAGAAAAAAAAAAAAATTTAATTAAGGGGTCCCCATACAAGAAACGTTTTTTTCAACTTTTTTTGTTTTGCTCTATCGTAAAAACGGTAATATATACATACAAGCGTCAAACTTTGTGTGATTATAGTGCAAACTCTTAAGTATATCAACAAATTTAACAGAAGATTGTTTGTCAGGTTCTTTCTGGCATTGAATTAGAATTGGCGGAATTTTCAACATGTCCAAGCATCGTTTATACCTATGGATAAAATTACATATACAATAAACAATAGATAATAAAAAAACTGACCAATTGGTGGTGCGGAAACCTTGATGCGCGAGTCCGACTCGCACTTGGTCGGTTTAATTTTTTTTATTTTGATTGTTCTCGTCCAACACTAATATACACATACATCAAACAACAAAATAATAACAATACGACAAGAAACATTGCACCTGCCACAGCCTTTCCGTCACTCCCGAGCCCGGGAGCTGGTGAGAGTTATTATCGTGATTGGAGTGGTCTATCTGGCGTTATTCGTTTACACACGGAACGGATCATATGATCAGTTTCGCCAACCCCCTGATTTTAAGTTATGAACAATACATATATCTTACAGGATATAATCGGTCTTATTTGGGAAATTATACTTGTAAAAAAATCCGTAATCCACGAAAATCAATTCGTGATACTAATGTTGTAATTGTGTTACTGCTCGTCGCTCGGGTTCGGAGTGGACTGTATTTTCTCTTCTGATTCAGGTGAGACGCCCAGTCACTCGGTCGAAGATACGCGGTACGGGGAACAACGAATGCCAAATGAAACGCCGGTGCTCAGTACAATAACGGGACGGCCCGTTACCGGAGCAACACGGACGAAGCGACAGGTTTGCCAGAGCGAGACAAACGCGGCGGCGCGGAGAGAGAGGGACGGCAGTACGGCGGCACTTGCTAGCCGATAGTCGACCGCGTCGGCGGGAAAGCTCTTCTGCAATGCCGCTGTGTCTTGCCGTCTTCCTGATGTGCTCCACTTGTCGGAGGTCCTCTCTCTCTGGCTGCTTGATCTGTACTGGCGAGCCAACGGAATAGCGCCTATTTTTATTTACTTTTCTGCCCGCTCGCCGGCCGCTGCGGCACGCATCCGGTTTTGCGAGCGAGCAGAACAATGGGCGCCTGGCTCGGCCGCCGCCGCTAATCCCTTCGTCTCGCTACCCGTCGCTCTCGTCTCGAGTTACTTCAGTAAAAAGCCGTCCAATAATATTATTTATTCAACTAAAACTTATATCTAACCTACGTACAAATTACTAAATCTAGTGTATATTCGCTAAAATAATAACTAAGACTTACAGACTAACTAGCCTACGGTTTTTATAAAAAGTATATTTATTTATATATATCTTATTTCTAACTTATATTAACTTAATCGTAAGGCCTAAACTAACTTAAAAACCCTATTCTACACACTACGACGGCCGCTTCCTCGCTACTCTATGCCCTACGCTAAGACGCGCGCGTCGTTCTCTCGTGCGCTGGCCGCGGGGCTGTCGTCGTCCGTAACATTCTCCCGCCGTCGCACAGTGCTGCGTCCAAAGGACAAAAGTCCAAAGTTCGCTAATTTTTAAACGTAATTAGTACTAAATATAACTCATTAGGGATTACCAGACAGTTGGAAAACAACACTAATATTTTTTTAACCCCTTCCTAATGACTTCTACAGCCCTGTGAACTTACTATTTAAACCAACACATTTTAATTATGCATTCATTTGCAAATTATCGAGGTAACGTTATGTGGTATATCTGTATCGTGTGCAGTGTTTCAGTCCTGTTTATTATGGCTGCTGGTTGCCGAAAGTATGTTAAATTTATATTATATTTTTCATCCAAAAATTCTAGTTAGTTATAATTTTGACTATCACTCTTTTGGGGTATGTCGAAATTTGTAAAGAAAAGTGATTATTAAATTTTGACTAGACTTTTAAAAAAATTTTACCAGATCCACTTCTCAATTTTTTTATATATTGTGGTGCAACTAATGTAGATTACATTTCAGTAAAATTTAGCTGCTAGTTCTTGCTAGCCTTAACTGTGTAATTTTTTTTCAGCAACTGTGCCGCCCATAAAAAATATCGATCTCTTCGATGCGTGGATCTCTGACCAGTACAACTCCAAACAGGTCGCTGTGGTGGAACAGTTGAAGGTTCAGCTTGGATACGAGGAGTGTCCTGATGCGGTGTATGCTGATTTGAAAGAGGCTGCACGTATTTATTGCGTCAGAATAAAGAATAAATGGCAAGACTGTTCGAGAAATAAGAGCTTTTTTCTCGAGCCATAAAGAGTGGCTGAATATGAAAGTTCAGCATACCACAGTCTGCTGCGCGCCTTCACGAGACTCCTAATCCCGAAATCGAAGCCGTGCCTGGACCCAGCACGGAACGCCCAAGGAAAATGTTTGAGGAAACGTCGACTAAAACGAAAAAACGTCGTGTCCAAGAACTGCTAACAACCGCATCTCCTCAGGAGCTGAACTTCGCTGCTTGGGGGTTCGAAACTGATTCAGATTAGACATAAATGTATGTAATATTAGTCAGCCTATATCTTTTTTTAGTTTTTTAGTTTTTTTTTATGGAAACTGACACGGTTGTGTGATGTCAGCCCATAACACCGGGTGAACTTGGTGCCACGTCAGTGCTTCCCTTCGGTCGTGCCGGCTACACTGACTGGACGGAAAACACAAACTATTTACATAGCCGTTTCGACCGACCTTTCATTCAGTGCGGTGGTACCAACCCGGGCGGGTTAAACCCTACCACTTAGTAAGATAAGAAGGGAATCATATCCCTTAGTCGCCTTTTACGACATACATGGGGAGAGATGCAGTGGGGCTATTCTTTTAAAGTACCGGCCCCACACGGTACAAATAAAATGTACAAATAAATAAATATGTGTATTTTAACGTCAAACTTTGTACTGATTTACTAAGACTGTAAACAATGTTTTTTATTAGTAGATTATTGTCATATTTTGTATTTTTATAATAAAAATTGTGTCTGAAGTCTCAAATAAATATTTTTTCACATGAATTAATTTATTATTTAAAAATAACTATCCTCGTAACACACTTTATACTTGTCATGTTCCAACTCATTTCGTACTCTCTTAGTAAGGTTAGGTTAGGTTAGGTTAGGGGCTTGAATCTTTCACAGGGTATAGTCGGAAGTTAGTTGTACTAAATACTTTTTATTTCATTCAAATCGACCAAGGAGAACAAAAGTTATGATTTTTGTCCTTTCCTCCCATACTTTCGCAGCACTGTGCGTCGCAGCTCGGCTCGAACCGCTCTGGTGGGAAGGACGACGATCTTCGGCATCCTGAAGAGGCGTCCCGCAGTCAGCACGTCGAAGACGCGCGTCTTGTCCATTTCGTCCGGGGCCAGGTGTTGCGTAGGAGGTTGCAGCCTGCAGTATGATCGAAGTCCCTCCGCCGCCTTCCGGGAGTCTGCCGCGCCTTCGCGGCTCCCGCCGGTGTTGTAGCCAGGGCAGGAACGTGCTGCGACGCGGCGGCGGCGGCGTGCTGCTATGCGGCGGCGGCGGCGTGCTGCTACGCGGCGGCGTGCTGCAACGCGGCGGCGGCGGCGTGCTGCGACGCGGCGGAGGCGGCGTGCTGCGACGGCGCCGTGCTGCTACGCGGCGGCGGCGGCGTACTGCTACGCGGCGGCGTGCTGCGACGCGGCGGAGGCGGCGTGCTACGACGCGGCGGAGGCGGCGTGCTGCTACGCGGCGGCGTGCTGCGACGCGGCGGCGGCGGCGTGCTACGACGCGGCGGCGGCGGCGTGCTGCTACGCAGCGGAGGCGTGCTACGACGCGGCGGAGGCGGCGTGCTGCTACGCGGCGGCGTGCTACGACGCGGCGGCGGCGGCGTGCTGCTACGCGGCGGCGGCGTGCTACGACGCGGCGGTCGCGGCGTGCTACGACGCGGCGGAGGCGGCGTGCTGCTACGCGGTGGCGTGCTACGACGCGACGGCGGCGGCGTGCTGCGACGCGGCGGAGGCGGCGTACTACGACGCGACGGCGGAGGCGTGCTGCTACGCGGCGGCGGCGTGCTACGACGCGGTGGCCGCGGCGTGCTACGACGCGGCGGAGGCGGCGTGCTGCTACGCGGCGGCGTGCTGCGACGCGGCGGAGGCGGCGTGCTACGGCGCGGCGGAGGCGGCGTGCTGCTACGCGGCGGCGTGCTGCGACGCGGCGGCGGCGGCGTGCTGATACGCGGCGGCGGCGTGCTACGACGCGGCGGCCGCGGCGTGCTACGACGCGGCGGAGGCGGCGTGCTGCTACGCGGCGGCGTGCTGCGACGCGGCGGCGGCGGCGTGCTGCGACGCGGCGGAGGCGGCGTGCTGCGACGCGGCGGCTGCGGCGTGCTACGACGCGGCGGAGGCGGCTTGCTGCTACGCGGCGGCGTGCTGCGACGCCGCGGCGGCGGCGTGGGACTTAGCGGCGGTACCACGATGGTGCCTTCGAGCCCGGTCGGCTGAGCGGGTTGTGGCCGTAGCTCCCGCCGGTGTCGTTCCTCGACTCCCGGGTCTGCGCTCCACGCGACTCCACAGCTTTCCACCGGCGTCGTCGCCGAGCTCCTCCCGCCGTGCAGGACCCAGCCTAGCTGGGTGCGGGAGGCAACCGGCTCATCGGGGCGGCCGCTCCGGATCTCCCTCGAGATGATGAGCTGCCAGTTGTCCTGCCCGATGAGCAGGGTCGGCGACGCGTGTTCGTACGCCAGTACTGACTGGAGGCCGACGAGGTGGCTGCACTCCTGTAGCGCGGCGTGGGTGACGGCCTGGCTGGGGAATCGCAGCCGGTCCACTGTCCTTGCGCCGACTAGTTGGTGCACCTCCGTCCCGTGCTTGCCGCGGACACTCAGGTTTACGCGGCGAGACCCAGTGACGTTGACGTGAGTCCCGCTGATCCCCAGCACTCGCAGGGGATCCGGCCGGCCCTTCGCGCCCAGCAACTCGGCGACTGTGGCGTTGATCATCGTGATCGTAGATCCCTCGTCGAGCAGTGCGAACGTGTCTATCGGCCCGGCCGGTCCAGACAGCACCACAGGAACCATCTTGAGGAGCACTCGATCGGCGCGGGTCGCTGCCGCGACTACCTCTGTGGCCGTGGTGACACTCTCTTCTTTCCTTGCCGGGTTGTGAAGGAGGAAATGGTGCCCAATCGTGCATTCGTCCACACCGCACCTCGCTGCCTTGCACCTGTTGCGCCGGTGCCGGCTCTTTAAGCACCGGAAGCAGACCCTTTCCTTCTTTACCAACCTCCACCGTTCGTCTATATCGGCTGACTTAAAACGGTGGCAGTCCGGTAGGTGGTGCCCGGCTGAGCAAGCTGGGCACTTCTTCTCATTCCCTTCCGATGTCTCCTCGGCCTCGGCAGCGTAAGTATATTCGGTGCCGCGCGCCTTTTTGTTGCCGCGGCTTGGCTCGGGCGCGTCCTTCTCGTCCTCGCTCTCCGCGGTGTAGGCCTTCTCGGTGCTGCGCCTCCCGCGGTTGCCGCGGCGCGGCTCCGTCATGTCCATCTTGCCACCGCTTGGCTCGAGCGTCGCGTCCGCGGCGCAATTGTCCGCCTCATCTTCCAGGAAGTCGGACAGCACCACCAGGGCCGGGCGGGTGTCCGTCTTTCGCTGAGGGTGGCGGAGCCAATTGTTTCGCATGATTGCGGAGAACTTGTCGGTGACGGCTTGAAGGAGCTCCACGCTGTGCAGCAAGTGGGCGTGGTCGAGCCCCACAATCGTCTGCACGATGTTGGACAGCTGGCTCGAGAAGGTACAGACGTCTCGAGAGCTGTCGGGCAGCTTAGGCAGGGCTCGCAGCTTGGCTAGCTCACGTTTGATCAGCGCTTCCGGCTGGCCGAACCTTCTTTCCAGCGCCGTCATCAGCTCCTCCGCCCCGGCCGCGGCGGCGAGTCGGCTCGAGACTGCCGACTCTGCTGGGCCGCGCAGGCTGTGCCCGATCCGCGCCGCGTTTTCGTAGCTTGAAAAGTACCGTTCCGTATTACGGAACGCGGCGCGGTACCGCAGCCACTTCTCCGGAGATCCGTCGAACTGCGGCAGGTCGTACATGAACTTTGGCAGGTTAGTTCGCATGTACGGGCCCTCGGCTCCTGCGTCCCAATGCGGCGGAGCGGCGGTGGTGGCGGCGGTGGCGGCTTGCGTCCCTGTGGCGGAGGCGGCCGGCGGCGCGGCATGCGGCCGCGTATCGGTGGCGGTCGGTGGCGCGGCGTGCGGCCCCGCGGTAGCAGCGGAGGCGGCAGCGGCGTGCGGCCGCGTATCGGTGGCGGTCGGTGGCGCGGCGTGCGGCCCCGCGGTAGCTGCGGAGGCCGCAGCCTGTGGCGCGGTGTGATGCCACGCAGCAGCGGCGGGCGGCGGCGCGGCGTGCGGCCCCGCAAGATCGGCGGAGGCGGCAGCCTGTGGCGCGGCCTGATGCCACGCAGCGGCTGCGGGCAGTGGCGCGGCGTGCGGCCCCGCGGTAGCAGCGGAGGCCGCAGCCTGTGGCGCGGTGTGATGACACGCAGCGGCGGCGGGCGGCGGCGCGGCGTGCGGCCCCGCGATATCGGCGGAGGCCGCAGCCTGTGGCGCGGTGTGATGCCACGTAGCGGCGGCGGGCGGCGGCGCGGCGTGCGGCCACACGGCAGCGGCGGGTGGCAACGCAGCGCGCGTGCTCGCGGCTGCGTGCGGCGGTGCGGCGTGCTGCGGCTCTCGCTCCCGCCGGTGTTGGGAGTGCCCTCGGACCCAATCTTCAAGGCGGCCCCGCTGCAACTCGTCGTCTCCCTCCTCGTCGCTTGTTGACGGATGCCCGAGCTGCTCGGCTTGAAGCCGCTCGAGCCTCGCCTTCAACACTTTCGTGCGCGCTTGCGCCTCCTTCTCCTCTTGCTGCGCGATCGCCTTCATAGCATCGAGTTCTAGCTGCGCGATCTTTTTCATTGATTTCGTGCGGGCTTGCTCCTCCTCGAGCGCTAGCTGCGTGAGCTCCTCTTGTAGGGCGAGCTCCGCTACTAGCTTCGAGGACCTCGCCGACCGGACGGATCCAGATCCGCGTCCGGTGGAGGCCCGCGAGCGCGGTGGGGCGACGCGCAGCACTTCACTTTGTCTTTGCACTGGCGCGCCGGCGTCGTCGCGGCGCGTGACGGCGGCGTGCGCGGTAGGCGGCACTACACTCTGTTCACACACTCGCGCGCTGACGTCATCGCGACGCGTGACGCCATGCTGCGTGGTGGGCACTACACTCGGTCCGGACACTCGCGCGCTGACGTCATCGCAGCGCGTGACGTCACTATACGCGGCAGGCACTTCACTTGGACCGAACACACGCGCTCCGACGTCGTCGCGGCGCGTGACGTCATGATGCGCGGTAGGTACTGCACTCTGTCCGAACACTCGCGCTCCGACGTCGTCGCGGCGCGTGACGTCATGATGCGCGGTAGGTGCACTTTGCTCTGGCACGCACTCAGGCCCGGCGGTCGCGACTGTGGGACGACCGCCCGCTGAGTGCTTCGGAGGGGCCTCGTCCTCCGACTGTCGCTCGTGAGACCATTCGGTCTCCGTTTCGCGGCTCGTTGTTCCGGCAGTGGGCGGCGACGTGACGGGCTCCGACGACGTAGGTGTTGATCCGTCGATCGGTGGCACACGTGCCTCGTCACGCAGGGACTCGGTCGCCCGCTGCCTCGCGTTCTTCGTGGACCGGGTGATGGGCATCTTGATCCGGCTCGAAGGACCAATGTTACTGCTCGTCGCTCGGGTTCGGAGTGGACTGTATTTTCTCTTCTGATTCAGGTGAGACGCCCAGTCACTCGGTCGAAGATACGCGGTACGGGGAACAACGAATGCCAAATGAAACGCCGGTGCTCAGTACAATAACGGGACGGCCCGTTACCGGAGCAACACGGACGAAGCGACAGGTTTGCCAGAGCGAGACAAACGCGGCGGCGCGGAGAGAGAGGGACGGCAGTACGGCGGCACTTGCTAGCCGATAGTCGACCGCGTCGGCGGGAAAGCTCTTCTGCAATGCCGCTGTGTCTTGCCGTCTTCCTGATGTGCTCCACTTGTCGGAGGTCCTCTCTCTCTGGCTGCTTGATCTGTACTGGCGAGCCAACGGAATAGCGCCTATTTTTATTTACTTTTCTGCCCGCTCGCCGGCCGCTGCGGCACGCATCCGGTTTTGCGAGCGAGCAGAACAATGGGCGCCTGGCTCGGCCGCCGCCGCTAATCCCTTCGTCTCGCTACCCGTCGCTCTCGTCTCGAGTTACTTCAGTAAAAAGCCGTCCAATAATATTATTTATTCAACTAAAACTTATATCTAACCTACGTACAAATTACTAAATCTAGTGTATATTCGCTAAAATAATAACTAAGACTTACAGACTAACTAGCCTACGGTTTTTATAAAAAGTATATTTATTTATATATATCTTATTTCTAACTTATATTAACTTAATCGTAAGGCCTAAACTAACTTAAAAACCCTATTCTACACACTACGACGGCCGCTTCCTCGCTACTCTATGCCCTACGCTAAGACGCGCGCGTCGTTCTCTCGTGCGCTGGCCGCGGGGCTGTCGTCGTCCGTAACATTTGCAACATATATGCACATAAAATCAGTAGAAGACAAATCTGGTAAATTATTTTGCAACACTGTGCAATATACGCGTACCTAAGTATTCATTCGTTGCGAAGGCAAGAGTCGACTCGGTTAAGTTTCCATCTAGTCGCAGAACTTTCAAATTAAATTTTGTTATAATTTGTTTCGAATTTCAAAGGATTTAACAGGAAAAGTTCTTTCTAAATGTCCCACCGCTACGGCAACGATAATATTATTACGTACGTACCTACTCACGTTGCCGCGCCGAGCTCACGCTCAGCGGCAAACGGATAGTCCGGGCGCTTTCTGCTTCCGTATACACATATACAACATATGTAGCTACATTACATACAACCTGTCGGGATACTTCAAAGCAATTTGCTGAAAGCTCTCTTGCGCGCCGCACTCCAATTACCATCTCAAAATAGTAAACACGCCTACACATCCCCCGCGCCCCATCGCGTCATCGCACCGCCAAGCTGCCTCCGCGCCGCCACCGAATACGTATGCGTCGCGCCGCCTACACAAGTAGAGTAACTGCATTCCAATTATTTCTCCAATGCGCCGCGAATAGTGCACTTGTTCATAGTTATACAGTTTCAGAACAATACATAGTTACTAAGTGATGAGTAAGTAACATTTAACAGATTCAAACAGTTCATGCGAAAAGAATATGTAGGTATACTTTCAATATAAACGAAGCTTTACATTGATCGGATGGATTAACTTCAGTGTTTAGACGCATGCTAGTGTAAGCTGGAACGCACAGAAGTTGATGCCAGCCTACTGGAAGCTGGAGCGAGTTCTGCTGACGCGTCACGCTCGTCTAGAGGAGTGGAGTTTGTCTCTGGTCGGAGATAGATCGTAATGAATGATTCGGTGGAGGTGAAGCGGCGCTGGCTCAGGGGGGGCTCACGAGCTCTCCCCGCGCTCCGTGTTCAACTCGCCGCTGCGGTCACGTCGCACGCGGAGGACTCGCCGACTAGGCCGCCAAGCAAATACATTCACACACTCAACGTCTCTAGGCTCCACTCTGAAGATTAGGGTCGAGCGGAACGCGGATCGAAAACTAAATACTTACACATAAACTAAAGACGCCATCGAAATAAATAAAAAGGAATTCTCCTTGTTCTCTCCTTCTTAAAATGTCATTAATGATTCACAAAATATGCAGTGCAAACAATTGAATGAATTTTTTTTTGTTTATGTTTTATTTGATTTCGCCCATATATTCGTTTCATACATTTAAACGCATAATTAACAATTATTTGAAATTACACTTAAGGACAGACATAACGTAGTTAATACAAATAGAGCTAAGTGGGCTAGGTAAAAAGTTTTCAATATAGTATGAAAAAGTATAAATAAATGTTTTATAGTACGTTTATATAGGTACCTACATAAATAATACATTTAAAACTAAACAGTCACACAATTTCTTATAAATAAACAGAGAATCACTTCTACAGTTTTACTAAATTTAAAACTAAAACTAAAAGTAAAGAGAAATACAAATACTAGAGAATTAGGTTAGGACTAAAATGCAAACTGACTATCAAAAATAATAATATGAAAAACATATGATGACATTACATTCAATGGGTCCTAAACATACATCACCAATTTGTGAAAGACCACCCACGACTCGCTTGCGAGACTGTAGGATTCGCTTACTGCACTGGAATGCGACAAAAGATACAATAACCTTCAATTATCCATATGATTTCTTAAACAACTTGAAAAGAGTTCTCTTTCGCGTAAGTATGAAAATGTCAAAGGAAAACCTTTTTAATCTTGAAATACTTTGTGTATAAAACGGAAGTGGGGCGTCCTTCGTTTATTTCCACAAACAAATTATGATCCAGAATGTTGCCGACGAAAAGAGCGTCTCCGCTCCGATGCTTCTTTAATTTCCAACGACAAAAGAATTTCACTTCAAATTTAATCTTGCTCGATAGCGTCTCATAAAGTCGCAGATATTGCTCGCCTCGGCTCACCCTCTTCCTGCAACTAGGCGCCGCGCCGCGCCGCCCCTACCTCGGATCTTCGCATCGCATATTGCTCGCCTCGGCTCACCCTCTTCCTGCAACTAGGCGCCACGCCGCGCCGCCCCTACCTCGGATCTTCGCATCGCATTTTGCATACGTAAATGAGAGCATGTGCTGGTGGTATTTTTAGCTGGTCGGTTGGAACTTGCCGTGTTTGTGGCATGTACAATATTACTCCTATACGAGTGCTTCCAACTTTTACTCTAGTAGTTTACTAAAAATAGAAATAAAACTTTTCTTGTTACTAAGTTTGAATTTCCTTGTAACAAACCAGCTTGCCCACTTATTTATAAGAACAATAGCTTGTTTAAGAAAATCCTTTTAGTTTCTCAGCTGTGCACGTATGTATCTTGTTCATTCTTATGAGGGATAGTCACTTTATACCATCCAATGCTGATCAAGCTGTTTGGAAGTTAAGTATTCCTGAAACACTTCATGCTTCGAGTTGGGAAATTTTACGTAAACGACTAATTTTACCGCCTATGGAATGCGAGCAATGGCGCGAGCCATGCTGGGAATATCGCTACGTGATATGGTGCGTAACGAGGCAATCCGCCGACGCACCAAAGTAGTCGATATTGGACACTGGGTGGCTAAGCTCAAGTGGCAGTGGGCTGGGCACGTTAGTCGAAGAGACGACTACCGTTGGAGTTGTTGGAGTGGTTTCCTCCACTGGCGGCCGTGGACAGGAAAACGGAGTGTGGGAAGACCGAGAGACTGGAGGAAAATTGGAGAGGTGTATGTCCAGCAGTTGACGCATACACGCTGACTGACAGACTGGAGGAATATAATGTACTAAAATCAGTTATGGGAGTCTACCGGCGGCGTTAACTCACTGGCTAACTCACACAAATACTCGCATATTTCAACCAATAGCCGGGGCGGATGCCTCACCGAACGCCTTCTGATTGGTTGAGTGAGATCGTTTCTTATACTCACCTCGGCGAGTGAGTAACGCCGGTACAGGGACAGGATCCCTCATTGATGTGTTCGGACAGTCATCAGGTGAGCTGGTTGTAATATTTTGTAATATTATTATGTATTTGGTATATTCTTCATACAGAAAAAACACTAGTGCACACCGGGTAATGAACCCCAGTCTTCTCGCTTGAGAGACTGACACCTAATCAAGCTTAAAATTTGCTTTAAAACCGTTGACATAATTTATGATTATGGCGTTGAGTTAAAATGTAAATTGAGTCTTATGTATTGTAATGGTTTTCCCGCATTCTATTGTCCAATGTGTCACATAGAAAATCTGCGAAGGAGGTAGAGGAAGGTAGTTGGGGAGGGTGGGTAGGAGGTGCAATAGTGCGGAGAGGGAGGTAGAGGAAGGACGTGACGAGTGGTTTATGTTGGCTACGTGTGCGGTGAGCAAATATTTAGGCCTGGAGACACATCTCGCAATTGATTAGGTTAGATTAGACAATTTGCTAAACCACAGAAGAGAGTATTCTGTGACAATAGTGCCACTTAAGACAGGAATTTCATTAAGTATATCACAATTTTACTAGTCGCTGATTCTTTAAAAAATTAGTTTCTATTATATATTATTATATTATATGTTAATTATTACTATATTATATACTTCTGATTTATATGTATGCTAGCCGTTCGGCGGCTTCGCTTCGTAACAAAATATCGTGCTACCGTAGCAATGCGAATAATACCTAAAAAAAAGTATACCTAAAAAAAGTTGCCTTAGGCATATCGCTTTTTGTGGATGTGTACGCAAAATGTATAATATATTGTTGTTTCGGGAATTGTGAATCAAAGAATACAAGTTTAATCAAGTATAGATTATTCTCATCAAATCTTGAAATATAAATAACACTTTTATTTAACACTCGTCCACATTGTCGCAATCTTCTTCTATCTATAGTAAGCTATTTTAAACATTATCCTCGCTATTATACGTTCCGAGAGCTATTTTTGATCCCGGAACTCGTTTGGGGTCTCTTTCTATTGTAATATTTTTTGCGTTGCTACAAGTTCCGTGAATACATCGTCATATTAGATGTGCGGGTAAAACATGCCATCTGATTCCATGTCAATAAACATGCAAATCATAATTTAATTATAATATTAATGATGAATGATGAGGCATAAATAAGTAAGTAAATTCCCGCGCAGCTCTGAGTTTTTATGTTTTTTACTTAGCGGTCCGCCGACTCCTTTAAGTAAGTAAAAGCAAGTTATTTTTGACGTTTTAAGGGTCGGGTGTTTTTTAAATTTCTAATTTAACTTTTGTTTCAAGCTTTTTTAAAAAAACCTCATGCAAATCGGCCCACTTTTTAAGATAATACATTTTTTGATTACTTAATTACTTGATTAATTCATTACAACCATCCCGATTAAACCAGCTTTCTAATAAAAAAAATCGCATAAAAATCGCTCCATCCGTTTGGGAGCTATGATGCCACAGACAGACACACCCTTAAACACACATACACGTTAAACTTATTATAACACCCGTCTTTTTTCGTCGGGGGTTAAAAAGACGATGTGTTTATCATGCTGAACAAATAACTCTAAATCAATAAATCTTATAAATAAATAAGGCTTCCCAAATATACTTAAAATAAAAGAGCCCATGCAATATTTCTGACACGTCGGTTGTATAGACATAACACGTCAAAGTCATTGGTCAAAGTAGGTATACATACAAATGTTGAATATTTCAATTTGCGAAACGGTGCTCGCTCTAAGCCAGCCAGTAGGCATACACCGACTAGCAATGCAGTTGCATGGCGTCGCACCTACTTGCACGTACTCAATAATTCACGTCTACTGCTCGAATTTGCATTCGCGTTGCTCTACTGGCTCCGGTCGCCGCCGGCCGGGCGCCCTTACCTACTGACGGCGTCACATAAATACACTAGGGCTGTCACTTTCATTTGACTCTCGTTAGCGGTTTCTACTTTATCGACATCGTTAATATACCTGTTGAAGATGAAGCTGGCAGCAAACTGTTACCACCGGTCAAATGTCAAACTACTTGTCAAAATGTAAATAAACTAGACGAAATAAATTCTCCTGAGCTGAAGCTGCGTTACTATTACTTCTATTGGTTTCCTTGTACATTTCTCTGTATCTTTCATGTGTAACGTTGGCCCCTTGCTCTCTATTTTATCTTCTTGCGCCAAACCTTTGGAAACCTCGCTGGGATTTTCGTAGTCTTTTCTTAAATAATACCTAACGGTTTACAATGTTAATTTTGCTTGCAATGTTTGCTTGTAAATCGCGATATCCTAACGCAAGAAAAGCAGCAGGCGCATCTAGTTTGAAATAAAGCGAAGTCATATAAATGCAAAATAATTTGGACTCGTCCACATGGGTTATATACATAGAAATAACCTAAAGTCCATGGAAGGTGTGGATCTAAGCTTACGATGGCTTCACCGAACATATCCGGGCCCATCGGCAGTAGAGGAGGGTATTAATCGAGGCCGGGACTAGCGAGTGGCCACTCTAAATTTCCCGCGCATGCTTCACGTTTCGGCTCGCTTCAAGCCCTCGTCAGCTAGTCTGCGTTGACTAGGACGCGGGGAAACCACCAGTCCCGCTCTCGACCTCCCTCTCTCTACCTATCCATATTCTGTAGGATGCTTCCAGTGACGTTTTCGAAGCTCTCTCCATATATGAGCTTAGTGTCGATCTTGGGAGCCCTAGATTCTTGAAGAGACTGTAGAGCGACTTCGCTGGTAGTCCTCTTGCTCCGACTTCCACAGCGAAGAGATCAGTCTTGAATCCGTTTCTCACAATCCGGTCTACTAAGTTGCAGTACTTGTTAAGTTTGATGTTGTGGTCCTTCGGTATGTTACTTTCCCATGGAACTGTAAGTTCAACAAGTACTACATGCTTTGTCGCTTTTGAGAATATGAGTATATCCGGTCTTAATGCTGTGGTACAGATTTCCGAAGGCATTTGGTAATGCTTCTCATGTGTGTCCATCAACAATTCCCAATCCTTTGCTGCTCCCAAAATTGAAGAAGGTTTAGTCCTATCTTTGGGCAGCTTATTGGCTCCAGGTTTCACAAAGTTGACCTTCTGGAAGCCGCTACTGGTTTGCCCTTTCCTGGTCCGTGCAATTGACAGGTTGATGGCCTCTCTGATGATTTGGAGGACTTTATCATGACGGTAGGAATACTGGCCTCGCTCAAGTAGTATTTTGCATCCGCATAACAAATGTTTGGCCGTGCCTACGAACTCCTTACATGACGGGCATAGTTTATTTGTAGATTTCCCCCATCTAACTAGGTTACTCGGGTCGGGGAGAGTAAGCTGGAATGCATTTAAGTAGAACTTAAGCAGCTCAGGGGACCAGTTGTATATTATGGATTTCCACTTCAATGCAGGAGGGATGCATAAGTCACCCACTGTTAGCCAATCATTCTGCATTTCTAGGTTTAAGGCGTGAAGTTTGAAGCCTTGTTCCATGTCCTCCTGAGCAAAACCTTTCAGTATTTCTTTATCAGACTTTGCTGTTTCTATGCCCAATCCAGATCTATTGGTGCGTGTACCAACTTGGAATGATTTGTAGAAGTCGAGTCTCGATTCCAGTTCATCTGATAGTGATGTGTTGGGTAAGGCTTGAATAGCGCTATCATTGGAGTCTTTGAGTATACATCGTTTGGCTATTCTCGCCTTTTGATAAAATATCGACGGTTTCTTAATGTTCAGTCCAAAGTTATTGTGAGATCTGTATAGCGTTGACGAGTCAGCCGGGTGAGCCAGTCCAAACCATGATTTCAGGAATCTGGTCACATACGAGTCTAATTTAGTCAGGTTTTGCTTTGTGAAGTCGTAGACGAGAAATGGCCATGAAAGTTTTGATGTCAGGTAGTTATCGTAAATCCATGCCTTTTGTGTACCCAGGAGGGGAAGATTGTCAGTTTGGCGGAGGCTCTCTTCGAAAAGTTGGACAATATCATCAGTAGGATGCTCCTTTCCTCTGCTGGTGATCCTTTTGCCCAAGAATTTAAAAGGAGCTTCATCAGCCACGGTTGCGATTGGTTTTCCGGCTACTGTCAAACCTGGAATGCTCGAGGTAAACTTTGAACCTTTCCTGGTTAAGCTCAAACAGTAGCACTTCGCTGGTTTTATCTTCATCCCTTTGGTCCATTCACAATAGTCATCCACCACCTTAAGAAGCGACTGATTTTGTTTTGGATTGCGGGTTAACAGCGTAATATCATCCGCAAATGCCAGGATGGCCGCCATATATGTGTCTCCATACTTGAACCTGTATCCCCATTTCTTTTCTTTTACGACAAGCGTATCAATTAGAATGTTGATAACAATGTTAAATGTGACAGGAGAGAGGCAGCAACCCTGGAAAAGTCCTATGCCGTAACGAATTTCCGGTGTCTTCTCCGTTTCGCCTTTTACTTGTATTACAAAGGAAAGTTTTTTGTAGTAGGAGGCTATTATATTACAGATCAGAGGTGGCACATTATACCACTCTAGCGCCTTTAATAGTAACTCATGGCGCACCGAACCGAAGGCGTTTTCAAAGTCTAACCACGTGGCAGTTAATTGTCTCTCATTCTTCCTTGCATCTCTAAGACATTCAGTCAGCAAAGAATTATGTTCGAGGCACCCTGCAACTCTTGGGAGAAAACCTTTCTGGTACTTCTTCGGTAAGTAGTCGTTGGTACACATGTGTTTGAGTAGTCTGGCCTGTATAATGGAGAAGAATATTTTCGAAATTGTGTTCGTAAGGGCTATAGGTCTAATATCCTTGGGATCAGTAACTTCTTTCTTTTTTGGTAGAAGAACAAACACGGCTTTACCAAGACAGTCTGGCACTTCTCTGTTCGTCCAAATTCTTTTGTAGATGTTCAACATGTGTTTCCGCACTGATGGACATTTTTTGTATATGATGTATGGTATGCCATCGGGTCCCGGGGCGGAACTATTTGGTTTCCTTTTTATGTGGTATTCCAGCTCTTCCATCGTCGGTGAATCAGCATCAAATGCTAGAGCAGGTTCTTTGGGTTTTGGAGCTGGTGGATCCCTGTAAGTTATATCTGCCTCCGGGGTGGTATATGTGGATTTAAAGTAGTTGAACATCTCGTCCGTACTTAACCTAATTGTACCCTGCTGTTCCTTAAAAGCTTTTTTGGCGAAATAAAAGGGGTTCTTCTCGAAAGCTGCTATATTCTGAGCCTTTCGAAATTCATTGCCAGCAACCGTAATTATATACAAAGACATTAAACCCACCATCTTTTTTAATCTCTTTGGTGATATATAAGTAATTATTGAACATTTTCCCATTTTTTTTTGCATGGAGCTAAATGGTTGACATGTTCGGCCACTTCATCTGATCTTGCAGCAGTGTGGGAACAAGTTACCATGCCAGCGGCCCCCTTCGGTCGTTCCGGCTGCACTGCAGGAGTGAAGCTCGAACTATTTCTCATAGTCGTTTCGCTCAAACTTCATTTAGTGTCAATCCTGATGCGTTTAACCTGTGGCTTTAACCAAATAGCAAGAAAGATGGAAGACGGGAAACACGTACAATACAGACATTAGAATTTGTCAATAAAGTGTTAACATAATATTTTCTTTACAACCCGGTTCGACATTAGAATTGACGCATCATATCTCCTCCCTACTGCCTGCGCCGCGCGGCGCAGCGCACCGGTTCGAGCGAGTGGGTTTTGACTAAGCGCTAGACTGGGAGGCTATCGATGGCTCGATGCTGAACAAATTGCTTCCCGCACGTATGCACGTACGGGAAACGACGTGACGTTTGTTCTTAGCAGTTTGCTGGGGACCGAAGCGGAGAAAACAGGCTTAGGCGCTGCATCTTCGGCTTCCACTTTGCTGATTCTACCTTCTCGAATCTGCTGAGTACTGAGTACAGCCAGAGTACAGCTGGAAGCGTATTGGTATCATTTGATGTGGCGTAGATACAAGTTCGATTTATAACTAAGTACCTGGGTGACCGAGCCTCGCTCGGCGTCTACCTACACCTATCACTTATAGTAATAGGATAATCATCCTTACTTTAGATGTGCTTAAATACGTCAGTGAAAACCCTATATGAATTGATTGAGTAGCTCTTGACTTTGGACATAGAATCGACGACGACGACGGCGCGGCGCACCCGTGGGTCGTTACAGATGTTTAAATTAAGGGGTCTCCATACAAGACAATTTATTTTTTCAACGTTTTTTTTTAACCAGTACGGACAATGTTGCAGTCCACAGAGCCAAATACTGACTCACTAACCTCTCGACACGACGCGACGCTCAGTGCGAAGTCGTGCCACCAGATTTTGGGACCATTTTTTTTTTTTTATGGAAACTGACATGGTTGGCTACATCACCTACAACATCCGTGATGTCAGCCCATAACACCGGGTGAACTTGGTGCCACGTCAGTGCTTCCCTTCGGTCGTGCCGGCTACACTGAACTGGACGGAAAACACAAACTATTTACATAGCCGTTTCGACCGACCTTTCATTCAGTGCGGTGGTACCAACCCGGGCGGGTTAAGCCCTACCATTACTTACTTACAGGTTCATTGGCCTGAAATATCAAGCAATACAATATTTTTGACGTGATGACGTCACGTCTTATAAATTGATGAAAACCGGCTGCACACACGAAAAAGTGTCACGTTCCATCTGAGCCTGTGTGTGCAAGCGAGAGCGCGTAACAAGCGATAGAGAGGCACAATCGGCCCAAGCGTCGGCTAGTCCCAGGGCAGCACACATTGAAAGAAGGTTACTCGTACAATAATATATTACGCGCATCTGGCCGGTCGGAAAAGATTTCTAATTTAGAATATTCATGAAACTTCTAAAGTACCAGGGCAGCACAAATTAAAAGGAGGTACTCGTACCATACTATATTAAGCGCTTCATCACGTAAAACTATCGTCCGTAAACCAACTTTACAGACAACCAATTTTTTTTGTATGGAGACTGATACGATTGGCTACATCACTACATCAGTGATGCCAGTCCATAACACCTTGGTGAAACTAGGTGCCATGTCAGTGCTTCCCTTCTGTCGTGCCGGCTACACTGAACTGGACGAAAAACACAAACTAATTACATAAACGTTTCAACCAACCTTTCATTCTGTGCGGTGGTGTCAACCCGGGAGGGTCTAACCCTACTACCTAGTAAGGTAAGAAGGGAAAGGACCTACAGTTTTACGTGGTATCCGAACCACGGCCAACCTCCAACGATCGAGCGGTCACCCATCCAAGTACTGACCGCGCCCAGGTGTGCTTATTATCACGACCGACGGTCGACCGACCGCACCACTGAGCTATCGAGGCTGACAAACATATTGTCTTATACTGGCCACACAGCTGGACAAACGGCTCTCTCAATATTTACGTAACAATCATGTATAGCTCTATAGTAACTTTCCAGCTAAATACTTATATATACTCGTAGACCCATGTACAACATCGATAAAGGTAAAGTGCATTGGTGTGGCTACATCAAAGGATTCTATGTGACTCTACATATTATGTACATTTGGGTATAAGGGGAGATGCGACGTAGGACTCTGTCAAACGGACACCCCATGACCGCTGCTTTTATAGTTTGTTGAACTAATAATCAAGCGCATTAATGTGACAAGGTGTTACAGGGGTGTACACTTATAAGTTGATTGTTCGAGTATGCCGGCTCTTGCTGAGGCGCTGAGCCGGTTAGTTGGTTCGTGGTTTTTGAAACGTTGACTTTAGCCGGAGTCTAGTGAGCTTCGGTTGCGGCGTGTGGCGGCGGGGGCCGGGGGGCAGGGCGGGGCGGAGTGCACGCCTCGCTGCACATTAGAACAAACACCGCGTGAATTCAGATAGAAAAGGAAAATGTATTTTGTATTCGCCTTCCCTTAGAACGTTTATACTGTATCGCCTTATCATTATATTATGCTATAGCTTTTAACCGCGGCTTCGCTCGCGTGAAATTCGTATTTAAAAAGAAAAAAGAAAGAAAGAAGGTTTAGCTGCGTTCCATTTAATCCGTTTAAATTCCCATAACAATAGGTACCTAATAGAATGACATGACACTTGATTTATTTAAAAAAACAAAATTTATTTTTCGTTTACATTTTGCGGTACTCTGTACTTTCCACAGGACTATTAAACTTATCTATAATATACGAGTATCTAGAGGAAAAAATTATACGTAATTTGGCGTTCGTTTCATCGACATCGGTTGGGTAGGTCCGGAGACAACTGCGTGTGACCGACAGACCGACAGACATACACCAGAGCGATCCCATAAGTGTCGCTTTTTTCGCATTTTGCAACGGGATCCTAAAAACATGCGATCTGTGTCCTTGAGCAATTCGTGTCTTTCTAGGATGAATTACTCTACCTGTGTATGACACGCACCTGCGTACACTCCTAGTCTGAACAAGCAATGTTCAATGTATAACGAATCAACGACCAGATCACTAGGTGTATACAAGACGAGAGATGTGAATAAAACAACCTAACCATGAACATATTCTAGCAAGGTTTAGTTAGTCAATGTCTCCCAGCACACAGGGCGGAACGACGCCGACGACGACGCGTCACGTCGCGACGCTCTCTGCAGGCCATCAACGGATTCAACCAACAAAATTGGCGCCATTCCGATGACTGCACTTTATTTGATTTCAATCGTCTCGCGTCGCGACCGTAACCCGTTATACGTTACCAACCAACAAGTAAGGGATAAAAGTTATTCGCCTTTCATTTGCTCGAAAGTCCTCCAATGAATTTTGGCGTAGTCTTGTCTTAAATGTCGTTGTAGAACAATGTTCCTTCCGATTAATTCAAGATAAAATCTCTACTGTAGACTTGTACTTTTTTCTTCTTTCTTTCGTCCGGATTAACGCAGATCTTACCTGAGTCGTCGGTCGTAGTCTCTAATTCTCTCCGAAAGCGATTCAAGTTTTTCCGGGTAGCATCTCGCGCGCCGGCGCCGGCGGGGTAGGGGCGAGGGCGGCGAGGGCGAGGGCGAGGCGCGTCAGTCGGCGGGACTCAAGTTTTCCCTCTAAATTAATTAACAGCCACATTGAATGTCAGCAATGCGAGCGCGCAGCACCTCGCGCGGTTCAGCGGAGGCGGGGGCGCGGCGGGGGCGCGGAGGGGACGCGGCGGGGGCGCGGCGCGGCGGCACCGAGCGGAGGCTGAGTAAACACAATTTATGTTTGGGCGAGTAGAAAATTTGCTCAAATAATTTATGCGGTACCTCGAATTATGTAGGAACGACAGCTTGCCTAGGTAAACGGACAACTACTTCGAAGAAAATGTTATGCGTGTCGGCAAGTTAAAATATACCTACATATTTTAATGTTTAAATAATATTAATCAACAGCAAAACATTTTACAGATGCAATTGAAAGGACCACGTAGCGCGTAGCACGTAAGAATGAAGCGTAAATTGAGCAGGTACCGTAAAATACTCACGTAGATAAATTTATTCTAGTTCATTGATTTTACAACCCTGTCGGGATATAAAATAAAAAAAATTAAAAAAAAAATCACAACATATTTTAAATTGATAAAAAATATAAGAGGTTAATTATTTTTAATAATACCTACCTACTTTTGCAATTATTTATAACAGAAATATTTTTACGATTATCAGAATAGTTTTATAATTTTGTTCATTTCGAAAAACAGAAACGTGTGTGTAAAACTGTAGGTCACTTTCATTAAATTCGCATTAAATGAAGGGTCGGTCGAAACGGCTAATAAATAGTTCGTGTTTTCCGTCCAGATGAGTGTGGCCGGCACGACCAAAGGGAGACACTGGCATGGCACCTAGTTCACCAAGGTGTTATAAGCTGACATCAGAGGTGTTGTAGGAGATGTAGCCAACCATGTCGGTTTCATAAAAAAACAGTAAATGTAGAGCGAAACCAGTAAGGTGCCTAAATGCCTCCTCGTACAAAGGCTCACAAATTCCGCTCGGCAGGAGGCGGGGCACGAGCTGTGGAGCGCGGGGTGAGGGGGAGGAGTACGCAAACTTTCATGGCGTGGGCGTATTCAATTTTCAGTTTCAATTTCTAGTTTTCCGGAAAGTTCAAGGTTTTGCTAAGAGTTGCTTCAAGTAATTTTCCCTACTCATTGCGTTGGATGATGGCTTAAATTGCTGTAGAGAGGAATTCAGATAGTTTATTTTACAATACCATTTAATAATTACCAAAGCCGTGTAGAGCAATGTTCCTTTCGATTACTCAAGATAAAATCTCCGCTGTAGAATTGTAATTTATTTTTTCGTATCATATCCGGATTAACGCAAATAATTCTCTCCGAAAGCAATTCAAGTTATTCCGGGTAATTGAAGTCAAAATTGTGTATAGCATAAGTATACATATTCTAACTATATGGTTCATATAGATCGAATAATCAACGAATGGTGTTCGAACAGTATGTACACGCATAGGAGTAGGTCGAGGAGTAGGTATATGTACAATGGCGGTGCCGGTAAAGCCTGCAGGCTGTAGCGGTTGGAGCCCGACACGCGTTCAGCCACGCATTTAGTGAAAGCTTCGGTAGAAGCGCTTTTTTACTCACTACAATTTTATTCAGTTTCTGCAATGATGTGTTTTTTCGGGTTTTTTAGAATGTTTTTGTTCAACGTTGTTGCGCCGCGCACCGCCCCGCGCTGCGCCGCGCCGGTCCGCGGCGCTGTCAGCTGGTGCGGGTTGGAAGTGTCGTGTCGTGTCGTGACGTCACTTCATCGGCACCGCGTCGCCGCTTGCGCTCACGCCACGCGGCGTCGGTGCCGGCCAATATATCACGCCCTCTATAATCGCAGTAACTAAAAGCGTCGCTTGCGTTTTATCTGCATCGATCCAAAGTGAGCTCTTCGTTACTGTCGCTCCGAGTATTCGTATAGCGTGTAATTTGTAAATGTATCGCCAGGTGTGCTACGTTTAGGTCTATCTCTGTAAATAAATACATTTTAAAATAGTTAGCTGCACTTTTATAAGCTACGGAGCGTGTTTAGATTTTTTAAATAATTAACCAATTTGATTAATAAATAATCTTGATGTTTAAATATATACAGGGTGTTAAAACGACGAGTACATTAATTTCGCCAGCGCAATCCTCATGTTTTTCCTAGACAAAAAAGCAAATAAAGTTTTTCTCTAAAGTGTCTAGTTTTCGAGATATGGATTTTTGAAATGTATGTTTCGGTCTAGTGTAATTTAACGCGTTATTGCCGCTCCGCTCCCTCCCCCTGCCGACCTCCAGTCCTCCACTCACAAAGCTAACCCCCGACCCTCCCGCCAACACCTCCGTTCGAGGCGCTCACGCCTCACCCGCTCTTCCCCCCTTCGCGCCGACCTGCTGTCATTAGATCATTTTTACACTAAAATAATCAATTAGTTTGTATGAAAACTGTAACTTTTTATTTAAAGGGAATTCAGAAAAAAGTTATTTGACTTTTTTGTTACTCTTGATCCCAATAATCATTTCCTAAATTTAATGTACTCGCCGTTTTTGCACCCTGTATATTTCACAAATAAGAATATTTATGGCGAAATTGGTAAAAATAACTTTATAATATAATCCTAGGATTGCTTTCGTCTCGAGTCTCGGCCATATGTATTTAGCCTGGATAACGTGTTTTCATCCCCGCGCACTGTTCATATTTTAGTATTTGCATAATTATTTTTAATTTTCCACCCAGTACAGTGGAACGTGAATGCAAAAACCATTGTAAATGGCTATTGTGTGGCATAAAACTATTAATCTCCGTGGAGCGGCGCCGGGCGGGGCGGGGCGGGGCGTGCAGTAGCACGTGAACGGGATTGCTGCACGATTAATAGAGCACGGCGCACTCTCTGCGCCTGAATTTTATCGTACATTAGGTGCTTGAATACGTAGTCGTTATATTCATTCGTTAAACATTTTGGCATTGTTGACCGTGGGCGGTGAGGCGGCGGAGGAGGAGGCGCTCGGCGAACAATGAGGCGCATTCATTGAAGAGAGCTCGTGTTTCCATCGTCTGTAGTGCGCAGTCAGCAGCCCGACTCTCTAACCCCGAGCGCTCCCCGCTCCGCAGTAAACTCCGCTAGTCCACTCGACATCGACTCCGTGTGAAACGCTAACCGACGCGTTACGGCCCTACCTTCCTGAAAACTTGGACGTTGCGAGTCGAATACGGTTACGGTTTGCGTGTTTGGATAAAGTTTTATAACTCGGTTTAAGCGTTGTTTGAATACCTGGAGTGGCGACTGTTCTGTCGTCTACTGTGTTCGACGTAATAATATTATTAAACGCAAACGAAGTATTTTTAAGTATGGGTACTGCGAGCCATTTTTTAAAACCATTTTTGTGCCAAGTTAATAAAGACGAGCCTACAAGGTTTGCTCCTGTGCATGTTTTGAGATAGTAATTGCAGATACATAAGCGTCGGAGTGTTCGGCGTTGCTACTCCTAGACACAGTGCTGACAGTAACCCACTGCTTCCGCGCCGGGCGAGCGAGGAGTAGGTCGCGTTGTCGCTCCTGACGGAGACAAATCGCGTCCGGGCTAATGTGCGTGTCCGAGCCGCACCGGACACCGGGCCGGCCGCCGCCGCCTCCGCCGCCGCCGCGCCGGCCAATCAACGAGCTGCCCAGCCAAATGAAAAACTATTACTTACGCTAACAGGAAAAACGTTGTAACTATTATGTTCTGCGGCGGGAAGTGGGCGGGCGGTCGAGCGGCGACGCCGGCGGGAGCGGGGGTTAATGCGAGCGATATCGAGACGCGTTAATAGTATTACCCGATTTATTTTGTTACTCGTACTAAATGCGAGCTCGTATCATTAGCGGGCGCACAATCGAATGTTCCGCCCCGGCACTGCGGTGTGGGAGACGAATCGTAAACGTATTTTCTGTTCGCTCCATTTCTTATTTACGCATCTCCGTCGACGTCTCCGTTACTTACTGCTATTATATTAGCGATTGCTACGTGTACCACTTTACTAAGAAAGTAATGGCTGAAAGGTAGGAATACCATTTGTAGAACCTACCTACAAGTGTGCGGCGGGTAGCCGAGTGGTCTGGACGTCGGCTTCTCTTGCGAGAGGTCCGAGGTTCGAATCCGTCCGGTGTATACCAATGAGTTTTCTTCTGACGGTAAAATTTACCATACCTACACCTACTGCTTCACCGTTCGGAACCGGTATAAAACTGTAGGTCCAGCTATAGGTGGGTAGCCTCGGCTGTGTTTTCCTCTAGTCCAGCATAAGCATCAATCAAAAAAAGGAAGTCTGCTATGGCACCTACCGTCTCGAAGGTGATATTGGCTGGTCGGAGCATGTGCTCTGGCCCATCTGATTCAGCCACTGTTGCATTCAGCTATATAGTATTGAAAGAAATTCAAAAGCGATTCCAAAGCATTCAGCTATCTTGCAAGTTGCTGATAATAATTCATTCCAGTTCACTCAAATAGAAGGATATGAGAAGAGACTTAGATTTAACAATCAGTAAGTACAACTTAAATATTATATCAGAAGGATCTTCTAATAGTGTTAGCGTTCAGTTACTTCCAGCGCAGCCCCTGTAGGGCGGGGACTACGTGCTACCGCTTAACACGGTTGTAATTCGGGCAAGAGTCTTGTAACGGTTTGCTCTTTGAAGCTGTCCCGGGGGTAGGTACCTCATCGCACCGCACCTCCGGATGTTTCATTAGGTAGGTATACATTTATATTAGTAGCGGCCATATATACTAGCACTAGATACGAGTAGCTATGTAGTTACTCGCTGCCGGCCAGCTATAGGCTATATAATATAACATTTATGGATACATCTTATATACAGGTCATATTTAAATTTTTGTTGCACATTAAATACCTATTATAGGTCAAACAAAATCTAGAATAAAATCAAGCCTTCAATTGTCAAATTAGTATGTAATAATTTACTATAACAATACAAAATTTTGAATATAATTGTCATTTATACACGTGCACATTAATAAAATATTCGCCATATATAAAATTGAATTCAATAAATACTTAATTAAGACATTCAATAAATAAAATAGTTACCTACAAGCTACTGCCAAAAGTGAGAAGTATTCTTAAACAAAAACATAAACTCGTTCGTTAAGAAATTCATCGGACCGTACCATACGTACGACTTCCATTTCCCCACCAAAAAGCTTTTCAATCTGCTAACAAAGCCTATATGGGTATATGATTCGGAATTTTTAATGTCAGGGTTTATTTTAGAACTTTGGCCCAATTACGTACATAAATGCCCAAGTTCTAGTGGTGAACGCAAGCGGTAGTCACGACCTCCGGTATATTTTGGGCCATAATGACCGAGGACTAGATCACCACGCGGGCGCTAGAGGTTACCGTGCGTCGCTCGGCCGGCAGTGATTACTCGTCCGGCGCGCTTCTAATGATATAGTATCAAGTGGCTATCGGAGGAAGCTCATCGATATTACGGACGATCTGACACTCCGTCTTGCTCCAGGCGTACCGCCGGGCCGCCGCCGTCTCCCCTCCCCGTCCACCGCCGGCGCCACCATCCCTCTCCCCCGGGACGTGGAAATGGATATTTTTTTTCTTCCTCAAGTGATCGCGGCGAGAGCACGTAAATAGATACAGATAGTGTTACCTACCTATGTGACGTGCACAGACATCCAAAAGAAAGCCTCCACGTTCGTCGCTCGGTATGAACGCTTGAGCCGGTACATTTAGTCGCTCGAGTGCGTTGCACATGGCTGAGGTGTTTTTCTTTTGATGTTTGCTTTTTACTGCGTTAACAAGGAAAATATTCATATTTTTTTTTTTTTATGGAAACTGACACGGGTGGCTACATCACCTACAACATCCGTGATGTCAGCCCATACCACCGGATGAACTTGGTGCCACGTCAGCGCTTCCCTTCGGCGTGCCGGCTATATTAAATATATATTAAAAAAAAATTCATGCTGTTACAGGTAGTTTCGAATTACGAAATTACTCGTCTCTTGTTGTTCATTACTACAAGAATTAAAAATTATATGACACATTTATATTTGATCTTTAGTGTGACTAATATAACGCTAAGTATATTATGTTGACTAAGATTTAAACGAAATTAATGAAAAATTGTGAAAAACAAACAAATTGGTGCTAACGACAGGTTGTTTGGATCTTAAAGTGGTATATTGGATTAATATAACGCGTCACTACTGTAGAGCTCTTGTCCCACCCTTATAGCACTTACTAACGCTATTGTAATGTCACTAAAGAACCTTAACCTGTATAAGGCCCACTTGCACCAACACGAATTTAAGATATAAACCAGTTTAACTCGTTAAGCTAGTACCCGTTTAACAGTTAGTATCCGACTGTGGGAACCGCGTTTAAATCCATAACACGCTACTTAACTCTAAATTCGTGTTGGTGCAAGTGGGCCTAAGAATGGGCCTCTATTAAACAGCTCTTATAACACCTGTCTTAACACCATAATGTTAGTTGGGAAATACCTACTATATATATGTGAACTGACTAAATAAATGACTACAAAAGTTCAAAATCTTTTCTTAACGTGTTACAGTAGGGTAACAAAAGGGCGGTTTATTTTTATTTCTGTCAGCATTTACTTAGGTAACTGCTGAACTAGGGTCCGCTCTATTGACATTTGGGTGTAAAAGTTTTATTAGTCCCGTCCCTCGCCGTGAAACATGTACAGCTTTCAAGACCGCTATTTTTGTAGAGTTTAAATCTAACACCAGCCTTTTGTTCCAGGTAATTACAAGCTTCCACTGACTGTACATCGTATAATCATAAATGAACACAATTTTGGTAAGTTTAACATAATACATTCTTTTCAAAAAAAAATTTTTATTTATTTATTTCACACTTAACTATTTTTTTTTTATGTAAACTGACACGGTTGGCTACATCACCTACAACGTCCGTGAAGTCAGCCCATAACACTGGGTGAACTAGGTGCCATGTCAGTGCTTCCCCCTTTGATCGTGCCGGCTACACTGAACTGGTCGGACCACACAAACTATTTACATAGCCGTTTAGACCGACGTTTCATTCAGTGCGGTGGTACCAACCCGGGCGGGTTAAACCCTACCACCAAGTAAGATTAGGAGGGAAGGGACCTACAGTTTTACGAGGAATCCGAACCTCGGTCAGCCTCCAACGGTCAGCGGTCACCCATCCAAGTACTAGCAAACCTTACAGGATATCCTAACTCGTTTACTAGCCTAATTTTAATTATGCATGCAATTTATTAAGATAACTTATAACTAATCTCTTATGCTCTATTACCTAGGCTATTATTAAAAAAAAAACATCAAACTCTGTCTCCTTATTTAGCTCGTTCAGGATATGAATAGCTCTGTTTAGAGGAGAGCACATCTGTAGATTTGATCTTGCAGGAGCTGGTTGGAGAAGAACATGTGTCCTGTCCCTATGATAGTTATTCGGAACATATAAATTAAACAACTGTAGGAAAACCGGGTTACTGATTTTCCCATTTAATGTTTGGAAAATGTAGGACATGAGGGCTAAGTCCCTTCTGAATTCGATGGAATTGTAGCCCACCATGCCTAGTAAAAATTTTGCCGGGTACAAACATGGGTAATAATTAAACTGTTTTTTATACAAAGATCTGATGTACTTTTTTTGAACCTTTTCCAGCATGAGTATATATGACGACTCATGCGGGGTCCAGATGATTGCACTGCTTTCTAACTTACTTCGGACGGACGAATTATACAGCAGCTTAACTGAGGCAGTATTACTGAAATCTTTCGACTGTCGCAATACTACGCCCAGTGTTCTACTCGCGACCTTGCACACTTGCCCCATGTGATCGTGAAATGTTAGCTTGTCGTCGAATAATACACCCAAGTCCTTCACTTCACAATATATAGCAAGAAGTTTTTTATTTATGTGTTTTGAGAGCACTGTGATTCTGACTGCCGCAGGAAGGTGCCGTAACAGAGATTTTCATCTATTAAATCCTGATTCATAAAGGGGAAGGAACATTCTAAGTATTTTACTTTATGTTTGCGGTAGTGTCGACGCGTCGGCACATTGGAACGTACTTGGAATGAAAATTAAAGTCTAGGCCGCCTCATCATAAGCAGATGTGTAACGTACCTGTGATCCGTACCGTACCGTACCGTAGATGTGATTGTACCGCGTGGGGCCGGTACTTTAAAAGAATAACCCCACTGCATCTCTCCCCGTGTATGTCGTAAAAGTCGACTAAGGGATATGACTCCCTTCTTATATTACTAGGTGGTCGGGTTTAAACCGCCCGGGTTGTTACCACCGGCACTGAATGAAAGGTCGGTCGAAACGGCTATGTAAATACTAGTAGTTTGTGTTTTCCGTCCAGTTCAGTGTAGCCGATTCGACCGAAGGGAAGCACTGACGTGGCACCACGTTCACCCGGTGTTATGGGCTGACATCACGGATGTTGTAGGTGATGTAGCCAACCAGTGTGAGTTTCCATAAAAAAAAAGATACTACTCGATATACGATACAGGGTTAGCTTTTAGATCGTTATTCACTATTCTGTATAGTTCTTGAGAAATTTAGAATTTACTAAACTGGTCATACCTCGAATACAGCCGTAGCTGGTCGGAGTCCTATTTTGGTCGCCTCACAAAACTATAAAGAAAGAGCTAGTGTGAGGGATGACGGGTGGCGAGAGGGCCAAAGGTTTGAGAGGCGTGATCGATAGGGGAACAGCAGTAGCTGGTAGCGAGTACCGTGTAGCGAGTAGCGAGTATCGGGTAGCGAGTACTGGGTAGCGTGAACCCGGTAGTGAGTACCGGGTAGCCAGTACCGGGTAGCGAGTAGCGAGTGTAGGGGTAGCGGGATCACGCGGCAGCTGTCGGAGGACGTGCCAGCTCTAGTCGCTACATATAAAACCGATTTGCCAAAGCTCCTTACTTCTCTTACGGGGACAGCTTCACGCTAGATGTAACCAAAACGACTTCTCTCGATAAAAGCTGCGACATCAAAGGAGGTAGTAGGAAGATATTCATGATACTTAATGGTATTTAATGTGAGTACCTATTTGAACACATCGATGTGTCTGGGGTTAAAAATGTGTGCATAGGCTTGCACACATTTTTAACCCCAGACTCGACGCACAAAGAGGTTTTGTAAGTCGTTGTCTGTGTGTCTGTATGTGCGCACCGAACCGGCCAGACCAATATTCGATGTGGATTTTTTCATCGAAAGCTTCGTTATGAAATAAAAGTATAACTAAAAATTATCAGGGACCGCTGTAAAATTATACATACTTACAATTTATGCATGCACGCGGTATTAAATAATTGATTTCGTTAGTTCGGTAGGCTTGTTTTTAGCGTCGATATTTTTTACATAATTTTTTTTTTCATTATTTAAAATCATCGTCATTCATACGATGACGATGAATCCGTATACGGACATATCTGCCGACTCTATACTTGGTCATCCGCTTTGATCATTCGATATTAATACCACTTTAACTAAAAAGCAAGCAATTGAAGCGGGATGAAACGAAAACATTCGGCATTCGTCCGAGCCGGCATAAGAGTTGGTTATCCTGATTTGATAGGTTGAGAGGGAAGAGGTGGTGCGGCCACGCGTGCACGGGTCGGAGGCGGCGGGTAGGGGCGGGGAAGCCGAGACTCGCCGCGGCGCTCCTTCAGATGTACCGGATTATCTGGGTTGACCCTCTGGCGAATTTCCGCCGCGGCGTAATTCTCGAGTGACACAGTCGTACACGAACCTCGTCCCTCACCTTAGATTAAATATATTACATCCACAATCACCGCAACGCTCGAACAGAGCACAATGCCTTCATTCGCTCTCAGTTGCCCAAGACCGCGCCAGTCGCCTGACGTGATACGATGCCTAAGTGCGGGTTAAAAAAATAACAAGTGTTAAAGTTTACACTAAAAATAAAACCATGTATATATTAGGAGTATTTTCTTTATCTGAAGTGATGGTATACGGTAAGCGTTGACTTGGCGATGCTATTTCCCTCGGCTATTTATGATTTTTACGAGAATGTGTACCTACTTACTTTTTAGGATTCCATCGCGAAATTGGGGAAAAATGGGATCCGTTTGGTCTCTGTCTGTCTTTTTATCAAAGTCACGCTGAAACACAACGCCCCAAAGGGCGAAAGACGACTTGCATATCTATGAGTGGACATCAAAGATTTTTCTCTATCCCAGCAGCGGTGTGGAGAAAGACTTAGCTTATATTATACCTACTGTTTGCCAGACCAAATAGACGTTCGTTGCTCAATACGAAAACCGCACCGTCTGTGGATAGGTTTTTCAACATATAGGTACATATACATTATCCAAGGTTTGTCGGTCTCGATCGCGCGCGCTCGCCAGTGCCACAATGATGAGGATATAAGGAATGAAGTTCGTATAAGGGGCGCATTAGTCGGGCGGCCGGACGTGTCAGCCGCACGCCGCGCGGCCTCCTTGAGGTGACAGTCTGCCGAGGCTGAAGCGCTCTTCAATCCATATCACATTCTCGAACCCGGCTCGTATAACATTGTTGGAAGCGATTCTTATTTCAAATTTGTGAGCGATATAGATGTGCTAATACTAATTACGATACGCTGTCGATTCTCAATAATTTTGACTACCACCATGTTGTCTTGATTTTTGTGAAAACCTAAGCCGCCAACTAAGCGGACCGCTTCATCTACGTTATTTGGTTTAATTAAACATTTTGATCTTACATAAGTTCAATGCAAACTTCACAAGTCAACAAGCGACCTTAAAACTTAAAAGATTCATGATAAAATAGTACATAGTAGTGTGTGCACCCCAATGACAGGTGAGCACTGCAAGCATAATACGGATATAAACTAACTAATACATAAAAGTGAGATACAGAAAAAATAAAACAACAATAACTACTAACTACAACTTTAATATAAAACAGAAAAGAGAAAAAACAAATAAAACATTTTTTTAACACAAAAAGCCACAAGAGGAATTGGCGAAGGCAGCAGCGACAGAAATTTCGTTGCAGTCACCGGTTGTATTTAACCGCGATAGCAGCACGCTCTACGACGCTCCACTAGTGGAGCAGACACTGTGTGCAGGTGACCGTGGCTTAGTGGTAGCCAACTTTTCCAATACAACCCGCGAAATAAGTCGAGTTGCTCTGCTAAGCCGCCGACATCCAACCACCTTGCCGCGCCCTACTCCGCCCCGCCCGCCCTCCGTCCAGAACAACCCACCCTTTGCACCCCCGCTGCCGCAACGCCCGCCATTCTCTTTCGCCCCACGCCGCTGCCGCGCCGTTCGCATTGGCTAACGACAGTGGACTCTTTTTAGGGATCCGTGGCCAAATGGCAAAAACGCGTAACTTTCAACTGTAAGATGGGAAATTCTAAAATAAAAATTAAATGTAGTAAAAACAAGAAACAATAAACACTTTCAAGGATTTTTGGTTTGATTAAGAAAAAATCAATGAAAAAAAAATATATTATGCCCATAAGCGTCTGGGGTATCGTCTAACTAAAGTCTTAAAAAGTGTCCCCCCGGCCCATGGTGATATACTTGTGCGGGTGCAGATGGTGTTTTACCTTTTTGGCGAGAGAAACAAAATGGCTGTCTTGGTGGAAAGTTGGCGAAAACATTTGATTCTGGTGAATTGTTCGTGTTGGTTTTTGGAGTCTACACCTAGGTAATTAGATCCATAGTCCAGTTATCTGCTCTTGGCTTCATTTGTGAATTTATATTAGAAGCAGTTTGATCTGATAAATTGATATTTTCTTACTTATTTGTGCTCCATTCCATTTTTGAGATATGGAATATTTTCGGTTACACCGTAAACGTTATTCCCGACTACAGAACCTTTCACTGTGCGTGGTCTGAGACGCACTTGACCGATTTTTCTTCTTCTTAAAATTTTGGCAAGCTTATTATATTGATTTAATTTCACATTTTTTAATCTATGTACATATTTATATTAATTATATTTATGTATAAAACAAATATATACGAACAGAATATAATAAAATATAAAAAAACGGTAAAACCGGCGCGGCGGCGCCGCGGCGGGAGACAAGCCTCCAAGCGCGTCGGCGGCGGCGGAGGGGGCATGCCGCTGTGGCTACGGATATAATTGTTGTAAGTAAGTCACAAGGCCACTGTGATTGGTTTTTACAGCTACTTATTTGATTTAATTTTTTTGTTAGGAGAAAAAATGATCCTATAAACATATGTTTATTTTTGCGTAAAGTGTTTTTCTGGGTGCGTATGTAACCCTCCCGAAGTTAATGACATGACTAACGAAACATCTTATATATATACATATTTACTTTAGTACCGTGTGGGGCCGGTGCTTGAAAATAATAGCTAAACTGCATCTCTCCCCGTGCATGTCGTAAAAGACGACTAAGGCATAAGAACGAGATGCCGTGCTAAAGGGTGACCGGATAGCCACCTCTCACCTTGGCGCGGTGCTTCCACTGAGTCATGCAGCAGGTGGGTCTTCGTGCCTTACTTGCTGCTTGATAGTAATCTTGTCCAAATACTTTGATAATGGCGGTGGTCGGTGTTGTGTTGTAATTTACCAGAGTTCTTGCAGCACAACACCGATTCCTCTACTTACCCCGATTGTTGGGATATAGCGTGTAGTATGTAGGTAGGTATAAATGTAGCATGTCAAAATCTCAAAGGCTAGGAATAAAAACTCAACTCTTGAGTGGAGCCTGTATTGTTGCATTTCCCAAATAAGGTTCGAGCGAATTAATGTGAATACAATTATTCATTGCCGCGGGCAGGTGTGACGCGAGAAGCCGCTATTTTTCACCGCGCAGGCCACCGCCACCTCCGACCCCGCGGCCGCCACACCCGCCGCGCGATCAATTATATTGTAAAGAAAACGCCAAACGCTAGAGCTTTCAACATCGCTAAACTGCGCAAAAGCTTTAACGACGCGAAAACAGGCGGCGGGAGCGAGCGCGGTTGGACTTTTCATAGCGCGGCCAAAATATACATGAATATAAAATGCCTTTTAATGGAAGCATTACTGGTTCACCGCCCGCGTGCGGTCGGGACAGCGGGACAGCGGGACGAGACGGCGGCGCGGGGAGCGGGCGCCGAGCGCGGGGCGGCCGCAAGGCGAGGGCTCCAACACGGCAGCTATACTTTTTTTTTGGATATTTAAAATAGCTCAACATACCTCATTGCACAATCGCGGTCGCTAAACGTCGAGCAAAATATTATTTTCCCTTTCGCGTTGAAGAGGGTTCGGCGGGATCGCTTAGAGCGTATGAAAAGCTGGCGAACGACTTTTTTGTGGCAGGAATTTCGATACAATTATGGCAAAGGCGTAAATATATGTTGACGTGTGAGAAACATTGTGTACGGGTGCGTTCTGAATAATGATACATCCGGTAATTCTTGGCCATCTATTACTGTTTATAACAATAAATAAATAAAGTAAAATTTGCCAGTGTACACCGAGAAAGTCTCCAAAATACGACGAGCTTTGTGGGAAGCGGGTTATAATGTCTAAAAATTACTCTGAATACTCCCACTCGTGTGGTCTGGAATTAAAAAAAAAGCTGTCCGTTAAGGCGAGAGAGCGACGCGTGTAAAAATGGCGAGAACAGTTTTAATTGAAGCCATCCATCACGTCCGCTGGCCCAGGTCGCTCCGGCCGCCACCCCCGCACCGACGGCGCACGGTCGCCGCCGCTTGCGCATTGACGCAGCGCTCATCAACGCCCCATCGCTCCACAGCGAGTCACCGCACCACCGCCGCGCCGCCCCGCCATCGCCCGCGCGTCCTCACATCTCCGCGTGAACCTCCGCCCGCCCTACGCAGTATCCTTCGGCCGACGTGCGACCGCAGGGCGTGGCGGGCCCTCCCACCGTTACATCACTTCCGAGCGGACCATACGCTCGGACCCTCATTTTAAAACATGAAAATCATACCGTATTGTGCTTCCGGGTCCCATATCCCGATTCTAGAACAAGATATGAATCCGCTCGGTACACACTACCTGAATGCAACCTTTCAAATTTGCCTACTCGAGGCACGTTTAACGCGAGTTTAGTGTTGAATGATAGAGTGTATGTTCTTTTAAACAAATTAGGAAAATCAAGTACTCATTTTTTCAGAATTTATCAAATTTATAATTTGACAAATGCTGAAAAACGAGTTCTCTTGAAAATGTTTCAAGAGAAAAGTCCCTGTTCTCGGCTTATCGAGCGTTACGATTATAATTTCGTGCAACGACCTGCGGTCCATGAACGTCCTTTTAAGATCTTCAAATTCTCAGCCTTCTGTTTGGTTTACGCAAAATAAATTGTTAATGAGGATTTTATGGATTGTCAAATGAATACATATCAATACTAATAATAAATCTGTAAGGGATGGTCATGGAGTAAGTTACTTTGTTTTATGAGATATTGCTTTTCTAGACTCTGTGTATGATACTAAAACGAAATTGATGATTTTTAGAAATCTTTTCTGTATGTATGTATGTATGTTCCTCCATAACTCTTAAACCGATCATCCGAATTCGATTAAACTTAGTAAAAGCACATTTCGCCGTCCTGGAGTCGGTATACTTCGGCACCTGCCCACTACATACATATTTCGTACCGACATAGGTAATGGAGAAGCATCTCGTCGTCGCGACGCGACGGTGTGCATGTGTTATCAAGATTGCTCACAAATCTTATTTACGGGAGAACATCTACAGAAATCCGAAGTAATTTTCTATTGAAATTGAAACGCGACGCGCCGCCGGTACTTCCTCGCAGTGTTCGTGTGTATCCATCCACAACACAACGTATTTCCCGTTTTATTTTACTAGTCACCACGGAGCATATTGATGTATAATATATACTTACCGTGAATTCATTTTCTCATTCAGGCGACGCATCGCCTCTTGTGAAATGTAGTAAAGAGTGGGAAATGTTCAGTGGAAGCACAATCTGGTGTAAACGTGCAAGCAATGCTTTGCGCTGGCAAGTACTGTATAGGTAAATAGTCAAAGCCGACTGTGGGTTTAATTAATTTAATAGTACTTTAAAGTATCATAAAGTGCAGGATACGTTTCGGTATAAGTGAAATAAATTGAATTACTAATAAATTTTCCACGATCACACGCTAGTTCGTACTTCGTATGTTTTGCATGTAAGTAAAACCGCGTCTCCTGCGCATGTTTTTTCGAAACATTACACAAAAATATTTGTTTTCATATAAATGTGTATGGCCACGTGTGTATATACCAATGTTTCGATGTTTCTGTGTAATGTTTAAAAAAAAAACATTCGCAGGAGGGAGACATGCAGACTCGCTCGCGCGTTAGGGTTAAACCTCGGGATATTTCCTTCAGGAAAATTTGAGGCGTTGGACATGCATTCATAGAGAAGGTAAAATTGACACTACAGTCAGTGTGTAGTCGATTTTATTTAACGCTCAACGTTTTAGAATTACAAAGAGAAGTAAGTACAAAAGATGGATTACGTACAAGCGACAGTGGAGTGAGTAGAGCGGCTAGTAAATATAGCTTATCGTAAACGGTTATGGTTTCGCGCTCGATCGACCTAGGCGCCGCGCCGCCCCGCCCCGCGCGCCCCCGTGTGTATCGCGGTTCATGTGCGGCGCGCCACGCGTCGTACGTCTCGCCCTGGTTCGCCCTACATCCGCCCCCGCTCCGCCCCCGACCCGCCCCGCGCGCCAGATAGCACCAGGATAAAGATAACAAACGACCTGGCAACACTGCGGCATAAACAAACAAGTGTACAGGCAGAAACTAAACATGTCCGTCTGTCACATATCCGCGCCAGGTTGTCGCGCGGTCCGCTCCACTCGAGCCGCTGACGTAGTTACAGTTCATTTACTCGTCATATTATTTCACATTTTTGCGCACAGTATAAAATATACCGAACTGAGGTGAATATAACATTCTTCGAGTTCAACCAAATTACAGATTACTTCTAAACATATTAAGCTGGGATGAAGTTTTATTTCTTTCGTACAATATTAAAACGTGACCCCAGCTATAAATCTAACTTGAAACAAGCCCTTCTCAAGTAAAATTGCGCTTTTTCGCGTTTTAAGTGAAACTCAAAAATAATATTTCAATTGGCGCCAAGCAGCGTCGCCGCCACAAGTAGCATCGACCGCGGCGGTCGGCTTCACTTACACACGCACGCACGCACGCACTCACGCACGCACGCACGCGCGGTCATTATCACAGATATATGGGCAATTTTACGACGACGTAAAATAAATAGGGAAGCTGTTGTGTGGTCAGCGCTCGCCAGACTCTCCGCCCGCCCTCGCGTCCGCCGCCCTATACTTTATTCGCTGCCTTTCTTCAGCCGAACGGAGGCGTCGCGGCGGCGGCGCCGCCTCGACCACGCGCTCATTTTAAAGATTTTTCACGCAAACACCTACCGCGATCTTGTCCTTAGGGGATTTTGTCCTTTAAAGTTATTAGTTTTTAGTAGTTAAACCGGAACCTTATACATTCGTCCATTCCGCCTTTCTGTTCGTTCGTCCAAAGTAGGGAGATGGAATTGGAGATATGGCGAGCATTTATGTATAAATACAAAGCACACATTGACGACATAGCGCTAGTGAGGTCTTTCAATGAAGTGATGGCGTCGGATTATCGCGCAGGTAATCTTCCTCGCCGGCGAAGCGAGTTTGTTCTTTCGTCAGACTTCTTGTGCAGTTAGTTGCCTTAATCTAAACTTTATCCCAAGACCGCGCCGACTCGACGCGGCGGCGGCGGCGGCGGGGCGGCGCGGCGGCGCGGCGGCGCGGAGCACGCGACACTCAGTGAACCCCGACCGCAACTCCTGCGGTGACGGCGGCGTAGGAAGAAGCGGCGAAGCGGGGGTGGTGTGGGCCGTGGGGGTGAAAATGTTGTCAGCTTCGTTTGTTTCACAGGAACTGTAATCCTTTCGCGGAGCCGCGCGCCGCCGCCGCGCCCATTGCATTACTTTGGAGGAAGTTAATCGAGTTTTCAATAGAATAAATCAGAGTTTTACACAATGAGCGATACCGTATCGCGATATACCTACTTAATTCCGTATTCGGCTATGAATATTTCATAAACAGCGGGCCGTTAAGTTGATAGCGTCTACGAGAGGGACTCGAGCGGCTAAGCCACTCCGATATTCTAAATAAGTCGGCGGGAAACGACTCGCAACCGCGGCGGCGCCAATACGTCTAATCAACATAATAAGACGTAGTAAAATAATATGTGTATTGTTTTCATAAAGTGCTAAGTCGTCAGTTAAATTAATGGATAGGTAATTTGATAGATAGATAGATAGAAAATGCTTTATTGCTCCAAGAAACATTCAACAGTAATAAGTAAATTTGAAAAATTACATAAGGTGCAAAGGCGGACTTATCCCTTACAGAGATTTCTTACAGTCAATATTTTCAATTAAGGCTATTGGGCATTCTTTATATTAATCAATGCAGCATTCGTAATATTGTCCAAATACAGGCCACGGGAACTGATGCGAGCTGACCTCGGCAAAATAACCGCAGTCTAGCATTGTCAACAACAGTAGTACAAACTACCGGCCACTTTCGCGTTCGCTCGGCTCTGACCCGCGAGTCGTAGCCGGCCCCGGAAGTTGTGTGTGCGGGGAGGGGGGAGGAGGAGGGGACAAGGGGGCAGTAGTAATTTGACGCGGTAGGCAAGGGTGAGGGGGGGGGGGGGCATGGGGGCACGACTCGGAAGCAGGTATGCGGTTGCAGCGGAGTAAGGTGCACTATAGTGTAGCATTTATAAGCCTGCGGACACAAAGGCGGCCGCGGTTCGCCGGTCTAGTCATATCCTCTTCCGGTCATCCGCCATCCACGGCGCCCCACCGACATGGCCACCGTGGTTACTACCGCCACCCCAGCAGCGTCGCGCCGCCTTCGCTTGTCGTCTCTTTGTTGCGGACGAGCTCGACGAATACGATTACTACGTAGTTGTTCACGCTAACGACGGATGCATGCTACGCTGGAAGAACTATATTTATAACTTGTTGTGCTCTTCGTCCACTCTTTTCTGTGAGTATAATTTACATTTTGCCTGTAACATAGACGAACACGACGCGTCGTCGGCGTAGATATTTACATAGGAAATTTGAAAAATTATGTTTTCCGTACAAATAAAATTATATATTTATATATAAAAGCTCTATTCATATTTGTGGATATCGTGTAATTGTGCCTCCGCCGATATCCGATGCGATACCTTTCGAATAATATGTTATCTTCGAGGAGACCTGAAATATATAAGAAACATAATTTCTACATTTTCAGACATAAGTTGCTACTTATATATAATTAGACACGTTTAATTGAGTATTTTAGAACATTCGTAGTTAAAAACATTGCTAAAAGCCATATGCTAGTAATAAAGTGATTCTGATAGTGTTTGTTTATATTCTCCGATAAATTTCATACAAAATTGACAATAAAATACATTTTTCATAAATTGTAGTTCAGCTGTGTCTGGAAGAGTGGAGTAACACACTTTGCCCGTTTTTATTATTTACAGCTTCCATAATAATAAAAATCCAATATCGCGCGAAAAAGGCGCAATAAATAACATAAATACAACGGGAGAGTGCGATGAAAGTATATCAGACATTTTCATATCATACGACACAAGTTGCCTATCGCGATACTGTAGCAGACTGTCGTATTTAGGGTCCCGTAGCAGGTATTAGTGCGTGCCAATATCCAGATTCCAGACATACGTCTGTCTGTGTGTTCGCATCACCGTTCATCTGTCACAGCCTCCTATGAATATGCTATGGGCGCAGATGCTTCATAAAGACCGGGCAAGTGCGAGTCGGAATCGCGCACCGAGGAGGTTTCAGCATCACAAAAAACAAGTGCGAGTCGAACTCGCGCACCGAGGAGCCCGTATCGCCATGTCATGGTCAGCGCCATTCACGCCGTCTATGCATTAGTATTATGCTTCATACTCTTTTCGGTAGATGGCGCGCATACACTTTTTAGTTTCTTGTATGGGGACCCCCGTGAATTTTTTTACTTTTTCTTATTTTTTATTATTTGTTGTTATATCGGCCATAATAACACATATTCTGTGAAAATTTCAACGGGCTCCCTATTACGGTTCAAGAGATACAGCCCTCTGACAGACCGACAGACAGACAGGCAGACGGACAGACGGCGTAGGCTTAGTAATAGGGTGCCGTACGACAGATACAGAACCCTAAAACAAAACGTTGAAAAAACAGGTCTATTGTATGGGGACTTCCCTTAATTTTTCACTTTAATTTTTTTTATTATTTCTTGTTAAGTAACACGTATTCTGTGAAAATTTCAACCGGCTAGCTAATTACGGTTCCAAAGATACAGCCATCGGATGGACGGACGGAAGGACAGAGAGACAGACAGACGGAAAGACAGACGTTGTAGGCTGACCCCTACGGGGTACGGAAACCTAAAAACCTGCCTATTATAGCAAGTGGGACGAAAAATTTTGTCCTGTTTGTTTTGTTAACCACAAACAACGTTTGTGGGAGTGTAGTGTATTTGGTATTGTTCGTGTCTCTCCTCAGGCTGTATTGAGCTCCAATTCTGCCAATTAGAAATTTCGCATGTAGGAAATTCCGTAAAAATATTATTAGATTTTCGTGTCTTCCGCAACGGAACCAGGGGTGCGCGGATTCAACTCACACTTGAACGGTTTTTTAATATGATGCGTGGGTGAACATATTAGAATTGTGTGCGAGGTCCTTTGCGCGCCCAAAAGAGTGCTAGTTCCTCTCAGAGTAATGGTACGTTGACACGATGCGAGATTTCACGCACGAGAAGCATGCCGCCTTCTCGAACGAGAAAACTCGCATTCGTGAAGCGTTCGTGGAACTGTTTACACTATTCCACATCTCGTTCGAGCTCGTCTGTGTTTCTCTGTTTTGTCAGTTGCAAAAATGGAGTCTGTAGACGAAGGTTTGGCGTGTATTGGTACAATTTTAGCGTTTATTATAGCACGACGTTTGATAAACAAAATAAAGTAGAAAAAACAGAAAAGATTTTTTTTTATAGAAACTTACACTGTTGGCTACATCACCTACAACATCCGTGATGTCAACCCATAACACATTGGTGAATTAGGTGCCATGTCAGTGCTTCCCTTCGGTCATGTCGGCTACACTGAACTGGACGGCAAATACAAACTATTTACATAGGTACCCATTTCGACCGACCTTTCATTCAGTGCGGTGGTACCAACCCGGGCGGGTTAAACCCTACCACCTAGTCTTGAGATCTATGTGGATAAGGAAATGGATAAGTATATAAAGATAACTTAATCATTTGCACATCAGTCCACTTTGTCATGATGCCGTAAACAACCAAAAACCACTAAGAAAACTTTTTTTTCACGAACAAACTTCGTGCGAGACGCTCCTCTCGAACGCCAACTAATAAGCATGCATGAACTCGTTCGAGCGCGAACGACGCTGCGTTCGTGCACGCATGCGAGCTTGCGAGAACTGTCTACACGGTGCGTGAATGCGTTCGAGAAGCATTTCTCGTGCGTGAACTCGCATCGTGTCAACCAGGCATAAGTTTGCAGCTGCGCACTGAGTGAGGCAAATCGTACGAATACTATTTTTTTTTACTACGCGGATAATTTAACGTTGCACGTGCGGGTTGGTTCTGCTGGTGTCGTCCGACATTTTCGCAAGGCCGGAAATGTTCTTTCTTGATTTATTGAAATCCAGAGCCAACCGACTGAATGGATGAATGGGAAAAGATGAAATGGAAAGTTAGGTTTGGATGACTTGAAAATACACTCGGCTTTGGCTATTGAAACCGACGTGTGATCAAGGATATAGGAAATGTTAGAGCGAAGCAGCGGTTACCGAGTCGTGACTCGTTCATTGATTGTCAGCCTCGGTAGCTCAGTGGTGCGGTCGGTCGACTGTTGTTAAGCAATGCTGAGCGCGGTCAGTGCATGGATGGGTGACCACTCGACCGTTGGAGGCTGACCGTGGTTCGGATTCCATGTTAAACTGTAGGTCCCTTTCCTTCTTACCTTACTAGGTGGTAGGGTTTATCCAGGCCGGGTTGGTACCACCGCACTGAATGAAACGTCGGTCGAAACGGCTATGTAAATAGTTCGTGTTTTCCGTCCAGTTCAGTGTAGCCGACATGAAATGAAGGGAAGCACTGATTGGCACCTAGTTCACCCGGTGTTATGGGCTGACATCACGGATGTTGTAGGTGATGTAGCCAACCGTGTCAGTTTCCATAAAAATAATTAAAACCAGTACAATGTTCAACTTATTGTTAAATAGGTTACATTGTAAAACTGCGCCTATACCTTTTTCAGGCATACTGGATGAACGCATGCTATTTATTATGTACCTAGTGACAAAACAAAATTGTATGTCTGAAATAAATGGATATTTATTTATTTATTATTTATTTAAATGCGTCATGGAGTAAGTTACTTTGTTATAAGAAATATTGCTTTTGTAGGCTCTATGTACGTTACTAAAACTAACTTGACGATTTTTAGAAATCCTTTCTGTATGTATGTATGTATGTATGTATGTTCCTCCATAATTATTAAACTGATCATCCGAATTCGATGAAACTTTGTACAAGCACATTTAACTGTGTATGACACAGATAGGCTAAATAAAATCAGTTACGGTGACGCTAAGATGTGGCTCTCATACAAACCGAATTATTCGGCGCGCCGAAATAAAGGTATGGTAGCGGGCTTACTTAATTTCTTCATTTTAAATACGAATTTTACGCTAGCGAAGCCGCGGGCAAAAGCTATATATATATAAATAAACAAAAACGCATATGCTTGATGACACACACACTTTAGACAAAATTGCCATATGAAAATAATGAACAAATATTTACATATACGAGTATATAGTATTGTATACGTTTTTCGGTTATGCGGTATTTAAAGCGACTCACTTTTAAAGTCGACGTTTCGTCCCTCGCTCCGGGGACATCATCAGGACTCGCGGAACTGCGACGACCTGGAGGACACCCGACACGTCGTCCAGTCAGATGTCATGACACGTCGTCCAGTCAGATGTCATGACATCTGACTGGACGACTTGTCGGGTGTCCTCCAGGTCGTCGCAGTTCCGCGAGTCCTGATGATGTCCCCGGAGCGAGGGACGAAACGTCGACTTTAAAAGTGAGTCGCTTTAAATACCGCATAACCGAAAAACGTATACAATGTGTAATAGCGGTAAAAGCCTAAACGAACATATGAGTATATAGCACATACACACTTTATCTTTTTTTTTTTTTTTTTTTTTTATTGTTTCCGAACTAGCTGGCTGTGTCCGAGGTCGAAGCCTCAGGCGCAGCCAATATCACCCCCGAGGAGGTGCCAGTCCGGCTTGGAGGTGGACTAATGTCGCTGGGGAAAGGCTATTTACCCGCGATTTGAAGATCCGTGGATTGTAGGAGTGGGGAAAGATATTCCCCGGAAGCCCGTTCCACACCTTTGCAGTGCGGCACAAGAACGATTTAGAGAATCGTGCCGTTCGAAGTACTCGTCTGTCCACTACAAAGGGGTGTTCCGCGAGAGTATGGCGGGTTTGGCGAAGGCGAACAGGAGGAGGAGGGATAAGGGAAGCAATTTCGTCAGAGCAGCGGCCATAGTAGTACCGATAAAACAGGCTCAATGACCCAACGATACGTCTGTGTTTCAGAGGTTGAAGGTCCTTTGTGAGTACAGAGTCGCCAATGAGGCGAATGGCTCGTCGTTGGATAAAATCCAAGGCTGAAAGAAGGTACTCAGGGGAACCCTCCCAAAGATGACTGCAATATTCCATCACCGGTCTTACTTGTGCTTTATAGAGTGTAAGCAATTGGACCGGTGTGAAAAATCGCCGACATCGGTAGAGTATCCCTAATTTTCGAGATGCTAGTTTCGCCTTGGATTCTATGAACGATCGAAATCCAACGTCCCTGGACACCTCTATACCCAGGACGCCCAGACTACCATCATTGGGGACTTGGCTGCCCTGGAAAGTCGCTTGGAGTGGAAACGGATCAGCCTTAGTAGAGAAGGCACAGGCTTGCGTCTTAGCTACGTTGAAGTTGACCAAGTTCTCCTTCCCCCATGAGGATACTTTATCGAGAACCAGGTCAACCCGAGCAACAGTTTCGCGTCTCGCGTTTGCTGCTGACGCCTCCGTTCGTGCACCGTGCTGTCGTCCGCGTAGCAATGTATTTCGCCGAGCGAGAGCATGTCGTTAATAAATAATAGAAACAGCGTAGGCGACAGCACGGATCCTTGTGGAACACCAGCATTGATTGAGTAATCGGCCGAGCATGCACCATCAAGGGTGACAAAGATCGACCGATTGCTCAAAAAGCTGGAGATCCAAGTGCACAGTTTTGTAGGGACACCGTAGGCCGGAAGCTTGCTTAGGAGTCCCCGGTGCCAGACGCGATCGAATGCTTTGGATATATCCAAAGCGACCGCCAGCGATTCCCCAAAACCATCGAGTCTTTCAGCCCACAAGTGCGTGACGTACGCTAGAAGATCTCCAGTCGACCTTTGCTTGCGGAAGCCGTATTGCTTATCGTCGAGGAGTTTATAGTCTTCTAGGTACGTCAGGAGCGCTGAGTTGACAATACGCTCCATAACCTTACTCAAGAGTGAGGTTATCGCAATAGGGCGATATTTCGATGGGTTCGCTGGGTCCCCCTTCTTGGGGACCGGCTGGACCGAAGCTCTTTTCCAGCAAGAAGGCTTTGAACCGGAGGAATAGGAGCGTTTGAATAGGCGAGTAAGGACTGGCGCCAATTCCAGAGCACAATTTTTCAAGACAACCGCCGGGACGCCGTCAGGCCCGCTACTCTTCGAAATATCCTACTTAAGAAACTTAGTGAAATGTATTTGTAAACTTACGAGTATATGCGGGGACACGGGGCGGGCGCCCGCGCCGCCGCCGTCGAGTGCAGCTGGCGTATGTTTTCTCCAACAATAACCTGCGACACCTGTGCCATGCCATTAGTTGGGTGGCGGTTGTGCCGGCGGAGCGCATAAATCTTAAAACAAACCCACTTATATTTATATGTGGAAAAGAATGGAATAAAACTGCAACATCGGGCTTATCGGCGGCCGGTGCAATGCCCTTGCGGTGCGAGATAGGAGCGCTGCTTTTCCGTGCGTCCTAGATCGTTGACATTGCAAATAGCGTCAAAGCGCAGCAGCTACTGTGTCTGCTATACACTCCACCGCACCAGAAGAAAACTTGTCCTCATTATTCAGAATTCCAGTTCAGATTTCGCGATTTAATCGTGAAACGTCCGCGTAACGACACCAACACCGTTTATCATATCCGCATTCGCGGCGCAGGTACCGTCTTTCTGCGCATCTAGCTTCGTTCTCACACTCAACAATCATTAGGTACCATACAAAATAATGGTACGGGAATATCATGACATGATCAACCGAGCGGGTAGAGTGCCGACTTTGGATCACTCGCTCGCAGCCCATTGCGCAAACAGAATCGAGTGTTGCGAAATGAAATGACGGTGTGTGGACGCGAGGCGGCCGGACCGCCCGCCCGCCCGCCGGTGTTCCGCCGTTACACTACACTAACTATACCCCGGGGTGTAAACGTTTGCCGCGGGGATAACGGTAACGGGTACTAAGTGCAATTGGTTCTGTAGTAGGTGCTGAAACTTTGCTTTGAATTCAACAGCTTCGTACTATTTGCAACCCTCACGCTAGTGTTTGAAATCTTTTAGTTCTTTTTAGGGTTGGTTTTTTAGGTTTCCGTATCCCGTACGGAAGCCTATTACTATGCCTACGCCGTCTGTGTGTCTGTCCGTCTGTCCGTCCGTCCGTCCGTCCGTCTGTCTGTCCGAAGGCTGTATCTCTTGAACCGTAATATGTAGCTCGTTTAAATTTTCACAGAATATGTGTTATTATGGCGGTTATAACAAAAAATAGAAAAAGTAAAAAAATTAAGGGGGGCTCCCATACAAGAAACGTGTTTTTTTTCAATGTTTTTTTTTTTGTGGTGCGGAAACCTCGGCGCGCGAGTCCGACTCGCACTTGGCCGGTTTTATGGAAACTGACACGGTTGGCTATATCACCTACAACATCCGTGCGTGATGTCAGCCCATAACGCCGGGTGAACTAGGTGGCATGTCACTGATGTCAGTGCTTCCCTTCATTTAATGTCGGCTACACTGAACTGGACGGAAAACATGAACTATTTACATAGCCGTTTCGACCGACGCGACGCTTTTTTCAGTACGGTGGTACCAACCAACCCGGGCGGGATAAACCCTACCACCTAGTAAGGTAAGAAGGGAAGGGACTTACCGTTTAACGTGAAATCCGAACCACGGTCCGAACGATTCCTCGTTGTATTTGACCTAGCAATATATATATTTTTCCAAATCTTGTTAAAAAATGAGCTACAAGAGGCTCGAGTTATTGGCCTAAGTCGGCGCTTTCAATGTAACGATTAATGAGGGATGCATTTAAGTTGATTTCGCATTCTCTTGCGAGCATCTTACGTATTTCTTGGAAAGTCAAACATTTGTACAAAAGTAAACATTTTAAAGGCATAGGCTGATCCTTTCAGGTTCAATCTTGTTTTAATATTATATGCTGGAGTAAAATTTAAGCACGACTGAAATCTCGTTTCGTAAGCTCCTTACAACATATTCAGTTGGGTGCCTTGTCCGAAGTTATCCTCGTCTGCCGGCGTGTCTCCCGCCCCGCCCCGCCCCGCCGCCGACGGAGCTCAGTGACCTGCGAAATCAGTTCTACGAGAGCGAAGCAGCCGGTGCCCACTCTTGGGGATTTATCGATGTTTGTTGTTTTTTTTTAAGAGCCTAATGTAATCCCCATTTCAGAATAATATTTCGACTTTAGCCTAGCTCGCAAACTACAAGAAGACACAAATTGTTTTTATTGTTTGTAAATAACGAGGGAATGCCTCCGCCGCCGCCGCTGCCTTCGGGAAGGAACTATAATGTCCTGATTGAATGAATAAGTATACACCTACATTATTGAAACTGTATACAAAAACAAATATATTATAATACTAGCTTTTGCCCGCGGCTTCGCTCGCGTGAATTTCGTATTTAAAAAGATGGAAGTAAGTAAGCCCACTACAGTACCCTCGATCGTACCTTTATTTCAGCGCGCGGAACAATTCGGCTTGTATGAGAGCCACATCTTAGCCTAACCGGAACTGAATTTAACTTAGCCTGTCCTGTGTCTCGTATAGTTAAATGTCCTTGTACTAAGTTTCATCAAATTCGGATGATCGGTTTAAGAGTTATGGGGGAACATAGATACATACTGAAAATATTTCTAAAAATCATCAATTTTGTTTTAGTATTATATTATATAGAGCCTACAAACGCAGTATATCATAAAACAAAGTCACTTACTCCATCACCATCCCTCACAGATTTATTATAGTATTGATTGATTGAATTTGTTTAGCAATAAAATGCTATTTGATAATGGATGCTAGCAAATGTTCCAATCATATTTACAAGCTCAAGTGGCAGCGGGCTGGGCACGTCAGCCGAAGAGATGACGACTGTTGTAGTAACCGTGTCCTGCATTGGCGGCCGTGGACAGGAAAACGGAGTGTGGGAAGACCACCCGCCAGATGGGACGACGACATAAAATACGTCGGCGGAAAACAGTGGTTCCGTACCGCTGAAGGCCGGGAGGACTGGCGGAAAATTGGAGAGGCGTATGTCAGTGGACGCTTACACGCTGACTGACTGACTGAACTGAGTTGACGTACAATTTGTCTCAAGAAGTAATATTCTATTAGCTTTTGCCGACTCGGTTGATACCGCCGTACTGCAGGTCTATTCTTGTAAATTCTGACAGCGGAATCAGCGCTGTTGTGGCGCTGAGAGCCACTTACCAAAGTGGCTCTCAGCGCCACATCAGCGCTGATTCCGCTGTCAGAATTTACAAGAATAGACCTGCTGGACATGACTGGACGTAAGATGGCCGCATAGCAGTCCATATTCTCCTCTAGTCCACTATAGCCAGCAATGAAAAGAAAAGTCTCCGGAATGGCATCTACCTTCTCGAAAGTGATATTGGTTGGTCGGAGCATGTGCTGCGCCCCTCTGATTCAGCCACCCAAACCGGATTACATAAAAATATAGCTGTGCCCGCGGCTCCGCCCGCTCTCATATTTCACTTCACTGCTAACCTCATAAGCCATTTAGCGTGATAGTAAGTAGCCTATAGTTGATGGGAAGAATCAAGCTATCCGTAGAATTTTGTTTTATTAAAATCGGTTCAGTGGTTCTCGAGTTATAAGCGGACAGACAGACACTCAGACAGACAGAAAGCAGACGTTGGATTTTATTATAGGTAAGGAATAAGGAATAAGGATACCTTTCGCGAATGAAAGACTGATTTTTTTTTGGAAACTCATAGTTGGCTACACCACATACACAACATCCGTGATGTCAGCCCATAACATCGGGTGAACTGGGTGCCATGTCAGTGCTTCCCTTCATTTAATGTCGGCTACACTGAACTGGACGGAAAACACGGTCAGCCTTCAACGGGCGAGCTGATACTGTAAAATGCACAAACAAATTATGTAAGTAGGTCATTCTTTCGTAGCGTACTACATTCAGTCGCAAGGTGTTCTCGTAAGTGCGGGCAACTTGTCGCGTGACGACACTCTGGCGGCACAATGGAAGAGGGGCAGAGGGGGCGGTGGGGGTGGGCCGCCTTTGTAAGTTCTCGTCTCCACTCGGCCGTCTCAACTCTATCACCTCTGTTGTAAAACAAAATAATTCCTTAAGCTGATTATGAGAACTGAGAACTGGCGGAATTTTCGACATGTCCAAGCGTAGGTTACCTACCTATGGATGAAATTATACAATAAACAATAAAGAATATGGAGACTGCGATGTCGATGTTATTACATGATATCATCCTCAGGCTGATGTTGAGTTATTACCCGTGCGCTATCCGCTGCTTTGACTGAGATGAGAGATCTTGACCTGAATATTAATGGGGTGAAATTATCCTCAGGAGGGCAATTAAAAAAAGATTATTCTTATTCCGTAATTTTTAGGGTGATAAAAATTATAATGCCTACAGTGTAATACTTTTAATCCATACTTCCATATCCATACTTCTATACTAATATTATAAATTCGAAAGTAACTCTGTTGTCTGTCTGTTACCTTTTCACGCCTAAACCACTGAACAGATTTCGATAAAAATTGCACGGAAATTAATTGCATCCTGAGGACGGACATAGGCTACCTTTTGTCTCAAAAAACAACCCTTAATGGGGTGAAATAGGGGATGAAAGTTTGTATGGGGAACCCAGCATTTCTCAAGTTAAGGATATGACAATTCATATTTAAGCTTTTGGTATGAAATAAAAAATTACGTGTTTCAGCGTTTTTGCTAAATCAACCCTTAAATTAAAATAGGGGATGATTCAAAATTATATATAAGGATTTATAAAATTTTGCACGGAGATGAATTGCATCCTGAGGAAGGACATAGGCTACCTTTTGTCTCAAAAATAACCCTTAAGGGGGTGAATTGGGGAGTGAAAGTTTGTATAGGAGTATCGGTTTTTTTTAAGGGAAGGAACTTGAAAATCATAATTCTAGCTACTCATCATAAATAAATAATTGTTTCAGGGGTTTTTACGTTCTTTCGTTACTTAGTTACTTATTTTTTCGAGAAGGTTTATCGTCTTCCTGAACGCAGCTCGACCTTCAGCCTCGCCCTTAATTACTTACTTTCTTAGAGATGGTTTACTGTATTCCAGAAAGCAGCTTAGCCTGAAGCCTCGCCGTTAGTTACTTACTTTATTTAAAAGGTTTATTTTTTACCTAAACGCAGCTCGGCCTTCGGCCTCATCCATAGTTCATACTTACTTTCACCGAGGAGGTTTATAGTCTTCCTGAACGCAGCTAGGCCTTCGGCCTAGCCCTCAGTTACTTACTTTCTTCGAGAAGGTTTATCCTCTTCCTGAACGCAGCTCGGCCTTCGGCTTCGCCCATAGTTACTTACTGTCTTCGAGAATGTTTATAATCTTCCTGAACGCAGCTCGGCCTTCGGCCTCGCCCTTAATTACTTACTTTCTTAGAGATGGTTTATCGTCTTCCTGAACGCAGCTCCGCCTTCGGCCTCGCCCTCAGTTACTTACTTTCTTCGAGAAGGTTTATAGTCTTCCTGAACGCAGCTCGGCCTTCGTCCTCGCCCTCTGTTACTTACTTTCTTCGAGAAGGTTTATCGTCTTACTGAACGCAGCTCGGCCTTCGGCCTCGCCCTTAGTTACTTACTTTCTTAGCGATTGTTTATCGTCTTCCTGAACGCAGCTCTGCCTTCGGCCTCGCCCTCAGTTACTTACTTTCTTCGAGAAGGTTTATCGTCTTCCTGAATGCAGCTCGGCCTTCGACCTCGCCCTCAGTTACTTTCTTCCTTCGAGAAGGTTTATAATCTTCCTGGACGCAGCTCGACCTTCGGCCTCGCCCTTAATTACTTACTTCCTTAGAGATTGATTATCGTCTTCCTACGCAGCTCGGCCTTCGGCCTCGCCCTCAGTTACTTACTTTCTTCGAGAAGGTTTATAGTCTTCCTGAACGCAGCTCGGCCTTCGGCTTCGCCCAGAGTTACTTACTTTCTTCGAGAAGGTTTATCGTCTTCCTGAACGCACCTCGGCCTTCGGCCTGGCCCTCAGTTACTTACTTTCTTCAAGATGGTTCATTTTCTTTCTAGAATTCAGCTCAGCCTCAAGCCTCGCCGTTATTAGTTACCTACTTTATTTGAGAAGGTTTATCGTTTACCTTATCGCAACTTGGCCTTCGGCCTCGCCCTTAATTACTTACTATCTTGGAGATGGTTTATCGACTTCCTGAACGCAGCTCGGCCTTAGGCCTCGCCCATAGTTACTTACTCTCTTCTTTGAAATACGAATTTCACGCGAGCGGAGCCGCGGGCTCAGCTAGTGATTTTATAAAATATGAATTTTAGTATGCATAACAAAGTATGTCGAGAGGGTTAATTGAGTATTCCAAGCCTAAAATTCTTTTCAAAACGCTCGTTAAGTGCGAATTTTGTCCACATTGTTCACAGAGGGTTCCGTAGTCATTTCCTTCTATACCGCCCACCGTACCCTTCCAAGTTCAGAAGAATACTTCAAAATAGTTTAAGCACTAAATTGATTGAAAATTTTATGAATTATTTTTAGATTTATTGCGTTTTTAGTTTTGGAATAATCGCCTCGGACATAGAACATTTGTTACATTTTAGTCTATAACTTGATATACAATTACAAAATGTATTTAAAAAAATTGTATTAAACTAGGCTAATTAAGACTTTCAAACGATATGCAAGTTGACCTATTAGAACAATATTATTTATTTTTTATTAGATTTTACGGCCCCTATTTATGTTATTAATTGAGAACAGCTGACTTGCTTACCCCTGAAGTGTTGTTGCCTCCCGGAAATCTATAAACATATCAAGTTTCAAGAAGACCGCTTCAGCCGTTTAGGAACTACCGTTAGATGACATACAGACGGACAGACATACAGACAACTGACCAATTAAGGGTCCCTGCTAGCAGCGCTGGCTACGGAACCTTAACAATAGAAAATAAAACGGAATGCAAAATGAGATTAAATAAAGAACTACTTGTATTTGCAAAAATATCTCCCTTCCAAAAGTAATTTAGTAGAGTTTAAATTAGATTCAAGCGTTGTGTCTGTACTAAGAACGTCCCCAGACTTGGACCGAGGTGTGTCAATTCAATTTCATGGAAGAGCGGACTAGATAAGTGTCTTATTGTGTGAGTGGGAATCAAATAGAAATGTCATTTTCTTACATTTACCGCCAAGACCACGAGCAAACACTTTTTATTAGATTTTTTAGGGTTCCTTACTAAATAAATAAAAAAACCTTTAGTTAGATTCGTTGTCTGTCTGTCTGTATCTCACAGCCTCTTAACTTCTTAGATTAAATTGTTGCAATATACCTTTTTTTTAGGAAATACGATATAAGAGTTCGTTCTCTTTTACAGTTGTATTGTAAGATGAAAACAAAAATCACCTATGTCACTTGTTCATAATTTAAATAACTTATTTGTCTTCTAATGCTTTAATAATTTCCATTTTGTTATTAATCCATGGTTAAGTGTAAGATGTGGTAGAATGTTGCTCTACTAGCGCGCGCGACCGCCGAGGGGCACTCTCGCCCGAGTAGAAACCTAATACCGCACAAGCACCCACTTCTTATATTACCGCGCTCCGCTCATTGTGTGCGTGCTGCCTAAGGACATTATTACCTTTTATACATTACGCTCAGAGATTTTCATCCTATGTTGCCGCAATATTACATTGAAATGTTTCCTAAAATCTTTTTACGAGGAGTATAATAATTTTGCTTTGTTTATTGAGGGTGGTCCCGGAAGAGAGCGGATACTCGTATTGGGAAATAAGAAGGCGTAATAAATGTGAATTAAAATATTGTTAAAATATTTAACGTTGAATTCAGTATTACCACTTGCAACGAGGATGTTTTGTAACTTGAATAGGAAGTGCTGCTCTTTAATTGATTTTAGCCGTGTTGGTTTGAAAACGAGCAGCAATTATGTCTAAATTCTGTATGTTAAATAACGGCTTATCCTGATGCACCAAACACTTTTCGTTTTAGTCCCTGATCGGGTGAGAGAAGTTAATAGTTCATAAAAATATTAATCAGGATTTGCACGCCCGCCACACGTCGATGATCCCATAACTAAACCAACAACTAGCGGTTATCTCTAAACGCACTTATTTATTTAAGCTCGTGGAGGGCCAACCTAATTGCACCATAAAAGAATCTGTGCGTGCAGTCGGAATTCCAAAATAACTTAGTTGCGCTGATCCAGGTCCGGGCGGGAAGGGGGACCGGCTGCGTAACCGTTACCCTAAATCGTTCCGTATAATTTCCTAATAATTCGGGTCATTTCGCGGTGGGCCGTTGAGCCTAATCGGCGGCGCGGCAGCCGGGGGCGGCGCGGCAGCCGGGGGCGGCGCGGCAGCCGGGGGCGGCGCGGCAGCCGGGGGCGGCGCGGCAGCCGGGGGCGGCGGCGCTGAGGCGGCACCGCGGTACCGGCACACTCCGGGGACGACGACGGAACACGCGGAGCAGAGAAGGGGCCGGGATGAGTAGGCTGATAAGCAGCTATCCCCGCGAAGTAAGCCGGCGAGGTGTCCATTGCCATCGCTGAATGAACGCCGTGAAAAAAAAAACCCCGGTCAAGTGAACAATCATGTTCACGTGCCGAGGGTCCCGTGACCCGTCGCCGCTGATTTGCTCTTATGTTATTACAATTTCTACGAGGGCTCGGTTAGACTGGGATGGTTGACTGTTCGACCGTTGAAGTTGGCCGTGGTATGAACTCTCATTGAAACTGTAGGCCCCTCCCAAAACACAGTTTAAACGAGCACGATACATACTTGGATAATCCAAGTATGTATCGTGCTCGTCTCTTGTATCTAGTCCAGTATAGCCAGCACTCCAGAAAAGTCTCCGGTATGGCACCTACCTTCTCGAAGGTGATATTGGCTAGTCAGAGCATGTGCTTTGGCCCCTCTGACTCAGCCACCCATACCGGAAAAAAAAAAACAATTCAAGAATCAGTAAAAAAGAATACTCTCTGACTCTTTGACAACTCCATAACAACATAACAACAACCATAAATATACAATAATCACGAAATACGCCACTCGCTTTGATCGCTTGGATCGGTGGTTCAATTAATCTGATCAGTAGTGAAACCCAAACCTTTATAAGTATTTGTTGCTTACTTTTTTCACAAAAAGATTTTCCAGTGAAATAAGCCGCAAACGTCAATCGGACAATGGAGGGTGTAGGTAGGGCGGGCTCCGGCTGCTACGCCGCCGCCGCCCGCCGCGCAGGCTCTCACCCCCTCCGCCCACCGCCGCCGGGCGCTCGATCAAAGAAGCCTTCCCGAATCCCGCCCAGTGACACCTTTCCAATTGCCGATTTAAGCCTTTAAAATTGTTGGTAAGAATAACAAAATATACAATGGTACCTATATCGATCGACCTACCGCTCGCGCACTTCTATCGATAAAGTGAAATGAAAATGGATTGCCTGAAACCCTTTCATGAGACGGCTTTTTAACATTTCTTCTGCGAGAGCTCGTGATGAGCGAGTGAAGCGGCTCGGGGCGGGGCGGGGCGGGGCGGGGCGGGCGGGGCTCGTTCGTGTGTGTCGTGCGATAATGTGGTCGTGCCGCGTGTCATCTGCTGCGCTGCGGAAGCGGTTACTCGGCTGCTCAAACAAAGGAAGAATTTAAATTTGGTAACAATCCAAGTCACGCCGTTTGCCAACTGTCCTCCACCCCGCCGGACGAATTTATGATGCTCTCAAAAGACTGGCGGGCGCGGGGCAGCGCGGCAGCGGCGGCGGGGGGCGGTGTGGTGCGGATGCTTAGTGGAAATATAAATTTTCAACCAGATTGGATAACAAATTATATCGCTCGCTGGGGCTCTGCGCAAATTATATCACTCTGGTTGAGAGTGTTCTTGATGTGAAAACATATTTTCTAGCATTATTTTGGAACAAAAAATTAAGAACGTGAATGCAAACACTAACAACAGACACAAAACAATGTAAACTCGCGCTCTTCTCTTTCCCCACCACACCACACCGCACCTCAGCACACACTATTGCGATTCCGGCCTTTGCGCCCCCGTGGGAGCGAGCGCAGCGGCGCGTCACATCGCAGTCATTGCTGAATCAGCCTGTATAAGAATCTGTATATGAATTTATTTATATAATGTGAGCGTGCATACTCGGACTAAAAGTTAAGGCGTTTTCATGTCCCGCAAGCCGCAAAGATGTTTAAACATATCTTCTCGAAGGTTTCAATTCAATATACTTGCCACTTTTCTCGGGTCGTATTTTTAAGGAGATTTATTTCCCGGAGCGCGCGTGATCGCAGGCGCCGAGGCGAGCACACGAAATTGAGCGCAGCTAATTTTCTTCGAAGCGCAAGCGGGTAAGTGAAACCACAAGTCAACTCATCGTTTTCCACTTCACGTCGCCACGACGACGAACTTTCCGGCGAGAGCAGAGTTTCACTGATTGATCATAAGTTCTGAATGAAGTATTAACTTGATGCCGGAATGACACGCACAGTAGTTAAGGTATCGTACTTTCGTGGCTCCTAGACGGGAAGTCAATCGTCTTCGATTGGACGGAAGTGACGTTTCCGACAAGTGCTCGATCACGATACAACTACGCAACCGAGTGACCTAATGAAACCACCACAACTTCGCTCTTGTTGTTACGATTAAATACGTGACAATGTCTTTGAAACAAATTTGTTATTGTATCTGATTGCGGATGGAATGTCGAAACAGATGAAACTTTAGAAACACACCAATTTCTACTAGTACTACTCGTAGCTGCATCACAGATAGATAGGCAGTAAATTCACAAAATAGTCTCCGTAACACAACTGTTACTCGTAAATGTTACAAAAAATAGTACATATCTTGACATTGTAACAGATCCACATACCGCCTGCTGACTCCATAACATTTTGACCTATTTCTATTAAGCCGTTTATTATTTTGATCTCATTACCAGCGACCATACGAGTATAGTAACTTACACAATGCAGACGTAGACAAGTAGTAAGGCCGAGTCGAGGAGTTATTCCTTTTGCTCGGTAAATACACGTTTCCGCCTTTTCTCTGTCGCTCGCTTCCCTCCCGCCGCGCCGCCAGTGGAACTTGTAAGTGAAGTCTTCTAATGAAAGCTCCGGCCTTTTGTAAGTCGTCACAATTGTTTTGTTGCGAAACTTTATGTTGCGGACTCTAGCTTTACGTTTTAGTTTCTGTTGTTGGCTGTGCTATTAATTTTAATGGTATTTCTTCTTACTTTAATTACATATCTTAAATTGTATAACTTTGAGGAGATTTAATTATAAGTTCAGTTATAAAATTAAAAGATTTTATTTGGACAATTATATTTTGATTTTTGTAATATAATGTACTTAAATCTTATTATTATGATATGTATTTATTTTCACATTTTATGTAAAGAATACTGAATAATAGACGACAGTCACAGGACGCCCTGCCCTGAGATGGCCTTCATGCTGCACGGCGACGACGTCACGCGGTTCATGCACTGTTGTTATACTCGCGTTTGCGTCGCCAGAGGTCACACTGCAGCACCGCTAGCGGAGGCACTAGACGGGACCTAGGCCCCGATGGTGGCAAACACGCCGGTGATGGTGACGTCACCTCCGTCGGTGATGTTGTGTCTCGGGTGAGACGTAGGCACTCCATGTGGGTCGTCGGTGAACACCACAGTATATAAAGTATATAAAGGTCCAAAACAGTATAAAAAGGAAAACACCTTAAACAAGGAAACACAAATGCCTGACTTATTGCCTAAGGCATCTCTGCCAGTCAACCACCCTATTTACACATTTATGTGGGTATTTACAGAAAAAAAACACTTAACTAACATGGTCATAAATTTATGAAAAAACAACAAAGGACGCCTAAAATAACACTACAATATGATATACATACATATGTACATCAACATATATGAAATTAAACTACAAATTAATACATAAAGCCACACTAAGTATATTAAATAATATAAATACCCCATAGCTAAAATATTTAAATTACATGCGCATATTCATATAAAAAAAATTACACAAATTATTCCTTTGAGAGGTATAGTGTTTTTAAATTTTTTTTGAGAGTGGTGAGTGAAGGAGAGACTCTAATTCCGGGTGGGTATAATTAACTTTTCGTTAGCATTACTTTTTAGTCTACTTGTTTGGTGTAACCATTTCGGTTTCATGTTCTGCCTTTTTTTAACATTCTCCCGCGGTCACTGAAACTGAAAATGAAATCAATCTTGAATGATGCCGCATTCACTAGCTAGAGCGTTTCTCTACCAAACCAACGGTCCACACGCCGCGCCGCCGCCGTGAGACTAAGCTGACACTTGTAAGTAGCGCCCCACTCGTCTCGTCGACAGCTTATCATTCTCAAGTGCCGCTAAGAAGGTGTCCGGGGGCTCAGCGCGATGCCGCGTCTGTGCTAATGTAAACTACACTATTTATGCAGTCGCCGAATGTTGTTGAAATGTAAATGAGCCAGACAAACTGATACACATATCCCGTCTGCCTAACCGTCTCTCTCCCCTCGCGTCCGCGTCGTCTCCTCGCGTCGTTCTAGCCTCGCCCGGCGACGCGAGACGGTCGTACGGCTCGTCGTACGGTCAAGTCAGTTTGGCAAATAGCGCCATATATATGAAGATATTGCACTTCATTTGCACATACATACTGTAGAATCAATTTTTTTTCCAGTAAAACTTAATACAACAACCTGATCATTCTTAGTGAACAGATTTCCTTTACCGGACTATAATACATTCTTCGAACATCATTATTGCATTGCATACTTGAACTTCGAACCCCAGACCTCCAGCCTAAGAAGCCGTAGGCGCTTTAAACTATACAAGCATTATATTATATATCCGGTTCGAAACTCAGGTATTTAATATAGATTTTTCTATCAGATTTTCGAAGAATTCATGTGTAATGTACACCGGTGAAGGAAATCTTTAAACTATAATATGAAAGGAGGTTTACAAACTTATGCTAAAGGTTGATATAATCTCGACACTCGATTCCGAAGCAACTATCCCGTTTTCCGGTTCCCTTTTTCACAAAACGTCCTAAATAACATTCAGAGAAAGGTATGCTTGTTTCACAAAGGGCGACGAATTTATTTGGAAATATGGGGTTGTTTGCTGTATACGTTTATTTCCAAATAGCAGCAGTTATCCTTACTGCCGCCCGCGTCTGCGCTCAACTGCCGCGGCGGCGGCGGCTGCGTCTCCGGGCCGTGAGGTTCAACAGCCTGCTTCTATTATGTAGCAGCCGCGATCCACGGCGGGGAATCTGCTCCCGCGAAATATTTATGCATTGTTGTTCTAATTCTAATGAGCGCTGAGACCTCAGCGCGGCCCTCGCCTGCGGGGCTCCCAATCTCCACCGCACGCGCCGCGGTGGCGTCGGCGCCCCTCAGCCGCACCCCCGCCATGCCACCTCCTCCGCGCCGCCGCGCCGCCCGCCGGACTCGCGCCGCATCTTCCGTGCCTGATGATGTAAACACAATTTAATATGCAGGATTTCCTGTCTAAGGCCCACTTGCACCAACACGAATTTAAGATATAAACCAGTTTAACTCGTTAAGCTAGCACCCGTTGACTGTGCGAACCGCGTTTAAATCCATAACTCGCTACTTAACTCTAAACTCGTATTGGTGCAAGTGGGCCTATATGTAATTTTCAATTAATAGGTAAATCAATCATTTTGAAATTACAATATTCCAATGTGAGTTTACGTTTATTTAGTACTTATCTTACATATACCTACAACTATATCTTAAACATACTTTCCTTTCCAAGATACTGCCAACTGAAAATTACACATATTAGAAAACTTTACCAACTAGACTTAAATACTAATACAGATGGGTTTTAAGTACTAAACTCTGAGTTGAATAGGTGCAAAAATATTGCAAGAAGAGGCCTATACTGTTAAAAATATGTTCGCTCAAAAATTATGCAAAGTCACTAAGTTTTCGTCGTAAATTTTCTTGCTAAGTTCAGTAAGGCTATAGGAGTAGGTACCGTTTGCTCAAAAGACGCGAAATAAGGTACAAGTAAAGGAAACATTCAAAGGAATTTGTAGTTATATCACACAAAAGATTTTTCTGTTTGTTTAGTCTGTCAAGAACCTTTTTCTCGGGAACAGGTAAAGGTATCAAGGTGAAATTAATATCAAATACTAAGTCATTCTCAGTTCAACTTATCAAATTACATCACAAGAAACGTAATGTCACTGACATTTTACCGATATAATAAACTTATATGGGACTTTGTTTTGTTGGAGTATTTGTGAAAAGGAGCGAGGCGGGCCACTAATTTAGTTGAAAAAATAACACACTCGATGATGTTGCAATACAGAAACTATGCCTTCCTAAGATTATCATAAATTGGCGTAATAGTACCTACAAATTGGATAGAAAATCACCATTCTACAGTAAACATTGCCAATCGACGGCAGGCGATTGGTTGGATGGAGGCCAACTGAGGGCCCGGACATTTTATATGTACATATAAATTGTTCGGCCTCCGGGGGCTCGCACGCTTATAGAGGTAAAGCGTATTCTATTGAATAGGCTTAAGAATTGATTAAACGAAAAGTGTCCTTTTTAAATACTTAGGTACATACATGTATACATATATACATGAAAACCTTGTTTTTCCGTTTTTTCCTCCAGCTATATATTATTTCTCTCTCTCGCTGTTTGACTGGAAGAAATTATTGCAACGTGCCGTGACTCCGCCTTCTGTACCACAGAAAAGTGCAATACATGCATACTCTCTTTCTCTCTCTCCTTACCCCTGCCCTATCTCTATCTGCCTATTGTATAGATTTGAGCGCATCCGCTCAAGTGCCCGGCGGCGGCGGCGGCGCGGCGGGGCGGCGCGACGCGGAGGTTAGGTGAGTCGAGCGTCAGAAGATGTGTTATCGGATTCGGATGGGCGTTAGAGGCAAGGCTGTGTGTGTGTGCATTCTCTGTTAAGGTAATCCGAGCACTGAATAGATTACAGAACGTCCATAAATACTATAATAAATATTATAATAAAAAAGCGATAAATATTATAATCAAATGCGAGTCAAACTCGCGTCAAGAGGGTCCCGTATACCATTTAATTTTCCGTGAAAACTTTAATATAACACTTCTCGTATTTCCTGTAAACTATAACATAAGCCCTGAATACCCTATTTATTGAACAAAATTTTTGACACCGTTATTTCGAAGATGAAATTTGGGCAACAGCAACAACAAATTGAAAAACAATGTATTTCTTAACTTTCAAATTTTTCCAAATTGTTTGTGTAAAATTTATCCCCAAAATTTAAATTCGTTCATTTACGACTGTGATTGCGTCATCAAACTCTATATATTATGTACCAAATTTCTACTTTTTCGTTCGTAGATTCTAGGTGGAGAAAATAAGCTGCGACAGACGGACAGACAGACACGAGAGTGATCCTTTCAAAATGTTTCAAAGTTAGAACGTTTCAAAATGTGGGCAAATAAATTTAAAAGTTTATATTTGAACAAAGTTGTAGTAGGTAGTACCTAACTAGTTTTCGAGCTGTGAGGCAGTAGATACATTTATTGGTTTTTCTTCCTCAAGAACTCCCTCGAACTTCATAGTGAGTAAACACGGCTAATTACCCTTTCTCGTATTTGCCGACCGCGCATTTAAGTCAGCAACTCGGTCAGCAATCCGTTATTTTCCTGACGCGAAAAAACATTAGTGCAATTTGTTCTGAAAAATATAGACTGCTGAATTACGTAAAGAAAAGACTCTAGGGCCAAGCCCTTTCGGATTGGTATCACCGTACTGAATTAATTTTGGCTAAATGGCTATGAAAAAAACTCGCCAAGTGCGAGTCGGACTCGCGCACCGAGGCTTCCGCACCACAAAAAAAACATTGAAAAAAACACATTTCTTGTATGGTAAGCCCCATTAATTTTTTGCTTTTTCCATTTTTTATTATTTGTTGTTATATCAGCCATAATAACACATATTCTGTGAAAATTTGAACCGGCTACCTATTACGGTTCCAAAGATACAGCAGTAGGACAGACGGACGGACAGACAGACGGCGTAGGCTTAGTAATAGGCTTCCGTACGGGATACGGAAACCTAAAAATGTTTGCACGTTTTCATCTACATAGTTCAGTATAGTCGGCATGATCAAACGGACACTTTAACACACTTAGAATGAAACGAAAGACGTGTTTAAACCGAACCAGGTGCAATAGCGGAGATGAATTAAACTTTTCATTTCAAATTTATTCTTACAACACATTGTGTTGTAAGAATATATATGAAATGAAAAGTTTAATTCGTATATTTCGACTTATGTCGTCTTCAGTGAAAATTATAATATATAATATATATATTTATTATATTTTCATCCATTACATTTATTGTCACTCAAGATATTTGCACAATAATAATAAATTATAATCCTGGCACTTCTCAAATTCTCCACGCACACTCCTTGTCGTGTACTCATGTAACTGTGTAGTACGCTACCTGTATTATATATAATATAGGTCCCCTGCGTAGAAGAATGGGTACCTAGTGAATATTATGTTTACAGTGGTGTTGAAGTAGGGCAGCTTGGAGGGCGACCGGGGCGGCCGGACCCCACTCCTCCCCACCGCCGCCGCCGCCACCCGCGCGTCCGGCCTCACTGCCTATCACTTAACTCATTTTTGTATTCGCAATTTGGAGGGTGCACTTTGTCCCAGTTCTACTATGAATACAGAGCAGTGCGGGGCGGACGCGGCTTGTATAAAGTCCATTGGCTTCAGCAGAATGTTCGCATTTACATTGTGCGTGCGCGTGCGTGTGTACGCTTCTGAACACATGTGTGCATCGAAGTATCCCTACTGCTAACTGCATCACAATTTTCATTGTGTACCGTTAAATGGGAAATATTGTAGGGAACAACAATATCTAATTTTACAAAAAAAATTAACTTATTTTATGAATTGTATGATATAATGATTACGAATTCTTAAATGCAAATAAATGTTGCCAGAGATAGATAGTGCAAACAGAAACTCTAGTTTCTTAGACGTTTTCCTCGAGTTAAGGAAACTTGTATAAAATATAAACTTCAACTAACCGGTAAATCGTTTCGAGTAAAAGCTTGTCGAACCGTGACTCCTGAATTTGATTGAATCCGAAGCGCATGTTGAATAAAAACATTTAAACGTGAATGATGCATGAGACGCTGCGTCTACTTGAAGCTCTGCTCCGTCGGCAGCATATCTACACAGTCGTCTGATGCCACACGCCACACGCCGAGCTACATCTCTGAAAATATTTCTCAAATAAAATGAGAATCCTCTAGCACGGCATTACCGACGAAGTCGTTTTTGGCACACGTGTGAACCATCACTTGGTCCGATTTTTATCTTAATAGATATTTGTCTGTTTCTAGATATTCGTAAAACAAATTTCTAAATGTACACCAGAGCTTCTCGCATGTTGATAAATCTGCAGTAGATGCATTTAGAGAGGATTTTCGTGGAGCGATGTGCGGGGGAGGCGCGGCGCGGGCTCGATGCGCGCTCGGGTGCGGCAGAAGCGGACGCGGACACCTCGACGGCCGCAGACAAGTAAATCACTGTGGGAAATTCCATTTCAATCTGCGTCCGAGCGCGCCTCTAGCGCGGCACCGCCCCCACGGCAGCGCCGCCACCGCCCCCACGGCATCGCCGCCGCCCCCACGATCGCCGCACCCGCGCTCAGCTCGCGCTATCGCACAAACAAATTGAACGCTTAAAATTCAATTTATTGGCGCCTCTCCCCTTTCGTTTCACTTCCGACCGGGCCGAGTGCAGCGATCGCCGCGGCCGGACCGTGCCGCAGCCGCGGTCGCGGCGGCGCGGGGCGGCGCGTGGACAGCGGACGGACCGAACGCCTCTTCGTCGCGCTCCCGGTGACCTCGGAACAGGAAAGCCGGAAACAGCTGATTTATTAAGCTCCATTGCATTTCCTTTTTGGCTATTTGGGTCGCTCTGAAGATACGAGTAGGTCCGGACTTTCGGAAGACTTGTCGCTTGCATTTTCGTGAAAATATTGGTTTATTTTAACTGCATTAACTATTTATTTATTTTATAATTCGCTATTCAGATCATTTGGGATATATTTTTCAAAGGTGGGATTATAAAAATAATATATTTTATTTAAATGCTTCATGAAGCCTCACTTCAGCGATAAGTCTGTCACAGGGTTCCAACTCTTAAAAACACTGAGGTAGTAGTAACGATAAATCCAACAAGATTTGGAAATATTTCTTGTCTCTTAAAAATGAACGGCAAAAATAAATACAAATGTAAACTGAGAATGAAGCCATATAATAATCAGCTGTATCTGAACATTTTGCTGCATTGTAATTATCTTGTCAAAACAGGGTTAATTATGAAAGCAAAGATAATTTGACTTCTATATTATTTTACCGAAATAATGAAACGTCGGGCGCCGGACGTTTAACGTCTAATTTCAGCGCCGCTGTGAACTGTTGTGAGATTCCTGACGAGGTACATCTATTATCTGTTAAACCTTTACTCTAGTGGTAGTAGAGCTTGGTATATCATTAGCGATCTATGTAGAAACTCGTGTTTGTTGCTTACAATCAATACTACATTTGTATGCTCTGATAGTCATTTTTATTATATGTATTATGTACTCGTATATTACTAATTAAAAAAAACACACATATTTATTATTATATTTCGACATAATGTCGCCGTCAGATTTTTTTTATATACATGTAAGATTAATATGTCATAACTAAATAACTACATAGTCGAAACTAATACTCATCGTAAGTTAACATGCGTCGGTATCGCAAAAAAGACAATATACGGAAACAAATTAAATTTAGTTAGTTACCATTAGGAGGTATATTTATTTAATTAATATAGGCCCCACAAAAAAGACGAACACAAAAAATTTAAAATAACGTTGCACTAGGACTTAAGGTCAGACGTCCCAAAGATTATCAGCGTAACTATACCAATATTACAAGAATATTTACCAATTAATAGTAAAAAGTCAGTTTCTTCATACATATCTCACTCTTGCGCGAGCAAATTAATAGCTGCATTATGGGACAAGAGTGTTATCTATCACAATATTTTCAATATTCGCAATTTTGCAATAACGGACGTAAACAGTATCAACAACAAAGATAAGCAGAGCATGCAAGCTTAACTCAGTGAGCTGAGGGCGTTATCATATCATGCATTAAGCCCAAAAACGATCAGCCGCGCGTGCGAGCGTCACAAGTTGCTGCGTCGACGCGTTCTTAGGAAGCTGTTCAAAGAACACTTCTTCAACCTTCTTTTGAGGCTGTGTACTCGTGAAAGCTTCAGTGAAGTGACGCGGGGCATGTGGCTTGTCACCTCTCTGCGCGTCGCCTCCGCAACGCGCCACCCGCGCTGAACTCGCCCACCCGCGGAGCGTGGGTGCGAAGGCGGGCGGCCCAATTTGCTAATTCCAAATTAGGCTCACGTATTTGATCACACACGTACAGCGTGTAATCGGTGAAAATTGTATATGATTATAACTAATAGTGAAAGTGAATTAATATTCATATTGGTTTACGCTTAAACCCTCCTCGTCGTTTGTCGTTTAATATTATGTACTCGTTTACATCATATTTCAGCGGCGACTCCTGGTCCTGAATATTGGGTTGGCTCTGGCTAAGGATTTTTTTTTTCATAATTTCATAACTTAGGTACCTACGCGTTAATTTATTTCTACCACAATGAGTTCAAAAACTGAAAGACGATTACGATATAGATAGTTCATAATATTTAGTTTAAATGATTTATTTTGCTCACTTACGATTTATTTGTCTGTAGATAGGTACCTACTGGTTACGTCAAAGCTGTCGAGTTGCAGCCGACAACAGCGACGTCTCCTCTGGCACGACGACGACGAGACAGGCATACAAGCTTGAATTGTTACATTTTATTTGTACATGAAGTCCACTCTTCGTTCCACGGACAAGAAATTTTCGATGACTCGATCGTGAAAATCTTCTTTCTTCCTCAATTTTGTTAGCAACTCCTTTTCCACAGATATGTAAGAGTGCCAAATTACTGAGTCTCTCTTGTACTTGAGTGCTCCGTAGATAGCTCGGTAGGAGTTTGCCATTATAATTACCAATAAATCACTTTAAATTTAACAACACTGCACAGGATTCATCCATACAAAGTCCATACCTACATAACGGAATATATGCAGCTATCAAACTCGCGAGCCAATGCGCACACACACGCGCACACAACACACCTAGCCTAGCTCGCTAGTCGCATCGCATCGCACTTCGCACAGCACAAGAATACTCGTCGTGTGGACGCAGCGCGCACACACCCACACACGCAACACACACACACACTAGCTCGCTCGCTAGCTCGCTCTACTCGCTACCGCGTCACTAAATGCACTCCCCGCTGCGCCAACTCGAAAGGCTGATCAGCGGGTCCGCGCGGGACGGGGGGGGACATCGGTCGCTTCCGCCTTGTCTATTCTGTGGCCTTGTATGGAATACGATGGCGCTTCAAAATGTAGCCAACCGGCCAATGAATGCCTTGATGTGTCTTCATTCGTCGTCGCCCGCGTTTGACGCGCGCGAAATTTCAAATTATGTAACGGGTACGGGATTGACGTTTTATCTTATTAATCGTGGATTATATGACATAAATAATATAACTCCGAAATTTTTTCACATTTATTTTAGCCTGATACTTCTGTATTAATGGTGTCATTCATATTATTCGGTTTGGCGGCGCCAACCTCGCCAACTGAGAGGAGTCGCCGCTGTCATATTTGTAGCTCGCACGAGACCGTATACATAGGTGTATTACATATTTAATTATATACAAACACATACATACATACAGATGTTTTAACTCACGAGCGCGGGTGAGCCATACTTGTAGTTGTAATGCGTATAGACACGCGCTCCTGTGTGTGTAGGTAGCCAACGCTGAGCGCTCCAGAGCTTACGCAGACAAAGACAGTGTGCATGTATTTACACACACACGCGTGGCTCACCCGCGCTCGTGAGATAAAACATTTATACATACCACACGCTTTATCCCGACAATCGGGGTAAGCAGATTAATCGATGTGTAGTGCTGCAAGGATTCTGGCAAACAGCACAACACCGACCACCACGTTTCGCAAAGTATTCGAACAAGACAACTATCAAGCAGCAAGTGAGGCACGAAGACCCTCCTGCTGCATAACTCGGTGCAAGAGCCGTGCCTAGGTGGGAGGTGGTCAGCCTGTCGCCCTTTAGCTATGATTTTTAAGTATCGGCACCGCGCGGAAATTATGAATTAAAGTTGAAATTATTATTTACCAGTTTAATTTGTATTGCTTATTCATCTATCTATAGGTAGACAAGCTACATTCAAGACACGTCAAATCTAATATATTCCTATATTTGATAACGATTGTTCTCACTGAAAATATAACAGACAACAGTACAAATTATTAACACTTACCCTACTGTAAGGTCATAGCACGATAATGTGTCCAGCAGTTTTTCCCACATAGCCCGGTGATGGAGTACTGCAGTCACCTGTGGGTAGGATGCCCTCTTTACTTATTTATGTCCTTGGACTCTATTCAGCGCAGCGCCATCCGCCTAATTGGCGATCCCAGCCTTACGGTGGGACTTGAATCATTGCGCGACAAGAACGCGACGAGAACAATCGGTTCCCTTAGCCTGTTGTACAGGCACTACAATGGCCGGTGTTCTGATGGATTAGCTTCCCTAATCCCGTCTGCTCCAATCCGAATCAGCCACACCCGCCGGGCTCTCTCGAAATATCCGTATGTTCAACTCTCGACTCTCAACTTCTGAGACCACATCGCTTTTCGAAATCGTTCCTGTGTCTTACGGCGAAAATATAGAACGCACTTCCTGTGAGTGTGTTCCCTACTACCATATAACCTGGAGATCTTCAAAAGGCGTATTAATAAATTAGACGACGAATTTTTTGTCCGCCTCACAGCTGACATGGCGCGTCTCTGAGCATGGTTTCGCTAGTGATGTTAATGGCTGTGCCTAATCTTGCGTTCAAGTTTTGGGCATAGACACCCGCGCCTGTACTGCCAGCCGAAAAAAAATACTCAGCCTACCAGCTGGTGCGACGACTGATTCCCACGCTTAGTTATTCTTGGGTTAACACGATGATTACCTTAATGTATAGTATGATGTAGGGCAGGAACACAGCTTTATGTTGGTAGTACTGGTTTATAAGGGCTCTGGCAAATTTACTTAAATTACTTAAATTAAAAAATCGTTGTAGGAGGTATCAAGACAGTCAGTAAGTCATCGTGTATGCGTGCCGCTGGTCATAAGCCTCTAAAATTTTCTCCAGCGATGTGAAGTAACTTTTTCAATAATAGTTTTACTTTTAAAATCTTCGTCTCGAAGTCGGCACTTTTGCATGCGCAGAATATATGACGGAATACTGGATAACGCTAGTCTATTTGAACGTACCATTCGGTAGCAGTAAAACAACCCATGGCCGGTAACGCAAACGTAAAAGCTTATATTAATATACAGGCTCGTTAGGCGAACGTCCTGAGTGCTATAATTAAAATGTTTGCATCACAAACGAGAAGCGGAAGATAAAGTGAGGGCGCGCGGTGTAAACATAATTGTGCAAGTCTCGTACGCGAGCCACGACGAGATTGGAATCGCGGAGGGTTGTCCATGCTCGAGGTGGGGGAGGGGCGGCGGGGTGCTTTTTAGGAGTTGCTAGATAAAGCGCGGTTTGTAATTACATCCACGTGTGTGCCGAGTGGAGTCCGACGGAGCGGGCGCTGTGTTGTTTTCTCTTAGGGTTGTCAAGAGCAGTTGGAAGTGTGAGCTGTTCGTAATATGCAATATATTTGAGGATAAATGAATTATTATTTAGGCTAGGCAGGCGGCTAGGTGGACAGATGACCTAAAAAAGGTAGCCGGGAGTGGGTGGATGAGAAGAGCGGAAGACCGCGTGTGTTGGCGTGCCTTGGGAGAGGCCTATGTCCAGCAGTGGACCGATACAGGCTGATGATGATGATGATGAATTATTATTTGACGGTTTTGAATTATTATGCACGCTTGAAAATAAATAAATTATCTCATATATGCAAATATTTTCAAAGTACAGCCAGCCACACACGACAATTATACAATATTTTACGATGTGAAGTAACTTTTTCAATAATAGTTTTACTTTTAAAATCTTCGTCTCGAAGTCGGCACTTTTGCATGCGCAGAATATATGACGGAATACTGGATAACGCTAGTCTATTTGAACGTACCATTCGGTAGCAGTAAAACAACCCATGGCCGGTAACGCAAACGTAAAAGCTTATATTAATATACAGGCTCGTTAGGCGAACGTCCTGAGTGCTATAATTAAAATGTTTGCATCACAAACGAGAAGCGGAAGATAAAGTGAGGGCGCGCGGTGTAAACATAATTGTGCAAGTCTCGTACGCGAGCCACGACGAGATTGGAATCGCGGAGGGTTGTCCATGCTCGAGGTGGGGGAGGGGCGGCGGGGTGCTTTTTAGGAGTTGCTAGATAAAGCGCGGTTTGTAATTACATCCACGTGTGTGCCGAGTGGAGTCCGACGGAGCGGGCGCTGTGTTGTTTTCTCTTAGGGTTGTCAAGAGCAGTTGGAAGTGTGAGCTGTTCGTAATATGCAATATATTTGAGGATAAATGAATTATTATTTAGGCTAGGCAGGCGGCTAGGTGGACAGATGACCTAAAAAAGGTAGCCGGGAGTAGGTGGATGAGAAGAGCGGAAGACCGCGTGTGTTGGCGTGCCTTGGGAGAGGCCTATGTCCAGCAGTGGACCGATACAGGCTGATGATGATGATGATGAATTATTATTTGACGGTTTTGAATTATTATGCACGCTTGAAAATAAATAAATTATCTCATATATGCAAATATTTTCAAAGTACAGCCAGCCACACACGACAATTATACAATATTTTACAATCAAAACATACATTGCATTGATTGATAACATGAAACAAAACAATAACATTTATTTCATTATTACTTTGTACTCAACAAACTACATATTAAATATAAACAACACATAAAGCTAATTACAAAATAAAATAAATAAACCTATAACCTATACAAAACCTAATAACCCTCCTCCAGGTGGGACGATGTGGCCACTGTTCCGAGGACACTAGCGGCGTTGCCTCGCTGGATTGCCACACTGATACGCTGCCTCAGGAACTCGAGGATTGATTGATTGATTGATGATCTCTGGGTCACTCTAACGCTCTCAGGCCACTTTACATAAGCTGGTGCTAATGTAAAATGAGCCTGTCACGTGGTGTATCTACCAGTATTTTTGCTTTATGATGTACATAGTGTGGCTGGTGCGTGTGCGTGCACGCGGGGCGGCAACCCTGTCGACCGCCGCGCCTCCGCCTCCGCGCAGCAAAGCCTCGAGTAGAGAAGGGTGCGTAAATATTTGCGGACAGCCTAATTGTTTTTCTGTTTCTGTTTCATTCGGAGTGTATTTTTTCCTCCTCTGTGCGGATTTCGCAATTATTGCGTTTAATGGTCAAGTGATTTCTGTTGCTTTTACTCGCGTGAGGACTGACTGCCGGGGCGGGGCGACGTCGTCGTCGGGACACGCGGAGACGATTCGCGACACGACCTACTTGCGGATTAATGAAGGGTTTGGGTCTCAAAGTCACAGTAATGAGGGTTATTCTTACCTATATAAACATATATACGTACCTACTGGTCCGCTGATACAGCACCGACATGTAGATGTGATCCTAATCCCAACAGAAGTACAACTTTAAGAGAGCGAATTTCACATACATTATATAAAAACATATCCGATAAATTGAACCTGCAACTTCGTCGGGCCCGGCGCGACCTTCAGTCACATTGGGAATTCTTCATATATAATATTTCGTCAGATTTGGTCCGATCCAGGGGTGAGGCGGGGTGCGCGGGGTGCGAGGCGCGGGGTGACGGGTCGCCCTCCATTCTGCTACTCGTATTTATGAAAAATCCGCCCCAAGTTGATTGATGTTCGTCGTTCGTCCCCGATCCGATAACACAGCCTGAAAGCACCAATTGAGCTAAAATGTTGCTCACTTCGGTCAGATCATTTTTTCAAGAAACGCAATCTTATTATTTCTCCTCTAATATTCATGTTTGCGATCATTTTTCGTAAGTTAATTGGCTTCTCACCGACGCGGCGCCCCCTGGCTCTGACGGCCTATCGGTTCATTCCATTAAGGCTTTCATACGGCATTCACGCGAAGATTGGGGGTAGAATGTTTTCTCTCATGATTTTACCTCATGAGCAGTAATTTCATCGGAGTATTCATTCGTAAGGAGCGTTAACTGGGCCTTTAGGGAGAGCCACAGAGGCTGGTGCGGGGTTGGGGCGGACCTAGGCGCCGGGCACGCCCCGGAAGTGAGTCACCTAATAAAGTCAATTTAGCAGAGTGTGTGAGGTTCTTCTCTCCAGCCGGCCGCAAATGACATTAGCCGTAACCGAGCGTTGAGCAACGTAGTGGCGAGCGCCGAGCTTCCGGAGGCGCGGAGGGGGCGGTGGGGGCGGTGGCGGCGGGGCGGAGGATTCTGAGAGCGTATGGCGAGCGTCCTACGTCCGCGGCCGGCAGCTAACTTAGACATGTTGCTAAGTGGACTGCGATGGACTGCTTGCAAAAGTAGCGAGGTAAAAAGTTTTAACGAGCGCTAAAGCATAAAGTAACTAAAACTACGCACTAGAGCTTATTAGCATTGCAGCGCGCCGCGCGCACAATAACAGCAATAGCGGGTCTCAACATCTCTTTGCAAATATGAAATAATAAAAAGTAAGCGTTCCCTTAATGACATTCAGCGTTAGTTTATTATACTTATACATCACTGAAAAGTGTTGTCGCACTTAATGAAACTGCACAATGGTAAAATCTGTAAGTATACATTAATGGGAGGGATATGCTTGTATGATATTGCACGCAGACTTGTTTTTAATTATCTATTATTAACCCTTTTTTTTTCAAAATGTACGTAGGTAGGTGATTTCTGTCTTATCTCATAAAATTGTCTATTATATTTCATCTTCCTCTACTTCATGCAAGCACTGCGGAGGGGTGGAGAGAGAATTGACTACGAATAGAATGGAAAGATCAATATCCGCGCACATCGCGGCCAATTGTTATTCATGAGTATTTTTACTATATGTACCTATAAAGTAAGCATGAAGAGATAGCACGGCGCTCTCCACTTCACCACACTCTTTTACTTTACCGACCACTCTTGCATATCTGGCTCGGCAATATAAACTTAATGAAAACAGGATAAAATGTCTTAAATATTGATTTGTTATTTTGTTGGGGTTTCTGCCTTTATATGTATCTACCCACAGCTGCATTCAAATTATTTTAATAGGTAGTTAAGTATATCGTCCACACCGTAACGTAATTTCAGGACCACATAACTTAAACTAAAATATTTACTCATAATTATTAGAGGTTGAAACTAATAAACTCACTACAGTTCAACAACACACATTTTACTGGCTCTACGGTATGCTTTACCTAGGTTTAATCTGGAAACACAGTTACTACAAAGTTAAAATATTTATGTAGTCTTACGTGAAAGATATTCGAAACACAATTGTTCCGGATCGACGCTCGGGAAGCGGTGGACTGTATACCTTGAACTCACGAGTCAGTCTTGAACTGGATCGGCAAGACGCCCGGCCACTCGGTCGACGACACGCAGTACGGGAGATAACGAAACGGGCACGAAATAATACGCCGGTGCTCAGTACAGTAACAGGGCGGCCTGTTACCGGAGCAACCACGGACGTAAACGGCGGGCTTGCGGTTGTGCGGGGCGACGCAAGCGTGAGACGCGCAGCGGAGAGAGAGAGACGGCGATAGACGCTTGCAAGTGGCGAATTCGACCGCGTCGGCGGGAATGTAACCGCTCCTCTTGCTGCTCTTGATGTCTTGCTGTTCTTCTTGTTGCTCTTCCAAGTGGTCCTCTCTCTCCGGTTGCTAGCTGCGGTCTGCCGAGCCGGTCGCAATAGCACCTATATTTATATGACTCCCCGCCCGCTCGGCCCAGCGCGCTCGCGCCGCTCAATAATGAGCGGGCGGGGGTAATAGGCGCCCGGCTCGGCTATGAGTCCCGTTATGCGACTCTAACGCCCCCAACCTTGCCTCACTCGTCTCGTCCGTGTGTACTCCAGTAAAAGGCCGACCAGATATATTTATTTATTGAATAAAACTTACATCTAGCCTAGTCGGTATTCTAAAGGCTAATTAAATCTAACGGGCTAGGTCTTACGGACTATCTTATGCTACGATTTCGTAAAGATGTATATTTCTTAATAACTAACTTATGTCTAACTTATATGCTATCTTAATTACACCTAGCCCGCGCCTATGCTATACTATGCTAACTTATGAAACCTATTTTTATATCTACGCCGGCCGCTGCCTAACTACTCTATTTCCTAAGCTAATTTTCCTAACTAAGATGCGTCGGCTGCGGAGCTATCGTCGTCCGCCACAACAATAATACTGTTCGAGATCGACGCTCAGGGAGCGGTGGACTGTAGTTTCTTGCTATCTGGATCGGCGAAGACACCCAAGTTACTCGGTCAGCGACTCGCGGAGAGGGAATAACGACGTGAAATAAAACACCCGTGCTCTATCAACTATAACGGGACGGCCCGCGACCGGAGCAACTCGGACTTGAACGACAGGGGGCTCAGTGAGCACAACGCGACGCGGAGAGAGAGAGGGACGGCGGTAGCGCAGTCGAGCTCGCTCTTGATGTCAACCGCTTCGGCGGGAAAGCTCTGGTGCTCGCTGCGCTTGTTGCTCGAGGTCCGCTCTCTCCCGCTGCTCGTAGTGTACTGGCGCGGGCGGCGGCTTAACGGCCCCCTTTTATAACCTGCCTGGGGACGCCGCGAGCAACAGAATGTTGCACCCACGCGCCGGGCAACAGAATGGTGCACCGCGGCGGCGGGGCGGCGGACCGTCGTACTATTGCGCTCGGCTCGGTTGTGACTCATATCTGTCGCTCTCGCCTCGAGTTACTCCAGTAAAAGGCCGTCCAATAATATTATTTATTCAAATAACTTATGTCTAACCTATTCCATATTTTATCTATCTTATTTACTATAATCTATCGCTACGCCTATCTCTATCTATTTCCTAACCTAGTAGCTAATTTACGCACTAACTTAGTCTACGGTTTTTAAATACGTTTATTTCTTATATTTATCTTATAATTAGCTTATATCTAAACTTACAAAACATATATATTTACACCTACTCTAAAAATGGAACTATGCTACACGCCGGCCGCTTCCTAGCTACATGCTACTCTAGCTAGACCGGACAGGACTGCAGGGCTTGTCGTCGTCCGTAACAAATACTTTGAAAATTTTGAGATCATTCTAAACATTTTTATTTTTATCCATGATATACATGATATACATGATGCATTGATATACATAGTAGGTAGGCATGGACTGTTTTATGACCATTCTCGTACCCAAAAGAATAATCTCAACGGAAACTAAGCCCGACGACGGAGAAAGAGGGCTCTCGCAGCTCCGGACAGGCATAGATAAATAAGTGCGCATAGACGCCTTGTCCGCTCATTGTGGCGAAAGAACGAGTAGGCTGTGCGTATCCGCCGCGGTGTTTTATTAGCTTTCTTGGGCGGGGGCGGGAGCGGCGGCGGCGGCGGCGGCGGGGTCTAGCCGCCACTTTGTTTACTTACGTTTGGGTCAACAGCATCAATAAACGTCAATAAAACGAGCACACAACAGTCACATTGCGTGCTCGATGCCGATGGAATTTCCGTACTTTATGTGATTTCAGTTAGTGCTTCATTCGAGTGTTTGCGTACACCTTGGGCATTCTTTGTAGCTTTACTGTGATATAAAAGATATACACAAACACTGGTATTCGTTGTAATTTCTTTAGCGCGACGCGATCATTTAAAGTTTTATTAATATTGACTGCTGACTTGAGTTTCTTCAAACACCTTATTGGTATTACGTAAAATTTTGAAGTGTGCTCTGCATTGATTTTTCGAAAAACCCTGCAATGAAACTGAACAATATGTATCTAACAATACGTACATAACTACAAAATATGTAATCAGTCTACTTTGTGTCTGTCAAGAGAATGGTGTTAAATGCGTCTTTGTGTTCCATGTTTTTACTGATGTGCAATAAAAAATACTTGATTTGTATTGAAATGAAATTAAAATATCCCTTTATTGCACAATCACAATAAAAAAAACCTAACAAACCGTGAACTTATCTGTCTAGTCATATACAATTTAAAAAAATTCAATCGGAGTCCATAAACAGCGCTGTTTTGGTACACAATTCCAGTTTCTGCTGGAGAGCACTCGTTAGGAAATAGAGTTTTCAAAGGAGCAAAAAGTTTTCCCAAGATGTCGTACTCTTACCCAGAAGCGATGTCAAAATTAATAAACAAAACAAAAGAGAGCAAGAACGAGCGTGACAGAAAACATCAAGGGATGAATTAATTCAAAAAATGCCCCGGGAAGAACTACAGAACCGTCTTAATGAAACAAGGACGTGACAATTTATAAGCTGCACCAACACGAAACATTTTCTCCGAAAATAATTTACGAACTGCGCCACTACAGTGCGGAAACTGCGACGTAATTTGATTAATATCAGTATTGTAAGCTGCACAAAGCTAAGCTACACAAAGCATTCAAAGAGCTGCGCCACTATAATGCTAAATTAAGTTTTAAAAGATGCGCATAAATTATGATACGTAATCGTAAATTAAGTTATGTAATCGTAGTCAGCATTATAATTTTAAGAGGCCATTTCTGCGCCAGTCCACATGACAAGTACAACTACTGTCTAGCCGGCACTGTTTTTAAGACACAAAGGTTGTAAAGTATTACAGCGTCTGGTCGAGCCGTAAAAACGTTTCTACGTTCGTCTTCGTGGCTCACTTCTGAAGTCAACACGAAGGCCGCTGCCCCGCCTCGCCGCGCCCGTTGCCACTCCGCGTCGGGCTCATCTCAGGCGCGAGCCGAGAGCGCTCTTTGACGGCGATTCTCTAGGAAATGGAAGATCAACACGTCAGGAAACCGTAAATACAGGCGGCGGAAATGCGGCCAGTTCGCTCGTGTGCCATATACACGCCGCCGCTACCGGGCCAACATTGCCGCGCCGCGCCCGCCGTGCCATCGAACTGCGGGCATATAGGATCCTTCTCTTGCTGTGTCATTGTATGTGGTATGTGGTGAATCTCGAGAGACGAGAACTAGTATTCAAAGTTACGAAAAAAACATAATAATTTAATTTAGCCATAAATTAAAAACTATAGTAAATTAAAGTTAATTAAAATTAAATTTCTGATCTTATCTATCTATTCAAAATTATTAACTCCTTAATAGATACCTCAGCCATCAGCAGTATACGCTTGAACACTGCTTTCAGAAGCACGCGTTCTCGCAGAATTTTCGCTCTGCCTGTCTATAACACGAATGTTGCCTTCTATAATCCATTAGCTCGTATGTGCAGGTCTTATAACAATACCAGTAATGCTAATGATACATTGGATGTGTTCTCCTCTGGTTTTTATGCTTTTAAAGGGACTGTTATTGCCATAGAAATAGTTTAAGGATAACGTTCACTCATTATTACTTTTAAATTATCATCCATTTTTGTATTGCCTTTTTACCCATTTTAGAAAAAAAAAAATATGTTTTTTTAATTTTTTTAATTGTTAATCGTTCTGTTGTTGTTTTAAGCTAATTTATATGTTTTATTTTAGTTTTTTCTCATTTTTAATCGTTGCTTTGTTTATTTATAATTGTGTATAGTCTTCTAATGTTGGTGTTTTGTGTTTATCTAGTGATTTCCGAGTGGTGTAGGACTTTTCTCTAATTTATATATAATCATGTCGTGTGTTCATTTTTTGGAATACAAATAAGATGCTGCTTTTAATATTATGTGGTGTGAAATGTACTTGTGAAATTTTGTATTTTGTTTTGGATGCCACAATAAATAAATAAAAAAAAAAATAAAAATAAAAAGTAAAAATATACCCGGATCAAAACCTTAAAAATATACCTATTAAAAACCATTCAAAAGTAAAAAAAAATCTTCCAAAACATAGTTGGGCGTGGTGCCCATCTTCCTATGGATGGCAATACTCACCCGTTGAGGGGGAAATGCGCCAGCTGAGATGTGTTTGCCTGGTACAAAGTGTTTTTGCACCATACGCACACTTCTCATATAAAATTATAATATTTGTTTTCTCTTATCTAAAATATTTTCGAATTTTGGATTCACACGGTTCATACACGTGCAAATAATTCCCTTGGCGACAGGATTCTGTAATCTGATACTCTTGGCAATAAATGTCGTCTATAACAAAAATTATGGACCCTTTTCAGAAATGGGCTAATTTTGAGTGTTATTTCTTAAAATCTCACAATCTCAAAAAAATAACAGTATAAAAACCCTTCGAATTTCAAAATGGCTGTTTAGGACTTGATGCAAAAAATAAATAAACACGGAACTTGGCGTTAGTTAGGGGTGTGGCCTACAGATATTCTACCAATTAGGGAAATGAACTGTTGCGGCCATTTTGCAAGGAAAGAAGAAGGTGTGCTCCTCAGGGGTCAGTCAGGAGCGTGCAGTAGGATTGATCGGTTGTCTTCGAGGAATGAAGACCGGGCGGGCGAACGAATAAGTCGGGTTTTATTTTTTTTTATTTAATCAACAAAATCGCAGTTTTACAGTTCGCAGAGTTGAGGCCGGTTCTCCTCTAACTGTGTTACTCGCGAAGGAGTGGACCTTTTATAGAAGTGATGGTTAAGTGCGTGAGGCTGTTTGCAGACATCACAGGAGCGGTTGCCTGGCAGGATCGTGTGAGCTGGGAGCGGAACGAAAGGAGTTTGTCAGCTAAGTTGCATGTTTTAAGTAAAAATATTCCATCGAGACTCATCACTTCCGAGGATCGCGATTGCGTGCGGTTTTCCACCGAAGCGTAAATTTATTTCGGCGGCCAATTTATTAATCCGCGAACGTAAAACAACTACTCGGTTGCGGATTATTGTTCTCGGCGCGTTACCAAACTTAACAGCGAGGGACAGCGTAAACTTTGCTCAAAAACGGCGCGCGAAATTAGCTCAAAGCCATCGGCGGCCTAGACGTATGATTACAGGAACCACTGCAAATCATCTGGCTGAGTGTTTCACGGACTTCAAGGAATCGCCGTGACGTGCGACATATATCACCAACATTGCTGCGCAGCGGTAAAGGATACATCACCATCATTACCATGCAGCTGTGAAGAATTTCCACCATCGGAACGAGCTCAGGAATTTCTCACAACCAGCGTAAACACGACAGGTCGTAGTGAAAGATAGCACTGTATTCTTTGTTATCTGTAACTCACCTGGAAAGTGTATCACGCAAAGGAGAACCCATTTACATTAAATGCATGGTTTAGGTTTAAGTATAATAAGCTAGAATAGAAGGTCTGTCGATTCGGAAGATGTTCTAAACCTACTTGAGGGGAATTAACTGCGACTTTTACGTAAAGGGGAGTGCTGTGCACCCTGTTCTCACTTGGTAGCATTGTCATTTCCTGGAGGTCGTTCTAGGTTGATTTTCTACGAGGAAAGTTGAAGGACTGAATTCCTTTGAGTCGATCGCCTACAATTAGATTAAGCGTACTAGATTAGCTCTAAGTAATAGATTAACATAGGTTTAATGGTATGCGCATGATAGGTTAGGCACCAAACATTCAAGCTGAACGTCCCCGTCGTGATTGGTGGGCAATGTGGAGTTTGAACGACTAGATTTGATTATAAATCAAATCTGACGCAAAGAGAATAAACAATCTGAAAGCATATAAAGAATAACTTAGTCAAATTTCATAGCGAATCGGCGAGGTAACAAACTAATAATTTTGCATGTTAGAAATAGAAAAGAGCATAATGTCTCACAGCCCACCAGGTGCATTTTGGTGATATACTCCGTATGTGATTTGTATGTGCGTTACTTAGAAAATGAGCATTGACCATTTTCCCGGTACCGATGACGTCTTATCTTAGCTCACATGCATCCCAACTTGTACCATATGAGTAAGACGTGATTCCACGCAAAATACACTACATAATACATAAATACACTAGTACTTAGGTACTTACATACTTACATTCACAAAAACAATTGGAAATTTCCACTTACATATCTCTTGGATGCAAAGAGTGGCCCTCTTCACAATGTTGATGTGCAGACGCACTGGCTAGGGTGTCACTGTCACCTCTTATTATATTGAATGCGTTCACGATTCGGGCACGCAATTGTTCTTCATTGCGAAACACATGCTCTACTGCTCTCCCGCGAAACGATTGGAGAGAACTAAGAAAAGAAAAGCAGCGCGCGGGGTGCGGCGGCGGCGCGGGCGCGCCGTTTTCACTGTGCCTTTTGTCGGCGCGCTACCCTGGAGAAACATTTGAGTCGGTATCACTCCCATATTATTAAACCCTAATATAGACCTTATATATAATTTGTTTTTCGGAAACATCTCCAACGATTTGGATGAAATTTTCTATTTAGATAATGTTTTATTTTCCAAGTTTATCTAAATATGTACCCAATTCTACTCCCTGAGAAAATATGTTTTCATACAAAAACAAAATTGATTTTTATAACGCCGTCTTTTAAAATATTGAGGTACCGGTAGCCTGAAATATTCATGCTGTCATAATTCCATCTGTTGTTCCCAAGGGAAACTAGAAAGACGCCGACCGAAGCTCGGTCGCCCAGGTACTTTTTTTTATAAAAAAAAAACAAAACAAAACAAAACTCATTGAAAAACGGCTTTTGATCTACTATAAACGGTTCGTTGGAGCAACTTCAATTTTGCGACACCCAGAAAATATCAAAGATAGTGTTTGCAGTCGTTTGTGATGTTTGGATCTCTATCTGTATGTATTGCGAGAGCGCTGCGAGACTCGCCCTGCCCGCCTAGAAGCGGAGCGGGGGCGGAGGCGGGCGAGGTGCAAGGGCGGAACGCGCGGCGAGGTGGCGCGGTTCGCTTCCGTGCAGCAGGCAACATTGGAGGCGGTGCGGTGCGGCGGTCGTTGCTCCGACGAGCCTCTTGTACGACGATCTATTCCATTTCCGGTGAGGAATAGGTTTGGAAATATAAGTCGCGCACGACCCCCTCTCTTACCACTTCCTCTCTCCTATAAGTGCTGGACGGAGAGTAAGCACGGCTTATTTGTTTTCACTTATGATGTTCGTGCTGCTGTTATTTATTTCGGGAAGTTTCCTAACAAGTTTTATAAATTAATAATACTTAAGCAATAACATATTAAACAATACCAACTTAAAAAATAACAATGACAGTACAATCACGTGTCAATATGAAGAACTATAATAGTCAACCATTGCATTAAATCTGTACGTATACATTTATTCTTAATCGACAAAGCGACGATTTAAATTGGTAAGTAATTAATTACTTGACAGCATTGATTACTATTTTATCCATTTATTTACATATCTATTTATAATAATTTTACATATATGACCAGCATAAAAATACAAAATACTTATTTCTACAATTAAAATTTAAAAAACCCCCGACTCTTAAAAAAGTAAAAAATAATTTCCATTTACTTACTTAAAGGAGTCGGTGGACCGCTAAGTAAATTCCCTCGCAGCTCTGAGTTTTTATATTTTATTTACTTAGCGGTCCCCCGACTCCTTTGAGTAAGTAAATGGAAATTATTTTTGACTTTTTTAAGGGTTGGGGTTTTTAAATTTGTAATTTAACTTTTATTTGAAGCTTTTAAAAAAACCACATGTAAATCGGTCCACTTTTTAAGATAGTAAATTTTTTTATTACTTAATTACTTAATTACTTGATTACAAACATAGCTAAGAACCATCCCGATTAAACAAGCTTCCTATTAAAAAAACCGCATCCAAATCGGTCCATCCGGGAGCTACGATGCCACACACACACACACACACACATGTCAAACTTATAACACCCCTCCGTTTTTTTGCGTGGAGTTCCACAGCGGCGGCGGAGGGCTGCGCGGCGGTGGGGCTACCCCGGAGTTAGGAGATGGTCGGTAATAATTATTATATTTTGTATTAGGTTATAATGTAATTTCTATATTATTGTGTATAAACATCCCCAGAACACACAAAAAAAAACAAAATTGTTGGACTCTTCTGTCGATCGTACATACGCGTATAGTATAATAAAATGGCTAACAATTTCTAACCCTGACCTTTACTAGGCCTCTATATAGTTCGCATTCCAATTTCACAAACATCGAGAGTGCTAGAATGCGAGGTCAGTGCCACGCTACGAGCCGCCTCCTCCGCCGCGCCGCCGCCGCCGCTCCGCCCGGGAGACTGTGTGTGGAACGCGTCGACAATGCGGCGGCAGGTCCTTCCGTCGAGCCGGCGGCGCGCGGCGCGCACGCGGCCGCTACGCGATGCGACCGCGATACGAGGCGAGATAAGTTGGCGGAGGCGTGTGGCCGGGCGCGGAGCGGAGCCGCTAACCGCATGACGTATCGGCCGCTCCGGAGTAAATCACGGAGCGGCTCGTGACAGCCTCCCGCCCACGCCTCCGCATTCTACACGGACCCCAATTAATTTGCATATCCGCGTTTATCCCACGCAACGATAGATTGCAAACAGATCGCGCTCTCCTGATCGACGCGGCCGGGGCGGGCGCGGGAGGGCACGGCGCGGTGTGGTTCCGGAAATGTATATTGGCTCTCTAGCAGATAGCTACTGAAGGCAAACCTAATTTGTTATGAATAGCAGTGGCTAATCAAGCTACGTTGTCTAATAGTGACAATATGTTCTATCGCCGGCAATCTGTTCTCGCTACAGAGGTTATTAGCTCGGTTAGTTAGATGACCACAATTTATTAAACGAACGAGCCAATCAACAACGAGTACGCCATTCTGTCATTCTCAAACATTCCGTCCGCCTACATTTAGCTCTTATTTAAAATCGATATCCAATTATCTTATATCTTTACATATTATTATGCCAGTAAACGCATACTTACTTTTTTAACACATATTTTTCCTCTAGTTCAATATGCAACATGAAATGGCGAAAGGTAGATTCAATAAGTAGATATACGTGTAAAAAAGTTGTTTCGATGTATCGGCCACGATCCACGACAACGCCCTAGACACTCAGGCAGGCCGCAGGACTAGCGTGGCCCGCTCCACGGCCTACCCACGCGCCACACCCGTGACGTGGCACTCGTCCTCGCCCGGGGAACACCCGCTACCGAATAATTAAAGGCGTCGAGGCTCTCCAATTATTTCGTATTTCCAGTTTGACCTAACTTTCATATTCCTTTAGCTTTGTAGACAAGCTCTTTCATCTTGTACCGATGGCACTTCTTAAGCCCATTCTAGAAATTCCGTTAATGTACATTTCAATAAAATAAGACGTTTTACTCAAACAATGTGCAGTGACATCGTGTTTTTGCTGTTCTCGCGTTCGTGCCATTTGAAAGCTTCATTTCAAAAGAACCCTCTTGAGGTTTGCGGCTAAATTTCAGTGACATAAAATAATTTAACGATAACACTCGACTTATAATGCAGCGCTGACGCAATTGAGACCGCTTATTAAGCTTAATTATACAGTTGACTCGTCAAGCGCTCTAATTGGACTCGACACGTAGGAGCACGTCAGCGGGAAACACTGCGAGTGAACACTCGGCTGCGAGTGGCTCGCTACTCGTTCTTCAGGGTCGTTATGTGCACATTTAAAGTTAACCGGGAGAAAGAATTAAAATCTCTCTTTGTCGACAAACCGCAATTAGAGTTTCAAGGAGAGCCCAGTCCGAATGCGCCGTCTTTATTATTTTATGGTGAGCTTTCCGCAAGACCTCGTGCGGCCTTTAGACGGTCAGCGCAGCGGTCTGAACATGACGACTTTACAATGCAACCCCTACAAGTACCATTTGGACATTAGGCATGAAGGCAGATAGCATACCATGTGTTTGATGCTATAACATTTATTTATTTATTCAACATGAATGTTGCAGCTGATAATGCCATAAAGTAGAGCACCTCATTATTAGTCCAGTTTTTAAAAACGTCAAGTTTACAAAAACGCAGATCAGGACCTAATTGGAGGACTGCTCGCACCTGTGTAATGGCTAAGCCGTATACCAGCTTGCGCCCCTGGACTCAACACAGCGTCGAACCGTGCAACTGGCGGTGACACCGAATTTCGAAAGAAAAAAGACAAAATACAGAGTATATGGTTTTTTGACAGGTATAGTCTAGCGGATCTACGGAACACTCCGTGCGCGAGTAAAACTCGCACTTGACCGGTTTTTTCATGTAAGCACATGTAAGTTCGTTCCATCGCTAGCGCGTGCCGCATGCGGAATAATTGTCAAAGCATATTGGTGTCATCGGCCAAACAATGCTGGCGCGTGAAACAAAAGATACTTCATACAAACAGTATTAGTAGGGTCGCTTGTCATGAAAATGTGGACACACCGGACAAAAGCAGAAATTTTTTTCCAGGCACTACTTAGGTGCTTAGCTTTCAGTTTTTAATCGACTACAAAAAAAGGAGGAGGTTCTCAATCCGACTGTATTTTTTGTTTCATAGGAACAACTTCTTCGTCGGCCATCTTGGATTTTATAGCGGCCATTATTTGTTGCAACGAAAAAAAAGCATTGGAAATGTGTTTGAAAATTTAATATTTATAACCCCTCTAGTGCACTACCCCCAGTCACTGAATTTAATAAGAAAAAGCATTTCCGAAAAAAAAGGCTAAAATTTCTACCAGCAAAAATTTGTAGGTTCATGTGAGACTCTCGTATAAAGGAGATATATGTACCTGAATACTGATCCCCCGAGAGAAGGCGAAGTTACCTACAGTGCGATCTAACCGACGACACTCGAAACTGTCTTCTTATATTATTTTAACACCGCGTGCTTTGTGTGTTATTTATTTAGGAAATCCCAAATAAATCACATCTTCAATTTGGTGTTTCCTTCGGTTGGACATCCGATCAACCTGTCGCGGTGCCCATGTCAAGCCTCGGCACGCAGGCGCACCCTACCCCGACCCTGTCAGTTGTCCCAGGGCAGGGGAGGGCGCGGGGCGGGTGGGAGAGGATGGCCCGGGCGGGGCGCCTGCAGTGCGCAGTTCGTGAGATGAATCTAACAAAGCCGCTTCATATGAACTGCCTTCTCTTTACAATTATTTATCGAAGAAAGCAAACACCCAGTGACCGTATAATAAAAACTTAAGTTTAATAGTAGTTGGCTCCAACCACAACTATGTCGGTCAACGGCTGGAATTATTTAAATGAAACTGGGCTGGAACTCCATTTAAATGGCTTGGTATCTGCCGTTTGAGAACAAATCATTCGTTAGCACTGGCCTACCCTTCATTACCTCATCACGTAAGGAGGTTTGCTTAATTTCAAGTTTGTGCCACTCTTGGCTGGCTTATCAGATATATTCAGAGGTTTCTTTTTATTCTGACTTGAATAAAAACTAATTAAATTAATGATTCTACAGTCCTTATCTGATGAAATCAAATCACATTGTATTTATTTTATTAGCATCCAGGTTGTTATATGTGGTTTTTACCAACAAACCCCATAAATAATTATTCACACATATAAAATGCTCCGCATGACATATAAAGGCTAACGAATAATTTTTAATTAAATTTTTAACTTTTTTCTCCAAAGGCCAAAGCATCCATCCTTCTCCCATATGCTAAAGCTGCAGAAGCGAAACAAAACCAAAATATTTGAGTAAAAATGTTCATCGATAATATTATTATACTAAAAAGTGTTTGCACGTGCTCGTTCGTAGTAGAGTCTCCTTGTGTAGCGAGGCTCCGCGCCGGCGCGGCGCGCAGCCGGCAACGAGTGTTTGGGAGGCAAGGTTAAATATTAAGGATCAAAGGGCTGAGTGTGCCGACTGGCGTCCTTCCCGATCGCGATTCCCGCCCGGTTAATGGCTTTCGACATTAAGATGAATAAGTAAAAGGTGGCGTTAACTCAAAGCAGAAATAATGGAGAGAGGGCAACCATGAGCGTCGTCGACGTCTCGAGTTCATAAAGTTACATTAATCCGCAGTTCACACCGTTTCGAACGTTTTTTTTTTCAATACAGATTCTCGTAAGGTTTTTACTATGCCCAAATTTATTTCCAGGAAAGCGAAAACGGCAACGAAGTCGAGCGAGGGAGTGAGTAAATAAATACAACAGGATATTACGACTCGACACGGAACGTTTAAGAGGATACTTCGGAATAATTGTAGCTAGTGTAAAATACAATTTATTTGGCCAAGGAAACATATTGATTGTGCACCTCCGCGCGCTCCATGCTGCTCCTCCGCGCGTAGTCGACGTCGCACCTATAATGAATCTGAGCCGGCGACGCGACGCTTACCCGCTGAAGGTAATTTCTTTTGTGCGTCACGTCACGTCACGCGGAGCGGCACATCTTCACATGATTTATTTGCGGGCGCGGCGCGCGGCGAGGCGGAGACGGGGTGTAGTGAAGGGGCGCTGCGTCGCTGCTCCTGAAAGTTCCCATATCTATGCCTCTCCGCCTCCCTCATACATCTCCTAACTACCCACACGTACGTATAATTAATTAGTAAAACTTTTGACACTTTGCGGTGCTGAATGATTTCAATTTCTAAACAGCGAATATGAACTGGCGCGGGGCGGGGCGGCACCGGCGCGCCCCAGGTGATGGAGGTAAGTTCTGTTTCATTTTACGAGGAACTTTTACGTCGGTACTGAGGCTTTAATCGAGATTGCGACAGGCACGAGTGATTCAAGACTATTACAATATTCAATTAAACATTTATTCGATAATTTGCTTCATTGTTCTACCTCGCCCATATTACATAGCGTGAACGGGACTTTGATGATAATGATGATGGAATTACACGTACAAGAATTTAGTTTTGAGGCATTTAATGAAGATATACACATTCGAGTTGTGCGCTTGGTGAGTTGATGACAAGTGACGGGTTTCCGGTAATTAGCCTAGTGGATGATATTATTCAGCAGGAGATATCTCGGAAGTCCACCCGACTAGGTAAGCGTGCGTAGACTCCGACGCGCGACGATGCCGCGCCGTGTCGGTATGAAGCGAAGCGGCCGGTGCCGCGGCGCCTCAGAATGCCTGCGCGGCGAGTGGATCTCAACTTTATAAGCCACGGAGAAAAAGTTTTAACGACACTTATGGGTGACAAACTATAAAGTAGCTCCGTCAGACGACCGGTCGAGCTAAGTCCGGAGACCCAGGCCTTTGTTTTACTCACTGATACAACGCGCCGGCAAGCGGGCGGTGGCGTCGCGGGTGAGGGAGGGGGAGGAGATAAGATTCACATTACACATCATCTTATTACGAGAATTTTAACGTGAAACTTTTGTAACGAGGGGAAACCCCGCAGAAATCCAAGGAAGCTGAATGCGAGTGAGCATCTAGTGCCTAGGCGGAGTGCATTGTTTCTTATAAATTAAAAGACGAAGATTTATGTACTGTATAATAGTTATTTGTAAGAAAATCTGTTGTCTATTACTAACTCTTGTTTAGTAGAGTAACAAATGTCTCTCCATATTGTTGCCCTTTGCGCTCATAAACGAGACCACTATAGGTACGAATGTATTCTCTCCATCTGGACTAGTGCGAGTTACACGTAGCATCTCTCGAGTGCATTACATATATTTCAGTATTTAGAAAGCATCCATTGCAGATGCACTCGGCCGCGGCGCGAGCGCCCCCGCGCGCCGCGCGTTTCGCGCCCCAAGAGCAATTTGTTGTGTAACGAGACACCAGCCGGCGCGCACTGCCAGCCCGGACACGTGTGCAGTATCTGCTCGCTGCGTTCAGCCCGCACGCTATAAACATCGGTGGCCTCGTCACCGCATCGCCCGCTAGCGCCAACTTTCCAATTTCGCTTCGCAGCTGTAACGGCCGTCGCCGGCCGCGACAGACTCGAGAGCCACTGAAAACTGTTTACATAACCGAGCTCGGACTAAAGAGATGTCCGAGCCTTAAGCCGTAAGGAGATCCAGGTGGCTTCGTGTAGAATTGTCGCTCGGTTGAGTGCGGAATCCAGTTGAAGGCCCCGGACGACCCGAGCCCGCTGCGGAGGCGGCACTTAGATTGTTTACATAAGAGAGCTGCGATATTATCCAGTGGCCATTTCCTTCAAATATTTTTCTGAAGTGTTCGCATATTTCAAGAAAATTGCGAAAGCCAACACAGCGAAAAGCTGAGGGTGGGGAAAGCGCTGGCCGCGCGTTTTTTAATATTTTTAAACAACGTTTTGAGCGAGGTCAGCTGCGGAAGCTGCGCCGCCGCCGTCGTGCGGTCAGCGCGGCGCAGCTACTAGACTACTCATCTACACGAGACGGACGCAGATATCCATGAGCAGGCCACTCACTTTATGAAATTAACCCATATTTTATAGCTTAAAAAAACTATAAAAAATAAAATAAAAAGACAATGTATGTAGGTACATTATAAATAACGTCTACATAATAAGTACACAATAAATAAATTATAGAAATAATTTTCCACGAGGCATAATAGTCTAACCTAACCCTAAACGTTCCAATGTATAATATTATGCTCATTAGAAAAATACGAATTTGTCAAATAAAAAGCTATGCCCAGCCAAACAGGGACGTGCGAAAAGTTGAGCATCCCGCGCCACGCCGCGCCCAGCCTGGCTACGGCCACCGCCACAGAGCATAGACAGACATGCCACCGACCACGCAAGCGCCAGCTGTTCTTTTCAAAACGATCGATTTATTGTCATATATAAAACCACGTAGCGGGGTCATAAGGAACAGTCATTTCTAAATGTTCCTATTTTAATTTACTGTATTGCACATGCACATTTCAGTCATTGTTTTGTGGCAAGAACCAACTACAAAGTTTATATTTATTTATGTAAGGCAAAGTTATAATATTCCCGTACGTGTAGTTTAAGTAAGACTAAACAACAAAGAAACAAACAAAAAAAAGCCGTCGGTCGGTTGGGGCGCACCAGCGAGGCACTCGCTTCCGCGACGCGCCCGGTGCGCCGCGGCGGCGGCGGCGGCGCGGCGCTACCCCTCAAAATGCTCAGAAATAATTTAATGTAAGCCGAGTAAATATTTTACCGGAATGATTTCCTCGCAGACCGCGGCGGCTCTCTCGGACGCAGTTGTGGCGGAATTTTTGACGAAGCTCCAAATTCCGGCAGACATATGACGAGAGAGTTATCTTCCTCTAGGCTCTACTGGCGCGCCGTTCCCCGAGTCGGGCTTGCAACATTACACTACACTAGTGAAGGTTTATTGTGAATTTAGGTAGATGCGCTGTACACCGGAGTGGCCGGGCGCGACGGTGAGTGTGGGCACCCCGCGCCAAGACAAACAGTCCTGCATAAAGTTGTTATGATAAAATCTACCTTTCAGGTTAGTTTAGTAATGGTAACGCGGTGGTAGGTCGCTGGAATTTTCCCTTTTTAGGTTCAGTATTTTTATATTTATCGAACAAAATTTACCTATATAGGCTAGCGTTGCAAATTACAGTCGCAGTGGACACCACACCAGGAGAGGAAAGGAACTTGTGCAGGATGCACCCCCTGATGGATATCCGCGGCGTGGCGTAGCGAAGCGGGTGGCCACCACGCGAAGAGGATCGTCTCCAGCAGCAGCCTTGCGGGATGACACTCGCAGCGATGGACCGTGTGCGAGCGGGTTACTTTGGGAAACGTAGGTCCAGCGGCGGAGGTTCAAATAAGATTATATATAATATGTATTGTAGTATTTGCGGGTAAAAATTCACAGATCTCATGCATTACATGACCTTCGGGTATATTGAAAATTACTTTTAGGGCGTAATCAAATGCGGTTTTTTGCGATTTTCTCGAAAAGTCTCAAACTTTTAAATTTTTCCTTCTTGTAGGCCTCGTCGATACGCGTCATTTACAACCTAAATAGTTACGCAGCCTAAAAACTCACGACCCTAGGGCGAATTCGCACTCTCGCTGGAAATCGGGGACTATACTGAAGCGATCGAAAAGACATTTTCAATGTAAAAAACTAGAGGTCGATGCCAATTGCGCGCGTGTGCAGACTCCAAGCCTTCCGAGAACTCACTGACTGCGTTCAGCTGCTCGGCCGGAGCGGGGCGGCGCGGCGGTGTGACGGCGCGGAGGAAGGCGAACGCTCGCTGGAAATCGGGGACTACACTGAAGCGATCGAAAAGACATTTTCAATGTAAATAAATGGTAGGGTAATACCCCACTGACTTTCTAGCTTGTTTGGCGAACTCAACGTTTTTATGTTCGAAATTCAAAATATACTGACAGGACAGTTCCGTTAAATTAGTTAGGCGATCGCAACAAACATTTTGTATGCAATATTTTAATAGAAAGAAACCTTCGTTTTTATGGTAGCCACCTTTTTTTGAGTTTTTCTGGAAAAACAGATAATGGTATCTTTTTAGACTAGTAAAAGGGTTTCTATGTGGAAAATATAATAAAAATCGTTAGAGCTATTTTTGAGAAAATCGGCCTCATCGAAATAATTTGTATGACAGCTACCCTTATTTTTTTTAATGAAAAAAAACTATAAAAAAAAGGTACCCCTAGATAATCGTTTTAAACTACTAAATATGAATTTTAAACGAAATCGGTTTAGCGGTTGAGGCGCAACGTCGCTGGACACATTGCCATAGACGAATTTTGTATGACAGCTACCCTTATTTTTTCGAATGTTGAAAAATTAAAAAAAGCTACCCCTAGATTATCGTGTCAAACCACTAAATACGAATTTTGAACGAAATCGGTTGAGCGGCTTAGGCGCAAGGTCGCTGGACGGACACACACACACACACATACATGTTTCTCAAAACCACTTTTTTGGGATCGTTGACAGATATATAGCCCAAATCTCAACTTCGAAATTTTGAACGATCACAATACTTCCTTTCTCCTTACAGTCGCTCGAAAGTAAAAACCTGAGGTAGGCACACGAGTCAGTCACTGACTCGTGGGTAGGCATATTGGAGAGACAAGGAAGGTACTAGGTGAAATGTCACCACGACTGATTTGTAACGCATCGGCCCAACCAAGTGAGATTACAATATTAAGGTATGCCCTGCATTTTGAACTACATCTAGTAAATACATCTATTTTGTTATAATTATATATAACAAAATAGATGTATTTAAATTAGTTTTATTTTTAAAAATATTTCCCGTAGATAAATTATTTTTGGTTTAAATACTAAATATACTTTTGTAAAAACATTTCTTTGTCCAAATATATGTAATAAATAAGGAATGAACTCTCTTCCAGTTTTATAATTTGTTTGTCAGACGCAGAATATAATAAATAAATAATAGAACATGTAGTAGCACTGACATTTTTAACCGACTTCCCAAAAGGAGGAGGTTCTCAATTCGAGTGTATGTTTTTTTTTATGTTTGTTAAGCGATTACTCCGTCAATTGTGGGCTGATTTTGAAAATTCTTTTATTGTTTGAAAGAGGATAACCCTGAGGTGGTCCCATTTTAATTTGGCCAAGATCGGATAGGAAATCGAGGCGGAATCGCGAGGCCGTTGGCCAAGCGATTCCGCCGAGTACATTAATAGCAAAAAATTACTAAAAAAAATTGTGAAATAAAAAACTATTTAAAAAAAAATATATAAAAACCGCTTTAAAAAATGTATGAAAAAAAAAATCGGACCCTAGAGTTGAAGGCGGTGCTAAAGCAAGCAAAAATTATGCATGAAAGAAAACATGAGTGGATGATATCCTTTGTGATTTGTGTAGCCTTCAACTCCTAGGGTTCGATTTTTTTATTTCATAAATTTTTGAAGGCGGTTTCTTAGTTTGGTTCAGAACCTATATTTATTACGAGCATGACCAATTTCTGTCTCATGCATGACACAGCTGCCTGCACCTTAAGTAATTCTCCTGCTTATTATATCGAACACAAGCTAACTGCCCTGAGGCATTCATTCCCAACCTTGTTATATGTAGGGTACCTTGTTATATTATGTACATTCCTCGTTGTAGGACTGTAGGTTCGTTGTAGGTTCACATAACAACTATAATTAGTAGATTTATTCGTAGCATTGTCCCTGAGTTATTTCAGAGATAAGATAAAAGAGTATTTGTTGTTTCGGTAGATGAATCCAACGAAGTTAGTTAATTTGATATTATGTTCTGAGTTCATTTTCTGAAGGCATTTGCTCAGTTAGAGATTGGTGTATTTGAAAGCTAAAAACAAAAACAAGACCATATTATGCACTTTAAAAAGGAACCAAACGTTTTGTTATGTTTTTTTATGGAAACTGACACGGTTGGCTACATTACCTACTACATCCTGTGATGTCAGCCCATAACACCTTGGTGAACTAGGTGCCACGTCTGTCAGTGCTTCCCTTCGGTCGTACCGGCCACACAGAACTGGACGGAAAACACGAACTATTTGCATAGCCGTTCCAACCGACGTTTCATTTAGTGCGGTGGTATCAACCACGTAATAAGGTAATAAGGGAAGGGACCTGCAGTTTTACGTGGAATCCGAACCAAGGTCAGCCTCCAACAACGGTTGAGCGGTCACCCATCCAAGTACTGACGGCGCCCAGTGTGTTATGATCACGACCGACAGTCGACCGACCGCACCGCTGCTATGCTCCCGAGGCTGACAAAGGTTTGTTGGGTTACGGCGCTTATTTTTGGGCCTCGTTCGTGTTTAATATCGCTTGTCTAGGTTGTGGTCTAGCAATGAACCAAACAACATTCGAATCGAAAGCTAAGAAATAAATTTGAGACGACATATTTTGATTGAGCGCTCTTGAAAAATATCTCGCGTAATAAATTATCCGCATTTCTTCCAAATGATAAATTCATAGGCGGCGTATCTCCGCGAAGGTCCTCCGGCCGGTCGCGGCGGGGTTGCGAGGGTGGAGCGGCGGGTGGGGTGGGGGCGCGGGGCTGATATTGCGACTGTTATTGCCGCAGGGTTGGGCCCTCTCCTAATTCGGCCTCACTAACGGCGTCTTTTATTTTATGTTCCGCCATCATTCACCCACCGTGTCATCGTGCCATATTATGCTGGAGAACCGCCTCGCTCAGTGATCTTACGCCGCGTCAGCCTTTATACTCGTACTACCTACATACCTACGAGTACACGGCGGCGCGGAAGCTTGCGTGCGCAATCCTTTTAGCTGTCAAAACTTATAACGCTTCTTGGGTTCACATTCTATGCTTCAGGAGTTGAATTTATCTCAACCAGCAAAGAAAAAGTTAGAATAGAATAGAACAGAAAAGCTTTATTGCTACAAGAAACATTTATTCAACATTGTAGTGTAACGGACCGAGTAAAAAGCCCTATAGTTACTCCCATGTCTCTTTTTTCAGATGAGGATCTGATCCGAAGAAGGAAGGCTGTGCCGGCTTGAGTCATGCTTGTGGTAAGTGCTGCTTGATGATCGCCTCCTACTTCCTTATCCTTACCTATAATAAAATCCAACGTCTGCTTTCTGTCTGAGTGTCTGAGTGTCTGAGTGTGAGTGTCTGAGACAGACAGACATACGTCTGTCCGCTTATAACTCGAGAACCACTGAACCGATTTTAATAAAACAAAATTCTACGGATAGCTTAATTCTTCCCATCAACTATAGGCTACTTACTATCACCCCAAATGGCTTATGAGGTTAACAGTGAAGTGAAATATGAGAGCGGGCGGAGCCGCGGGCACAGCTTGTAAAATATAACAAGTTGTTTTGAGGCAGGATTGCAAAGTGATTGTAAAAGGTTTAAGTATGTCTCTATGTATTAATATGTAGTTTATTTTTTATCTATGTATGTTCATGTATGTATATAATATTATACCTAGTGTTATTTTAGGCGTCCAAGTTGTCTTTGCTGTTTTTTTCATTAATTTATGAACATGTTATTCGGTAAGTGTTTTTTCTTCAAATACCCATAATAAATGTTGTAATAGGGTGGTTGACCGGCAGAGATTGCCTTAGGCAATAAGTCCGCCATTTGTATATAATTTATATGAAACAATAAAGAATATTAAATAAAATAAATGAAAAATCGGTCACGTGCGAGTTTTAGTTGCGCACGGAGGGTTCCGTAGATCCGCTATACCATACCTGTCAAAAAACTATATCCGTCTATCTTTTGTCTTTCTGCAATGCAAAATATAAAAGCCTGTGGCGCCTATTACTCAGTAGCGTGACCTCTTAATTTTATACTTTTTGCTTTCAGGCAGACATACATACAGAGGACGTAGGCTTAGTAATAGGCTTCCGTATGGATACGGAACCCTAAAAACGGTGCATTTTAGAGTTTCATAAAAGGAACGTAAGTTTACCCATGTTATTAATAAAATTATTATATACCTTCACAGTTCGAAACCGGTAGTTTTTTTTATTTTTATTTTTATTTTTTTTTTATTTTATGGCAACTGACACTTGTCGAGGTGTATTATGTACAATGGAAAGGCAACTGTACTACAACTTTCAGAACATATGAACTTACTGAAAGGTACGTAATGTGAGGCCAGCACTTAAAAACGAATATCCCCACTGCATCTCTTCCCGTGCATGTCGTAAAAGGCGACTAAGGGATAAGGGCAAGATGCGGTACTAAAGGGCGACAGGATCGCCACCTCTCACCTTGGCACGGTACTTCCACCGAGGCATGCAGCAGGTGGATCTTCGTGCCTTACTTGCTGCTTGATCGATTGAATCTTGTTCGAATACTTTACGAAACGTGGTGGTCGGTGTTGTGCTGTAATTTACCAGAGTTCTTGACGCACAACCCCGATTACTCTGCTTACCCCGATTGCCGGGATTCAGAGTGTGTTATATGTATGTATGTATGTAATTATGTTTATTGATTTATTTAGGGCACCGCACCATACTAAAAGAAAGAAAATATTATTAACTCGGTTCCCGTTTATTGTTGTAGGTATGAAGAAACTATTTGCAATTCATCAAGCTTTGGTTTATAGAAGCGAGAGGATTACACTCCATAGATTTGATTAGTCGCGCTCGTGCATGTCGGAGAAACAAAGGTCATGCTGAATATTTACGATTACAATAAATCCTTCGTTGCCTTGTCGTACTAAATAACATGTTAAATTCAAATAAATATAATTCTCGCTACAAATTTATTCAGGTAGTCTTTAGTGTATTCCAGTAAGGGGTCATATTCCAATATCTAAGCCAACGCACAATGTGTACTCTCCAGCTAACTTATTCACCAATATTTAATCTGCCCGCCCAGCCCGACCCGCGTCCCTTCCATCCCAAATGTAGCGAAAAAACCTTTTCCCCGAAGATGTGTCAAACATAGTGCCGGGAACTAGGCGCGTAAAGCTCCTGCGGATGATAAAGTTACGAGTAAAGGGACGATGTCGCCCGCTCGTAGGTAGCAGAGAGATTCGTAGAGACTCCACTGGAAGCGTAGGGTCAATATGTAAATACATAGCAATATTATTATGTACATATTTTAATTAAAGGTTTCAATGACAGTAAATTGTACCGTGTGGGGCCGGTACTTTAAAAGAATAGTCCCACTGCATCTCTCCCCGTGCATGTCGTAAAAGGCGACTAAGGGATATGACTCCCTTCTTATATTACTAAGTGGTAGGATTTAACCCTCCCGGGTTGGTACCACCGCACTGAATGAAAGGTCGGTCGAAACGCCTATGTAAATAGTTTGACATGGCACCTAGTTCACCCGGTGTTATGGGCTCACATCACGGATGTTGTAAGTGATGTAGCCAACCGTGTCAGTTTCCATAAAAAAAAGCACACAATACGAACTTAGGAGTTTATGTTTTTTTTAACAAAGCCACCATATGGGTCTTGGCCGTGTCGAGGGACCAAAGGCGTAGGCGACAAAACCAAATTTCATCTCTCCTCACGAAACCGCTTAGTGAAAACCCATGCAAGCAGATTAAAAGCCCCCTATATAATATACACCGTAGCTATGCACGCGGATGTATATAATTAATTCTGAAATTTTACTCTAAATACTTGCAATTATGTTGCCTTGACAACTGAGATATCTACGAGTATCAATAAATAAAAGTTTGTTAAGTACGAGCACGTGCTAATATAATATTATGTATATTATATACTATTATATAGGAGTAAATAGCACAGTGTCAGTAAGCTTTAAAAATTCCCCATTCGCGTACATAAAGTATAATAATAACTTTTTTCAAGTGTTGTTTTGTGTTCCGAACCCCTCACGGTCGCGCCGCGCGGCCGCCGCCGCCGCCCCGCCGCCAAGTGAAGTCGTCTCGTATGACGGTCTCGACTCACCCGGTCTACATCTATCTACGTCGATGTCAGAGCGAAGACGTCAAGAGCATCCTAAAATGAATGTCGCTCTCTTAAGCTCTCGGCCGCCCCGCCTGCCCGCGCCGCCCGCGCCGCCCGCGCCTCCCGCGCTGCCCGCGCCGCCCGCGCCGCCCACGCTGCCACTCCTCGCTCAAATCGACTGCTCATATTATGGGACTTGGAGAAAGATGGCGCGAAGGGTTCGTGTCAGTGTGCGTATTTTATTGTTAGTGAGCACACGGCCTGTTTATATGAAATGCGACGGCACACGTGCGACCGCAGGTGAGCTCCTGAAGAGCCTGTCGTTTTGGAATGAGATCGTCCACTTTCTATTCCGCTTGAGTGAGATGTATTTCGTACATCCTAGAAGCCTACCATTCACATGCGAAATCTGCGGACGAATCCGCGTGTGAATGTCAGCGATGCAGTGTGTCGGACGAGCGCAGCGCGGCGCTCCGCGCGAGGGTCTGCGCGCGGCTCGTCGTCGAGACACGAGCGCAAGCCCCGCGCGCGCCCGCGCCGAGAAAAATCCGTGCATGTGTGTGCATGAGTGCATGAGGCTCGGTACGCGGCACGGGGCTCGGCGCGGGGCGCGGCGCGAGGCTCGGCGCGGGGCTCGCCGCGGGGCTCGCCGCGGGGCTCGGCGCGGGGCTCGGCGCGGGGCTCGGCGCGGGGCTCGGCGCGGGGCTCGACGCTGGGCTCGGCGCGGGGCTCGGCGCGGGGCTCGGCGCGGGGCTCGACGCGGGGTTCGGCGCGGGTCTCGGCGCGGGGCTCGGCGCGGGCCTCGACGCGGGTCTCGGCGCGTGCCGGGCTCGGCGCGGGGCTTGGCGCGGGGCTTGGCGCGGGGCTTGTGTAGTGAATGTGGTGTGGGGCTATAAAGAGGCTATAGAGTGGTATATGTACAGACATCTAAATGCACATATGGACAACTATGCATACTGTGCTACGCATCTGTTCCAATACAATACGCCAAGTAGGTACACGTTTTTTACTTGTAAAGCAAATAAACATGTAAGATTGAAGACCTAGACGCCACGCCACGGAGGACGCCTAACTACAAACAAAAATACACAAATATTTACAAAGGTTAATTAAATAATAATAATTTGTGGAATACGTGCTGGTATTTGCAGTACTCGGTAGACTTATTTCAAACATAATATTTAAGCGTAATTCGGTTTTACTTGAATTTAATTTCACCATCTAAAGTCTGCTTCATCTATTAGGCCTTTCTCTGTGGTAAGAGTATAAGATGTGCCAGGTGAGAGTGGGTAATGAATGACGTAGAGCGTGGGTGAGGCTCCGCCGCCGCCGCCGCCGCCCCGGTGCCAATATTTCCGTCGCCCTGAGACAATTATCAGCCTCGCTCGGAATTTAATTAAGCCGAAAGGTGTATTAATTTCGAGTTCGTCGCGCGATCCTCTTTGTGCGGGAGTCGGGCTGCACTTCCATTAGGCGACTTGAAAAATAGCTTGGAGCTCCTCCTCCACCGCGCGCCTACTGCGACTAGACGCCAGCACGTAATTACTGCCTGTGCACATAATATGCCTACTTCCATTAGTTCCTACCGCATACTAACGACAGTATATGGTATTCTACATAATATGTAGGTACATTACGTACGTACAAGTAAGTACGAATGGTTCAAACGCACTGTTTGTGGTTCAGAACTATTCGGCATGTGACAGTCATGTATTGTTTCCAATAATACGCTGGTGATGGGTACGTGAAATAATTTACAATAACACACAATAGGAATGCATGTTTTAAATAAGCTAAATTTACTACCTACAGTGGGCTCATGAAAACCTGCCTCTCCTTATGGGTCTATTATCAACTATTATAAATTAACTGTCGAAGAAAGACCATAAATTCGGTCTTCTTAATGCTAAGTACACACGTACGTGCTTGCTCGACGTTTTTACGTTCATTCGAGCAAGTACGACTCATGCTCGAACGTGTAGACCATTTTTTATACATGCTCGAACGTCCAACATCGAGCAAATGCTCGCTTCGAACAAGATTGAAGACTGCATAATTTTTGCTCGATGTTGGATGCGAGCCTGCGAGCATGCTTGTGCGTGTGGCCGCTACTTCGAGAAAGTCAGTCGGTCCCACGAGCGGCGGAGGATGGATACCCGCAAGACACAGCAACAAGTCGTCCATGGCTCTATACAATACGACTCACAGTGAGCATGTCAGTCGTGCATGTCGAACAAAAACCAATGTGTGGATGCAACGTCGAACATGGCTCGCAGCGAGCTTGCTCTATCAATTTTGCTCGTCGAGCATCTACGCACGTGTGGAGCTACCCTAAGATTTGAACATTTCACAAAATTATACCTAACATACGTACCTATCAGTTACAATAGCCAGTCATCGATAATAAATAAACCAATACAATGAATAGTATATTTACTATTACATTTTACGATTAATATTAAGAGAGCAGCGAGTGGCAACTCTCGTTCGCTCTCACAGCGCTCTAGACGTTTCGGCTCGCGTCGAGCCCTCGTCAGCTAGTCTGCGTTGACTAGGATATATAGATGAGGAATAGCCGAAAACATTAATGGAAGGTTGCTTTTCAATTTAAACATTTTAATTAAAGTAAATATTGCCCGTTACTAACGCACCGAGACAAAAAGAAAACAGCGAATTCTTGATTATATTTGCAAATTCTTTCAAAATCCCGGCAGCACGAGTGTGCCGCGCCGCCTCGTTGTTCTTGGATTTCAATTAAGACATCCTGCTCAGAATATTGATCAGGCGCGCTATTAGAAGTCGGCATTTTTTCTCTCTAATTAAAATTTTGGCCGCATGCGCTTTTTGAAATTAATTAAACTAGGAACGGAAATCGTTCGTGAAAAATCTGGATTATTATATTTATGTAATGTTCGTCTCCTGGGAAGAATTAATATTCTTACTGACCGACTGTGTTCACACTTCACTTCCGATTACACTGCTCAGCATAATATAAATATTGGTGTAAGTGTAATCCGCAGTAATGGCGCAAACCGACAAACTAACAAACAAGGCAAACATATAACAATATTTTTGATGCATTTTATGACGTAACCCTCCCAATTTTGACATTGAAAATGTCTTTTCGATCAGACAGTGAGCGTGTAAGAGTCCACTGCTGGACATACACCTCTCCAATTTTCCTCCAGTCCTCCCGGCCTTCAGCGATACTGAACCACTACTTTCCGCCGACGTACTTGATGTCGTTGTCCCACCTGTATATTCCACACCGTCTCGTCGCTTCAGTATATTTCCCGATTTCCAGCGAGAGTACGAATTCGCCCTGGTTTCGTGAGTTTTAAGGCTACGTGAATATGTAGGGTGTCAAATGACGTGTATCGGCGAAGGCTATAAGATGATGAAAAAAAAAATTTTTCAAAAAAATATTGAGACTTTTTGAGGAAATAGCAAAAACCGCAATAGCCGTTTTAGGGGATTTAAAAAGGGCACTTTAAACATATTTCTAAATATATTTTTAAAACTTTTATATTTTTAACCGACTTCCAAACAAGGAGGAGGTTCTCAATTCGTCTGTATGTTTTTTTTTTTTGTATGTTTGTTACACGATTTCTCCGTCAATTGAGGGCCGATTTAGAAAATTCTTTTTTTGTTAGTTAGGTCATACTTCCGAGGTGGTCCTATTTCAATTTTATCGAAATTGGTTCAGTGGTTTTCGAAAAATCAGCATAATACTATGGTGTGGTTACCTTCAGCAAAACTTGTGATGTGGTCGTTTTCGGCAATTTTCAGTTTGATAAATTAGTATGGTGTGTGGTTACCTTCAGCAAAACTTTTGTGATGTGGACTTATTCAGCAATTTGCAGTCTGACACATATGGCGAATAATTCTGTACCACTTCAATCGATTTCGATTATTCGATTTCGATTATTCTTTTTTATGTAATATTACTAAAAAGAAGGAAATAAAAACTGTTTTAAAAAATATTAAACCGATTTCCAAAAAACAAAAAAAAAAGAACTAAAAAGTATTAAATACCTAATATTTTGAAATTTTCTCTGTCCTGTTGAAATACATGAATCGATATACTAGTGATACATATTCGGACTCTTGTTTCATGATTATTCAAAATTTGAAATTTTTTATCTTTTCCGACCGGCCAGGTGCGCTTAATTTATTATGGTACCTGGCCGGTACCTACTGTACCGAGTACCATCGAGCTGGTTTGATGATGGAGACAGAAGGTGGCCATAGGAACTCCTAAACTACACATGATAAACCCATCGTGTTTGGGCTCGTTGCATTTGTCTTCACGAGAAATTTACTTTAGACCTAAGAGATTCTCAATTCGACGGTATGTTTTCTTTTTTTGGATGTTTGTTACACGATTACTCCGTCAATTGTGGGCCGATTTTGAAAATTCTTTTTTTTTTTTATTTGAAAGGGGATAACCCTGAGGTTTTTGAAGTGAAAACTTCTTTAGCGGCTCTTGGCACTTTTTTAGGTGGGTAAAAAATGTATAACTCGCGACATCGCGTCAGCGTCATTTTTAAAATGAAACCTTAAGTCATTGCATTAAGGGTTAAGTTAGAGTGGCACGGGATCTGCCGGCACTTCCGGAGTGCAACTGTTAAGTAGGGTTCCGTAACACGTTTATGTCTGTCCATTCTACTAAGTTCTGCAAAATGAATGTAGGGTTCCGTAACAAATGCATGTCTGTCTGTTCTAATAAATTTAACATTTATTTCAAAATGAATGTAGGGTTCCGTAACATATGCATGTATCCGTTCTACTAAATTTTACAATTTTCAACCAAGGTCCTCCGACGGTTATTTTATAATAAAAGTGGGGTTCCGTAACACGTTTATGTCTGTCCATTCTACTAAGTTCTGCAAAATGAATGTAGGGTTCCGTAACAAAGGCATGTCTGTCCGTTCTACAAAATTTAACATTGATTTCAAAATGGAATGTAGGGTTCCGTAACAAATGTATGTCTGTCCGTTCTACTAAATTTCACAATTTTCAACCAAGGTCCTCCGACGGTTATTTTATAATAAAAGTAGGCTTCCGTAACACGTTTATGTCTGTCCATTCTACTAAGTTCTGCAACATCACCTACAACGTCCGTGATGTCAGCCCATAACACCGGGTAAACTAAGTGCCATGTCAGTGCTTCCCCCTTTGATCGTGCTGACTACACTGAACTGGTCGGAAAACACAAACTATTTACATAGCCGTTTCGACCGACGTTTAATTCAGTGCGGTGGTACCAACCCGGGCAGGTTAAACCCTACCACCAAGTAAGATTAGGAGGGAAGGGACCTACAGTTTTACGAGGAATCCGAACCTCGGTCAGCCTCCAACGGTCAGCGGTCACCCATCCAAATACTGACCGCACCCAGCGTTGCTTAACATTCAATAGCGACAGTTGACTGTCTGCACCACTGAGCTATCGAAGCTGACGTGGTCCTATTTTAATTGGGTCAAGATCGGATTGGAAAGCGAGGCGGAATCGCGAGGCGGAAGGCCGAGCGATTCCGCCGAGTACATTAATAGCAAAAAATTACTAAAAAAAACTGTGAAATAAAAAAAATGTTTTAAAAAACATAAAACCGACTTCCTAAAAAAAGTAAAACTAAAAAACTATTTAAAATAAAAATATAAAAACCGCCTTCAAAAATATATGAAATAAAAACCTAAAAAAAAAAACGAACCCTAGAGTTGAAGGCGGTGCTAAAGCAAGCAAAAATGATGCATGAAAGAAAACATGAGTGGATGATAATATCCTTTGTGATTTGTGTAGCCTTTTTAGCACCGCCTTCAACTCTAGGGTTCGTTTTTTTTTTAGGTTTTTATTTCATATATTTTTGAAGGCGGTTTTTATATTTTTATTTTAAATAGTTTTTTAGTTTTACTTTTTTAGGAAGTCGGTTTTTATATTGTAGATTGACTCAATATCTGGCGATGTTGTTTGCAAATTTTTTGAAAAAAGTGAAAAATTTGGGAGTTACGATTTTTTTTATTATTTTTCGTTACGCTAGTTACGTACGATTCGTATCGTCTTTATCTTGCAGTGTGAGTAGTTAAAATGGTTTTAGTGTATGCATAATGCATAATATACTTAAAAATTAAGGATTTTAATTTTTGAATTTTAAATTTTTTTTTTATCATTTCAGTATGAAAAATGTGATAGGTCTCGACGAGATCTTCTCCGGAAGACAGCTGCCAAAATTAATACGGCTATATCTTGGCTATATCTATTAAATTACCGATCCTAGACTACTCGTGTGCTGGGACAAATGATAGTTCTCGACGACGTCTTCATTTCAGATGACAGCTGTCAAAATTAAAAAAGGCCATATCTCGGAAACTACTGATTCTAGACTACACGTGTGCTGGGACAAATGATAGATCTCGTCGATATCTTCCTTTCAGATGACAGCTGTCAAAATTAAAACCGCTATATATCGGAAGCTACCAATCCTAGACTACTCGTGTGCTGGGACAAATGATAGATCTCGTCGAGATCTTCATTTTGGATTAAAGCTGACAAAATTAAAACGGCCATGTCTCGGATCGTGTGCTGGGACAACTGATAGTGATTCCACTTTAAGAACAGCGTCAGGAGTGCGAAGTGATTCCTACCCCCTGATTGTTTTGTATTGATATTACTTTTAATATTCATAAAATACCAGAGGCCGCCTAATCGCTTCTTGTAGCTCACAGTCAGCACGCTCACAGTCGGCGACTCACTATACGTTTATATTTGAATACGCCCTAAAAGTAATTTTCATGTACCCGAAGGCCATGTAATGCATGAGATCTGTGAATTTTTTTTTCAACCTATAGACACTCAAAGTTTTATAGGTATTGATTTAATTTTTGTTCCTGCGATATAATCTTACCTAGAAATGTCTCTCTTCACTTTCTGTTGTCATTCAGCAAGCGAGTAAAGTGTAAGCGTTCAAAGTTTTTGAGCAAATTACCTTGTGTCTTATTATACGGTGGCGAGCAGCAAAGTTTAACGCGAACTTGTGGAGAGAGCTCACCGCGCCTCCGCTATGCCACATAACCGACTTCTCAGTTTACAGTTTCCGCATTCCACTCGGTATAGGCCAGCTTCCGCCAGAAGTGAATTGGTTTCAGTTTACATATATTATTAAAAACTGAATATTAACTTTGGTAGCGGACGTGCCTTTCAATATTTGAGTGTCGTAACATTCACGGCGCTTAAAAATTTGCCCAGCATGTTAAAGTAATAAAGCATTACTTACATAAGTAGACGATTAGCCGTCCGCATTCCCCTGACGCTCGGTACGGGTACACTTCGCATTTTTCTCGCTCCTGAATTGCTCATCTCGTGAGATATAAAATAAAAGAGACCCGCTTTAATTAACGGACCTCCACCGTTTTATTAAACTCGCTGGATTAACTGAGCAGAGTTAAAAGCACGCACACATAATTCGGTGAAAGTTCGCACGCGGTTCCAGGTCTAGCAGCATGCGAGTGGCGGTTAATGTGCGGTTGGGTCGTTCCGCTTTATCTTCGGTAGTCTCCGTGAGTCGTAATTATATGAACTCTTTGGATTAGAAGACCGAAGGTGCAGTGACGACGAAGAGCGAATACGAGAACGGGACTCGTTCACTCGCACTCTTTATCATAATGAAGAGAGCACTCCTTTCAGAGACGCTGCGGGGGACTTAATTTAACGTCTCCTTCTCATTATGGAGGAGATTTGCGTAGCGCCTCGCCCAAAGTGGCACACTCCTCCAGACCATCCGCCTCGTTCGCGTATTGTCAAATGGCAAAGCGATTTAGACACAAGATGCAAAAAAGATGATACAATGTACTGAGTTTCTGCAGTTATTCGATACCTTGTCTTAAACAAGTACTCTATGTGGTTGCAGCATTGTGTTTGTAATGTTTTTAAAGTACTTTAGCTAATCTGTCGCTACTATGAGCCTAGACCGGTTTATGGGCAGCTAACCCTAGTTGGACATTTTATGAAAGATTTGGTGAAACTATAGAAATATATTATTAGAGCAACCGAACTGTTACTATGGTCACTACAAGACCGGAGTGACGTGGTCGCAGCGCCGCGTACGCTAAGTGAGCGGTCAGGGCGGGGGAAAGCTAAAAGGTCACCGACCGCCAAGCATATGTGTGTCTGCCACAGTACCTATCATCAGTGTCATCATCATCTCAATAATAATGTGTCCACCCAATTTAAGCAAATCATAATTAATATGTAGTACATGGCGTGGGCGTCTGTCTGGGCTACAATATCGTTTGAAATAGGCGCGACGGCGCGCGCGGCGGCGGGGGTGACGGCGGCAGGCGGGTTGGGGGTGGCGGCGGTTCGTGGCTCGTGCGAAGCGAGCAGCAGCCAGCGGTCTGCACGCGGACCGGTAGGGTTCCGTCGCAAAATTGCGAAATAGGAAACGTATGGGTGACCCCTGGTGGAAAATTGGAGAGGCGATGTCCAGCAGTGGACGCATATACGCTGACTGACTGTCAATTTTTTTATATAAGTACTATAACTATAAAACAACAATTTTGTATAACTGTAATCAAAATGTGTAACGATTCTCCGTCTTCGTCGATTTTATGTTCGCTTATAAGTCGAGAACAACTCAGTTAAATTAAAACTGAACGATTTGCTATTAAAAAAAAATATATTTCGAATGAATGTTTTTGCGTCTGTGTTCCGAAACCGAATCCGAGATTGGAGTTGGGGCGGCCTAACGAGTCTAGTCCCACCTATCGCTCGTAGCTTGGCTCGCATTTTCTTATAAGCGTGACAATAAAATAATTCTCGTCTTTACATTGTGTGCATACACATAAGTAGGTGCACATTGGTGCACATTCTCTAACCTACCACTGTTCTAAGGGTTTGAAAGGAGTATTGTACCTGTTCTGCATGATCGTGGGTCGTGTGTACTAATTACGACAGACAGCCTCTGCGAGTCGAGCGCGGGCCGTGGTGGTGGTGGCTCTCCGAGCTAGGAGTTTTGAAGTGCTTGTTTTTGGCAGCAACGCCAGCGGCGCGGCGGAGGCGGCGTCGGAGCACGCCCCAGGGGGTGGGCGGCGCGGCGCGGCGGTGGCCCACGACGCACGCATGGTGTGATGTGGTTCAGTGGGTGAACGAAATAGACATTTTGTAGGTAGGTATTTATATAAAAACAAAAAGTGATTTTTCTGAAACTGGAAATCTATCCTGCCATATCGTTGGGCTTTTTATGTAAGGCAAGAGCTGGTGCGTACATAACATGTATTATGTTGGTAGTTTACGCTGCTGGTTAAGTATACCTACAATCAGTAAAACATAATATTGCTGAAATTGAAACTCGAGTCAGGGTTCGTGTGTCGCAGGCCGACCCGTCCCATTCAGCCCCAAATTGTATTTCAGCGACGCTTTTATCCGAATTTTACACCGACGACGAAGTGTACTCGGTGATTACAGTAGAGGTCCACTTTTAATCTCGTAGTGGTCTGCGGGCGTCAGGGCCAGCGGGGACACGACGGGTGGGTGAGTCGGAGGGCGGCTCGGTGCCGCGTGAGGTGTGCGACCAGCTTCCCTCTGATTTAAAGCCTTTGTCTAAAGAGCTCGGTCGCTGGAGCTGATTTATTTATTTCTGCCGCCGCCGCCGCAGCGCAAGTAGCCGAGATTACTACTTCGCTTCATTATTTCATGAGCTGAGTTCCTGGAAAATTATATTATGTACACTTAAGGCGATTAATTTCGCCCTCCCTATGTTAATTTGAGAGAACTCTAGTCTAGTTTTAGAAAGTAGTAAAAACATATTAATTTGGTATTATATGCGTTACAACAATACGAAAAATTAGGTTTCTACCAAAAAGGGCATGAATAGATTCATCTTAAAAGTAATGTAAATCGGCAGTGTAGTCTGAATATTTCGTAATTAAATTTGTTTAGATATGTAGGCATAATTTTGTGTTCCTGTTGTAATAAACAAATTCAGTTAAAATATGTTAAATATTATTTATATTTTGAATAAGCTTATTTCCTCCCTTTAATCTGTCTGAGGTTTCAGAAGCAAATCTGAGATTATCTCGCCGCGGGGCCGCATCATATTCTACTCACACTTTACAGCTTCACTTTCTTTTCAGAATAAATAACTCAGGCGAAACATTTTGATTCCCTTATATAATCGAGACTACAACCACATCATGGCTTCTTGTAATTTATATTTTAACGCATTTTATATCAATGTGGTAAAAAAAGGAGCGTTGGTGAACTTAAGAGAGCACGCACTGTATAAATTAAATTACCAGCCCAGGTGGATGGGTATAAAGTTTTCTCATTTTTTAATAGGGTGACTTTTTTGCATGGATATGACGTTATCGGGGGCGCGAAAACACCGCAGGCGGTCGCGAGCCGCCGCCCCGCCTCGCCCCCGACCCCAGCCTCGCACGCACCCTACTTACTAACTGTCAAATTATATTCGCGCTTAGGAACATTTACAGGGCCGGTGTAAGCAGTTTGAAAGGGTGTTTCGGTTCAGTGCGCGACTTCGAGAAAGTTGGTCGGTAAAACATCATCCGCGCGTAATCTTTATATTGAGTATCCAGCGATGTGGGTTGTCGGTCGCATACATTATTTACCCTAGTTTTTTTTCCGGATAAACCAAGATGTAATCTGTGCAGTCTCTGTGATATTTGGACAAAACGCTCCGTACTGCGGAGACGAGGATTGAACTCGACAAAATGCTAGGCGGCTCCGCATGTAGCGAGCCGCCACCGCCCGCGCCTCCTCCGCCGCACCGCTTCCGCAGTTTAAGCTCCTGTCTGATGAGGGTTTCTATCTTATGACATATTACACTACTAAATTGTTATACAAGCGAATGTAAGCAAAACAATGCTTGAAAATCTGAATATGTATTGGCCATTATAAATATGAATATTTTAATGGTAAGTACTTCTTTTGGGTATTTCTTGAGAAAATACTTATTAAGATAAAATATTGATAAATATTCTCGCAGTTCCATATTCAATATTACGCGACTGATTACAAAAACAACAAGAATTTCTCGCCAATCAATTCGTTTAGAGCGTTTTTATTGAAAGCTCACTATTGTATTGCGTAACAGAAGAAGTGATAACGCGTCCAATGCTCGGCATTCATCTATAGATTGGTAGAGAGAGGTGGGGCGCGGCGCGTACTGACGAACTGATTAGCGAGTGCGTATACAACATAGGAGTTCAGTTCACAATAGCTACCGGTTGCGGTGTTAATCAGGGTTGTATACTCGACGCGCCTTGAATTTTAAGATAAGATATACCTGCAAATATTTATTTGGGCGGCCCCTTTGAATACAAATTGAAATCCTTTCGGGCGGCTATTATTCAACTGTTCGAATTCACTCTCGGTGTGAAAACAACGGTTGAATAATGAAACTCTAATTAATTTTCGAGGTCGCTCTCACGCTCGGGGGTATCGGATGCGATTTATCTCGCTCTCGGCTCTTTGTTGCAATGTTTAGGGTGAAGCATAATCTCGGACGTTACTCATCACGGCAAGTACATAGCGGCGCAGTGCGGTGCTGTGGGGGCGGCGGCGGCGCCTAGGGCGCACGTGCTCGCGCTCCTTCCTCAGTGCCGCCCCGCGACGCAGACTCGGCGCAGCAACTTCGCCCGGTCGCGGTGGATGGTTTATTGTGAAAATTTTAAATGTGTGCAAAAATGTAAAAGCTCGTGGAGCAACTCAGCGCGGTGCTTGAGAGCGGCAGCGGGGGCGGGCGGGGGCGCCGCGCGCTGATGCGAGATGTTCGCAATTAGGTCGGCAGCCCCGGCGGCGCGGTGGTCGCGGAGTGGTGCGGTGCGGGGGAGGCGACGGAGGAGGGATGCGGCGTGCGGCGCCGCTCAGCAATCTCGACAGATCCGCGAGAATAATGTTGCCTCCTCACCTCATCCTCTAGAAGCGCTCCTCTGCCGCCGCCGCGCCGCCTCGCGCGTAGCCCCAGCGCGCGGCGCCTCGAATAAGTGAGCTTAATTAAATAAACGCTTCCAGATTCACGTAAGAGGCGACGAGTATTGCCTTTAAAAGGAGCATGCGATGTGGTGCACGCGGCGGCGGCGGCGGGCGGTGTGTTACATTAGCGCAGAGTTCACTCATGCCCTTCAACAACATACCTACGCGCTGAGAGCTCATAAGACCGTACTTGTTTATTCACATGATTTCATGAATGTGTTTCTATCTATGCGCATGGCGGCAACGCCATCCTGTGAAATGTTGTGGGAAATGACGGAGATAATTCTACTGGAAATCAACAACGAAACGCGCTACCTATTAAAATTTGTGAATTTGACATTTGAGAAATAATGAAGTGAGTACGCACCTCACTACTAGGTATCTAGCATACTTGATAACATTTTGTAAAAAGCCCACGTGCAGAATTTTTTTAATTAAAAAAACTTAGTTTTTGAGGTGACGAAAACCAAACATTTGCAACTAGCTAGGAACTTACTATTCTTATGTAAAATTCAAAGTATATTTTCTGTTATATTATTTTAATTTCGTATTAATGTTTAAAAAGAAAATAGATAAGATTATTTCACAAAAATAGGCTACTTATTGAGCAAAACATTATATTCTGAACGATTTCAAGAACCAAATATACTGTTTCACTCAAAACCTATATTGATGAGAAATAATACAACCTATACCAAATAACTTCAGATTGCCTGGCTAGATGCTTGGACATATTTCTCGTAAGAAAGATGAAGCTGCTTCTAGTGGAGTACTTGAACGTCGTAGCGAGACTTTTTTCAAACGGGGAGGGAGAGATCAAGAACACACTTCAGCGTTTCCGCCCCCACAGAATTCATCCTCGGTGCCACATGCCAACCCCTTCACGGGAATATATGGGCCTGTAATGTTCTTCAGTTAATAAAATTTTTCGGTTGTAACTTTTTGGTCGAAAACGATCTCATTGCTTGCATCGAGTAATCGAATTTACCAAGCGTACATAATCCACCAATTACATTTGAATTCGGATCGGATTATTCGCATTTTTCAGATTCCGCAGTCACTGCAACAACTTCGGACGTCATGTCACGGGCCGTCACCGCGACCCCCCTCACACTACTCTACTGCACCGCTCTAAATAAACACAAGCGCGGCAACTTTCCGGCTGGAGTCTTCGGTTATCGAAACAAATAGTCGTTTCATAAATTCAAATTCGCACGGGCTTTGCGCGAGCGGCCCCGCCATCGCAAAAATACCGACAACTATTTTGTCATTGTCGTTCTATTAAGGGGGAGCACACTCGCGGCGGGAGTGTCAGCTGTCGCGAGACTTACTATTACCGCTGGGAGAATGAGAGAAGGTGTCATCGCCGCGGAGGCGCGCCGTCTGTCACGCGGCCGGAGTCGGCGTTTATTTCCGCGAGATTTAGCGAATTGTTTCAGGCTTCTCTGGAAGTCACGAGTCAAACTAGAGAGTCCTGGCGGTACTACTGTAAGTAATGTTGTACTCAAAAGACAACGTAATAGAATATCTCTATTCTGACTCATTAAAAGCATAGAGTAGTTTTGCACGCATGTTTTTTTTTATGGAAACTGACACGGTTGGTTACATCACCTACAACATCCGTGATGTCAGCCCATAACACCGGATGAACTTGGTGCCACGTCAGTGCTTCCCTTAGGTCCCTCACCTCAAGTTCATACAAATATCTCTTTCTGCATAGTGTATACCCTATGTACCTCTTCTATCACAGGAAAATATAATTTGTCACCAACCGCGATATCGTCCTGTGCAAGTTTTCTGTCTGTCTGTGCACCGGGACAAAGACTCATTAGCGCTGATATAAAGGTACAAAGATAGCGCTATTGTACGCTGAAAGGTGTGGCGACAAAGCGCTCATCGTCTTCGCTTCTCCATGTCCTTTTGTTTTGCCTTTGTAGCACTATTATGATATCTTAGGTACTCGGTGAATAATGTGAAAACTTTCCTTCTTCGGATTTGTTTAGTTCGCCGACCTGAGTAGAAACAAGATGTCCTATCGCGGACGTGGGCACATATTTTGCATTCAAGTTTTCAATTGAAAAATTGGGCGTTTATTTCGGGGCAATATATTTTTTATTTTTGTTTTTATAGAAACCGCGACATGTGGCGCAGAGCCACCCATAAGATGTCTAACGAAGCCCATGCACATTCGGTCGTATGCGGGGGTTATTGTTATTTTTCTGATTTTAAATTTACTTGTGCTAGCTTCGATAATTTTTGAAAATTTTGTAACATAGAAGTCAGAAAAAGATGATTTTCAAATTGCTAGTGGAAATAGTGCATGGTCCACCAATCTGTGAACGCCATCAGAGCGCGACGAGGCGTAGGACATCCAACGCGTCGTAGTATTGTCCATTCCTGTCTACCGCAGACATAATAATATTACCTATGTAAATACGAGTATATAACCAAACCTACTGCTCCCGCTCGTTGTTCTAAATTAACACAGTTAAGCATTTCCTATAACAAACATGATAAAACTGTAAAATTGGCGTGTCTGTACACTGACTGAAAATTATTCATAACAGCTGAGCAGTGGGGTCGGATGAAACTCATTTGGAGAAAATTTGCCACCTCGGTTGGTGTTCATGTTATTTACTTGAAAAATTCTTAATCGATTTGCGTAGCGGTTAGAGCAATATTATTAGTGATGTTTTGCAATTTTATTATTGGCATTTTTGTAACATCACGCCATCAGTTATAGGAGCCTAGTAGTATGGTCGAAAATTATCGAAATGTATGTGTGTACATTGTACAATTGCATTATTTGTCATAGGTAATTTAAATAATACCTAGCCTTCTTATTATCTCACTGTTAGACGTAGGCCCTGACAGCTTGACACTGACAATTTGCCTGCGGTTACATATAATGGAATTTTAATTCTGTTCTCTAAGACAGTAAAAAACCTGGGCATCCTCATGGACCAAACACTGTCGTGGGTGCCTCAGGTTAATGAGGTCAGTCGGAAGGTCTTCGCTGCTGCGCACTCGCTTAGACGCCTACAGAACTTTCTCCCAGTTTCCACCAAGATTGTTCTAGCACTATCTCTCTTAATCCCATTTCTTGACTATGCGGATGTCTGCTACCTGGATTTGACTGAAATTCTTCTTGACAAGCTTGAACGCTTACAGAATCTATGCATCCGTTTCATATTTGGTCTGCATAAGTACGACCATGTCTCCCAGTACCGAGCTCGGCTCGAATGGCTTCCGATTCGTCTCCGTAGGAACTGTCATATCCTTAGTCTTTTATATGGTGTATTAAACAATCCTGACGCTCCCAACTACCTTCGTTCTCGCTTCATCCCCCTATCATCTCACGGCCTTCTTCTCCGCTCTATTGATGATAACATCCTAGGGATTCCACGTCATGCTTCTGGTTTCTATACCGATTCATTTACTGTCCATTCTGCTCGTCTATGGAACTCGCTGCCGCACTACGTCCGTCACTCCCAAACTTTAAATTCTTTTAAAAAATCATTGAAGAAATTCTACCTTAACTTACCTTAAATTTTATTTTTTATTATGAACCTGTGGATTAGTATAGTATAGTATGTATTATTTGTATGTAGTATCTATGTTCTATATATTGTATGTATGTTTATGCTGTTTGTATTTTCTGTATTGTAATAATAGGTATGTATGTTACATGTAGTTACAAGCTGTGCCCGCGGCTCCGCCCGCTCTCATATTTCACTTCACTGCTAACCTCATAAGCCATTTAGCGTGATAGTAAGTAGCCTATAGTTGATGGGAAGAATCAAGCTATCCGTAGAATTTTGTTTTATTAAAATCGGTTCAGTGGTTCTCGAGTTATAAGCGGACAAACAGACATACACTCAGACACTCAGACAGACAGAAAGCAGACGTTGGATTTTATTATAGGTAAGGAAGGAAAAATCGGTTCAGTGGTTCTCGAGTTATAAGCGGACAGACAGACATACACTCAGACGCTCAGACACTCAGACACTCAGACAGAAAGCAGACGTTGGATTTTATTATAGGTAAGGAAGGAAGGATATTCATCATAAAAATATAACACATATTCCTCCTCCTTTCGTTTGCACTACCCATACTTCTTTCTCTGTATTTTATTCCTCATCACCCAAAGGTGATGAGGAATATTTCCGATGAGGAGGATTCCTGACTGGAAGAAATCACTTGCAGTGATAAGTCCGCCTTCGCGCACTTCTGTATTGGTATGTTCTACTCTGTACTGTTCTTCTTTCCATTGTGTGCAATAAAGAGTTTCTATTCTATTATATTCTAGGCCTCCCACTTCACGCCATTATTCAAATTATGAGCTGAGCAATGGGGTCGAACGGAAGTGATCGCAGTCTATGTTTCAGAACAAACTGGCCTTGTCAAACAATAAAATTACGCGAGCGGAACCACAGATTCAGCTAGAAATAAATAATACTGAACTTGTGTAGTAGAGCTTGATTTAACGTCAGCGTATTATATAAAAGGCTCAAGTTCAAACACATCAGGCATTCGATGTAGATTTCACGATCGTTTAACCAGCCTCACTCATTCGAGAGCCCATCATGCGAGACTCCCCCGCAGAGTGTCAAATATGTCCTTAAAATCGGACACGTTCTTTTTATTCCAGAAATTAATAGATTTAGTTATTTAAAATGCTAGAGTAAAACTCCCCCGCCTCTGCGACTTTTAGTTTAGGAGAAATAATTTTTTGAAAATTACACTTTTTTAGGTTCGGAAAAACGAAAAATAATTCTATAATTAAAACTAAGCTACTTATTTAAATTTCACTCAGCCTTATCAAAGACCCTTTCGAATATCCACATTTGAAAAGTTATTCGAGGCTGTGAAAGTTTACAGAAATCGAATTATATTTATTTTTTATTTTTTTCATTTTATTTTTTTTCTCCTAGATCCCATAGTAGTAGGCGGAGATATTTATACCGAAAATAGTTCACTGTTTCCTCTGTCCGTTAAAAAAAAATCGACGCCTAATTCCATGGGATTAAGAAGTTACAGGAGTTATTCGCTATGGGCTAGGGTTGTTACTAGAATGAATGCAAATTTTCCCATTTTTTATTTATTTATTTTTGACATTTGATTAATTTTATTGTATTGTTTCGTGATTTCTTTTAATAATAATTAGCTTGTTTTGGTTTTTGTTTTTGTTTTTTTTTTGTTTTTTTTTTTATGGAAACTGACATGGCTCGCTAAATCACCTACACTACAGCATACGTGATGTCAGCCCATAACACCGGGAGAACTAGGTATGCATGCCATGTCAGTGTTTCCCTTCATTTCATGTCGGCTACTATGTTTAAAATTGGGGAGGCGTATGTCCAGCAGTGAACACATACACACTGAGTGACTGACTGACCAGTCCATATACATCCTCTGCTGGGACCATATCATTATTTTCTATAAATTTCTGGAATAAAAAGGACGTGTCCGATTTTATGGTCATATTTGACACTGTGCCCCGTCGCCGTTTCAATATGAAACTTCATAATTCCGCACTCTTTGATGTTAAAATAAACGAAGAGCGAATTAGTTAAAGCGTTCTCGGCGGAAAGCCGACGGAGTTTTTGCTCGGAGCTGAACTCGCCAAAGTTGGAGAGCACTTTCGCCGCGGAACAACTTAAATTAGCTTCAGAATAATTAAACTTTCTCCTCGCTCCGGCTCACCAATAGTTATGTAAATAAATACTCATGTCATATAGTTTATTTTGTTATTCGCGCTACGAGCCCACTGACTAATCATAATACTCGGTGAGTCAGGGTATAGGGCTAGAAATGAAGTCCTTCTTTGTTCTCTTTCAACTTAATTGAGTTCAATTTGGGGGTGGTTTCATTGTATACTATAGTTATCGTATATAATATGTATAGTATGGGTTTTTAAATTACCGTGGTTATTAGACATTATTTTTAAACACAACAGCTTTACTCACGGTTCTTCACGAGCTATGTGGCTCGACGTTTCGGGCCAAGCGTATGGCCCATCTTCATGAGCACTCTGCCTGGTGCGACGGTTGGCAGTTCTCTGCCTCTGCCCGAAACGTCGAGCCACGTAGCTCGTGAAGAACCGTGAGTAAAGCTGTTGTGTTTAAAAATATGTATAGTAGTATTGTATTGTATATGCATAATTGCACTCTAATAAAAATATGTGTAAAAGATAACGCTTAATATTAAGGCATTTTTGTACGCCTATTATGAACATTAAAAGTAATATTTATACAAAACAATTACTTGCTTTTTCATACTGAAATATGTCAATTTTGAATAAATTTACAAACATTTTCAAAAATAAATACCAACCTAATAGTTTTTTTTATAAGACTGTCCTTATTCTAAAAAGTTGGCAACCCTACCCTGCACCGCTCAGCGCAGTGAGCGCATCGCGGCGTCTTTTGTGCTCTTTGTGACTCAATTGCATATTTCCTCAAACCCCGACTCCGCGATGCGATGACCCGCGAAAATTGCGACTTGCCAGCGGATGCGAGCTATGAATAACTCGACGGGAAAAATAATGGACACTTGTTAGTTTCCAGTGCTCGCTCGGAAAAGTATGGAATAAGAAAGCACGTAATGCAAACAGATATAGCGCGCGCTCTTTTGTTCGCCGAATTGAAACAAAGTAGGTACAGAGATGATTTTAGCCTTTTAGGAGAATATTTAGTGTTTGTGAACTCTATTTTGGCTAAAGAATAAAAATACTCAAAAAATAGTACAAAATGGAAAAAAACTGGCATGGTATTCGCAACCCACGCATGTGGCGTGTACGCGCGTTAGACGTTGCACTTCTCCCCCTCCAACCCCTTTCACCCTTTCTTCCCCTCCCCTTCTATGCTCCCCCCCCTCCCCCCTCTTCCCACCCCTTCTCCCCCCTAGACCTTTAATTTTTTTGCGGTGACTATGAGCGTGATGGTGACGGGAAGTTTGTTCTGTGTTTCCTCCCCATTTTCATAACTAAAGAAGTTTTTATTTCATAACCTACGTAAATAACTTTAAAAAAAGTGGGCACAATGTGCGCTATTGCCCAGGTGTATTGGATGAGGCGGGTGGGGCGGCGGCGCGCGCGGCGAGATGCGTCACGCACGGCAGGCGGTTGCGGCACGAGCTGGGCGGTCACACATGAAGCCGCGAGGGATATCTGAGATGAGATAAATCTAATGAAAGTGAAAAGGGTAGGGCGCACCCGGGAGACGGGGTCGCGGCACACGATGGGCGGGCGTGGAGCGAGGCGGGGCGGCGGCGGCGCAGCGCGCGGGGACGCGAGCGAGCAGGTGACATCGGTTACACTCCGCTGATGCTCCACCCACTCATCATCCCTTTTTCGTTTACTTCCGCGGAGAGATGAAACGAAACTTTGATGTGGAATTTGATTGAACGAAATCGTTGCCGATTGACGATTACACCTCTATCTGTTTAGTTGAAATTCAATATTGGCGGCAATACGAGTCGAGCGTGGGATAGGTAACATAGTATAATTAATCAGCGTTTCGATTTGTTATCTCGGCGTGCGGGAAGGGGCGGCGCGACTCGATCTGCGTCGCTTCTCTTACTTTGTTGTACTGTGGGTAATTATTGTGGCGCGTGGGAGGCGCAGCGGCTGTCCTGTTGTCTGTCAATTAGCGGAGTTCTAGCGAAGAGTAGGTCCCGAGAGTCGTATATATTTCTGGGACGAGCGTCGAGCGCGGTCGCGTCGCAGGCCACAGAAAACAACAACTTATTCTGACAGAGATTGAACTCTGAATACCTACGCCAAAATAAGGTTGGCAAAATTAGCAAGAGCTGGTGGAGCCCCACTTCGCCGCGCTGTCCGCTCAGTCACAAGTACATAGTGCAATGGAGCGAGGTGATTCGCGCCAGGACCTCGCCTTAATTGTCAATAAATGAAACCCCGCAGGCTGTGCGGGCGAGGTGGGCGCGGGGGGCGCGGTGCGGCGCGCGGGGGACGAGGCGAGGCGGAAGGCCGCCGTTACTCCGACAGATAATTAACGAACTTGCACCACTTCCGAGCTTGTAAATTGTTTTATGGCCTCGTCGACCCTTCTCCCGCTCGCTCCGAGTCCTCGTAATATTTGTATCGGAGTAAATATGCCTAGTATTAATTAATCTTCTCCAATTAATGAGGTGGCCCAGGGAGTTGTCCCTGAGTTACTGCCGTCATTTGTTAACGTGTCCATTTTCTTCCTATTTGACTGGATCTCGCCCGGAGCGGCTGCGCCGGCGGGCCGTGCGGCGTGGGTGGCTCGCTCTCAACCTGCCTGCCCGCCGCGCGTCACACCGACACGGGCACTCTGTTCAGACGGCTTACTTGGAGCAGATCAAATGTGCACGTTGGCTTATGGCTTCATATAGTTACATCCGTTGATTTTCAGTAAATACGCCTCGACGACGGAAAACAAAACGTTGTGGACCCAAAAACGTAATATACGTATATAATTCTGCAAATCTGCAAACTGCTTTCAAATTTGCAGTATCAACTGCACTTATCGCCAACTGTTTTTTTTTTTCTAAATATGGATTTAATATTTCCCGAGGCGCTCAACCCGATCGACCGCGACACTGTTCTGAGGTTAATAGTAAAAGGCGTCGTTAACTCCGGCCGGATGAGGGAAGTCCACCTAGAGTGGCAGTTTCAGTTTATTTCACTCATAAACTGTGATCGAACGCACTCCGCGCTGAAACGTGAAGCCGCGCCCGCGGCCGTCGGGGAACAGTTGATTCATGTAATCGAGTGTTTGTCACAACTCACAGCCGCCAAAGGTAGGTGATAGCCGCCCCGTCCCCGCTCTCACCGCAAGCCGCCGCGGCGCAGGACCGCCGAACGACGCTTTCACGAGCGATCCGCGGCTTTTAAAACGCTTTTTCGACCGCGCTTTATGTCGCTCCACAAAGCGGCGACAATAGAAGTTGATGGCGAATGCGTCATGCGGGACCGCGATATGTCTCCTCCTCCATTCGACACGGCTAGTAGGTACTTACGCACGTTTGTTCCGGTGTTTTATGATGTGCGATGTGATGCGATTCAAGGGGTTATTTTTATAAAGCCAACAAAATTCAATATTAAGTGTATTGCATGTAATGGAACATAATATGTAATAGACATTCTATATTTCACACCAAATAACAAGACAATAAATAAATAAATAAAAGCGACAAAGTGCGAGTCGTATTCGCGCACCGAGGTTTCCGTACACTTCGTATCTAATTGGCCAGTTTTTATTATATTATTTTGTTGTTTTAGTTTAGAGTTTGTCCATTTTGCACTTACTGAATTTTTGCTTTTTGTTTTTTTTTAGGATATCCGATAACACATTCTGTGAAAATTTCAACCGACTACCTATAAGACACATAGACGGACGGCGTAGGCTTATAGTAGTAGGCTTCCGTACGTACGCTAAAAATAATACCTAATTCCTTGGTGGTCAAAATTAATTTAATCTTCAAACAAATACAAGTGCATAACAAAAAATATAGGCTAAAAGTAATGTACAATACCGTTCGTACGGTTCGCCCGTTGTTGTCATTTAACTATAGTAACAACACAAGGCGGCCGCCACCGACACATAATAAATAAGTTTACATTCAAAAGAAAATCGTATATAAAGAGGAGATTAAAGTAGAAAGCAGTAGGCATACTTATTGAGAGTGAGAAACGAAATCAACACTACTATTCTATTGAAATCCTCCCGTGCGAGTCCACGCCGTAAAAGGTTGTGTAGTACAAACGAAGCTATTGAATCCGGAGGCGAAGCGGAGGAACGCGGACGCGAGGCGTTCGACCGCGGCCGGACTCGCCATTGAGATGTATCGCAAGAAATCTACATCATTGCTTTGATTGAGCTTCTTTGAGTATCGGCGGCGAGCGGTGAGGGGGCGTGGGGGCGCGGAGGGGCGCGGCGGGGCGGGACGCACGCTCGGTAGACGCTGAATAGCTTTCAGAGGGACGAGATCCTTTCAGGCATCGAGCAGGCGGCGAGGGAGCAATGGGCGCGACGCTCGAAAATAGAAATAATAATTGGCGTCCCAGAGAAGAGCTGATATAACCTCACCCACGTGATATCCGGTTCGACTAAATCAGTGGAACTAAGAAAACCTAATCCACGCGATAAGCGGTTTGGATAAAGTTAAAAATACATTGGACCTCGATCCGCACTGTGGCATCGACTTTGTATGGAGAGTTGCTTCAAGAATTCCTCAGCCAGACGCCCAAAATCTATTGTTGTCTCCATGCAAGCGCGCTAAATGACGATTTCTTAACCAACCTACGCAAGAAGAAGGATCTCAATATGAATGATGTCGGTTCGTTGAAGAAGGTTCATTCGTCGGATGAAGGAAGCGGCTAAGCAGCTGGGATTAAGCGTCAGTTGATGGAATTTATGGAATGCTTCAGCTTCTTGTACATGAACACCTATACTTATGACGCATTTTAATTTGTTCATGAAACGGTTTCGGAAGAATTTACTTTATAAAAATATTTTGTGTTGAAGAAACACACATTATCATATAAAAAGCTTGTTAAGTACGTACGACTTTCACACGCAGAGGGTTTCGTAGCTATTCACTATTGCCCGCATAACGAGTGAGCGGGTGGTTGCTTCGTGATCCGTCACCTCGGACAGAACAAAATGGGTATACATTTTTTACACAATTAAATACATTTAAACAAATTTTTGTACTCTAGGCGTTGAATTAAAAGGTAATTTATGTACCTGTTAAAAATTATTCTTCTTTTCATTTTAGTTTTCGCGACAACTATTAATCAAAGATTAGGAGCCCCGAGTAGTTCACATTGTTGACATTGTGTTACCTTCTGGAAATCTATAAACATTCCAAGTTTAAAGCAGATAGCTCGAACCGTTTAGTAGCTACAGGCTGTGACAGACAGACGGACGGACAGACACCTGACCACCTTTATAAGATCCCTGCTAGCATCGCTGGTTAAGGAACCCTAAAAACGAAATACGCAATCACCAACAAATCCTCAACAAAACATAAAACCACACGAAAGATCCGGCGTTCGTCACACACAGTATTCACTCGTAATAGTTCCAAGTAGTTGAGTTCGAGTTCGTTCGTCGCCAGATGTTTTGTACGGCGGCGAGAGCTCTATTGACTTGTCTCAAACTATTAATTTCTATGAGTAGGTGCCTACTCCATCGATGCCTGAGGGTCTATGGACTAACATTTTCACTCAGCTTTTAAGTGCTTTAAAATTCCTCATGAGTTTTCTCCTTAGTGGTTTAGACGTGCAGAGTGTATAGACGGGTGTTTGTGTCCGGCAGGCGTGGGGGCGAGGAGCGAGCGGCGCGCGCGCGGCGGGTGGAGCGGTCGCGGCGGAGGCGACATGAGCGCAGTCAGCGGCACTGGGCGGCGGCGGCGCTCGGCGCGAGGGCTCGGCGCGCGCACGTAGGCGGCACGGCGGCATGCGGGCGTGATGCGCGCGTGCGCGTGATGCGCGCGGACCGCACGGCACTGTGCGCGTGGCTCGCGTGCTGCGCGGCCGCTCTCTCAGCGCACAAGTACAGCACGCGCGTGGTGCGCACCAAGTACGGTCCCCTGCGCGGCATCGTCGTGCACGCGCATCCTCAGGTCGAGGCCTACCTCGGCGTCCCCTATGCCACGCCGCCGCTCGGCAGTCTCAGGTGAGTCCTCCCCTCCCCGCTCTACCGCACACCACTCAGCCGCGACCAAACTGTTTCATGCACATTAGAGCTCATGTTTATTCATATAATGGGATATTTGAGTCGTATAGTTCCAGAACCCGCCAAATCCATTACTCTAAAAAAAGTAAGTAGTTATAAACAGTTTCGAATAAAGTATTAAATTTGTCACTTATCTGTTATGTTCTTAACACATTCCAATCCAGAGTGAATCGCAAAGAAAAATTAACATCCGTTCCAGCTCCCTTGTAGTTTGAAGGGGCGGCTATTTATCGAGGTATAGGCTTTTCGTCATACTGTAAAATCGTCCTAAACGGAGTTGGCGGGTTCTGAAACTATACGACTCATTTGATTCATCAGCCCTAAGTATCTATGCGTTACAGATCGTAGTGCTGTGGAGATGTCTGGTGTAGAGGTGGGTGGTTGTGCAGGTACATGCCGCCGGTGACGCCGTCGATGTGGCGCTCGCCGCGGCTGGCGGACGCGCCGGGCGCCGCGTGCCCGCAGGCGCCGCCGCCGGCCGCCAGCGCGCCGCGCGCCGACGCGCTGCTGCAGTACCCGCGCGCGCGCCTCCGCCAGCTCGACCGCCTGCTTCCGCTCCTCGCCAACCAGAGCGAGGACTGTCTCTACGTCAACCTCTACGTGCCCGTCACAGGTCAGTCCGCTCCACAGTATTAGCCTCGTCAATCCACGCTCAAACTTTAGAATTAGAAAAGCTCTGCAGTTACATAACTTACCTGAATGTTCCATCGTTCAACTCCTACAACGGTAGCTGTAGTTAATCGGTGGCTGTAGGTATGTAGGAGATCAGAGTCAAACCTATAAATTATAGTAACCTTATAATTAAGAATAACTTACTTTTTTACAATTGCTTAAAATGTTGTGCGAACGAACATTTGCCGTCGATGCTCTAATCAAGAAGCAAAACTTTAAATTGTCGCCGATTGTTCGTGCAGGCAGTACGAGCAGCTCTTGACAAACCGTGGAGAAAACGTATCGTTCGTCAGTCGAACATATTATTATTCCATATTCTATGTCAATAACAGCGCACGCATTGTGCGTAACGCAAAGAGCAGACGGCACGGCAGACGCCTCGCGGTAGCGTCACCGAATATATATTACTAGCGTAGCGTCGCGCCACACCGCCGCCGCGCCGCCGCCCCCGCGTCGCCACCGCGGTACGGGAGGCGTATGTCGCGGTTCATTACCCAACCAACATATTCCCGCGACTCGTGTCTATTGAGTGCGACGTCGGTTTCAAGCTCGCGCGTCGACAACGAGCCGAAATATCGAGGTGGATGGCGCACGGGCTGGCGATCACGGCTCCTCGTCTCGCCCTGCGCCAAATGCGTAGTCGTATCGAGCATTATCAATTTACTTCGAATCCGGCCCTTGCAAACATGTTAATGATCGTGTATTTTTTTAAAAGGCTGCGTTCGAAGTAAACACAGATAATTAAAATCCGATATGGCCTTTAAAAATAAAAGGACACACATACGGCGTATATAAAATAACCCTCCGATTCAGGGCACGCTCCACCGCACACGCCACGGTCTGCGGCACCGCTCCACGCCACGAGATAAAAAACCACGCCTTCACTACCAGAACTGAAATAGGGCCGTCTCGCGGTGCCTGCGGGTCACATTAAACAAGCGGTATATTTGTGCCGAGAGATAGTTCCTGCAGTTGCCATCCCTTGTGCCTGACGCAGCACACAATCCAGAGAGTGACTTCAAAAAATGTACGAAGCTCGAGTGGTAGGCCGCCGCCCCCTGCACCGCGCCGCGCCGCCGTCGCGTCGCACTTCTCACTTGTCGCGTATATTTTACGAGTGTCACCTGCGCCGACCATCACCGACAAACGTAAACCTCTGTCGTATCCCCTTTGAGAAGTTTCATTAAACAAAACAAAAAAATATGCCTGAAAATGGCGGAAACATCCGTGCGTACATTTGAGATAAACCCAGTCCCTTGCGACAACATTTCATGCCTTAGGTTTGAGGTTAAAAACAAAAAACTTTATAAGTACCGGTGCAGTCATGTCACGGTAAAATATTTTGTATTTATTATTAAATAATTTTATTTTTATTTATTTATTTATTTATTTATTTTAGGGAAACACACAGTTATAAATATCTTAAATTAAATAAACATAAAGTAATAACATAAACCAGTAAAGTTTCCACAATTAGGAAACATGTTTCAACACTAGTTTATCATAAAAAATGAAATAAAAGAAGTGAAATATATGCAAAAAAAAAAAAATTATAATAATAGTAATTAAATTTTAAGCACCTAGAGCAAATTAATTTCTGTGCACAAAGTTAAACACTGTTTCTTAAAACTACCTAATTTTGAGTTAAATATGTCTACACTATGGAAAATTTCATTATATAATTTACAACTTCTATTAATAAATCTATGTTTACTGTAATTACAGTGGGTTTTATATAAAATGAAAGTATCATAATAATAATAAAATGAAATAATGCTGCCCATATTCCCCCAAATACAGTATCGGGTCCTTTAAGAGGGTCATGAATGCACCTGTCAGGCCGGCATGGCATTCGCAACCCCTGCATATGATCGAATGTCCATGGGCGTCATTAAACACCTTAATAAACGCGGACTATTATGGCTGGGCGCCATAATAGGTCGCGCTTTCAATAAAAAAAGAATTTAAAATTTCAACACGTGGTCGTGGAAACAAAAATTAATTGAATACGAGCCGTTTCGTATTGTTCATGAAAGGTTCATGATATTTAGCGGCGCTGAAGGCTGTTGCTGAAATTATAAAAAGTACACCCAATTAAAATGATAAATGACGATAGAAACAAGTTGACCGGCCCCGCGGCCCGCCACGCCCATCCCCAGGCGGCGGCGCGGCGCGCGCTGCGAAAGAAAAATCCCGCAAAAATATAAATAAATCACGCATTATGCTGGCACTATACAATCGGCCAACTCTCCAACTGATCGTTCGACACTCGATGTTATTTGCGCGCGTTGGCTCGTGCGTGCTAAGGTATCGACTGACTTGATTATTTGCGCGATGTGAGCGCGGTACAACATCAAAATTCGCCCTATCACTACAGCGAACCGAGCTGCTCGAAGCGAGCGCTGAGCGCCGAGTGTGCTCTGGGCGTTTGTCGGTTTTTCGGTGAACGCCTTTGTAATATTTGAAGGCAGTCGCTGAACGGGGCGTTTTTTTATATTTTGTTTTTTGTAAACTTACAGTGTAATGACTTTAAAAGTTTACACATTTATGTATAAATATAAGGCAAAAAAAAAACCAAAACGTAACATAAATGATGAGACCAAAATAGATAGTGGACATTACTTACATAAATTATTACTTTATTATTCCTTTATTATCACGTTTTCATTACTTATATAATATTTATATTAATTGTTTATAATTTATACATTATGAAATATTAAAAATTTACAAAATTAATATAAACAAACGGCAACAAAAACAGCATTACCGCCGGCGGCGGGAGATAAGCCTCCAAGAGCGCCGGCGGGTGCAGGCCGTGGCGGCTACGGAGCTCTCCGAGACGACGCGAGACTAGCTTCGAGCGATAGATGGTGGTAGGCCACCACCACCCCCATCTCAGAGAGCTCAGGAAAAAACGCTCTCGTTCGTAGATAAATATCGCGATCATCTACTACCTACCTACTATCCATCACTACACACCCAGAGAATTAGATTTTTTGAAGTGAAAACTTCTTTAGCGGTGCTTGGGTAAAAAAATTTAAACTCGCGTCATCGCGTTCTCGTCAGTCTCGAAAAGCGAAATGTAACCTTAAGTCATTGCATTAAGGGTTAAGTTACAGTGGTACGGGATCAATTCTGTTCGTAACACCGCGACAGCGACATTATTATTTAAAATGTAACCTTAAGTCATTGCAATAAGGGTTATGTTACGATTGGCACGGGATCTGCCGGCACTCGGTTTCGTTTCGTAACACGTTTATGTCTGTCCATTCTACTAAGTTCTGCAAAATGAATTGTAGGGTTCCGTAACATCTACTAAATTTAACATTTATTTCAAAATGAATGTAGGGTTCCGTAACAAATGCATGTCTGTTCGTTCTACTAAATTTTACAATTTTCAACCAAGGTCCTCCGACGGTTATTTTATAATAAAATTAGGGTTCCGTAACACGTTTATGTCTGTCCATTCTACTAAGTTCTGCAAAATGAATGTTGGATTCCGTAACAAATGCATGTCTGTCCGTTCTACTAAATTTAACATTTATTTCAAAATGAATGAAGGGTTCCGTGACAAATGCATGTCTGTCCATTCTACAAAATTTTACAATTCTCAACCAAGGTCCTCCGACGGTTATTTTATAATAAAAGTAGGAGTCCTTAACACATTTATGTCTGTCCATTCTACTAAGTTCTGCAAAATGAACGTAGGGTTCCGTAACAAATGCATGTCTGTCCGTTCTACTAAATTTTACATTAATTTCTTTTTATTATTTTTTTTTTCATAATTTTTTTAAAAAAAAATTTCAATTTTTTTTTAATATTTTTTTTTTCATTATGTTTTTTTTAATTTTTTTTAAACCTTTATAAATAAACTTAACACTTAAACTTAATTTTTTTTTTATGCAATGTTACGGTGTTTTCACTTCTGCCGGCACTCCCGGAGTGCACCTGAGGCTTTTTTTATCTATATTTGACTAAAGTGTGGAGCAACGCCTAGCGGAAAATTCGAGACGAATATTCAGGCACCGCGAGCACTTGCTCGAAATTATCAAACATTCAACCGAATATTCACATCGACCAAATATTCAAATCAGTTGGCCCGAGAACGACGCGGCACGGCATTGTTACTGAAAAAAATTATAACTATATACATATATTTTTTTACGAATTCGAATGTTTAAAGTTTTCCTGTAATCTTCAATGAATTATCATACAATAGAAATTAAAATGTACAAGATTATTACATGTTTTTCCAAGATTTTACTGTTAAAAATATATTAATTTTGTTTTTACTGTTGTCTTCAGAAATATTTCGGGAATCTACAAGCACGACCGAAGGGAAGCACTGACATGGCACCTAGTTCACCACGGTGTTATGGGTTGACATTACGGTTGTAGTAGGTGATGTAGCAAACCGTGTCGGTTTCCATAAAAAAATCACAGATCTCATGCATTACATGACCTTCGGGTTCATTGAAAATTACTTTTAGGGCGTATGCAAATATAAGCGTATAGCGAGTCGCCAACTAATCTCATGACACCAGGGCCAATTCGCACTCTCACTGGAAATCGGGGACTATACTGAAGCGATCGCAAAGATATTTCCAATGTCAAAAGTTTTCAATGTCACATTCAACCTGCGTCTAGAATTCTCGGTAATGTACTTGTACACTTTCGATTGTTTTTCTAACGAGTGGGCTCGACCGCGATGTGCCTGGGACGTTAGACGTTGTAAATAGCGATAATTTTCCACCGAAGTCGAGAACAAACATGCACAAGAAATATTAGGTACGTTCACCAGAATTTTAATCATTATAAATGTAGCTGAAATAAAGTACGAGGCGGCTGCAGATCTACCAGACTCTACCACGTAAGCAAAACAATTGAAATTCATAGTCCACAATCGCTATGCTATTCAAATTGCACATTTTCGTATATGGCGCCTATATTTGTGTATGTGTGAATATAGTCTATATCGAACCCCAATTCATACAAATTAGGTACAATAGGCGAGCTTAATGCCAAGGTATTCAGCTGACTTTTGGAATGTGGGAGAATTCAAAATATATTGTAGCACTGTATGCATATGGATGACATTTTCGATCCGATTCGATGTCCGTGTCTCCTTTATAATGCGGAAGAGCACGCGGCTCAAAGGCACAATCTGTGATAGATAATTTCGTAATTGTAAACCGATATTGCGTAATTGTAAACTAATGACAGTCCATGTTGAGATTGTCTGTGGACCTACAGTAATATAAATGTTCTCTTTGGTGCCAATAAACAATAAATAATAAACAATGAATGGGTGCCTCCCAATTTGTAACTGTATTAAGTTATGAAGAAATGATAGACTAGGTACAAGCAAATACAACATAAATAAATACTTAAATACGCTTAATGAGGAACGCACTCCCATGCTCATCTATTTCCTCCAAAGTAAAGCCTGGGGTTTTCAAAAGGGGCGTGAAAAGGCTCCTGTCAGGCCGGCATGGCATTCACAATCACATCCTAATGTCCCCCGTGCATCAAATAATGTCCATGGGCATCGTTAGACACCTACTTGTAAGTGAAACGATGCCACATGTCGCGCGCTATCCATAAAAAAAATATATAATCATATTTGGGAACTATATCAGAGAAATTCATTCTCAGAACACAGAGAAGTTCATCGATGTAGCATCTGCTCCATTTTACCAAAACGGTCATAAGCTGCCGCTGCATAAGAATGCGATGCGAGCACTGTGCCCGCGCGGAGCGCGCGCCGTGTGAAGCTGATGTCGTCTCGAGCATCCTAATAAATAAAGCGAAATTTCTACGGCCATGTAACACTACGCCAATGTATGAATATCCTTATACTTAACTCGCCACCCAATTTATCAGTTAAATATGGTTTTCACTTTATTACTGTTACATTTTATCAAACCATATAGCTGCAAAACAAAGCTGCGTAATCGGCGGCGGTCTGACTGAGCAAAAAGTCACGGTAAGCGAAGTCGCGGGCGAAAGCTAGCGATTGTATAAATTGAGGCTTATACTGAGTGACATTCATTCTTTCACATACGGAACAAGCAACTAAAGATCCATCCCAAAAACTTGCTCTAAAAATATAAGACAAATAGACACATTGAATATTTTTTTACTCGGCGCCCGAAGTCGTCATTTTTGTACAGAACGATTTAAGGAAACCTCCCAGCGTTGAAGTCTTATGTATAATGTACTTATAGTGAAATGACACGTTTTGTAATTGTGTAAATATACGCGTATTGTGTAAATATACATATTATATAAATAATAGTGTAACAAAATAATAATATCGTGCATGTGGAACAATTGCCAAGCTTAAAGAGTAATTCTGTTACAAGCGAACCGCGAGTCACCGTAGCGAGTCACGTCGTCGCCTCGACCAGTTGTGTGAGACCTGTGACAAGAACCAGTTACCTAACGGACATACCTAAATTGTTAGAAACTTCAACAATACCTACACTTCAACAAGAACGATTTATTTATCAACAATTTATTACGACCACAGAACAGCTAATGGTTGACTGGAAGAAAGCACTTGTAGTGATAAGTCCGCCTTTGCGCACTTCTGTATTTCTTGTTTCTTGTCGTGTACGGTTCTTCCTTCAATTTGTGTGCAATAAAGAGTTTCTATTCTATTCTATTCTATTCTAACAGCGATCGGCGGCCATCTTTCCTTAGGGACGCGCGGCGCGTTTTTGCTCTGTGATTGCGAATTAATATACGTAATATATAGTATATTTGTAATAGAAACTTTATTGAATTAAACATACAGACATTACATAAACTATAACTACCTATCAAATTAAATAGACAAATATAACTAATTAAAAAAAAAAAAAAACCTAATATATTATAATATTTCCTCTCCTAATGTCTGCACCCTTGCCATCTTTCTTTGCCACTTACTCTCATCACCCAAATGTTGACTGGAAGGAATCACTTAAAGTGATAAGTCCTCCTTTGCACGCTATTGTCCCCTTATTTCTGTGTGAAGTATTGTAAATTTCTATTGCTGTATTTTGTATGTTATCTTCTGTCTTCTGTATCTTTGTTAGTATTTTTGTGTGCAATAAAGTAATTATATTCTATTCTATTCCAATAAAACGTCACCCTTGTGATTACAGCTGAGTTTATCCACATACGAAATATAGTAAAATATGCGAACGTGGCTATTGTTTTTCTTGCATGAATCATTGTAAGAGCAAGTTGACTATCGCATTCTAAGTTATAATGTATGTACTGTGTGTGTAAGGAGTGTTTTAACAAGATTCGTGGCTGCGTCTATGAATGGCGCTCGTGCGCGATTTATCGAGGAGTTGCGGGGGTGGCTGGGGTAGGGGTGCGGAGACGGGCGGGTGGTTCGAGTTCTATTTAACATTTTCTTGCAGATGACGGTACATAAATTCATATTATAAATGGGAAAGCTTGCAAGCACAAATTAACAGTGTTGCAATGTGTAATGTTGTGGTAAACTGAAGCGCCGATGTGAATTGACGTTTTGGAATCGTTTTCACAAAACTCAGTCGCTAACGGATCGTGTTTATCTTTAATTTAACCCTTTTCGTGTCCTTCAGGCTCTCCTAGCGCTAGGTCAACGTAGATAGAGTGTGTGGGAATTGAATGGAATACTTGAGCGAAGAGATGGATGACATTGCTAGGTGGTAGGGTTTAACCCGCTCAGTTTGGTGGCGGTAATCCGCACTGAATGAAAAGTCAGTCGAAGCGGCTATTTTCCTGTTTTCCGTGCAGTCCAGTGTAGCCGACACGACCACAAGGAAGCACTGACATGGTGCCTAGTTCACTAAGGTGTTGGTGGTTATGAAACATTTCATAAATACGCCATAGATGGCGTGAGTGGCGCCAACCATGAAATGGCGATACGAAACCCTCGGTGCGCGAGTTCGACTCGCACTTGGCCGGTTTTTTAAGTTTCCGTAGTCCTTTCCGTCCGCCGTCTGTCTACGTCTGCGTACGTCCGTCTGTGTATCTTTGGAACCGTAATGGTTAGCCGGTTGAAATTTTCACAGAATATGTGTTATAACGACGGACATAACAAAGAATATAAAAAAATAGAATACGTAAAAAATTAAGGGGGATACTCCATACATTAAACGAGTTTTTTCAACGTTTTTTTTGAGGTGCGGAAACCTCGGTGCTCGAGTCCGTCTCGCACTTGGCCTGTTTTTATAACCACTAAGTTCTTTAAACCGTCCGGTTTAGCATAAAGGCCTCACTCCAAATAGAATGCAGTTATGGGCTGACATCACGGACGTTGTAGGTGATGTAGGCAACCGTGTCAGTTTCCATAAAAAAAAAGTAAAAGCAGCGTATGTGTCGTTATATTGTCGTCGCGTTCGACAAGCACCTTTTACAGCTCAAATCAAACGAAACAAGACACTGCCGCCCCTGTTACGACAGTACCTGAGTGAGACTCTCAAATAAAATTGACGGCCGTGAAAAAGTACTTCACTTTGACGGGATAAATGCGCACGCGCGCGCGCCTGTATGAGTAGGCGTTTTATTGAGGAGGAGGCGATTGTTTCTTTGATGTCGCCCGAAATGACATCTAGTGCTTGACACGTACATCAAGACGTGTAAGCTAGAAATTATTATGACCCCGATCCGTTGTTGCGAGTAGAGAATGAAAATGTGGCGCTACCAAAGGGGAACATTGAGTTGGCACCTAGTTTCGACAGCAACAATGTGTAATGAAATCAATGAAAGATGCAAAGTGTTTGAATATGTGTCGGCTTCCTAAGTGTGCTCTATCGCTCATTCCATGGGGAGTACTCGGAGGAGCTCTCTAACGTGATCCCGCCGTTCCACTTTTCACCTCCGCACCATGCACACTGGGAAGGAATTGCATCCCTACACGCTGGACTTACCGTGGATGAGTACCAATCGGTTCTGCATTTCTTTCCTCCACAGAACCGGTAAATTCTGGAACGCTCTCACTGCCCCTATATTTCTTTCCAAGTACAGTCTTGGTTCCTTCTAGAGGGGCGTGAATGAGCACCTGTCAGGCCGGCATGACTTTCGCAACTCCCACATACGACCGAATACCCATGGGCGTCGTTAGACAACATATGGTGGCTAGGTGCCATATTTTTTTTTTTTTTTTTTTTTTTTTTATGTGAACCAGCATGGGTGGCTGTGCCGAGGGACCAATGGTGCAGTCGACAGAGCCAAAATCACCTCTCCTCGCGAAACCACGCTCAGTTAGGTGCCATGCCAGCAGATTTGCGGACTGTTGATAGGCTGTCTAGCCCGTTAATACGACGCTTGAAGACACCCAGGTTAAAGGATTCAGGAAATACACTCGCCGGAAGACAGTTCCACACTCTAGCGGTGCGACAGAGAAACGATTTAGAGAACCGATGGGTTCTCAGAAGCCCAATGTCAACAACAAAAGGGTGCTGAGTCTCTCTGCGACGAGTCATGCGGAGATAGGACGGGTGGCAGGGAATAAGGGATGCTAGTTCCGCAGAGCAGCGTCCGTGATAGTATCTGTAAAACAGACTAAGGGAACCCACAAATCGTCTGTGACTCAGGGACTCCAGACCATCTGTAAGTTTCGGGTCACCAACAAGACGGATGGCTCGGCGCTGTATCGAGTCCAAGGATGCTAGCAGATAATGGGGACTACCCTCCCAGATGTGACTGCAGTACTCCATCACCGGCCTAATCTGTGTTTTGTACAACAGGAATAGTTGAGCCGGTGAGAAGAACCGCCGATTGCGGAAAAGTATTCCCAATTTTCTGGATGCAGTTTTGGCCTTAGACTCGATTAGTTGCCGGAAACCCACGTCTTTGGAAATAGTGGTGCCCAGGAGGTCCAGGTGTTCCGAGACAGGTACGACGCTGCCTTGGAAACTTGCTTGGAAAGGAAAGGGATCGACCTTAGCAGATAATGCGCAGCACTGAGTCTTGCTAACGTTGAAGGCGACAAGGTTCTCCTGGCCCCATATAGCTACTTTTCCGAGAACGTTATCGACCTTATTAACAACTGAACGTTGAGCCTCCCTGTGCCGCGAATCTCTACTCTTCCAGTCCTTAACATAGCCCTCGTGCTCCGTGCTGTCGTCTGCATAGCTGTGTATCATGCCCAAGGACAGTAGATCGTTTATAAAGATTAAGAAAAGCGTAGGCGACAGAACAGAGCCCTGCGGAACACCAGCGTTAATTGGAAAGTCGTCCGATTTCGAGCCATCGATGGTAACGAAAATGGAACGACCCGCCAAAAAGCTGGCGATCCAGGTGCAGAGTTTGGGTGGAATGCCGAAGGACGGAAGCTTGCCTAGAAGGCCTCGGTGCCAAACGCGGTCGAAAGCCTTGGAAATATCCAGGGCGACTGCCAGCGACTCCCCAAAATTGTCCAATCTTTCGGCCCATATATGCGTAACGTACGTTAGAAGATCTCCCGTTGACCGCGCTTTCCGGAATCCGTACTGCTTGTCATCCAGGAGTTTATTTGCTTCTAAGTACGTTAGGAGCTGGGTGTTAATAAGGCGCTCCATAACTTTACATAATAGTGAAGTTATCGCAATGGGCCGATAGTTGGAGGGGTTCGCGGAGTCTCCCTTCTTTGGAACCGGCTGGACCGAGGCTCTTTTCCAGCAAGAGGGTACAATCCCACGGGCGAAGGAGAGACGGAAAAGGCGGGAGATGATTGGTGTCAACTCAGGGGCACAAATCTTGAGCACTATGGCTGGAATGCCATCAGGACTACTACTCTTCGAAGTGTCCAACGTCTTCAAGCACTTGTAGACCTGTCTAGGGTGCATCCTTGGCTCCAACATCGAAATCCCACAGTGTGGTATCGAGGGAGGGGTTGCACCCTGGTCATCCAGATTTGAGTTGGACGCGAAAAGGCGAGCAAAAATGTTCGCCTTCTCCTTCGCGAGGATAGCGAGTGATCCATCCGGACGTTCCAGCGGTGGTGTAGCAGAGCGGCAAAAGTTTCGACCAATAGAGTTGGCGAGAGACCAGAATGCTCGGCTGCCGGTTGGACAGCGGACTAACCTCACGCCAATTTTATGGTCGTGCTTGTACTTGGCCATATTGAGCGTTCGCTTGCAAGACCTGGAGGAGGCATTAAGTGTGCGTCTTGCCTCAGCAGTACGGGCGCACAGCCATTGCCTGAAGGCCTGATTCTTGGCCTCTACCGCAAGGCGGCATTGGCGGTTGAACCAGGGCTTGTGTCTACCGCCCACCGGCACAACAGAAGACGGAACAAAATATTCCATACCCTGTTGTATCAGCTCGGCAATAGACACGGCGCACTTTGATGGGTCCGCTGAGGCAAAGCATACCTCCCTCCAAGGGAAAGTTCCAAGGAAAGATCGGAATTCCTCCCATTGCGCCGACTTGTAGTGCCAGACTGTGCGTGTACTAGGCTCGCGTGATTGCGCGTAGTACACAGTCGGCACATTACAGGACACGAGACAGTGATCAGAGCTCCCAAGAGGAGCCCTAACACTAACTCTGTATCCTGCAGGTTCAGAAGTCAGCACAAGGTCCAACAAGCTGGGCTTATGCGCAGGATTGTCAGGTATACGCGTATAACCTGAAACCAACTGTGTCAATCCGTGAGCTATGGCCAAGTTGTAAGCTTCCCGGCCGGAGTGATCGGTGACGGGGGACCCAAGCCATTCCTTGTGTTTGACATTGAAGTCGCCCACCATCACAATTTCGGCCGTTGGAAGCTCACCAAGCAACTTGTCCGTCACACTGCTAAGGTGCTCAAAGAATGAGGTCGATTCGTTGACACCCAGGTTAGGTGAGCGATATAGGCCCGCATAAATTCTAACCACATGAGGTAGATTCACACGGACCCAGATCACGGGGAAGCGGGAGTCTTCAACATGGCAAAGTCTCTTGACGGAGACGTCAGATCGACCATACAAGCAGACACCGCTCTTGGGTATAAAACGTTGGAATAGAGTGTACCCAGGAATGTTGAGGTCGGCGGAGTCCGCAGGCTGGCAGATTTGAGTCTCCGTCAAGAACAGTAAGTGGGGTTTTGCCGACTCCAGGTGATGGGAGACGGCAACCATGTTTGTGCGGAGACCTCGAATGTTGGCGAGGTCAACGCGGAAAAATTTTGGGGGATTGTTACAACCCGCAGTGGAACGTATTATTTTTGTTTTTCGTGCCATGATGTTTTATGAGGGTTGTAATTAAGTGGCGTAGAGGAAAGAACAGATCGGATGTGCAGTTATGCCGTCGCACAATCACGTGAGCTTGACTGTACGACAGTCGCGGAGCACGGAAGGGCCCCCAGACCCCTGCCTCAGGTTATCAGCGGTAACCCCCCCGTGTACCACACGGACCGCTGAGACCATCAGCAGACTATTCGCCGGTTGGCCCGGGGCAGCCTCCTCGCGATGGTTAGTCGCGAGGTTCGGGCCCCCTACTGACGCGACTAGGGCTAAGCTAGTCTCGGCGGGCAGGCTGCGGTACCCTGTTTCTCTGGGTCTCCCTGACCTCCGCGACTCCCGGACAGTAGCTGTGTGCTCAGAAAAGTAAGTGAGTACAGCATCCACGAATCCGACCCGTCGATCCTCTACGCAAGTCCACCTGACCGGCTAGGTGTCGGCTGACCTCCAAGTGCAGCAAGCTGCATCAGGAGTGTTTACACCAACACCTTGTGGTACCCACCCGGACGACACGGTGGAAGACCTGTCTACCACAAGTATTTTATTGTTCATTTGGCACCACCCAGGAGGCACGTGTGACTTAAGGACCTTTAGGTGTCACGGACGCGAACAACGCTACCCCCCAAAATATGTCGCGCTTTAAATAAAAAAAAACTTGTATTGCTAGTTTTTGCTACACCTACTTACATTAACATCATTCACACTACGCACGTATCACATATCCAAAGGTTAACCGAAAGAAATATCATTTAGGTAAAAGTACGATTTTGCACCGCATGTATTCAATGTAAGTAGTCTAACGTAAGACGTAAGTTTGTGGAGCTATGTAAAATTCCTATCTATCTATCATTATTTATTCAACACTCAAGAAGGCGTCGACTGTAGAAGCCGCAGCTCGCAAGCACATTCGATATTCATAAATTTTAAAGTTTGATAGTAAATCACAATATTCCTCCGCACAGTCGCCCACACATACCTCGCACTCGCACGTGCACGCCACGCGGAGGTGGTGGAGGCGCAGCCTAAGTACCCGTGGAGCGCGGAGCGGCATCAACCCATACGGCAAAATGGAATCGCGAAGTTATGTTAAATTATTGATTTTCTGTTTTATTCCTCAAATGTATATACCTACTACTACCTATCATTAATATTCCTCCCCCGACAAAGTTACTTCTTCTTGTGTGTTCAATTTGATAGCTGGATTTTTATTATGACAGCAAAAAATAAAAAATAAATCGGCCAAGTGCGAGTTTTTCACGCGCATGGAGGGTCCCGTAGATCCGCTATATCATTCCTGTAAAAAAAACATATCCTGTGGCGCCATTTATGCTTTTGTGCATACTTCTTGTATGGGGACCCCGTAGTTTTTGTGCTTTTTAGGGTTCCGTATTCGGTACGGGACCCTATTACTAAGCCTACGCCGTCTCTCTGTCTGTCTGTCTGCCCGTCCGTCTGTCTGTCCGAGGGTTGTATCTCTTGAACGGTAATAGGTAGTCCGTTGAAATATTCACAAAATATGTTTTATTATGGCCGATATTACAACAAATAATAAAAATAAGAAAAAGTAAAAAATTCACGGAAGTTTCCATAGAAGAAACCAAAAAGTGTATGCGCGCGCGCCATCTACCGAATAGAGGGTGAAGCATTTTAACTAATCATGACATTTAACTAATATGAAGCATTTCATAACACGCCGTAGATGGCGTGAGTGGCGCTAACCGTGACATGGCGATAAGGAGCCCTCGGTGCGCGAGTTCGACTCGCACTTGGCCGGTTTTTGTTCTGTATTTGTTGTTATTTGTTTGCACATCCGATTTAAACCGGCTACCTAGTATTACGGTTCAAAGGATGGAAGGAAGGCCCTAGGACGGACGAACGGACAGACAGACAGACATACGGCGTAGGCTTAATAATTAAGCTTTCGCATGGATACGGAACCCTAAAAATGTGACGAAAAGGAAGCCCACTCGGCTGAATCGAGCATCGTAAATTATTTTGACCTGGATACCAAACACTTACAAACGCTTTCACGTCAAAACAAAATATGTGCGCTATTTTCGTTGCACGGTCGGTACTCACGGTAGTAAGTATCCAGCAAAAGGCGTTTCGTTGCCAGCATCGTCCCAGGCACCACCTGTCCCGGACCCGTACCGCCCGCCCCACCCTATATTACCGCTAATTTCACAGGAGCTGAGCGTGTGCCAAGCTTAAATTAGGTCTTATCTATAGAAGATCATATATCTACACACTTACCTAGTATGAAATTATATTTTGCTCGTTGAAGAAAATTAAAATTTTAGTAGCTGGAAGGTCCGTGTAACGTTTATACTATTGAACTTGTACTGGAACCACGATGACCATTTTTACTTACGACGTTTTAGTCCGTACTACGATAAAAGTAGTCTACTCAGACGTGTTTCTACTGCAGCTGAAAGTTCGCACTGAGTCCCGACATGTTGTTACTGCAATGCTCTGTGTTTACAACTGACAGATAGTTAGTGGGTTCAAACTCGCAGGGGTGCACCACTTTCTTTCTCATTCTGAGTTTGTTGAATGCTTTCCGCCATGAAGACGAGTTATCCTTCCCTTATTTTATAGGTCGTGGAGGTTAATAAAAAAAAAGTTTGTCAGCCTCGGTAGCTTGACCGCTCGATCGTTGAAGGCTGACCGTGGTTCGGATTCCACGTAAAACTTTAGGTCCCTTCCCTTCTTATCTTACTAGGTGGTAGGGTTAACCCCCACTAGGTACCACAGCACTGAATAAAAGTTCGGTTGAAACGGCTATGTAAATAGTTCGTGTTTTCCGTCCAGTTCAGTGAAGCCGGCATGACCGAAGGGAAGCACTGACATGGCACCTAGTTTACCAAGGTGTTATGGGCTAAAATCACGATTGTAGTAGGTGATGTAGCGAACCGTCAGATTTAATAAAAAAAAAGTAAACATAGCTTACCCAGATGGGTACCATTGCACTGAATGCAGGTCGGTCAAAACGTCTATGGAAAAAGTTTGCGTTTTCCGCCTATTCTATTGTAGCAGTTGCTTGAATACGTTTACTATACATAATATACATTTACTCTAGTCTAGTTGAAAATAAAACATTCCTATTTCATTTCTGTAGGTCTTCACTCGTGATAAGCGCACGAGTCGTCTCAATAGAGTTTAGCATACGATTCCCCAGTTCAAACAATGTAACGTGTTCCCCGTCCACAGTCTCTGGTCTCCGCTCCCGACACGACGTGTGCCTTGCGTTGTCGCTAGATGGCGCCCTTGCACGTCTCGTGCGTGAGCGAGTTTTGAAAGTTTTGAATTTTTCAACCATCGGAATACGCTGGTCGGTGAACGAGCTTTGCTTGAAAAGTAAAAAAAAATTAGCTATTGATATTAATAATTATAATAATAGATAGTCACATATTGTGCTGGCTCACATATTGTGTTGTGGTACTAATAAACAAGCATTATTTCGTAGTTTCGTGCAAAGCCGTCCAGCGGTGAAATTACAATGAATCGTGGAGTAACTAATCAATCTACCAGCGGCGACTCCTGGTCCTGAATATTGGGTTGGCTCTAGCTAAGGATTTTTTTTTTCATAATTTCATAACTTAGGTACCTACGCGTTAATTTATTTCTACCACAATGAGTTCAAAAACTTAAAGACGATTACGATATAGATAGTTTATAATATTTAGTTTAAATGATTTATTTTGCTCACTTACGATTTATTTGTCTGTAGATAGGTACCTAGTGGTTATGTCAAAGCTATCGAGTTGCAGCCGACAACAGCGACGTCTCCTCTGGCACGACGACGACGAGACAGGCATACAAGCTTGAATTTTACATGAAGTCCACTCTTCGTTCCACAGACAAGAAATTTTCGATGACTCGATCGTGAAAATCTTCTTTCTTCCTCAATTTTGTTAGCAACTCCTTTTCCACAGATATGTAAGAGTGCTAAATTACTGAGTCTCTCTTGTCCTTGAGTGCTCCGTAGATAGCTCGGTAGGAGTTTGCCATTATAATTACCAATAAATCACTTTAAATTTAACAACACTGCACAGGATTCATCCATACAAAGTCCATACCTACATAACGGAATATATGCAGCTATCAACTCGCGAGCCAATGCGCACACACACGCGCACACAACACACCTAGCCTAGCTCGCTAGTCGCATCGCATCGCACTTCGCACAGCACAAGAATACTCGTCGTGTGGACGCAGCGCGCACACACCCACACACGCAACACACACACACTAGCTCGCTCTACTCGCTACCGCGTCACTAAATGCACTCCCCGCTGCGCCAACTCGAAAGGCTGATCAGCGGGTCCGCGCGGGACGGGGGACGGGGGGGGGGGACATCGGTCGCTTCCGCCTTGTATGGAATACGATGGCGCTTCAAAATGTAGCCAACCGGCCAATGAATGCCTTGATGTGTCGTCATTCGTCGTCGCCCGCGTTTGACGCGCGCGAAATTTCAAATTATGTACTTAACGGGTACGGGATTGACGTTTTATCTTATTAATCGTGGATTATATGACATAAATAATATAACTCCGAAATTTTTTCACATTTATTTCAGCCTGATACTTCTGTATTAATGATGTCATTCATTTTATTCGGTTTGGCGGCGCCAACCTCGCCAACTGAGAGGAGTCGCCGCTGCGAATCTACCGAAGATTGGCGAGTTCATGCTGTCTGGCAGGTATATGATTGAGTGAGATAGTGATAAGGGCTCGTCACTGCCCGTAGCCCACCTCATTGTTTCTCGCGGTGAGTCTTGACGTGAGTGTCAGTCACGTCGCCGTCACAACTGTTACGTTTGCAATGAAGTGAGCCCACGTCACAACAGCTCAGACGCGAGCCAGCATAATTTTAAAGACATTACAAGAAAGCACGTAGGGCATATTACATAAGGAACGCAAGATGGCCGGCGGCGGCATCATCAGTAGCTGTGGCGCGCACCGTCGGCCATCCCGCGGCGGGTCGGACCGAACAGCCAAAGATGCTGAATAATGTATGTGCCTCCGCGTGCCCACGAATATTTGCGAAGAAAAACGCTCTTTTAAAATCGCGAGTGCAGCGACTTAAAAGACAGCCAGACACATGCCGTGCAGGCGACTAATGTTTACTAGTAGAATAAAGTTAGCCAGTTCTACCGAACTGCGGGTGGCCGAGTGGTTTGGGCATCGGCTTCTCATGCGAGAGGTCCCAGGTTCGAATCCAGTCGGCGTGTACCAATGAGTTTTTTCTGACGAAAAAATTTACGTGCATACCTACACCTGCTGCTTCACCGTTCGGAACCGGTGTAAAACTGTAGGTCCCTTCCCTTGCGCCTTACTAGGTGGTAGGCTCAAATTGTAGCCGACTGGGTTGGTACCACCGTACTGGATGTAAGATGGCCGCATAGCAGCCTCGGCTGTGTTCTCCTCTAGTCCAGTATTGCCAGCAATCCAGGGAAGTCTCCGGTATGGCACCTACCTTCTCGGAGGTGATATTGGCTGGTCGGAGCATGCGCTTTGGCCCCTCCGACTCAGTCACCCATACCGGATTCCATAAAAAAAATGGAGTTAACTCGTATATAGAAGATGGAGAGAAGTGACATAATGATATGAGAAACTCGACCACACGCACGAAGTACCTAATCCTGTAAGGATTTTGATTATTTGTGCTTGTACGCTAAAATTTATATTACCGAATGTTGAAACGGTCAGGCTGGAAAAAAATTAACCAACTTATATTATATTACCTCCAATATTTTGCGCACATTCGAATGCAGTGAAATTATTCTGCATTCGCGCAACGATCATCAGCCATTTATACTAAAGTGGCATATCGGTTAACTTCATTCGTGATTGGATATTCACAGTCAGTGACTAAAATGTATTCAAAACTATTAACTTTATTTATTCAAAGCCTAAGCGGAGAAGAGGACTTTAAATATCACAATAATATAAAAAAAAACCCCGGCCAAGTGCAAGTCGGATGCGCGCAGCGAGGTTTCCGCACCACAAAACAAAAAACATTGAAAAAACACCTCCCTTGTATGGAGGGAAAAATAAGGGAGGTCTTATTTTTGTATTTTTATATTTTTTACTAGTTTTTGCCCTCAGCTTCGCTCACGGTAAATTCGGTTTAATAGAAAATCAGATTTAAACGTAAATAATGATAATAAACTATCACTTGTCTTATATTATATTACCTCTACCTCCCTCCCTCCCTCGCCTCCTCCTCCTCTCTCCTTTCCATCCGGCACTACCATTCGATAATAAATTTCGTTCATATTATACTTAATTTGACTTTCAGCGCAGTCTTATTGCTATTTAGCATGATGGTATATAGACTATAGTGAGCCTCAAGAACTACTCTCTGCTCTCAAGAACTCAGATCAAAATCTGTTCAGTGGATCCGGAGTTTACCTCAAACATACATACATACAAACAGACTTAAATTTTTTAAGAAGTAGAGATAGAGAAGAGATAGAGATAGAGAGGAAAAATGCTGCATATCGGTGGAAACCTCCTTTAAATCAATTGAGCCGTTCACTACAAATATGCAGAGAAGGGAAGTAGTATAATGTCAGAGGTGGGCGGGCGCGGTGCGGCTGAGCCGGGGACGGAACGGAGAGTGGAACGTCAGTGGATCGCGTATAACACGAGAGACCGACACAACAAGTATCGGTCTGATAACACTGACGAAGCGCCGCCGCCGCCGCCGCCGCTGCACGGAGCCAACAGCTTTATAGGATGTCCCGTTATGCTCGTGCATGGGAATAGCTTCATACAACACTTGTATCGCGAACGTTTCGCTACAATGTGCTGCTCTCAAATCTTATATGCTCTACGTTGAATATCGGTTTACTTTACCGCGGTGAATATACAATGTTAGCAATATTGTTTGACACAGCTCACTTGTTAGTCTTTATTTTCATTTTTCTTGTAGGTAGAGCGTTACGCAGTGGGTTTTGACATGGAATCCCAATAATTGTTTATTTTATTTCATTATAGTGCTTTTGTGGAATCCATATTTATACATTTCAGAGACTCTATAAATTGTAAAGATTTTTTTGCCTTGCTAAACTCTAACTACGCTCTTGCATTCTACGAAATAAAGCACCAACGACTGCAGAAAAAAATTACATCCACACCAGCAACAAAGCTGGCCCAACAAACCTGCCCGCAGCGCCTCGCCGCCGCCGCCGTAACCGCAGCGCCTACCATGTCGTGATAGCAGGCCACAGCGCACGCGCCCGCGCGCCCAACCGGGCAAGACTGGTCTGGTTCAAAGCTCCTTGATTAAGGACACTCTCCTAGTTACTAGTAACATCACATGTCGATGTTTAAAGGATGCTCATACATACATATATACATACCTATCACACACGCTGAATCCCGATAATCGGGGTAAGCAGAGTAATCGGTGTTGTGCTGCAAGAACTCTGGTAAATTACAGGATGCTCATTGGAACCCAAATTTGAAAAAGTACAATTTTATTCGCTGTAATAAGGTTTTTTAACCGATTTCATTTAGTCTCAAAGCTGATCTTGTTATTATAAGTGCATCGAACTCTCCTGTCGACTACAAAGGGGTGTACCGCGAGAATATGGTGGGTTTTGAATGCTCTAAGTAGAATATGAGGCCACAGGGCTACGATGCTTGCGTCAGCGTCTGACGTCACCCGTTCGCTACTCAGCTGAGGCAGCAGTAATTTGCTCAGCACCAGCGATAACGTCGTCATCTCGACAGCGCGCTGCAGCTAGGGGCGTCCGCTTGTATCCTGAATTCCTGACCTCACTTCATATAAGTATGTTAAGGTGCTGTTCCAAACTGTCGACTCGACTATCATGCTAGTGCACAGTTGCGTGTCGTAGAGAAACAATTAGAAGAAGAATATAGAGGATAAGATGAAAGCCATATTGCTAAAAGTTCAAAAGAACGCACGGCTTCGGCGCTAGTGCCAAAAAATATCAAATCTTATTACAATACATTAACTTTGTTCAAAGTTTTTAAAATCTACCAGTGTTCTCTTCCTCGTCTCTTGAAATCTTTAACTTATTTAAATTGCCAACGATAGGTAATGAAATATTACTAAAGAGTCAACTATATATTTGGTAAGCGACAATATAAAGGAAGGTGCATAAAAAGTGAATACTTCACCGGGGCATGACATTCCCCAGGCCCACAGTCAACGCCTAGGTCATTGGAGTAAAACATATTATACATAGAATGTTCCTCTCAGATGAATTCTTTTATGCAGAAGTAAAACAAGGTACTAAATTTATTTTTATTTTTTCATACAATCACAGCAATACCTCGGTAAGTAAGTACTTATTGGGATTGTAAAAAACATTTCGTTTGTAAACAGGCTGGGATGAGAGTCCACTCTTTAAACAACTACACCCCCAAGCTAGCTTGGGTCGTATTTGGGTGTCATGATGGTGTTGTAAAGAGTGTCTAAAATACCATACGTCACTAATTTATACATATGACAAGTCAACAAACTGACAATTGAACATTATTTCACATTTATGCTGCTTCTGGCTTTGTACTATCTTGATTGATAAGTCGCAATCCCCAGACGACTTAGAGCCCTCCCGCCTAGTAAAACCCTTTCTGTGACTGTCACGGATTGTGCTCATTCAAGGTCTTGTGTATCCAATCGAGACTTTTGCCTACCCACATCCTCTTCGTCCCCTCACCTCCCATCGCAGCCGGTCCCTGGGGGACGCGGGGGACGCGGGATGCGGGGGAGCCCACTACACGCTCGACTGCACTGCGAGGTTATTACTCACAAGTGGTATCACTCCCAGATGTCGCAGATAACTCGATACAGCTAGCGCGAATATTAACGGCACCTTCCGACGCACACGGCGCTGCCGCCAGTCGACACACACGGAGCTATATAGGTGTGTCCCCGTGTTCCCGTGTCCCCATCGCGTCCCCTGCCCGGCTAGCTTGAATGTACAGGTGGAAACACACCGGGTAGTATTAATTGAATGATGCGGTACCTTCGAAATAGATTAAACGGTTATAATTATAACTTATTCTGTCTAGCTAGTAGGTAGTCAGTTATGGCTGATTTCACGACTTCCATTTAAGTATAGGTTAACGTTTATCTGTCAGATAAGATGAAATTTCTCATACCATTTTTGTCCCATCGCACTGAGTGAAAGGTCCGTTGAAACGGTTATCTAAATAGTTCGTGTTTTCCGTCAAATTCAGTGTAGCCGGCACGACTGAAGGCAAGCACTGACATGGCACCTAGCTCACCGAGGTGTTATGGGCTGACATCACGGATGTATTGGGTGATGTAGCCAACCGTGTTAGTTTCCATTAAAAATTAAAACAAACTAACAAAGCGATCGTGTAGACAGACACATTATTGTCGTTCATATTGTCCACACGAATTGAATTTTAAATAACAATTAAGTTATTTTAAATTATTAAAACATTATTAAGTAAAATGAAATAACAATAAAATTAGTACACAACCACCCACTATTTGACAAAACAACGGAGAGCGAACGAACAGGTTAATAGTGGAAATTTTCGCATAAATATGCATCAGCGAGCGCGTATAGTGTAGTTGTTCAGTATGTCGCATCGCAGCACAGCTCGCTCCAAATTGCATGATCGCACGGAGTGACCTAAAGCGGTTATACTCTCGCGCCGGGATCACCGGCGGCGGCAGGTGTCGCGCTGTTTAGAGATACGTGGAGAGCAGAGGGAGTACCGTACGCTTGTTGCTCTCTGACCTATTATTCCGAATAGTGTTGTGCAGTCGATGGCGACTAGCCATACTGATAGTATGTTAGTTACTTTGAGACGTTATTACGGAATATTGGCAGTATCGGTACTTTTTTTTATGGAACCTGCCTGACACGGTTGGCTACATATATCACCTACAACATCCGTGATGTCAGCCAATAACACCGGGTGAACTAGGTGCCATGTCAGTGCTTCCCTTCGGTCGTACTGGACGGAAAACACGAACTATTTACATAGGTAGCCGTTTCGACCGACTTTTCATTCGGTGCGGTGGTACCAACCCGGGCGGGATAAACCCAACCACCTAGTAAGGTAAGAAGGGAAGGGACCTACAGTTTTACGTGGAACCGACCCACGGTAAGCCTACAACAACGGTCGAGCGATCCAAGTAGTGATCGCGCTCAGGTGTGCTTAACAACAGTCGACCGACCGCACCACTGAGCTACCGAGGCTGACAAATTGCCTAAAACAATAAGTCCGCCCTTGCCACACATTAAGTGGCATAAAGAACAATATTATTATCATTATAATTAATTATAAATAAGTGACATACGTACATAGGTAACATTAAAACTTACATTTACCCGAGATGAAATGAAAAGTAAATATACTCTATTGCAGAACATAAAAAGTTGACAAAAGGCGGACTTAATGCCAAAAGGCATTATCTATCTGTCATGCCTGGAATTGTGAGTAAGGTTGACGGGTATAGTGCGAAATTTCCTTACTCGTACAGGTACAGGATTTCTAAATCGAGAAGATAGTTAATCGCTTTCTGATAGTGCTGTGTATTGATGATGTCGCGATATGGAACGACGAGCGCGACTAAGGGCCCAGCTACACGCAGTGACATGCATGTACAAAAAGTTGCGAAAGTTGAGCAAAGATCATTATGCACTGTACGGCGTCCACACGATAGCGACTTGCATGCGCAAACCTTACCAAGCATTACCGGTTGGTGCAAACCCGTAGCAATAATATCAAGTGTGTGCAAACAATTAGCGCATTATACAGTTATGCCGTCTTGACGTATATGCTTGCTTGCGCAAGTTTAGTTTGAGAAAACAATCATTTGTGCAAGTCATTTGCGTGATATGCCGATTTGCCGTCTTAACGTCTTAACTTACGTAACGTACAAATGCTTGTGCAAATTAAAATCTGTGCAAGATTGAGCGTGTAGCCAGACCTTAACACATCGTCAAATGAATAATTAATCAAACAGTAGATATAGCGACGTAAGCTTCACTTATCTGTCGCATGAAAGTCTCGCGAGCGCCATCTAGATACGGTGCCGAAGACATATTGAAACTACTGTCACGTAGTGAATTTTAATAGCGGACTGTCGAAATGCCGTTTACCGAAGTGTCAGAGACACATTGCCAGTACGGAGGAAAATACTCCGTACTAAGGCTACGCTACACGTGAGACGTCCGTTATTTTGAAGATTATTACTGCCAACCTACATTTTTGAAAACTCAATCACACATATCTCGGCGTACTACACTCTCACTACGTAACCGAGCACACATTCTTGCATCATTTACCGAGCGTGAATTTCCACGATCTCTTTCCGCTGTCAGCCCATACTAAAATTATATATTGTTTGACGTAACGAAAAAGATAGCGAGCGTCGGTATGGAATTCTGTTTGCTGTAGTTGGCAACACCGCACATCGCGGTGTTGATTAATGGGTTGCCAGGCGGTTAAAATATATCCCAAATAGACGGGAATTCACATTCACCTCGGTTGTATTTATCTTACATTTTAATTCAGACATCATCGGAGGACCCCTAGTAGAGGTCCAATATTATCAACTAATGGAGTTACAGGCCTTCAGCCACTTAGATTCAGGTAACCACGTACAGTGCGCGTCATTGCGTGCTAGCCGACTTCATTCCGCAGCCACACCACAAACGCGCGCTGCCGTCTATAAAAGCGGGTCTCAGTGAAACCAGACTTCACTTCTTCTGTTAAATAATTCTCCGCTACAAGATAAAATATAACGCGCTCGATCTGCCGCCGTGAGTTACACTAGTTTCCCTCGCGACCGTGCCACTGTCAACCAGTCGCGGCGCTGTACCGCCGCCGCCGTCGGACGCTTCCAGCCGTTCATCTCAGCGTTGAGAGAGGAGTCCCCACAGCCAGGGTTACGGCTTCTACGTCTGCACGTAGATCCTTCTACGTCTGCACGTAGATCCTTCTACGATTACACGTAGACTTCCCCTTTTTCGTCACAGTGGCGCCTACCGGTAAAGAATCACTTGAGCAGTAGGTAGGCTTAGTTATTGTGTACTTACATCTTCACACAGTAGTTGGCTAGCAACGCCCGAACATATTCAAAGTATAGACTTCATCTATCTTTGTAATCGGTACTGTGGCTAGGGATGTAGTTTGTTTTTTTTTTTATTTTATTTGTGCAATTTTTTTTATTATAACTTGTAGTTTTTGTGCAATTTGTGCAGTATCCCTAGTTCTTCGGCGGGTTTTTTTTGGGTAAATTGTTAGGCTTTCTGGGTTTTAACAAGCTATAAGGAGCTATATGCTACCTTATAAGCTTATATTGTGACGAGCGAGCTAAAATTTTTATTTGTTTTGTATTGTGCGTTCTGGTGTTGTGTAATATTTTTAAATTTAGTAGATACCTCCAAACCTGAGAGGTAGTCTCCACGTCCATCATATTTTTTCATATCGGATAATAGGTTGCAGAAAAATAATTTATTTTTTCACTTATAGGTAATGAAATTACCCACACCAGTGTTTGTGAAAGTTTTTGTTGTACTCATGTGGACTTGAACCGCAGGGTCGTTGGTTAGTTTTTATATTTTATATTGTGTTTGTGTAACAACAAGTTTTTAGCCAACGTTTTTTTTAATTGCAAACATTAGGTGAATATAGTTCAGTTAGGCAACCTATCGATAAATAATTGATGTTTCATGCCAGCACAACGCACATACATGTCAACTCGTTACTTTCTTTTAGACGTAGAATCCCAACTTAACGGACCGTTGAAATAAACAATCCTAGTCAGTTTGTTATAGTAATTTTTAACCTTTTCGAAATCAACGGTCAACATTATCTTCTTGTCAACATAATTGAATTTTGTAAATTTAAAATATTCTAACGTCAACTTTTATGTTTAGAATGGAACGGCACACCAACTGTTTGTCCTCCAGCAAGCGAGAGGCACTGCACGGGCTGGAGAGGAGAGCACTCGAGCCAGGTCCCATGTTCAGGTTTTATTATTCCCCGTGGGTATACCTAATATTATAGTTCACACATTCCGTGTAGGTACAACGTTATAACCGCTTCTCGGTTATTCCGGCTAACGTAAACACAATTTTTATTATTTTTATTAGTTACAGGCCAAATTTTTATTTCTATTAGGCACCGACTAATCGGAGGCAACATTTAAATGGCCTATCTGCAATTCTTTTCTTTTAAAATGGCTGGTCACAACTAAGTGCCATGCCCAAACATAATTTTTTTTAATGTTTTTAGTTAACGGCAATTCGGAACGCAGCATTTAAACCGTTTATATCATTTCTTTTCTTTTAAAATGGCTGGTCACAACTAAGTGCCATGCCCAAACATAATTTTTTTAAATGTTTTTAGTATCGGCAATTCAGAACTCAACTTTTAAAGGCTATTGTCCCTTTCTTTTCTTTTTAAAATGGCTAGTCACAACTAGGTGCCATGTCCATTAAACATTTTTTTTTATTTATACTAGTTACCGGCAATCCGGAAGCAACTTTTAAAGTGCTTATTTTGTTTTAAAACTGATTGTCACATCTAGGTGTCATGCCCATACATACAGTTTTTTATCATGAACACCTATATTTTTTTTGTGACGTGCAACAACACAACTTAAAGTTTTATTTGTAACATTTTACATTGACAGTATATATTATTACTTTCATATAATATATAACTTGTACAAACAACATCATTTAGGTATACATACACTTGTGCGATTCAATAATTTTATTTTGTTTTTTTTTGTATCTCCATATTATGTGTGTGTTGCATGTACAGGTCCTTCAGTAGGGGTGTACATGGCACTAAGTTACCAAGTACGATGGACACGTCAGTCTTCATGCTTGGTACATTTATACTTACCGGTTGGGTTACCCGAGGAGTGAACTCGAGGCTACAGTTCAGATAAATGCTGCTGTAGTCACGTTTGTTCGAAACTTTAAATAGTTTGGAATCTCCCTGCGGGCTTTTTCATATTTTTTTATGACCACCGGTGTATGGTTTTGGGAGATACAGATGAATGTGTTACGAGATGAAGTGACCATTGATCGATTTTTTTATATTTTGTTGAATCACACATAGTGCACATACATACATACATACATAGCGTGCATATAGTTTTGTTTTTTTTGTTTGTTCGCAGTCATGGTTCGACATGGTACCGACATGGTACCTACATGTCGTACAAACATGTAACTGCAACATTCTTTCATTTGTTTTTTTTTATTTTTCTTACTCGGCAATTAGGGTTGTCAACTCAGCTTGTTCCTCGAATACTTTTTTTTTAATTTTTTTGTCACAAAGTTTTTTTTATTTATTTCATTTTCTCAAGGTGTTGGCCGGTTGGGGTTTGGCAAAGACAGACTCACATGCGAGCGGTTGGTTACTCGTAAAATTAAGCCCTAAGACACCAAGTGCGGTTAGTGACACTCTAAATATGCCTTCACCTAGTCTGCGGGAGCTCGACAGACTGAAAACTATAAGCCAAGGAGTTATGTTCTCTCGATGCCAGACCGTAAGCCGAGCCAACTACCGGTTTCCTTCTTAGTATTTGGGTTGTCTGTGGTGAGTACGCGCCTTGTACTTATGTTCGGAGCGCACTCTGGTTTGTGAGGAGGCTACTCAGCTGCGAGTGCTAGGCACCGATTGCGGGGTATGCCATGGTATGAATGCGACCTTTGTATGCGAAGTATGAATGAGTAGATGGGTTCAGGAATGATGAGGAAAGAGAGATGATGTATGAAAGATGAGAATGCAGGACATAGGGAACACAGGTACAAAAGTAGGTAAACAACATTTTAGTTAAATTCATTTTATTTTCAATTTTTTTACTTTTCTCCTATATTGCCGTAGTAATCATTGTAATTTTTTTCATGCACACACTCAACACATATTTACATTTTTTTTTTTATTTTCGCACGTGTGCAGTACGCCTTCACCGGATAAAATTTTCTGATGCCAGAAAATTTTCAACGGGCCGAGGGGGTACTGTCACGTAGTGAATTTTAATAGCGGACTGTCGAAATGCCGTTTACCGAAGTGTCAGAGACACATTGCCAGTACGGAGGAAAATACTCCGTACTAAGGCTACGCTACACGTGAGACGTCCGTTATTTTGAAGATTATTACTGCCAACCTACATTTTTGAAAACTCAATCACACATATCTCGGCGTACTACACTCTCACTACGTAACCGAGCACACATTCTTGCATCATTTACCGAGCGTGAATTTCCACGATCTCTTTCCGCTGTCAGCCCATACTAAAATTATATATTGTTTGACGTAACGAAAAAGATAGCGAGCGTCGGTATGGAATTCTGTTTGCTGTAGTTGGCAACACCGCACATCGCGGTGTTGATTAATGGGTTGCCAGGCGGTTAAAATATATCCCAAATAGACGGGAATTCACATTCACCTCGGTTGTATTTATCTTACATTTTAATTCAGACATCATCGGAGGACCCCTAGTAGAGGTCCAATATTATCAACTAATGGAGTTACAGGCCTTCAGCCACTTAGATTCAGGTAACCACGTACAGTGCGCGTCATTGCGTGCTAGCCGACTTCATTCCGCAGCCACACCACAAACGCGCGCTGCCGTCTATAAAAGCGGGTCTCAGTGAAACCAGACTTCACTTCTTCTGTTAAATAATTCTCCGCTACAAGATAAAATATAACGCGCTCGATCTGCCGCCGTGAGTTACACTAGTTTCCCTCGCGACCGTGCCACTGTCAACCAGTCGCGGCGCTGTACCGCCGCCGCCGTCGGACGCTTCCAGCCGTTCATCTCAGCGTTGAGAGAGGAGTCCCCACAGCCAGGGTTACGGCTTCTACGTCTGCACGTAGATCCTTCTACGTCTGCACGTAGATCCTTCTACGATTACACGTAGACTTCCCCTTTTTCGTCACACTACATAATTGATATTGCGGATGTATTGCGGCATGCTCACTAATTGCAGATAGCGGGTGGGCGCCTGGCCGTGGCTGTTGATTGGAAACAATCATGAGATCGCTAATTAGATTAAATACGCATATCAATTTAGTTAATATAACAACTTTATAAATTCTATATTGCTGTGTAATGTACGCGTATCTGCAGTTATGGAAATTTTGAAAACTTCCCTAACATATTTAATAAAATCGTTGTCTTTATGTACAGCATCTACATGTACTGCACTGCACTGCTATAAATATATATATATAGGGTGTCCCAGAAACCGACGATAATCCTTTAACAGGAGATAGGGCTGCTAATTAGCTCTCAGAATATCTACTTTTAGGTTTAGTAAAAATGGCTTAATTTTTGAGATATTGTCATTTTTGTAAAAATCCAAAATTTTCTCCCTCAGCTCATTTTTTTAAATGCCACAAGTACAAATGTAAGATTTTCTTAAATCTAGTTTTTGTCAAATATTCCTGAAAAGTAAGGCTTTCACACATTATAATTTATTTTTTCATGTTTAATCCTGTTTAGCTGAAAAACGACTTAAGAGCCACATGTTAAATTTTTTTCAGCCTCATCCCTTGAGTTTGGCCTTTCGCGGTGAAAAAAAAAATTACTACACTAAAGTGGCATTATGCAACAAAAATACGCCCATCTAATGTAGTTTTTAAAATGGTACATCACTTACCGATTTGCCCAATAATTTATGAGATATTGTTATTTAACTGCAAAAAGACCTCGGAATTTGATAACTGTTCTACCAACTACGAATTGGAATAAAATAAACACTTGAAGTAATTGGTCTTTATTAACCTGTTAAGGTAGATGTTCAAATTGTTTACAACCTGCACAAATGCTAGCTCGCCATCTTCTCACAAATGCGCGGTTGATGCGTCGAGCAAGTACTCGATGCAAGTGTAGATACGTCCACCTATGCTATGTAAATAGTTTGTGTTTTCCGTCCAGTTGAATGCAGTCGGCACGACCGAAGGGAAGCACTGACGTGGCACCAAGTTCACCCGGTGACGGTTCACGGGCTGACATCACGGATGTTGTAGATGATGTAGCTGTTCAGGACGACGGCCAGCCGGAGCAGCGACGACGGACCCCGGCCTGGGACACGACGCGCACGTCGTCACCCCCGTAGCAGGAAAAAGTAGGAAGCGGCCGGCATAGCTTAGTTTAGGTAATTTTAAGATGTAAATATAAGATAAATAAGTTAAACATAAGTTAAATATAAGTAAATAAACATATACAAAATCGTAGATTAAGATAGTTAAGATATGGAAGTTAGTTAAGATAGGTAAAGCTAGATTAAGATAGGTAGATCTAGCTTAAGATAGATAAATGTAGCATAAGATAGGTAGGCATAGTTATAAGATAGATAGAATTAGATATAAGTTTTACTGAAAATAAATATGTTGCCGCGTACTGGTTTTCATTTGGGACGGACGGAGATGTGCACTCGCCAAAGTAGTTGGAGGAATGAACCGAGCCGAGGCGCGGCGGTGGGCGCGGCGCGCTGTGATTGGTCCACGCGGACGCTGCGAGATCTGCAAACCCAGATCGCAGCATCCGCGGCGCGCGCCGCTCCCGCGTGTATACAAATATAGCGCGTTTCGGCCGGTTCAATCAGTACTCGCCCAGCATCCAACACGAGAAGTCGTCTAGAGCAGAGCTCGACGCACCGGTCGACCGAGGAACGAATAGTCGGAAGAGACTTGCTTCAGAACGTAACGACTCCCTCGGCCGATCGGACGGCTTCTCCGGCGAGTGCTCCACCCCCGTACGTCCCGGGTGCGACCAGTGCGTGGCTACACTGAAAACCGCAAACGTTGTTTCTTTGTTACGCTACGCTACGCTACGCTACGCTACGCTACGCTACGCTACGCTTTCCCTCCCTGCGCCCCGCGGCGTAACGGTCGAGGACTACCTCCCTGCGCCCCGAGGCGTATAGGTCGAGGACGACGCGAAGCACACCGGGTCGACCGATCGCACCACCCGTGACCGACCGCCGCGAGTGATCTCTCCGCGCCGCACGCCCGTCTGCGCCGGCCGCGAGAGAGAGAGACCGTCGCCGCGTCGCCGAGTGAGCGAGACGGTCGCCGTACCGTCCGAGAAGAGGTTAAGCACACCCGGTCGACCGATCGCACCACCCGCGAACGACCCCCGCGAGTGACGCTGCCGAGCCGCACGCCCGTCTGCGTCGGTCGTGCAGAAGCGAGACGGTCGCCGAATCGTGCGAAAGCAAGAAAGAAGGTTTCCTGTCTCCGGCCCTTGTAACCGCTCTGCTAAGACTGGCAGCTCAAGTGAACGGGTGAAATTCATACAGTCCACACCTGAGCTACGTGCCCAACATTTGGTCCTTCGAGCCGGATTGGAGATGCCAGTCACACGGAGCCAGAACAACGGGCGAGGGCGCACCACGCCGGTGCCGACTCCGTCAGAGCAGCGAGTGCTGCCCCCGAGCGCAGAGGCGACCGAACCGCAGCTGCAACCGGGCGCCGACCAGACGACGGAGCCGACTACAAGTGCGCCTCCGACGAGTATGGAGACGGAGATCAAGACGTGGTCGTCACACGAAACGACGGCCACACCAGTCGCGACAGATTCAGAGATTCGCGAGCGTGCGCGTACCGACACCGACGCGCGCGCACCGAGCCGCGCCCGCACGCACAGCGGCGCGCGCGCGCCGAGCCACACCTCACGCTCGGCCGCGCTCGAACGAGTGGCGACCGCACGCACCGATAAGGACGGGCGGAGCAACCACTCTGACCGTTCGTCCAAGTCGGTGCGTCGGCGCGTAATTGAACGAGAATTACTGCGCGCACGCCAAGAAGAAGTGCGACGGGCGAGAGAAGAGGCGAGACAAGCCAGAGAGGAAGCACGGCTCGACAAGGAAGAAGCGAGACTCGAAACGCAAATCATCGAGTCTCGCCTCCGCGACTGCGATGAAGAAGATTCATCAGACGAAGAAGATAACCAAGAAGCGGCACGCAGCGAGCTTGTTGCGTCATGGGTCGAAACACAGGCAGATTTACACCGGCGGGAGGCGAGTGAAACCGCTCCGCACGCAGCGCACGCCACCGCGTCCGCCGCCGCGCCGGCGCAGCCGACCGCCTCCCACTACGAGCTCCCCACCGCTGCCTCCGTCGCCGCCCCCCTCCGCGCGGACCCCACCGCCGCCGCCGTCGCCCCTCCCCTCGACGCAGCCCCCACCGACGCTGCCTCCGCCGCTCCCCTCCACGCGCCCCGCGCCTCGGCCGCGGAAGCCACGCCCCCCTGCGCTGCGCTCGCCGCCACACACTATAACGAGCAGCCGGCCGCACGCCTCAGCGCGCCGCCGCACGCCGCCTCCGCCTCCGCCGCGACCGAGCATCTCTGTGCGCCTGCCGCCGCCGCCGCCGCCGCACCGAACTCGCACGCGCCGCTCGCCGCTGCGACGATAACGGTTGAGATGCTCGCCGCCGCGCTGGGCCGAGCGGAGCACAGCAGACCGAGTGCTCCGCCCAAATACCTACGGGAGCTACCATTTTTCGACGGTTCCGCGGGAGAATGGCTGCAGTTCGTCGCCGCGTACCGCGAGACGGAGCATTATTTCTCGCCGGGCGAGAACGCGGCCCGCATACGACGCTGCCTCCGAGGCAAGGCGAAAGAGGCGGCCTACAGCCTGATGCTGTCAACGCCGGAGCCCAGCCGCGTGTTAGCTGCACTGGAGCAGCGTTTCGGGCGGCCGGACTTCCTCGTACTGGGTGAAATGGATAAATTGAGAAGTTTACCCAAACCGAGAGACACGCCGAACGAATTAAACGAGTTCGCAAATAAAGTGCACAATATTGTGGCCACGGTCGAAGCACTAGGCCGGCCGTAATATTTGCACAGCCCCGAAACGATGCGACTACTCGTCGACAAGCTGACGCCGCTGCGTCAGGCCCGGTGGTGTGATTTTGAAGACCGGACGAGCGACGACCGCCCCGCACTAACGAGAATGGCGGCCTTCCTGAATGAAGAAGCCCGCAAGTGCGGCGCGTACGCCCGCCCGGACGCCGCCGCAGCTACTGATGTGTCGACGAGTGAGAACCGCCGCATCAACAGAGACCGCCGACCAGCTGAGAAGGCCTACGCCGCCAGTGAGGAAGAAGCCAGTGACGACGAGATGCCGAAGTGCCCGACGTGCGCTGAGGCACACTATCTTCCGTCGTGCCCCAAATTCATCGAGGCCGACACGGACGACCGCTGGCGGCAGGCCAAGGAAGGCAAAATGTGTTTTCGCTGCCTCAAAAGTAAACATCGTCGCACGAAATGTAAGGCGAAGCCGTGTGGGGTGCAGGGCTGCACATTCGGTCACCATCGGCTGCTGCACCACGAACGAAGAAATGAAGAGACGGCCGCCACCGCGGTCACAGCCGCCGCCCGCTCGGACTCGGTTTTACTAAAGATCGTCCCGGTGCGACTGAGCGGGCCGAGCGGCTGCGTCGTCGACGTCTTCGCTCTTCTCGACGAGGGGTCCTCGGTTACGATGCTGGACGTCGCCGTAGCCGATCTGCTGGGTGCGCAAGGCACGACGGAGCCGCTGCACGTCGTGGGCATCGGCGGCGGACGCGTCGCTAGCAACTCGTCGCGCCGCCTCAACTTGCGCATCCGCGGAAGACACGAGACAACTGAGCACGACCTCGTCGGTGCAAGGACCGTCGACCGACTCAACTTCCCGCCCCAGACCATAACGAAGAAATGTCTGGAGGGCTGCGACCACCTCGCGGAGCTCGCCGGAATGCTGGCATACACGGACGCACGCCCGAGACTACTCATTGGCCAGGACAATTGGCCACTGATAGTCTCGCGGGAGATGAAGTGCGGCCGCCGCGACCAGCCGGTTGCTTCGCAGACCCAGCTGGGCTGGGTGCTCCACGGTTGCCGGACATCGAAGGCCGAGCCCACACAGCGCTGCGCCTACTCGACAGCACGATCGGTGCATCGCTGCGCCAACGCCATCGCGTTTGCGGGCGCCTCCGCGCCAGCCGCCGCCGCGCCGCCGCACCCGAACTCGCCGGCGGCGCACTCTGCAGCAGCGAGATGGACGCCGCCACCTGCCAGCGGCTCGCCGACCGCGAGTCGCTACGCGCCGGCCTCCGCCGCGCCCTTCTGCGCGCCGGCTGCCGCCTCACCCTACTGCACGCCATCCGCCGCAGCGCCGCCGCACCCGGACTCGCCGGCGGCGCACTCTGCAACGGCGCACTGGACTGCGCCACCTGCCTGCGGCTCGCCGATCGCGAGTCGCGGCACCCAGCCGCCGACCGCGGCTGCCCACGTCGCCGCGCCGCCGCGCCCGAACTCACCGGCGGCGCACTCCGAGGCGGCGCAATGGTTTGCGCCGCCCGCCCGCAGCTCGCCGCCCGCCCGCGGCTCGCCGCCCGCCCACGGCTCGCCGACCGCGAGCCGCCCCGCCCAGCCGCCGACCGCGGCTGCCTACATCGCCGCGCCGCCGCGCCCGAACTGGCCGGCGGCGCACTCCGAGGCGGCGCAATGGTTTGCGCCGCCCGCCCGCGGCTCGCCGACCGCGAGCCGCCCCGCCCAGCCGCCAACCGCGGCTGCCTACATCGCCGCGCCGCCGCGCCCGAACTCGCCGGCGGCGCACTCCGAGGCGGCGCAATGGTTTGCGCCGCCCGCCCGCGGCTCGCCGCCCGACCGCGGCTCGCCGCCCGCCCACGACTCGCCGACCGCGAGCCGCCCCGCCCAGCCGCCAACCGCGGCTGACTACATCGCCGCGCCGCCGCGCCCGAACTCGCCGGCGGCGCACTCCGAGGCGGCGCAATGGTTCGCGCCGCCCGCCCACGGCTCGCCGACCGCGAGCCGCCCCGCCCAGCCGCCGACCGCGGCCCACCACGTCGCCGCGCCGCCGCCCCCGAACTCGTTGGCGGCGCAATGGTCCGCACCGCCCACCTACGGCTCGCCGATCGCGAGCCGCCGGGCCCAGCCGCCGATCGCGGCTACCTACGTCGTCGCGCCGCCGCGCCCGAACTCGCCGGCGGCGCACTCTACAGCAGCGCAAGGGTCTGCACCACCGGCCAGCGACTCGCCGCATGCGAGTCGCTACGCCCAGCCGCAGAACGCGGCACCCTGGCCCGCTGCGCGCCACTGCGCGCCGCCCGCTGCCGCCGCGCGCCACTGCGCGCCGCCCGACTCTGCGCGCCACTGCGCGCCGCCCGCTGCCGCCGCGCGCCACTGCGCGCCGCACGCCGCCAACGCCGCTGCGCGCCACTGCGCGCCGCCCGCCGCCGACGCCTCTGCGCGCCACTGCGCGCCGCCCGCCGCCGTCGCCGCCGCTGCGCGCCACTGCGCGCCGCCCGACGCCGCGCGCCACTGCGCGCCGCCCGACGCCGCCACCGCCGCGCGCCTCTGCGCGCCGCTCGCCGCGCTGCCGACATGGAGAGACTGGTGCACGGAGGCGAACCGACACCATGACGTCCGCCCCCACCCCAGACCGACGCCGATGACAACAGCGCCACAGCGCTGCACGCAGGCGCACCACGACTGGCGGACGAGCTGCCCCTCCGGTGGGCGCGAGAGCGCCAGAACCGACGCCAACACCGGCGGGAGCCTCGCCACAGCGGACGAGCGCCTGCGGAGGAGGACGTGGTCATCGCCGTCGTCAAGCCGAGCCGGGGCGCCCGCCCCTACCACAACACCGGCGGGAGCTTCGTGGAAGAGTCCTGGTCGCCGACCCCAGCCGGCCGCGGAAGACCTGGCTACGAGGCAGGGTGGAAGCCATACGCCCCGGAAGAGACGATGCCGTACGCGTCGTGGACGTCTGCCCGGGAGACAAGCTGCTCCGCCGGCCGATCAAGAGGAGCGTCGTCCTTCCGACTTGGAGATCGCCGAGGGAGCGACGGCGGGAGAATGTTCAGGACGACGGCCAGCCGGAGCAGCGACGACGGACCCCGGCCTGGGACACGACGCGCACGTCGTCACCCCCGTAGCAGGAAAAAGTAGGAAGCGGCCGGCATAGCTTAGTTTAGGTAATTTTAAGATGTAAATATAAGATAAATAAGTTAAACATAAGTTAAATATAAGTAAATAAACATATACAAAATCGTAGATTAAGATAGTTAAGATATGGAAGTTAGTTAAGATAGGTAAAGCTAGATTAAGATAGGTAGATCTAGCTTAAGATAGATAAATGTAGCATAAGATAGGTAGGCATAGTTATAAGATAGATAGAATTAGATATAAGTTTTACTGAAAATAAATATGTTGCCGCGTACTGGTTTTCATTTGGGACGGACGGAGATGTGCACTCGCCAAAGTAGTTGGAGGAATGAACCGAGCCGAGGCGCGGCGGTGGGCGCGGCGCGCTGTGATTGGTCCACGCGGACGCTGCGAGATCTGCAAACCCAGATCGCAGCATCCGCGGCGCGCGCCGCTCCCGCGTGTATACAAATATAGCGCGTTTCGGCCGGTTCAATCAGTACTCGCCCAGCATCCAACACGAGAAGTCGTCTAGAGCAGAGCTCGACGCACCGGTCGACCGAGGAACGAATAGTCGGAAGAGACTTGCTTCAGAACGTAACGACTCCCTCGGCCGATCGGACGGCTTCTCCGGCGAGTGCTCCACCCCCGTACGTCCCGGGTGCGACCAGTGCGTGGCTACACTGAAAACCGCAAACGTTGTTTCTTTGTTACGCTACGCTACGCTACGCTACGCTACGCTACGCTTTCCCTCCCTGCGCCCCGCGGCGTAACGGTCGAGGACTACCTCCCTGCGCCCCGAGGCGTATAGGTCGAGGACGACGCGAAGCACACCGGGTCGACCGATCGCACCACCCGTGACCGACCGCCGCGAGTGATCTCTCCGCGCCGCACGCCCGTCTGCGCCGGCCGCGAGAGAGAGAGACCGTCGCCGCGTCGCCGAGTGAGCGAGACGGTCGCCGTACCGTCCGAGAAGAGGTTAAGCACACCCGGTCGACCGATCGCACCACCCGCGAACGACCCCCGCGAGTGACGCTGCCGAGCCGCACGCCCGTCTGCGTCGGTCGTGCAGAAGCGAGACGGTCGCCGAATCGTGCGAAAGCAAGAAAGAAGGTTTCCTGTCTCCGGCCCTTGTAACCGCTCTGCTAAGACTGGCAGCTCAAGTGAACGGGTGAAATTCATACAGTCCACACCTGAGCTACGTGCCCAACAGTAGCCAACCATGTCAGTTTACATAAAAAAACCTGAGCTAATGCCGTAATTCTTTCTTTGAGCTCTATCAAGTTTTCCACCGGTTTCCCGTAAAGTTTTTCTTTTAAATAGCCCCAATAATAAAAATCTAACGGATTTAAATCCGGTGATCTAGACGTCCGGTCTATCTGTGGGGATGCAAGTGGCTAGGAGGCCACAAGACGTCCGTTGAATTGTAGAGACTTTAAACGGGCGAAATTATCTTGAGTTTCTGCAACAGGAGCTTCAGAGCCTTTTAGAAGATGTACCATTGGCCATACGGAGGTGGTTGCAAAATGATGGCTGGCCAGCCCATTACGCTAGAGAAGTGCGTAATTTTTTAGACCAAGCATATCCCCACAGATGGATCGGACGTCTAGGTCACCGGATTTAAATCCGTTAGATTTTTATTATTGGGGCTATTTAAAAGAAAAAGTTTAAGTACGGGAAACCGGTGGAAAACTTGATAGAGCTCAAAGAAAGAATTACGGCAGTAGCTCAGGTTTTTTTATGTAAACTGACATGGTTGGGTACATCACCTACAACATCCGTGATGTCAGCCCGTGAACCGTCACCGTGTGAACTTGGTGCCACGTCAGTGTTTCCCTTCGGTCGTGCCGACTACAGTCAACTGGACGGAAAACACAAACTATTTACATAGCATAGGTGGACGTATCTACACTTGCATCGAGTACTTGCTCGACGCATCAACCGGGCATTTGTGAGAAGATGTCGAGCTAGCATTTGTGCAGGTTGTAAACAATTTGAACATCTACTTTAACAGGTTAATAAAGACCAATTACATCAAGTGTTTATTTTATTCCAATTCGTAGTTGGTAGAACAGTTATCAAATTCCGAGGTCTTTTTGCAGTTAAATAACAATATCTCATAAATGGTTGGGCAAATCGGTAAGTGATGTACTATTTTAAAAACTACATTAGATGGGCGTATTTTTGTTGTATAATGCCACTTTAGTGTAGTAATTTTTTTTTTCACCGCGAAGGGCCAAACTCAAGGGATGAGGCTGAAAAAATTTGAACATGTGGCTCTTAAGTCGTTTTTCAGCTAAACAGGATTAAACATGAAAAAATAAATTATACCGTGGGAAAGCCTTACTTTTCAAGAATATTTGACAAAAACTAGATTTAAGAAAATCTTACATTTGTACTTGTGGCATTTAAAAAAATGAGCTGAGGGAGAAAATTTTGGATTTTTACAAAAATTACAATATCTCAAAAACTAAGCCATTTTTACTAAACCTAAAATTAGATATTCTGAGAGGTAATTAGCAGCCCTATCTCCTGTTAAAGGATTATCGTCGGTTTCTGGGACACCCTTATAATAAAATAAAAGACTCATCTAGTAATATTTATTTACAAACTTTTAGTTTTCACAAACTATCAGAGGTGATGAATTCGAATTGAACACAGCAATCAACAGAGTGATTTTACGCTTAAATATGTACATACTCGTATTGAATCCGTCCGTGCTGAATATCGTTAGAGGCAAACACTTTATCGTCAGTGCATCAATATGCAGAGCATCCCGCCGACCATTACTGCAGGGCGACACCACGCAGCGGCTAAACCAGCTGCAATGCAATGTGAAACCTACCGCTAGCATCATAAAGATTAAATTCTATTGCCAATAGCCCAGACTCGTGAGACACAAAGTGGCCCATTGGCGATGAGTTTAAGGTGCAAATTTAATTACGAGACATTAGCTTCCGTCGTCGGTGGTGCGGGGAATGCGGCGTTGCGGTGATAGTGGATTCATAAACCAGTCGTACTGTTCATGGCCTCGTCGACAGTGTGGTAATGCAAGAGGTAGCTACGATGTAAGTGAGCAAAACATAATCAGTATTAAAGTATCAGTAATAAATAACATGCATCAGTATGACATAACATTGAAATCACGTGGACCCAAATTGACCCTTTTGTTCATAATATTATTATCAACAAAATAACACATACAAAATTAAAAATAAAACAATTAAACATTATTATTTTTAATATTTTATACGTTTCATAATATGAAACAAATCGTCTTTGCTGAGTTTAAAGTTATATTAGACCACGAAGTAAAATCAGAATACCGAAACCTCAAGGTTTTTGGGGCTGGAGTTAATTTCGATTTGTTATCGCGTCACGCTCGCGAGTGATATATACACATCCACCGTGAGTTCCGGCGCGCTCCGAATTTTATCTGTTTGTATGTTTGTTAGTGAACGCACCAAGTAAAAGCTCTTGACTTAATTCGGATCGAGTTTTCAGATAAATATAGGACTTAAAATTGCATATAGGCGAGTCTAAGGATTGCGGGCATAATCTTTAACATGTCTTTTATTTTTAATGGTATGAGAAATAAAATATAAATGATTTTTATCTCAAGCTAAAAGCTAGCCTATGAGAAGCGGCTAGTAATACTCATAGCATTGTGTTCCATGAGAAAAAGGAGATACATATTTACAGAGAAAATACCTAATGTAACTCCGATGAAATCGCCTGGTAACGAGCTCGTGAGGTCAAATCGCACACACGTATATTTTGCTCTATTAGGCTTAATCGTCCACAGAATGTATCGATAACGTGCTATTATTTCCTATTCAGGTAATTTTATAGGATTCTCTGTCAAGGACGTTCCAGAACATACTTTTGTCTATACATCGATTCTCATACCCGAAGTATAGTTACGAGTAAGAGTAAATATTTTGTAAAGTAATTATTGTATGGTAATGCCATACCAATACAACTTAAATGTATACAAATTTATTATTGTCAAAATAAGAAACCTCGGCTTATAAAGAAGGGCAACCAATGCGTACGGAGCGCAGGCGCGGCGTAATAGAGTAGATACGTCCTTACTCTACTCACTCACGCATGGGGTACTCTTCCTAATAAAAGTGTATTGTTTCTGTTGTGTGTAATTTGAGTAAAAGTAATATCTACGAAAAGAAATGAGATCCCTTCAAAAACATATAATATAAAAAATATGCCAAATCTCACACGCAAACTTTCCACCGTTAAAATCCAACTCAAAAATGTTGCAATAAATTATATTTTTTAATTAATAATAATCAATATTTAGTTACTCTATCCATATTTAACATGTTCATTTCTATAAAAATATATCTTTACTAGGCAATCACACAGCACAAACAAATAGCTTCGTAAAAGTTTCTTTTCAGTATACTAACAAACTGGTATTAGGTACTCGTACGTTCGTATATTATTGTTATAATATATTAGCTGTCCGATTGCCAAGTCAAGATATTTTTTATAGAAATTATGATGTCTAATATAGGTTTGGTAAGTACTCTTGGTAAATAAAATTTCAGGCTTTTACCTGTATCCACAACAAAGATACATGGAGGCCAAAAGTACCCAGAGTTGCTTCGAGGAAAGGATGGTACGGCCGTGTTTGCTCGACTTACCAGATGTAGAGACGTTCTAACTCAAAGTGGCGCGCCCCTCCTCGACGATTTGGTTTTAATAATGTTAGTGCTACCATAATTGCATATACATTTTAGTTGTGAATGATTAGGAAAATAACTTAGTTCGATCCCTTGTAAATAGTACCCAGTAACCAACAGGTGCAAGGCTGTTACAAACTTAAACCGGCGTATTAGTACAGGTACACGATATTATATTACTCCATCCGCCCCGACGCGACGACGACGGTCTCAGTGCCGGCGTAAAGTACCTAGTAGGTAGTGGCGGCGGCGACGCGGCTTCCGGTTTCTCACCCGGACCCCAGAAGTGTCAATTTACTTGGTAGACGTCTATTGTCTCCGCCGCGGTTCTGCCGTTATTGATTACGTTCGGGCAGTAATCCTAAATAGCTGCAGGAGCGGCAATAACGAACACTACGAAGGCAATAAACGGGACGGTGGCTCTGGGCCGGCGGCGGGACGTTAGGCTCTGCGGGGGCGGCAGATAGTATCGCGCAAATGAATCGCCTCGCTCGCAACATACTGAAGCAATTCCAAAAGAATGAGTGCCGGGCGGGACCGCCGCGGGAGGGGAGTGATAGCTATTAAGGCTTCTTATTGATCCGGGTCTCTCATTTCCTTAAAACTACTTTAAGGATCATGGCGAGCTCCACGTCTGTATGTCCGTTTGTCTCGACCGGTGGGTGCATATCTTTCTGAAGCCTATCAAATCTACAACTATAGTGCCACCAGGAAGTTATGATGCGTGGGAAATATACGAAACTGTCTGCATTCCTAAGAAGGGATGTGAACTTTCGGTCGAAAGTTTGTCGATAAATTGGATGACTTAATAACCAAAATTATCGACAAACTTTCGATCGAATGTTGACGTCCCTTCTTAGAAATGCAGACAGTTTCGCATATTTCCCACGCATCATAACTTCCTGATGGCACTATATCACGATTTGAATGAATTGATGATCGTGTTTAATTCCCGGCAGCAAATAACGCGTGTGGAGCTTTAGAAAGAGACAATCCGGTTGTAGAGTGTCGTCCCTGTCGCACAGAGACGTGCGAGCTAGTGCGACAAGGACGACGCTCTACAACCGGATGGACTATTTCTAAAGCTGTACACGCATTATTTACTGACGGGAACTGTACGTTAATCATTACTATTAATCAAGCAGATTTGATAAGTTTGTTAGTATGCTGTTTGCTTACCCTCAGCTGATCAGACAATCAGCAATATCATAGGTCATAACGAATCGCTGTTAACATTTCATTAAATACCTAAAACCTTTTTTTTCAACAAATTAAACAAATCTGAGCTCTCAAATATATATTTTTTTTATTTTGAACCGAACTCGACGAAATGGGGTTTCAGCGGCAGCAGATTACTGGCGGAATCCGAGTCATAAAATATTCCAGTAGGTAAACATCGTGTGGCGTGGTTTCAGTTTTACGTATATTTAACGCGCCGGGTGCAGGCTGAGATTTAAAAACACAATTTGTATTCTATCTACCTGTATTTATGGTAGATAATCGTGCGGGTTCAATTATTTATCACGTTTCGATCCTGCAGCGGGTCGAGTCAGGCGGTGGACGGCTGTAGTAAAACGCCGCCAAATATAGAAACATTGTATGCATATTTCAATAAGTAATGGAAGCGCATTCGAAATTGAACACAAAAATCCGTTCGTTTCGAAATCACTGCCGAAAACCTTGCAACACTATATAACCTTATAGGTATATATTAACATTTGTCTTAAAAGGCATTACAACTTTCCAGACTTGCTATGGCCGTTGTGTCGATGCATGAGCGGGCATTGAGGGGGCGAGGTGCGGGGGCGTGCACACCGATAGTGGATGCATGTCACACCTCTGGGGGTATTTGTTTCGTTCAGACGAGGTAGACAGGTCTACTCGATGGCTGCATGATTGATTTATTTGCGAGAGTGTACCGAGGCGTGAGGCGCGTGCCGGCGGCGGCGGCGGGCGGCGGCACCGCGCCGGGCTAGGGGGGAACAACTGTCGCAACGTAGCTTTATAATTGTTTCTTAGGATCCGAATAGGTGGTTGATATATGAGCGATATTAAAGAGATTCATTCGCGCATATGTATAGTACAACATTCCTATATTATTTATTTTATTCACTCGGTGATCTACATATGTATATAGATACCACAAGCAATGCTTCTCTTTCTCTGCTTCCCCCGACAATCGGGGGAAGCAGAGTAATCAGTGTTGCGCTGCAAGTACTCTTGTAAATTACAGCACAATACCGACCACCACGTTTAGCAACGTATTAGGACAAGACAACTATCAAGTAGCAAGTATAAGGCACGAAGACCCACCTTTTGCATGACTCGCTGGAAGGATCGTGCCAAGGTGAGAGGTGGCTATCCTGTCGCCCTTTAGTACGATATCTCGTCCTCATCCCTTAGTCGGCGTTTACGACATGCACGGGGAGAGATGCAGTGGGGCTATGCTTTTTAACTACCAGCCCCACACGGTACTATTCTCGGTGATCATGTTATTGTTAAATGTGTAATTATTATAAAAAAAATATATTGTTTGTTGCAGGTGAGCCACGCAATTCTTTGCACAGCCCAACGACGACACTGCGACAGGTGAGTGTGTGCCTGTTAGATATCTACGGTTTGCTCCTTAGCGCTTTTCCAAAACATCAGCTGAGAAAAATTATTTTCGGCCTCGCTCGTCGTTACCTCTACGCAGTAAAATCATACGAGCGCCGCGCAGTGTGGCTTCTCCGCTATCAATATTGATGTCCAAACGTAAAACTTAATCTATGGGGTAATCTGTATAAACAGCGCCGGCGCTATTTTTGGGATGGAGGTAGGGGGCGGCGCGACCCATGGATGAAGGTGGATCGGAGACGTAACGATTTGGTGGTGATCGGTCGGTGGACATGACGCCGTGAAGCACAGTTGCTGAAAGCACTGTCTTTATGAGTACTCCCGCTCGACGCGAGCCCATATACATCGTGTCCCAAAACTCAACGCCAAGCGGGAACCAGAGAGTAGGCCAAAAAATTAGAAAAAAAATCGGACTCATTTGTTTTTTATGATATGAGCATTTTTTGAAAAACATTGAAAATTTCTCGTACAACATTTTTAGGTACTACGACTACAAATTTGCAAATATAATTGTTCTAAAAAAATGTATGTCTCAGATTTTTTTTTGCTTATTTTTCCCTGGCTAGTCATAAACTGGCCTACTCCCTGGTTCCCGCTTGACGTTGAGTTTTGGGACACCCTGTACACTAATATAGAGTTTACTTATTAATCCATTTAGCGCCAAATATATTCTTTATTCCCACTCGAGGTAGCAAATCTCGAGGTGGCACTTATCCTATAATCATCCTTAGATCCGCAAGAAAACGTCAGTAAAAACCTTGTGTGAATTGATTTTTTTTATGTAATCCGGTATAGGTGGCTGAGCCGAAGGGGCCAAAGGCTTTGGCCCCTTCGGCTTGGCCCAAAGCGCATGCTCCGACGAGCCAATATCACCTCCGAGAAGGTAGGTGCCATACCGGAGACTTCTCTGGATTGCTGGCTATACTGGACTAGAGGAATAGCCCCACTGCATCTCTCCCAGTGTATGTCGTAAAAGGCGACTAAGGGATATGACTCCCTTCTTATATTACTAGGTGGTAGGGTTTAACCCGCCCGGGTTGGTACCACTGCACTGAATGAAAGGTCGGTCGAAACGGCTATGTAAATAGTTCGTGTTTTCCGTCCAGTTCAGTGTAGCCGGCACGACCGAAGGGAAGCACTGACGTGGCACCAAGTTCACCCGGTGTTATGGGCTGACATCACGGATGTTGTAGGTGATGTAGCCAACAGTGTCAATTTCCATAAAAAAAAAAAAAAGGAGAACACAACCGAGGCTGCTATGCGGCCATCTTACATCCAGTACGGTGGTACCAACCCAATCGGCTACAATTTGAGCCTAACACCTACTAAGGGGCAAGGGACGGGACCTACAGTTTTACACCGGTTCCGAACGGTGAAGCAGCAGGTATAGGTATGCACGTAAATTTTTTCGTCAGAAAAAACTCATTGGTACACGCCGACCGGATTCGAACCTCGGACCTCTCGCATGAGAAGCCGATGCCCAAGCCACTCGGCAACCCGCCGCTATTGCCGCCGATTGAGTATAGTTCTCGAGTATAAGCGAATCGACGACAACGCGTCGGTCGTTGATTATATTGTTCACTTCCAAGTCGAGAACTAGGTACTTAATAAATTCACATGGGGTTTTCATTGACGTTTTCTCGCCCAACAGCCCACGTTCATAGAATATTTTGCCGTAAAGAGAAGAATAGAACAGGCACACGCTTAGTATACCTACTGTCTCATCTCTTTAAACAGTATTTATTAGAAAATCAGAAAATTTAACACATTTTTTTTTTTTTTTTTTTATGTAATCCGGTATGCGTGGCTGAGTCGGAGGGGCCAAAGCACATGCTCTAACCAGCCAATATCAACTCCGAGAAGGTAGGTGCCATACCGGAGACTTCCCTGGATGGCTATACTGGACTAGAGGAGAACACAACCGAGGTTGCTTGCGGCCATCTTACATCCAGTACGGTGGTACCAACCCAGTCGGCTACAATTTGAGCCTACCACCTAGTAAGGGGCAAGGGAAGGGACCTACAGTTTTACACCGGTTCCGAACGGTGAAGCAGCGGGTGTACGGATACACATATTAGTACAAGATCCATTTCTGAAAAGCCTTCAAATAACGGTTTCCGTGGGACATAGCTCGGCCATACCGACAACTGGTATGTACGTGTTCGGGCTGTTCTCCTGAAAACCATAAGTGCGGTAGTCACTTTCTAAAATAGTGGAGGGGGTAGTTATGACGTCATAAAGATGGCGGCCGGGCCTGTCATTCTAGGCGGTATATCTCGATAGTTACTTGACCGATTTCCTTCATTAAGGTGTCAAAAAAAAGCTAATAGAATGAGGATTATTCGATCTCTTACAATAGTTTATGTTGAACTAATACGAAACTAAATATTTACAAAAAACTGACAATTCGAAAAAAAATATTTTTTAATTTTTTAAATAGCTCGGTAACCATCAGGATTTTGGAAATTTAGGTTATAATAAAGCGCATAGCTGTATTCAAGAGGATCATAGTGAACTTTAAATCATAACGATAGAGTAATAAACAACGGAGCTACAGTCATTTAAGTGAGCGTTGGTAGCGTCAAGCTCAGCGCGGTAACGTAAGTACCTACTGTTGACGACTCGGCCGACCGCAAATATACCAATACCGAAGATCACCATCCATCCATCCATTGAGATTTTCATATAATTTTTTTGTTTCTGAATTAGGACATATCTTTAAATATGTTAAGATACCTAGGTATGTAAGTTTTGAGTACCTAAGGTATGTAAAGACTTTCTGTACTAAATTTTATAATTTTTTTCGACAATTCTGTCTTTTTACCCGACGGCGACGTTAGGAGGAGTGTAATGTGTTAAGGTCTAAAGTGTGAATCTGTTTGTTTCTGTACATACATATATTACAGTTCGGAACTCTGCCCCAATTACTTCATAATGACTGGAAACGTGGCCATGTCTGTGCTATACTACATTGGTCGCGGTCCGGTCCCGCTCGCCGCGCCGTCGCACTATTGGCCAAAGTGCCACTTTTCGGTCATAAATCTGTATCTTCTAAACTAGAATACCTTCCTTGACAATTTTTTTTATGGTATTACTTGAATAGTTAATCTTCAAAAAACAGTAACATTTGATTGCAAATAATATTTATTATTAATAAAAAAAAAATCCTAAAATATAAAATAATGTATTTCTAAACTATGAAAATAAGATAAAAAATGATTATGTTCATTTACCAATAAAGTATCAACTTTTATATAATATAATAATAAAAACATTTTCGTACCTATAATTGTGATAAATAAAAAATTAAACATTAAATATTAAACGCATTAAATGCGCTTACAGGATAGCACCTGTTTTTTGCTTCCTGAATTTTATTATAAGAAGGGAAGACGATGGAGTACCTTTCCAATAAACAGCTTCACAAATATTTTTATTGCACTTTAGTCAGATCTAAAGACACTAAAGCTTCATCGTCGTTGAATTGAAAAAAATTTGCAGAATTTCCTTTGATAATTTCATTGCAGTTTTTCTTGTTTTATTGAGTTGCGTACGACACGTATTATTTTAACATTGGAGGCTTCATCTTTTTCGCCAATTGAATTCACTCCTTTAATGTACTCGTATGAATGATAGACGTTGTCCAAACCAGATTCCCCAAAAAGTTTCACAGCTTTACGATTTTGTATACTCTCTGATGAAATTGCGTAGTCCTTGCAAGGTCGATCGGACAAAATGTAATGCTCCTTTATATATTTTTTTGCACTTGAGATAATATGGTTCCATTTTTCAAGAATCACAGTGGATAGCTCACCTTTAGAATACTTAAAAGACGCCATATAGTTTCAGAAACACTACACTGCACTCATCTGGCACGAATATTCAGGCAGTACAGTGTGTAAATGTACCACCCCTCACAGAATGGCTTATATTCGTACGAAAAAAATGTGGCGTGTGTAATATCTCCTTACACTCTGTGGTTCAGAAATGGTGTGCAAAACATAAATAACACAAAACACACCTGGTGTAAGTACATATATAATCATATCATAGTTTTAACCGCAATTGTTTCCGTTACGAAGTAGCTATACCTACCGTGAGAATGCTGAGGTTGTAGTGTATTTTCTTTGCATAATTTATACATTCAGTCTCTTAAATCAGTACTCTTAAGTTAACTTTTCAAATAAAATCATTTAAAATCAGCCTGGGTAGCTCAGTGGTGCGGTCGGTGTTAAGACGAGACGGAAGTTACCTTTCTCCATACTCCATACAAAATCGTCTTTCGGCATTTATATTATCTCGCCCCCTAAACCTTATCCGATTATAAAAAAATTTTTATTAGGTAGGGCTTATCCCGTCCGAGTTGGTACCACCGCACTGAATGAAACGTCGGTCGAAACCGCTATGTAAATAGTTCGTGTTTTCCGTCCAGTTCAGTGTAGCCGACATGAAATGAAGGGAAGAATTGACATGGCACCTAGTTCACACGGTGTTATGGGCTGACATCACGGATGTTGTAGGAGGTGTAGCCAACCGTGTCAGTTTCCATAAAAAAATAATAAAATAAAATTTAAAAAAAATCATTCACGCGAACGCTCCGAGCGTGCGAACAGCGCGCATATTTTTTTAATTTTCGTGCCAATTTGCAGAGTTTTGCAGAAAGTTGTTTATTGATTCTAAATAAACAGTGTACTGGCTATATAAAACCATTATAATATTCACCCGGACAGACCCTGATACCATTTGAAAGCTTAGATGAAAATTGTAGTTTTAGATAAATTTCGCGTTTTCGTTAGTGCTTTAAATAAGGAATGATATCTTTAAAAAACCCAACACAGTTACCTAAAATGCTTTTCGAATATGTATGGGTTTCTATATGTTTACTTAAGTATTTTTGAGGAAAATATACATAAAATATATGCGCTCCCTTAATATGCGGATGTTTGCGCAAAGAATTTGTTCAGCTTTCAAGCGTCATATAACTGAGGAAATTCAACTAAAATCTAAAATATGTACGTATTAAACAAGTACATTTCATGGCCTATCGAACCAACTCATTACCCCAGGTGGTATGTTGCCAAAATCATTTTTGTCAGTTGCTTGTATGGGGGCTGTCCATAGTGCGTCGCCGCGCGCCCGACCGCTACAGCCAGCTTGACGCTACCAACGATCACTTAAATGACTGTAGCTCCGTTGTTTATATCTCAATCGTTATGATTTAAAGATCATTATAATCGTATTGAATATAGCTATGCGTTTTATTATAACCAAAATTTCCAAAATCCTGATGGTTACCGAGCTATTTTAAAAATAAAAAAAATATTTTTTCCGAAATGTCGGTTTTTTGTAAATATTTAGTTTCGTATTAGTTTAACATAAACTATAGTAAGAGATCGAATAATCCTCATTCTATTAGCTTTTTTTTGACACCTTAATGAAGGAAATCGGTCAAGTAACTATCGAGATATACCGCCTAGAATGACAGGCCCGGCCGCCATCTTTATGACGTCATAACTATCCCCTCCACTATTTTAGAAAGTGACTACCGCACTTATGGTGTTCAGGAGAACAGCCCGAACACGTACATACCAGTAGTTGGTATGGCCGAGGTATGTCCCACGGAAATTACCTAAATTTCACTTGGATCCCGCACTATATACTAATCCCCCCAATAATTTCTCTTAATATAAAAATGATATAAATTACTATATTTATTATACTCTATCATACTCCTTATATCTTATCTACACTATTATATATATATACCTATCTATTTTTATTTTTATTTTATTTTACAGTAATCGCAGTATAGCCTGGTTTATATAAGTGTTCTTTAATAGTAGATCCGTAGTCCTAAGTTTAAGTTAATGAATCTGAAATTGTGCTAGTTTAATTTTGTATTAGTTGTATTATTTTAGTTGCCTTATTGTTGTTTTCGTCTCGGTTTTCGTTTGGTTTTGTATGGTCAGTTTTATCCACTTGTCGTTATTGAATCAACTATGTGAACCGGCTAGGCTTAAATTCAGCGACAACTGGCGCAAGCTAGCTGTCAGACGCTGCGTCTAGACCGTTTTCTTAAGATGCTTTGTACATTAAGTTATTATTAATATTTGTACCTACTTACATTTTAAGAAATAAAGAATTATCTTATCTTATCTTATCTTATTTGAATGCATTGTGTGATTGTACAAACAACACTTACAAAATAGAAAAACACGAAAGTCGAACTCGCGGATACAAATTGAAAACTTGACTTGTACTCAAGTAAGCACTTTCCAATCTTATCCAGAGGGTGAAAGGATCGAGAAAGGAATTGAGTGCGAAGCGACGCACTCGCTCGGCTGCGCGGGTCGACGCTCTCGTCGGAACAGGACAGAACAGAACTATTATCGGCCGGTTGCTAATAGATTGGCCGCCCGGAGATCGCTGTAAAAGTGTAATTTCGCTAATTGACTTCGGGCGGGCTCAGAACGACCATTAATCATCCCCCCGACCCTATTCATATTTTATTCATCTCATTTTCCTTTTATTTTAGTCCGCTCTCTTTTTTATTCTATTAAACCTATACATAAAAGAGAACGTTCCGCGTCACTTTTCATTCACCAGCAATACTGATGAATTTAGTTTGTATCGCTGTTCCAACACAAATGTACAGTAACATTCAATAAACACAAGTGTTTTATCGAATTAGAATAAATTATGTTATAGTTGCTTCAATAGTGCCTATAAGTGTATGGAAACACGAAATAATAGAGTTCACGAAGAGTGATGATTAGATTAATAGCGCACAATGAAATAACTACGTAATCATCAAAATACTGAATAAATTATTTGATGACATAAGCGCAGTGTAACCTTTCTGAGAAAGTAGGTCCATAATATGAGTATAAATACTTCGCCTAGAAAAGACACAAATTTATGGTTCAATATTGTATTGTAACCGAGGAAGGAGTCCATAAACCATGGGGAGCCTGGCGGAGCCAGACCCTGGTCTGGCTTCCATCTTATTATTATTCTGTTTACGGCGTACTTTATTTGGGCATAATTTTATTTGGCTGCGGAGGGGCCGCCGCCGCCGCCCCGCCGCCACCGCCGCGCCGAGTGTGCGGTGCGGTCGACGGGCGCGGGCGGGGCGGCGGCGGCGGCGGTGCGTGGTCGGATGAATGGCTGACTGCCCGCGGTACAGTCTGCTTGCTGATTGATGAGCGCTGTTGTTGCGCGGCGAACGAGTGGCCGAGAAGGGCTCTCCATTGAGGCCTGTAAAAACGCGTAGTCGGTGAATCCCAAACAGCTGTTCATGATTTATTCGTTGTGAGATGTGTAGGTTCGAAGCCTGCCGAGGGTTTGGGCGCATATTTTCGGATATTTAATGTTGAGCATTTTGATAAAATCGCAACGAAATGCATTGGCCGTTTCCCTCCCGACAAACACGAGTAAGGCACTTGCGTGAGTGTTCCGACGCTCCCAAATATATAATGTTTGAATGTGCATATATACTATTTACTTTCCTAAGACGCTATCACCCTGGAGTAGTACATATTGTCGCTAGAGTGCTTACGGTTGCACGGATTCCTTATTCTGACAAATATTCTCATAATACGCTGCACGCGGCGGCATCGCGTATCTCGGCGGGCACGCGCCAGCATTCATTCCACATCTCCACAATCCGCGAGGACATTCCTCCGGAGACTCCGCCCACAGTTATTTGTAGCCGAGTGATTCAGAAGAAAATATTCTTTCTATGGAGATAATATTAAGGCCGCGAGAGCGAATCGAACGTAAACATTTGTGGAGTTTCACTTTGATTTCCAGCAGGCAGGTGTTTGCTGCGATAATAAGATAAATAATCTTTATGAAAACGGAAAAGTAAAGAGAATCCCTAGAGAAATACATTTTCCGATTTATTAGCAGGTAAGCTCGCTCGTGTATGTACATAGTAAACCTTTAATTTATAGGGCCTCTAAAATGTTTCGATATTTACCTGCCCATATTTTCAAAATAATAATGTTAACTAAAGGTTGGATAAAGGATACCTGAGAACAACGTTTCAATGAGTCAATCTAGCATCAAGAATAATATACTTTTATATCCATTTGAAACAAAATAATATTGTGTAATTATTATGGAGGCTTCTTTAACGATATTCAGGTAATCTGAAGCCATCAACTTAACCCTTCTTGCTCCTAGGTTGTAAGTTTTCTAGCTTTTAATTAGCAAAGTCGGTGTTGGAACCAAATTAAAATAATTAATCAAGTGAGTAGATAGCGAGGGCGGCGCGTTAGTAGGGCGGGCGGGCGCGGCGGGGTGGTGGGGCGGCGCAGAGACGGTTAGTAGTGATTCTCTATGTAGGACTGGAGATCGAAATCACTCATTTGGTTGATAATTATTAGAACAACGTATCTTTTCTGATCTTTGCGTTTCCTGTAGAAAAACCGAGTAGAAATTTGCCTCATCTGCTAGTATTTACTTGTCATACTACGTTTGAATGTACGAACATCTTAAATATGCTTATATGTGAAGTGCCAAGCCAAGTTTGTATACTGTGGCGAAAAACGGTCTTAATTTGTTTGTGATTTAATTTTTGAGCTCACTTTTCCACAGGAACTTGTAATTTCACGGTGCACAAAGTGAAGAGCACAAAAGGAAAGAAGCGAGAAGAGGCGGGGCCTCGTCGAGTGCCTCGGGTGGTCTAGGGCGACGAGAAGACGCCGCACCGGGGCGCGCGCACACGGAGAAAAATACAGGCTCACGAGGCCTCAATTCCGTAGTGCATTGCAGTAATATATGTTAGCTGCAAGCAGTGCGGAAGTGAGGCTGAGTGAGCCGCAGCCTGCGTGCGACGTGAGGCGACGAGACACGACGCGCGCGACATGTACAAGTAAGTACCGCGTGCTGGCGGACGACGCTCGAAGCAGCTGCAATGCGAAAAATGTCTTAAGATTGTTCAGAATGAGCTCGTGGAAATTCAGTTTGTAAATTTTTAGCAATAAAATATATTTCTAGTTTTAAAGCAGCCTTCAATGTTTTATGTATTGATATAAATATTTACACGCATGGAATGTTTAATTAAAATCAAATATGGGTGGGTCTACATTGAGGGATGATTTTTCGTGAATTTGACCTTTCAATTGAATGTAGACAATGTGTACACATTATATTCATAACTAGCTGAGCCCGCGGCTCCGCTCGCGTGAAATTCGTATTCCAAAGAAGAATGTAAGTAACAAAGGGCGAGGCCGAAGGCCGAGCTGCGTTCAGGTAATCGATAAACCTTCTTAAAGAAAGTAACTAACTAAGGCCGAGGCCGAAGGCCGAGCTGCTTTCAGGTAAACGATAAATCTTTCTCAAATAAAGGAAGTAAGTAAGGGCGAGGCCGAAGGCCGAGCTGCGTTCAGGAAGACGATAAACCTTCTGGAAGAAAGGAAGGAACTAAGTGCGAGGCCGAAGGCCGAGCTGCGTTCAGGTAAACCAAAAATCCTCTTCCGCCTTCGGGCCTCGCCCTTAAAGACTTCCTTTCTTCGATAGAATATAATATCGTTTACTCAATCTATTTATTTCATAAAAATAAAAAAGTAATATTAATAACTAAAGAATTAAACCTACCTAACAAACATTAAAATAACTATCAAAACGGGCATTTTCAAATGTTCTTAGAGCACTTGCGGCATTACCCCGCTGGATGGCAAGGCTTACCCTTTGAATGAAGTACATAAGCCCTTGATGGCGGGACACCAGTTGCGTCAACCAGCTCAAGCCTCTTTTGGCTTCACTGCTCCACGGACCGAGGGTTTCAACCGCAAACGCAACAAATTCGAAATCTTGAATTATATTTCTATATTTGCTGTGTTTGAGGAACTCCGCCCCAGCCTCGGCCGCGCCAGCCGCTCTTGAAGATGTCCTAACGTGACTTGGAGCCAATGTGAGAACAAAAGTGGCGTCCCACATCCAAGAACTACCCTTAGTCCATGGCACTAAGGTGATAGCATCGGGCCTCTTTCCATCCAGCCGGGAATAACCGCGAGGTTCTAGGATGCACGGTATATTTGCCGTTAGAAGCGTGGACTTTATAATAAAATTTAAATTAAATTAACTCAATCTTAATATTAATTAACTTTATTCGAGATGGTTTAGCTTCTTCCTGAACGCAGCTCGGCCTTCGGCCTCGCCCTTAGTTACTTGCTTTCTTCGAGACCGGGTCTTCGAGAGAGGGTTGGTACCACCGCACTGAATGAAACGTCGGTCTAAACGGCTATGTCAATAGTTTGTGTTTTCCGACCAGTTCAGTGTAGCCGGCACGATCAAAGAGGGAAGCACTGACATGGCACCTAGTTCACCCGGTGTTATAGGCTGACATCACGGACGTTGTAGGTGATGTAGCCAACTGTGTCAGTTTCGATAAAAAAAAAAGAAAGATGGTTTATCATTTGTCAGAACGTAGCTCGGCCTTCGGCCTCGCCTTAGTTGCTTACTTTCTTCAAGATGGTTTAGCTTCTTCCTGAACGCAGCTCGGCCTTCGGCCTCGCCCTTAGTTACTTGCTTTCTTCGAGATGGTTTTTCAATTATCCGAACGTAGCTCGGCCTTCGGCCTCGCCTTAGTTACTTACTTTCTTCAAGATGGTTTAGCTTCTTCCTGAACGCAGCTCGGCCTGCGGCCTCGCCCATAGTTACTTACTTTCTTCGAGAAGGTTTATGGTCTTCCAAAATAGAGCTCGGCCTTCGGCCTCGCCCTTAGTTACTTACTTTCTTCAAGAATGTTTTTCTTCTTCCTGAACTCAGCTCCGCCTTCCGCCTCGCCCTTAGTTACTTTCATCGAGAAAGAATATCGTTTACGTGAGCGCAGATCCGCCTTCGGGCCCGCCCTTTAGTTACTTACTTTCTTTTTTTTAAATACGAATTTCACGCGAGCGAAGCCGCGGGCAACAGATATATAAATTTTATTGCACCAATGACAGCGACATAACTTCGACTTTCAATTATTATTTTTATTTATCAAACAATTTGTCACCGGCCAGCTCACGTCGAGATGACAGTTCTCCGTTGTCAACATGACATTTAAAATTGTTTTTTACCTTTACTTTTAATTACGTGATTTTTATTATATTTTTTAATTATTATGTTCATCCGGGATATACACTGTCACTATAAAAAGTTTCGTCAAATTCCGTTCAGTGGTTTTTGCGAGATGCGCATACAAATAGACATTTTTGCATTTACGATTTTATGATATGTATAGAAAGAATAGATATGTATAGACTATTGTGTTCAAGTTATAAAAAAGAAGAACTGTCATTTTCGTTGTATCTACTTATTTTTAAATTTCGAATGAATATTTTATTCAAATTGTATTTGCTGCCAGTTCTCAAGATATAATTATGTACTTTGGACTACGTGATTTCAAACGCTCAATAATGTTTATAATTGTGAATTTTTTTTATTTTTGTTATTTTTTTTTACGTATTATGTTAACCCGGCATATAAACTGCCACTATACAAAGTTTCGTCTAATTCCGTTCAGTGGTTTTTGCGTGATGCGCGTACAGACAAACAAACAAACAAACAAACAAAAATTTTAAAAACTGTTCTAACATGTTCAATATCTCATTTTAAGCCACCCTGGTTAGTTTTTTTCCGAATACATTCAATGTACAGACTTTCTTACCTCTACGATTTTATTATATGTATAGATAACTATTAGTTTCAGACTTATGTGTACATAATGAATGGTGAGTGTTTTAAAAACCGAAAATTTTGCAACGCTGCTGTCGCGGAATGACTCCCAGTACTGAGTGAAGACGCATTCGCGTCAAAGATTTTTTTCTACATTACTACTAGAACAATATTAATATCGAATATCGTCGAAATGGCTGGGGGCCAATCTGCGTTACAAAGCTGACCGTTATTTTAACATCATTCTTGAAATCCGTGTTATTCTCATAGATATTAAAGCTGTTCCAACATCACGAACATTATTGCTATCCAATGGAACCGCACAGCGATACGATACGGTACGGCTCGGGATTTGCTGGCGATATTGCAATTATCGGGTGCATACATTTGCATGAGCTAACACACGCACACCATATCGTCTTTACACTGTGAGACCGCACCACACGGCACTGCACTGAAGCGGGGCGGGGCGACGGCGCGGCGGCGGGGCGGCGCGACATAGCGCTTCTAAATATATTCTTTACTAGCTTTTGCACGCAGCTTCGCTCGCGTGAAATTCGTATTTTAAGAGGAGAAGGTAAGTCATTAGTGCGAGGCCAAAGGCTGAGCTGCGTTCAGGTTAATGATAAACCTTCACGAATAAATTATGTAACTACTGGCGAGGCCGAAGGCCGAGCTCCTTTCATGCAAACGATATTTTTCTCAAAGAAAGTAAGCTACTAATGGCGACGCCGAAGGCGGAACTCCGTATAGGTAAACCTTAGTTACTTTCTCAAATAAAGTAACTAAGGGCGAGGCCGAAGGCCGAGCTGCGTTCAGGTAAATGATAATCCTTTTCAAAAAAAGTAAGTTAAGACCCTGCCGAACGCCGAGCTGCGTTCACGTAAATGATATTATATTCTATCTAACATAGCAAGTCATTAAAGGTTAGGCCCGAGGGCGGGAGAAGGGTTATCGTTTACCTAAACGCAGCTCGGCTTTCGGCCTCGCCCTTACTTACATACTTTCTTCGAGAAGGTTTTTTGTTTGCATGAACGTAGCTCGACCTTCGGTCTCGCCTTTAGATAATTATGTAGACCCGATGGGGCTGTGAGGCGTAGCAAATACGATGCTGTAGAGATAATTACGTAGACAGGGGAGGTGCCACGAGGCGTAGCAGCCACGATGCCGTAGAGATAATCATGTAGACAGGGGAGGTGCTACGAGGCGTAGCAGCCACGATGCCGTAGAGGTAATTATGTAGACATGAGAGGTGCTACGAGGCGTAGCAGCTACCATGCTGTAGAGATAATTATGTAGACACGGAAGGTGCTACGAGGCGTAGCAGCTACCACGCTGTAGAGATAATTATGTAGACAAGGGAGGTGCCACGGGGCGTAGCAGCTACCATGCTGTAGAGATAATTATGTAGACAGGGGAGGTGCCACGGGGTGTAACAGCTACCATGTTGTAGGCATAATTATGTAGACAGGGGAGGTGCCACGGGACGTAGCAGCTACCATGCTGTAGAGATAATCATGTTAACAGGGGAGGTGCTACGAGGCGTAGCAGCCACGATGCCGTAGAGGTAATTATGTAGATATGAGAGGTGCTATGAGGCGTAGCAGCTAACATACTGTAGAGATAATTTATGTAGACTTGAGAGGTGCTACGAGGCGTAGCAGCTACCATGCTGTAGAAATAATTATGTAGACACGGGAGGTGCTACGAGGCGTAGCAGCTACCATGCCGTATAGGTAATTATGGAGACAGGGGAGGTGCTACGATGCCGTAGAGATAATCATGTAGACAGGGGATGTGCTACGAGGCGTAGCAGCTGCCATGCTGTAGATGTAATTATGTAGACAGGGGAGGTGCCACGATGCGTAGCAGCTACCATGCTGTAGAGATAATCATGTTAACAGGGGAGGTGCTACGAGGCGTAGCTGCTACCATGCTGTAGAGGTAATTATGTAGACAGGGGAAGTGCTAAGAAGCGTAGCTGCTACCATGCTGTAGAGGTAATTATGTAGACAGGGGAGGTGCCCCGATGCGTAGCAGCTACCATGCTGTAGAGATAATCATGTTAACAGGGGAGGTGCTACGAGGCGTAGCTGCTACCATGCTGTAGAGGTAATTATGTAGACAGGGGATGTGCTAAGAAGCGTAGCTGCTACCATGCTGTAGAGGTAATTATGTAGACAGGGGATGTGCTAAGAAGCGTAGCAGCTACCATGCTGTAGAGATAATCATGTTAACAGGGGAGGTGCTACGAGGCGTAGCTGCTACCATGCTGTAGAGGTAATTATGTAGACAGGGGAAGTGCTAAGAAGCGTAGCTGCTACCATGCTGTAGAGGTAATTATGTAGACAGGGGAGGTGCCCCGATGCGTAGCAGCTACCATGCTGTAGAGATAATCATGTTAACAGGGGTTACGAGGCGTAGCAGCCACGATGCCGTAAAGGTAAGTATGTAGACATAGCAGCTAACATGCTGTTGAGATAATTATGTAGACTTGAGAGGTGCTACGAGGCGTAGCAGCTACCATGCTGTTGAGATAATTATGTAGACACGGGGGTGCTACGAGGCGTAGCAGCTACCATGCTGTAGAGATAATTATGTAGACAAGGGAAGTGCTGCGAGGCGTAGCAGCTACCATAGGTAATTATGTAGACAGGGGAGGTGCTACGAGGCGTAGCAGCCACGATGCCGTAGAGATAATCATGTAGACAGGGGATGTGCTACGAGGCGTAGCAGCTACCATGCTGTAGAGGTAATTATGTAGACACGGGAGGTGCTACGAGGCGTAGCAGCCACGATGCCGTAGAGATAATCATGTAGACAGGGGATGTGCTACGAGGCGTAGCAGCTACCATGATGTAGAGGTAATTATGTAGACAGAGGAGGTTCCACGAGGCGTAGCAGCCACGATGCCGTAGAGGTAATTATGTAGACACGGGAGGTGCTACGAGGCATAGCAGTCACAAGGCCGTAGAGGTAATTATGTAGACACGGGAGGTGCTACAAGGCGTAGCAGCTACCATGCTGTAGAGATAATTATGTAGACATAGGAGCAGCAACGAGGCGTAGCAGCTACCATGCTGTAGTGATAATTATGTAGACACGGGAGGTGCTCCGAGGCGTAGCAGCTACCATGCTGAAGAGATAATTATGTAGACATAGGAGCAGCTACGAGCCGTAGCAGCTACCATGCTGTAGTGATAATTATGTAGACACGGGAGGTGCTACGAGGCGTAGCAGCTACCATGCTGTAGAGATAATTATGTAGACATGGGAGCAGCTACGAGGCGTAGCAGCTACCATGCTGTAGAGATAATTAGGTAGACACAAGAGGCGCTACAAGGCGTAGCAGCCACGATGCCGTAGAGATAATTATGAATACACAAGAGCTACAAGGCCTAGCAACCACGATGCCGTAGAGATAATTATTTAGACCCGTGTTGTGCTGTGAGGCGTAGCAGCCACCATGCCGTAGAGATAATAATATAGACATAAGAGGCGCTACAAGGCGTAGCAGCCACGACGCCGTAGAGATAATTATAGGAGACCCGTGTGGTGCTATGAGTCGTAGCAGCTACGATGTTGAAGATATATGTATGAAATATAGCAGCTCTAATGTAGAGATGTGAAGATAAATCGCGAGTTCGGTGTCTAATAAGTGCTGTTAGATACAGCGTAATAAAAAAACATTAAACATTTCATACGGCGTTTCTTTTACGCTCTATGAATAATTATGAATCACTGCCAAAAGTGTCCAAATGAAATTTCGTATGAATATTTCATCAGAGATTTCTCTCTGCAATAAATGTATCTCGACTAGAGTAGTTGTACTTACAGGGCAGGGCGTGCGGTAAAGAGATGCATGACGAAGCCGCCACTCCGCAGGCTCGGCCAGTTCGTGCCCGACGGAGCGCCGCCGCCCGCGCCCCCCGCCCACCTCGGGCGGCCCCGCCGACGCCCCCGCACGCTCCCAACAGGATGTGTACTCGAATAAACATGTCCGCAGAGGATTTCACTAGATACTAGCACAACACTCCCCTCGCACTCGGCTTCCAAGCGTTACTATATTATTCACATACTCGCTTGAATTACACACACTCGCACAAGAAGCTGTTTATCATAAGTTGTGCACTTTCACATGTAACTACAACAGTGACGAGAAGCGTAAGTAATGCTGGTTGTACGGATGAGTGAATAAAATTGGTTTTTGAGACTGCATGGTTATTAAAATAAATTGTAAACTTAACCAATGAAACTGATTCTTGTTCGTTACTATAATACACAGAGGGAGGACTTATAACTAGAAGTTATTACTTTCACTCAAACGTTGGATAATGAGAGCGAATAAGAGTAGAAGAAAGGATAGTGCCGACATTAGGACGGGAAAGTAATAAGAAATATAATAAATATTACACTATATTGTTATCATGTCGGATATTTCATTATTGAAAACGAAGTAGATTTCAAAAAATAACGGCGGCAAAATAAATAAAAAATATTTAAATCACACGCAGTTTTATCTCTTTGAACGCCGAACGTTGAGAACATCTGTGCGACGAAAATACTTGTTGGTTGCCAGAACTTTAATGAAATTTTTATGCGAAATCGTTAGCCAGAATATTTTCTCTTTAGATTAATGATGGAATAAGTTCGCGTGGGTCTACACAGACACACGCGTGTACAAGTAACTGCCTCGATAACTCGCAAACTTGTAATAAGTATTTGATTTACGCGAAAGAAAAAGTTATAATTTATATTTTCGGAGAGTACAAACTAGTTCGTAACTTCGTGGGCGTTTTCGTTTAGTATGTTTATGTGTTTTCCCGCGTGAACATTCAACAAGAATATGCTCTTAGAGTCCTAACAACCTGGAAAAGTTTTATACATATAACTTCATAAACATATTAATTTCTCTACATACACTTAAACCTTAGGCCATTCTTAGGCCCAATGGGCCAAAAACGACGTTTACGCTTCACCCTGAGTGTGGCCCACGTGGTCCAGAGCGCGCTACGCTACACGGTCCACACCGCAGAGTGGTCCACATTAATACATTATTACGTTCTATCTCGCTTAGTAGTGTGTATATGAAAGAGAGAATAATTTAGCTACACATCGGTACCACTATCTCGATATGTTCGAGGCAAAAATAATTTTAAAAAGTGAAATAAAAAAAGTAGAAAAAAAAGTGAAAGTGTTTAGGAGTAATTTTGAAATCCAATCCAATCGTTAGCTCATAAGGTTGAATAGGGGAGGAATTCTTTTAGATAATGCTGAAGGGTTAAAGTTTTTATACGACATCAGTAAGCTATGGCGATCGTAAGACCAGATTTTCTGCAGCTTTACTTTGGTCGTTTTGCACTTAACCTGTATTTTCATATGCTCGTGTAACGGTCGCAGAGTAGCATGCACGAACACTGATAAGTCTGATTTATTGGCAAATATATATCAATAGCTCACAGCGTTGCATTCGTATTTTGCAATGTACTGCGTAGAGAACGCGAGGGTAGTGAGGTGACAGAGCGCAGGAGGGCTGTAGCAGGGTGGCAGCATTCGTGCCGTGATGAATAACGGCGGCAACCCACGTGATATCCGGGCCCCTTTTTTCTCGTCACAATAGTACCCCACCCCGTTCCGCACTCTTTCTCGTCTCGCCGATGAGAGCCGATGCCACAGTGCAGCCATCAGTCGGCCAATTGCTTTATTTTTTCAACATTCTAACCTGACTCTTTGTTTTCGGTATTCGATTCAGTTTGTAATGTAGGTACATCAAAGAGGTAAAATCGGAACCTAATGGTGTATCTCAAGCATCCTTCTGTATGCCCCTCTGTCCGTCTATCCATAGTCATAACTTCTAAACGGTAAGGTCCTATCAATTTTAAATTAGATAATATTATTACTCGTATTTTGCATTAAGGTGCATTAAGACCATTATAAAAAATATATAACGTTATGACCGCACTGGGGGTTTAAATATGAATAAAAAAAAATTCGGCACAGCTGGATGAGATATTCTATTTGGTCAATTAATACTCTCCTTATCTTTTTCACTTTTAATTTATTTTGGAGTAAATGTTGTTAAGTTTAGTTTTAGATTTACTTTGAATGAAAATTTAAGGAAATTAAAAAAATAGCTACTATGTATGTATTGCATCTAATATTGAATTGAAATGAAATTAAAGTTCTAAAAATAAAAGTAGTTATGTATGTTGCAATGTAATTGACATATTGTTGGAACAGGGTCGGCTCGTAGATTCTCGACATTTATTTATGTAGTGTGTAAATAAATTATTATTGTAGATTTTAAAATAGTTTTTCATTAAAATCTTAAAAATAAACACGAACAACATGCTGAGTTCCTGTCTCGGTATGAACATTAAATATACATATGTCGCACGTACTACGGAATGGGGAAAACGCCTCGCATCGGAAAATACATTCTCCGTGGTACAGGACATTGATGTCTGAGCCCAACTCTCACTTAATTGCGTTTTCCTTAGACTTAAAATACCGGCCAAGTGCGAGTCGGACTCGCGCACCGAGTGTTCCGTACCACAATATATTTTTTTAATGTGGACTTTGCACTTTCATCACGCAAGTTTGACGCTTGTATGTATTACCGTTATTCCGATAGACTAAAAACAAAGGAAAAAAAATAATTCTTGTATGGGGACCCCCTTAATTAAATATATGCAGCTACTTGTTACACTCAAATGAAATAGCCAATCGTAATAAATTAAATCCGTAACATTTTCCACCTCACCCACAACAATAAAGGAATCTCCACTTCTCGCTGCATTCCGCATATCTCACGTTCCATCCTAGTGTACAATTTATTGTAACCGGACACACTAGTGCGTTGCGACCGCGAGCTCGCCACCGATGCATTTCTGTCCGCTACGTCACGTCGCGATCATTTCGGTTCGGTTTCGCTAATTGTCACTTCGAGCGTTGCGGGAGCGAGACCGCACGTCCATGAAGCCAGCCCGCCTATTAGTGAGTTCTCACTACAGCGTTACGACCGCGAACACGGCACGGCCCGGCAACGAACACGATCTCAGCACGAGCCAACAGCTTTTCCGAGTTAGCGACTTAGTCGCTAGATCTGGCACATTTTCTATGAATTTAGCGACAAGCATAAAATTTTTAATTTTGTACGTTATTTTTTTAAAGTCAAAACGTACGAGTACCTTTGAGGAAAGAGGCCTACACTAGAAAATATAAATCTGAACGGGAGAATAGATATCTTCGATAGCATTTAGCACATTTGTAGAAATGTTTGCTAAAATACATAACGTGATATCTTTTAATAACAACCGTAGACACAATAATCATAATAAATTATGTATAATATAGAATGTGATGGATGATGGAATTAAATAAATTACAAAATCAATTGGCCCTGCCTATCTCATTGGGAAACCGGCGTGTCGTTGTACAACATAAACTTGCAATAATATTGCGATAATTGAGAAAACATCATGTTTTTAAACTGGGCAACACTGCCAGACAGCATCAAGCAGCTGCCTCGGCATATCGCTAGGCACCGCGTCCATTGCCAAGTCTGTTCATATATTTTCATACAAGGTTTCATAATATCAATGTGATATCGTGACGTGACATGACGTTGCCGCTATAGTCTAGTCAGAATAGCTTGCCTAGTTTGCGGTGATATCTAGCTCGCACAGTAGTGAGGCGCAAGTTATTAAGCAGTCGTCACGTCACATATCATTCGACACACAAATGTACCACCAATATCTAGTTGTCTGTCGTCATCTACGATCGCCAGCTGCTAGATTACAGCACTAGCAAAAACTCGACGTATGGCCTCGCTATCATTTATGACGGACGTTCGAGATTTGAACAGTGGCTCAAGAAATGATCTAATACTTAGTGCGTTATTAGAGCTGTGTATGTCATCTACAGCAGCGTTGACAAAGAAAAGTATAGTTGAGCGTTAGGACACTCGTAATTATTAGAAATTGATAATCTATAATCTTTTTGTTGATCTAATAGCTGGCCTGGAGTCTTATTGAGCATGGTTTAGCAAGGAGTGGTGATGTTGGCTTAAGTGTATGTATATTTTACAAAAAAAGGTGAGGTATCGTGGGACACCCGAAAGAAGCGAAGGTTCTTACGCTTTGTATTTTTTCTTTTAATGGAAACTGACACGGTTGGCTATATCACGTACAACATCCGTGATGTAAGCCCATAACACCGGGTGAACTTGGTGCCACGTCAGTGCTTCCCTTCGTTCGTGCCGGCTACACTGAACTGGACGGAAAACATAAACTATTTACATAGCCGTTTTGACCGACCTTTCATTCAGTGCGGTGGTATTAATCCGGGCGGGCTAAACCCTACCACCTAGTAATATAAGAAGGGAGTCATATCCCTTAGTCGCCTTTTACGACATACACGACGGGGAGAGATGCAGTAGGACTATTCTTTTAAAGTACCGGCCCCGCACGGTACAATATTAACTTCTCTCGGGATAGCGCTATCTATGCGATATTCTTTTCAAATTATACAATGGTGCAACTTCAAAATACTCTCATAGATGGCGCTGGACAGGGCTGGTACTTTCAAGCTTTCGCTTCGTTTTCGAGCTTTTGCAACTTCCTTTCGTGTCGTTTCACTTTTTCAGAGTTAGGTCCCCATTCCAAACGTGCGTTAAAATGCTTCACTTCTAATAATATATTAAATATATATTTATAAACATTAATAAAATCTTTATTGGTGGTAATGCGGAATACCACTACTTCCTTAGGTTGTGGCTGGTAGGATGAGGGACGCGGTTACCCACCGCAGTGTTGTTTACGTTTCGTCGTCGGTCCTAATGCTCCCGCCGGCGATGTATTCAGACTGGAAGCTTCATAATCACGCCGTGCGTCAGCCACCAGACGTGTCACCACCTAGCACGTCTCCGCCGAACACACCCCTCATTATAAGGGCGAGAATCTTGAGATGGCTGAAATTACAATGAAGTTTTCGAAGGTTCTTTAAACCATTCTTAATTTTTAGAAAGGCAAAACTTTAGTTCAGTATAATTTCTTTTTATTACTATTAATTTGGATTATCAGTAATAAAATCTAAATATTATTACGTAGTTCCATATAAACTTAATATTGATCGTGTAGGTGCATACCTTAAAATAATATTTATTTTACGTGTTGGTAAAAGTTATACATTAAAACAATCTCGCTTCGCACCGATAATTACATAAAAACAACCAACCTGATACCCGAGCAATTCCATATAAATGAGTATAGAGCAAACTTGAATAATGAATCAAACAGGAGCGCTAGAAGACGAGTCGAGCTAGCTAACAGTATAAGCTCGAAGTAATTTCATCAATTATGTTTTAACGAACTTACTCGCTGTTTGGTTCGTACGTGATGTTTTAATTAAGACTCTGTCTCTTGAAGTTTTTGGAACGTTTACGTTCATGTCTGGATAAGCGCGTAGATTTAATTTGAGTCTTATTGGATTACGGAGCAGCGATTTTCAGTGAATGTGAGGTAATAAGGTACTTTTCAGCGTTTATTTTTAATACAAGCCATGTTGTCGCTCTACAGGCACATATTTGCAGCTTTCGCACGATTGCACCAGTAGGTTCAAAATAAGTACTAATAATTAGTGGGTCACAACGTTATAGTAAAAATACGAATTTTATTAATTATGAATTCGGAACCACTACAAAACTAAAAAAATATTATATTTTTTTAATTAAAAGCGCGATATGTGTCTTTGAGCCACCTATAAGGTGTCTAACGACGTCCATGTACATTCGGTCGTATTAGTCTTTTAAAGTAGGTAATATATTTTTTATTTGATGTACCACAACGTAAATATTAAGATGTAGTAGCTGAAATCGATACACAAAAGATCTGAGATAAATTGGATAACATTTATGCTTCCTTATTGGTAATCATAAATCAAAGAAATTACCAAGCAAGTATGAAGTGTTTACACAAGTTGTCTCGCTTGGAACCGATAAACGGACAAGTTGGAAGGTTTGTTAGGCCGAGCCCACACACGGCCAACTTCCTCGTTGTCACAACAGAAAGGTACTCACGGCCTAAAAGTTATAGATCAATTAAGATTCACTTAGCAGTGATAGGAGTGGAAGTTATGGCGGGGCGGTAGTGCGCTGCCAGAGCTTACTAAGTCAAACTTCTAACATCAGTTTGATCCTCGACCGCGACGCCGCGCGGCCTAACACTCTGTAGTGAGGTCAGATGACGTGGCATTTTTATCGATTAAAACATTAGGATAGATGTGATAACTTTAATGTGTAATATTTGACATGTAATTTTTTATTTGACGATCTGATGTGATGAATGTGAACTGAAGTGGGACATGGGGCACCGCTACACTCATAATAAGTGCTAAATTGTGCCCATAGATATTTTGATTGCGGTGGTTGCGAATGCCGAGCTAACCTGACAGGTGCCTATTTACTAGAAGGACTCGAGACTGTACTTGGGGGGAGGGGGGAGGAGGAATACATAGGCAGGGAGAGCATTCCAGAGCTTTCCTGCTCTGTAGAGGAAAGACCCTTATAATATACGTATTTATGATAATATATATGTATACGCATATATGCGGTTATCCTGGCCGGTTGGCCAGAGGCCCGATTGTATCACCTTGGTACCATGGGCTAAGGGTAGGTCTTTGATGTGGGACGCCACACGTGTCGACACATTGGCATCAAGTCACGTTCAGGCCTCTTCAAGACCGGCTGGCGCGGTCGCGGCCGGGGCGGGGAGCCTCAAATGCAACAAATATATAAATATAATTCAAGATTTCGAATTTGTTGCGTTTTCGGTTAAAACCCACGGTCCATGGAGCAGTGAACCCAAAAAATTCTTGAAGATGCTTGGATTTCTGCTGGTGGACGTAACTATGGCGTCCCGCAATCAAGGACCTACTTTATTCAAAGGGTAAACGGGGTAAAGCCGCAAATATTCTGGGAACACTTGAAACCCCCCCTTTTGATAGTTATTTTATGGTTTATTAGGTCGTTTTTTATATTTAGTTATTTGTATTACTTTTTTATATTTTCTTGAATAAATTAGTCCGACAGCTGAAATGCTGTTTGAATACATTTGTGCCTACGAATAAATAACACAAATTATCGGTAACTTTTTATCGATATATTCGACACCTCTCTTAATAACCGCACCAGATCGTGCTCTAAGTTAATGGGCGAAGTTCGCAGTGCTTTATCAATATCTGCCTTATCGGGCCCGCTGCATATTGAATGTTCAATGTTTGTAGTTAAACGACATTATGTAACCTACATATACATTTGTTTACCAAGTATGATTACTAGTACGAATACTAAAATCAGTTTCGGGACTAATAAATATAATGTATGTGTGTGTGATTGCTTATAGAGTGTCTTTTCTTCTACGGTAGGTTCGACCATACCTCGAAAACCACATTTTTCTTTTATGAGTTTGAAGTGCATTTAACATGAGTTGCTTTACTAGTACGATCCTTGCATCTATCTGGATTGGTACCACCACAAGGATAAACCTCAGTGGCAAAATGGGAGCACTGCCATTTATTGTACCTATGTTCGTACTGTATGAAAATTTCTTAATCCACTGCGGATACCTAATGATTGTATAAGTTTTTCGGTTATGCGGTATTTAAAGCGACTCACTTTTAAAGTCGACGTTTCGTCCCTCATATACGACAAAATTATTTCCTCTGGCAAGGAGATTTCTATCTTCAGTTGGAAGGAGTGGCGATGGGGTCGCCAGTAGCTCCCGTGGTGGCGAATCTGTTTATGGAGGACTTTGAGGAGCGGGCGTTGTCTAAAGTGGAACATCCTCCAGTCATCTGGTTCAGATACGTGGGCGAAACCTTCGCGATATTTCCTCACGGCCGGAGTGAACTGTCAGGTTTCCTGAACCACCTCACCGACATTCACCCACAGATCAAGTTTACGATGGAGTTAGAGAAAGACGGAATGATTGCGTTCTTGGATGTGCTGGTAATTAGAAGAACTGATGGAACATTGGGACACACAGTCTATAGAAAACCTACGCACACCAACAGGTATCTCAATGCCAGTTCACATCACCATCCAGCGCAGTTACGTTCAGTGAGCACCTCTCTAGTAAACAGAGCACATAAGATCTGTGATTACGATCACATCGAGGAGGAACTTGCCAAAGTAAAGACAGCGTTGCAACAGAATGGCTATAAACCACGAGCCTGCCTGTCTTTTCAACATGCAGCAACAGGGCGGCAGAGGGTAGAGGTCGGAAGGCGGTGCGCCTACTTACCATACATACGGGGGATCACGGACCGTATAGGTAAGTTGATGAGCAAGTTGAGCATTAAGACCTTCTACAAACCTCTCACAAAAATCCAAGGCATGTTGAGAACAGTCAAGGACCAGATTCCACTGCAGGCTCCAGGTGTATACAAAATACTATGTAGCTGTGGGAGGTGTTACATCGGACAAACGAAGCGGAGTGTTCAGACAAGGTTGTCGGAACACATCAGGGCGATGAAAAAGAACGAGTTCCATAAGTCAGCCATCTGTGAGCATGCTCTGGCAGCGGCACAAATCATTGGATTCGATTCGACCAAACCAGTACGATATCAGTCGAAAAACACTATGGACCACGTTTGGTTCGAGAATCCATTGAAATTTCCAGACATGCCAACTTCAACAGGGAAGACAGCATGGTACTCTCTTCGTCGTGGACTCCTCTGCTGGCGAAGCATGGCTCGGATGGTAAGCAGCATCAAGCTCTGGCAGCCATAGACACAGTGAGCTACGTGTGCACCGACCTTTTCCAGCAAGAGAGGTCGTACCTACCCGCATCGGCCGAAGTACCCTCGCATCGCTACAATCTACGTCAGCGGCGACCGGCAGTTGACATCTGACTGGACGTGTCGGGTGTCCTCCAGGTCGTCGCAGTTCCGCGAGTCCTGACGATGTCCTTGGAGCGAGGGACGAAACGTCGACTTTAAAAGAGAGTCGCTTTAAATACCGCATAACCGAAAAACTTATACAATGTGTAATAGCGGTAAAAGCCTAAACGAACAGATACATAATGAGCTGAAAGAGTCAACGACATTATATGCCAAAATATATTAGGTGCTGGTTCGACTGATTTACGCGCCTGTTTTCATTGGGCCACGGTGAGAATGCTATATGGAAATAACCATTTCATTAATCAATGCGATTTATTGTTGGCGAAATCTCTAACTCTGCGTCTTTTGTACTGAAATTGTTCAATAAAAAGAAAATGGCTGATCGGTGAAAAAGAAAAAGAAATTCTTCTTGTACCGCTTGGAGGAAGTCACTTCCAGCGTATGCGAATTAAAGCTTTGATTGTGCGACTTGCGGTTATCTGCAATAATAAGTTACAAACTATTTCTCAGTGACAATTCCGATCGTAACCTATCTCACTTTCTGCGGATAGTTCGTGACTTTGAAAATCCAATGTTCACACAGCGAAATAGAAATGATGGTGTATCATAAAAAATATAAAAGTTTTGCAATTTACCCATTCGTAAAACAAAAATATTATTATTAATTTGAAAAATGAGTACTTGTAAATACGAGTATCTTAAGGCTTTGTATTATCCTTCCTAGCTGAGAAGTTCAAAGAGTTACAACCTTATTGAAAATATAATAAAAACACCCTGTGTTTCTTCGAGAAAAGGATGGTACGGCTCTGTTTGCTTGACTTGGCGGGGGCACCAGATACCACTACGCTTATACCGCAGCAGCCACCCGCAACGGTTGCTCCCCCCCCCCCCCCCCCCCCCCGCCACCCGATCCCGCGCTGCACCACCGCCGCCGCACCGCTTCCGCCGCTTCCTTCACAGTAGGAATTCCATTTTCGCCCATTACGGTTGCATTATTCAGGCTCTGTAGTGTTAGTTGCTCTTGCTTAACATGATCGAGTATTGTACAAACGAAAATTTCAGAATGAAAGGCCTACACTAATGTCTGAAGATGACATATGAAATCATGCTGTGCCTGATTAGTCACTCGTGCCTACGGTAATGTCCTAGCCTAGAGATTCTAAACTTACTACGAAAGTAAGTACTCTAGACTGAACAATTTTACCTCGAAGGATTAATGTAAGTAATAATAGTAAGCACAAATTTAAAGTCGCTCAGCAAGCGACGGAAAGAGCAATTTCTTTGAGCGATAAAATTAGTAAAGACGAAATACGACAATGAACTATCATAGTCGACATTGCTAAGAAAATGAACAAGCTGAAGTGGCAGTAGGCTGGGCACATCTGTCGCAGACCCGAAAACTACATGGGTAGACGGGTGCGCGAATAGGAGATACCTATGTCCAGCAATGGTCCGATAGATGCTCCTGTGAGCGGTAGTATGGGTTAATTATTTGTAAGTTACTATAATATAATACTTATAAGGTACTAACAAAACATTGTGACTTGCGAAGTTTGTTTGCCAGTTCTTTTTCGCATTGAATTTAGAACTGGCGGAATTTTCGACAGGTCCAAGCGTAGGTTACCTACCTATGGATGAAATTATACAATAAACAATAAACAACAATAGGGCTGATCATGATATATTGAAATGGTGCTTGCTCAACGATGTGATATGGTGCGTAACGAGGCACCAAAGTAGTCGATATTGGAACCGGATGGCTAAGCTCAAGTGGCAGTGGGCTGAGCGCGTTAGCCGACACGTGGCGGCCGTGGACAGTAGTGGAGGAACGGTGGACGACATCAAGTACATCGGCGTAAAGCAGTGGTTTCATACCGCTAAGGGCCGGGAGGACCGGAGGAAAATTGGAAAGGCGTATGTCCAGCAGTGGACGCTTGCGCGCTGACTGACTGACTCACTGAACTCGACTGTTAGCCCCTCGCCTTCGTGGACAATGAATGCAAATAGACGGACCCGCCGCTGCGTGCCATCTCATTTAGTGGCAGTGGCCAAATAGAGAACAAGTATCCATCGAGAAAATCAAGTTTGACTAGGAGCACATAACCCCGCTGCGGGTCGCGCGTCCGACCCCTCCATAGCCGCAGGTATAATTGAGGTGTCGTGGGGTGTAGCTGCCGGTGAGGTGCCGGGGAGGTTGAGCTACGAGTACCGGGAGCTAGGACCCTGTGCGAGGCTGCGAACACGAACCGTTTGCTCGGTCCCGCGGTTTTGGGGTTTTCGCGCACCCGCCGCGCAGCGTCACCCTCGCCGTCTCCGCCGCCGTCGGACGACCCGGAGGCGACGACGTCGCTTCCAACCGAATTTAGAACGGCTTTGTTGGGCTTAAATCGTCGAGCGTCAGTTTTACTTTGTTACGTTTCAATTAAATAGATTTGTGTTCCTTTCAGACTACTCACGGCGGCTCGGCTGCGGCCGGCGACCGACGCCGGCGTAGTTGTGTGAACTTGCTCTTTCGAAACGAACTACTAGTCTCACTCGGCGGCGGGATGTTTAATTTGCGGCGAAGGCAACATTCCTTTCAACAAATTGAATTCTCTCAGGATTAAAGCGGTTGGAGTTTAAGGGGTAAACTAAAAGATTAACACATACGCCTTCGCCGCCGCTGACTGTACTTACGTTTCAGGGTGATCCCCTTGTTTTGATTGAAATACAGTGTTTATTATACTCGACATTGATAACTCGGCTTCAGCACTCTGCAATAATGATATCGACGACGCCAATAATTTGCTTTATTGAAGTTTTAACGAGGCGACGGCGGAGGCGGAGGCGGCGCGTGCCGCTCTGTCGAGCGAGACGCTCTGTTGTTCCCCGCTCGGCGCGGGCGGTGCGGAGGTGGCGCGGCGTGGAGGTGCAAATTGTTGAGTATTGTCGCGAGATTCCTCCCTGCACTCGCCCGCTCCGCGCCGCGCCGGTCTCTATTATTACTTCGAATTGAATGATGCAGCCATTTTCCTGTGGCCTCGAGCTCTCTCCGTCTCTACGTTTCTCTCGGCAATTCGCAAATTTATTAAGATTTGATTCTCTCTCGGCTGGAGTCATTAACAATTTTCAGCGAAACAACGTGAGGGAACACCTTGTTATTGGCGAGGGGCGGTCGCGGCGACGGGGCGGAGGCGAGGCGAGAGAACGAGCGCAGTATAGGTTTTATGGCATGTTTCAGCTGCTGTAAAATGTATAATGGCCTCCAAGTTTACACATTAAAGTGAACGATTACTTAGCGACAGATAATAATACCTCGCCACCCGCGTCCTCCTACTCTTAAGGGTCTCGCTTATTGTCTAAATCTCGGAGTACGTAGATAGGTACAGGTGATTCGAAGGTACATTTAGGTACATACTTACTTGTCTGTGGTTGGTTCTTGAAACATTTAACAAATTCAGTATATTGCGATTCGTAGAGCCGTTCGAACTGTCGAGCACTACCTACTCTAGACGCGCTAAAATCGACTGCTTCTATTCAGAGCATAGTTATGCCATAATACTTGCGTAGGTATCTCGTTGCAAAATTTTTCGCCATTTTAATAAAACGGTACATAATTTCGCTAAAATATTGTCGTTTTTGCTTTGAAATAGTCAGTTAGTCAGATTCAGATATTTATTTCGGCATAAAGAACATACAACTTTAACAATATTTTATTGTGACATCAGTCAATATTTTATTGTGGCATCATCGATAGTTCGTCATCATTTTTTCTGTCATTTGTGTTCAGCAATTCAATCTATAAGGAAGAACCGGGTAAGAAACCTTATAGAGTTTTTTTTTAAATATAACTTACATACTAAGTCTCTCCAATTTTCCGCCAGTCCGCCCGGCCTTCAGCGGTACGGAACCATGGATTTCCGTCTTTATATACATAGTAATATGCCTTAAATATTGGATTCGTTATTAGAAATTGGAGCAAATTGGAAATGGCGCCTGTCTGTACTTTGCGGGCGGCGCTGCTCCGTGCGCACCCGCCCCGCCCCGCCTGCTGTGTCGGAGGGACCATTCGAAACCAAGGAGTCCGCTCGCTCATAAAATATCATTAATATTCATAGCAGACCGCAGCTAATTCATTTGTAGAAGATGATTTATTAGCGAGCGGCGGAGCGGCGCGGCGACGCGGCGGCGGCGGCAGCACGAGGACGTCAGCTGATAAGGGTCCTCGGTCGCCCGGTCTCACATCGCGAACTGTCCCAGACCGGGGCGGCGGCGCGTCTACTCCGCGGGAAGCGGCTCACAATCGATCAAGACCATATTATTTTAATATTAACGGATTGCTTTGTCTAATTTATTTTAAACAAATCCATATTTTCCCCCAAGTACCTACAGTTTCGGGTCTTTCAAGATGTGCGTGAGTGTAGAGTTGAGGGGCTTACAGACCGTCATGGCAATCGCAAGCTCCGCATGTGACCGAATATCTATGGTCGTAGTTGGAAAGCTTACGGGTGGCTCGGCGCCACATGTCGCACAGACAGAATTGAGAAACAGACACGTTGCCCTGCCTCGCCTGCCTGAAAAAAGTCGGAGTTTCGGGACTCACGGTTAAGATACTTTTTCGTAAATATCCACGTGATATCGCACCCATTCCATTTCATCCCATTTCAACGTTGACTGGAAGAAGTAACTTGTAGTGATAAGAGCGTCTTTTTTCTAATAATACGATATTACGAATTTTTCTAAAATTACTTTTCCTGAATCAATTTCTTACCTTGTTCTCGATTATCTGGAAATATAATTGTTTAAACCTTTTTAGGGTTCCGTATCCGTCATACGGGACCCTATTACTAAGTCTACGCCGTCTGTCTATCTGTCTGTCTGTCTGTCTGTCTGTCTGTCCGTCTGTCTGTCCGAGGGCTGTATCTCTTGAACCGTAATAGGTAGCCCGTTGACATTTTCACAGAATATACCATGACATCACGATACGTAATACTCGCACTTGACCGGTTTTTTACAACTGGGTCATTAATTTATTCTCGCCTCTCGAACAATGCGGTAGCTAATAAGGCGCATGTTACTAGATACGTCTCAGCTGGCAACCAACTTGAGAATATGGAGATTCACACCCCATGTAAAATAAATTGCGAGCCGAGCTCTTAGATGTGCTTTACAAATGAACGTTATCCAGAATACGTTATGTTCAATTTGTTACGCTGCGGGTGTGTCCATTCGCAGTATGTACAACCACGGTCGGTAGCACACATCAATGGTCGGACACGCGCGCACGGGCGACCGTCGCATCACGCTGCTGCCGCCACCGGCCACGGCCGCGCGCCGCCGCTGCAGCCTCCGCTCAAGACGACGAGACGCCCAACTGCATAAGTTATGATAATCCGTCAGATTATGCCCGGCAACGAAGCGACACAAAGACAAGATTGTACTTTTCGTTTGACGTACGCCGTGGACTCAGTGAGGTACTTAATGTGAGAGCATTACGTACCGTATTATCGACGTTCCAGAGCGTGAAATTCTATTGAGGATTATCGCCGGTAATCTCCTTGCGCGCTCGAATTAGCTCACTCCTTCCATTTTCGCGAAGGAAAATTTCGAGAGAAATGTTTGTTACCTTCGTCAAAAGAGTTTTTCGAAAAAAGTTGTGTCATGTGCGTTATGTATGAAATACTAGTGGCGCAAGAGTAATCAATCATACATTTTGTTATAAGTACCTATAAATTTTATTTTCTATACTAAGCATATAAATTTGTTTTTATTATTATTTTTATTTCGGAAATTCGTTCCAAACACTGAACATGATTGGTTCAAATGGTGATCTTCAGCATTTATGGAATCCATTGTTCAAATTCATGGAATGTGATAATATTCCGAGATGTAACCGTAATAGGAAAGTTTAGAAGTTTCTAAATCTCCAAAATCTTGTTGCCGTTTCTCTCATATTTCTAAAGCGCTCATGCTTCTAAAATGATATACGATCTTTGTTGTTTTATTCACAAGGTAAACGCATGCATAATTAATCTGTTTTTTTTTCTACAGCTTCTGGAAAGTAGTGACATCAACTCTGTGAAAGTTGAAGAAGGTTGACGTACTTATTTGGATTGATTCGCATTCACCCGGGATTCTAACGCTAACACACGTCTCTTCTTTAACAAAGTTTATAAAATGGCCCTAATACGTGTTATGTAGTTGGTGGCCTTGAAGAGAATAACAGAAAATTGGAAAGAATAAGTGACAAACAAAGTCGCATTGTCGTCGTTAGAATCGAATTTATCGAAGTTATAATCGTAATTGAAAAAAAATTACTATTTTCAGAACCCTTCGCTTCTCCAATTCCTATGATGGATCGTTCATCATCATCATCATCAGCCTGTATTGGTCCACTGCTGGACATAGGCCTCTCCCAAGGCACGCCACCTCACGCGGTCTTCCGCTCTTCTCATGAATGAATCGTTAGGGTGTGGAATTGTTTTTCGGCGAGTGTGTGTTTCCTAGGGAGTTGTCCGCTGGTATACTATGGTGCCTTACTGAGAGTGGTTTCGGGAGATGAGGTAGATTTGGCTGTATCGAGCACCTGGGGTGCATACATGCATAACTGGTTTCAATAAAAAAAAACTGCCAAGTGCGAGTCGGACTGGCGTACCGAGGGTTCCGTAGCACTACTCAATATATTTGTGTTATGTATTTACTAAAATAATTGTGTTTTCGAAAATAACGAAATAGGTAAATAAAAACCACAGTGCAGTGCTTTGACTGTTATACAAACCATTGCTTCTTGTATTTTAAATATATGTTTTTTTGCCGCAACTATTACATTGTCGTAAAACTTGCAGTTTTCATATCTAATCAATGGCTTAATATCTACAATTTTTTTTATGGAAACTGACACGGTTGGCTACATCGCCTACAACATCCGTGATGTCAGCCCATAACACCTGGTGAACTAGGTGCCATGTCAGTGCTTCCCTTCATTTCATGTCGGCTACACTGTCGGAAAACACGAACTATTTACATAGCCGTTTCGACCGACGCTTCGTTCAGTGGGGAGGTACCAACCTGGCCGGTATAAACCCTACCATCTAGTAAGGTAAGAAGGGAAGAAACCTACAGTTTAACGGGAAAGACTTCAACGGTCGATTTAGTGTTTGAATTATATAAAGAAAGAATACATTTACATAGTGTTCAATTGAACTTTATTTACATATAACCTAAAAAGTTAAACATACATATTTCTGTAGCTAATTAAAGGTACAATAGTTGGTAGAGTAGACACGTCGCACGATCAATCGCGTAAGCGAAGCTCTGAAGTCCAAGAAATGTAAATATTAGCTGAGCTAGCGACTTGTAGCTCGCTGTGAGCTGTTTGCGTGTTGAGTGCGGGTCCGCGCGAGCAGCGGAGCGTGGGAGCGGCACTAGAGCAAGCGGGAGCACAGGACATGGCCACTTCAATGCAGTTCACGCCGCCGCTGAATTATTCGAAAGTTTCATGAAAAATACCCAAGTGCTCGCGGAGATTCCGCGAGGCAAATATATTCAGAGCAACTTCTAAAAGCTGGAGCTGTAGAAAATTTAACGATTCCGACCGAAGTGTCCCTCCGTTTGAAGTTTGGGAACAGCTTTGGGAAATATTAAGCACATCTCCGGGAAAATTCTCAGATAAAACGCCCACTTTGCGCTTCAACTTTTGTTTTGCACTCGTGAGGACAAGTCACTTTTTCGGCAATGTCGGTATTGACTTTTTATTTGCGATGTTTAAAAGTTTTTTTAAATATATATAACTTGCCCCACAACTCGGGACTAAGAAGATGACTTATAAAATATATAAATATACTGCCTTTTTACATACATAAACTTACACTTAACTTATTTCTAAATGGTGTATTAAAACATGTTCAAAATGTATAAAGTTTATTGTAGCTGCAGATTACATAGGCACATGTATGGAGCAGGATTCCTTATTTGCATGATGTTCAACAATAAATTAAAATACTTCAGGCCATGGGTATACAGGAGCATTAATTAATCAACACATTCGACCGTACGAGATACAAGCAATTGTGAAAAGTTACTGTGTTCGTAATGAATAATTGGTTCGTGTTTTATTTACGCTGGCTTTTATCTGCAATGCATATTTGTATTAAAATTTGCTTTCCACCGACCGGACCACTTGCTTTCATTGCTTTACGTTTCACTCTGCAATTTTTTTTTCGTTTATGAATTAAAAAATGCTCTTAAAGTTCGCATACTGCGTGAATTTCTACAATATGCAATAAAGATTTTTCATACATTATGTAGATATTGCTAGTAAATTGAGCTTGTGTTACCCATCGTTGCACAGTTTATCGAGTATTTTCAGTAAGCTAATTACGATGCATGGATATGCATTTACACCGTTTAATAAATTAATGATGCATTAAGGAAATTACGGCACCGCGCCGGATATCACTGTTTCAAACTAAACGTTTCGATATAAAATATTGTATTTCTCGTATGTGAATAATTATTACCAACATAATTATGGTTTAATGAACCGTCATAGCTAGTGTGACCATATATATTTTGCATACGCAGTTATATAGTAGGTAGATTGAATAGTCTACGTAACTTGGCATTGACGTATGTATATGTGAGGGGTTAAAGTATGAAATTGCTGAACGAAGTTTCGAACTGAAAAATAAAAAAAATTAATTGGTGGGATAAAATCAATTTATTTAATCAAAGTATTTACCCACGTTGTCTATACATTTCTGCCATCTCATTGGAAGATCATTTAAACCTTTGCGATAGAACTCTGGGGACCTGAACTCCACAAACTGTGTGAAGGTATTTTGTACTGCTTCCTGGGAAGACAATTTTTTTCCATGCAAAAAGTTGTCCAAATCACAAAATGGTAGTCGGTTGGGGTGAGGTCCGGCGAATACATACGGAGAATGACGGATGGTTTCTAACTGAAGGGCTTTGTAGTGTTAAAACTGTTTCTCGAGCAGTGTGAGGTCTTGCGTTATCATGGAGCAATAATGGTGAAGATCGATTGACGAGTCGGGGCTGTTTTGCTGCGAGTTTCGCCATCATTGTTCGTAGCTCTCCACTGTAGACATTGTGGATACGGTAACGTCAAACCATACCGCTAATTCCTTGGTAGTTTGACACGGATCAGCTTCCCCCATCAACTTCAATTCATCGTTATTTACCTTCTTTTTTTTTATGTAAACCAGCATGGGTGGCTGTGCCGAGGGACCAATGGTGCAGTCGACAGAGCCAAAATCACCTTTCCTCGCGAAACCACGCTCAGCTAGGTGCCATGCCAGCAGATTTGCGGACTGTTGCTAGGCTGTCTAGCCCGTTAATACGACGCTTGAAGACACCCAGGTTAAAGGATTCAGGAAATACACTCGCCGGAAGACAGTTCCACACTCTAGCGGTGCGACAAAGAAACGATTTAGAAAACCGATGGGTTCTCAAAAGCCCAATGTCAACAACAAAAGGGTGCTGAGTCTCTCTGCGACGAGTCATGCGGAGATAGGACAGGTCGCAGGGAATAAGGGATGCTAGTTTCTAGTACCTTAGTGGTTGGTCTTCCTCGTGGCTCATTCTTCAAGTTGAAGTTTCCACTACGAAAGTGGTTAAACCAAAAACGCACGGTGCGTTCGTTAGCCGTATCCTCACCAAAAACAGCATTGACATTACGAGCGTTACGAGCAGTTTCTGCTGCATTAGTCCGACGTCGAAAATCGTATTCGAAAATTACTCTGATTTTCGCCGTATCCATCTTCATTTTAAAAGCTGAATGTAAAAACCATTGAAAGTCAAACCATCTTTCAATTTTTTTTAAATCTAGAATGTTATAGGTTTGAGATAAGCCCCCATTATTGGGGGGAATTCCTTATAAGGAGCCCTTATCATTGACATCACACGAAGCAATTGAAAGAAAAACAAATTGTCCCCTAAAATCTAAATTCGTTCATTTACAAATAAGTAATTGTGTCATCAAACTCTATGTAACATGTACAAAGTTTTAATTTTTTTCGTCCAGTAGTCTCGGAGAAAAAAAAAATGCCCTGACTGACAGACAGGCAGAAAGATAGACACAAGAGTGATCCTATAGGCTTCCGTTTTATTCCTTTTGAGGAATGGAACCCTAAAAAGGTACATATAGGAACATTAGAATAGTTTACACAAAATGTTAAAACTTAAATACCACATGCGAGTTAAAATGATGTTTTTAAGTTTTTTTTTATTAAAATAAATAAAAAGAGTTTTATTTTATCTCTAGTTTATCTGAAACTTTATTTTATTTTGTGTAGATTTTTTGTGTGTCACACAAATACAAAGAAAGGAAGGTAACTCAGAATTCTGTTTCACAAATCATATTTAATCAAGAAATACTCTGACTGGTTTCTGCGCCTGAGTAGGCGCGCGCGGCGAGCCAGGGCACAGTGGGAATAGCGTCCAGCCGGCATTACTCTCCTGTAATAAGTGAGCCTGCAGAGGAAGCCGCCACTTAACACAATTTGCTCTCGGGAAAAACAAAAGCATTTCAACCTCTCCGCTTGTCTAAGGCTACCTACATACTATTTCGAACTGTACGGGCACCAGAAAGTTGATTTGATAGAAAGAAGGCTACGAGGCAATAGTAACCTTATACTTCATAGCCCAGCAGTTTGTCAGTGCTGAGTCTTTTTGACGTTACCGCGCAGTCTAAAATGTTGCAAATACTCGTAGTTCAGTGTTCTGATTAATTTGTTTTTCAGCGTATTTTTCTTCGTTGTCTTTACAGAAATCTTACACTAAGGTAAGAAGCCTATAAAACATCCATTACCGTGCGTATTGTACATTGTACGCCATTTGAAAAACCAATTACGTATTCCATACATACCGAGTGAATGTACAGAGTGTGCACTCCAAGAACTAAGAGGAGAAGAGAAGGGAACAAATGAAAGAGACGGTGACGTCGGAGCATCTCGCATCAGATAAATGTGTGCAGCTTAAGATTTAATTTAAAGTTTTAACAGCGCACTCGTACTTCGACCGGAGCGGGGGAGGAAGCCACGGCGGAGGGGAGGCAGCCACGGCGGAGGGGAGGGGGGGGGGGGGGGGGTTGGGTTAGCAGCCTTGGAGCTACTGCTGAGCTGGTTTCTATCTTGTCAGTTATGCAGGCGCTAATTTGAACATCCTGCGCGTCCGTAGAAGCCACTGTTTTCTGGGAGATTGCTGCGGTCTACATTTGTAGTTTCATGAATTCAGTACCATCAAGCAAAACGGGGGAATGTTCCCAGGAAATCACAATTTATATCGTATCACGTGCATAATTTATTTCTACGTACCTACTTGCGCTAAAATATCCTTCTATTTGCAATTTCAACTACTCGTATATCCGTCAATTGTAAAGGTCTAGCGCTATGTAAAGCCAGAGTGCGACAGTGAATCCCTATGAAAACGATAACAATGAATATAAATCCGTTGTCGCAAGTCGCTTTGCCGTCGCTGCCGGAGGCGGTGGACGCCGCGCCTGCGTCTCCGTTCGCCTCACAAATCTGTATTCAGCTGCGGACGGGATCGTACAAGAGGTGAATTGAGTGCGCCCCGAGCCACTCTCGGCCGATGTAAAGCATTCCCGGGAGCTGAGCCAAGTGAGAAAAATTAAATTCCAGGGACAAGGCGCGCGTGGCGTCGCAGCGCGGGGGCGGCGCGCGGCGCGGCGGCGGCGCGGAGGCGTGCGAGGGGACGGCGGCGCACGTAGAGGCGCGTGGCCGTATCGCCTTCTTATTGAAATTTTTACATGTAGACTAGACATTGGCAGCGCCAGCAGCGGACGCGATTGTGTATACTGCGGATAAATGTGATGGAATTCAATATGGCAGTACAGTACACACACGTGCGAGAGTGTGTACAATTTGATCACTGGTAGGTAACCCAATTAAAGAGGTACCTACCTATATAACGAGATTTAAATATATTTTTATTCACACCAATAGTATGGCTTTATATTATTATTAAAAAAAAATACACAAATATTTCGACGTGTCGGTCGTCATCAGTGGAAACAATTACTAAATATAATTATTTCCACTGATGACGACAGACACGTCGAAATATTTGTGTAATTTTTTAAAATAATAATATAGCCTACCTATATAACGCTTTATATTTAGAGACTTCTCGCAGAAGCGTTTATTTCTGCATTCACATACACACACATAAGAACTAGGAATCGAACAAATAAGGTGAAGGGGGAGCCGGCTCAGCTGCTGAGCTGACGTCCTTATTTGAAGGGGGAACCGAAGAAGCTCTGATCTTCCAATGACCTACTTATGGTAACTGAATAAAGCCAATAACAAGTCAAATGTACAGTTGGGTTCATAATTTCCTTTACTGGCTTTATCTGCGCATTTCACGTTTTAGTGAAACAATTTTAATTCGCAATACCTAAAAGTGATAATGCACGTATGAACCGGAGCGTACAATTTTCACAGGGTAGAGTAGACTCTATCAAAAAACTTTCTAGGCTATTAGTACCTAGTTAAAGTATAGTATAGTACCGATAGTATAGTATAGCTAGTCGTCACATTCAACGGTTAACGAAATAAAAGCGGTCGACTTCACGCGGCCGCCGCGTCACCGGACGCCAATCAATCGTTAAATCGAGTAACAGCATGCCGACCACGTGCGAAGCGAGGCGACATATTTTCACAAATAAAACTAACGTATCTTCCACTTTTACCGCCACCGCTGCCGTCGAGTCGTCGCCCGTCGCCCCCACAAATTGAATTGACACGAGCAAATCGAAATATGTGTCCTTCGTCCTCCTTGGCTCCGTTCCGTCCGTACTCCCCCCCCCCCCCCCCCCCCCCGGACCCGCTCCCCCGCATGCCTTCCCGCCTGCACTCAGAGCTCCCTGCGCTCCCCGGTACACCCACCCACACAGCTACGTCGTCGGAGACACCGCACCGCCTCCGCTCCCCCGCTCCACGATCCTGTGACACTTTGTGACTTTCGCCTCTACTCTGCGACAAATTGCTTATTTGGGGAGTTTCTTTGTAAATATTTCAGTTGACAGGAGATGAAGTGTGAATGTGGCTGGCTGGCTCCTCATATCATTAAGCAACATTGCATCACACGCGGCTAACACCTTCCTGCTTGCTGTGTTGAAGAATGTTTGCTCCACACTAAAATATGTTTACTCTGGATTTGTGAAAAATGCTGTTAAATATCTTCATCTGGACTACAATGACGTATGTTATCAAAACCGTATCTTTCGCAGAGATACTATTAGGTATAGTATATCTATAGACACATTCTAATAGCAACGATTATTTTGTAGTCAAGATTCGACAGTTACTAGAGTATTAGTCAATCTAATTTACTCGACATAAACTCTGCAGATAAACTTCACAGCGGCGCGGGTGGCCGAGTGGTTTGGGCATCGGCTTCTCGTGCAAGAGGTCCGAGATTCGAATCCGGTCGGCGTACACCAATGAGTTTTTTCTGACGAAAACATTTAGTTGCATACCTACGCCTGCTGCTTCACCGTTCGGAACCGGTCCCTTGCCCCTTACTAGGCGGTAGGCTCAAATCGTAGCCAACTGGATTGGTACCACCGTACTGGATGTAAGATGGCCGCATAGGAGTCTCAGTTTTTTTTTAATTTTATTTTATTTTTATTTATCTCTTTATTTCAGCGCACTAGGGCCTTAACCTAAGAACTAAAATTACTTTTTCTCCACATGTGTTGTGTTTCTCCAATGTGATCCGTATGCGTCATATTGGTCTGCTAACGCGGTGGATCAGGTGCGCGTGGAGTAGGCGCGGGCGTCAGCAGCGGCGCGACCTTGTTCTCCTCTAGTCCAGTATAGCCAGCAATTCAGGGAAGTCTCCGGTATGGCACCTACCATCTCGCAGGTGATATTGGCCGGTCGGAGCATGCGCCTTGGCCTCTCCGACTCAGCCACACATACCGGATTACATAAAAAAAACGTGTACGTTAAATTTTAATTTTACAGATTTTTACTATAATACGAATATCTTCCTTTCTGGCGTTAACAAATTCGAGCTAGTTATAATTGATATGCACGACTCTATCACTGGAGATACCTCAGCGATATCCTAACATGGATGCGGCAGGCTGCGGTCTGAGTCGCGGACGTTTCCTTTGACTAGTGCCAAGGGACTCTTCAGACGAGATGATGTCCGCTACGTGTGTTGGCACTAGCGATAGCCGCTCCCTCCCCAACCCTCTCAACTTCTCTCTACCACCGCACCCGTTCCCTTCGTTCCACCAAACAATTCAACAAAATAGAACCCTCATGAACTGATTCATTGTTTCTAAATGGCTACCTATGAAAAATAATAAGTGTACTCCAGCCAGCTTAGTGTGGCCGACATGACCCAAGGGATAAGTTGCAATGATATGTCATTACGGAAGTTACAATGTGATGTAACATGTAACCGAGGATGGCAAGTTCCGTAGTACAAATCTACTGTTCGAGCAGGCTCAAAGTCAGGCGAGGCAAAAAGATGGCCTAAATAACAAAAACATTATCAATGTTTCACCCACTTGTGGACTCGTGTATCTTTAACAGTAGTCATTTTACGAGTCATCTGACGCAAATTAAGTCCTGTCCCCATTCACAGCCGCACCCTCGCCGGACACGCTCGGAAAATCCGATATATTGTGGTCGACGCACAACTGCTGCGAACGCACCGCTTCTCAAAATCGTTCCTATACACCGAAAATATGAAACCGTCTTCCGGTGAGCATGTTTCCTGACTTCTACAACCAAGTTGTCTTCAAAAGGCGTGTGAAAAAATTGCCCGATGATCATTCTGTCCGCCCCATGTTGGCATGACATCTCACTGAGCGCGGTTTCGCGAGGAGAATGTTATCGTCTGGGACTGACAGTTCTACTTTTGAATGATTATTGGGTACAGTCACCCGTGCCAGTTCTCTAAAAAAAAAAGTGAATCTGTTATGTTGAAGACGAAATAAATTGAATTCGATACGAACTTACAAACAGTTCTACCCAGTTGAATTTGTTGCGCGTCCCTCTCTACAATGCGCTACGCGGCAAGGCAAGCTGAGACCTTCCTCGAGATGATGGCTGCTGCAGTCGTATTTGTCACGTCATCTGCATCACATAATTTAAATATATTTCTATCATCACTATAATTATTATAAATCCAGTATAGAAAAAAAAATTCTATCAGAACATAAACTTCGAATTAATGATAGTTAAAGTGCACATTTTGCTTATTTAATTAATTAGATAAAATCGTAAACGGTAAAAGGTTCATGGATGATTTCAAACATTGTCTCAAAGTTCTTGTTCGGTTTGTAGCAGATAATATTCAATTGTACATATAACGTACCTAGTTACAATCATAAGATCATACCTACCTATTATATAACATCTTCTACATTTCTGAACCCGTTTTGTCCTCATTATTATGTTGCCTGAAACTAATTACTGTCTGTTACAACAAACCCTGTTATTTAATTTGACTTGTAATACTGCTGTAAATTATATGTAATTTCCAAAAACAAACATTCGTCTGGCATATATTCAAGATATTCTTCAGACCGGTGTGCCCACCCACCGAATTAATTAATTAATAAAAGGGGTATCAATGTCGAGCATATCAAGAAAATGTACAAAAATACAACATGTATCTTACGTCTGCTGCTAATGAAACGCCGAAAATGATTTGGGAACGTAACCAATTTATTTTTTTGGGTATTTATATCCATTGGTGTGGGAGAGCGGGCGGAATCCTCAGAAGAATCTCCTGTCCGACGACCTCTCCGCTAGATTGTTCGGAGCGAACTCGTCGAGACATCTTTACATGTCATTGATCCCAACTATTTCAATGTTGCTGCTCATAAAATGGAATTCACGTAGGTAGTAATTCTCGTCTTCCAACTGTTCCTTATCTCTTGACGCATTTTAAAGATTCTCTAGCTCGCTTCGTGCTCGTTGCTGTAGGCAGTTTTTGAAAATAATGTATTTCAAGATATAGAATTGGTTTGGGAAACGGAACTCCGCCAATGCGGCTGATTGTTAGGAAACTTTGTGAACACGATTACTAAGATGTGCCCACATCAGTGTATTCGTAAGTATATGCCGTTGCGTTAGCTTTGAGTAAGTAATTGGAACGATGAACTTGCAAAACTACATCCAAACTATACGAGTGTTCGATGTTCTATTAGCTGATTGCGTGCACACTTAGTAAGTTTGTATGTGGGTATCTAGGGAATGTTAGAATATTGTAAAGCTAAGTTTGTATAATGTGGTTCTTGAAATAAGACTATTCGTATTATTAACCAAAAGGTTGAGATTTCAACAGACAGCAGTGAAAGCCGGTAAAGCATCGTTGACTATATAGCATATAGCATGTTTTTGAGTGATACAAACTTCTATTAAACTGCCCAAAGATGTCATCCAAGCACCCGTAAACACATTCAAAATAATTCAAATACAGGTTCAATAACCATTTTCGGCTGCTCTTTCGTCAGAATATTTTGTTTTTTTTTTATGGAAACTGACATGGTTGGCTACATCACCTACAACATCCGTGATGTCAGCCCATAACACCGGGTCACAGTGTCAAATATGACCTTAAAATCGGACATGTTCTTTTTATTCCAGAAATTAATCGATTTAGTTATTTAAAATGCTAGAGTAAAACTCCCCCGCCTCTGCGACTTTTAGTTTAGGAGAAATATTTTTTTGAAAATTACACTTTTTTAGTTTCGGAAAAACGAAAAATAATTCTACAATTAAAACTAAGCTACTTATTTAAATTTCACTCAGCCTTATCAAAGACCCTTTCGAATATCCACATTTGAAAAGTTATTCGAGGCTGTGAAAGTTTACAGAAATCGAATTATATTTATTTTTAATTTTTTTTATTTTATTTTTTTTCTCCTAGATCCCATAGTAGTAGGCGGAGATATTTATACCGAAAATAGTTCACTGTTTCCTCTGTCCGTTAAAAAAAACCGACGCCTAATTCCATGGGATTAAGAAGTTACAGGAGTTATTCGCTATGGGCTAGGGTTGTTACTAGAATGAATAAAAATTTTCCCATTTTTTATTTATTTATTTTTGACATTTGATTAATTTTATTGTATTGTTTCGTGATTTCTTTTAATAATAATTAGCTGGTTTTGGTTTTTGTTTTTGTTTTTCTTTTTTGTTTTTTTTTTTTATGGAAACTGACACGGCTCGCTAAATCACCTACACTACAGCATCCGTGATGTCAGCCCATAACACCGGGAGAACTAGGTATGCATGCCATGTCAGTGTTTCCCTTCATTTCATGTCGGCTACTATGTTTAAAATTGGGGAGGCGTATGTCCAGCAGTGAACACATACAAACTGACTCATTAACTGACCAGTCCATATACATCCACTGCTGGGACCATATCATTATTTTGCGGAAAAATAAAAGATTTTGTAAAGTGCCAACCCTATTGCCCGAAACTTGATAATTGCACTAAAATGAGCATAACTTCTTAAACCCATGGAATTAGACGTTGGTTTTTTTTTTAACGGACAGAGGAAATAGTGAACTATTTTCGGCATAAATATCTCCGCCTACTACTACGGGATCTAGGAGAAAAAAAATAAAATAAAAAAAATTAAAAATAAATATAATTCGATTTCTGTAAACTTTCACAGCCTCGAATAACTTTTCAAATGTGGATATTCGAAAGGGTCTTTGATAAGGCTGAGTGAAATTTAAATAAGCTTAGTTTTAATTGTAGAATTATTTTTCGTTTTTTCGAAACTAAAAAAGTGTAATTTTCAAAAATTTATTTCTCCTAAACTAAAAGTCGCAGAGGCGGGGGAGTTTTACTCTAGCATTTTAAATAACTAAATCTATAAATTTCTGGAATAAAAAGGACGTGTCCGATTTTATGGTCATATTTGACACTGTGCGGGTGAACTAGGTGCCATGTCAGTGCTTACCTTCATACACAAACTAAATAATGCCTGTAATAAAAGATTTCGCTCTGCAGACTTAACTTCGCCAGACTACTATATCCGCACATTATCGACATTAGATTTTGTTGTTTCATATGCCTAACCTACTTATACCTAGTGATTGCGGGCGAAATATGATGCTTACGAATGCAAAGAAAATAAGCGGCGCGCCTAACATCGGCATAACTGAGATGCTCACGAGGCGAGCATAATTTTAAGAGTACTTAGTGTTATTGGAGTTTATCCCGCAGCTTGACGTCGCGCTATGCTGATAATATCCGCGTTATTTCCTGCGGCATCTCGGTAGGTGGCGCTGTGTGCGGCGGTAACGAGCCTCCACTCGGCGCACCGCCCCCCCGCACCGCCCCCGCACCGCCCCCACACCGCGCGCCGCCGCCGCCAACGCCGCCGGAGGTGCGGGCGGGCACATTACCAGCCGAGATAAACCTATCGACGTGTCGTGTAAATAATTACATACTGCGCACATATATATAACTCTTATCTACCTAGTGCAGCTGTGGAAAATTTTCTCATACATGGCAGCATATTATTAAAGAGCTTTTTAATATTTTCCAGCATAGCGACGGCTATGCTGGCCATTTCATCCCAAATGTTAGCCTTCAAGTCTTCTAGGGTCCTTGGGCGATTGGCGTAAACGCGAGATTTCAAATAACCCCAGAAAAAGAAATCTCAAGGGGCCAAATCGGATGAGGCGCCCTGGCAAGTGTTCCCTCAAAACAGCCATCGGTGCCCTTGAAGTGTGAACCGTTGCTCCGTCGTCCTGTTGAAACCATATGTCACCTAAGCTCATTTCATCAAGCCATGGCAAAAAAATACTCGGTCATGTTTGCATAACGGAGAAGCGGCCAACATACCCGTCGCTATGCTGAATAGAATAATGACAAACGCCAGAATTCGGTTCAACTAACGGTTCAGTCACCGGATATTATTTTTTAAAACCATGTAAAATCAAACTTTAATTACCCACCTACATTATAAAATAAAAAGAAAATTAAAACATATCTGCTTCGTAAAATTCGTTTTATTGCATTTTGAAAAAAGAAAGTTATGCTGCCGCCGTATCCGTTATTATAACTTCAAAGTCTCGGCCGTGACCAACACGCTATGCATATGTATACGCCTCGGATCCCGATGTAGCGATCCCTCTCGGTCTTCCGCTAGTCAGTTTTCTCATTTTCGCTTGCGCTGTAATTTATTTGCGGACCTGGAATTACCCTCTCGCCACAGGCGGCGGAAATTTTTGCATCTCGCGAGTGAAGATATTTGCATCATATCCCGAGGCAACGAAATCTCCCCGGATGCAGTTCGTTTACACAACGCGCAAGCGTAGGCTACACTGCAAGTGAGGCCGCGGCGCACCTCAGTAGTATGTTATATTTATTCGGTGTTTGCATTTCACTCGAGGCAGTATGGGCGATCAATATTGTTGTATTTGCTCTCTCTGCTAGGGACTGTAATAATGTCGGCACATTGGCTGTTTAATACCATAGGTTGATGTGGAAGACTGCCAGATGTCGTGGAGAAAAGTGGGTTTTCAGGACAAGCAAGTAGATCGGACTCACACGCACAAGCGAACTCGCGTCTAGCAGCTCTTTCTTTCGTGAATTTAACAAGGAACGGAAACATGGAGAGACTGCTCGATAGGGGCGGAACACAGCGAGTTGTAGGGTCGGAAGGCTTCGCGTGTGGCGTTTGCATTTCACTTAAATCGGCGTACATCACCATGAGAATAATACGTAATAACATGTAGATGATATTTTACACTTTAAAAAATGAAAATTGTTGCAATAATTAAACTGGGAGAGGGAGAGGGCTCACAGCACTCCGGGGAGCAAAAATTGCTCAGAAGAGAAAAACGACGTGGAGACAGGGTGGGAACAACATTTTTTAATCGAACAAGAGAGCTCGATCAATTTAGTAAAAAAAAAATTGTTGTTTTACGGATGTTTTAAAGTCGGTTTACGGACGATAGTTTTACGTGATGACGTCATAAAGTATATAAAGTGCGAAGTCAGATACAAAATCAGTTCCGGCGGATATTTACCGTTTTTATTTAGATTTTTATTAACTTTGTGTATTTTTATAAGTTTTTGTAGAATATAAAATATGTAAAATTAATTTAAGTACATGATAAAGATGTGATAATAAATAATAAAAAATATGAGAAAATAACGACTATTAATTTTTGTTTATTTTATATTAAAAAAACCTAAAAAGTCAATAATATTAATTATCAATATAAACATCGTGTTGGGACTCAAACCTACATAACGCCATCTACATGTAAAACGTTGCAACAACTACCTAACTGCGAAATCAAGTAAATGCCGCTGAAGTATTTCATTTACTATTGACGCTAGATGTGGACGCTAGATGTCGCTCCATGAAATCTTCACCAACTGTTCCCAAATTCGCTTCAAAAGTACACGACCGATTAGCCGTGTGGCGGTCACAATATATTGGTGGCAGGGACCGCGGGTTCGATTTTGTATTTCCTACTATTGAATATGCCTCTCTATCGCGCTCTCGCTTGCACACACAGGTTTAGATGGAACGTGACACTTTTTCGTGAGTGCAGCCGGTGTTCATCAATTTATAAGACGTGACGTCATCACGTCAAAAGTATTTACAAACACACATAACAACTAGTGAGTCTGCAGTTCGTTCGCACCATAGACATAATATTTCTCTATGGTTCGCACTGGTCGCGCCACCTTACAAATGAACACCGACAATACAGGATTTCATACATACATAAACATACATAACTCACGCTTTTGTATCCCGACAATCAGGGTAAGCAGAGTAATCGGTGTTGTGCTATAAGTTCATACATACAAACACATACATAACGTCACGCCTGCCTGCCTCCCAGTGGGGCAGGCAAAGACAACGGACCCAACCCACGAAAACAACCCAACCTCCAAGCGCCACGATCCTGACACACTTTTGCCGCCTCTTCCACTCTCATAATGTTCTTCATACAAGCTCGTCGGTTACGGGTACTACGCACCTGACCCTTTTCGAGCACATGCCCGATCTGGTCCAGGTACGTGCGTCTAGGGCGACCCTTCCCGACTCTTCCACTAACATTCGCTCCATAGATTTCTTTCATTAGTTTCCTATCATCCATTCTACAGACACACATACTCCTCCTATTCCACACATATTCCTCTCAACGCGCGCATTTCAACATCATTTATCCTGCTCTCATGCTTCGCCTGCCATACCCAACTTTCACTCCCATAAGTACTCTGGTAAATTAAAGCACAACACCGACCACCACGTTTAGCACAGTATACGGACAAGATAACTATCAGGCAGCAAGTGAGGCACGAAGACCCACCTGCTGCATGACAAGGTGGAAGGACCGCGCCAAGGTGAGAGGTGGCTAGCCTTTCGCCCTTTAGCGCTTACAGGATTTCGTATTGGAAATTATGAATACTGTGAAATGAATTACTTCTTTGCAGAGGATTCACGGTAAAAAGAACTGGGAATACTTTGCGCGTCATGGCTACGTACGCGGTGGCACGCCCAAAGGGAAGAACTGGCATGGCACCTAGTTCACTAAGGTGTTGGCTGACATCACGGGTGTTGTAAGTGATGTAGCCAACCGTGTCAGTTTAAAAATAGCTCGATGATTGGGACATTACTACATTGGGACACAACAAGGTAATAACGTACCTAGAATTGAAGCACAAATGTTGGGCAAATAATTTATAATTATAAAATAATATGTAATAATAATTTGCAAATAATAGAACAATTACTCCATTAATTCATTTGCCATCTCTATCTCCACATATACGACAGAGTTTGAAATTCTAAGCATATATTTTACCTAAGTGTATCTTAATTTCACTTTCAAGTTGGTGCTAAACCGTCTGCTAGGTGGTCTAAGGGTAGTGTTTCCATAATCAAATTCCATATTTTGTGGACTACTTGGACTTGAAAATGTTGTAGGATTAGAGCAAGATGTTCGCTGGTAGCTCCTTCCACAACTTTGCGGTTCAGTGTATTACGCATAGAGAGGTAACTGCTGAAACCGTTGAAACAGCTATACAGGTACATAATATTAGTGCATAATAATACCATCTTTATTAGCAATGCAAGCAGCTCTTCAAGCCTATATAGGAATATCTACGGCTCAATTTAAGTAGCATTGGCACGTTTTACCTATCTTCGAAATGATCGGTTATTTCGGAAATCTGTTTCGCTGTAGTAATCAGGGAAGTTTCCGAAATCGTTATATCTCCCTGGCCTTATCAAAATTTAATTATCAACGCGAAGGCACGTCCGGGACAGAGAGCCATTGTGATGGCGCCGGAACTTCGCCGCTGACAATACGGGAGGTCTAGGATCGGGGAAAAAGGTTTGGCTCGTTCATTATTCAATTTGGATGTTTTGCGTTTAGGTAGTTAATATCGGCTCGCTTAATCGGACGGCGCGTTAGGCTCTCGGAGGGTTTATTGGAAGTTAATTCGAAATAAAATACTATAGCAGCGTGGCGGCCGGCCGACCATCCGGGTAGTTAGCCCCTAGGGACGACGGTGTCATTACTCGTAAATTTAGAAATTGGATTAGTCGGACGTTGCGTTCAAAGTCCGTCCACTCCTAACTTTACCGATCTGAGGTCCACTCCTGCAGCTGTGGCATACTTGAGAAATAAAATTAAAAATATGGGCATTTTAATTACGGCGAAAATAACTCTTTAGGGGCACTCGTATGGGTTCTTTGCTCAAACATGAAAAGTTGTTCAAGTGGACGTCGCAGTGAGGTCACGTGGCGTCGGGAGATCCCTCCGCTCAAGAGTGGACCTTAAGAAACGTGACCATTAATACCAGCGCTATTTATATAACTCGGTAGTGCTGCGCTCTTTTTATGTAACCCGGTCTGGGTGGCTGAGACAGAGGGACCAAAGCACATGCTTCGAACAACCGATATCACCTCCGAGAAGGTAGGTGCCATACCGGAGACATCACTTTGGATTACTGGGTATATTGGATTCGAGGAGAACACAGCCGAGGCTGCTATGCGGCCATCTTACGTCCAGTACTCACTACTTAGTACTAAGTGGCGGGTGGCCGAGTGGTTTGGGCATCGGCTACTCATGCGAGAGGTCCTCGGTTCGAATCCGATCGGTGTGTACCAATGAGTTTTTTCTGACGAAAAAATTAACGTGCATACCTACACCTGCTGCTTCACCGTTCGAAACCGGTGTAAAACTGTAGGTCCCTTCCCTTGCCCCTTACTAGGTGATAGGCTCAAATTGTAGCCGACTGGGTTGGTACCACCGTTGTGGATGTAAGATGGCGCATAGCAGCCTCGGTTGCGTTCTCGTCTAGTCCAGTATAGCCAGCAATCTAGGGAAGTCTCCGGTATGGCCCCTATCTTCTCGGAGGTGATATTGACTGGCATGCGCTTTGGCCCCTCCGACTCAACCGCCCATACCGGATTACATAAAAAAAAGTACGGTGGTATCAACCCAGTCGGCTCCAATTTGATCCTACCACCTATTAGGATCAAGTGAAGGGAGTTTTACATCGGTTCCGAACTGTGAAGCAGCAGGTGTACGTACGGTGTGCACGTACACTTTCCCTTAGAAAAATCTAATTAGTAGGTACACGCTGGCCGTATTCGAACCTCGGACCATTCGCAAGAAAAGCCGACGACCAGAACACTCCGCCACTCATCGCTACTGCAAGTAATTGTCAAAGTTACCGTTCAAAAGTACCGTCGTCTGTCAGACTTTGGATTGGTGACGGTCCGACCGTTGAGGCTGGCGCTGGTTTGGATTCCACATAAAACTGTCGGTTTCTGCCCTTCCGTCACTAGTACTAGGATTTAATCTGGCCGGAATGCTACCACCGCACTGAACGAACGTTAATCGAAACGGCAATTTTTTAGACAGATTTGTTTTTGACAATAACCAAAATATGACAAGGCCGAATGTGGCCAATATAGTTGGCACCCGCAAACTACTCCAACAGACTAGAAATGCATCAGGCGATTCGAGCACACGTAGTGTTGCAGTTGCAGGAAGTGAAAATGCGCAAGTTCGGGGTCGAGGAGGAAGGCAGCGGGGGGTTTACTTTATGGATTGCTTTAGAATTTGTGGACATATTTTTTATGGATTTTGGGTGCCTTGTGAAGAATCGGAGTTCATTGTCCCGGGGGAATAAAGCGTTGTGCTAAAGAAGGCTTTCTTTCATGCATAATTTTTGCTTGCTTTAGTTGCACCGCCTTCAACTCTAGGGTTCGATTTTTTTTTATTTCATAAATTTTTTAAGGCGGTTTTTATATTTTCTTTAATAGTTTTTTTTTGTGTAGTAACTAAGTAAACAATATGTTTGGATTTTCCCATTTATTCCAATTGTACCCAACGCGGGATCGGTGGACGAGCTTAGATGGAGGTTACTTAGAACAATGTATTCATGGCCTGCGCGAATGCAAGTCAGTCTCTAATTTATTGTTATTCAATATTTAGTTTCCTAATTTTTATTTAATATATTGTTGATCAGCTACAGTAAAAATTCACTATGTAGATAATCTACGAAGTTACAACAGTAAAAAGTGAATAATATCAGTAATGTACGAAGTAATTTATAATAGATTTAGATTTCATTAGCTATGATGGCGACGCCGCCAGCGGGACGACTTAGTCCACGTACCCGATACACAAGCGTGCCATGGATTGCGGGAAAATATTTTTCTTTATTCCTTTTATTGCCGGAGTAATCGCGGTGAGTTTACTTTCAGAATAAATGTTTACATTTTATATACATATTTATTTATGATTACTGGGTGATGGATATTGGGTTTTCACCATATTGTCGTTTCACCGTTTTTAATAATTTATTTTATATTGTGGAAACATATATTTAGCGTACCGTGTGGGGCCGGTACTCTAAAAGAATAGCCCCACTGAATCTCTCCCCGTGTATGTCGTAAAAGGCGAATAAGGGCGGCAGTCTGCAGACACCCCGGTCGACTTGTGGCTTTCATGGAAGATATAGGCTAGCTTGGGTAGCTGGAGATTGCGGGGTTTTGCACGAAGGTCCCCAACCAAGCGGGAGGCCTAGAGCCAACCCGAAACCAAACAACAACCAGAACAACAACCTATATTTAGCTTCAGGAAAATGGTTAATCGTTTCCCAAAAAAAAAAAAGATATATTATGTGTATAAAAACTATGGTTACAGTTTGATTTGCTTCCAAGTAAATTTGCTTAAAAGATATTATGATCGACAATAACGGAGACAAGGACAATGGCAATGTAGAGATTAGCGGTGACGGTGACGTGGGTGTCGAGAATGTAGAGACTAACGATGGCGGTGGCGTGAGCCATGAGAATTTAGAGACTGACGATGTTTGTGACGTGAATGACTAGAATGTAGAGCCTGACGATGGCTGTGACGTGAGTGACGATAATGTAGAGACTGAGATGGTGGTGGGTTGTGCCATGAAAATGTAGAGATGGTGATACCGTGAGCCATGAGAACGTAGATACAGACGATAGCCGTGACGTGAGTGACGACAATTCAGAGATTGTCAATGACGATGTTGAGATTGCCGATTACGTTGAAGAGGGTGGTCGGGAGGGAGAGATAACTGGCGGAGTTTGGACAGGCGCTGGAGCTGGTGCCGGAGCGGACGGAAGTGACGTTCTTCGACCCGAAGTACATCGTGTTCGTGAACGCGAGTACGCACCGGACCGGCCGCCGCGGCGCCGTCGTCACCGACCTGCACGGCTTCATACGCCACCCCTGGGGCAACAACATCACGGTATCTACAGTTCGCTCACTCTAACTTTATGAGAGCATCGCGCGCAGCCTATCCCTACCCCGTTAAAGTTCTGAGTGATTTTATACCTGTAATATGTTAATATCTATAGGTGTGTGTAATTCACAGGTAATACAAACATAAATAACACAGACCTCGAATTGTCCGAGTGTTTCTACTCAAAGTGCCCAGTGAGCTGTAAAATTGTGAAAGTTTTGACGACTGATTTCCACTTCAACAAGGGTAATATGTAATATGAGTTAGGTACTTTAGTAGAACACGAAGTCGACTAACTTACTAATAATATGTACAAAAGTAGAATCGTAAACTCGGTATTATTATTAATTTCAGTAGGAAATATGACGTCACTTAGTGTAAACATATAAATTATTGATGATCTCACATGGGAAGCGTTTACGCAGGCGCAGATAGTGATGTACGAATACCTGAGCAACGAGTACAAGAGGAGCTTTATCCAAATGTCGGTGAAGTTGTGCGACCTCATGAAGAAAGACAAGTTCATAGCGCCCCTCATCCAGCAGACGGTGATGGGAAACCTCACCTGTCCCTACAGAGCGGTTGGTCTACTTTGTTTTACGTTTATATTAATGGAATGACATCCTGGGTAAAGTAGATAAAGTCGCCGAAATGTCACGTATCATTAAAATATAAATTAAACATGTCAGAGGTAGAGCTGATTCTAATGAATGAATGTACAAAAATATCGTGACTTCATAATTATGAAGTCACGATATTTTTGTGAATTATGAAATATATATATTTGTTGATTTAATTAAATAAACAAATACATATATCCGTTATATAATATATAAATCCTCGGCCAAGTTTTTTGGAACCTCAGCCATCGTTGGGATTTGGCTGGACAATCTTCATCATCCCCGCCCAAGATCACCTTGGGAGAAAGGGTAGATGTGGTAGATGTACGCGGTTTAGGTTGTAGATTTTTATTTAATTTTGTTAAGTTTTATTTACAACTAGCTGAGCCCGCGGCTCCGCTCGCGTGAATCACGTAAACCAAAAACCCTCTTCCGCCTTCGGGCCTCGCCCTTAAAGACTTCCTTTCTTCGATAGAATACGATATCGTTTACTCAATCTATTTATTTCATAAAAATAAAAAAGCAATATTAATAACTAAAGAATTAAACCTACCTAACAAACATTAAAATAACTATCAAAACGGGCATTTTCAAATGTTCTTAGAGCACTTGCGGCATTACCCCGCTGGATGGCAACGCTTACCCTTTGAATGAAGTACATAAGCCCTTGATGGCGGGACACCAGTTGCGTCAACCAGCAGAGGCTCAAGCCTCTTTTGGCTTCCCTGCTCCACGGACCGAGGGTTTCAACCGCAAACGCAACAAATTCGAAATCTTGAATTATATTTCTATATTTGCTGCGTTTGAGGCTCTCCGCCCCAGCCTCGGCCGCGCCAGCCTCTCTTGAAGATGTCCTAACGTGACTTGGAGCCAATGTGAGAACAAAAGTGGCGTCCCACATCAAAGAACTATTCTTAGTCCATGGCACTAAGGTGATAGCATCGGGCCTCTTGCCATCCAGTCGGGAATAACCGCGAGGTTCTAGGATGCACGGTATATTTGCCGTTAGAAGCGTGGACTTTATAATAAAATTTAAATTAAATTAACTCAATCTTAATATTAATTAACTTTATTCGAGATGGTTTAGCTTCTTCCTGAACGCAGCTCGGCCTTCGGCCTCGCCCTTAGTTACTTGCTTTCTTCGAGATGGTTTATCATTTGTCAGAACGTAGCTCGGCCTTCGGCCTCGCCTTAGTTACTTACTTTCTTCAAAAATGTTTATCTTCTTCCTGTACGCAGCTCGGCCTACGGCCTCGCCCTTACTTACTTGCTTTCTTCGAGATGGTTTATGGTCTTCCCGAATAGAGCACGGCCTTCGGCCTCGCCCTTAGTTACTTACTTTCTTCAAGATGGTTTAGCTTCTTCCTGAACGCAGCTCGGCCTTCGGCATCGCCCTTAGTTACTTGCTTTCTTCGAGATGGTTTTTCAATTATCAGAACGTAGCTCGGCCTTCGGCCTCACCTAAGTTACTTACTTTCTTCAAGATGGTTTAGCTTCTTCCTGAACGCAGCTCGGCCTTCTGCCTCGCCCTTAGTTACTTGCTTTCTTCGAGATGGTTTTTCAATTATCAGAACGTAGCTCGGCCTTCGGCCTCGCCCTTAGTTACTTACTTTCTTCAAGAATGTTTTTCTTCTTCCTGAACTCAGCTCTGCCTTCCGCCTCGCCCTTAGTTACTTTCATCGAGAAAGAATATCGTTTACGTGAGCGCAGATCCGCCTTCGGGCCCGCCTTTAGTTACTTACTTTCTTTTTTTGAAATACGAATTTCACGCGAGCGAAGCCGCGGGCAACAGATATATAAATTTTATTGCACCAATGACAGCGACATAACTTCGACTTTCAATTATTATTTTTATTTATCAAACAATTTGTCACCGGCCAGCTCACGTCGAGATGACAGTTCTCCGTTGTCAACATGACATTTAAAATTGTTTTTTACCTTTACTTTGGATTACGTGATTTTTATTATATTTTTTAATTATTATGTTCATCCGGGATATACACTGTCACTATAAAAAGTTTCGTCAAATTCCGTTCAGTGGTTTTTGCGAGATGCGCGTACAAATAGACATTTTTGCATTTACGATTTTATGATATGTATAGAAAGAATAGATATGTATAGACTATTGTGTTCAAGTTATAAAAAAGAAGAACTGTCATTTTCGTTGTATCTACTTATTTTTAAATTTCGAATGAATATTTTATTCAAATTGTATTTGCTGCCAGTTCTCAAGATATAATTATGTACTTTGGACTACGTGATTTTAAACGCGCAATAATGTTTATAATTGTAATTTTTTTTTTTTTTGTAATTTTTTTTTACGTATTATGTTAACCCGGCATATAAACTGCCACTATACAAAGTTTCGTCTAATTCCGTTCGGTGGTTTTTGCGTGATGCGCGTACAGACAAACAAACAAACAAACAAAAATTTTAAAAACTGTTCTAACATGTTCAGTATCTCATTTTAAGCCACCCTGGTTAGTTTTTTTCCGAATACATTCAATGTACAGACTTTCTTACCTCTACGATTTTATTATATGTATAGATTCTGCTCCATTTAATTTTTCCTTTTGCTAGTGAAAAATAACATACACTATTCCTTGATTTAATTTCGTGGATACAAAAGTTTAGTTATTTTTACTATTTACACTTTTTTACGCTATTATAGAGTAGTAGCCAAAATGCACAGATGAACAAATTTTGCAGGGTGAATGGAATCTTTTCAACATGACGGTGAAAGCGAGCAATGTTCCACCAAATTTTCCTCTGAAGAAAGGAAGGATCAATCTGGACCTGATGCTGACGGCCAACCGACAAACGCTGGCCTCAGGAGTCACCTACATCGAGCTCAAGGATATGGGAAAGAAGAAAGGGAAAACTAAATTATTTATCTGGAAATTACAATGATTGGCTTTTCAGAAAATAACATATTTAGAAAAAAACTATGAAGCTTTGCTAGGATGTAAATATGTATACGAAATAAGAACTTGTAAGAACTGATAATGTTACCTATACATGTAGAATGTCGTTGATACATGCGAGTAGCGTTCAAACAGATCTTACACACTATTCACTCATATGAAATGTCCCCTATAATAGCTGCAGATTAAATATGAATATTTCATTTAGATTTTGCGAATATAACGATAATAATTATTACTTGGCTTAGGATACATTCGGTTGGGAACGCATGCCTATTAATTATTTCCAATTCATTAATTTCTTGATGCTTATTAAGGGGGATAATCATTTAAAATATTATCTGAATTCCAAAAAACATATACTGTAATTTAAATAAAATTGTGATATATTACAGATATGATTACATTTATTGTAAAGTTACTTTTAAAATGTTTACGTTCACGTCGCGTCGTTATTATCATCATCATACGTGGTAATATAAAATGCAAACCGGAGCGGATCGTAAAAAGGCTCATTGCCACTAAAGTTCTAAGTCTATTTCAAAAATATTTTATTAGGATGGCGACCAAAGACACTATCCTCGAAAATTTTGTTCAGAAACGAAATCATAAATAATAAAAAACAAAAAGAATAATAAATAATATAAATATGTTTACTATAATTATATAAATTTATTAGTTTGCTTCCAATAAATCGTTCTAAAAATGCGTAATGCCTGCTTTGCGCATCACATAAACATTTTTCAAATTATTTGAATCAAATAGATAAATGTGCACACTGAATGGACAAGTATGTATGTATATTTATTTGTATATTGTATTTTATATATTTAGACATTTATATGTATCAATCCAAGAATGGCTTTTATATTAACTAACATGTACTTACGTGTATTATTAATAAGTATTTTTATTATTATTTTATCTTCAATTCTCACGTTAAACTTTGTTCTATTACCTACTTACATTGCACTATATTAATCGAATTTTTAACATCTAAAGTTTGACTGTAAGGGATAAGTCCGCCTTCGCACCTTATGTAAATGTTCTAATGTACCTGTTACTGTAGAATGATTCTTGGAGCAATAAAGAATTTTCCATTAAATTCCACGAGCGTTCCTCTTAAATCAAAACGCCGGAAATGCGGGCTCTTTAAATAATTAATATCGTATCGTATGTATTTATTAACTCATGTTTTCATGTGTGAAGTTTAAAAGGGCATTTATAAGCACATGTTTCATTATAATCGTATGGTCGGCGAGCGCTGTGTGTGGCCCCAGTATGGCGCGGCCGCGGGTGACGCTTGTCGCTTTAGTTTCATGTCTGGCCGCTACATCGATAACGGTGAGTCAAATTATGTAGCTGGTGGTAATGTTTTATTTCCAATCCAACAATACTAGTGGTAAATGGTAACAGTAATGAAAGCGGCCAAGTGCAGTCGTCGCCAAAAGCGGACGTACGCCTGTGCGATTTTGTAACTCTCAATATTCTCTCAATAAAGCAGTTTATGCAGCAGAGGTGCGATTGACTCTTGCGTCGTTATGTCTGCAAGCACAGACTATTTTCCATTTCCGCCTTTACCGCCTTTGAGACTTTGGGTCCTTGGAGCAAAGAAAGCCAAATATTTGGTTAACTTTTAAGGCAAACAATTCGTAGAAACTTCCGGAGTGAAAAATTCATACATGTACTTGCGGCATAGCCCTATCAGCGTGGGCAGAATGCGGCGAATGCACTCAGCACTTTTCTGGGCAGGCTGATCAGAAACGCAGCTTAATATTTTTTACATATAAGTAATCACAGTAATCAGTTATGGGTGGCTGAGTCAGAGGGGCCAGGTAACATGATCCGACTAACCAATATCACCTCGGGGATTTATACATATAGTTTCATTTTATTTTAGGTAATTTTATTTTAAAGATAAAGATGAATACAGATTTCACTTTTATCTTAATGACCTAGCGAAAATAATAACTTAATTCTGGATATAACGCCCAAGAAAATAAGGTTTTTATAAAAAAAAAGTCCACATCACAAAAGCTTTGCTGAAGGTAACCACACACCATAGTAAATTATCAAACTGAAAATTGCTGAAAAAGACCACATCACAAGTTTTGCTGAAGGTAGTACATAGTATTTTGTTGATTTTTCGAAAACCGCTGAACCAATTTCGATAAAATTGAAGTGGGACCATCTCGGAAGTATGACCTAACAAACAAAAAATGAACTTTCTAAATCTGCCCTCAATTGACGGAGAAATCGCGTAACAAATATACAAAAAAAAAACATACAGTCGAATTGAGAACCTGCTCCTTTTTTGGAAGTCGGTTAAAAATACAATTATGGTAGGGTACTACGATTGATAATACAATGTTGTCACAATCGACAGGCTTTACAATTGATCCACGAGCGCACGAAGGTGACTTACGTGAACCCTCTGTACGTGGAGGCGGTGAATGTGAGTACCGGCCGGTACGCGCGCGGCGGTGCCGTCGTGACCAGCGTGCATGGTGTCATCAAACATGCTTGGGGAAACAACATCACGGTAACGGTGACGCATCATTCTGAGCTGCTAATTTTTGGTTTTCATGAGGAACCCGAAATGATTGGTTGCACCACTGCTACACCGGTGTAATACTGATATGAGTATAGTCATAGCTGTTTTGGCCGACCCTAGTTGAAAGCGATCGTACCAATCTGAAGGCCTGTTTTTTTTTATTAAAGTTCCGAATAATAAAATTATTTATTGCACTTGGAATACATTTTTGAATTATATTTTTATTACGGTTTTATTTGTTTAAAGATTTATAAACTTATAATAGGTCAACTGAACTAATTTAACAAATTAGTCACTGGTGTAGGATGCTACCTGCGCCGATACTCTGTGCAGCAGTCACGTTAAGGCATGACCGAAGCGCGCCGGCGGCGCAGCCGCTGAAACTGCAGCCCGCCACAAGCACACCAAATACAGTTCGGTGGCACACCAGCACATCTTCGCCGCATTTTCGGTGGAGACGATGGAGGCATGGTCTGAGGAGGCAAAGCGGCTCGCGAAAGATATCGGGATGTCCCTGTACACTGCTTCAGGAGAACAACGTTTGCTCGAGTTCCTGAGGCAGCGTATCAGTGTGGCCATCCAGCGAGGCAACGCCGCCGCTAGCGTCTTCGGAACAGTGCCAACATCGTCCCAGCTGGAGGAGGGTTATTAGGTTTTGTATAGGTTTATAGGTTTTTGTTTTGTTTTGAATAATAATTTGTAAAATTATTTTTAAGAAGAAATATATTTTAACTAATTTATCTATAGCTTATTGAGGGCTTTCAAACAAAAGTCTGGTAAATATTTGAATGAAAAAAAAAACGTATAATATGGGTGTAGCACAGAGCATCAAATGCGCGGCGCGCGGTAGGTATTTGATGCTCTGTGGGGTGTAGTTTAGTTTATATATGTATAAGTGTAGTTTCCTCTCAAGAACTGGTGATTTGTGTTTCTAATTCTATTTACGGATTTTCGATTACTTTAATCAGATTTTTTTCCAATGCTCTTTTTAATGACACGTTAAAAAAAATAAAGTAACAACTTTCAAGTATATTAAACCCCATGTACCACCCTCTTCAACGCACTTAAACACAAATTCTTGAGTAATAATAATTGTATGATATTTATGAACCCGATTACGAAAAACTAAGAAAATAACAAGAAAAGTTGATCGAAAGTGCTGTAGTCTATTCGAATCCTTCTACACGACCACAACATCCTATGACACGCCGACTATCGAGACGAATCCAAGATTTTTTTTAAGTAATCCGGTATGGTTGGCTAAGTCAGAGGGGCCAAAGCACATGCTCCAACTAGCCAATATCACCTCCGAGAAGGTAGGTGCCATACCAGAGACTTCTTTTGGACTGGACTAGAGAACACAGCCAATACGGCCATCTTCATAATTGACGACACACATACTCGTACATACGTTGCCAAGACCTTCACCCTTGTTTTTGATTCGCAGTAGTTGGATAAAAAGAGACGCACCTACAATTTCAGGTGGCGGTAGTTCTGTACGAATTTCTCAGCAACGATTACAAGCGGAGTTTCGTTCAACTACAGGGCAAGGTCTGCGACCTTATGAAGTTACCGATCCTGGGTGGGCTGCTGCAGCAAACTCATCTCGCGGATTTAACTTGTCCATATCCGCCGGTTAGTCCCCGATGCCACTAATCAGTCAAATGTGTGTAGTGTGTAAACATCTCTTCTCTTCCACTGTTATGAAACGTCTGGCTGTCTGTCTGTAGCGGATAAACTCCAAAATGGCTGAACCGAACGCTTTAAATTTAAATGTATACGATTCGTATGTCATGGCTAGCGCCACTCACGCCATCTAGATGGCGTGTTATGAAATGCTTCATATTAGTTAATTTGTCATGATTAGTTAAAATGCTTCATAATCTATTCGGTAGATGGCGCGCGCGCATACACTTTTTGGTTTCTTCTATAGAAACTCCCGTGATTTTTTTTTTTCTTTTCTTATTTTTATTATTTGTTGTTATATCGGCCATAATAACACATATTCTGTGAAAATTTGAACGGGCTACCTATTACGGTTCAAGAGATATAGCCCTCGGACAGACAGACGGACGGACAGACAGACAGACAGACAGACAGACGGCGTAGGCTTAGTAATAGGCTTCCGTACGGGATACGGAAACCTAAAAAACGAATAGAAGTAGCGCTATGATTTATTAGTTTAAGACAAATTTGTATGTAATGTATATGTATTGAACACCTTTTAATACAAATTAGGCACAACAAGCGAGCTTAATGCCGCGAGGCATTCTATTCTAACATTTGGGATGTTGAAGAAGTCATTCCCACATGTACAAAACAAATTGTCAGGTTTGATACATCCAAGCACAGAGCAAGAAACAGCGCTCGGGAAAACAGCCGCTGATCGCTGTTCTGTGTGTCCGAGTTATAATTTACCACCCTAAGGCCCACTTGCACCAACACGAATTTAACTATAAACCAGTTTAACTCGTTAAACTAGCACCCGTTGTATGTGGGAACCGCGTTTGAACCGCGTTTAAATCCATAACTCGCTATTTAACTCTAAACTCGTGTTGGTGCAAGACGCGCTTAGAAAACCTCTTTTAGAATATTATAGCTAGTTATTATTATTATTACAATATACCTAGTTATACAGTAATATACAATGAGACATTTATATATTGTTTTACCTGTATGTTGTTTTTAGGGTTCCGTATCCGGTACGGGACCCTATTACTAAGCCTACGCCGTCTGTCTGTCCGTGCGTCCGTCCGCCCGTCCGTACGTCCGTCCGCCTGTATGTCTGTCCGAGGGCTGTATCTCTTGAACCGTAATAGGTAGCCCGTTGAAATTTTCACAGAATATGTGTTATGTTATTATGGCCGATATAACAACAAATAATAACAATAAATAGAAATAAGAAAAAGTTATAAATTCACGGGGGCTCCCATAGAAGAAACCAAAAAAGTGTATGCGCGCGCGCCATCTACCGAATAGTGCGTGAAGCATTTTAACTCATCGTGACATTTAACTAATATGAAGCATTTCATAACAGTGGCGCTATGGTTAGCGCCACTCGCGCCATCTATGGCGATCAGGAACTCTCGGTGTGCGAGTTCGACTCGCACTTGGCCGAGTTTTTTTTATGTTCAGTGCATTTGACCATTTCGTTTACACCACTGACATTTAATCTTTTAAACTTTCAGTTCACGTTTGATATTTTCGTTAGAGGTTACAAATAAAGATTTCTAAGAATTTAGTATCTCGTGTAATTTGCACAGAAGCCATAAAAGTAAGGCAGTGGTACTCTAGTGACAAAACTTGTCTACCGACTATACCCATCTTTACACTTACATGGTACATAATTACTCTGTCAGAAATCTTCAATGTGGTACTTTTACATACCACCTTACGCGACGAAGACGTCGTGGTCGTCGTGGCATCCCGGCAATATAATGTCAGCCTCGGTAGCTCAGTGGTGCCGTCGGTCGACTGTTATTAAGCAACCCTGGGCGCGGCCAGTACTTGGATGGGTGACCGCTCGACCGTTGGAGGCTGACGGTGGTTCGAATTCCACGTTAAACTGTACCTCCCTTCCCTTCTTACCTTACTAGGCGGTAGGGTTTATCCCGCCCGGGTTGGTACCACTGCACTGAACGAAACGTCCGTCGAAACGGCTATGTAAATAGTTCGTGTTTTCCGTCCAGTTCAGTGTAGCCGACATGAAATGAAGGGAATCACTGACATGGCACCTAGTTCACCCGGTGTTAAGAGCTGACATCGCGGATGGCATACGTGATGTAGCCAACCGAGAGGATTAATATGGCAAAACAAAATGCAATTTCGCCGTACTGAGCAATCGAGCGCAGTGTGCGCGTTTATATGGTGAATTTTGTAGTTTTTGCTTGTTTAAAAATTATTAGGATATGTTTTTTTTTTTCAAATAATGCTGCTTTAGTGTCTTGAAAATTAAATTCCCTATACAATGACGTAAATTTTATTCCAAAATAATGATCCAGTATGGAGCTAGCTCGGCATAAGAAATTAAAATAGAGTCACATTCAGAAATTTTTTTCACTATAAAAAATGCTGTAAATTTTAAAAGCCTGCTTCAGTGTTTAGTACTATTATCTAGTATAAAAATAAATTATTATTTTTTTCATATTATGTACTTCATAGAACTAAATTTTTGTTTGAAGTTTTAAAAAATATAACAATTTTCGTTGTTTTGCCATATGAATACTCTTAATATCTTAAAATGTATGGTTCGTTCACTTTGTATAGGGTCCGTATCATCTAACGAACATAACGTCTCCGGGGTCGCTGGTTCCGGCCAGGTTCCCCTTTCGGAAAGGGCGTGTTAACTTGGACATAACGCTAACGGAGGACCGGCGCACTCTCATCGCCGCTGGACATACCTACTTCGAGATACGCGGCCACGAGAAGAATCAACAATAAAGATGTATGTCTGAATGCCTTTAAATGTTGTTTTGTTTTATTTAAAAATATTTAAAAATGCAGCTGCAAAGCAATAATCACTTTACACTTGATCGTTAAGGTACATTTTCGCACGCAGCGATTGGCGACGTGAAGCAGTAGGCTAAGCCCGAAGGTAGGAACTTTTTCTATGGAGTGATTTATCTGTTACGAAGTAACTATTTAGTAATCTGTGGTAATAAACAGAACCAAACAGCCAATAAAACAGTCAACCAAAGGAACATAAATATGCTAATAATAATCAAATAATTGAGTTAACTATAAATACATAGACATAAGAACGAGTCGAGAAAATTAAGGCCTTATGCCCTCAAAATTTATTATTATAACGTGCGGACCGACAGACGGACGGATGGATATTTGTTTTGTGTTAAACTTCTTCTCCTTTTGTCTGGTTGTTGTGTATATGTTTATGTTAGGGTCTATGCTTAGAATATTATTTGTGTTGTGTACTTGGGCCTGACTTAAAATCAGCGTTCCTCTCACCGGCTTCCGGGCTCGGTTGTGAGGGACAAAAGCTGTGTCAGCTCCAATTTGTCTTGTCTGTATTGTGTTTTTATTGTATCTATTGTGTGTCTTGTATTAGACGAGATAAATAAATACATTTAATTTAATTTAATTTTTATTTTATTTAATTTCATTTCAACGAGTCAAGGATGTAATGGGAATTGAGTAATTTCGGGGTATTTCTTAGAGCATTATTGTCGCCTTTTTATTAACTAAACTAGACTTATAGGTATATCAATTTGATACCACCAAGAAAAGAAAAAATGCATTGGTTTGAAAATACATAATATGTCAATGTGAACTCATTCTTACAACAAATTACAACATACTATAATGAATTAATAATGCCAATCTCAATCCGAGATATTTCGATTTAGTTTTTGTGAAAAAACTGTACCTACTATACAACTTGAAAATTTTACAAAACAAAACTACTAACTTGTTTAAGCTTATTATTATTGGTTTACCTTAGTCGAAACTGTGGAATTACATTTTAAACGTTAATTAATGTCCTAAAATGCCTCATCAAATGGAAATGCCATTAATTGAACAAAACAAACCAAAAAACGACACAGAGAAGAAAAGTTACGCAGCCTAATTTACAAATTGACTAATGACCTCCTCTATCACCGCACCACCGCCTCCGGATCAGTTTACTACTGCCCTCTAACATACATTGTCACAGCCTGCGGATACATTCTATACTCTCCACATCTGAGTTCACTTTGTCAAACTCTAGTTATAGCGGAAACATCAAAATCATAAATACTGTATTTATTTACTCAGTCACGCTTTACGTGAGTGTTATTTAAAGGTCAAATCAATTGTTTGTTTATTATTTCGTATGGCCCGGTCGAGCCAGTTCGATCAGGTGCTACGTGCGGTCGCAGCGTGGCGCGGTGCGTTATTCGTTAATTCGAATTGTATTTTGTAATTTTGTAAGCTCATACCTTGTTTTATTTAATCCGTTATGCGTGGCTGAGTCAGGGGCCAAAGCACATGCTCAGACCAGCTAATAGTACCTCCGAGATAGTAGGTGCCATGTCAGAGCGTTCCATTTGGATTGCTGGCTACACTGGACGAGAGGATAGCACAGCCGTGGCTGCTATGTGGCCATCTTAATTACATCCAGTATAGTGGTATGAACCCAGTCTGCTGCAATTTGAGCCTACCACCTAGTAAAGGACAAGGGAAAGGACTTACAATTTTATTATTCCAATTAATTAATTTGGTTATTCCGCATGAATTCGCCTGCCAGGCGGCATACGACCGCGTAATTTGGCACATTTTATTCAGCATTCACCGGCGCGCCCACCCATGACAACATTGCTGGGTATAATTCGAATTGAACTTCCGGTTCGACAGGAAATTTTACGACCGAAAATTATGCAATAAATTTATGCTAAATATGTATGTAGGTGACTATAATGTTCTGCGCTCATTGGTATTTTCCATAGCTCGTAACGGCGGCGGGGGTGGGGGCGGGGGCGGAGGCGTCACATTTCATTCAATGCCATTTTAAACGTTACTGTTTTATGATGCAATGTTTAAATTAACGAAGGATTCCCTGAAAAATACCCTGTGAAGTTTCTTGCCGGTTCTTCTTCGTGGACACACCCGATATAACACATTGTGACAAGTTCGAGTGCAGTCTCAATGCCATGAAAATGCCCAATAACCATACACATCAAGAAATTTAAGAAATATTAGGCGGGACGTCCAACGTAACCAGTTATAAAAGGTGAATATATTAATTTAAAATGTATTACCAACACATTATTTTTACAATTCACAAAATTTAAGCGTCTAAATAAGTATTTCATTCGTAGCGAGTCCGGCGGACAGCGTTTCCATGCTATGAACATTGGCGGCTGGTCACCACCGCGCTCAGCGCCGCCTCCGCGCTGCCGACAGCTGGTGACGCTGGAACTGTCGGCCAAGATGGTGTCAACATCTTCGTTTCTCCACTGTAAGAATACTAGTAGTGGCTGTGTACTGTGGTGCATACCTACGAAAAGTGAGACGTACAGCCTCCCCTCAGATTCAAATGCATTTCCTTCGCTATGAGCATCTATCTATGCTAGCTATGACGCACACGTCGTACGCGCCCGGCTCGCTAATTTCTTTTCCTCCTTGGTTATGATATGACACAGAGGGAATGCGACAAGGCGGAAATCGTCGGTTTAAAGTATAAGACGTTCATTTAGAGAATTTTTCTTACTTTACTTACTTTTCTTTTTAAGTATTTCTGAAAATAATTACATTTTGAATATTAAAAGTATACCTAACAAAATGTATACCTAACAAAGTGGCTGCTAAACAACTGTAAAATTATCCTAAAAGCGAAGCACTAGCTAGTATTAAACTGTCGGAAGCTGTTAAACATTTGGTTGAAAACACAGCTAAATTCAAAGGAGCAAACGCTGTATGTACTTAGTGGAAATTAAAAAAGAGAGCGACGGTGAAATTAAATGTAAGCAGGTACACGTACGAGCAGGAAGCTTGTTCGGGGCGCAGCAAGAATTTATTGAAGGATTTATGAATACAGGGAGCATAGGTAACAAAATGTTACGTACGCGCGCGTTAATAATGAACGACAGAAACACTCTGTTAAATATAATGCTGCACTAATGTCGTCGTGCAGGAAAACTCTGTATGTATATGAAGGTGCAGTGAGCAGCGCGGCTCGTGTAAGCTCGGTGCTGATGAAATCGTCGGCGACGCATTCTTCTCCTGTAATTTGCGTAACAACGCTTTTAGCAGGAACGCTCCCGCCCCCGCCCGCCGCAGCCTCCGCCCCTCCTCCGCCGCCCCTATCACCTCACATTTGGATTTCCGCCACATCGTGCCCGAGTCGCTGCTTTATTTTATTGCGCGGAAGTGTAACTTTCAAATAGACAACGCCGCCGAAAACTTCAGTCGAGTTTGTTTTTCACTGAGTTTTATCGCACAAACAAATTTGGGGTTTGGCATCGTCGTCGGTGCTCTTCGGAGGGCTCAGAGCAAGTGAGATCTTCCAGTAAACTCGCGTGATCCACTTTCCGTTTACGTAATTTGAACAATTCCGACAGTATAGACTTCGTTAGTGCGCGGTGGAGCGAGTGTCCCTTGTCGAATTTCCGGCGGAGCTGTTGTAGACGCGTCGTCGCGTCGGGTGGACGCGCTCAGTTCCACAACAACAAACTGAAGTGAGACGGCGAGAACAAAGATAAACCAGGCAATAATAATGTCGTGCACAAAACGGATGCAATAAACAATAACGGGGAAATATTATAATGAAGACAGAAGTCCGTTCCTGCAAATTGCCACTTGCTTATTGTACTGTCCGCGTCCTCGGCGACGGCGGCGTGGTGCGGCGCGGCGGGGGCGGGCGGGAGAAGAGAAGAATTGTCCCAAGTTTGTCGGCGGAGTGGAGTAAAAGCAAAAGTTTATGCCGGGAGGGGCGAGGTAGGGGTGTCGGGGGTGCGGGACGGGCGCTCCTCATCCCCCACCCCCGCACCCCGCCTACGCCGCAACCTACCACTTGTTTTGCAGGTTGCTATAAATTAATTTAACCTATTGCGCACGCCGGTGAGCCCACATGGCCTAAAATGGCGCTTAATTATGTGCAATTGGCCTATGTACTTATTATTATTTAGTTAGACCACGGATCTTGAGGAAAATGTTGAATAAAAAATCATTGGTACCTATGTAGATAAGTAGCTCGTAAGAATGATAGCTGTGTGCGAAGGCAACGCCTCACTTCGTGAAATATCTATCTCCCTATGAAAGAGAGCGAAGAGAAGAGATAGATAGATAGAAAATGCTTTATTGCTGCAGTAAACATTAAATAGTAACAAGTACATTAGAAAATGTACATAAGGTTCCAAGGCGAACTTATCACTTGCACAGATTCCTTACAGTCAACCTTTGGATGTTTGAGATTCGATAACATAGTGGAATGTAAGTAGGTAGTAGCAAAAGAGTTGAGCGGGAGAATTGAAGATAAAATAATAATAAGAACGCCTACTTATTAACAATACATAGATAAAGAGATAATGCGGCGCGGAGGTGGCGCAGGCAGGAGGGAAGAACGCGAGGTCCCCGTGACGGCTCAGTATCGCGACCCACTTGCGTCGCAAGAAACGCGCGCGAGGCGAACTTCTTAACAAATCTCCATACCTATGCGAATGCATCGGCCAAGTTGTCGCCGGTCCGGCGCCGCCCTGCCGCCGCGTGCCCGGCGCCTCGCACCCACCCCGTCGCGCCCTGCTCGCTAAACTTATAATTTGAAAATGGATGCGAGCAGCGTTGCCGCCGGACTGGGCGGGGCGGGCCCGGCGGGACACTACAGGCCCTCGTCGTTACCTTCTTTGTCTACCTCGTCATTGAGATGGGCTTTTTTAACGATCAGATAATGTAGATATAGATAGATAGAAAATACTTTTTGCTCCAAATTTTTTTACAGAAACCAGCATAATGTAAAATTTACATGCGGTGCAAAGACGGAACTATAGAAATGTCTTTCAGTCTCTATTCGGATGTAGGTATTAGTAGGCGCACAATTAGTGACTACTCTACGCGCTCTACATCTTATTGCCGTTAGGTGTGAGCACAAAATACCTTAGGGGATCTGGGCCCTAAGCCTTAATTAAGGAATAGAAAATATGAGTAGGTACTATGGGGATGATATTAACAAATTTGTTGCTTAAAAAACTTAAAATTAAAATATACATGCAAATCACACACTAAGCACTAGTAACTTGAAAACTCCTCTCCTCACATATTGTATAGTAGCTTTTTCCCGCGGCTTCGCTTCGCGTGACTTTGCTCACAGCTCAGACCACCGATGGCGTAACGTTAAACCATCTTTAAAAGTGACAGAGTGTAACAGTGAAAACCGTTTGTAAATAGATAGTTCTCGAGTTACAAGGATATTCATATTGTCGTACATCACCCGGCTGAGGGTCGCCGTTAGTAACTTCGTTTTATTTATTAGGATAACTGAACACTATTACCCGACTGAACGAAGCAAAAAGGAGTGTTACTTCGATTTCTCATTTGTTAGAGTTACCGACCACCGCGGCCGACGCGCCGCCGCCGATCGCACCGCACCGCTCCGCGCCTCCGCAACGAAACGCAACATATTCACAGCTTGTTTATCAAATCTCACGGATTTAACCCTGGCCTTGTATTTCCTCTTCACACACAATGTTCCAGACACTCACTATTGCTCGATTTATTCGAGAAAACATACGCGGAATTCTAATGAAGCTCCTTCGACGTCAATGCTGTAGGCTCCTCTGTCCGCCCCCGCGGGTCGCTTCCCCCGCGTCACGTTCACCACGGCGGCGGCGCCACGCCGCCCCCGAGCGCACGTCGATATCAGTTACAGATATTAGTTCCTTAACTGGGAAATATCGTACGTGTGACAATAAAGTTGGTGAGAAAAAGTTATGATTAATATCCGCGCCGGCGCATTAGTTGTCGTTATTTTTAATTCTCGGCGGGCGGCTAGTGGCGCCGAGTCACGTGCGCCTAGCGGCGGCGGCGGCGGGGGTGCCGCTATGACTTCTCCCGCCCCCAGAGTTGCTTTCTCACTTCTTTTTCGCTTTTTCCTTCTTGTTATTTCCGTCCTATTTTTTCTTCATCTCTCGAGTCTGTCGCATCGAGGGCGACGGCGGGACGACGACGACGGAGCGGTGAGCGAGTCGCGGGGCAGTGTGTCTCATCTGCATTGAGAGTTCTTTTTGCTAGCACACTGCGATAATAGCTGGCTTAGGTGTGATTGCTCTCGGGAACCTCTAGAATGTTGCAATGATGCAACGATATGACGGCATTTTGGACGAAATGCTGGGATAATTCATAAAATCTATAAAAATATAAGCTTTTTACATACTTTAATTTTCCACTCTATAATTCCACATATCTAACTCAAAAAATTTGGCTCGTAGATTCAAGTAACGCTGATTTCAATCTTACCATTTTTTTTGTATGAAATGCAAGACAATGTTTGATAATAATTCTTAAAGAAAACATTTTGTAGAGTACGAGCAATAGATACTGAACACAATCCACACAGAGAACAACAGAGAACCCTGACCTTGTCCCAAACGGCTCGGCAAGTCGCTACAGATCGAGGTGTGAATCTACGACGACGAAGGAGTGAAGGCTGGATCGAAGGACTGAAGGAATGTGTTGTGCGGAGCCAACACGGAGGGAGTCACCCGTTCGATATGCAGTACTGAAGGTATTCTTCAGCACTGAAAGCTTCATTGGATCACGTAAACACAAAATGCCACTTGTATGCCTTTAAACATACAGGGACATGAATTAAGTTATTTTTACGAAACAACATGTGTAATACCTGTAGTTTCAGGAAATTTTTATTATTCAAAAATTTAGTATACATCTTATAAGAGTAATAAATTAAAATTATTAAATAAACTTAAACTAACTATCAAATAAAATAAAAAACTATAACTAAAAACTAAAAAACTTAACTACAAAATAAAATATAAACCTATAACCAATACAAAACTTAATAACCCTCCTCCAGGTGTGACGATGTGGGCACTGTACCGAGGACGCTAGCGGCGTTGCCTCGCTGGATGGCCACACTGATACGCTGCCTCAGGAACTCGAGCGAACGTTGTTCTCCTGAAGCAGCGTACAGGGACATCCCGATGTCTTTCGCGAGCCGCTTTGCCTCCTCAGACCATGCCCCCATCGTCTCCACCGAAAATGCGGCGAAGATGTGCTGGTGTGCCACCGAACTGTATTTGGTGTGCTTGTGGCGGGCTGCAGTTTCAGCGGCTGCGCCGGCGCGCTTCGAGCATGCCTTAACGTGACTGCTGCACAGAGTATCGGCGCAGGTAGCATCCCACACCAGTGACTTTCCCTCACGCCACGGGATGATGGTCATGCCATCTGGACGCTTACCATCGTCCCGGAATAGGCCCACTGGCTCCAGAGTTGAGGGAAAGCCGGCTGATACGAGTGATCTTTTTAATATGTCGTTGAGCATATGGTGACGTGGGATTCTACCCGCGCTCTTCTGGCAGCATAACCCGTGGTGCCCGAATTCGTCAGCAGTATCGCCACATACACACCTGTGGAGAGCATTTGTTTTAGCGCCAAGACGCAGGGAGATGGCTATGCGGATGGAGTGCGGATCCAGGAGCATGCCCGTTGTTGGCGAGGGTATAGCATGCAACCAGGACCCGGACTCTCTCTCACGCAACGCCAAAAGGCGCGCCTCGTCTGCGGGTGTTTTTTTTTCCAGTGAATCAAATATTTTTTCAATGATGGGTTTATCCCATATTTTCTGACTATTAGGTTCGCTGGGGGCATCGGTGCAGGAGGATAAATTCTTCCAGATCTCAAAAGCCTCTGTTTCACCGATCATTGGCTCCTCGGTGTTCTGTTTGGTTTTAGCGAGAATGTCTGTACAGAGAGTGCGGGTGCTGTGAACGGATGATAAGTATGCCGGTGTGCAAATATCAACCAATTTTCTAATGCCCAAACCACCGTAACTTATTGGAAGCGATGCTTGTGTGAAATTAGTTAAATGTATATTTAAAATGTTATTTAATGAATGTTGAATGATGTGGTCAAAATCGTGAAGAAGTGCATATGTCCAGGTAGGCGTGGTGCGCAACAAGTATGTGATCCTAGGGACTGAAAGGCAGTTCCTTAACAAAAAATATGCAATATGCGGATGAATTGTTTGCAATCTTTCAGTCATAGTTTTAAGAACAGTAAATTTTTTTTCCAACTCTGATTCAGTGGCTTCTTTAAAAATAGGTGCACCAAGAATGGTGAAATCGTTTCTGTTGATAATTTTAATGTCAGGTGCCAGAAACAACATGTTGTGTCTTGTCGAGCTGATTATGTTGTTCTACTAAAAATATATATAACATTTTAAGAAAACCCGTACAATCACTTCCAGCAAATAGGTAGTGCGGCAGTGCCTCCGGCGGCGCTCGAACTTGGCGGAGGCACCGTGTTCCCATAAAATAATGGTTACATGAAAATACTGCCGAAGATTGTTCTAAGAGTAACGAAATAAAAATATAAAAAATAATAAATATTTGTATAAGCTGTAATATTACACAAATTGCTCAGATAATAGAAGCGACTGCTCCCATTTAGCCTGCGAGTTCGGGAGCTGCGGAGGACGAAGCGCGCGGGAGAAGCTGCGAGCGCCGATCACGTTTTATTGGGCACGTGGAGTATCACGGAGCCGTTCCTTCGCCGAAATAAAACCGGTGTTAAGATATTGTTTCAGATATAACGGCTTGCATAACCCGGCGAGTGGGAGGCGGCGCGCGGCGCGACTCCGAACTTATCCCGCGCCCCATTCATAACCCCGATGAAGTAACCGTCTTTACCGCGGAGTGAAAATAAATGAGGCCATTGTGCCCGGGCCTTGCCCATTTAAAGAGAGCACAATACGTATTGTCGCGCAGACAAATAATCTTAGTTTCGCACCACGCCCCGGCCTCGCTTGTCGGCGCTGTGTCTTTCGCTCTCCCCCTATTTATGATTGCAGATATTTCACTCGGCCGCTGCTCATTTTTCAATGGATTCCCGGAGACGGTATCTGGGCGGACGTGGATTCTGATTAACGGCGAGCGCTTAATTTCCGCCACTCCCGCTCGCCGGTTCAACCGCTTCTGCCGAATTGGAGGGAATGCACTTGAAATAATCTATTTTAGACGCCTCTGATTTAATTTGGCTTTAGAAGGGAGGGCTGGATCCACAAATCTTTCACACTCAGAAGCGTAGCGGCGATGGAATAACGCGCTCGGTTTCAAGATTCTAGGAACGCATTGAACGTGTGGACTGAGGGTGTACCGCCTTATGCCTTATATCACTACTGGTGAGGCGGCTCAGAGCTGGATATAATTCTATATTTCCTGTTCCAGCCCATTACACCTCTCGTTCAAGCCGAAGCGCAGATAGCGAGTTCCTTTTGCATTATTTCTATCTGTACTTTATGCCGAAGGTTACGAATTCGTTTTTTTGTATCGTATCACAATAGAAGATATGTATGTAAATGAATTGGCAACAAAAAGAAACCAGCCAAGTGCGAGTCGGACTCGCGTACCGAGATATCAGCTGTACCACCACATAATTGACCAGTTTTATTTATTTGTTGTTATACTTTAGAGTTTGCACTATAATCACACCAAGATTGACGCTTGTATGTATTACCGTTTTTACGATTAGGCAAAAGCACGCCAAAAAATGCGTTGACAAAAACACGCTTCTTATATGGGTTTTTAAATTACCGTGGTTGTTAGACATTATTTTTAAACAAAACTCTCGTCCGAGAGTCCATCGAAATCAAGAAGCACGACAACTTCAACTGGGAGGACGCCTTAAAGTTGTCGCCGATGTGGAACCCAGTCATAACGCCGCTCAAGAGAAGAAGACACGACGGACACGACCAGCCGAAAGTGGACACCGTCAGCGCCTTCTGTCTCTCCGCCGAGATCCGGAACGCACCTGAACCCTCGTCTACGGAAACTACCCGCACTGGCCACAGCTACGAACGACGGACGGAGATCTGACAGTTCTCTGCCAACCGTCGTACTAGGCAAAGTGCTCATGATGATGGGCAATACGCTTGGCCCGAAACGTCGAGCCACATAGCTCGTGAAGAACAGTGAGTAAAGCTGTTTTGTTAAAAAAACATGCTTCTTATATAGACCCCCTAATGTTTTACTTTTTGTTTTTTTTTTTATTGTTTGTTAGGATATCCGCCATAATAACATATTATGTGAAAATTTCAACCGGCTAGGCTTAGTAACTTCCTAAGTTTAAAAATGAAGCGTAAAATATTAAACTTTTTTATGTAAATGACTATTCAGGTACTACTACTCGTGTGTAAGTGGGCGATGAATTTAGTTAAATATGCCCAAGTCCTTAGGAGCCCACAAACTACATCTGGAGCAATACTATGTGCACGTACTTTCTGTGCATTACTAGAAAAAAGTTAAATTACAAATTTTAAAAACTCCCGACCCTTAAAAAGTTAAAATTAATTTCTGTTTACTTACTTAGAGGAGTCGGCGGACCGCTAAGTGAATTCCCGCGCTATTCTGAGTTTTTATATTTTATTTACTTAGCGCTCCCCCGACTCCTTTAAGTGAGTAAACTGAATTTGTTTTTGACATTTTAAGGGGGGGGGGGGGGGGTTTAAAATTGTAATTTAACTTTTATTTCAAGCTTTCTAAAAAAAACCGCATGCTAGTCCACTTTTTAGAATATTTTTTATTACTTAATTACTTGATCACAAACATAGCTAGCAACCATCCCGATTAAACCAGCTTTCTAATAAAAAAGAAACTGCATCCAAATCGAACCATCCGTTTGGGAGCTACGATGCCACAACAGACACACACATACACACATACACACACACGTTAAACTAATAATAACACCCCTCTTTTTTCGTCGGGGGTTAAAAATTGTTTCTTGGACGCTCCTCGAATGTTCAGGAGATTACTTTATTTTGTCTACATACTTCCGCCTTCAGTCTGCCTGCTGTCGTCATTACTCCCAAGCTTGAATAAACTACAAATATTCCAAATTTGTTTCACTCTAGTTATGGACGTTCTTTGAAATATTAGCTGTTATATTATGAAGATTTAATTTAGTCCGTAAAATTGTCTAAGAGAAAATGTATTTGCAATTTTCACTTTGACTTTAGACATTTAAGAAAACAAATATTTAATTTAGTTTTGTACGTATATAAGGTGTATTTTTTATTAGAAAAATGCAAAGCGAAAATCATTGGAAAAATACATCCCGACCATGATTTTCGCTTTGCAGTTTTCTAATTAAAAATATCTATAAAGCTTAGTACTAACATTAAAATCATAAAATATTTTATTATAATAAATAATTAAATACTTTGAACACCTTGTTCAAAGTATTTAATTATTCTAACAAATAATGAAATAATAATTGTTATGAAAAGAAAAAAAAATTATATTTGGTCTTTTGGTAGAGGTTGTTCGGGTTATCTGCACGGAAGTTGGTCAAAAATAGTTTAGAGTAATCAATATTATATTATTGAGCTATTCTTGTACATTGTATATTAATTGGTACCTAATGTGTGGGGTCGGTACTTAAAAAGAATAGCTCCACTGCACCTTTTCCTGTGCATTTTGTAAAAGCCGACTAAGGGATAAGTAAAAGGGCCGCGCTAAAGAGCGACAGGCAAGCCACCTCTCACCTTGGCACGGTCCTTCTACCGAGTCATGCAGCAGTGTGTCTTCGTGCCTTACTTGCTGCTTGATAGTTATCTTGTCCTAATACATTGCTATACATGGTATTCGGTGTTGTGCTGTAATTTACGAGAGCACTTGCAGCATAACACCGATTACTATGCTTACCACGTTTGTCGGGATACAGAGTCCGGTATGTATGTATGTATGCAAGAGAAGGATTAGAATAAATATAATTCACCATTTGGGCGCAAAAATCTCAACTCAACTCCTTGTCTTCAGAAATTGGTGAAGTATAAGTATTGCAAGATAAATCGAAAGAAAAAGTTTGACTGGGAGGAGATTTGAAAGGAAGGAAAATCTGAGTCGATTATTCTTTACCTCGGTCTGCCCACGCTCGGAATTGTTATTATTATGTATGTAATATAATACTAGTCGTTATTCTCGATAAGTTGACTCTGGGATATGCAATGGAACCAGGTTTTCTTTTCTGTGTAGTGACAAATTAAAAGGCAGTCGTTATAAACAGAGAAGGAGGATGGATGGGTCTTCGTGCCTTATTTGCTGCTTGAATATTATCTTGTCCTAATACTTGGCTGAGCGTGGTGGTAGTTGTTGTGCTGAAATTTATCTTGCAGCACAACACTGACTTCTGTGCTTACCACGATGGTCGGGATACAGCATGTGGTATGTATGTATGTAAGTATAAAGGGGGGGGGGGGTTGATTAGGATACGGCTGCTTCAGCCATGGCTTCATTCTAACTTCAGAGGCTGTGTACTGACTGTGTACTTCATCTGCCAAACGACAGATGTCGTTGACAGAGAGAGCAATCGTGATAGCTTCTAATGATAGGTACTCTCCTGAATCTAATTGTTGTTGGTAATTTATTGTATCTACATGCTATCAAAATACAAATATTGGGTAGGAAAACCCTGAAACTTTATTTACGAAAAGGAAACATGTGGGACTAGCATTAGTGAAAACAAAACCAGCCGCCACTCTAATCTGAGCGACACGAAATTGAATCAACTTCCTGGCGACCTCCCCGCTGCTCGGATTACACTATACGGTGTGTTCTGGAAAATTATGCCGTTTCGGTAGCGATTTTATATAATTAAACTCACCGTGTAAAATCACCTCGCCGCCGCCTCTCCCACGCGCGGCTTTGCCGACGAGACGCATTTTTGTGTAAAGCTCCTACTCCTACTTATTTCATTTTTTCACATAATTTGCTTTTAAGAAAATGTGAGAAAGAAAACGCATTTAACTGAAAAATGTGCGCTGTAGATAATTCTCGTCTAAAGTTTAATAATTTATTAGAAAATTTAGTATATAATGAATTTACCAGTTCAACGTCTATATAGGTATAAGGTGCTTCGTTATTCATGTCAATAACTTCGGGAGGGTTACATACCTACGCACTCAAACAAACACTTTATGTAAGAAAAAAAGAACATATATTTATAGGAGCATTTTTTCTCCTAACAAAAAAATAAAATCAAATAAGTAGCTGTAAAAACCAATCATAGTGACCTTGTGACTTACTTACAACAAACAGCTGTTCTGCGTTTGAACATAGTACGGTCATTGACCCCGTACAATGCAACTTGCATTGTACGGGTTACACACAGGTTAATGTTTAGGTAGCCAACATGTTTTGTTAAATTTCTCGAAAAGTAATGTTAAAAACATATATTTTTTTGCGTAACGGGTTTATTTGAGTGTGTATGTAACCCTCCCGAAATATTTGACATGAATAACGAAGCACTTATATAAATAAAACTGGAATGAGTCAGAATAAAAAAATTGATACATCAAAAGGTACTACATTTTCGTATTGTCGAAGTAGAACCATCCATTACTTTACGGCAAACTAACTCATTGAGGTTGACAATAACCGAAATTATCTATGTATTGCTAAATTGAATGACGGTTTTTGTGATAACTCATATTTCCCAATATTCTTACAATATAATTATGTATACGTAGACATTCGCCGCGCTGTCGCGTTGTTTGCAGTGCGCGTTTACTTTAAACCTCATTACCTTTTTCATGAGCAAAACCACAGAGCAAAACAGTTTGCCCCGCCGCGCGCCGCCCCCGCCAGCCGCGCCGCTATGCTTGAATTTCATAGTACTCAACCTACGTACGCAAAAGGAATTTCGTTACCACATTTAAGCTTTAGGTAGAATAATATAATAGAATAGAGGTATTATTTTACTCAACTTTCTCATTCATTAATTATGTATATTGTGTTCAAACATCGTATTATATATATAATATATTACTCTCAAATTCTTACGAATCGCTAGCAACTAAATTCGATAGTGTGCGCGCAGCTTAGTTTTCTGCATCATACATAACGCTTCGAGAGCCTCATTAACGTAATGGTCTATATTCGCCTCACACGTCGGCCACTGCTGACTACGAACAAGCGGCGCCGGGCAGGCAGCGTGTCGAGTATTTCCTTCCACGCGTGTTGGGCTCGCTATTGCTTAATTAATCGCTTCCTCCGCCGGCCCCGCCCCGCCCCGCACGTACTCTGCCCCACACCCCCGCCCCACCCACCAGCGCCGCGGTCCACATCCGTCACGAACCCTTCCTGTCTTCCGCCGGCGCCGCCAGCCGCCCAGCCGCGCCCCGCGCCGCCCCCGCACTCGCGCAGGTAGGGCGACGTTACTCGATATTTGCTTAGGTATCCCTCCCTGGCGTAACGTTTTATACTATAGACTAGTTTAATTATTTCCAATAGTACACAAATAGTGATATCCGCACGGAAGAGTACCTATTACATTTTGTAAGTTTCATTAACATCATAAGTTATCACGTCCGTACAAATTACACGCCTGTCAATACTTAATACCAGCGTCAAGAATTACAGCTTAAACGCATTTTGGAAATGCTTGATTAATTCGTATTTCAAAATAATTCACTTGAGTGAAATAGGCGCTTACACAAAACATTGAAAGAAGAACGAAAGAAAGAAAGAAGGAAATGTTTTGTTGTACATACATAATAGAGTACTTTCAAATGATCCCTGTTTCCCAGCATAGGATTCCCTGATCTAAGGGAAACAGCTCACAGCCGGTGGTTCACGTTCTTTCAATATTAATTTTGTCAGGTAAAAAGTCATACCGAGTTCCTGAGCTGGGGGAGACACGGGTATCAGGAGTGCACAAGTTGAAGCCGATGCTATAGTAATAAATAGCCTGTGATTCATTTGGGCGCTTACACAAAACATTGAACATGCAAAAATGTTCACCTGTTTGTAACTTACCTAATAATCGTGTTCAATCAATACATACACATATCGCTTGCATATTAATTGTCATTTAAACAGACATAAACATGACATAAACATTATATTGCAATTTAATTACAAAAAAATCCCTCATCACCAACAAAGTCTTATGTTTCTGATCTCATAATATATTAATATATTATCAACATAATATGCTAGTTCATTTCCCCGTTTTTGTTTTAGATATAACGATATACAGCCAAATGTTCCGGTCACCGTACACGCTCCGGTACAACTGCGCGTATAAAAACAAGCCTCGTACGGAACCATACTGCCCTTAGATACTTTGTAGCAAAGTTTTGACGACGACGGAGGCGGCGACATTCGGCTATAGGAAGCACTTAATCGGCTTATTTTCAGGGACAGTGAGATATGTGAGCGAGCAAATCGTATTATTTTCAACTTTTTCCTTCTCTAATCTAGATTGTGCGATGCTTTCACCGCACCGGTGTGGTGCCGCCGACTCACCGACCGTGTTGTAACTGTTGTCCGTTTTGATTGAATGAGGTTTAGTGATAAAGCTTTAGTGGCGGGATGGTGCGGATAGCGCGCAGCTGGGTCGTGTTGTTGACGCGGGAAGCCAAATCGCGAAATAAAGGCCGAAACTCAAAACGGCGGCGACGCGATGTCGCATCGTCAGAAAGCTGCGAGCTCGCTCGACGCGACGCGAGAACTTGCGACCTTATTCGCGTCGGGCATTCATGCGATGTGATCTCAGACTTGTTGACTCAATTTTAATTCGTTCCGGGACAGCGCGTAGGTAAGAATACGTCAATATAGGATACGACATGGACATGCATAGGATAGGACATGCATAGGTTATTGCATCTTTGTTTGATTTCTGTGTGTTATAAAATTTTGGATTTTATTTTTATTTTATATAATTGGCGAAATTTTTTTTTTACAATAAATATATACACATTAACGCACAAATTGCAGACAAAACTTAACACACGAATATATATATTTTTTTTACAATCAAACTGGATGTCATTCATGGTAAATATCGTAACAATATTATTAGCTGTTCGATTATTCAGCTAGTCAGTCGGTGGCCCCTAATTTCAGTTACGTACATGATACACTTAAGTAAAAATCTACAAAACAATATCCGCAATATTTCGAAATATAATACCTCTTTTATTTATTACATAGCTTTATTATAAATTGTTAATCCTGCCTCGCAAATGAGATGCTACTGGGCGATCTACGCTACGATCCGCGTCACTTCTGAAAACACTCGAAACCCGTGTCGATAGCCGAAATCGCACCAAAGTCGGAGCTCGCCGGAGGTAAACACGAAGCTCGGACACGAACGTATTGACTGACCGTCGTCGTCCCGCGAGCTGGCCAAACAGCATAGCACAATGACAACGAACTAGAATGTGAAGCGTAATGATAATACGCGTGCAAACAAGCGACACGCCCGACGGCGGCGGGTGGTAATGAAGGTTGTGGCGGTGGAGATGTCGCGAGGTGCGGGGGGAGGGGACGACCACCTGCGGCGCGTGCTCACCCCCCGCCTCCCGCCCCCCCGCTACACTCCGTCCCCGCCGCCCCTGCAGGACAGATGGAGTTGTCATGGTTCCTTGTCTACGCCATCGACCTTCGGCAGCGATCTCATTTCTATTCATGCTGGACAAATCTATGAGATTTATTTTATTTTGAACCCGCAGCTCACCACGGCAAACGACAGGTCGTACCGGCCGTTTGTCGAATGTATATTAGATCCGGACGCGGAATACGTCCAAGCCAGATCTAAAGCGCCATCGGTGTGTGGATATGCGAATAAAAAAATACAGGAAAAGAAATTCTCCCCTATAGTGCTGCTCTTCCTCAAGAATTTTCCCAAAAAGTATTTTGAATTCGAGAGCCTAAAAGCAAACAGGCGTATGACACTCTGCCGTCCAAGTTGTCTACTAACCGTTACCATTATTGGCGGGAACCGTAGAAAACATTAGAAAGAAATTGAAGTGCGGTAGAGAGGATGCGAACGAAGTAGAAAGAGAAGTGAAAGTTTTGAATGTTTGCGAGGGCGATGAGGCGAGGCATAGACGACCGAACTCTACCGAGTTGCCGACACATTCACGAGGAAAACTGAAGAAATAATCCAGATTCAGATCAGAACAGACAAGAGCGTTGTTACGAACCTCGGGGTGAAAATATTTTGTGGAAATTGTTTTTCCGCCGTATATTTTGAAAAGTTAACTAAATTAAATCACTCCTATAAATATTATAGTATCGTTCCTTGTGTCTCTCTTTGTTTTATTATTATAAACAAAGTTTTGAGCATATTGCAAAATTATCTTTATTATCTAGTCTAAATAAACCAATTAATTTATTTTATTATTTGTATTCCTTTTACAAACACCTAATAATTATTATTATAACATTATAACAATTGGATATTTCTACGGTTAATAACTTTATTTTCCTGTTAAACATTTTGCCGGTTCATAATTACTTCGATCAATTTGAAATAGTTATCAAAAGAAAGACGGAAAAAAGTTCGCCCTAACTGTATTGCCGACTGAACTATATACGCCTCAACGTTTCCGTACGGAACGGAGCTCAATAAGAAGTAACGACTCTCATTTGAAAGCTTAAAACCGGCTTTGCAATTTTAAAACTAACTAAATGGTCCTCTAGTTAATGCAGTCTCGGCCGTTACATTCGTTCCGATGCAATCTCATTTGAGGATTCGATTCCATTATCTCAGCCGCAACGTGTCTCCGTCCCCCACCCCTTCGTTCACCTACCCACCGCCGAGGTCCCCTCCTCGCATTCCAGGGGCCCTCCCCCGAGAGGACGACGCGAGGATCTGCTCTCACCCCGAGGCCACTAAGCCGTTCCGTTCGTTCGGATACAACGTCGCAAAGAGCGTGAATTCTTGAATTTATAAATTAGATTTTTCGATAACAAACGGATGAAAATTGGAGTACCGCGTTTCGCGAAGCGAACATATCTCACTCACACTTCATTTGAACATGATAATATGCTAGTGGATACCTACCTACTCGCAGCACAAAGTTAATTTATGTTCTTACTGATACAATTAAGCTCATTTATTTCATGATGAATCACGAAAGTTATAGTTCTTGTAATTCACGATCGTGCGTGGACCATAAGCAACTATGAAAAATGCTATAACAAATTCATTGTGCTCTAATAATTATGTTTTGCTAAGAGTACGCGCTGCCGCGCCTACACTCACATTTACACATATACATATATTTTAAAGCAACCAAGGGCCACGCGCGTTCGTGAATTGCAAGAACGATAACCAGAATCCACCGCAGGGTCGATTAAAAATATTGATCTAACTCGATTTCTAGTCGATTTATATGTCTTAATTTAATATTATATTTATCTTTAAATGGTTCGTAAATTCGTTTAGTGATAGAACCTCGTGCGACCATTTTACTTTTACGATTTAGATACGATACTTTACGAGGAGGCCACTAGTCCCTGAAGTGTTCGCCGGGACATTCTGTTCGGGTCAACCCACATCAAACACGTTTAATTACCACTACAAATTATTCACATTTACTTTCCTTTTACAACAAGAACAAACCGGAAGAAACCGCTTCGAGAAGGGTCTATACATAACTCGAACGAGGAGTTTGCCTATTCGCGATAAAATTTAGAGGTCGAAGCTCGAGATCAGCGCAACTATTTTTGACTATTTTACTAATTTCATAGTTGACGATATGTTGGTATTGGATACAACAAAGTCTACTTCATTATTATTGCGGATCTAAAGAAACTGTAGGCATTAAATAATAAAGTTAGTTTAATTAAAGAATATTAATGTGCGCGCCTCTGATTGAACTTTACATGTATCCAAGATATATAGGCTATACGGGAATAATTCCTTATTTGTTAATATACTTTATCTTCGTGTGACTTCGGTCTGTTAACACAAGAACGCGTTAACAACATACGCGGCAAGTCCAACTTCAGCTCTTGTATAATAACGAATAAAGACCAGCAGGTCTATTCTTGTAAATTCTGACAGCGGAATCAGCGCTGTTGTGGCGCTGAGAGCCACTTCGGTAAGTGGCTCTCAGCGCCACAACAGCGCTGATTCCGCTGTCAGAATTTACAAGAATAGACCGGCTGACCGTCCGCACTGACGTGATCAGTTAGGCATTATCGCCACATTCTCATTCAGCTGACGCAACCAGACAAGAACAGAACAGCCCATACGGCCGTCAAGTTCTCGTACTGCAATATCTGTTAAAGCAGTGTGTAATCAACCGTTGGTGGATCAGAGGTAGACTTAATATTCTGCAAATCTAATCTAGGTTTGTGGTTTCGTATATGGATACTGCAGTAATTTGATGGAGACGCTATAGTCTAACATGGGCAAAACTGCGATTTATAACAAATAATCATTAGTTAAATTCAAAAAGACTAGATCCTCAATACTTTTCGGTCGCCATTCCTCTAGAACACACCTTTCTTTACGGTTATCCAAGCTAGTATATCTTCCTAAAAGCGTTTCTTTGAACTCATGTATGCAGTTGGTTCCTAGGAAGACGTTTTTTGTTTTTACACTTAAACAAAGATTTCCTCCTCATTCCTCCTATTACCTCTCAAAATATCAGTTTAGTAACGCTTGACGTCTAGAATAAAATGATATCCTTATCTGTTGCGGCAAAAATTGTGCACATGTGCCACCGAGATCTATCTACGCAACGTTTCATAGAATTGAAGAGAGAGAAGAGAAACATTATTGAGCATCTTTTATATTCAATTTATATTACATTCTTTCTATGCAAGGTGATATCGTCACACCCTGCGTAGATGTTAAGATGAACTTAGATTAAGGCGCGTAGTAACGCCACATGTGGAGTTTTGAAGAAGTATAACGTGATAACTAGACTAATCTAAAGGCTAAAAACTACAGCAAAATATAGAACTATAATTGTTTGTATTTTTAATTAGAAAAATGCAAATCGAAAATCATTGGAAAAAATACATCCCGGCCAGGATTCGAACCTGGGTCTCTGGCTTGAGCTGCCAACGCGATAACCAACTACGCAACCGGGTCGTGACGTATTATTTCCAAATTTTCGATCTTATTGCACCTTCATGAATGATGTCGCATAATGTTTGCGAACAGTCAACTTGCACGGTTCCATACTGAACCTTATGCTGTCGTCACCAAAGTCGTATTTGGAATCAGACACTAGAAGTTGACTTGAGGTTTTTAATAATATGTTTTATGTTTATATGTTAGTACTATGCATGTACTCGCTTTATATATATTTTTAATTAGAAAAATGCAAATCGAAAATCATTGGACAAAATACATCCCGGCCAGGATTCGAACCTGGGTCTCTGGCTTGAGCTGCCAACGCGATAACCAACTACGCAACCGGGTCGTGACGTATTATTTCCAAATTTTCGATCTTATTGCACCTTCATGAATGATGTCGCATAATGTTTGCGAACAGTCAGCTTGCACGGTTCCATATTGAACCTTATGCTTTGAAAATTTGGAAATAATACGTCACGACCCGGTTGCGTAGTTGGTTATCGCGTTGGCAGCTCAAGCCAGAGACCCAGGTTCGAATCCTGGCCGGGATGTATTTTTTCCAATGATTTTCGATTTGCATTTTTCTAATTAAAAATATATATAAAGCGAGTACATGCTTAGTACTAACATATAAACATAAAAAATATTATAATTGTTTGTCTATTGATCACACGTTTTAGGTTATAAAATTTTATAATTTTTAACAAACTATACGGTAACCAAGTGTCGATTTTTTCTTCCGTGTGAACTTTGAAGACTTGATCTCAGAAACTAAAGAGAATTTTAATGGAAATTGTATAGCAAAATGACGCCATTTGTTATATCTATCGATCACACGCTTTTCAAAGTTCTAATGCGAAGGATCGCAATTTATGAAAAAAACCACTTATGAAAACTACTACGTGCTAAGCCGCGTCCATGGCGTTACTAGGCGCCTTAACTGTTGCAGCTTTTGCCAGCCAGGTAGCCTTGGCTGGGGGAGGCATGATTGGCGTGAATCGAGTTAATTTGTGTTTCACTCTGCTATTGTATATTTTGTGTATTTGACAAAATGTGAATGATAATAAAGAATTGGTTTTGTTTGTCCGTATAGGTTCGGAGAGCGAGGAGCGTCGGGAGGGTGCGGGCGGGGGCGGGCTGCCGTGCCTCGTGTTCATCCACGGCGAGTCGTACGAGTGGAACTCCGCCAACACCTACGACGGCACCGTCCTGGCGGCGCACGGCAACATCATCGTAGTCACTATCAACTTTAGATTAGGCATTTTGGGTAAGTACTACATATATCCATAAAGCACGTATTTTGCTATCTTCACAAATAAAAGGTCATCATCATCATCAGCCTGTATCGGTCCACTGCTGGACATAGGCCTCTCCCAAGGCACGCCACCACACGCGGTCTTCCGCTCTTCTTAAAGGGTATTTTATAAAAAAATGTTTGTATAAACAATATCACATACTGTCGCGAAAAGGGTAGAGGCGGCTCATAGTTTGCAGCTCCCAGCTACCCCATATGCTAAAGCCGTGTTCATATTGAGCGGCGAGCAACTGTGTGCGCAGCGTAAAAAAAGCGCAGCGGCTAATCGAAGTTAGTTAATACACTATAATCTCACTCAGTAGTGCGTCGCACCTTGCACAGTGCACATGCGTGCTCTGTGCAAAAGCTTATAACCATCAGTATTTAAGAATTCCGCAGTTTCTCATTTCTCATTCCAAGGCTTTCTCATTTCTTTGTAAAGTAAATATTGGGGTTTCTCAATTCTATTAGGTCATAGTAGTTAGTTCATAGTTCATTTATTTCATCTTTGGACAAAACTGCCGCTCAGACATGTCACACATTACATTTCATATTATATTATTTTACATTTCATTTCATACATTACATTTCATATTATATTATTTTACATTTCATTTCATTTCATTTGTAACACACTTAAAAAATTATAAAAAATACAGAGAAAAAAAAAACAGTTTTGTGCATGATAGGCCATTAAAACTACAGCAAAATTACAATAAAACATTCAAATACGTCGCATCAATAGAATTGTCAAAGACATTATTTTAAATCAATCAGCTTTACTCACGGTTTCACTCCGAGCTATGTGGCTCGACGTTTCGGGCCAAGCGTATGGCCCATCTTCATGGAGCACTCTGCCTTGTGCGACGGTTGGCAGAGAACTGTCACATCTTCGTCCGTCGTTGACGAAGATTGTAGCCGTGGCCAGTGCGGGTAGTTTCCGTAGACGAGGGTTCAGGTGCGTTCCGGATCTCGGCGGAGAGACAGAAGGCGCTGATGGTGTCCACTTCCGGCTGGTCGTGTCCGTCGTTGCTTCTTCTCTTGAGCGGCGCTATGACTGGGTTCCACATCGGCGACAACTTGAAGGCGTCCTCCCGGTTGAAGTTGTCGTGCTTCTTGATTTCGATGGACTCACGGACGAGACGTGGGACGTGTCGTGTTTCGGTCGCAAGAACTTTGACCTGATCGAACCTAATCCAGTGGTTCGCTCCGGAGTCGATGTGATCGCACACTGCAGATTTGTTGGAGTCCAGTTGTCTCGCCGCTCGTATGTGCTCCGAGACCCGCGTCGCTACGCTCCTCTTCGTCTGCCCGATGTATGACTTTCCACAGCTACATGGGATTTGGTACACGCCAGCAGACTGGAGAGGCAACTTATCCTTTACCGAACGTAGCATCTGGGATACTTTTTTGTAGGGAGTAAAGACAGTGCCAATGCTGAGTTTCTTCAGTCTCCTCCCTATTTTATCCGTCAGTCCACGCACGTACGGTAAAAATGCTCTTTGTCTGTCGGCGCGTTGCACGGGTTGATATGTCTTTTCGTGAGGCATCAGTGCTTTTCTGCTGTAACCGTTTTGTTTTAGTGCGCTCGTGATCGTCTTTCTTTCGCTGTCGATGCTGTTATCATCACAGATGCGTTCTGCTCTCTGTACCAGGGCCCTCGCCACCGAATGTATCTGCGCGGGAGCGGGGTGTGAGGTGGCATGGAGGTACCTATTCGTGTGGGTGGGCTTCCGGTACACTGTGTGACCCAGCGATCCATCCGGCCGACGAGTCACAAACACATCCAAGAATGCTAGACCTTTGTCACTTTCGAGCTCCATGGTGTAGCTTATACTTGTGTGAGCAGCGTTTATGTGGTCTAGAAATTCCTGTAGGGCCCGTCGTCCATGTGTCCATATCGCAAAAATGTCATCTACGTACCTCAACCATACCGTGGGGGTGACTGTGGCCGTTGCTAAGGTGCGCTCTTCCAGATGTTCCAGACAACTGGACTCCAACAAATCGGCAGTGTGCGATCACATGGACTCCGGAGCGAACCACTGGATTAGGTTCGATCAGGTCAAAATTCTTGCGACCGAAACACGACACGTCCCACGTCTCGTCCGTGAGTCCATCGAAATCAAGAAGCACGACAACTTCAACCGGGAGGACGCCTTCAAGTTGTCGCCGATGTGGAACCCAGTCATAGCGCCGCTCAAGAGAAGAAGACACGACGGACACGACCAGCCGGAAGTGGACACCATCAGCGCCTTCTGTCTCTCCGCCGAGATCCGGAACGCACCTGAACCCTCGTCTACGGAAACTACCCGCACTGGCCACGGCTACAATCTTCGTCAACGACGGACGAAGATGTGACAGTTCTCTGCCAACCGTCGCACAAGGCAGAGTGCTCCATGAAGATGGGCCATACGCTTGGCCCGAAACGTCGAGCCACATAGCTCGGAGTGAAACCGTGAGTAAAGCTGATTGATTTAAAAGAATTGTCAAAGGTTAAAAATACAAATAAGTCAATATAAAAACAATTTAAAAAAGCTAGCATCAATAGAATTGTCAAATTACTTAGTCAATCGATAAAATAAGAAATAGTTACATTTAAATTATTGAATTAAATCAAATAAAAAACGCAAAATTAAAACAAACATCTAGCATCAAAGAATTGTCAAATTAGTCAAACAAATTAAACTTAAAACAAAAAAATATATACTACTAGCTGTGCCCGCGGCTCCGCCCGCTCTCATATTTCACTTCACTGCTAACCTCATAAGCCATTTAGCGTGATAGTAAGTAGCCTATAGTTGATGGGAAGAATCAAGCTATCCGTAGAATTTTGTTTTATTAAAATCGGTTCAGTGGTTCTCGAGTTATAAGCGGACAGACAGACATACACTCAGACACTCAGACAGAAAGCAGACGTTGGATTTTATAATAGGTAAGGATATATAAAAATAAAAAATATAAAAAAAATATCTAACCTTAAAAAAATATAACAATTTCTTACCTTTGCTTATTTCTAACCCACTAAATTTATTCATTATAAAATTCCTGTATTACGATTACGAGAGTAGTACGATTTTTTAAAGGAGGTATTTTTTTATTTCTCTCTTAAATCCCCCATCTCCCAGTTTTACATAATTCGTTGGTAACCTATTATACAGCTTTATACTTTGGGAGATGAAGCTTTTGGACATTTTTGCTAGCCGTGATGTCACGGGTCTGAGTTTCTTTCTCTGCCCTGTGTTATATATAACTATGGAAGTCGCTGTTAACAGGAGTGTCTTGTATATTTTGACGAGCGTATAAAATATTTTGTCTAATATATTCACCGGGCAGTGTCCCGATTCCAAGTTTTTTAAACACAAGCCTACAAGATTCTCTTGGACCCATACCCATGACTTCTTCTGTCATTTGCTTCAACCTGAACTCGAGTATTTTCTATTCTTCTTTATGCCGTATTCGGAACAAGATCACGACAGAGATACGTCAGATAAACTCTTATCTCACGGAAGTGTATAAATAAAAATGGCGGCGCGGCGGCGTGTGTCGACGCGGCGAGGAGCGCGGACCGGACGTCCGGGGCGAGCTCCGCTGCGGTCTCGCAGGCAGCAATAAAGCTGCGATAAGCTCGCCCCCATTCATCCTCAGCGGGAGACAGCACGCGAATGATCTGTCATCCGTTTTGGCAGACGTCCCATTCAATACTCGACAATAAATACTTGCGTTGTGGGACACACATAAAGTTTATTCAGGATTACTTACCTGTAATAAATATTTACTAGTAATTACTTAAATTAAATCGACATTCAAAAACCGTTGCAATCGACCCCCATTACACGGATATGAATAGAGGTGTTCAATACAGTAGTGAGCTGACGCCTTCTCTCATATTCGAACTAGGTACAATTGACTTGCGACCACCACAACTTCTTACGTATTAACCAGCACATCGTACGGCAATAAGTCGAACTTCATTTAAGTACAGTTGCCGGCACCAAATAATGCGTGTCGAGCTTTAGAAAGAGACCATCCGGCTGTAGAGCGTCGTCCCTGTCGCACGAACTCGCTCGTCTCTGTGCGACAGGGACGACGCTCTACAACCGGACTGTCTCTTTCTAAAGCTCGACACGCATTATTTGCTGCCAGGAACTGTAGACAGTTTACGTATTTTTATATTATACGTTTACGTATATATTCATTAGTTCATTACAGCTATTTCCTTGTCACAAAGAGCATAAGATACTGTCTAGCCAGCTAGAGGTTTGTGCGACTTGAGTTTATTTCAGGGCAGAGCTGCCGCGGCACCGGTTACTAACGAAAGGATATGCACTCTCGCACTGCGGCTCGCGAATTGGACGCCTTTGTGCGCCGTTCTTGGAATTTTCAGAGCTTCGTGCTCGGGTGGCGCCGCGTTGTCCTTTTGTTGACATTCATTGCGTTAGATGTGACAACCTTTCCGTACTTTGTTTTGACTCCCAAGTACCAGCAACAGAGAGTTATGTTTCATATTCACTTTTCAATTAGATTTTTTTTTCTTTTGTTATGAAAACTGCCGCCCTTTAGCACGGCATCTTGTCCTTATCCCTTAGTCGCCTTTTACGACCTGCATGGGGAGAGATGCAGTGGGGATATTCTTTTTATTATTTACTATATATATACTTTAACACGGTATATTATATACTTTAACAAGATGTTACTGTTTCATTGTATGTTATGTTTTTGTGTTTAAAGGAATAACATATTTTTACCTTTTACGTACGTACATATATAAAGCTCTTGTTTATAGGATATTTTACCGCGATGCGAATCCGCGAGAAATGCTAGTGTAATAAACAATGCAAAAAGAATTTATTCTGCAATCAAGGGTTGCTAGGTCTCGTCGCACGTAGGTATATAACGATATACTAGTAATTCGGATGATATATTTTCGACTAAATATTCTCTCTTTCGAAAACTCCAAATTAGATGAGCCGTACAGTTGAACCGGAGAGGAACCGGTATTCTTTCTTAGCTCCCTGGCGGGTTAAATGCGGGGTGTACGTCGTTATACGCGATATTAAACGTCGCGACGTTCATCTCCGGATCTATCTCAAGCATATTACTAACGCACATCCAGACTAATAATAATCTATTCCAGCACTTTAATCTCACTTAATAATACTTTTAAAATTATTGTATTTACATCATGTGACATATCAATGAAAATGGCTTATTATATTGAATACAAATATATTATATATTTTTTTATTTTAAATTGCATAGTTTAAAAAAATATATTAAAGAAAATATACCAAAATCGAGCATTCCCTCTGGTTATCTCCGAAACTATTGCGTATAAAATTAAAATTGGGAATATAGGAACTTTATTGTCGTTTACAGCAAAACCTAAACGAAACTCTTAAAGTCCACACGGAAAACGGAATGGTACGGAACCCTCTCCACGCGAGTTTGACTCGCACTTGACCATTTTTTTTTCTTTTCCAGTCGCTGTAAATAAAACGGGCAAAGTGTCCGCTCCGGATCCTAAACGTTACTTACAGTGCGGTCTTATTACTTCCCTCCATCCTTATTTAGTCCGAACAAATTTAATTTTGTTTGGACTGGAAGCTGGAATTTATTATGATAGAACGAGCCTCAAAAATGTCATTTCCTTGTACTGCTGGCGCGAAAAGATATTGCGACGAGGACAAGCCCCGCGGGAGTAATCCCCCCCCCCCCCCCCTCCCCCCCTTCTTCCACTGGACCTCCCGCCCCTTCTGCTCCCCTCGACATGGGATAACTTATAAACGACAAGCAGGAATTAAATACGGCCCTGATGAAACGTAACGGAAAATTCAGTAGCTTTCGTGAAAAAATGAGAGGACATTCTCGACCCGTCAAAGGTTTGCGCGGCCTAAATGACGGTTTTACTGGCCACGATTGTGGCATTGTGGCGTATACATAGATGTGTATTTGTTGTGTAAGAAGCGCGAATAATATGGGGATTGTTTAGTTAAGGTAAAATTTCCGTTTTCGCAGACGGAGAATCTACATTTTTTTTATGGATACGCGAGACACTTGACGCCGTCAGCGTGGATTGTTGAGCCAACGACGCCCAAAAGCATTCGGTTTAGAACAGGGGCTGCGAATGCCGTTCCAGCGTGACAGATGCCTTTTTACGCTTCTCTTGAAAGATCCTAAGTCATACGCTGAAGGAAACACATCGGGAGGAAGTGCATTCCAGAGTTTCACAGTGCGGAAAATAAAAGAAATACTGGAGCGCGTATACATATAATGTCCAGTCGAGATGTCGAAAAAAGGTGGGGTAGCTGGAAAATATTGACCACATTGCATGACAAAGTTGGGGAGCATTAAATTTACGTTGATGCAACGAAATGATGGTTATAGGGCCAAAACCTTCGTTTGTCTGCTATTTTTTACATTTTAAGAAACTTGGTCTAAATTTGATCAGCAGTATCTCCGTAAATATTGGGCCTGAAAAGCTAGTTCAGCAACAAAATTTTAGGAAATTTAATGCTCCTCAACTTTGTCATGCAATATGGTGAACAAAATATCCTTAGTTTAAGAGATATAGGCGAAAAGTTGAAAAAAGTCAGAAAAAAATTTAGATTTTTGCCCACCCCCAAGTTAGCACAGGGTCCTCGAGGTCGAAAACTTAGGATAGTATTCCTAGTGTTCCCCCAAACAACCTGTATAAATTTCATTAACTTCGGAATATTTTTCAGGTAAAAGTACATAACTGCTGGGCTATAAATCGAATGTATAAATAAATGGCCGGTTAGTAAGCTCAAACAGTTTAGAGTCGAATTGACGATAGACGTAGCCCTGAAGGCAATAACCTTTTAACGAATCCGTTTGCAATTCCATTTGGTATTTTTCAGTCAGTCAGTTGTATTAAATGGCATGAAATTGTACATATACCTCGTTCCTATCTGCCTCGTACATTACTGTGGTTCTCCAAGAAATTCCGCTTGAAATAACTTCCATACTTCATCAAAGTACCGTAAAACCTAGCCTTAAAAACACAATAAAACTATTAATTGCTTAAGTTCTGGAAGTATCACAGTCCACCTGGAGTTGTTGAGGGGTAAAGTAGGAACATAAATGGGCGCGAAGTGGAGGTGGCCGCAGTCGATGGGGCAGCGTTATGTAGTGAAATACTACCTTAGTTTTCCAACAAATCAATGTGTCAAGTGGAGATTTTCAAAGAAAGTGAAAATATGAAATGAAAGAGAAAGAGGTAAATATGTAAATGCATAAATCGTCGAGGGGAGTTATATAGTTCTTACGGAAAACTTGTTATGAAAGGGGACAGCACGGAGGAACAATACGAAATTATAAGATTCCTTCCCAGTACCTTAAACCTCACAATAATACTGTCGCTCGTTTATCTCAGAGTGTTCTTTGTTACGCTTACGTGGCTATCTATAGAGCGTATTTTGGCGCATAATTTGACGCATATATCGCTCATCGAAAACGAGACTGACCTAACTCAAAATTTTCAATGTTTTAACTAATAATGTAGTTTTAATACTGGCAACACCATCTATCCGTAGATGCAACAAACGTGTTCCTATCTCACTCGTACGCAGAGATATGAATATGCGCGTCTCTCTCGCACTGTACGAAATGTGTGTCATGAATGAAATCGAGACTGCCTTGTTTTAGTGTTGCGTTGGCCGAATAGAAAAGAGCACGTGTTTTTCGTGCTAAAGAGCAATGTGACCATCTCGATCGAGGAGACAAGGTAAATAAACACAATTATTTTGAAGTTGTGAGGGACGCATTTCCAAATATGACCGTATCGACTTCAAATGTCCTAAACATTTGGTGTTGTAATTTAAAAAGCAACAGTATAGTTATAAATGTGTCATCTGTTGTATGAATTATTTAGCAAAGTGGCTGTCTCGAACTGACATGGAAGCGTTGCTTGGACTAAAATGTAGACACTTTTGGTTTTTTAATCGTAAAGAATTCAAATTCTATCCAAGTTTTTGTTACAATTAAGAAAGTGTTTGTTCTGATTTGAAATAATAACAAAATTTCTGTTGTACATGGCAATGCGTCGGTCTTTATTTCAAACAAAATCATAAATTATTTAAATACATTTATTTTTTAACGTGTTTGGGCTACAGTACATAAAATCAGGAACCCTATTAGTCTCGATTCAATGTTTTTACGTCCGTCCTTGACAAAAAGACAATTTTTTGTCTTTCTGAGTTATCATGCTTGTAAACCGTAACAATTACATAGCCGAAACATACATGTTGTATCAGTTTGTTTAGGTTTTTACCTCTATTAGATTGTTATAGATATTATTATAACTTTAACAATGTGGTATAATAACAAGTAAGTAGTGTTACTTACAATGGCCTGTTTCTTTTTTTTTCAGTAATAATGGAAGATAGAATAGAAGATAGATATAAACGAACTTTTGAACAAGGGTGTGATTCCGAGTTTTTATCGTGACTTTTTCAGCAATTAAAAATATATTAGCATTTAATACCACAAAAAATACAACTATACACTAATACACTAAAACTAATCTAAAATTAATATTCAGAAAACCGAGTCCGCCGTAGCCCCGTCTCTGCCGACGCCACGCTCGCCGCGTTACCCCTCTGTATCTCAATACCAATCCGCCGTATAAGGAAGACTTTGGAACGACGGTCGCCAGTCCTCTCCGCAAGAAGCTTTCCCAGCTTCTCCGTGAAAACCTTGGTTTCAGACTACCATGGTCCCAAAGTCTTCACGGCGAAAGGTTGAAACTCAACGCGGTCACGTAGCGAGCTGTATAATCTCGTCTTGGCGGCGGTAGCCTTGTTTGCCGCGGCCCCGGCAGACATGGAGGTAACGGGAACATGGCTGGGGGCCAGGGTGTCCGCGCATGTGGCGTCCCACACTAGAGCCCTCCCCCGGCTCCACGGCAGTAGGGTCATGCAGTCCTGCAGGGTCATGCAGGGTCAAGCAGATTTGTAATTAGGAAAATGGTGGAATAGTTTGTACTTTTTTTTGTTTTATATTTTGTTTTTTTCATAGTGTGGTGTCTAGATACTATTAGCATAACCAAATGTGATTTAGTTGTTCAAATTATCATACCAACCTCCATAACCTAAGACTAATTTAGTTTCATAGTAGTAATGTGATCGGTAAGAGTAAATGTCTCACAAAGTCGATAACATGTTCTAAGTTTTATAATTTTATTCTATGTGAAAATACGTCATTTTCGTACCATTGCCTAATGATATTTATGGTTATTAAATAAATATCCTGAAACAATATTTTATTGCGTTTTAATCAAATTATGATAAAAAATTATGATATTATAGAATCTTTATGCAATATATTAATAAAAAGTTAATAATATATTAAGTAGGACCACATAATACAGTTAATTAAATTAAATTATACATACTTTAATAAAAAATATATACAATTTATGGGTCTTCATACATTTTTAATCAATTTATTTATGACTTAACTTTGAATTTGTGATAGAATATAATTCATTAACGACATATCTCATAAAAGGACACATGAATTGTTTTGAACATTTTGATTATATAAGGTTACAAAGTCTATCGTGTCTCAATTGCTTCTATTATATTTATTTCTAGGCCGCCAGACTTAGAGTTGAGAGTGTTTTTTGTCCAGAAAATTGATTTCTTGACAAGCACAATTCTAAAAGTGTCCCAAAAAATGCTGATCAGTTAAGTCTATAGAGACACGTATGCCATTTTTCTCTCTTTAATATTTAATATAAAATTAAATACTAGATTTTTTTAATATTTTATTTAAATTGATTGTAGCCGATTAAGGGCTCTTTCCAATAACCTTAATGCTTTTGATCTAGCAGCCATACATGTTAAGAAATCTAATTTTAAGGAAAAAAAAAGTTCACTGATATTTAGTTTTTTGCGATTTCCCAAAAATCACGTTTTTTGAGATGCGTCAGTCTCGTTTTGGGTGAGCGATATCTGTAATAGCCGATGCAGCGGCGTCGTCGTTATATCTCGCTTATAGCTATGTTCGCTTACATCTCGAGAACTACTCAATCAATTCACGTGATGTTTTTAATGACGTTTTGTGGGATTTAAGGACGTTTACCTATGTGATATGTGCCAACGAAGGAAACCACGGGAACAGCTATGACGAATACGGCCAAGAGTTATAGTAATTTATAGGAACATCTTTTACGTATTAAAGGAGATATGAGAAGTCCTACATTTATAGAAGTGTGAAAAGTTTCAGAAAATCGCCAAAAGAATGTTGTCAAACGAGGAACGAAAGGCGGCGGCGGCGGCGCCGCCGCCGGGGTGGCGAGACGGTGCGTAGTCATACTGCCAGCGGGATGTGAATTTCACGTCGCGTTACGTGACTAACGAAAGTATAACTTATGCACGATGTGCATAAGTTATACTTTCGTATATGGTTTGTGATGAACTTATGACGATCGCGAGGACGCGACACGACGCGACACCCCAGGTGTGACGGCACACAGGTTGGGAACCCCTGGTTTAACTAATGAAAGGTGTCGGCCTCACTCGTTTCTCTCTGCACCCATTACGTGAATGTTTTTTGCACACTCGTGATGTCAGCCCACAACATCTGCAAGACAGATTCATTCGAGAGCTGGAGACATATATGTACTTTAGCTATAAGAAAATACCGACTAATAAACGCTTTTCTTTCTTTCTTTATTATACGAAAGAAAGAATGTTTTAATTTCTTTTTAATATTAGTGTGCACAGCACACATTAAAAATATTGTGCAACTTCATAAAAGTGCACATTTTTTTCATTAAAAAAAAACTATTAATAGGTAACAAAAATTCAAATAGGCATATATTATATACGAGTATCTTCTATACACGCTTGCACATTATTACTTCTACTATTTTTTGTATTTTGTTTTAAGTTCTCTGTGTTAGTTATTGTAAGTTACCTAATTTCTATGGAAACTTTACTCCTTTATGCTTATAAATGTATGTATGTTGTGTAACTGTGTGTTTCCCTAATAAAATAGAATACTCAGGCCAGGCTGTTCGCGTTATTCTTAAATCACATCTGCTCTGTATCGTGTGTGCTCTGCAACGAAGAAAATGACATGAAATGTGTATCTGTGTTTGTATGTGTGCATCTGTGTTGAAGAATGGGTAGCCTAGATGAAATATTTCTTAAACGTCCCCCGCCGCGCCACCGGCGCGCATGCGCTGTCGCTACTACACCACTCCTCGGCAACTGCCGGGATGCGACATCTTGCACGAGCTCTGACTTGACTTACGTACGCCAAGTATCCCCAGCCCGGGTTGGCCGCTCCCGTCAGCGGGCCATACAGTCTAACCTGGTCTAACTGCGAGGACCCTTTCAGCTGTAAAACATCTTGTCGGCAGCTCAAAATTCAGAACACAGTCTAGAAACCTACCTATAATGTGGACCAGTGCGTAAAATCTACATACAACAAACAAATACATTCAACTCACAGAAATGTATGGAAATAGTAGGTACGTGCAAGACATTATTTCCCTTAACCGTGTTCCGTACAGTTCCATGTATTTATGTGTAGCCGTTCGGAAGTACCAGGAATATTTTGTGTTGGACCTTATGCCCGCTGCATAAGGTCTATTATCGCGTTGCCGCCGCAGTGCTCGATACTCGTGGCTCTCTGTGCGTGTGTCAATGGGTTAGTTTACCAAAACTACCCGCGACTTTGGCGAGCCGAGCACCAACAGCCGCGGCGACAGTCGTTTTCTGTCGCTCTTTCGGACGAGGCACGCGTTCCTTGTGCTCGTCGTGTGTGTGCCGTGGTGGCAGTCCTCGCGGCGTTTGCGCCTTATACGCCCGGTGGTTGTGTGCACGCGATCGGTGGCTCAGTGCTGAGAACTGCTAGAGAACTCTGGCTGGACGCTGCGCTGGTAGAACGTTGTGGGTGTGTGGCGGTGACTGCCTGCTGGGCACGGACGGAGGTAAGTCCATAGGTTCGAGTATCTGCGGCGAGAAATTTCATACAGTCCATTTCTAAGGTACATAAATTTGGTCCTTCGAGCCGGATAGTTGATTCGCGATACTTTCGATCGTGCTATGTGACAGTCCTGTGTAGTCCGTCTTGTGCCTAAAGTCCGAGTAAAATAGTTCGGTTCCTACGATAGCCCGACATATGTGCCTAGTAAGTGAATCTAGATGTGTCTGGGATCGTAGTGAACAGCACAACAGTGTTGTGTGTGTGTTCTAGAACTATTTTACGAGATTGTGTTGTGAAAACTGTTGTGTTGTGTATTTATATTGAATTGTGTGTGCGTTCAATAAATGTGTAATTATATATACCTATTCGTGTGACCGTGCATTGCAGGTAACATTTGTTATTACTCTGGAGTTATAGTGCGAACTCTTGGTGAGAGGAATAGCAGTTGTTAATTACTAATTAGTAAATGCACGGCAAATAGGTACCTATACCTTGGTGCATCGGTCTCGGCGGGACATCGTGTGAATCCCGCGCGCGCAGAAGAAATCGGTCCTTCGTTCGATCGCTCGGCCGGTCTCGGTCGCTCGCGGTCGGTCGGTCGCGTCTCGGTCTCGTCGGCTCGGTGCGCCGCCGATCCAACCGCAGTTAGGCGCTCGCGGCCGGTGTTACAAAGTAAAGTTAAACTGTAGTTAAAGGTTATTAAGGTAAATGTAACTTCTGACCAACGCCTACTCACTTACAGTGGTCGCGTGAGGACGGTTGTACAAGTTAACTTAATCTGAAGTTAAGGTTAAGTTGAGTACTGGTGTTTCATTTAATTCATCAGAATGAGTTTAAAATATTTATTAATCCAACGTGATCAAATAATTAAACGCGTTGATCGAATTCTAAAAAGTGCTGATGCGGAATCATTAAATGAATTTAAGGAACATTGCGGTACTTTGCATAATTTGGAGGATAAATTTTACCGCGTGCAGGGTGAAATTGAATCGTTATTATTGGATGATGAGAATTTCAATTTTGAAAAGGAGGAAACCGTACGCATTGGATTTGAAAATGTGATAGTTAAAATAAAGGTGCACTTGCGTGAGAATGAGGTGAAATCGGAAAACAGTGGTTGCAGTGTAGTAACAGCTCATTCAAATCAACCGAGGAAAAATAATCTCAGTTTACCAAAAATCAAATTACCGGTCTTCTCGGGCGACTACGCAAAGTGGACTAATTTCTCAGATCTCTTCAAGTCATTAGTGCACAACAACGAAAATTTGTCCAACATTGAGCGGTACCAGTACTTACTCGTTTCAGTGGAATCGGAAGCTCTAGGTTTGATACGGGGTCTGCCTGTCAATGATCAAAATTATGCAATTGCCTGGAAGACATTAGAGAATAGGTACGCCAGTAAACGGAGAATCGCCACGACACATTTGGATGCGATATTCGCTCTGCCGTCAATGAATGAACCGAACTGCGAGCAAATGAAAAGAGTGATCAACGTGTTGACAGAAAATGTGTGTGCGCTGAAGGCCCTCGATCTCGAAGTTGACAGTTGGAGCTTTGTACTGTCCCACATTGTTTTGAACAAGTTGGATACTACAACCCGAAGACATTTCGAACTGCAACTGGACGACAATCATGCGATCCCGCGGTTTGACGAAGTGATGCGCTTCCTCGAGAAGGAATTCCAGGCTCTCGAATCAGCGTCGACTGTAGTATGTGATGCTCGGCGTGATTCAAAGGGCGGCCCAAAGGGTAAGGTGACACCCAAATATTCAACTTTTCTCAGTCAAACGCATCAATTGAACAATCCATGTGAGTGCTGCCGAAGCGATCATCCAATCTACAAGTGTGACAAATTTCACAAACTAAGCTCGTTCAAAAGAATGTTTCTAGTAAAGCAAAAGGGTTTGTGTTTCAATTGCTTAGGTGATCATTCAGTAAAGTCATGTGAAAGTAAATCGTGCTGTAAGGTTTGCAAAAAACGGCACCATTCCTTGTTACATTTTGAAAAGAAAATGGAAAATGGAACGGACGTTGATAATTCAGAAGAGGTGACCAAGGCCAATTCGAGTGTTGTCTCGCTCACTCATTCGGTTCCCTCCCAATCATCGGTCTTATTGAGTACAGCATTAGTAAACTGCCAGAGTGAGTCCGGAAGAATGATGCAAGTTCGTGTATTGATCGATTCAGGTTCCACTTCCTCCTTAATCACAAGTGAATGTGCGCACCGGCTAGGTTTACGTTATGTGCAATCCAACGTGCCTATCTGCGGACTTGGTGGTTCCGAAGTAAGTCAGGCCCAGGGCGTTGTTTCGTGTGTACTAAAATCTCGAGTCAATCGCAGGGAGATTCACGTAGAAGCATTAGTATTGCCCAAGATTTGTAGTGATCTTCCTACGGCCCCGATTCCTGATCACGTGTGGCGACATCTGGATCGAACAAAGCTGGCCGATCCCAACTTCCATCAACCGGGTCCAATCGAAATACTCCTAGGAGCTGATGTCTATCCGGAGATACTTCATCAGGGTGGTCGGGTAACAGGTCCAAAGGGAAGTCCAGTCGCATTGTCCAGTGTATTCGGCCTCGTATTAATGGGTAAGGTGAGGACAGACTCGGTCAGCAAACCCAATATTTCGACGTTCTTATCGTTATGTTCCCCTCTCGAAAAAATCTTGCAAAATTTCTGGGAAATAGAGGAAGTTGAGACGGTGAAAAGAATTCACCCTGAAAATGCATCATGCGAGGAAAGGTATACAAGTGGTGTAAGCCGCGACAGTTCTGGCAGATATTGTGTTCCTCTGCCATTCAAAAACGATGCTGTGACGTTTGGAGACTCTAAAGGCGCAGCCCTGTCTCGATTAAGAAGCTTGGAGCGAAAGTTCAAACGCGATCCTTCTCTGAAGACTCGGTACTCTGCGTTCATGCAAGAATACGAAGAATGCCGTCATATGGAACTTGCAAAACACTCCCCATCCGAGAACAGGGTGTTTTATTTACCTCATCATTGTGTCATCCGTGAATCAAGTTCTACTACCAAATTAAGAGTGGTGTTTGACGGTTCGTGCAAATCAAGCAACGGCCTCTCTCTGAATGACACTCTAATGATTGGAGAAAAGTTACAGAACGATATTGTGACTATCGTGTTGAATTTTCGCGTACATGTTGTGGTGTTTTGTGCTGACATAAAGCAAATGTACCGCCAAGTGCTTGTGCGTAACGAAGATCGGGACTATCAGCGCATCCTGTGGCGTTCTTCTCCATCCGATGAGATAAAAGAATATCGTCTTTGCACAGTGACATATGGAACGTCCTGTGCTCCATTCCTAGCAATGCGAACATTGCATAAATTGGCTCAGGATGAGGGTCCTAATTACCCAATGGCTGCTCACGTGCTGATGAATGACACATTCGTGGATGATGTCGTCTCAGGAGCAGAGTCAATTTCTGCTGCGTTGTCGTTGCAGCAGCAATTGACTTCTTTGTGTCTTGCAGGAGGATTCGAACTACGAAAATGGACGAGCAACTGCAATGAGCTGCTCTCACATCTTCCATCATCAGATGTAGCGATGCAATTCGCCGACGGCGAAGAAGACAAGGTGGTCAAGGTGTTAGGGATAGAGTGGAACCCTGCTACAGACACCTCTACCTATCATTGCAATCCATGTTCGGGAGTGCTCACCAAGCGCGGTGTTCTCTCGGATATAGCGAGGATATATGATCCTCTAGGTTGGTTATCACCGATTACCTTATTGGCGAAGGCGTTCATGCAGCAGCTCTGGACATTGGGCCTAGGGTGGGACGACAGTCCTCCAAAAGAAATTGGAAAGGCGTGGACTCGCTTCACAACTGAGCTGAATGAACTGACATCTGTGAGTCTCCCTCGGCAGATAATTCCACTTGAAGGTGAAATCGAGCTTCATGTTTTTTCGGATGCATCTGAGCGAGGTTACGGATCCGTTGCCTACATCCGAATGTGCATGAACGGCTCTACACAAGTCCGATTATTGATTGCCAAATCACGGGTAGCTCCGCTCAAACGCGTGTCGATTCCACGTTTAGAGTTATGTGGAGCTGCGTTATCAGCGCGTTTGGTGGCTCGCGTCAAGGCCATCTATGAAAGGGTGAAATGGACGCGTATTGTCGCGTGGACAGACAGTACGGTGGTGTTGTCATGGATCAAGAGTTCATCGTACCATTGGAAAACCTACGTGGCGAATCGCGTGAGTGAAATTCAGTCAATAGTTCCTCCAGATTGTTGGCGTCATGTGCGATCCGCCGATAATCCTGGTGACTGTGCCTCGCGCGGTTTGTTTCCTTCTGAACTGTTGAACCATCCGTTGTGGTGGGAGGGACCTCGTTGGTTGAAACTCGCTTGTGAGGAATGGCCCAGCAGTGAAGAAGGAGGTGATATAAGTGATGTTGAAGTCGAGAAGCGGCCAAACGCAATACGTGTGTTCACCAGTGTAAATGATGATGATCAAACGTCTGTGGTGAATTTACCAAAGAAATATTCGTCCTTAACTAAGCTGCAACGAGTGACGGCATATTGTCGCAGATTCGTGAACAACTGCCGACACCAAGGAAGTCACGTGATCGGTCATCTCACAGTGTGTGAGCTACAGGAAGCGTTAATGTTATGGATAAGGTTGATTCAAAACCATGAATTCTCCCAGGATCTATCGCAACTGCGAAACGGAAAATTGTGTTCGAATCGTTTGCAACGTCTTAGTCCGTTCCTCGACTCACAGGGTGTGTTGCGCGTCGGGGGTCGGATCGTAAACAGCAGAGCTCATTTCGATTATAAGCATCCGATCGTCCTGCCAAACAGTGCATTGACTCAACTGTTGATTGACCATTACCATAAAATTCATTTGCACCCGGGTGCACAGACCTTACAAACGATACTACAACAGAATTATTGGATATTATCTGCGCGAAGTGTTATTAGGCAACGAGTCTTTCGCTGCATAAAATGTTTCAGGAACAAACCTGTAAGTTGTCAGCCTAAGATGGGAGACCTTCCGGCTGCACGAGTGCAGCAATTAAGGCCATTTGTGAAGGTCGGAGTGGATTATGGTGGGCCATTTCAAGTGCGTGTTAGTCGGCTTCGGAATGCTAAAGTTCACAAGTCGTACATTTGTTTATTTGTATGTTTCTCAACCAAAGCTATTCATTTGGAACTCGTGACAGTCCTAACATCTGCGTGCTTTCTAGCTGCGTTTAGACGAATGATTGCGAGAAGAGGTATGGTGTCTGACGTGTTCAGTGATAACGGCACCAACTTTCAAGGTGCTTATAAACAAATTCGACAGTTTTATCGTGAATGCGGTGATGAACTAGTGCGATCTTGTGCAGAAATCGGGATCACATGGCATTTTCAGCCCCCTACCGGCTCTCATTTTGGTGGTATTTGGGAGGCTGGTATCAAGTCGTGCAAACATCATCTCGCTCGCGTAGTCGGGAAACAAGTGCTCACGTACGAAGAGTTCAATACGTTGTTATGTCAGACGGAGTCAATATTAAACTCTCGCCCGTTGTGTCCATTGAGCAATGATCCTTCTGATCCTCAAGCGTTAACTCCAGGTCATTTCTTGATCGGAGAGCCTTTGGTTGCGATGCCCGAACCGAACTTAATTGACGTGAATCCCAATCGATTATGCCGATGGAACCTATTGAAACAAATTATGCAAAATTACTGGAAAAGATGGAGTCGGGAATATCTCAACACCTTGCAACAGCGAAGCAAATGGACTTCAAGCAAGGGTTCCTTGGAAGAGGGTATTGTCGTCCTCATAAAGGATGACAATTTGCCACCATTGCAATGGCGGTTAGGTGTCGTCATAAGGAAGCACCCCGGGAAGGACGGCGTAACTAGAGTAGTGACAGTGCGCACATCATCTGGTATAATGCAACGTCCAGTGGTGAAATTGTGCCCCCTTCCCAACTAATTGTGCAGTCCTTAGTTAAGTTGTGTGTATATATATATTAAATCTGTATTTATGTTTCTGCGCACTACGCGTTGTGTTTGTATGTAAAGGTTTATGGTTTCCGGTATCCGTTTGTTGTAAATGTCCTTTATGTTCAAATTTGTGTAGTATTGAAAGTATTCTTTCAAGGTGGCCGGTATGTTCCGTACAGTTCCATGTATTTATGTGTAGCCGTTCGGAAGTACCAGGAATATTTTGTGTTGGACCTTATGCCCGCTGCATAAGGTCTATTATCGCGTTGCCGCCGCAGTGCTCGATACTCGTGGCTCTCTGTGCGTGTGTCAATGGGTTAGTTTACCAAAACTACCCGCGACTTTGGCGAGCCGAGCACCAACAGCCGCGGCGACAGTCGTTTTCTGTCGCTCTTTCGGACGAGGCACGCGTTCCTTGTGCTCGTCGTGTGTGTGCCGTGGTGGCAGTCCTCGCGGCGTTTGCGCCTTATACGCCCGGTGGTTGTGTGCACGCGATCGGTGGCTCAGTGCTGAGAACTGCTAGAGAACTCTGGCTGGACGCTGCGCTGGTAGAACGTTGTGGGTGTGTGGCGGTGACTGCCTGCTGGGCACGGACGGAGGTAAGTCCATAGGTTCGAGTATCTGCGGCGAGAAATTTCATACAGTCCATTTCTAAGGTACAACCGTGTCTATACTCGTAATATCAAAACACATGGCAGGACTGGCAGTGTTCGTGTCTGTCCACCAAACTATTTTTATTTTTAAGTTTACCCTGTTATTAATTACACTCTTTAACACTTTTACGGGTTCCGTAGGTTTAGGTTCCGTGTTCACCTCTTACGTAACATAAAATAAATAAGGAAGTTCCACAACATTAATAGGATCTACTTTTTGTTTCATATACGTCTTGATTTATATGTTAATTTAGATATCTAAAACATTATACATTAAATAAAGACAAATATAATAGACCAAATGTGATCTGAGGTATGGAAGGTATTTTGATTTAAAACCAAGCTTAAAACTCTGCCGTACAATAGATAAGTAGGTAGGTACATAGTTTCCGTCTTAACAGAGGCCATTTATTTTTATTTGACTTCCTTCTCCGTTACTGCCATTTCCTGCTTTAATTAGGCATCATGTTAATCTTTAAAGAACAGCGCAATTCCAGCGCTCATTGTGTTTGTACCTCAGCCATTTCGTTCCCGGCCGGCGGCGGCGGCGGCGCGGGGGTGCGGCGCGGCGGGAGCGCGGGGGCGGCCGGTCTGTGAATGTTCTTTGTTGGAGAGCCACTTTGTGGTGGAATTACCTTAATTACTTAGTCGTAAATTTAACTCTTGTGTGCGTAAAATACCACACTCACATATACAGCGATTTGTAAAAATATGGAATTAGTTCAGAAAACAAATGTTTATTTTAGTTATCCAAATCGCTTGCCTGGCAATCCAGCGGAGGAACGCGGCTGCCATACTCGGCACTATCCCGGGGGCAAACCCGCTTAACGAAATTTATTTTTAGGTTAGTTCTAAGTTAGTTTTACCTAAGTTCTTTCTGTCATTTTATTTTTATGTTCTCTTTCTATTATTTTGAATAAATGTATACCTTGAAACAAAGGAGTGAAATTTAGTTATAACCGGCCATTCGGCAAGCTCAACGAACAAGACATTTTTATTCATTCAACGACGTTGTATTTGTTTGAGAACTTGGGCAACAGTTCTCGCTCAATTTATTTAAGTAGGCCGAGGTGGCATGTCCAGTGGTACCCGTAGTCGCCGACTCGCCACACGGACTAGGCAACTTCGAAGACATTCCAAGAAATTATAATTTATATTATATATTTATATTAATTTAAATTATAAATTATAATTTCGGACTTATGTGTTTTCAACACATAAGTGTGTGTTTCATTTATGTGTTTTCAACACATAAGTCCGAAAATGAACGTGACCCCCAAAGAAAGGCATATTAGCAAATTGTATATACATATACAGTATTCACTATAAACTATATATCGTGCTAAAGGGCGACAGGTCAGCCGCCTCTCACCTTGGCACGGTCCTTCCACCGAGTCATGCAGCAGGTGGGTCTTCGTGCCTTACTTGCTGCTTGATAGTTATCTTGTCATAATACTTGCGAAATGGTGTGATGGGTGGTCTGCTTTAATTTACAAGAGTACTTTCAGCACAACACCGATTACTCTGCTTACCCGCTTGTCGGGATACAACATGTGGCATGTATGTATGTATCTATAAACTATATAATATGCTTCCGTGTACATATACACTCAACTAGTTCAAGGAAATTGAGCTTATACTTCGTTGCCCCAATAAAAAGTCTGTGCCTAATCTGTAAAAAACATCAGTTTTAGGTTCGCTTCAATTCTTTGTTTTCGACGAAACCCTGGTCCCCTAGTTAGCTTAAAGGATTTTGCCGTCACGTCGCCTGTGCTCTTATTTGCAGCGAGGGGCGGGGCGGGGCGGGGCGGGGGCGGCGTAGGTGGCGAGCTGCCGCCGGACTATTTCCTCGCAGTGATTTATGTGATCGCTCGTCCGGCGTCGGCGTCGTCGGCGCGCCAGAGCCTTATCACTGCACCTCCATCGTATTAGAAAAGATTTTTCGCTCACTCAAACGAAATTCCTCCCCGGACTCTGCAACAGCCATTTTATAGTCTCTCGACTAGAGACCGTTACTCTCTCGGCGTTTCGTGCCACCGGATTGGACGTCGAGTGGGAATTTAAAGTAATTTACATGTGCTGATATGACTTAAGGAATCATTGGTCAACTCAGCCCACAGCCCACTGAGCCCGCGGGCTGAAATGACCACTATAGAATCAGAAAAAATACGTACGTTTGTGGTTTTGGGTAGGTTTTTCACCAACTTTCATGAATGCATTGATAAAATTCTGATCTATGAATTATGTATGATCAATTGTTAGATTTTTTTGGTATTCAGATATTTTATTACAGCGGCGGAAGGGGTGGGCAGTGTGATTGGTGGAGCGCCATACTCAATCAAAAATCACAATTCCTTCCGACAGTTCAGTGCGCTGCTGTATGTTTCTATGAAATTGTTTAAATATGATATAAAAGTGAGCATTTGAAAATATGGAATCAGCTACAATCAATAAATGTACAAGTACACGGAAAGTAAAGTTTTAAGTTTCTTAATACCGTGAAAAATAATGTAATAAAAGCCGCGACAACATTGAAGTAAGTCAGATCAGATCCACGAGAGTTCGTCGATGATTCGGATGAGATACGGTAAGTGAGTAAGTAGACGAAATAATTATTTGTGATTGAATAAATGGTCGTCGCGGTTTTATTTAAGCCGAATTTGTGATCAGAGATTAAGTAGAAAGATGGAGAAAAGTTCCATCAAGATTTCCGTGCTGTAATTAGCAGCGATTTGGAATCGACAAGTTCAATTAGGTACCTGTAAATGAGATGTTTCGCCGAAAATCGTGGCGACGCGACGGTCTTTGTGTCGGAAAGCTTTGTAAAAAGTTTTCTGTCAATCCCTTTGCGTCGATCGAGTTTAACCAATTCGGCATTTTGTCATCTTTGGATTTGAAAGTTTGTTAAATATGAAAACGGTTCGGCTTTGATCATTAGCGGAGTTGAGGCAAGACGGTCGCGATGTCCCCGCGTCCCGCCCCCCGCCTCGCCGTCCCGCAGCCTCCACCCCGCCCCCCGACTGACGATCCCTTTAGGTCTCAGTCACCGGATGCAATAAAATTGTCGACGCTTATCCGGTCCGATCTCTTGTCGTCGCCGTCGCCGAAACAACTGGAGCGAATTTCTCTGGAGCGCGGACCGGGCGGCGACAGAACCGACGACGACGCCTCTATTTTTACTTTATTCCTTCTGATTTTGAAGGGTTTAGCACCGCCATTTCCTTTAGGACTGGTCGGATTATGGTGGATATATTTATGGGGGAAAAAATTCTTCCGCGAGAAATTGCATAGAATCTTCGAACCTGAATTTTTTTTATAGAAACTGACACATTTGGCTTCATCACCTACAATATCCGTGATGTCAACCCATAACACCGGGTGAGCTAGGTGCCATGTCAGTGCTTCCCTTCATTTCATGTCGGCTACGCACTGAACTGTTTTGAAAACACGAACTATTTACATAGCCGTTTCGACGACGTTTCGTTCAATGCGGTGGTACCAACCCGGCCTGGATAAACCCTACCACCTAGTGAGTAGGATGGGAAGGGACCTACAGTTTAACGTGGAATCCGAACCACGGTCAGCCTCTAATGGTCGAGCGGTCCCTATCCAAGTACTCACCGCGCCCAGGGTTGCTTAATAACAGTCGACCGACCGCACCACTGAGGTACCGAGGCTGACAAAATTACGAGATTGTTGTGGTGCACTTTAAACGAAAACATATTTTCTTTGGAGAGAAGACTTTTAAAAGATTTTTGATTTCGCAATGCGCTAAACTGACTTTGATACGAGTATCAAACATGTATTTAAATTTAATATTTTAAAGCTTCGATCATATGGCCGATATTCAGTGATACCAGACGAGACACATTCGATCTATGATAATAAATTATACCTTCTTATGTACCTATGTACATTAATACAATTTTTTTTATGGATACATTACACACTTCGCGTCGTCAGCGTGGATTGTTGAGCCGACGACGACGCCCAAACACATTCGGTTTCGAACGGGGACTGCGAATGCCGTGCCGGAGCCGGCGTGGCGTGACAGACAGACAAGACAGATGCCTTTTTACGCTACTCTTGAAAATCCTAAATCATACACTGAAGGAAACACATCGAAAGGAAGTGAATTCCAGAGTTTCGCAGAGGGGAAAGATAAAAGAAAATACTGGAGAGCTTAGTTCGCACTCTAGGCAGCTCCACAGTAAAGGGATGCATTCCCTGTCTGCTACGCGTGGACCTATGATGAAATTGTGAGGTCAGAATCGCTTCGAACAGCTCCTCAGAGCATTCGCCGTTGAACAGTCGATAGAACACACTTAGTGAACCAATGTCTCTACGGAGCTTGCAAGACACTTTAAAGTCGTTGACTTGGCGAACTGCACGTCTTTCGATCGAGTTTAACGAGCCAAGTCCAAGAGGTGCAGTCCCACCACAAAGATGCGAGCAATACGCATGACCTCACCTGCGACTTATACAGCAGCAGGATTTGGCCAAGCGTAAAGTATTCCCCGCGCCTTATTCAGGACGCCCAGTTTTTTAGAGGCGAGCTTAGCTTTGTCTTCGATGGGACGGCCGAAGTTGAGTTCGCGGCTTAAGTTCACTCCAAGGATATTGAAGCGGGGACTGAATGAAATGGCGATTTTTTCGCACTAAACGTAAACGCCTGTGTTTTTGTTGCGTTGAACTGTACCAAGTTTTTTTTACCCGATAATGAAATTTGTCGATAAGAAACAAATACAAATTTTCCACGAATCAACACAATCCAAATACCACAAATTTCTGTTAATGCACATATGTACTAACAATTTGATAGGAAAATGAAAGCTAATAAAAATGGAAACGAGACCCCGCGAGGTGGCTGTTAGAGCTAACTGCACAAGGAAATTTAGTACCAATTTATGTCGCAGAACATTTCGCTCCTGAACTAGTGTGCCAATGAAAGGTGTAATTTGTTCAGAATAAAGCACCTCGCGACCAAAGCCTTGGGAAAAGAAAATTATAGCGAGTATATTCTGCTACTTTTAAATTGACACTAATTTAAATTGAATTTCCTGTAAACATTTTATTTTATGCTTAAGGAGGGGGTACTAGGCAAGCATCGCATCGTATTACCCTAACCATAGCCATATTTCAAGTGATTTAACTATAATTTATATGCTTAATTTAGAACATTTTTTGCAATAATGTATTGTTTATTGTTTATTGTTTATTGTATAATTTCATCCATAGGTAGGTAACCTACGCTTGGACATGTCGAAAATTCCGCCAGTTCTAAATTCAATGCGAAGAAGAACTGACAAACAAACTTCGCAAGTCACAATGTTTTGTTAGTACCTTATATATAAGTATTATAATTCAAGTAATTTACAATAATTAACGCATACTACCGCTCACAAGAACATTAATATTTACAGCATAAACATGAACACTCAAGAATCTGACCACTCTGCCTATTTACATTACCTATATCTGGTATATAGTGCCATCGTCAATTTTGATACTTCATATATCAAGTCAAATAAAAACAATTAGTTTACGTTTATTACAAAGAAATGTAATAAGTCATATTAAAAATCTAATGATACAAAGTGTATCCAATTGTCAAAGTTGTTAGTGGGAAAAACAGTAGTCAGACTCTTATATAAAATTACCGTCAGTTAACGCATCCTTAACAGTATAATAACTCTTTTCAATTAACATTAGTTTAATCCGTCGTTTAAAATTATTGTCATCTAATTGTTTTATGTTAGAAGACAGTTTATTATAAAATCTAACACTATTACAGATAAAGCTTTTTGACGTTTTGGATAATCTATGTCTTATTAATTGTACATTATTCTTACAGCGTGTGTCATAGTTATGATTGTCGGAGTTAAGAGAGGAATCATGAATATATTTTCTGGCATAGCATATGTTCTGGTAAACATATGCACTTGGTAAAGTCATGATTCCTATCTCTCCGAATGCTGTCCTACAAGTATCTCTAGTTTTCATATTTAAGATGTACCGCAAGGCCCTCTTCTGTAATAAAAATATTCTATTTGAATCTGCTGCATTTCCCCAAAACATAAGGCCATATGACATGATGCTCTCAAAATAGGCATGATAAACCGTCTTTGCAGCATGAGTTCCGCATAGCTCTTTAATTTTTTTTATAGCATAACAAGCGGAACTCAACTTACCAGCTAAAGAGTTTATGTGGGCTTTCCAAGTAAAACTTTTATCAAATATTACCCCAAGAAAAGTTAGTTCATTAGCAAGGTTTAATGACAAGTTTTCTGCAGTTTTTAATATGTCATCAGTGTTATTACGTCTATGAGTCCCTAGAGCAAAGTGCATAATGTTAGTTTTGTTAACATTTAGTAATAAATTGTTGCACTCGAACCATGATTTTAGAGATGTTAGTACAGTTATAAAAGATTCTCTTAGTTTACCTATGTCATTGTTTTTCAGTACAACTGAAATATCATCTGCAAACATTACCATCTCTATATCGTCTGTTATACAGCTCGAGATGTCGTTAACATAAGTTAGAAACAATAATGGTCCCAAGATAGAACCCTGCGGTACACCCATTGTGATTGATTCTACATTCGACTTTATGCCATTGACGTCACATATTTGAGCTCTATTTTCTAAATATGATTGGAATATACGCAATTCATTGTCTCGTATACCATAATGCTCTAGTTTCATTAGTAATATTTCATGATTTACACAGTCAAAGGCTTTGGACAGGTCACAAAAGATGCCATAAGTATGCTGAGAGTCGTCTAGGGAAGTTAGTATTGATTTTACCATAGAAGCTATAGCATCACCCGTTGACAGTCCTTTCCGAAATCCAAATTGTTTACAATTTAAAAGTTCATTATCAATAAAGAATTTAATTAACCGTTTTTCCAAAAAAATTTCAAAGACCTTACTGAAAACCGGCAATATAGAGACGGGACGATAGTTCTCAACATTGTTATGGCATCCCTTTTTATACAAAGGTATGACTTTGGCAACTTTTAATGAATCTGGGAATATGCCATTTTTTAGACAGTAATTTACAATATCTGTTAGCGGGCCGATGACACTTGTTACAGATTTCAGTAATACGGGAGACATACTCCAAAGGTCCTGGGAATGTTTAGGTTTAAGGTCCCTAATTACTCTCTTAGTCTCTAAGTATGTGACAGGTGCAAATATGGCTGATTCAGAATTCCGGGGGATAAACGCTTTGAGGTAGTTTAGTGATACTTCTTTACTAGCCTTTAGATTTTGAGTAGTACTATGGGCTATTGTGGAAAAGAATTTATTCACATGATTGGCAATCATTGTATTATCTGAAATAATTTCTGATCCAATTTTTAACTCTAGCTTGGTGTTACACTCTTTGGATTTGCCTGTTTCTTCTTTAATTATGTTCCAGGCCATTTTTATTTTATTATTTGAATTCACAAGTTTGTTTTTAAGAAACAGTTGCTTGGCTTTAATGGTAACTTGTTTAAAGATTTTGCTGTAACGTGTAACATATGATCTAAGATCTGGATTATTGTTAAGTTTAAGAAGATCATATAAATAAAATAACTTGTCTTTAGAAATAATAATAGCTGGAGTAGCCCAGTCGGCAAATGCTTTTTTATTAGTTACACACATATTTTTTAGTGGCATATGCTTGTCTAGGTATCTCATAAATATATTAAAGAAGTCTTTAAAACTATAAATATTATTACCACAGAATTCAGATTGTAAATCTAAGTTTAGCGCATTTATCTGGACCTTGTTTGATATTCGTTTCGTCTTGCCCGAGGTAGTATTCTTACTTGTCGAGTAATTTATAGAAATTAACTGCGCGTAATGATCTGACGATATTCCAGGAAATACTTTTGACTCTAGTACTTTACAATCAGTAAAAATATTATCAATGCACGATGAACACGAATCTGTCACTCTAGTATATTGGAAGATTGTTTGTCTAAGCAAAAAACTATCCATCAAATCAGATAGCTCATGTTGCCCTCCTTCTTCTAAGGGAAATTTAATATTAAAGTCTCCGCAAACAATTATTGATTTATTATTATTGGTATTCACATTATACCTTGAATCTTTACCTAACTATAAGCCTATATTATAGTTAAACCACTAGAAATATGGCTATGGTTAGGGTAATACGATGTGATGTTTGCTAATGCTAGAAGGTGGTAACTTAGATGTAGTAAAAGGTAATGAAATGTTCGTAAAATTATTACATGTCAAAATCACAAGCAAGCCTTTCCCAATAACAATGCTTGACGACAGAAGTCGTGACCCCATCCAGTTTATAAATAAAAAATTGGTTGTCTGTAAAGTCGGTTTACGGACGATAGTTTTACGTGATAACGTCATAAAGAAACACAGCTATAAGAATTGTACAATCGTACATTTGTCGATTTCTAGCCTCGATTAACGTACGATACGGCAATTACCGTACGTTTGGCAACACTGCCGCTTGGGCCGAGGACGTTTCCATGGTAACTTTGAATATCAACGTGAATATCAACGTGACTATCAACGTGACACGCTTTCGTACGTGCTGCCCGTGTTCATCTATTTATAAGACGTTATCACGTCAAAACCGGCCAATTACGAGTGCGTTTACGCACAACAGAAAAAACACGTTTCTTGTATGGTAACTTTTAATTTTTTTTATTATTTGTTGTTATATCCAACCAAAATAACACATATTCTTTGAAAATATAAACCGGCTAACAATCCAAAGTTACAGCCATCGGACAGAGACGGTCGGACGATCGCACAGACAGACTTTGTAGCTTAGTAATAGGTTTCCGTATGGCACGGCAGCGTACGGAAACCTAAAAACATGCGGCTTTGCTTCGCGGTAGGGTGGCGGTACGGGTGGTGAGTAGTGTTGTAAATTGACCGTCAATGACCAAAAAGTCCCGTCAATGACCACTAAAAGAGCGGTCAATGACCGTCAACGTCCTAAAAAGTCGTCGCCTCGGCGTCGTCGAGCGACGTTGACCGTTGTCATCAAGACGTTGTCCGCTACCGACGCCGAAATTGAAACGTTGCCGCACTGCTGCTCGGGCAACGTCCATCGACAACTTCTGAGAACAAAATACGTTGTGGAGTCGCAATATTTTAGCGCGCGTATATAAATATAAAATAAGTGTGCTGTATGTAGTTGTATCATTTCATTATTATACTCAACATAGATTAATGTGAATATAAAATTACTTAAGAAATACAAATAGGTAGTGTTATAAAATAAAACTTTAACTAAACAAGACTTATAACTATTTTTTAAAGTTAATGTTAGGAAGTGTAAATATCTACTTTGCAGTATTATAAAATGCTCACCTAATAAAATTAATTAACCTTTTAACTAAGAACCTACACTAATAGTATACAATATACTGGATAAGACAGGTGATTTAAATCCTCATAGCATATAATAAATAATTATTAAATGAAAACTATTTGAAATCAGAAAAACAAAACTACTCGTAGGTACCTTGGAGCAAAATTTTTATTTTAAATTGTATCTAGCAACTCCATGGATGACCAACTCTCATTCCGTTTTCGTGTTCGTTTGAGCGAGCGAGCGGCGTCCATGACGCAAACCGTTCAGACGGACAAGTTGACATGCAAGCAAGTGTGCAAGTTACGTGCAGCATGCATGTTACATTATCTTGTTTTATACTTGCATACAATGCGGCCAGCAACATTTTGAATTTTTCCTATCATATCATATCACATTTGAACATCATTTTTTCTTCATTTCACTACCGCAATGGAAATTTCATAAGCAGATAAGTATTGGTGAGTAACGAATGTACTTAAAACTAAAAAACATTCTAAATATTGTAAGCGTAATAAATAAGATCGACGAAGCAATAAACAATATTTTGATAGCAGTCCAGCAAGATAGCTTTCTACTTGCCTTCTCTGTCCACTGGTAGGTATTATGCCAGCAGAACATGCCAGTGGAATGTTTCCTCGGCGTTGTCGACCGCGCGCGCCGCCGCCGCACGCACGCGACGACGACGTTGTTGCCGTTTCGCGTCGACACGTGAGACGTGACGTCGCTCGCACTCACTCGGTCGGACTTATGTAGCCGTTTGCTGCGCACGCACGCTTAGCATTTGCATTGCACCATTTGAACCACGTGTTAGTCAGCCAGCGACTTGTTAGTTGTGTGTGTGTATTCTGTTAGTTCGAAAAAATGCCTGCTTTTGGAGGCAAAAAGCAGGCATTTTTTCGAACTAACAGAATACGTGAATTAATTATAAAAACTAATTAATTAGCAAACTTTTAATATGGAGTGTTTTTAAAATAACGTTACATACCTACTTTTACGTTTGCTAATAAAGTAGGTTGCCCTAAATAATCTGTAAAAATCAAAGGGAAATAGATAAATAAGTGTTTAATTGTGTATTGATCTATTAGTGTTAAAAACTAATTAATTATCAAACTTTTAATATAGTGTTTTTAAAATAACGTTACATACCTACTTTTACTATGTGAAATTTTTTGTTTGTTTCTGTTTTAACTTTAAGAGAAAACGAGAAAATAAATTTTCCCAGTATTATAAACAACTTTTGCCAAGAAACTATGCATCTATTCGTAATGGTTTCCAAGAAAATAATCATTATAAAATTAATAAGGACGGAGCTGCGCGGCGGCGCGGCGCAGAGGTGGGCGGGGGGGGGGGGGGGGGGGGAGGCGGCGCGGTAGCTGCGCGCGAATCTGCCGCGCGCCGCCTCCGCTCCCCCGCGCCCATCTCCGCGCCGCGCCGCTCGTTCCGTCCATTTACAATAATATAGTTCATTTTTTAAACAATTTGTCGCCATCGCCAACGATTTGCTTTTAACCCTAACTATATTCATTTGTTTCACTCGTTTGCAATTATTACAGGTAAAAGAGAGACAGCGCACAGCGTACTGCGTGGCGTGATAGCGCGTCGCGCGCGCGGCCGGTGCAGCACAGACATCAAAGCGACGGCCCTTTGATGTCTGTGCGCCGCGCAGCTGCCTACCTACTTAGCTCATGTGTTGCTTGCATGCGTTGCGTGCAATACAGTGCGTAAATAAGTAGGTAAACATCGACATTTTCGTCGTCGTTCAAGGTCGCACGTTGCACACACACGCACGCGCGATGTGTGTTGTGCAGCGCAATATAGTAGGTACCTACCTACAAACGTTGGTTACCTACAACTACGATTCAAATAATCAACCTACCTACACTAAATAAAAGGAGATAGGTACAAAGTTTACGCCGCCACTCTGTTCAATTGTCAATCTAGAGTCTAGAGTATTCCATTGCAAGTCCTTTCGGGTTGGGTTGGTTAGGTTAGTTTTATAATAAATTAAATTTAATATTTCCTTATAGAAATACGTGTAGGGTAGACTATTCGCACCGCACTCATGCATGCCCACGAGTGAATTTCCGTGTTATAGGTATGTTGTTAGTGATTGAGTGCTACCTACCCTGTTAGCGCTGGTAGTCCGAGGTAGGTAGGTAGGTATGATTGATTATATATATATATATATATATAAGTTATTGGAGTGTAGCCCGCTCTATTGTTTTCAACATAGAATATTACGATTTCTTTTATAGTTTTTTATTTAATCACCTAGGTAGGTACCTACATTATATCAAGAAAAACTAATAAACATTTAAAAGAAGATCCACCCTTCTGCACACGCGCGGCGCGTCAAGAACGCCTGGCTCACTCCTTATGGAAGGCGTCGCGCGGCGTCGTCGTGCCGAGCTTGCGGCGTCGCATAAGAGCCGTCAATGACCGGTCATTGACGGACGTTTTCCATTTTTTGGAAGTTTTCCGTTTGGTCAACGTCGGTAATTGACGGCCTTTGCATCACTAGTGGTGAGACGCGAACGGCGGGGTGGCGGCGGCCGTGGGGCGGTGGCGGCGTAACGGGAAACAGATCGCCAAAACCACGACATTATTCAGAGGACACCGCTAGATTCCGTTTCCATTTAGATGCGATTGACGAGGCGATTCGGTTTCGGCATTCAGAGTTCGATTACATTCTAGCGACGTGCATAAGGTAATGCGATTCCTTCACTCTTCCCCCTTTCCCTTCCTGAAGACGCTAGAGGACGTCTGTATTAACTCGGTCCACCCTTCCTTCTTTACAAATTATAGGTGACAAGCTGTGCCCGCGGCTCCGCCCGCTCTCATATTTCACTTCACTGCTAACCTCATAAGCCATTTAGCGTGATAGTAAGTAGCCTATAGTTGATGGGAAGAATCAAGCTATCCGTAGAATTTTGTTTTATTAAAATCGGTTCAGTGGTTCTCGAGTTATAAGCGGACAGACAGACAGACAGAAAGCAGACGTTGGATTTTATTAAAGGTAAGGAAGGATAAGGAAGCCTATAAGCCTATCTTGTCGGAATGACGTGCCAGGATAGCTCGGGGCGGCACGTCGCTCGCCCGCCCCCGGTCGCCGCCGATATAACCCACAAAATCGGTTCGTTCCGATACCGACTCTCATTTTTGGAGGAGAATTTATTTTTCCGCTGATTACGAATTACTCAAATAATTGATGATGTCGTTTCGTGTAGCCCTTAGAAGATGTCGAGCGAGCTCGACTTTCTGGCACCGCCGCGCCGCCATTAGTGTCGGGTGCACACTTATACGGGTGCATTACCTACACGTGTAGGCACCTACGAAGTCGGCGAAGCCATTTTAAAATTCGCCTTTGCTTTTGCCACTTACTTTTAGTTGGCTGTAAACTAGGAGGAGGATGTACGAGGTAAAATATAGCCAGCTGCACGAGAAACTCTTTCTTTTCTCGTACACATAGCTCGTATTTTAAATTCACAATGACTGCAGTACTCGTATTTTAGGTAGATTAATGCTGAAAACACACGACAGTAATGTTAATATAAATAAGGGAAAACACCCTACTTCCATTACGTTTCCCTATGAAAGAGATTAATAGGTATATTAATAACGTTTTTGTTTAGGTTTTTTTGTTTATTTTTAATTTATTACATTACTATATTAATTAAATTAGCAGTTGATTGTTTCTATTGCAAGAATATTATATTTCTAATTTATTACACACATGAAATTAGAAATCATTTCCTCGCATCTTTTAGTACTTCGTTAGTAGTTATTCCGTATTCATACTTCCGTATAGACACGGAACCCTAAAAAAGTATGAGAGTGACTCAAGAGGGATTGCAATCAGTGTTCATTTACATATTTCTTTGTTCCGCGCGAAGTGAGCGTGGAGGGGCGTAGCGGGGAGGCAGAGGTGCCGCACTCAGCGGTCGCGGCACCTCTCGCTGCCTCTTATAATTCGAGCTTTGAAATAAAAAGAGCTAAAGGATCAAGTAACAAATTACATTACTGCTGCAAGAGCCACGCTCGGCAATCCACGTTGCGACAGAGAGCGCTTACTGCCCCCGCGCAGCCCCACCGCGCCCCCGCCGAACCGACGTTCCGTTCCGTTCCGTTAAATTTTCCTCTTCTGCCCCTCACGACTTTAGAAGAAGAATTAGGGCGAGTTCGTAAAAACAGGTACACTTTTTTATTTCTATAAATTCCCCGATGCTGTCTAATTGCCAATTTTCTAAATGAAGGTCGACACCGGCCACTCGAATGAGACACAATGTCGCGGCGCCTGCTGTTTAGTTAGATCGGGAGCACCGATCCGCTTTTCAATTTATTAGGGTTTCAATTATTTTTCGCTGGTATACATACATTGGTACTCTCCATACGTCTCTCCCTTTCTCTCTCTGTAACCAGCTTTAGGTCACAGTATGTGGTACGAGTTTTACTCAACTGGAGTAAGTAACGCTAACTGAAAATGTAAACTGCTTTCGTTAGACACACAACATTGACGCAATGCATATCATTATGTTTTATTAAAGTTATCTCCGTTGGGCGGGCAGGCGCGGCGGGGGCGGGAGGGCACGTGCGCTATACGAGTAGTTTTGATATTTCGGGGCGTCATAATTTGCTAACATTGCGTGTAGCGACCCGCTCATAAAAGGCGTTATAAATAAACCCTTCGCCAGCGAAGGTCGTAAATATTTTACGTATTTTTTCGGCACCATCAATTGTTTTATGAGCCCAGTCCATGGATTTAAATTTGAGTCCACCCTGTAACGGTTCTCTCGTTCTCCCTGCGTCACATTTTATGAGTTATGGCTACGTATAAAACAAAGTCTTCGGTGCGCAGGGTGAGGGTCAAATAAAATTTGGTGCCGGTGTATGTGCTGATACAGGGTGGGTCCTATTCCTTTCTGGTGACAACTCGAGGGCTATCATATGTTCGTTGACACGTATCATCTAATATACATAGATATGATTTAAATTGTAGGTATTGTTTGTTCGCAGGTTTCCTAAAAACAGGTGCTAAGGGCTCGGCGCAGGGTAACTTTGGGCTGATGGACCTGGTGGCGGGGCTGCACTGGCTGCGCGAGAACCTGCCCGCGTTCGGCGGCGACCCCGAGCGCGTCACACTCATGGGCCACGGCACCGGCGCCGCGCTAGCCAACTTCCTAGCCGTCTCGCCCGTCGCTAAAGGTGAACATATTTATTTATTTTAGAATTAATAAAACATTTACAAAGCCCCGCCCCCCAAAAAAAACATTCAAACGTATAAAAAACTCATTAGCTAATTACGATTGCCTCTTCTCCGGCGCTGCGGGAAGTGCAGCCCCTCCGTCCTTGCGTAACAAAGCGGACGGGGGTTGCACTCCCTCCGCGCCTCCGGCTTAAGGAATACACTCTAGGGAATAGCCATACTAACAGGTTATGTCGGGGCGGTGAATTTAGTTTTTCCGCAAAGTAGCCATGTCTGACCAGTAACCTGTTAAAATTTTCAAAGAAAAATTTCTCGAAAAGTATTGATCTCCTCGGGCTAATTCTTTCACTAATATTCTTCTAACATCCTAAACTACAGGATATAACTACCAGCAATTTGCTATCAAACCGGCCATTAACTAAACCTCACCCGCAGAACCGATTAGTACGCATCTGCGGTAAGTCCAGCGTATAGGGATACAATCCCTGCCCAGTGCGCGTTGTGCGGAGGTGGAAAGGGACGGCTGGATCGCGTCAAACAGCTCCTCCGAGTACTCCTCGTGGAATATGCTTTTGAAGTAAAAGACAAGGTGCTAGATATATGAACTGAACCAGCAACATAGTACACATTATTTCACGCCTTATGCACGGAGCGGGTCCTCAAAGTCGATCCGAGGAAACGTTTCCATTAGAGGCCACGCGTGGGGACTAACAATGGAGTCGTATTAAGGTTCTCGAACACAAAGTGTTCAGGATGCGAAGTTATGTATTATTAAATATTTCATTGGATCCCTCCAAATGCCGAGGATATTCCAGAGACGGTTATAATCCTCACAGTGCCATTCAATGTCAAAGTGATAGATACAGGCGCGGCTTTGAGCTGGGATGGGACCCGGAATACGTAAATACGCTTTCGGTTCCGCGCTAGGCGGACGGCGCTGCTCCGCGAGGGGGCGCGGGGTGCGGGGGTGAGGGCTGGGCGGGCGGCGTTCTTCAAATTGTATGTGCCTAAGTGTGTGAGGTCACCTATCTGACGAAAATTATCGAATATACATTGAATTTGATTTGTGTTTCACTAAATGTGTGCCGATTCACACAAGTTACACCATAATGAACAAATCTAGGTTGTTTATTTTCTTTGTATGTTACCTCTTTTGTTTTACCGCATAGTATTTTTCTTTTTAAGTATGCCCCCTGCCTACATTACAGTTTACAGACAGACGAGACATTCACTTCTAGTACTATATTTTGTGTTTACTTTTTAACCCACGACGCAAAAAGCGGGTGTTACAAGTTTTACGCCTATGGTCTGCCTGTGTGTCTGCCTGTGGCATCGCAGCTCCCAAACGGGTGTAACGATTTTTTTATTAGAAAGCTGGTGTAACGGAAATAGTTCTTAGCTATGTTCGATGAAGATCAGGTGAAGGGATCTCAACAGTAAAAGCAAAATCAATTTATACTTTCACTCGTCTGAAGTAATGAAATTACGTCTCTTAAATAAAATGCTACAAATAAATGGTAAATTTAAAATTTAAAAAACACCCGACACATCAACAACCCTTAAAAAGTCAACAATAATTAATTTCCTTTTAGTTACTTAAAAGCGTCAGAGGACCGTATGTAAATAACATAAAACTCAAAACGCGGGCCGCGTCTTTAAGTAACTAAACTGAAATGAACTATTTTTGACTTTTTAAGGGTTGTTGATGTGTGTGTTTTTTTTATTTTTTATTTAACTATGTTATAATAAGCCTACAGCTTTATAGTGGGATAATAGATCGTGGGACGTGGGAGGAGGAGGAAAAATCATCTGTGAGTGGTCACAGACTCTATTTTCAAATTGTTCTTTCGAATCTCTTAATCCCGTACCGGCACACCGGAACCGCCGAGGAGGGCGCGCCGCCTCCGGCGCTGCCGTTGTTCCCAACAGACACCTATACAACAACATTTAAATCGGATCTGTCCGCGTCTCGAACTCTTCTACTTAATGAACCTAATTGTAAATCTGAAGGTTCAATTTCGCTCTCGACTTGTTAATCCTAATCCTCTTACCTCCAGACTGGCGGACACTCCCCCCCCCCTCCCTAGCCCCCTCCCCCCCCCCCCCCTCCCTCCGTCGCCCCTCCCCCGGCACCCGCCCACGCCTCGGAGAGTCGTCTGTCGTCGTTTACATAAACATTACGTTTAGTTCAAGTGCGACTCAATCAAAGCGACCCTGAACGTCGCGACCGCGCCGACGACCGCCCCCGCCCCGCCCCCGCCCCGCCCGCAGCAACACGAACCCGAGCAACGAACCGGGACCGGGACGTAGCGTAGGAACGATTACACGCCCAGACGACTTATTGTGCTCCTTGTTAGGGATTGGTTGCCTCCTGATCTATTTCAATTAATGTGCCATTTTGACGTGTTCTTGATCTAGTTATGAGATCTTCATCATGTACCGTGTGAGGCCGGCACTTAAAAAGAATAGCCCCACTGCATCTCTTCCCGCACATTTCGTAAAAGGCGACTAAAGGATAAGGAAAATATGCCGTGCTAAAGGGCGACAGGTTCACCACCTCACACCTTGGCACGGTACTTCCACCGAGTCATGCAGCAGGTGAGTCTCCGTGCCTTACTTGCTGCTTGATAGTTATCTTGTTCTAATACTTTTCTAAAAGTGGTGATCGGTATTGTGCTGTATTTACAAGAGTACTAGCAGTAAACACTGATGTGGGATACAGCGTACTACGCATAACATTATATATTTATATGTTGTATGTAATCCGATATGGGTGGCTAAGCCAGAGGAGCCAAAGCATATGCTCCGACCAGCCAATAAGTATCACCTACCCTACCTTAGATGCCATAACTGCACACGTACATAATTATAAGACGGACTGAAATTATGTGTCTGTCTGTACATACAACATCTCGACGTAAACATTAAATTCGTCTGTAGGTACGTTCTTTCACGCCAAACTACCTCAATGTTTCCCACATTTAATAGCATGTTGTAGTCGTTCATTTGTACAAATAATAAAACTAGGTACGTTTTGTCAAGTTCAATGTTTGATGAATCAGTTTGAGTTATAGAATAAAAACCCGAGCGTAGCGAATACCAATTCATAAGTTCCTGCCCAAACAAAAGTGGAACTCTATGTCGTTATATGTAAATGGAAGCGAGTTTCATTCAAATTCATGTCACGCCAGAGGCTTTCAAATATATTTTCATGTTCGTGTGTCAGGCTTCCTTCTCTTACTATCTTTATAATTTCCCGCATATTTTTCATATAAATAAAAGCTTTCGTAAACGGCGAAGCAGTTATTCAATTTATTTGGACCTGAAAAAAAATAGTTTTCTGAATGTAATTTTATTTTCAATAGGTAGGTATTAGGTATCAGATAAAGTATAATGGAAAGAACTAACATTTTATTGAAGCTGTCATCGGCAGACACGGAATTGTTAGCGGCACTCATACGGAAGGAGACCGATCAGGATGTTAAACGAAAACAATTCGACTCTCCTTAATTTATCTATTATGTAAAATTATATAACTATGACATGATGAACGGCATGGAACTTTGCGATTTTTAGAGTTCCGTACCTCAAAAGAAGAAAAAAACGGAACCCTTATAGGATCACTCCCGTGTCTGTCTGTCCGTCTGTCATGGCTTATTTTCTCCCAATCTACTGGAACTTGAAATTAGGTACATGACGTACAGAGTTTGATGGCACAATCACGGACGTATACCGTATATGAACGAATTTCTATTTGGGGGTTGTTATCTCGGAAACGAAAAAGTCGAATATAAAAAAAAATGGGAATATGGGACATCTCATAGTTTACAGGAAAATTTAAGCGAAAATTCTAAGTCTTAAAGTCCTCACGGAAAACGAAATGGTACGGAACCCTCTCCACGCGTTTTCGACTCGCACTTGACCGTTTTTTTCTATTGAGACCCTTTTGCCTTTTAGGCTCCATGTTGGGAAGCAGTCTTCTAGAAAGCCTAATAATTGTTTCTAACATCACTCACACAGTGGCTTACGAGAAACATGGTAGAGCCCTTAAGTCAACATACGCTTTTTTTTAATAAGTACATTAATAAGAAATGTCTACATGTATAAACGGACTACTTTACATAAAGACCAACCACATCCGGCCATATATAACTAGGTAGAATGTAAGCTGAGATATGAGTTTGGCAAACGAGTTTCGAAGACGATAAAGCTTCGGCTTACCATCGATATACCTAAATACCTGATTTGATACTCGCCAGTCCTCTGCGTCAGCACTATGTAAGTTCTTATACTTTGGCTGCGGGCGTTATCTCAAGAAGCTTCGCCTGAATTATTAGCACTGAGGAGTCTTAATACAAGCTCGAGTTACCTCGCTCAAACCAAAACTTGTAGTATTTACCACTTCCTCGGGCGTCGCGTCTCGCGAATAATTCTTGAGTTTATGAGGAAGTTTTACAGAAACAAAGTGTCTTAGCACTTTAAGCCCGGCGCGCGAGATTCCTGCGGGACTTAGCCGCGCGACGCGCGGCCCCGCACGGCGCGCACCGCACCACGGACACTCCGAGTAATGCGCGCTCAGTCGGTGTCAGGGGTCAGGGGATCGCGCTACATTGTGAAATAATCCCAATGCTGCGAGTCTATGCAATTGTATTTGTACGTTATATTTATCAAACAATCTAAATTAATTAAAATACTGGGGAAATATATAAACCAAACAAATCAATATGAACACTAAAAACAAATTAAACTAAAATTTGCGAACTCGCCACAGCACGCACTCGTATAAGGTGGCATATTGTTCAATTTATAAGTACCTGATGTTTTCAAAATCCTGATATCGAATTTGAAAATCAATTACTACTGTTATACATTTTCTGTTTTTACTACAATTCGATTCTAATGTGCGTTCTAATATGACGAAATCATTCTACTAACTTTCAAAGTCCGCTACGTCTAATATACGTGGTCTAAGATTTGCCATAATAATACACGGCAAGTAATAATACCATGGAGTTGGGGAAGATTAATCTTCCCCAATTCCATGAATAATAATAATAATCGATAGCCAATATTCTAGACTGTACATTACATACTCATGATCACTGTACTCGCAAGAGTGCAGGTAGTAGACGTCTGGATTTTGTAGCCGAAAGGCTGGTATCTCTGGACGTCTATAAACAAAACGTAAATCAAACAACAAAATGATAGTAAAAGGAGGTTGTACATTACATACTAAGTTCGGAACTTCGTGCCTTTAATAACTGCGTAGACAAACGCAAGATCGTCCAAAGCTAAGAAGCATAACTACACAGACAAGCATAGGTAGGTCTCGCTCGAGTCTCGAGTGGGGTGGAAGCCCCTACTTCGGTGTCGAGTGTGGGCCAACTGTTGTATTAGAAGTTGTCGTCGACTGTGTGCATGTACACACATACAGAAGTATTCATCTTGATGTGAAACCCGAGATGAGTCCCGCGGCTAATACGCCGCTCGTCGAAGTCGCGACTTTCATCATGATTAGTCAGCCTTGTCGTGACGCTCGAAGCTCACGGTTCGAAATATCAGTAGGTATAATAATTCACCTACTGATGCGAAAAGAGTAAAGAAAATAAAGATAGATCGTTACCGATCGACAACAATATTATGTTATTTTGTGCGAATTCGCTCGTTCCAGATCAGGCTTGAGCTCGCGACTTATGTGAAATGGCTTACCTAGGAGTTCGCGTGAGCGGTGGTACATATGTGTAGAGCGGTCCAGAGAGAGCACAATGCGGACAGGCGACAGCGTCTCGCACTGGCCGCCGCCGCCGCGCCGCCGCCGCCCCCTCGCGGAAAATGTCAGCCCGAGCGCACAGACTCACAAGTTTAAACGCCTTAAATAACCGGCACGAGCTATTCAAACAAACTCGCCGCTTCGTTATGAACATCTCGGGTTGAATTTGCTCAAGTTTTCCTCTAAATCCGTTATTAGAGATTTGGCTTAGCTGGCGCGAGAGACGCAGGCGGTGTACTGCTCGGCTAATTCATCTTGCCCCGTCGCCGCAACACGAAAACTTACTAAAAGGCAACTTTTGTGAGCGAAGGTCGGCCAAGCGACGCGACAAGACTGGTCAATCGAACCGTACGGGCTTCGGGTTCGGGTTTGTATTTGCATCAATGATGGGGCGGGATTATTGCTCGATATTAAACAATATTCAAGTCGGATACAGAAATGCCGACTGACCTGGGTGGAGCAAGGTGCCGTTTTACTTGTAATACGCCGGATGAAGGTAACCTAAGATGGGCTCTCCGCGGTAAGGAATTGCATACCCTAAAAGTGCCTTCAGGCTATCCCAAACAAGTCACGTCATTCTTGCTCGATCAAGATAAATAGAATGTCGCGATGTGAATCTGTCGGATGTTGGGGTCGTGTGAGCGTCAGTAACCTATTTGCTTGCTTTCAGAACTGCTGAAGCGAGTGATAATGCTGAGCGGTTCCGGATTGAGTTCCTGGGCTTTACAACGAGAACCACTTACAGTCAAAAGAAAGGTTAGTGCATTTTACTTTGATTTATGCAGTTTCCACTTATAACATAAATACTGATGAATAAAAATGTGCTAAATCGCGTCGTATATTATGAGATCATTGCGTCTATAATATGAGATAAATTATGAAAGTAAGTATATAAAGATTGTTGACATGGCAAATGAACCTCCTTCATAAATGTACTTATAACTATTTTCTTAATTTGAGAATCACGTACCTAATTATTGACTGTTGAGTAAATGTATGTTCCTACAGTTGGGTGAGATCAATCATCGTTACGAGATCGATCGCAAGTTTATGGAGCCGCGAAGGCCGCGGAGTGGGGAGTGGATATTAACGACGTCTCATGCAATATTCCGTTTCCTTTGTCTTGCGCTCCTCCGGCGCGGCGGCGGGCTGATTGCAGCCGCGCCGCCACGACACCCAACTCAATATTCATATTGCCTACTCCGAGGAGGATTTCGATTCAAATTAATCAGTCTACTCCTTACTGAAGATTCCCACTGAACTTCGGCTCCGACAAAATCTTATATATTTTTAATTTTCAACTTAGTGTAACGCATTCTGCGTCTCCATGTATGGGCACACACTCAAACAATAAATTTAAAATGGCATCATTATTATGTAAGTAGGTACCGCGTGGGCACTTCAAAAGTATATGTCGTAAAAGGCGACTAAGGGAAAAGAACAAGATGCCGGGTTAAAGGGCGACTGGTTATCCACCTCTCACATTAACACGGTCCTACCACCGAGTAACGCATCAGGTGGGTCTTGCTGCTTATCTAGTTATCTTGTCCAGATACCTACTTTGCAAAACGTAGTGGTCGGTGTTGTGCTATAATTTACCAATGTCCTTGCTGCACAACACCGATTACTCATACCCCGACTATTGGGATACAGCGTGTAGTACTTATGTATGTAAGTATGTATTATGTTGTGTCAAGTACGTAATTTTTTTTGTATATGCTTATAATATACTTAATATATATTATAGATACTATATAGGTGTTATATGTATGTATCATATGTATATATGTACATTTTTGTTTTTCTATTATATTAAGAGTTGTTTTGTTGCAACTACACTGGTTTTATATAAGGTGTTTCATTATTCATCTCAAATGTTTCAGGGGGGTTACATTAGGCACTCAAATAAACACTTTACGTAAAAAAAACATATGTTTATAGGAGCATTTTACTCCTAACAAAAAAATAAAATCAAATAGCTGTAAAAACCAATCATGCTATATAGACCCTTGCAAAACACGAAACCAAACCGCACACGTAGGTAGGTAATTACCTAGCGCGACGTCTGACGTCTCTAGTTTTAGAGCGGCGCGCGGCGGCGGCGGCGCGACGGAGGCGTCGGGGTGGCACGCTGACAAAAGACCTAGTGACCTTGTGACTTACTTTCTCGGCATATTTATTGCTTGCACCTGCGCCGCCGCCCCCTACACTGACCCCGCGCGCGCCGGATGCGGCGCTTTCTTTGTTTTTCGTCAGTGTGTTGCAATCGTTTCGCGAGAAACCACATGTCATGTTTCGGAAATTCAAAATGCCTGTTACCGAGACTCAAACTGGAACTTAGTTGCTGCTGTGTGTGGCGATGTATGAGCAACATACTATGACGTATGTACGGCCGCTAGATTTTCATGTGTGGTGCTCTGGAGACGGGCAAAGGACCTAGTTTATGACCAGGATGGTCACACCACCGCACCGTGGAGAATGAAGAAGAGTTTCGTGTCCGGATCGTAAACGCATTCGGTATGTGACAGTGAAACTCTAGTTCGTGTGAATCAGAGCATCGTGAGTTTACGGTGGCTATTTCCAGCAATTTTTGTAAATGTAGGTAAGTACCTAGTATGTAAGATCCTGACTACTAGCTGTGTAGGTGAAGAGTACACACATACTCACATACGCACACACCCTCTCACACACTAACACAAATACATGTTTTTCAAAACTACTTTTTTGGGATCGTTGAATGATATATAGCCCAAATCAGTCGAAATCTCAACTTCGAAATTTTGGACGATCACAATACTTCCTTTGTCCTTACAGTCGCTCGAAAGTAAAAATTAATAAGTATACATACAAATAATTGGACAGGGATGTTTGGAAATGTTCTAGCAGACGTGACATGAGCGAGACAAGCGGGACGACGAGAGGGAGGGCGGGGGGGAGGGCTCCGCCCGAAGCGCGTCGTCGTTGCCGGCAAATTGTTAGCGAAAAGCGGCTTTCCTGTGGAGTGCGCAATTGTTCCAGATATTTATTTTGCCAGTGTAATATTCCCGCGATGATACGGCGCTCGAGCCGCCGCGCGCGAACGCTGTGCGCTAGTAAGTGCATAGCCCGCAAATATCACTTTATTGCACGACACTCCGCTCGTTTACGTGCCGTGCATCGCGGGAGTGCGCCGTAAAGAACGACATTTACAGCCAATTCTACATCTCAGTTTACGCCTTTGTGTGGGAATTAAACTGTAACCTCAGAACGACTGCTAAGTCAAGCGGTCTTGTAATACAAGCATTACATGCCGTCTCCTTTCCATCTCCGCACCGCGCGCACCGGGCAGGGATTGCATCCCTACACGCTGGACTTACCGCGGATGCGTAACAATCGGTGCTGCAGATAATTCTTCTACAGAACCTCTGCAACACTCTCCCTGCCCATGTATTTCCCCCCAAGTACAGTCTCGGGTCTTTCAAGGCGGGCGTGAATAGGTATCTGTCCCAATTCGCGCTTATGACCAAATATCCATAAGCGTCGTCTTATGGGTGGCTTGACACCACATGTGGCAAATTCAATTTAAAAAAAATATATGTTGAAAAAAAGACAGTAGCATGTCTCTACCAAAAAGTTTGTATTACGTCGCTGCGCTGCGACGTAATACAAACTCTTTGGCCTCTACATTGCAACATGCTGGTAAAATGCGACGGACCCTCCACACATGTGAACACATTTACATATAATCAACATTCCTTGCTATTATGTTTTCAAAAGTTTCAAAGTTTATTTATTAAACCACATACATTACAAAACAGGGATACAACAACAAACGAATACAATACAATACATACAAAATAGACACATAAACAATAGACATAAACAATAATTTAAACCTACCCTGCATTTTCTCCTATCACCTAAACTAGCCCGGAGGTTGTATCGTAGGTAGACAGTAAGTAATTCATTAATTTTTATGTTTTTTATAAGTACACTCTGTATCGTTTCGTCATCTGTCCAGGGTTTAATTATTTCTCAAATTTAGAAAAAACTAAAAATAAACGCCCCCTAATGCAGCAGTTAATAACGTTGAAGTCGCTTTTGCACTACATAGGTATTGCATCGCGCCGCCTCCGCCGCCGCCCGCCCCAGTATCGCAGTAGCGACAGTAACAGTCACCCCTACACCACCGCCCACCGGCACCGCCCGGTCTCGTGAGGCCGGACGCGTTAGACAAACTCACTCAAATTATATTTCGTGCTGTGGGATATCTGAGCAGCTTGTACGAAACTGGCTGAACCTTATTATGAAACAATAGACGATCATTGTGGCGACCTTCTTAGTCCTACGCGCTGCAAGAGTTAAAATGTTGCGCGATCAAAAATGTAAAATTGTGATGCTTCCTAATACACATAGATAAATATCAGAGATTGCGGGCGGGTGACATCAATATGTGGAGTACACACATCATCCTACGTAATAACGGCGCGGACTCTACGTAGACCTGCTCGGATTCGCACAAGTAAAACAACGCCGCTCGCTGCCCGCCCGACCAACTCCTCATTCCAAAGTGAAAACGTTTCGCAGGGGAATTGCAAAACGGTTGCGTTTTAATTAAAGCGTCTACCGACAGGAGATGCTCTTTGTGCCAGCGGCTGGCGCGGTGGGCTCAAATCATTCCCTTTCAAAGAAATGCTTTCAGTCGAGAACTCCACGTGCACCGCTGACCAGGTGATGTTCCGCACATAATTATTAGGTACATAGGTAACTTAACTTAAAAACTTTTTCGAAAAAAAAATGCATCCAGCAGCGCTATATTGTTGAGTCAAATAAATTTACTTTTCACGTTCACGCGCGTAGATTGTAAAATGTCCGTTCATCTGAAGTGAGCTCAAATGTTCAGAATATTCGGAATATAAGGTAGCTGCTATTGAACGTACGTTGATTTCCGGTGCTATCGGTCGGCTGGCGGACTTTATATGTCTTCATATATTATTATCCCGAGCGCCCAGCCGCGCCGCGGCGCCGCCACCCTTCCAGCCGTCTAATCCTCGCACCCGCATTCAATTTGTATAAAAACATCGTAACGGCTCGGCGCCGTCCCGCGTGCCAACACACACAATATTATAACCATTTTCTTGATATAGAAGGCTCTTGCCTCGCAGAAACGGCACCACTACCGGAATGCAAATTATGTTTTGAATACATACCGATAATAATTTTATGCGTATAACTTCCCGCTTATGGCCCATTTTTCAAGAGTACTCTGTTTCAAAAATATTTATCAATATTTTTCCGCGACGTGCTTTTAGTCACGTCTATTGTTTTGTGGAAAATAATTGAATATCTTATGTCGGAAATATTCATGAATAAATCGCAACATTTTATAATTTACCATTGATTTTAAATGGTATATTCCGAAATGTCAATGTGAAAGCCACTTCAGCCAGCAAACCATTATGTTCATGTTCAATGATGTTCTTCTCGTATCTAGGTGAATTGTATGATCAATTACTTACTATATATGAAACACAAAATAATTATGCTGAACTTATAATAACATAACATCCAACAACGGTCCAACGTTGCCGTTGACGTTTACCTAACATAAAAAATTATCTTCATATTTAAAAAAATCTGCCAAATTTTGTTAGCGTTTTTTCACATACTGTCGCCGCGCGATCGTGAGAATGCCTTTGAGTAAGGAAAATAAATAATGCGTTTACGCTTTCATAGGAGATAAGAGGAAGGAGTTAGCGGAAGAGTTCGACGCCGCCGCTTGACGGTGGGGGCGTCGTGCGCCCCGCGCCCCGCACAGCAAGAATCTGTCCACTTATCTATACTGTTCGCGCTCCATCCACCCTCATGTTTTCACCCAATTTTCTTTCCCTCTGCATTATACTTTAACTAAATTTCTCTCTATAGGTATCATTTTTCACGGAAAAATTCTGAAGTACAAGTCGAGCGTCTGCTATTGACTTTTAGCCTAGAGCTGAAATTTATAATATCAAATTCAGTTTTTTTTTCGTTAATCAAATCATTTGACACCTCAAAAAATAACTCTATAATAGCCGCCAAGTGCGTGCGAGTCAGACTCGCGTACCGAGGGTTCCGTGCCACTACACAATATTTTTGTGTTATGAGTTCACCATAATAATTGCGTTTTCGAAAATAACGAAACGCCTAAATAAAAACTGCAGTAATGGTTTGACTGTCAGGCAAACATTGCTTCCTGTGGTTAAAATATAAAATAAATTTTCCGCAACTATCACATTGTTGAAAAAATTGGCACTTTTCTTGTTAAAATTTAGCTTTACAAACCTAGAACAGGGGGGGATGATAATTTTTTGTACATTTTAGGTATATCAATATCATTAAGACCACTGAACTTAAAATTTAAAAACAAATATTTTTAGAACCATAAAGTTAGCTCTTTCAAATGATACCCTACACTAACTTAATTTAATTATTTCTTTTATTGCTACCAAACTAATCTAATAATCCCTCCATATTAATCTAAAATAAATGTGCGCGTCATCAAGATCTATCATTATGCCAAATTTCAAATTTCTAGCTTTAGAATAAACACTCTGTGACAGACGGACGGACACGGAAGTGATCATATAGGAATTCCATCGTAACCTTGTAAGGTAAATGAACCCTAAAATTACAAAAACGTTCACATCCACAGGCCTATCCTATTAACGAAAATTTAAATCCGATTTTGTGATTCATGCATTTAAACACGCACTTAAACATATTGCGACGTGAGCTCTATTTACGTGTCTCGAAATAAAATTTGTAAACTTGGCCCGTCGTCGCCGCCTGAACATATTTTTCCATTCTAATCTACCCTAATCCAGCACCAATGAACGCGGCTTTAGCGACGCGAGTCTCGTCCTTGTCTGCAAAAGGCTCCACAGAGAAAGAAGCCTGGAATGAAAAGTGCTCAGCATAAGTCGAGAGAGGTACCTGTGAGCCGCTTACTCTCCTGGACACTGCTATTCCTAGCACAGTTAACACAAAGTAAATAAATAGTTTCTCAAGAATTAATGTGGTCGGTATTGTGCAGTGTTCGTATTGCCAAATGTTATGAAACAAAGCTGAGCTGCAACTTGAGTAAGACCTTCTGTTATCACTATTCATAGTATTGTTCTTGTAATGGATTGCTCTATATTTTCAAGTTCAAAGCTCAACCTGAATATTTTGTGAGAGTAGGTAGCTACACTTGAATTGTAGTGAATAAGTTATTAACTAGAATGTTGAGTGATTCAATATGCGTGAAACTGAACAAATTCTTTTTCTAGGTGTAACTTTAGGTAGATAGATAGAAATACTTTATTGGTGCAAAAAACATTTTACAGAAACAAACGATAAGTAATTTACTTGAGGGGCAACGGCGGAATCATTCCTTACAGGGATTTCCCCAGTAAACCTCTGGATGCTTGAGAGTCGCATGTTTTGAAATATAAGTAGATAGTAGCAAAAGACTCGAGTGTGGGAATGTAAAATATAATATGAGGAATATAATAACTATAATAAACTATAATATACTAAATGTAAGTAGAAGTATTATATTATAAGTATACATGAATACATATGAATTTACTTTATTTTGAACTGAATTTAATTGTATAATGTTTAAAACATAGAGGTGAATGTGTGATGTTAGCGTGTGGTGTTAGTGGTGTTAGGGTTAGTTATCTCATAAATTACACTACATCACCGCTAAAGTACACCTACGCAGTATTGGAGCTCGTTTTTTCTGGAAAAAAACAACGAAAGGAAAAATTAAGCACGCACTCGGGAGCACTTTACGGCGATAAAATATGTGGTGCGACTTGTCAACCTGCGAGCGGTTTGAAAGATGTGTGTTTTGAAGCATAGATCACAAGCGCGAAAGCGTTTAGGATGATAAGAAGCATTTCGGAGAAATGTAAAGTAGGTGTATATTCGAATATTTTCTAGAAATAAATAAAAAATACCTTATTGCTCAATAAACATTTTACAGAAACAAGCATAACATAAAATGTACGTACATGAGGTCCAAAGACGGATACCCTCAATGCCTGCATCTCTACTTTTATTCTATGTAATGGATGTCTCAATAAAACCTTTAGTTAATTGGATTTTATATTTTTTTTAAATTCAAGTTCTTGTTGAAACTACCTATATACGTATGATAACTTCAATAAAAAGTACTTTAAAAACAAGAGATTCGGAAATGTGTCTTACATTCAGGCAATATTAACATTCATAAAAAATTATATATGACTTTTCCAAGTGATAGATACCTATATACAAGTGATAGAATGCGACGGTAGAATGAGTGGTTTGGGCGTCGGTTTCTCATTCGAGAGGTCCGACGTTTGAATCCGGTCCGCGTGTACCAATGAGTTTTTTTTTCAATATTTTTTTTTATTCATTTACGTGCATACCTTCACAAGCTGTTCCATGGTTTGGATGCCATGTAAAACTGTAGGGTCACCGGATTGGCTCGAGGAAATTGCCTAAGGTAATAGGTCCGCCCTTACCACACATTAAGTGGCACAAAGTGTTTGGATTGAAATTGAAATTATTAAATAAATTTAACTGCACCGTTGTCTTTGCTGAAAAGTATAGAAACGTCGCGTATCATACTCGTACCAAGCGCGTGTGCTGCCATTCGAGTAGCTAAACACAGTTCCCCCGAGCCACCCACAGTGTATGCGCTGCGGTACAGTTACTGCAACCGCGGCTATAACACGCCGCAACTGCAAACTTTGTCGCCACCACCATCGCCGCTCCGCCCCGCCCCGCCCCGCCCTGCGGCCGCCGCGCCCGCCGCGCCCCGGGAGTCGGGACGAGAGCTCGCCGTGTGCTTAGTCCGTCTGACACGTTCCGCAAGACACAGCCCGGGGAATTGACTTGTAAAACATTAACAAGATGAGTCACGAGGTTGCAGTTATGTCGCCTATGACTATGAATAAGCTTAGTTACTAGAAAACAGAATGGATGGGCTGTGTTCAATTTACTAAAGTCAGCCTCGATAGCTCAGTCGTGCGCTCGGTCGACAGTCAGTCGTGATCATAAGCAACCTGGGCGCGGTCAGTACTTGGATGGGCACACCGAGATTTCCGTACCATCAAACAATATATTTGTATAATATGTATGTTGACTTGGAAAATCATGAAACGCCTAAATAAAAACTACAGCAATGGTTTGACTGTCAGGCATTCGTGTAGTTGAAATATACAAAAATATATTTTTTATGTCACATAACTACAAATTTATAATTTTCGGATTGTTTTCTTTATTTGTGCTGAGAGAGCTTGTTTATTACCAAATGTTATGATTCCAGGTTAACGGGCAATACCAAAGGTTTAGATTTGATTTGAATGAGTTTGCGAGTATGAAATCTGACATAAATGTCCGTATCTTTTGATTGCGTTGATTTAGAAGTTTGCATTTTATAGGTCTCGAAGGGATCGCAGACTTTAGTATTTCATATTCAATTTAACATCTTGATCCTTCCTGAGAAAAAGAGTCTTGACATACCAAAACAAACAATTTCATGATTCTAGGTTAACGGGAAGTACTCTATAGGTTTTGATTTCATTTTCTAGTAGCAAAATATGTGACATAAATGGCCGTATCTTGTTTGTGCGTTGACGTAGAAGCTTACATTTTTTACACCTCCGAGGAAGCGTAGACCTTAGTATTTGATATTAATTTCAACTACCCGAACCCTGACCCGTTCCTGAAAAAAACGGTCTTGACAGACAGACAGACAGACGGACAACGAGGTGATCCTATAAGGGTTCTGTCTTTTTCCTCTTATGAGGTACGGAACGCTAAAAATCTAAAATACATAGTATCGAACCGTTGATTCGATTGAACTTCACGAGCCCATGCATAATATATTCTGCGTACGTACACTCGGTAGGTTTATCTGAGTTCAGTCTTTCAATCGAAGGCCTCTGCAAAAACTTTCACGAACTGACCCGTCCATAATAAAACTTCCCAACTATTCTGACGTACCTCAATGAACAGCGAGGGCCCAGAACTGACAAACACAGGTGCCCTTTCAATCCCTCGGACTTTCGCTGTTAGGGGATAAATTCTAATCTATGTTTTGCAAGATGTTCTTTACAACAAATTAAAATAAAATGTACATTCGTCCTTATTCAGTAATTTCACCACTAGAAATGTACATTAATCACAAGCAACTATCATCACATGACTGTGTAAAATAGAAAAAAATCGTTTATCCAAATTATTTGAAACGCTGCCTGAATTCCAGTAAATGTAATGTTATTTTGCATACACATTGTAGGTACCGTCAGCTAATAATATTTATGCCATTAGTTAATGAGTCAGCCACGTGTTATGTACAAATTAATTAATGCTAGCTTAAAAGTTATGCAGGATGGTGCATCGTTTCCATCACCAGCCACTCACTGAAATATTCGTTACATAATTCAAATGCTATCGAGATAGAAGTAAGCCGCGGCACCGCGGAAGTACTTCCACTCTGGTTAGTGCCGCGCCCCCCGCCGCCGCCGCCACGCCGCCCCGCTCGCGCCGAGCACATTTCGATGCGCGCTCGCAAATGCAATGGTTAGATGCTGTAATTGCGTATCTAATGAATTAACATAATTACGTACGAGTACGTTTGCACGAATGCCGAAATTTCACCAATTTCAAATGCTAACGAGCCGGAGTCACTTAGGCGAATCCGTTTGACAGCTAGAATATTATTACGAAGCAGCGTGAAATCAATTGAAATGGTTTTCAATGTGCCTGCCTCGCTGCCTGCATGACACGGTTAAATGCCGAATAGTACAATATTAAATACAATATTATATACAAGTAAGATTTTGTGCTCTCTCTCTCTCACACACTTGGACACTATTTTAAAGAACTTGAGTTAAAAGAAATATTAATACAGGACCTTGTAGAGTTTCGTGTGAATTTTAGGATTATTTTCAATATAGCGATTTTTGGTGCTGGATTGGCAAGTGTTTGGTGATATACCTGCTCTCACTTAATGTATAGTTCACTTAACTTCTGGGTAAGAAGACTATGACACGGATACGGGTGCGCGCATTTCCCTGCAACCAGCCGCCAAACTCAAAGCTACTGCAGACAGGCGTCTGTACAGTGAGATCTAAACTGAAGATATACTGAATAAATAAACACTGCACGCGTATACAGGTTGTTTCAGGATAGAGTTTCGTAACTTCAGGGTTCGAAAGGGTTTCATAATTGAAGACGAAAAGCTCTGAAACGTTTTCCCAGATTCGGTCATTTTATAGTACTTTTTGGTGAAAATCGTTTCATCGAGATTTTGTGGACGGTTAACGTCAGCCTTTATTAAACAAAAATAAAATGATTAACTTACATGCTTAATTAGTAGAATTGTACTTCATGTAGGTCCAAATACTTAAATTAGAATTATATAAAAAGAAAAAGGGGACTTGACTAGGTCATTGCACTCCCTAGATCTAGATATCACTGTTGCCAAGTCTCACTGTCCATCGAGTTTCTATGACAATTTAAAAAAAATTGTATGAAAAAAAATATGGAATTTCGATTTGAGTGATAAGGATTTTTTTCTTCTAATATGAGTACTTTCTATTCCTGAAGTTTCTCATGCGTATCCTGAAACAGCCTGTATATGAGCTTCTACTGGTACGTCTCCACGTCTAGACCAGGCTGAGGTAGGACGCGCGCACGCTCATTGCACAGGGACGCGCGAGGGAAGTAGGTAGACGAAGGGGCTGCGGGTGTCGCGGCGCTCTGCAGCGCTCGAGGCCATTAGCCGCGCGAGGTAGAGCCGGTAGAGGTGTAGAGTAGAGCCACCGGTGGAAGTGAGCGATAATCCTGGCGTCGATAATGAGCCGTGAAATAGTGTTCATTGTGAAGTTATTAGTTATTGGGCTGGGAACAATTTGTGCCGCCGCCCGCAGCGCCCGCAGCTCTCGCAGCGACGCCGCACGGCTAACTTTTAAGCGGGCGTGCTATAAATTGTGCGCTCCCCTGATCCCCTCACACGAGTCAGTTCCCCTCAGGGCCGCCCCCGCTTCAGCCGCCGCGCCGCCCCCGCTTCCGCTGTTGTCGGGTTTTCGGTTACATACACCATCAGCGGGATTAGTTGGGTATCGATATTTTTATCGAGGGCTATCGGATCTTAGGGATGAACGTGAGAGCCTTACATACAGTTTTATCGACGTAAATGTCACTAAACTGAGGCGGACTTAAGATACATTTACTATATTGTTTAACTCATACTGGAACATATACCTACTGGTCAGTTTATTAGTAAATAATGTTGTAAATAAAGTTTATTTTTAATAATGTTGTCAGTTGAGTCAGTCAGTCAGTTAGCGTGTATGTTTCCACTGCTGGGCATACTCCTCTCCAATTTTCCTCCAATCCTCTTGGCCTTCAGCGGTAGGGTACCACTGCTTTTCGCCGACGTTCATGATTTCGTCGTCCCACCGTGCGGCGGTCTTCCCACAATCCGTTTTCCTGTCCACGGCCGCCAGTGTAGGACACGGCTAATCCAACGGTTGTCGTCCCTACGACTGACGTGCCCAGCCCACTGCCACCTGCCACTTATCCACCCTGTGTCCAATATTGACTTCTTTGGTGCGTCAGCGGATTGCCTCGTTGCGCGCCATATCACGTAGCGATATTCCCAGCACGGGTCGCTCGATTACTCGCTGGTCAACTTTCAACCTTTTGACAACAGAGACCGTGTTACGGACGACGACAGCCCCGCAGCCAGCGCACGAGAGAACGACGCGCGCGTCTTAGCGTAGGGCATAGAACAGCGAGGAAGCAGCCGTCGTAGTTTGTAGAGTAGGATTTTTAAGTTAGTTTAGGCCTTACGATTAAGTTAATATAAGTTAGAAATAAGATATATATAAATAAATATACATTTTACAAACACCGTAGACTAGTTAGTCTGTAAGTCTTAGTTATTATTTTAGCAAGTAGGCGCTAGGTTTAGTTTTCTGTATGTAGGTTAGACATAAGTTTTTGGAAATAAATGATATTATTGGACGGCTTTTTACTGAAGTAACTCGAGACGAGAGCGACAGGTAGCGAGACGAAGGGATTAGCGGCGGCGACCGAGCCAGGCGCCCATTGTTCTGCTCGCTCGCAAAACCGGATGCGTGCCGCAGCGGCCGGCGAGCGGGCAGAAAAGTAAATAAAAATAGGCGCTATTCCGTTGGCTCGCCAGTACAAATCAAGCAGCCAGAGAGAGAGGACCTCCGACAAGTGGAGCACATCAGGAAGACGGCAAGACACAGCGGCATTGCAGAAGAGCTTTCCCGCCGACGCGGTCGACTATCGGCTAGCAAGTGCCGCCGTACTGCCGTCCCTCTCTCTCCGCGCCGCCGCGTTTGTCTCGCTCTGGCAAACCTGTCGCTTCGTCCGTGTTGCTCCGGTAACGGGCCGTCCCGTTATTGTACTGAGCACCGGCGTTTCATTTGGCGTTCGTTGTTCCCCGTACCACGTATCTTCGACCGAGTGACTGGGCGTCTCACCCGAACCAAAGAAGAAATTACAGTCCACTCCGAACCCGAGCGACGAGCAGTAACAGACCGCGTCCACGTTTCTCTGGCAAATTACAGCACAACACCGACTACCACGTTTAGAAAAATATTAGGACAAGGTAACTATCAAGTAACAAGTCAGGCACGAAGCCCCACTTGCTGCATGACTCGGTGGAACGTCCGTGCCTAAGTGAGAGGTGGCTCCTATCGCTCTTTAGCACGGGATCTTGTCCTTATCCCTTAATCGCCTTTTACGACACACACCCCAATGCTTTTTACGATTTCTCAAAATTATCTCTTTCCCGCACAATGCGCTTGAGCACTGGGCAGGGATTTCATCCATACACGCTGCTCGTAACCTCTCCCTGCCCATATATTTCCCCCCCAAGTACCAGTCTCGGACCCATCAAGAGCATCATAGGCACCTGTTAGGTCGGCATGGCATTCACATACGACCGAAAGTCATGCGCGTCGTTAGACGCCTTATGTCGCGACGACATGTTGCGTCTTCAATAAAAAAAAATGTGCTTGAAAGTGAGTGGTGAGTAAATAAATGGAGCACCGCGCGCGAGTGCTGCGTGTCGGCGCACTCCGCATTACGTGGCGCAGGGAGCGGAGAAGTCACACAATGAAACTTACAGACTAAAACTTAATTGAAGTTCATTATTATATGTCAGTTTCACGAGTCGATTTACTCTAGTATATTGTAGGTACCTACCGCAATGCTCGTGTTCGCCTATATGTATGTGCTACTCCCACATCCCAAAATTTTGCTAGAATAAAATTTGACATTGAGCTCGCCTTTTGTGCAAGCTTTTTGTAAAAACATTTGGTGTTCGATAAAACATATTAAAAAAATTGCATCTGGATCGAACACAATTTGTATAGGTATACAGGTGATCTATGAACACATTTTCACGTGCGTTTGTGCATATGTTTGCATGTACGAACGTATGTAAGCAGAACGCTTTTAAAATTCAGCCGCTCTAAATATATATTTTAAACTTTACAATTTTTAATCGTCAATAAAAACTTAAAATTAACATAACTTTAAAAAAATTAACACTAAAAATATAAAATATATACATACATGCTTATGTAAGCTTAATGTATTACCGCTCTAATAAAGTTCATAAAAGATAAAGAGTCTTCAATGTCGTGAAGAAGCTGCCTTTCAAAATAACTACTCGGCCAGTATGAACGCTCGTTCGAAAAGAAAATGGAAATGATCAAAAGCCGCATTTCCTGCAGTAGATGAGAACGGGTTGAGAGATATAACGAGAATAATAAAATGTGAGAGCACAAATAGGAGAGAGCGCTTTTGATAGCTAAACGAGCAATCATGCAATTACGCGCGACAGTGTGCGCGCCGCGCTTCCTCTCCGCGCTTGGTTTGCGTTATTCCGCAGACATACTGCACTCGGCCAACCGCCCCAATTACAATTTCACTTTAGAACCATTTTAGTACGGGCAAATCTAGGCACAATAAAATATTTTTTTTGGAATTAAGTGAACTTTTGTTTTCCAAGTTGCACAATGTAGCAGGTACCAGCCGGAAACCTAAATGGAAAAAAACGACTAAGTGTGAGTCGGACTCGCTCACCGAGGTTTCCGTATCACGTTTCTTGTATGGGGACCCCTTATTTTTTACTTTTTTCTTTTTTTTTTCATTATTTGTTGTTAAAACCGCCATAAGCTGGTGAAATTTCAACCGACTAGCTATAACGGTTCAAAAGCACCGAGAATAGATACAACCCTCGGACAGACAGACGGACGGCGTAGGCTAGTAATAAGCTTCCGTATGCCGGTACGGAAACCTAACCACAATGTTTGTGACCTAACCACAATTTGATACAGGACATACTGAGAAAAACTATGTTATTCTAATATTAAACTTTAGAAGGTTGCATATAAAATGTTTGCATGTGTACATACATAGGCTGTTCCGAAAATTGTTAGTGAAATGAAAAATAGTTAGAATATGAAAAAAAATTATTTACAGCTTTTCAAAATATTTCCCTCCAATCCGTATGCACTTATGCATTCGGGTGAACTAGGTTTAAAAACATTTAAAAAACGTATCTTGCGGGAGTTCGAAAAATAACCGCCGAAATTCTTCGACGGCCTCGTCTGCAGTGTTGAATTTTCGCCCGCGAAGCATTTTTTTTACCGTGGGAAATTAAAAAAAATCGCATGGAGCTAAATGTGAGCTGTACGAATGATGGGATAACCTTTGTATCCCCGAAGTTGTCAAATAGTCCATGATTCTGCCGGTGTGTGAGCGGGCGCGTTATCTTGGTGAAAAAGAATGCCACGGACGCCGCTCCTTGGGCGCTCGCTATTCAACTCCCCGAAAGCTTGAGGCAGACAAACTCCGCAATACCAATCTTCAGTTCAGCCTGAATCTCCTGATGTGTAATGTGTCTATTCTTCCGCAATAGCCACTCTACCCTGATGACGTTTTCATGAGTGACTGCAGTTGATGGTCGGCCGGGTCTGGGGTCATGGTTTAGGTTCTCTCGACCACGTTTAAATTCACGAAACCAATAAGTAACTGTTGCTAACGCAGGAGCAGACTTCCCAAAATCAGCTTGCAAATTTTCGTGAGATTCCTTGAAGTTTAACCCTAGTTTTTAAGCATAGAAAATCATAACACGAAAAGCTTCTCGCGAGACGTCCATTGTTGCAAATAAAATATTAGTGACGGATAACCGTTAAAAATATTTAAAAAAAGAACTACACATCATCATCATCATCATCATCATCAGCCTGTATCGGTCCACTGCTGGACATAGGCCTCTCCCAAGGCTCGCCACCACACGCGGTCTTCCGCTCTTCTCATCCATCCACTACACATAGGTGGCCAATAATTTTCATCAAGGAGATTTGTATTTAAATTAGCCGTCAAATCAAAATAATTTCAGGGAAAAAAAAATTTGTTTATTCTGTGGCTAAAAATTTTCGGAACAGCCCACGTATATACGATGCACTCGCTAAATATAGGTACCTACTTCACATGTTTCCGATAATTTTTTTAGGAATAAATGACCAACAAACAATTATTACAGTTAGATTTTTTTGAATAAATGAACCAAATAATAAAATACATGATATATTTTAGACACCTGGATGTTTTTTTTTCGTAATCTGTTTGATTTTTTTTATTGTAAGCTCGACCATATGGCACCGAGGCACATAAGAGGAGTCCAACGGCGCCCATGAATATTCGGACGTATTCGGGGGTTGCGAATACCATGATGTGATTTACCATTATTCCCATTTAATAAAAATTATTTATCTATATCTAAACCATAGCATTGGATCCATAAACTGAGAGCTTGCCGGACAGACACCGGAGTGAGCTCACAGTGTTCATCCAGCTTTGATACGGAAAACTAAAAATGTGTTGTCCATGTCTCATACGTAAGAGAGACAAATACAATTCCACTTGTGTCATTTAATATTGAACCGTTGGTTTGTTAGAAGTTAAGGTGGAACAAGACTAATTGCGAGTACATATAAGCATACATACAGTAAAATAATTGAAACTCCGTTTGTACATAGCGTTCTAGGTAAAAATACATACTAGAAAAATATTACGAAAAGCTCGATGAAAAGTCAAACAGGTATAATACTGAATGAAATCCGCGCTCTTACAAATAATATACAACTCCTTTGACTACAAACAATTGATCGCTGTAATTGAAATTCGGGAGCTAAACAGTGGAGGTTTCACACTCGGATTTCCTTTCACTTACACCTTTGATAAATATACGCATACCTACGGGTAAGTGGTACCTAAACGTTATAGATAAACCATCTTGACACGGATAAAGGGCGCGTATGAGTGTGTACGGGAGCGGTGATAAGTGGACTTCGGGCACCGGGGCGCGGCGGACGGTCGGGCGGAGGTCAAGAGCGAGATTCTTCGAAACCCTTTGTTTGAATAAGAAGTTCCACAGCGATATTAACCCAGACCCGAATCGCTTTACCATACGAATTTATATGAAGCACTCGCCGGCCACTACCCGCGGGCTGACCCTAATGTTAAGCACAAATACCGCATCGCTTTCCCGCTCCGCCGCGCCTCCGCACCGCCGCCGCCGCCGCCCCGGCTCAAGAGATTTTCAAGAGGTAACCGTAGACGATGCCACGAGCTCGTAGCTATCTACGTATTATTCATACCGTGACAATGAACGATACAAGCGTAAACCTGGGATTCGATTCTATGAGTGTGCATAGTTCTACTTGCGACCTTAGAAGATATTCGTATAAAGTTTGCCGGTGAGCTCGTTGTGTAACCTGAAACCAAAACAACCGAACAAAACCTTTTACAAGGAGCTTTCTTCAACTCATTTTCCTGCCGTTAAACATTTCCCCCGAAGCCGCCGAAGTACTTAGCGTAGCTGGCGCGTAAGTAATGTAATAACGTACTCGCATGTGAGGGTAACATGTCCCGCGGTGCAGGAGGGGCGGGCAGACGGCTCTGGTGTCGGCACGTGTCGTCTCAGGACACGTTCTTTGTACGGCGTGATCTATCGCGATTCATTTCAGCGCGACATGCTAATATCTCCGTGATATATCCGTGAGAGGAAATTCCTCGAAAATACACTGAATTCTCGCCATTGTCCGGCGCATAATGAAATGTAAGTTATGAGGCGACCGAGACGACGATAGAGGCGGCGGCGGCGGTGGCGGGGCGCGGCGCTTCGGTACCGTCTCGTCGTTGCTAAATGCGAGCGGAAAAGATTTTAGAGCTTGGACGCCTTTCATACGTTGATGAGTCTCGTGAGGAATTCAGGTAACGGAAATATTCTCTGCTTCAGTAAGGAAATGAAATTACTATAAATATATTGGGTAATGCGTTATCCTAGAACTACTATTAGAAACTGGCTATCGCTCGTTTATAGATTGATATGATAATGCAAGTAAAATATTCGTGTGTGTGGAATTATATTTTAAAATAACAAGGAAGTGCTCCTTTCTTGTATACGAGAAGTACTTACATACTCGTAGAATATTATTCTTATATTTTCCTGATATTTGCCGTGCTCTGATCGGTGGAAGATATTATGAACTCGGCTCTCTTAAGCAGTGACCTATCCAAACATACCAAATAACATAAGAAAATGAGCGATTCGTATAAACCCAAGGGAACTGAATCGAGAAGGTTGATGGGAACCAATCGAATAATATTATATGAATATGCCGCAACGTATTTCCAAACCGAATGGCTATCTCCGATTTCGCGTTGAATAATCTCTTATTAATTCCGTAACCCTGAAGCCTGATACAGCTGCATCCGGTTGCATTTGTTGTTAGAATTATTGGAACGAGAAATAGCCGATCGCAGTAAGACTGACTGACACAATTCGTACAATGAAGTGCGGACCCTATGGTGTCGCGAGACAGACGCTGCGCGGTCTCGTTCATTTAATTGCTTTCTAACAAATTACAAATTTGGGGGAAATTCTGTTTAATCCGGGCTCGAATAGCAGCGATGGCGGTGAGGGTGAGGGCGCACGGTGCGGGGCGAAGGTGGCGGTGTGACGGCACGAACGCATGGAGCCGAGAAGTCAAGCTCCGCTAGCAAGAGTGATTCTCAAGAACGACACAAAAAGTGCCATTGTTAAAACATTAAATATTCAGCACTCCCAAAGCGTAAATGTTTTTTTTTTTCGTTCGTGCCGCCTCGCAAGCGTGCAAGCGCCGAGGGAGCTGCGAGGCATTAGCGCCTCTAAGTACAGCGGAATCGCTCCGCTCGTAAAGGTGAAATTGCAGTTTTAATTTTCGGAGATGAAAAACCGACGTTTTTTCGATGTTTGCGAGCGCTGCTTTCAATTGACGTCTGCGGAAGTAATGGCCACTTCAATTTAAAATTACACAGCATTTTTATTTAATTTTCAACTGTAAACACCCAGCGCCCTCTCGCTGCGCTCCCCCGCACCACGCCGCGCCCGCCTCAGATGTGAGCACCATACACACATTACTCTTGGTAAATATTGAATATCTGCTGTTTTTCTGAAATTCTCAGTGGCGCGCGAGGAGGGTGTCAATGAGTGTTTTCTTATAATAATGTTTGTCGCACCACAACTCTGCTCCCCCTCCGTGTCCTTCGAGGTCTATGCAGCGACGCACGACCGAGCTTCAGGCACTTAAGACACGGCTTTGAGAATTTTAAGTTCTTTTTTTTTTCAAATTTCGAAACAAAGAGCATTGAAGCTCTTGTTGTGTAAACAAGTTATTTGCATTTTCCCTATTGTTTGCTGTTTACAGGTCTCCTACACCATTTTATGAGCATCATCGGCAGCGGTTCATTTAATATGCAGTACGTGCGGCCATTGATTTGTGATTGTGAACCATTTATATTTCATCTGCGGGTCTATTTCATAGGCAGAGAGTCACTAGCGAAAGTGAACTCACGCGAAACGAAACCATGAGAGCTAGCGTGTCGGTGTGAAATGAGAGAGAACGAGCGAGCAATATTTATGAATATTCCACCTCCGCGCCGCGCGCACCGGGCAGGGACTCCGTCCCTACACGCTGGACTTACCGCGGATGCGTACCAACCGGTTCTGCATATCTTTCCTCTACATAACTGGTAAACTCTGAAACGCTCTTCCTCCCCATATATTTTCCCACAAGTACGGTCTCGGGTCCTTCAAGAGGGGTTGTATAAGTATCAGGCCGGTATGGCATTCGCAACCCCCGCATACGACCGAATGCCCATTGGCGTCGTTAGACACCTTATGGGTGGCTAGGCGCCACATGTCGCGCCCTCAATAAAATAAAAAATGAATCGCAGTACTTCACTGCAATAGCGCCGCCGTGGCTGACTGACTACGCTCCGCTACACTCACTCACGTTGCCGGCATTGGATTAACTTGGACGAGCGCATTGGACCCGCCAAGGGGACCCCCTCTGTATCGGAAATAGATCACTTTTGAATAACAAAGAATTTTTTTTTTTACAAAAATAGTTTTTAATGTAAAACGTAAAAAAAATTCTTAATCGTTTCAGTTTTGTGCCAGAAATAAAAAAGTATTCCAACACATAGATGTCTTTCTTTCAGAAATTGTGAAAAACCACAATTTTAGTTTTATTAGTATGGAATAGAAAGAATTTGATTTTTTTTACCAACTTACACGTGCAAAATAGAATAAATAAAAAAAATATTGTTTACTTATTCCACAATTACTTAATAAAAACCGTACAAATTACTAAACACTTACAAACTACTTAACACACCTGAAAATAAATATGTAAAAGGGGTGTTTTCGAAAGTTCCTAGTGCGGCATTAGTGACGTACATACTTATAGCAGCTTATAATATTAACAGTATATTCTGTATATTCTTTTGGTACCTACATATATTAAATTAATCTGTCTAAACAATTTGTATTTCACTTAGCATTAAAATATTGTAAACCTGAGCGGATTGTTGTGCGTCACTTAGTATTTGTTAAATTTTAATTTTTCAGGGGCTGGACTTAAATACAGCGCTGAATCTAGTGAAATATTCACTAGATTCAGCATAGGCTGTGTCCAGTCTTTTTTCCCCCTCTTCTGTAATTGTTTAAATGTGTGTTTTAATTATTATTTCCTTGTTGTTATTTCGTTGACTGTTTAAATGTGTGTTTCAATAATGTATAATGTAATTCTGAAAGGAAAAATAAATATATTTCTTCTTCTTATTATTATTCTTCTTCTAATAATGCCCTTGAAATACATAGATCGAACCTCCCTTATGCTCTCACGTCGTGCGATTACATTGCACGAAACTGAAAAAAACCTACTTATTAATCTATAGCCCCGACTATTTGAAATTCGAATGTAATTTTCGTCTCGGCGGGCGGGCGGGAGGCGCCGACAAGAGTTTCGCGAGAAAAGCGAGAGAATAGAAAAGAAAAATAAATACGAGAGAGGGATGATGGATGAGAAACAAAAGACGACATGACGCACCGAGACGCGCAGCTTGTACAATTTGAATGTGGAATTAGGGAGTGCTTTATCTCTGTGTTGTTATCTTATGTTTTATAATTCTGACATAGTTTCGTATAAAAATTCGTAAAAGGCTGGATAATACACTTATCAAGAACTGTTTCTTATTGGAAAGGGTTATACTAAGTTACTAGGTTACTAAACCTACCAGTTTAACTGTGCTGATTGGAAACAGCCATGGAAATGGTTCGCACTTTCCCTCCAGTTCAGTATAGCCGCCATGACTATAGGACTGACCTGGCATAGTTCGCCAAGGTGAGATAGACCGACACAGCAGGCCAGGCTCCGTAAAAAAATTGTTCTTGTGGTGGCAAAAACATATGAAACTGATGGAGGGCGGTATGACATATTTATTTATTTAATATACTTTATTGTTTTATGCAAACGATACAACAAATGGCGGACTTATTGCCTAGGGCAATCTCTGCCGGTCAACCAGTTTATTTAAACATAGAGGAGGTGTGTGGGTTATATATATAAGGGTAGTTATTTTCTTATTTGTTAAGTATTATTTTATGGCGACTCCATGTAGCTACCTAGCTATATGGAGTCACATGCTGTGTCACATTCCGGTCATGGGGGTGGGCACTGTATGTATATCTTTATTTTTTATGCTTTATATTGTCAACTTGTTATTTTAAAGTGTATATTGTACTGCCTCGTGATCGAGAATTAAAAGTGTTTTACTTACTTTACTTAAATATGTGAGTGCGGCGCGTGCGCAGGTGGCGGAGCAGACCGGGTGCCACGGCGACCTGCTGGAGGAGGACCTGGCGCCGTGTCTGCGCAACAAGCCGCTCGCGGAGCTGCTCGCGGTCACCCTCCAGCCGCCGCGCTTCCTGCCCGGCTTCGCGCCCTTCGTCGACGGCACTGTCATCGTCCACCCCTCCACGGTACGAGCTCTCTTTCTACATTCTTCATTCGTTTACATTATTAAAGCCCGATTTCACCACCGTCGGCTAAAATGTAGCTTTCGGTTAACTCCTGTCAACTATATGAGAAATTACAGTTTAACCGGAACGTTACTGTTGGACGAGATCTAACCGGAAGTGGTGAAAACGGCCATGTGCCATAAATATAAGCTTCTACTTATGTCTCAGTGCGTAGCTAAAAATATTTAACACTGCAACCAAGGAATAAGTAATATATTTTAAAAGCGCACGAAACTCTGACAACAGCTCCCATATAAACATCAGTAAGTCAATCATTTGATATATCGTGAAATTCAGGTTAAACGCAGATAACCCATCAACAGCAGATAAAACACATGGACTAAAATAACGAAATATCTGCGTGTGTTCGAAAACACACAGAAAAAATAAACCGCAGACATTTCATTGCGGCCCACTGGTAGGGACGCGGCCGCGCGCCGCGCGGCAGCGGCGCCGGCGGCGGCGGCTGCAGCCATGCGCCATTGAACACGAACTTTCCCACTTTTATTGATATTTACGGCTATAACTGGCTCGGATGCGATGCCCAATATTCATAAAACATTGTTGTAATATTAGCGAACCGCAACTAACATCAGTACAGGCAACATGTTCTAAGTTTATCTCCACTTCTTTTTCAGATACTCGATGCAATTTGACATTTTTATATCAGTAACATTGTAACTTCTCTCATGATAAGTAATAAATAAGAATAGTATATGTATAATAAACAATACGTTCGGCAAAAATTCACCGCCAAACAATTGTCACCCTTTAAAAAATATCTACTCCCCCGCTCCCGCGCTGCACCTCCCGCCGCCGCCGCCGCCGCCGGTGCGGAGGTGTCTGTGCAGAGATTAACTGGGACATTAACGGACAACTCCACGAAATAAAAGGGCGACCGTTAGCGCGAGTCTGTTTCGGCGACGGGGACGGGGCGGGGAGGGGAGCGGCGCGCGGCGCGGTGCGGAAACGGCGGGCGGGCGGACTCGATACCGCAATAAAAAATAAGAGAATTAAATTTATTAACGACGTCGCAAACGCGCGTCCCTTCGTCCGGGGAGCTCCTGTGAAAAAAAAACAAAATAAGTTTACTGCCCGATTTTATTGAGGTCGTAAAACAAACAGCAACCAGCTTCGCGCGCGGTGACTCAATTTCTGCACTCATCACTATAAAATGTCATGATTAAGTAGATAGGGCGCGCTCGACCGCGTCGTCGCGCCGCTATACCGCGCTATGTAGATTATCTCTTTCGTTGTCAAAGTAATCTCCTGAACAACTAGTACATCGACTGTTGTTTAGGGGATAGCCTCTAATGCTGGCTGTGAGCGGATAGCTCATATCTGAAGCATTGTTAGTACCTAAATTATCGTATATTTCTAGGAAGTTAAATTTCTGACATTCGAGCTAAACGATATATACCATTTATTACCTTATATATAACTGATCGATGCAATTTGTAATGTATGTAGCAAGTTCAACCCTGTATCTGTGCTCTTCACTGCCGCTTAACTCGCTCGTTATTTTCTAAAAAGAAACTGCTACACACGCACAAGATCAACGAGCATAAAAATCGGCGGCGGCGCGGCGGTGGCGGCGGGGCGGGGCCGGGCTCGACACCACGTCCGCCCTGTTTATTCCTACATATTTATTGACTTATTCAAAGAAAAATCTTAATGTGCCCCGCGGCAGACCGCTTCCTCCTCTACTATTCACGTCGGGACACTCACTCTTATTCTTCCTCCCTCCGCTCCAGCCTTCCAGTCGGCGCCCCCCCCCCCGCCCCCGCCCTCCAGCACAGCGCACACAGACCACAACCCTCGCTTCAGTCCATTTCCTCAACGTCCTTCATTTAAAATTACTTTTGCGTTCAGCTTTGCATAATCAGAACGAATCAGAACTACTTATCTAAGAAAAATTTCTTTTTCTTGTGATTTCTGTAGTTCCTGCACTCAGTAATTTGGTTGAAAAGTGTATTCCCTTTTAATGAATAAACCTACAGTGAACTAGTGTATAAATTAAATTTACAGTATTATAGGAATGTCAGTCTCCTCGGTGAGGTCGGATCCGCTGGACCGTTGAGGCTGACCGTGGTTCGGATTGACGTAAAACGGTGGGTGCCTTTCCGTATCTTACTACTTACCCTATCAGGATATAACCCTCCCGATTGATTAACCCACCGCGAAGTTGGCCGAAGCGACTATGTAAATAGTTCGCGTGGTTTCCTTCCTGACTAAAGATAATCACAGACACGGTACCTAGTTAACCAAGGTACCATCGTCGTATCGCACCATGTCGCGAAAATTTTATGACACTAAACAGAAAATGGCAACTATTAAAGATATAAAATAATTCCATACAAAGTCCCGAGCACCCATTTTTCTCCACGACGGGAAAAGCCGTAGCGGTGCGGCGTGAGCGGTATAAAGGACGTTGTCTGTCACGTCTACTTAAGGTTTTTTCCGAATGATGATATCTCATCGCTCTGCCGGTATCCGCGCGGTGCGAACACGCGTCGCGAGCGCAGACGTATCGGTCTCCGGGGAGCAAGTCTCGCCGGATGTAGATCGTACCAAAAATGGCTGGATGTTATCTCTTGCGAGAAAAAGTGACGCCCCCCTCCTGCCGCGGTCGGCTGCCCCGCCCCGCCCGCCCCGCGGGAGTTGCAAGTGGCTCATGATGGAAAGCTCTGGCGTCCTACTTAAAAAATACGCACTCGTAATAGGAAATCTCAATAAATAATACTGTTGGGCACGTAGCTCAGGTGTGGACTGTATATTTTCACCCGTTCACTTGAGCTGCCAGTCTTAGCAGAGCGGTTACAAGGGCCGGAGACAGGAAATCTTCTTTGTTCTCTTTCGCACGACTCGGTGACCGTCTCGCTCCTGCACGACCGACGCAGACGGGCGTGCGGTTCGGCAGCGTCACTCGCGGTGGTCGTTCGCGGGTGGTGCGATGGGTCGACCGTAGGTGTGCTTCACTTCTTCGAGCGGTGCTGCGACCGTCTCGCTCACTCGGCGACGCGGCGACGGTCTCTCTCTCTCGCGGCCGGCGCAGACGGGCGTGCGGCGCGGAGAGATCACTCGCGGCGGTCGTTCACGGGTGGTGCGATGGGTCGACCGCAGGTGTGCTTCACCTCTTCTTCCTCGACCGTTACGCTAGGGCGCAGGGAGGTGGTGTCCTTCCTCGACCGACACGCCACGTGGCGTAGGGAGGTAATCCTCGACCGTAACGCCACGGGGCGCCGGGAGGTGGTGGTGCGATCGCTCGACCGTACGCCGCGGGGCGCCGGGAGGTAATCCTCGACCGATACGCCGCGGGGCGCCGGGAGGTAAACGTAGCGAAGCGTTTAGGTAAAAGAAATGCGTGGGTGGCTTTACGAAGCCACGCACTGAGTAGCACCCGGGACGTGCGTGGGTGGAGCACTCGCCGCGAGAAGAACCGTCCGATCGGCCGAGGCAGTCGTTCCGCTCTGAAGACTCTCTTCCGACTGTTCGCTCCTCGGTCGACCGGTGCGCCGAGCTCAGGCTCCAGGCGTCTTCTCTTCGTGGTGTTGCGGCGAATACTAACTGAACCGGCCGAAACGCGCTATCTTTATACACGCGCGGGCGCGCCGTGCGCCGTGAGAGGTGCGGAGGCTGCGATATCTCTCCGTCAGTCTCCGCGCCGACCAATCACAGCGCTCCGCGCCCGCGGCGCGCCCCGGCTCGGCTCATTTTCCTAATGATCGCGGCGAGTGCACACCTCCCACCTGTCCCGAATGAAACCCAGTACGCAGCAACATATTTATTTTCAGTAAAACTTATATCTAATTCTATCTATCTTATAACTATGCCTACCTATCTTATCATATTTTTACCTATCTTAAGCTAGATTTACCTATCTTAATCTAGCTGTATCTATCTTAACTAACTTCCATATCTTAACTATCTTAATCTACGATTTGGTATATATTTATTTACTTATGTTTAACTTATGTTTAACTTATTTATCTTATATTTACATCTTAAAATTACCTAAACTAAGCTATGCCGGCCGCTTCCTACTTTCTCATGCTACGGGGGTGACGACGTGCGCGTCGTGTCCCAGGCCGGGGTCCGTCGTCGCCGCTCCGGCTGGCCGTCGTCCTGAACATTCTCCCGCCGTCGCTCCCTCGGCGATCTCCAAAGTCGGAAGGACGACGCTCCTCTTGATCGGCCGGCGCAGCAGCTTGTCTCCCGGGCAGACGTCCACGACGCGTACGGCATCGTCTCTTCCGGGGCGGATGGCTTCCACCCTGCCTCGTAGCCAGGTCTTCCGCGGCCGGCTGGGGTCGGCGACCAGGACTATTCCACGACGCTCCCGCCGGTGTTGTGGTAGGGGCGGGCACCCCGGCTCGGCTCGACGACGGCGATGACCACGTCTTCCTCCGCAGGCGCTCGTCCGCTGTGGCGAGGCTCCCGCCGGTGTTGGAGTCGGTTCTGGCGCTCTCGCGCCCACCGGAGGGGCAGCTCGTCCGCCAGTCGTGGTGCGCCTGCGTGCAGCGCTGTGGCGCTGTTGTCATCGGCGTCGGTCTGGGGTGGGGGCGGACGTCATGGTGTCGGTTCGCCTCCGTGCACCAGTCTCTCCATGTCGGCAGCGCGGCGAGCGGCGCGCAGAGGCGCGCGGCGGTGGCGGCGTCGGGCGGCGCGCAGTGGCGCGCGGCGTCGGGCGGCGCGCAGTGGCGCGCAGCGGCGCGGGCGGCGTGCGGCGCGCAGTGGCGCGCGGCGGCAGCGGGCGGCGCGCAGTGGCGCGCAGAGTCGGGTGGCGCGCAGTGGCGCGCAGAGTCGGGCGGCGCGCAGTGGCGCGCGGCGGCAGCGGGCGGCGCGCAGTGGCGCGCAGAGTCGGGTGGCGCGCAGTGGCGCGCGGCGGCGGGCGGCGCGCAGTGGCGCGCAGCGGGCCAGGGTGCCGCGTTCTGCGGCTGGGCGTAGCGACTCGCATGCGGTGAGTCGCTGGCTGGTGGTGCAGACCCTTGCGCTGCTGTAGAGTGCGCCGCCGGCGAGTTCGGGCGCGGCGGCGCGACGACGTAGGTAGCCGCGATCGGCGGCTGGGCCCGGCGGCTCGCGATCGGCGAGCCGTGGGTGGGCGGTGCGGACCATTGCGCCGCCAACGAGTTCGGGGGCGGCGGCACGGCGACGTGGTGGGCCGCGGTCGGCGGCTGGGCGGGGCGGCTCGCGGTCGGCGAGCCGCGGGCGGGCGGCGAGCCGCGGGCGGGCGGCGAGCCGCGGGCGGGTGGCGCGCCGTGGGCGGGCGGCGCGCCGTGGGCGGGCGGCGCAAACCATTGCGCCGCCTCGGAGTGCGCCGCCGGCGAGTTCGGGCGCGGCGGCGCGGCGATGTAGGCAGCCGCGGTCGGCGGCTGGGCGGGGCGGCTCGCGGTCGGCGAGCCGCGGGCGGGCGGCGAGCCGCGGGCGGGCGGCGAGCCGCGGGCGGGCGGCGCGCCGTGGGCGGGCGGCGCAAACCATTGCGCCGCCTCGGAGTGCGCCGCCAGCGAGTTCGGGCGCGGCGGCGCGGCGATGTAGGCAGCCGCGGTCGGCGGCTGGGCGGGGCGGCTCGCGGTCGGCGAGCCGCGGGCGGGCGGCGCGCCGTGGGCGGGCGGCGCAAACCATTGCGCCGCCTCGGAGTGCGCCGCCGGCGAGTTCGGGCGCGGCGGCGCGGCGATGTGATGGGCCACGTTCGGTGGCTGGGCGCGGCAACTCGCGTTCGGCGAGTCGCTGACAGGCGGCGCCGACCGTCGCGTCACTGCAGAGTGCGCCGCCGGCGGGTTCGTGCGCGGCGGCGCGAGCGGTGTGGAGGCGCCCGCAAACTCGATGGCGTTAGCGCAGCGATGCACCGATCCTGTCGACGTGTGGGCGCAGCGCTGTGCAGGCTCGGCCACCGAAGTCCGGCAACCGTGGAGCACCCAGCCCAGCTGGGTCTGCGAAGCAACCGGCTGGTCGCGGCGGCCGCACTTCATTTCCCGCGAGACTATCAAGGGCCAATTGTCCTGGCCAATGAGTAGTCTCGGGCGTGCGTCCGTGTACGCCAGCGTTCCGGTGAGCTCTCCGAGGTAGTCGCAGCCCTCCAGGTACCTCTTGGTTATGGTCTGGGGCGGGAAGTTCAGTCGGTCGACGGTCCTCGCTCCGACGAGGTCGTGCACAGTCGTCTCATACTTTCCGCGGACGCGCAGGTTGAGGCGGCGCGAGGCGTTCGTCGCGACTCGCCCGCCACCGATGCCCACGACGTGCAGGGGCTCCGTCGTGCCCTTTGCGCCCAGCAGATCGGCCACGGCGACGTCCAGCATCGTGACCGTGGACCCCTCGTCCAGAAGAGCGAAGATGTCGACCCAGCCGCTCGGCCCGCTCAGTTGTACCGGGACGATCTTTAGCAAGACCGAGTCCGAGCGGGCTGCGGCTGTGACCGCGGTGGCGGTCGTCTCTTCTTTGTGTTGTTCGTGGTGCAGCAGCCTGTGGTGACCAAATGTGCAGCCCTGCACCCCGCACGGTTTCGCCTTGCATTTAGTGCGACGATGTTTGCTTTTCAAGCAGCGAAAGCATATCTTGCCGTCCTTGGCCTGCCGCCAGCGGTCGTCCGTGTCGGCCTCTATAAATTTGGGGCACGACGGAAGATAGTGTGCCTCAGCGCACGTCGGGCACTTTGGCATTTCGTCGTCACTGGCTTCTTCTTCACTGGCGGCGTGGGCTTTTTCCGCGGGACGGCGGTTACTGTTGATGCGGCGGGTCTCCTTCGTCGACACATCGGCAGCCGCGGCGGCGTCCGGGCGGGCGTACGCTCCGCACTTGCGGGCTTCGTCGTTGAGAAAGGCCGCCATCCTCGATAGTGCGGGGCCGTCGTCGCTCGCCCGGTCTTCATAATCAAACCACCGGGCCTGACGCAGCGGCGTCAGTTTGTCGACGAGTAACCGCATCGTCTCGGGGCTGTGCAAATATTGCGGCCGGCCAAGGGCTTCGACCGTAGCCACAATATTATGCACTCGGTTTGCAAACTCACTCATATCGTTCGGCGAGTCCTTCGGTTTAGGTAGGCTTCTCAATTTGTCCATTTCCCCCAGCACGAGGAAGTCTGGCCGTCCGAAGCGCTGCTCCAGTGCCGCTAACACGCGGCTGGGTTCCGGCGCCGACAGCATCAGGCTGTAGGCAGCCTCTTTCGCTTTTCCTCGTAGGCAGCGTCGTATGCGGGCCGCGTTCTCGCCCGGCGAGAAATAATGTTCTGTCTCGCGGTACGCGGCGACGAACTGTAGCCACTCTCCCGCGGACCCGTCGAAATACGGCAGCTCTTGAAGGAACTTGGGTGGGGCGGGCGGTCGGTTGTGCTCCGCTCGTCCCAGCGCAGCGGCGAGCATTTCCACCGTAATCGTGGCGGCGGAGAGCGGCGCGGTCGGGTTCGGTGCGGCGGCGGCGGCGGCCGGCGTGCTGAGGTGTGCGGCGGCGGCCGGCGCGCGGAAGGGCGCGGCGGCGGCGGCCTGCTCGTAGAGATGCTCGGTAGCGGCGGGCAGCGCGCGGAGGCGCGCAGCCGGCTGCTCGTACGTGTGTGCGGCGTCGGGCGCCACGCGGAGGGGCGTGGCGTCGGTGGCCGCGGCGGGGGCAGCGAAGAGGGGAGCGGAGGCGGGTGCAGCGGCGGGCGGCGCGTGGAGGGGCGCGGCGTCTGAGGCTGCGGCGGGGGGCGCGTAGAGGGGGGCGGCGCCGGCGGCAGTGGTGGGGGCCGCGTAGAGGGGCGCGGCGGTGGTGGTGGTGGGTGGTGCGCACAGGCGGGCGGCCGGGTCCGCGGGCGCGGCGGCGCTCGCGACGGCGAGCGCGGCGCGCGGAGCGGGGTCGGTCGCCTCCCGCCGGTGTAGGTCCGCTTGCGTGTTCACCCATGATGCTACCAGTTCACTTCGCGCCGTCTCCTCTCTATCCTCCTCGTCCGACGAATCTTCCTCGTCGCAGTCGCGGAGGCGCGATTCGGCAATCTGGCCTGCCAGCCTCGCTTCTTCTCTGGCTTGTCTCGCCTCTTCTCTGGCTTGTCTCGCCTCTTCTTGCTTCGCTCGCAGCAGCTCTCTTTCGATTGCACGGCGACGCATTGACTTAGACGAGCGGGCAGAGTGGTTGCTTCGCCCGTCCTTGTCGCTGCGCGCGGTCGCTGCTGTCTCTAGTGCGGTTGCGTGAGAGCTGCGGCTCGGCGCGCGCGCGTCGCTGTGAGTGTGCGCGCGGGCCGGTGCGCGCGCGTCGCTGGCTGCGCGCGCGCGCTCGCGTACGGTTGAGTCCGTCGCGATCGGCGTGGCCGTCGTTTCGTGTGACGACCACGTCTTGATCTCCGTCTCCATACTCGTCGGAGGCGCACTTGTTGTCGGCTCCGTCGTCTGGTCGGCGCCCGGTTGCAGCTGCGGTTCGGTCGCCTCTGCGCTCGGGGGCAGCACTCGCTGCTCTGACGGAGTCGGCACCGGCGTGGTGCGCCCTCGCCCGTTGCTCTGGCTCCGTGTGACTGGCATCTCCAATCCGGCGAACGATAGGACCAATGTTGGGCACGTAGCTCAGGTGTGGACTGTATATTTTCACCCGTTCACTTGAGCTGCCAGTCTTAGCAGAGCGGTTACAAGGGCCGGAGACAGGAAATCTTCTTTGTTCTCTTTCGCACGACTCGGTGACCGTCTCGCTCCTGCACGACCGACGCAGACGGGCGTGCGGTTCGGCAGCGTCACTCGCGGTGGTCGTTCGCGGGTGGTGCGATGGGTCGACCGTAGGTGTGCTTCACTTCTTCGAGCGGTGCTGCGACCGTCTCGCTCACTCGGCGACGCGGCGACGGTCTCTCTCTCTCGCGGCCGGCGCAGACGGGCGTGCGGCGCGGAGAGATCACTCGCGGCGGTCGTTCACGGGTGGTGCGATGGGTCGACCGCAGGTGTGCTTCACCTCTTCTTCCTCGACCGTTACGCTAGGGCGCAGGGAGGTGGTGTCCTTCCTCGACCGACACGCCACGTGGCGTAGGGAGGTAATCCTCGACCGTAACGCCACGGGGCGCCGGGGGGTGGTGGTGCGATCGCTCGACCGTACGCCGCGGGGCGCCGGGAGGTAATCCTCGACCGATACGCCGCGGGGCGCCGGGAGGTAAACGTAGCGAAGCGTTTAGGTAAAAGAAATGCGTGGGTGGCTTTACGAAGCCACGCACTGAGTAGCACCCGGGACGTGCGTGGGTGGAGCACTCGCCGCGAGAAGAACCGTCCGATCGGCCGAGGCAGTCGTTCCGCTCTGAAGACTCTCTTCCGACTGTTCGCTCCTCGGTCGACCGGTGCGCCGAGCTCAGGCTCCAGGCGTCTTCTCTTCGTGGTGTTGCGGCGAATACTAACTGAACCGGCCGAAACGCGCTATCTTTATACACGCGCGGGCGCGCCGTGCGCCGTGAGAGGTGCGGAGGCTGCGATATCTCTCCGTCAGTCTCCGCGCCGACCAATCACAGCGCTCCGCGCCCGCGGCGCGCCCCGGCTCGGCTCATTTTCCTAATGATCGCGGCGAGTGCACACCTCCCACCTGTCCCGAATGAAACCCAGTACGCAGCAACATATTTATTTTCAGTAAAACTTATATCTAATTCTATCTATCTTATAACTATGCCTACCTATCTTATCATATTTTTACCTATCTTAAGCTAGATTTACCTATCTTAATCTAGCTGTATCTATCTTAACTAACTTCCATATCTTAACTATCTTAATCTACGATTTGGTATATATTTATTTACTTATGTTTAACTTATGTTTAACTTATTTATCTTATATTTACATCTTAAAATTACCTAAACTAAGCTATGCCGGCCGCTTCCTACTTTCTCATGCTACGGGGGTGACGACGTGCGCGTCGTGTCCCAGGCCGGGGTCCGTCGTCGCCGCTCCGGCTGGCCGTCGTCCTGAACAAATACCTTACAGCAAGTAGATCGTGAATGAAGGATTTTTTCGATGAAAATATAAAGGTAGATTTTATGTACAAACTTAGTAGGTACTAACTTAGCAGGTACAATAATTAGGCTTTTTTTCTCGCTTTTTTTAAATCTGACATGGTTGGCGATAACCCCTACGACGTGCGTGATATCAGCCTTGATTGAACACCTTGATGAACTACGTGCCATTTCAGTGCTTTCCTTTGGTTGGGCCGGCTACACTGACTGGGCGGAAAACATGAAACTGTTTTCATAGCTGCTTCGACCTTCCTTTCATTCAGAGCGGTCGGGTTCATCAATCCGGACATGTAAACCCTACCACTTACCTACCTACAGTTTAGCTTAGAATTCGAACCACGCTCAGCCTCAACAGGCGAACTGTCACTCATTTAATTTATGACCGCGTCCAGGTGGGCTTAATTTCGCAATCGGACGTCGATATATAGCACTACCGAGCTACCTAGGCTGATAATTTACAATTAATTATTCAACAATAAATCGATTTTACAATTTTCAGTTTATTCTGTTGATCGCCATGCCGTAGTATAAGCAGGCCTCACGCACTCTATGTACTTGCGCGCGCTAACTACCTACCGCCCGACGGGCCGCCGGCGGTCTATTTCAGTGAAAATTCGTCAGCCGCGCTAAGTATACATAGACGCTCGCCCACGCAACTGCGCGCAGCTGCAAAGCAATAATCACTTTACACTCGATCGTTAAGCTACATTTTCGCACGCAGCGATTGGCGAAGTGAAGCAGTAGGCTATTAAAGCCCGAAGGTAGCAACATTTTCTATGGAGTGATTTATCTGTTACGAAGTAACTATTAAGTAATCTGTGGTATAAGTATTGACAACCTGTTGTGGTGTGTAACGAGTAAGTCTGTACTTGACCGCATTTCGTTACTTGTCACTATTGTATTCGCTCACTATTCGCTCGACAAAACCACCGCAACGTGAAAATTAATTTGTGAATAAATACATTCATTGATCATGTAACATGTTACAAAGTTCGCCACTGAAATATGGTTGAATACTGAATGCGAAGCTCGGATAGCGGGGCGGCGGCGGCGGGGAGTTGGGCTAGAACGAAATAGTTGAATGTGAGTTGAGCTCAGTAATCTGATTTTTACAGGAGAATTCGATTAAATAAAAATTTGATCTTGCACAACTTTTATCTAGGAAAACCCAAAAAATACAATGCCGGGTTGTGCAACTTAACGTGTGCCGAATAAACTTTTGGGCGGTCACAAATAATGGTTTGGCCTCATCTTTGTAATAATTCATTGTAATTAATTACCTGCCTTGATTGAAAATGTTTAGGTTTTCGTTCGAGTATACCGATTTATGAAATTGTGACATTTGCTTGTAGTTTCGTAGATATGAGAGGTACGCGGATGGGTCATATGTGAAAATGTGCGTCTGCCGAAGGGCTTTAAAGTGAAATTAAAATTATCAAAATCGGTTTGTAACTTTTTGAGAAATTTGCCAAAATTTCTAAATTTTTTCGCCGACTTGGATCGGGAATTTTCCAATAACTTTTTTTTGAGCTCGCTATTCATGAAACGAAAAAAATGGTATCTTGGGATTGAATTAAGCTACAGTTTGAGCCATCTTAGGAGGCGGGCGGACAAAAACTGTAGGCGGTAGCGGGTCCCTTACGCGCGAGGTCAGTCTGCGCTCCGTTCACGTAAAGTACGTTAAAGAATGAATTCCTATTAACAAATTTGTCAAATTTTATCGTTTGCTATATTTCTTAATTACATTTTCAATGCCTTTGATAGTTGCGCGTAGTGTGAGATCTGTAGATTTTTTGCATATATTTCACTCTTTTTTTGACGTGATGACGTCACGTCTTATAAATTGATGAACACCGGCTGCACCCACGAAAAAGTGTCACGTTCCATCTGAACCTGTGTGTGCAAGCGAGAGCGCGTAACAAGCGATAGAGAGGCATATAAGGAGAGTAGGAAATACAAAATATATTTTTCCGTCGCGAGCCTCGAACCCGCGGTCCCTGCCACCAATATTGTGTGACCGACCAGACGTCTTAACCACCCATCTAAATCGATCATATACTAGCGAAGCGAATTCGGTCAACAGTAGGTGAAGATTTCATGGCGTTGAGTCTTTTGGAGCGACATCTAGCGTCAATAGTAAATGAAATACTTCAGCGGTAGTTTACTTGATTCGCAGTTAGGTAGGTGTTGCAACGTTCTAGTATGCGCTTTGATATGTAGATGGCGTTATGTAGGATTATTGATAAAGTAGGTAGATTTAATTATGTGTTATGTAGAAATTTACAAACTTTAAGTTTATATTGATAATTAATATTATTAGTTTTTAAAGTACTCACATTTGCGATTTAAGAACTAAACTTCTAAGCACGATAGCTGCGAACCCGGCTTCGCTCGGGTAAACTAAACTTGCACTGCAATATTTGATATGTAGTGGATTGTTTGGCTTTTTTGACCACTTTATGACGTCATCACGTAAAACTATCATCCGTAAACCGATTTTACAGACAAAAAATTTTTTTATTATATACTAATGTTGATAACATGTTTTATAGTTCTTCCTAATTGTGGAAACTTTACTGGTTTATGTTATTACTATAGTTTATTTAATTTAAGATATTTATCACTGTATGTTGCCTTAAAATAAATAAATAAAAATAAAAATAAAACATGTCAGTCAGTCAGTCAGCGTGTAGCATCCACTGCTGGACATATGCCTTTCCAATGTTCCTTCCGGCCTTCAGAGGTTCGGAACCACTACTTTCCGCGGACGTATCGTCCCACCTGTTGGTGGTCTTCCCACACTCCGTTTTCCTGTCCACGGCAGCCAGTGTAGGATACGGTTTCTCTAATACTTAATCAATCCTAAAAAAAAATACTTCCATTAAAAAACACTTATACACGAACACTTTGGTGAAATCTTGTTATGAATATAATGCAAGTATCTACTAAAATATACAACTATCTACCAAAAATATCTTCCATATACTATACCTACACTTTATACCCGCTATTTAGGTAAATTCACTTTTTATAAGTATGCCTAATTAGATTTCGTTTGCTCAATATTACATAGGTTAGAATGTCGCTAACAAGAACGTTCGCTAACTACGCCGAATAATTTCAATTTCATCCCTGGAAAATGAAATTTCACAAATTGTAGATACAGTAAACAGGTAAGAACTTCGAGGTGGCTTATTCGAACATACGACCTCCGCCTCGCTTACCCTCCGTCCTTCGTTGCCGGCGCGCGCGTACCCGCCGCCGCAATAACATTCACTTAGATGTTGAACTTTTTAAAGTGGGCGCGTCTCCTCTCGCGGGTGGTGCTGTCTATCTATATTGATATTGTGAGATATTCACATACGGCGCGGTGGCGGCTGAGCCTCGCGGCGCGGGCGGATCTCGGAGACGCGAGACACAAAGCCTCCGCTAACAAAAGAGGGTGTCGCGAGCCTCATATACAAAACAGGGGACAGCGCGTCGGCCACGAGTCATTCGGACAGTGAGCTGTACTGCTTTGATTCATCCGGTACCTACTGCGAGCTCAGGAACTGGAGCAGGTCCGTTTTGAGCTTTAAAAATCTGGGCGTGTCGTCGTTTTTGGTTTTTTTTTAAACGTGTGCTTGTAAACGTTTTATTTTGAAAGTTCGCGATCGCGTACTGGTGGAGCTGAAATAGCTAAAAAGCGCCGAAAGCTCCTCGGTGGCCAGCAAGAACTATTAATAGGTAAGTACGTCGGACCTTCCCCGCGCCAGCGTAACACGATGTTTGTATAAACGTACAAATTCCATTCGTTACCAACCAATCAGAGCGCGATACTGCCCGATACCACCCAATCAGAGCGCGCGCCGTCCCCTCCGCTACCCGCGGAGCTCGGCGACGCTGCTTCTCATATAAGCATTGCACAGTCTGACGTCCAAACTCTCTAAATGTTCTTGGTGGCCGGCATCCGCCCACACCGCGCCACACCGTGGTCGTCTGAGAACTGCTCGTATAATGCTCATAATATATTTGTCCATTCAGACGAGTTGCGGAAATATATTGTTTTTTTTTTTAATCCGGTGTGGGTAGTTAAGTCAAGGGACCAGAGCACACGCTACGATTAGCCAATATCGCCTCCGAGAAGTTGTCATGTTGGAGACTTCCTTTTGGCTATACTGTACGAGAGGAGAACACAGCCGAGGCTGCTATACGGCCATTTTACATCCACTACGGTGGCACCAAATCAGTCGCCTAGAACTTTAGCATGCTACCTAGTAAGGGGCAAGGGAAGGGACCTACAGTTTTACACCAGTTCCGATTTGTTAAGCAGCAGGTGTCAGTGTTAGACATGCATTTTTCATCAGAAAAAACTCTTTGGCGCACGTCGTCGGCCGGATTCGAACCTCGGATCCTGAGGACCGCGTCGACTACCCGCCGCTCATATGGATCTAAAGTCCAATAAGATTTCATTCGTTCTTTGATATTAAGTCTGCAACATTTGAAATATTGTGTTCTGTTTGTCGTGTGGCATAGTTAACTTATGAACAAACGGAAGTACAGGCGCCCACCACAGTCGAAGCAATATCAGGCTGTCTGCGGTTTCGGAAGCACATCCGCACGGTTTATTTCATAATTAAAGCATTGTTAGTGCGGGTGTTTGTAATGTAATATAGCCGCTCCGCTCGGTGTGGACTCCGCTCTTCGCCGGCTTCCTGAAAATGCTGAAACGTTAATTATGCAAGTGTGTGTCTGTGTGTTTAGTGGGTCAACTATTATTCAAGTGCAGTAGCTACAAGTTGGAATATTGGTTTGCTGAAACTTTCCTCTTCTCCGTTTAAAGCTTAGCTGCAAGAACCGATCTATCATGGTTGGCTACATCACCTACCTACAACATCCGTGATGTCAGCCCATAGACACCTTGTTGAACTAGGTGCCATGTCAGTGCTTTCCATCGGTCGTGCTGGCTACACTGAACTGGACGAAAAACACGAACTATTACATAGCCGTTTCGACCGTGTTTCGACCGACCTTTCATTCAACCCGGTGGCACCAACCTGGGCGGGTTAGAGCGTACCACCTAAAATGTTAAAAAAGTAAACATATTTTATTGTTATAAACACAAAAACATAACATACAGTCAAACAATAATATCTTAGTAATCTTTGTAATAATAATAAGTTTACTATAGGTAAGTACTTAACAATTTCTATTTTTTGAGTGTTTTTAGATTTTTTTTTATACGTTCTTAGAGGTAACTGGAGACTTTCTAAATAAAGTATACTACCTATACTCGTTTATGTCGTCAGAGTCACAGCGATTCATGAACTCGCCGCCGCGCCGCCGCCGCCGCTCTGTTTGGAATCATGTTTCCCGGCGGGGGCGCGGGCGGCGGCGCGGGGGGGGGCGACCCGCGCCGCGCCGCCGGCAATGAGTCGACTTAGAAATTATTTCTGAACCGAAACTTTCTTTCTTGTAATTGGTACTTTATGTAAGCGGTTGGGGAAGGAGCGGTACCGGAGCATGTCCACGCGGCGCGGAGGACCCTCCGCACCGCCCGCGCCGCCCCCACCACCGCCGCCGCCGACAACTTTCCGTCGAGTTATTGATTCCTCCCTTGAGGCTTAATTTTGCCGGTTGTCTCGGTCGAGTAATCAAATAACTTGAAGCCTCTTACTGCTGCTTTTATAGCGCAATATTACTATTCATGATCTGCTGCCGATGTCAGCGCAATGTTGGTCTATGTGTAATAAAACATAAATAATCCGTAATATAACTACAACTGGTTTTATTTTTAACCGACTTCCAAAAAAGGAGGAGGTTCTCAATTCGTCTGTATGTTTTTTTTTTTTTTTTTTTTTATTTTTTTTTTGTATGTTTGTAACACGATTTCTCCGTCAATTGAGGGCCGATTTAGAAAATTCTTTTTTTGTTAGTTAGGTCATACTTCCGAGGTGGTCCCATTTCAATTTTATCGAAATTGGTTCAGTGGTTTTCGAAAAATCAGCATAATACTATGGTGTGTGGTTACCTTCAGCAAATTTTTTATCTTTTCCGACCGGCCAGGTGCGCTTAATTTATTATGGTACCTGACCGGTACCTACTGTACCGAGTACCATCGAGCTGGTCTGATGATGGAGACAGAAGGTGGCCATAGGAACTCCTAAACTACACATGATAAACCCATCGTGTTTGGGCTCGTTGCATTTGTCTTCACGAGAAATTTACTTTAGACCTAAGAGATTCTCAATTCGACAGTATGTTTTCTTTTTTTGGATGTTTGTGACGCGATTACTCCGTCAATTGTGGGCCGATTTTGAAAATTCTTTTTTTTTTTTTTTATTTGAAAGGGGATAACCCTGAGGTTTTTGAAGTGAAAACTTCTTTAGCGGCGCTTGGCACTTTTTTAGGTGGGTAAAAAATGTATAACTCGCGACATCGCGTCAGCGACATTTTTAAAATGAAACCTTAAGTCATTGCATTAAGGGTTAAGTTAGAGTGGCACGGGATCTGCCGGCACTCCCGGAGTGCAACTGTTAAGTAGGGTTCGGTAACACGTTTATGTCTGTCCATTCTACTAAGTTCTGCAAGATGAATGTAGGGTTCCGTAACAAATGCATGTCTGTCCGTTCTACAAAATTTAACATTTATTTCAAAATGAATGTAGGGTTCCGTAACAAATGCATGTCTGTCCGTTCTACTAAATTTTACAATTTTCAACCAAGGCCCTCCGACGGTTATTTTATAATAAAAGTAGGGTTCCGTAACAAATGTATGTCTGTCCGTTCTACTAAATTTCACAATTTTCAACCAAGGTCCTCCGACGGTTATTTTATAATAAAAGTAGGGTTCCGTAACATGTTTATGTCTGTCCATTCTACTAAGTTCTGCAACATCACCTACAACGTCCGTGATGTCAGCCCATAACACCGGGTAAACTAAGTGCCATGTCAGTACTTCCCCCTTTGATCGTACTGACTACACTGAACTGGTCGGAAAACACAAACTATTTACATAGCCGTTTCGACCGACGTTTAATTCAGTGCGGTGGTACCAACCCGGTCAGGTTAAACCCTACCACCAAGTAAGATTAGGAGGGAAGGGACCTACAGTTTTACGAGGAATCCGAACCTCGGTCAGCCTCCAACGGTCAGCGGTCACCCATCCAAGTACTGACCGCACCCAGCGTTGCTTAACATTCAATAGCGACAGTTGACTGTCTGCACCACTGAGCTATCGAAGCTGACGTGGTCCTATTTTTAATTGGGTCAAGATCGGATTGGAAAGCGAGGCGGAATCGCGAGGCCGAAGGCCGAGCGATTCCGCCGAGTACATTAATAGCAAAAATTACTAAAAAAAACTGTGAAATAAAAAAAAAGTTTTAAAAAACATAAAACCGACTTCCTAAAAAAAGGAAAACTAAAAAACTATTTAAAATAAAAATATAAAAACCGCCTTCAAAAATATATGAAATAAAAACCTAAAAAAAAAAACGAACCCTAGAGTTGAAGGCGGTGCTAAAAAGGCTACACAAATCACAAAGGATATTATCATCCACTCATGTTTTCTTTCATGCATCATTTTTGCTTGCTTTAGCACCGCCTTCAACTCTAGGGTTCGTTTTTTTTTTTTAGGTTTTTATTTCATATATTTTTGAAGGCGGTTTTATAATACACTATTATTACTACAAATAGAAAAATACATATTTTACATGGAATCTAATCAGAATTTGTCAGATTTCAAGATATAATATATGGCAACCAAATCACCCAGGATGATTAATTTACACAGGCACTACCTGTGCCGCGGCTGCGCGCGCGGTAAAGGAATTTGTAAATTTTTCCGATAGCGTTCACTTCCAACCCCACTGCTCGACTCATATGAATAATGGTGTGATGCTAAATAGCCTAGAAACTGGCGGAGATATGTCGCATTACATATATAAAAAGTATATGCGAATAGGTTAAGCCATTCTTGAGTTATATACAGGGTGTCCCAAAAACCGACGACAATCCTTTGACAGGAGATAGGGCTGCTAATTACCTCTCAGAATATCTAATTTTAGGTTTATTAAAAATGGCTTAGTTTTTGAGATATTGGGTTTTTTGTAAAAATCCAAAATTTTCTCCCTCAGCTCATTTTTTTAAATGCCACAAGTACAAATGTAAGATTTTCTTAAATCTAGTTTTTGTCAAATATTCCTGAAAAGTAAGGCTTTCACACGGTGTAATTAATTTTTTCATGTTTAATCCTGTTTAGCTGAAAAATAAATTATACCGTGTGAAAGCCTTACTTTTCATGAATATTTGACAAAAACTAGATTTAAGAAAATGTTACATTTGTACTTGTGGAAAATGAGACAGTTGTATTTAAAAAAATTAGCTGAGGGAGAAAATTTTGGATTTTTACAAAAATTACAATATCTCAAAAACTAAGCCATTTTTGCTAAACATAAAATTTGATATTCTGAGAGGTAATTAGCAGCCCTATCTCCTGTCAAAGGATTATCGTCGGTTTCTGGGACACTCCGTATAAGCCAACATACAAACACACAGACGGCAGATGTCGGATCTTATAATATTAGGTAGCACAATAATAATAATTTTGTCAGCCTCGATAGCTCAGTGGTGCAGACAGTCAACTGTCGCTATTGAATGTTAAGCAACGCTGGGTGCGGTCAGTTCTTGGATGGGTGACCGCTGACCGTTGGAGGCTGACCGAGGTTCGGATTCCTCGTAAAACTGTAGGTCCCTTCCCTCCTAATCTTACTTGGTGGTAGGGTTTAACCCGCCCGGGTTGGTACCACCGCACTGAATGAAACGTCGGTCTAAACGGCTATGTAAATAGTTTGTGTTTTCCGACCAGTTCAGTGTAGCCGGCACGATCAAAGGGGGAAACACTGACATGGCACCTAGTTCACCCGGTGTTATGGGCTGACATCACGGACGTTGTAGGTGATGTAGCCAACCGTGTCAGTTTCCATAAAAAAAAAAAAACAATATGTAGGGACAGATTTACTATAACATTGTTTAACGTATTTTCTTTGCGTCTAGGTAAGTACTCTCTTTCCGTCGGCGGAAAACAGTGGTTCCGTACCGAAGGCCGGGAGGACTGGAGAAAAATTGGAGAGGCGTATGTCCAACAGTGGACGCTTACACGCTGACTGACTGACTGACTGGCTGACTCTTTAAAACCGCGTCAATGTGTTCTTTAGGTAAATATTATATGTAGCTACTCGTAAGTACTCAACTGGCATATGAGTCAGTATTGCAAGCGTTTAAAATTGTTTTGACATTTTCAGCACCTTATAATTAGTTAGGAAAAGCCAATTAAAACATTAATAGTTCAGCCTCAACTATATGTAGCAAACAGGAATACTAGTTCAAAGAACTACATATGTATCTTATCGCAAATGCGTGAAGATGTACCGTGTGGGGCCGGTAATTTAAAAGAATAGCCCCACTGCATCTCTCCCCGTGTATGTCGTAAAAGGCGACTAAGGGATAAGACTCCCTTCTTATATTACTAGGTGGTAGGGTTTAACCCGCCCGGGTTGGTACCACCGCACTGAATGAAAGGTCGGTCGAAACGGCTATCTAAATAGTTTGTGTATTCCGTCCAGTTCAGTGTAGCCGGCACGACCGAAGGGAAGCGCTGACGTGGCACCAAGTTCACCCGGTGTTATGGGCTGACATCACGGATGTTGTAGGTGATGTAGCCAACGGTGTCAGTTTCCATAAAAAAAAAATAATGTGGTTGTGTGGCCAGGCGCCGCCCCCGCAGTCGGACGGCGGGCGCGCGGGCGGAGGCGCGGGCGCGGGCGCGGGCGCGGTCGCGACGGCTGCGGGACACGAGCTGGCCGACTTCCCCCACCGCGAGCTGCTCTTCGCTCTCACCACCACCGGTAACCGATCACTTATCCTATAATGCATTCTTTATCCATCCATTATTAATTATTCATATCACCATTCCATCATCTACAATTGTATTGTATTGTTTATTGATCATTCATATGGCAGTTAGACTGCGCTCGAACTTGTCACAATTTATTCTATCCGGTTCCATTACACCCACGAAGAAGAACCGACAAGAAACTTCGCAGGGTATATTTTTTATAGATATTTTTACAAGTTTTTAGTGACTAGCAGCATAATAACACCGCCCATAGTATTTAACTTCTTTTATTCCCGCTTCAATCTACCTACATACATACATACATGGTGAAGATGTACTATCGAAGGCCGAGAGGACTGGAGGAAAATTAAAGGCTATGTCCAGCAGTGTACGCACGCATGCTGACTGACATACATGGTGATTATTCAATACCATGCCAAAGTGTCCCGAGATTTAGAACCACTGCAACTCCGTAGGGATGTCGGCTCCCTACGTGTGTTCTATCGCTTATTCCATGGGGAGTGCTCCCGCCATCCCGCCGTCCCCTTTCACATCACCTGGGCAGGGACCCTACACGCTGGACTTACCGCGGATGAGTACCAATCGGCTCTGCAGATCTTTCCTCTACAGAACCGGTAAACTCGGAACGCTCTCCCTGCTCATATATTTCCCCCCAAGTACAGTCTCGGGTCCTTCGAGAGTGGCGTGAATGGGCACCTGTCAGGCCGGCATGGCATTCGTAACCCTCGCATACGACCATGGGCGTCGTTGGCCACCTTATGGGAGGCTCGGCGCCATATTTCGTGCTTCCAATAAAAAAAAATTACAAATCATACTTACAATATTGTTGAATTCCTGTTGCAACATCGGCAGACAGCACGAGTCAGTAAGCTTACTGACTCGTGGCAGACAGCTAGATTACACCACCACATTACCAAACTACGAAACTACCAGAGACCACTATCACTTCTTACAATATACTTTTTTGATAGTTTTAGTTTTCAACCAACACAGTATAAACTGTGTTGGTATTTATTCTCAAACTTGTTCGCGACCTCCTCCCCAGCCCAGATAGGGACTAACCCTCACAGCCCTCACAAAGTAGGCGCCTTTATATCTCTTTTAGCCGAGGCGGAGCTCCCCACCTCCTTACTTTACTAGTCGGCGGGGCGGGCTGACTGGTTACTATAACCGAGCAGCTTATCTGAAAACTAGTTTTTAGGGTTCCGTATCAGGTACGGGACCCTATTACTAAGCCTACGCCGTCTGTATGTCTGTCCGTCCGTCCGTCTGTTCGAGGGCTGTATCTCTTGAACCGTAATAGGTAGCCCGTTGAAATTTTCACAAAAAATGTGTTATTATGGCCGATATAACCACAAATAATAAAAATAAGAAAAAGTAAAAAATTCACGGGGGTTCCCATAGAAGAAACCAAAAAGTGTATGCGCGCGCGCCATCTACCGAATAGATTATGAAGCATGACATTAATTAATATGAAGCATTTCATAACACGCCATCTAGATGGCGTGAGTAGCGCTGGCCGTGACATGGCGATACAGGACCCTCGGTGCGCGAGTTCGACGCGCACTTGGCCGGTTTTTTTTTAATTCCTGTATACAGTTAGGACATTGTGGGGTCGGTACTGAAAAATAATAACCCCATTGCATCTCTCCACGTGCACGTTGTAAAATGCTACTAAGGGGTAAGAACAAAATTCCGTACTGAAGGGCGATAGGCGCGTCACATCTCACCTTGGCACGGCCCGACCGAGTCATGCAGTACAGGTGGATCTTCGTGCTTACTTGTGCTGTTTGATAGTTATCTTGTCTTTAACTTTACGAAACGTGGTGGTCGGTGTTGTGCTGTAATTTATCAGAGTCCTTACAGCACAACGCCGATTACTCTGCTTACCCCGATTGCCGGGATACAGCGTGTGGTAATGTTTGTATTTTGTGCATGTGCACTGCGTATAAGAGTCAGGCTACGAATAAAATATTGTTATTTACTTGTTTTAATTTATATTATTTTAATTTAATTTAGTTTTAATCAAGACAATATTATAAGAAATTATTTAACTTTTAATTATTCAATGTTCAGTGATAGCTATTACTATTTTGAATTTGACTTAATATATTTTTATATTAGTTCCCAATAGGTACCTATAGATATCAAAATCGAGTCAAGTCAGAGGGCCATCACGACCGCGCGAAAAATTTTTGACATCCTCTGCCATATAATATAAGGTGTTTCGTTATTCATGTCGTTTCTTTCAGGGGGTTGTTCTGTATCCTAAACTGAGTAACTTTTGTTCTACAGCTTTTGGAAATTGGAAAAAAAATTCACTTTCTCCATACATTTAAGGGCAGACCTAACCTCCAAATGTATGGGGAAAGTGAATTTTTTTTTTCCAATTTCAATTCAATTCAATTCCAAACAACCCCCTGAAAGAAACGACATGAATAACGAAACACTTTATAATATGTACAACTGCAGAAGCTCTATCGCCCATCTAGTCATTAATTATTTGATCTGTGGTCAAAGCGTCACATTTTAAATAGGTAAAATGAAAGAATAAACTATATGAAATTATGTAATCATTCCTGTTCCGGCACGTTCATCGATGTCAATTCGCTGCCATTATCCACAACGTATATCGCACCCGTCACACTCCTCGCCGCGTCGCTCGCCACGAACATCACCATAGCTGCTATTTCCTCACTGGTTCCCATCTTTTTCATCGGAATCTGAGATGTGAAGCTGTCTGGCAATTCCATTTCCGGTTTGTAATCGGACGAAAGAAGTTCGTCCACTTTTTTGGCAATAATTGTAGCTCCAGGACTGATCGCGTTCACGCGAACTCCCTTCGGCCCAAGTTCTAAGGCAACGCATCTCGTGAATTGATCGAGGGCCGCCTTAGTTATGGAATATATCGAAGTACCAGAAATAACTACTTTTGCTGTAATGCTTGATATATTGATGACGTTTCCTTTTGACGCGATGAGGTGTGGAGTGGCCAGCTGGGTGAGATAGAACACTCCACGCACATTAGTAGACATCGCGGAATCAAACTGCTCCATAGTTGCTTTCTCGTACTTTCCCCGTGGGATGTCGGCAGCGTTGTTGATCAAAACATCGATCTGGTTGAACTCGGCGATGGTCTCGCTTATAATTTTCTCAAGGTCGCCGTCTACCTTCATGTCGGCGCCGAGCACTAGCGGTGTCAAGTTGTGAAAAGTCTCACATCGTTCGGCGATTTGGTTGAGGTTGTCGACGTTGCGGCCGACGAGAGTCAGCTTAGCTGATGCCTTGGCGAACTCAAGCGCCATGACGGCGCCGATGCCGGAGCTGGCGCCCGTTATTATAACCACCTTGTTTTCGAAACTCATTTTATCGTTTACTGAGCGTCTTTCACTCCCTGTGTAAATATATATAGTTAAGAGATTGATTATCTCTAAATTATTTATTTGGTGATAATGATAGTGGGGATCATGACGTCTAGTTCTCCAATGCCACCTGCTGGCGTTGTTTTGCCCATGGAAGAGAGAGAAACAGAGACATAAAATAGTACACGAAAAGAATCAAAGTAAAAAACAGAGATGCGCGAAAAGAAAGGCGAACTTATCAGTGTGATTTGGCCAGTCATTCTTTAGGAGCATAGTCATAAAGAAAGATTGATTAGATAGTGCAGTTCTTCTAATAGAAAAATAAATATCAAACTAATTACGTGTATTCTGTTAGGTGTGACGTAAACAAATGATATCTCGCATAATTGTTTTTTGCACGAGTGGGGTTGAAATAGTCAAAGTCGACTGGAATTGTGACAATCTGTGAAACCTACAGAACTGTTAATCAATTTGGTAATTACATTGGCAATACGCCGTACAAGTAATACTTCAACGTACAGCTTAATTTCTATAAATAGAATAACCGTTCCAACACCTACAATATTTTTTCCCAAAATGTTTGTTTCAGTGTTATCTGACCACTAAAATTATCAGCATGAATTTTTGTGAGGTAAAGATTGCAGAGCCGATCGTGATTAGTTAATTACTGATTATGAAAATCAAGGTAGACGGTCTTCCGGTGAGTGTATATAAATTAAAAGGCGTGTCTATAAATTAGACGACGACCTTTTTGTCCGCCTTATAACAGTTATAAGTTACTGGCATGGAGCCTCTCTGAGCGTGGTTTCGCGAGCAGTGGTGTTATTGCCTGTGTCTGATCTTCCGTTGAAGTTTTGGGCATAGAGCCGGCACGCGGCTGTCTATAAAAAAAAGACATTTTTCAGAAGCGCATTTGCACCAATTTGTCCCGAATATTTGTCCCGAGTCCTTTGTGGAGTAGCGCAGTTAGCAAGTTATATTCAGTAGCATCATTCAGCGGCGAAAGTTCAAAATCGTCAGTAACACTGAACTCTAAAACTCTTGAGCAACTTCCACAAATCTTTGACTCTAGTCGGGGCGCTGCTGTCGCGTTGTCCCGCCCTCGTACCGGCGGTGTGCCGCCACCCCGCCCCCGAGGCGGCCTTTTATTACAGCCTTCCATTACTTACTTAGATCGATGCCTGTCTTAGTTCTGTCGGAGATCGTATAAGACGGCATTGTGAGATCTAACTAAATTAAAACAGGAGGAGAAATGGCGCGAGAACTGTAGCAGAAAGTTGAAAAAAGTAAAAACAATAATACATATTCAGAAGCTAGCAGTTGCGAGAGCGGCGGTAGATTCCCAGGTGTTTATCGAGCATCTCGTGATCGCACCTCTGGCGGAGTTAGCTAGCTCTCGTTTCGTTTCCTTGCTCTAATTGAAGGCACCTTCGCAAGTTGGTGGGAGCGCGCGCCTCGCCAGACAGCTGAATGAATTATTCAGCGAGTTACTTCGCATTGTAACACTTTTGTAGTCATTTGAATTTGACGAACCATTTTCAGGATTACGCACCGCAGTAAAAATTTACTCGCTTGTGTAGCGGAATCTGTTTACATAACTATTGTCATGTAATAAGTACAGAGAGTATAAGTATTTGACAAATAACACACAGGCCTCAGTTAATAATAGGTAGCTAATTATCCTGATTACTCGTAAACTAACTAACTAAACTTGTGCTTCTTGTGAACTAAACTGTGAACTAAATTTGTGCTTCTAAATGTACTTAGATGTTTAAAATTTAATTAAAGGAAGCACCTTCAATGTGGTCACTTGGTTTAATTTTTTTATTTTAGATATAATGTATGAAACAGGTGACTATGTAAAGCACTGTATTAATTTGAAAACGTATGTGAAGAGTAAAACGAACAAATAAGCATTACAATGCGAAATGGTTCATTATTTGATTATATATTTTTTTGACCGACCGGAATTATTGTTTCCCTTGTGATCAGATCAGATCAGTGCATGCAGTGTAGCAGCCATAGTTATTATTATAAAACTCCTGATGCACTGTACTCATATATTATTTCTCCATAAGTCTATACATTAGTCGTACAGTAGTTTTCTTCAAGGTCGTTCCTTTTTTTAGGATTCCGTCCCTCAAAAGAGCAAAAAACGTAACCCGATCACTTGGTTGTCCGTCTGTCTGTCTGTCTGCCCGTCTATCACCACCCTTTTAGTCAAGAACGGGTAGAGGTATCAAGGCTTCCGTTGACTTAATCATGAAATTCTAAATCAACGTATTCATAATATACGGTCATTTAAGTTAGATTCATCAATCTCAAGACTCGCTTGCCTGAACAGGTTCGGCGCGTATCTTTAGGCTGTTTTTATATTGCGTTGGCATGAGTATTTTCACACAATAACATTCTTCAAACGTTTATTCAATATAACGTTGGTTATATTATAAAATATATTTCAATTTATATTTATCCCACAAGCGATCCAATACAAAGTGTACAAATAAAAGGTCTCTTCGCAAGACACTGTTTAAAGCAACTTCTCAACCTCCATGTTAAAAGGGCTTCTCATTTCACCCCGATCCTTTGTCATTGATCATCCAGGCACCAACAGGACTCACTGCTTCGCTCAAGCAGCACACCACCGACACTCCCGGCATGCTGAGCAACGACCATCTCCAATCCAATACGTGATTCCTTATCTGAGCCACACCTAATCAGCCCAGCCTACGTGACGCTCCGCTTCGAAAATATCACTACTAATACCTAGAAGAAGAGTTTCGTTGAACGGTTAGCTCTCTGCTCCACTCCACTCAAACTACGCTCTACCGGCCACGAAGATCCGAAGCACAGGCACTCCAAGAATCCCTCCAAGATTATTCGTCAAGATCATTACGTTAATGGTCAAGATCCCAATTATAATAAAAAAAAATTTGAGGAAAAAAATTCAACTAATTTAAAAGCACTAAATGAAATTGATTTTTTAAGTTAGTTTATTTCCTAAGTTAGTTTATATAATTTTTAGATTAGTTAATTATTTTATAACTATGTTAATTTGAATTGAATAAAAATTTAATTATAGTTTTAAAACTATTTAAATCAAATTAAATCTTTAAATATGAGTCTGTATAGAGACTAGATCTTAAGACTTTATCAGATATCTTAAAAAAAATAACTGAAACTTTAAAATGACGTATTATAGTATATTAACCAAATAGATAAAAATACATTTTTACATAGGGCACACTAAAAGTTTCCGGAATTGGCCACTTACATAAACAATATTTAAAAAGTAATTACAACATTTGAAAATGGAACTCTTTGGCTGTAGAATGCAGTTTGTTTCATCTGACTGTCAATTGTTTTTCCATTGTGGCGCCATTTTAAAAATTGCGTGTCTACAATAACATAAATTTAACCCGGGAAAATTTTCGTGGTATGATTTTCTACGATTTTAAGTGTAATTTTACAGCTCATCAGAGCCTCGCTCGGCTTCAATCTGCTTTTGGCGATGAAGCACCATGCAAGACGACTATTTATTGCTGGTTTGCAGAATTCAAGCGCGGTCGTGTCAATCTCAGTGACGAATCTCGCGATGGTCGCCCGTTCACCGCTGTGAACAACAAAAACATCGATGCTGTGCGCCGTATGATCGAAACAGACAGGCATGTGGCCTACCATGAGATTCGGGCATCCTTAGACATAGGCATGAGTCAAATACAATCAATCCTACACAAACATTTGGGTGTGAGAAAGCTGTGCTCGCGGTGGATCCCACACAATTTGACCGAGGCTCAAAAAACGCACCGCGTCACTTGGTGCAATGCCATGCTTACCAGATTCAACAAAGGCGCCTCAAATTTGGTGTGGGACATAGTAACAGGTGACGGCACCTTGTGACTTTTTTCTGTTCCCAAAAATTAAGAACCAATTACGCGGTCAACGATTTTCATCACCAGAAGAGGCTGTCGAAGAATATGAAAAACACGTTTCTGAGGTCACCACGGAGGAGTGGCACAAAAGTTTTCAAAATTGGTTTAATCGTATGAAAAAGTGCATTTACGCAAAGGGAGAATATTTTGAGAAACAATAAATTCATTTTTGACCGTTAATAGTATTTTATTCATATTAATTCCGGAAACTTTCAGTGTGCCCCACGTATATTGCATAACACACCAATACTTATCCGACCTTCCTGGCCCAAGTCTGCAGTGCAGAGGCTTCACTTCTAGAAGTAAGACTGCCAAGAACACTTAAAGGAAAAAGAGTTTTGTTGAACTTTCCAAGTCAGAGATAGGTAGAATTTTGACGTGTTTGTTTACGTTTTGACATTCCATTTATGACATCTTTCACGACTGGCGACAGATCTGACAAATTGATCCCTCTTTTATATTCCTGCGGAAAGGCAAACGTTGTCAATGCCAATGCCATACAGCCAAGTTCCGTAAATCAAAAACTCTTTTTAAAATGAACGAAATACTATACAAAATCAAATATCATGCATCAAAATTAGAGCAATATTACAATCATGTTTACTATCTCGAAGAATGCCTTCGACACGGTAGCGCCTAAAGGATTGATACAAAAAATGCCATTTAATGCCATTCCACTAGAAATCAGAAACCCATTCTATAAATTTACAAATCATCCAATCTCTAGATACATACAACCCAACTACTACACACACAATATATACAACCACAGACTAGGGAAAAATAAGCTTATTTTTCCCTAGTCTGTGTATACAACTGTGCATACATCATAACAATAATCTAGACAATACAATAAAAGTGACACTAATATGCTTCCCTCACTTGTTTTCGGCGGTGAATAATATCTTAGAAACATACAAAAATACTCTTAAAATCAACAAAATAAGACTAGATCGGAAATTAAAAAAATTACAAATCTTTCACAAACAACGCAATCAATCACACACCACAGGTAATAACAACATGAATTGTGATGCTGCAACTACAACCAATATACAGTTACATCCCAATACACTATTTAACATTCCGCCACCACCACTACCAACATACCAGAACAAAAATAGTGACGAAAACCATTCAAATAGTACTATTCACAACCTTTCAGAGAGAAACCTAAGACCTACCGAAATAACAATCCTCGAAAAAGGCCTATCATTTTGCCCAACCACGCCACTAAAGAAAATCGAATTAGTCAAGGATGCTCTACAATTCGGTAGAAAACTAAAGTGGAAATTCTACTGGAGCAAACAACCCAATCAAAACAATAACGCAGAAAAATTGCACTAGAGCATAGAAAAATTCAAAGAGCCGTCAAAACTGGAACCACCGGCACTTCCGCCCCATCACCCAATTGAAATCTTTATGACAAATATTTTGACAAAATTGACTAATGACAGCTACACTAACACACTAAAAAATTCCAAACAAAATTTATCTAATAATGAACAAAAAGCACAAAAAACCTAAAATTCGATAAGAGCATAATCATTACACCAGCCGATAAAGGGTCAACTACAGTCATACTAAACAGAAAAGACTATATTCTAGAAGGAAAACGACAGCTTGAAGACACAACATATTACGCACTTATAACAAAAGATCCATGTATCACTGTTACAGAAGAAATCCAACAATACCTAAACGAGAATGCAATAGATGAACAAATCAACACAATAATACTACAAACTTTACTCCCACCTAAACCACGTACACCACATTTCTATATGCTACCCAAAATTCATAAAGACAATCACCCAGGACGACCATGCCACGATTGGTCGGTGCCAGATTTAAATCCGTTAGATTTTTATTATTGGGGCTATTTAAAAGAAAAAGTTTACGGGAAACCGGTGGAAAACTTGATAGAGCTCAAAGAAAGAATTACGGCAGTAGCTCACGTTTTTTTTTTATGTAAACAGCATCCGTGATGTCAGCCCATAACACCGGGTGAACTTGGTGCCACGTCAGTGCTTCCCTTCGGTCGTGCCGGCTATAGTCAACTGGACGGAAAACACAAACTATTTACATAGCATAGGTGGACGTATCTGCACTTGCATTGAGTACTTGCTCGACGCATCAACCGGGCATTTGTGAGAAGATGTCGAGCTAGCATTTGTGCAGGTTGTAAACAATTTGAACATCTACTTTAACAGGGTAATAAAGACCAATTACTTCATGTGTTTATTTTATTCCAATTGGTAGTTGGTATAACAGTTATCAAATTCCGAGGTCAGATGGAGATTATGGAGATTAGATGGCAGTATTTTAGTTGCATAATGCCACTTTAGTGTAGTTATTTTTTCTTTCACCGCGAAGTGCCAAACTGAAGCTGAAAATTTTTTAACATGTGGCTCTTAAGTCGTTTTTCAGTTAAACAGGATTAAACATGAAAAAATAAATTATACCGTGTGAAAGCCTTACTTTTCAGGAATATTTGACAAAAACTAGATTTAAGAAAATCTTACATTTGTACTTGTGGCATTTAAAAAAATGAGCTGAGGGAGAAAATTTGTCATTTTGACAAAAATGACAATATCTCAAAAACGAATCCATTTTCACTAAACCTAAAATTAGATATTCTGAGAGGTAATTAGCAGCGCTATCTTCTGTCAAAAGGTTATCGTCGGTTTCTGGGACACCCGTATACAACTCACCATCTAACAACAATACCTCAGAACCAAACACATTACGATTCATCACATCATACTTTCACGGAGCAAACAAAATAAAACACCTCTTCCAAGACAATCTCCCAATCCTCCAAACAAGCAACGAAACAAAAAACCTTCTACCTAAACCACCGGCCGTCGTTTTTAAACAAAAACCAAACCTGTGTAAAATTCTATCAAAAAAGAAACCATTTCAAGAAAACACAATAGCATCATCATCCGGTACCACACCATGCAACCACAAACGCTGTAAAACATGTGAAATCATCAACACAAACATCAACATTCACCCGACAAACTCAACACAATCATATAAGTCACAACCATACTCAACCTGCAAAACATCTTCATGCGTATACATTTTGGAATGCCGTCATTGCACATCAGGTTCAACCATCAATCCATTACACATTAGGATCAATCACCACAGATTCACATCGAACTCAGTAAACTCGCCACTTCCCATCCCAACACACTGCCGAAATCATCAAACTCCATTCAACCAATGCTTCACCGTCCGTCTCATTAAGTCATTCAACCCACCCTTAAAAGAAATAAAGCTACGAAAATGAGAGTCATCTTATATATGGAACCTCGGCGCGCATCACTCACCCGGCTTGAATATCATGCATTAAACCATTGCCATTATATTAAAAAAAAAAAAAATTACACTGACACCATAGCAAATATATATTATATTTTTTCCACTGATGACGACGAAAGACACGTCGAAATATTTTAAAATTGTGTAATTATTTAAATAATTATATTATGTAAATAATAAAAAATAAAATTATATAATATGCAATTTATTTATGCATAGGTACATAGCGTTACGCCTGTTTCCCATTGGGGTAGGCAGAGACAACGGATCTCCACAAAGTCGCTAAAAATATATTTGTATATTATATCTAATAAAAGGAGATTTATTTGATATAAAATGAATACAAAATTAAAATGCTAAACAAACTACTTACATAACTATATAAAATATTTCACTGAAATTTTGCCTGGGGATGGAGCTGAGTGTTCCCAGCATACTCGCTGCATTCCCACGCTGGATGGCGATGCTGACCCTCTGTTTGAGATAAACTCCTGAACGAGGGTCGCCCGATAAAATTTTTAATTTTGAGCCTAAAGTGTGCACAAGATTTTTTACTTCCTTACTCCAGGGGCCTAAAGTTTCGACGGAGAAAGCCAAAAATTCGTAAGATTTTTTAATTTTTTAATTTAGATTTTCTAATTTATTCATAAATATAATATCAACCTATAATATAGTATTTATTTTATGTATGTATCTGTGTAATATGTTTAAGTAAACTTATTTAATCCTTTTATACCCCACACTTTACTTTTTACTGCATTGTCTGCCCCGTGCGCTTCTTCACATCCAAAGACATTAAACCCACCCAATCTCTTTGTTCACATCCCAAAGGGTAGTTTGTAAAATTATTCTTTACACTAAATCCGCCTTGTGTGTTCCATGTTTTATGGTGTACATGTATATTTGAATTTGAATGTATCGATTAATCAACATTTTTAAATACACACGAGACTTTATCTGGTATTATTTATCTAATCAAAACCTCGACGTAGGTAATCGATGGTCGGATTGTGCAAACTGATGATTCACGCAGCCTTGTACCAGATACGCTTTGGCACTTGACAGTTTGTTCACTTTCATTCAGCCAGTCGCTCGGTGAGCAAGCATGAGTTTCGAAAACAAAGTGGTTATAATAACGGGCGCCAGCTCCGGTATCGGCGCCGTCATGGCGCTCGAGTTCGCCAAGGCATCAGCTAAGCTGACTCTCGTCGGCCGCAACGTCGACAACCTCAACAAAATCGCTGAACGATGTGAGACTTTTCACAAATTGAAACCGCTAGTGGTCGGTGCTGATATGACGGTCGACGGCGACATTGAGAAAATAGTTAACGAAACGATCGCCGAATATAAGCGCATCGATGTCCTAGTGAACAACGCCGCCCATATTCCCATAAAAAAATTCGTAACATCAACAATGGAGCAGTTCGACGCCGCCATGTCGACGAACGTGCGCGGAGTGTTCTACCTCACCCAGCTGGCCACCCCGCACCTCATCGCCTCGAAGGGAAACGTCGTCAACATCTCGAGTATCGCCGCCACACTAGTTATATCTGGTGCTATCATATATTCTGTCACTAAAGCGGCCCTCGATCATTTTGGCAGATGTGTAGCCTTGGAACTAGGGCCTAAAGGGGTTCGAGTCAACACGGTCAGTCCTGGAGCAACAGTGGCCCAAAAGGTTGATGACATCCTCTCCATTCACTATGAACCGACAATGAAGCTTCCTATGGAGAACAGAAAATATGTCCCGTTGGAAAAAATGGCAACGAGCGAGGAGGTCGCTGCCTTAGTGATGTTCCTGGCGAGCGACGCAGCGAAGAGTGTGACGGGTGCTACATATGTCGTCGATAATGGAAACTCTATGACGACATTCTCCATACCCACCAACTGATGCAGTCATATTCAATTGTGTTAATCTAAATTTATATCGATAAATAAATATAATATAATTTTCTGAATTAATGCCCAATATAATATGTAGGTACATTACGAATAAAAAAGATAACACAAAGTGCGAACTTTGTTCGCATGCAGAGTGTTTCATAGTTGACCATTTTAGCATAATGGGTACATGTGCGGTAGCTTCGCGCTCCCAGCTAAGCTTTTGCCACTATGTGTAAAAAAACGTTTAAGCATGAAGGTACTTTATATGCGCCTTCATTCCACTATATCTCCGGAAGTATGAACAATTTTACGGTTTATATAATTGGTTTATATGGAACTATTTAAAGTCTTGATTTTTTCAGCATAGTGTACATACACCGTTACGTTTCAGTGGGGCATATACGTTATTTTTGCATATTTATATAAAACAAGCTCTTTTCAGCGATATGCCTATTGCATTACAAAAAAAATACAATTGTTTTATTTATACATTTTTTGTTTTAGTATAGTTTTACCCGACTGCGCGAAGAAAAAAGGAGGGTACTTAATGTTTTTTTTAAGTTTAGTGCACCCCCCAAGAACTGCCACACGTCATTATGTTGTATTTATACATTCACATTTATATTACCTGAATTTTGTGTTATAAGTCGATGGTTACAAAGCAATTAATTTTCAATACCAAAATTGCATTTTATAGTTACTAACGGTTTCCAACATTTGAATTTAAAGGTTTCTTGTGACACATTTTGGTACGGAAACCTAAAAATAAGTCGGAGTATAGATCGATCAGTAAATGATAAAATGAGTTTTGAAAACAAAGTAGTCACAATAACGGGCGCCAGCTCCGGCATCGGCGCCGTCATGGCGCTTGAGTTCGCCAAGGCATCAGCTAAGTTGACTCTCGTCGGCCGCAACGTCGACAACCTCAACAAAGTCGCCGAACGATGTGAGACTTTTCACAACTTGAAACCGTTAGTGATCGGCGCCGACATGAAGGTAGACGGCGACCTTGAGAAAATTGTAAGCAAAACCATCGCCGAGTTCAACCAGATCGATGTTCTGATCAACAACGCTGCCGATATTGTAGGTGGAAAGTACGAGAAAGTTACTATGGAACAGTTTGATTCTGCGATGTCGACAAATGTACGTGGAGTGTTCTATCTCACCCAGCTGGTCACCCCACACCTCATCGCGTCAAAGGGAAACGTCTTCAACATATCAAGCGGCGCCGCAACAATAGTTATCGCGGGTATTTATTTCTATATATAATGTTCCTTAACGAAGGCGGCCCTCGACCATTAATTTCACGAGATGCGTTGCCTAAGAACTTGGGCCGAAAGGAGTTCGCGTGAACACGGTCAGTCCGGGAGTTAGTTGCCAAAAAAGTAGACGAACTCCTCTCGCCAGACTACAAACCAGAGATAATGCCAGACAGCTTGACATCTCAAATCCCGATGGAAAAGGTGGCAACCAGTGAGGAAATAGCAGCCGTGGTGATGTTCGTGGCGAGTGTGACGGGTGCGACGTACGTAGTAGATAATGGCAACACGTTGGCGCCCATGAAACTACCTGAATGATTAACTATAAATTCTTCAATTTATTGTTTTGCCGGTAACTGGTATATTATATTGGAATCTAATAGATTACCAAAATGTTTTTATGTTCTCTATTTAACGTAAATAATTTTTTTTTTACGAACCGAATATTTTTTCAGAAAGAAAGACACACATTTGTAGAATATTTACAAAGAAAATGTATAACCTTTGTCCCTACATCCCCTGACCTCCTTCCCTCCTCCGTCTTCATCGTCCCTCCCTCTCCATTCTCACTTCTCTCCCTCATACCCCGCCCCTCCTCCTTCCCCACCCCTCCATCACCGCCCCTTCCCCTCCACCAATCGCCCTTCACCCTTTCCCCTTCATATACTAACTTACGAAAGGATGAGTTCCCCATACAAAATTGCATCCCCTATTTCCCCCTCCCCCTCCCCCCCCCCCCCCCCCCACAATTTTTTTTAGACAAAAAGTAGCCTATTTCCTTCCTCAGGTTGCAATTCATCTCCATGCAAAATGTTATCGAAATATGTTCAGCGGCTTAGGCGTGAAAAGGTAACAGACAGACAGAGTTACTTTCGAATTTATAATATTATAAAGTATATATAAAGTATGGAAATATGGGTAGTATGGATTAGTTACCGTCGCAATCAGAAAAAAACAGTGCTTGAAGAATTTGGTGTACTATTGTCACTCTCCTCACGTACTCCTCAATAATAAATACTTCGGTAGCATTCTCCATTAGGTCATCCCTTTGCTATTATTAGTGTATCTCTAATACTAAGACATCATAACCACATCACACTAATCTTCTTCCGTGATATAGTGCCACCAGGAAGTTATAATGCGTGGGAAATATGCGCAACTGTCTGCATTCCTAAGAAGGGACGTGAACTTTCGGTCGAAATTAGTTTTTAGTTCCGCACCGTCACTCATATTTAAATTATGAAACTCGGCTTACCGGTGCGATGATGGCGAGCGCATCGCTACAGCTCGACGTTTCGAGTCCTCCGGCAGCCAGCACGTCACTGACAGGAGCCCGCCTGCTTCTAAAATTGTAGTGGTGGGTAGGTATAACTTCCAGATTCGATGCGTTCCTTGCCTCTTCGGACATACAGAAGTTGCTGACGGTGTCGAGCTCTCGGAAATCGTCACTTCGGTTCTGTTTTGACTGCAGCGTAGCCAGTACCGGCTTCCATATCGGCGAGATCTTGAAAGAATCTTCGCGATTGAATGGGTCCCATAGAGGACTCGAAACGTCGAGCTGCAGCGATGCGCTCGCCATCATCGCACCGGTAAGCCGAGTTTCATAATTTCGGTCGAAAGTTTGTCGATAAATTGTATGACCTAATGTCCTAAATTATCGACAAACTTTCGATCGAAAGTTCACCTCCCTTCTTAGGAATGCAGACAGTTGCGCATATTTCCCACGCATCATAACTTCCTGGTGGCACTATAGCTTGTTCGGTAATTTCCTTAAGTTTCGTCAGAGAAAAGTCAAAGGTGTTATGTTCCCTTACAAGCACGCGCGCAAATGACTAATACGGCATCGATAAGCATGCTCTCGCTCGCGTCAAGGCCAACACTCGTACTGGGAGAGTGTGGGGTTGGTTCCCGCACTCTTCTAGTACGAATCCGAATCCGAGGGATTCCTCGGAATGCCTCGGAGGTCGTTCGCGGATAGTATATATGTAGCTATGTACGTAAATTTCTTTGGCGCGCGCCGTAGCCTAAACGGATTGATGGATTTTAACATAGGTATATGTAGGTGTCGTTGGATTCGTCTTAATTATGGAAGTGCGAACGAATAAAAACCGTACGCGAGGCACGAAAAAACACCGCGTCGCATACATCAATAATATACGCTGGCTTATCTCTTAGATATAATGAAAATGATGGACGTTTTATACGTAGGTATGTATTTATTTTCACAGCAAAAGTAGTTTTGATCACAAGAAAAGCAATTTAACTCTCTTTCCTGTTCTGCGCGTCGTTCGAAGGCACTTCGGAAGGCACGCACACTGAGATCACCTCCAATGAATTAGGTTGACGAGTTGGCCAAGGAGATGAGTTACGTGATCAGTTGGAAAGTATTTAGATATTTACATACTCTAACTTAATGGGCAGTCCCCAATCGCAAGCTGTCTCCGACATAACTCACAGCGGCAATAAAGCCAACGTTCCACAATTAAAAATAAAGTGTACCTATATAAATATGAGACATAAAATAGTTTTATGGCAAACGTTGCACGATATGTTTGACACTCTAGTGCACAGAAACAATTCACTAAGCAATGTAGAACGCTTTCACTAGTTAATCTGCTGTTTGTCGCAAGAACCATACGTCTTATAAAAGGATCCCCTATAACAGTAAACAACTACGCCGAAGCGTATCGCGTATTGATATATTAAACACAACATTAAAATAAAATAGGCCTGTACGTACTGAAAAGAGATTCAGAACGTAGAGTTTAGATCGAACTCGCCGTACGACTTGCGGCGTCTCGTAGACACATCAGCGAGAACTTGGCCGCGCTAAAGAGTCTTAAACTTCCGGTGGATCATTGGGAATTCACACTTTGCTTCACAAATTAGAGAGGGCCGTACGCCAGAGATTTCAATTGCAGAACAACAGCAAGGATATTTCGTCGTTTAGGAGCTTTTTAGAATTAGTAAAAAATGAAATTCGAGTGCTTGATCGTGCTCAGCCATGGATAAATAAATTTTATTTTTTTGATATTTTAGTGATAGGTACTATTTTTACATTGAATAAAATGATTTTTTTCTTATTTTCACTACATTTAATTAATTACATGAAATAAGAATAACCAAATTTACAACGTAAATCAGTCAGAAGATGAGAATTCCTCGTCAGATGACAATTCAGATTCACCTATATTTTCCCCATCATCAGACTCTTCGGTGTCTTGTGCTTCATGGGGTTCCGTAGGAAGCAGCATATCTTTTGTTTCTTTTTTCCATTCGAGTCATTATTTTAGCATTTGCTGGCCCTGAAAAAAAAACGGTCGAGAGCGAGGCAAGCTCTCACAATTAGGGTTCCGTACTAAAACAACAAATAAACTTTCTTTATTTATGTACATAATAGTTTTTCTTTTTTTCAGCAACTATAACATATTCGAAAAAATCTGCCTGTTTTTTTTTTCCTGTTTTCCTGTAGTCTATGGCCTAATGTCTAAAAACCCTATTAAAATAAAAAAAATTGCTTTAGAAACCTAGGAGAACAGGGGGGGGGGGGGGGGGGGGGGGAACGGTAATTTTTTTCACATTTTTAGGTATTTCTTTAAGACCACTACACTAAAAATTATAAAAAATCCAATCTTTTTAAAATCCTTACAATTAGCTCTTTTCAACGATACCCCACACGATATGTTAATAAAAAGATTTTTTTTTCATTCTGACCCCTTTAATAATCTAAAATAAAATGTTATCTATTTATTGGCTAGCGATATATGTGCGCGTCATCAAAATCTATCATTATGCAAATTTTCAAGTTTCTACGTTTCTTAGTTTTTGAGAAAAACCTCTGACAGTCGGACGTACGGACGGACAGACGGATGGACGGACGGACGGACGGACGGACGGACGAACGGACGGACGGACACCGGAGTGATCTTATAAGGGCTCCGTTTTACCTTTTAAGGTACGGAACCCTAAAAATACAAGGAAAACTTACACTTCGTAATTAAATGCAATTACGACCTATGACGTTCTATGACCATTTTTTCCCAAGACCAAGTGATTCCGGGGCTACTTTTTACAAAATTATATAGTAGAAAGATCAAGGTAGTTGATACATAAAAAGAATTGCCGGGAAATGCCGGGAAGTGCAACTAATCATCTCCGATAGCTATAAAAATGGGACAAAAATAATAATTATTTTAGAATTATTAAAATTTTTTCTACAGTGGTCATAGTAGTACTTATTTCAATGAAACTATATAAAAACTATACACACTTACCCGCTCTGTTAAAATCCATAAAGCTTCACTGTTATCAAAAACCCACGGTTCTAATATTAAATTATGAAAATGTTGTTTCGCACGGAACTCAAAGAAATACACGTACGCTCGAACCGACAATCAAGTTTCGACCCACCTGTGCGGGCCTGTAGTTACGCGGGCAACGTAACGAATGTTACTGGATAGTTCCCCCATGAGTCATCTTTGGTGCCCTGCCCGTATTTTCAACTTGCGTTCATTTTTACAAAATGTACTTATGGCCGCCCAGATCATTCCAATACCGTTAGTGCGACGGACGCCTACGCGCCGCCCCTCGCTGCGCCGCACCGCGCCGCCGCGGCCGCGGTGGCGAAGCACGTCGAGAGTCGGCCGACTGCCTCGAAATGCGACTCGCCGTCACAGCAGCACTCATTCGTCGCTGGCGCCGCGGTCACGCCAGATAGGGCTGCGTGCATGGAGTGTCGGGCCGACCACCTTCTGCACGATTGCTCGACTTTTTACGCCCTCCACGTGTTAAGTACCCGCACGACCTGCGGCGGTGATACGTGCCGTGTTCCATAGATTTTCAGTAAATTTTTCTAACGTTTGTCACTATCGCTTCATCATGAAACATCTGACATTGTAAAACGTTTTGTCTGTAGAGTCGTACCTGGATCTGAACGCTCAAGACTTGGAGTTCGGATTTAACGAGAGCCGGCGCGACCGCATACTGCGTACATTCGTCCGCAACGCTTACTACTACCACCTCAACGAGATCTACTCCACTCTCAAGAACGAGTACACCGACTGGGACAAGCCTGTGCAGAACCCGCTTAGCGTGCGCGACGCCACTCTCGAGGTAACTCTCCAAGTAATCGTACTATGTGAACATATAACTGTAACATTATTGATTATTCTTTATTCATCATTCGTATGGTAGTACACTACGCTTGCATTTGTCCTGTTTAGTTTTTACAATATTATAGTACTGTCGCCGAATATTTATACTAGCGTTATATAATGCGCGGGGCGGATCTCGGCGTGTCGCCGCCGCAGCGGTTCGTCAGTGTTCTCCCTCGCACCCGCACCGTACTTGTATCCTAGTGTATTCGCGTGGCGGGTCGCCCGCTGCGGCGACGACACGCCGAGATCCGTCCCGCGCATTATACGTGGCGTTAGTTTGCAAGAGAGAAAAGGAAGACATAAAAAATCTGAATAAGCAACAGATAATTTTCAGGACTAGTATCTAGTCGTTCAAAATAGTTGCCTATATGTGTCTGACGTGAGAATTACCCCATACTACTTGTATAATGTTAAAGTAACTAAATATTCATTGTTCTACGTGTATGTTAATTATAGTAATTAAATTAAAACAATACTTCTACGGTTAAGTTATTAGCATTACCTCCTTACTGTTAGTGTCTAGTCTGATGTTCGTAATTTAATTTGAGCCTTCAAGAGGCGTCTATTTGGTTCTATTAAGACGAGAAGCATACAATTAAGCGAACTCCATTAGGACGATCCATCAGAGGTCCTACCTCAGCAGCGGCGAGCGCTCTAAGACTAGTAGAGCTGTTTGGAAGCTCCCGAAGTCCGTTTTTCCTAGAATTATGTGTCACTTTTAAATCCAGACCCGAGACAAAATGACAATGAAGAAAGAGTTCCCGGTATGCCAGTGCTCGCCGCGCCGCCGCGCCATCTCCTGTGCCTCCGGGCGCCCGGGGCGACGGCGGCTCGGACGCACTTTCCACATCAACATATGAAGTACTCTCCATCGGCATTTCGGTGAAACGGTCGTGCTTAGTGGACCTCGGTTGGTGCCTCCTCGGTCGCGTGTTGCGCGGGATTGTATTTGGGACACCGCTTCCAATAAAATTAGATTGCTAACATTCCAGGGAGCGCCCGAATGCTTTCGATACCCCTTCCGTTAAAGACCGAAGGTAGACAGTTTAAGAAAATTAGATCACGGAGGTAAGTGCGTGAGTGGACCGTAAAACGGCGCAATATACCTATAGGTTGTCCCATTGTGATTGTGTAATTTGGGATCAAATGAGCTTTACGTTACCCTTTGGAACCCTCGGCACTCTTAGGAAACGATATAAAAATTGATACTTACTCGAACCAATATTGTTCGAAGGTTTATTGACAATGTAACGAGTTTGTAATTTATACATTTCAAATTATATACAAAATAAATGCTTTGATTTTAACTTTGACTTTATTACAAAATCTTTTTTGTAGACTCTGACTCCTTACTTCACTATACTACATCCGTGATGTCAGCCTATACATCAGTGAACTAGATGCCATATCAGTGCTTCGCTTGAGCTTTCTTTCTTCCCTCGTACTTCCTAAGCTGAACGAAAAACACGAACTATTTTATATAGTCGTGTCGATCGACCTTCATTTAATGCGGTGGTACAATCCGCACGGGTTCTTCCCTACCACCTAGTAAGGCTGTGCCGGAAAACCTATTTTCCGAAATAGATTCATCGCTCTTCAAAAGTTGAGTTCCAAAATATGTCCTAAACAAAATTCCTATTGTTACATAGAATAGAACCAACAAAACCCGGTAAAATGTAAGCAATTGCTTTCAAACTGAACGTATTCGTGTACCTACGAATATTATTATGTGTGGTAGATATTTTTCTTCAATTACGTACATTTTATACTAATGGGCAATTATTTTTGCTTCTTTCAGTAACAATATCAGTGAGCGTTTTTACATACGAATAATAATAGCCCGCCATTTTGAACCCCGAGTGAAGAGGAGGGGTGTTATAGGTTTGATTATGAGGTCTGTCTGTGTGTATGTCTGTGGCATCGTAGCTCACAAACGGATAGGCCGATTTGGATGCGGTTTTTTTAGTAGAAACCTGATTTAACCGCGATGGTTCTGCTATGGTTGATGAATATTAGGTCAGGAGATTCGAAGATCATCGACACTTTTCATAGTTGGTGAAGAGATATTATGTACTATAAAATGTAAATTTATTAAACTTTCACTCTCCGCCTTTAAGTAAATATACGAAAATGATTACAAGACTAATTTATGTACTTGTAACCTAACCTAACCTAAGCTAACCTAACCACGTCGATTAAAAAGCTTAAATTAAAGTTAAATTACAAATTTTAAAACCCCCCCACACATCAACAACCCTTAAAAATTAAAAATAAATATAATAGAATTCCTTGAGATATTTTTTTATATATTTATGTTTGTGTGTTTGTATGTATATGTGTGTTTGTATGTTTGTGCGCGCATCACGTAAAAACTACGAATAGAATCAGAATTTGAAAAAAATTTAATCATAAAATATGAGGCTTAACTCGGTTTTACATAATATGTGCTATATAGCATCTCGCCATTATTCATATGAGCTGAGCAGTCGGAGAAAAATTTTAACTCCGTTTACGTCTATGTGATTTACTTAAAAAATACTCAATCGATTTACTTAGGGCTTCGAGCAATATGATTTGTGATGTATTACAATTATTAATATCACACCACCTCTTACCAGACGATGATTAGTATCGTCGAAGGTCATTGAAATATGAGAAAATTTACTATTATTTGCCGTAGGTAATTTAAATCATAATCTTGCCCTTTTATTGTTATAAATAGACTGCCACTGTTATAAATAGACCTCCCACTTCACACCTGATCATATGAGCTGAGCAGTGGGATTGAAGGGAATTGAAAACAATTCCCAGTCTCAGATCAAATTAACTGGCATTTTAAATAAAGGAAACCAGGCGATGCGATCGGAGCCGCGGGCTCAGCTAGTTGAAAATAATGCTTTGCCTAATCGCTTGCGATATGGCTAGAATGATGGGCCGTTTCAAGCTGAAAAGGATGAAATTATATCAAGATTTATAGCTACATACGAGTACAAGCGGATTACCAAATTGTAATATGCGCTTATTTTTATTTTTATTTTATTTTATTTTCAAATTTTTGGAAAACATACAGTTCCACATGTATTAATACATAATGTACTATAAAGTACTTAACCTAAAGGCTTAGACCGGTAAAGCTTCCACATTTACATTTACTTATACATAACTTATCAACTAAAACTACAAAGTGAAAAAAATTTAGAATAAAGATAAATAAATTAGAAATAAAGAAAGTGAATGAAGTATATAAAAAAAGTACAATTAAACAAATACGCAAAAACAATATAATAATTTTCTGAGCTAACAAACGATTTTACACAATGTTTACGCTTAGTTAATGTAGTGCTCGTTTTGGTTTAATTATAATATGGGTCGACCTATTCTCATGTGAAAAACTAAGATCATACCATACTGCGGTAGAATAAGTGAAGACAAAAAAAGAGGTGACGTAAGACGAAGTCGTGAAGCTAACGCCTTGCAGCGCCCCGCCGCCGCGCCGCCGCCGCCGCCGGCTGTGTGACAAAGACGCGCGGATGCCTTCGCGCGCTCCAATTTAGTTCTACGCCCGCCGCCTCGGGAGACCGCGACCACTTCATTTAGAACAATGCGGGATGCGAGCAAAGTAGAGCGGACAAACTAACAAAAATACAAAACAACGAGCACCGCCGCCGCCGCTACACCGGCACGGCGGCGGCGCGGCGGCGCGGAGGAGGCACCACGTCTTCCGCTGCACCACTCGTCAGGTCGGAGTGCAGTTAGCTAACGACAAGGAACCTTACGTCTCACATGGCCGGCCGACTAGGGCTACCAAATTCCTCTATTTCAAAGAACGTCCCCATGTTCAGCCCCAAAAGCGGATCTTGTAGCATGAGAACAATAATCGTCTCTTATTATGGGAAAAATGAACGGATACGCATGAAAAATATAGTCGCTTCAGCAATTTCACGCGATGTCGCGGAGGAGACGCGCGGGCAGCAGAAACCACTGGCGAATTGCTCTTTTTATTAATAAATTACGCCACTGACGCATAGCACCAAAGAGCTTGTATTACTCTTTGCATAGCACAAAGTTTTATTGAAAACAACATGGTGTCCTTTATTTTCATCATTGGTCCTTTATTATTTATATATATTTATTTTATTTTTAAATGCTCTAAAACACAAAATGGGAACTGGCAACCCTACGGCCAACGCTTTCACCCTCACTCAGTATTTGAGCCATTTGAGATATTTTGCACCGGAATTTTTCTACTCTCGGTTCGAGACAACGCCTCAACGACTGCTCGTTAAGAACCCACTCGTTTTACTACTCTCAATCGTATCACTGGTTCCATCCGTTCAGTCACTAGTATAAACTGCCATTGCTTTTAAAATTCATGACAAAATTTCAAATGTGATTTTACTCTACTAGTCTGGTTACTGGCAATACTCTAATGATCCCGAGTAGTAAATTCCACGGTTAGACATCGTGGTGTTGAAAAATATTTCGTAGTCACACTGGGGAACTCGGCGCCACATGTCGCGCTTTCAATAAAAAATAAATAAATAAAAAACTCATCAACTGGATAAAGTGTAGGTATGTCTGTCGTAAAGAGGAAACGGTTTTGAATGTTGAAGAGGAATTTATTTTCCATCGTCGGCCACACCCATACAGTATTAATTTCCTGGAAATGAACATCTTGCTTCCTACATTAATTTATTATCAAAACGGGCAGCTGGTCGCCGCCGCGGCGCCGCCGCCGCCATAGTCCAGCGGTCTGAGGAACTGCCCGACTCCCCCCAGAGGCAGCTCGCCCCTCGCTGCAGACGGCTTCCAATAATCCCTCTCGTTCCGAATTCCCTGATTAATGAACCCTTTCACACGACATTCTCCAACGATGTCTTTGTTTCCACTTTTCTTATTCAATGAATCCGGAAGAACTTCAGAGTTTTTTGCCAATTTCCGGGAATCTAATGACAAAAAAAATTGTGGGGTGTCGGTGCGCCGCGGCGCGGAGGGGAGGCGGCGGAGGCGGCGGAGGCGGCGGAGGCGAGACGGTACGATCGATACGGATGTAGATAATAATTTCGAATAACCTCCCTGTCCTCTTTTATTTTCTCAGCGATGAGATTTTTTATTTTGTTGAATTTAGAAGCCCCTTATCATTATATAAACACAATACAATTAATAATGATGATCTCTAATATGATCGCTTAGCTTCAAGATTAATAGTATGGATGCAGCAGCTGCCGTGCTATTGTCAAGGGCGCTTCAGTATCTTTGATTATTTTGACCACAATTCACTGGAAAATTATCCGGTGCTGAATATTCGAGTTGTGTAGGAGTTCCTTTCTCTAAACACCACGTCTACTTGAGCATTACCTTCAAATTAGCGCCTCAATTAAAAAGAGCTACCTGAATCGAAAAATGCGCTAGAATCGACTCGGCCCGCTCGAGGCGGCTTAAATTTGCATAAGCAATTATAATGTTGAACGAAGCCGCTCGCGAGATGTCGACACGACGCGTTTAATTGACCCTTAATTGAGCGCTGACTGGACGGTCTGGGACTGGGGCGCCGCCTCCGCCGCCGCCGGGGCGGTGGCGGCGCACCGCGTCCGCTAGACACGACCGCTTACCTTCCGGCCGGAGCTGACTGCTCGCCAACGATTTGTCCAACATTTCTCATTGTGTCGCTATTTCTACAATGTCAATGCAAATTTCAGTTTGCACTTGCTTGACTTACTGGACCTGTGTACTGTTGGGATCGAAAGGAATTCGGTTATATTACTTTGAAGCTAAGAACCCGTGTTATCCAGTTCAGCACGAAAGGTGTGTGCGGTGCCACCACCGACCGGAGCGAGGGCCCGACCGTCTCGCTCCGCACGCCGCCGCACCGCGCCGCGGCCGCGGTCGCGCGGAGCACGTCGATATTGCGGAGGCGATCTTATTACAAGCCTCGCTTGCTCTAGCTCGCAAAGGATAAAGGATACGGAAACTTACAAAGAGAGTTAATTAAAATATATTTCAGACGAGACGCGGCCGTTTATAACGTGGAGTTGATGGAGCGTCCTATTATTTACATTTTGTCGACAATCCGCGCGATAATAAATCGTCTAAACCGAGCTTTCACGTCGGAAACAAAATATGGACGATGTCGTTAGTTACGTATTTAAAATTCCATTGTTTGCCCCTACATTTATCGCTTACTTGCTTTTATCGACAATAAATATTGATGGAAGTATTATTAAATTCAAGTTGGTCTCCCTAGTGACGCCGCCCGCCTCAATCAGCAGGGAGACCGAGGTTCTTTTCCGATTACCTTGTTGAAGTCAACACTTTTATTTTCTTTCTTCTAAAGATTTAACTTTCGAACACGTGTCTAGCTAGATAGACTACGGACCTCGTACCCATACTACGTGACCGATTTAGGTGGGGGGGGGGGGAGGGTTCGAAAAATACTCCAGAAACATACGGTCAGTCACAAGGAGGGGGGGTTAGTGCTGTTGGAATCCAACACTCCATGGTTGGTGCTCTATGGCAGCTTGCCGGGGGTTGATGTTCTTTTGGTTCTGTTTTGTTTCTTGGCACTTCCGCCCTGCCTTTTCACGTGTGTGTTGCTGAATAAATTGTGCTCAGTAAATAACGTCTTGCTTTTCTTCATCGCGCCTCTCATCATCCACGCCTGTAACTACAATACAACATACAATAGTCCGCGCTCCATCATGGCTAGATTTGGGAGGGTTTCAGTTACATAAATGGTCTTCAAATACAGAAGAAGCTCTCGCAGATATTCCAAAGGAAAAACAATATTTCGATGAAATTGATTTCCACAAAGATAATGTTTTAATGAAAGCACTAGGTATCAACTATGATGTAAAAACTGATTCATTTTATCTAACCGCGCTAAGCTCTCAAGGCCCTATTCCTCAGACAAAGCGAGAAGTCTTGAGCTTCATAAGTAAATTTTATGATCCCATAGGCCTTGCTAACCCGATAGTTGTACTAGCAAAAGCTCTAATGCAAAAGCTCTGGCAAGCTCGTATGGACTGGGACTCGGTACTAGATGAGGACCTTAGAAAAGAGTGGTTCGGATTTTATAAAAGTTTAACTTCATTCAAACCTATCTGCGTACATCGTTATGTAAATTTACATGAAGCTGGCTGTGTACAAATTATAGGTTTTGCTGATGCATCAAGCACAACTGCATATGGCTGCTGCATATATTTGCGGGTCACCGACCAGTCAGGTAACGTGAAAATATCTCTTCTCTGTTCCAAAAGTAGGATCAATCCTATCAACAAAGTTTTGTCAATACCAAGACTTGAACTGAATGCGGCACTTTTGCTTGCAAAGTTAGCATACAGAGTGCATCAAACTCTTTCATTGAAAGCCTACATAAATGATGTAATCTTGTATTCTGACTCACAAATAGTACTTGCATGGATTGCGACCGATATCATTAAATTAAATACATATGTGGCGAATAGAGTGAAACAAATTTCAAAACTTACATGTAGCTATACTTGGGCATACATACCGTCCGAGCAGAACCCGGCGGACTGTCTAAGTAGAGGCGTCATGCCTCACGATCTCGAGCAGCATCTGCTGTGGTGGAGAGCCGCTGACTGTCTACATCGCAGCGACTACGAGGTACCTAAACCCATAGTAAGTATACCTATTGATCTTCCAGAGTTGAAATCTACGTTCTCGAGCGCTACATGCACAGTGTCTAATCCAATAATTAAACTAGATTTTTTAGATAAGTACTCTGAGATTACCAGGATGCAAAGAATTTTAGCATTTGTATTGCGTTTTTGCAACAATGCACAAAAAAGATCACAAATTAAACATACTTACCTATGTACTGATGAATTAAATATGTCTATGTTACTTATTGTAAAGTACGAGCAACAAAAATTCATGCAGCATGAAATTCATGTACTGAGTGGTAAAGGTCAACTGAAAAAAGGTGATTTACAAAATTTGTATCCGTTTATTGATGATAATGGTATAATGCGCGTGGGTGGTAGATTACAGAATGCAAACATTCCATATTCACAGAAACACCCTATCATCTTGCCGAAGGGTTCTCGTGTCACCGAGCTCATAATAAAAAATGAACATATAAAAAACCTACACGCTGGCCCAAAATTAATGTTATCATCAATAAACCAAAAATATTGGATTGTGAATGCAATCAGAGAAATAAAAAAGGTCATATATAAATGTATTATATGTTGGAGATTAAAAAAGAAAGTATCTGAACAACTTATGGGTTCGTTGCCACACGATAGGGTAAACGAATGTCGTGTATTTTCTAAAGTTGGCTTAGATTTTGCAGGTCCGATTGATGTAAAACAATCTAGAATCCGCCGAGCAGTCGTATCTAAAGGATACATATGTGTATTTGTCTGCTTTGCTACTAAAGCCCTTCATTTAGAATTTTTATCTGATATAACCACTAATTGTTTCCTCGCTTGTTTCAAGCGCTTTGTATCGCGCAGAGGTCTACCTTCTGACGTATATAGCGACAATGCACAGACCTTCAAGTGTGCCAAATCTCGCATGGACGACATGTATAAGCTACTCAACTCTCAGCAGCACCAAGCACAAGTGCAAGTTTTTGCTTCCAAAAAAGGTATCAATTTTCATTTTATACCTGCTTACAGTCCTGTGTACGGTGGTTTGTGGGAAAGCGCAGTAAAGCAGACAAAGTTCCATTTAAAGAGAGTGGTGCAAAAATCATTGCTTACATATGAACAAATTTCAACTGTATTGTGTGAAATAGAAGCCGTTCTCAACAGTAGGCCTCTCGTACCTATTAGTAATGATGTAGACGACTATGCATACTTATCGCCTGGTCATTTTCTGATTGGTTCTACGTTCAACTCAATTCCTGAACAGGACATTACGCAAGTTGAACCAAACAGGCTTAAATTTTGGGAAATGTGTGAGCAAATAAAACAAAATTTTTGGAAGTTCTGGAATAAAAATTATTTGAATACATTACAATCAAGGCCAAAATGGAAAAATGCTTTACCTAATGTTACAGAGGGTTGTCTTGTAATCTTAAAAGAGGATAATACTCAACCAATGTACTGGCCGATGGCTAGGGTCGTGCGTGTCTTTCCAGGCACAGACAATAAGGTTAGAGCCGTTGAAGTAAAAACTCCTAACGGCAGAACTCATAGAAGGTCTGTTACAAAAATCTGCTTACTACCAATAAACTGTGACTAGAAGTAAGTAAGTAGGTACATTCTAGAAGTGTTAATGAAGAAATGTTTTTCTTTTGTTGCATTAAATGTTTTTCGTTTATGTTTTGTTGTCCTAGACGGGAGGTGCAGGCTGCAACATGTGTATTACTTATAATTTTTCATAATAAGGTGAAACTACTGTTATATTATGTTTTTTCATTCTATAATTATACAATATGTGTCAATCATAATATTGTGAAGGTCACTCCTCAAATAGAAATAAAGTTGTCAGTTATCTATAAATAAATGTATTCGGTTACTTAGCAAAGCTAGTATCTATACAAAATGTTCATGTCAGTTGAATATAAATATTTCTATACAGTTTTGTTAATGTTTGCGATATAGCTTAGCAAACAGAAATATAGTGTTTCCGCTGAGGCCGGAACATGTTGGAATCCAACACTCCATGGTTGGTGCTCTATGGCAGCTTGCCGGGGGTTGATGTTCTTTTGGTTCTGTTTTGTTTCTTGGCACTTCCGCCCTGCCTTTTCACGTGTGTGTTGCTGAATAAATTGTGCTCAGTAAATAACGTCTTGCTTTTCTTCATCGCGCCTCTCATCATCCACGCCTGTAACTACAATACAACATACAATAGTCCGCGCTCCATCAAGTGCCAAGTCACGTAGTTACAGTAATATTTAATTGTTTATAAAAAAAATTTAATATTAAGTTCAATGTGGGAATATCTTGTCCAAAGTTGTTGGAAAGTGTATTGTTACTTTAAATAAATGAATAAAACCATAAATACCTACCTGTACATGTGAGCATAGTTTTAATTTCCTGCCGATTTACTACCTTATGTGCCGTTTGCACCACACTAAGATCTCAAATATTGACTAAATAGGCTAAAAATTGTAATTTCTATATAAAGAAATAACTGTTTTATAATATTTAAAATACTACGCGAAAATGGGGGACAAACCACGCTAAGTCACAAGGGGGGGGGGGGGGGGGGGGGGGGTCAAAAAGTGGGTAAAATTGGCCACGTAGTATGGGTCCGGGCCCTAAGAGGTGACTGAATTAGAAACGCAGCTTGCAAGCAGGTGGACTGGCTGCTTGAGAGTGTTGTGCACTTGCAGGTGCTGAGTGACGGGCGCACGGCGGCGCCGCTCATCCGGCTCGGCTACCTGCACGCGCTGCGCGGCGGCAGCACATACTTCGCGCACTTCCAGCACCTGTCGCACGAGCGAGACTACCCCCAGGTACCGCACTCTCACCACTACTATACATATATTAGTACTTGAATAACCTAGTCCAAAATGTGTTTAGGGTTCCGTACCTTAAAAGGTAAAAATGGAACTATTATAAGATCACTTCCGTGTCCGTCCGTCTGTCACAGAGGTTTTTCTCGATAGTAACTTGAAATTTGGCATAATTTTAGACCTTAATGATGCGCTCATCAATATCATATATCGTACGTCATTTCAAAAAGATTAAATTAACATATATTTTGGGGTATTATTGGGAGAGCTTTTTTTTCAATTTTAACTTCAGTGGTCTTGGTAAAAGCTAGTGTGATATATATATCTGAAAAGAAAAATAAAAAACTGTTATAAAAAACATTACACCGACTTCAAAAAACAACTAGAACTGAAAAGTGTTAAATAATAATTTGATTCATATTCGGACCCTTGAGTTGAAGGCGGTACAAAAGCACAAAAGGGGTCCATCTATCAATTTTCAAGTGTATGTCCGAATATGAATCAAAATATTATTTAACACTTTTCAGTTCTCGTTGTTTTTTTAAGTCGGTGTAAAGTTTTTTAAAACAGTTTTTTTATAGGTGTTCCTTGTGTTGAATATACGACGTTTTGTACACAACAGAGTTTATGGAAACCTTTCTATGCAGAGACCGATGATGCGATGTGAGAGCGAGCAATGAACGTGCGTTCGAAAATATTGGTTTTTGTTTCTATTGGTTTCGTTTCACAGTTTAGGTGATATAGAGTTATACATATATAACTTGCTTTGACTTGTTCAACGCCTAGAATACATCTCTATCGACTCCCGGCCCTTCTTCACCTGCCTGAGAGCTCTCCTGCGGTTTTCACTAAAAATAGGGGCCCTGAATGCGCAGGTGTGCATGAGTGTGCGTTACCAATACACGCAATCTTCGAGTTTTGACATTTCACACACAAACATTAACCTTAGGTAGGTATAGTTTCACATTATTTATTACATGTGTCTGAAGGGTTGCAAAATGCAATCCTGGAAACAAAGACAATCATATTTTCTAATTATTAGTTACTACCACACGAATGCACTTATTTGAAATAGGAAACCACTCGATCCAAGCTCTTCACATGCGAATGCTTTATTAATACGAATGTATTTAATAAAGCATTCGTAACGAAACATTAGAGATATATCTTCATAAAAGCTATTAAATATTCTATGATAAAAGTGACATCCACTGTTAATCCATACAATTACAAAAAAAAAAAGTTTTAAAAAACATAAAACCGACTTCCTAAAAAAAGGAAAACTAAAAAACTATTTAAAATAAAAATATAAAAACCGCCTTCAAAAATATATGAAATAAAAACCTAAAAAAAAAAAAACGAACCCTAGAGTTGAAGGCGGTGCTAAAAAGGCTACACAAATCACAAAGGATATTATCATCCACTCATGTTTTCTTTCATGCATCATTTTTGCTTGCTTTAGCACCGCCTTCAACTCTAGGGTTCGTTTTTTTTTTAGGTTTTTATTTCATATATTTTTGAAGGCGGTTTTTATATTTTTATTTTAAATAGTTTTTTAGTTTTCCTTTTTTTAGGAAGTCGGTTTTATGTTTTTTAAAACTTTTTTTTTATTTCACAGTTTTTTTTAATAATTTTTGCTATTAATGTACTCGGCGGAATCGCTCGGCCTTCGGCCTCGCGATTCCGCCTCGCTTTCCAATCCGATCTTGACCCAATTAAAATAGGACCACGTCAGCTTCGATAGCTCAGTGGTGCAGACAGTCAACTGTCGCTATTGAATGTTAAGCAACGCTGGGTGTGGTCAGTACTTGGATGGGTGACCGCTGACCGTTGGAGGCTGACCGAGGTTCGGATTCCTCGTAAAACTGTAGGTCCCTTCCCTCCTAATCTTACTTGGTGGTAGGGTTTAACCTGACCGGGTTGGTACCACCGCACTATATTAAACGTCGGTCGAAACGGCTATGTAAATAGTTTGTGTTTTCCGACCAGTTCAGTGTAGTCAGCACGATCAAAGGGGGAAGTACTGACATGGCACTTAGTTTACCCGGTGTTATGGGCTGACATCACGGACGTTGTAGGTGATGTTGCAGAACTTAGTAGAATGGACAGACATAAACGTGTTACGGAACCCTACTTTTATTATAAAATAACCGTCGGAGGACCTTGGTTGAAAATTGTGAAATTTAGTAGAACGGACAGACATACATTTGTTACGGAACCCTACTTTTATTATAAAATAACCGTCGGAGGGCCTTGGTTGAAAATTGTAAAATTTAGTGGAACGGACAGGCATACATTTGTTACGGAACCCTACATTCATTTTGAAATAAATGTTAAATTTTGTAGAACGGACAGACATGCATTTGTTACGGAACCCTACATTCATCTTGCAGAACTTAGTAGAATGGACAGACATAATCGTGTTACGGAACCCTACTTTTATTATAAAATAACCGTCGGAGGACCTTGGTTGAAAATTGTAAAATTTAGTAGAACGGATAGACATGCATTTGTTACGGAACCCTACATTCATTTTGAAATAAATGTTAAATTTAGTAGAACAGACAGACATGCATTTGTTACGGAACCCTACATTCATTTTGCAGAACTTAGTAGAATGGACAGACATAAACGTGTTACCGAACCCTACTTAACAGTTGTACTCCGGGAGTGCCGGCAGATCCTGTGACACTCTAACTTAACCCATAATGCAATGACTTAAGGTTTCATTTTAAAAATGACGCTGACGCGATGTCGCGAGTTATACATTTTTTACCCACCTAAAAAAGTGCCAAGCGCCGCTAAAGAAGTTTTCACTTCAAAAACCTCAGGGTTATCCCCTTTCAAATAAAAAAAAAAGAATTTTCAAAATCGGCCCACAATTGACGGAGTAATCGTGTAACAAACATCCAAAAAAAGAAAACATACCGTCGAATTGAGAATCTCTTAGGTCTAAAGTAAATTTCTCGTGAAGACAAATGCAACGAGCCCAAACACGATGGGTTTATCATGTGTAGTTTAGGAGTTCCTATGGCCACCTTCTGTCTCCATCATCAGACCAGCTCGATGGTACTCGGTACAGTAGGTACCGGTCAGGTACCATAATAAATTAAGCGCACCTGGCCGGTCGGAAAAGATAAAAAATTTCAAATTTAGAATATTAATCATGAAACAAGGGTCCGAATATGTATCACTAGTAAATATCGATTCATGTATTTCAACAGGACAGAGAAAATTTCAAAATATTAGGTATTTAATACTTTTTAGTTCTTTTTTTTTTTTTGTTTTTTGTTAATCGGTTTAATATTTTTATAAACAGTTTTTATTTCATTCTTTTTAGTAATATTACATAAAAAAGAATAATCGAAATCGAATAATCGAAATCGATTGAAGTGGTACAGAATTATTCGCCATATGTGTCAGACTGCAAATTGCTGAATAAGTCCACATCACAAAAGTTTTGCTGAAGGTAACCACACACCATACTAATTTATCAAACTGAAAATTGCCGAATACGACCACATCACAAGTTTTGCTGAAGGTAACCACACACCATAGTATTATGCTGATTTTTCGAAAACCACTCAACCAATTTTGATAAAATTGAAATGGGACCACCTCGGAAGTATGACCTAACTAACAAAAAAAGAATTTTCTAAATCGGCCCTCAATTGACGGAGAAATCGCGTAACAAACATAAAAAAAAAAATAAAAAAAAAATAAAAAAATTAAAAAACATACAGACGAATTGAGAACCTCCTCCTTTTTTGGAAGTCGGTTAAAAATGAGCAAAATGCATTGTATACTTAAAATCATTAGATACGTTCGAACTTTGGACGTAAAACTGTAGGGCCCTTTCCTTTTTACCTTAGTAAGTGGTAGGGCTTAATCAAGGTCAAAGGTCAGTCGAAAGGACTATGTAAATAGTTCGTTTTTTCCGCCCTGTTCAGTATAGCTGGCACTACCAAAGGAAAGCATTGACACGGCACCTAGTTCACCAAGGTGTTATGGGCTGACATCACGGATATTGTAGGTGATGTAGACAACCATAAAAAAACTATCTAGTTCAGGAGGCATTGGTTATTAAGTGTGATATTAATTCTGAAATAAACTATATTGAATAAAACTAATATTGATTTTTTTTATATCGCCTCCCTAGATACTGTATAGAAAAGCGCTAGCCTATTATAGCGTAATTGCCAGCCGAGGTCAGTCCACTCGCCTAGTGAAAATATCACAAAAAGAAGAGGAAAAAGTATTGAACCTCATCCATCACTCATCATCAGATACAGGCTCCGAAATCCGAACACATATAAACATGTGAAAACCCCACATAACGACTTCATGGGCTTGTAGTCACAACATTATTGTAATCGTAACCGCAAGCTGAGCGCCGGAAGTGCGCTATCAGCCTCCGCGGGGTTCCGCCGCCCCCGCGCCGCCCCCGCTCCGCCCCCGCTCCGGTCAGTTTATCGTGACATACGAACGAGATCGTAAACCTACTACGCTTAGTCTTCACGATGTGAGCGGAAGGGCGGAGGCTTTGTGAGCTTTCTGATTAGCCCCCCCCCCCCCCCCCCCCCTCCCCCCGCGCCCCGCGTCCAGACGTCCATCACCGGCCGGCTGTTTATAACCTAGGTCTTAGTCGACGTACTTACTGAATTGCCTTCTACTGAATTCTGAAAAGGGTATGATAAGATAAGGACATTGGGAAAAGAAGGTCTATTTTGTGGTTCTGTTCGATGTGATTGTACGTACATTGTGTGTTGAGTTGAGAGTATCGACTTGATGCAGCGCACGCGATAGCAGAAAACGTCAGGGTGGCTACAATTTCTTCGGCGACTGAATAATCCATTTGGATCGTCGGCACTCTGAACCGATTAAAAATACTTTCTCCAATAATGGTAACACGAAATGAACCGTAATTGTGAAGTGATTTTCTGCGTCGACTGGCTCCTGCGGGGAAAATAGGAAAACTTAACGCTCAGTCTCTGCGCCCAGTACCTCGCCCCGCCCGGCCCCGCCCCGGCGGAGAGATCCTCACTCCGCCATGTAAAGTGCTTTGCCAGCTCTCACCGCGACACTCGATAGTTTGATGCGCACTAGGCACCTACGTACACCACACCATAGGACGACCAACATACGCACCTATGTACATACACACACGGGCCCTCGGCCCTCCTCGTGGATTGTTGAAACCGTAATATTATGCAAGTACATAAACAACTAGAGTCGTGCTACTTTTTGTTCTCGTAAGAAAATAGGGAGACAAAACTTGCCCTGCCGGTGCGCCTTACTGTACTTTACGATCCATGGATTACAATTGACCTGTAATGTTTGTATGTAGATATTGTGTAGAGGAGCGGCTCCCAATTATATTTTAAGCCGTACCCCTGAAATACCGTACCAGTGAAATTTCGGAGACTCGAGTATCCCTGATTAAATTTTGTAAAGCAAACACTTTTCAATTATTGTTATTTTTACAAAGGTAATAATGTGTATCGATCGTATAAATCATTTATTAGGTAGGTTCTAATAGCTACTTACTAATCACAATATAATATACGAAATGGGTCCCACTTCAATTTTTACTAACGAGATTAGTGGGACGCTGTCTCTTTTGTAGAGGTGAACGTTGAGGTCGAGGTCTCTTGAGCCTGCGTACCCCTTTGGGAGCCGCTGGTGTAGAGTGATACCTTTTCTTTACGAAAAATGTGTGTGTGTTGGCAGCGTGCGGGGTCGGTGCACGGTGAGGAGCTGCCCTACTTCCTGGGTCTGCCGCTGACGGGGGGGCTGCCGCACTTCCCGCACAACTACTCGCAACAGGACCAGCACGTGTCGCGGCTCTGCATGCTCTATGTCGCCAACTTTGTCCGCCATGGGTGCGTCTCTATCCATTCACATTGATCATTTGGTAACTTTTCTCTTCGTAGAATATTGAAATGAATTAAAAATATGGGGATCGTTTTATGTTTCCGTACCCTGGGCCAGTATTCTCTAACGTTGGTGACGCCGACTAGTTATGTCTCTGTCTAGTTCATATAATTAGAAAGAGACATAACTAGTCAGCGTCACCTTGCGTCAGTCATACTGGCCTTGTACGCCTAATTTACTAAGTTATTACTAAGTCTACAACGTCTGTCTGTCTGTCTGTCTGTCCGTCCGTCCGTCCGTCCGATGGTTGTGTCTTTGGAACCATAAATAGCTGGCCGGTTGAAATTTTCACAGAATAATGTGTTATATTGGCGGATATAACAACAACAAAATTTAAATACTGAAAAGTTAGGGAGGTTCCCCATACAAAAACATGTTTTTTCAACGTTTTTTATGGTGGGGAAAGCTCGGTGGGAGATTCCGAATCGCACTTGGCCGGTTTTTGTAATATTAAATATATGTATGTATGTAATGTATATACCGTGCACATGCGCATGCTCTACGCTTTATAACGTCATAATAAAATCGAATAACATACTTTTCCGTTTTTAGGGTGCCGTACTTCAAAAGAAAAAAAACGGAACCCTTACATGATCACTTTGTTGTTCGTCCGTCTGTCCGCTTGTCATAACCCCTTTGGGATATGGATCCCATAAGGAATGGATAGAGGTATGAAGTTGAAATTAATATGAAATACTAAGGTCTACGGTCCCTTGGAGGTGTAGGTGTAGAGGAGAAATACAACAAGCTAATGCCAGCTACATGAAATGCTCCAAGTACGCACACTCTTTCAATGACCACATTTCATCGCAAATCAAATTTCGTATGGAGTTTTCCAATAATAGAGGAAGCATTTGCATTAACACGCCTCGGTTGATGTGTAGAGCGTATTCCGTAGAAGTTTGAAGGTGCAAAGGAAATCAGGGAAATTCTAAAGTATTACATACTTTGCAGTGCGCTCCTTCCGGCTCAGGGCACTCTACGTATTATTCCACAATTCCGCCGGAGAAATTGTATTGTGTATCGTATACAGTATACTGATTGCGGCCACCATATTACTTGATAGATATTTTAGTTGCAAAATATCATATGGAAAAACATTGTCAAGAGTCTCAAGTAAAATATGTAAATGTGATAAGTTTTGTTGTATTGTTGAATTTTTATTTAATGCGAATCGGTTGGATGTTCTTAGTCATTTAGAGTTAGCGTTTTTTGTTTTTAATTATTATCCAATTTTTTTAATACTTTTACCCGTGTTACTTTTGTACTCTCTTGTTGTAAACGAAGAAATTAATTAGAATGTTTAATTAGCACTAGTGTTATTTATTTTATATATTGTTCGGTTGGTTTTCAATTATGGCATAGATACCTTCATTTTTTTTCATAATTATAAAATATATAAATTTTAAATATGATTTGTTAAGTACTAGTTTATTTTAATGTTAGTTAAACCAATAAATTAAAAAAATATTATAATGAAACTAAGAAGTTAGACCAAACTTGCATATTTACTATAAGCTAGCTCCAACTATCTCTAACAATGATAGCTCTCGGCAACGGGCGGTGCATTGGTTTGACATTCGTGGAAACTGATGAGGTCGACGCAGCAAGCATGGTGAGGAGGATTTTGTTGGTTCCAGGAACCCGAACCGTCCGTCGGCGACGCCGCCAGCGAACTCGCTGCTGCAGGAGGCACCGCCGCCGCCCGCGCCCGGCGACCCACCCTTCTGGGACACCTATGACACCATCAACCAGCTCTACCTAGAGATCAGTCAGTCATCCGTCCCTATACACGTTAACTTAACCCAAACTTACCTTAACTTAAATTAAAAATAACCCATCATCAACCTGTCCCCATGGTCCACACGACGGATGCCGCGTCTCTCTTTTGATATTCGAGATCGGCTTTAACTATTCTTTATACTTCAGCCGAGACAGAATCATTTGTATACGGGTTTGATGAATCCAAATATTATTTTCTGCAATGACTGCCATAGTTTCGGAATAGTTATTTATTATTCAAATAAAATAAATAACGTTTCCTCATATACAAATCAGTAGACGTACATTTATGTAATTACTTACAAAGAAATCATGAAGAAATTATTGCTGTTTTGTGCCCACCTACAGTGCGAGCGCATAGGCTGGCTGTTTTGTGACGAGTGGGCGGTGGTCGGTTGTTGCAGGCAACAAACCCGAGATGCGGAGTCACTACCGCGGCCACAAGATGTCGCTGTGGCTGTCGCTGATCCCGCAGCTGCATCGGCCCGGCGCCGAGCTGGCGGACGCCTCCATGCGACACCACCACTTCCAGGAGGAGGGCGCCAACTATTACGAAGGTGCGCCGACCCTCTTCTCATTCATGCGCATTCACACGACCATCGGGGCCAAAATCGAGTTGTCAACTGTAAAGTTACATAAATAACGTCAGCCTCCGTAGCTCCGTGGTGCGATCGGTCGACTGTCTCGGTCGTGATCTCAGATCAGGAAATCTGAGGTCGTGATCATAAACACAGCTGGGCGCGATCAGTGCTTGTTTGGGTGACCGCTCGACCGTTGGAGGCTGACCGTGGTTCGGATTCCACGTAAAACTGACAGTAAACTGATGTCGAATTTCAATAACGAACGCGCTGAAGGTACCTATACGGCAGCCATACTCAAAGTGTGCTCTAGGGCTCCGCGAGAATACGAGAAAAAAAAATCAAAAATACACCTCTCCTCTCTGGCTCGATTCAGCTCGGCTGCACAGACGTCATGACGTCACAGTTTCATACCTCCCATTAGATATTTATTGTTTTTCTCTTATATTATAATATTATTTAAGTAACTGTTACACTGTAATATGATTATTAATAAAGAATGCACAAAAACTAATTTTTGTTTATTTTAGGGCTCCGTCAAATATTTCGCTTTCCAAAAGGGTTCCGTCACCAAAAAAGTTTGAGAACCACTGCTATACGGTATAGCATTTAACTACGGGTTAGTCGTTGAGATGAAATCACATAACAAAAACATTGTGTACGATACGAGGCGGCAGCGCGCCGGCGCGGCGGCCGTCTCGATTTGGCCTGCGGAGCGGAAGTTGTTGTCGAACGGTATTTGAAATGTCTCGGATGTACTGCACGAGTCACCCGACCTGCGGCCGCGCCCCAGGCATGTGCGCCGCCCGCCCGCCGCACTATACTGCGACCGCAGCGCGGAAGCTAATAAGGATTTACGCACAGAGCATGAAATGCGCGCGCCCGCCCCTACTACTACTACTGTAGGGTGCCCGGGCGGTAGGTATTTGATGCTCTGTGGATTTACGAGTTCGACGGAGTCTCCGTCGTTCGCGTCCTCCTCCTAGCTTAAGATGTCGAATCGAGTTTCTTAAAAAATATGTATAAGTAATCCTATTCTTGTTATCTATTTAATGCGGAAAATAATGAGAGCAGAAATATTGCGATAGAAAACAATAGGGCCCCCAGCACATAGTCTGAAGCGGGACCCACAGACAGCCTTTGGATTACATCAAGTAAACAATTACGGGTGGCCGAGTGGTCTTGGCGTAGGCTTTTCGTGCGAGAGGTACGAGGTTAGAATCCGGTCGGCGCGCGTGTACCAATGTGACGCGAACATTTACCTGTATACTCGCGTGCTAGGTACACCTGCTGCTTCGCGGCTCGTGCAAAACTATACTTAGGATCAAACTGTAGCCGACTGGGGTGCTACCACCGTACTGGATGTAAGATGGCCGCATAGCAGCCTCCACTGTGTTCTCCTCTAGTCCAGTATAGTCATCAATCCAAAGGGAAGTCTCCGGCATGGCATCTACCTTCTCGGAGGTTATATTGGCTGGACGGAGCATTTGCGTTGGCCCCTCTGACTCAGGCACCCATACCATATTACATAATAAAAAATAAATAAAAAAATCGCTGTAATCTTAATAGTTTTTTATGGAAACTGACACGGTTGGCTACATCACCTCTAAATCCGTGATGTGAGCCCATAACACCTTCATAAACTAGGAACACCTTGATAAACACACTGAACTGGGCGGAAAACACGAACTATTTACATGGCCGTTTCAAACGACGTTTCATTCAATGTGGTGGTATACATCCGGGCAGGTTCAAACCTTAACACCTAGTAAGGTAAAAGCGGAAGGGACATAGCTTTAGGTTAGTTCTATGTGTACAATTTTATGAGTCCACTGAGCTCGGGTCTGCAGCCGAGAAACACGTACGACACGAATTCTTTACTTTGTACAGAAATTACAAGTTCCGCGAGAATTGTCCGCTTCTGTCGTCAAAGGGCGGAAACGGCTAATTCAATTTGTCGCCGTTCGTCTATCGCTCGAAGAGGCTGTGCTCCCTTGAGGCCTCGCTATTTTATCAACCTGTATGCCCGTGTGTACACACGGGCATACAGGTTGGTTGGTTACATACATACTAGGAACATAATATACGTAAGTTGTATTAAATTGAACATTTTTTTTTTGTGCGCAGGTCAAGTGCGTCCGCAGACGCTGTCGCGCGCGCACGTGCCGCACGTGGTACGCGGGGAGGGTGCGGGGACAGGATCAGGGGCGCGCAGCACGGCCCCTCCGCGCGCCGCCGCCCCGCCGCGCTCCACCGCCCCCGCGCCTCCCTCCACCGAGTGTCCGCCCAACTCGACCGCGGCCACCGTGTCTCCGGACGACGCGCTGCTGCGTCGCCTCGCCTCCTCGCACTACCAGTCCTACACGGCGGCGCTGACGGTCACTATAGCGGTCGGCTGCTTCCTGCTGCTGCTCAATGTGCTCATCTTCGCCGGCATCTACCACCAGCGCGGCGGCTCGCGCGACCCGCGCCGCCGCTGCAAGGACGACCTCGCCGAGGCCGGCAGCTGCTCCACCTCCTCGGCGGAGAACTACGACGCGAAGGCGCTCAACTTCGAGGCTCACGGCTTCGACGCGAAGGGCTTCGGCTACGAGTGCAAGGCGGCGTACCTGGCGCGCGCCGGCTCCGGTTCCGTCTCCAAGTTCGACCTGCGCGCCTTCTCCGAATGCGGCGAGCCGGCCTTCGGCGAGTACAGCTGCTACGACGAGAAGAACCTCGCGGCGAGACACGCGCGTCGCTCGCTACCAGACGTGAGCGCGCCGGAGCCTCCGCGCCTCGACTGCGCCGGCGGCGGCAGCGTCGTCACCATCGACACGCAGCGCCCCGACATCCAGCGCGTGGACGAGCGCGCCGAGGCGCCGCCGCCGTCCGCCGCCGCCGTCGGCCGCACCAGCACCTTCTGCGAGCCGCCAAAGCTGCAAGACAGCTCGACTCAAGTCAAGTTCGGTCCGGTGCCGAGCGGCGCGGGTGCCGGAGTCGGGGGTGGCGGGGGAAGCGCGTGCTGCGTGCTGGACGAGTGCGAGGAGGGTGCGCCGGAGGGCGCGTGCGGCGGGAGCGGCTCGGGCGGGGAGGAGGGCGGCTGCGGAGGGGCGGGCGGATCCGCGGCGGCGGGAGGCGGCATCCTACGCGCACCGCCAGCGCCCTCAGCGCCCGCGCCGCCCGGCATCATGAAGAAGAGAGTACAGATCCAGGAGATCTCGGTGTGAGGACGCGCCTTCCCGGACGGCTGCGGGCCACGCTCGCCGGAGTGCTTCTACTCGTAGCGGTTCGTGTAAACATTCCGTCTGCATTGTACATAGCGATAGTTACTCGAAGCGGCTCCTGCGCCGGGAGCCGGACCTCGTGTTGTGAATATTAGTGTTACGTAGGTGATATGTGTAAATAAAGTACCCAAGTACGCGGGATTGCTGAATTGAACAATAATTACCTCAGTCGAGTTAGGATAACTATTGTGCCGTCTTCGTTGGAATCGGTAAGCACGCCGCGTGAGCCGGCCACCCGGTTCCGAGGCCTACAGAACGGTGCGTTCAAACGGAAGTGTGTAAACAACAATAAACGTTACCTTAAATTAGCCTAGACGTTTACCTAATGATAGCGGTAAATAAATCAATTGTAAAATAAACGTAGAATGGACGACACTTTGTATTTACAAGCTTATCTGTTAATGAATGTACCTACTTATGTATTTACGAACTAGTTAATTGAAGGTGTATAAACTTCTTCGTAAGAGTCTTTAAATGAGTTATGTTAACTTTCATAGTTTTTGATAAATAAATTTTAGTAAATGTTTCGAATGGACGTGTGTGTGTCCGATTTTGGAGTAATGCGATATCCACGTATGCAGTCAAGCAAAGATTTATATTTTGGACTTGCTATTGATTACAGATTAACAAAATTAAATTTCTGGAATTTTTTATAATAATTTGATCTTATGTATCTACTAAAATTTAACTGCCTATATCATACAAATTAGAATACAATATGTCTACTTTATTGATGCGCGTTTGGCTGTCGTCATAAAATAGCAGACTGAACTCATCAAAATTCGATGACACACACACGTTCGCGTTTTTATCTCTCCCAGGAATTGAATTGTAAGTGTGCACGTGTGTGCGGGCGGTGTTGCGGGACAGGATCGACGAGCCCCGGCCCCGCCTGAGGTATTTGTTCACATTTCTTCTAACGGTCGTCGTACCAATAAACTATTAACCATTTATTATTATTGTTTACATCATTCTTAGTTTCGGCTTATTGCCGCATAAATCAAAATGTCCTGATACGTATAATGGTGTTTAAGTATTGTTTTTAGGGTTCCGTAGCCAGTGACGCAAACAGGGACGTCCGTCTGTCTGTCTGTCACAGCCTGTAGCTCCTAAACGGTTCGAGGTACTCGTATCTTCGTGAAACTTGGAATGTTTATAGATTCCCGGGAGCATATTATATCCAAAGTCTAGTAGGCGAGTTGCTCTGATTGGTCGGTTCCAGTTTGGCGGGAAATTTAAATTTCGTCTGGCTCCGCCTCCGGCACTCCCAGCGAACCTACTGAATCCGATATTCGTTTGGTCGTGTAATTTGTTGGCTCAGTGGTAGAGTGTAGGGTTTTAATTTTTTCGATCTCGACCATGGGTTCGTGTCCCTTTTGCCAAAATTTGTTTTGTTTTACTTTTTTGACGTGATAACGTCTTATAAATTGATGAACACCGGCTGCACGCACGAAAAAGTGTCACGTTCCATCTGAGCCTGTGTGTGCAAGCGAGAGCGCGTAACAAGCGATAGAGAGGCACAATCGGCCCAAGCGGCAGTGTTGCCAAACGTACGGTAATTGCCGTTTCGTACGGTAATCGAGGCTAGAAATCGACAAATGTACGGCGTACGGCAGCGATAGGGGTGCCGTACGAAAAAATACGGTAATTCTTATAGCTGTGTTTCTTTATGACGTTATCACGTAAAACTATCGTCCGTAAACCGACTTTACAGACAACCAATTTTTTTTTTGTTAAGCAATGTTAGGGTGTTAAAATTAGGTTATGGGTTTTTTTATAACCACCTAAAAAAACTTTATTTTCTAAAAAAATTCCGAAATTTAAATTTCCTGCCAAACTGAGAACGACCAATCAGAGCAACTCGACTACTAGATTTTGGAAATATGCTTCCCGGGAGGCTCGCCGGGAGGTCACGAAATTATACGTGTAAACATTGTCAAGGGTCCTCAATTTGAATAAATAGGGGCCGAAAAAAAATAATTGAATATTTTTAACAGATTGAGTAGTAATCGATGAAAATGTCTTTAAAGCCTAGATTACGACAATTTTTTGAAAACAATATTTTTAGTTAAAGAATGTGTACAATTTACGCTGTCCGGGATGATTATTCCAAAACGAAAACCTTAATAGCTCGATAAAAATATTGGATTAGCCCATTATTGCTTACGACATAAAAGCTATTTTGAGGTTTGTGTCTTAAACTATTATAGAGGAAATCGCATTCTTTTGATCTGAAACGTCCCTGCAGGGGGGGGGGGGGGGGGGCGCGGCTGCTGCCCTGGGCGCCGCCATGGTGTGCGGCAGCAATACGGAGCACAGCACGAAGTAACCTCACACGCACTCGTTATGCATGCAAGAAGTGAATTGCTACGGAATCCTCTGCGTATTCCCCTGTATAATTTTGGCGGCAAAATGTTGTCACTTTACTGTATATTTTTGTAATATCACCCGACCACTGCCAATAACATTTTGTAAAGACTTCGAATAAAGACATGTTTATTTAAGTAGGTACCTATTTTGTGAAGCATGCGTTACATAATCCTATCGTAACCTATTCACTAGGGCGCCAAATTCATGCCTTTTCTTGTTGTAAAACAAATTGTTGTTATTTAAAAGATTCGAAATATGATTTATAATTAGCTTTTAGTAGATACTTACATACAACTACATATTATGAATTCTTATGACAGATTTGAAAAACACAGACCAGGATTGTATCATTATCTAATTACGAAGACGCTTCTTTTTTTTATTTTTCAACATTGCGTGCTTTTCAAGAACCAAGGAATTGTTTGTTAAAGTGCTGTAAGGAATTTATTGTTACTCAATAGTTTCGAGCTCTCGATTTGACTAACTAACCGGGGGAACTGACCTCTTAAATTTATACCTTGGGATAAAATATATCTATGTAGATGAGGGTTAATTTGTTAAATAAAATATTTTATTCTAAATGTTCTGAACATTTACGTTGTTGTGAGTAAAATTTCTGAAAAATATATTTTAATCTCGTTGAAGATACCTACGTGCGTTTCTGAACACGCTGACTTGTATGAAACTGGACGTGCCGATCAAATGTGTCCGCTTTTATACCTTGCAAATGTTATAAGGGCGAAATAAGGATGCCGGACTTTCGACTTTTGAAATTAATTCAATTCTGTGCAGCCATATCAATGTGCCATACATCTTTTTCGTGTTGTTTTATGTATAAAAAAAAAGTAATTGTTATTACCTCTAAAAAAAACTTCATAGATCAACAGGTAATTGTTCCATGGGCTACAAGTCAAACAAGTCACCCGTTGTACATAAGAATGCATATACATACCTACATAAAAACCATTAATAGAGCTAACAAAATAATGTATCCTTATTTCGAAGGATCCATGACGAATTGTACAAAATTATTTTCAAATTTACAGCATACATAAAAGTACTACACGTCTGTTCCAAGTTTGCCACCGCTGACGGTTATAGTTATGACGTTACAGCTATCGGTACCGTCGACAAAAAAGTCGGATAGACGAATGCTCCCGCCACCAGGTGTTAAACTGAACTGCCGTTACTTCGTATTTCAGGCATAGAAGTATTATGTACTACCATGTAACAATCATTCCACGTAATTAAGAGACATGACTAGTGAAGCTAGCGCACACATCATAGTCATATTCCTTTTCCTTTTTTACTCATATTGGCATTTGAAGACAATAAATGTTAATAATAAAGGAGACGGGGATGTTTAGGCCCGATTGTAATAAAATGAGGTATGGGTAAAAAAATGGTTATATTTTTCTATATCAAACTGTAAAATATCAAACCAATTCTTAATCTAGAAAACGAGAAATCTTAAAAAAAACGTATTATAAAAACGATTACGATTTAAACTAAAATTCGATTAATGTATATACATGATTTTAAACATTTAAAAATAAAAACGCTATCACCAAATGAATAACTCAATTAAAGTAATTAAATCCATTACAATTAACATTTTACAGTTAAAAAAAACATTCAAATAATAATAAAAGGACGCTAGTATCCATAGGAAATAATTTATAAAGAAGAATAGCTGTCATAGCTGTCAGTTGTATTTTCATTTCATAATATTTACAAAACATAAAGAACTAAAATTCTGAAAAAGTTTCGACATTATATTGCATTATTTTAGTATTTCTATGCAAATATCAACAGCGGATCTATAGAAGTGAATTTTGAGTGGGTTTCCGCAGCAGATTCCTACTTTACAAATATAAATACCGTTCTAAAATATAAAAAATAAAATACGAATCAGCTATGAAGCAGTTCAGTGTAGCCGACATGAAATGAAGGGAAGCACTGACATGGCATCTAGTTCACCCGGTGTTATGGGCTGACATCACGGATGTTGTAGGTGATGTAGCCAACCGTGACAGTTTCCATAAAAACAGGTCGTAAGATTACCTCACTTATACTAAATCTCTAAAAACTCTGCTCTCAGATTGCCAAAATGTGCAGAATTTTCAGTGAATATTTCATCATATTTAGGCTATTAATTGACACCATTTTCATCTTTTTACAATCGGGCCCAAGATTGTATGAAAGCGAATCCGTCTCCTTTAACAAATAACACAAAACAGAACAAAGTTCGTACACGTGCGAGCGGTTGGTAGCACAATTGCACATACAATACGGACGTGGCTACGCGGAAGCGATGCTAACGGTACTGAGCTGGGTGTCAGCGGGTGTAGCGTCGTGAGGCGCGATGTGCGGAAGCGCGGGCGGAGTTAACGGCAAACTCGGAACAGACATGTAATACATCGATTTACGTTTTGAGTTTGAAAAATAATATGTAAGCTAATTACTGAGTTGAAGTACTTACTTTACAAACCTACATAAATATTATTTACTCTGATGACATTTGCAAACACCCGAGCTTGTGCGTGACTCGGCGGCCATTTTCAATTCTATTCTCAATACAATTTTGTACAAAGTTCACAAATGATGTACAGCGATGTCGTATCTTATGAAATAGCCGCGAGGAGATGTGCGAGACTGCGCGCTGTGATGCGCAGACAGGTTGGCAAAGTTGTACTCGATATACCTACCCCTTACCTAAACTAAACAACTTTGTGGTGTGTCATTATTAAAAAGTTATGAAACGGAAATGGTTTTTTATTGCTTTTCATCCTTTCAACACTTACAGGACAAATGCGACACACTGTGCCGGATAGGAACAAGCTCATCAGATTTATATAGAGTAGGGTTGCCATTCGTCCCGGTTCACCGGGACTTGTCATCGGTTTAGAATCTCAGTCCCAGTCGTCCCGCATGACCACCAAATGTCCCGGTCGGGAACCAAAAGCCAGTTAGTTTTATCCATACTAATATTATAAAAAAAATCTTAAAGGGTTTATAGTGTTTCTTCTTATTTCCTAACCCTCCTTACAGAGCGTTTCAGGCATCATAAGTCGCAGATGTCAATTGTGTGTGTACATATACAACGAACGTTCAGTGGAGACTTTTGGCTAACTATCTGTGAGCTTACAGAGCTGCGTGGATCGCTCTGAATCGGACACTTTTCTGGGGCCTATAATTTATTGGCTATGGTTATTTAAAACCATTGCCTACCTAATTATCTAATAGAATTTATGCATAATCTATCCTTAAATGTAAAAGATATCTATCATGTAAAATTTAATTTAATATTCATAGAACAGGTGCTGCATTCCCCGCTTAAAGACAACCAACTTTTCTTAGGTTTTGATATAGTGTCCCGGTCAGTATCTGCACCTTTATGGCAACCCTATTATAGAGTACTGTATCCATGCGTACGGAAGCCTATTACTGAGCCTACGCCGCCGTCTGTCTGTCTATTTGTATGTCTGTTCGTCCAAGGACTCGATCTTTTGAACTTTAATAGGTAGGCGATTAAAATTGTCAAAGAATATGGCTTACAAATAATAAAAGTAAAAAATTAAGGTGGCTCGCCATACAAGTTATCATAATATGCGGAAGAGCCCCATCTACCGAATGATCAAACATTTTAACTACAAAAGTATGAACGGTCACAGATAGATAGCGTGAGCGATCACACCATCTATCGGTTAACACTTGTAATAATTCGGTTGCCATCTTACTTGCTAGATACGAAGGACTCAATATACTCGTATCTTATAAAGTCAATGACTCGTATCCCTATCGTATCGTATCGTATTCATCCGTGTTTTGTAAATAAGCTGTGCCGAACGAACACCAGATAAGTGCGAGTGCGACCGCATGATTGCTGCGGTGCGAGAAGGGACATATGGCTACGGAACCCTCTGTGTGTGAACAACGTTCTCACTTAACAGGTTTTTGTTGTTTTTAGGGTTCCGTACCTCAAAAAAGGAAAAAACTTAACCCTTATAGGATCACTCTCGTGTCTGTCTGTCCGTTTGTCGCAGCTCATATTCTCCTAATCTACTGGATGCAACTATTTAAAATTTGGAAAATATATAGAGTTATGTGACATATCAATGGAAATGGCTCGTTATAAGCAATACAAATATATTTTTTTGTAATTTTAAAAGGTATAGTTTTTTTATGGGAAGCACGACATACGGCGCACGCCAGACAACGCAGAGGTGTAGTCCGACGGCGCCCACGGGCATTCGGATATTTACGGGGACTACGAATAACGGCGAATACCATGTCGGCTGGCACCTAGCCCCTTCACATTGTTTGAAGGACCATATCACGACAAAATTAAAATTTCTAGAAATATGGGGCAATCGACGCTATAGCAGTACGTTTAATTTCACTATTTACTTCCTTCATATACCACTTCATTCTTATAACCTGGCGTAAGATTTCACTGCATGAGGAAAATCAGCTCTTTCGACCAGCATTCGTAAGTACCTATTTCTTTCTTTGGATAAGAGTCGTAGATAAGAGTGTCTTACCTGCATTCGAATAAATGGGCAAAAGGAAAAAAAGTGCGGAATTTTAGAATAGAATATAAACTGCACACAATTAACAGAAAAACAGAAGTACACGAAAAGGAAATTATTATTTCTCATTGTAAATTATTTCTTACAGTCAACATTGTTGTCTAAGTTTTGTGTCTCAGGGTTTTGTGAGTAACCCGACCGCAAATTTTACGTAGAAATAAATACTTTAATTATCCTACATGGTCCCATCCCCAGACACTGGGATAGCCAATACCTGCCCAATGCGAACCAGATCCCCGGACTGCCTCCGCCAGTCCTCCAACCAAGAAAGAACGTCCTTTTATTTACTTTTTTCTACTTTTTAGGTTTCCGTATCCCCAAACGGAAGCCTATTACTAAGCCTACGCCGCCGTCTGTCCGTCTGTCCTACCTACTGCTGTATCTTTGGAACCGTAATAGGTGGCCGGTTGAATTTTTCACAGAATATGTGTTATTATGGTAGATATAACAACAAATAAAAAAATATATATAAAAGGTCAAAAATTAAGGGGAGTCCCCATACAATAAACGTGTATTTTTTCAAAGTTTTTTTTGTGTGATGCGGACACCTAGGTGCGCGAGTCCGACTCGCACTTGGCCGGTTTTTTTACCATTGCCTGCTGCCTCGGAAAATAACGTGTAGATGTACCTGTCTGGTACCTGTTGTGTGGCGCACTCTCTAAGTGCCGGCCGCGACGGCGTTTGTGAACGCAACCTAAGTATAAATACATAACTTTTTATTTTTTATTTTTACTTTCTATGGAAACTGACACGGTTGGCTACATCACCTACAACATCCGTGATATCAGCCCATAACACCGGGTGAACTTGGTGCTACGTCAGTGCTTCCCTTCGGTCGAACCGGCTACACTGAACTGGACGGAAAACACAAACTATTTACATAGCCGTTTCGACCGACCTTACATTCAGTGCGATGGTACCAACCCGGGCGCGTTAAACCTTACCACCTAGTAATATAAGAAGGGAGTCATATCCCTTAGTCGCCTTTTACTAAATACACGGGGAGAGATGCAGTGGGGCTATTCTTTTAAAGTACCGGCCCCACACGGTACACACCGGCCCCACACGGTACATACCGGGCCCACACGGTACTATAACTATAAAACTTTGTAAATTTCTTTCACGAAACACTCGTCTCAATCATCGCGCCCAACTGCTTTTTTTCGTATTATATTCAGCGCCATCTATCGAATCTCCAGTATATTATAGCGACCCTCCGCAAGCGGCACACGCCATAATTTCCGTTGCACAAACTTCTCGAATACCATCTTCAAGGCCATCTGTCGAATCCACAGCATTTCACATCGACTCTGATAAGTTTAAATCGAGACAGAAGAGAGCGCCTAAAATGTTATTAGTAAAATTTTCCTTAAATTACAAATAGGAAATAGGCTGGCTGGGATAGCTGGAGATCAGTGGGCTTTGCGCGACGGTCCCTGACCAAGAGGGACTAGTTTGCAGGCTTACAGCCATCCCCTAGACACAGCAACCCTTCAGTAGGGTAAGGGAAGGAACCTACCTTTTTTCGTTGAATTCCACCCCCATCCAAGTTCTGACCCGGGTGTACTGATACTTTATGTTGCGTGGAAATCAGTAAAGAGAACTACCCTTATCGCGAGATTAAACCTACAACGCGTACTACGCTACGCGCCGCCGACGTGTTCTCCGCATCATTTTGTATGGAGAAACGAAGTTCGCAAATCTATCACTAGAGGCGCTGCTCCGTTTCTCCATACAAAATTATGCTGAGAACACGGCGTAGCGTAGTACGCGGTGTAGGTTAAATCTCGTGATAAGGGTGCTAACTAGACGGTGGCGGCGGCACGGCGGAGACGATTTTCTTTATTTATGTATGTTCCTCCATAACTCTTGAACCGATCATCCGAATTCGATAAAACTTAGTACAATCACATTTAACTATACGTGAAACACGAGAGGCTCATACAAACCGAATTGTTCCGAGCGCCGAAATAAAGGTACGGTAGCGGGCTTACTTTCTTTCTTCTTTTTAAATACGAATTTTACGAGAACGAAGACCCGGGTAAAAGCTAGTACATCATAAATGCATCGTGCTTGGGCGGGCATAAGCTTGCTTGAATGCGCGAGGCTGTGTGCGTGAGTGCGTGGTGTTTACATAGTCAAGACCTTCTGTCCGGGATGGTCGGTGGGGAATTCATTCATTTCCTTCCCCCATTTTAAACGCAGGCAAACATTTATGAATGCCTAGTGAATGGTGCTATTTCTTCGTCCACAAGCTCACCACCCCCGTCGCATTACAAATTCCTTTGAATTCCCTTCAAAAATGCCACTTTTTAGTTACCGCCTCCGCACCGCACATAAACACAGCATTCACTTCCATCAAAGGAGTCCCGCGTGCTTTTCAGCGTTATTTAAGCGGAGCCCCTCAAAAATAAACATTGCTATTTGATACTTAATAACATGTCACTCTGCTTGCTCGCCTCGGCTAGGCGTTGCGCGAGGACGACGCAGCCTCGCAGATGGCCTTATAAAAATTTAATAGCATCATTTTTTGCGCAATAACCGTTTAGACAACCACCGGGGTCTTCTGGACAAAAGAAACCCTTTATAAATGATCATTCGGTAGATTGCGCTGTTCCGTTCCCAATCTATCATGATAATTGTATGGGTACCCCGCTTAATTATAAACTTTTAGTTTTTTTCTTTTTTCTTTTCATATCCGCCATAATAATAAATAACACAACGCTCGTCGATAACGCCGTGCCGCACGATGGTAACCTCGTCAGTAAGGAAGCAGAGAAGATGCTGAAGTATCTAGATCTGCAGCACGAGGTTACCAAAATGTGGCCCGTTGACTCGACGATCGTTGTGCCCATAGTCGTTTCGGCGCATGGGCTGATAGCGAAGAGCCTTGACGACCACCTTGAGAGGCTCTCGCTGAGTGGTTGGGTCAAGGGCCAGATCCAGAAGGCAGCCCTGCTCGACACTGCACGCATCGTCCGGAGGTTCCTCTCTTTGGGACCCGATCATTGGTAGCTTGGGCTCGCCCCGCCGCCGGTGGTGGAAACTCCATTTTTTTAAGGTTAATTTTGTATATGTTTTTAATGTTAGGTTTTGAATATGTACAAAATTAGTTTTAAGAATATGTGTTAATAAAGGAATAACACATATCCTGTGAAAATTACGTTTCAAAAGTCCTAGTAAATATAAGTCCTCGAACGGACGGACAGACAGACATACAGACAGACGACGTAGGCTTAGTAATAGACTTACATATGGATACGGTACCCTAAAAACTTTGACTTCCGAAATGATGAACCCTACCAACCCTTTGCAACTAATTGTGGACTGCCAGAAAGCGTCTGGTTGTTTTAGATCCATGAACCATTCCAATATTTCCTCCTATGAACACAATGTTTACCGCGAAAGATTGCCGCGCGCGTGTTACAGCAGCGGCTATTGAGAAGCGCTCTCTCTGCCGAGCGCAGTTTCGCTGATGATCCGGCGCATAGCTAACGAGCGACTCTTGTCTCCGCCAGAGCTATTACGAGCCGCGATTACCTCCCCTTCACTCCGCGACATATTTACCTAGTCTCCGGCCATCCCCCGGCCTGGCCCGCCGCTGTTCGCGAGCTTTCTGAAAGACTGCTCTCCGAGTTATTGTTTACTTACGAAATGACTTCCTTTTACTCGTGAATGCAAAAAACTTTGCACTCGCGTCAGCTACTTGACTTCTTTCTTCATTTTCTTTCGTCAATGGCCGCTGCTTCGCCACAAAACGTCGCAAAATTGAGGCTTTACAAACGTTGCATACCGCTGCTCCAGCGTGCTGCCCCCGCCCTCCGTACCGGCCGTACGGAACCGGAGCGAGATGCGGCCGACATAAATAAAAGAGAATAGTTGAGAAGCTGGCCTCGCTCGGGTACGGCTTGGGGACAACCAATTCATAGTGGAGAAACAATGAAAAAGCAATATAATTTAATTTTTTTTTTATTGTCTGTGCTTACAAAACTTATTTTGTGTTGGTAAAAATGTAATTATACATTTGTGACGAAGAATACTTTACAAGATCAGGCTTTGATTTGCTGAATATAAGTAATTGGATATTTCCCTTATGAATGTTTCTGTCGCGCCTTGCCGCTCCGCTTGGCGGTCTCGTTGATAATACTCAAGCGAACGCTGAAGGCCACCATCACCTCCTTGGTGGCGGTCACCGAAAACTTCAACACGGCCCTAACTTGCCGGAGGCCGCGCAGGAAATACATCTGGTGTGTGCTCATGTCCGTGTTGGTGAAGTAGTATGTTCCCTGTTCATAAATATTTACACTTTACCACGCAGATTCGATGGACAAATGGACCAGACACTATGAAACATGCGAAATTATGAAGGGATATAAAAAAAATCAAAATATATTTATTGCACTTGAAAACATTTTTTGCAAAAGGTACAGCTTAACACCGTAGGCGTTCTCTCCCAGCCAACCTTTGGGATATTATGAAAAAGTGTGGAGTGGCCATTTCGACCGATCTTCAGTCAGTTCTGTAGTAAAAATTCGAACTGTTTAGATGGGACGTTTTCGTGCTTACGAAAGAAACACACTTATACAATTCAGAGAGTTGAGGAAAGTCGTGCGCGCCACTGGGTATCGAACCCAAGACATTCAAAGTCTGTATGAATACTAATAAAAAAAAAAAAGTGACCAGTGCAAAGAAAATAATAATGAAATAAGAGAGCGTGATGTCACCCACAGCAGGAATGGGACAGCCGGTGACCGTACTGTACTCGTACAAGATCTTCGATATCCATTTGACGTGGAACGAATCGCACACCTTGTAGGGTAGCGCGAACAGCTTGCTCGAGGACTTGCCGTCGAAGATTTCCAACGTGAACTGCAAAAACGCATGCGTGTAGAGACCATTATTACTCGGAAAACCGCCCCATTGTAATCTAAAAATACATAACAAAACCTCACTCACTCATTCAATCACGCTATGTCCCGGTAATAGTGGCAAATAGAGTAGTCGGTGTTGCGCTCCAAGAACTCAAATAAATTAAAGCACAACATTGACCACCACATTTAACAAAATGTAAGAGCAAGCTACCGTATGAAGCAGCAAGGTGACGTACGAATGCATTTACCTATAGATGATTGAAAAGACCGGTCCGAGGTGGCAGGTTGGTCTCTCGCCCTTTAGCACGGTACCTCAACTTAAAAGTGTTACAGTAAAGAGCCAGCAATGGCAGAAATATTGCAAACCTCGAGTTTGGTGTTGAAAATATTACTTTTACAAACGTGATGGTCGGTGTTGTGCTGTAATTTACAAGAGTCCTTGCAGTACAACTCCGATGTATATTTGGTATGTATGACTTTTTCCAAGGGAAACCGCATCCTGGAACTGGAACATTAATCATGAAGAAGCGTAAAATGAAATAGGGTTTATTTAATTAAAAACTGTTTAAAAAAACACTGAAGCGACTTCAACCCCTAAACAGTATTAAATAAAATTTTTATCTTCATAGAAGTCAGTTTTCATAGAAAACTCAACATAAAAGTCAATGTATAAAGTTACGAGTTAGTCTGGGGATACAGAGGGGCAACGCGGCCGCCATCCTGGGAACCATCCCGGGGACGACGCCCCTTGAGGAAATATATAATTTATAAGTTAGTTTTTAGTTTTTAGTGGTTTTTAGTTATAGTTTTTTTTTCTTTTTTAATTAGTTATATTTGTCTATTTAATTTGATAGGTAGTTATAGTTTGTGTATTGTGTATATTTTCCTGTCCATGTATAAATATAATTGGAATAAGTGTTAAAAAAAATAAAAAATTTATAAAGTTATAAAACTCAAAATGGGGTAATATTTTATGTTTTATATGTTAGTACTAAGCACGTACTCGCTTTTTATATATATTTCTATATATATTTTTTCATCCTGGCCGGGATGTATTTTTTCCAATGATTTTCGCTTTGCATTTTTCTAATAAAAATATATATCAAAATGGGGTGGCCCAAAATAACGTTGACAAGTGATTTTTGAAATAATTTTATTACCTTTAAACTTAAATTAAACCTTTTGCCAATGGAGCGGCCGATATCGGCCGCTTTATAGATTATACCTTTACGAATGGAGCGGCCGATATCGGCCGCTTTCTTTTTTTTCTGTGTTTCGTTGGGAGGCCCCAACAAAATTATTTTATTCTTGTATCTCCTTTAGCCGTGAGATGCTGGCAGTAATTAATTCAAATAGTATATCCTATAGCCTTTAGGCGACAAACATTCTCCCATAGAGAAATGTCAGATTTACCGCCCTGTCAGTGTCATCAAGACAGCGGTTATAATAGGAGGGCGTTGTACGTTGCTCTTCTGTTTTCGGGTTTGCTGAGTGTTTTTTTGTGCAGATGAACCCATAAGTGATGTTTTTTCTCTTTTTCATTATATTCCGGATGTATTGAGTGCATTTGTTTGTGCTGAGTTGATCTGAATTTTTCGTAAAAATACTAAGAAAATGCCTCCTTTTCGGTACCAATTTCGGCTGTTTTTAGAGGCTTGTTTCTCGATATAAATCTGTTTTCTGGATAAAGTGAGGTGATAGAAGTGTCATTTAGTTCCTGTAGTTCAAATAATATATGCCGTATAGTGTTTGTATGCAGTACATTTACGAGAAATAAGCAATTTTTGTGACCTAGTTTTCTCCATACAAATAATACAAACCATACAAATTTCCACATACAAATTTTATTGTGAACGACACGGGGGGCTGCTGATACACAAGAAAGGTATGATTAGGTCCGTTATTTATTAGTGTTTATAATAAAAATACTATATGACCGATTCGCGGTCTAATAAATTTATAAAAAAAAAAAACCTGAGAGAGGTCGCGATTTTCACATAGAACAACTTTACAAAATAATTTTGTCACCTAGAATACGTAATGTAAATAAAAAAATGCCATTTATAGCTAGAATATTTATCTGTAAATACAATCCATATGTTAGTTCATGAAGTTTTATGGAAAAATCTTCCAAAATGATTTTTTTTCGAGAGTAATGCGCCGGCGCCGATCGCGGCCGCCACCTGGTGTAGGCGAAGGAAGATTTATAAATAATGCTTCCAGAGCCAAAGGGTTAAATTAATTTATAAATTATAAAAATACAACTTATTTTATACAAGAATTCCTATTTGTCTTCAAAATAACCTCCTTTAGCGCGAATACAAAGAGTCAAACGCTTGGTAAAATTTTCCACAATTTTCCGCACCTCCTCAACAGATATTTTGTCCCACTCGCGAGTAAGAGAAGCCTTCAGGTCATCAACAGTTCTATGAGGTGTAGTACAGGTCCTTGCCTCTAACATTGACCATAAACTGTAATCCATGGGATTCAGATCAGGCGAGGCCATTCTTTTGAGCTGATGAAATCAGGTAAATTGCTTTTGCACCACTGTTGAACACTTAAGGCCCTGTGAGCTGGAGCAGAGTCTTGTTGGAATATCCATGGATGGTTACCAAAGTGCTGTTGACTCCAAGGAAGAACCACAGGTTTTCTTGGTTAATTTAGATACCTTTTTCTGCAAAAACGAGGGGAGTTTTCCCAGTGGCGCAAATTGCACCCCAAACCATAACTGTTTTCGCGCTTTGGCGACGTGGAATAACTGCAGCAGCTCCAGGACGAGTGGAAGACCAGATCCTGTCATTTTGGTGATTATGGACTTGTTCTATCGAAAACAATTTTTCGTCAGAGAATACTATATTTTTCCAATTCCAAGCAGCGGAGCGGAATTAAATTTTTTAGTTATAATTTATTTAATTTTAAATAATAATTTAATTATTTTAAGCAAACGGTATCTCTCAAGGCGAACTTTTTTGTCTTTCTCTGTAAGCAATTGCGCTTTTCTGAGTTTGTATGGTACCAAATGGAGATCATATTTCACTATACGCTGCACGGTGGAGCGACTTATCCCCAAGTCTCGCGACATTTTTCTCACCTTTGTCTGTGGATTCCGGACTAATCTTTGTTTGATAATGTGTTGGTTCCTAGAAGTTCGAACAGTGCGCTTACGTCCTCTCCCAGGACGGTCTCCGATGTTGCCGAGCTCAACATAGCGTTTAATTGCCAAAGAAACTAGCTGACGACTAACACCAAGAATGTTCACTATCTCACACTGCCGCTTTCCACGTTCATACAATGAAATTATAGCTCCACGCTGCTCTGACATAGCGTAATAAATATATTTTAACACTTTTTAGCCAACAAACAATATTAAAATGGCGCCAACGAATGAAAAAACCATAGACAAAAATAAAATGGAATGCAATGCATTCCATTTTTGAAATATGATCTTTTAAATTTTGTCAACGTTCTTTTGGACCACGGTGTAAAATTGTGAAAAGTTCTAAATGTTGAAATCATTGGGAGCACTTACTTACCGTAACATTATTATTCCACTCGTTTAACAGGGTACCAGTGAGGTCGCTGAGGTATCGAGCCCTCCGACTTGTTCTATGCGTGATTACTGAAACGTTGCTCACGTATTTCGGGTTCGCGCTTTCGACCACAGCACCTTCTTGAGACATCGTCTCATCCTGCGCACAAACATTACGCATACAAACCTAGAGGAGTTGCGGCGCTACTACTTCATGCAATGCTTTAGCAAGTTCGCAAGAAGAACACATGGGAAAAAGCATTTACAAAGGATTATTTTAGAGATTTCCGTTTCATATTCAATTCAATTTCATTAAAATTCAAATATCGATTATTTATTATCCAGAACTTTATTGCATACTGTTTACAGACATTCTTTTACAATATAGTCTATAGCTGCAATCAGAACGTAAGTTAACTAATCACGTAGACTGTTTTCGGCAGTTTCATTTTTCATATTGGAACCTCTTCCAAAACAATGAAAATATGTCAAAATTAATAATAAGTTTGATTCACAAATGATTCACTTAATTAATAAGTCTTTGTAGTCAGAACTCTCAGCAAAATTGTAATCTTGCTCTCGGGCTGTATTTTCGATAGACTATGGGCGGTGTTATTATGTGGCTAGTCACTAAATACTTGTAAAAATATGTATGAAAAAAAAATACTCTGCCAAGTTTCTTGTCGGTTCTTCTTCGTGGGTGTAGTCGAACCGGATATAACAATTTGTGACAAGTTCGAGTGCCATATGAATGATCAATAAACAATACAATATATACAATTTATTTTTCAATTCCCGTAAATTAAAAAACAGACCAGGTGCGAGTCGGATTCGTGCACCGAGGTTTCTGCACCACTAACTTTGTTATATCCGCAATAACAACACTGTATTCTGTGACAATTTCAACCGGCTAGCTATTACGGTTACAAAGATACAGTAGTAGGACAGACAGACAGACTTCGTAAGCTTAGTAATAGGCTTCCATACAGGGCACCAAAACCTAAAACCATATCGTGGAGCTTTTAGAGAACTAAAGACTGGCAGAAATACGCTAGCCTAGCGTAATTTGCCACCCAAAGCCAACCAACCCGCCTGGTGGAAGCCTTTCCAAAAAAGAAGAAGAGAAAGAATATTATGAATATTGTTCAATTTCATTAAATTTCTTTATCCAAAATAATAGAAAAAAATATTACCGTAATCACGGTCTGCAGATGTAGAATGATTAGAAAACATGTTTTCAAATAAAGAGACATTTCAAGAATGAATCGACGTTAACTAGCGGCGAAGTACGTAGCGCGTGTAATGGTGCTAGTTGATCGTTCATTGTTGGAGTGTAATGCTGATTATAGTCAATATATTTAATATCATACTTCTAGTCATAACGCTTCATTCTGATGATCCTCGTATCTTTCATCAAGTAATTCGGGATGCGTTTTAAAATATATTGCCTTTGAAATTATTTTCGGGGTTGAACCTACGAACGAATGAATTTCCATGAAATATGCAATATACGTGTCTTTTGAGAGATAGAATATAATAATGACACTCGTTTTGTAAACACAATAAAATGGTATTACAACCATTAGTGGTGATGTAATTGTACATTGGCTCTATCTCATCTAATATTCTAAACATAATTACAGTACATTTATCTTTATTTGTCGTTAGAACGTAATCATTTTGCTTCATTTTCTCTGTTTCGTTTTGGTGTTCCGTTTGCCGTCGTTGACGATGCGTACGCGCAGGCTGCCGGCTCCTATGAGTTCCTTGGTGGCAGTCACCGACCACTTCATCACCGCCTTGATCTGGCTCAACCCGCGCAGGAACGGCACCAGCTGAATGTCCATGTCCATGTTGAAGAAATGGTATGTACCCTGTTTTACATTGCATTTACATTTTAAAACTCTCCCTCATCCATGTTCTATGGTCAATTATTTATTATTATAATGAAAAACACAGGGAAAGTACTGGGTTAACTCTTTGAGTCCCACACTTTAAAAACGTTTACGTAAAATCAAGATATTTGTCCATATCCCATGTACAACGCATTTGTGGTGAAATAGAACATAGGAAAATATAATTAACTAGCTGTGCCCGCGACATCGTCCGCGTGGACTTATCACGACGCCATCTACCGGGTTCAATTGTATTTTCAAACCGTCCGGGGACCCACTCAAATATTCACACAAAATTTCATCCAAATCGATCCAGCCATTTAGGAGGAGTTAGGTGACAAACACACGTACAGAAGAATTATATATATTAAGAGAAGATAAGAAGATAAATATAATCTTTTGGAAATCGAATCAGACGGAATGTGCTGCTCCCATTAAAAATACAATTCCGTAAGTGTCTTATAATAACTATTTACTATCAATAGTGTATTTATGTATAATAAATAATAGAGGATTCCGTATGATTCCGAGTTTCTTTCAAAATTTTAAAAGCATTAATGTTTAAGATTTTGTAGTAAGAAAGCATATTCGTTTTACTACAGGTGTTATGAAAATATGAGATTGGAATTTCACAGTTTGCTAACAGATAATAATGTACTCGTATTGGTTGAATGATGAATGTTAGAGTGGTGAGGGGCACATACCGCCGGGATGGGACAGCTATCCAGCTCACTATGCCCGCGGACCAGATTCGAGATCCACTTTACATCGTAGGCGTCGCACTGCTTGTACGACAGCTCGAAAAACTTATTTGGCGTCTTGCTTATGTCGTATACTTCCGCCGAGAACTGCAAATCAAGAACGTCATTCATTACTTAGTTTAAACACGCCACAATAAGTAAGAAAGCGGTGTGCGAGTCGAACTCGAACTCGAACTCGTGTGGAGAGAGTTCCGTACTATTCCGTTTTCCGTGAGAGCTTTAAGACTCAGCATTTTTGTTTAGGTTTTCCTCTAAACTATAAGAGAGGCCCTATGTTACAAATTTTTTTCAAAATTAAATTATGGACTTAGTAGTTTCGGATATGAGGTGGCGGGGGAGGGTGCTCGATTTTCGTATATTTTCTGTAATATCTTTTATATATGGAATCTGTCAAATATGGAAACATCTTCAGATGCCATGTCAGTTCCCTTTGGTCGTGCAGGCTACACTGAACTGGAAGGAAAACACGGCGGTCGGTCGAAACCGAAATTTCGATCAACCTCATTCCGTGCGGTATCAACCCGGGCGGGTTAAACCCTACCACCTAGTAAGAAAAGAAGGGAAAGGACCTGCGGTTTACGTGGAATCCGAACCATGGTCAGCCTCCAACGGTCGAACGGTCACGCATCCAAGTTCTGACAGCGCCCAGGTGTGCTTACATGATCACGAGCGACAGTCGACCAATCGCACCGATTGCTTCCGAGGCTGATAAAAACATTGCTCAACCAACGTCTTACGTGGTCAAGATCATCCCTTCAGAATGGAAAGCTTTGGAAGACGTGTTCAATTGTGCATGTGACATTTGAAATAAATTAAATTTACTTTCACATTTACAAATAAGAATGGCATTTTCTAACAATTAGGAGACAATGGTGTGGTGAAATTTAAGAAAAACAAAATTAGGGGTTGCACACCATACATGGAAAAATAACTGAGGGGTGAAAAAAAACATTCAGTGCACATAAGGGTGTAGGTAAAAAGGTCCTAAAAATTATATAGAAATTTCAAAATTACTTTTTGGTGTAAGCCAATATTTGGTGAGCTATGCGCTTCTAGTCTTAAAAAATGTGTTAGGTAACAATTAGGACCCTTAACTTTTCAACTATAAGATCAAGAATAAAAAATAAAAATTAAGGTAGTAGAACTTAAAAAACACTTTCAAGGAAAATTGGTTTGAATAAGTTTTGAGATATGGGTTATTTTCGGTTACACCGTGAACGTTTTTCCCGAATACTTGTCACTTGGCCGATTTTTTCTCTTCTCCTATGTTAACTCTCTTCTAAGTTTGTTTTGCTATTATAATGTAATGCTGAAGTGAAAATTATTGCTTCATTATTGATTATATTTTTTGGCAGAAATATTTGTATGTGTAGGAGATGAATGTCCAAGAAGTACCGTGACATTGTTGTTCCACTCCTGCTGTGTGGTGACGGTGACGTTGGTGAGGTAGCGAGCTCTGCGGTTCGCCTTGTACGTTATCGTCGACACGTTGCGCACATACTTGGGGTTCGTATATTCAACCTTCGCAGCTTCTTGCGTTATCGTGTAATCCTAAACATAAGCATTGTACATACTATTAAATACATTGAGGAAATAAGCTAAATACTTGCTGGGCTAGAATAGTAAATACCTTACCATTAAAGCCAATTGAAAGTGAGAAAAGATGACAAACAATATTTTAAAATAAATAATCATTTCAAAAATTATTTAACCTTCCCTTCGAGTCTTGTTATTGGAGTTGAAATGGCGAGTGTGCCCGTAAATATGCATTATTGTAATGCCTTTAGTCATTACCGCTTCATTGTGCTCATCCCCGTATCTTTGATCTCACTACTATTTTTACTAGCTAATTTTTTCCTAAGTAAATTGTTTTCAAATAACATCCAAATGACATATGGACAAATTATGCACAGGTTGAATCAAGGTCATTGCTCTAATCAAATCTGCTGATTTAATTTAATTTAAATCTATTTTTCTGATAGTTTATTTTCGTAAAGTACATCGGCTCGTTGGCGGCTTGTGCCAGAGGTCCAGGTTCGAATCCTGGTCGGGACGTATTCATAATCAGTAATCATTCATTATAGTACCTACCTCATTTCAGTGACTATTATTCAATTGAGAGTGTGCATTGACTGCCTTTCTAAGTTATTTTCGCTTTTCGTGCAAAACAATTCGTATGAGTTGGAACGGTCTCTCCCACCATACAATCGACGGAACAAGATTTATTAAATTTTTTAATCTCTCTGTATTTTTCCATTACATTTGTACATGCTATGAGCAGTTACATTATAGAGCAGGCAGGGATTCCCAACCTGCGGATCGCGCCAGGGCGGGCGGTGCGGCGCGACGGGACGGGGGCGGCGGGGCGGGGGCGGCGGTGGCGGAGTCGCGCCATTACACCTGCCTGGGGCCCGGGCGGTCGAGGCAAGAACTTTTTTTTTCATAGTCGCACATAATTCGCCATGGAATTCAAAACCTGCGGAGAGTACGACGCGTCGCCGTCTAGTCTGTTCTTCGTTTCTAATGGTTCATTTCATTAGACAATTTTCGGAATCATTTCACACTTTTTTATGTAGCCTTACATAAATATGTATGTATGTATTGTATGTATGTATTCTTTATTGGACACCAATTTATACTGATTATGTACAATAGGCGAGCTTAATGCCGTGAGGCAGTCTATTCTATAAAATTAGATATGTTCTTAGAAATAACTATATAACGGGGAGGCGTAGAAAAATCTAAACATGTCGGGGGAGTTTAATAAAGGTTGGGAACCCCTGATATAGAGAGTTAAGCGATTCATCGACCACACTCATTGTACGGCGCCACTAACCACAGACAAAGTCGCCTGTGGAGTGGGGGCGAGCACAATGGATATGTTTACATACGGCGAGCACTTTTACTGTGATAACATAATACCGTGTAAGTAGATCCGAAAATAAATTATATCATACGAACGATTACAATCAAATGAATTGTACTGCAATGTAGGTACTATACATACATACATAGCGTCACGCCTTTTTCCCGGTGGGGTAGGCAGAGACAACGGATCTCCACGTGCCACGTGCCACGATCCTGAAATACCTCTGCCGCCTCTTCCACTCCCATAATGTTCTTCATGCATGCTCGTCGGTTACGGGTACTATGCACACACTTGACCCTTTTTGAGCACATGCCCGATCTGGTCCAAGTACAGTCAGCGCGTACGTTCGTGGCCTCCGGCAGGAAAGTGAGAATGGAATGTATAGTGTTGTGAATGAATCTCTGAAAGTAACGACATTTACGAAACCTCTTTTTTATTTATGGCATTAAATTATTTATCTAATAAGGTTTTATTGCGTGGTTGAAGTACGAAGACAAAAGGGATAATCGTTTAAAGATCTATTGGCCCTCCGCCCGCAGAAGCCACGAACGTGCGCGCTAACAGTTCGTGCGTCTAGGGCGACCCTGCCCGACTCTTCCACTCACATTTGCTTCATACATTCTTTTCGTTAGTCTCCTATCATCCATTCTTCCAACATGACCGAACCACCGAAGCATCCCTTTCTCAATACTTGTCACTACATCTTCTTTCAGCCAACAGCGCTCTCGCACTACGCTATTTCTCAATCTATCTTTCATTGTAGCATAATTCCTTAGTTTAGTTTGTACTGTTCTTGAGGACAGTCATTTTTATTATTAAGTTACGAACATTGTGTACGCAGGGAGCACTAAGCATCCGTTTACTTGCTACTCGTATGTTGATTTTTGAAGCTAAACTTCATTCATTACGCACTTTATGAAATAATTTGACCTTGTTTAGGCGCGTTATGAAACTGTGGAGAAAACTCACGTCACCGTATAAACATTATTTGTATGTAGGTATTGTGCGGTGATGCCTTTGAAAGGGTCGAGAGCATAGAGAAAATATATGGTCGAGAGGTATAGAGGGCGATCAAGGTCGTAAAAGATTGATTTAGTTGGATTTGCGATTGAACACAAGCAAAAAGTCCTTCGTGCATTTTAATTTCGTAAATGTATAGGAAAGGGAATGGAAAAAAAAGGATAACATTATATTAAAATGAAATATTTATTTATTGAACATGAAGAAGTAAACTAGCAGGTGGGGGATGTACGATGATGAACACGCGAAGAAATTGGTATATTCCACTAAACCTAAAGTGAAATAAATATATACAACTAAAACAAATTTTATAGTATAATTAATATTATATATATTATTTCATTATAACCGTGTTCTTAGGCTAGGTGTTTATTTTTTCACAAAATATTTGTCTGAACGATGCTGTATGTATACGAATGTTATGTTCAAAACACATTTTATAATAAATGATGATATAATACGTACATTATGTAAATATGTATAATACATACATATTTATTAGGTATGCAATAATTGAAGATATATAAGAATAATCATCAGCTGCTGACGTACACGTAGCAATCCAGCAGAAGCTCTTGCGTGCGCGTCAGTTGAAACAAAATGGCCAGCGTGAAGGTGTTCGACGACACCGGAATCAGGAAGTTGGTGGTCGTCATGCGGAAGTTTGTGAGTCTGTACGTGCCCTGCAATAGCACCGAGCAGTCATCATCATATTAAAACTAAAAAAACATCTTCATTCCTGAATTGTGAAAATGTCTCCTGTCACTCTCCAAGACTGTGGAGCGATGGTGAGGAAGTGAAAAAATAGGGCAGTGTGAGTTTTACTCGCGCACGGAGGGTTCCGTAGATCCGCTATACCATACCTGTCAATAAAAAACCATATACGTCTATATTTTGTCTGTTCGGCATGCAAAGTACTTGTAGCGCCATCTATTATTTAGTAGCGCGAATATGGGGAACCTCATAATTTGTTTTTTTGCTTTTTTTGACTATTTGCTTATATCCGCCATAATAACACATATTCTGTGAACAACCGGCAAAGTTTTAACCTAATCGGTTCAATAGTGCGGCTCAAGGATGGACGGACGGACGGACGGCTTACGTATGGATACGGAACCCTAAAAAACAATAAAAATAACTAATTTAAGATTTTTCGAATCACTTAAGTTTGTAAAAACAATACAGTATATTCTTCATTGAACACAAATTCATACAGACTACAATCGATTGACATGGCACCTAGTTCACCAAGGTGTTATGGTATGGGCTGACATCACGAATGTAGTAGATGATTTAGCCTATCATGTCAGATTCCATTAGAAAAAATATGTAAAATAGGAGAGCCTAATGCCGTAAGGCATTCTATTCTAGCTAACCTTTGGGATGTGGGAGAAGTGCATGAGATGAACAAGAATATTGTGGCACTAGACTACAAGCGAAACATCACAATCAAAGCTTAAATATTCCATCTGCAATGTCCATGTACAAGCTTTATTCATTACAATCTTTATTTTTTCCGTCTCCGATAATCGGTAATTATGAATACGAATTTTTAAAGCAATTATTTTGCTGAGTAATGTATTATGTACGTAGTAAGTACGAATCTCACTTGAACTAAGGGACAGCGCGCAGGTATGTTAGTAAAATCCTTCATCAAAAGGGCTATCCATTTCTCTTGCATGGCCTTGCATATTTTGTATGGCACCGCCAACAACAAATTCTTACTCCTCGGACTGTGGCCGTTGTGCATGGTGAATGTCATCTGTAATTCATATTTAAACATTCAAACAACGAACATTGAAATTAGAATGTTATAGAACCAAGTCGGTTTGTTATAGTGAGTGCAGTGACTTGCTTTAGGTTATATTATCAATGAGTGAGTGATTATTTTTCATTTAGATTTATGATTTTGTTGAGTATCTATATGATTCTATGTAGGATGCAAAAATGATTTACTATCATTAATTTAAGTAGATACCATCAGCTCAGTAAATATGTTTTATTGTACACCATTAAATTCATGGTACAGAAAAGCTCAATTTAATTTCTATATTTGCTCTGTGGGATGTCAGGATGAGAATCAAAAGTGAGCAGATGAAGTAGACGTTACTCGCCGTCAGGTTATCGTCGAAAGCAGTGAGAGTGGTGCCGGCGAAGTTGGTCAAATAGGGCGCGTCGCGGCTCGGGCGCGCCGTGATCAAGGAGACATTGGTTATGTAGCGAGGGTTGTAGTACCGCACGGCCGCGCGCTGCAGCCGGAACTCGGAACCCTTGCATGGCATTCACGGTGGCGCATGTCATGTGATAGGTAGAATAATTTGTTCGTTTAGGTTTTTACCGCTATTACACATTGTAGCAATGTTTTCGGGTACACGGTATACTGAAAGCGACTCACTTTATTTATCGACGTTTCGGCCCACACTCCGGGGACATCGTCAGGACTCGCGGTACTGCAAGTTAAGCATAAATACCTTCTACAAACCTCTCCCAAAAATCCAAGGCATGTTGAGAACAGTCAAGGACCAGACTCCACTGCAGGCTCCAGGTGTATACAAAATACCATGTAGCTGTGGGAGGTACCACTCCGCTTCGTTTGTCCGATGTAGCACCTCCCACAGCTACATGGTATTTTGTATACACCTGGAGCCTGCAGTGGAGTCTGGTCCTTGACTGTTCTCAACATGCCTTGGATTTTTGGGAGAGGTTTGTTTCTGCAAGTTTGGTTTGGTCTTTATGCTTAACTGGCAGTACCGCGAGTCCTGAAGATGTCCCCGGAGTGTGGGACGAAACGTCGACAAATAAAGTGAGTCGCTTTCAGTATACCGCGTAAACGAAAACATTGCTATATTAAGGTAGAATAATTCTCAATAGGAGCGTTAGGTTAAGCATGAGACAGCCAGCGCAGCGTTGGCAGCAACGAAACCACAAATATTTATTAGTAAAGTTTTAAAATACAATGTGTTATGTATGTACTACTTATAAGATAAACAAATAAACGTCTTTCATTGCGCGTCATTTCATTTCATTTAAAATAACATCTTTGAGAGCAGATGTTATGGGTTGGTTATGACGATACGTTCAGTTGTTGCATGAAATATAAATTGAGAATCTTTTTGAAATAAAATGAAAATAAAAAACAAATAATCCGAACAAAATTACATGAAACGAAATACTGTTGCACGTATTTTGCTAACAGTGTGTGTTATAGAACATGTCGATATTATTATGAACGTATAACTTTTTTTTTTTTCAGGATATCTAATTAAAAATACTACACATTCTTACTCGTACTCTCGATCGCTGCTGCAACATGAGAGCGAGGACGCACACGAGAGTGATCCACCAGCTCATGACGGCAGTGAGGACGAGGAGACCTCAGCATCCGCTCGCTCGGACGGGAGGCCACTACTGCTGCAGTGAGCAGTGGACGCGGTGTCGCACAGATCTCATTTCAGATTGCTTTCAACCAGTAACATTTTCAATTATAGATTTATCTGACCAAATCGATCAACATTTTTTAATTTTTCCTTTCGACCTATACGAGGACTGCCTTTTAAGTCATGCCGTTTAAAAAACCCATAAACAATTTAAAGCTGAAATATCATTTATGTGCCCGCGGCTCCGCCCGCTCTCATATTTGACTTCTCTGCTAACCTCATAAGCCATTTAGCGTGATAGTAAGTAGCCTATAGTTGATGAGAAGAATCAAGCTATCCGTAAACATTTTTTTATAAAAAAAATTTTATATTAAAATCGGTTCAGTGGTTCTCGAGTTATAAGCGGACAGACAGACATACATACACTCAGGCAGAAAGCAGACGTTGGATTTTATTATAGGTAAGGAAAGGAAGGAAGGAAGGATTATTTTTCAAAGAACTCGCCGCGATATTTGATACACTTTTCCATTCGCTCGAACCAGTTCCTGGATCATAAGCACAAATCCACGATTCGTCAACACTGATAATGTCAAACATTTTTAACAACAAACTACATAAACAATCCGTACCGCTGCATCTCTCCCCGTGTATGTCGTAAAAGGCAACTAAGGGATACGACTCCCTTCTTATATTGCTAGGTGGTAGGGTCTAACCCGCCCGGGTTGGTACCACCACACTGAATGAAAGGTCGGTCGAAACGGCTATGTAAATAGTTTGTGTTTTCCGTCCAGTGCAGTGTAGCCGGCACGACCGAAGTGAAGCACTGACGTGGCACCAAGTTCACCCTGTGCTATGGGCTGACATCACGGAAGTTGTAAGTGATGTAGCCAACCGTGTCAGTTTCCTTAAAAAAAACATGTTTTGACTCTCCTCGGCCGAATCGCTGCAGAGTTTTACGACACCATCTTACACGAACGAGCCGTGTTTTTGTCATCGCTAAGCAAATGTGGTTTGACTGCGAGAGATTAACTGTTTTACGCCAAGGTGTTCAAATCATTTTTCAAAGATTTTTTTAATTGTCTCACGATATGTCACGTGACGATCTTCCACGATCAGCTGCCTCGCAGCGTCGATGGTCTCTTGTTTCATGGCGGTTTTGGATGAGGTTTACGCATAGAGAAATAACGGTTTACGTGGCTTGTCACTGAGACTGGATTGCCTACGTTGAAATTCAGTCAGCGTTCCACAGTTCTAAGGCTCGGTGCTTTATTACTAAAAACTATTTATAAAAAATATAAAAACCGACTTAAAAAATTTATGAAATAAAAAAAAATCGAACCCTAGAGTTGAAGGCGATGCAAAAGAAGGCTACACAAAATCACAAAAGGATATCATCCACTCATGTTTTCTTTCATCCATCATTTTTGCTTGCTTTACCACCGCCTTCAACTCTAGGGTTCGATTTTTGTATTCTTATTTTTCACTTTATTTTTTATTCGATACAAGAAACGTTTCATTAAAATAGATTAGTCCCACTATTGAATAACAGATGGCGCCAACGGATTTTATACATTGCATGTTGAAAGACAAAAGATAGGCAGATAATAGCGGATACATGTCTTTGATTTACTTTTTCGAAATTTGAAAAGACAATTTCATTTTCGTTTTTTATTTTTTATGACAGTTTTCACATTGACGTATTTATTTGATTTTCAAATATGACATCTTTGTTTATGCTGCATCTGTGGATATAAAGCCGCGTACAGACCTAGCGAGCGAAAGCGCGCGAAGGCCAACAAGCGAGACCGCGCGAACAGGTCTGGACGGTACAGCGACGCTAAGCGAATGCGAAGGCGCGCACTCGATTGCGTTCGGTGGCGTTCGGTCGTGCTCCGGAATCAGCCGTTCGGCCGTGCGCAGTGTAGACGCCCTATTGAATGGAGTATTTGGCCGGAACACTAACGCGCGAGAGCGCGCGAACGATTGCGAATCAGTGTGCCCGTAACAGCGATAGCAAACGATGGCGAGCGAGGGTTCGCTTGCCATCGGCGATGGGCATTCGCTAGGCCTCGCTGGCTCTCGCTCGCTAGGTCTGTACGCGGCTTAATTGTTACCACGGTTCTCTGATTGTTTCCAGGGCAAAGACATTAAACTCACCCTCTTCCATATAGCAGTGGCGGTTATCCAGGTGAAGCAAGTGAAGCACCGCCTCACTTAATTATCTTGAAGGTAAAGAAAAAAAATATTTCAAAATACCATGAAAGAAAATTTTAAAAAAGTCCATCCAAACTGATCAGAGAACATTATAGACCAAAAAAGCGAACGGCGCACGGCGGCGCGGAGGCGAGCCGGCGGCGGTGCGGCGCGGGGAGGTGGTGCGAGAGGGGTCCTTAGAGGCGACGAACGAAATACTTCAGCTCTGCGCCAAAGATGTGTTAGTGCATACAATACACATGTACTTGTCCACGCGCGTGTGTTGGCGCAAATGCCGACAGCACCATACAGCAGTGGCGGTTATCCAGGTGAAGCAAGTGAAGCACCGCCTCACTTAATTATCTTGAAGGTAAAGAAAAAAAATATTTCAAAATACCATGAAAGAAAATTTTAAAAAAGTCCATCCAAACTGATCAGAGAACATTATAGACCAAAAAAGCGAACGGCGCACGGCGGCGCGGAGGCGAGCCGGCGGCGGTGCGGCGCGGGGAGGTGGTGCGAGAGGGGTCCTTAGAGGCGACGAACGAAATACTTCAGCTCTGCGCCAAAGATGTGTTAGTGCATACAATACACATGTACTTGTCCACGCGCGTGTGTTGGCGCAAATGCCGACAGCACCATACAGCACAGCGCATAATTTGAAAAAGTACCAGGGACACAGCCATGACAAGGAGCCGCACGCGCGGGAAAAAACATTGCAAGAGTTGGTGAGACGCCGGACACATCCGGCTCATATCGCTTCACCTCGTAGAAACCAAAGTTTGACCTTGAATTCGTTACATTTACCTAGCAATTGAGGCGCTGATAAATCCTGCTGCATGAACGATTACGTCGCGTCGTCGCTGCGCTCGCCTAGACGGGCGGCGAGCGCTCTGTGTTCCCTTGAAGTACCAGGGAATAATCGGTAGATAAGAGTCTCAGTAAATAACATAACATGTCATACAGCACAGCGCATAATTTGAAAAAGTACCAGGGACACAGCTATGACAAGGAGCCGCACGCGCGGGAAAAAACATTGCATGAAATTGTGCACAGTTGGTGAGACGCCGGACACATCCGGCTCATATCGCTTTGAATTCGTGGCATGTACCTAGCAATAATTGAGGCGCTAATAAATCCTGCTGCTGAACGATTACGTCGTCGCTGCGCTCGCCTAGACGAGCGGCGAGCGCTCATGACGCTCATGAAGTACCAGGGTACAATCGGTAGATAAGAGTCTCAGTAAATAACATAACATGTCATACAATATTTTTTCCCGCGCACAGCTCCCCACCACGGCCAACCCTACCAAAAAGGTAACGATTTTGTGGTCCGATTGATGTTGAAGTACCAGGGTAGAATCGGTAGATACGTAAGAGTCTCTGTAAATAACATAACATGTCACATAATATTTCTTCCCGCGCACACAGCTCCCACGGCCTCTCTCGGCTGATCTCCTGGCACCTTTTCAAATTATGTGCAAAATTCTATCATAGGAATATCAAAGATACGCTGCGCTCCTTTATTATAATAATCCTATGGGCACACGAGTACGAGAACGAATGAAGTCCGCTGCGGGGTGTAGTGCGGGCAGGGGAGCGCGCGCTCGGCGAAGTTCGGCTGCAACTGGGCGCGCGCGAACTGCGAACGTGTTGGTACTCAAACTTCAGGTCTCGGTGAGATCTATCCATCTGTCACGTGAACTTTTGTTTTGGTCATAACTCTAGAACCACTGGTGCTAGACCCATCGTGTCGGTACTCAAACTTCAGGTCTCGGTGAGATCTATCTATCTGTCACATGAACGTTTGTTTTGGTCATAACTCGAGAACCACTGGTGCTAGACCCATCGTGTTGGTACTCAAACTTCAGGTCTCGGTGAGATCTATCCATCTGTCACATGAACGTTTGTTTTGGTCATAACTCGAGAACCACTGGTGCTAGACCCATCGTGTTGGTACTCAAACTTCAGGTCTCGGTGAGATCTATCCATCTGTCACATGAACTTTTGTTTTGGTCATAACTCGAGAACCACTGGTGCTAGACCCATCGTGTTGGTACTCAAACTTCAGGTCTCGGTGAGATCTATCCATCTGTCATATGAACTTTTGTTTTGGTCATAACTCGAGAACCACTGGTGCTAGATCCATCGTGTTGGTACTCAAACTTCAGGTCTAAGCTATGTAGGTGGATTTTTAGTCGCCTCACTAAAATTTATTGGTCAAAGCCGCCACTGCCATACAGCACAGCGCATAATTTGAAAAAGTACCAGGGACACAGCCATGACAAGGAGCCGCACGCGCGGGAAAAAACATTGCAAGAGTTGGTGAGACGCCGGACACATCCGGCTCATATCGCTTCACCTCGTAGAAACCAAAGTTTGACCTTGAATTCGTTACATTTACCTAGCAATTGAGGCGCTGATAAATCCTGCTGCATGAACGATTACGTCGCGTCGTCGCTGCGCTCGCCTAGACGGGCGGCGAGCGCTCTGTGTTCCCTTGAAGTACCAGGGAATAATCGGTAGATAAGAGTCTCAGTAAATAACATAACATGTCATACAGCACAGCGCATAATTTGAAAAAGTACCAGGGACACAGCTATGACAAGGAGCCGCACGCGCGGGAAAAAACATTGCATGAAATTGTGCACAGTTGGTGAGACGCCGGACACATCCGGCTCATATCGCTTTGAATTCGTGGCATGTACCTAGCAATAATTGAGGCGCTAATAAATCCTGCTGCTGAACGATTACGTCGTCGCTGCGCTCGCCTAGACGAGCGGCGAGCGCTCATGACGCTCATGAAGTACCAGGGTACAATCGGTAGATAAGAGTCTCAGTAAATAACATAACATGTCATACAATATTTTTTCCCGCGCACAGCTCCCCACCACGGCCAACCCTACCAAAAAGGTAACGATTTTGTGGTCCGATTGATGTTGAAGTACCAGGGTAGAATCGGTAGATACGTAAGAGTCTCTGTAAATAACATAACATGTCACATAATATTTCTTCCCGCGCACACAGCTCCCACGGCCTCTCTCGGCTGATCTCCTGGCACCTTTTCAAATTATGTGCAAAATTCTATCATAGGAATATCAAAGATACGCTGCGCTCCTTTATTATAATAATCCTATGGGCACACGAGTACGAGAACGAATGAAGTCCGCTGCGGGGTGTAGTGCGGGCAGGGGAGCGCGCGCTCGGCGAAGTTCGGCTGCAACTGGGCGCGCGCGAACTGCGAACGTGTTGGTACTCAAACTTCAGGTCTCGGTGAGATCTATCCATCTGTCACGTGAACTTTTGTTTTGGTCATAACTCTAGAACCACTGGTGCTAGACCCATCGTGTCGGTACTCAAACTTCAGGTCTCGGTGAGATCTATCTATCTGTCACATGAACGTTTGTTTTGGTCATAACTCGAGAACCACTGGTGCTAGACCCATCGTGTTGGTACTCAAACTTCAGGTCTCGGTGAGATCTATCCATCTGTCACATGAACGTTTGTTTTGGTCATAACTCGAGAACCACTGGTGCTAGACCCATCGTGTTGGTACTCAAACTTCAGGTCTCGGTGAGATCTATCCATCTGTCACATGAACTTTTGTTTTGGTCATAACTCGAGAACCACTGGTGCTAGACCCATCGTGTTGGTACTCAAACTTCAGGTCTCGGTGAGATCTATCCATCTGTCATATGAACTTTTGTTTTGGTCATAACTCGAGAACCACTGGTGCTAGATCCATCGTGTTGGTACTCAAACTTCAGGTCTAAGCTATGTAGGTGGATTTTTAGTCGCCTCACTAAAATTTATTGGTCAAAGCCGCCACTGCCATATAGACCGGACAACAAGAACAAAATCGTAATCTACTACTTAGATCCTAGTGGTACAAAGTCGTTCAGTCTAGCGCCACCAGTCCGCATGTGAGGTCGTATTCGTGTACTAGAGAAAGAAGAAAATCTAAGAAAATATGCCGAGTTGCGCATTGCGGTATTGCCAAAGACATTAAACTTGTTCCAGGGTAACTGTTACTTACTTGGTTACCGTTGTTATTTACTTGGTTGGTTGTTTATAGATTTTTGTACATAGGCGGATAATACCGGATAGACACGGAAACCACGAGTAAAACTGGCACTTAAGAGATTTTTTATAAATAATTTTTATTTCACAGTTTTTTTTTTACTTCTTTGCTATTAGTGTATTCGGCGAAATCGAAAACCCCTTGCTTTTATTTCATTATTTTTAGTAATATTAGATAAAAGAACAATAATCGAAATCGAATGATCGAAATCGGTTGAAGTGGTACAGAATTAATTATTCGCCATGTGTCAAACTGCAAAATTTTGAGCGTGTTGCAGTATAGTGCTGAGGTATTGAGGCTGAGGTTTTTGTAGAATATAAAATATGTAAAATTAATTTAAGTACATGATAAAGATGTGATAATAACTAATAAAAAATAAGAGAAAATAACGACTATTCATTTTTGTTTATTTTATATTTAAAAGATCTAAAAAGCCAATAATATTAATTATCAATATAAACATCGTGTACTGTTGGTACTCAAACCTACATAGCGCCATCTACATGTACAACGTTTCAACAACTACCTAACTGCGAAATCAAGTAAATACCGCTGAAGTATTTCATTTACTATTGACGCTAGATGTCGCTCCATGAAATCTTCACCAACTGTTCCCAAATTCGCTTCATAAGTACACGACCCATTAGCCGTGTGGCGGTCACAATATATTGGTGGCAGGGACCGCGGGTTCGATTTTGTATTTCCTACTATTGAATATGCCTCTCTATCGCGCTCTCGCTTGCACACACAGGTTTAGATGGAACGTGACACTTTTTCGTGAGTGCAGCCGGTGTTCATCAATTTATAAGACGTGACGTCATCACGTCAAAAAATATAAAAACCGCCTTCAAAAATGTATGAAATAAAATAAAATCGAACCCTAGAGTTGAAGGCGGTGCTAAAGCAAGCAAAAATTATGCATGAAAGAAAACATATGTGAATGATATCCTTTGTGATTTGTGTAGCCTTCTTTAGCACCGCCTTCAACTCTAGGGTTAGATTTTTTTTTTATTTCATACATTTTTGAAGGCGGTTTTTTTATTGCTGAAAAAGTCCACATCAAAAGTTTTGCTGAATGTAACCACAAGCCATAGTTTTCAGTAACCACTGAATAAATTTTAATAAAATTTATATGGGACCACCTGAAGTAAAAGAATTTTAAAAATCGGCCCACAATTATTGACGGAGCAATCGCGTAACAAACATACAAAAAAAAAACATACAGTCAAAGAGAACCTACTTCTTTTGAAGTCGGTTGAAAAGAGAAGAACAGAAGTATTGAAGTCGCGTCAATCCTCTTCGAAAGTTATATAAAATTGTCGCACGTAAATTTTCCTTTGAGATCAATGAGATCTCCATTTTCACAATAGACTTATCAACTTTGACCAGACGTTGTAATAACACGGTCCGGTCTATCAAAAACCGTTCTTTTGTTTTCGGCCTCTAAATTCAAAAAGTTTAAAAAGCGACAATTTTTTTAATACTCGGGAGGCCTGCGTACGCGTACACACAACATTGCACAACGTGAAGTGTTGTTTCAATAACGTCCGAGTACCTACGTACGTAATAACAACCGAGGATACACGCAACTCATGCGCACGAAGAAACATTACCTAGACCAAGTTATATTACGACTTTTTGACATTGCTAAATGTCTTTTCGATCGCTTCAGTATAGTCACAGATTTCCAGCGAGAGTACGAATTCGCCCAGGTGTCTTGAGTTTTAAGGCTACATGAATAATTAGGAAGTCATGACATGTAATCATTTGATACTTAAATATATCAAGTTAAATCGACAACAATTAGTATAAGTTTATTACAAAGAAATTTAATAAGTCATATTAAAAATCTAAAGAGTAAAGATAATATATTTCTGATGTCGGCGACTTATGTAGGACGTTGTAATTCATCATATTTTAGTTTATTTAGAAACACACGTACTGAAATAGATCAAACGCTGATTTTGTATACAAAAACCGGCCAAGTGCGAGTCGGACTCGCGCACCTAGGTTTCCGCACCACAAAAAAAGTACTATGAAAGAAAACACGTTTCTTGTATCGGGACCGCCCTTAATTTTTTACCTTTTCTATATTTTATTATTTGTTATTATATCCACCATAATAACACATATTCTGTAAAAAATTTCAACTGACTGGCTATTACGGTTCCAAAGATACAGCAGTAGGACGGACAGACGGACGGACAGACAGACAGACAGACGGCGTAGGTAGGCTTAGTAATAGGCTTCCGTACGGGATACGGAAACCTAAAAACTAGTGTCATTTCACCACAGAACAGAGATCGTCAGCCATCTTATCCCAGCCGGCCGTTGCTCTGTAAATTTTGATAGTTTATTTTTAGAATTCAACATGAATGCAATTATTTTCCAATTAGATAACCTATACTCGTGGTAGAGAGCGCTTCGGCCATGTGTGTGACAGAGACCAGAATAAAATTCTTAAAATAATTCTCGAATGCGTGCCAGCGCCCGAATTCTAAACAAGGCCGAACTGTTTTATTCTAATATCGGCAGTGGACTATTTCAACAAATCATAAAAAATGCATTGATTCAGTGTGACCTGACTTGACACTATTGTAATGTACTTTTTAGGGTTCCGTAGTCCCAAGGAAGGAACCCTTATAGTTTCGCCATGTCTGTCCGTCTGTCCGTCCGTCCGTCCGTCTGTCTGTCCGCGGCTTAGCTCAGAGACCCTTAGTACTAGAAAGTTGTAAGTTGTTATGGGTATACATATTAATAATGCCGACAAAGTGGTAGAATAAAAATTATGAAAAATTTTTTTTTTAGGGTACCTCCCCTACACCTAAAGTGGGGATGACTTTTTTTTCACGTCTACCCCGTCATGTGGGGTATCGTTGGATAGGTACTTTGAAAATATTGAAAATATTGGGTTCCTGAAAAGCATTTTTCGATTTAGGGATCCGTTTGCGAATTATTAAGCTTTTAAGTGCTAATTTTTGTTAGAGTCAAGTGTCCCCCCCCCCCCTGCCAGCTAAACGGTTGTTATTAGATATGTGAAAAAATTCACAGCAGTAGTATTTATATATCGAAATTAAAAGGAAAACTATCACAGCTAAGTAGGCTGTACAGGTTGATGAGTAATAGTCGACCAACTTATAAAATGTACGGACGACAGCCATCATTTCACTGTTGAAGAACTTTTTCAAATTAACATTCATTTTTTTCACCTACAAAATTATACAAATAATCAAATAATTTATTTTGATAGGGTTCCGCAACTACGGAACCCTACACTGCGCGTAGCCCGACACGCACTTGGCCGCTTTTTTAGTGTTCCGTACCAAAATAAAAAAAACCGTCAAGTGCGAGTCGAACACTCGCGGAGAGGGTTCCGTACTATTCCGTTTTCCGTGAGAAGTTTAAGACTTAGCATTTTTGTTTAGGTCTTCCTGTAAACTATAAAGATACTATAAGCCAAATATTCACTTTTTTTTTATTTTAGACTCAAGAGTTTCGGAGATAATGCGGTAGGAAAGGATAGGATAATTTTCGTATATTTACGTTAATACGTTTTAAACTGTGCATCTTTCCGTTCCGTTCCGTTTCATTTCCGATTCATTTCAGTTTCATTTCATTTCATTTAATTTCATTTAATTTCCGTTTCATTTCCGTTTCATTTCCTTTCCAGTTCCGTTCCAGTTTCGTTCCAGTTCCGTTCTATTTCCGTTCCAGTTCCGTTCCAGTTCCGTTCCAGTTCCGGTCATTTCATTTCATTTCCGTTCCGTTCCGTTCCCGTTTCGTTCCCGTTTCATTCCCGTTTCATTCCCGTTTCATTCCCGTTTCATTCCCGTTTCATTCCCTTTCATTCCCTTTTATTCCCGTTTCATTCCCGTTTCATTTCCGTTTCATTTCCGTTTCATTTCCGATTCATTTCTGTTTCATTTCCGATTCATTTCCGATTCATTTCCTTTTCATTTCCGTTTCATTCCCGTTTGATTGCGTTGCATTGCATTGAATTGCATTGCATTGCATTTCATTTCCTTTCCAGTTCCGTTCCAGTTTCGTTCCAGTTCCGTTCCAGTTCCGTTCCAGTTACGTTCCAGTTCTGGTCATTTCATTTCATTTCCGTTCCGTTCCGTTCCCGTTTCGTTCCCGTTTCATTGCCTTTTCATTCCCGTTTCATTCCCGTTTCATTCCCGTTTCATTTCCGATTCATTTCCGTTTCATTTCCGATTGATTTCCGATTCATTTCCTTTTCATTTCCGTTTCATTCCCGTTTCATTGCATTGCATTTCATTGCATTGCAAGGGATATAAAAGGGAGACTGAATTAATCTCCTGCTAATGCTGCACCATCGCACGATGGTGAAGTAGTAGCGGAGTGAAATTCTTTCTCCAATTTCCGACTCACACCTCCTCGCGGTGTATCTTGGAAACTTAGGTGCGTAATACCATAGGTATTACAATCCTAAGGCTGACGAGAGCGGAAGACTCGCCAAGACGTTTGGCCAACGTGGCGTTTTATGGCCAAAACCTCCAATGAAAAGTCCTACAGTACCTCGGCCCCTAGTTCCCAGCGGCCCCGCTATTCCGGATCATCGTGGTGGCGGTCCAGGTTCCGGCGGGGCGAGGGGTGCTAAGAATCCCTGGGTTAGATCTGGCTGCCACACCCAACTACACTTGGCTACCCATAACATACGGACTTTGAGAACGCAAGAGAAACTGGTCGAGCTGGAACAGGAGCTGGCTCATATAAAATGGGACATCCTGGGTCTTTGCGAGGTCAGAAGAAAGGGCGAAGAAACTGAAGTGCTACGTTCCGGCAACCTATTCTACTTCAGAGGAAATCCCCAAAAATCGGAAGGTGGAGTGGGATTTATGGTGAGGCGCAGCCTCGTGAACAGCATCATCGAAATCGACAGCGTGTCGGACAGAGTGGCCTACATCATCATCAGACTGAACAAGCGGTATCAGCTGAAGGTGGTGCAGGTATACGCTCCCACGAGTTCACACGCTGACGACGAGGTGGAGCAGTTTTACGAGGATGTATCCAAAGCCTTAGAAACCAACAAATCTCACTTCCAGTACGTGATGGGAGATTTTAATGCCAAACTGGGCAAGCCTCTGAAGGGAGACAGAGCAGTAGGTCCGTACGGTATCGGTGACAGGAATCGACGCGGCCAGATGTTGGTCAATTATCTCGAAGCTAACCAGCTCCACGCCATGAATACCTTTTTCCTGAAAAAGGAAAAAAGGAAATGGACGTGGGCCAGCCCTGACGGTTGCACGAGGAACGAGATCGACTTCATACTGGCGGACAGTAAATCGTCGTGTATAGACGTTACTGTCCTTAACCGCTTCGATACTGGCAGCGATCACCGACTAGTGCGAGGTACGCTGAAGCTAAACCTCAAGATGGAACGGCGCAAACTCATCCACAAACCGTTGGCCAAGCTAAACATACCGGACGAGACGCTCGAAAATTTCGAAGCCAAACTCGCGGATGCTTTTAGCTTAGCGCCACGAGATGAGGATGCCGACATCGACAAGGTGTATACGGGCTTCGTATCCGCACTAACGGACACTGCAGAGCAGCACTTCAGCAAAAGTCGACAGGCACCCCGTAGCAAGCTATCCGCAGAGACGTTGAGGCTCCTGGAAACACGACGGAATATGAAACCGGAGACCCGGAGTAGTGTCGTGCACAGGAACCTCAACAAGACCATAAGCAAGTCCATTCGCCGTGATATTCGCCGAGAGAACATGAAGATGGTTGAGCGCGTTATAGAGGAAAATCGAGGCAGCAAAGTCTTTGCCCGTGCCTTCTCTACCGGCGCTAACCAAATCTCGAAACTCGAGCGGGCGAATGGGGTTGTCACCGCAAGAAAGCCGGATATTCTTGAGGCGGTGGAGGAATTTTATGGCCAATTGTACTCCGCAGCAATCCCTGCCCCAAGTCCAAGCAAACCAGTCGACTCTGATAGGCGTGCGCCGCTCACTAGACACTACACGGAGGATCTACCCGATATTAGTGTCTATGAGATAAAGGCTGCCTTGAAGGGACTCAAAAAACACAAGGCTCCAGGTGAAGACGAGATAACGACAGAGCTGCTGAACGCAGGCGGACGACCGATCCTGAAGGAACTGCAAAAACTGTTCAATGCAGTTCTTGAAGGCGGTGTAGTTCCGGCCGCATGGCGAAATAGTGTCGTTGTCTTGTTTCACAAGAAGGGGGATAGGGCGAAGTTGAAAAACTATCGACCTATCTCACTTCTTAGCCACGTGTACAAGGTCTTTTCAAGAGTCATCACGAGTCGGCTGACACAGAGGTTGGACCAGTACCAGCCTCGTGAGCAAGCTGGATTTAGGAAAGGATACGGCACCATGGACCACATATTTACTGTGAGACAAGTGGTGCAAAAATGCGAGGAGTACAACAAGCCGCTCTTCCTAGCCTTCGTCGACTATGAGAAGGCGTTCGACTCAGTTGAAAAATGGGCTGTCGAAAACTCCCTCCTCAGGTGCAGATTCGACCACCGCTACATCGAGGTGCTCCGAAATCTGTATCGGTCCGCGACGATGACTGTGAGGCTTCACGAGAATACCCAACCTATCCTCCTTGGTAAAGGCGTAAGGCAGGGGGATGTGATCTCACCCAAGCTCTTCACAAACGCATTGGAAGATGTGTTCAAGATGCTTGAGTGGGACAACATGGGTATAAACGTGAATGGAGATCTTCTCAGTCATCTGCGTTTCGCCGATGACATTGTTCTTCTGTCAAATTCCCGAGATCAGCTTCAGATCATGCTGGAAGACCTTTATACAGCGTCGATGAAGGTTGGTCTGAAGATGAACCGGGACAAAACCAAGGTCATGGCGACCGAGGTTATGACGGGAGAACAAATTGTTATTGGCGGAGAAGTGATCGAACAGGTTGAAGAGTACGTATACCTCGGTCAAATTCTGCGGCTTGGTAGACAAGGTCTGCTTAAGGAGGTGGAGAGACGAATTCAACTGGGTTGGGCTGCCTTTGGAAAACTAAAATTCGTCCTGAAGTCTGACCTTCCGCAGAATTTAAAGACCCGTATATATGACCAGTGTGTCCTCCCGGTTATGACGTACGGGTGTGAAACGTGGACTCTGACGGTCGCTGTTGTCCAAAGGTTGAAAGTTGCCCAGCGAGCAATGGAGCGAGCCATGCTGGGAATATCGCTACGTGATATGGTGCGTAACGAGGCAATCCGCCGACGCACCAAAGTAGTCGATATTGGACACCGGGTGGCTAAGCTCAAGTGGCAGTGGGCTGGGCACGTTAGCCGAAGGGACGATGACCGATGGAGTAACCGTGTCCTACACTGGCGGCCGTGGACAGGAAAACGGAGTGTGGGAAGACCACCCGCCAGGTGGGACGACGACATCAAGTACGCCGGCGGAAATCAGTGGTTCCGTATCGCTGAAGGCCGGGAGGACTGGAGGAAAATTGGAGAGGCGTATGTCCAGCAGTGGACGCTTACACGCTGACTGACTGACTGACTGACTGACTGCATTGCATTTCGTTTCGTTTCGTTTCGTTTCGTTTCATTTCGTTTCGTTTCGTTTCGTTTCGTTTCGTTTCGTTTCGTTTCGTTTCGTTTCGATTCGATTCGTTTCGTTTCGTTTCGTTTCATTTCATTTCATTTTATTTTATTTTAGTTTAAGAGCTCACAGCAGCTGTACATTGTAACTATTTTTTAGGGTTACGTATCCGTCGTTACTAAATCTACGCCGCGCCGTCTGTCTGTCTGTCTGTCCGTCTGTCCGAGGGTATCTGGGGTCTGTATCTCTTGAACCGTAATAGGTAGCCCGTTGAAATTTTCACAGAATATGTGTTATTATGGTCGATATAACAAAAAATAATAAAAAAATTACGGGGTCCCCATACAAGAAACTAATAAAAAGTGCATGCAGTCCATCTAAGTACCGAAAAGAGTATGAAGCATTTTAACTAATACATAGATGGCGTGAGTGGCGCTGACCATGAAATGGCGACACGGAACCCTCGGTGCGCGAGTTCGACTCGCACTTGACTGGTTTTTTTATTCTTGTTATTGTTTCTGTGGTTATATTTTCCAAGCGTTGCAAGCGTTGCGTTGCGTGCAGCCATACCGGAGGCATTTTGAAATTTAGGGCTTTTGAGAGCTTGAGACATGTCCACACGTCTCACTCCTTTTATATTTCCATGACTGTGTAAATGCTTTGGCAAAACCTACGGGCCTGAATATTATTTCAAAGTTAATTCATTAATTAACTTTTGACAAAGATTGAACGGCGGATTGATTGATGATCAGTACCTAAATGTGTGGCTCTCTCCGTGAAATAAAAAACAATATTTTGCCCGCAGCTGTGCACGAAAGGTGGTTATCGAGTGGCGAGTCTCAGTGTGGGGAATAGTTTTCTGTTATGGGATAAATCTATTTAAGGGTTAAATCCTAGTTTAACTTTAGGTAAATATATACTATTTATTTTATAAAAATATGTCAAATTTAACATCTCAATGAGAGCTTGATTTGACTTTACTTTTACTTTTAATACCTACACTTACCTAGGTTCATGGAATAAGCAATTTCCTCCATTTCATTTTCTTAGCTCTATTATATATGACCATTAATTAAAACATGTTGTGACTGTTGGGGCGTGTTGGGGCTTACCTCGGTATTTGGACCATGAAACAAATTGTGTAGAAAGTACAGTGTATATGCATCTATTACATTTAGAGTTATTCAAAAACACTCCCACATACGTACTACGCGCCTCGGCCCTGCTGGATACATATTGACTGACTTTTGTTTCGCTCAGTCAGCCAATTATATACCTACATCTTATAACAAAGTGCAATCAATTAACCGCAACCTAACCGCACGAAAGCGCTTCGTGCTGAACTGAGTCTGAAGTCGGTACGGACCGTTTAAATACAAATTGCCTTGAGCTGAACGCGCGTAACACGAGCAGCTCCGTCTCCAACAAATTAATAATCAACGAACACTTTAGTCAATTGATTGTTACTCGGTAGGACTCGACGCGTCGAGTGGTCACCGCGCCGCCCCGCCCCGCCCCGACGCATTACGACAATGAAAGTTTTACCTAGCACAGTGTCGAAGACGTGCGGACCAGCCAAGTATTATTAGACGTAGACCAGCTCCCGTGGGCTGTCGGGGTGTTCGTTCCGTGCGTCTAGCTAGTTCATACACTCCGCCACGGTGCTTGCCAACTTCAATCCAAGTCTGTGGAGAGCCGGGACTCACGTTTGACGCTTAAACATTTCTCGAGAGCGTGACGCATCACTGTGGCAGTTACAAAATCATAATTCACTATAGCCCCGAAAAGTCGTTGGTGTCCCGGTATAGACGTTTAAATATCAATAGTGCATAGTATCAAATAGTACAAATCAACTTGTGTTTAATTTATAATATACTTTTAAGTTTCCAGCGTAGATTTCAGGATAATATGACTCGTGTGAACAGAGTTGGTGAGAGTGATTTTTATTTTGCTCTGCAATGCTTTATGCCCTTTCTATCTATTGTGAAAACGTGTAAACTAACGAATATATCTTTCTTTTCTTTTATTTAGACGTTGAAGAAGGAAATGTGAACTCGAAGGTCAAAACGTGAGTGAGTACCGAAAACATTTTCTTTCAGTTAGCTATTTTACGCGTATCCGTGCTTTCGGCGGGATCATTCCGTAACTCCTATCGCCTTGTTGAAATTATTTTCTTTTTGTCTTTTACTTTATCTTTAATTATCTACTTATGTAGCAAGTGCGAATTTTGAAATCGATATAAAAATCGACCGACCGATGCGTTGTGGTCGATTCTATATTTGCTTATAACTCGGGAAGTACTCAATCAATTCACAAGGGATTTTCATTAACTTTTTCTAGCACTACTTAAGGGTGTGGTCCCCAAGAATATTTTGCGGCAAAGCGATGCCACGGGAACAGCTAGTCGTTAAAGAAAATGCAACATTTACTTTTGCGTTATGCGATATTGTTATTGTTTGTTGCAGTGAGGCTCGCTCGGCCGGTGCAGTCAGAAAATGCAGTGCTCTATTGAGTAAACTGCCTACTGCAGTTGAAGCTAAACAATACCTCGGCATTTGTATTTGCGGTAATAAATTATCTATTTTAGCAATTTATGCAAATTATTTTCAAATTATTAGCTCTCGATGGTCTGGTATAATGATCATTCTTTGCTTTGACAACTTTCAGTCAGTCAGTCAGTCAGTCAGTCAGCGTGTAAGCGTCCACTGCTGGACATACGCCTCTCCAATTTTCCTCCAGTCCTCCCGGCCTTCAGCGGTACGGAACCACTGCTTTCCGCCGACGTACTTGATGTCGTCGTCCCACCTGGCGGGTGGTCTTCCCACACTCCGTTTTCCTGTCCACGGCCGCCAGTGTAGGACACGGTTACTCCAGCGGTCGTCGTCTCTTCGGCTGACGTGCCCAGCCCATTGCCATTAACTGCTGTAAAATTATAATTAACGAATTTAGGTATGCGCAAGAATTTTCATCGGTACCGGATGTTGGTGTCAGATCCGGGTCCGGCTTAACACTTATATGAACAATTATTTATGCCCCGGAAGTGACTTATCGCCAATTTTTTGTGTTCCGTACCTTAAAGGTAAAAACGGAACTCTTATAAAATCACTCCGGTGTCCGTCCGTCTGTCACAGAGGTTTTCTTATACTAATATTTTCTTTACAATTTTAAGATCCGTTGTCTTAATGAACAAAAATTTACAAAAAATGACCGATCTAATCCCCCCCTTTCGCTTAAATTTCTGACGTGAAATTTTGATTTAAATGGCTTAGTAGATATTGAGCCATAGATTACAGGAAAACTGTAGGTTTTTCGACAATGTAATAGTTGCGACAAAAAAAAATATTTTAATTCGAAGAAGCAATGATTTGCCTGACAGTCAAACCATTGTGTAGTTTTTGTTTAGGCGTTTCTTTATTTTCATGCAAAAAAATATATTTACACATAAGTGTACTCGTATTTTTCTACATGCACTTTTATTTTTTACTAATTTTTATGACATATTTCTTGCAATGCTCTTATTCTTATAGGATTGGCAGTATGGGCGTGCGCATACCTTGTGCTAGGAGAGCCGGCGTGTCCGAACGGCTGGCTTTTGGGCATGGCGAGCGTGGCGGTGTCGGGCTACGTGGTCGGGCATGCGCTGGAGCGGCTGACCACGGTCCCGGCGCTGGTCGGCATGACGCTCGCGGGCGTCCTCTTCCGCAACCTGGCCACAGTTCAGTTCCACACACACGCCCACGCCTATACGCTCGATTATCATCTCAGGTGGGCAGGGATGAAAATGCAACCGAATTCATATTTCTAGAACCGGTTATTACGCCAGTTCTGCATCCTGGAAAGACAACCCACATTGAACATTCAGAAACGAAACTCATAAATTAAGTTAAGAATCGATTTCCAGAAGCCAAGTTGTGATTTATGTTATATTCCTAGAGGTATAGCGTCCTACTACGACATATCCAAAAACTCTGTGGTTACATTATTTATTAATTAGAGTTTATTTCAGTCACAGTTTTCGTTTTCAATTTCCATTCTCTTCTGTATGTTTACAGAAGGCTATATCCAGTGATAATCTTGACTAGAGGCCCGCTGGGCTGGGACTGGAACTACATCAAGGCTAACTACGTCTTAGTGTTCGCTCTGGCGACGCTGCCCTGGATAGTGGAGTGGTTATCGTTAACTACTGTCGCTTATTACGTTATGGACCTTCCGTGGAAATGGGGTGAGAGAACATCTGTAGTATAATTAGAAATTAAAACCCTGCGACAGGCAGGCAAACATACTGACAACGGAGTCGTCCCTTATTATAAGTCAATTTGGACCATTTTTGGTAAGGAACACTACAAATTACTATTTATCTGTTGGACACCTTCATATCTAGGCTTGGATGTTCCTACTTAGTTACACGCTCGCCACCACCGTGACCGGAAGGATAACTGGTAGGTTTACACAACAACTAGAGGACTGATTTCCTCTCGATGTTTTTCTGCATGGAAACCAAAATAGATTTTTTTTTGTATTTTGAAAACTCATATGTATCTATTAATTATTGTTAGGACGCCGCGCCGGTTTATCTATGATTACAACATTACAATATGATCAATATAAAATCTATAATTAAGGATATACTGTAATTCAATTCACGGGTGACGTTAAAACTAACTTATATCTCTCCCTAACAATAGGTATTCACTTGAGCTCGATCATAGCGTCAGTGTCGCCGGCGGTGGTAGTCCCCACTGTGGTTCGCTTCCGGGCGAGAGGCTTCGGAGTGAAGAAGGACATCGACAAGTTGGTGGGGTGCGCGGGAGGACTGGACACAGCATTCACTGAAGGAATGTTCGGAGTTATCAACGCTGCCATCTTTGTTGAAGCTTCCGATTCATATCGATTCATTAAGGTTCATGCAACTTTTATTATTCACGATTTACTCGTAATTTTATTATTAAGGTAATTTTAATACCATCTCCTCTGAAACTAAATCATGTGTAAACTATCATTCTGACGTCAAATATTCAGAATTTTCTAAATAACCACATTTCATATGGCACTTTACCGTCACAAGATATTTAAACATAAAATGTAATAGTCAAATTTGAAAAAAAAAACATCTCGGGAATGCTTGGAATTTATTGTCATCTTGTCACGTAATTTTATACAACAAAAGCGTGTATTTGGTTCCCAAAAGGATCCTAATGTATGCATTATCCATTCTCCTCTGATATGAACTCATCGTACATTTAGAAATCCTCTGTTTAAACGACTTTGCGTATTACTATAATTGTTTATAGATTGTTTCTTAAATACGCCCCAATACACATTGACAGTGCCATTTCCCCTCCATAATTCGAATGTTGACGCTTGACTTGATCGAATTGTCTTGAGCATAGAACAGCGCTCGCCGGCCGCCTTACGTCTTGCTCACTCTGTGGTCTTGACTATGCTAGGGCTTCCTCGCTGTTGTCGTGGGTATCGGCCTGGGCGTGTGCTGGGGAGTGTTGGTGGACTACGTCCCCGACCACCGGGACCCGCTCGCCGCTACGGTCAAAAGCCTCCTCATAATATGGGGCGGACTGTGCTTGATGTACGGTGCTGGTTTCCTGGGGTGGGGAGGAACAGGTAAGAATGTAATAGGTACTTAGTACCTTATGTAAAAGCGGTGGGTGGTCGGCGCTGTCTTGACTTGGCATCTTGATCTCAGAGTCCGAGGTTCGAATCCTGCCGACATGAACCAATTCGTTTTTTTTTCTGACGGAAAATTTTACCTTTACATTTTGCTTCACCGTTCGGAACCGGTAACAGGAAGGAAACTGTAGGTCCATATTCCCTTGCCCCTTACCAGGTGGTTGGCTCAAATTGTAGCCGACTGCGTTAGTACCACCGTACTGGACGTAAGATGGCCGCATATCAATCTCGGCTGTGTTCTCCTCTAGTCCAATATGCTAGCAACCCATGAATGCTGAAGCTGATAAGAAATAAATAATATCTTTGTGCATCTATTGATTGCGATGAATTTTACTTAGAGTCCATTTCTGCTAAGTATCGCACTCATTCATAGTATGTACAAGTGTTAAAATAATCCCTGATGATAAATAATAACAGGAATACTTATCAACTGATAATAAATAGTAGTACCTAAGAGGGAAACGCCAACTTCTATAACGTTTTCATGTTTTAAACTTAATCCAATATTGACACGTTTTTTTATGGAAACTGACACGGTTGGCTACGTCACCTACAACATCCGTGATGTCAACCCATAACACCGGGTGAACTAAATGCCATGTCAGTGCTTCCCTTCATTTTATGTCGGCTACACTGAACTGGCCGGAAAACACGAACTATTTGCATAGCCGTTTCCACCGACGACGACGCTTCATTCAGTGCGGTGGTATCAACCCGGGCGGGTTGAACCCTACCACCTAGTAAGTTAAAAAGGGAAGGGACCTACAGTTTTACGTGGAATCCGAACCACGGTCAGCTTCCAACGGTCGAGCGGTCACCCATCCAAGTACTGACCGGCCCAGCGTTGCTTAACCATCAATAGCGACAGTCGACTGTCTGCACCACTGAGTTATCGAGGCTGACAATGGAAAAACGGATGCCATATTATCATTGTACGTGGTTTCAGTTATTACCAGTTGTGTAGTATAGCAGTTTATGTCGAAGCGACACTATAATGTGCAAACGATTCTGTATGGATATTCAAGAATAACACAATATTTAAAATTAAGCAATTAATTAAAATAAATAAGAAGTAAAAATAAATAAATAAAGAAATACATTATGCCTATAGAATATAAAAAATTTCGTCCAACCCGTCATCCGTGTCTTGTCCGCGAAGCGAGCCCTTTAAAGCAGCCGCATTCCCACGCTGCATCGCCAGGCTTACTCTCTGCCTGAAGTATTCACCAGCGCGTTTATCGTTAGATTTATCGATAATTTTTTTGCACAAAACTCCGACAAATTTCTTTGCTTCGTTACACCACGGACCGAAAGTTTCGACAGCGAATGCGCTGAAATGGTAGTTTGCCTTCACTGTCGAGTACTTCGTGTGCTTTAGACGCGCAGCAGTTTCTGCGGCCGCACCAGCTGTTTTCGAGGTGCGGTCGATGTAGGACGCCGCAAGCGTGTCCACGCACGTGGCGTCCCACACCAGACACCACCACCACACCAGGCCTGACCTCTTACCCAAGGCATGATGGTCATACCGTCTGGACGCTTTCCATCGTTTCGACTCACCCCTGTCGGTTCTAAAATTGCGGGTGCATTCACGGAGCATAGGCCTCTTTTTACCCGACTACGGCGAAGCCAAAAAAGGAAGGGTTATGAGTTTGGCGTGTATGTATGTATGTATGTATGTATGTATGTATGTATGTATGTGACTATCTATATTCCACTCTACAGCCTAAAGTACTGGACCGATTTGAATAATTCTTGTGCTATTGGATTTGTCTTATTGACGGGAGTGTCATAGGCTATATAACAATTTTCAAAATTCAAAATGGCGGACGCACGGCGTCAAAATGTCAAATTAGTTTTTCAAAATATATTGAGTGGGGTATCAAATTAAAGATAATTAAATTACGATTCCGAAAATATATACTTTGCTATCTATTAAACTTATGTGTACAGAGAAATAGAGCAAAATGTGTAGCGAATGTATGTATGAATCGCGATTATTCGCGTCGCCATGAAGCGTGGTCGCCCGCGCACCGCGCCGCGCGCCCCCACCCACGGTTTCGGTACGTTACATAGGTACACCGATAACGCGCGACGACGACGCGAAGAAGCGACATGGACATGTTGGTAATATACCTACATACTTACTCACTGATCTTTTTTTTTTTTTTTGGAAACTGACACGGTTGGCTACATCACCTACAACGTCCGTGATGTCAGCCCATAACACCGGGTGAACTAGGTGCACTGTCAGCGCTTCCCCCTTTGATCGTGCCGGCTACACTGAACTGGTCGGAAAACACAAACTATTTACATAGCCGTTTAGACGGACGTTTCATTCAGTGCGGTGGTACCTACCCGGGCGGGTTAAACCCTACCACCAAGTAAGATTAGGAGGGAAGGGACCTACAGTTTTACGAGGAATCCGAACCTCGGTCAGCCTCCAACGGTCAGCGGTCACCCATCCAAGTACTGACCGCACCCAGCGTTGCTTAACATTCAATAGCGACAGTTGACTGTCTGCACCACTGAGCTAACGAGGCTGACTGAACGACCGAGGAACTAGAGGCTGGCCACTGATCTACCGCAAATTTTATATAGATAGATTATTATTATTAGATATACAGTACTATGCTAAAATAAATTGGTATTAAATGTCCATGTACCTAGTGTAAGCATATGTAGTGTAGGTACATTAAATATACCTAATGCCTACAATTTTCGGATGCAACCGAACCGCCGATTGCGGAAAAGTATTACCAATTTTCTGGGTGCAGTTTTAGCCCTAGACTCGATTAGTTGCCGGAAACCTTCGTCTTTGGAAATGGTGGTGCCCAGGAGGTCCAGGTGCTTCCAGACAGGTATGACGCTGACTTAGAAATTGGCTTGGAAAGCAAAAGGACCTTCAAATCGACCTTCGCAGATAATGCGCAGCACTGAGCCTTGCTAACGTTGAAGGCGTGGGCGTAGCATTCAGGGGGCAACATATCATTGTTATGCATACGAGAGTACGGAACACGGGTTCTACACCAGTTACCCTTCAACTAGGCGGGATGTGGATGAGAAGAGGCGAAGACTTGTGTCTGAACTTGAGCAAACACTCGGCTCTATTTCCGAATGGGCCGTAGCAAGTTGGTCAAGTTAAATACCTCCAAGATACAAGTTTGCGCGTTCAGTGCAAAGAGAGCGGCGTTAAATATCCAGCTCCTTCCTAACAAGGCATGTCACTTAAATTTTGCGACCAACTCGGGATCCTCCGAGTCGAATTTTCGCACGATCTAAACTTCCGGCGTGACATCGAGGGCAGGGCCGTATAAATCGCAGATTCGGTCCTGCTTAGCTCACTGACTGGATGGCTCAGCCAAATACGAACTAGCGCCTCTGGAGTCTGGACTCGATCCAGCGTCGAGCCGTGCGAATAGTAGGTGACTCCCAAATGTCCCGCGATCTAAAACCACTGCAACTCCGTAGGGATACATAGCTAAATCAGAGCCTGTTGAAATACAAACAGAGAGAAATATTTTCCCCAAAGTACAGTCTTGGGTCCTTCAACCTGGGCACCTGTCAGGCCGGCATGGCATTCGCAGCCTCCGCATGCTACCGAATGTCCATGGACGTCGCTAGACACCTTATGGGTGGCTCGGCGCCACATGGCGCGCTTACTATAAAAATAATATCAGTAGAACTATGTCAGTATCAGTTAGTCTATGTACACGAACCTCAAACCTCGGTCTTCGGCCTTGAATTGATTGGTTTACTCACTTCGCAAATCCGCTTCACCCCAGCCCGATATGTTTACTTACATAGAGAAATAAAATCGTGTGCTTACACAGATCAGTCTTCGGTCTTGCTCTGACTGACTTTTCATTTTACTTCAAGACTATACATCGTTCAACTATACATCATTTGTTTATAGATCTGTGACTTTAGTTTCAAATACATATGACGACAAATAAACGGACGGATAGTATCAATTTTGTACCGTGTGGGGCCGGTACCTTAAAAGAATAGCCCCACTGCATCTCTCCCCGTGTATGTCGTAAAAGGCGACTAAGGGATATGACTCCCTTCTTATATTACTAGGTGGTAGGGTTTAACCCGCCCGGGTTCGTACCACCGCATCGCACTGAATGAAAGGTCGGTCGAAACGGCTATGTAAATAGTTTGTGTTTCCCGTCCAGTTCAGTGTAGCCGGCACGACCGAAGGGAAGCACTGACGTGGCACCAAGTTCACCCGGTGTTATGGGCTGACATCACGGGTGTTGTAGGTGATGTAGCCAACTGTGTCAGATTCCATAAAAAATAAAATCAATATACGAGTTACATAATAAATAACATTTAAAGTATGCAAACTGTTTTAAAAAAGCCTAAAATAAAAAAAATAAGTTATAAAAAACTAAAACCCGACTACGAAAAAGCAAATTATGAAAAACGTTTAACTAAAAAAGCAAATTATGAAAATCGTTTAACTAAAAATAACAAAATAATGTTTTCCATATAATTTATCAGATACAGCAATTCTCTCTTTTTTTATATATTGATTTTACCTTAGCACTAACTTTATAAATTTTGATAAATTTATTATTTTTAACGTTCTAAATATAGAGCCGTGGTCGGGCGTTCTTCGTTCAACAAGACAAGTGCGACCGTCGTTGTGCATTATAGCCGTTGACGTTCGGTATGTACCTATGTATCTACTTATAATATTTTTAGATTGGCTCTGACTGATCTTACAAAAATTATAGCGTCCGTAAAGGGGTTCCGACTTCCGTCCGATGCCAGTATGACACAATGGCGATGGCCGTCCTAAGTTCCGCGCTCTAATAATGCACGACGACGGCCTCACTTGTCTTGTTGAACGAAGAACGCCCGACCACGGCTCTATATTTAGAACGTTAAAAATAATAAATTTATCAAAATTTATAAAGTTAGTGCTAAGGTAAAATCAATATATAAAAAAAGAGAGAATTGCTGTATCTGATAAATTATATGGAAAACATTATTTTGTTATTTTTAGTTAAACGATTTTCATAATTTGCTTTTTTAGTTAAACGTTTTTCATAATTTGCTTTTTTTATAATGTCGTTAAGTGCAGCGTGTCGCGGCAGGCGGCCCGCGCACTTTAAACAACTTAGGCCATGTCTTCCCTTTGAATCTACAGAAGCCCCGCAGAGATGCGCACGTGTGGCCGGCAGATGTCGCATCCGAGTCGTAGAGCTGCGGCGATGCGTAGCGTGTTATCTTCTAAAAGCGTCCCGATGTTGGAGGACGGTATGACCTTAAGCCAGAGGCCAAACTCCACACAAGAAACTGCTCGTAACCTTGCACTTTCAGTCCGTCATGATGAATTTGCAAAAAGTTAATTTAAAAAATAAAAAAACCCAACTGCGTAAAAAATTGCCTTTAAATAAAAACTGAAAAGAAAAAAACAAGTCCAGTAGTCTAGAACTCTGTTAAGTAATATTGAATAACTACACCATTGAAATAGTTTCATGATCGATACACTCATTTAATAAAACAAATAATAAACTCTAATGCGGAAATAACGACTTTCGTCGGGACCCATTAAAATTTCCCAATAATGGGTCCCGACTGTTAAAGTAGCTATGTTCCGCATTAGAGTTTATTATTTGTTTTATATGTGTGTATCGATCATGAAACTATTTCAATGGTGTAGTTATTCAATATTACTTAACAGAGTTCTAGACTACTGGACTTGTTTTTTTCTTTTCAGTTTTTATTTAAAGGCAATTTTTTACGCAGTCGGTTTTTTTTTCTAGAATAAGGATACATCGTAAAATTCAATAAATTTTATTTTGTGCTGATACAATCATAAACAAAAAAGTTACAAGGGTTTAAATCTTGGATTTTGGTAATTTTCAAAAATAAAGAAAAAAATCGTATCTCGATACCACGTGACACCTGACAAAAGGTATGATTGGTCAAAACGTTGCAAATGACCCCACTTACCTAAGAAAAAAAAATTTCGGTCGATGTGCTGAACATCCTGTGTTATAAGAACTTTATCACAGCTCAATTATAAGTTAAGTGAGAATGGCTGCTAACCAACTTTAAATCGTTGTAGATCCTAAATGCTCATTCGAAATGAAAAATGATAAGAGAAACCTAAAGATGATTTTCAAATACCTTTTCAACGATACCCCACTTAACATAGTTAGTCAACTTTCATTTTTTTCTTTTTCACAATATGGCATATAGTTGTCACCATATTGAATCTTGAGTACTGTCAGTCTTTAGTGACACTCGCAAGATTAAGGCAAATCGAATCGGCCCACGCGTTTGGTCTCTAGAGTGCCACAAAGGAACAAACATACATACATACATAGGCTGATAAACACATTACCCTCCTTTGAGTCGCGCAGTCGGGTAATTACCCTCCTTTGCATCGCGCAGTCGGGTAAAAAGTGCCTCGTGTGACTTTTTCACCAAGATCATGTCCCATTCTTTTTGTGAGCAAATGTCAATACAGTTTGAATCTGGGGAAATTGTGGCCCACGCACACATCGCCTCCTCCAAATGGGTGATCTCTGAGCTGCTACCTATTTGGGGTAATATGTTAGCAACCAGCCCAGACACACCGTTACCGGAGCCGAGGAAGGCAGGGAGACCTATATCTGCCACACGGCGCACTCCCAACCCGCCGAAGTTTATTGGCAACGAGGCCTGATCCCACTGACATTTATTAAGTTGTATGTTCAAGATGTTTTCCATGGCTGATTTTATAGCATTGTCGATAGCACTTACATGTTCGATGAAAAGCCATGACGGAGTTGTTCTAACTAAAAATGTGATTTTTGGAATACCCAGGCAGTATTTCAGCAAGACGTAGGAAACGTGGGAATGCAGCTGAGGCAATTTCACAAATGCTTGCTCTATGACTTGTGTTTTAGGTTTTCCCTATTCGTGGTTTGAATTCGAGGAAGAATATTAGTTATGCTTTCTGCTGTTACTAGCGAATCGTTGCTGCAGAAATAGAGTTTAGAGAGCATTTACCTGTATTGAGAACCAGACCCAGCTCCTTCATTTTGTCAACTATATTGTTTAAATCATTACCCACATCGTTTATGGTACGACCTAATGTGCCATCGTCCAGGTACCACAAATTTAATTCTGATTTTAGATTTTCTACAATTGGATGAATAGCTAATAAAAGTCGCCGAGGGGATTGCCTTGTTGGGCACCTACTTTTGATTTTATAATATGTTCCCCGAAAAATAAATTAGACGGCTGTGAATAACATTGCCATAAATAAGGGAAGATTTTTTGTGTTTTCTTTTTCACTTCTCGAAGCAAACTATCTCTTTCTAATGAATTAAAAGCATTCTTTAAAAGAAATTTTCTGTATCCTGATTATTAGACAAATACGTTCTCGTGGCGTGTATTGCACTTTCGCAACCCCGTTTTATCGCAAAACCTAGCTGATTTGGTTGTAGGTATGTGACAATGTTATTCTTTACAGCTTTGAAGCAAGTCTCCTAAACGTACAACCCACAGCAATAGGGCGAATGCCACCGTCCTTAGTAGCAGTATTTTATATCGCCGTTTCGACCGGTGCGGTGTGATAGATTCAGTGCGGTGGTACCAACCCGGACGGCTTAAACCCTACCACCTAGTAATATAAGAAGGGAGTCATATCCCTTAGTCGCCTTTTACGACTAATTGAGAAAGAGCCGTGTCGTTACGTATGTATGTAGTATGTAAAAGCAGGACTTGGCCCCCAGCGGGTGTGGCGGTGATGGTGTGCTCCGCGACGGCGGCAACGCGGTGGGCGCGCCGCGGCTGGCCGCTCAACAAACACCCCGCGGCCGAGGTGTTCCGCGTACTGTGGACGCTACTCGAACCGATGCTCTTCTCCTTCAGCGGTTACTTCCTCGAGGTTCGCCAAGTGTACTTTTATTAACCGACTTCAAAAATAGGAGGAGGTTCTCAATGCGACTGTATTTATTTATTTTTGTTTGTTACCTCTGAACTTTCGACTGGTTGAACCCATTTTGATCATTCCTTTTTTATTTGAAAGCTGTTGCTTCCCGTCTCGTCCAATTTCAATTTGGTCAAGATCGGATTGGAAAGCGAGGCGGAATTAATTACTAAAAAAATGCAAAAATGATGCATGAAAGAAAACATGAGTGGATGATATCCTTTGTGATTTGTGTAGCCTTCTTTAGCACCGCCTTCAAATCGGGCTCGATTTTGTTTTATTTCATACATTTTTGAAGGCGGTTTTTATATTTTTTTAAATAGTTTTTCTAAATACAACCTTTACAACACCATGTAGACTTTATTGACTAAACCACAAGGTTCCGGTACCGTGTGGGGCCGGTAATTAAAAATAATAGTCGCACTGCATCTCTCCCCGGGCATGTCGTAAAATTACTAAGGTATAAGGACAAGATGCCGTGCTAAAGGGCGTCAGGATAGCCACCGCTCACCTTGGTACGGTCCTCCCACCGAGTCATGCAGCACGTGGGTCAACTATGATTTATATGTTTTTTTTTTACCACTTTTCAACCACATATTTTTAAGGGAATTTATAAGATTAAATTAAAAATAATGTATTCACATTATACCTTGAATCTTTACCTAACTATAGGCAACGAATTAAAAATCGTTGACTATAGGCATATAAATTTATAGTTAATCACTTGAAATAACCTATCAAAAGCTAATATAACCTATGGGTAGACCACAGAAACATTTTTGGGGGTTATGGAGATTTTGAAAATATAAATTCTCAAAGAGAAGGGATGAAACCAAATTTCGAATCGAGTGATTTAGAACTTTGAAAGATATAATTTTCTGACCCAGTCGCTCTACGGCCGTGATCGAGTGCTCTTAGGAAAGATCTCTACGAGTTCTTTCGTAGTCTTAAGTACTACTAATAAAAAAATAACACAAAAGTAATTGTGTGTTAGTAAGATTAGAACAGCATTTTTTATATTTCTTTTTTTTTGTGTTCATATAGGATACGATTATATGCCATTGTTTTCTGATTTCGTACCCAGATAGACAAGATAGAGCTGAGTGAGTGTCTACAAATAATGGGGTGCATCGCCGCAGCGCTAGCGATGCGGATGCTGGCCGCCTTCCTCGTGTCGATGGCCGGCGGGCTCTCGGCCTCAGAAAGCGTCTTCGTAAGCATCACGTGGATACCGAAAGCTATAGTTGAGGTGAGGGAGAACTTTTTATTTCATTCTTTCGTCGTTATCGCTGATCTCTAGCTAGACGAACTTCATGGGATAAGATTTTTTCTCTCAATCATATGGAAGCCAGAAGAAAACCTTTCAGTGAAAATCCATTCTAAATACGCTACAGAAAATTATATTCAATCTTATCTTGTTAAACTAAGACACTTTATTTAACTACGTGTCTTGTTTGCTCAAAGACTACATGGTAGCGAAATCGCTATCATTTATAGTCAAATATTTGATCACAGTGTCTCCAAAGTAAGACTACTGCGTATACTACATCATATACGTGCATTCATTCACATATGAGAACACTTAATAAGAAAACCATTTAATGTGGTCCTTCAGTGAGAGGGTACATCTATTATGCTAGGTCAAGTATCCATGAGAAAATCTTGCGTAAACTGCCTAAATAACTCTCCCACGTGACGATCATTTCCGATATTGGTTGGTAGAGTTGTCATAACATAACCAACATAACTATTGATATTTGATAGTAGGTACCCACGTACTCATTTTACGTACCACTGATTAGAAGAGCTTTGTCATGTAATTACTCGTATTTTCATTGATGATGATTACCTAAAGATGACTCATGTGACTCCTGATTTAAAATTTTCTGAATTGCAAGAGCTTTTACAAGTCCACAAGTTGACAGTGTCAAGAAGAGTGACATATACAGAATGGAATACAATACAAACTTTTTATTGCACATAATTGAAAGAAAAACAGCAGACGAAAAGAAAAATGAACCGATTTAAAAAAAACTAGAACTTTAATATTTGGATTTATATTCGGACCCTTGAGTTGAAGGCGGTACCAAAGTAAGTTCTTGTTGTTTTTTTTTTAAAGTCGGTTCAATGTTTTATAAAACAGTTTTTATTTCACTTTTTTAGTTATATATATCACCAAGTTCTGCGCAGAATGTTTTCCAGTGATTGGTACACACTTAACAGTCCATATATTGAAAACTACTGAACCGATTTTGATGAAACTTGCACTATTCCCTAAGTTGAAAGATACTTAATCCAATAATTCTATTTTCCCATAAATTCGTGGACAAACATACATACATAGAAACATACAAACATACATACACACCCTTATGAAATTTGGCACACCTGTTTAGAAGCCCACACAGACTAACATATACGTTTGTGCAATTCCAACGATATTACATACATACGGGTCAAATTGATAACCTCCTTTTTTGAAGAAGTCGGTTAAAAAGAAATACAGAAATGCGCAAAGGTTCAAATAGAAGAATGGCCCTGCAGACTCATCAATGTGTTCACCGTATCTAATAATAACCGACTTGGTGCAAAGTGTGGACGAGATCTGTGATCGTCTTAAAGGGACACAAGTTGACCTTTATCTGCATCACGATAAGGCCAATCAGTCACTTTGAAACAGCCGCGGCGTCGTCGCGCCGCCATTGGGATGAAAGATTTTTGTCTGACAATCTTGTCGTGCACCTACTAAAAACTGCAGTTATTATAAAGTTACATAGATTGATGTATAGAAAATTCTTTATTGCTCCACAAACATTGTTCACACAAAGAAAACATAGTACATAATTAATTACAGTCATGTACCTATGTACAGTAATAACAGTACCTGAATGTAAATTTAATTACAGTACATATATGTAGATAGTAGAAATAATATAAATGTGAGAAATGTATAGTAAGTAATAAGTTACATGTCAGTATGTTATAATTTTTTTTTAAATGCAGTAATAACATCTAGCAGAAAATTTTTTAATTTCATTATTAAATTACAAAAGCGTAATTAAGCATTCGCGTTTTTTTTTTCAATTGAAACTTGTTCAATTCAGAATATTGAGATTAACTAGGTACCAGTTGTTAGACTCTATCAATCTGCAATAATCAATTATTTTCTTTAGTATACCTACAGTTGACGCAACACTTTAGGTATGACGTGATACAGAGACGACGACGAGCACAGGGACATATGAAACTGCACTAGGACACATAATGTTGTCGAGATCAAGTAATAATCATACACGTGCAGTGCATGCATTTACTGCAACGTGTGCCGTGTGCTCAACAACTCACAATATAAACATTTTAACTGGTAAATAGTAAACGTGTTCAATCCATCACATACGGAACACCTCACGACTCGAAGGACGGAAACCAAATGCAAGGCCGACTGCGTCAGCGATTATTTTGTCGATCTAGCCCACTGAAATATTAAAGGTGTCACTTAGTACGTAACACACACATCTCACCTAAGGCAATTGAAGGAGTCTAATGGAAAATCGATAGCGACAATTTATAGATATGAATGTGATCTCTTAGTCGCCGAGCGAAGCTCTTTCGCCCAGGGACTAATATAATTATGTACACACATAAAAATACATATGCACTATACACAGTATACATGCGACAAAAAAATTACTATAATATCTATTAATGTAACTTGTGATTCATTTCAGAAAATATAACTTGATAACAGCATGAATTACATCATTGACTTATTATTAATTGTTTGATAGTTTTCCTTATACAGAATGCAAGCATCTTGCTCGTAGTTACAGTTGCTTTCACGAGTCATGAGCACAGATGGACAGTGGACCAACATTGCACGCAAGTGTTATAGTAGTCGAACGACGCGTGTGAGCCCAATAGGCGACGAGCGTCCACTGACGCTGACTGACCAACCAATGAAACCGACCAATGAAAAGTGTGCTCATGACTCGTGAAAGCAACTGTATAAGTGAACTCCTCCACCTGTGTTCCACTACGCTCGTCCACTTACCTATTTTATGAATTACCTTCTTGTTCACAGGCGGTGCTAGTTCGAGCGGCTCTCGACTCCCTGCCAACTAATGCTTCAGCGGACGAGAGAAACTACGCCCATATGCACGCGAATGTAATCGTTATTGCGATTGTTATAACGTCCACTTTGGGTTCCGTCCTCACCACAGTCCTGGGGCCCGTGTTATTAAAGCGAGACCTCAAGATCTTTCCAGCGGGTTGGTAAACTATTTTGTGAATTCATTTCTTAGATAGTCGCACCAGTTTCATCATTATGAAAACTGGCCACATTCAAACTTAGTCTGAAGAACTGCCAGTGTAGATGTTGGTCTCTTGCGACCTTTGGGTGTACACGGTACATTCAAGCGAAGACCTTGCTAGATAAACATCATACAATTGTTCAGCTATTGTGCAGATTTTGTCAGCTACTGTGGTTGATCATGATCAATATAAATATTATGTATATACCACAATTTATATAAATATATAGATATCGTTTGACTATGCACTTCTTAGTTTCTTAAAGGAGACAAAATTTGACTGAATTATATTTAAATGATGAATTGATGAATGAATGAAAGCGGCGGATGGCCGAGTGTCTGGACTCTGGACGTCGACTTCTCTTGCGAGAGGTCCGAGGTTCGAATCCGGACGGCGCGTACTAATGAATTTTTTTCTGGCGGAAAAAATTACGTGCATACCTGCACTACCGGTTAAAATCGTTAGGTCCCTTCACTCATTCATTACCCCTTACTAGGTGGCATGGCAGGCTCAAATTTATAGCCGACTGGGTTAGTACCACCGTACTGAATGTAAGATGGCTGCATAGCAGCCACTCCTGCGTTCTCCTCTAGTCCGGGCACAGGTTGCGGTTGGATAGGGTGCTGACCCCAGTGGCAGTGAAGGCTTCACCCCCGGCTCTCGACTTCGGTCGGGGGTTCCTTCGGGTGGACGGGTGGTGGCTCGGATCGGCTGGGGAAAGGTCGTAGCCTGTGTTTCCCATGGGATTATTTCGGAAGAACGGATGTTCGATAGAGCAGCTATGGGGCCTCGATCTGGCATACATGATCACTGTACTCGCAAGAGTGCAGGTAGTAGACGTCTGGATTTTGTAGCCGAAAGGCTGGTATCTCTGGACGTCTATAAACAAAAACGTAAATCAAACAAAATGATAGAAAAGAAAGTTCAGTATAGCCAGCAATCGAAAAGAAAGTCTCGAATATGGCACTCGCAATATCACCTCCGACCTCCGAGAAGGTACTCGGAGGTCGGAGGTGATATTGGCTGGTCGGAGCATGTGCTTTGACCCCTCTGAATCGGCCACACATACCGGATTACATAAAAAATAGATTTAAACCTTGTTTCAGATAATACGATATAGTATAACGTACAGAACCCAGGTTTGACGCTCTAAAAATATAAATAACGAATATTGAGTACCTCGTATATTACATTAATTTATCTCAACGACATCTTATCTTTCTTTGCAGGTATTTTGCCGGAGCCTGAGCGCGCAGACTCTGCGTCGACTGCCTAGTTACGTAATAATACTTAAGTTAATAAAGACATAAATCAGTAGACACTTGATTTATTTATTTACCTATGAGAAGGAATAATTGAATGACTACAGATAAGCTCATTACGTCAATGCTAAATGAAAGTAATGTAATGACCTCACCTCATGAAAAGATTCGTCGAACTTAGCTGAAAACCGGTCAAGTGCGAGTCGGACTCGCGCACCGAGGTTTCCGCACCACAGAATAAAAAACATTGAAAAAACACGTTTCTTGTATGTTGCCCCCTTAATTTTTACTTTTTCTATTTTTTAACATTCACTTTGTTGTTATATCCGCCATAATAACACATATTCTGTGAAAATTTCAACCGGCTACATATTACGGTTCCAAAGATACAGCAGTAGGACAGACAGACAGACAGACAGACAGACGGCGTAGGCTTAGTAATAGGCTTCCGTACGGGATAAAGAAACGGCTCCCTTAATTTTTTACTTTTTCTATTTTTTAACATTCACTTTGTTGTTATATCCGCCATAATAACACATATTCTGTGAAAATTTCAACCGGCTACATATTACGGTTCCAAAGATACAGCAGTAGGACAGACAGACAGACAGACAGACAGACGGCGTAGGCTTAGTAATAGGCTTCCGTACGGGATAAAGAAACGGCTCCCTTAATTTTTTACTTTTTCTATTTTTTAACATTCACTTTGTTGTTATATCCGCCATAATAACACATATTCTGTGAAAATTTCAACCGGCTACATATTACGGTTCCAAAGATACAGCAGTAGGACAGACAGACAGACAGACAGACAGACGGCGTAGGCTTAGTAATAGGCTTCCGTACGGGATAAAGAAACGGCTCCCTTAATTTTTTACTTTTTCTATTTTTTAACATTCACTTTGTTGTTATATCCGCCATAATAACACATATTCTGTGAAAATTTCAACCGGCTACCTGTTACGGTTCCAAAGATACAGCAGTAGGACAGACAGACAGACAGACAGACGGCGCGGCGTAGGCTTAGTAATAGGCTTCCGTACGGGATACGGAAACCTAAAAACCACCGATGATAGAATATATTTCCCACATATATGCAAAAAATCGACTAAATGGCAATATATATATTTTTGGTGTGATCCGGTATGGGTAGGAGTCAGAGGGGTCAGAGAACATGCTCCGACCAGCCAACATAACATCTTAGAAGGTGCCATATGGGAGAGGCTGCTGTGCTGCCTGTAGGTTGACGTATATATCGGTCAGTACGATGGTACCAACCCATTCGGCTACAATTTGAGCTCACGACTTAGTAAGGAGGCAAGGGAATATAACACTATGGTGGTAATGAATATTCGTGTTTGGTAGATATCTGTAGAACCTTCCGAGAAATCCTTCCTAACCCTGAAAATCATGAAGAATCTTAGGGATGAATAGTATGACTATGAAGCAAAAGAAATTAAATACGTAACTGGGTAACTGCCCAAAAATAAAATATAATGTTCCGATATCTTTACGATTTGTTGAATAAAATTTAAATGGCAGAGTTTAAGCAATAAATTGGAAATTTATTCTAAAAGTTGCATATAAATTTCCCCCGACACTTTGCACAGAACTAAAGAAACCCTGAAATCAAATACTGAAAAAAATCACATTGTCACGCGCTCAATTTTTCTAAAGTGAATGGTGACATTCTTTTCGAATCCTTAAAACTTATCGAAGACTGTTTCACAAAATAAATTGCAATTCACGTGATTTCACGAACAATTATCTATGTACGTGCTCCGAGACTCGGAGTGAATTGATGCGGTGCCGTGCAAGTTGAGCGGCGGCGCGGCGCGGTCTGCGCACGCGCCTGTCTGTAAGCGAATGAAATCCACGCGACCAAGACATCGTTGTATTCGCGAATACCGACCCAGTCGCACGTGCCACCATACCACGAGACGACGCGACGCGACGGCGACCACGCGGTGGCTTGGGTGGGATAGTTGCTGGCGGAGAGTGTAAAAGTGACAGCTTCACTTGAGATGTACAAAGGTTAGTTAGTTCATATGATTGAATAGTAACCGAATTATAGAATGTTTATATCCGTGACACTACTTATGCATTGTGATTCAAAATACTAAGTAGTTATACTCATAATAGGTTAGCATCTGGCAAATAACTTTTCCTGTTGCAAAACTTTTATAAATGAGTAATGGTATTATATAAGCAAAGGCACTGTTATTGCATTCACAAAAGGATATAATAACACTGTGCTTACTTACTTATTTGCAAACATACAAATGTTAACTGTTTTTATGGTTCCGTACCTAAAAAAATAAAAAATTGAACCTTACATATTTTTCTAGCTAACTGGTTATTTAAATAGGTATTTAAAGAATTTAATATACACTCCACTCACAACAACTGTTCACAGTGAACACCTTTATCTGGCCAGTAACTTGTATTTCCAGTTTTTATAGCTACCTATTTTTTTAGACCGTGTGTGAGGACGATACGGTTATTATAATGGTGTATTAAGTAATAATACTTAACGGATGCACGGCCGCGCTCAGTCACGGACCACGGTCGATCCTCATTCATTGTTTCGTGCGTCGTCGAACGAATTATAATCTAAATGTGCACAATAATAATTTAGTGTCGCCTTGTGAATGTTGTCGCCATGCAAACTTACATTGGCTACACACACACACACACACACACACACACACACACACACGACACCCGCACCCAGCCAGAGTACCTACATTTCAGGAGGACTTATATACGGTATGTGGTATTTAGAGGTTGTGTGGTCAACTCAAAATCACGACAAGCTTCTATATAAAGCGTTCATATTATGTTTGGAAGATATGGGTGATATATTTTGGAAGACACTGATAATATTAATTATTATTGATAATGTCGGTTGTCTCATACATACATAACAAAGGAGCATCTGATTCAGCATTTGAACATCCCATTAAAATTCATCCATATAGGCACGTATTCCGAATAATTTGCTAAAACGTGGTGGTCTGTATTGTGCTGTAATTCACCAGAGTACTTGCAGCGCAACACCGATTACTCTGCTTACCCCGATTGTCGGGATACGACGTGCGGTGTGTGTATTAGGCACGTGAGGTGCTGAAAACAGCGACTGACAGCGAATGTAAGGATACGTGCGTGTCCTGCAAATGTTAATGAGTTAATTGTTTTAGCAGATAACGGAAGCGCAGTGCAAGCAGAACTTATAGAATGTGATAACACAGATTACGAGTTGGAATCCAAAACGTGAGTAAGTACCCATCCTTACTATTTTACACCTCTAAGTATACCTAACCATTGTTACGGGGCGGAGTGACAAGTGGACCGGACTACAGGTGTTGGGTTTCATGAAGACACAAGAGCTTGCCCGTTTTTTCTGAATGTGTATACCTACATCACATTGACAGACACCACTTCCTATGCGGAATGTGGCTTGACCAATATTAGTTCTACTCCAAATAGAAGGGATTAAAAGAATGGAAACCAGGAGAACCCTGCGGAAACCCAAATAAAAACTATTAAAAAAACCGGCCAAGTGTGAGTCGAACTCGCGCACCGAGGATTCCGTATCGCCATGTCGTTAGTGCCATTCACGCCATCTATGGCGTGTTTTATGAAACGCTTCATATTAGTTCAAATTCATGATTAGTTAAAATGTTTCATACTGTTTTCGTGGCGCGCATACACTTTTAGTAGGGGGACCCTCGTGAATTTTTAACTTTTTCTCATTTTTATTATTTGTTGTTACGTATATCGGCCATAATAACACATATTGAAAATTTCAACAGGCTACCTATTACGGTTCAAGAGATACAGCCCTCGGACAGACAGACAGACAGAGAGTCAGACAGACAGACAGACAGACACACATACAGACAGACAGACGGCGTAAGCTTAGTAATAGGGTCCCGTACGACGAATACGGAACCCTAAAAAGGCATATCTTAAATTCCATATCGAAACAATCTAGGTCATTGGCAATAGAGTATAAAGCAGGTTATCTCACTTCGCAAATTTGTAAGTAATGAATAGAGATAGGTCTAATCGCGGCTTTACTGAAGATACAGTTAGTAGAACGCCGCCACTGGATGCGGCTGACATGAAATGGTCGTGCCCGGTACTGAGTGCATAGTGTGCGGGTGAGTTGAAGGAATATTAAAAAAACCGGCCTAGTGCGAGTCGAACTCGCGCACCGAGGGTTCCATATCGCCATGCCATGGTCAGCGTCACTCACGCCATCTATGGCGTGTTTTATGAAATGCTTCATATTAGTTAAAATTCATGATCAGTTAAAATGCTTCATACTGTTTTCGGTAGATGGCGCGCATACCTTTTTGTTTCTTGTATGGGGGCCCCGTGATTTTTATGTTTTCTTATTTTTATTATTTATGATATCGGCCATAATAGATATGGTTCTATCGGCCATAATAACACATATTCTGTGAATATTTCCACGGGCTACCTATTACGGTTCAAGAGATACAGCGCTCGGACAGACGGGCAGACGGCGTAGGCTTAGTAATAGGCTTCCGTATGGATACGGAACCCTAAAAAAAAGAGGACGCGTTTCACTATGAATATACAGCTGTACTCCAGCAGTCCAGCTAGTTACTAGAGCCTGGTAAAAATTGCCTGATTAAACCCAAAGTCAACTTTTTCGTAAAGGTGAAAATATAATATTATGTTATGATAGGTGGCCCAAAAGTAATCATCCATTTTGTTACAGCCAAAACTCTTTTCCTTAAATACCTTTCTTTATTAAATAATTGCGATGTTATATTTTATTTTATTATATCTATTTAGACCTTGGTAATGAGTTTCTCAAACTATGACCTTCAGCATTGGAGTAAATTTCAGGCACTTTAGCATTTTTCGACAATAAATTGTGAATATTGTGCCTAAATTATTGAGAAAAATGATGAAAAATACAAAAATTCCTGAAATTTGCATCAATGCTTCATCTTCATAATCACCTTCAGTACTTAATGGAACAATTCTCCAACGTCAAAAATAATGAAAAACAAAATAATTTAAACATAGAAAAAAGTTATAGATATAACAAAATGAATGATTACTTTTGCGACACCTTGTACTCACCTTGTACTAGCTGAGCCCGTGGCTCGGCTCTTCTAGTTGTCTTGTTTTAAATACATTTTAAATGCACGCAAAGTTTCCGGTTTCTTGTTTCTAAAACCTCGAGTCGATAAAGATGTGAAGTCCGTGCAACCTTTTATTTTAAGACAAAATCCTTTTGACACAAAATAAAACGCAGCAACTCACAAACGAGCATTGTTCTTTCCGTTTTCCTAACAAATCGCTTTTTTTTATTTCGCAGACTTCTTTGTAAACTATTGATTGGTTGGTAACGATGGATTGAAGGTCAATTGACTTCATTCGACGTTACCAAATAGGTAAGAGCGAGGCCGAAGTCATCTCTGCGATCCGGCGAAAACCGGTCGTAAGCGATGACATCAGTTGCATGTCAACAATTGAAGCTGACAAATCGATAAAACTCTTTAAATGTTGCAGAGTGCTGGAATGCTCTGCGTTGAAGACGGGAAAGATCTCAAAGGCCAAGAGAAAAGACAATTACGAGGAGAAAGACGGCTACTTCTCGAGAATCTCTCTCACATACGAAGATATACATCAAATATGTATCCTAGTCACCTTAGGTAGGTATACCTACTCATTTTACATTTTAACACGATTCTAAAATCTAAACTACTCACTCAAACAATTTTTTTTTATGGAAACTGACTCGGTTGGCTACATCACCTACAACATCCGTGATGTCAGCCCATAACACCGGGTGAACTTGGTGCCACGTCAGTGCTTCCCTTCGGTCGTGCCGGCTACACTGAACTGGACGGAAAACACAAAATATTTACATAGCCGTTTCGACCGACCTTTCATTCAGTGCGGTGGTATCAACCCGGGCGGGTTAAACCCTACCACCTAGTGATATAAGAAGGGAGTCATATCCCTTAGTCGCAATGTTGTGTAAAAGACAATTTTTATCAATATAAAATTTTCCTGACGATAAGCAAACTTATTTCGATAAGAATTTTATATTACCTACTTAAATTACCCTCAACAGATTAAAATTAATTTTAAATATCTCTTTAAGGCCCACTTGCACCAACACGAGTTTAAAGTTAAGTAGCGAGTTATGGATTTAAACGCGGTTCCCACAGTCAACGGGTGCTAGTTTAACGAGTTAAACTGGTTTATATATTAAATTTGTGTTGGTGCAAGTGGGCCTTAGTCAGGTTTTCTCAATTTGTGAATTAACCTTAGCATATAGATATATCAGATAGATGTCGTCGCGGACTGTTTTACAGGCATTTTAAAGCTCTGATTTTGAAAGCAAGAAAAGACTGAAATAGTAAGAATTGAAAATATAAATACCTATACTTAACCTATAGTTAAGTACCTAAGTAAGGTAAGTTATAGTTCTCTTGAATAAATAAAAAAAATTTAAGGTATTGAGGTAATTTCATTAGAAATAAAATTTAGGTATATAGGTGGGTAACTTCTCAATTAGTAGGTAATCAAAACTGATGTACGTATGTAGGTACATAGCCGTTTTAAACAAATATATCAAGCCGATAAAAGATAAACGAACACGAATAAAATAGGCAAAAATGGAGAGAAAGGTGGGAGTAAGAACTTAAAAGAAGTAGGTAGTTCTAAAAGAACTTTTATTGAAAAACTGTTTTAAAAAACATTGCACCGACTTCAAAAAACAACTAGAACGTTGAGGGCGGTACAAAAGCACAATCTATCAATTTTCAGGTGTGCTTTTGTACCGCCTTCAACTCAAGGGTCCGAATATAAATCAAAATATTATTTGACACTTTTCAGTTCTAAGTAGTTGTTTATTGAAGTCGGTGGAATGTTTTTTAAAACAGTTTTTTATTTCACTCTTTTTAGTTATATCACATAACAAGTTCTGCGTAGAATTGGGTGTTAAACCAACGACGTATTTTTCAGTGCACACTTAACAGTCCATATCTTGAAAACAACGGAACCGATTTTGATGAAACACTGTTCCCTAAGTTGAAGTTTTAAGCCAATAAAAATGAATGGTCACAATCCGATTAATAGTTTCAGAGAAATGCGTGGACAAACATGCATACATACATACAAAATACAAACATACATACAAACATTCAAACAAACATACATGCAAACTTACATACAAACATACAAACATTTATGAATTTGGCACACCTATTTTTAGAAGCCCACATAAGCTAACATATACGAAATATTGCGCAATTCCAGCGATATTACATAGGTACATACATTTACTTCAACTTAGGGAACAGTGCAAGTTTCATAAAACTCGGTTCAGTAGTTTTCAAGATATGGACTGTTATGTGTGTCAAATGGGCGAATAATTCTACATATACCGCGACAACCGTTTTCTGTGATCATATTATTGTGTAAGTAGCTAATTTTCAATATATTTTAATGAAGTTTTTCTGTTTTTTGTTTGTACTTCTATTATAAATAATCAGATCGCAATGTATTTATGATAACTTGAATTGCTTTCATCCCAGGACTATTATTATGGGGCCTCGCATACTCTGTATGGGGCTCGCGGTTCGGTTGGGGGAGCCCATTGTTGCGGTTGGCCCTTGCAGCGGTGCTGGGATACCTGAGCGGTCAGCTGCTGCAGCGGTTGACTTCGCTGCCGCCGCTGCTGGGGATGATCCTCGCGGGCATAGCCCTCGGCAACGCCGACTTTGTCAACATACACGAGCTCAGCAAATTAGACGCTTCCTTAAGGTTGGAAAATTGGTTGGAACATTTTTGCGAAGTCTCTAGATCTTGAGATTAATTAATCTTCACATGATGAGAATGATCTACGAGCCTTTGACCGTAGATTAGTGTTATGCAGTTCAGACATTCTTTCAATAAGTATCGACGGACAACTTTTGAAGTCCAAATAGCGTTATGAGCTCGCAATACTGGAGCCAAAGTTATATTTGTGCCATGTGACTTTTGCAAAGTGTCATTTATCATGTAAGGTAATGTTTTTTTTTCGGAAATTTAATATCACAGATAATAAAAAGACACATAGGTACCTAATTAATGAAGAAATGTAACTGTTCCCTAACATCTGATTTAATTTTAAAGTTGTAATTCACAGACAAATCTACCCAGTAATAATTCTGGGCAAGTCAGCCTTGGGTGTGGACTACCGCTACTTGAGAGCCAACATCCGGCGACTGCTAGCGTTCGGAGTGATACCCTGGAGCGCTGAGGTCGCCGCCCTGGCGGTCTGTGTGCGGTTCATTCTACTCTACCCTTGGCGATGGGGTGAGTTGAAATATACATAATTATCCCTTTATTAAAATTACCATTCTTCAATTGTAGGAAATAAAGCATTATTCACGTAAGTTAAAACTCAGCGCTACCTCACCCGCGGGTACTCCTTTGTCCACGAAGTACTGCTGCGTACGCACACCATATTATCTTATAAACCACCATCAATCCTTACCTACCAAAACATTTACCAATCTGATTTAACAATCGATTCCTGCGTCTAAAATATTCATAGGCGCTCATTTTTTCAGAACATGCCTGCTCGAAGAAGGCACCAAAGCACTTATTCCGGTTCGTCGCAATCTCAAATAAATATATATAAGGAATTTTTAAAACAAAGTGCTAATACTTTAACGCAGTCACTAGTTACCTACAGATTTCATTCTATAATAAAAACAACGAAAGGTCCTATTGCTGCACGTACGGCTTCAATCATGGAGTTGTCTTCCTCACCTCCATGGCTTCAATCCGCGACAATCAGTGTACCTCACTATTGGTATGATGGCGGGTTTATGTCCTGGTAATCGATGACAAAAGTTCAAGAATTCTAGGATTCAAACTCACTGCAACTTCAGAGTTGGGTCAGATGACCCGTTTATGAGTAATAGAATAGACAAACAGAAAGACGGATACCATTTGAAATTGATAATAGTAGTAGGCAATACGTCAATACCCCTAGGTACTACGAGAATGTAAGAGTAGAGGAGCATCCCGATCATCAGGTCATCATTACGTTCATCAGTGCGGAATCATCCCGCGGCACACTGACCGACACCGCGCCCGCCGCCGCCGCCAACGTGCATGCATCAACCTCAGTTCACTTATAAATCATTGTCGCGTACATTTGATGCAGTTTATGCGGAATTCAATTACCGACACAGAATTGCGGAAACATATCGCAGCCGCGGCAGCTAGGTAGTATCGATCACGTTCTCGCTGATATTTCAGGTGCGGAAGAGGAAGAGAGGATTGTATGTAACATTGCCAATTTTGGCAAACACATCATAGGACGTGAAATATCGCTATGCTTCTTCTAGGGAACTGATATCTTGCGCTGATATATATGACCCGAAAGAGATGTGACTGGAAATCTCAGCTGAGTGGGCGAACTTAAAAAAGAAAACTTCGTAAACTACGAGCATTTATGGGCTAATGCTCTAGTCGATGAACCTAGCGACGAACGATAGGTAATTGAAATAACGTCGAAAGTCCGACCTTCAGTTGGATTTTCCTTCTTCTTCAGCTCTCCTAATAAACTGCTTTCGGAATAAAAGTAGATGTGCCCGCGGCTCCGCTCTCGGTAAAAGGATTAATCAATTTTCTTCTGACTGCGTTCACTTCCGATCCCATTGCTCGGCACTTATGAATAATGGTGTGTTGCTATAATATGGCTTATAATTTAGCTGAGATATTTAGCATTACATTGGCAAAAACGACTAGGTTAAGCCGTTCTTGAGTTATAAGCGTACATACATGCATATAGATAGATAGAAATACTTCATTGCTCCAAAAAACCATTTTACATAAGCAAGCAATAAGTAATTTACATGAGGGGCAAAGGCGGACTTATCCCTTACAGGAATTTCTCCCAGTCAACCTTTGGATGTTTGAGAGTCGTATGTTGCGAGATATAAGTAGGTGCATATACACAGACAGCATGCGTGAGATCTTATAATATGTAGGAATTTTGACTTAAATTTATTTCCTTCAATCGAACCAGGCACGTTCAGCAAACTTGATGTGGTGAACTGATACTGAAGAGACGTAGTTGCTGCGAATATGGAATCTATAGTATCGTTTATATTGTCAGGTTTCCTCCTGGGATCGGTATTCGCATCGCTGAGCCCGGCGGTGGTAATGCCTCTGCTGCAGCAGCAGCACTCCCGAAGCCTGGGAGTGGCGCAGGACATACCGCGCCTGGTGGGCACCGGCGGAGGCATCGACACCACACTCTCGGTCGGCGTCTACGGCCTTCTAATCAGCGCCATGTTTTCGAAAGAAGCGCAGGCGTATGTTATCTTCAAGGCAAGTTGTCTCCTTTTTAGGAGACCCTTATAAAATCGATCAAGTGTCTGTCTGTCCGTCTGACTGTCAAAGGCTGTAGCTTCTAAACGACTGGATCGATATTTATGAAACTTGGAATGTGTATAGATATCCGGGAGCAAGAGATAAGCAAAGTCAGGCGTCCTCAAGCAACCCGCAAAAAGCAAGTTGGAAATCAAAACATTTTTATAATAGGCCGACTGGTCGAAAAGGTCTTAAATAGCCTAGATTACTCAAACTCAGAAAAACAATATTTTAATTTCATATTATAGGTACATACATTGGAATGTTTAATTGCAAAAGTTATATTAAAAGTTAAGTTATATGCTGAAATACGAGTATTACAAATTTACTCTGTTCGAGGCGATAATTCCAACATAAGTTGGAATTATCTTTAGGTCTATAAAGAATTTGCCCATTTCTTCTGAGCGTAGGCGTCTCACGGGCGCGCTGTGCGGGTTCGTGGTGAGACGCGGGAAGGACGGGCAACAACGGTAATTAATGCACACGTAGGAAATTACTACGAAACCCTCTGTGTGTGAATAACGTGCATTTCACAATGATTAACACAAGACCGCCATGATCGTTAAGCACACCTGGGCGTGGTCAAGACTGAATGGGTAACCACTCGATCGCTGAGACTGGCCATGCTTCGATTTCCGCCTAAAACTGTGGGTAATATTAGGTCCTAATACCATTCTTTCTTACCGTACTAGGTGGTAGGATTTAACCCTCTCGGGTTAGTGCCACCGCACTGAATGAAGTCCTCTATGGAATGAAAGCTCGGTCGAAGCGGCTGTGTAAATAGTACGTGTTTTCCGATCAGTTCGTGCAGCCAACTCACATTCTCATTAGCTCGTTGAAGCTGGCCAAACAAAATGATCAATGTAGAATTGATCGGCAGGCTTCAGCGACGCTGTTTGTGGGCGTTGCTCTCGGTGTCTGCTGGGGCTACTTCTCCAGCCTAGTTCCACACAAGAAGGATCCCTTCTTGGCCGAGTCACGCTTACTTGTTGTCTTGCTCGGTGGACTGTTCGCGAATTGTGGAACACTTGCCATCGGCTGGGGCGGAACAGGTATGCTACGTCGACACCTAACTCTCCTATACTATGTAAATAATAATTTACAAGACCTTACTTAGAGCATTGTCCATTCATCTAAAGTATCCAATAAAATACTTTCAGAACGGTCTTGAGCCACTTTTACTATAAATGCCCTATTATTAATTACTATTTTCTCAATGGTGGATGACTGATGATGAGTGACCACCATTAAGAAATAGTGTAGTAAATCTAATATTTGTGTCATCCATCACTGATGGATGACACAAATATTAGATTATATGTTACTTAATCACTAATCATGTGTAGGTGGCGTGGCGGTACTTGTGTGCAACATGACTGCAGCCCATTTCTGGAGAAAATCCGGCTGGAAGATCAACATGAACCCTGTTGCGACTGCATATCGCGTGCTATGGAACATATTCGAGCCCATGCTGTTTACATATACAGGAGCTCACCTACAGGTTCATTATCTTTCTGCATGCCTAATCTTAATCAAATTTGCCTGTGTCATGAATATGTTACAGTTCCCGGCAGCCAATAATGCATGTCGAGCTTTAGAAAGAAACAATTCGGTTGTAGAGCGTCGTCCCAATCGCACAGAGACGTGCGAGTTCGGTGCGACATCCCTGTCGTCTTCTTCAATCTTCAACCAGATTGTCTCTTTCTAATGCTCGATACTCATCATTGTTTGCTGCCGGGAACTCGACTTTCGCTCCTCCTTCTGTGAAAGAACGAATTATAGAGCAGGCTCCAATGAGATGTTCGTTTGCAAAAATAGCGGACCGCGAAATGTTTTGTGATTCGTCTACCTGATACCCTCGACATTATAAAAAGCCATGTTGCCGCGCGCGCTCACGGTTCTTTGTCATTTGTCAATTACAGCTAGTGAAATTTCTATGCAAGCATGCCTCGACTTATACAAAAGTCAATGAAAAAAGCGATCTTTAAATAAGGTCTTTCAAAATTAGTTAATAGTACGCTAAGGTCCTGTATCATATAGGGAGTAAAACCTATATAAAATGTTTTGGACCTCGGGTTTTTTTTTTATGTAAAATATTTTTTTTATGTATTTAAATAAAAAAATAGGTGGTCGATTTTTATAGCCCAATCGATTCAGTTTCATAGCAGTAACAAAAAAGTCTTCATTACCATTATGATGTAACACGTGTAAGTTGGTAAAAAAAATCTAATTCTTTCTATTCCATACTAACCAAAAATCTTTGTAATTTATTAATAATATTTGTGAGGGAGGGGGGGAAGAGGGGGACCACAAAACTGGTTGGCAACATCTGTTAATTGTATGTCTGGGATCTATACAATATATATCAGAAGTCAGAATGAGGTCCGCAATTTTTGCAAACGGAACTTCACTGAGAGTCCGGTCTTTTATACAGACTGATCCAAAAAGTTAGGCATGATTCGTTTATTGTTTTACAGGCAAATGAGCTTAGCGCGACCAAACTAGCACAGATGATTGGAGTTTTAATAGCCTCCCTATCCATCAGGCTCTTCATTACCTACCTAGTAGGCTGGGGTTGCGGACTTCGCGTGAAGGAGAGGATATTTGTCTGCATCACATGGATCCCTAAAGCTATTGTAGAGGTACACTTTATGTTGTTGATGTATTCGCTACTATATTGGTATAGTTACACTTCTTTTCACATACCTACTCGTATTTACTTACTTCATTCCGATTTTATTTTCCCAGGCTGTTTTAGCTCCAACTGCATTGGAAGCCGTACTGTCGTCCAGTGACTCTACTGAAAACGACATGTGGTGCGCAAAAACGAACATTCACATCCTAGTAATGGCAATACTCGTAACCACGCCTATTGGATATATTCTTACGGCGGTATTGGGACCAGGGCTGTTGTCTAGCAGTGAACCAAGGGACCAGGCGTCACTAGAAGGTTATACTTTATACTCTGTTGTCATTTCTATACTCTACCTACACTGATTGCTACACGCGCGTTGAATTGAAAATAATACATTTTATTCATAACGCGTCCGAAAACGGGACTATTTCCCTATTGAAGAATTTTGCTCTTCTGGTGCTCGAACAAAACCATCGGTGTGCGGAGCAGTGTAGCCAAAAGCCTCATGAAGAGACTTGACCCTCTGCTGGTGGACGCAACTGGTGTCCCGCAATGAAAGGCCTACATCCACACATTAAGCCTTCCCATTCTGCAAGGCAATGCGCCAAGTGTTCTAGAAACTTTAGAAGATAGTAATGTTCCTGTTTGTTAGGTAGTGTTTTAGTTAAGTTACTTCATCTAACTACGACAGAATGTCAGTTTAGTCGATGTTGTAAGAGAATAATGCACCGGTCTGATTGTTGTTTATTGTTTATAGCAACATTTAATAGAGAAAGTAGCTAAATGTCGAAGGTTGATGTTCAAGCTGAACTTCCAGACGGAGAGACGAGGCGTGTGTCGGGCGCCCACGCCGTGTGGAGTACCAGTCGGAGCGACGACGACGCCAACGTCGCCGCCAATAGCGACAGGTCAACGAAAATGGCAGCCACCTGACCGAGGAGGACTCTAATGCAGGGAATTAAAACATAACATCATTGACGAAGATGTTGTATAGGATTTAACATGGCGGAAATACGATTGTTATTTTTGAAGCTAAAATAAAGCTATTTAAATCGTGATTATCACGTAGGGTAATACAGAAAGTGAAGGAACGTTCCTTAAATGAAATATGTTCCTAATAAATGAAAATTATCTACTACTACCTACTTAGGTGAAACTGTTTTTATTTATTGAATATTGCCCGAGGCTTCGCTTCGCGTGCCTTTTTGCTCACAGCTCAAACTCCCTAAAAACCTTATTCAGACAAAATTATCCAAATCGGTCCAGCCGTTCTCAAATGATGCGCTTACCAACGAACAGCATTTAATTTTTATTTATCCACCTATAGTACCTTCCCTTAGCGGAAAAAAGGTTTTTTTGATGAAACCAGCAGGAGGTTTTAGTATGTTGTTAAGCATGTTATTCTGACTAAAAAACCATCGGGAGACAATCTCTAACGTGGATGAGTCACCAGTTATGACGTCATCAAGATGGCCGCCACCGCGTTCAAAGTTTTGCGTATACAACAAAAAGTATGTAACATACAAGCATGTGTAGGGTGTCATAAAAAGCACAATTAAATGCACTACAATATTGTTCTTACATTTAACCTTGCACATACCATAGTCTGTGAGAAATTTAAGTGTTAGTAAAATTTTCACCAAAAAAAATATGTTTTTTTTAATATATCAACTTAACTAGTAACTTTACAGTAAAATATTCTATGTAGATATAAATGCTACATTAATAAGCTATAAAACGCAATTAAGATTTTGAGAATCGGTTTATAAACAAGCAAAATACATTCGTTTTATCCCATAACGGAAGTCACCACCAAAAGTCGGATGACTGTTTCAATACAATTTACAAGGCAAATTACGAATATAGGTAACTTATTATGGGCAACTTGTCAAAAACTATTTTGATAAAACTATATTTTCAAAAAGATAAATATGATTTTTGAAACAAAAAAAATTTTTTTTTATTACTTTTTTAAAATTTACTTTGGGTCTACGTCTAACTTTTATTGTGGAGGCCTGCCCTGCATTACCTACTTATCAAATAGAAATTTTATTGAAATAAAAGGTACGCATTATGAAAAGAAATATTTATTTTTAACATTTTTTTTATGTAAACCAGCATGGGTGGCTGTGCCGAGAGACCAATGGTGCAGTCGACAGAGCCAAAATCACCTCTCCTCGCGAAACCACGCTCAGTTAGGTGCCATGCCAGCAGATTTGCGGACTGTTGCTAGGCTGTTTAGCCCGTTAATACGACGCTTGAAGACACCCAGGTTAAAGGATTCAGGAAATACACTCGCCGGAAGACAGTTCCACACTCTAGCGGTGCGACAAAGAAACGATTTAGAGAACCGATGGGTTCTCAAAAGCCCAATGTCAACAACAAAGGGGTGCTGAGTCTCTCTGCGACGAGTCATGCGGAGATAGGACGGGTGGCAGGGAATAAGGGATGCTAGTTCCGCAGAGCAGCGGCCGTGATAGTATCTGTAAAACAGACTAAGTGAACCCGTAAATCGTCTATGACTCAGGGACTCCAGACCATCTGCAAGTTTCGGGTCACCAATAAGACGGATGACTCGGCGCTGTATCGAGTCCAAGGATGCTAGCAGATAATGGGGACTACCCTCCCAGATGTGCCTCCTAGATGCACCTTCGCATGCACAAAGCAGAGTGCAGTTAAGTTAATTTTTCACGCACCGGCACCTTGTGCACCGTTCTTTGCATTTGCAAGACAATAGCTCCTTGCAGCTGAGGCTAGCATCAGGAAGGGTTTTCCACAAAGGGGTGTACGCTGGTCCGTCATTTACCTTTTGCCAACCCCAGTTGCAAGGATCTAGCAGTTGTGGGTCGCTATTCAGGCAATTGGTCCCCTTTGTCTTTGTCTTTGAATTGACACCCCTTTGTGGAAACAAGCATATATTAATTTTTTACATATTATGTAAAAAATAGATATTTCTTTTCATAATGCGTACCTTTTATTTCAATAAACTTTCTATTTGATAAGTAGGTAATGCAGGGCAGGCCTCCACAATAAAAGTTAGACGTTGACCCAAAGTAAATTTTAAAAAAGTAATAAAAAAATATTTTTTTTGTTTGAAAAATCATATTTATCTTTTTGAAAATATAGTTTTATCAAAATAGTTTTTGACAAGTTACCCATAATAAGTTACCTATATTCGTAATTTGCCTTGTAAATTGTATTGAAACAGTCATCCGACTTTTGGTGGTGACTTCCGTTATGGGATAAAACGAATGTATTTTCCTTGTTTATGAACCGATTCTCAAAATCTTAATTGCGTTTTATAGCTTATTAATGTAGCATTTATATCTACATAGAATATTTTACTGTAAAGTTACTAGTTAAGTTGATATATTAAAAAAAACATAAATTTTTTTGTGAAAATTTTACTAAAACTTAAATTTCTCACAAACTATGGTATTTACAAGGTCAAATGTAAGAACAATATTGTAGTGCATTTAATTGTGCTTTTTATGACACCCTACACATGCTTGTATGTTACATACTTTTTGTTGTATACGCAAAACTTTGAACGCGGTGGCGGCCATCTTGATGATGTCATAACTGGTGACTCATCCACGTTAGAGATTGTCTCCCGATGGTTTTTTAGTCAGAATAACATGCTTAACAACATACTAAAACCTCCTGCTGGTTTCATCAAAAAAACCTTTCGGGCCCAAAATGACGCTAAGGGAAGGTACTACTACGTAGTTTAAGTAAATAAATTGGTACAACAAATTCTCTAGATGTTTTATTTCAATTTTATTAGTTACATTTTTATAGAAGCATCACACGCTTTAGAATACCTAATTAACTTTCATTGGAGATAATAATTTCATCTAAGTGCCGAAGTCGTTAGTGAACTACCCATAATATATCTTAAAGACAAATTATCCTCCTTTTTAGGGTTCCGTACCCGGGACCCTATTACAAATTTTTGCCTATTGTCTTTTGTGTTTGCCTATTGACATTTTGACTTTTTATTGGGGAAGCCTGATAAGAAATATCGTCCTCCTTGGTGACAAGTTTAACATTGGTAGGCAGGTAGGCAGTCAAATCATATTATCGCGATTATATTTTTGAGATTTGTAAACTTGCTACCACTTGCTACCAACCTCAAAAATCTACGTTTTTTTAAACCTCCTGTCGCCATCTAGTCTCCGGAGCGGAAATAACGGAGTTTACCGCAGCACTCATACAAATATCAAATAACGAGTTTCGTTGCTATAACAAACCACCGTACGTAAGCTCAAGTAACCCACGAGCCTCCACAAACATCCGCAAGATGTCGCACAAAACACGTGTAAAGCATGTGTGTAAATATTGCATTTTCAGACGGAAATCATTATAACAAAATACGAGTATTAGTTTAGTCATCTCGCGTTCTACGTCAATCATAATCATAATACAACAAATTTAAGTAACTTTTCAGTGTAGATAAGCAACAACCAGAGACAGGCGTGTTGGAATCCATATTTGTTTGGTATTGCTAGTCAAAATTTTATTTGATTATAGAGGTTCTACTCCTCGTAGGACCTTTCGAATAACTGTATAGAAGTTTAGTAATTATCAGCAGTTCTACGGCATGCAGTTACCTTCTACAGTAAGTAAACAATATATTATATAACATCCTAGGTAGGTACCTACTCAATATTTTTATATTGAATAAAATCAAACCTCAATTGCCTAATAATTCGAGTAATAAAGATCGCCAGTCGCTAGCCAAGCTAGACAATGTCTGCAGCATGCAGACATAATGTACCTAATTACTAATAATAATTATAAAATAAATAGAATGCCCCAGTGATTTACCTACGAATTTATTATTCTCACCTCTCTCACTGACGAATGACGATCCTTCGAGCCTCGAGGCTAGGACTAGATAATCACAGATTACTGATACCTAAGTACCTATAGGTATGTGGGTACCTATTGTGGATAGCAATTGTTAGGTATTATTGCACAGTATTATTGACATTTGACTTGAAATCATATTAAATAAGCTGGCCTACTCCCTATGTCACTAAAGTGTGTTCCAAAATCCACGTAAATTAATGCGGACGAAGCGAAGTGTGCTCGGCTTCGCCTCAATCATTTCTGAAGTCAATTCACATAGAAAGTGGCGCCGCAAGACGTCATTGTGACAGTCTTGCTTGATTACTTTTCTATCAGCTTTATCTTTTCATTTCAGTCATTCATTCAGCCAGTCATGAATAGGCACTTTTCAGGTCGCTATGGCATTCGCAACCTCCGCATGCGACCGAATGTCCGTGGGAGTCGTTAGACACCTTATGGGTGGTTCGACGTCACATGTCTGGCTTTCTATAAAATTACAAAATATAAAGTTACCCATGTAAGAAGCTGCATTGAATGGCAGAGCACAAATTAGTATCTATGTTATGTATGGACCAAGTGATTAATTGGACATTATACATAATTCCCGGGCATTTTGAAAAATGCCCAATATGAGAGGGCAATATGATGATAACTGCTGAAATAATTAAATTGCCCGGGCTTTATGAATAATTTCTATCACGTATTGGGCAGGATAATAAAAAGACACATGTTTTATTAAGATTCTTTTAATGTCCGACAATTAAATCAAAATGAGTACAAGAATTACTTAATACACTAATTCTTAGTAGCTAGTACTTAAAAGTCATATTAAAAATATTTAAAAAAATAACATAAAAACTTTTAAAAAAATTTAACAGACTTCAAAAAAAACACAAAAAGGCAATAAACATAGACACTAAAAATTTCATTTTTTTTCCTATTTATTAGAACAATGGACCGGTTGAATATACATCATCATTTTCTGTGTACTCTATTTGATCTATTTCGGTGAACTCTACTTGGTCTATCTAAAAGTCTTCTTCTAAATTAACATCATGCAGAACTTCATGTGGTATAGAAGAACTTTTAGTCCAACTTTCAACTTCGTCCCGAACTTGTCTTCATAATGCCTGTGTGCTATAAATGCTCTATTTTTCCTTAATTGAACAAACTTAATCCTTCCGACCATTTTTTTGAGTTGTTATCCCCCAACCACGTACTTAGGATGTTCTCGATGTCTTGATTTGCTCTTTCTACTGACACTTGGCTCTGTGTGTCTCCTCGGTACCACCGCGCCTTCCCGAATGTACCTAAATTATCAAATCGCCCGCCGATATTGTAGCAGTATTCATAATGACCAGACACTATGATAAATAATGAAGTTTAGGTAATAATTAATCACTTGGCCCGATTTGACTTGTTGTTATTCATAATGCCCAGGCATTATATATAATGCCCTCATTAATCACATGGTCCATAACATCTATATTTAAACCCGAGACGGCTGGAGGTAATAATTCAATACAACTAGTAACAATCAAATTTTAAAAAATTTATGAAAAATATATAAAGAAATTTGGTCCTAGAACATTGACGAAAACAATTCACTATCTGCGTACCTAGCCACCATAACAACTAATTGATTTGGCTGTAACATATACCATTTGAAATAATCTAAGCTAAGAAATGAAAACCGCATTAATTTTGGAACACACCGAACAGCGGCGCCGGCGCGCCTATTTGGTACGTGAGTCGTGCGTGCGTGACGTGACTGCCCGGGAAAATTAAATGCATTTTAGCGATGTTCACACTTCGCGTTCTCTCGTCTCCCGCCTTCTAGTGATAATATTCATTCAATATTCGCTCACTAGGCAAGACACGAATAATTCATACTGCATGACAGTAATTAATAAATAACATATTTAACAATAACATACTTACTAAATACATTTGAATTACTAACAACATAGAAACATTTCACAAACCCGGGAAAATATTAATTTATGAAAACGATATCAGAGAGAATGAGAAAAATAAAACGCGTTAGTTTCGCGCGGGAAACGTCAAACAATAACCAGCAATAACTTTGTGGGTCAGCTTTGTGGCTATCTTATCGCCGCATAATATCATGTAGGTATGTATGCACATACTCGTACGTATATCTGAACCCAGTTACTATGGACTAGAGTTGTAACGAATATTCGTATTCGCATTCGAAATTCCGAATATTCGGTTCATTTTTTATATTCGTATCCGTATTCGGTTGTAAGATACCGAATATTTATCGAATATTTTACTTCGCGTGTTTTACTAATGAAAGAGTGAGACGCAACAATATGCGGATCCCTACTCTCAGTATGTTGTAATCAAATCGCTAATATCAGATTACAACAAAGAGAGACGATTGAACGTACACGAAGACCCACTAATATGGTGGAGAACTACAACAAAATATAACCAACTAGCACCCCTAGCCCGACAGTACCTGTCTGCACCTGCTGGAAGTGTACCGAGTAAACGTCTCTTCAGCGGTGCTGGCTTAATATATGAGCCCCATCGAAACCAGTTAAATACCGAAAAAGCTGGCAAGCTGTTATTCCTTAAGCCACTCCTATAGTTTGATAATTAACTAAAATTATAAATCTTTTGTAACGCACTAATTTAGTTTCATTTTTTTTTTTCAAAATGCCGTGTCAAGTAATCAAAAACAGAGAAAAACATTAAAACAAGTCCATATTCTACATTTATAATAGAACATTGAAGTGTCTTTTTTTTCATTTGGATATAAAAATTTTCAATATTCGTATTCGCGAATATCATTTTGGAATATTCGTGTTCGCATTCGTATTCGCGAATGTGGAAAAATAGGCATTCGTCACAACACTACTATGGACATATTCAACACGTATAAACAGTCAGTCAGCGTGTAGGCGTCCACTGCTGGACATACGCCTCTCCAATTTTCCTCCAGTCCTCCCGGCCTTCAGCGATACGGAACCACTGATTTCCGCCGGCGTACTTAATGTCGTCGTCCCACCTGGCGGGTGGTCTTCCCACACTCCGTTTTCCTGTCCACGGCCGGCAGTGTAGGACACGGTTACTCCAACGGTCATCGTCTCTTCGGCTAATGTGCCCAGCCCACTGCCACTTGAGCTTAGCCACCCGGTGTCCAATATCGACTACTTTGGTGCGTCGGCGGATTGCCTCTTTACGCACCATATCACGTAGCGATATTCCCAGCATGGCTCGCTCCATTGCTCGCTGGGCAACTTTCAACCTTTGGACAACAGCGACCGTCAGAGTCCACGTTTCACACCCGTATGTCATAACCGGGAGGACACACTGGTCATATATACGTAGTCCAGGAAACGAGGAAATTCCTTGTATGGGCTCTTCGGACTAATTCCTCTGTCGCTGAAACTTTGCAGTGTGATAGAGTAGTGTTTAAAATATACGTTTGACAAATTATCTAGGATTTTTGATGTTTGGAAGTTAGGTATTAAAATGAATGAATGCCTAAAAATGAAAATCGCTTATAACTGCTGATGAAAAATTGCTCCGTCCGAAATTCCTTCGGTATATGATATTATATATTAATAAGAGAATATATTAACATTATCTAGGAAAATTTCGATTTCGAATAGGCAGAAATTTGAAAATATCTATTTTGTATCACAACTTCTTCAGAAAAATTGCTCTGTCAATTTGAATTTTTTTATATGTCTTAATTTATTTAAATATATCGCTTTTGACAATTATCTAGGAAATTTTCCATATCGATCACACCTTTACAGATTTTCGGCAATAATTCACTGTGAAAAATTGCTCCGTCCGAAATTCCTTCGGAATATGATATTATATATTAATAAGAGTATACATACAACATTATCTAGGAAAATTTCGATTTCGAATAGGCAGAAATTTGAAAATACCTATTTTGTATCACAACTTCTTCAGAAAATTGACCATATAAATGCCAAAAGGCACCAACCCACAAATTGGTTAAAAATGAGTTAAATATACCAATCGAGAGCTAATCAACCCTCTATTTTTTGCAGAAAAGACCCAGGCAGGCTACTTGGTATATACTAATAGGTTTCTACACATTCGTCCGCCCAATTGAGGTATATCGCAACAGCAGAACAGAATTATGCTACTTGGTACTAGCTAACTGGTCAGATTTTTTTTTTGCGTAAAAGATCCAAGCGAGATGGACTTTTTTGTTTTTAATGAAGTACGCTAAAAGTATTTATCAAAACAGAGCCAAGATATCTGGTTCTTTTTGGCATTATATAATAAAAACAAACTGTATATCGCAAAGTGGAACCAATTTATGTGGTTCTTTTTGGCATTTATAATAAAAACAAACGGTATATTGCAAAAATGGAATCAATTTATGTGGTTGGTTTGCCTTTGGGGACCTATAGTGAGTCTTATTTCATTGGAAATAAGAGTTCTTTTTCTAAAAATAAAATCAAACATGTCTACGTTCTATGAAACAGAACGCCTAATAATAAATAAGTTCAGTTCAGTTCACTACCGCGACGAATGTGTCAGTTCACGACCGCGAAGTTTTTTTTTTTTTTTTTTTTTTTATGGAACCTGACTCGGTTGGCCACATCACCTACAACATCCGTGATGTCAGCCCATAACACAGGGTGAACTAGGTGCCATGTCAGTGCTTCCCTTCATTTCATGTCGGCTACACTAAACTGGACGGAAAACACGAACTATTTACATAGCCGTTTCGACCGACGTTTCGTTCAGTGCGGTGGTACCAACCCGGCCGGGATAAACCCTACCACCTAGTAAGGTAAGAAGGGAAGGGACCTACAGTTTAACGTGGAATCCGAACCACGGTCAGCCTCCAACGGTCGAGCGGTCACCCATCCAATCACTGACCGCGCTCAGCGTTGCTTAATAACAGTTGACTAACCAACCGCGCCACTGAGCTACCGAGGCTGACGAATTTTCTTATCCCTTAGTCGACTTTTACGACATGCGACGGGGAGAGATGCTGTGGGGCTATTCTTTTTAAGTACCGACCCCACACGGTACAAGTAAAGTAAATTGCTGTTTTCGACGTGGCTCAATGTACCTACTACGTAGTGATCGCGACATATCGTCAGAGTGTAGTTCGACGTCGTCGTCCAAGCAGGTGCCTACGCCGCGCCGCCTAACGTAACCATTGAAGATAGAATAGAATAGAATAGAATATTTATTTGTATAACATATACAAGTCACAAACTAACATTCACACATTTTAAAATTTTTCTATTTAGAAAATAAAATAATATGAAACATAATAAATGAATCCTATTAAAATTAAAATTATTAATAATAGAAATCCGATATAAAAGTCACACGTGCCTCCTGGGTGGTGCCAAATGAACAGCAATCAGCGTGTGGGAGATCTTCGGATCGGCTGGGTTCGCCACCACACCCCGGGAGAAACAATTACACCGGCATAACAGTTCGCTGTGTTCCGGTGTACTTCCCGGGGACCCAGTAGCAGGTGGGGTTGGCTGTGGTGAGGAGTAGGCCAGTGATCCCGACGCGGATTCGCTGTTCAGAGGTGACGCATCGACACGGTTGACAGGGAGACCCGGTTAAACGGTTATTCCGCTGGTCGCCCGCCGGGTAGTACAGGAGCCCAATCGCGTCTAACCAACGCGAGAGGCTGCCCCGGTCAACCGGCGCATAATCCCGGAGTGGTCCGTCGTGCCGGTTGGTGACCGGAGTAGGGGTTCCGGCGGCCACTTCCGGGGGGGACCGGGGGCCTTTCCGTCTTCCGTGTCGGCGCAACACTAACCTGAGTAGTAAGCGATGAAGTTAGGGTCCACGCTTTGCCCGTGAATCACCACAGCCACCCTTTCATGCTCTTTCCCTCCCTCTTACAAAAATCATGGCAGCGAAAAAAAAGGAAAAAAAGGTTCAATCAGCGGTGCACACCCTTACACCACTATTTAGCGTTGACTCGACCAACGTGCGGGGGTTGCATACCAATTTGAATGCCGTCCATCACCACCTGGAGACGAAGAAGCCGGCCTTGCTTTTCCTGACGGAATCACAAATATATCGACCTGCACTACCCCGGCTACACCCTGGAAGAAGCCTTCCGGTCGCGAGCCGGGGTTTGCTTGTTTGTCAGGGCAGATATTTGCTGTCGTCGCCTGCGCTGCCTTGAGGACTCCGAGCTATCAGTACTTTGGGTCCACGAGGATCTGGGAACGGTCTCGCGGGTGTACGCCTGTCTGTACAGGTCGCACTCTGGTGATGCAGAGACAGCTCGGTTATTTGAGTACCTGAGTGGAGCGGCAGACAAAGTCCAAGAGCGGTTCCCTACCGCGGATTTGGTTCTTCTTGGAGACTTCAATGCCCATCACGAGGCATGGCTAGGCTCCAGGAGAACTGACTTTGCGGGGAGAGCCGCCTACGACTTCGCCCTGACGCATGACCTGTCTCAACTGGTAGACCAGCCCACCAGGCTGCCAGATATAGACGCTCATGAACCCTCTCTGCTGGATCTTCTGCTGACAACGAACCCCACTGGATATAAGGTCGCAGTGAGAGCCCCGCTGGGTTCCTCTGATCATTGTTTAGTGTGGTCCACGGTGCCATCTTCGCCTCCTCAGTCCCGTACTGGAGGAACGCGTCGAATTTGGCACTACGCGTCAGCAGATTGGGATGGGATGCGAGAACACTTCGCATCCTACCCTTGGAGAGAGATCTGCTTCAGTTCGGGCGATCCGTCGCAATGCGCTAATACCGCTGCCGAAGTGGTTCTGGGGGCAATGGAAATGTTTATTCGCAGCGCCTCTGTCTACCTCGGTGGTAAAAGCCAACCATGGTACAGCCGCGACTGTGCTGATGCTGTCGCAGCTAAATGCGCAGCTTATCGGGCATGGTCGCGCGCTCGTGCCGGACGTGATCCGAACGCATCCTAACTGAAGAAGGAATACAACCGCCTCTCCAGATCCTGCAAAAAGGTTATTGCCAGGGCCAAATTTGACCACATCGGCAGAATCGGCGATAGACTGAACCAGCACCCAACTGGGAGCCGTGAGTTCTGGTCTCTCGCTAAATATGTCGAGTCAAATTTCTGCCGCTCCTCTCTTCCACCTCTGCAGTGTCCTGGAGGCTCACTTGTCCACTCCGCAAAGAAGAAAGCCGACTTACTGGTATCTCTCTTTGCGGGGAACTCCAACCTGGACGATGGGGGTGCCACTCCCCCATCCATACCTAGGTGTGAGAACTCCATGTCGGAAGTGCAGTTTCGACAATGGACTGTACGGGCGGAACTTCTCTCCCTAGACGTCAGGAAGGCGAGTGGGCCGGATAGGATTCCTGCATTGGTGTTAAAAAGGTGTGCTCCCGAGCTGGCCCCAGTGCTGACGCGCCTATTCCGTCTCTCCTACTCCAATTGCCGTGTGCCGGCGGCCTGGAAATCTGCGTTTTTGCAAGCGGTCCCTAAAAAGGGTGACCGCTCAAACCCGTCAAACTACCGACCTATAGCGATTACCCTTTTCTGTAAGGTGATGGATCGCATTATCAATACGCAGCTCATGAAGTACCTGGAGACGAATGACCTCATCAGCGATCGGCAATACGGCTTCCGGCCAAAACGATCTGCTGGTGATCTCCTAGCGTACGTCACTCACCTTTGGGGGGAATCGCTTGACGGTCATGGTGAATTGATGCTACCTATTTTAATTTTGAATTTTAATTTATTTTAATTTATTTTAATTTTATTTTAATTTAATTTTAATTTTATATTTTTTTATATTGACATAATTGAATTTTTAACCTTTGACAATTCTATTGATGCGAAGTATTTTAATTTAGCTCTAGTTTTAATTGCCTTTCATGCACAAAACAGTTTTTTTTTTCTCTGTATTCTTATAATTTTTAGTTATGTACCTATATTATTGCTAATTATTAGTCCCTTACCATGGCTAGACCCAGACAGTTTCAATTGTAAATTTGGTAAACTAAAATGTGACGAACTCAAGTGTACCGATGGTACCTAAGATGGAAATGAATAAATGAAAAATGAAATGAAAAATACTTGGCAATTGGCCTTGATATTGCCAAGGCATTTGATCGGCTTTGGCACAAGTCGCTCTTGGGCAAATTGCCGGCTTACGGACTTCCTTCTGGCCTCTGTGACTGGGTCGCCGACTTCCTACATGGGCGTAGCATTCAGGTCCTAGTGGACGGTTGCTCGTCGGACGCCATGTCAGTGAACGCCGGCGTACCACAAGGATCTGTGTTGTCACCCACGCTGTTTCTTCTGCATATCAATGATATGCTGTCTCTGGGCAACATACATTGTTATGCGGATGACAGTACGGCACACGGATCGTACACCAGTCACCCTTCAGCCAGTCGGGATATTGTGGATGAGAAGAGGCGAAGACTTGTGTCTGAGCTCGAACACACACTCGGCTCTATTTCCGAATGGGGCCGTAGCAATTTGGTCGAGTTCAACGCTTCCAAGACACAAGTTTGCGCGTTAAGTGCGAAGAGAGCGGCGTTCACACCGGCTCCTTCATTCCAAGGCACGTCGCTTAAATTAAGCGAACACCTCGGGGTCCTCGGAGTCGAACTGTCGCACGACTTGAACTTTCGTCGCCATATCGAGGGGAAGGCCAAGCTGGCTTCTAAAAAGCTGGGCGTACTCAATAAGGTGCGACGGTACTTCACGCCGGACCAAAGGCTGCTTTTGTATAAATCGCAGATCAGGTCCTGCTTGGAGTACTGCTCGCACCTGTGGGATGGCTCTGCCAAATACCAGCTTGCGCCTCTGGACTCGATCCAGCGTCGAGCCGTGCGACTAGTGGGTGACCCCGCAGTGTCCCGCGATCTGAAACCACTGCAACACCGTAGGGATGTCGGCTCCCTAAGTGTGTTCTATCGCTTATTCCATGGGGAGTACTCGGAGGAGCTGTTTAACGCAATCCCGCCGTCCCCTGTCCATCTCCGCACCACATGAACTGGGCAGGGATTGCATCCCTATACGCTGGACTTACCGCGGATGCGTACTAATCGATTCTGCAGATCATTCCTCTACAGAACCGGTAAACTCTGGAATGCTCTCCCTGCTAATATATTTCCCCCCAAGTACAGTCTCGGGTCCTTAAAGAGGGGCGTGAATGGGCACCTGTCAGGCCGGCATGGCATTCGCAACCCCCGCATACGACCGAATGTCCATGGGCGTCGTTAGACACCTTATGGGTGGCTCGGCGCCATATATCGCGCTTTCAATAAAAAAAAAACGTTCCTCCATTCTCTTCGCCTCAAGACTCTACCTGCAGCGGTCTTCATGCAAGAAGCACACAGCGCCTCCTGGCGGAAAGGAGAAGAGTCCGGTTGCCTAGGCGACGGACTGTTGTGATCTGACACGTCCGAAAATACAAGCGGGAGCGGGCGGTTTTGTTCAAACATTTTGCTCTGGAAAAGATAAAATCCACCCTGATCGAGCGCGGCGCGGGCTCTCAGGGCTTGTTGCGACCTAATACGGCATAAGTATAGTGAGTGTAGTTTCCGAAGTGTGTGCGTAGCTGGGCCCAGCAGATCCTCGGACACCGGGACGTTTCCGTGCCGATCGACGACCACCACCTGAAGGACCGAGCTATCGAAGGTGCGGCTGCGGGCGGAGACATCAACATCCAGGTAGGAGGTACCACACCACCACACACTTTGCGCTACACCTCGAAGCTAGTCCGACGAATCCCGACGCTGCTCAGAAGGAGTCCAACGTTTCTCTGTGTTCCCCCGACGCCATCCAGACGCAGTCCGACATCTACGTGAGCTCGGAAGCTAGTCCGACGAATCCCGAAGCTGCTCAGAAGGAGTCCAACATTGCCCTGCGTTCCCACGACGCCATTCAGACGGAGTCCGACATCTAAGTGAGCTCGGAAGCTAGTCCGACGAATCCCGACGCTGCTAAGAAAGAGCCCGACATTGCCCTGGGGTTCGCCGACACAATACAGACGGAGCCCGACATCCAAGTAAGCCTCAAAGCTAGTCCGACGAATCCCGACGCTGCTCAGAAGGAGTCCGACACTGCCCTGCGTTCCCCCGACGCCACCCAGACGCAGTCCGACATCTAAGCGAGCTCTGAAACCAGTCCGACGAATCCCGACGCTGCTCAGAAGGAGTCCGACACTGCCCTGCGTTCCCCCGACGCCATCCAGACGCAGTCCGACATCTAAGCGAGCTCCGAAACCAGCCCGACGAATCCCGACGCGGCTCAGAAGGAGTCCGACACTGCCCCTGCGTTCCCCCGACGCCATCCAGACGCGGTCTGACATCTAAGCGAGCCTCGAAGCCAGTCCGACTAATCCCGACGCAGCTCGGAAGGAGCCCGACACTGCCCAACGTCCCCCGACGCCATCCCGACGGAGCCCGATACTGCCCTGCGTTCCTCGACGCCATCCAGACGGAGCCCGACACCTAAGCGAATTTCCGAAGTCAGCCAGACGGATCCAGACGCTACGCCAAACTAATCCTATCACGAAGCGCAAAATAAGATCTGAACTGACTGATAGATAACAGTAGACAACACCCGTCGCCGCCGCGTAAACCAGCCTCGGGGAAACTTGTAAAAGTCCCAATCGTCTCTTATTTACCCTATTTCACCCCTTATGAAACTATCAAACCCAGAATATGAGTACCGCTGCGGTGACGGCGTGATATTGCATGTGCACAGTCGCACCCCCACCCAACTACAGTCCACCCACTAACACCACGGGGTGAGAACGACTGTTGCGTACAGCGGCCCCATTCGGAAATAGACCGAAGCGTTTGTTTGAGATCAGACACAAGTCTTCGCCTCTTCATCCACAACATCCCGTCTGACTGAAGGGTCACTGGTATAGGATCCATGTGCTGTACTGTCATCCGCATAACAATTTATGTTGCCGAGTGGCAGCATGTCATTGATATGCAGAAGAAACAGTGTTGGTGACAAGACAACACAGATCCCTGCGGTACGCCGGCATTCACTGACAGGGCGTCCGAAGAGCAACCGTCCACTAGGACCTGAATGCTACGCCCATGTAGGAAGTCGGCGACCCAGTCGCAGAGGCCAGAAGGAAGTCCGTACGACGGAAGCTAGCCCAGAAGCGATTTGTGCCAAACCTGTAGAGGTGGAAGGGAGGAGCGGTAGAAAATCGATACGACAGATTTGGCGAGAGACCAAAACTCACGGCTCCCAGTTGGGTGCTGGTTCAGCCTATCACCAACTCTGCCGATATGCTCGAATTTGGCCCTGACGATAGCCCTCTTGCAGGATCTGGAGAGGCGGTTGTATTCTTTCTTCAGTTCGGATACATTAGGATCGCGTCTGGCACGAGCGCACGACCATGCACGATAAGCTGCGCCATTAGCTGCGACAGCTTCACCACAGTCGCGGCTGTACCAGGCCTGGCTTTTACCACCGAGGCGCACGAGGGCGCTGGGAATGAACATTTCCATTCCCCCCAGAACCACCTCGGCTACGGCATTGGCGCATTCTGCCGGAATGCGCCAATGCCGTAGCCAAGGTGTAGATCATCCGAGGTGTAGATCATCCGAACTGAAGCATAGCTCTCTCCATGGGTAGGATGTGATGTATTCTCGCATCCCGTCCCAATCCGCTGACACGTAGTGCCAAATTGGACGCATTCCTCCAGTACGAGACTAAGGAGGCAAAAATGGCACCGTGGACCCCACTAAACAGTGGTCAGAGAAGCCAAGAGGAGTGCTCACTGTGACTTTGTATCCAGCAGGATTCGTCGTCAGCAGAAGATCCAGCAGAGAGGGTGCATGACCGTCCATGTCTGGCACTTTGGTAGGTTGGTCTATCAGTTGAGGCAGGTCATGCGTCAGGGCGAAGTCGTAGGCGGCTCTCCCCTCGAAGTCAGTTCTCCCGGAGCCCAGCCACTCCTCGTGATGGGCATTAAAATCCCCAAGCAGAACCATATCCGCGGATATATATATATATAGGGAAACTACATGCCTTCATCTGCCGCTCTACTCAAGTGCTCGAACAATCGAGCTGTCCCCGCGTCGTCTGAGTGCGACCTGTAGATACTTACAGGCGGACACACGCGACTCCGTCCCCAAGTGAACCGATTGTGATGATTCTTTTTTTATTTGAAAGCTGGTGCTTTCCGCGTGGTCCCATTTCAATTTCATCAAGATCGGATTGGAAAGCGAGGCGGATTCGCGAAGCCAAAAGCCGAGCGATTCCGCCGAGTACATTAATAGCAAAAAATTACTAAAAAAACTTAAATAAAAAACTATTAAAAAAAATATAAAAACCGCCTTCAAAAATGTATTAAATAAAAAAAATCGAACCCTAGAGTTGAAGGCGGTGCAAGCAAAAATAACCGACCGCCTTCAACTCCAGGGTTCGATTTTTTTTTAATTTCATACATTTTTGAAGGCGGTTTTTAATTTTTTAAATCGTTTTTTTACAAAAATGTATACACTTTATTTACATACAGACTGTACGTGCATGAAATATGTTTAATAAGTTGTTTCGACATACTGTCATACAAATTAAATTACAGAACGAAAGTTAAATTTTAAAAGTTCCTAATACTATATAGATAGGCCCTACATTTTCGTTCCATAGGCGGCAGGACGGCGCGGCGGAGCGGCGTTGTAGTGGGACGACAGAGGTGGCGGGCGGAATAGCGAGCCGCGAGCATCGACGACGCTCGCGTGTCGTCTCGTCGGTCGCGGTGCGGGACGATGAGCTGCTGGCGCGCGGGCGGGCGGGCTTATTCTTCCCCACTCCCCGCAGCCCTCCCGCACCCCGAGTTCAGTGTAGTGCGAGCGCGCGCTTTTTAAACGTTGTTTTATTATATTGCGATACTCGAAACTACTCGAAAGTTCATGTTTAATGGAGAAATTTTATTGGATAATATACAATTATATTATATTTTGATGTTCTGTGTCTAATAAGTTAATAAAAACAGACGAAGCAATTTTTCACAGTGCTTGGGTTATTGCCAAAAATATGTAAAGGTGTGATCGATAAGGAAAATTTCCTAGATAATTGTGAAAAGCGATATATTTAAAGAAATTAGGAGATGAAAAAAAATAAAAATTGACAGAGTAATTTTTATAGGTATTTTCAAATTTCTGCCTGTTCGAAATCGAAATTTTCCTAGATAATGTTATATATATACTCTTAATAATATATAATATCATATTCCGAAAGAATTTTGGACAGAGCAATTTTTCACAGCGAATTATTGCCGAAAATCTGTAAAGGTGTGATCGATAAGGAAAATTTCCTAGATACTTGTCTAAAGCGATATATATAAATAAATTAAGACATATAATAAAATAAAAATTGACAGAGCAATTTTTCTGAAGAAGTTGTGATACAAAATAGGTATTTTCAAATTTCTGCCTATTCGAAATCGAAATTTTCATAGATAATGTTATGTATATACTCTTATTAATATATAATATCATATACCGAAGGAACTTCGGACGGAGCAATTTTTCACCAGCAGTTATAAGCGATTTTCATCTTTAGGTATAAATACCTAACTTCCAAACATAAAAAATCCTAGATAATTTGTCAAACGTGTATTTTAAACCCTACTTTATCACACTGCAAAGATTCAGCGACAGAGGAATTACGTCGAGTGGAAATGCTTTATTGATTGGAGTATACGGGTCTTTAAATTTTGCGACGTATAAACGTTCATTATTAATTAATTATTTTGATATTTGGAAAAAAAAATTAATTTAGAAAATGTTTTCAGAAACAAGAAAAGGATACATAGACATGGATGCGGAGACAATACCAACGGGTACGTACGAGAATATTATATAATATAACAGATACATTTATGCAACTTTTTCAATAGTCCTTTTGAATTTGAAGCCTCGTTTGAAGCGTAAACAACATCGATGGTAAACAACACATGCATTTACAGTTTACACAAACTATTCACAGATCTATTATCATATCATTCAATTTCTTTGCACATTTTCACTATCTTGTGCGATAAGTATCGTTCCATAAATATACATAACCAAAATAAATATTATTTTCAGGAGTATCCAGTCAATTCACTTTAGAATATGGTAAAGAGAGGCGCGAAGGACAACGGTAATAATATGGGTATATTTTTTTATATATTTTTAGGGTTCCGTAGTCAACAAGAAACCCTTATAGTTTCGCTATGTCCATCTGTCTGTCCGCGGCTTAGCTCAGAGACCCTTAGTACTAGAAAGTTGTAAGTTGGTATGGGTATAAATATTAATAACGCCGACAAAGTAGTAAAATAAAAATTTTAAAATATTTTTTTTAGGGTTCCTCCTCCCCTCCACGTAAGGTGTAGATGATTTTTCTTTCACGTCTACCCCATCGTGTGGGATGTCGTTGGAAAGGTCTTTGGAAAATATTGCGGGTTTGTGAAAAGCATTTTTCGATTTAGGGATCCGTTTGCGAGTTATTAAGCTTTTAAATGCAAATTTTTGTTAGTACTACCGGAGATTTGCCCATGCCCTTAAAAACTACCTATACATATCACAATTCTCCAGACCAAAAATTGTAGTGGTGTAATAATTGTAACATATTCAAAATTAACATCATTTGTACAAAGTCACTGCAATAAAAAGTGACGATTACCTTAATTTTTAAAATCTTATTTTTTTCACAAAGTTACTTCAACTACAATTTCACATTATTCACAAACCTGTCTCTAACAGCGCTAGTCTACACATAAAAACTATTTATTAATGTTAAAAAAATTATTTTTTTTTTTATTAAGGTAATCGTCACTTTTTATTGTAGTGACTTTGTACACATTATGTTAATTTTGAATATGTTACAATTATTACACCACTACAATTTTTGGTCTGGAGAATTGTGATATGTATAGGTAGTTTTTAAGGGCATGGGCAAATCTCCGGTAGTAATTTTTTTTTCACAGTGATTTTTCAAAAATTCATCAGTTTTAATGTAATCTGAACAAAAATTCACTGAAAGGGCTATAGAAACAGTACAGTCTAGGAGTAAACCTTAAAACTATTCATTACGTACTAGCTACATGTCTCCTCTACTTCCATACCAATTTTCATTCGATTTTGTGGAATAGATATCCAACTAGAGCGGTTAATGTGACTAAAATAGAGAAATTTCAAAAAAAGTTTAAAAAAATCATAACTTCTAAACTATTGATTTTCGCGGAACTAATGTTGTTTTTAAATGAGTAACCATGATGTCCTCCATCTAAAAAAAATTTTTGGACTACTATAACTGGGCCACCCTGTATAAGACATATTATCTTCCGTGAATCGTGACTATGTACATAAGTACATATGTATTGCACAAACAATTAGGTATCGATATTGAAATGTATGTTGGAACGCAGATGGTGGGAAAGCTTCTGCCTGCGCTGCCACCAGCCAGACGTGGGTCCAGCGTGGCAGCCGGCTTGCTGGAGACAAGCGTGCCCCTTCCCTCTCTGTCCCACCTACAGGCAGTTCGCGCAGACCGCCTGCATAGTCACCACTTGTCAGTACAATAGTCGTCATATAATATGTTTGTTTCGACATGTCCTGCAACCGCAAAGTAAGCATGCGTCGATTTATCCCTCCGTAAATTTGTGAGGTTCGGTACTCTCACTCCACGCCTCAAGAGTCTAACGACAAACACAGAACTTATAGCGTGAAAAACAAGTTCACCTAGGTACTTGTTCCTAATTTTAAATTCCAATTATTTCATTCTGAACAATTCATGACTGCCATTGGAGAATGGCACACTATCATTGAATTAATTGCATGCAAACGTAGCATCCTAATATTTTTTTTCATATACCTACATATTTGAAAAATGCTAAATGTAGTTTAACCATATTCCAGTTGTCCTTTTATGGGGCATTTTATATTCCGTATTGGGAGAAACGGCTGCACCTGGAGGTCAACTCTTCGGGATGGCCCTACTTGTGATAGCGTCATATCTCGGAGGCTACGTCTGGCTGAAAGTGACCACGCTCCCGGCACTCATCGGCATGTTGCTGGTCGGCATCGCCTTCCAGAACTTGAACCTCATACATATTACTGGTGGTTACATCAAACTTAATTCGGAGTTAAGGTTTGTAAAGTTTGGACGCATTTAATTGTTTTTTATAGGAAATCTAATAGTTCGTAGATGGTAAACGTAACCCATGGGGATTCCATGGTTTACTGGGATTGTGAATTTTATGCCAACTTCACAAATGCTCTTTAGCGTCCCTTTCAAAGGACTCATTTACTCAAATCTCAGCCACTTTCACCATCTTCAACATTATTTTGATGGTTTCAGGACAGTTGCTCTTGTTGTAATCTTAACGAGAGCTGGACTCGGATTAGATCTGGAGGTAATGAAGAAGAATTACGGAGCCATCTTGAAGCTCGGTCTGTTGCCCTGGATAGTGGAATGTGTAGCCATAGCAGTCATGACTCACTACGTTCTGGACTTACCGTTAGCTTGGGGTAATTCTTAGTTTACAATATCATTTGCACATGTTATATTACATGTAGCCGACATGAAATGAAGGGAAGCACTGACATGGCACCTAGTTCACCCTGTGTTATGGGCTGACATCACGGATGTTGTAGGTGATGTAGCCAACCGTGTCAGGTTCCATAAAAAAAAAAAAAAAAAAATTATAAAAAACATTTATTTAGTTCGTCGTCGTAGTTACCATAGTCATCCAGTAATAGTTGGGCTGCAATTTTGAAATGTGAAAAGAAATGAAACAATTAAAACTTCGAAGTGTCGTCGCATCCGAAGCACAATAACTGGATTTATAGAAAACTTCAACATTATTATTTTTTAATTAAAGTTTATCAGTAAGATATGGTTAATTTCTTGCAGGTTTCCTGCTGGGTTCAATGATAGCGTCCGTGTCCCCTGCCGTCGTGGTTCCCTGCCTGTTCCGACTTCGTGAGCAGGGTTACGGTGTGGCCAAGGGCATCCCGACCCTTGTACTCGCGGCGGCCGGGATCGACGACTCCATCAGCGTTGCTGCCTTCGGTATCATCCTCAGTGCCATGTTCTCGTCAGGATCTACCACGTATAATATCATCAAGGTATATATTGTTAGCTACATCACCTGACCATGCCTCGATCATTCGTCAGCCTCAGTAGCTCGGCGGTGTGATTGGTCGACGTCCGCTCGGGATATTAGAACATCCGGACACGGTCAGAACTTAAATTGGTAACCGTTCGACCATTGATGCTGGCCGCGTTTCGGATTCCACGAAAAACTGTAGATCCCTTCTATGAAAATACAATTGGTATGTGCGTAGTCTGGGCACACGTTTGATCAATATCATTGATGAGTGTGCTGTCCCTCGCAGGGTCCGCTGTCCATAATAGCGGGAATAGGGTTCGGTGTGCTATGGGGCGCGCTAGCGGGCGTGATGCCGGAGAAGGGAGACACGTACGTCACTCCGCTGCGCTTCAACCATCTGCTGTTCGGAGGCATGTTCGCCGTTTTCGGTTTCACTTTAGTTGACTGGAGTGGTGCAGGTAAATCATTGATCAGTCTCATTTCTTGGTGATATACTCAACATGTTTCCATACCTTGTACAATGAACAGGAGAACGTGTTTCCATTATGGACGGTTAATAAGGTCAATAAAGTATTTATATTTGTATTTATTATTTATTGTACACCATTTTACTGTCAAGTACAAAAAGGTCGGATTAGTGCAGACCTGCGTTATATCCAAGCAAACTTTTGGAATATGGTAAAAGATGTCTAAGCAGGCGTACGGGTAATGTGAGAGAATCACTGGAGAGAATAGTAACAAATTTTATATATAAATAGTTAACAATGGACTAATGCTACTAGAATTTACCAAAGGCGTAATGTACATACACTCTACCAAATAAACACAACGAGCGACCTTTGTCAGCACCCCATTGAATACTTCTGTCTATACACTCATTCCGAAACAATGGAAATCTTGATAGGTATTGTGTGCAATTGCAGGTCCCCTGGCGGTGGTGGTCGGCGGGTTCGTGGCTGCAATATGCTGGTCGCGGCAAGGTTGGCCCGTGAACGACAACCCGGTCGCCACTCTCTTCCGCATCCTCTGGATTGTGTTCGAACCGATTCTCTTCGCATTCACCGGAGCACAAGTCAGGGTACGATTCATACTCGTACTTCGGACAAAGGTGCTTTCAGATTTTCATTCAAATATTTAAAACAACGAAAATAAAGGGCGAACCTATCAAAAACATCACAGGGCCGCTGTTCATAATAGCAGGTATAGGGTTCGGCGTGCTAGGGGGTACGCTAGCGGGCGTCATGCCGGAGAAGGGAGACACTTACGGTACGACCACAGAACAACGATCGGACCACACCGCCCGCGCCCGCGACACTGGTCTGGTTCAGAGCTCCTTGGGTACGACCGAATAAATGGTTGGGTCGGCGCCACATGTCGCGCTATAAAAAACAAAACTGTTTCGATAAATTACTAGGAATTTTACAACGCTACATTTGGAGTTATGTAAAAACTGCTCCAGTGAGGGCATAGGACTTTGGCTGGACTGAAGCCTTTATTTTGAAAATGTCCGAGTACCTTCAAACTCACTTGCAGTTTGTAGTAGACTAATTATTCAATAATGTGATTCGTGCTGATGATGAGTGAACGTGTTTGCAGTTCAGCGAGTTGGAGCCGAGCGTGATGAGGCTGGGGGCGGCCTGCCTGGCGGCGTGCCTCGCGCTCCGCATCCTGGCCACCTTCCTCGTCGGCTTCGGCAGCGGCCTCAACACGCGCGAGAAAATCTTCATCGGCATCACTTGGATGGCGAAGGCCACTGTGCAGGTATTTCTACAACCTCTGCTCTCATTCCTGAGCCGCTATTAATAGAAATGTAGGTACCTACACTTTATGGCAATACGATAAAAATCTTAGCATACTGGTAATATGAACAATGTTACTAGCAATTTATTTAATTTATGCGAATAGCTAGGATGATATCACGAGCGGAATTCACAATTATTATTAAATTATTCACATTCAAGCTTCGAGGGAAATATAAATAGAGGAGAAATAGGGTATCAAATTTGCCGCACGTCTAAAGTGTTGAAAGTTTCACTGTACGCAAAGTGTGTGGTGGTGTGGTGCCTCCTACCTGGATGTGATGTGATTTCTTCGCCCGCAGCCGCACCTTCGATAGCTCAGTTCTTCAGGTAGTGATCCCGGCACGGAAACGTCCCGGTGTCCTAGGATCTGCTGGGCCCAGCTACGCACACACCTCGGGAACTACACTCAACTTATACCGTATTAGGTCAACCAGCCCTGAGAGCCCGCACCGCGCTCGATCAGGGTGAATATCGTCTTTTTCAGGGTAAATGTTTGAACAAAACCGCCCGCTGCCGCTTGTATTTTCGGACGTGTCAGATAACAACAGCCCGTCGCCTAGGCAACCGGACTCTTCTCCTTTCCGCCAGGAGGCGCTGTGTGCTTCTTGCATGAAGACCGCTGCAGGTAGAGTCTTGAGGCGAAGAGAAAGGAGGCACGTGTACCTATCGTGTTTTGTGTATATGTAAATGATCGCAAAATGCCGAACAGTCACCAATGCTAAGGTCTGTTAAGCAAAGCTGGCGTGTGCACAGTACTCACACCAATGCAATTGTGCAAGTGCGAGTGAGACAGATCGGGTTTTCGTGATGCGTATGCGTATGCCCCGATCTGTCTCACTCGCACTTGCACAATTGCATTGGTGTGAGTACTGTGCACGCGCCAGCTTTGGTTAACCGACCATACTCCATTCGAGTGGTGTCAGAACAGAGACCGCAGCTCTATACATTTTTTACTCGAAGCTTCCAACAGATTATAAATGCGGTTTGATATGCAAAGAATTTAATATTTTTATAGCAACAATGCGATATTATGTAATGTAATATATCTAGCTAAACTGTAGAAGTATCAATGTAGGTATATAAAGTAATGTAGGTACGTATTGTGATGAGGCGGCGCTGGGTCCGGCGGCGCTGGATCTCGTGCTGGCGGGGCGGAGCGGGGGCGGTGCGGCGGCGGACGAGGAGCGGTACGCGCGCGCGCTGCTCGCCGTGAGCGTGCTCAGCATCGTGCTCACCGCACCGCTCGGCGCGCTGCTCATCGCGCTCGCCGGCCCGCATCTGCTCAGCAAGGAGCCCAACAACGCCGCCGCCGCCGGTCTCGACCCGGAACCCGCGCCACAAGGTCACTCTAATATTACTATTCCACCCGAGGTATCTATACTCGTACCTTCCGGTACAGTACCATTTCGTCGCCAGCACTCCACTACAGTTGTTACTAAAATGTCCGTTTTACAGTATAGCAGGTAGCGAGGATAGTGCAGTGCCGCGCGAGGGGGTCGAGCGTCGCGCGCGCGGCATCCAAAGCTACTGTTTACACGTTTTTACTAATATACTCTCCTAACACACTCTCCTAATGACTAAGATAATGTAAAACGGCCTTAAGAATATGTAGGTATTACTTACGAATAACTTTACCCACAAACCCTTCTTATAAGCTATTTAAACCCCCCCTTTTTTTTATGTAATCCGGTATGGGTGGCTAAGTTGGAGGGGCCAAAGCGCATGCTCCGACCAGCCAATATCACCTCCGAGAAGGTAGGTGCCATACCGGAGACTTCCCTGGATTGCTGGCTATACTGGACTAGAGGAGAACACAACCGAGGTTGCTATGCGGCCATCTTACATCCAGTACGGTGGTACCAACCCAGTCGGCTACAAATTGAGCCTACCACCTAGTAAGGGGCAAGGGAAGGGACCTACAGTTTTACACCGGTTCCGAACGGTGAAGCAGCAGGTGTAGGTATGCACGTAAAATTTTTCGTCAGAAAAAACTCATTGGTACACGCCGACGGGATTCGAACCGCGGACCTCTCGCATGAGAAGCCGATGCCCATACCACTCGGCCACCCGCCGCTGCAAGCGCCCCGCCCTGGAGCGCGAGCACAAGTTTGTAAGACTTGATTCCTTGGAAAAGCTAAAATCGGTTTTATTTTAATTTAATTTTAACTAGGTACCAAACAACTCGGTAATTTTTTTTTATGAGAAATAACAATATTAAGAAGGAAACATTCTCCATTTGGCTCTGCCACATTCGGATAAAAATGCATGGCCATAAGTATTGTAACGGAGGGCTCGTTTAACTCTTTGGTATTTGTTTTCAGAAAGAGAAACCGCCGCCGAGGACACACGGCTTTCCAGATGGCGACAAAAGAACTTTACTGACGGAAGATTGACTTAATTATTGATAGTCGCAATAACTACTTACTTAAGTACAATGTAAATGTAAGAATATTATGATTTTAATTTACTTGTACTCGAATCTGGTTGCAGCAGAAGTGCCTTTTGTCTTACTTATTACGTGAGAAGCTCCACATACCCGGCTGTAAATAATGAATATTGAGCTTTATAAAGAGACAATTCGGTTGTAGAGAGTCGTCCCTGTCGCACGAACTCGCACGCCACCCCCAACCATCTCTAACATTGCTATATTTTTATCTATACGGGGGGCTGTGCATTTTTGTACTATTTACAAGGTATCGAATATATTATTTATTGTACTTAAAATGTGTCACAAAATATCTATACATATAATAAAATCGTAGAGGTAAGAAAGTCTGTACATTGAATGTATTCGGAAAAAAACTAACCAGGGTGCCTTAAAATGAGATAGTGAACATGTTAGAACAGTTTTTAAAATTTTTGTTTGTTTGTTTGTTTGTTTGTTTGTTTGTCTGTACGCGCATCACGCAAAAACCACTGAACGGAATTAGACGAAACTTTGTATAGTGGCAGTTTATATGCCGGGTTAACATAATACGTAAAAAAAATTAACAAAAATCAAAAAAAATTAACAATTATAAACATTATTGCGCGTTTAAAATCACGTAGTCCAAAGTAAAGGTAAAAACAATTTTAAATGTCATGTTGACAACGGAGAACTGTCATCTCGACGTGAGCTGGCCGGTGACAAATTGTTTGATAAATAAAAATAATAATTGAAAGTCGAAGTTATGTCGCTGTCATTGGTGCAATAAAATTTATATATCTGTTGCCCGCGGCTTCGCTCGCGTGAAATTCGTATTTAAAAAAAAGAAAGTAAGTAACTAAAGGCGGGCCCGAAGGCGGATCTGCGCTCACGTAAACGATATTCTTTCTCGATGAAAGTAACTAAGGGCGAGGCGAAAGGCGGAGCTGATTTCAGGAAGAAGAAAAACATTCTTGAAGAAAATAAGTAACTATGGGCGAGGCCGCAGGCCGAGCTGCGTTCAGGAAGAAGCTAAACCATCTTGAAGAAAGTAAGCAACTAAGGCGAGGCCGAAGGCCGAGCTACGTTCGGATAATTGAAAAACCATCTCGAAGAAAGCAAGTAACTAAGGGCGAGGCCGAAGGCCGAGCTGCGTTCAGGAAGAAGCTAAACCATCTTGAAGAAAGTAAGCAACTAAGGCGAGGCCGAAGGCCGAGCTACGTTCTGACAAATGATAAACCATCTCGAAGAAAGCAAGTAACTAAGGGCGAGGCCGAAGGCCGAGCTGCGTTCAGGAAGAAGCTAAACCATCTCGAATAAAGTTAATTAATATTAAGATTGAGTTAATTTAATTTAAATTTTATTATAAAGTCCACGCTTCTAACGGCAAATATACCGTGCATCCCAGAACCTCGCGGTTATTCCCGGCTGGATGGCAAGAGGCCCGATGCTAGAGACCTTAGTGCCATGGACTAAGGGTAGTTCTTTGATGTGGGACGCCACTTTTGTTCTCACATTGGCTCCAAGTCACGTTAGGACATCTTCAAAAGTGGCTAGCGCGGCCGAGGCGAGGCTGGGGCGGAGAGCCTCCAACGCAGCAAATATAGAAATATAAGTCAAGATTTCGAATTTGTTGCGTTTGCGGTTGAAACCCTCGGTCCGTGGAGCAGTGAAGCCAAAAGGGTCCGTGGAGCAGTGAAGCCAAAAGAGGCTTGAGCTGGTTGACGCAACTGGTGTCCCGTCATCAAGGGCTTATGTACTTCATTCAAAGGGTAAGCCTTGCCATCCAGCGGGGTAATGCCGCTCTAAGAACATTTGAAAATGCCCGTTTTGATAGTTATTTTAATGTTTGTTAGGTAGGTTTAATTCTTTAGTTATTAATATTACTTTTTTATTTATATGAAATAAATAGATTGAGTAAACGATATTATATTCTATCGAAGAAAGGAAGTCTTTAAGGGCGAGGCCCGAAGGCGGAAGAGGGTTTTTGGTTTACCTGAACACAGCTCGGCCTTCGGCCTCGCACTTAGTTCCTTCCTTTCTTCCAGAAGGTTTGTCGTCTTCTTGAACGCAGCTCGGCCTTCGGCCTCGCCCTTACTTACTTCCTTTATTTGAGAAAGGTTTATCGTTTACCTGAAAGCAGCTCGGCCTTCGGCCTCGCCCTTAGTTAGTTACTTTCTTTAAGAAGGTTTATCGATTACCTGAACGCAGCTCGGCCTTCGGCCTCGCCCTTAGTTACTTACATTCTTCTTTGGAATACGAATTTCACGCGAGCGGAGCCGCGGGCTCAGCTAGTATACGAATAAAACACTATTACTGATTGTATTTGAACATTTTATTGTTCTTTATGTTTGCTAACAAATCCATGCGCATGTCTCATATCCCATTAATAATGTTCTTCCCTTTGATAATTTAGAAATATACATATAAGTACATGACATGGGTCCTGTGGGTCCAAGTACATAGCCATAATGTTCCTTCTTGCACGTATAGCGAGTGTGCGCAGCAGTCGCGAGGTCGCACTCGCACGCATCTCGCGTATCACGCCATCTATCGGCGATCGTTCATCCTTTTATAGTTAACATGTTTGGATAATTCAGTAGGCACTCTTCTGCATATTGTATGAGGAACACGCTTAATTTTTTCTGTTTTGCCTTTTCATCACTTGTTAGGATATCCCCCATAATAAATAACACAATATTCTGTGAAAATGTCAATTGACTACCTATTATATATTTTTTTTTATATGTCAGTATGTACTCGCTTTTTATATTTCTTCTTTGGATAAAATGCAAAGCCGAAAATGAAGAGAGAAAATACGTCCCGACCAGGCTACCTATTACTGTGCAAAAGATACATCATGCTTGTTTTCAACAGAAATTCAGAAAATTATTTATGTTCTTTCAAGACAGATATACGTACAGATACGACAATACACACAGCTGCACTGCAAGTCGCATTACATCGACCCATACATGCATGATTGTAACTTCTGAAATAGGCTGAAATGTGGTGATAACTGCGAGAAAACACCACAAGCGTACGATTTTGCATGGCCATGAACAGTTTTATGGACCCTACGGCACAGTGGCGCCAACCAGTGGCTAACGCATGTTATCCCACATCACAGACCACCTAGGTGGTCCCATTGTGGAGCAAACTCGTAGCATTTATTGGCCTGAATTAAACTCGAAGCTACGCTAATGAATGATAGATAATGTGTAACTGAATCTGAACCATGAATTCGTGGCTCAGATTTCCCATCAGGTTTTACTTGGCACAACTCTAGTAATGATATCCGGCTGGCAATTGAACCTAATATCTATTATTATTTATGAATGACTTCACGTTATTATATACAGTTAACTGAATCGCCCTATTTATCGAATTGTTAGCGGAACTAATACTACTATTTATTTATTGTATTGGTCAAGAGCACAGAGCATGAAATGCGCGCGCCCGCCCCTACTAGAGGCGCCGTGAGCGCGATTTCTCTACAACGCCGTTGAAGCCTGTGGGCGTGGCCTATGACTTACATATGTGTGTTGTGCGTGTGCATTTGTTTTGTGCGTGTGCCTAACTTGCTCCTCTTTGTGTGTAGTGTCGATACTAGCACACACACACACATACGAAGCGCTAGCAGCTCAGCGTACGGTTATTGGGTTTCAAATATCATCGCTTAGGGCGCCTCTAGTAGGGGGCGCGGGCGGTAGGTATTTGATGCTCTGTGGTCAAGAGTAAATCGTTGAACATTTTTATAATAGCCCTTCAAAAATAATTCCAATCAAATTCGTGTATTTCAACAAAAAGTAGGCTTTATATTCATAAATAGTAGATAAATAGTAGACACACGGTCACTACTATTTATGAAAATATATTTTTTTATGTACAAATTGTGTAAAGAATGTATATCCGCGTAGTATCAATGCTTTCGTTGTTAGTATTTTCGTGCAACATCAAATTCAGCTTTGGAGAAGTAAGTACATACAAATGTACGAGAAGTAAGCATTGAGAGAGTGTGGTCTATGAAAAACATATAAGAAGGATGACTGACTTAAACATAGTACCTATGTTATATTTAACGTAATTCACATGTAGTTTGTAAGTTATTTAAAAAAAAGATCTATAACGTTTCTTACCTGATTCTCCCTCATAGATTGCATTGCTGAACGGGACATGACAAAAAAAACGGCTAAGTGCGAGTCGAACTCGCACACCGAGGCAAGTATCGCCATATCATGGTCAGCGCCACTCACGCCATCTATGGCGTGTTTTATGAAATGCTTCATATTAGTTAAAATGCTTCATACTCTTTTCGGTAGATGGCTCGCATACACTTTTTAGTTTCTTATATAGGGACACCGTGGATTGTTTTACTTTTTCTTATTTTTATTATTTGTTGTTATATCGGCCATAATAACACATTCTGTGAAAATTTCAACGGGCTACCTATTACGGTTCAAGAGATACAGCCCTCGGACAGAGGGACAGACAGACAGACAGACGGCGTAGGCTTAGTAATAGGGTCCCGTACGAGGGATACGGAACCCTAAAAAGTCGCCAAGTGCGAGGTGGACTCGCGCACCGAGGGTTCCGTACCATCACACAATATATTTGTATTATGTATGTACAAAAATAATTGTGTTTTATAAAAACATTAAACGCCTCAATAAACACTACAGCAATGGTTTGACTGTCAGGCATTCGTGTAATTGAAATAATATACGAAAATATATTTTTATATGACCACTGCTGTGCGACTGCTTCTTACCAAATTTCATGATTCCAGGTTAACGGGAAATACCCTATAGGTTTTGATTTGATTTGAGTGAGTTTGCGAGTATTAAAATACGACATAAATGTGTGTTCTTAATGGCGAAATAAATATCTGAATTTCCCCTATTGTATTGTATTATTTATTGATCATTCATCATAAGGCAGTTACTGCACTCGAGCTTGTCAACATTTGTTCTATCCAGTTCGATTCGAAGAAGAACCGACAAGAAATTTCGCAGGGTATTATTTTTTAATTTAGTGACTAGCCACATAATAAAATCACCTACGATCTACCGAAAACACAGCTTGAGAGCAAGATTAACAATTTTAGTGAGAATTCTGACTACAATGACTTATTAATTGAGTGGATCAAGTGTAAAGAGCCTTTGTCAAACTTTGATACGTAATTTATATCAACTTAATTATGTTAAGACATTAAACATACTACAATGTAGTATAATTTTAACAAAAATAAAAAATAAATATATAAATATAAAAGGTAAACGTAAAACAGTTGGTTCCTAACTTTAAACACAGATGCACGACGTGATCGCACACGGCGTAGAGGCGCTCGTAGTAAACCCCAAGTACTTAGCCGATTTCTCTATGGAGGAGCGGCCCGCCACGCGCGAGGAAGCTGCGGCGGGCGCTACGACTGCAGTCAACGCATTCGCCACGCTGCTCTGTCCGGGGGATGACAACGCTACGGTAGTATACTGTAACCCTTTCACCTTCTTTAATTATTCCGTTTATTCCCAGAAAAACTGACAGGAAAACTCGCGTGAAGTTAATTTATCTCCGTAGTATCTCCTGCAATTATACTGCACGCCAAAACATTAAGACAAATGTATTACTATAGACCTTATATTATTTCTCTATGTGTACTACAGTTTCTGAGCAAAAAGCACTGTTGGACTGAATAAACCTTTGAATAATAAAAATACTCCTCATTCTATTTGTTTTACAATCAAAGGAAAAAGCTATAAGATAACAAGTTCGTTATTAATTGCGACCGTCTAGGCTAGGATACAGGGGGGTTAACCTGTTTCCGTGCAGTTCAATTTGTTAAAGTCATGTAATTTTTCAAAAATATTGATAAAATATACAATACTCCTTGCCATCAAGGTGAGTGTTATTTCTTTTACACCTACAATTATTTATCATTCTGCACTTAAACATCAATCGGTAGAAACCGATTTTGACCTGAATTCTATGAACACTAAAAGAAAGTACATACAAGGAATCTGATAAAGGTTATAAAGCTGGTGACAGATGGAGCACGGAGAAAAAAAATCGATGAACGTCTTACATTTCGTCCGGAGGGGTGGCCTGGGGAGCTTTCGAAAAAATCATGCTATGAAAATTATGTACTTTCGTCGTCTTCGTACGGCTAAACTATAGCAGATAGAAAAATAATACTTATACCACCTGAAAGAACCATCTGACGATAACACATAAATATGCGCTTCAGTGAATTATATTCATAATTTATGACGGCATACCCTCCGGAAGATTGGTCTGAAAATTTGTCGAGGCGCGGTCGCTGCTTACTAGGTAGTTCGCTAGTGACCAAACTACTTATCTGTTTGAGACAAATTAAACTGCATTTCATACACAAGAGTATTACCGATATTTTGATATGAAAAAAAATCAATGTAAACAAATTTTGCGACGACGCGGAAAAAAAACGCGGAGACCGAAAACATTAAAGAACAAAATAAAACGGCATATAATCCCATTCGCGGTTGACGAAACCCACTCTGTGCGGAGAGGGATATCCTCTGTTGTTTAAAAAAGAAAGAAGCCCAAGAAAATCAAACCAGCTCTAATCAGCTTGACCAAGATGTTCAGCGCGACTACGAAATTTGGCATCTTCAAATTCACAGCCCTCTACCTCGGCTCACACGCTTCCGATCTACTCGAATGTGTACCAATGGACGTGTACGATCATGGGGAAAAAGAAAATACACAGTTGACAAGTGCCAACAGCGACAATAGGGGCAATATCGGCCCGTCCATACCGACGAGTTCGTGACTCGTCTAATTGTTGGAATTCACGAAAGAACTAATGGTAGTAGCCCAACCACCCCAATTGTTTTTTTTTGTCCTACTGAGCATTGACATAGTTTTTTTTTCAGATAAAGCTGCAAGCAGACGAACTTGTGGGCAAACAATACAAGAAAAGCATTTTGAACATGGAAACGACACTTTGCACGTGGTCAAAGAAAGATAAATTCGTTTGGCCCCTGATACAGATGCACAGCAACATACCGAAAGCGTGTCCAATAATGCCGGTTAAGTGATTCGCACAAATTGTTTTTACGTTCTCTAAATTTATTGTCGGACCCGCGCACCGAAGGTTCAGTAGCACCACGTTATTGGCCGGTTTTTAGGGTTCCGTATCCGTACGTAAGCCTATTACTAAGCCCACGCCGCCGCGCCGCCGCCGCCGTCTGTCTATCTGTATGTCTGTCAGTCCGAGGACTGTATCTTTTGAACCGTAATATGTAGCCGGTTGAAATTTTCACAGAATATGTGTTATTATGGTGGATATACAAACAAATAATAATTTAGAAAAATTAAGGGGTACCCATAAAATATTCATAATAGATCGGTATAGACCGGATTGGATAGAACAGCGTCATATACCGAATGTAATTAAATTTATTTATGTCAAACAAAAGTGACCGATACCATTTATAAAATTCAAAATAAAGTTTTTTTTGTAATCCAATATGGTAGAGGGGCCGAAGTACATGCTCCGACCAGCCAATATCACCTCCGAGAAGGTAGGTGCCATACCGGAGAATTCTCTGGATTTCTGGCTATACTGGACTTGGGCTAGAGGAGAACACCACCAACTTCCACCTAGTGAAGGGCAAGGGAAGGGATCTACAGTTTTACACCAGTTCTGAACGGTGAAACGGCAGGTGTAGGTATTCACGTAAATTTTTTCGTCAGAAAAAACTCATTGGTACACGCAGACCGGAATCGAACCTCGGACCTCTCGCATGATAAGCCGATGCCAAACCACTCGGCCACCCGTCGCTCCTCGGACCTCTCGCATGAGAAGAGTACCGAACGCGAGATACGTGCGAGTGCGACAAGAAGGAATGCTTCACCTACAAGTAGGTGTCTACCGATACCCGCACATTCTTTGATGCACCACGGGGATTTCGAATGTCATGCCGGCCTGTCAGGAGCCTTTTCACGCCCCTTTTGAAAAATCCCAGGCTGTTCTTGGGAGAAAATAGATGGGCAATAAGAAGGAACATATGGCTGCGGAACCCTCTTGTGTGTGAATAACGTTTACACTTAAAAGTTTTTTTCTGTTTTGCATTTAAGTATCTAAAGAAGAATAAATTAACTTGCAGAATCATTACTACGCGAAGGACTTGCTACTGGGCCGCGTGTTCGAGTTGTCGTTCGCTCCATTTCTTAAGGGTCGTCTGATTGCGACCTTCCTCGAGACTGACAGTCGGGAAGTCATTCTGCAACTCCAAGTGCTCCTGAGAATCGAACCGAGAGTGCCGGTCAAGAAGAGACATCGCTCATTGTAATGCTTAATAAATAGAATTAACAATTTGTTACACCCTGTTTTATATACCAAACGTTCAAGTTTACAAAAGAGAATATTCAACATCAATCATCAATACTAATAATAAATCTGTAAGGGATGGTCATGGAGTAAGTTACTTTGTTTTATGAGATACTACGTTTGTAGAATCTATGACGTATGATACTAAAATTTAAATAACGATTTTTAGAAATATTTTCTTTATCTATGAAACTTAGTGCAAGTACATAATAACTATACGGGACACAGGATAGGCTAAATAAAATTCAGTTCCTGTTACGCTAAGATGTGGCTCTCATACAAACTGAATTGTTCCGCGCGCCGAAATAAAGGTAATGTAGCGGGCTTACTTACTGCTTTTTGCGGCTTTTTAAATACGAATTTCACGCGAGCGAAGCCGCGAACAAAAGCTAGTACTTTTATAAATTGTTTTTAAGAATCAAATCAAAGAAAACCGGCATGTTTGCCTTGTCGCAAAAGTTAGTCGAACAAAGACACAGCCAATAACAGCTCCTCTCCCGAAACCGCGCCCAGTGAGACGTCATGCCCAGCCATGAGTATGAGAGGGAAATAGGCATGGTGAAAAATAAATAATAGTTTTCATATAAGGACTTTTACTTATGGACGTTTGTGAAGTTTTACCTACGACTCGGTTATATTAGATCTTCATAAACACTACGTATGTATACGTACATAGGCTGTTCCGAAAATTGTTAGTGAAATGAAAAATAGTTAGAATATGAAAAAAAAATATTTACAGCTTTTCAAAATATTTCCCTCCAATCCCTATGCACTTATGCATTCGGGTGAACCAGGTTTCAAAACATTTAAAAAACGTATCTTGCGGGAGGTCGAAAAATAACCGCCGAAATTCTTCGACGGCCTCGTCTGCAGTGTTGAATTTTCGCCCGCGAAGCATTTTTTTATCGTGGGAAATAAAAAAAAATCGCATGGAGCTAAATCTGGGCTGTACGGAGGATGGGATAACCTTTGTACCCCCGAAGTTGTCAAATAGTCCATGTTTCTACCGGTGTGTGAGCGGGCGCGTTATCTTGGTGAAAAAGCATGCCACGGACGCCGCTCCTTGGGCGCTCGCTATTCAACTCCCTGAAAGCTTGAGGCAGGCAAACTTCGCAATACCAATCTTCAGTTCAGCCTGAATCTCCCGATGTGTAATGTGTCTATTCTCCCGCAATAGCCACTCTAACCTGATGACGTTTTCATGAGTAACTGCTGTTGATGGTCGGCCGGGTCTAGGGTCATCGTTTAGGTTCTCTCGACCACGTTTAAATTCACGAAACCAATAAGTAACTGTTGGTAACGCAGGAGCAGACTGCCCAAAAGCAGCTTGCAAATTTTCGTGAAATTCCTTGAAGGTTAACCCTAGTTTACAAGCATAGAAAATCATAACACGAAAAGCTTCTCGCGAGACGTCCATTGTTGCAAATAAAATATGAGTGACGGATAACCGTTAAAAATATTTAAAAAAAGAATTACATATAGGTGGCCAATAATTTTCATCAAGGAGATTTGTATTTAAATTAGCCGTCAAATCAAAATAGTTTCAGGAAAAATAAAATTGTATTTATTCTGTGGCTAACAATTTTCGGAACAGCCCACGTATACGCGACGACGTATATGCGACGTGTATGACGATAATATATGCGATGAAATGACATGTCAGTCAGTCAGTCAGTCAGTGTGTAAGCGTCCACTGCTGGACATACGCCTCTCCAATTTTCCTCCAGTCCTCCCGGCCTTCAGCGGTACGGAACTACTGCTTTCCGCCGACGTACTTGATGTCGTCGTCCCACCTGGCGGGTGGTCTTCCTACACTCCGTTTTCTTGTGCACGGCCGCCAGTGTAGGACACGGTTACTCCAACGGTCGTCGTCTCTTCGGCTGGCGTGCCCAGCCCATTGCCACTTGAGGTTAGCCACCCGGTATTCAATATCGACTACTTTGGTGCGTCGTCGGATTGCTTCGTTACGTCACGTAGCGATATTCCCAGCATGGCTCGCTCCATTGCTCGCTGGGCAACTTTCAACCTTTGGACAACACCGACCATCAGCGTCCACGTTTCTAAATTTTGCGGAAGATCAGACTTCAGGGCGAATTTTAACTTTCCGGAGGCAGCCCAACCCAGTTGAATTCGTCTCTCGACCTCCTTTAGCAGACCTTGTCTACCAAGCCGCAGAATTTGACCGAGATATACGAGTACGTACTCTTCAACCTGTTCGATCACTTCTCCGTCAATAACTATTTGTCCTCCCGTCATAACCTCGGTCGCCATGACCTTGGTTTTGTCCCGGTTCATCTTCAGACCTACCTTCATCGACGCTGTATAGAGGTCTTCCAGCATGACCTGAAGCTGATCTCGGGAATTTGACAGAAGGACAATGTCATCGGCGAAACGCAGATGACTGAGAAGATCTCCATTCACGTTGATACCCATATTGTCCCACTCAAGCGTCTTGAACACATCGTTTGAGATGAAATGACACGAGATAAGACAATGTTTATTTTGCATATTACCTTAACATACTTATTTACATATTATATCATATTTTTATTTTGCTAAACTTAATTTAAAGAAGTCATCTAGAAACATGTCAGATATCCTGAGGCATAAAGCCTCTCTTACACTCTTGCTTCATTCCTCTTCATTATTTTGCATTCATGTGATGGCAGCTCGCACCAATCTTTGAGCTTTCAAAATGCAGAGTGCTCACTACATTTTTCCAAGCATCTCTAGGCCTCAGAGGCTAGAGATTGTTTAGCAGTTAGGATGGGGCTGGCATAGTCGACAGTCGGCTAAAGCCCTATTTCATAAAGTAGAAAAAAAAAACAAAAAACTTTCTATCATTTGTTTCGGGCCGGCAAGAATCTTCTCAGGGGTTTTATTAGGGTTCCGTATCCGGTACGGGACCCTATTACTAAGCCTGCGCCGTCTGTCTGTCTGTCTGTCTCTCTGTCTGTCTGTCTGTCTGTCCGTCCGTCTGTCCGGGGGCTGTATCTCATGAACCGTAATAGGTAGCCCGTTGAAATTTTCACAGACTATGTGTTATTTATTATGCCGATATAACAACAAATAATAAAAATAAGAAAAAGTAAAAAAATCACGGGAAAAATAGAAGAAACTAAAAAGTGTAAGTGCGCACCACACCATCTACCGAAAAGACTATTAAGAATTTGAACTAATATGAAGCATTTCATAAACACGTCATAGATGGCGTGATTGGCGATACGGAACCCTCGATGCGCGAGTTCGACTCGCACTTCGCCGGTTTTTTTTTTTTTAGTTAATGAATTGATTGAATTGATGTTGACACTCGATCGCTAGACCGTGTACGCGTGTTGTGTCAGGTTCGGTTCCGTCAAATACCTAAGAACGTGACGTCTCGTGACACGGGGCGGGAGTGGAGCTGACGACGTACTTACAAGATTATTATAAGTCATATCAAGGATCTCGCAAGCAATAAAACGTACAGGTAAACTACTGAAGTAATAACTTGAACATTTCCTTGTTAAGTTCATCTACTAATGCTTTAAAAGGCGTCGTCGCAGATCTGAGACAATAAAAGTCCGCCTGAATATTTGCGGCGGGGCGCGGCGTTCTCTACGGAGGGTGCACTCATCAAGCCCTAGTCGGACGACTTATCTTTCACAGATATGTTATTATGCTGGATTAAAAAAATATATAGGTATTACCGCTAGAAAAAAATTTCTTATTTATCTTACGAAAACATTTTTTTTATTGTCATATCTACTAAATACAATATACGAAAAATTTTCTGGATTTAATTTAAAATTACTCGTTGAAAACTTGCACAAAACTAGTTTACACACTCGTAGGTCGCGCAAGAAGAAGCGATAATTGTGAACATTGACCTTATTCCATACAAGATCTGCACTTGGACAGATGTATCGTTTCTATTAGTTTCTATTTTCGCGTCCCATTTAACGTGACAAACGATAATTCAATAACATTGGGACATTTCTGTGGGGCTGGCTGCGGAGGATCATTTGAACTATTAATGTCTTTTTTTTTACCTCAAAACATCAAAACATTAATACCTGTAATATCCTGAAAACAATATATTTTACTGTAGAGCCACCATGTAGAGTTCCTGCTGTGATACGACTGAACTAAGTGTCACTTATTGTTTTTATTGAGTGCGTCGACACAAATTAAATCTGGCACTGAAGAAGCGAGTTGCTCGCACACAAGGGGTAAAGACGATAGGTTGTATGAAACGAATGCAAAATAATGTCGGACTGAACGATCTAAGACTAGGAAATTGAAGGCAAGAAATCTTATAAAGTAAATAAATTGTAAATACATAAAGTAATAAAATAAATCTTGAAAATTGCTGTCACACATACATATACGTCTAGTATAGAAGTTTCATTTGCTCACCTTTTAATCTATCGACATATACGACAATTTAACATGCTATCGAAATACCTAATAGGTGTTGTACGATTGGTTGTTTCATTTGTCCTGCGAGTATTTTACCTGATGGCGAAAAGTGTCGTTTGAAAATTCAAATTTTATTACCGGGAAGGAAATGTAATTAGTAGATGTCGCATCCGATTATAACGAGTTAATAAATAGAGTAATTTTCAAAAGGTACACGAATTATGCTCAAATAATGTTGCTGGTGAACATTTTCTATTATTGTTCTGTAACAAAAGATAAGTTATTAAATTGTAATTTAAAATTCATCGTGGTATACCTAGGTAGATATGTGAATTTTTCATGTGCATTCAAATGTACAACTTGCATCATTAGGTGTCTAGTGTGCTTATCAAGGTTTTTTTTATCACTAACCTACATAATGAACAATTATCTGTTATCCTATCTCTTTTCCATCTTTCTGTTAACCGGGCTCGAGATTATTCACGGAAAAGTAAGTGATAAATCCTTATAAAACTGGAAAATATTATTATATGTTTAGAACATTGAGCACATGTACCTAAGTAGTAAGTACCTACACTACAATCATATGCAGTTCTAGTGTAATTCGTTAGAACAAATCTGTCTGAGTGTGAGGATTGATGTGTAAATATGCAAGTTTGTGTCACACACACCACACACCCGCCCACACCCTCATTTGTTCACGAACCACGCCCACATGACTTACGGTTACTTAAATGTTGCCCTTACCGAGAGCTACAAGATAATCAATTGTTTTAAAATAAGTAGAAGCGGAAATAGTATAAAAGTATGTAAATGTCTATCTTCAGATTTATAATACGTTCCTAGAGAAAGTTGAGGCGGAAGGCGTGAACCCGCGTTACATCAGCGAGTTTAGCGTGGAACGAGCGACGGCGACCGTGCGGGGCTCCCCCTACACACTCTCTCTCAACTTTACTCTCCTGGTACACCTCAACAACAACGCAACGGTAATATCTCCTATATTCTTCTTCTATCCTTCTTTGCCTCGAGGTCACTCTTCCTTTGTGCTCCTTCGAATGAAGGGTTCAGAAAGTTAGGAAGTTTAGAAACCTAAATTTCATAATGGTATAAATGCTATAAAATTTCAATTAAATTGTAAGTAAGTATAAAAATAAAAAGTATTTTTTCGATGTGAATTTCAGATTAAAATCGAGTCTCACGAGTACATAGACAACAAATACAAGAGAGGGTTCATACAAATCACAAAGCCGCTATGCGATTTCTTCAGCAATGACAAAATCATATTTCCAATTCTTTACAACAATTCCAACCTGCCGGATAAATGTCCCGTGATGCCGGTAAGCGAGCAGCTCAACAGCTTAGCTATTATAACATTAGAAGAACAACAGCTACTTGTACGTAACATTAGAAGAAAATTCAATATTTAAGTAAAATTTTCAGGAAAGTCGGTTTTGGAAATTAATTACATACGTTTGGCCCGAAATGTTAACCGTAAAGCCGATAAATTTTCTAATAATTAATTACTATAAAACGAGAAAAGAATACTATCAATTTTATTGATAGCTGAGCCGGTATGTTTATTTTGTTTTGTTTTGTGTGGATCAAAGCTCGCTAAGCCTCGTTATTCTCCTGCAAGGTGTAGAAACATTTTCGTTGAAATACATTTTCATCTTTTAAATATGTCTAATTGAATAATATGTCTTATGAATTATGCTAAGACTAGACTATGTTTTCAGAAAAAATATATATTTTCGAATATAAACGCTGGCTCGGCGTTTATGATGTCCTTCGTCCCGTTCCGCAAGCTGCGCCTCAAGCTCTCTGTCTACCGCACTGAGAACAAAGAGAACTTATTCTCCATCCTTATATTTGTTACGTATGCAGAGAAGAAAAATTAGTACCTAGATGTGAAAATTCTAAGAATCATTCATTATTAAAGGCCGTGAACAATCCTACTTCGTGTTTCAATAGAATCTAAGACGGCTCACGTTATGAAAATTGTAATTTATTTATTTTATGGACATACAATAAACATATCGTGTGTACTCCGCTCGACTGGCCTGTTGAAAATTGTTTGCATTTCTACTAGTTATTTTATAAATGTTATAAGACTTCCGTATTGTCCGTCCAGTTCAATGTAGCCGACACCACCGAAGGGAGGCACTGACATGGCACCTAGTTCACCAAGGTGTTATGATCTGACATCACGGATGTAAGTGATGTAGTCAACGGTATCAGTTACCACAAAAAAAAACTTCGTTGAACCTTATCTATCCCTCTAGGCCCCACAGAGCAAATAAATCGCGCGGCCGGCTGAGGGAAGGCGGCCGCCGATCGCTGTTCTGTGTTGGGCCCTAAGGCGTAGAGAATATGAGGTCATAACAAATGTGTAATTTTTTTATTTCACAAAAAAAAAGTAAATAAAAATAGTATTCCAAATTCGTTCTTCCGTTCATGCCGAGAGTGGACTTAGTAGAACTCCTTGGGAACATGTGTTCTGCCCTCGGCTGGAGACAGAATCTCCAAGGCGATTATGTTATAATAGTTTAAATTAATGTTAATCATCCTGTTATGATGTGCTCGAATGTGGACGGACTCGCAAGAATCTCGCTTAATTGCTCGGCGAGCGATATGAGGCTAGCGGCAGTGGGTCGAGCGCCGCGCCTCGCTCGTGCTCCTTCAGTAGTGCTCTTCTCACTGCAGCAGTCGGCGGCTGCTGCCATCGCAGGTCACCGATGCGCTTAGCAACTACACGCGCGCCCCGCGTGTGCCACTTCTTGACCGACAACAAACCTTGGAGCGGAGTGATAATTGGGCGCTGAGCCGCCGCCTACCCTATAACGCTTTCCACAAACAAGCCGCTCAAAATATTGTGGGGACAAAGAGGCAGCCTCGGCGGACATTTGCGCGGTAACAACAGACGCGGGTTCAAGGTCGACATGTGATCGTCGGTGCGACCCGTTCCGAAGCTCGCGGACGCTCAGAGCTAGCCGCAGTACCTTCCTCGGCGCGCGGCTTTATCGCACTGCTTCAAATTCGGCGAGTTCTTATCTCGGATTTTAGTTTTCCTCCGATATCGGATGCGAGACGATCAGAGATCATCCGATACCAGCTCGGTCGTCGTTCCGCGAGGCTGAGGCGAGAAGATGCGAGGGAAGAAGAGCTCGCAGACGAAGGGCGGGTCGGCGAAGGCAGCAGGGCAGGAGGAGGGCGATGCTGAGCGGCGACACAGCACCGGCAACAAGCGGTCGGGCGTGGAGGCTGTGAAGCTGCACCTGCAGACCACCAACCACACCGGGCGCACCTCGCGCTCCGCCACCGCCGTGAGTACTATTGTGACAATACTACACATACAACCTCTTGCTAGCTTCTGCTGGCTCTGTCCGTCGCTTCTACTCTCTGCCGGATAACACCTTAATGTACTAAGTAGTATATGGTAGCACATTCGTAGTCCTACGTGCTCAGTTAGATGAATATTGTATTATATATTGAAGAAGACACATTTGTTTAATGTGGTATATATTTATCGAAAATAAAAGAAAGAGATAATTTTGTAGCACTTATAAAACAATAACTATAAAAATAAAATTAAAACCAGCCTAAAACCAAACTAACCTAGAAATATAATAGTTCATGTAACGGTTTCGTCCCCGGGATAGTACCGAGGATACCGGCTGCGTTCCCCCTTTCGATTGCCAGGCGTTAGGGGTTACCTATTAGCGGCCGTCATCCTCGACCCTATCTCCGACCATGAGGCGATAGTTTCTACTGCGAAAGCCACAAACCAATAATTAGAGCTAATATTTCCATATTTTTAATGTATTCTTTTGGCTGCGGCCTCCTCCGCGGAACCCGGCTTCTCGGACGATTGGGCGAGGTTCTGGCACAGATGGTGTCGACGCAAGTTACGTCCCAGCCTAGCGCCCTTCCATCTTCCATGGGACAATCTTCATGCCGTCGGGGCGCTTTCCACCCTCACGACACTGACGTGGTGGTTCTAGGATACTCGGGAATTCGATAGAGACCAGACCTCCTTTGAGCATATCATTAAATGCATAATGTCGAGCGTACTGGCCCGCGTTTTTGGCGCAGCTCAGTCCGTGGTAGCCTAACGGGTCGGAAGAGACTTCACATACGCATGTATTCATGGATTCATATATTTTACACCGAAGTCTGAGTGCCATTCAAACACGAAGGGAACGACACTGGGTCCAGGAGCGTGCCGATTGAGCGAAATGGCCTCCCGTCGAGTACAGGCACTCAAACGGGCTTTTGTAGTAGCAGATGGATTTATCAGACTGTTAAACATAATTTTGACTAAGGAGTGTCCCATTGTTTTTGGATCGCGGGCTTCTCGGTGACAGTGCAGTCGGGACACTTTGTCCGCCAGAGCTAAGCATCTTTTGAATTGAAGCATCGTCTATAGACACATTTTTTTTAGTTGCCGTAGTTATTTCAATTTTTTTTTTGTTCAATCGTGATAGGTCATTGTCCTCGATCGCTAACAACTCTCCTATACTGATTACTAATTACTGATTACTGAGACCGGTACGTACTTATCATGTACATATCGTCGACACTCACTCCGTCACACATGCACCTTCTCCTCGCCACACAGTTGTGAGCAAAGTTTTTTAGACAATGTAATATTGGCGGCCAAAATATATATATATATATTTTGACTACAAGAAGCTTTGCCTGACAGTCAAACCATTGCTGTAGTTTTTATTTAGGTGTTTCGATATTTTCGAAAACACACTAATTTAAACACATAACACAAATACATTTTGTAGTCGCACATGACGGAATTCTTTTTCTTCTTTCTTACATAAACCGTAGACAATTCTCTCTCCCGGTAAGCGTTTTTTACGTTTATTTTTTTGTGTCTACTTCCTCTTTATTATAAAAAAAAAAGAAATCATAAGCTCTCTTTTCCGAAAAATAATAAAATGATATTTCAGTGTTGCCAAACTTTTAAACTTAAAAACTTCTAATTTTCGTAGTTTTGTGGTCGACCAGTGTGTAAGTACTGTGTAAGCATTTAGAATGTGCTTCTCGAGCACTTGACAAGAAAACACTCTCGCTTATCGTCATACCTGATAGTGATAAGTAATGGATGCTCAGGGCTTACTTTTCTTCTTTGTTTTCTCTCCACTGACTTTTTTCTGAACGTTATATGAAGAATTTACAAAGTGGTGGGCAGGGCGAATCTTCGAAGTTACACTGGTACGTCTTATTGGAAGTGAGTGTGCTACCTGACTCGAATAAACTGGCTCTCTTCAAAATGCGAATAAAAAATTGAGCGACCACCTTTTCGTTCGTTTTTTAACTGACATGGCGCCTAGCTGAGTGTGCTTTGGCGAAAATATAGATTGTCGTCACCCAACGAACTATTGGGCACCAGCAATCTGTGCCGGCTATAAAAACTTTTTATTTATTTTTTTTATTATAAAGAGTATGAGTATGAGTACGAAGATGCATTTAACAGATGGCAGTAATAATTAATAATTTCAGTATAGTAATAATAATAATTATTCGTAATAAGTAATAATTTCAATGTAGAGAACGAGTCTGGCTTCAAATGAATTAGATGACGAAGCAAATCTAATCGGCCAATATTCCGATATTGTTAATACTTGACACCCGTAATAATTATTAACAATATCATAAATATGTATACGCTTTGATACAATAAGCATTCAGGGATTATGTGCATGGCGCGCGCCGCCAGCTCCACGAGTCTCGACGTGCGTGCTGTTTGTACCGACCGCGCCACGTGAGAGATAACACATGCGTGTATGCTTTAATCTATGAGTGTGCTGCTTATCCGCCTCAAAACACAATCACCTTTGTGATACCTAGATCCATTCTACATCACCCATTTATTGAAAAAAGCCTCCATAATACCAAATGTTATAAGAACCATGTCAACGTTCTCGTTCAGTCTATGTAGTACCTACCTACTTAGTTCACTTCGCAACAAAGATAATAATGATTGCATTTTAATAAAAATAATAAATGAAAAACCATTTAAAAAAAAAAGCTGAACAACCATTTGGAGTCCCTGAGTCACAGACGATTTGTGGGTTCGCTTAGTCTGTTTTACAGATACTATCACGGACGCTGCTCTGCGGAACTAGCATCCCTTCTGGCACCCGTCCTATCTCCGCATGACTCGTCGCAGAGATACTCAGCACCCTTTTGTTGTTGACATTGGGCTTTTGAGAACCCATCGGTTCTCTAAATCGTTTCTTTGTCGCACCGCTAAAGTGTGGAACTGTGGAACTACACCGGCGAGTGTATTTCCTGAATCCTTTAACCTGGGTGTCTTCAAGCGTCGTATTAACGGGCTAGACTGCCTAGCAACAGTCCGCAAATCTGCTGGCATGGTACCTAACTGAGCGTGGTTTCCCGAGGAGAGGTGATTTTGGCTCTGTCGACTGCACCATTGGTCCCTCGGCACAGCCACCCATGCTGGTTTACATAAAAAAAAAAGATTTTATAAAAAATGTACTAACATGAAAAAAAATGTATTTAAGTGTTCGATTTGTTTTAAAAAATAAATTGAATCGAAAACCAAAGAATCGAATTTGTTAAGAAAATACATGCTTGCTTACTGTCCAATGAAATTAATTAGAACATTTCGCGACAAGCTTTTTGAAAATAAATCGAAAACCTAAACTTATTTCTTTCATGTTAGTAATTTTTTTGTAAACGCTTGTTTTAGAAACAGGTTTTATATTAAAAATTTTATATAGTGCTTTTTAGTTTTTGGAATCCGTCCTCTCTATTCTCTTCCGTACACTGAGCGATATTTACCTAAAAATTTTCTTAGAAATACTTACTTATAGAAAAAAAAAATGAAATAGATTTTACTTACGGTACCTAATGTCGCGGTGCATGAGAAGAGAGAAGAAGACGCGATGGACAAGATCAACCGGAAGTGGATACCGTCAGTGCCTTCTGCATCTCAGTCTAGTTCGGAAAGTCTCGTCCGCTACTGCCCGCGCCCCGCACTCCGCACCCTCTACCGCTACAATGTTCTTCAACCGTCGCACGACAGAGTGGAGATGGGACATACTTTTGCCCCTAAAGGCCGCCGAGGCACATAGCTCTATAATCGATCACTACAAAATCCGTTCCATTTATAAAGTGACAGCAAGCACAACTCTAGTCACAGAGTTTTCAGTCACAACACAACAATCCTAATCTCTGCACAATAAATCGACCGACGATGATGCGGCACGAGACGTAATGCCATTTGATTGGCCAAATTTACTGTCTTCGTGTATTATAAGTAGTATAAACAGTATTAAAATTAATAACCATTAGTATTTTCTTTATCTAATCGTTGAGCATTATTAAATACATATAAAACATCATCAATGCTATAATATGTATTACTGGCGTAAACTATGAATGTATTTTGCAGAGTTTGTATTACGTCACTCAATCTCTTTGGTATTTTGTATGTCTGTAGGTATATAGAAAATATTTGCAAAACAATAATTTATTGGACACCCAAATAAAGAATCTTTATTTCAAATCATCTGTTGAATGAAAGATACGAATGGCATACTTTTAGAACTTGTGGGACGGAATAAATTTAAATGCTTGCGTCTCTGGAATCAATCTAGCATCGACATGTGCGACTGGTGGATGACCCTGAAGTGTCCCATGATCTAGAAACACTGCAACTCCGTAGAGATATCGGCGAGCGCATTGAGGGGGCCGATTCGGCTCCCTTAGTGTGCTCTATCGCTTATTTCATAGGGAGAGGCTCGGAGGAGCTGTTTGACGCGATCCCGCTCCGCCATCCCCTTTCTACGGCAACAACACGCGGCCTACACGGGGATTGCATTGCTATACCTTTCACTTATGCGTATACCAATCAGTTCTTTATCTGAAGATAATTTATCTACAGGACCCAAAAACTCTGGACCGTTCTCCCTGCCCATAATTTCTCCTCAAGTACAGCCTCGGGTCCTTCAAGAGGAGCGCAAGGAGGCACCTGTCAGGCTGGCATGGCACTCGCAACCCAATTGAGATGGTGTTTTCAGAAAAATATATGGATTCACTTGTAGTAATACAGTATGTATACGTACTCTATGTACATAGCATGACGCCACATTCATTAATCAGAAGTGAATGCAGTCAGAGAAATTAGAAAATGTTATGAAATTTAATTCTAATAATTAACTCTTATTTTATCGCACTCGCCGTGGGTGTCGTTGAAATTGTTCAGGTTTCCAATCAAAACTTTATTTTACGATTTTTTATTAATTTATACTTAACTAGCTTTTGCCCGCAGCTTCGCTCGCGTGAAATTCGTATTTAAAAAGAAGACACTAGGTAAGTCCTCTACCGCACCTTTATTTCGGCGCTCGGAACAATTCGGTTTGTATGAGAGCCACATAAGATGCGTAACCGGAACTGAATTTTATTTACCCTATCCTGTGTCCCGTATAATCCCATATGTGCTTGTACTAAGTTTCATCGAATTCGGATGATCGGTATGAGATTTATGGAGGAACATACATACATACATACAGAAAAGATTTCTAAAAATCGTCAATTTAGTTTTAGTATCATACATTGAGTCTACTCACGCTATATCTCATAAAACAAAGTAACTTACTCCGTGACCATCCCTTACAGATTTATGATTAGTATTGATGATGATTGAGTATTCATTGTACTATTATAATTAATTAATTCTAATTAATAAATATATAATTAAAGAGTATTCATTGTAATAATATAACAGATAATTAATTTCTTGACTATTTCACCTGTAATACATTAAATCGAAAATAGAAACAAAAAAGTATACAAATATTCTTAAGCAAAGGTAGTACCAATTTATGTGCTCTACTGTAAAATAAAAAAATTTAAATCATCCACTTTCCAGCTCCTCAAATTTTAATAAACTGAACTTAACTGAAACTAAATTATAATAAAATTATGATGAAAAAGTGAAAACAATTAGGTACTGCACAACGTTAACAACCACTTTAAATAGTTTTTTTGCATATTATATATAATGGAGGTGATATTGGCTGGTCAGAGTATGTGCTTTGGCCCCTCTGACTCAGCCATCCATACCGGATTACATAAAAAAACATTGATACGCCTCTAAAATGCTGTTTCCGTCCTAAGGTGGCCATTCTTGAGACAGGGTTGTATTTAAAATATCATCGAAATTTTGTTCCATAATATTTCATTTTGAAAAATCTAAATATCTTGATATGTACGAAATACGAAAAAGGGTAGAAGTTATATTTTGAAATTAAAATGAAAAGTTTCAAAAGTGTTATTATTGTATAGTGGCTGTCTCGTATACACATTTAGAAAGAGGTTCTAAATGTGTATCCCATTTCCGAGACAACCTATGTGTTGTCTTGTACCCTAACTTATGTTGTAGAGAGCAAGAAACACCGCGCGACCGCCTGACTGGTGTGAGACGGCCGCCGATCGCTAATCTGTGGTATCACGAAATAAATAATTCAGTTATTTCTATCTTCTGTGACGCGTTGGATAATAATTGTTACGTAAACCAATAAATATTTATTACTATTTAAGAACTTATAAAATTTATTGGTTTTTAGTACATTTGAGATACGATTATTTGGCGAATAATCATTTTCGCCAAATAATCATATCGCCACAATCGTTATTGCGGCGTCACACACAATTTCTATTTATTTCCCGTTAACAGAAAAAATATATCATTCGACATGTGGTGGCTGAGACGGCGGCATACAACACTACCCAATCGTACGTTCTTACACTGATCTTATTATGTGGAAACTGTTGTATATTGTGTATACATACAACAGTGACTTAGCTTCTATTACTGCAAATAGTCAGTTACTCTCGACTCAATGAAACAATCGAACTTACTCAATTAATTAGGTCGTATTACACTTTGTCCTACTCGGTACATTTACATGGATTTTTGGACATGTGTTCTTTGGTAAATAAGCGATACAATTAGTTAATTATAAATAAAATAAGATAAAATCCGTTCATCAAATCAACTATTCGATATGTAGAGCACGTTTGCCACCTTATGGCATTAAATGTTTTAGCATCTAAATTAGTAACGAATAAGTAATAAATAACTAATGTTTTATTAACCCCCGGAGGGGTGTCCGTTCATCCAATCAACTATTCGATATGTAGAGCACGTTTGCCACCTTATGGCATTAAATGTTTTAGCATCTAAATTAGTAACGAATAAGTAATAAATAACTAATGTTTTATTAACCCCCGGAGGGGTGTCCGTTCATCCAATCAACTATTCGATATGTAGAGCACGTTTACCACCTTATGGCATTAAATGTTTTAGCATCTAAATTAGTAACGAATAAGTAATAAATAACTAATGTTTTATTAACCCCCGGAGGGGTGTCCGTTCATCCAATCAACTATTCGATATGTAGAGCACGTTTGCCACCTTATGGCATTAAATGTTTTAGCATCTAAATTAGTAACGAATAAGTAATAAATAACTAATGTTTTATTAACCCCCGGAGGGGTGTCCGTTCATCCAATCAACTATTCGATATGTAGAGCACGTTTACCACCTTATGGCATTAAATGTTTTAGCATCTAAATTAGTAACGAATAAGTAATAAATAACTAATGTTTTATTAACCCCCGTGTCCGTTCATCCAATCAACTATTCGATATGTAGAGCACGTTTGCCACCTTATGGCATTAAATGTTTTAGCATCTAAATTAGTGACGAATAAGTAATAAATAACTAATGTTTTATTAACCCCCGGAGGGGTGTTAGAAGTTTGACGCCTCCGTCTGTCTGTCTGTCTGTGGCATCGTAGTTCTCAAACGGATGAAACGATTTTTTAAAGCTTGTTAGCTACAATAGCACAAAAGGGGTCCATCTATAAATTTTCAGTTATGCTTTTATACCGCCTTCTACTCAAGGGTCCGAATATGAATCAAAATATTATTTAACACTTTTAAGTTCTAAGTATTTTGAAGTCGGTTCAATGTTTTTACAACAGTTTTTTATTTCACTCTCTTTAGTTATATCACATAACAAGTTGTGCGTAGAATTGGACGTTAAACCGACAAACATATAACATACATACACTCATGAAATTGACACACCTGTATAGAAGCCCACATAGACTAGCATATACGAATATTCCGCTATGCCAACGATATTTTATCATTACGGGTCGAATTGATAAACTCCTTTTTTTGAAGAAGTCGTTTAAAATAAAAAATACACTTGATTTCTAGTAGCTATAATTAATTCCTTTAACTATAAATATAAGCTAAAATAATTACACTTATACTATAATTCAGTTTCCATTGTTATGTATGCGTACACAACGGCCTTGCTTACCGTGTTTTTACGAAAAATGACATACTTTTACATATAAAATGACCACCGGCACATTTAACATATTTGTGTAAAAAAGTTATAGTCATGATCATTTCATTGTGCTCGCCCTTAAGTCAGATCACGTAGCCGCGTCCGGTCGTTGTCACGTCCGTCGTCGGCGGAGGCGGCGGCGGAGGCGGAGGCTTCACTTCAAGCCAGTCTTCAAGTCAGCGAGTAGCGGAGGGTGCTGCCGCCGCGCTTCGGCCCGCGCCGCCTTCGGTCACACTCGCGTTATCATCCCCGAGATATACTCAATCGATGTAGCATCTCTCGTACTGATAACATCTTATTCGCTCGAGGGTCTCGCCTGGAGTGCGACGTCGCATTGCGGCCAGTTTGTGAAGAAGTGATAAGTGTTCCGCTCGGTGACCAAAGTTCAGTTTAGATGAAAAACCGGTAACGGCTCCACCTGTTGCTGACGTTCGCTGAAGCAGCTGAAGGCTGTTATATAGGTAAGGAGTGTAGGGTAGTAAAAGCCCGGTCGTGCTAGATCAATGGGGTTCTCTTCATACAAAATATATTATGTATTTTTTAAAGACAGTATTGTGAATCCCTATCATTGGTCTAAAAATATATAAATTTATTTGTTACTAGCTTTTGCTCCCGACTTCGCTCGCGTGAAATTCGTATTTGAAAAGAAGAAGCCCGCTAACGTACCTTTATTTTGGCGCGCGGAACAATTCGGTTTGTATGAGAGCCACATCTTAGCGTAACCGGAACTGAGTTTTATTTAGCCTATCCTGTGTCGCGTATAGTTAAATGTGCTTGTACCGCGTTTCATCGAATTCGGTTGATCGGTTTAATAGTTATGGAGGAACATAGATACACACATAAAGAAAAGATTTCTAAACATCAATTTAATTTTAGTATCATACATAGAGTCTACAAACGCAATATCTCATAAAACAAAGTAACTTACTCCATGACCATCCCTTACAGATTTATTATTAGTATTGATGATAGGTACCTAGACGCTTTCTAAGTGGGCATGCTCAGCTCATCGTAGGTACAAGTTATGTATGAAGGACAAGTTCATTTATTTCAAGTGGACTCTAACGACTATCGTTAGCGTACATATAAAATTGTCTTTAGGTACACTTGATATGTTTTAAAAGGCTCAGTGTTATACATATTTCAATTTTAGCCATAAATGTTAAAATAAATAATCAAAACATACACTAGAAGCGGTAGGTAAGTCGGTGAGCCATCGTTCATATCTGATTGACACGTTGACAAAAATGGGATCTAAGAAATAACACAAATTTGTCCCACTTACTTACGCGTAGGTACTCTACTTCGTGTCTCGTGATTGACATTGATGTTTGACGTGATTCACAATATGACGTACATACACATTAACGCGACCCATACACGGCTCCGTGTATGCAATTAAATATTTTTCGGCGTCGCAAAAAAAAAATTTTTGATTTTGAAAAGATTTAGACACATCAGGCTTACAAACAATAGACTAGTTGGAATATTATCATAGTTCTTGAACATTATCTCTCTATATTTGTTGTACTGTGTGGAGTGGGTACTTTAATAAGAATAGTTCCACTGCATCTCTCCCCGTGCATGAAAAGGCGACTAAGGGATAAGGACAAGATGCCGTGCATAAGGGCGACAGGCTAGCCACATCTCACCTTGGCGTGGTCGTTCCACCGAGTCGTGCAGCAGGTGGACTTTCGTGCCTTACTTGCTGCCTGATAGTTATCTCGTCCGAATAGTTTGCTAAACGTGGTGGTCGGTGTTGTGCTGTAATTTACCAGAGTACTTGCAGCATAACACCGATTACTCTGCTTACCCCGATTGTCGGGATACGGCGTGTGGTGTGTGTGTGTGTGTGTGTGTATTGAGTGACTTTGCTTCCATTGGAGTATCCCAACAGTTAACACCATGAAACCGACCGCACTGCGTGCGACTGCAGCATTTATAATATTACTAGTTTATGCCCGCTGCTTCGCTTCGCGTGATTTTTTGCTCATAGCTCAGGCCGCCGATGACGTAGCGCTATTATTTATAGCCTAAAACTACTTTGAGAAGTGACAGAATTTAACAGGTAAACCCCGTATGTAAATTCGAATTATACGAATATTCATTATATTGACGTACGTTACACGTCCGCCGCCTCCGCGCCGCGCCGCCGCGCCGGTCGCCCGTAGAAACTTCGATTTATTTATTTCGATATCAGTGTCTCATAAAAGACACTCATCTTGGGTTTAGAAACGTAGCGAACAAAAGAGTGTTAATTTTAATATGTGAAACTTGCACACTGACTGAAGAAAATTCACATAGAGGCGACGTAAGCGCACACCTTGCTATATTACTATATGCTATACTATGCTATATTACTCATAATCTTAATGCAATCGTAAATTTTATTTAAATTTAAATGCTCGAACGATCATAAAAAGAGTACCACTAGATTATCTCTGTCGGACACACCCGCGATATGAATACCGAACCTTCGCCTGCTTGAGTAGATCTGCCCGCCACTGAAGCTTAGGCTGTTTGTATTTTAACTGCGTAATTAATAAATAACTTATATCTCATTACAGCACCATGGTCCACGACTAATAAATCTGCATTGGAACTACTTGAGATCAGGTGGTGCATTGTTGACTACTTGTGTTGTATATTTATAGGTTTAGCCTGGCTTCTGTTTATATGCATATTGACGTCATAGTATCATCAGACTATATTATTGTAGTATTAAGAATAAGGAAACCGTGAAATTAACAAAACACCACGCGTTGAAAATTTGAGTTTGACGAAGACTAAAATATTATATACATCATTGGCTGCACTATAGTTGTGGCTAAACATATGAATACATTTGTCACTTAGTTGGCAGTAGAAGTGAAAATTTAAATTCTCCAAAAGCAAGCTCCCATAAATACATCCCTAATTTTATTAAAAGGATACCTTGTAGAACTACACTCCCACCATTTAACATAAGAAGATCGCCATAATTATTAATTATATATAATAATTACGCCATAACGCTTAGAATATAATAGTTTATTTCCGTATTCATTCACGTAGATAAAGAACATTAAAACCACATACATAAGGAGGAAAAGGGAGTCAGCTCAGCGAATGTGCTACAGCTCCCTCGCTGTGAGAGCGCAGTGCGCTGGTCTTCCGTTGGTCCCAACACACGTAAGCATATTATAACTAAATTAAAATAACATAACTATAACAATTTTAGAATAGACACAGAAGCCAAACGAGGGAAAAGAAAGTGTACTTTTTTTACTTAAAGAAAAGAAAAAAAATCCTCCCTCGCCTTTGGGGTGCAAGAAAGGAGACCGGCACTGTGGGACCGAGAATTCCAAATCAGTGGATGAAAGGAATTATAGTATAGGTAGATCACTGCAACTTACCGATCTAGGTACGGCAGTCAGTCCAGTAACCACTTAAAACTATGAAGGCCTTCACTTAGTGTGTGGAGGGGCTGGATAAACTGAGGAGAATTTCGCTGCAAACAATTTTTTTTTATGGAAACTGACACGGTTGGCTACCTCACCTACATCATCCGTGATATCTGCCCATAACACCTCGGTGAACTAGGTGCCATGTCAGTGCTTCTCTTCGGTTGTGCCGGCTACACTGAACTGGACGGAAAACATTAACTATTTACATATATTTAAGAGTAAAGTATTCTGATGTGTTTTGTTCCTAGGAAATGGCTGTGGAGCCAATGATAATTTCCGTATACCTATCGTAATTTTCTAAATACATGTTATAAAAAGACACAATTAACAATACAGATACACTAATGTTGGATCGTAGGGGAAGTTGTAAACGACTTGCATTTAAATTCGGTTTGATTCAGTTTGATTTGGCTATCAAGCATGTGCCTCCCGTCACTGGCGGGACGACACGTGCTGAGGTCGCTCCCCACATACGGCTCGGCTGCGATGTGATATGTAGAACGATTTGGAGCCCGCATACCTCTGTAGTTACTATTGCGAAGACCGATCAGCCGACAATAGTCGCACTCCCGATCGCGTCTAGTATAGTAGAGTTCAAAGTGCTATCTGCAGTGTCGAATTTAAATTTGAATGTATTATTCGAAAGAAACTTTTCCTGAGGACCTGCGACGGACTGCTCATGTACTACCTCATCCGTATGGTTAGTTTTATATCTTAATCAGCTTGTTTGTGTATAAAGTTGCATTTTCAAGGACAATCTTGAATTACTTACTTGCCTATCTGCTGCCATTCTTGGACCATTTTCAACGATGCGAGTGAGCATTGAAAAGGCATTAGATTGCTTATATAATCCCAATTGTATCCGGAGTTCACTTTGAAATTAGTCTAAACGTACAGTCAGTGTTTCGCAAAATGTTGACAAATATTGCATCCGCCTGTTATTGGCAAAATGCCTTAATATACATTGAGAGCGACAGACACTCTCTTGGCAACCTTATAATGAGCTTAAATGAATGTACACAAGCCCGCGAGTGGTTAGCTCTGCCGATTAGGCTCGCGCTGCAAACTGGCCGATCACGCAGCGGAGTGAAATTGTGAGGTGCGTTCATGAGAATATTAGCGGGCGTGTGACACTGAAGCGTTCGCGGCTTCCTACTAACGATAATACATACTTATTGAGAAGTTGATCAAAAGCGCACGCAGTCCAGCAAGGCAACTCGGGTGCAGCTGTACCAAGGATGCTGTCTGTGAGGATTTAAAGGTTAGACTGATTTTCGACTTACAATAAAATTAAAGACGCACATTATAGTCGGTCTTACCCAACCGCACAGATAGAATATTATTTTCTTTATAATAAATTCCGTATTACATTATACTTTTGTTTTGGAGTCGTACAAAGAATAGTGCAACATGTGCAAAGTAAGGGCAAAAATTGTTTTTTTTCTGTCACATTGAAAAAATATAATTATTTGTTATTATTTATTATTATATGTGGAAGTGACACGTCTCGCGTCGTTGCAGGATTGGCCTGTCATGTCATGAAATGTACATATATGTATATATATTTTTTTATTTTTTTATTTAAGATCTTAAACGTAAATATTATTTAAACCCGCGACGATGCGCGAGTTCAACTCGTTCAGATTCAGATTCAGATATTTATTTCGCCATAAAGAACACACAACATGAACAATATTTCATTGAGACATATGTATGTGTATTCAGTATGGTTCGTCATCGCACATGCGTTCTTGGCGCACTACTCCTTCTTCCAATGATCTGATTAAATTCTACAAGGAAGCATTGTTCTATTTTGCCCCACTCGTTTTGCATTATAATTATGTTCTGTACTGGTATATCCACAGGGAAAACAAATGCATGAACATTCAACATTGATGAAATTATTAATTCATCACAAAATTACAACAACTGTACAAACAATTTCACCAAACTTATTAAATAAAATTTACCATTTAAATTAATACTTATTAATTCAACATTTAGATATCAAGAATACTATTTATTTTATAATTTTAGACTCAGGTTTTATTAAAGGAACTAAAAAGAATTCCCTGCCGCGTGCAGTTATAAGTAGTTTTCCACTTATTGACCATCTTTAATGACTCAACATAACTGGCAATTAGCATCTGCTGAACCCCATCCAAGTTTGCTTATTAATCTTACACGACATATTACTTACTCAGTAGTCTGTAAATATTTTCAGACTAAGTGGTTACTCATTCAGTGGCACCGAGCATACTCGTAAGTGTTAAACTTAGGGGTGAAAGATTTCATTCTCGATCGTATATATTGATTTGATATTAAAAATCTAAAATTAATTTCCCCATAATCTAGAAACGCTGGAGAGAGTTGACTAGTTCATTATCGTAATACAGACAGGTCAATTTTCACATTCATTCATTCATTTTCATCAATGGGAAAGTGTATTGCAGAATTTTTTTCACAATAAAAATGTTCTCAATAAATAAATCTAGAAAGAAATATACTCATCGCTATAGTATTGCATTATTTAACCGACTTCAAAAAAGGAGGTTATCAATTCGACCTGTATGTATGTAATATTGTTGGAATTGCACAATATTAGTATATGTTAGGCTAGGTGGGCTTCTATACAGGTGTGCCAAATTTCATAAGTGTATGTATGTATATTTTTGTATATATCTATGTTTGTTTGTATGTTTGTCCACGTATTTCTCAGAAACTAGAAATCGAATTGAAATAACCATTTAATTAAATTAATTAATTTAATTCGATTAAATAACTTTCAACTTAGGGAACAGTGTAAGTTTCATCAAAATCGGTTCAGTAGTTTTCAAGATATGGTGGTTAAGTGTGTAAATGTGCGAATAATTCTATACCACGATAACCGATTTCTGTGATTCTTTTTAGGGTTCCTTATCCGTCGTACGGGACCGTCGTATTACTAAACCTACGCCGTCTATGTCTGTCTGTCCGTCTATCCGAGGGCTGTATATCTTGAACCGTAATAAGTAGCCCGTTGAAATTTTCATGGAATATGGCCGATATAACAGCAAATAATAAAAATAAGAAAAAGTAAAAAATTCACGGGGTCCCCATAGAAGAAACTAAAAAGTGTATGCGCGCCATCTACCGAAAAGAGTATGAATCACTTTAACTAATACATAGATGGCGTGAGTGGCACTGACCATGACATGGCGACACGGAACCCTCGGTGCGCGAGTTCGACTCGCACTTGACCGGTTTCTTTTTATGTCATATTACTAAAAGAGTGAAACAAAAACTGTTTTAAAAACACATTGACCGACTTCAAAAAACAACGACTTAGAACTAAAAATTATTAAATTGAGTTGAAGGCGGTACAAAAGCACTCCTGAAAATTTATAGATGGAAGCCCTTTTGTGCCTTTGTACCGCCTTCTACTTCAGAATTTGTAGTTGTTTTTTGAAGTCGGTTCAATATATTTTTCTATTTTCATTTCATTTTGTTGTTTTCATTGTGTACGCTCGTTAAAAAAGTGCAAAAAGAATTGAACGTAGTCGTAGAACGTAGTCACAAGTCGCAGTCCGGACAATAGAGTAGAGCGACGCGACGTGAGCGGCGGCGTGTCTCCTGCGGTTTCGCAGACAATGGCGCGAGGTCCCTGCTGCGTGACTCCCCCAGAGGTCCGCCCTCGAGGTCGAACGAAGCCGGCTGCAGCGGCGAGGCCCGCATTGCAACTCTACATGTACTCTACCCCGCCCGCCTCCGTCTACCGCGCGCCGGTCGGTTATCCTCTTCAATATTGCTCATCGCCGACAGACAAACGAATGAACGTGACGATCAGCACAAACACTTCCTCGTGATTTTGGAGCAACGCACGAGACGTCGACCTAGAGTGTGTTCGTAAAGGACACTCACGATAAGCAAATTTTATTACCTGCGCACATGGAATGAATTTAAAGTAAAACTTAATGCGTGCGTCATCATTAATCATGCCAACTATATATATTATAATTCGTTTTAATTATACGCTTAGTGGTGCAACGCGACTGAGATGGAACCAATCAGAGAATGGAGCTACACAGTGCTGCCGACTCTTCCGCACCAGCACATAGGTGACTAGAGACGCCCAAACCATCTTTTCATTGCATAGACTCTATGCCATAGAGCGTGCCAACTCAATTTCATGGATCGCTTCATTTCAACGGTTCTACGTAGCAACGTATTATGTTGCGTGGATTTTTAGTATCGCGAAGGAGAAAACTTCTATCTACCTATATACTAATTATAATGAGTATATATGTATCTATATACTCATTGCATTCTAAGAAATTATCAATCTGATTTGAAATTAAAAACCCATCATTTGGACTCGCAGTTGGAATAAATGGAAATATTACGTCGAACATAAATCATTACGCGCTACATAAGGAAACAGGTTATATAGGCTATGTACACGTACACGAGAGGAAATTATACTTAGCGTAAACTCGAAGGTTTTGTCATATTAAATCTGGATGATGACAAGCGGTCAAGGCTAAAACCCTCTCGCACAAAGAAGGTTTCAGCTGCTCGTCTTATATATTCATACGTTGGTAACTCATCTAACCGACACAATGCTCCGGCCCCACTCATGAAATTCGAGTTTCGAGTTAAAGCAACTTGAATGCAAGTTATTTTTAGGTCTAGATTTAATTATTTTTGTTAATGTTGTGTGTTCTTTATGTTGAAATAAACTCTTCAAGAAGTTAATAAAAAAACTTGAAGGCTCGGCCGGGAAATAAACTTTAAGATGGTATGCTACGTTAAGTATGTACGAGTATGATCAGTCAGATTGGTTTCTGTCCGAGAGGTTGGCCTATAGACAACGTTCGTATATATAGCAAATACAGATTCAGATACAGATATTTATTTCAACATAAAGAACACACAACAATAACAATATTACATTGAGACATATGCATATTCAGTATGGTTCGTCATAGTTTTTGTTTTATGCAGCGGACGTCTTCTGTGCAAGTTAAATTATTTCAGTTTGTAAACACTTTGCCATTTTATTAATTTTCCTTTTCCATTGACATTGCTGTTTAAATTTTCGGTGTCTAGCCTCAGTTCTCGGGCATCTTAATAACTTCCAAATCTATAAACTAACTATAAACAAAAAAGTAGATTCAGATTCATGAACAAACATATTTACACATATTTTAAAATGTCACGGATAGTATAAATATTATTATAAATTAAGGAACACCACTGCTTGTAGAGACTTACCTAAACGCAATACAATAAATAAATGCAGTAACTCTCATCACTAGACGTAAGGTAGGTGAGGAGTTTAATCGAATATCGTTCGAGTAAGCATAATGTGCTAATCGTATTAGTTACGCTTGCTACTAACATCATCACAGGCAATTTGCGTACTTAGTTTACCTACCAACATTGGTGACATACATACAAATATTAATGCATACATATATACATACATACATGATCATGATAACCAATTTGTTTACACGCAAGCTTGCGGTCCGGCCTTGCATAAACTTAGACCCATGCAGATATAGTGCTCAGTTTAACTAACCTTCCAATATTGATCAGTTAATTCACCGAACAACCTTAATTTGTGTATCTCTCAAATCTCAATATGTCAATCTCTAGGTAGAGTCATTCCCAATTCAGTGGTCCCTTGTTGATTCTTCTAGAGTCAGAATAGCGCATACTAAAAACATAAAACCGACTTCCTAAAAAAAGGAAAACTAAAAAACTATTCAAAATAAAAATATAAAAACCGCCTTCAAAAATATATGAAATAAAAACCTAAAAAAAAAACGAACCCTAGAGTTGAAGGCGGTGCTAAAAAGGCTACACAAATCACAAAGGATATTATCATCCACTCATGTTTTCTTTCATGCATCATTTTTGCTTGCTTTACAAATCACAAAGGATATTATCATCCACTCATGTTTTCTTTCATGCATCATTTTTGCTTGCTTTAGCACCGCCTTCAACTCTAGGGTTCGTTTTTTTTTTTAGGTTTTTATTTCATATATTTTTGAAGGCGGTTTTTATATTTTTATTTTGAATAGTTTTTTAGTTTTCCTTTTTTTAGGAAGTCGGTTTTATGTTTTTTAAAACTTTTTTTTTATTTCACAGTTTTTTTTAGTAATTTTTGCTATTAATGTACTCGGCGGAATCGCTCGGCCTTCGGCCTCGCGATTCCGCCTCGCTTTCCAATCCGATCTTGACCCAATTAAAATAGGACCACGTCAGCTTCGATAGCTCAGTGGTGCAGACAGTCAACTGTCGCTATTGAATGTTAAGCAACGCTGGGTGCGGTCAGTACTTGGATGGGTGACCGCTGACCGTTGGAGGCTGACCGAGGTTCGGATTCCTCGTAAAACTGTAGGTCCCTTCCCTCCTAATCTTACTTGGTGGTAGGGTTTAACCTGACCGGGTTGGTACCACCGCACTGAATTAAACGTCGGTCGAAACGGCTATGTAAATAGTTTGTGTTTTCCGACCAGTTCAGTGTAGTCAGTACGATCAAAGGGGGAAGTACTGACATGGCACTTAGTTTACCCGGTGTTATGGGCTGACATCACGGACGTTGTAGGTGATGTTGCAGAACTTAGTAGAATGGACAGACATAAACATGTTACGGAACCCTACTTTTATTATAAAATAACCGTCGGAGGACCTTGGTTGAAAATTGTGAAATTTAGTAGAACGGACAGACATACATTTGTTACGGAACCCTACTTTTATTATAAAATAACCGTCGGAGGGCCTTGGTTGAAAATTGTAAAATTTAGTAGAACGGACAGACATACATTTGTTACGGAACCCTACATTCATTTTGAAATAAATGTTAAATTTTGTAGAACGGACAGACATGCATTTGTCACGGAACCCTACATTCATCTTGCAGAACTTAGTAGAATGGACAGACATAAACGTGTTACGGAACCCTACTTTTATTATAAAATAACCGTCGGAGGACCTTGGTTGAAAATTGTAAAATTTAGTAGAACGGATAGATATGCATTTGTTACGGAACCCTACATTCATTTTGAAATAAATGTTAAATTTAGTAGAACAGACAGACATGCATTTGTTACGGAACCCTACATTCATTTTGCAGAACTTAGTAGAATGGACAGACATAAACGTGTTACCGAACCCTACTTAACAGTTGCACTCCGGGAGTGCCAGCAGATCCCGTGCCACTCTAACTTAACCCTTAATGCAATGACTTAAGGTTTCATTTTAAAAATGACGCTGACGCGATGTCGCGAGTTATACATTTTTTACCCACCTAAAAAAGTGCCAAGCGCCGCTAAAGAAGTTTTCACTTCAAAAACCTCAGGGTTATCCCCTTTCAAATAAAAAAAAAAAGAATTTTCAAAATCGGCCCACAATTGACGGAGTAATCGCGTAACAAACATCAAAAAAAAGAAAACATACTGTCGAATTGAGAATCTCTTAGGTCTAAAGTAAATTTCTCGTGAAGACAAATGCAACGAGCCCAAACACGATGGGTTTATCATGTGTAGTTTAGGAGTTCCTATGGCCACCTTCTGTCTCCATCATCAGACCAGCTCGATGGTACTCGGTACAGTAGGTACCGGTCAGGTACCATAATAAATTATGCGCACCTGGCCGGTCGGAAAAGATAAAAAATTTCAAATTTAGAATATTCATGAAACAAGGGTCCGAATATGTATCACTAGTAAATATCGATTCATGTATTTCAACAGGACAGAGAAAATTTCAAAATATTAGGTATTTAATACTTTTTAGTTCTTTTTGTTTTTTTGTTTTTTTGAAATCGGTTTAATATTTTTTAAAACAGTTTTTATTTCATTCTTTTTAGTAATATTACATAAATAAGAATAATCGAAATCGAATAATCGAAATCGATTGAAGTGGTACAGAATTATTCGCCATATGTGTCAGACTGCAAATTGCTGAATAAGTCCACATCACAAAAGTTTTGCTGAAGGTAACCACACACCATACTAATTTATCAAACTGAAAATTGCCGAATACGACCACATCACAAGTTTTGCTGAAGGTAACCACACACTATAGTATTATGCTGATTTTTCGAAAACCACTCAACCAATTTCGATAAAATTGAAATGGGACCACCTCGGAAGTATGACCTAACTAACAAAAAAAGAATTTTCTAAATCGGCCCTCAATTGACGGAGAAATCGCGTAACAAACATACAAAAAAATAAAAAAAAAAATAAAAAAAAAATAAAAAAAAAAAAACCATACAGACGAATTGAGAACCTCCTCCTTTTTTGGAAGTCGGTTAAAAAGTGCCGAGGTTTCAGTTTAAAAGGTTAAATCTTCTCAGTTCGCTTTCGCTTTCATGATAATAATTTTAGATTAGTTCCCTTGCCCCTTACTAGGTGGTAGGGTCAAATTGTAGCCGACTGGGTTGGTACCACCGTACTGGATATAAGATGGCCGCATAGCAGCCTCGGTTCTGATCACCTCTAGTTCAGTATAGCCAGCAATCCAGGGGAGTCTCCGGTATGGCACCTACCTTTTCGGAGGTGATATTGCCTGGTCGGAGCATGTGCCGACTCAGCCAACCATACCAGACATACAACGGGAATAATATGCATACGGAATCCCAAATTTTTTTTTTTGGGATTCCGTATGCCTACGGGACCGTATTACTATGCCAAAGCGTCTGTCCGTCCGTCTGTCTGTCCGTCTGTCTGTCCTACCTTTACAGGGCTGTAGGCATCCGGTTGAAATATTCACAGTGTATGTGTTATTAATTATTATGGCGGATATACTAACAAAAAAATTAAATAAATTAGGGAGGTCCCCATACAAGAAGCGTGTTTTCCAACGTTGTTTTGTTTTTCCTTAATCGTAAAAGCAGTAATACATACAACCATCAAACTTGGTGTTATTATATTGCAAACTATAAAGTAAAACAACAACTAATAAAAACCGAAAAAATACTTGATGGTACGGTTACGGAACTACGGCCGGAAAAAATATGTGAATGGGCAAACATTTGAGTAACAATACATGTACGAATATTTACCAGTAGAGGCACAAACTTCCATCCAAGACCGACAAGAAGTTAAAGCCAAATGAAAGACGATTCGTATAATTTGAAAAACAACAAATTTGAAGAAATCCTTTTTTAGTAAATTAACATTCTTAGCAGACACTGCTCATTACGTTCGATAAGTACCTGTGAGCCAACACGATTAGAAAACAATACATACTCAACTCTAACATTCGCTGTTTGACAACCGACGCGACGCGACGCAACGCGACGACAATGCCTCGGCTAACTGCGGCACATGATACCAGCCGTTAACCGAGTACATGACACTTTAGTCGTTACCGGTGGTGTCGTCGTCGTCGTAGAAGCTGATAGTATCTCGTTTGGATCATTACAATTTCAATTATGCAGTTCGTTTACCGATGACACGCGACGCACACGTTGTTCGTTGAATTATAAAGATTGCTTCAGTAATGCGAATTCATTATTCAATAACTCCAGCGGATCGGGATGGTGTGGAAGTAAAGCAGCGTGTGTTAACATTATTTAATTACATTCCATGAGAGAACTTACTATTTTTTAGGGTTCCGTACCTCAAAAGACGAAAAAACGGAACCCTTATAGGATCACTTCGTTGTCCGTCTGTCCGTCTGTCTGTCTGTCGGTCCGTCAAAACCGTTTTTCTCAGGAATGGGTAGACGTATCAAGTTGAATATCAAATACTAAGGTCTACGTTTCCTCGGGGGTGTCAAAAAATTAAGCTTCTAAGCCAACGCATTCACAAGATACGGCCATTTATTTCACATATTTTGCTACTGGCAAATCAAATCAAAACAAGTAGGTATTTCCCGTTAATCTAGAATCATGAATTTTGGGAAGAAAAAAGGTCTTACAGCACAAATAAAGGAAAGCATCCGAAAATTGTAAACTTGTAGTTATAAGACATAAAAAAAATTCGTTTTGTATGTCAAGACCCTTTTTCTGAGGAAGGGGTCAAGATATCAAATTGAAATTAATATGAAATACTAAGGTCTGCGATCCCTTCGAGGTGTAGAAAATGCAAGCTTCTAAATCAACGCAATCAAAAGATACGCCCATTTATGTCACATATTTTGCTACTGGCAAATAAAATCAAAACCTATAGGGTACTTCCTCACTCATGTAGTATTTTGATACTCGCAAACTCACTCAAATCAAATCAAAAATTTGGTAAGAAGCAAAGTCTCACAGCACAAGCAAAGGAAAAATCAGAAAATTGTAAAATTTCAGTTGTCATATTAAACATATATTTTCGTATATTTTAATTTTAACGAATGCCTGATAGTCAAACCATTGCTGTAGTGTTTATTTAGGCGTTTCGTGATTTTACAAAACACAATTACTTTTGTACCTACATAATACAAATATTGTTGTGTGATGGTACGGAACCCTCGGTGCGCGAGTCCAGCTCGCACTTGGCGACTTTATTTTATTGCTTCCGAACTGATTTTATTTCTCCCGAGGTCGAAGCCTCAGGCGAAGCCAATTTCACCCCCAAGTAGGTGCCAGTCCGGCTTGGAGGCGGATTGATGTCGCTGTGCAAAGGCTGAATTCCGTAGATTGTGGAAGTAGTAAAAGATATTCCCCGGAAGCCCGCTCCACACCTTTTCTGTGCGACTCTTAAAGTAAGGACCGAATTTATTTTATTATAAACCGACTTACCTTCATATGTATATTTAATATGAAACATCGTAATTGTTTTCTCTCAAATTAATATACCTACCTATCCTGATTACCTATAGGCCCTATTTCACGAAAAGGACAACACATTAAGCATTGGTTTGTTTTGTAGTAAAGCACGTGCTGGCAATGATACATTTAAAGTAGCCGAGCTCGTGACCGCTCGGCCACGTCATGTGATGCGGCCACTTAAACTAATAATTATTGGTAGTGAGTCCTCGTGGCGCGTGGCTGGCCAACGACCTATCTCATTTTGAGATAGAGAGTTCGGAAAGGGACGCACATCTTCACGACAAACATTCATTAATATTTTTATCAAGAATGCACAATCTCAAATTAAAAGCTATGAATTAAATACTTTTTTATACCAATATTTGGTTTTTAGTTATTTTTAATACATATATTATTACTAGGTACGTTACTAGATAACAACATGCTACGCATCTCGGTCGGGCTTCGACTTGGTTGCGACATAGTTCAACAGCATACATGCGTTTGTGGGTCTAGAGTAGAGTCAAATGGCAGGCACGGATTACACTGTAATAGAAGCGCCGCCGGCCGCATCCCGCGTCACAGCATGCTTAATGACATCTTCAGACGGGCATTTGCATCTGCTGGTGTACCAGCTGTTTTAGAGCCTAATATCAGCCGAGACGACGGAAAACGCGCAGACGGGATGACATTAATACCATGGTCAGAATGTAAAACTCTCGTCTGGGATGTGACTTGCGTAGACACCCTGGCTCCATCACACGTCACCGAGTCTTTGAGAGAAGCTGGTTCTGCTTCTGAGGCCGCTGCCCGTCTGAAGATAAACAAGTACCAAAGCATTATAAACCAAAACTATTTGTTTATTCCGCTAGCTTTCGAAACCTACGGCCCGTGGTGCAAGGCTTCAAAATCACTTGTGCATATTTTAGGTAAAAAAATTGGGGAAACAACCAGCGTTCAAAATTCGGAAAAGTTTTTAAGGGAGAGAATAAGCTTCGCTGTGCAGAGAGGGAATGCTGCGAGCATTTTGGGCACATTCCCGACATGCCGAACTCTAGAGGAGCTTTTTTATGTTTAATGTAGTTCTTATTGTATTTTAATTTAACTTGTTTAAATAAATATCAAATATTAGATGATAATATGTTATTACATTCTTAATTAAAAAAACAGATATTTTTTTATTATAATATTTCGACGTAATTTATATTTTTCCACGAGGCTTTCTGAGAAGGATTATGCTTTCTGATTTGTCATTATTATGCAATAGAAAATGTACCTTGTACGAAAGCTCTTGAAATAGTTTGAATCCACCTTCGAAATCCAGTTTCCATGTTTTAATTTCTTCTTCATATATATTATATATATAGCTTTGTTCGCATCTATGGTTAGCGTTATTGTATATTCTTTGTAGGTCTTCACTTCCCAACTCTTAGACCTAAAACAGTGTGTTCTGTAATTTAGTAAGTAACTATCTCGTTATATCGAGAGTGTGACAAGAGTAGACGGTCACTGATTGCGACCGTCAACACGATCAGCTCAGTTCCTCACACTCGCGCTCCTACTCATCTCATCATAATACTCACACGAACAAGACAATTTAAATTTTATTTACAAGTGAGCACGCGGATCACTGCTGGCTCAAACAAGATCGCGTTTGAGTAGACATTAGAAGTTAGGTGTTATGGTGTTAATTGCACGGCAAAACGTATACTCAGATTGAAGTATCTACGCGATACTAATTAAATTAAAAATAGGTAAATATGGCAAAATTATTTATAACCTTGGTCGAAATAAGACAATAAATAGTCTATTCTCTCCATGAATATTACTAAAATTGTAATCTTGAATAAAATTATGAAAAATAAAATTACTAAAACGCAAAGATGTACATAATAAAATGCAGTCCAAAAAATTTTAGGCGAACGTTTTTACCAAAAGTTATGTATCTGAGATATTATGTATTTAAATGTTAATTCAAACAATATAAATTAGACAGGTTTAGTCAAAGTTTCAGCGATTAAATATTTATATATTTTTAAGCGATTTAAAACTCAAAGCAACTAGAGAGACAATCCTCTTTCGTTTGTATTATAACTTTATAACTCTTCAAAATGTTTAGCTTAAGAAAATATCCTAATTTTGAATATTTAACAATACCCTGCCGTACCTCGCGTCCTATTGCAACCAAAGCGCGGAAAAAAATGAGCGCTGGCTGTCACTGTTCGAGATGCCTCCAATTAGAGCATGGTCATCGCGCGCCACCCCGTACGCACGCGGTCAACCACTCCGGTCCTCGGCGACTAGCCGGCGACGTGTGAGGAGAGAGAAGTTCGCAGGCCGGTATCGGCATTGGCGGTCGTGTCTTGTGATGTAAGGCGACCGGCGCCGGCGTCGCATGCGCATGCCGCGGTGTACACGTAGCTCTCACGCAGTAGCCGCACGCGCGCTACACACATCCGGCCGTGCTTCAGTAGCGCTTCAACCTGCGCCCGCGTCGTCGCCGCCGCCGCCCCGCCCAAACGCGCCGCCCTATGCGCGCGCTCACATAAACATATTTGGATATCTATAACCGCAATAAGTAAGATGAAAGTTTACTCGGTTTGACATCGCACAGGAATACCTTTACATTACATAACGTCGAACTTAGGTACGTATATTTGTATGTGCTGGTAAGAACGACCGATTAAAATGTTGCATTTCTAAACGCACCAGTCTTCCACGTGACGACAAATTCCGGAAAAGTGGCATGTGCTATTTATATTAGGTAGTATGCATCATACTGTACACGCAAAAAACATAAGTTCTCAAAATGCATTACATTTTTCTTAGAAAAGAAATAGCTCGTAGGTAAATGAGACTACTAGCTACGAGTACTAAGCATGTGAAGCATCCTCTTGAGCAATTTAGGCGCGGAGCACCAGAAATCGAATTGCCATAATTATTTTTTTCAACTTAGGGAATAGTGCAAGTTTCATCAAAATCGGTTCAGTAGTTTTCAAGATATGGACTGTTAAGTGTGTACCAATCTGGAAAAACACGTCGTCGGATATAATATACTTAACTAAAAAGAGTGAAATAAAAAACTGTTTTAAACACATTGACCTTACTTCAAAAAACAACTAGAACTTAAAAGTGTTAAACAATATTTTGATTCATGTTCGGACCCTTGAGTTGAAGGCAGTGGCGGCTGGTGACTTCAGTGATCGGTAGTGCGCTAAGTACCTACCTCCTTAAATACCAAATTTCCCAACACATTCCCAATGTTATTTTATATCGCGACTTCCGAATTTTTAAACGCCTGCGTTGTATTATGTACGTACCTAGTATGAATATTCTCAAGACACTCAATGAGTTGCAAAAAACAAGAAAATAAATCAAAACAAGTTTTTAACTCATTTATAGTACCTTTATGAACACACCCATAGACCACAACACTGCTGCAGCTTTCAAAAAGAAAAAAATAGCAATGTCCCAAAAATACTTAAAAAATGTATAAAAAAAACATTTGAAAGTAGGAATTGAACCCGGGATCACCTGATCGTAAAGCCTTACCTTTAACCAACACTCTTAGGCAAATATCGGCACCACTTAATTCACAGTATCACGTGACAGAAATAACAAAACCTAAACATATCCCATTTTAAATATTCGCGCGCTAACGGACATCACATGAGAGCGAGCTGACTCTAGGTAGACGGACTCGTGCAAAAGGAATCGCTCGCGACGTGTCGCACGCGCGGCTATTCACGATATAGCGTCCTTGTTTGGCGCTCGTGCGCCGCACGCAGCACTCCATTTCGGCCCATACTGTTTCTATGAAGTATCTTTTGTCTCACGCGCCAGCGGTGTTTTGCCGATCCCCATACATACAGATGGGAGACCCGCGTGCGTTTTTCGATTCCGCACGGGGCGCGGGTTTACTCGCAAAAACGTGCCTTGTGATCTATAAAATAAGGTCGAATTCACATTCGTATTTATTTGGAGTACGATCTTTATGGTTTTAATGTAGCTATGTTGTATTGTAAGATATTATTTATTTTGAGTGAAGTGAAGACTTCTCGTGCTATGGTAGTGCGGCGCACGGGCGCACTTTAGGACCGGCCGCCAGTGGTTGAAGGCGGTACAAAAGCACACCTGAAAATTTATAGATGGAACCCTTTTGAGCTTTAGTACCGCCTTCAACTCAAGAGTCCGAATATGAATCAAAATATTATTTATCACTTTTAAGTTCTAATTATTTTTTGAAGTCGGTTCAATGTTTTTTAAACAGTTTTTTATTTAACCGACTTTAAAAAAGAAGAAGGTTAGACCGGTATATTTTTTTAATGTAACTACACTGATTACACCGAGAGGGCTGATCGGATCCGAGTGATTTTTTTTTCTATTTAGTGGAGAATGTTTGCGTAAGAATTAGAAGAATTTAAGATTAGATGGAGTATAGTAGAAAATAAATTATTAAACGTACGATTTGGAAGGGATATCGGGCACCAATTTAAATGAAATTTGTATGTGTGATTTACAGAGAGATAGAGAATAGAACTTTAAGAGATATTATGCCATTTACTCAGCTTCACCTGTTATTTTTATTAAAAACCTAATTCTAATTTCTGAACCGACGATGTGCCATATTATATGTTTATTAATCTTGTCCGGGTTTAGCTAGATAATCGAAAAAAGAATATTATATGACTAAAATGTGTAAATTATCAAATAAAACATAGAATGACTTCATAAACCACAAAGAAAAAATCAAAAACGAATGCAATAAAATATCCTTGATAACTAGACTATTACGCAAATCCTTGAGTTCAAATCAATGTGTTTCAAAAATATTTTAACAATTATTAATTACGGTCATTTCATTACAAATAGATATGGAATGTGTAAATAAACGGCACGAAAACTCTGTAAAATTACGATTGTTAGAAGACTGTTAAGATATTTGTGTGTTCATTATGAGAGTCACATATTAACATATTTAATTAGCATTATCTATGTGTGTGTATTGTCAGCGTTGTAACTGGTTATATGTAACAAATACGTTTTATGTTTGTTGCAGTCAATATTATGATTAGCTCCGTCTAGGTGCCTCCGTTCGTACACCACCTAGCACCTAGGTAGGTATTCAGTTGGCTTTGTAGAAACTTTGAAATGTCTAGTTGAAATAAATATCTGCTGTTGAAATACGATGCTGATTTTGTACTTTGGATTAACTGGTTTCAAATTTCAAAGATTATGTGGAAGCTCGGAATGATATTTATTACAACTTCTCACAGTTAACTCACGTTCACCACGAATCACCATTTTTTTTTAATGTAATCATCACGCACGTGCTCCGACAAGCCAATATCACCTCCGAGAAGGTTAGGTGCCATAACGGAGACTTCCCCTTGAATTGGTCAATATTGAATGCCCCGACTAGAGGAGAACACAGTCGAGGTTGCTATACGATACGCCCATTTTACATCCAGTGCGATGCTTATATTACGTTGTGACTAAATAAAAAAAAAACGTTGTCCAAACTGATGACGAACGTTGCCGACTCATATTATAAACAATTTTTGCATTCATTCCAGGTACGTAAAACGAGCAACAGAATGACTGCGATCAAGGAGTATCCTTTCGACCTAAGCGACTTGAAGGACGGCGCGACTCCTCCGCCAAGCAACAACACTCTGGCGGTGCCGGGTCAGCCGCCCGCCCCCGCGCCGCCACTCCCCGCACCCCCTGCTGAAAAGCGACGCGTCTCTATTCTCACCGACGCCACCAAGGGCTACGACAACCACGGCTTTGAACGGTGAGCAAGACTCAATAATTATCGAAAGGAAACACTACAAAACGAATTGACATCACCTCGGAACGTAAGTGAAATCGACTGCGCCTGGGCCGATAGTTAGGAACACAATGAAATCAAATTAAATACCTATACTTTATTGCACACATAAAGACTTGACAATAGTAGTTCTTAATGCATAAGGACATTTAATTTTAATTTTTCAATTCAAAACATACATGCAATAGGTATAAATGTACATTCTCTGCCAATCATGGGATTGTAGGGAAATTTGATGGGTCGGGCGAAATGAACGGTATACCTATATATTGTCCTAGTGAACTTGACTGATGGCCAAGAAGTACTGATTTCCTATACTTCGACAATATGTCTATTATGAATTCAGGAAAAGCCTCACCAAGAGGTAAAACGCTTTCGGCCAAACCAATCCTTTAATTTCAAGAAGATGAAGTCATTTTACAAATATCATTCTGTGAATTTAGATGGTTGAGCCGAGAATGAATATCAAGTTAGATGGTCAAGTGTGCATCAAATAACATCGATCGTCATCTGTTTATCGCCTCTATTCAAAATGAATAGAACAGATTAATCGTGTCGGTGCGCGGCCAAGTCGCCAGTGCAATATTTAACACACAAATAATAAACACATTGAATGCATACATCCTTACAGCCACATACATACAAACATACATACATTATTTCAATATATACATACGGAATGCATTTTCTATGCAAACTCAGTCACTCAATCCGGCTACTACGAAATACACATTATATGCCATGCCAATCCCATGTTAAATAGTTTGTACACTTTTGTTAACTTACCAATTATTACTAAAATTAAACTCGCCGATTTTCTACTCCTATATTTTCAATCTAGTTTGTTCAGACAAAAAAAAACATTGGGAACTCTATGATTTAACACATTGCATTACAAAAAACTTAAGCTTATTAGGACGGAATATTGAAGGTTTTGACCCATATCTGGTTCATGTAAAACAAGTTCCAAAGAAGCGTGTTGCAAGAATGTTGACACCTCAGGATTTTACACGTTTTCCGTTCTAGCTTTATTGTCTGTACCTTGGATAAGTGTTTTTATATCGACAAAATTATCAGAACCTCGGCAAACTTGAAGGTTAAATCTCCTCAACACGCTGATAAAGTTATCGAGAAGATGTCCCGTGACCGATCGACTGGCACTTTAGATAAACATGTCAGCCGGCATCGATCCGTCCTCGACTTTACGACTACGCGACAATCGTGAGGACGACCAGCTCCGCTAAGCCTGCCTCCGCACACCAGATGATTACTCCGATATTCCCCGCCGATCGCGACGTCACTCCAATACGTATCGATTGCATCTGATTAAAGTGACGAGACGTTGCTACGAAACTTTCCCAGAACCTTGAACCTTTTTACTATGTTCGGTTTAAATACGGCGTCATATGTTCTGTTTTCACATGTGTATTATTTCAATCGCCCAAGCGCCTACAGTGGAACTGTGGCTCACTTTAACAGTCTATAGACAGCGTTATGCTGCGAGACAAAGAAAATAAATTAGGCACAAATACTCCGAAACTAACAACTTTATTATTTTGTATACGTATTGTTTTGAAGAGTCCATTACACTTATAATGAGACACCGTGAAGACCGCCCCAATGGTAGTTATATTTCAACTGAATATATAATCGTTTTGTATCTACTTAGCTTGTAGGTACAGTGTTTAGTAAGTTCTCCTCAAGACGGGTTGCTTCTAACTAAGTACGAGCTCTAAACTATCTGATTCCGCCAAAATATTGCAACATAATTTGATGTGTCTTCGTTTTTTACCCACTCCAGCCCACTATAGAGACCAAAGTAAAAAACGCGCCTATGATGTTCTATCATACCGTTCTAACCGTTAAAAGTCTTACAATATGAATTCGTCTAACGTAGAGCTGCTTCCACTTGGAGCTTGGCGCGTATGTATGTGAGTCACATCACTATAATTTCTTTTATCGTTTTCAACATCTCTTTTCACAATGACGCGCGTTCGGAGAAGTTATAATGGCTCTTTCTTATTGGCAGGAACCGTAAGGTGTCGGAGGGACCTGCGCGCCGGAAAAGTAACTTACACAACGCTATCGCTGCAGAGATGGACAACACCTGGGGTGAATATACTTTTTACTGTCTACGTTCTACACTTAGTAAGTAACATTAAGTATTGCTCCCTCTATACGTAAACAGAATAAGACACATTCTTATCCACTCATGTAAAAGTCAGTTACTAATGATAGACTGATAGTGTTTAGCCAGAATTCCATAAGGCTCGAACAGCGCGTTGTTAATAATTTTGAACGAAAGCATAGATATATTAATGTAGTCAACGAGGAGTTGGACCCATACATTAATTCCTCAGTCAATGAAACTTTGATAATATCTTGGAGTAATGTTCGGAATTACTACTGACAAATAATCCAACATTTTTTTTTACGGGAAGTTGGGTATATTCAAAGAAAAGTGAAAATTTAATATAACTCCTATAGACAAATTGCTCCGTCCAAAGTTACTTCGCCATAGGGTAGGTATTATTTATATGAATAAGTACGTAAATAAATCCAACATCTTTTGAATATGGAAATAGTGAATTAAAAACAAAATGTGTTTTTTTACTATATTTTTCTCGGCAAAATTGCTCAGTCGGTTCTTTAATCGGAATATACCTTAGTATTATTATGTACATCAATAAGCATAAGAATCCAACAACTTTTTTATATGCATCATTTTTTTTCAAGGTGACGACCGAAACTCTGTTCCGCAAAATTCCTCCGTCCGTTTTTATTGTACAATTATGATTAAGAATTTTGAAGAAAATTATTTGCAAAAGAATCCAACAAAAAATCCATCGGCAAGTTTAAAAAACAAGCGGGCCAAGACGGGCGCGGTGCGCAGAGGAGCGGCCGGCCGCGGGAGGCGAGAGACGCGGCATTTTCCCCTCCTCTGCGTCCATGCTGCGCCGCGCCGCCCCTGGCGCGCCGCTGAAGTTGGCGTGCGGTGTGTGCTAACCAGGGACTGAAAACCGTTTCGAAATGGGGTTCGGGTTCTCCGAACCGGTTCGAAGAACCTTTTTAACGAGCGAACCAGTTTGGTCGCGAACCGGTTCAAAAAAACCCGAACCTGAAGCCTAAAAACCGGTTCAGAACCGGTTTGGACCTCTAATATTAACCGGTTCGCAGCAGGGTACGAAATGGGGTGGAAACCTATATACATTTTTTTGGACTTTGGGCTTCTTTTTTAATGTAAAATATTGTTGTTTTATGTATTTAATAAAATAAAAAAATAGGTGGTTCATTTTTATAGCCTAATCGATTCAGTTTCATAACAGTAACAAAAAAGTCTTAATTATCATTATGACATAACACTTGTAAGTTGGTAAAAAAAATGAAAATTCTTTCTATTCCATACTAATAAAACTAAAATTGTGGTTTTTCACAATTTCTGAAAGAAAGGGATCTATGTGTTGGAAGACTTTTTTGTTCCTGGCATGAAACTGAAATGATTAAGAAATTTTTTTTTTACATTTTACATAGAAAAAATTTTTTTGTGCGAACAAAAATTATTTGTTTTTCAAAAGTGATCTATTTCCGATACAGAACCCTCTCTTAGCGTACTATTAACTAATTTTGAAAGAAATTATATAAGGTGCTTCGTTATTCATCTCAAGTATAAAAAAAAAAAAATTATATGTTTTTAGCATAACTTTTCGAGAAATTTTCAAACGCAGAACAGCTGTTTATTGTAAGTAAGTCACAAGGTCACTAGACCTGTGTGTAACAGTAGGTAGCTTGCATTGTACGGGGTCAATGACCGTTGTATGTCCAAACGCAGAACAGCTGTTTGTTGTAAGTAAGTCACAAGGTAACTAGACCTGTGTGTAACAGTAGGTAGCTTGCATTGTACGGGGTCAATGACCGTACTATGTTCAAACGCAGAACAGCTATTGTTGTAAGTAAGTCACAAGGTCACTAGGCCGCCGCCGCTCTAAAACTAGCTACCTACCTACCTACCTACCTACGTGTGCGGTGTGTGTGCCTACGTTTCTTGTTTGCAAGGGTCTATAACCTTGATTGGTTTTTACAGCTATTTGATTTAATTTTTTTGTTAGGAGATATTAGGAGAAACAATGCTCCTATAAACATGTTTTTTTTTGCGTAAAGTGTTGAGCTGAACGGTACATGACAAAAAAAAAAATAATAATGATAATGATAATGACGAACCATACTGAATATGCATATGAAATATTGTTATTGTTGTGTGTTCTTTATGGCGAAATAAATATCTGAATCTGAATCTGTTTGTTTGAGCGCGTATGTAACCCTCCCGAAGTTATTGACATAAATAACGAAGCACCTTATATAGGGAGTTAAAGCTGTTCGCGTCTATGACACCTCATGGTCCTTAAGTCACACGTGCCTCCTGGGTGGTGCCAAATGAACAGCAGTTAGCGTGTGGGAGATCTTCGGATCGACTGGGTTCGTGACCACACCCTGGGAAAATCAATTATTTGTTTAATTTTTATTTTATTTTTATTTATCTCTTTATTTCAGCCAACTAGGGCCATATTGACAATACATATTAAATGTCTTAACATAAGAACTAAAATTACTTTTTCTCCACTTGTGTCTGTACGGGTCCCAAGTCCCAATAGAGACCCGTATGCGTCATATTAGTCTGCTGACGCGGTGAATCAGGTGCGCGTAGAGTGGGCGCAGATTGCGTCCGCGGCACGGGCGTCGGCAGCGGCGCGGGCGTCGGCAGCGGCGCGGGCGTCGGCAGCGGCGCGGGCGTCGTCGGCGGCGGCGCGGGTTGCGTCTCCTGAATGTGCAGGACGGCAGTTGTAGACAGCTCCGGCGCGGCCTCAGCATACTTATGGCGCGCGACCTCACGATGAAGGTCGCGATTGTAGCGCCGGAACACCACCCCGGAGGGCCAAAACTCACTGCGAAGGAATGTCTTCACCTTCTCGGCAGGAATGCACAGATTGAAAGCGCAAAAGTTCGTGTCAGCCCAGTGAAAAGGAAGAGCCTCGACACTCTCAACTCGCTCACCCTTATCCTGGACGTGGCGGATGAGGTCCTCGATCTTCATGTCCTTTCGCAGGCGAGACACGTAGATGAGAGCCGTGCGGGGAGCTGCCTTCAAACAGCTCTCTTCAGGGGGCGCAGATCCGCGCTTATTGCACCTCTTCCTTCTCTTCTTCCTGCTCTCGACGAGTACGAACCCGTCTTTGTCACGTGCAGCCTCCTGCCGACAGTCGGGACGCGGTTCCAAGCGCGGGGATACCATTGTTGTTTTCTCCACCGTTTTACTGATACGCTTCGTCATAGATCCGCGTCGCCTTTTCGGACGAGCGGCAACGGGGCGGGTGGGCAGAGGAGCGGGAGGGGTGCGCAGTGTAGAAGTCGAGGCATCAACAGCACCATCAGCGCTTACGTAGCATACCGGCGTCGATGTGCAATCGCTGGGTGACGACACTTGAGCACCTCGCCTGCGCATATTGATGTTGCGTACACTCAGCGTTTCGTTCGGTGTTCCCACTTGCGGAATGCGATCAGGCTGCAGAGACGGGGTTATCGGCCGGAGTGACTCGGAACATGACAATTTCTCAACTGCCTGTTTCAGCTGTTGAACTTCCGGGACGAGAGATGTTGGCCCCTACGCCGCTGTCGCTCCACAGTTTCCCTTCAGTTGAGCTATGTCCGCTTTTATGATCACCAAATCTTTCAGGAAGGCCGTAACGTCGACGTGGTCGAAGGACACAGGCGGCAACTTATTGAGGTCGTACGCCACGAACCTTGGCACGTCGTCGGGGTCTGTCTGCTTTAAGATGGTGATGATGTCCTGGATAGTCTTCTTCTTCCGATTTTCTCCCTTGCGAGTCGGCCTTCTTGACGGAATGCACGCACAAAGCAGAACTCTCGCGGTCTCAACGTCATCTTCGGTGAAGGCGGACTCACAAATCCGGATGATGCTGAAGGCTGATCTTCGGTGAAGGCTAGTACTTCGTTCACAACCATATTGCATTTATCGCACGCCATTTTCGCTTACTTCGCATGTGCGTCTAGAGTGCATCGTGTGCGCGTCCGTCGCCGACCGATGCAAGCTCAGTACTATTATACCGCCATAACAGTTCACTGTGTTCCGGTGCACCTCCCGGGGACCCAAAAGCAGGTGGGGATGGCTGTGGTGAGGAGTAGGTCAGTAATCCCGACGCGGATTCGCTGTTCCGACGTGATGCATCGACACGGTTGACAGGGAGACTCGGTGAGACGGTTATTCCGCTGGCCGCCCGCCGGTGGTACAGGGGCCCAATCGCGTCTAACCAACGCGAGAGGCTGCCCTGGTAAACCGGCGCATAATCCCGGAGTGGTCCGTCGTGCCGGTTGGTGAACGGAGTAGGGGTCCCGGCGGCCACTTCCGGGGGGAGGGGAGGGGGGGGGGGACCGGGGGCCCTTCCGTCTTCCGTGTCGGCGCACCACTAACCTGAGCAGTAAGCGATGGTCCACGCTTTGCCCGTGAATCACCACAGCCACCCTTCACGCTCTTTCCCCCCCTCTTACTACAACCATGGCAGTACAAAGAAAGAACAACTTTCAATCAGCTGTACACACCCCTACACCACTATTTAGCGTTGACTTGACCAACGTGCGGGGGTTGCACACCAATCTTAATGCCGTCAATCACCACGTGAAGAGGATGAAGCCGGCCTTGCTTTCTCGACGAAAACGCAAATATCTCGCCCTGCCGACACTTCTTACTTGCACCACCCCGGCTACACCCTGGATGAAGCCTTCCGCTGGCGAGCCGGAGTCTGCCTGTTTGTCAGGGCTGATATTTCCTGTCGTCGCCTGCGCTGCATTGAGGACTCCGAGCTCTCAATACTCTGGCCCCACGTGGATCTGGGAACGGTGTCGGGGGTCCCAATAGGTCGCACTCTGGCAATGCGGAGACAGCTCGGTTATTCGAGTACCTGAGTGGAGCGGTAGACAAAGTCCAAGAGCGGTTCCCCACCGCGGATTTGGGTTTCCTTGGAGACTTCAATGCCCATCACAAGGCATGGCTAGGCTCCAGGAGAACTGACTTTGCGGGGAGAGCCGCCTACGACTTCGCCCTGACGCATGGCCTGTCTCAACTGGTGGACCAGCCCACCAGGCTACCAGATATAGACGGTCATGGACCCTCTCTGCTGGATCTTCCGCTGACGACAAACCCCACTGGATATAAAGTCTCAGTGAGAGCCCCGCCGGGTTCTTCTGATCATTGTTTAGTGGGGTCCACGGTGTCATCTTCTCCTCCTCAGTCCCGTACTGGAAGAACGCGTCGAATTTGGCACTACGCGTCAGCAGATTAAGATGAGATGCGAGAACACTTCGCATCCTACCCTTGGAGAGAGATCTGCTTCAGTTCGGACGATCCGTCAAAATGCGGTAATACCGTTGCCGATGTGGTTCTGGGGGCAAAGGAAATGTTTATTCCCAGCGCCTCTGTCCACCTCGGTGGTAAAAGCCAACCATCGTACAGCCGCGACTGTGCTGATGCTGTCGCAGCTAAATGCACAGCTTATCGGGCATGGTCGCGTGCCCGTGTCGGACGTGAATCAAACGTATCCGAACAGACGATGGAATACAACCGCCTCTCCAGATCCTGCAAAAGGGTTATTGCCAGGGCCAAATTTGACTACATCGGCGACAGACTGAACCAGCACCCAACTGGGAGCTGTGAGTTCTGGTCTCTCGCCAAATCTGTCGAGTCGAATTTCTGCCGCTCCTCTCTTCCACCTCTGCAGTGTCCTGGAGGCTCACTTGCCCACTCCGCAAAGGGGAAAGCCGACTTACTGGTATCTCTCTTTGCGGGGAACTTCAACCTGGACGATGGGGGTGCCACTCCCCCAGCCATACCTAGGTGTGAGAACTCCATGCCGGAAGTACAGTTTCGATAACAGACTGTACTGGCGGAGTTTCTCTCCCTATACGTCAGGAAAGCGTGTGGGCCGGAATGGATTCCTGCATTGGTGTTAAAATAGTGTGCTCCCGAGCTGGCTCCAGTGCTGACGCGCCTATTCCGTATCTCCTACTCCAATGGCTGTGTGCCGGCGGTCTGGAAATCTGCGTTTGTGTAAGCGGACCCCAAAAAGGTTTTTTTTATTGACAGCGCGTCGTATGGCGCCGAGCCACCCATAAGGTGTCTAACGACGCCCATGGACATTCGGTCGTATGCGGGGGTTCCGAATGCCATGCCGAGCATTGCTTATGGTGCCCATTCACGGCCCTCTTGAAGGACCCGAGACTGTACTTGGGGGGAAATATATGTGCAGGGAGAGCGTTCCAGAGTTTACCGGTTCTGTAGAGGAAAGATCTGCAGAATCGATTGGTACGCATCCGCGGTAAGTCCAGCGTGTAGGAATGCAATCCCTGCCCAGTGCGGGTGGTGCGAAGGTGGAAAGGGGACGGCGGGATCACATTAAACGGCCCCTCCGAGTACTCCTCACGGAATAAGCGATAGAATACACTTAGGGAGCCGACATCCCTACGGTGTTGCAGTGGTTCTAGATCGCAGGACACTTCGGGGTCACCTACTAGTCGCACGGTTCGACGCTGGATTGAGTCCAGAGGCGCAAGCTGGTATTTGGCAGAGCCATCCCACAGGTGCGAGCAGTACTCCAAGCAGGACCTGATCTGCGATTTATAGAGAAGCAGCTTTTGGTGTGAAGTACCGTCGCACCTTATTGAGTACGCCCAGCTTTTTAGAAGCCAGCTTGGCCTTCCCCTCGATATGGCGACGAAAGTTCAGGTCGTGTGACAGTTCGACTCCGAGGACCCCGAGGTGTTCACTTAATTTAAGCGACGTGCCTTGGAATGAAGGAACCGGTGTGAACGCCGCTCTCTTCGCACTGAACACGCGAACTTGTGTCTTGGAAGCGTTGAACTCGACCAAATTACTACGGCCCTATTCGGAAATAGAGTCGAGTGTGTGTTCGAGCTCAGACACAAGTCTTCGCCTCTTCTCATCCACAACATCCCGACTGGCTGAAGGGTGACTGGTGTAGGATCCGTGTGCCGTACTGTCATCAATGTATGTTGTCCAGAGACAGCATATCATTGATATGCAGAAGAAACAGCGTGGGTGACAACACAGATCCTTGGGGTATGCCGGCGTTCACTGACAGTGGCGTGCACAGACATTCGAGACTGGGTAGGCAGGCAGCCATGAAGATTCAAAATATATAAGGTCTTTCAATAATAGGTAACGATACGCTAAGGGGTGTATGTGTATTAGATACTGATTACATTCTCATACAAATTTTTTTTAAGATATAAAAAACGTACTTATTAAGGTGAAATACGCGCACTTCACGTATTAAATTTGAGGAGTGAGTAGGCTTTTTATATCGTAAAAAAAAATTGGCATGGGAACGTGATCAGTATCTGTTACACATACCTACCTACACCCCTTAGCGTATCGTTACCTACTAATGAAAGACCTAAACAAGTTTAATTGTATTCCTCTTTCTTCAAACTTCCATTATCATTTATCAGCCCGGTTTTCATCTCTCACATCTTTATATATACACATGAATATGTTCCAGGAGATTTTTTTAATGCCACCGCAGACATCCATAAAATGATTTAATTTTAATTTTAATTACACATGTCATAAATACAGATGCAGGGTGGCTTTGAAAAAAGTATTTTTTGTGTCATTTAAACAGAATCAATCTACAAATACAGTGCCGTAGATAGACTTAAATATCACAAGAAAAAACAGAAAAAGATTAAATAGAAATAATTAGAGTGGAGGAGAGGTACCTACTTTTCTTATAAATCAATGAGCATATCCTTTTGTAAATATAGTGCAAACACTTCTTTCTTATAAAGTATACCAGACAAGTACCCGGCCAACCGACGACGCGCGCGCTGGAACGATGATAGACCAGCTACACCTACGTTACGAGGCATTGTTGTGGTGTTAGTGAAAAGCAAGCCTACCCTAGCCTAGTAAATCGCGCATCGAATCACGCATACACACGCACAATTCGTAGCGTAGCGTAGCGTATATGACGCAGGATTTGAGTAATAGTGTGAGTGACCACCAGGCAGTCATGTTGTGTACTTATCCCGCGCGACGGGCGGCGCTGCGTCCGCGCGAGCGGGCGCGCCGAGAGGAGGAGCGCGCGGCAAATTTTAAATCATTACTTTTTTCGTGAAGCCGAATAGTTCTATTCTATACGTTTTAATTTGATTGTTTGGTTGGGTGGAGTTCGGACTTCACTCAGGGTAGGCAGTGCTTTTCTGCCTTTATAGGATGCACGCCCCTGTTCACTGACATGTCCGACGAGCAACCGTAGTGCACGGTTGCTGAATGAATGCTACGCCCATGCAGGAAGTCGGCGCAGAAACAAGAAACAAGAAACGTAGGCACACACACCGCACACGTAGGTAGGTAGGTAGGTAGGTAGCTAGTTTTAGAGCGGCGGCGGCCTAGTGACCTTGTGACTTACTTACAACAATAGCTGTTCTGCGTTTGAACATAGTACGTCATTGACCCCGTACAATGCAAGCTACCTACTGTTACACACAGGTCTAGTTACTTTGTGACTTACTTACAACAAACAGCTGTTCTGCGTTTGGACATACAACGGTCATTGACCCCGTACAATGCAAGCTACCTACTGTTACACACAGGTCTAGTGACCTTGTGACTTACTTACAATAAACAGCTGTTCTGCGTTTGAAAATTTCTCGAAAAGTTATGCTAAAAACATATAATTTTTTTTTTGCGTAACGTGTTTACTTGAGATGAATAACGAAGCACCTTATATAATGTCTTTCAAAATTAGTTAATAGTACGCTAAGAGAGGGTTCTGTATCGGAAATAGATCGCTTTTGAAGAACAAATAATTTTTGTTCGCACAAAAAAAATGTTTCTATATAAAATGTAAAAAAAAAATTTCTTAATCATTTCAGTTTCATGCCAGGAACAAAAAAGTCTTCCAACACATAGATCCCTTTCTTTCAGAAATTGTGAAAAACCACAATTTTAGTTTTATTAGTATGGAATAGAAAGAATTTTCATTTTTTTTACCAACTTACACGTGTTATGTCATAATGATAATTAAGACTTTTTTGTTACTGTTATGAAACTGAATCGATTAGGCTATAAAAATGAACCACCTATTTTTTTATTTTATTAAATACATAAAACAACAATATTTTACATTAAAAAAGAAGCCCAAAGTCCAAAAAAATGTATATAGGTTTCCACCCCATTTCGTACCCTGCTGCGAACCGGTTAATATTAGAGGTCCAAACCGGTTCTGAACCGGTTTTTAGGCTTAAGGTTCGGGTTTTTTTGAACCGGTTCGCGACCAAACTGGTTCGCTCGTTAAAAAGGTTCTTCGAACCGGTTCGGAGAACCCGAACCGCATTTCGAACCGGTTTTCAGTCCCTGGTTAGCACACACCGCACACCAACTTCAGCGGCGCGCCAGGGGCGGCGCGGCGCAGCATGGACGCAGAGGAGGGGAAAATGCCGCGTCTCTCGCCTCCCGCGGCCGGCCGCTCCTCTGCGCACCGCGCCCGTCTTGGCTCGCTTGTTTTTTAAACTTGCCGATGGATTTTTTGTTGGATTCTTTTGCAAATAATTTTCTTCAAAATTCTTAATCATAATTGTACAATAAAAACGGACGGAGGAATTTTGCGGAACAGAGTTTCGGTCGTCACCTTGAAAAAAAATGATGCATATAAAAAAGTTGTTGGATTCTTATGCTTATTGATGTACATAATAATACTAAGGTATATTCCGATTAAAGAACCGACTGAGCAATTTTGCCGAGAAAAATATAGTAAAAAAACACATTTTGTTTTTAATTCACTATTTCCATATACAAAAAATGTTGGATTTATTTACGTACTTATTCATATAAATAATACCTACCCTATGGCGAAGTAACTTTGGACGGAGCAATTTGTCTATAGGAGTTATATTAAATTTTCACTTTTCTTTGAATATACCCAACTTCCCGTAAAAAAAAATGTTGGATTATTTGTCAGTCGTAATTCCGAACATTACTCCAAGATATTATCAAAGTTTCATTGACTGAGGAATTAATGTATGGGTCTCCATACATCAAAACTCCTGGTTGACTAGTGTATATGTACAGATTTACACTACGTATCTATAGCAACTAAGGGTATTGCCTTAATGCGTGGACCATTAACCATTGCTTGATCGCCTATACTCATTTCCATTCTTTAACTACTGCTTTCATATTCCACTTTGTAAGATGTGACTTAAATTGTGGTTCGAAATGACGGAAACGAAATTGTTTTAACTTTTAATAATATTTGGGGCTTTTATATTATCGCACCGTCTCGGGTCCTTCATTTCCAAACTAGGGCAGTCTTTTCTCGTAAGTTTGCATTTGACAAGCATACCAGTAAGTACTTCATTTCCAAACTAGAACAGTCTCTTCTCGTAAGTTTACATTTGACAAGCATACTAGTAAGTACTTCATTTCCAAACTAGAGCAGTCTCTTCTCGTAAGTTTATATTTGGCAAGCATACGAGTAAGTACTTCTTTTCCAAAATAGGGCAGTCTCTACTCGTAAGTTTATATTTGACAAGCATACGAGTAAGTACTTCATTTCCAAACTAGGGCAGTCTCTTCTCGTAAGTTTACATTTGACAAGCATACGAGTAAGTACTTCATTTCCAAAATAGGGCAGTCTCTTCTGATAAATTTGCATTTGACAAGCATACAGGTAAGTACTTCATTTCCAAAATAGGGCAGTCTCTACTCGTAAGTTTACATTTGACAAGCATACGAGTAAGTACTTCATTTCCAAAATAGGGCAGTCTCTTCTCATAAATTTGCATTTGACAAGCATACAGGTAAGTACTTCATTTCCAAAATAGGGCAGTCTCTACTCGTAAGTTTACATTTGACAAGCATACGAGTAAGTACTTCATTTCCAAAATAGGGCAGTCTCTTCTCATAAATTTGCATTTGACAAGCATACAGGTAAGTACTTCATTTCCAAAATAGGGCAGTCTCTTCTCATAAAATGCAAATTTATGAGAAGAGACAAGTCAGTACTTCATTTCCAAACTAGGACACTCTCTTTTCGTAAGTTTGCATTTGACAAGCATACAAGTAAGTAAGTACTTAATTTCCAATCTGGGGCAGTCTTTTCTCGTAAGGTTACATTTGACAAGAATTTCAGGTTACCTGTTACTACGTTCCATTTTATTTGTTTTACAAACTGTATAGGTTTATTTACATTGTTTCAAGGAAACATAATATTTGTTTGAACAGTAAACAGATATACCTCAAGTAAAAGAGAAAGTTATCGAATTATGTACCTATATACTTCTATATGCAATTCTATTAATTAATTCTTCTATTAATCGTTTCTAGTACAGTCCTTTTGTAACACTAAGCGTAGTACGGTGAAGGATATGAAATAATGGACAATATGGAAAGCAATATTTTTACGTGCATTTAAGAAAATTATGCAACGTTATACCACAGATTAAATAATAGTTACCTCGATAATAATGGTTCCACGCGGCACACCTCGAACCCCGCACCACGCGCCCGTGAGACGCTTCAAAAAAAAAGAATGAGATATTCCCCATAACCGTTTGGGATACATACTTCGAAATAGACTACTTAAGCAACAGAGAAGTGCCGAGTACACTCTCCGCATTCCCACGCTGCATAGCAGGGCCCGCAAGTACGACTACGTACTTGCATTTTTCACTTTCGATTTTTCTACTAATTTAGTTCGTAAAAAGTTCCAGGGACCCAAAGTCTCGAAGTCAAAGGCCACAATAAAATTTATTTAACTGAAAATACGAGTTTTATAATTCAATATATTCAGTCAATTCTCACGCTCAACTCTTTAGCTACTACCTACTTACATTCCACTATATTATCGAATCTCAAACATCCAAAGGTTGACTGTAAGAAATCTCTGTAAGGGATAAGTCCGCCTTTGCTCCTTATTTTCTAATGTATTTGTTTAATGTTTACTGGAGCAATAAAGCATTTTCAATGTATTTCTATCTATCCATATTTTGCTAAGAAACCTTTTTTTTAAAGAAACCTTACTTTTATATGGAAAATGGTACGGTTGGCTCCAGCATCTACATTTTTTTTATGGAAACTGACACGTTTGACTACATCACCTACAACATCCGCGATGTCAGCCCATAACACCTTGGTGAACTAGGTGCCATGTCAGCGCTTACCTTCGGTCGTGCCGACTACAATGAACTGGACGGAAAACACGAACTATTTGCATAGCTGTTTCGACTGACTTTTCATTCAGTGCGGTGGTACCTACCAAACCGGGCGGGTTAAACCCTACCACCAAGTAAGGGAGAAGGGAAGGGACCTAGGGTTTTACGTGCAATCTGAACCACGCTCAGCCTCCAACGGTCGAGCGATCACCCATCCAAGTACTGAATGCGGGCAGGTGTGCTTACGATCACGATTGAGAGTCGATCAACCGCACCACTGAGCTACCGAGGCTGACGAAACACCTACACCCCCGTATATTATTTCTCTATGCCTACACCTTATACGTGAACATCGTGCAAATTGACACTCACTATAAGCAAGTGACTGTACACACGCGACCAACAGAGGACACGTGTCCGTTCTCACAATAATAACTCGCGGATGGCTCAATCGATAGCGACTATAGCCTTCATAATTTGTTCCTCTGCAGACAAGAGCGGGCCGCCCTTCAGCGCTCGCTACAACAAGAAATTCTCCACCGCATCCTCCAACAACTCCAAGAGAACCTACGTGCAGAGCGACAGCTTGGAGACGTAAGCATCGTTACAATTGTGCGCTAGTCCTCATCAATAATGCAGGCCAGAAGACGGCACACTTGTACGACGACGCGACGGTGGTGTCAGACCTATAAATACATTCATCATTAATAGTTTCAGAATATCTCCTCTGCCACTTTCACAATGGGTAGTCTCGGGAAGCGCTCGCGGTAGGTGTGTTGTTCGATGGTTTACAAGTGGTGGTGGACGGTGTGCAGGTCGTGGTGGTTTGCGTGCTGCAAGAAGTTTCACCAGAACGACTCCGGCATCCCCTCGTGGGAGCCCCCCAAGTGGCAGAAGATTTGCCCCTACCCTCTCTGCCCCACCTACAGGCAGTTCGCGCAAACTCTGTCTCTATTCCTCATAGGTGAGTTGTTTTTTTTTTTCTATTCAGAACGACGCGCGCGGCATCAACCTAATAGCTGATGCATCAACCTAATAGCTGAGCTCTGCAATGTCGCCGCGTCGTTGTTAATCTCTTGTAACAAAGTGTGCTTTATTTGTCTTTTAAGTTTCGCGAAAAACGCTCAGCAGTTCAGCAACGTTCTAAATACTTAAATGCGTCACAGAAAAGTATTCACAAAAAAAAACCTAATTAGCTCATTTGAGAGCAACGTAAAGAAACATTTACAGAAAATGCATACCTATGAGTGAGTTATTGTTGGTCAAACATTTATTTAGTCGCCGCCGCCTTGAAAATTCATAGTATGCACCAAAGAGTTTGTATTACGTCGCTGCGCTCCTTTAAAGGAGCGCAGCGACGTAATACAAACTCTTTGGTATGCACTTATTTTCAGGTAAACCAAAACGGTGAATTACATATTAATATGTTTCATTCATATTGTCGTTGTCCCCGTCTTATTACCTTCCAAATTTCAAATTTAAACTTGGAAAGTACCTACTTAAAGTTACATGGAAAAGCTTGAAATGCTCGACACGATTTTAGACAACAATCTGATAATGGTTGGTGTGGTGCGCAGGGATCCTAGCATGGGTGATAATATGGTGCGTGGTGGGGGAGACTGCGGCGCCGGGCGGGCAGCTGTTCGAGCTGGCCGTCTTGGCGATCGCCGCTTACTTCGGAGGCTGGCTGATGGTGAAGATCACCACGCTGCCGGCGCTCATCGGCATGCTCATAGTAGGCATGGCCTTGCGCAACCTGGGAGCCGTCCATCTGGGCGAAGAATTTTCCAAAATGTCTTCTGTTATAAGGTCTGTGTGGATATTCTCTTTCAAAAATTTTATTTCAGACTGTGTAAATGTGTTTTATAGTTATGTTTATCCTTTTTGATATTTTTATGTTGATTTAATTAAGTACATATATAAACCATGCAATAAGTATGATACGAGCGCCCCGCGCCATGCAGGCAGATGTATAATTATTTTACTGTCGCAAAAATAATATTTTATGGACGTTTTGTAACTTCGCGTTCTTTACAGTTAATTACGTATTTAATTACATAAAAACACAGTTTACACAATGCAGTAGTAGCCTAGTAATTAAGCGAGAATATTTGACCGACCAATCCACAGAAAGATGGCGCTAACGATAATCCTGACGCGCGCCGGGCTCGACCTCGACCCGACGGCGATGAAGAAGCTATTCTTCACGGTACTGAAGCTGGGCCTGGTGCCCTGGCTAGCGGAGTGCTGCATCATTGCCGTCATGACGCACTACCTGCTGGCGTTACCATGGAGTTGGGGTAAATTGTTCACTAGTTGCTTCCCGTAATTTTTCCCGCATTTAAAATTATTTCACTTCATCGTGATCATAAGCACTGGCACCTGGGCGCGGTCAGAACTCGGATGGGTGACCGCTCGACCGTTGGAGGCTGCCGTGGTTTCCACGTAAAACTGTAGGTCCCTTCTCTTCTTACCTTACTGGGTGGAAGAGTTTCACCCGCGCGGGTTGATTTGATACCACCGCACTGAATGAATGGTCGGTCGAAACGGCTATGTAAATAGTTCGTGTTTTTCCTCCAGTTCAGTGTAGCCGGCACGACTAAAGGGAAGCATGGGACCTAGTTCACCAAGGTGTTATGGGCTGACATCACGGATGTTATAAGTTATGTACCAACCCAATCAATGATAATATGATGTTTTTTTCCATAACATTTTATGTTCCTTAGAATTAAATAGTCGTACACTCTTTCCAAAGACCTGCCGCCGCCGCCGGGGCGCCGTCGTCGCCGCGGTAAATACAAACAAACAAGGTCAAGAACGAACGGTTTGGTGAAATATACAGCCTATAATAATATTAAAGAAAATCGAAAACCTATACCGCGTAACATAAAATAGTAACACTATGGGTGTCCCAGAAACCGACGATAATCCTTTGACAGGAGATGGGGCTGCTAATTACCTCTGAGAATATCTAATTTTAGGTTTAGTAAAAATGGCTTAGTTTTTGAAATATTGTCATTTTTGTAAAAATCCAAAATTTTCTTCCTCAGCTCATTTTTTTAAATGCCACAAGTACAAATGTAAGATTTTCTTAAATCTAGTTTTTGTCACATATTCCTGAAAAGTAAGGCTTTCACACGGTATAATTTATTTTTTCATGTTTAATCCTGTTTAGCTGAAAAACTACTTAAGAGCCACATGTTAAAATTTGTTTCAGCCTGATCCCTTGAGTTTGGCCCTTCGCGGTGAAAAAAAAATTACTACACTAAAGTGGCATTATGCAACAAAAATACGCCCATCTAATGTAGTTTTTAATATGCTACATCACTTACCGATTTGCCCAATAATTTATGAGATATTGTTATTTAACTGCAAAAGGACCTCGGAATTTGATAACTGTTCTACCAAGTAAGAATTGCAATAAAATAAACACTTGAAGTAAATTGGTCTTTATTAACCTGTTAAAGTAGATGTTCAAATTGTTTACAACCTGCACAAATGCTAGCTCAACATCTTCTCACAAATGCCCGGTTGATGCGTCGAGCAAGTACTCGATGCAAGTGCAGATACGTCCACCTATGCTATGTAAATAGTTTGTGTTTTCCGTCCAGTTGACTATAGCCGGCACTTGGCCGGCACGACCGAAGGGAAGTACTGACGTGGCACCAAGTTCACCCGGTGTAATGGGCTGACATTACGGATGTTGTAGGTGATGTAGCCAACCATGTCAGTTTACATAAAAAAAACCTGAGCTACTGCCGTGATTCTTTCTTTGAGCTCTATCAAGTTTTCCACCGGTTTCCAGTAAACTTTTTCTTTTAAATAGCCGCAATAATAAAAATCTAACGGATTTAAATCCGGTGACCTAGACGTCCGATCCATCTGTGGGGATATGATTGGTCTAAAAAATTACGCACTTCTCTAGCGTAATGGGCTGGGGCAGCCATCATTTTGCAACCACCTCCGTATGGTCAATGGTACATCTTCTAAAAGGCTCTGAAGCTCCTGTTGCAGAAACTTAAGATAATTCGCCCGTTTAAAGTCTCTACAATTCAACGGACGTCTTGTGGCCTCCTAGCCACTTGTATCCCCACAGATAGACCGGACGTCTAGATCACCGGATTTAAATCCGTTAGATTTTTATTATTGGGGCTATTTAAAAGAAAAATTTTACGAGAAACCGGTGGAAAACTTGATAGAGCTCAAAGAAAGAATTACGGCGAATTATTAGCTCAGGTTTTTTTTTATGTAAACTGACATGGTTGGCTACATCACCTACAACATCCGTGATGTCAGCCCATAACACCGGGTGAACTTGGTGCCAGTACTTGCTCGACGCATCAACCGGGCATTTGTGAGAAGATGTTGAGCTAGCATTTGTGCAGGTGGTAAACAATTTGAGCATGTACTTTAACAGGTTAATAAAGACCAATTTACTTCAAGTGTTTATTTTATTCCAATTCTTACTTGGTAGAACAGTTATCAAATTCCGAGGTCCTTTTGCAGTTAAATAACAATATCTCATAAATTATTGGGCAAATCGGTAAGTGATGTACCATTTTAAAAACTACATTAGATGGGCGTATTTTTGTTGCATAATGCCACTTTAGTGTAGTAATTTTTTTTTCACCGCGAAGGGCCAAATTCAAGGGATGAGGCTGAAAAAAATTTAACATGTGGCTCTTAAGTAGTTTTTCAGCTAAGCAGGATTAAACAGGACAAAATAAATTATACCGTGTGAAAGCCTTACTTTTCAGGAATATTTGACAAAACTAGATTTAAGAAAATCTTGCATTTGTACTTGTGGCATTTATAAAAATGAGCTGAGGGAGAAAATTTTGGATTTTTACAAAAATGACAATATCTCAAAAAGTAAGCCATTTTTACTAAACCTAAAATTAGATATTGTGAGAGGTAATTAGTAGCCCTATCTCCTGTCAAAGGATTATCGTCGGTTTTTGGGACACCCTGTATAAAGTAAATTAACCAATAAACTATAAATAAAAATATCCATCCATCATGGGGATCAACGGCATGGTCCCCATGATGAATGCTGCGTGGGAGCGCACGGGGGACCGTTGAATAGCAATGCTAATTCGCTGCTTGAAGTACGTCCCGGCCCGACGACGACACGTTCCCCGGATGCCTCAATAAGCTGTTTTCCTACTTTGAAAAACTGACGGCATCCGAGCTCCATGCTCCAAGCGTCTCTACCGCGAAGACCACAAACTCATAATTTGTAGTACAATTTATGTACTTCTGGTGTTTATTTGTTTGGGCCTTCGCTGCAGCGAAGCCAGCCTTCTTGCACGGGCCACCCATGTGACCGGGGGCGAGGGTGTCCAGTGTCCACGCACGTCGCGTCCCAGATCAAGGCTTTCCATGCTTCCACGGCAGGAGGCTCATGCCATCCGGCTTTTTCCCATCGTCCCAAACAAACAGTTTGGTTGTTTTTCCTAAACTTTAGTATGAGCGACTAAACTGAAAATCGCTGAAAATATAATTTTTCTGGCCATCGTACCCTCGACTTATTTACTAACATTAGCATCGATAAGGTATGGACGGGCATGCCCATACGATAGCATTACTCGTACGAACTCAACAATGCCCTTACTGAACTGGTGGTTAAAAATAATGCTTATAAAATTATTCTTTCAAACTTGTCTCAAATTAACTAATTTTCCAAATAAAACAAACCGGTCAAGTGAACCATGTTCACGTGCCTAGGGTTCCGTAACAGCTGCTTTGCTTTCATCTAATTATCCGTCGCAAAGTGCGAAAAAAAGGACCCTTATGGGAATCGCTCTGGTGTCTGTCTGTCTGTCGGTCACATGCAGATGTCTCATATCTACTGAACCGATTTCGATGAAACTGACGCCAAATTACGTATAATTTTTGCCGCTAGATCGATTATAGATAAGTTTGTCTAATAGTCCTGTTAAAAGTACAGGGTACCGCAAAATTTAAAAAAAAAATTAAGTTTGTTTTTTTAAATAAATAAAGTGTCACGTCATTCTACTTTAACATAAAATAAAACAAACCGGCCAAGTGCGAGTCGAACTCGCGCACCGAGGGTTCCGTATGGCCATGTCATGGTCAGCGCCACTCATACCATCTATGTATTAGGTTAAAATGCTTCATACTCTTTTCGGTAGATGGCGCGCATACACTTTTTAGTTCCTTCGATGGGGAGCCCCGTGAATTTTTTACTTTTTCTTATTTGTATTATTTGTTTTAATATCGGCCATAATAACACATATTCTGTGAACATTTCAACGGGCTACCTGTTACGGTTCAAGAGATACAGCCATCGGACAGACAGACAGACAGACGGACGGACAGACAGACTGACGGCGTAGGCTTAGTAATAGGGTTCCGTACCGGATACGGAAGCCTAAAAATTCAAGAATGCCAATTGTAACACCTAACATCAAAATATATCAGGGATTACAGCAGGGATTAGACGCACATTGACCAATACGCATAATAATCAATGAAAATAGCATCAAGAATACGCAAAGTCCAATCGCGAAATGACCAACACGCCAAATGAGCATACATGAAATGACCAATCGCGAAATGACCAACACGCGGAATGACTAACATGCCAAATGACCAACACGCCAAATGACCAACACGCCAAAATCCTATAGAATGACCTGATATTCGATTTAATTTAAAAAATTTAACGTACTTGGCTTCACACAACTTATAATTCGAACTACGATAGCAAAATAGTGATGTTAATAAAAAGAAACATTATCTCCCTCAGCGTTCTTGCTGGGTTCTGTGATCGCGGCGGTGTCGCCGGCGGTGGTGGTGCCGTGTCTGTTCCGGCTGCGCGAGCGCGGGTACGGCGTCGCCAAGGGCATCCCCACTCTCGTGCTGGCCGTGTCCGGGATCGACGACGCCGCTAGCGTCGCCGCCTTCGGCATCATCTCCGGCATCATGTTCTCCACTTCCTCCCTCACCATGAACATCATTCAAGTAAGTATTCGCCCGATCGTGAGTGTCCCCCACTACTGGTCGGTGATGATCTCCCGTATCTGTGTAACGCGGCACTTCACGATCGGAATCCCTCATCGTGAATCTTTTTTTTTATGGCAACTGAAACGGTTGGCTACATCACCGATGACATCCGTGATGTCAGCCCATAACACCGGGTGAACTAGGTGAGATGTCAGTGCTTCCCTTCGGTCGTAATCGGTAATGTCACTGGAAGACATCGGTTCCGTACTACTGAAAGCCTGGCAGAGTCGAGGAAATATAGATATTCATTCGTTCTGCAATGGGCCTGAACTGAATTAAAATTAAATAGCAAGTCACTCTCACTAACTCTAGCACCCGGAGCTATTGTTCTACTGAACCGTGGCGCACAACCCATCTGGCTTGACAAAATATCGACCCGGTGCAGATCCGTGAACGATATAAAATTTAAACCAACCTGCCATCACAATATTTACGAATGAATGATGGTCATGGGATAATTTGTCAGTCTTAGACCATTAATTGCTTTATTTATTAACAGAATAATAAGTAGGATATGATTAATCTATTGGTTCGTTAATTATGTAAGTACCTACATACGTTCCTGTGCAAGTCTTATAACAATAACTTGCAAAGGAAATAATTCAACGTACATATGTAGTACTTAATTGAATCTTACATAATTAGGTAAGCATATTGGTACAGCATTTAGTCAACTATCACGATCTGAACTGCCTACTGTAAGTAAGTGTTAGTTTAAACCTCATCCTATCAGATAAAAAAACTGCAAATAGTTGTGTAGCTTTCCAACATAGAATAGGGTTATCTGTTACAGTAGTGTTGTGATTGAACTGGCAGGGCCCGCTGAGTGTTGTGGTGGGAGTGGGGCTGGGCGTGCTGTGTGGCTACCTGGTGAAGTATATCCCGGAGAGGAACGACCCTTTCCTGGTGCCGCTGCGGGTGCTGCTACTGTTGGCGGGGGGGCTGGTAGCCGTGCTCGGCTCCGAGGAGGTCGGATGGGGTGGCGCTGGTGAGGGAACCTTCATTTGTTTACAAGCTTTTATTTAACTTATTTTATGTAACTTTATGTCATTAGTGTCATCACACTGGTAGATTGTTGCGCTTCCCTGTTTTTGTGTCGAATCAGCTATGAACAGAAAGCACTACTACTCTAGGAAGAATATCCTTTGTGGTGAGAAGATTTGAATGAAGCAGTTCAGTTCGCCGTAATAGGCAGCACTAAGGTTCCCTCTCGAATATACTTACATTCGGTAGGTAGGTAACAGGAGACCGGTAAAAATACCTTGATTTACAAATGAGATTTATTTTATTTTTTTATTTCAGGGCAGATCGATAACTACGTATACGGGGTCTTCATTTATCGATTTCTGATAATGTGCGATATGTTCAATAAATTCTGATACATAGAATTGTGATTCCAGGTCCATTGGCGGTGATAGCTTTCTCATTCATGGCGATGAAGAACTGGACGAGCATGGGCTGGGACGTGGAGGACAACCCCGTCGCTACCGCCTTTGAGATCTTCTGGATGCTCTTCGAGCCGTTACTCTTCAGCATCACTGGCGCCGGCGTTGTCGTGAGTTCCTTGTTCACATTTCACTTTTACATAAAATACGAGTACGCCCATTGTACAATCTCCTTTGTCAGTCAGATTGAATCTATCGGATAGCACAGTTAACTGAACCTATAAACTACTCAACCGCATATTACAAAGAATAGCATTTGCTAATAAGTAACGCAAGTTGTTCGAAGCATCTAGCAGTTATAACTTAGATTGTGATTATATTTGATGAGAGAGTGATGAATTATTTACTCGTACTTCTTGTGAATTCATGTGTAAGAATAGTCTTCGGTTACCTATCCAGCCCCTGTACCGGCGTTACTCACTCGCCGATGTGAGTATGAGAAACGATCTCACTCAACCAATCAGAAGACGTTCGGTGAGGCATCCGGCCCGGCTATTGGTTGAAATATGCGAGTATTTGTGTGAGTCAGCGAGTGAGTAAACGCCGGAAGACCCCCTGGACTTGTAATTAATCGAACTGTGCAAAGTGCATTAATCATTCATACATACATACATAGCGTCCCACCTGTTTCCCGGTGGGGTAGGTAGAGACAACGGATCTCCACGTGCCACGATTCTGACACACCTCTGCCGCCTATTCCACTCCCATAATGTTCTTCATGCATGCTCGTTGTTTTTTTGCATTAATCATTTGTTTTAAACTAGGTTAGGCCGCTTATCCTACCTGATATTCCCTGACTTTTTACGTAGATGTTATAGACCCTTATGCGAAGAGTACGACCACAGAACATCGGCGGTAATTTCACCCGGCCGGCCGCCCTAGAGGCCGACAAGGCGAGGCCCGTCTTGCACTCCGTGAGTAGAAGAAGTGTGTGTACAGTTCAGTGAGCTGGAGTCGAACTTGGTGCTGGTGGGGGGCGGCTGTCTCATCACCGGCGTGGTGCTGCGGATACTCATCACGGCCGGCATCGGCTTCAACAGCAACCTCAACACCAAGGAGAAGTTCTTCGTCGGCCTCTCCTGGATGGCCAAGGCCACCGTCCAGGTACCTATGTGCACAAATCTTACCAACGGAGTATTGTTATTTTTTTCGTAATATGCATATATTGTTGGAGTACATTACGTGGCTATTTCGCTTCTATTTTTTTTATTTTGTAATGTGCTTTACATACCTAAGTACTCTATCTGCTACCCTATATACACATTTTTTTACTTTTGAAGTATTTAACACTTAACAACAGTTTTTTTATAGTAAGCGCGACATGTGGCACCGAGCCACCCATAATGTGTCTAGCGATGCCCATGGATATTCGGTCGCAGCAAATGCCATGCCGGCCAGACAGGTGCCCATTCACGCCTCTCTTGAAGGACCCGAGACTATACTTGGGGGGAAATATGTGCAAATAGTTTATTTTGTTTTACAATTTATTATGTTACTATAACATCACCGCCAGTTACGTGTTAAATATTTTAGAAAAAAATTTGAGCATCCTCTGGTTACTTTGCTTTGAGACTTGAGTATCTGGTTGTTGGCAACAGGCGGCGCTGGGGCCGGTGGCGCTGGACGAAGTGGGGAAGCTGGCGGAGCTGCCCGAGGACAGCCCGCTGCGGCGCTACGGGCAGATCGTGCTCACCGTGTGCATCATGTCCATCGTGCTCACCGCGCCCCTCGGCGCCATCATCATCACCCTCGCCGGACCCAGGCTACTCACTAAGACCACTAAGCCGCAAGTTCTTGAAGGTACTCTATCTCATTCTCTTGCTAGTTGGGAATTATTAGTTCTGTTTATTTATTTATTAATACCAACGAACCCACATTTACGAGAGCATTCATACAATCCAGGGCCGTATTTCATATTACATTTTAAAACAAAACATTCATGCAAATTATATGCAATAATGCTATTATTTGTGTGGGCAAACGAACATTGTGGAACGTTCGCTCGCGTACACAGATTAAATTCACCGAGGCTCGATCAAATTATCAGCAGCTGTTAGTGGTACAAGTCCTTGAATAATCATATACTCATTTCGGTCCGTTACACTATGCATATTTGTGCAAGTGACCAGTAGCCACAAAAGATTTTGTGGCTACTGGTCACTTGCACAAATATTTGTTAAAGCCCTAACTAACGACTAAATGTCGGTGTTGCGGCAGGCTGGCGGCGGTCGCACCGGCCGTCCATGCGGGACATCTCCATCATCGACGAGGAAGAGGTCGCGGAGCGCGCGGACGCGGAGGCGGCGACCGGCACGGCGCCGTCTTCCGGCCCCAACAGCCTCGAACTCCCGCCGCCGCCTACCACCGCGCCCATCACCGTCCAACCCAACAACCGCGCGTGACCGCCGGACCCACCCGCGCTCCGGCCCGCCACGCCGGACTCCACGCTCCACCACCGTTGTGAGAGCAGCTAGACAGCTATACCGCGGCTTTAGACCGCGGGCGCGCGCCCTTTGCCTTATAATTGTAAGAATTGGCAACAGCTCTTTGCCAATCCCTATAATTATACAAATTTATTCGGAAACATGTATTTACGTACCATCAGTTGAAAAAGTGTCACATGTTGCGATAAGTATGAAAAACTTACAGCACATTTTATGGCCACAGTCAAAATAACCCGTCACCACTGTGCAAGCAGAGTGAATGTGCTGTGCGAGTGTGTGTGTATGTGTATGTAGGCGTATGCGGATTGTACTAACGGACGACTATGAATGCTCGAGGATATTAATGTATTACCTGTTATGATATTGTGCAGTATTATTCAGATAAGTAAATATTACATTCCACCAAATGTTGTAGATAATTATTATTAATGCATATTTTCATTAATTTTATAATATAATATAGGTTTTAAGATAATTGCCTATTTATTAGTTAGATTTTCGTTGAGTCTACGGCTTGGTGTCATGGTACCAATATATGGAGATTATTGCGTATGAGATTTCGCCTGATTATACTAATACGCGGCAGTAAGTAATGAACATGGAGCTTTAGAAAGAGAAAATCCGGTCGTAGAGCGTCGTCTCTGTCGCAAGAACTCGCACGTCTCTGTGCGACAGGGACGACGACGCTCTAAAACCGGATTGTTTCTTACATTCATTACTTACTGCCGGAAACTGTAGTGTTTCAGGACAGGCTTGCTTGAGAAACTCCAGAAATAGAAAATACTCATTATTAGAAGAAAATCCTTATCACTCAAATCGAAATTCCGTTTTTTTTTTTACAAAAATTTGAAATTGTAATCAAAACTCGATGGACAGTGAATCTGTGGAGATTGGACAACAGTGCTGTCTAGGTCTAGGTAGTCCAGTCCCATTTTTCTTTTGATGTCATTCACCTTTAAGTGTTTGAAATTTATCTACAAACAGTTCAATTCTACTAGTTTAGTTTGCAACATTAACCATTTCTATGCATGAGTTAATGATTGTATTTTTATTTAATAAAGGCCGACGTGAATCGCCCAAAAAATTTGGATGAAACTATTTTCACGAAAAAGTACTATAAAATAACCGATTCTGGAAACATGTTTCAGAGCTTTCGTCTTCAAATATACACCCCTTTCGAACACTGAAGTTACGAAACCCTATCCTGAAACAGCCTATACCTCTTGCGTAGCACGAGATAAGCACACAGGCTGCTTTCTATCAAATTATGTCTACAACGAAAACAACGCTAACATTTTGATTCGTAATTTTGTATTGAACTCATTATTTTGTATAAAATGTAAATTAATATTTAGGCGGTAATAAATGCAACGTCCCACTGACAATACAATTTGGTGAGAATATAAACCAAATCAATATTTAGAAAAAAATCTGCCTCTGTAGCCTATGCTATGCGTTGACGTTCGACCGTTGAGGCTGACCGTGGTTCGGATTCCACGTTAAACTGTATGGCCCTTCCCTTAATTACCTAGACTAGGTGGTCAAACACGTCCGTATTGGAGAAGGCATGCCATGAAGATCGATCGAAGTGGCTATGAAAATAGTTCGCGTTGTCCCTCCAGTACAGTGTAGCCGCCAGTACCAAAGGGAAGCACTGACATGTTACCTAGTTCACCATCATCATCGACATCACAAGTGTGGTAGGCGATCTAGCCAACCATTACCGGTTCTGTAAAAAACGCCAAGCGCGAAACTTCGAAAATACGCGAATTGTGAATACAAGTGTGATGTAAATTAATGCTAAGATAGAAAAATAAATTTGTAAATAGATACACGTTAAGTAAGAGAGATTTAAAAATATATTTATTCGTTTATAATCTGCCTGTAGTTTTATTTTATACCTAAAATACACCCGTACCTGCCACAAATATCTACATCCATCGTCGGTTCGGTCTCAATACTTGACCTTTATTCACCGCGGTGGCGCAGCGGCGGCGCGGCGGTGGCGGCGATTTGGAAAAAGTGTAGAGGACTATTTAATAAAATTCAATGGAAATCAAATATAAATTACCTATATGCATTTTTTATGAAAATTAACACGGTTGGCTGATACGTGTTGTCAGCCCATATCATGTTGGTGAACTAGCTGCCATGTCGGTCCTTCCCTTCAGTCATGCCGACTACATTGAACTGGATGTAAAAGACGAACTCTTTAAATAGACGTTTCAACCGACCTTTTCATTCAGTGCATTGGTGCCAACCCGGGGGGTTTAAACCCTATCACCTAGTAAGGTAAGAACGAAAGGACCTATAGTTTTATAGGACCTATACCCGAACCACGGTCAGTCTTCAACGGTGACACGGTCAAACATCCAAGTTACATTAAAGTGTAAAGGTCGACCGACCGCACCGCTGAGCTGCCGAGGCTGACGTGTATGTAGAAACACGGTCAATTAAATCATTTATGCATTAAGATAATTAATGGAATGGAATGAACTCTATTCTCACTTTAATAATGCGCATGCGTTATGCATTGAAACTGCAAGACATTGGTCGACACGTGCGTATAGCAGATACATTAAGATAGTTTGGTTTCGTTTTTTGCAGTAAAAAATATTTTTTTTAACCTTACTTTACAATATTTTTACCTTACCATTTCATTGTATTTCAAAATATATTATTAAATATATGATTTTATAGGTGACTGACTAGAATCATTTATTTCTAACTAGTAAAATATGTCTTAGATTAAAATTATATTTTTATGTAACTAAATATTAATTATATTAAAAAATTAAGACAATCTTACAATCACAATCTTACAATCTATGAACTAGTTTAAGAATTTATTATAAATTATAAACATTTTAAGTAGACAAAACCTCACTGACCAAGAACAACAGTCATCTCACTTTTCATCTCATCACATCTTTTCACCCTACCTTATTTATGTTTGACCTAACAACCAGGACATTGCCGTCTCATTGTAAGTTATTGAAGAAAACGGTGCGTGGTATGCTTTGCCCCAACCTATTTCATTTGCGGTCAAGATAATTTTCAAACACTTTCACAAAATCGCACTTAGTGGCTCATATCATATAGCAAACTGTGGTATAGTCCTTCGTGTCAAGTGTTAAAACTTTACATAAATAGCAATGGGAAGCGGCTGCGGAGCTGTAGCGCTGCTGTAGTGAGCGTGTTACTGTGCCTTGGCGGAGTTAAGCGAGTGTCGCTCGGCCGGCGGCGGGGCCGCGTGCGCACGCGCCGCAACCGCTGTCTGCTGGCTCTGCGAGCGCCGCAGCGCGCGCTCCTCGCTGCTGATGGAGCGCGAGGAGAGGAAGGTGGAGCGCGTGCTGGTGGCGCCGCCGCCCTCGCCGTTCTTCAGCGCAGCTTCCTTCTCTAGACCTGCGCGCACAATTAGTGTCGTTAGTCAAGCTGTTTATAGTGTTTAGTGGCGGCACAAGCTACATTTAATGTTTAGTGTTCCGTATCCATAAGGAAGCCTATTACTAAGCCTACGCCGTCTGTCAGTCTGTCTGTCCGTCTGTCCGAGGGCTGAATCTTTTGAACCGCAATAGGTAGCCTGTTGAAATGTTCACAGAATAAGCGTTTTTATAACGAAAATGTAAATAAAAAGGAAAAAGGAAAAAATATTTTGGGGAGTCCTCATACAATTATCATAATCTGTGGAAGAGAAAAGAAGATATTTAAATTAAGTATAATCTGTATGTAGTATATTTAGCGGTTACTATAAGAACCTATATGTAGGTACATTTTATGATATAGAGAACACCGGTGTACATATAGACACGGGTATATTCTGAAGGAATCAAGCTCAAGGCTGCTAAGTTATAAAATGTTACACGGATCGTAACTTTAACATGTCTAATGTCTACTAATTTATACTTTTAATGACGCCCGCGTCGTCGGGTCGGCGCGGCGGCGTCGTCGTCGCCTCGCGCCTCCGCGCCGCCCCGCCGCCGTTCGCGCGCGCCACTACAACCCTTATCACGAGATTTAACGTACACCGCGTACTACGCTACGCCGCCGTGTTCTCCGCATAATTTTGTATGGAGAAACGGAGCAGCGCCTCTAGTGATAGATTTGCGAACTTTGATTCTCCATACAAAATGATGCGGAGAACACGGCGTAGCGTAGTACGCGGTGTAGGTTAAATCTCGTGATAAGGGTAAAGATCACTCGGCCGCGGAGGCGTAAATGTAAGTGTAAACTTTAATTTCCGAAGGAAAAACAACGTCTAAATATGCTGTGGAGACTCTTGGGGTGTGGAGTCCGGACGCTAAAGACCTCGTGAAGCAGCTAGGTCAGCTGCTTATTGAAGCGTCCGGGCAAACTATTTAGTAATCTGTGGTCCGGGGACCGTCGTGCCAAAGCGTTCCTCACACAAAACATCAGCCTCGCCATCCAGCGCGGGAACGCGGCGGCTGTCCTCGGGACAATGAATGATGTCCCGAGGATGCAGGAATATTTTTATTTAATTTAAGTTGTTACATTTCTGTTTAATTTAATTTTTCTTTGTCAAATAAAAAACATATTTTACGTCTAAATATTACGTTGTTGCATTTAGTTCAACTTGTCTCATTCACTTGCCCGGGCGCATTTCAAGCAGCGGATCAGCCTGGCGATCCTGAGGGGGAACGCCGCTTCAATGGTCCCTATGGACGATTATTTTTATAGTTAATTTAGTTTATTTTTAAGTCTAGATTTTATTATTTGTAAGTATTTTGTTTGAAATCCTACTACTAATAATAAATCTGTAAGGGATGGTAAAAAAACTTGTCTCGTACTGTACCTTTAACTCTAGTTTGACTTGGTGAACTACATACTTATCTAAGCTTAGATATAAATGAACCCAGATCAACCGACAAAACAAAGAACTAGTTAGTAACCTATTCACAGTAGATTAGTCAAAACTACAATAAATGTTTGTCGACGTTATGATAAGTAGGAAATGAGTAAATTTAATTGTGCTGAAAAAAAAGGCGAGGCCAGCTTATTTAAAATAGCATATTAATGCGAGTGTCCAAAAATAAGCAAGGAAGGGGCAGCAGTCACTTACTCTGTACAGACGCTACATTTACTGCAGGAGAACGTAATCGTATGCAAAGCGAGCCACGCTCGTAAAATCTTCTTTGTGACATTTCTACAATACCACCCCTTCCACAAACCAACATTCCACATCGTGCATTTACATTGTACCTAAAGCAAAGGAATTATTATCTATTATTATATGTATAGATAGATAGAAGAAGGAATAGTTACAGTAGAATTTACCTTTACATGATTTGTGAAAGTGAAACGAGCCCACGCCCTACGATTAAACTATTTTTTAATAATCTCGTTAGTACTGGCACTAATTTTTATCGTAAAGCGAAGCATTAAGCTATTAATCAAATAACTGAAAGTCATAAAAAAATGTCCACGAACACAACTACAGAGAGGAGATTATAATAGAATTAAACAGATACGACAAAGCATTCAACTATAAATACAAATGAAGTCAACATATACTTGGCTCTTTCGGCACCGCCGTACATTTACACCCTGAAAACCAAAATTACCGACATTTTAGTTCATCGGTAAAAAGTCCGTGGTCCTCGGCAGGAGGCAGGCTGGACACATCCAATCACTACCGGCTATGCAATCTATTCCTATTTTCGGAAGAAATTCTCCAGATGTACATTCATGTAAGCTACGTGTAAATAGTGGAGCATCGATTGCGCGTCGACAAGATAAACCTGTACAAAGAGGAGAGCGGGATAGGGAGTGGGGTACGCACCGAGTCTCTTGCGGACGAGGAAGTAGACCTTGGGCTTGAGCACGAGGATGATAAATATGAAGAGGCCCTGCAGCTCGTTGATGAGGTCGACGCCGAGCCACAGCCAGCGCGGCTCCTGCACCAGCGTCGACAGCACCTCCCACACCCACCCCGCGCCCATCACCACCCACAGCTTCACCACCAGCGTGTATCTACATGCAACACAACATCCATACATCGCTCGTTTAGTTTTTTTGCGAGAATTCGGTCGGTGTGCCGGAGTGGTCTTGAGTTTTTTTACCCGACTATGGCCAAGCCAAAAGGAGGGTAATGTGTTTGTTTAGCCTGAACGTTTGGATGTATGTATGAGTGTTAGGGACACTCTAGCACCTAAACGACTCGTCTGATTTTGATAATTCTGGTGTCGATTTCGATTTGTCTCAATTGCGCGGCTAACCTAGGTATATATAGCTATAGTAGCTAGCTATACCGATAGCTATAGCTAGCTATGTATACTAGCTAGCATACTTTTTTGAAAATTCTAAATGGTAGCCTCTAGGCGCCATATTGTGCAACTGTAAAAATAGTTTTTTTTTTTCTAAAACCCATCGAGTGATTGATATATTACCCCATCATTGTGTAGAGCTTAAATATATCAAAAATACATACTCAATGGTCAAATCAATCAAACGAAGGAAATAACAAGGAAAGTTGATCGAAAATGCTGTAGTCGAGCGTGTAAAAGGATTCGAATAGACAGGTAGCCCGACTACAGCTTTTTCGATAAACTTTCCTTCGTTTTGGGTAGTCGGGTTTTATGCCGTTTTTATTTCCTTTTTTTTTTATTATGAATTTATGCTTTTAAATAATTTGGTTCATTAAAAAAACATTTGATCGGGAAAACGTATTGGTATTTATAAATCATCTGATCTTTTTTGATACCACCACATTATATAAAGAACGCAGTCGAACGGATGTGTTAAAATATTCGATTAATATTATCGGAAATAAAAATACAAGGACGTGAAGTATTTATTCCCTAGCAAGACTTGCTGCTTCGGCCCATATACCGAGACCTGGCAGACTGACACCACGAGTCTATGCGGCAATGTAACCATTCTCGCCAGCTCATAATGAGGATTTACTAACTTGGCGCGATCAGCCTGGAAGCGTCTCTTGGCGCGGTCGCCGAAGGAGCCGGCCTGCATGCGGTGCAGCTCGGACTTGACGCGTGCGCAGTGCCTCGCCGTGCACACCCACAGCACCAGGTTCACTCCCGTCACCAGCCCCATCGGCACCACGAAGAAGATGTAGTGCGGCCAGTCCGTCGCGTCGTTCTGGACTGAATGCAGAAGCATTTTTGATTCAGTCATTAATCATTGACGAGGTCGACGCCAGGACACAGCCAGCGCGGCTCCTGCACCAACGTCGACAGCACCTCCCACACCCGACCCGCACCCATCACCACCCACAGATTCACCCACTGTTTTAGATAATTTCCTGTAGTGAATAATGGAAAGCATAAACGAGGAGATGACGATTTGTGAAAGATTTACCCGATGGACCTTCTGATTGGCTCTAAGCCAAAACAAAAAAAAATCTATAAAATACATGCATTAAAAATATTTAAGAAACTTCTAACGGAATACATTTTTGTTTCAATCAACATCGATCGATCGGCTAACATCCTCCGCTGTAGTCTAAAAATATAGTTTAGATATACAATACATTTGTAACGGTCAGGATGAGCATCATATATGATGCCCTTGAATTTGACAGAGTAGTTATCCAAATAGGCGTTCTTCCAAAACATTTGGTTTGTGAATGACATGAGGAGTTCGGTAGTCAAAATGAAACTCACTAGAGCCGAACCAACAGAAGTTCTGGCCGATGTTGGCGTCGAGGTAGGGCGAGATGGGGTAGAGGTCCAGCATGAGCGTGGAGACGGTGAGGACGACGGGGGCGCCCCACGCACACAGAGAGTACCACGCGAACCTCCGCCGGTCCGCGCCCACCTTGCGGATACGTTGCACTGTCTTAATGCTCCTGCAATCAAAGCCAAAGGTTGATAGGAATAAATCGCTCATAGAAGTTCAATTGTGTGCACTTTATGTAATTTTTTATTCTTTCTTCATTAAATAGGGGCCGGGCGTGTGGGGCCGGTACTTTAAAAGAATAGCCCCACTGCATCTCTCCCCTTGTATGTCGTAAAAGGCGACTAAGGGATATGACTCCCTTCTTATATTACTAGGTAATAGGGTTTAATCCGCCCGGGTTGGTACCACCGCACTGAATGAAAGGTCGGTCAAAACGGCTATGTAAATAGTTTGTGTTTTCCGTCCAGTTCAGTGTAGCCGGCACGACCGAAGGGAAGCACTGACGTGGCACCAAGTTCACCTGGTGTTATGGGCTGACATCACGGATGTTGTAGGTGATGTAGCCAACCGTGTCAGTTTCCATAAAAAAAAAATTATAATTTAATTAATTACAAGTAATAATAATTTTCCTTCTTCTGTTTGATTTATAGTTTTCCCCGTGGACCCACTAAATTCCACTCTTGCACACGACTGTACTTAATGGTAGTTGGAGCATGGAGACCTGTAAGTATCCCATGCTTCACCCAGGTGGAGAACCTAGGTGGAGCACGGACCCGGACCCATTACTTCTAGGAATGTTCGATGATGGGTCGGCGAACTCCCGGGCGAAGCGCCCGCAGCTGGTTCAACTTCCAACCCGTCCCTCTGTGAACCTTTACAAAGTTTAGAGAATGGAGATAACAATCAAACATAGGCATTAGGCCTAAGCATTACTTTTTTGTCAGCCTCAGTAGCTCAGTGGTGCGGTCGGTCGACTGTCGGTCGTGAACATAAGCAAACATGGGCGCGGTCAGTTCGGCACGACCGAAGGGAAGCACTGACATGGCACCTAGTTCACCAGAGCAGGCAGAGACGTCCCGTAAATAAGGGAATGTAATTATCATAACGTCATTAAACATTTCTCGTTCTCCTCAAACACATTAATTAAGAGCTACTCGCGAACTCTGCCTCAAATCATGATTAAGTTCTACAAAATGTATTCATAATACTCATATCACAACTTCTAAAACCAACCTGAACTGATTTACGACAGGACAGATAAATGACACTATTTACCCACTTTACCGGACCATCGATAACGTAAAAGTGTAAACATGGATTCTCCTTCCGTACCTTCACCAATTTTTCGTAAACATCGCGAAAATGTTTATTTTCGCTCCTTCTTTCGTAAACTGTGTTCTATTCGTACACAACTCTATTTATTCGTTGAAGCCGCAATTCGATTATAATCAAGAAACAGTTCCTGCAGCACAGCGCGTAAGACACGCCGATTTCTTATAAATGGGTACCTATGTTTAGATAAAACATGCGCTGCGCTAGAAAATATATTATTCGGCGTCGGTCAGCTGCTGACTCGCAAGCGCGCCCCCGCAAATAATTGGCGTAATGCAGCATGGAATACTATAATGCTTCCAGGTACATTCTTCTCATACTTTCTTTCAAAAGGATTCCTCTGAAAGTTTATTTAATAATTGTTTATGTAATTCGGTATGGGTGGCTGAGTCAGAGGGGCCAGAGCACACGCTAACCAATATCACCTCCGAGAAGGTGCCATACCACATACTTCCCTTTGGGTTATTATTAGTAATAGCTCTTGCCCGCGGCTTCGCTCCCGTGAAATTCGTATTTAAAAAGAAGAAAGTAAGTAAGTAAGCTCGGTACTGTACCTTTAGTTGGGCGCGCGGAACAATTCCGTTTATATGAGAGCCACATCTTAGCGTAACCGGAACTTAATTTTATTTAGCATATCCTGTGTCCCACATAGGTGCTTGTACAAAGATTCATCGAATTCGATTGATCGGTTTAAGAGTTATGGAGTAACATACATACATACAGAAAATATTTCTAAAAATCGTCAGTTTAGTTTTAGTATCATACATAGAGTCTACAAACACGCAATAGGTATCTCTTAAAACAAATTAACTTTACACAGATTTATTATTAGTATTGATTGATGATATTGATATAATGTTTGACGTGATCCCGCCGTCCCCTTTCCACCTGCGCGCAATGCGCAGTGGTCAGGGATTGCATCCCTATTGTAATTCATATGTATTTAATTTAATCTATAAATAGTAATTTATACGTTTAATTAACTAGTATGTACTTATATGTAGTGTATATTATAGTATATTATAGTTATTTTCCTTATATTATATTTTACATTCCCACACTCAAGTCTTTTGCTACTACCTACTTATATCTCGCAACATACGACTCTCAAACATCCAAAGGTTGACTGGGAGAAATCCCTGTAAGGGATAAGTCCGCCTTTGCCCCTCATGTAAATTTCTTATTGTGTGTTTATGTTAAATGTTTTTTGGAGCAATAAAGTATTTCTATCTATCTATCTAACCCTATACGCTGGGTTTACCGCGGATGCATACCAATCGGGTCTGCAGATCTTTCCTCCACAGAACTGTTCAATTCTTGAACGTTCTCCCTGCCCCATATTTTCCCCCAAGTATAGTCTCGGGTCCTTCAAGAAACGCGTGAATAGGCACCTGTCAGGCTGGCATGGTATTCGCAACCCCCGCGTTCGACCAAATGTCCATGGGCGTCGTTAGACACCTTACGGATTGCTCGGCGCCACATGACGCGCTTTATATACAAAATATATAATAATAACTAAGCAAGGTATCCGCTACACAATCCTATCTAAAAGTAATTTACAAAAGTTTCGTGATCAACGCTCATAATCAGGCGGACCCCGGTGAGTCCTGAATGTATGAAGTTATTTGAACAAACTAATTAGCTGTATTAGTTCTATTTATTGTCCCAATAAAAGTAAATGTGTCTGCAGGGTGTACGTTACGCGACGCGTGGTCAAGGGCTGACGAGGCACGAGGCTACGAATGTGCGTGGAAACACTCAAAGTGACTGACACGACTGACGTCAGACGTCATCAGCCCAAAAGCATGCGACGCGAGGGCGGGGGCGGGAGCGGGGGCGGGCGGAGCGCTCTTCCTAAAAAAGCGGGGGCGGCGCGGGTCAGCGGGGGCGGCGGAACGGAGCGTAGTGAAAACACTGCAGTTTCCTGAACCGCCCGTTAATTCTGAGACTGTGGTGTTTATTTGAAAACTCTAATTACCTCAGAATTGAGACAACTTTTCAATTTCCCACATTTACATAATATCAGATACAAGCTGTGCCCGCGGCTCCGCCCGCTCTCATATTTCACTTCACTGCTAACCTCATAAGCTATTTAGCGTGATAGTAAGTAGCCTATAGTTGATGGGAAGAACTAAGCTATCCGTAGAATTTTGTTTTATTAAAATCGGTTCAGTGGTTCTCGAGTTATAAGCGGACAGACATACACTCAGACACTCAGACAGAAAGCAGACGTTGGATTTTATTATAGGTAAGGAAGGAAGGAAGGAAGTATGTACAGTAACCGGCAGTATTTTTTTTATGGAAACTGGCACGGTTGGCTACATCACCTGCAACATCCGTGATGTCAGCCCATAACACCGGGTGAACCAGGTGCCATGTCAGTGCTTCCCTTCGGTCGTGCCGGCTACACTGAACTGGACGGAAAACACAAACTATTTACATAGCCGTTTCGACCGACGTTTCATTCAGTGCGGTGGTACCAACCCGGGCGGGTTGAACCCTACCACCTAGTAAGGTAAGAAAGGAAGGGACCTACAGTTTTACGTGGAATCCGAACCACGGTCAGCCTCCAACGGTCCAGCTGTCACCCATCCAAGTACTGACCGCGCGCAGCGTTGCTTAACCATCAATAGCGACAGTCGACTGTCTGCACCATTGAACTATCGAGGCTGACAAAACAGTAAATAATGAACATCGAGCTTTAGAAAGAGACAATCCGGTTGTAGAGTCGTCCCTGTTGTCGCACGAACTCGCACTGCTCTGTGCGACAGGGACGACTCTCTGCTAGCTCTCAAATAGAAATCAACAATTTAAAATAGTGTAATTAGCAAAGTGACGGTTTTTCCTCGTCATTCCGAAACTCTATTCATAGTAATATTGTGTCATTACTCCGTAAAGGTACTAATTTCACAAGAAATCCTACTATTAAACACGCAATCCAGTGTTATTCATTCGTAATTAGATTTATCATGACACGTGCCTCATACCACCCACGAGCTGTCGACTGTGCCACTCCTATAGTAATTTCAAAGGGCCTAGAGCTCGTCACAGACGACGAATATAATCATTTTTTTATGGAAACTGACACTGTTGGCTATATTACCTACAACATCCGTGATATCAGCCCATAACACCGGGTGAACTAGGTGCCATGTCAGTGCTTCCCTTCGGTCGTATATCTATAGATATAATCTATATATATAACAAAATCGTATTGGCAAAACAATCTGTACATTGAATATATTCGAAAAAAAAACAACCAGGGCGACTTAAAATGAGTAACTGAACAGTTAAGTATGATGATTTTTCCGAACGAACCCCCCGGACAACACGTAAGACGTTCAACGAATTCACGCCAAAAATTGTACTCAAGTGTGTATGTGCAGTGCACACTGATCGTGGGTATCGGTGTATCACACTATACGCTCACACGATTTGGTCGTGACAGACGGCTACTTAGCTAATTCAAACAGAACAACGACGACACGTCGCTATTAGGGAAGTGAATGTAAGACTATCGTGTTTGCTTTTAGGCGCGTCGGTCGGGATATCGGCCACGCGTGAGTATTGCCCACATATAACCGGGTTCTGGTGACATAGTGTACAGCTGGAAGCGAAAACCAGCCCTCGTCTATTCCTTAGCGAGAGAGAGACGAATCTCTACTGGTAGGTATACGTACGAAGTTGTTACGAAGGCGCGGCCGGTCGGTCGCTGGGGAAGCTAAAACAATATACTAATGACGTTATTAATATAATTATGTTATATTATATGTATGCCAATAATATGCCTGCTCCATCTGGTCACCTCACTATATCAAATCCATATCAACCAAATAGAACAGATCCAAGGGAAATTGGCAAGGTAGTTACCTGAATTTTGAATCCAAAAACAGCATACACATACATATGAGCATAGTTGCAATGCAACAGACAAGGAATGTTAACTCTAGAACAGAGAAGTGTGCTGCTAGACATGCTAGGTACTGCTACATGACGTGGTGAATCGGGGCCTGGACTGCGCCGAGCTACTGGCGGAGATATCGCTGTGCACTCCGACTCGACGCACCCGACATACACAACTTTTCTACGAGTCACCGCACATGACCGACTTTGCCCGTAATGCCCTCATACAAACCTCGACAACTTGATATTAAGTAAAAAGTGTATTTTAAGGATAAAATTTTCACAATTACCCAAACTATAAATCAATAGGTAGATAATGTCATCTCTTCTCTAAAACATCAAATCAATAATCTTACTGGTATCTAAATTATGTGAGGTAACTGCCCGGTACGTGACTACTGCATCACACCACATTACACATCTCTACAATATATCAACACTCACAGAACAACGATTGACACTCACTCACTACACACACCCATGTGGAAAACCAGGGAAACAAAATATGGCCAGACTTTAATGTATGTATAAATTATGTTTTATCTGTTTGTGATTAGACTGTCTGTTTTCTAACAAATAAATAAAATATATATGTGGGCGAAGTACTAGACAAACTATGATAGCATGACACGTCATAAAAATACACATTATTCATCATTAATTAATTCATACACAACACATTTATGTACTTAAGCCATCCACTGCTTAAATGACGTTAATTTGACGTTAACACATGACAAGAGTGGCGTTAAATAAGCTGAAATAATATAGCAGTCCGCCCACAATCACTGCTAATAGCCAGTTGGACAACAACACCTTCTTTCGTAAAGCTCCACATTCACTACACGAGCTCCGCCCCGCACAAATCCGTCATCGCCCATACACTACACGAGCTCTCCGGGCCCCGGCTCGGCGCGACGCTCGCGCCTCAAGACAACGAGCGGCGGCGCGCCGCGCCGAGCCACACCGTGCGATATTCACACGCGCGCGGATTTGTCCGCGGATTTGTCGCCTATGGGCTTTAGTATCACCTTACGACAATACCCGTTTTGGAGACCTTGGTCCACGTTAATTAACATTGCGAAAAATTGTGTAAGTACTTTAATTACATAATGTATCGTTTCTGTTAATTAGTTCATAATGTTCAGTTTCAAGCGTTGGGCTTGTGGCGTGTGGTGGATGCGTGATGTGACCTCCATTAACTTAGCAGAACAACTCAATAATCTTATACATTTGATTATACCTTAATCAGGTGCTATATAGGTGCTTTTAGTGCTCATTTGGTTTAGCTAGAATTCGCATCTGGTAAATCCGGGCGGGTTCCTATGATAAATCCGAACCCTACCACCTAGGAAAGGAGTTATCTTTCCAGTTCTTTGTAGCCGGCACGACCAAAGAGAAGCTCCGACATGATAGCCTACCTCATCGAGGTGTGATGGTTTGACATCCCGGGTGCAGTAGAGTCTGATTTAGGCGTGAGTAGAGTAGGTGATGTAGCCAATGTCACCTAGAGTTTTAAGCGGAATCCTAACCACGGCCAGCCTCAACAACGATACGAAGCTCACCTCCGACCGCGCCAGACTTTGACAATCGAATGCCTATCTATACCTACGAGTAGCACCATCTAGGCTGATATCGATACGATTTGCAACATAAAATATAAAAAAAAAATTAAGAAATAAACATTTTATAAAAATTAAGGAAACAAGGGAAAAGCTATAACCGAGCTCTCTGTCGTTCAAATAATTCTTCAATTCCGACTACATTTCCTACTCACGTTCCTACTGCTCTTTACTTGATTTCATTTTTATTCGCAATGTGAAGCAAATATTTTTGAAATCGTCTTTCTTGAGCTCAAGACAACGTTAGTTACCCTACTCGATAGGTATTGAAGAAAAACGTGTTTCAAGTTTTAACAGTAGGTATATAGCCTAACGTCCACAACTTGTTTTTTTTTTCTCTTTCGTCTTAAAGTTGTTACCTTGCTGTACTGTGAAAACTCGTTGGACACAGCATTCTTCAAAATATATTATTTAGCCGTTTTGGGGTACGTGGGAATAAACAAAAACCGTTTCGCTGCGATTAATGAATTGGCTAACTTGAAAGCGCGAAATTATAACGGTTGTTGTGATTTTCCATAGTAATAATACACAACAAGTTTTTGTTTTGGCGATAGTGAATCCATCTAATCCTCACAACATAGTATTATTTCCTAATAGACCTATGTAGCTTCAGGTCAATGCAGCAAAGTACTTGAAATCCTACGAGTGCTAATGGACGTAATAAAATCCATAACACATTTATTTTATCGCCCACTACCTACGCCAGAATCACCATTACTCGTTTTACTATACCAATAATATTTATTTCTCCATGAAAGACCGAAATTGATTCGGAAAAAAATGGATAAGCAAGAAAGAAAACATGTCCTTCAACTGAACGTTCTTAGAACTTGCAGCGAGTGTCGAAATAGTTTGTAAGCTTATGAAAGTCAGATAAATAAAAAATTAGTATTGCGTCATACTACATAATGATTTACGCCAGCTAAAACCACATTTTTGCGTTTGGTAAGACATTTAAAATTTTTATCCAGTCATAGAATAAAGACAATGGGATAAGTAGTTATTCTAATTTGTTGAAATTAATGGTCGAATTTTTTTTTTTTTGTAAACCAACATTGGTAACTTTGCCGAGAGACCAATGGTACAGTCGACAGAGCCAAAATCACCCCTCCTCGCGAAACCACGCTCAGTTAGGTGCCATGCCAGCAGATTTTCGGACTGTTGGTAAGCTGTTTAGCCTGTTAATAAGTACGACGTTCGAAGACACACAATAATTATTCTGGTAAATCCTACTACGGGCAAAACAAAGAAAAATATATCGTTACAATTTTGGGCCTTATTTGATGAAATGTTTGTTATCTATGAATAGAGATATGTAACAATGTAACATGTGACTTAATGAAATACATGGAAAACTCCACTGCCAATCAACCAATATGTTAGTTGAACGATGTCGGTCGGAGCCGGCCTTGTTGTGATTGAACCGCACAAATATTACCTCGGCCGATGCGCGATGGCGCGAGCGTTCATCGTCGGCGCCTTCGGCACACAAAGATTTGTGTCAACGAACGGCTCATGCTTAATGTGCAAACACTCTGGTAGGTAATGCTTTACCTTTCCTAGAGTTATCGAATTGTATTCACTTCGAGCATAGAGTTCGAGAATGTCAATAGCGATACAGCGAGAGAACAACCAGAGAACACCACCGACCACGTCTGTTGTGTGACTTGTGGGGATCGCGGTGCCAGTCAGCATGGCCGATTTTCTTCATTAGCACGGGATTGTTCATATACCTATTGTATGTATTTTGTACCAGTAGCCAGTATACATAAGTATAGCCAGCGCATTTGACTTTTTTAGAATAGTTCGCACATGTTTATATATTTACCCAAATACTTATTTATTATACAAAGTATTTTTGACTACATAAAAACAAAGTCAAAGAATATTCTATTGTCTCTCGACTACTGACCTCGAATACAAACAGTGCACTTTCCTCAGAAGCTTCGTTAATAAAGTTTTAAATGTCGATGAGTTTTAAGAGCAGTCATTCGGACTCTTTAGTAGGTTCTCTCGCTACTCTGAAAGTCATTGACTTACATATTACTAGCGTAAGGAGGGGCCCATATAAATTCAATAAATGTCCTTACTAAAGTGGTGGCTTCCACCGCCTGCTAGATGGCGCTGCTGTTTATCGGCGCCGCCTAGGGCGCCGCATAGGGCGAGACCATTTGTATGAAAGACCATATCCTTGGGCAGAGAGAGCGTTCCAGAGTATACTGGTTATGTAGAGGAAAGATCTGCAGAACCGGTTGGTACGCATCCGCGGTAAGTCCAACGTATAGGGTTGCAATCCTTGCCCAGTACGCGTGGTGCGCGAGTGGAAAGGGGGACGGTGGAATCGCAGTCTCTACTTTGAAAAATAGAGAACAACAATTTGTTAATTTCATTTCATTGTTCTTGAATTTTGAGAATTAGTAGTATCGGAATATTTTAAATACGAGTAGATACAACAAAATGTTATACCTATTTCAAAAGTCTAACTAATTCTGAACACATTGAACACATTTAACTCTAACTGATTAGTCAATTGCTGAAACCACGATAGCGAATAAACACATATCTCAACGCGCCATAAAACATGTTTACTATCCAACTCTTGAGGAACGATCCTCAAAAAAAAAACAATAACTAATATGCCATTAAGGATATAACAAAGTACCTACGTGAGTATTGCGCGCCGGCGCATGAGACTTTGAAACATCCAGGCCGGTTCTGACAGGCTGTTTATGTGAGTTCCGACTATTAGTCATATCTACCGATATCTCCGCCGTGTACCGACACTCAAAATATTCGCTAACACTCGTGCCCGTCATCGCGGCCCGAGATCAGCTCCAGCCAGTACCAGTACTGTACCTCGTCACACTCGCTGGCTGGCTCGCTCCGTTCCTCTCTCTGACACTACACGCAGCAATTTAACGCGAGAATAACAGATAGATAGACAGACAAGGTTCCACAGATTTGATCGATGAGCACTGATCCGATTTATTTTTTTCTCGTGGATTTTGAATGTTTTTCTCAGCCCGCTTTCAGCCATATGCACATATGTTCAGTTATGTAAACACGAAGGAAGGGATCTGTCTGAACATTAGCGCTGCGGCAGAGCCTATTCTTGGGCGCAGCATTGAACTGAGACAGACGTCGATTTTTGATATACCTAACTGTATCTTTTATGTATTGTAAATATTAATAAAACATAAGTATATTATATTTGATCTTACAGTATCTTAAGAAATCGAGCGATATCGAATGATACCAAGCCATATGAAAATATATCGTAATAAACGGTGCCACAGCCTCTAGGCAGACTCTTAAGGCGATATCGTCCCTAATGACGTCATGCGCTCAGCGGAATCCTCGAATTCAGCGGGGACAGGGGGGCCAGGAGACAAAGAAGTTTCGCTTCATTGTTTCCTTTTTCGTGAAGCTGGATGAAATCGCCTCAAAGCGCATATTAAATATGAAAAAGTAACTGAGATGCGAATTTCGATAAAATATGTAGTTTTTATTTTTATAGTATGGCATTTTTCAACTTTATAACTTTTCCGTGTGTGGTACATGAAAACACCTACTATAAAAATGTATATTATGTTGGCATCTTAAAATTAACAATTTTAGTATCTTCAACGTCTGTAACGCTCCTAAACCACCCTTCCTGTGCTACGAAAACTACGAAACCTGGTTCTGCGGCGGCGGCGGCGGCGCGGTGGCGGGGCGGCGGCAGGCCTAGGCGGCAATAATACCTACGACTACGGTCTCTCGTGTCTGCATAATCACATCTGCATCAACCATTTCACTCAATGCAAGTACCTATTTGTAGATTCTCAACTAGTATTCGAAACCAAGGTTATACAACTATTCGTACTGTTTTCCCGGAACTCTTGAACATTTGTTCAGTTCTTCTTCGCATTTGTCTGTGAGATTTAACAGGGATAGCAAATTGAATACGTACTGCGTTTGCGTATTGTAGTTTGTTTTACTTAGCAGTGTCAGATTTATTGGCAACAGTTGCGGCCTCGAATTGAGTTTGTATTTAAAACTAAATACTTTATTTAATAAAACTAAGTGCATACCAAAGGGTGCAGTGATGGATACACTAACTAACGGCATACAAATAAACATGTTTAATTCAGCGATCTGATGACTCATTCAGCGAGCTATTGGATATGGTAATGTGGCAATCATAATCTAGCATGAGTTAATATGCTGTTAAAACAATAATAATAAAACATACTGTTCGAATTAAAGCCAATAAACAGACAATCCATATTGAAGTCGTAAATAGTCCTAATGACCTACGTAATTAGGTAATTATTTATTTGTAATGCTAACGTCATCTTTATTCAAGCTTACTTCCCAAAGCTGAAATACTTAATCCTGTAAGCATCAATAAGGCATATATGTAAGTAGTTAATTAGGTATTCAATAGAATATAACGTAAATGTAGAGACGGGCTAGGAGCGCGGAGGCGGCGTGAGAACCGCGCGACGAGCCGGGGCGCGGCGGCGGCGGAGGGAGGAGGAAGACTCACCCGAATGTCCACCAGATGTCGAAGCACATGACGCACAGCCAAGAGAACGCAGCCACGAACGCGAAGTAGATCACGTAACCTGCACACAATACACAAATTATTCAAAATATTACATCCAATAATGGATCATCGCAGACGTGCTCGCCTCAGATATCTAAACATTCCTGCAGTCACATAAAGGACATATCCTTTATCACAAGAATATAGTGGAACTATACGTAGTACCTACGTGTGTCTCCTTATTGATACTTTTATCACAGTCACTCAACAATAAATAATGAAAAATATTGATTCATTAGATAAATGCAAAGCCGAAAATGAAGAGAAAAAATACCTCTCGACCAGGATTCGAACCTGGAACTCCGGCTTGAGCCGCCAGCGCGTTATCAATTCCGCCACCGGGCCGATGACGTATCTGTTTAAATTTTCGAACCGTTAATTGCATCTTCTCTAGTAGGTATATCGCATCTCCTGCGTTCAGTCAACTAGCACGATTCAATATTGAATCTTATGCTGTCGTCACCAAAGTCGTATTTAGCTTCGGACACTAGAAGTTGACTAGGGATTTTTAATATTATATAAATATTTTTATATTGCTTATATATTGGTTATACAGTTCAAGTCAGTTCTTAGTATTGATATTCATAATATAGAGAAGTAACTCCTCACCATGCAATTTGCAAAGTGAAGAGAGCTCGATGTGTCCGTACTGTACGCGCGCGAGGCAGCCGTAGCCGAGCAGCATGGCGGACACGTGGCACATGAGGGTCATGCCGTGCAGGTTGCGGAGCTCCGGCAGCGCCGCGTACACCACCAGCGTCAGCAGGAGGAACACGCACGATATTCCGATACCCTGCAGCCGGATAGCACAACGTACCTACCATGTATACAACGTGTCCTAAAACTCAACGTCAAGCGGGAACCAGGGAGTAGGCCAGTTTACGACTAGCCAGGGAAAAATAAGAAAAAAAAATTTTTTTTTTATGATATGAGCATTTTTTGAAAAACATTGAAAATTTCTCGTACAACATTTTTAGGTACTACGACTACAAATTTGCAAATATAATTGTTAAAAAAAATTTATTGGTATAGCCTAAATAACTCTGCTATGGATCAGTATCCCAAATAAAACCAGAATGCCTGTAGTTTTACCAAATAAAATATTCAGTAAAATTTTTTATTTTTTTTTTAATTACTTAGATTTCTTTTTTTCTTATATTTCCCGGGCTAGTCATAAACTGGCCTACTCACTGGTTCCCGACGTTGAGTTTTGAGACCCTGTATTCAATATTCTTAAATTATATTCAAAAGTCGGGTTAATTCTGTCCTGAACTTGCCATTTAAAAATACGTAGAAACATTCTGATTGAGACATGAAATCAATAAATGTACTTGTTTATTTTTCACGGAAGTTTTTACGATAAAATCCAAAAAGTAGGTTATTAGATGCAGGAATTAACATCAAAGAAGTGCGGATGAATAATTGGCAGCGTGCCCTATTATTGAGTTAGTTACTGCACGCACCTAATGGAATTCAGAAAACTGTTGTATCCGCATCAAAGAACGTAAGCTCGTAGGCGTCTCTTCGCGACTCGATTCGTAAGATGAGCAAACTTTTTCCAGCGTTAATTGATCGCGAACTTCACCTGAACTTCACGCAGAAATAGTTTAGATAGTATACCTACTGTTTAATAATATTTATACATACATATTTACATGTAAAGGTGTAAGCTGGTTTTTTACTAGGCCTGCCGTCGCCAAGGGTAGTCAGTCAATATATTACTCAAGTGCAAAATGTACGTACGGAATGTTACGGTTATTTACTTACGATAAAGGAGACGGTGAACTTGTAGGGCAGGTTGGTCGGCTTCTCGAAGCACAAGATGGTCTCGACGGAGACGCCGCCGATGCCGGGACACATGGTGCGGTCGACGGTCTCCATGCAGTACACGTCGGTCGGGTAGAACTTGTATATCTTGGGCACGACCATCTGGCCGCCGTACAGCAAGAAGTGCTCGTCCTCAGTCGTGTTGGTGAGCGCGTAGCGGCCCTGCTGGCACTTGGGTGGAGGTCCGGTGCCCATCATCTCTGCAATTGTTACTTTATATTAGGTTACTCTACTCTACATCACTCTATCTCTATATAGTATAATTCCTTGTACATATTTATTTTAGGTCCGATCAGGGACTCAGATGAGCGGACGAAAATAAGAGCCGACCGCGCCTCCGGAGTCACCTATTCAGGCGAATATTACTACTTATGGCCAATTTTCCTTCGGACATCTCGTTATAGATAATAGTGGTCAAAAGCATGTTTATTTTGTGGGCGTCTCTTCTAAGGTCAAGTTCAATGCAATTAACCAAGGAGAAATACTTTCCCTTGTGGTGTGGAGCCCATGATGCGTACCTATCCGGATGGTGCCCTACCATACTTGAAGCTGTACCTACTCAGCAAATTATGTATTCCCATATGTGAGTCTAGAGAGAACTAACTAGCAAGCTATCAGAATGACCAACCTTCTTATTACAATATTCATGCTTTCTAAGAACCGTCTAGATCGAATGCATTATACATAAATTTAATTTTGTTACCCGCTGTGCCAGGAAAACTATTTCAAATTCCACTGCATATCTGGGTCCAGCCTAGGTTCAGGTTTTTATCGCTTTTGCAATATTTCAGAAGTTTTTTGACAGATTTTACAAAGCGAAAAAGTTTGTTTGAAGAGGTGAGTTTTTGATTGAAGCCTAACCAAAGGGTCATGCTAAAAGTCTACTGAATAAATATTCTCCTACAACCTTTTTAAGTTCGTACCGCTAGAAGGGGTGAAACCGTCCGTTCGTCTGTCAGTCACAACTTCTAAACGGTTGGTCGTACGATGCGAAATTAGAGAATATTATTTTGCATAAACTCTAGAATATATTTTCAAAATGTATTAAAATTCCCCCTACCTACTTCGAATGTAACATTGAAATAAAACAAATATTGTTTTATGTGCTTAGTGACACATCGTTGGAACCATTCGACTTTAGAATCCAAAAAATGTTTTAATTTAAAATAAAAAAAAATTACGCAAAATCTTCGAAAATGTGAAGAATTGTTCGTTCCTCCCCTCTGTATCTCCGAAATTATACAATGAATAAATCTGAAAAAAAAAATCTACAGTATGAATAATTCATTGAATTAGTACAGGAAACTAGCAGTTTCCAAATTTAGCAAAAAGTATATAAAATGATCATTCATTCTGCGTGTGGTCGATAATAGAAACCAGTGATAATCGTTAGCACGCTACAAGCAGTATTTTAATGAGGCACAAGGGAAGTTAATTACTGTGACATAGAGTTCTATTTGATCGATTGAAGCTGGTATGATCGTCTTGCGTGTGTAGGAAGCGATGGATAGTTTAGTAGGTATAAGAAAAAAGGTTAGTTTGCTATTAGTGACAGACAACAGACAATAAACTTGTTTAATTTGTTTCTTCAGAAGAGGTGATTTTATAGGTATACTTAGGTTTATTTATTGGCCTTAATTTTAAAGTAAGTTTAACGCATATTAAGTTTAACGCCATCAATAAACCAATTGTATGTAGCTATTTAAATACATAGTATAAAATATAGATAGGTATATATAGATAGATAGGATGTTAGATAATATAAAAATAGTTTTAGGAAGGACACTGACTCTGCAAGTGTTCTGTCCTGTTGTATTTTTAAAAATGTATTTATGAAAAAGAATTTCTTGGAACGCGACAACCGTGCACCGCTGCCGCTCCTCGTGCCCTCGTGCTATCAACTTCATCAGAGACTTCATCCAACGCGCAACCCGCTCTTCCAACCGTGCACCGCTGCCGCTCCTCGTGCCCTCGTGCTATCAACTTCATCAGAGACTTCATCCAACGCGCAACCCGCTCTTCCAACCGTGCACCGCTGCCGCTCCTCGTGCCCTCGTGCTATCAACTTCATCAGAGACTTCATCCAACGCGCAACCCGCTCTTCCAACCGTGCACCGCTGCCGCTCCTCGTGCCCTCGTGCTATCAACTTCATCAGAGACTTCATCCAACGCGCAACCCGCTCTTCCACCCGAAGTGCCACCGCGAGATTTGGCTGCCATTGACATTGGCCATTGATGGCATTTTCTCCAACACTGACGGTGAAGGTGGTGTCGCAGAGATAGCTTTTAGTCATCACAAACAGGTATGGCTTACATATATAGGTTCAAATTAATACAAACATAATATCGCTCTATTATATCATATTATGATAATCCTGGGCGACCGAACTTCGCTCGGCGTCTATCTACACCTATCTAGGTAAAGTTGAAAAAAAAATAACATTATCTAAATACAAAATTTGATCCAAATCGTTAGAGTCGTTTCCGAGAAATTAATTAGGTATATATATATACAGGGTGTCCCAGAAACCCACGATAATCCTTTAACAGGAGATAGGGCTGCTAATTACCTCTCAGAATATCTAATTTTAGGTTTAGTAAAAATGGCTTAGTTTTTGAGATATTGTCATTTTTGTAAAAATCCAAAATTTTCTCCCTCAGCTCATTTTTTTAAATGCCAAAAGTACAAATGTATGATTTTCTTAAATCTAGTTTTTGTCAAATATTCCTGAAAAGTAAGGCTTTCAGACGGTATAATTTATTTTTTCATGTTTAATCCTGTTTAGCTGAAAAACGACTTAAGACCACATGTTAAATTTTTTTCAGCTTCAGCTAAAATTTTTTTTTATTGCTTCCGAGCTGGGTGGCTCTGCCCGAGGTCGAAACCTCAGGCGCAGCCGATTTCACAGCCGAGGAGGTGCCAGTCCGGCTTAGAGGTGGTTGCTGGGGATAGGCTATTAACCCGCGATTTGAAGATCCGTGGGTTGTAGGAGTGGGGAAAGATATTCACTGGGAGCCCCTTCCACACCTTTGCATTTGTGAGAAGATGTCGAGCTTGCATTTGTGCAGGTGGTAAACAATTTGAACATCTACTTTTAACAGGTTAATAAAGACTAATTACTTCAAGTGTTTATTTTAATCCAATTCGTAGTTGGTAGAACAGTTATTAAATTCCGAGGTCCTTTTGCAGTCAAATAACAATATCTCATAAATTATTGGGCAAATCGGTAAGTGATGTACTATTTCAAAAACTACATTACATGGGCTTATTTTTGTTGCATAATGCCACTTTAGTGTAGTAATTTTTTGTTTCACCGCAAAGGACCAAATTCAAGGGATGAGGCTGAAAAAAATTTTACATGTGGCTCTTAAGTCGTTTTTCAGCTAAGCAGGATTAAACGTGAAAACATAAATTATACCATGTGAAAGCCTTACTTTTCAGGAATATTTGACAAAAACTAGATTTAAGAAAATCTTGTATTTGTAGTTGTGGCCTTTAAAAAAATGAGCTGAGGGAGACAATTTTGGATTTTTACAAAAATGACAATATCTCAAAAACTAAGCCATTTTTACTAAACCTATAATTAGATATTCTGAGAGGTAATTAGCAGCCCTATCAGCTGTCAAAGGATTATCGTCGGTTTCTGGGACACCCTGTATATATATACAGAATTAGCTCACAAGTAATAGGATAGTCACGAGGCCGTGTACGGAAGCTGGGTGCGCGAAGCCGACTCACACTTGACAGATTTTCATTTGATTGTTGCGGTAAAACTATTTCTACATAAATGTAGACTCAAGAAAGCTTCACTCCAACACTATATCGAACATCAAATTCAGTCTCAAGGCCAATCGCCATCCTGTTTTTATTATTTTTGCGGGGAGCCGAAAATAAAAATAGTTATCAGTTCTAGTGGCACTTAGTTTAAACTCTTATCACAATTTGTTTGAAACTGCAACATCTGGCACCGCTTTGTTTGATCCAGAAATATTGTTTTTACTTTTCTTTGTCGAGTGTTTTGAATTATGTACTAATAAACATTAGTAGCCGAAAACATGGCATTACATTTGATAAATCACAAATTTAGAGCGATTTATGCCTTTATAATATTTTGATAAAAATGTTGTACTTAGATCTTATAAGTACCTACATATTTAAAATACTTTCAGATATTATGTTGGACTCTTAATTCGGTATGTACATATTCTTCCCTTCGGCACGACCGAAGGGAAGCACTGACGTGGCACCAAGTTCACCCGGTGTTATGGGCTGACATCACGGATGTTGTAGGTGATGTAGCCAACCGTGTCAGTTTCCATAAAAAAAAAACCGGCGAAGTGCGAGTCGAACTCGAGCACCGAGGTTTCCGCACCAAAAAAAAAAAAACATCACAATTTATTGATATATCCGCCATAATAACAAATATTCTGTGTATTCTGTGAAAATTTCAACGGGCTACCTATTACGGTTCAAGAGATACAGCCCTCGGTCCTCCTTGCCTCGGACAGACGGACGACGGACAGACAGACAGACAGACGGCGTAAGCTAAAAGGTAGCCGGGAGTGAATGATGAGAAGAGCGGAAGACCGCGTGTAGTGGCGTGCCTTGGGAGAGACCTATGTCCAGCAGTGGGCCGATACAGGCTTATGATGACGATAATGATTATATCGGTGTATCGTTATGATTATTTCGCTGGTACCAAAACTAAGACATGTTACTAAGTCAAAAAATGGTCAAAAAGCTCCAATGCAAAGCACTTATGCACTACCGGCCTCAAAAAGGTTTATCAAAATGCAGACATGGTCATGCGTCCGGGTTAATATGTACATACTTTCACCTCTGATTAATTTAAATTCGATAATCTTAAGTACCTACTTATGTATGCAGGTGGACAAAATGAATTTTCATTCTTTGTAAAGGCTTGTATTTTTAACCCCCGACGAAAAAAACGGAGGGGTGTTATAAGTTTGACGTGTGTGTGTGTGTGTGTGTGTGTGTGTGTGTGTGTCTGTCTGTGGCATCGTAGCTCCCAAACGGATGGACCGATTTGGATGCGGTTTTTTTTATTAGGAAGCCTGTTTAATCGGGATGGTTCTTAGCTATGTTTGTAATCAAGTAATTAAGTAATTAAGTAATAAAAAAAATTATTATCTTCAAAAGTGGACCGATTTGCATGCGGTTTTTTTTAAAAAGCTTGAAATAAAAGTTAAATTACAAATTTAAAAAACCCCCGACTCTTAAAAAGTCAAAAATAATTTCCGTTTACTTACTTAAAGGAGTCGGGGGACCGCTAAGTAAATTAAATATAAAGACTCAAAAGTTGCGCGGGAATTTACTTAGCGGTCTACCGACTCCTTTAAGTAAGTAAACGGAAATTATTTTTGACTTTTTAAGAGTCGGGGGTTTTTTAAATTTGTAATTTAACTTTTATCCTTTCTACAGCAATGAGATAGCTAAGAACAAATTTTTTCCATAAAAGTTATTTACTAAAATTTCGAACTTGAAATTTTTTTTGTATGTATATTTGTATGTGCTATTTATAGAAATGCAATATTTAGCGGAAAGCCTGTGATTTTGATAAGATTTCACAGTGATATTAAATTGCGCGGTACGGTATCGGCGCGGAGTCGGGCGACGGCGGCGGCAGCGGGTCTGCGATAGGTCCGGCCGCCGCGTGCGTTGTCGACCCCGCCGCGCCGCGCCGCCGCCGCCCTGGTCGCGTGGATGGAGCGCGTCAGATGAGTGTCAAATTAGCACTCGGTGCGGTGGGCTGGTGCTAAGCCGGAGCTTAGCCATCCTTCAGATAACATTTCGGCTCGATGTGTCCTCGCTCATCAGCATCACTCATCCGGTTAATTAAGTACGCATGCGAGGACCTACCACCCTAAAGGTGGTCTAATCTACAGATATGTATCAACTACATATTCAGATATGTATAGTAGATACTAAGTAGTATGTCCATTTTATATTCAAATGGTGTACACCGTGTAAGGTACGATTGTTTTCCTGCGGTCGCGCACCTTCAATTAAATGTAGTAATTTTGTGTATAGTAAGCGCGAAATGTGGCGCCGCGTCACCCAAGGTGCCTAGCGACGCCCATGGGCATTCAGTCGCATGCGGGGACTGCGAATGCCTTGCCGGTCTGGCCGGTGCCCATTCACGCCTTTCTTGAAGGACCACAGACTTTACTTGGGGGGAATATGTGGGCAGGGAGAGCGTTCCAGAGCTTACCGATTGGAGGAAGGATCTGCAAAATCGATTGGTACGCATCCGCGGTAAGTGCAGCGTGTAGAGATGCAATCCCTGCACGTTGTGCGCGTTGTACGCAGGTGGAAAGGGGTCGGCGGAATCCCGTCAAACAGCTCCTCCGAGTACTCCCCGTGGAATACGCGATAGAACACACTTAGGGCGCCGACATCCCTACGAAGTTGCAGTGGTTCTAGATCTAATTGAGACAAATTAAAGTTGAAAAGTCACCTGGTGCGGAAGTTTCTTTGTACGCCATGTATCTGCCGGTATAGAAGGGCGGAGTAAAGCGGTGGTCTCCCGGCACGCACTTGTTGGCGCCGCGGCCGCACACCTTGGGCTCGTAGTGCTGCCCGGCCGGGCAGCACTTGTGCACGCACGTGGCGCCCGCCACACACGACTCCGTGCAGCCGCGCGCCACCAGCGCGCCCTCGCCCTCCGCCGCTCTCTCCACGCAGTACTCCTCGCGGTGCAGGCTCAGCACATTACCCGACACACGGTCACGCACGGCCAGCCGCCGCCGCCCGTATGTCAAATCGAAATTATCCTGCGTGAACGTCATCGAGTACTGTTCGCTCTTACACTGCAGACCTATCTGCACCTCGTGCAACGCCTCCGAGCCGACGAAGCGCCGCACGAGCGACTCGACGCTCTCCTGTACGCCGCTCGGCCGACACACGTGTCCGGCGACGTCGTACTCATCGCCGTCTGGACAGCACTTCCTCAAGCGCTCCACCTCCAGCGCCCGGCCGGTCTCGTTGTTCTCTTCGACCAGCTCGCAGGCGAGCGCCACCACCTCCTCGTGCGTCGCCGCCTCCGTCACCGACTCGTTCACGAGATGGACGACTATCTTGTCAAGACAGTGTCGCTCCGGGGAGTACGACACGGCTGTGTATTCCCGCTCCACGAAGTTGGTCTGCGCACAGCCTTCAGGGAACCCATATGAGATCGGCCCGCTATCTCCGACCACGAACGCTCCGGCGAACGCGGTGCCGTTGAGGCGTCGGTTCGCCTCCCGCCGACTTATGCACCTATAATAAACGCCGCCCAAAAGTTCGTCTGTCACTTTCGCGAGTCCTTCGAGGTCCAGGCAACACTTTCGGTAGAGGATCGTGTCGTTGTCGATGGCGGCGGAGACTGTGGCTCCGGCGAGCGTCAGCATTAGAACCGCCATCGCCGATATTGAGAAGTTTCGGTGGCCCGTTTGAACTTTCCGCGCCATCGTTGCTACTCGAATCGCGCGTGCTTTTTTTTTTTATTGAGTGGTGAAGCTTTTGTCCGAATTCACAGCAGGTGCGATACGTCTGCTGCTAACATTGTTTATTTATTGTTCTCGTCGATGTTTTCGAGAGGTGCGATCTTACACGGGTATGCCGTGCTCCGTGAGCGTCGGCAGTGTGGTCGGCGAGCGGAATGCGACTACAATGTGAATGAGCGAGCCCGCCCGACTGGAGCGGAGATGATGAGGCGGAGGCGTGGCGGGCGGGCGGGAGGCGGCCTCCGCTCGGGACGGGTGGAATGTAGGCGCTTTTGAAGCAAGTCGAGGCGGCCGTGCAGCCGACGTCCACCCCCACCTACCCGCAACGCAAACAAAAACACCGCACTTTTTGTTCACTCTATTGTCTGATCGGATCATCGGCTGTGATTGTTTGCGGTTAATTCTTTTTAGTAGTTGACAATTCGTATAGACGAATAATTTACTTGCACCGTATCGCTGAATCCTTCCAAGTGATATTCAAGCCAATTACTAGATACGAATTGATAATAATTCACTTTACCGTTGCATTTGTTTCTGTTTCAAAGCTTGCATTCACCTCCAAATGTGTCACGACAATCACTTTGAGTTTACACAATGAAAACATTATGTCCAATAAATTCGTAACTGGACCTGCCTTGCTTGCTTCACTTCACTCACTCAAATATTGAGAAATCCAACTAACTGTTGACAATCTTATCAAAGGTTCCTCGAATATCAATGAGCGCATTGGAAAGATAAGTGACGTTTACTATGAATCGCATATGGGAAGCAAGTACATATTATTATATACCACGTGTCGTTATCTTGAGTCAATAGAATAGGAGTCGTATCGTCTTCATGTCCCCAGCTTGGGGCTGCCGTAATATATTCGGGGGCCATCAGGCAGGACTCTATCGAGGACTCCACAGTTGAACCAAAGGAGAGCGTTGAGAGCATGGGGCAGTATTTAGTTAGACGCGTGGTGCAGATAAATTATACAATTTAAATGAATTATAATATTGTAATTTTTTTTTTTTATTTCATATTATAATAAATTAGGCTAATTACTAAATTATTATTATTTGTTTCTTTCATATTTTTTCGAGGATTTTACAAAGCTCAATAACTATTTATTAACTTTTACATATTTATAAAATTCGGAACAAGTCATTTTAAAATTATACGCACATTATATTATGCTTTCTCTCTCTCTCTACAATATCAATATTTAGGCTTGATCTTTCCTTTGACCACTGTACTGATATAAAAAGAGAAAAGCTCCTCTCTACTGTGGCATTGTGTCCCGGTATTGCATACAAAATACTAACAGATTTTAAGGAGCTTTGTTTTTTGTTCCTTTATTTCAGTGCACCCATTTGTCGTGCATATTCTTATGCTGTACTCTACCGTGATTGATTTTGTATTCAAATACATTACTGACTTTTCTACATCACCCATATTCATCCAGTTGAAGTTGCCAAATTTAGAAATCTGTCCAGTCCATCTATCAATATACTCTGTAGCATTTGCCACCCGCATGACAGGAAAAGGATGTGGCTCCTATAGTATATAGCTAGATATTATTTGAATATTGAAATAAAACTTCAAGTTAATTAAAAACATATAATAACTATAAAATTGGCACATTTATTAACTATATGAATACATAGTTACTTACATAAACTTAATTAGGGATCACTTCGTTGAAGACAATTAGGTAAGTATGCAAGTGCGAGTACCTATACCTGCGCACAGCTACTGTGCCTAAATAATTATACATATTATCTAACCTGCTTACAACAAAAACGATCTTCCATTCACAGGAATTATAGTCAGAAAATGCAAAAACTAGACAATAGTACCTACAACAAATAACCTAGGTTTCGACTAATCAGTATAGTCTACAACTAACAACTAGTCAGTGGCGATGGAACCTACTTCGTATGACTTGAAGTGAGATGACTTGCCTTGGCTCGCATCGGTCAATGAGACAACCGGCCAAGGAATTTACCAGACTCGCTCCACAAATATTGATACTGACTGACTGGATGACTTATTTATAATTCACCTCCTGCAATACTTGTTCATTCATTACTATAATAGGTGGTAGGCTCAAATTGTACCCGACTGGGTTGGTACCACCGTACTGGATGTAAGATGGCCGCATAGCAGCCTCGGTTGTGTTCTCTCTAGTCCAGTATAGCCAGCAATCCAGAGAAGTCTCCAGTATGGCAGCTACCTTCTCGGAGGTGATATTGGCTGGCCGGAGCATGCGCTTTGCCCCTCCGACTCAGCCAGCCATAACGGATAACATTAAACAAAAAAAATAATATCAACTACCTACACGACCAGTAAACTTCGACGGTTTATGTAAAGGACGCGGCCTTTCCTATAATTTTTCCATAACCTTCCCTTCTCCTCGGACTAAAATGTCTTTTCCACTACAAAATTCACGTAAAATTGCCGCTGTAGAAAAATGTCGAGTCGGAAGAAGGGATTGCGCTATGTTGCTAACTTCACAAAGTCAAAGGGAACACTTTGCAGTCGACACTTAGGGTGGAGAGACTCATTTTGTTCTGTTTTTTTTTTATTATTATTATTATTTAGCAACTATACATAGATTGTTGGCGAGCCCAAGTGAGTAGTATTTGTATTTAGTATTTGTGTTGGACTTCGTGGAGCTTTCTCTATCCCATAGGGACTGTGGGCCCTAAGGGGTAGGAAAGATAAGTACTATGGGGCTGATATTGACAAGTGATTGTTAAAAGCACTACAAATTTAATGAAAAGAAAACTTAAAATAGTCAAAGTAACATGGCGCGGGGACTATTGCGATGTTTTAACTAATTTCACATCGTCAAACTTATTGGCAACAAAAATATAATATGAATTAATATCCAGTTGACTAAACTATAGTCGCGCCGGAAGGACGACGCACCGCCAGACTCTACACGGCGTTCACACAGCTTCGGCTCGTGACCGCGACTTTACTAGCACGCTAGCACTAGAACGATTCAAACATACACGCAGGCGATCTTTCGTGCTTCGATAATCGTTCACGTTTAGAGTTCCTCCACAACGCTAGATCGCGAAAGAGCTCGAAACATGAATACTGATTACAGTACACATGTACACAAGCGCACCAAACTAAATGGCATTGAGTGACAGAAAGCGGTCTCGAAGCGGCAAGCTGTATCTGATCGCATAACAGGCACACTGTAGGCTCGGTCTCTCAGTGGCAGCCGCAGCTTTTGACCACCATGTTCTTGTATTTCCTAAGTATGACGTTGGAGTCGTCCGCGAAGTATAGAACTGCTAACGGCGTGAGCTTGGTCGGCGCGCAGCAAGGCTTCGGCACCTGAAAATACATAGCCATCGTTCAAATCGTAAGCTAGCGTAAGGTTATCGTAAACTTAAGACTGGAAAATGTCAAATGCTATTTTCAGTCACTATCGCAATAGCCTATTGCCAATAGCTATCTATCAGAGCTTCGTCACTTGATCAAGTGTTAGAACGACACAATGGCGGCGTGGAGCGTAGGGGATAAGAGGCACCTTTACAGATTTACCTTATAACCAATAGTAGGTAACTATGCATTCGTAAATACACATTGTGCTATCCAATTTTTTTAAACAACTTCTATCTGAACCTCTCCCCAGACTCAACTCCGTGTACTGTGTTCCAGCATAGAATGAAGGAAGCCTTGAAGTACAGAACTACCTGGTAGTGTTCAGGTTGCAGTTCTAAATGGGGAAAAGCCAAAATCATCGTGTGATCCAAGGCGCAATAATGAACATGAAATGAATAATGAATGCATTGAGTTAATTCACCTTATTGGGGTTGAGGAGATGCACCAGAGTCTGCACAATGGCGTGGTTGGTGGCGTTCATGTGTGCGTTGAGCGGAAAGTTGCACTCTCCGCTGCAGTAGAAAGCTCCGTACCCATCCGGAGCTATGATCCAATCCTGCCAGAAGTCAGTCAATGTGTTTATTGATTCAAAAGAGTGCTCTATTCTCCAGCCCACAGAGGTCCAGTCATGTCAGAAGTCTACAAGTGCGTAGTAATACTTTATCTATCCTAGCACAATTTTGATAATAAACTATCCTTTGCTTTGATTTTTCACCAAAGTGGCTCACACACCCGACTGGCTCAAATCAACATTGACACGTTTCACTGGAGTGCGATGTGCAGTTCCAGTTGCATGCGATCCGATCAATAATTTCAATCTTATTTTCTTTACCTGCCACTCCAAGTCCTTGAAGCTGACGTACAGCGTCTGAATTTGACAGCTCTTTGTGGTCCAGTGGGACGAATCTGCGAACAGAGTCACAGAGTCGTGTCAGTTGTGTAGTAGGTAGGTACTTCTTAAACTTGCTTTGAGATATGTTATTGCGTGGCTGTGTGGCGCTTCAGTCTTTGAGAAATAAGCAACATTGTAACTGTGTGACCCAGTGGTCGCTACTGCTTACTGCCGGACGCCGGTGGTGTTGCGGAGCGGATGTGGTCTGGCAAATTTCTAAAGGCTTGTCCACTCATGGTATACCTACTGTAGGTATGATATGCTAATAATAATATTTGTATTGTTTAATTTTTAATACATTTTGAAAATATCTCGGAGCGTACTGGATGTAACATGGCCGCATAGCAGCCTCGGTTGTGTTCTCCGCTAGTCCAGTATAGCCAACAATCCAGGGAAGTCTCCGGTATGGCACCTACCTTCTCGGAGGTGATATTGGCTGGTCGGAGCATGCGCTTTGGCCCCTCCGACTCAGCCACCTAACATAAAAAAAAACAAATCTAAAGTTTATGCCAAATAATTATTTTGATGGTACGAAATTAAAGAATAATATAAACAAAATAAACAAAACGTACCCGTGAGAGGGTTCCGGGCGTAGTTCTCCGAGAAGCCGTGGTCGGCAGGTTGGCGGCGCCCTTTGCCTGCGGCGCGCTTGCGCCGCGACGCCGCCGCCGCCTCCGCGTCGGCGCCGCTGCGGATCCGAGGCGATGCCTTGTAGAACGCCACCATGAACGGTCTCTTGCCATCCGCGCCCCGCACGTTCACTATGCCGATCTCCTCAGGCTTCATGTCCAATTCTGAAACACGAGGAACATTGATTGTATAAAATCGAACTTATGCAATAGAAACATTGCCTTCCCACCTCCTGCACAGCGAAAAAGGTTAATATGCAACAGTGGCCTAATAAACGCCGGAAATATAGCTTTGTGTATAGAATATCGATATGAATTTACTCAGAACTGCAGCTCTATTCTTGTAAATTCTGACAGCGGAATCAGCGCTGATGTGGCGCTGAGAGCAACTTTGATAAGTGGCTCTCAGCGCCACAACAGCGCTGATTCCGCTGTCAGAATTTACAAGAATAGACCTGCAGGTGCATCAAACGTCAGTATCAACGTGGTTTCAGTTGAACCCGCGCCGCGCTAGCAGAGCCTTTAGCTCCAACCAGCCGTCGCTCGGCGCCGACGTGTTTGTGTTGCGGTGGTGGTCGGTACTTACCAGGCGCGTTGAGCGGATGCACGGTGACGAAGAATCCGCGGTTGGTGTGCGGCTGCGCGGCCCACTCGGCGAACACTTGCGTCACGTTCAGCTCCAACCAGCCCTCGCTCGGCGCCGACGTGTTTGTGTTGCGGTGGTGGTCGGTACTTACCAGGCGCGTTGAGCGGATGCACGGTGACGAAGAATCCGCGGTTGGTGTGCGGCTGCGCGACCCACTCGGCGAACACTTGCGTCACGTTCAGCTCCAACCAGACCTCGCTCGGCGTCGACGTGTTTGTGTTGCGGTGGTGGTCGGTACCTACCAGGCGCGTTGAGCGGATGCACGGTGACGAAGAATCCGCGGTTGGTGTGCGGCTGCGCGACCCACTCGGCGAACACTTGCGTCACGTTCAGCTCCAACCAGCCCTCGCTCGGTGCCGACGTGTTTGTGTTGCGGTGGTGGTCGGTACTTACCAGGCGCGTTGAGCGGATGCACGGTGACGAAGAATCCGCGGTTGGTGTGCGGCTGCGCGACCCACTCGGCGAACACTTGCGTCACGTTCAGGTCCAACCAGCCCTCGCTCGGCGCCGACGTGTTTTTGTTGCGGTGGTGGTCGGTACTTACCAGGCGCGTTGAGCGGATGCACGGTGACGAAGAATCCGCGGTTGGTGTGCGGCTGCGCGACCCACTCGGCGAACACTTGCGTCACGTTCAGGTCCAACCAGCCCTCGCTCGGCGCCGACGTGTTTTTGTTGCGGTGGTGGTCGGTACTTACCAGGCGCGTTGAGCGGATGCACGGTGACGAAGAATCCGCGGTTGGTGTGCGGCTGCGCGACCCACTCGGCGAACACTTGCGTCACGTTCAGCTCCAACCAGCCCTCGCTCGGCGCCGACGTGTTTGTGTTGCGGTGGTGGTCGGTACTTACCAGGCGCGTTGAGCGGATGCACGGTGACGAAGAATCCGCGGTTGGTGTGCGGCTGCGCGACCCACTCAGCGAACACTTGCGTCACGTTCAGCTCCAACCAGCCCTCGCTCGGCGCCGACGTGTTTTTGTTGCGGTGGTGGTCGGTACTTACCAGGCGCGTTGAGCGGATGCACGGTGACGAAGAATCCGCGGTTGGTGTGCGGCTGCGCGATCCACTCGGCGAACACTTGCGTCACGTTCAGCTCCAACCAGCCCTCGCTCGGCGCCGACGTGTTTGTGTTGCGGTGGTGGTCGGTACTTACCAGGCGCGTTGAGCGGATGCACGGTGACGAAGAATCCGCGGTTGGTGTGCGGCTGCGCGACCCACTCAGCGAACACTTGCGTCACGTTCAGCTCCAACCAGCCCTCGCTCGACGCCGATGTGTTCGCGGACACCACCTCCTCCAGCACCAGCCCTCTGCAACACCAGTGCATTCGCATTGACGATTCATCTTGTGCCGAAACATGTAGTGATTTTTTTTTTTTATGGAAACTGACACGGTTGACTACATCACCTACAACATCCGGGATGTCAGCCCATAACACCGAGTGAACTAGGTGCCATGTCAGTGCTTCCCTTCAGTTCATGTCGGCTGCACTGAACTGGACGGAAAACACGAACTATTTACATAGCCGTTTCGACCGACGTCTCTTTCAGTGCAGTGGTATCAACCCGGGCGGGATAAACCCTACCACCTAGTAATTATGAGTTGTGTAATTATGAATTATGAGTATGATTTAACATTTTATTATTTTCGAGAAGCCTGTCTTGACTTTCATGCTATAGGTATAGCATTCATGTAGGTATGTATGTACGTAAGATCTCATGAATATACAAATCTGTAACACGCACTACCTACTTATCTATCGATTTCTTCCGGAGGTTACTGCCACCATGTCTCTATCATGCCAGCCTCATCAAGTCATCATCACCCCGTATGTGTCCACTGCTGGGCATAGGCCTCTAGCAAGGTACGCCACCACTGGTGTAATAAATAATAGTGCAAACTCAAAAGTAATATTAGGTAACAAAATAAAAACCGGCCAATTACGTGGTGGCACGGAACCCTCTGTGCACGAGTCCGACTGGCACTTGGCCGCTTTTTTTTCTATTTGTATACTTACTTGGAGCATAAATACTGGTAAGTATAAGACTCGAAAACGAAAACGAGTCGAAGGTCTTATGGAGCCCACGCAAATAGAGCGAATGCTTATACGTAGGTACGTGTCCGTTAACTCTGGGACAAATGGTGTAACCGCTCACCCATAGGAGTCGACGCTGACGACCTTCTGCACGGCAAGGCTGTAGAGGGCGTTGGGCTCCCGTCCGCTGTAGTCAGGCGCCTGGTACAGCCGCAGCTCCGCGCCCACCAGGCTCTGGTCGGTCGGCACTTCGCTCACGTCGAACCACACGTGCCGTCCGTGCTCGTGCCGGAGCACTTCCATGTGGTGCCCTGCGAGATAATCCCACGTTATTCAGTAAGAACCTCCGTAATGAGACCCCTATTCGTACTTGAAGCCCTTGAAGCGTCTTAGACGAATCTTATAAAGTGTAAATAAAAGTAGATGCCATGCACGTAGGAGCCCCTCAAACTTGGTTTAATCCTGGTACCTCCCCCAACACTTTAAGACGTCAGCAGACAGCCGTAACAGTAAAGCACGTATTAAAATCGTTTTGAGTAAACCGGTTCAACTACACCTTAAGAACGGCTAAGAGGTTTAGCAAATCGCCTTGTAGGTGTTACTCATCCTTTACCCCCTCACCGACCACCGTTGTCGTCGAGAGATTTTTTTGCAAAAATTGTCATCCTAACGAACTATTTTCTTGTATATTTGTTTTATAGTTGTTATATAGTTCTTGTTTTGTTATGAAACACGACCCATTTTCAAAGTCGTTTCGACCGACCTTCATTCAGTGCGGTTGTACCAATACGGACGGGTTAAGTCCTATGCTAAGTTTCATAAGAGGAGGGAGCTGACAGAGGAGGGAGCTGACTGTTTCACGTCGAATCCGAACCAACGTCAACCTCAACCCTCAACGGTCGAACGGCCACCCATCCAAAGTCTGAGCGCACCCTCGTAGAAAATAATTAATTAGATGAGAACAAAGCAGCGCAGCGGTGACGGGACCCTCGGCACGTGAACATAATTCACACATGACCGGTTTTTATTTTTGCGCATATAGGTAGCATATTCGAGAGCATAACCCAAGAGTGTATGTATGATAGTTGGTTGGTACTAAACACGCAATAACAGAACGTGTTATTTTCGCACTCTCCTGCGATGAACGAGGCGAGCGCGGCGCTAGTGTTCCTTCTCAAGCGAGATATTTTGTAAACAATGAGTCTCTATTCTCTAAAATCGGAATTGTGGGCCAAACATTAATACCTACTCTTCTAGCCAGGGTAAACTAAGATTATAACTTTCTGTCAGTCTTGTGTAGTTTGCAATTAAACAGAAATAAATTGTGGTTATGTATTAAGTTTTGACGCTTCCAACATGAAACTTCTCGCCAAACTAATTTATTCCTCTTCTTTAATTCTATAAAGTGTACTGTCTTTCAGGAAAAACGCCGAAAAGCATTTTTATGCTACTTATCGTATTTTTTTTTTTTCATTATTTTAGCCTCGCGATTCGCGCCCATTGCCCACGTGACGTTCGCGTTCCCCGCGTCGTCGTGTAAGTACCTAGTCGCCTACATCGACCGATGGGGCTCACCGGAGAAACTGCATCGTTGGCAGAAGTTGTAAAGTCATCAGGGCAGGATAAATGAGATGACGAAGTGTCCTTCTGAGATACCTACCTATAATACATACTGACAAGAATACCGAGACTCTGCAGGGTGTGGAACGTAATGACTCTGGTGTACACGAATGGAAAGTCGTGCAGAGGAAAACAATCTTTGAAAATCTAAGAGTAAACGCCGAGCCAGACCCAAGATTTAAGTTTATTTCACGCATATACTTAGGGTGGTTGTTGCGTGCGACAAGTTAGACCGTTCTTATGATAGCGTGTGAGCAGAAGGCATCGTGTTCCGCCGATACCTTCATGTCAAGGGTTCCACGAAGCCGAGGACCCAGGCGGAGATTATGGATGTAACTCGCCGAATAAACTAGCTCCGAGTTCATAAAAGTTTATGTACTCACTTAATTACACTATTATTAAGACTGCGATATGCAAATTTCGAGATTTTTGAAATTTTAAAAAATGTATTTCAGAGAAACCAGGCCACACAGAAAAAATATAAAAATTGATCACGAAAACCAAGAATAAAGCAAACTTTATAAAAAAAAATTTTACTCAAAATGTGGCTTATTTACTTAACAAACCCCCTTCAAACCCCACCTTGTCGTAAACAATTGCTAACATGGTGTTTTAGCAGCTTTTTCCAGGGTCAACGTATACAAAAACTAAAAAAACAAAGCAGGATAAATAATCGTTCTCATCTTTTTCTTGGGCTTCTGCTGAACATTTTGGGAGGTAAAGTTGTTCGCGTCCGTGACACCTCATGGTCCTTAAGTCACACGTGCCTCCTGGGTGGTGCCAAATGAACAGCAATTAGCGTGTGGGAGATCTTCGGATCGACTGGGTTCGCCACCACACCCCGGGAGAACGATTGCACCGCCACAACAGTTCGCTGTGTTCCGGTGCACTTCCCGGGGACCCAGTAGCAGGTGGGGATGGCTGTGGTGAGGAGTAGGTCAGTGATCCCGACGCGGATTCGCTGTTCAGACGTGATGCATCGACACGGTTGACAGGGAGACCCGGTTAAACGGTTATTCCGCTGGCCGCCCGCCGGATAGTACAGGGGCCCAATCGCGTCTAACCAACGTGAGAGGCTGCCCTGGTCACCCGGCGCATAATCCCGGAGTGGTCCGTCGTGCCGGTTGGTGACCGGAGTAGGGGTCCCGGCGGCCACTTCCGGGGGGGGACCGGGGGCCCTTCCGTCTTCCGTGTCGGCGCACCACTAACCTGAGCAGTAAGCGATGAAGCTAGGGTCCACGCTTTGCCCGTGAATCACCACAGCCACCCTTCACGCTCTTTCCCCCCTCTAATAAAATCATGGCAGTACAAAGAAAGAAAAAAGTTCAATCAGCGGTGCACACCCCTACACCACTATTTAGCGTCGACTCGACCAACGTACGGGGGTTGCAAACAAATCTTAATGCCGTCCATCACCACCTGGAGACGATGAAGCCGGCCTTGCTTTTTCTGACGGAAACGCAAATATCTCGCCCTGCCGACACTTCTTACCTGCACTACCCCGGCTACACCCTGGAAGAAGCCTTCTACTCGCGAGCCGGGGTATGCCTGTTTGTCAGGGCGGATATTTGCTGTCGTCGCCTGCGCTGCATTGAGGACTCCGAGCTCTCAATACTCTGCGCCCACGTGGATCTGGGGACGGTGTCGCGGGTGTACGCCTGTCTCTACAGGTCTCACTCTGGCAATGCGGAGACAGCTCGGTTATTCAAGTACCTGAGTGGAGCGGTAGACAAAGTCCAAGAGCGGTTCCCCACCGCGGATTTGGTTCTCCTTGGAGACTTCAATGCCCATCACGAGGCATGGCTAGGCTCCAGGAGAACTGACTTTGCGGGAAGAGCCGCCTACGACTTCGCCCTGACGCATGACCTGTCTCAACTGGTAGACCAGCCCACCAGATTGCCAGATATAGACGGTCATGAACCCTCTCTGCTGGATCTTCTGCTGACGACGAACCCCACTGGATATAAGGTCGCAGTGAGAGCTCCGCTGGGTTCTTCTGATCATTGTGTCCACGGTGCCATCTTCGCCTCCTCAGTCCCGTACTGGAGGAATGCGTCGAATTTGGCACTACGCGTCAGCAGATTGGGATGGGATGCGAGAACACTTCGCATCCTACCCTTGGAGAGATCTGCTTCAGTTCGGACGATCCGTCGCAATGTGCTAATACCGTTGCCGAGGTGGTTATGGGGGCAATGGAAATGTTTATTCCCAGCGCCTCTGTCCACCTCGGTGGTAAAAGCCAGCCATGGTACAGCCCGCGACTGTGCTGATGCTGTCGCAGCTAAATGCGCAGCTTATCGTGCATGGTCGCGCGCTCGTGCCGGACGTGATTCAAACGTATCCGAACTGAAGAAGGAATACAACCGCCTCTCCAGATCCTGCAAAAGGGTTATTGCCAGGGCCAAATTTGACCACATCACATCGGCAGAATCGGCGATAGACTGAACCAACACCCAACTGGGAGCCGTGAGTTCTGGTCTCTCGCCAAATATGTCGAGTCGAATTTCTGCCGCTCCTCTCTTCCACCTCTGCAGTGTCCTGGAGGCTCACTTGCCCACTCCGCAAAGGAGAAAGCCGACTTACTGGTATCTATCTTTGCGGGGAACTCCAACCTGGACGGTCCCCAAAAAGGGTGACCGCTCAAACCCGTCAGACTACCGACCTATAGCGATTACCTCCCTTCTCTGTAAGGTGATGGAGCACATTATAAATGCGCTGCTCATGAAGTACCTAGAGACGAATGACCTCATCAGCGATCGGCAATACGGCTTCCGGCCAAAACGATCTGCTGGTGATCTCCTAGCGTACGTCACTCACCTTTGGGGGGAATCGCTTGAAGGTCATGGTGAATCCTTGGCAATTGGCCTTGATATTGCCAAGGCATTTGACCGGATTTGGCACAAGTCGCTCTTGGGCAAATTGCCGGCTTACGGACTTCCTTCTGGCCTCTGTGACTGGGTCGCCGACTTCCTACATGGGCGTAGCATTCAGGTCCTAGTGGACGGTTGCTCGTCGGACGCCATGTCAGTGAACGCCGGCGTACCACAAGGATCTGTGTTGTCACCCACGCTGTTTCTTCTGCATATCAATGATATGCTGTCTCTGGGCAACATACATTGTTATGCAGATGACAGTACGGCACACGGATCCTACACCAGTAACCCTTCAGCCAGTCGGAATGTTGTGGATGAGAAGAGGCGAAGACTTGTGTCTGAGCTCGAACACACACTCGGCTCTATTTCCGAATAGGGCCGTAGTAATTTGGTCGAGTTCAATGCTTCCAAGACACAAGTTTGCGCGTTCAGTGCGAAGAGAGCGGCGTTCACACCGGCTCCTTCATTCCAAGGCACATCGCTTAAATTAAGCGAACACCTCGGGGTCCTCGGAGTCGAACTGTCGTCGCCATATCGAGGGGAAGGCCAAGCTGGCTTCTAAAAAGCTGGGCGTACTCAATAAGGTGCGACAGTACTTCACGCCGGACCAAAAGCTGCTTCTGTATAAATCGCAGATCAGGTCCTGCTTGGAGTACCTACTGCTCGCACCTGTGGGATGGCTCTGCCAAATACCAGCTTGCGCCTCTGGACTCAATCCAGCGTCGAGCCGTGCGACTAGTGGGTGACCCCGAAGTGTCCTGCGATCTAGAACCACTGCAACACCGTAGGGATGTCGGCTCCCTAAGTCTGTTCTATCGCTTATTCCGTGGGGATTGCTCGGAGGAGTTGTTTAATGCGATCCCGCCGTCCCCTATCCACCTTCGCACCACGCGCACTGGGCAGGGATTGCATCCCTACACGCTGGACTTACCGCGGATGCGTACCAATCGATTCTGCAGATCTTTCCTCTACAGAACCGGTAAACTCTGGAACGCTCTCCCTGCCCATATATTTCCCCCCAAGTACAGTCTCGGGTCCTTCAAGAGGGGCGTGAATGGGCCATGTGGCCACCGTAATCCGTTATAATGATTGTGCATAAACTGAGCAATACAAAAATGTTTCCAGTATCTTAGAATATCATAATCAAAATCAACTACAGTTTCATGTGTTGTTTTTTCCAGTTATGGCTTTGTTTAAGAGATATATATTATTTACTTGAGTGGCAGCACCGTCGCCTGTCATTTTGCACGACACGCTCTTAAGTAAATAAGTAAAGGCACATTCCCATTCCAAGTAATCAATACAATACAATAAGTAGGTAGTTACCTAGGTAATGGCCAGAACTGTATCAGTTATTGGAATCTCTGATCGCTGCTTGAGATATATTTTTTGTTCAACTGTTATTGACGTACCTAATCGTAGACTTCCACGAAACACCTCAATTGCCCTTTGTTTTTGAAGAGGCATTTCGCCATTTTCTAGAATGCCCATTGTTGAAATATTTCATCACATCAACAAATATGATGAGGCCAGTGACCTTACGTCAAATTGGGCTCAGTCACAAAAATGAGAATATTAGGCTCAGTGTCCAACAGAGATAATTCCTAAGTCATTTGTAAAAGGCCCTGTTCGTACTTCGACTTTTACTTAAAGTACCGAATTCAAATTCCTTTGCAGAAAAAAGATAAGCACATAGCAAGCAAGGACAGAAACCTATCTCTTTATATTTATGGTAGAACAAATATTTAATAACAAAATAGCCCCATTGATTCTGCGCAAAAATTAATTGATATCTTTATATTTGCCTATCATCATCTTTGTTGGTAGGTGAGGCCAGTCTTCGTACATTTTTGCCCATGGTCATTTGTTGACAATTCTAAATATTTCCAGCTGCCAGATTTTTCTAAGATTTAATTGGAAAAAAGCCTGCATACGTCGAATATATACTTAGACGCCGAAAAGTGTAACTAATATGTCTCCACTCCAAAGACTACATTCAAATAGAGAAACTTAAACAAATAGCCTAAAATTAACACAATAGTTATGTAATTAACTAAAACCGTCTAAATCTAACATGTAAGTACCTAGTACCTACTAAAAAACTAAAACTAGGAAAATGTTAAATTGTGGATAAGTTCCTTATGAACATGACATAATATTATGTATGTAGGTATGATCCTTGCGAATTTTGGACGTGGAGACAGCACCCGGGGCGGCGGAGGCGGCGGCGGCGCGGGGCGCGGTGTCGAACTCCACGTTCCATTTTTGAAAACAGCAAGAATATGCGCGCACACGTCACGTACGGTAACAAAGGTCTTGTTTTTATGCTCATCCTCATTAGCTTGAATAAAGAAATGCAAGTACCTACCTAGGTAATTCAGTACGAAATTTACAACTACGGTACTAATACTAACCCAGCTTGCGATGGCTTCACCGAACATATCCGGGCCCATCGGCAGTAGAGGAGGGTTTTAATCGAGGTCGGGACCAGGGATGTTGCGGATATTCGCATCCGCATCCGTAAATGCGGAGCATCCGCATTGATTTTGACATCCGCATCTGCATTCGCATCCGCATTAAATCGATGCGGAACTCATGCGGATGCGGATTTACTGCAGGTTGAGAGTTAATGATATGAGCTAAAAATACTATCCGGAATTGCACGCAAATATTTATCGCCCCTACCAGGCAGAGTTCCCAGCGAGCAATTATTCAGTGGCGCAGGTTTGATATATGATCCCCTCCGAAACAGGCTGGAGTCTGAAAAGGCAGCCAAGTTACTTTTCATTAAATACAATAGCCCAATCTTGAAATTTTCTTACTAAAAATTTATTGATCTATAAAAGTTAAAAGCATAATCTCTTTTATTCAATGACTTAAACTAACCGGCTCTTCAAGCAATCTTGTTAACATTCGCATCCGCATCCGCATCCGCGGATGTGAGCGTCCAAAAATCCGCATCTGCATCCGTATCCGCGGATGTCAAATAAATCGCATCCGCAACATCCCTGGTCGGGACTAGCGAGTGGCCACTCTAAATTTCCCTTATTATACATATAGTTAACATGTAGGTCCGAATCTATGGACTATTTCTATGGCGTAATTAACCGGATGATTGTTTTGGCATAACTTCCAACAAAATTGCACAGAGCGAGATACGGTATGGCGCGATGATCAATTCTCATTATTTTGTTTTTCTTGCGGAACAATACCAGAAATCGTGTGCCAACTGCCAGTACAATGCATTGTTCATTGTAATTCTCATTTATGCCTGGAGTGGATCTAACTAAGCCGACCAATCCGATGCTGGCCATAACCACGTCGTCATCCTCGTCGTCATCCTTACCGAGATTGAATTCCATAACCTCTGGGTAGGCAGGCAGCACCTATCTATCCTATCTGAGAGGGATAAGTTCGCCTTTGCGCGTCATGTAAATTGTTATATTGTGCTTATTTCTATAAAATGTTTCTGGAGTATAAAGTACTTTCTATCTATCTATCCAAACATTGATTCCAAAGTTCAGAACAGACTGTGAACATAGAATATAATCTAGAACATACCTACGAAGACAATTTGCAACATAAAAGAAATAATCAGCCTGTAGGTATCACATTTTAAAAATTATTCAAAAAAAGTCGGCAAGTGCGAGTTGGGCTCGCGCATCGAGGGTCCCGTATCATCAGCATCACTCAATATGTAGGTACCGTATTATGTAGGTACTCAATATATTTGTATTATGTAGGTATGTACAAAAACAATTGTTTTAGAAAATCACGAACGCCTAAATAAACACTACAGCAATGGTTTGACTGTGCGGCATTCGTGAAGTTATACAAAAATATATTTCTTATATTATGTGACATAAAGACATACTTAATATCTACAATTTTCGGTTTTTTTTTCTTTACTTGTGATTTGAGACCTTGCTTCTTGCCAAATTTCATTACTCCACGTCAACGGTAAGTAGGTACCCAATAGGTTTTGATTTCATTTGAGTGAGTTTGCAAGTATTAAAATTTGCCATAAATAGCCGTATCTTTTGATTATATTGATTTAGAAGCTTTCATTTTATATAACTCGAAGGGATCGCAGACGTTAGTATTCCATATTAATTTCAATTTGATATCTTGACTCGTTACTGAGAAAAAGGGTCTTGACTCGATACACAAAACAATCATTTTTTTTTTAAATATCATAACTACAAGTTTACATTTTTGGGATTTTTTCCTGTAGGTGTGCTATGAGACCTTGCTTCTTACCAAATTTTATGATTCTAGGTTGACGGGAAATACCCTATAGGTTTTGATTTGTTTGGAGTGAGTTTGCGAGTATGAAATCTGACATAGATGGCCGTATCTTTTGATTGCGTTGATTTAGAAGCTTGCATTTTCTATACCTTAAAGAGATCGTAGATCTTAGTATTTCATATTAATTTCAATTTGTTATCTTGATCAGTTCCTGAAAAAGGGGTCCTTGACATACAAAACAATATATATTTTTTTTAATGTCAATAACTACAATTTTACAATTTTCGGATGTTTTCCTTTACTTGTGCTGTAAGACCTTGCTTCTTACCAAATTTTATGATTCTATGTTAACAGGAAATACCCTATAAGTTTTGATTTGATTTGAGTGAGTTTGCGAGTATGAAATCTGACATAGATGGCCGTATCTTTTGATTGCGTTGATTTAGAAGCTTTAATATTCTACACCTTAAAGAGATCGTAGATTTTAGTTTTCGTATTAATTTCAATTTGTTATCTTGATCCGTTCCTGAGAAAAAGGGACCTTGACATACAAAACAAACAAAGAATTTTTTTAATGACACATAACTATAATTTTACAATTTTAGATTTTTTCCTTTACTTGTGCTATGAGACCTTGCTTCTTACCAAATTTCATGATTCTAGGTTAACGGGAAGTACTCTACAGGTTTTGATTTGATTTGCCGGTAGCAAAATATGTGACTTAAATGGGCGTATCTAGTGATTGCGTTGATTTAGAAGCTTGCATTTTCTACACCTCAAAGGGTTCGTAGACCTTAGTATTTGATATTAATTTCAACTTGATACGTCTACCCGTTCCTGAGAAAAAAGGTCTTGACAGACAGACAGACAGACGGACAACAAAGTGATCCTATAAGGGTTCCGTTTTTTCCTCCTTTGAGGTACGGAACCCTAAAAAGTAAGTAGGTATAATGCAGTATAATAGTGCATGATATGATAAGTGTAGATTTTTTTCAATTGTCAATTAAGCCTAGGTTAACATTAACCGATCAGTTAAAGTGACATTTCTCATACAGTTGAAAGTTGAGTCGGGCCGTTCAATTTTAACAGACGATTGAAAAAATAGGCCCTCAGTATAATGACAAATTATAGAGCTTAAAACCTACACGGATATCAGAAATAGTTTAGTAGACAAGCACTTGGTCGCACGCTAGCAGCGGCTGGCCAGCCAGCGTGGATAAAGTTTCAATCAACTCAACTATTTGTATGCAAACTGCTTTATAAATGTGTACACACCGCGCGCCACGCGTTCGCAGGTGTGTAGTTTCCTTGCTAGAATATACGTACGAAGATAAGTATGTAGGTACACATACACATTGCAGCATATTACTCCTAAGTCCTACAAGTCCTACATAATGTTCTCGTATATTCTAATAACATCGGATATTTGATAACATATTTTAATATCTTAACGAGTATCATAGTATTTCATATTATTAAAACTTATATATAACACCCCTTATTCGTCGGGGCTTTAAAATACATAAGATAGATAATATAGTATGGTAGGGAGGGATGCTCGGAGGGATGTATGTAGGTATGTACCTACCTACGTACATAGATAATGTACTTACCCAATCTCCAGAAGATTTGTGTTAACTCGCCTCATGTAAACCGACTCGGAGTACTGTACTATTTCAGCTTGTTGCGATAGCTGACTGAAATGGCCTAAACTAAAATCGAATGCTACTGAAACTCATCAAGTCTACAGATAAGAGGGGACGCGCGCCGGAGGAGGCGGCAGCCCCCAAACGCGATATACGAGTAGGTACCTATGTATGAGAAAATGCTAATTCAGGCGTCGCGTCGGTAATCCAAAATACGAGTAATAGAACTGCTAATGGTTTTATGTTTATACTATGTTATAGTATGGTATAATTATATACTATATACCAAGGACGTACGTATACGCTTTATAATTCTTCATTAGTTTTATTTTTAATATTTCGATAACGGTTGAATTTAGCGGAAAACTTTAAATTCGTAATTTGTAGAGGATTAAATTTCCTTCAATTTTCACTGATCAAACGGCCCTGTATCTACTTCCATTCTTATTCTACTTCCAACGTATGAAGCGTCAACTTTTTTTTTGTGATGCGGAATCCTGCGATGCAAGTCCGACTCGCACTTGGCCGGTTTATTATAGTTTATTGTAAGGATTCTTATATTTCATACATTATAAATTATAATTTACTGTACGTACACATTATTATACTTAATAATGTGTACTTCCAGTAAATTATTAAAATAAAGCATGAAGTATTAAAACAAAGTAAATTTAATATTTTAGGCGTTTCACGTTTGGCACAAGGAGTTTCCTCTTCTTCTCGCTCTTCTTCATCGTCAAACAGTGCGGCCATACTCCCTTTCTGTTATAGGACCCAAGACTGTACTTGGGGGGAAGGGGGGAATGTGGGTTGGGAGATCGTTCCAGAGTTTGCCGGTTCTGTGGAGGAAGGATTTTGGTTGGAGGTTTGTTGTCGACATTGGGCTTTTGAGAACCCATCCGTTCTCTAAATCGTTTCTTTGTCGCACCGCTAGGGTGTGGAACTCTCTTCCGACGAGTGTGTTTCCCGAATCCTCTGGGTGTCTTCAAAAGTCGTATCAACAGGCTAGACAGCCTAGCAACAGTCCGCAAATCTGCTGGCATGGCATGGCACCAAACTGATCGTGGTTTCGCGAGGAGAGGTGATTTTGGCTCTGTCTGTGGTTTACATAAAAAAACCTATGAAAATTGAAGTAGAACTCGAACTCACAACTTCATATGTTGCAAAATGGAAAGCACATAGCGAAAACGAGCCTTTACGGCAGTTTTTTGGGATTTTGAGAAATTTTGTACTTTTTCGAAGCCCTGTATCTCGATACTATTTACTATCTAAGTATATTAGTAATTTCGTATTTTTAACCCCCGACGAAAAAAAAGGAGGGGTGTTATAAGTTTGACGTGTGTGTGTGTGTGTGTGTGTGTGTGTGTGTGTGTCTGTCTGTGGCATCGTAGCTCTCAAACGGATCGACCGATTTGGATGCGGTTTTTTTTATTAGGAAGCTTGTTTAATCGGGATGGTTCTTAGCTATGTTTGTAATCAAGTAATCAAGTAATTAAGTAATAAAAAAAATTGTTATCTCAAAAAGTGGACCGATTTTCATGCGGTTTTTTTTAAAAAGCTTGAAATAAAAGTTAAATTACAAATTTAAAAAACCCCCGACCCTTAAAAAGTCAAAAATAATTTCCGTTTACTTAATTAAAGGAGTCGGGGGACCGCTAAGTAAATAAAATATAAAAACTCAGAGCTGCGCGGGAATTTACTAAGCGGTCTTCCGACTCCTTTAATTAAGTAAACGGAAATTATTTTTGACTTTTTAAACACCATCTCACATTGGCACGGTCCTTCCGGCAGTCATCACATCAAACAGTATGGTATGCATCATGGTATGGTACTTGGCTGTCTTCTATCTTGTTCTATGCCTAGTACCTACATACTTTGTAAATCTCGCGTGGCGGTCTGTATGTATATTGTCATATTGTGCTGTAATTTACCCGATTTCTTGCAGCATAACACAGATTACTCTGCTGACCTGACCCCGATTGTGTGGTACAGCGTGATGTACTGGGGGAACTATTTACGATTTATTTATTACTCTCATCGACATAATTATTATCTTCCTTTTAAATTCTTTGGTAACAATCACATTATTAAGTATTCCCAAAAAAAATCTAAGCAACGCTCTTATCACTTGCCCTTTCATGCAGATTGAAGAAAGACAAATAAATTTAATTATCTCACACAGAAGATAATGGTGGCGCAGCTGGGCTGGGGCCAGTCACCAGTCTGTCCAGAGAATCAATTAACATTCTTGTTATGGCTATGGACTGCGCTTGCGCTGGCGGCGCGGGGCAGGCATGAGAGAGACGAGCGATAATGAGTGAGTCATTAGGTCGACTACCTGCGCGCGAGCGTGGTTCGGGCGCCACCGTCGTAGTAGCCGCCAGGTCCTAACTTATCCTTTGGTGAAGTATGGGGACATGCACTCACCATTATGCCCAAAATTGTAAGTTTCATAGAATCAGGACTCTTGAAAGCAAGAATTTATCAGAATGAACGCGGTACTTACTTTTTTTATGGATAGTGTGACATGTGGCATCGTTTCACCTACAAGTAGGTGTCTAATGATGCCCATGGACCCAATCCCCGTGCATTCTGTGATGCACGGGGATTGGGAATGCTATGCCGGCCTGACGAGCCTTTTCACGCCCCATTTGAAACCCCCCAGACTTTACTTGTGAGGAAATAGAATTTCCACATTTTCCCGGTTCTGTGAATAAAAGACCTACACAGCCGGTTGGTGCGCATCCGTGGTAGGTCGATTGAATAGGTGGTGCATCCCCTGCCCAGTATGCGTAGTACGGAGGAGATGTAATGGGGACGGCGGAATCGCGCTAAACAGCCTTACTTAGTTCCCGTCATTACTCCACTTCTGTTGTTTGAATAAATATGCACGCACATACTTATAAAGTAAAAACATCTAAGCATGAGTAGACATGCACCCCAAACAATCCTTGTGCACACACAAGTATTCTATTGGTTGAGCAGCATTTCGGTTTAGAATGTTGTTTTGACCATTTTTGCAATCGCCTTCGGCGTCATGCATGGATAAGCAATTAAATACAAAGTATTAATTTGTTTAAATTAATATTTTTTGGAGGCGCCTGCGGCGTCATGCTCAAGCTGAATTGTGTTTGTATGTAGGTTCAAAGTTTCATTCATTTGTGTTTATTTATTTATTACCTACACAACTATGTACCAACTTACATATTAAATATAATAATATATGTAGTAAGTACCTATTTAATTTAATTTAAAACAAATCGTCCTAAACGAAAGAAACCACGCGATGAGAGAAGTCATTTTGCGATTGGTCCTACCTAAGTTTGTAACCAATTTCCTGCTTTCTCCAACGAAATAGCAACAAACTTTGGAGGTGCGATCCGACGAGCACTAATATAACAGCTGAAAGGCTTACTCTTGCTCTGGAAGGTCATGATGATGTCGCTCTCGTCGATGGCGTGCAGCTCCTCGCCTGTGAGGCTCAGTTCGGAGCTGCGCGTGGGGCGCGTCTGGTCGCGCTCCTCCGCCAGCGACTTGTACACGTCCAGCAGGAAGGTGGGCGCGGAGCGGTCGAGCGGCGCAGCGCGCGCGCGCCGCGGCCGCTCTCCGATCCCGAGCAGGTTCAGGATCTCCAGCTCCATCACCTGCTTCTCCCACTCCGACATCGCGCGGTGGATCATCGTCTGGTCGAGCCCGTTGTCCACGTACAGTCCGGACAGCGAGCCGCCGGCCGCGGCCGCCAGGCCCAGCACGCACGCGCACCACCACACTCGCTCCATCGCCTCACTGTTGCACTCTCGCTGCGCGCGCCTGTCGTCCGCACTCGCGGAGCTCGTGATCTCGCTTGTTACACAGGCAGACGCGACGCGCGCCGAGCGAGATGAATGCGGCGCGGGTCTTCCGCACCTCTCGCCCGCCCGCCTCCTCCCCCGCCGGCTGGCGGGAGGAGGCAAGCAAGCAAGATAGAAACCTGCCCGCTCAAGGTGGCCGACCCCCCCCCCCCCCCCCCCCCCTCTCGCGCACACCGCAACCGTCTCCACACCGCATTGCCCGCTCGGGCCGGACCGTGGCGGCCCCCCGCTGCCGCTACCGCTGATCTGTGCCGCTGATCTGTGCCGCTGCTCGCGCGCCCGCGCATGCCTCGAAATTACCACTTTCGTTTCGATACCTTCTTGTAGTAAACATTATGATATTGTTGTCGACAAAGATTGAAATGCGAGCGCAGTAGGACAAAGACGTATCCTTTATCTTTCACCAGCATGTTCCCCACGAAGCGAACGACGAAATTGAAATGTTTTCATTTGTATGAATGATACGGAACCCTAAAAAAAACATAAAACCGACTTCCTAAAAAAAGGAAAACTAAAAAACTATTCAAAATAAAAATATAAAAACCGCCTTCAAAAATATATGAAATAAAAACCTAAAAAAAAAAATCGAACCCTAGAGTTGAAGGCGGTGCTAAAAAGGCTACACAAATCACAAAGGATATTATCATCCACTCATGTTTTCTTTCATGCATCATTTTTGCTTGCTTTAGCACCGCCTTCAACTCTAGGGTTCGATTTTTTTTTTTAGGTTTTTATTTCATATATTTTTGAAGGCGGTTTTTATATTTTTATTTTGAATAGTTTTTTAGTTTTCCTTTTTTTAGGAAGTCGGTTTTATGTTTTTTAAAACTTTTTTTTTATTTCACAGTTTTTTTTAGTAATTTTTGCTATTAATGTACTCGGCGGAATCGCTCGGCCTTCGGCCTCGCGATTCCGCCTCGCTTTCCAATCCGATCTTGACCCAATTAAAATAGGACCACGTCAGCTTCGATAGCTCAGTGGTGCAGACAGTCAACTGTCGCTATTGAATGTTAAGCAACGCTGGGTGCGGTCAGTACTTGGATGGGTGACCGCTGACCGTTGGAGGCTGACCGAGGTTCGGATTCCTCGTAAAACTGTAGGTCCCTTCCCTCCTAATCTTACTTGGTGGTAGGGTTTAACCTGACCGGGTTGGTACCACCGCACTGAATTAAACGTCGGTCGAAACGGCTATGTAAATAGTTTGTGTTTTCCGACCAGTTCAGTGTAGTCAGTACGATCAAAGGGGGAAGTACTGACATGGCACTTAGTTTACCCGGTGTTATGGGCTGACATCACGGACGTTGTAGGTGATGTTGCAGAACTTAGTAGAATGGACAGACATAAACATGTTACGGAACCCTACTTTTATTATAAAATAACCGTCGGAGGACCTTGGTTGAAAATTGTGAAATTTAGTAGAACGGACAGACATACATTTGTTACGGAACCCTACTTTTATTATAAAATAACCGTCGGAGGGCCTTGGTTGAAAATTGTAAAATTTAGTAGAACGGACAGACATACATTTGTTACGGAACCCTACATTCATTTTGAAATAAATGTTAAATTTTGTAGAACGGACAGACATGCATTTGTCACGGAACCCTACATTCATCTTGCAGAACTTAGTAGAATGGACAGACATAAACGTGTTACGGAACCCTACTTTTATTATAAAATAACCGTCGGAGGACCTTGGTTGAAAATTGTAAAATTTAGTAGAACGGATAGACATGCATTTGTTACGGAACCCTACATTCATTTTGAAATAAATGTTAAATTTAGTAGAACAGACAGACATGCATTTGTTACGGAACCCTACATTCATTTTGCAGAACTTAGTAGAATGGACAGACATAAACGTGTTACCGAACCCTACTTAACAGTTGCACTCCGGGAGTGCCGGCAGATCCCGTGCCACTCTAACTTAACCCTTAATGCAATGACTTAAGGTTTCATTTTAAAAATGACGCTGACGCGATGTCGCGAGTTATACATTTTTTACCCACCTAAAAAAGTGCCAAGCGCCGCTAAAGAAGTTTTCACTTCAAAAACCTCAGGGTTATCCCCTTTCAAATAAAAAAAAAAAGAATTTTCAAAATCGGCCCACAATTGACGGAGTAATCGCGTAACAAACATCAAAAAAAAGAAAACATACTGTCGAATTGAGAATCTCTTAGGTCTAAAGTAAATTTCTCGTGAAGACAAATGCAACGAGCCCAAACACGATGGGTTTATCATGTGTAGTTTAGGAGTTCCTATGGCCACCTTCTGTCTCCATCATCAGACCAGCTCGATGGTACTCGGTATAGTAGGTACCGGTCAGGTACCATAATAAATTATGCGCACCTGGCCGGTCGGAAAAGATAAAAAATTTCAAATTTAGAATATTCATGAAACAAGGGTCCGAATATGTATCACTAGTAAATATCGATTCATGTATTTCAACAGGACAGAGAAAATTTCAAAATATTAGGTATTTAATACTTTTTAGTTCTTTTTGTTTTTTTGTTTTTTTGAAATCGGTTTAATATTTTTTAAAACAGTTTTTATTTCATTCTTTTTAGTAATATTACATAAATAAGAATAATCGAAATCGAATAATCGAAATCGATTGAAGTGGTACAGAATTATTCGCCATATGTGTCAGACTGCAAATTGCTGAATAAGTCCACATCACAAAAGTTTTGCTGAAGGTAACCACACACCATACTAATTTATCAAACTGAAAATTGCCGAATACGACCACATCACAAGTTTTGCTGAAGGTAACCACACACTATAGTATTATGCTGATTTTTCGAAAACCACTCAACCAATTTCGATAAAATTGAAATGGGACCACCTCGGAAGTATGACCTAACTAACAAAAAAAGAATTTTCTAAATCGGCCTTCAATTGACGGAGAAATCGCGTAACAAACATACAAAAAAAAAAAAAATAAATAAAAAAAAAAATAAAAAAAAAAAAAACATACAGACGAATTGAGAACCTCCTCCTTTTTTGGAAGTCGGTTAAAAAGGAACCAACTAGAGAAGAATTTGGGGTAAAAATATGATTTTTTACTTAAAACGACCTGGTGAAAGGTCCAAGCTATAGACGCCCGCTAAACTACAGGGGCCTGCTAAAAATAACTTAGGTAATTATTGTAAGTAAGTATACATAACTATGCAATTTCACATTATGCATCTATCTCGTTCTAATGTTGGGGATGTTTGGTGATGGATAATAATTTATATCCAGTACGATTTCCAAAAGTACAGCAAGTCAACCTCCGGTTACATCACAGCATTATAATATGCGAGTAAGTATCTCCTGAGCACAGAGCATGGAACACCGCGCGCGCCCCCTCCTAGAGACGCCCTAAGCGATAATATTTGAAACCCAATAATCGTACGCAGAGCTGCTAGCGCTTCGTATGTGTGTGTGTGTGTGTGTTAGTATCGACACTACACACAAAGAGGAGCAAGTTAGGCACACGCACAAAACAAATGCACACGCACAACACACATATGTAAGTCATAGGCCACGCCCACAGGCTTCAACGGCGTTGTAGGGAAATCGCGCTCAGGTCGTCTCTAGGAGGCGCGGCGCGCGTTATTCCATGCTCTGTGCTCCTGAGACGTCATTGTGGCGAGCACCGTACTCACCTTAATGAAAGCTAATGAAGTCGTCAGTCAGAGGGTACAGCTCGGCTCAGTCAGTGTTTATAAGATCTATAATAATAAGTGTTTCCGCCTCCGCCAGCCAGCACACTCATTGAGTCATTTATATCATTCATTTCCGTGGCAACGAGGATTGACTTGCCAATGAAGCAGTTGATTTAGTTGAACATTGCTTTAAGGTTCCGTATCCGTCGTCGTACACTTCTATGATCTGTGTACGGGACCCTATTACTAACTAAGCCTACGCCGCCTGTCTGTCCGAGGGCTGTAACTCTTGAACCGTAATAGGTAGCCAGTTGAAATTTTCACAGAATATGGTGTTATTATGGCCGATATAACAACAAATAATAAAAATAAGAAAAAGTAAATCATTCACGGGGGTTCCCATACAAGAAACTAAAAGTGTATGCGCCATCTACCGAAAACAGTATGAAGCAGCGCTGACCATGACATCAGTCAGTCAGTCAGCGTGTAAGTGTCCACTGCTGGACATACGCCTCTCCAATTTTTCTCCAGTCCTCCCGGCCTTGAGCGGTACGAAACCACTGCTTTTCGCCGACGTACTTGATGTCGTCGTCCCACCTGGGGGTGGTCTCCCCACACTCCGTGTTCCTGTCCACGGCCGCCAGTGTAGGACACGGTTACTCCAACGGTTGTCGTATCTTCGGCAGACGTGCCCAGCCCACTGCCACTTGAGTTTAGCCACCCGGTATCCAATATCGGACGCTGCTCTGCGGAACTAGCATCCCTTATTCCCTGCCACCCGTCCTATCTCCGCATGACTCGTCGCAGAGAGACTCAGCACCCTTTTGTTGTTGACATTGGGCTTTTGAGAACCCATCGGTTCTCTAAATCGTTTCTTTGTCGCACCGCTAGAGTATGGAACTGTCTTCCGGCGAGTGTATTTCCTGAATCCTTTAACCTGGGTGTCTTCAAACGTCGTATTAACGGGCTAGACAGCCTAGCAACAGTCCGCAAATCTGCTGGCATGGCATTTAACTGAGCGTGGTTTCGCGAGGAGAGGTGATTTTGGCTCTGTCGACTGCACAATTGGTGATTAGCGTACTATTAACTAATTTTGAAAGACCTTATATATCTATACAGACCATTGTTCACATTATGAGCTGAGAAGTGGTATCAGAAGTAGGGTTACCATTAGGCAGATTTGTCCAGCCGTCCGGACATGTCCAGACTTTCGGCCTTGCGTTCGGACTTTGTCCGACTCTTTAATTAAATCTGGATTATTGACTTAGATGGAAAAATTTTGAATTCATGTTTGTTATCTTGACCTAAATGAGGATCTCCTCAACAAACTCGACCGTATTCTCGATTGTGCATTCGCTATATTTTCGGATTGCGCAAATATGACCATATAATTATGTGAATATCGAGCTCGCCTTCAGTGGCTCGATGTTCGTGGTCGCAGGAACTCTCACGCCCTCTCTCTTCTCTTCCGCACACTTGATGATCCTGCTGCTCCCAAATATTTGAGTGAACGGTTTGAATTTCTTTCTTCTCACGGTCTGGCTTTAAGATCTGCTGACAACTTACTCTTAGCAATAGGCTCACTCAAGCTCGTTCTACAAGGACACTTTCACAGTACAAACAGCTCGCCTCTGGAATAATCTGCCCGTGCATTTACGCTCCTCTACATCTTTGAATGTATTTAAGATTAATTTAAACAAACTACTTCTTTCCTTACCGAAGTAAATACAATTTTTATCATTAGATACATATCTTTACTCCCCTTCTCTTACTCTCCTGTCATTCAGTTGATTGTGTTGCACCACGGTACCACCGATCGATGTACATAATATGTAAGTTTATTATATACATATACATATATGCTTATTAAAGTATTTATGTAGTATTCGTATGTAGTTTATTATACATATTTCTTTACAGTCTTAACACATTGCCACAAACTATTCTTGTTCGCCTGCATGTACTTCTCCCACATCCCAAAGGTTAGTTAGAATAGAATGCCTCGCGGCATTAAGCTCGCCTGTTGTACCTAATTTTTATAAATTGGTGTTCAATAAAGAATATATACATACATGTTTAATTTTCGCAATAAATGACTTAAAAATAAAACATAAGTACTTATGAAATCGTCCTTTAATATTTTTAAACTGCATAATAAGCTACAAGTATTTCAACTAGTTAGTCCCGCACTGCGGCCGGCGAAAAATAAGTGCATAAAGTGCGGCGGGCGGTGCGGCCAACTTTCGCCAATAAGATGCAGACTTTTTGAATCAAGAATATGAATATTTGAGGTGAGTTGATTGAACAGTTGATTTGGAGACTTGGTGCACACTAGGGAATGCAATCTCGCGAGATCAGAAAGTCACGTCTCGCGAGATCAGAAAGTCACGTCTCGCGAGATCTCGCAGTTTACGAGATCTCGCGAGATTGGGTAATTTCACTGAAAATTCATGCAAGTAATTGTTTTTTTCTGCTGTTTTGATGGTACTTTAGTAGATTCCGACTATGTCAGCTCCTTAGTAACTTCTTTATTAGATTAGCTACATAAAAAATGAGTTCCATAGTTTGTTCTTCAGGGCATCAGTTATTCCTAAGGGCAACTGAGAGCCTGAAAAACCTAACCACTTCTCTGAATTGCTCTGAGTTTGGAGCTGTTATTGCCTCATGAATTTTTAAAAAGCAAGTTTAATCGATCTGTTCTCAATATTCTTTGTAATTATTTTCTGATTTTTAGTAATTAACTTTACTGATTATTAAAATTCAAGAGAGAAATAAAATATGTATTTAATGTAGAATCAATCATTTTTATTTTGTTTGTAGTAAGCATTACTTATACTAAGTAGGTAGATAGTAAGTAAAATAATAATTGAAATTAAGAAACTGGAATGAAACTTTTTAACAAAACATTATTCAAATTAGGTAACTAACATTTAAACAAGTATTTATTTGGTAATCAAAATTAAATAATAAGTAAAATAATAATTGAAAACACGTGCGGTATGCTGCCGCTCAATATCGTAATCTCGCGAGATCTCGTACGAAATTTGTACGAGATTCAATCTCGCAAAATACGGACGAGATCTCGCGAGATCGAGATCTCGCGAGAACGAGATTGCATTCCCTAGTGCACACATATCTGTTATTTTTATTTAATTAAATTAATTTATAAAATAAATTAAATAAATTAAATAAACTAATTTCAATTCACAAATATAGTGAGATTAAGTTTTTTTTTATTTCAAACGTTCATGAAGGGATAATAAATAACACATTCAGTTCAGAAATGTTGTATTCTTTCGAATTTATACATAAACACAACAAACTATTGACTAAAAACACCAAAAATCTTGATTATTTGAGGCGGTAGGGTGCCAAATTCACACAACTGTTGTTACACAACCTCTACAAAATTAAAACCTTACTCCCACACTCATTCTTCGGGCTACTTAAATATTATCTAACCGATAGAATCTTCCAAGTAAAGGCCAGAGACGCAGAGTCTAAATTCCATGGATGTGAAGCTGGTATCCCGCAGGGCTCTGTGCTTGGGCCAGTGTTCTACTGCATTTACACTGCCGATCTACCGCAGATTGACAATGTCCTCACAGCTACCTTCGCTGACGACACCGCAATTATTGCCACTAGCCCAGATATCACAGATGGTTCGGCCAAACTCCAAATTCAGCTAAACAAAACTGAAGAATGGCTTCAAAGGTGGAGAATAAAGGCAAGTGCAAGCAAGAGCAATCACATCACCTTCTCACTCAGACAAGGAAACTGTCCTCCGGTCAGGCTAGGCAAGGAGGTACTTCCCCATGCAGACACTGTAAAATACCTTGGCTTCCACCTTGATCGCAGACTTACTTGGAAGGAACATATCAGGACAAAGCGCAATGAAATCAATATCAAAGTTAGAAACATACTCTGGTTGATTGGGAGAAACGCAGCACTGTCTCTGGAAAATAAGCTTTTAGTGTACAAAGCAATAATCAAACCAATTTGGACGTACGGAATAGAGCTCTGGGGCACTGCAAGTACGTCAAATGTGGAATTCCTTCAAAGAGCACAAAACATCCTAAGAACTCTAGTCAGCGCACCGTGGTTCGCTAAAAATGCTGAAATACACGACTACCTTGATGTGCCAACAATAAAGGAAGAACTCTACCAACGTAACATCAGCTACAGCAAGCGCTTATCACATCACCCCAATCAACTTGCAGCAAGCCTGCTGAATACAACAGGCAATGTGAACAGACTAAAACGGACAGTCTTTCTCGAAATACCTAACTGAGGAAACTGAGGAAGCTGTACCTACTACCATATAGGGAGCCGCATCGATGGATGTGGCACCTCCACGACAACTTTCACACATCACATCTAATAAAAGTCATCCGACTGATTGTAGATGAAAACTGAAAAGCAAAAAAAAACTGTTGTTCAACTCTCAATTTGGAATCAAAACTAAGTTAAGTGCACTGTAAGGTATCGATATATTGTAGGAAAGTGTTTATACATATTGGTGGCGACGGCGACTGGCGACGCTTGAAAGGTTAAAATAATAAACATCTAGTTCAAACATAAATCATTATGTGACTAAAAATGTCCAGACTTTTTTCTAAATGTCCGGCTTATTGTCAGGACATTTCCAAAATGGTATCCCTAGTCGGAAGTGAATGCTGTCAGACTAATTAGGTTTCGAGCAATATGATCTGTGATGTTTTATAATTATTTGAATTTTTATGACATCACATCATTTCTTTTATGCGCCAAGTATTTTCTCATGTTTTGTTTACTTTCGACCATGCGGTCGGTACCATCATCCGTGTTGGTGAATGGAAAGGCTGCAGATAATATTGGCGTTTCTCTGGTGTGTTGGCATCAGTACATCGTCATCGGTGTCGGTGAATGCTCTTACTGTTACCTACCAAGTTCTTATGATTATTCTAGTAACCATCTACCTACACACTTCTACTGTTTCATTCGCGTTCACAAAATTTAACAACAGTCATACTCAAAGACATTATTTCAAAGAGTTTATATGATGCTAGTGTTAACAATAAATGAAAAAGTGTGCGGCATCATTTAATGTACTTCTCCATGAACTTCTTATGGAACTCGGAGCGGAGAGAGTCATTGATGAAGGAGTTAGCTTTCTTGTCGGGCTCGGAGCGTGCGCAGTTCTTGAACACCACGTCGTCGTCCCACCGCCTCTTCACCTGCACACCACAACACACTTTGTCACTTGCGCCAATGAATTTCTTTTATATGTAATTTTTTCGGCAATTCATTATAGAAGCCTAATGAATAGGCTAGGTACTAGAATATACGATGTAGTATAAAATTGAAATAACAAATTATTGCAATTGTTTATTGTTGTTTATTGTTTATTGTTTATTTAGCATCTATTGGCAGTACACTGCGCTCAGATTTGTCATATTTACATTGTAACATTCCGCCAGTTCGATTATCACAGCGAAGAAGAACTGACAAGAAACTTCACTGGAAATTTTTTCAATGTCCACTTAGTCTATACAAAAAATGTTTGCCACTGCCTAGACACGCATGTGCTGATTTGTGACATGCAGCAATTCATGACAAAGTGAAAACATTTTTACTATGAAATTGTATGGACTACTGGTTTCTGTCACAAACCACCTGACAAACCACAATACTTTTTAAAAAATTTAGGTTGGAGAGGAGAAAAGGGCTGGTGCATGCTACACTATGCAATGATAACTATGCAATTAAAAAAAAAATGGAACGAGACTCTCCTGCTGTAAGTGTTACTAAATAAAATAAATCTTGCCTTCAGATCAGATTTGGGTGCTCCGGCCGAGTAATTGAGCAGAGGGTTTCCGGACAAGATGTTCTCCATTCTTATTCTCTCCTCCTCCTGCCGCTTCTCTGCTTCCTGCAACATACAATTATTACATTATCGTTAACCACATATATGCGTGCTGTATACATATTACTAGGAACATTTCTTAATTCTCAATAATAACCAATAATAGCTTGACGAAGAATACAGGACCGTGTCCCGCGCATTATAGAAATAACATGTATTGGCCAAGAATGGGAAAATGAGGATGATCAATTGGGATAAACTGAGGGTGGGAAAACATGAGTGGATACAGTCTGTGTTATGCAGCCACGTGCTACGAGGTGCCACGAAGGTGCCACAATCGAACAGACCAGTCAAATAAGGTTTCCTAACCTTCTTGGCCTGCTCGCTAGCCCTCTCCTTCTTGATCCTGTTGAGTTCTGCGAGCAGCGCGGCGGTCTCATCGTCGGAGTCATCCGAGTCGGAAGAGTCTCCCTCGAGAGGATCGTCGGCGTCGAGACTCGCCGCCGGCACCTGGTCGATCTTGGCTCGCTTGGTGGGGGGCTCGGCGCGCCGCACCGCTCCGGCCGCCCCTGCGCCCCCCGCACCCGGCCCCGTCTTCACCTCCTTCTCGCGATCCTCCAGCTCCTTGCGGAAGTCGCGGCTGCGCAGCTCATCGCTCGTGCCCTGACCTTGCTCCCTACAAAAAACATCATATGTTCACGAACAAGTACATTCAAATTTTAGTCTATGAAATTGCACTTTCTGCACAACATAAAAATAGCGAGAGCAGGGGAATGTTGATGGGATACTTAAATATTATATTTCAATTGTAGCGGATGTAACCGAACTGACAATTTTTTTTCTACTGGCACAAATGGGTAGAGTTTCTAATATGGAATAGGAAATGTAATTTTAAATAAAAAAGGACATGTGTATCTCACCTATATTTGAGTTTGGTGTGCCCAGGCAGGTCCCGACTGGAGTACTGGCGAGAGATGGCACTCAGGTCCTTCTCCCCACGGCCTGTACCACCACGGGCTGGGTCGAAAGTTGGTCTGGCCGCGGTTGTCATTTTCACTCACTTTAGTGCACCTGGCTACAGAAGTTCCCTCTACTCCCCGTGCTTCATACGAATTCTACGACGAAAACAACAAGCACAAACACCTAATTGGGTTAGATGTAAGAAAATACTTTGTCTGAGCCTTGGGTAATTGTTTTTTTTCCACACCATCCATACATACCCTTTTTTGCTTTTTTGTTTGATTGATTGACAATTGACTGACAGACTCACCACCCTCCCCCCGCACCCCCCTATAATCTCCCGTACGACACCTGAAAGCCTTTGTCGTGCCTGCTGTTCCTTCACTCCTATCCTACCCTACTCCTTCGCCCGGAGCGAACCAATAGAACCCGATATTCGTTTGGTCGGTTAAGTAACTTGTTAGCTCAGTGGTAAGCGTGTAGGGTTTGCATTTTTTGGACCATGGGTTCGAATCCCACAAAATCTTTTTGTTTTTTTTTCTTTTTTAAGCAATGTAAGAGTGTTTAAATTTTTTTAGGGTGTTTAGTTTTTTTTTATAACCAACTAAAAGCTTTATTTTCGGAAATACAAACGTAACAAAAACGACATGCACCGCCTCAAAATTAGGGTAGTTGCCGTTGGAGCGGCCGATATCGGTCGCTTTATACATTATACCTTTACGAATGGAGCGGCCGATATCGGCCGCTTTCTTTTTTTTCTTTGTTTTGTTGGGTGGCGCCAACGAAATTATTTTATTCTTTTATCTCACTTAGCCGTGTGTATTTGAAAGTGACGAATTCAAATAGTAGAATAAATTTCCCTTTAGGCGACAACCATTCCCCCATAGAGAAATGTCAGATTTACCGCCCTGTCAGTGTCATCAAGACAGCGGTTATAATAGGAGGGCGTTGTACGTTGCTCTTCTGTTTTCGGGTTTGCTGAGTGTTTTTTTGTGCAGATGAACCCATAAGTGATGTTTTTTCTCTTTTTCATTATATTCCGAATGTATTGAGTGCATTTGTTTGTGCTGAGTTGATCTGAATTTTTCGTAAAAATACTAAGAAAATGCCTCCTTTTCGGTACCAATTTCGGCTGTTTTTAGAGGCTTGTTTCTCGATATAAATCTGTTTTCTGGATAAAGTGAGGTGATATAAGTGTCATTTAGTTCCTGTAGTTGAAATAATATATGCCGTATAGTGTTTGTATGCAGTACATTTACGAGAAATAAGCAATTTTTGTGACCTAGTTTTCTCCATACAAATAATACAAACCATACAAATTTCCACATACAAATTTTATTGTGAACGACACGGGGGGCTGCTGATACACAAGAAAGGTATGATTAGGTCCGTTATTTATTAGTGTTTATAATAAAAATACTATATGACCGATTCGCGGTCTAATAAATTTATAAAAAAAAAAAAACCTGAGAGAGGTCGCGATTTTCACATAGAACAACTTTACAAAATAATTTTGTCACCTAGAATACGTAATGTAAATAAAAAAATGCCATTTATAGCTAGAATATTTATCTGTAAATACAATCCATATGTTAGTTCATGAAGTTTTATGGAAAAATCTTCCAAAATGATTTTTTTTCGAGAGTAATGCGCCGGCGCCGATCGCGGCGCGCCACCTGGTGTAGCAGAAGGATTGTTTTGGTTAATGCTTCCAGAGCCAAAGGGTAATATATAGAAGATGCGTCGCGTAGCGACGCATCTTCTATATTTATATTTTTTTTTTTTGGTTATTTTTTTGGTGGTTTTTTTTTGGTTATTTTAACCCTGGTTATTTTTTTTTAAACCACCAAAACATCATTTATTTATCACTTCAAGGAGTGGTTCCGCAGGATCGCAGGAACAGCATGCACGACAATGGCTTTCAGGTGGCGCACCGCTATAATCTTAATCTCACTTGTTGTTATTGTTTTCGCTATAAATAGGCAGGCAACGATCATTTGACCATACAGCCAATTCGCTATTTTCTTCTCTATTAAATGACAAATCTAGACAGACAGACAGCCACAAAGATTACGATTTTTTGTCTTTTTTTAAACCTGCGGAAGATGAGAGTCGTTTGACCGTACAGCCAAGTATTCCGTTTTATCCCGTTTTCTTATATACCTACAAAAATAAAATCCGCATTGTGTGTGGCTCAATATCACTAATAAAATAACAAACAGTCAGTTTCGTTCGACAAACGATTTACATTTGTATGAAAAATATTTTCCTACTTGACTATCTAGCTAACTTGTTTTATTCGCACTAGGGGCAATCAATTCAATTGCATCCTAAATAATAGACTTCTTGCTCTTTGATCTTACCAGTCCTACTCACACAAGTACTTACAAGAAGGCCGCCTCCACCGCACCGCCGCGCCGCCCCCGTCTCCGCCGCGATGAGACGGGGATGTTGATTGAATGACAACTTTATTTATTGAGAATAATTAGATACAACAATGCATTCTATGGGAAGATTTTAACCATAGAAATTGTTAAAATGCTCTAAGGTGTGTAAAATTAAATTTATTAAAATGCTCTAAGCAACATAAACACGCTTGAATATAAAATCTAGTAGACCTAGAAGAATATCACTGGAAGAGTGTAAACGAGGCCAAAAGCTAACAGCACCGGTCATAAATTGGAAGGAAGGTGGACTATTCGTTCGTCATTTCCGGTCTTGTCTTTGGTCTATCTGTTGATTGATTTCTTGGTGATTTCTTCGTTTTCGAGAGCGCATGTCGAATAATAAATAAATTTATTGCTTATTGCGTACAAATCTCGTTTTGCTATATTTCATCATCTAATTGTCATTGTTTGTTTTCATCTGTTTTTATTTCCACCCAAGTAAGTATAATTTTTCTATTGGTTATTCCTTTTGCTACGAATTATCATGCGTGACGGCTGACGCCATTTTGTTAATTTTGCTGCATCAATCAAATTGTGCTTCGTTTCGTATTGTTCCTCGATTCCACCTTTGCTCGATTATTTCCCGTTGCATGCAATATAACTTGTGCATCTTGAGGTTAATTTATTCTGCAAATTCTAAGGTGTTCACGCATGTTGTAAAAATCGTAACACCTTTAGAAGACTGGAGAGTGAAGCGTTGTCGACTGTCGAGTTCTAAGTCTAGAGTATACACACAGTGAGGTATGATCACCGAACTAGACCTATAGGACGCGTTCAGGTAGAAAGCTGGTAGCCGGCGCCGATGTACCAGCGCCGACCAGCGCTTGTTGTTGACGCAGACAGTCTCCATACTTCGTGCTGAACCAGCGCCGAGAAACGCCGATCGGCGCTGGCTTTTGCGAGAAACGAACATGTCTCACTGCTCGTGAATGTTTATTGAAATTGTAAATAAAAAACATTGACCGACTTCAAAAAACAACTACTTAGAACTAAAAACAGTACGAGAGATCTTCTGTACATTTTTGTAGAACATGTATAGGCAATTATGTAGTTCAAGTTTATTTTATTAGGAAAACACAGTTACACAACATACATAATACATGGGTACATACAACATAACAAACAATTTACATTTGTATGAAAAATATTATCCTACTTGACTATTTTCACTGAGTAAGGTATTATTTTATGTTGGCAAGTACCATGTCTTTTTTAAAGTATGACGTGGGAGGTATTATATCATTTTGAAATCTTGATTAGCCGCGCCAACTTTTTTGAAAACTTGCCATAGTAGTGTACTTACATTTTTTTAATACTATGAAGTGGCAAATTAAACTAAAAATAATTATCTTTGAAAATTTGAAGAAAAAAATTTTACTTAATATTTTTTTTTTATATAACTATGGGCATTTTGGTTTTATTTGGTATACTGATCAATAGCAGAGTTATTTCGGCTACCAATAAAAAAAAATTAACAATTATATTGGCACATTTTTTGTCGTAGTACCTAAAAATGTTGTACGAGATGTCAATTTTCAACGGTTTTCAAAAAATGCTCATATCAAAAAACAAATGACTCCGATTTTTTTTATTATTTTTCCCTGGGTAGTCATAAACTGGCCTACTCCCTGATTCCCGCTTGACATTGAGTTTTGGGACACGTTGTATATACAGGGTGTTCGGCACATCGGCCTATAGTAGGTACCTATAGTAGGTACCTATAGTATAATATGACAGAATCTTAATTTCCAAATCTTAATGGGGGGGTCCAAAATTACCTTAAAATCCGCGACGTGGTCTATGAACGCTCCCCAACTAGTCGCGCTACCAACAAAATGTATACCGCTGTATGGACGGTACCCCACCGGGTGTCCGCTTGGTTGCGCAACCAATTTGGTGGCGGCAACCGAATCACCCGCTGGTCGCGCAACCACTAATATGTATAGAGCTATTTGGCGTCTCACTCACTCAACCACCATTTGCGCTACCAGGGACGCCCCTCCCGCACGAATCACTACTCGGGCATCGATGTCATTCGCACGTGTACACTGTTGATGTGAAGGTGATTGATTCTCCTCATATTAATCGCATACGCTACGATGTTGCAGAAAATGGCTAATTTTGATACGAACGATTTATTCGTCGCGTCGTCCATTTTTAAACTGACGATCGTGGTGTCTGCTCTGGTTTTTCTCGTTTGGTAGCTCAAGACACCACGGCGGTGCTACCGGTGGCGCCGTTATGGTGTCCTAGTGAGATAGGGCCCTAACAAAGCTTCATTGGCGTCCGCTAAACCGTCAACACCAGGCCAACTAATGATATCAATTTGTTTATCCGTTATCATTGATCCGATCTGCATCCAACTGTTGTTGAAGGCCCTTGGCATAATCGTCTGGAGTTTGCATCTTCTTGAAGGTCCAAAGATATAGCAGACGGCCTACCAGCACTGAACATCTCAATCAATATCCTCCCCAAAATATCACTTTACTACCCCGGTGACCAATGTCATGTCAGTGTTTTGCCAGTAAGCACAAAAAATTGCTTAATTAATGTCCTAACTGAATGATCTTTCTTTTCATTAGCAGGACAGAAAAATGGCAGAAGACTTGGACGTGGAGGCCATGTTGGAGGCACCCTACAACAAATCTGTGAGTATCTATCACTATATCTAAAAAATATTCTTTCTCCTTTTTACTTTTTGAAAAAGTTGACTCATTTCTTTTACATTTGCCGATCTAGAAACCCAGTCATTTGTTCGGTATAAATTTGTATGCGGATATCCAGAAGGAGGTAATTTTAGCAAAAACTCAACATGCTAATGTGAAAAAGTGTCTATGCACACATTTTTATGTTAACATAAAAATAATGGAACAAATGTCATTACGTTTTTGAAATGATAATCTCTTTCATAGTTTACAGTACATGATTATGCACAGTGTATTACTATACTTCATTAACCTTAAATTATATTGCTCAAATGCATTGAGCAATTTTATAAAAAGTCTAAATATTGCAAATAAAATGAAGTTTTGTTGCAATTCCACTGCATTTGTGATAATATTCCATTCTTTCTTTTCTCATTAAATGACATGCAATCATCCTTGAAGAGTCTAAACTGTGTTATTACTTACTGCGTACACTACATGTACAAAACTACATTGGAAATCGTTTCTGTATTTATAGAACTTTGTGGTAATAGTCCAGCTAACTTCACCAACCTGACACTGACCACAGAGAGGTATCAATTATATATATTTTACATTTAATTCAGCACTCCCATCCCATTACTTCTCAAGACATTTCAAGTTACAATCAAATACAGGCTGTAAACTATTTTCAGTCAACTAATTGAACATTCAGTAATCTAGCATCTTGAATTTCTCTCCCGTCGCTTTGTTTTCCAAAGAAGCGGCCAGTCAGATAAAAGCTTAAGTTAAGTGAACAGTCCATGGAGCTTATGGGTGCTAAATCTTTTGCAGAAGTATCGCTGTGTGATGTTAGCGCTGTGCGCGTCTCTTGTCAGTGGTATGTGGAACGGTAAGTGCAGCACGGATGGAGCGCGACGTCAACCTGGTCCCGCCTCCGCCTCCCGGCCCAGTCCCGCCTCCCGCCCCTCACAAGTCCGTCCCAGTCTACTGCTAGGAAGACGCCGACGCGAACTCTCTTCGTCCCTCCGTGCCGTCGTGCATCGCTTCACTCTCAACGCTCGCTCGCACCGCGCGTGTGCGTGTAGGGACTGAGAAGAATTGAGAAGAAAGCGATGCGATCGACTCTGTTCACTCATCTAGATAATGTATACTAATGCTCTTTTTGATTTATTCGCTCGGCGTGTGTTCCCGTGTGCGGCTGCTTCTACTTGTGCTTTGTGTGACAGGATGACTATTCCTCATCAAAGCACCGTTCCGACAAGCACTCAGATAGGCACAGGCACTCTGAGAAGGACAAGGACAGCTCTCGAAAGTGAGTACTAATCATTTTTATTACTTTTTTGCTGACATCAATTAAAATTAATCTTGTTTTGTCACGAAATACCTGAACTATCTACCTGCAGCTTAGCAAATTGTCCATTGTATCGACACCTTGATAACAATTGCACTGTGAATATTTTAGACGAAGTCGCTCCCGTGAAAAAAGACGATCGAAAGATCGAGACTCAGGACGGTCGCGAGATGAGAAGCGAGGTGACCGTGATCGGGAGCGCCGGCGGAGTCGCGACAAGGAGCACCGGCACAGTCGTGACCGCCGCGACAAGCACCCCGCCGGCGGTGGCGCCGCAGTCAGTGAGCGACACCGCAGCCGTGAGGAACCGCCTCCGCGAGGAGTCGAACTCGACATGGGCAAGGACTACCGCTCCAAGTCTAAGGGCCTCGAAAACAAAATGGAAGAGCTGGCGCCTGAAGAAAGAGATCTCCGAACGGTATTCTGCATGCAACTATCCCAGAGAATCCGCGCCAAGGATCTGGAGGAGTTCTTCTCGTCTGTGGGCAAAGTGAGGGATGTGCGACTCATCACTTGCAACAAAACTAGGCGCTTCAAGGGCATTGCGTACATCGAGTTCAAGGATGCAGAGTCTGTTCCCCTGGTAATTGAACTTTCTGCAATTTATTAAACAATAATTTTCTCTGTGTAATATGTACATAGTAACTTGATCCCAATGACAATTTCTGAATCGGCATATTCGTAGACCATTATTGGGCAACATACTAATAATGGATGGACACAATATGCAACATAATAAGTACTACAAATATCATTGTGCACTTGTTTAGATAGGTGTATGTTTTTGTAGTATGACAACTCTATTACAACTGCAACCCCTTTTCGGTGCGTACCGCGGAAGCTGTTCTCAAATACGTAAGTATTTGAGAACAGCTTCTCTGTAAATTGGGTTTGATAGATTTGTGACTGTTTAGTGAACTTTGTGGACTTATAAGGTAATGTGTTGCAGGCACTGGGTTTGACGGGACAGAAGGTTCTCGGAATTCCTATAATAGTGCAGCACACTCAGGCGGAGAAGAACCGAATGGGCAACAGCCTGCCGAACCTCGCGCCCAAGGTGGTCAACGGCCCCACTCGGCTCTACGTGGGCTCGCTGCACTTCAATATCACGGAGGACATGCTTAGAGGAATTTTCGAGCCGTTTGGAAAAATCGATAGCATCCAGCTGATGACCGACACCGATACGGGCAAGAGCAAGGGATATGGATTTTTAACTGTGAGTTGTAACTTTATAACACTTGTCATTGTGAAATTAGTCTGACAGCTTGCCCAAAGCATTTTTTTTTTTCAGTGTTTAGTTCAGAGCGGTTTTGTGACAACAAATTATAACTTTAACCAGGTGACCGGAGTGTTCGATATCGACCGCTAGAGCACTACCGTCAACTATGGAGCGGTCGATATCGACCGCCGCGTTGTCAGCGAGCTCCAAACCGCTGCATGGGCCGAACAAAAGAATTTTCTTCGTTCTATCTCACTTAGGAGTGTTTATTTGATAGAGAAAAAGTATAAATAAATTAAATAAAAATAAAGTAGAATTATTTAGCTACACATCGGTACCACTAACTTGAGTCCCGAGACGACAGATAAGGAAACAAAATTCTTAGTCTGTCGCCTTTTGTCAGTGCGTGTTGTATGTGCGAGTCGTCTTTTGTTTTTGCAATTTCAAAGCTAATTTGATTATATATGGATAAAAATGGGCTCAAATATGAAAGTTTAGTTTTATCTGAAGAGAAATATAGTGTTTTCTTTGCACTAACTAAACGTATAAATGATCAAGATATTGGCATTTTACATAACCTCGAATATTTTCCACTCAGTGTCGTAATTTATTTCTGCTTTTGCTAAAATTCGTGTTTTTTAGTGTAGAACGTGTCTCAAGATAAGTAGATAAAATTCCAACTATGTGCTCTCCTTAAACCTAACTCACATATTTACGTAATAAAATTCGCCAAAATGTTGGAATGGCTTGTGAGTGCGAAAATGTTGTTTTTGACCAAAATTTTGTGCGAATTCAAGATTTTATTGTGTGCGACACCGCAGCTGCTGATACACCAGAAAGGTTTGTTAGATTTTAGATGTATTACTTTTTATAATAAAAATACTATTTGACCGATTTGCAGTTGTGATAAATAAAAATAAAAAATCGGAGAGAGGTCGCGATTTTCACATAGAACAACTTTACAAAATAATTTTCTCACCTAGAATATGTAATATATAAAAAATGCCATTTATAGCTGGAATATTTATCTGTAAATACAATCCATTCGTTAGTTCATAAAGTTTCATGGAAAAATCTTCCAAAATGATTTTTTTTTCTAGAGTAATGTAATACCTTCACACCTACACCAGGTGTAAAGGCCACCTGGTGTAGGTGAAGGAATGGTTCCAAAATTGTTGTTCCCAAAATGGAAGGGTTAATATGTGACGATTAAAAACAATAGACAAAAAAAGTCATACATTAAATTTACTTTCATTCATGGCAGCGGTGATGATATTCTAAACAATTTAAATAATTATTTTCATGAAAAAATTACGGTGGTTTCAGGCTAGTGTTGTACGTTGCTTCATACTTGCTTCATGCTTGCTACTTATGTCATCTGACATAATTCAAAACATCTCCACACTTCACTAATCTTGTGAAACGACTATGTTAAAAACACTGGGTAAATTGCTATCATTGGTACAAAGTCAATAAAATGGCATTTTCTTATCAAGAAGCGCAATGAAAAGGTTATCTAGCACACGTCATTGTTGTGGCGCATGCTGTCCGCAACCGCTCCATTATCTGATGTTTTCTGTGATTAACCTCTAAAGGGTCGGCGCCCGTGCAATCTAAAATGTCCTGAGCGTAGCAACTTTTGACGTGATCAATTCATATGCGTAAGAACTGCGAAACTAAATTAAATTCATACCTATATAGGTAACATATTATACAAGTTATTTACGATGGGAGTAATATTTGACAAAGTGTACTACAAAGTTATATATAATTTGTATCACACTTAGTAACGAACATATTCAGGTCAAGTAGGGCATAACAACACCTTTTTTTTAAACTAAAATTTGTGGCTTATGTCTTTCGTCACAAGAGGACATATTTTCAATGCTGACTATCGGCATCGCCTCGCCGTCCACACGTGCTGAGTGGCGACGTTTCGGTCCCTTTTCAGCGCGTTTACCATATGTGGACACTAACCACGCAAATTGAAAAATTTAAACTCAAACTGAAGGAGGAATAAAATAAACACAAATGCAAGTTTTATTTACTTAAAGGGGAAGGGCAATTCGGTTAATTTTTAATATTTGTATTATTCATTTATTTACACATTTAACTAATTTTGTACATATTAAAAACATATACAAAATGAACCTTAAAAAAAATGGAGTTTCCACCACCGGCGGCGGGGTGAACCCAAGCTACCGATGGTCGGGCCCTAGGGAGAGAAACCTTCGGACTATGTGCGCAGTGTCGAGCAGGGCTGCCCTCTGGATCTGGCCCTTGACTCAACCACTCAGCGAAAGCATATATATTATATATATATTTGTATTATTATTACCTTTAGTTATATTCCAAAATTGGCTTTAGCAATAAGCATTATTTTAGATTAAGTTGCTGAACGTAACGTATGCCCTGCAGTACCACCACGCTGCGGACGCAAAGAAAGCACTGGAGCAGCTGAACGGGTTTGAGCTGGCGGGGCGGCCGATGAAGGTCGGTAACGTGACGGAGCGCGGCGACGGGGTGACTGCGGGCGGCACGGGCCGCTTCGACGCCGACGAGCTTGACCGCGCCGGCATCGACCTGGGCGCCACTGGTCGACTGCAACTCATGTTCAAGCTGGCCGAGGGCACAGGCCTACAGGTATCACAAACCTCTTAAGCAATATTGTGTCTATCTCATATTTCATATCAATGTTTTACTCACCGCTATCTACTCAACCTCATATGCACTTTTGATCTAGATTTTCATTAGTTCAATTAATGGTGATGTTTCTCTGTAGCTCAGTGGTGCTATGAATCTACGTCTGATCGTGAAGTTAATCATAACTGGGCGGAATTTGAACTTGGAGGGATGTTCGACCGCTGATGCTGATCGTGGTTCTGTTTCCTCGTAAAACTTTGGGTCCTGAATGGAAGTTCGCTCGAAATGGCTATGTAGTTGGTTTCCTGTCCAGTTCAGTGTAGCCGGCACGACCAAAGGGAACCACTGACATAAAACCTAGTTCATTGAGTTGTTATGGGTGACATGACAGGTGGTGCAGCCAAACAAGTTCCATATTAAAAAAAATGCAATGAAAATGTTGCAAGCCTCAAGACAAACAGTTGAAGTTAAATGTGAAAGGCATAACCTAACCTTATTTAAAAGTAACGATGAAGCTGGTGTAACCCACATTTGACATTGTGGAGAAGTCGCCCTACAGAACAAGAGCAAGCGGCCGGTGTTTTGGAATTATGATTAAAATTCTCACAAATGTGATGAGAAAAATAGATCGAACATCTTAGTAATTCGTAAATAATAAGCATTTGTATTAGTAAACTGTTAATCTGTGTCAAAATGGTACCAGAGTTGTGTGTGAACAGGTGCCGGCAGCGGCCGCGTCGGTGCTGATGGCGGGCGGCACGGCGGCCGCGCCGCAGCCACAGGTGGCGCCCCCCATCGCCACGCAGTGCTTCATGCTCAACAACATGTTCGATCCCGCCTCGTAAGTCCTACTCCACCAACTTCTCTATAAACCACCAGTAGTTAACATCTACTTCACCCGGACACTAGTTGTTCCATTTAAGAAAAATATTTTTTACATTTTACTGTCCAACTTCAGGGTTTTTTTTTTCAGACTTGGGGCTACTTTAATTTTCAATTCTGTCTCAAAACTTTGCGACAGTCTCAAATCTGTTGAATGTGTTTCTGCCCTGGTTGCCATACTACATTTAATAATTGCAATATTGTAGGAATAATGGAGGTTGTGTATGTGTATGCGTGTAACAAGTGTGGTGTGTGTGCCGGCAGGGAGAGCAACCCGAGCTGGGACGTAGAGATCCGCGACGACGTCATCAGCGAGTGCAACAAGCACGGAGGTGTGCTGCACGTGTTCGTGGACAAGGCGTCGCCGCAGGGCAACGTGTACTGCAAGTGCCCCACCATCGCCACCGCCGTCGCCTCCGTCAACTCGCTGCACGGCCGATGGTTCGCTGGCCGCGTCATTACCGCCGCATACGTTCCCCTTGTCAACTACCACTCGCTGTTCCCAGACGCGTCCACCGCTCTCAGCCTACTGCTACCCACGCGCCCCCGGTGAACGCCCACGCCACTATCCCCGAGTAAATAATGTATTCCCTAACTAGGTTAAACCAACACAATGTGTCATTTTATCTTCTGAGGCTCAATTGGAAGCAGATCTCTACAGCCTCATTCGGAGCTGAGAAATTCTGTTACATCAACTAGTGATTAGTTGTGAGTAGTGCAATGGCGTGAGTGATGCACATTCATATCTCAAGTGTAATTTCACATGTGTTGTGCGTAAATGACATGATGATTAGTCGTTTGAACTTTGACCTTGTCTCTAAGGATTAAGGATAAGGCAGAACAAAGCTGTGGTAGTGAGGACTTCTTTATGCAATGTGATATGGACAAATATCATAATATTGATTGAGTTTACATTCAACATATTTTTTGTTTATGTTTCATCTCATTAGTAACATATTCAGAATAGGTTATGTCTAAAAGAAACTCCAAAAAATGATTAATAATATATGCCACACCAATTCTGAATTAGACTAAGATTCAGATATAGGTCTCCTATAGGAAGGGAAGCTAATTAATGTATTTGACAAGGTACAACTTGTATTTACTTATATTAAGGTAGGTATTATAAATAAAGATTATTCTTTAAAAATATAAAGCAGTTAAAATTGTAAATGATTTTTATTTCAAAACTGGGTGGAACTTCTACAGGATTGGCTTCCTTTACATACTTATTTGTTTACTTACTGTAAAGATTATATAATATATAACTACAAAAATACTTCATACAGCACTGACATACATCACCTTGCTTCTGATGCAGATACAGCTTGAGAACACAATTTCCTCTCCAAATAATATACATTAGTTATGTAGAATTGAACATATCCAGAATATTTGAAAAGTATTCTTAAAAGTATGAATAATTTAGCATTTGCTAAATATATTTATGGTGTGGCTTTTATCCAATCAATTTCTAGAGTGGCGGGTCCCTTCTGTTTAATGGGTCGGTATATTCCTCCGTATACCTGCAGACCTACACTTGTAATCTGAGAGATGTCTAGGGGCTCGCTAGTGTTCGCTCTCTTCCCTCGGTAGTAAGGCTTGAATTCTGAAAACGGTAGCGACCGCACGCCAAACTCATCCTTAGGGGCCTGAAAAGTAAGCAAATATTGTGTTGTGTATTTTAATGTGACACATGTCATGGGTGTGGTGTCCTTTTACTTTGTAATGTAAACGTGAAACACTGAATAGCACTTGTCACCTGGCTCTCATCGTGATCGTGTCCACGTGCCAACAATTGGGCACAATGGTTAAAAAAATTATTAAGTAAATACAGGCACAATGTGTACCTACTAATATAAAAGTATATATTACCTGAAAATACTGTTCAAAGGAGTAGTTGGGTTCATCGTTGAGACACTTATGTCGCAGGATAAGTTTGTATCCTTGATATTGGCCTTGCCCGCGACAATAAATTTGCAGTTTGGTGTGTCCCCAGAGATTATAGTTGCCGAGGCTTCTCGTGCCTGCGAAGCCTGCCCCGTTGGGTTGCGGGTTGAGCAGAGCGAAGAACACAGCTCTCCGGTAGTTCTTGTTCTGGTGTATGACCATCACTGCCTTCGACATTCCCACGTCTCTCAGCGTATCAGACTGCTCCGTCCAAGATTCCACGCCCTGGCTCTTTGTGAAGTCGAACAGATAATGTTCCTGCATCGTTATGTTGGCCCTAAAAATAATTAACAATATCTTCTAAATCAGCTGAAATTTTTAGGCATGAGACAAAACTTAAAATTAAAATTGCATGCCACACAAATCCAACAGCGCAAGAGAAGTCAAACTCCACTCAAATGAAGTTTTATGATTTTCGATAGAAGCAATCCGGATTCACATTGTCTACTACTGTAATTATTATTTCCTCCGTATTACGAAACCCAATCTCGGAAGAAATAAGTAAACTATTTTTTTCAGTAATATTAACTGTTTTCTTTTAGCATTCAATCCATAGGCCTAATATTATCTCTTCTTTTTAATTTTATTATTACAGCAGACTCACTTCTCGACGCATTGCCCTGATGCTTCCCACAAACACATCACAAGTATTCCAAACATAATTAATTTCCACATTTTTGTAATTGAATAGATACGACTGAGCGTGACCGAACAATAAAATGAACTAACGAACGCGTCGGGCAATGCTCTGTCGATAAAATAATTGACAACATTGATGACAACAGAACAGACAAAGCAGATTAGTTACTGCAGACATTTGACATTGTTATCTGTTACATACGTATGTAAGTCAATATGCTATCAATACTTATTATTATTTAGGTAAAAACAAATTATAGTTATAGTTTTATCAGTTATATATACATCACTACTCGTTATGCAGGCAAACATACTGTATGATGATGATGAAGTAACTATTAATTTGCATAGCTACTAGAGAGATTGAATTGTGTGTATTGTATTGCAGTGGGGTAGGTGGTAGGTACATCGATGGAAAGTAACTTGTACAGTGTCTTAATTGATTAACCATTTAATAAGATAACGACGAAGTTACAAAATAAATTACAAACTAAAACTATCACAGTAAAATTACGTAAAACAAATTACAGTGTCTTAATTTTGTGAATACATTTTACAATGTAAAAACTTTTGGTAATTGTTTTTTCTTAAGAATGATCTTGAGAAATAACTTCTCAAGATCAATGCCGAGATCCTCCACTCCACGTTTCATGTTCAGAGGGCCTAGTCCGAGTTTACGTGACAGCTACGTAAACGTCAAATACCGATCGAATTAAGTTTTTATGAATAGAGGTCTCTAGTGGCGCTGCGGTGAGCGTATTGTGCTCCCATACATAAAAACTCAATTCGATCGGCATTTGACGTTTACGTAGCTGTCACGTTAACTCGGACTAGGCCCTCAGGGCCCCTTCTCACTGGGACCATTCCGCAGCTAATTTATGAAATCCTTGAATCTCACTGCCGAATTGCCAACATACATGTGTGTAAATAAGTTGACGTTTGTTCACACGTGTGAGTGTATTACTAACTAGGTAGTGGTTGATTTTGAATTAATCACCATTTGAGAGGGAAGAAGGTAGTGTTCCATCTAGTGACCCTACGGTATTGTATGTCCAAGAATAACACCATAATATGGAGTACATAGATACTCGACTTCTATAAATCATGCCATTGGTTCGCACCGTTTGATCAGGACTCTGGAACAAAGTCATAGTCTGATAAATTGTTAAGGGGAGCACAGGACAAGAGGACAAGCAGTAAGATTTAAAATTACACACATTAATCTAGAAAAGCCAAATGACTTGACCATGAATGACAGGTGACTTCTACATCAGGGATTTCCACTTCAGAGCGAGGGACCTGCTCTGAAGTGGAAATCCCTGATATAAAACTGGTCCCTAGGGCTACCTACTCAAGTTCTATCATTTCTATTTAAATGCATTACAAATTACACTCCCAAGCCCGCGCAGCCTAGTATGATGGGGAAAGCCCTCAAATAAGTCTTGCCCATTGTGTTAAGGGGGTGTCCCCTTACTAAAAGACTTGAAAGGAGAAAACAAGTTTTTGAAATATCACCTGGTGGCTTGCCAATGTTTTTTTCATTATGGATAATAGACCAATAATTTATTCCAATGTTGATTCTTAGTAATTTAACTCATGAAAACTAGTTATAATTTTTTCGTAGAAATAACTTACTTATTAAGCAGACTAAAATAAAAAATAATTTTAAACAAAACAAACTAAAAAACAAAACTTATAAATAAGTATGCTAAGATCAACACTATAAAATAAAAATTTTAGTGAGTGCCTGCCTAGTACTATTGCTGTCAATTAGTGAATTTTCTATATAAAAATTAATCTTCATTTGTTTGTTCTAACCAACCATTGCACGGATGGAAGGTACTAACTTACAACTAGTGAACTCTGAAAGTACACATTATGAAGTCTGGGTCCACTCAGCTAAGTCAAGGGTAAGCCCAAGCCAGACTTAATTTTAATCATAAAAATATAATTACTTTACGACACTAATGATGTCGTGGGAGAAAAACTAAATGGTGCCTACAGAAAGCCCATACTAACGTAATCGAGGGATGACTTCAATCAAAACGGTTTGGCATGGGGTGAACATTAACTTTTGTATCGACTTTTCTACTCGAAGTCTTACAGAGACCCGACGAACTTATATTAGGTATGTTGATAAATTCTTTTTAGTTACTTACCTACCTTCTTTATTTTGTTAAATTGGTCCTACAGACAGAGACACAGAAATGCATAGAAAAGTTGAAAGTAAAATGTTTACCCATGGTTTACCCTAAGTAAGTCAAATGGTTTTGGAAAGATCTTTCGATTGCGTTATTGCGAGACGGAGACGACGACGCGTACAGAACGCTCCATCTACCTATATCTTACAGACCGGACCGGACTTTCGGATTTACTCAAAATTTACAAAATATGTGTGAAACCAGTGTTGCCAACTCTTTTCTAGATCGCCCACCATATGCGCCAGTCGAAACCACCAGAATTTCCCCAGATTTTCAGAAATACTCAAAAATAAAAAATTATAATAAAAAGGTGAGTTGAAGGTGGTCGGTTATTTTTGCTTGCTTTAGCACCGCCTTCAACTCTAGGGTTCGATTTTTTTTTATTACATACATTTTTGAAGGCGGTTTTTATATTTTTTTAAATACTTTTTTATTTCACAGTTTTTTTTTTTGTATTTTATTGCTATTAATGTACTCGGCGGAATCGCTCGGCCTTCGGCCTCGCGATTCCGCCTCGCTTTCCAATCCGATCGTGGCCAAATTGAAATGGGACCACAAGGGAGGCAACACCTTTCAAAAAAAAAATCTAAATCGCTTCACCCAGTCGAAAGTTCTGAGGTAACAAACATTCCGGTTTTTGAGGCTGTGTCTGGTCTTCAAAATAATGAAAAACCGGACAAACGTCCTTTTCAGGATCTTCAAATAAGAGTAGGTACGATCATTTCCAAACAGATCAATTTAGTATACATAATAATTATTATCACTGCAATCACAGGACAGATGGTTGTATACAAAATAATATTACTAAAATAGCAATTGAGATTAGTCTTCTTCTGAAGAAGAAAGCGTCTCAGCTTCTTCGCATGGAATGGGTGCAGCATAAACACATTTGGTTCCAATTTTGTTTAACAGATCCTTGGGGAAAGTGTAGGTACGTGTTGCAACACTTCATCGATTTAAACACTAAATTTTTTGCACAACCACTAAACAAATCTGATCAAACCACCATACTCAGCACTAGACCCTAGATCGCAAATTTGGCCACCAGACGGGATTCCAAACCACCAGATCTAGTGGCGCTAGCACTAAGTTGGCAACACTGTGTGAAACTCACCAGCGTCACAGAATACGTATTATTACTAGCGTTCACAGTCCCATGGAGAACTATCTAAAATACCGAAGAAAGCACCGAGGTGCTACGATTCGATGAGCCAAAAGTACAGTGGAAACCAAACTTATATGCGTATTGGCCTGAAGTTCGGCCGCTTGACTGCGCATGTATAGTCAAATAAAATATACGATCGAATATTTCGCCAGACAATTTATAAAATTATTTTACATTATCATTTGTAGGTAAAAAAGAGAGTCTTGCTTTATATTATTTTTATATATTACTGTATTATATTATGTTTTTGCACACCGATGTATCGATCATGGTAAAAACCGGTTTGAACTGACGACGTGTTGGTGTCGCTCGGGCGACCCCGGTAAACGCACTTCGTCAATAAACATATATCATGCTAGCACCACACATAGCTGTATGTACACAAATATTTGATAAACATTTCCGTTTCGTCTCCTTTTAATGGCTTGGTTAGAGTGAGATAAAACTAAAATGTTTGCAACAATCACGAATACGACCATGTGTGAAACCACCATTAGTAGAAAATCTACCGCGACACTACGGAAGAAACAAATAAATAGTGAGTGACTGTACAATGGCGCACGCACAGATGAGAGGGGGGCGTGCGCGGGCGACAGGACGCGGGCGGCGACGGCGTGCGGTCGTATCCTAGCAACGCGGGGGAGCGCGGTAGGGTGCGCCGATACCCCCCTTTGCACACCTTCCGCCCTCCCCCCCTCTGCCCTAATAATCGTCTTTTGCGCAGACACACGGGCGCACCTCACAGCCGCATTTAAGTTTGGTTTCTACTGTACTTGAGTATTTTTCTCTTCCCGTTTTCCTTCTGTTGTTGCTTTTCTAGCGGCAAATCAAAATCAAATTTAGAACGAAACGAATTAAAACCAGTGGTGCCAGCCGTGTGTTAAAAACACTTTATGATTTTTAACACGTTAAAAGCGCCAAAAGTGTTAAAAACACTTTATGATTTATATTGTTATTTATTTATATTGAAAGGAATGTTATAGATTTTCAGGTCAACGTAGATATTGTCACTGGTTACCCTTGACTAAAATAATACACTGAAAAATTATCATAGGTACATTTTTAAAGGCACAAGGTCTAGTCACAGACCCAACCGAGGATTGAGGATCATATGCGAGGTTTACACTCAGCCGAAGTAACTATTTAGTAATCTGTGACTCAGCCCTACAGGGCAGGGAAGTGAGGCAGTATGCAGCGCGAGAATGTAAACACAACACGATACTCGCGCTGATACTCGTCATGCATGCCGCTCGCGCTGCCGATGCTCCCGAAATTGTCGGTTTTTCGTGCGGGAGTCAAAGGCACGGGGGTGACAGTTCATAGTGGCAATCTCGTCCGTAAGCCGGCGGCCATTTTGAGGGTCGCCAACACAACCGACCAATGAAATCGAGCCGTCAGTTTGAAGCTCGCAAAAAAAAAGTAATGGCGGCTGGCTGGTGTATGTAGGTACCTAGGTGTTGTTATTAGTCTTGTTACGAGTCGAATACATGGACGACTCGAGTGACTCGAGTTGAAAACATCTATAACTCGAGTTGCGACTCGAATACAAAAACACTCGCTATAGATTTTCTATTTATTAGTCTCGGAACCATTATTTAATTCTTAAATAATAGCTCCTTAAATAATTTTAAGTCACTAATCTCGTACAGCGCGTCACCAGTTCAATCAAATGAATTCAACTGTCTCGCAGCAGCAGATCGCGTCACCCACTCCACGCGCTCGACTCGAGTGCACTCGGATGACTGAATGTGCGAATGCGAGTTGACGAACGAATACAAAATACTCGGCGACTCGCGGCCTTGAGAGACTGCGACTCGAGTCGGTCTACTCGAGTATGGTCGGTCGGCCGGCGTGTCGTCGCCGTCAGTCAGTCTCTCAAGGCCGCGAGTCGAGTACTATTTTGTATTCGTTCGTCAACTCGCATTCGCGATCAGTCAGTCGTCCGAGTGCGTGCACTCGAGTCGAGCGAAGCGAGTGGGCAGACTGCCTGACTGACTGCTTGTCCGTACGAATACGAGTCCGACTCGGTTTCGCTCCGAATCCTACTCGAGTTGACGAGTTTTAGGCTTGACTCGAGTCACACGAGTATTATCACTCGACTCGTTACAACGTTAGTTGTTATTGTGGTGCGGTGCAGTTTTGTTATTATTGTGATTTGTGGTATTTTGCGAGCGCGTATATACATTTATGTCAGTAATTTGTGGCGGAGGCAAGGTGACGATGCCGTACGTGAGGTGCTGCGTACCCGGCTGTGCCAGCAGGACGAGTGCAGCTGTGCCTGCCTCGGGACAGACACAGCTACCAACAGGCTGCCTCGGAGCGTGCCCCTGCTGACGCTGTGGATGCCCTACCTCAGTTGTGTACGCCCGGAGTTCTCTAGTTTGACTCCGAACCAACTCCGCATGAAGAGAATTTGCAATAGACATTTTGAAGCGAGATTCTTTCCTTGAAGGTTTCCGACCTGAATGTCGTACGTCTTGGTGCTGTGTTTCAGGGAAAATGTCATATACTGTGTTTTATCTATGTTAAGTACTAGTTGATTACTCTGGAACCAATTATGTGCTTTTAACAGCGCCTCATTAATATTAAGCGGACAGTGTTCATGTTTTTTTTTTATTATTTTTTTATGGAAACTGACACTGGCTACATCACCTAAAACATCCGTGATGTCATCCCATAACACCGGGTGAAATTGGTGCCACGTTAGTGCTTCCCTTCGGTCGTGCCGGCTACACTGAACTGGACGGAAAACACAAACTATTTACATAGCCGTTTCGACGGACCTTTCATTTAGTGCGGTGGTACCAAATCTAGTAACATAAGAAGGTAGTCATATCCCTTAGTCGCCTTTTACGACGTACACGGGGAGAGATGCAGTGGGGCTATTCTTTTAAAGTACGGGCCCCACACGGTTCTTCTATTTTCATAAGTATTGATGTGTCATCTACAAATAAGATTACCTCAGTCATGTGTGAGACAAGCTGGTAAATCATTAATATACACAAGGAATACCAGGGAACCCAGTATGGATCCCGGAGGAATGTGACACTTATTTGTCACACATGTGACATTTATTGCGCTGGATACGATTTCATTTGTTTGAATTTTTGTAAATATATTGTACATTATTCGATAGATATAATTCAGCTAGATTTAGTTCTATACCTCTGATTCCATTTAAGGTTCCAGTTTGTCACTAAGATGGTATATTTTAAGCAGTCAAATGCCTTTGATTCGTCGCAAAAATCGAGAGGGCGAGGGAGAATATAAGAGAAACAATAGTTTATTATTATATTTGCGTTTAAATCAAATTTGGTGTTAAATCGAGTCAACAGCGAGCGAAGCCGCGGGCAAAAGCTATATAAATATATGTGTATGTAATAGATAGTAAAATAGTATTTAAGTATGTAAGGATTATTAAGAGAAGGCTGTGACTATCTATTCCAGGGATGGGCAAACGACGGCTCGCGGGCCATCTCCGGCCCGCGAACGGTTGCAATCCAGCGCGCGACCATCGACCCAGAAGTAGATAATAACATAAATCATGGAAACATTCAGCAAACATTAATAGTGTAATTTGTTACTTTAATTAATAAATATTTGTCCTATTTTATAGATTACCTGCAATCAATATATATTTCCCTATTTAATAGTGAACCAGGTACACTGTATGTACCTGATTCGATATCTATAGCGGTCATTCACCCCTTCCTACCAATGTACTCGTATTTGCGGAAGCGATACTTCCTTATGTTCTGCGTATCGAGCGAAATTACTGTCGCTAGCTTATTGTGGTAGCCGGGCGGCCGCTGCCGTTCGTACTATGTTATGATTCACACGCCGCTCTGCGCATGTGTGCGTGCTGAGAGGAAGGGGTGAATGACCGCTATTCTCAGACTGTAGCGCAGATACTATATATAGTTCACATAAATGAATTTTGTATATAAATAAGAGAACTTTTAATGTTGTTGAAACATATGGGTCAATAAATATCTTAATTTCGGAAAATACAAATATTTTGATAAGTATTATATTAGATATAGCTAAAAATTCAAAAACCTGGCCCCCACATAGATTATATTTGTAAATATTGGCCCGCGTAGAACAAAGTTTGCCCATCCCTGATCTATACTATCAAGACCAACATCCAAATTGTGCAATATCACATTAAGCATGCACGCTATTGCATCGTTAGTTGACTTTTTCTTCTGAAATTTAAATTGGCGAGGATTACTAGGTACCATATGATTGTTTCCCTTTGGTCGTGCCGGCTACACTGAACTTGACGGAAAACACCAACTACTTACATACCACTTTGATCGACTTTTCATTTAGTGCGGGTGGTGGGACCAACCCGGACCGGTTAAACCAGTGCTGTCCAACTGGTTTCGCCGACGAGCTACTTCGATATTTCTGTGAATTTTAATGGGATACCTGGCTCTGGCAATTTTTATTTTCTAAATTAAAAAATCTGCTATAAATCCATATGACAGCATGAAAGCATTAGGCAATTTTTAACATGTTCTCGAGTTAACGTATTTCTAAATTTATGTTTTATACATTTCTTTCGAGGTATTATTTCAATTTTATGTTTATTGGAACGTCTGTGAGTGGGCGCATAAAATAAGGCTGCGTGCTACTGGATGCCCGCATACTACCGGTTGGACACCGCTGGGTTAAACCCTACCACCTAATAAGGTAAGAAGGGAAGGGACCTACAGTTTTACGTGCGAGTCACGATCAGCCTCCATCGGTTGAACGGTCATCCATCCAAGTTCTGACCGCACCCAGGTGTGCCTATGATCACGAACGACAGTCGGCCGATAGCTCCACTGAGCTACCGAGGCTGACACCCACTGGCTCCATGAAGTACAGCCTCAATATGTTATTTATTATTCATTGTTTTCAAAATATTTTACTCTGTAATTTTTTGAAATAAACACATTGGTCATATTACATATTTTCATTATTTACTCACCTAACCTATCGGCCAACTATGAAAAATGCCTCTTAAGTTTTTAGTTTCTCTCTAGATGAACACAAAAAACATAGCTTCGAAGGAAAATATTGAAAATATGAGGCATTTTTCATTTTTGGCTAAAATAATGATTTCAACAGTTCTCATAAGAGTATATCTATCGATATTAGGAGGACATCCCTAATATCGATAATGATTCTATCGTGAGTTCACCTCACTAAGTCTAGCTTCTGATTGGGCAGCTGTCACGTCTGTGATTGGTCGTTTGTCTTGGCGACCCAATGGCTCTATGGGTTGCTGCTATGTTCAAGACTGTCCCATCTGTCCAAAGACATATATATTGGTAATCTGTGGTCAAAGGACTGGCAGCATCGACGCGAGTATCGTGCGTGTTCACAACCACACTCACAACACACATTCAGCCCTCTCGCTAACTTCACACTTGTCCTCGCGCCGCCGCGCCGCGCCGCCGTTCGTCGAGCTTGTATTGTCTGCATTCGAAAAACACTCATGCATCTTCTATAATTATATTAAACCTAATGTTGAGGCGGTGTATGTCGTTTTTGTTACGTTTGTATTTCCGAAAATAAAGCTTTCTTAGGTGGTTATAACATATAGTATAACCTTGTTAAAAAAAAAAAAAAATTGACACGAACCCATGGTCGATATCGAAAAAATAAACCAACCCTACACTCTTACCACTGAGCCACCAAATCACATAAACGACCAAACGAATATCGGCTTCAATTGGTTCGCTTTCGAGCTGAGTCAACCCGAGTGTTTCCGAAAGGAGTAGGATGCGCAGGTTCCAGGCATCGCAGGATCTAAAAAGGCTTCCAGGTGCCGTACCGAGTTTCCGCGTGGTTGGAGCACTTTCTGTAATCTGTTTTTGACGTGATGACGTCACGTCTAAGGCCGGCCGCACACAGTCGATTTCCGTATTCGATTTTCGAATTCGGAATACCGACTCGTAATTCCGTGCACCTAGCGCAGACGTTCTGTTTTTCTCATTCGGATTTTTTTACTGCCAGTACGTTCAGTGACGCCTTTTTGAACGCACGGCAAGATGGATGAAGACGAATTAATAGCTAATATTGCATACTTGCTTTCAATGAACAAGAAGAAGAGAAAGCGTCGTTATTGGGTACATCCATTGAATACTTCCAGAATATAGGAAAGTTTATTCTATCTCAAGATGGCAAAATTACGAGTACACCCAGACACATTCTTCGAATATTACAGACTGTCAATAAGCCATTTAATGAGCTTCATAATAGCCTGCGAGAGAAATTACATAAGCAAAATACGTGCATGAGATTACCTTTGGATATAGAAGAAAAACTGACCATAACGTTAAGGTTTTATGTATTAAATTATTAATGTTTCCGCCTCACAGATTGTTGTTTGTAAACTTGAACACACTCACTGGAAAAACCAACGACATTCTACTTTATGGACGGGCCCTCGTTATACATTTTACCGGTAGAAAGAGAATCTCTCTCACAGATGCACACTAAGCTAAAATTTTACACACACACGTAACATAGGCTAGAATAAGACGTGCAGATGCAAACTCCGTGAATGGAAAAGGGATAGTGCGATTGGAGCCATTGTATATATGGCCAATATTTCAAAGAGCGTAAGTGCGCGAGCGCCTCATACATCACGTTACGTTTCCGCTCTGTGGACGTCGATAGAGTAAGACGGTTAATGGCAATTTGATACGTATAAGGGAGACAACGATTGCACATTCCAAATTAGAATTCGTATACATACTTGAACTTTGCACGTCGCGGCTTGCGCGTGTGCCTTTATATTCATATAAAGACTTGTGTCATGCGTTACAAGATAGGTTTAGAACCCCGCATGTCGCCACTGCATGTTCTCAGTGACTGGCTCTCGTATGCTCTCGTCTCGAACCGAGTAACGTATAGCTATCCTTTTCACGCTCATATTTTGTGTATGCGAATGCATGATATTCTATCTCTCTATTTTACGAACGGACGGATACAAAAACGTGACCTGCCTGAGCCGCGCAGTGAGGCGGACTGACTGCTCGCAAAAGAGAGAGTGCCGAATGCTCTCCAATAGCGCGCCTCAAGTCGGTGCGTTGTATGCCACTAAAAACACGTGGACGGAGCGATTCTAAATCGGAATCTAACCGTCCGTGTGCGGTAGGCGTTCGCTGCGTTCCGGATGACGTCATTCGTTTTTTTTGTGCGGTTTTCCGAACGCACGGGTTGGCTTCCGAAACGAACGCCACGAATGGCCTTGAGAACTATTTGTATGAAATATCTGCAGTCGAGTGTCCGAATACGGAAAACGAATTCGGAAAACGAACGTATGCGGCCGGCCTTATGCTAGCACTTCACGCGCGGCGAGTAGCTCGCGCGAGGCGCTCGGCGCAGTGTTGCCATGTTAGGAGATTTTCTCCTAGATTCAGGAGAATTTCAGTGGTGTTAGGAGAACTTTTTGGCTGTCAGGAGAGTAGGAGAAAATTTAGGAGAAAGAAAATCACTACAGGATAAGACATAGGAGTGAGAAACTCGGGATTAAAATTAAAACATATATTTACATACATACATACATAACTCACGCTTTTGTATCCCGACAATCAGGGTAAGCAGAGTAATCGGTGTTGTGCTATAAGTTCATACATACATACACATACATAACGTCACGCCTGCCTGCCTCCCAGTGGGGCAGGCAAAGACAACGGACCCATCCCACGCAAACAACCCAACCCCTACGCGCCACGATCCTGACACACTTTTGCCGCCTCTTCCACTCTCATAATGTTCTTCATAAATATATTTACTAGTAACAAAAAAATATGTCGGTATGTACGGTGACAGACAACACTACAATGAATGAATTGTCTGTGAATCAACCAACCAACTTCTCAAGTCACACAATATACGATAGGATTTGTCTTTTGATAAAGCAAGGTTCACCTTCTTGGTCTTTGGATAGGATAACATGACACTCTGTGAGTGTGTGCGTGCATCGATCGACAAACCAGCCGACTACCGGGCCGGCCAAACCGAACGAACATTTTGTTATCATAAGAACGAACGAACAGAACGAACATTGGAAGCACTGACGTGGCACCAAGTTCACCCGGTGTTATGGGCTGACATTACGGATGTTGTAGGTGATGTAGCCAACCGTGTCAGCTTCCACAAAAAAAAAACAGTCTGTCCGTCAGTCCGCACTACTTTAAGGGCTGTATCTTTTGTACCGTAATAGGTAGCTGGTTGTGATTTTCACAGATTATGTGTTATAGGTAGATAGATAGGATGTCCGCCAATAATATATTATTGGCGGACATCCTATCAAATAATAAGAAAAAAAAAATTAAGGGCTTTCCCATACAAGAAACGCGTTTTTTCGAAAAACATATTTGTTTTTTCGTTTTTGCTCTAACGTAAAAACGGTAATACGTATAAATTTGGTTAAAAAAACAAAACAAAAACCAATAATTAAAACTGACGAATTATGTGCGTGGTGGTTAGAATGGCAATCGTGGCTATGACGGGAGGACAAATCGTTATTGGCGGAGAAGTGATCGAACAGGTTGAAGGAAGAGTAGGTACGTATATCTCGGTCAAATACTGCTTGGTAGACAAGGTCTCCTTAAGGAGGTCGAGGGACGAATTCAATTGAGTTGGGCTGCCTCGGAAATTTAAAATTCGCCCCGAGGTCTGACCCGTATATATTATGACCAGTGCGTCCTCCTAGTACGGGTGTGAAACGCTGACGACTATAGTTGTTTTCCAAAGTTGCCCAGCAAACGATGGAACTAGTCATGCTGGGCTGGGAGTATAGCTACGCGAAATGGTGCGTAATAAATGAGGCAATCCGCCGACGCACCAAAGTAATCGATATTGAAAACCAGGTGGATGAGCTAAAATGGCAGTGGCCTAGCCCTAGATTCATAAACATTCGTCTCACAGACCGCGAAAAACACGTAAACGGTTATAACTTTCAGAGTGAAAGAGGTAGAAAGTTCAACTCCTCAGTACCTTCCTAGATGATTTATTAGTTAGTTTTGCGCCGGTCGTATGCGAGGGTGCATGATTACAAAAAGAGTTACAGTGATTTGGTCGTCCGACAGACGAATGTTTATGAATAGTGGTAAGATTTTAGATCGGATGTGGTTATTTGAAATCGTGATTTATTCCAGAAGTCGAGTGTATTTCAAGGTAAGTATGAATTATTAGGTAATTAAATGAAATGTGGTTCCGATTTTTTGTAACATCTAAACAACTATTGTTATTTTTTGTACTTTTGTAGGATGGGCAACTGTGTAATGCTTGGTTACACAAGCGCCGTGTAATGCCAACTTTGTGGCTATGCCTAAAAATGAAAATTACAGAAGTTCTCGGCGAAACTTCGTCCACTGCTCAAGCACAACCTAGTGGGTCTCGGAAAAAAAAAATGTAGTTTCGCGATTATAAAAACCGTCGAATGACAAGGTTATGTTGTACCCAATGTAGAAAATGCATATGCATGGATGACTGAGGAATGTTGTGTCTTAATTGCTCAGAGTAAGTATTTTTCTCACTTCAATTTCGTTTAATTAATAGATTAATAAACAAAGTTTAGAATTCTAATGTATTTTATTGTACCTTTATAATGTAGAAATCTAAAATCATCGAAATATTATGTACGTCTGACAGACGAATGTTTATGAATAGTGTATCTCCCAAGTATGTTTATGAATCTAGGGCTAGGCACGTTAGCCGAAGGAACGACGACCGTTGGAGTAACCATGTACTACATTGGCGGCCGTGGACAGGAAAACGGAGTGTGGGAAGACCACCCGCCAGGTGGGACGCCGACATGAAGTATGTCGGCGAAAAACAGTGGTCCGTACCGCTGAAGGCCGAGAGACTAAAGGAAAATTGAAGGCGAATGCACTGACATGGCACCTATACTCCGTTCATCATAGCAACTAATGCCGAGCGGTTTCTCTTTCTCTGTACATCTCACTCTCGCAAAGGGTGATTGAAGTGACTGTGAACTGAGGTTATGAATATAGATTAATTTAAAAAAATTATTGAATATTTTTTTATTTATTAGATGAATGAGAATTTTGCAATAAACCTGTTTATTTTTATTTTTTGCTTGGAATCAAGTTAAATATTTATATTTTCACTGTAAATTATTTAATATTAAAATTATATGTTATTAATTTTTGTGCCTAATCTACTTACTTCAGCTGTTCGTTCTATTGTAGGTGGATAAGTTAACCCACTAACACAAATAATATACAAAACTTCAAAATAACACGTGAAAAATATGCAAAACAATTATACGTTATTATTATGACGCGTAGGAAAGGCTACTGATTGTAATGCGTCGACTGACCGGCCGACTGCACCTGGCTACCTGAAACCTTCTCAGAATAAAAACGCATAACTAACTCCAGGCGCAGCGGCGCACGCGCCGTTATGGTTTTGAGATGACTTTCGAATACACTTAGGACTCACAAACAAAACCTTGTGTCCTGTGCATTGGCCTGCAAAGAGTAATAACCGTTGCGAGAGCGAGAAACCGCTCGGCATTAGTTCCTAGAATGAACGGAGTATAGTTCACCCGTTGTTATGGGCTGACATCACGGATGTTGTATAGGTGATGTAGCCAACCGTGTCAGTTTCCATAAAAAAAATCTAGCAGTAGACGCTTACACGCTGACTGACAGAGAACCCTCAGTGCGCGAGTTCGACTCGCACTTGACCGGTTTTCTTTCAGGCTGAAAAAGATACATCTCTTTATAGGTAAGACAGACAGACAGACGGACGGACAGATGGCCTAGGCTTATTAATATGGTCCTGTACGGATAAGGAACACTAAAAATGTGGTGAAATTTTTATAATTTGAATAACAGGAGAATTTTTTAGGAGGATGAAAATTTGAGGATGAAGATTTTTAAGAGATTTTCGAAGTCAATCTAGGAGAATTTCAAAATTTTAGTTGGCAACACTGGCTCGGCGAGTGACGGCTAGGCGAGCGGCAGCCGTCTACACCCAGACATATATATTGGTAATCTTGTGGTCTACACGCTCGCCTAGACTAGCTCAGTCAGTCGCCGCCAAAACGCCGAAGATGGAGGTTCAGTTGGTCGCTGCTAAAAATTCTTCCATGATGTCATTCTCACTCTCTCACTCTCGCACGTTCTCATTCTGCAACGGCGCAAACCACACTGACGTACGCGCGTGTGTGGAGGGCAGCCGCTCGCGCACGCCACTCGCCACTTTGATATTTTCCAAAAAACCGCCACGGGAAGCGAGCGCAGGCGAGGCGAGGCGAGCGGACACGAGTCGACGCGAGCGTCCCTCCACACGCTCGCGCTCGCCTGCGCTCGCCTTCGCTCGCCGCGCGTGAAGTGCGGGTATTATAAATTGATGAACACCGGCTGCACACACGAAAAAGTGTCACGTTCCATCTGAGCCTAGCGAGAGCGCGTAACAAGCGATAGAGGCACAATCGGCCCAAGCGTCGGCTAGTACCAGGGCAGCACAAATTGAAAGGAGGTTACTCCTACCATAATATATTAAGCGCATCTGGCCGGTCGGAAAAGATTTCAAATTTAGAATATTCATGAAACTTCTAAAGTACCAGGGCAGCACAAATTGAAAGGAGGTTACTCGTACCATAATATATTAAGCGCATCTGACCGGTCGGAAAAGATTTATAGAATATTCATGAAACTTCTAAAGTTCTTCTTCTAACTTCTAAACTTCTAAACTTCTAAAGTTCTTCCTCTTCTTCTTTTTTAGAATATTCATGAAACTTCTAAAGTACCAGGGCAGCACAAATTGAAAGGAAAGTGCTGGCCGGCCCCAAACCGCTTGCATCCGTCTTCGTTGACCTCCGAAAGGGCCGCAAAAAAATCGCAAATTGCTATAATTTTTGGAGTAAAATTGTAATCCCTTAATTTTTTTATTGAATGGTGAAAGGTAAAATAAATAAAATTATATAGCAATATTAAAATCGACACTATCGCAAACTGCGGCTTAAATTTTTTTTATTTTGGTATTGGTCTGTGTACCACAGACCTTTTAACATGTTGTTGGGCTTAGAGTTCATCGCATATTGTGACTGTGAGTGACGGTGACGTTTCGTGCGACGTGTCGAGTTTGCTTCGTGTTGCCGTGTTGGATTGGCGAGCCGTCACTCATCGTTCTCTCAATACTTTTTAGCAGTGTGCTCTAACTGGTGCTTTATTGTGCCTGTCTGTTCACAAACTCACTCGCCTACTTGTTGCTGTATCGTTGCTACGGATTCTTTGGCTACATAATCTACTAAAAAGAAAATGGTAAGTAAAACTATCTTCTTGTTAATTTGTATTAACAATTTCAGTTTGCGTTTCGTAGCTGAATTTAGGTCACGGCTGGTCACTGCTAACCTTTCAGTTCGAATTATTCTGCTCTATGGTAGTAACTAGTCCACTTTATCCACTACATTTACATTTATTTATGACGTGAATGTGGTATGTGCAGGCCCCGTCTCCGAGCTCGACATCGGTGGGATCCGGAAGCCGGTCGCCGACCAAGGCGGTCGCTGCGCCGCGCCAGGCCTCCGGCGGCACTGTGCGCCAACGCAAGACCACCACCACTACGTCGGTGCGCAACCGCAACACCGGCACCAGCTCTGGCGGCATGTGGCGGTTCTACACGGATGACTCGCCCGGAATCAAAGTGTACGTTCTCTCACCTTGCTTTCATAAGTCTGGCTTCCTTTGGGTGCAATTAAATGAAAACTGAAAGAGAAGAGATGTGGAAATTGTCTTTCTAATCTGCGCAACACCAAATATGGGTAAATTTTCAGGATGTTAACCCTTTGCCTCCAACCTAATTAAATATGTTTTACCCCCTTCACTTTCATACCATTTTCCCCGTGCGATAATTCACAAAATTTGGGTGCACATAAAATGTAATATTTCGTAAAACATTGAAGTCGGATCAGTAAACTCTATTTGCACTTTAGCTAATGAAATTACCCATGAAACAATTGATTTTTTGAACTCAATGAAAAACAAAACACCCCACATTCTTTCCCCTATTTTTCTAATCTAAAATTGGTGAATTATTCTATGCAAATCATATATTGATTTGCCAATGAAGAATTAAACAGACAGCCTTCAAAAGATTTTTTTTCGTTTGACCTGGGAATATTTTTGAAGTGTGTTGTATAAGAAAGCTTTTTATCCATACAACCCGCACATGTTGTGGGCGGTAATCGTAGCAAGACGCGCGCACGTAGGGTTGTGGGAAGAAAAAGGTTAAAATAGGTATTTTTGCTCCCGAATCACCTTACGTTTCTCTGGTCACCTTCAGAACTCCTAAATTAACATTTCTACTGACTGCATGATATTTTTTCATGGCTTACAGTCATTCCAGTTATTGGTATACTAGTATAACTAAGATATTATTAAGTACATAATTTTTGTCAGCCATGGTAGCTTGGTAGTTCTATGCATAATAATTATGCATACATATATTATACATCTGGTGTGCTTAACTTGGACGATTGAACACAATTATTGCGCTCACTAACTCACTGCTGTGCTCTGTATATACATAATATAAGTGTTTTGTTGACAGCGGCCCGGTGCCCGTGCTGGTGATGTCTCTGCTCTTCATCGCATCCGTCTTCATGCTCCACATCTGGGGAAAGTACACCCGCGCGTAGTTCACTTAGATCCTATATCTTTATTGTTAAGACTTAAATGTTTAAGCGAGGCTAGAGTGAAGCAGTACGAATCGAGCGTGAACAATGTGTGCTGTCGGCGTGTGTGTGTGTGTATGAGTTTTCTTGTTCTAATGAAGAGCCACATGGTTCCACACCGTCACTGCCACGCCACCTTCTCTATAGGTACAACACTCAAGCACGTATATGCGTGCACGCATGTTAATTCTGTTTATGGTATTTGAGTAATGAACAGAAAATATATTTAATAAAAAAGTTATGTATGAGTGTGAATGAATCTTTTCCGGTTTGAGTTATTTATCCATATTTAAAATTAATACATACACATTTCCATTCGATATCTTTAATACAAAATGTTTTTATAATCCTTTTGGCTGTTATTTCTAGTTCAATCCTTATTATATGCATTAACTGATGCATATACTAAAAACTCGTAATATGAATTTCAATGTAAATAAATATTTAGCCCTTCCTTTGAATGCAATTTTCGATGTTGAATGCTAGTGTAATTTTTTTCTTCTTTGATCTACATTGCAATTTGTGGACGATGCTGTTTATTTTAATGAGGATGTTTAAAAATTTTTGAATTGAATGTCATTGGTTAGTTACCAAGCTGAGAATAACAGTGAAATAATTTTTTCAATATCTTTTAAAACAAGGACCTAAAGTTAATAAGGTAACAGATTACTTGCCATTTGAATCCGGCGTTAAGGTGACGTCACGCAGGCACTATTCTTCCTCTGCCCTTTCCCCGCTCGACTGGCTCCCGCTACATGCAGCTGCTAGCACCCCTACACCGCGCCGCTCTGCCACCATCCCTTCCGCGCCACTATATTTGTTTACTTTTTATTTTGTGTATAAAAATTGTAGAAAGGTTAGCTACTGTACACATATTAAGGAAGTAGGTAGGTACTTACTTCGAGAGTTTGACTCCTCTGATTTCGGCACTAATATATGATGGATTACTGCACAAAAAATTCATTATCTATCATACACACTAATCACAAAATTATTTCAGTGTTAGCTTTGTGAACCTTAATCCTATTAACCTATTGACTTTCTGAAGGGCTGGCCGGCCCCCAAACTGCTTACATCCGTGGACTTCCGGCAGGGCCGGCCGGCCCCCAAAATAATTGCAAATTGTGGTTTCTATTTAATGTTTCTTATTAGAATGAGTGAGAATGCTGGGCTGTATGGATAAAAACTTTGCCTTTCCTATAGAACACACTAAAAATATTATTTAGAAAACATTAATCTTTTTGTTTTTCTTTATAGGTACCTAAATATGTAATCTCTGGCAAGATGGTACGGGTTTCTTTCTAGTCCAACATATTTTTTTTTTTAATCTTAATTTAAGTTTAGGGCTTCAGCCGTATTCGGAAATGTCAGCCATGTCGGAAAGTCACCAACGTATTTAGAATGCGTTATTATTGAATAGTTTAAATTCATAATCAACATGTCGATATGATTCGCAAAGGGTAATTTTAGGTTAGAAAAAAATTTCAAGCGTGTTTTGTTTTTCGTTGAGTTCAAAAAATCTGTTTCTAAATAAGTGAATCCTCACATGTTGTATACTGTTTTGTGGGGTAATTCATTGGTTTCAATTGCCAATAAAGATTTTTGTTCTCACTTCATTACTTTATGAAATATTTGAGTTACATTTACAGGCATGCTAAATTCCGCGTGTGTCTGCGCGGCAACAATGGCTTGGTAGCCAAGTGGTGTAAGCATATTTATTAATTGAGAAGCCAAGAGGTTAAATAAGATGATGAAATTTTTTGCATTTCTTATAAGGTATACTTCAATATTGTGATCTGGCTCATAAGGAGGCTTCTTGTGTGGGTTCAGTTCAAATCCTGAAATCCTGAGTTCAAGCTTGCAACTGTTTTTGTTTATGATTTTTTTTCCTTTTTAATTCAATCTAGATAATTGAACAGAGTTGGCATAGTGTGTGTACTATGTACATTATGTACTTACTATACTATAGTGGTATAAATAATGCAGCATTTGATAAGAACAAATGTATTTCTCAAAAATTCCTATACGTACATTGCATTCTCCCTAAAATGAAAAGACACAAATAGCTAAAAAAAAACTATTTAGATACTGGATGTTTAAGCATGCCAATTTTTCTTAAATATCGAACTATAAACGGTGTAGCAGTAAGAGTGATTGCCATGCGCGCTGGAGCGAACACTTTGTGTACGGCGTACGCCACCACGAATGTTCCCGTGTTGGACGCGACTGTCTTCGTAAGAATCCCATCACCAATATTTAAATATGATATTAGCGCCGCTACATCTAATCCGCTGAAACAGAACACAATACAATTATGTACCTTTCAATAAAGGACAAATGATAATCGTTATTTATGGGTTTATGAAAAGTTATGAAGTCAAAAGTCGGCTGAGCGTAGACACGAACGACCTCGCCTCGGCTACTCAAAGAAAGACGAGTCCTTCATCGCAGAAGAGTTTTGCTGCAGCTGTGACGGACGGCACTATGCGAGTTTTCTCCCCAAACAGAGATTATTAACCTGTTTTGGTGGTTTAAAAAAAATAACCAGGGTTAAATTACAGAAGATGCATCGCTACGGGACGCATCTTCTTTAATTTAACCCTAACCTAATGTTGAGGAGTTGGAGTTTAACAAAAACGACATGCACCGCATGTCGTTTTTGTTAAACTCCCATAGTGCCGTTTGGCTGCTACCACAGCAGCTGCATCAAAGGTCTCCTGCGATGAAGGAATCGTCAAACAAAGTGCTGTTAGGGATGGACTAAAGCGCCCCAAGATCCTGCAACTTGGCAGTCTGTGAAGGAGCTGTCGTCTATAGAGGACTGAACTTACGTGTCACCTAACCAACATAATACCTACTTGTAGCAAAGGCCGATCGAATGGTAGGCAAGATATTCACAACACAGTACCAACAATCTTAGCATAAAGTTTGTCTCACAAACACATATTATTTATCATATCATACACTAGCTTTTGCCAGCGGCTTCACTTCGCGTGACTTTTATGCTCACAGCTCAGGCCGCAGATGCCGTAGCATTATGTATGATTTATAGGCTAAACCATCTTGAGAAGTGACAGAATGTAACAGTGAAAACCGTATGTAAATTGATAAAATGCTTCTCGAATTATAAGCTTATTCATATATTATATTAACATAATATGCTACACGGCCGCTGGTCGCCCGTAGAATCTACACTTTTAGGATTACTTTGTATGTATGATACTATAGTCACTGGTTTTTTAGAACGATAGAGGAAATGGCGACGTCAAATGGTCACATCTACAGGTGTGTCAGGATTTATGGCTGCCCTAACTCTGATGTGTATCAGAAGGTGACAATAATATTAGCATATTATGCCCTTGATGAGAAATCTAAGTATGTGACAGCATGTGCAGAACTTTGGTCAAAACGTCTCATTGCGTACTTATCTTAGTATTCAAGTGTAAAAAGAGTTATTAAAAGACTACTCTTAATAAAGTATCCATTCCTCATTCACTATGATGATGAATCAAGGAGCATGCATGTCAATGAAATAGAAATCACATTTACTAACAGACCACCAAAAATAAATAAATTAAGAATAGCATACCTAGACACAAGTAAGTAGCAAGTTCCCAATGACATTAGTGATATCGAAACATGGAAAACTATCACTGTGGTTCCGTATTCTGTTACAGCTTTTTTGAGTTTGTCTTTTAGGCTCGGAGCTGAAATATTTTCTTTTGCTTCAGTACTCATTCTCCTGTTGCTTGAAGGTACGACGACTACTCTTTGGAACAGATAAATTGCAAATGTTAGTATTGCAAGGCTACTTACAATAAAATAAAGCACACATACAACAATGATAAGCGATGTGTGTATCATTTAGATTACAAAAGCCGATTCAACCTGGAACACCTGCTTGGATAATTATCAGTGATCATCAGATATTGAAATCGTTTGCTGTTAATCAATGAATTATAAAAAAAACACAATGATCGTGTTGCTAAAAATACCAGTTATGAACTCAACCTGCCGGCTCCAACTGCTCCGCGCGGAGCATGTATTTCTTACGCCGCCTGCTCCCATCTGTATCCGCGTGGGTTTTCGTCTAGTACTATTTCAGTGATTTTTTCTTATTAGTACGAGAGCACTTTAGATAGATGATTAAAAACCTTTACATATATATGAAACACCTAAAAAGAATTCCGAACTCGAAAAGAAAAAAATATATTCTGACACCTCTTTCTTTTTTTATTTGTCCTTGTTTTTCTTTATTTTATTGTGGATAAGATTAAATGGCCTCGTACGTACTTTGTTCGGCGTTTTAGTGGCAGCGTTCACCTACAATTTGGTATATATAGTTGATTCGCTATTAGTGCAAATTGAGTTTATTGATCTGACTGATAAAATTACGAAATGTATGAGTTTATGTAAGCGCCGCGCGACGAAAGTGGCTCTGGAGTCAGGGGGGTAAGCATTAACCTGTGGGAGCCAACAGGTTCAAGGAGACCACTAGCAATTCAAACAAACTAGTTAAAAATGATTCTGCTGATTGTACCTTAAACGAAAAGTACAAGAGTCAAACACATCATGTTGTAAAGCCGAGTGATTTAATTGCAACTTACTTGAAATCTCTTGCGCAATGTATGTTAAGATCACAATATTGACTGAATATATAAAAATATACAAAAATGTTTAGTGTTCTACCTACATAACTAGAAGCATGTATGAGGTATTTTCGCAGCAATGAAATAGGTATGTACATATGGACTTGGTAACAATGACCTTGAATGCGGCATACGAGTGTCAGTCACGTGCCGGCAACAAAGATTATTTGTTACTATTGAAATATTCAAGGTTCAAGTTTGGTATCAATTTTTATTTAATATTATACTCTTTTGCTCTGCGAATTGATTACACTAATCAAAATTGGATTGTTGCAGTATAATTTTGTGCAAAAACATTTTAGACCTGGAAAAAAAATATGGAAGGAAATTATTGAATGTGTAGAGAGGCATACCGTGACTGGGCGCAGTGTGCACTCCCCTGTACTGGTTCCTCAAGGTCAAGTAGTGGGAGCTGTGCAGATGTTCCGACAAGTACTTGTAGCCCTGCCCCCACTGTGAGCCTGGCATGCCGAGGTGGCTCTGGTTCCCGCTAAAGGGGTCCGGTACGTTGCTCTGCATGGACGAGGACAGGTTCACGGCGCCGCGACAGTCATACGAGTTCATGTGAGGGTCCGCTTGCACGGTTATATCGATCTGTGGGAAGTCAACGCTGTTGTCGTGTGCGTTGATGACCGGGCCCGAAATGTCGCGCTCGCGCAGAGGGGAGAAGCGCCCTGTCTCCGCAGAGTTGATGTCCACCACGTTGGTGGGAAGCTGCAGCGCGACGGCTTGCGGAAATGTTCTTGGCGACGTCAAGTGCAGACCTTTAGTCGGTGTTTTCACAAGACCTACGACAAAAATTCAATTCTATAATTTCAACACAAGTAGAAATTTCTATATGTTTTTTTTATTTATGGGATCTGAAAATGGAGTTACAGGTGCGGCTTTATACTGGGGAGCCGAGGTCGCAAATTGCTGGTAAGCTGTCTAGGCTGAGTTAAAAGACAAAATTTGAAAACAAAAGGTAAAACTCTCACTAAAATTAAATTTTACCTACCTAAATTATAGCATTATTATAACAAGAAATTAGAGTTATTTATTAGGTATATATAAGCGACTCACCTAGGCCGAGAGATCGGCACATGGTATAATGTCTTGTTGAAACCAGCGACGAATTCACATTGAACAACTTCACCAGCCCGTTGAGCGACATTTTGTGTGGACAGATCCGTCAGTTCCCTGTGGGTGCTAGAAGTGCGAACGTGCGTATACAATCTGATCTGGCTTATACATACATTGTACCATACTCAAGGTCACTCTAAACCTCCTTCCTTCCAGTTGATTCTACACGCGACGCGGTCCGATCACACCACACACAGACATTACACCTGCAAGCGAGCTATATACCTACATGTATATATTTACATAATTTATTTACACACACAAAACTTACTTCAACAAGGCAACAGAAGGCAAGTACCTACTACCTACAAAACGTCCCATTCAGGCAAAGAATAGAATACACTGTGGCAAGTTTGGCGCTGACGCTGTGACGTTAACGTCACTATGGCGATGCGATAGCCTCACAGATTACCAATATATATGTCTGGGATAGCCTAGCCACAGCCAGATAGAGAAGAATATAACTCGTTATCCACAGCCAGCAAATTTGAACGGTATAATACGTGATAGATAACCTACTTGTAAATTTTTTTTTCTGTGAATTGTATATCCGGTTCGTCGGCGATGTCGTCGGCCATCTCGATACGAGTGTCTCGGGGCCAATTTTCCGTCTCTCACTGACAAATGACAGGAAAGCTATATTTTCGGAAACTTTGATTTCGTATGAGTGATGTTTTGGTGGTTTAAAAAAAATAACCAGGGTTAATATGCGACGCATCTTCTAATCATCAACCTAATGTTGAGGCGGTGCATGTCGTTTTTGTTACGTTTGTATAATTTCCGAAAATAATTTTTAGGTGGTTATAAAAAAAACTAAATACCCTAAAAAAATTTAAACACCGTAACATTGCTTTAAAAAAGAAAAAACAACAAAAAAAATTTTTTGAAGGTTTGACGAACCCATGGTCAAAAATTACAAATCCTACACCCTTACCACTAAGCCACGAAATCACATAAACGACCAAACGAATATCGGATTCCCTTGGTTCGCTTTCGGCTTTCTTAGGAGGACAACTGTCACTGAGAGACGGAGAATTGGCCCCGAGACACTCATACATATCTCGATAGAGCAATCCACCCACAGATGTTACCACAGACTAAATAGGGTGATGAATAAAGATGGCGATTGAACAAGTTTCTTTGCCGCGTCGTCGTAAATAAAAAGTAATATTTTTGAAATTCTCGCGATTCGAGAAGAAAACAACAGACATTATAAATACGACAGAAAAGGCTGTATACTTTATTTAGTTTTGCCTGTTCCGAAAAGGGACGAATAAATATAAAAAAAAAATCTCTTTGTATTATGTATGGTATGATGCCGGACTTCACTTGGCTTAGCGTATTCGTGTTGGTTGCAAACATTTTAGTTTTATCTCGCTCTAAACAAGCCATTAAAGGGAGACGAAACGGAATGTTTTGCCAAATACACGAATACGCTAACCGCTAAGCCAAGTGAAGTGCCGGCATTTTAATAGTAGAAGATGGCGGATGTACAAGTTTGTTTGCCGCGTCGTCGTAAATAAAAAGTATATATTTTTGAGATTCTCTCAATACGAGAAGAAAACAACAGCCATTAGACGTACAACAGGCTGTATACTTTAATTAGTTTTGCCTGTCCCGAAAAAGGACAAATAATATTTAAAAAAAAATCTCTTTGCATTAAAATAAATTTGTAGAAACAAAAGTTAATTATATCATTATTATTAAAAAAATCATATTAAAAATAAAAAACAATTGTTATTATTTCATCCATTTATTTATACGTTCCTTTTATATAAATTTTACATCTTTTTAACAATTTAAAATCTAATATTTAATATAAAAATAAACAGAGTTTCCACCACCGGCAGCGGGGATAACCCAAACTACCGATGGTCGGGCCCCAGGGAGAGAAACCTCCGGACGATGCGTGCAGTGTCGAGCAGGGCTGCCTTCTGGATCTGGCCCTTGACCCAACCACTCAGCGAGAGCCTAGCTGGGTCGTTCCGCCATTTCGTTCAAATTGCATTTCCGCGCAATAAAAGCGTGTGAAAATGTATGTTTTTTAAAATAATTTTATTGAAATATATAGGTTTAGATGAAAGGAAAAAGTAGTATTTAACGAATCAGACATTTGTCCATTCAATTAAATAAAAAAAATAAAAACCTTCAAAATTCTCATTCCTATCCTCTTCCAAACGAAGGATCAGTATTCAGAATATTTTTTTTTTAGTTTCTCCAAGTAAAATGAGTATATTAATAAGCCCACCTATAGTGTAACTAATAACGCATGTTTCTTTGGGATTAATTTATTTTTAGAGCCATTATATCATAAAAAGAATTAATATTTCATTTTTGTCCGTAGGAAAACGTCATTACCTTCCGCAGAAGTGGTATTACAAATTAGACAGAGTGTGACCCGACTTTAGCTTTCGCTCTACGCTCCGCACGTCGAACGCCTCTCATTGTGTCCCTGAATCTAGACAGGAGAGGACGAGCGGCGCTGGGGAAGAAAATACTCACGATCTTCGTGCTCATCAACTACTTTGTCACCGTCCAGGCATCATTACCTTCCGGCTTTTTTTTAACATAAGTACACGATACAAACATTTCATTTAAATCTTAATGAATCAGATTTTAGTCAGAATATTCGTTAATTAATATAATAAATTTGTAATATCAGTAATAAGGGAGCAATTGAAGAAATACATCAAAATTTCATTACCCTCCTTTTCATTACCCTCCTTTATCCTCAAAATGTTTGCCGGACGGTAATGAAGGGGTTCGGATGGTAATGAAATGTTTACTTGATTTCCTTCCCTTCTACCTAACTGGGTGGTAGGTTATATCCCGCCCGTGTTGATACAACCGCAGCACTGAATGAAACGTTGGTCCAAACGGCTATATAAACGTCCGAATGTCCATGGTCATCGTTGGACACCTTATGGATGGCTTGGCGCCATATGTCGGGCTTTAAATAAAGCAAAATATTTTCGTGTTTTCCGTCGAGTTCAGTGTAGCCGACACGATGAAAGGAAAGTACTATCAGGGCACCTAGTTCACCAAGGTGTTATGGGCTGACATCACGGATGTTGTAGGTGATGTAAACATTCAGTGTTCACAAAAAAAATTGTGTGCACGTAGTAAGTAGTACATAAATAGTAAAAATCCAATAAAACTGGACTTTTAATTCAAATTGGCACGTAAAGTATCTACATAACGTATACTGGAGTACGGGGTTCAACCCGACCGGGTCGGCACCAACGCACTGACTGAAGTTCGGTCGAAATGCTATAAAAATTGTTCATGTTTTTGACCAGTTAAGTGTAGCCGGTTCAATTCAGTGATATGTAAGAGTATAGTTGTTTTCACTCAGTGCATAGTGTGTGTCTTCACTAAGTTACTGTATTTTAATTGCGTAGCAACGGTTGGACTTCAATACAGCGCCGAGTCTAGTGAAATATTCACTAGATTCAGCATAGGTTGTGGCCAGTCCTATTTTTTTCTTCTTCTCTTATTAACCGGCGGAAGCAAAAAGGAGTAGGTTCTCAATTCGAAGCTCATATATTTTTTTTATATGTATATGACCAATTATTTTTTTATTGGATAGGGTATACTTCAAAATTGGTCCCATTTTTATTTGAAAAAACAAAAAAATCTTTACCAAAAAATTTTACCGACGAAAAATTGAAAAGCGAAAAATCCAAATTTGGCGGGTAATAAACCTTCCTAGTCTTACTAACAGTCTCAAAATTAGTCACTTGCATAGCTATTAAGACTAAAAGGGTTTATTACCCGCCGAAATTATATTTTTCGTTTTTCAGTTTTTTGCCGGTTGAATTTTTTGTTAAAAAGTTTTTTACAAAGTATTGTTGTTTTGTTGCTGGTTGTAATGCTGTAGTGAAAAAACTAATATTTCTTTCTTTCTTCAAGTAGTATGTTGAAAAAATCAGTCGGTAACTGATTATACATAATACAGTGGTTTTTCTTGTGATCTTTACATAAAAGTCTGAATAAATCTTATATTTCTTATATATCGCCTTTAACTGAATACATGCTCACTCCGTAAAGTTTCAAAGTATTAGTAATACAATTTCATTTGTTATTTTATTTAATTTTTTTTATTGACAGCGCGACATATGGCGCCGAGCCACCCATAAGGTGTCTAACGACGCCCATGGACATTCGGTCGTATGCGGGGGTTGCGAATGACATGCCGGCCTGACAGGTGCCCATTCACGCCCCTCTTGAAGGACCCGAGACTGTACTTGGGGGGAAATATATGGGCAGGGAGAGCGTTCCAGAGTTTACCGGTTCTGTAGAGGAATGATCTGCAGAATCGATTGGTACGCATCCGCGGTAAGTCCAGTGTGTAGGGATGCAATCCCTGCCCAGTGCGCGTGGTGCGAAGGTGGAAAGGGGATTTGTTATTTCAGTTAAAACTTTTTACACTATGAATTATAAATTACTTAGCTAAAATTTGGATGTTAATAGTGTCGAACTTTTGATAATCGTTAACATTATTACTACAATCAGCTAAATAATGATATCTTTATCATTATCATAATAATAATAATATAATAAAGCAAATTTCATTAAGACATACTAGCATGCTTCATTACCATCCAACCGCATAAATTACCATCCAGGTGTTTTTCATTACCATCCACAACTTCATTACCTTCCATCAATTTTCTCTAAAACTAAACGTTGTACATAGATGTCTCTCTTATGTTACTTACTACATCTAATAAGTACAGGAACACATATATATATAAATATATTTCAGAAAATAAAAAAATAAAAATTCCGCCAAAACATGCAAATTTGAACGAAATGGCGGAACGACCCCTCTCAAGGTGATCGTCGAGGCTCTTCGCTATCAGCCCATGCGCCGATACGACCAACTAAGTAAGGTCTACAAAATAACAAAATAAGGCCTACTACGTTATTCCCCCTTTCTTTTTTGTAGTTCCTGCACGATTTGAGTACGTAAGTATGAGGCTTAAGGAGCGACAACCACACAATTATTAACACGTCACGGCCGACTGACAGTCAGCAACTGACTGACAAGATTTGGTTGTGCACTTCGTGCCCCCCAACCAAAACAGTGAGGCCATTTTCTCAGTTCGTATAGGCCCGTCCTTACGTTTGTAATATTTAAGTCAATGGTGACATGACCGTTCTCGAGAACTGGCGGCGGATTGTTTTTTTTTTTTTTTTTTTTTTATACTAAGCGCGACATGTGGCGCCGAGTCACCCATAAGGTGTCTAGCGACGCCCATGGACATTCGGACGCAGGCGGGGGCTGCGAATGCCATGCCGGCCTGACAGGTGCCCATTCACGCCTCTCTTGAAGGACCCGAGACTATACTTGGGGGGAAATATGTGGGCAGGTAGAGCGTTCCAGAGTTTGCCGGTTCTGTGGAGAAAGGATCTGCAGAACCGATTTGTACGCATCCGCAGTAAGTCCAGCGTATAGGGATGCAATCCCTGCCCAGTGCGCGTTGTACGGAGGTGGAAAGGGGACGCCGGAATCGCGTTAAACAGCTCCTCCGAGCACTCCCCGTGGAATAAGCGATAGAACACCTACAAGGTTGAACTTTAAATTTAACTTTAAAAACAATATTGTTTTAGGTATTTATTTTCACGTTTTTTGTCTATTATACAGGTACATATTTATATTAATTTTATACATTATAAAATAAAATACCTATACAAAATTAATACAAACAGAGAAAAACAAAAAACGGTATTTTTATTATTATTATTTTTCTATATACTCTCTCTAGATATAATTTTAAAGAACAATTTCAGTAATATGAGCGAAATTTTATCATAAAGTCCCGGATTTAATTCAGAAGATTTTAACCCTGGTTATTTTTTTTTTAAACCACCAAACATCACTCATACCGATACCCACTCATACATACCACACATACCTACTGATGGGCAAGGATTCAATCCCATTTGGGACCGAATCCTTATTCGAGACTTTATAGGGATTTTATTGGGAAAGTTGGGGAAGGTTCCTTATTCGCTCCTACGAAATAGGATTTTATTTTAATATTAGATTTCAACATCGTGAATGAGTTGTTTTCATTAGTACTAGGCATAATATGGTAGTAGGTATGTAGATCATTGTTTTACTGGATGAATTCCTATATCTAAATAAATAATGTCTCGACAGGTTTTAATTTGAATGCATGATTCCCTAGTTATGTTCACAAAATAATCGATATCTGTGGTTGTTTGAGCGCAACTCGGCGTTCGGCAGGGCATTAACTTAGTTTCTTTGAGAAGGATTATCATTTACTTGAACGCAGCTCGGCCTTCGGCCTCGTCGGCCTCTTTGAAAAAGTATATGGTTTACCTATAGGGAGCTCCGCCTTCGGCGTCGCCATAGGTAACTTAGTTTCTTCGAGAAAAATAACGTTTACCTGAAAGGAGCTCGACCTTCGGCCTAATCAGTAGTTACATATTTTGTTCGAGAAGGTTTGTCATTACCCTGAATGCAGCTCAGCTTTCGACCTTCTCGCTTTATAACTTACTTTCTTCTTTTGAAATACGAATTTCACGAGAGCGGGCAAAAGCTAGTAAACTATAATAGTTACTAAAAATAATACTGTTTTATGTAATCCGGTCGCCTGAGTCGAAGGGGCCTAAGCACATTCTCCGACCAGCCAATATCACCTCCGAGAAGGTAGGTGCCCGTGCATACCGGAGACTTCCCTGGATTGCTGGATATACTGAACTAGAAGAGAACACAGCCGAGCCTGCTATGCGGCCATCTTACATACAGTACGGTGGTACTAACCCAGTCGGCTACAATTTGAGCCTACCACGTTGCCTACCACCTAGTAAGGGGCAAGGGAAGGTACCTAGTTTTACACCAGTTCTAAACGGTGAAGCAGCAGGTGTAAGTATGCACGTAAATTTTTTCATCAGAAAAAACTCATTGGTACACACCGACCCGATTCGAACCTCGGACCTCTTGCATGAGAACCCGATGCCCAAAAACTCGGCCACCCGCCGCTTAACTTGTGTAATGTAATCAGAGATGTAATGTCATCAGATCAGAGCGGATAGTCCAAGCGATCCCTTGCAATGACCACTCACAAATACGACTCGTGAAAACTCGTTACAAACTTGCGTGGCTCATAACGAGATCCTCGCCCTTAATGATTTAGTTTCTTCTTTTGAAATACGAATTTCACGCGAGCGAAGCCGCGGGCAAAAGCTAGTTAAAAACATACTTTATTCGAGAAGGTTTATCATTAACCTGAACGCAGCTCAGCCTTCGGCCTCGCCCTTAATGATTTAGTTTCTTCTTTTGAAATACGAATTTCACGCGAGCGAAGCCGCGGGCAAAGGCTAGTTAAAAACATAAAATCCTTTCGATCTTAAAATAGGATTAAATCCGGGACTTTATGATAAAATTTCGCTCATATTACAGAACAACTTCACATACTTAACCTTAAAACATAAAATCCTCATTCGGTCCTAGAATAGGATTAAATCCGGGATTTTATGATAAAATCCCGCCCATAAAGATTCAATCCCGGGATCGACCCATCAGTACACATACCACACATTCCTTCCACACATTCACAGCCACGGAGGTGACGTTTACAATCAGCTGATCTATAGCGCAAGAGTCAATCCTATTCCTTTGTTCTTTCATGTGCCGGACCCAATTTAACCTTATAGCAGCCCGCCATGGACGATGGCGCCAATTGACTTCATTACAACTGGCGTGACGACAAATGGCGTGGTTCCAAAATATTAGCCCACGAACGATCGCTCCAAATTGTGGTCAGTCTTCTGATTAGGATTTCCATTCGTCCCGGTACACCGGGACTTGTCACCGGTTTAGAATCTCATTCCCGGCGTCCCGCCTGACCAGCAAATGTCCCGGTCTGGAACCAGAAGTCAGTTAGTTTTATCCATACTAATATTAGTAGTAGTAGTATATAAAAAAAAATCTTCAAAGGGCTTAGTATTTCTTCTTATTTCCTAACACTCCTTACAGAGCGTTTCAGGCATTATAAGTCCGTAGATTTCATTCGCAGATGTCAATTATTTATGTATATACATAGACAACGAACGTTCATTGGAGACTTTTGGCTAACTATCTGTGAGTTTACAGAGCTGCGTGAATCGTTCTGAATCGGACAATTTTCTGTGGCCTATAATTTATTGGTTATGGACATTCAAAACCATTGCCTACCTAATTATCTAATAGAATTTATGCATAATCTAGGTTTTGATATAGTGTCCCAGTCAGTACCTGTGCCTTTATGGCAACCCTACCCTAGGCGCACGCACGTGCAATCGTACTGCTCCGATCTACGAAATGAGCCGAAATGGATGTGAGTTCGCGCATGCACGGGCGGACGGCGTGAAGCCATGGCATGACGCCACGATGGATTATGGTGCGCCCGGAAAATCCGTGGGTCGGTCGGCGTCACGCCAAATATTGGCTCACGGATTTGACACGCACGGTCAGTTTTTGGACTGGCGTGGTTCCAACTGACGCGATGGCGCTATCGTCCATGGCTGGCTTTAACCACCAAAACATTCACTTTGATAGTTCTTAGTTAATAATCTCTGTTTGGGGAGAAAAAGAAAACTCGCATAGTGCACTTTAGCTCCTTTCGGTAAACTTCGGCTCGAAGGAGGAATGTGTGGTATGTTATGTATGCGTATGAGTGATGTTGTGTGGTATGTATTAGTGATGTTTTTGGTGGTTTAAAAAAAATAAACAACAACAAACATCTTCTATAATTATTAACCCTAACCTAATGTTGAGGCGGCGCATGTCGTTTTTGTTACGTTTGTATTTCCGAAAATAATTCTTAGGTGGTTATAAAAAAAAATAAACACCCTAAAATAATTTAAACATCGTAAGATTGCTTAAAAAAGACAAAAAAACCAAAAAACATCTTAGGGATTCGAACCCATGGTCAAAAAGTATAAATTCTACACCCTTACCACTGAGCCACGAAATCACATAAACGACCAAACGAATATCGGATACCCTTCCTTGGTTCGCTTTCGGCTTTCATAAGAGGACAACTGTCACTGAGAGACGGAGAATTAGCCCCGAGACACTCATTATCTAAGGGCACCCACCACGATGTAGGAAATCGTGAAGGGGACCCAAACAACATGCCCGTCTTCAGCTTGGGCATTTTGGACGCAATAAAGCAAATAAATTCTGAATTAAACCTATGGTATTTAGATGATGGGGTATTAGCGGGTAATAAGGACACTCTTTTGAATGATTTAGATAACATCTTACAAAATTTCGCTAAAGTTGGTTTAAATCTAAATTTCTCAAAGTGCCAAATATATTTCTCAGCCGGATTTGCGGAAGTGGAAAAAGATCAGGTTCTCAGTGAGTTCAATGCTAAAATTCCTGACATAAAGATTTTATCAAGGGAAAACTTATTCTTACTCGGAGCGCCACTGACCGATGAGTCGATCCCGCTGCTCATTCAGGATAAGAAGGACAAACTGGAACTGTTCTCTGGTCGCCTAAATTATATCACCAAACATGTTGCCCTCTTTCTGCTCCGCCATTGTTTCTGTATCCCAAGACTCACATACTTCCTTCGTTGTAGCCCTATGTGGCGGCACGAAGAGAGTATGCGGGCTATGGATAATACTATTAAAAGCTGTATGCAACAAATTTTAAATGTGAGTCTAGAATCACCATCTTGGAGGCAGGCCACCCTTCCTGTGAAATACGGAGGGATCGGTATTCGATTGGTAGAGGATGTCGCCCTTCCAGCGTTCCTGGGCTCCGCTCATAGCGGACTTAACCTCATAGGAAATATACTTAAACCCTCACTTGGTGAGTTTGAGGTCAGTCACTTGAGTGGAGCCACGGAGCGTTGGAAGGCGCAATGTCCCGGAGAGATTCCCCCTATATTCCCTGGTTCACAGAAATGCTGGGATCTGCCAAGAATAAAAATCATACATGCGGAAATGCTTCAAGCTTCATCGGGAACCGATCGCGCCCGGGTCCTGGCATCTTCGGAGAGAGAGGCGCACTATGGATCGAGAAACGGCCTCCATAGTATTAGGAGATTTTTTTCGCAAACTTGATTTTTTTTTAAAAACTGTTTTTGTTATATTTAGGGTTACATAAGATAATACGAAATATATAGTTGTAGTGATATCAGTCAAGTAGATATTTTATTAAAAATACTTGGAAGTTTTCAGTTGTATGGGACGGAGAATGTTTAGTCGATTTTTTCAAAAGTCTTTCGAGGTGTCGCAGATCTTTTAATACATCATGAAGTAGACCACGAGTGTAATAAGACCACATAAAAACTGTAACCCAATTCGACCCGGTATAGAAAATATCTAAGTCCGAATTTAAAAATTTTCGTCTATTTTCTTTATACATTATTTATGGTTTAACTTTACAATTAATTACATTTTCTTATGTTTTGTGATTGCCAAGCGTGTAAGTTATACTAATTGGTACATTATGTAACAACTATACCTACCACTGTGGTCGAAAATACCCTCCAATATTTGTAGCGTTTTAAATGTTTATTTGGTATTCATAATTGATTTGAGGACACATTGAATAAACAAATATGTGAAGACGCGTAGCTTGACAGTACGTATGTATGTTAGGTTCAAATATATAAAGTATATATATATTTTTTTTATATTTTAAAATTTGCAATGTATGGGACGGAGAACATTATATTCATTTTGCCGGACTACAAAGATGTGTCAAACTCTTATTAGCAAGGTTGTGTAGCACAACATAAAAATAAACACAATCAGTAAAAAAACATTTAGAAAGGTGCAGCCTTCCGAGTATCGACAGGTCAAAGTATAGCATTTTTTACCTTCTTTCGTAATTTTTGGTTACATTATGATTGTACAATTATTAAGCAGGTATGCAAATATGTGAGGCATATAATTCTATATCTGATATGTACAGACCATTCCGATTAACAGTGTAAAAAAATAGCAATATTTTTATTTAATAAAACTGAAAACATTATAGTACATTATTCGAAACTGTTAAGAATTAACAAAGTCACAGTAACGTAAAGTTGACCGTGACGGAAAAGAGGCTGTACAAAAAAAAAATTGTGAACGCACTTTCTCAAGATGTTAAAAAAAATTCTATTCAAAATTATTCACCAAAATTAATTTTATAAAAAAAATGTTTTATATAAAATTTGAGCCGGTATAGAAAATATGTAAGTCCGAATTTGTAGATTTTTGTTTTCTTTCCTTTAAATATAAATTACAGTTTTAGAATAGAACATAAATACAAGGCTTTGCAGCTCATTCATTATGACGACGCATTAGATACTAATTACCATTCGGTAAGACGAAAACATTCCCACATCCCTGTTTGTGAAACCCCACTATATTGGTAAAAACCGGTTTAGTACATCAGGTGGTGTCCTTTGGTCGCGAATTTCAGTTTAGTATTTGTTCAACGCGCGTAAGGGACGGATCTCTCCTTTCGAAACGAGTTATCGCTGTTTTCAAATACTTTCCTTCCTGCATTATTACTTGAAAACTAGGTACATTTTCAGTTCGAACTCTAACATTTTACAAAATGAAAGAGTTTAAATCAAATCTAAAACTTTTTGTTTTCTTAAAAAACGAGCAAGGACTCTCCGACCCAAACATACTATTTGACAAGTTTTCCGTTCATATATCTGATGAAAACCGTGATCAATTCAAGTGTTTTTGTAAAACCTACTTGTCTAATATGTATAAAAAGTGGAAAAGTACAAATTATTCGTTCAGTTTCTTCAAATGCAAATTTGAAACATGATTGACGTCAGACATAAAGGGGCCCGAATATATTCAAAACATACCTCAAGAACCAAGACATGAGGAAGCGGAACCATTCGTGCCGCAATCACCAGCGAAACAGCATTCAGAAGCTTCAACATCTCCTAAACCAGAGTTCAGTCCTCGAAAACAATTCCACGAACTTCACTACCAGCAAAAAAGGCGCAGAACCGCACATCTGTGTACGGAAAATGACTTCGACGAGCTCGCATTCGCTGCGGTGAGTAAAGTTATTAATACGGAAAGACATGATGTTGCTGAGGTGCTTAAGTTTCTTCTGGAAAATTCAGATGAGGTTGGTAGAATAAAGGAATACATTCAAGTTAAAAAAAAACACAATACTCGCCTGAGAAAGCCCTCAGCCTCTTCAGTTCCCAGCAACTCTCCAAATCGCAATACTGCGAACTAAGGGCAACGGCAATTGAAGCAGGAGTTGAACTGTATCCCTTATACTATCAGCTCCAAAAAAAAGGTCGAGTGTTACCGTCCGAAAGAAAGTGTCAAGGTCACGGAAGTGGAAGCACGTGTTTTTGCAGCATACAATAATGCAGGAAGGAAAGTATTTGAAAACGGCGATAACTCGTGTCGAAAGGAGAGATCCGTCACTTACGCGCGTTGAACAGATAATAAATTGAAATTCGCGACCAAAGGACACTAATTACCGGTTTTTACAAATATATCGGGGTTTCACAAACAGGGATGTGGGAATGTTTTCGTCTTACCGAATGATAATTAATGAATGAGCTGCAAAGTCTTGTATGTATGTTCTATTCTAAAACTGTAAAGTATATTTAAAGGAAAGAAAACAAAAATCTACAAATTCGGACTTACATATTTTCTATACCGGCTCAAATTTTACATAAAACAATTTTTTTATAAAATTAATTTTGGTTAATAATTTTGAATAGAATTTTTTTTAACATCTTGAGAAAGTGCGTTCACAATTTTTTTTTTTGTACAGCCTCTTTTTCGTCACGTTCAACATCACGTCACTCTTAAGACTTTGTTAGTTCTTAACAGTTTCGAATAATGTACTATAATGTTTTCAGTTTTATTAAATAAAAATATTGCTATTTTTTACAGTGTTAATCGGAATGGTGTGTACATATCTGATATAGAATTATATGCCTCACATATTTGCATACCTGCTTAATAATTGTACAATCATAATGTAACCAAAAATTACTGTTAAAGAAAAAAGGTACAAAATGCTATACTTTGACCTGTTGATACTTGGAAGGCTGCACCTTTCTAAATTTTTTTTTACTGAGTGTGTTTATTTTTATGTTGTGCTACACAACCTTGCTAATAAGAGTTTGACACATCTTTGTAGTCCGGCAAAATAAATATAATGTTCTCCGTCCCATACATTGCAAATTTTAAAATATAAAAAAATATATATATACTTTATATATTTGAACCTAACATACATACGTACTGTCAAGCTACGCGTCTTCACATATTTGTTTATTTAATGTGTCCTCAAATCAATTATGAATACCAAATAAACATTTAAAACGCTACAAATATTGGAGGGTATTTTCGACCACAGTGGTAGGTATAGTTGTTACATAATGTACCAATTAGTATAACTTACACACTTGGCAATCACAAAACATAAGAAAATGTAATTAATTGTAAAGTTAAACCATAAATAATGTATAAAGAAAATAGACGAAAATTTATAAATTCGGAATTAGATATTTTCTATACCGGGTCGAATTGGGTTACAGTTTTTATGTGGTCTTATTACACTCGTGGTCTACTTCATGATGTATTAAAAGATCTGCGACACCTCGAAAGACTTTTGAAAAAATCGACTAAACATTCTCCGTCCCATACAACTGAAAACTTCAAGTATTTTTAATAAAATATCTACTTGACTGATATCACTACAACTATATATTTCGTATTATCTTATGTAACCCTAAATATAACAGAAAGAGTTTTTCAAAAAAAATAAAGTTTGCGAAAAAAATCTCCTAATACTATGGAGGCCGTTTCTCGATCCATAGTGAGGCGGGGGCTTGGTTACACGCGTACCCCTCCCCTCATATGGGAACACTTTTAGATAACCACACAGTAAGAATATCCGTTGCTCTACGAGTGGGTGCGAAGGTGTGCCAACCACACGTCTGTGTTTGTGGTACTGACGTCGACCCGTTCGGCCACCATGGACTAGCATGCCAGCGCAGTGCCGGTCGTCGGTCTCGACATAGCAACATCAATCTGCTTATAAAGAGGGCCCTTGCCACAGCGGACTTTCCCAGTCTGCTGGAACCACCAGGCCTATGTCGGGACGACGGAAAGAGGCCTGACGGCATGACCTTAGTCCCATGGAGCCGGGGAAAGGCTTTAGTATGGGACGCGACGTGTGCTGACACCTTCGCACCTACCCATATTGCCGGCTCGTCCAATTCGGCTGGCTACGCCGCTCTAGGTGCACAAAACCAGAAAATTAAAAAATACGTTGGCTTGCGCGTCCACTTCGAATTCCTGGCCTTTGCTGTGGAAACACTTGGCGTGTGGTCACCCGACGCAAGGACTTTCGGAAACGTCCTAGGAAAGCTCCTTATTGATAAGTCTGGTGACCGACGCGCCAAGTTTTTCTTTTTTCAGCAAATAGGCCTAGCCATTCAAAGGGGCAACGCAGCCAGCGTATTGGGTACTGTGGCGGAGTCGGAGGAATTGGACGAAGTTTTTTACTTACAGTAATTTTGAATGTTAGTATTTAGTTTTTCTTTATTTATTTATTAGGTTAATTTTATCAATGTTATACATTTGTTAGTTAGGTTTTAATTATTTAGTTATTAGTAGCTAGGATTAATTATCAGTACGCTTATTATAAATTACCCATAAATAAATAAACAAATTAACAACATATCAAAAAAGCAAATAAACCGCTATTTCAGCGATTTTTTTTTGTACGATATGACGATATGAAGATTGTGTGAAATTCGAGCCAACTAAAAAAATATAACGATAACCTGTAGAAAAATAAATAAATATTTTGTGTTCTCTCAATGTTTGTGTTTTGATAATTAAATCGGTTCCTTGATTTTTTCTTACAAATGGGGTTGTGGAGGGGAATTTCACAATGAAAAGGGGAATTTTTCAACTTGATGCCGGGAATGAAAAATCTCCCTGTGGCAACACTGGCCAGTCAAAAAAAAAAAAAGTAGTAGTCAGGCAGTCAGTCTGTCCAGTCCAGTCAGTTCAGTCAGTGCGTGGTTACATCCTCTTTGGTCAGTGGTGGTTATATCCTCTTTGGGTCAGTGCTGGGCTTTGCTTGGGGTCGGGTTGTCGTTCGATTCGTGCGTATCTTTTGATGCTGTGTTTGCATTCTATATGTGAGAGTTTGGTTGAATGAATAAAATAACCAATCGACAGTGAATTGAATTACTGTGGAAACATTTAAATACCTATGAATATTTCTGAGTCAAATTCTTTCGAACGAACGCCACGACGAGGAGGGTACCTTGTTCTAACAGGTGTTCAGTATGGACGTCAGTTGGTAGTGGACGTGCATTAGGTGACAAAGATCAGCATGGAGTGGACAAGTGTTGTGATATTGGGACGGCTGCTCGTGGCTCTGAGCGCGGTGACAAGGGCTACTGCCGGCTCATCGCGCGTCACCGTGTTACAGGGCGACACTCTCCCGCATCACGGCCGCTGCGAACCCATCACCATCCCATTTTGTAAAAATATACGCTACAATCAAACTATCTTCCCGAACCTGCTCAACCACCAGAAGCAGGAGGACGCCGGGCCGGAGGTGCATCAGTTCATGCCGCTCATCAAGGTGAACTGCTCGCCGGACCTTCAGTTCTTCCTGTGCTCGCTGTACGCGCCCGTGTGCACGATCCTCGATACTCCGATACCACCGTGCCGGCATCTGTGCGAGTCCGCTCTCACCAACTGCGACGATATCATAACCCACTTCGGCTTCACGTGGCCGGAGCACCTGCAATGCTCCAAGTTCCCCGTGTGGTCCGGCGACAAGGTGATCTGCGTCGGCAACAACAACGCGAGTGCCGCCGACTCGCGCCGCCTCGCCGCCACGCGCTCTCCCAAGGTGGACTACCGGCCGACGCGAACCGATCCCACTAAGCTGCACGGCGCTAAGGACTACGGCTTCGTGTGTCCGGTACAGTTCAAGGTGCCAAAGGCACTAGACTACACGCTGCGTGTGGGAGACAAGGTGGAGTTGGACTGCGGTGCCCCGTGCGACGGTATGTTCTTCCGTGCGGAGGAGAAGCGGTTTGCGCGCGTGTGGATCGGCACGTGGGCGGCGCTGTGCGCTCTCAGCTGCCTGTTCACGGTGATGACGTTCCTCATCGACACGGACCGCTTCCGCTACCCGGAGCGGCCGATCATCTTCCTGTCGGTGTGCTACCTGATGGTGGCGGCGGCGTACGTGCTGGGGTGGGGCGCTGGGGACCGCGTGAGCTGCCGCGGCCCCTTTCCGCCAGCGGTCGGCTTCGGCAAACTGCCGAACCTCACTGTGGTCACGCAGGGCACTAAGCACGAGCCGTGCACCATCCTCTTCATGATCCTGTACTTCTTCAGCATGTCGTCGAGCATCTGGTGGGTTGTGCTCACCCTCACCTGGTTCCTGGCCGCCGGCCTCAAGTGGGGACACGAAGCCATCGAGGCCAACTCTCAGTACTTCCACCTGGCGGCGTGGGCCGTGCCCGCTATCAAAACCATCTCCATTCTAGCCATGGGAAAAGTTGACGGTGAGTCTTTACTATTACTAAAATTAACTAAAAAATTTCATTCATATTCCCAGAGTGGAAGTTTATACTAGTACCTATTTATAAAAAAATTATGAAATGCATACTTATCTACCTACCTCTACATACATAATATAATGTCACACCTGTTTCCCGCACTGACGTAACAAATTACTGGTACATCTATCCTCTAGTTTAGGATATAGGTACCTAGGTACCGGCACGAGTTAATAGCACTCGGCGAAAATTGTGGGGTTAGTCCGCTTAAGCCGTTTGAGCTCACTAAAAATTATCCTACTCGATTATATAGATCATATTTAGCCGTAAATACGTCTAAAGTTAGTCATTATCATTCTATACACATATAAAAGTGACCACGTGGTCGAGATTGTTTGTTTATTTGTTTGCTGCCCAGCCTCTTAGGAAGGCAGGTGGGCCATTCTCCGCACTGAGACCTCAAGACGATCCGTTGTACGTTGCCGCTCGGGTAGTGCTATTCCAGCCACCCGAGCTCTTTCATGAAGTGGAGCACTCTTCTCGGTCGCTTCCACTCTCCATGGCCAGTTCCCAAGAAATTGCAGTTGTTCTTCTGCCACCACTGGGCACTCCAGGAGCACTTGGGTGGCTGTTTCGTCCTCCGCCATGCAACCTCTGCATAGGGGGCTGTCGGTGACACCTATTATAAGCAAGTGCCTGTTGAGTGGGCAGTGACCCATGAGAAGTCCTACCGCCATACGGAGTTGACCCCTGTGGAACTTTAGCAGGCCCTTCCTGAGTCGCAGGTCCAGTTCGGGAATGGCTTCCCTGGATTGTCTGCAGTCCCTGGTGTTTGCCCAAAGATTTTCATGTTTAGATTTTGTTAGTTGATATAACCAATATTTAAACTGGCTGATTGGTAGGGGTACACACGGTTCTGGGCCTTTTGCACTCCAGCTGGAGCCCCGCTTAGCCACCTCGTCCACCGCATCGTTCCCGTAGGAGCCGCTGTGTCCCCTGATCCACTGTAGGGTTACCTTGTTTACCGCAATACCCTCTAGTGCCTGGTGGCACGGGAGTATCAGTCCGGAGTTGATTGTCACGGTACTTAGGGCCTGTACCACCGATGGGCTCTCCGACAGTACTCTGATCTGGTATCCAGTGATTTCTCTGCTGCGTACTGCTGCTGCTGCCTCTATTATTCCGATGCACTCAGCCTGGAAGATTGAGTTGTGAATACCTAGAGTGATTGTCTTATGTATGTTTGGGTCAAGTGAGAAAGCTGATGCCCCTGTTCCCGACCCTGTTTTTGACCCGTCAGTGTATATTCTTACCTCGGACCCCGAATAGTCCTTAGGTTCCTCATCTAGTTCTACGTAGTAGTGTTTGTCAAACACGTGTGTTTTTCTGATTCTATCACACGGTGCCTCTATCAGGGGGTGTTTTCACATGGTCGACATGACGACAGAACTGTTTGTTATTCGCGTTAGTGATGACAGCTCGAATAGTGACGATAGTCAAAATGAGGATGATGATTGCGAAGTCTCTGACAACGATGAAGTGGTTTCTATGAGTGCCTCCGTCATCCAACCGCAACCATCTTCTTCTATTATATAACTCTATCGAACGACTAATCAATGGAAGGAATATCACCACTACCAGATGATTAGAAGTATGTATTAAATAATTCATAATATTAATAATTGACTAGTGTTCTTCATTTTTCTATAACATATTATTATGCAAATAATAAAAAAAAGAGTTCCAAAGTACGGGGTGTGGGCGGAGACTTTGATAACCAATGACGGATCAGCGCCGGCCGCCTCTCCCGCCGCGCCTCCCTCACTCCGCTAAAGAGACTCAAAAAGTGATGATTTTCCAATGATTTTCGATTTGCATTTTTCTAATATATACTTATAAAGCGAGTACGTCCTTAGTACTAACATATAAACATAAAATATTTAGGGATGCAACGATTACGATTACATTAATCATCGATTATCATCAGTCATTTTACGATTAATCGAAATGGTCGATTATTAGTTCGAATATTTAGCGATTAACGATAAGTGCATTGTACTATCTAAAAATCGTCTATTCGCCGCGACGGCACACCATGCGAATTTTATGCTAAGTTTTAGGGAAAGTCCTTTATTTGCTATCCTAAAATGGAACTTTGTATCAAATAAAATATATTTGTATTGGCTCGAAAACGCAATGCACACGAAACTGAAGCCATTAGCACAAAAGTTTCTATCGTACGAACTAAGCTCAGTAGCGTCCGAAAGATTGTTCTCAACGGCTGGACTGATACAAACTGACTTACGAAATAGGCTAACACAGGAGCATTTGCAAATGCTCTGTTTCTTAAACAAGAATATCCCTGTTGTTAACTCTAACAATTAGGTAAGATGTGATGTTTAATCTGTTGACTGTGGAGCGGTCAAAATCGACCGCTAGAGCACTATGTACCGTCAACTATGGAGCGGTCGATATCGACCACCGCGTTGTCAGCGAGCTCCAAACCGCTGCATGGGCCGAACAAAAGATTTTTTTTCGTTCTATCTCACTTAGGAGTGTTTATTTGATAGAGACAAAGTATAAAGTTGAATTATTTAGCTACACATCGGTACCACTAACTTGATATGTCCCGAGACGACAGATAAGGAAAAATATTCTTAATATAATTTCTATATAACAAATGAAGGACTTATTCCCTAAGGCAATCTCTGCCGGTCAACCACCCTATTACAACATTTATTGTAGGTATTTAAAGATACAACACTTAACTAAGAGGTAATAACATATTAATAAATTAATGAAAATAAAAACAACAAAGATAAGTAGGTACCTTGGACGCCTAAAATAACACTAGGGTAGGGTGGGGCTATTTCGCCGAAAATTCTAGTTTTTTGGATGTCATTTCTTGCATTGTCAACTTTTACGTAGTTTAATTATATTATCCTTCCAAATGGCTCTTTGGCTATTCAATTGCAGCAAAAAATCCCCACGGTGGGGCTAGCTAGGTAAGTGAGGGTAGGAAAAAAAAAATGAAAATAATGACATGCAACCTTCGATATATTGTATTCTAAAGTACTTATAATAGTTTCACACCATTTACACAAAAAAATATTTTTTTAAATGTCAGAAATAACCCGTTAAACATGCCTCTTTTTATTTTTATTTTTGCGCGTTCAGATTAATTTATATAAAAAAAAACTAACCTATGTCAAGTTATAATTACTTCTAATTTGGAATAAATAAGGCTTTGTATCATTGAAAAAAAGTTTCATGTCATTATCTTAGAAAACAAAAAAGTTACAGCCATTCAAATGACAAAAAACGGGTTGCCGGCGGAATTGCCCCACAACCAGCGAGATAGCCCCGCCCTACCCTATAATATTACATGTATACATAGGGTCGGGCGCGGAACGCCTTAATAGCATTTTGACCGAGTAGCAAAAAGACTAAATCGCAAAATGTCTAAGTAGCACATGGGCTAGATAAAAAAAACTACATATTAATACGTAGGGACATACACATCTACGTGTCTCGCCTGCGAAAGGACATGAAGATGGAGGACCTCATCCGCCACGTCCAGGATAAGGGTGAGCGAGTTGAGAGTGTCGAGGCTCTTCCTTCTCACTGGGCTGACACGAACTTTTGCGCTTTCAAGCTGTGCATTCCTGCCGAGAAGGTGAAGACATTCCTTCGCAGTGAGTTTTGGCCCTCCGGTGTGGTGTTCCGGCGCTACAATCGCGACCTTCATCGTGAGGTCGCGCGCCATAAGTATGCTGAGCCCGCGCCGGAGCTGTCTACAACTGCCGTCCTGCACATTCAGGATACGCAACCCGCGCCGCCGCCGACGACGCCCGCGCCGCTGCCGACGCCCGCGCCGCTGCCGACGCCCGTGCCGCGGGCGCAATCTGCGCCCACTCTACGCGCTTATTCACTGATCCACCGCGTCAGCAGACTAATATGACGCATACGGGTCTCTATTGGGACCCGTACAGACACAAGTGGAGAAAAAGTAATTTTAGTTCTTAGGTTAAGGTTACATTTAATATGTATTTTCAATATGGCCCTAGTTGGTTGAAATAAAGAGATAAATAAATAAATAAATAAAATAAATATAACTATATTAAATAATATAAATACTCCATAGGTATATAACTTAAACTACATAAACATATTCATATAAAAAAAAAATGTTATACACAAATATTCCTTTGAGAGGTATAGTACCTTTAAATGTTTTTTGAAAATGGTGAGTGAAGGGGAGGCTCTAATTCCGGTGGGAGCTGAATTCCACAGGCGCGCTGACATGATGGTAAAAGATTCGGAATAGCTGGAAGAGCTCTGGGGAGGAATAAGAAGCAAAAGATTATCAGCTGACGTTAGTGGTACGCCGTGGGACGAGAGATAGTCGAATCTCTCTCTGAGATAGCATTGGGGTCGTTCAGGATTGAGAAGGATAGACATATAGACAAAGAAGATAGGACATGCATGTTCCGACGCTGACGAATAGGGAGCCACTCAAGTTGGTCACGACAGGCAGAGATATGGTCATATTTACGCAGTCCGAAAATAAATCGGATGCCAAAGTTGAGTAGACGATCCAACTTATTGAGCAACTCTTCGATATCACCATAATCTAGAATGGGGTGAACGAGAGATTGTACCAGCGTAATTTTGGTTTTCACCGGTATTAATCTATTGAGTCGCTTCAGGGAATGCATAGCACCGTAGACCTTCTTGCACACCCCACTGACATGCTGGACCCAAGAAAGAGTGTCGTCCATGACAACTCCGAGGTTCTTGACTGCTGTATTGTAAGAAATTATGACACCGTCATAAAACACAGCTGGCAGATTGCCTCTGTTTATTTTAGACAGAAGTTTGCTGCTCTGCCCACTATCATAACCTGTGATTTCGAGGGGTTTATTTGGAGACCAAAGTGTTCCGTCCATGAATGTACTCCGGTTGTTGTTGTTTTGGTTTGGGGTTGGCTCTAGGCCTGCAAACTAATCCCGCTTGGTTGGGGACCTTCGTGCAAAACCCCGCAGTCCACAGCTATACCAGCCACCCTATGTCTTCCACGAAAGCCACAAGTCGACCGGGGTGTCTGCAGGCCGCTTATCCCTTAGTCGCCTTTTACGACATGCACGGGGAGAGATGCAGTGGGACCATTCTTATCAAGTACCGACCCCACACAGTACGAATGTACTCCAGATAAATCAGTGTTAAATCAGGTTGATAGTGACCAAGAGATCAGGTAGGGAGAATGTGCGATACAGTACATTTGATGCGATTCTATATAAGGAATATGATATGATATGTAAAAAACATAAAACTGACTTAAAAAAAAAGTAGAACTAAAAAACTATTTAAAATAAAAATATAAAAACCGCCTTCAAAAATGTAAGAAATAAAAACCTAAAAAAAACGAACCCTAGAGTTGAAGGCGGTGCTAAAAAGGCTACACAAATCACAAAGGATATCATCCACTCATGTTTTCTTTCATGCATCATTTTTGCTTCCTTTAGCACCGCCTTCAACTCTATGGTTCGTTTTTTTTTAGGTTTTTATATCTTACATTTTTGAAGGCGGTTTTTATATTTTTATTTTAAATAGTTTTTTAGTTCTACTTTTTTTTGAAGTCGGTTTTTTGTTTTTTAAAACAGTTTTTTTATTTCACAGTTTTTTTTAGTAATTTTTTGCTATTAATGTACTCGGCGGAATCGCTCGGCCTTTGGCCTCGCTTTCCAATCCGATCTTGACTTAATTAAATTGGGACCACCTCAGGGTTATCCCCTTTCAAACAAAAAAAAGAATTTTCAAAATCGGCCCACAATTGACGGAGTAATCGCGTAACAAACATCCAAAAAAATAAATCATACCGTCGAATTGAGAATCTCATAGGTCTAAAGTAAATTGCTCGTGAAGACAAATGCAACGAGCCCAAACACGATGGGTTTATCATGTGTAGTTTAGGAGTTCCTATGGCCACCTTCTGTCTCCATCATCAGACCAGCTCGATGATACTCGTACCATAATAAATTAAACGCATCTAGCCGGTCGGAAAAAATTTCAAATTTAGAATATTCATGAAACAAGGGTCCGAATATGTATCACAATATCGATTCATGTATATCAATAAAATGACTTTTTATATCTTATAAAATGAATTTTTTTTTTTAATTCGGTTTTATATTTTTAAAACTGATTTTATTTCATTCTTTTTAGTAATATTATTAGTAATATTACATAAAAAAGAATAATCGAAATCGAATAATCGAAATCGGTTGAAGTGGTACAGAATTATTCGCCATATGTGTCAAACTGCAAATTGCTGAATAAGTCCATATCACAAAAGTTTTGCTGAAGGTGTAAGTTTTGCTCAATTGACGGAGAAATCGCGTAACAAACATACAAAAAAATAAAAAACATACACTCGAATTGATAACCTCCTCCTTTTGGGAAGTCGGTTAAAAATACATAGTATTTTTTTATTTATAATTTTAAAATGCATAGCTTAAAAGATATTAAAGAAAATATACGAGAATCGAGCACAAGGCGCGCTTATCTACGAACCTACTGCATTTAAAATATGGAAAAACATTGGGAATATAGGGCATCACTTATAGCTTACAGGAAAACCTAAAGGAAAATCTTAAGTCTTAAAGTTCTCACGGAAAATGGAATGGTACGGAACCCTCTCCACGCGAGTTCGACTGGCACCCAGGTTTGGCAAAAACACGGTTTTTTTTTTCAAAAATTCTTCACACACTGGGTTTTTAGAGGGGTTTTCGGGTTTTATTGGGGATTTTCGGGTTTTTTCAAACTGCCCGACGAATTTTGCTCATTTTCTCCGCGTTACACACTTGTCCAGCCAGTCTACTTCAATTGAAAGACTTTTCTCGACATTTGGAATCGTCTGGAGTAAATTGCGGAAAAGACTGGGTGTGGGAAAAGCCCAAAACTAGTCTCTGTATACCGTTATCTCCGTAACAAGAATCAGTGCGAGTGGGATTGGTGAATTAATTAAAGTGTACTAAACAGATTAAACTTAGATGACATTACCTGTACATACAACAACTACATGGTGTCAAATAAATCCTACTTTGTTGAGATTTTTTACTATTTGATAAATAAATATAATATATTATATGGTATATACCCTTTGTATTGATTTAATTATTATATTGTCTAATTGTCTTCAGATCTTTTGACATCAATTACAGCTTTATTATATAAAAAAAAATATTTAAACCCACTTTCGTCAAAAACCCTCGGGTTTTTTTTTCAGGTGGGTTTTACCCAATTTAACCCAGTGGGTTTTTTCGGGGTGGGGAAAATCAAGCCAACCCTGCTGGCACTTGAACGCTTTTAATAAGAACTCTGATCGCTTTCGAGATTTTGTGTTTGCGCGGAGATTGAACAAAGAGCATGCATGATGCAAATACGACGGTGTATCCAGCCCTTTGATGTGTCAGCGCTTTGATGTGGCCCCGCCGCGCCGGCGCCTGCGCAGCTCTGTGCGCCGCTCCGACGCCGTCTCACTCAACAAGTATAAACTCTAATAAAACTGCCTTCCTTCTCCATTTAATATAAACCAGCCGCTGCTCCTGCCGGTTGCCCACCTCACTCGCCTACTCCACTTTAACTCCGAAAGGATCGTTCATTCATTCATCATTCATTATTCCATTAGTAACGCTAAGCTTTTTCGCTTCATCCATCTCCCATTGAATGGGTTATTTAGATGGAAATTTTCTAGACTCGTCAGTCTTGTTGTCGTTTAGTGTTCTTTCGCATTTCTAAAACGTGCTCTTATCACCTGAACATTCCAAATAATGAATTGGGCATTTTGGGGTTCTGTTTCTCTTCCTTCCTATAAGAAGTGTGGGGTGCATTTATACTTGGCTGGTTTTGAGCAGAATCAGGATAATAACAATGTAATGTCTATTCTACTCGCTCGACTCGACTTCATCGTTGCGGCAGGGGGAGCGAACTTTTAAGTGTCAACTTGAATAAATAGGACTTGTTTTGGCATCACGCCCGACGTAAAAGGACTATGTAATTGCAAATATTCCTTTCTACAGTATACTTCGTAACCTGCGCAGGGGACAAATACAATGACGTCGTCGGCAATAAACTACACTATAGGATGCCGACACTACTGCTGCGCCCCCTCGGGCCAATCCGCCGACCCTTATCTTCGCTCCGCGTTGACAGTCGAGGGGGAGAGAACGACGATCGTACCGCGGTGTTAGTTTTATCTCAAAGTCAGGTCAAAGCTAGCATAGATAAGTGCTTTCCCTAATGTCATCTGAAACAGAAAAGTTTGTTCCGTATTAACCGCGTTTGGAACACTCCCTTGGCGGCCATTTCAGATACTACCTAAGTAAACTTCATCAGAATTAATCCTAATATTTTACGTAGTACCTATCTCATCTGTGCTGTGAGCTATGCTTGTATATATGAAAATAAATAATTATTTATTTATTTAGGAAAATGTCTAAGCCTATTTTTATACATATAGCCATGTCTTCTGCTCTAGAGAATCTGTCTTGCAGGAAGACTTGTTTTATTAAATTAACACGTAAGTAATTCATTACATTTTGGCGCTCTTATTAACTATGTTAAGATTCATATATTTAAGACAGAAAATTAGTTAGAAGTAACATATGGTGTTCAGAGTACAGAACAAGATATGGGGTTAGTTTTTTAGTAACATTACAACATTATTTTGTATTGTGGTTAGTTACCTAGCTCTTTCATGTATGTAAAAATGGTGTGTATGTATATAAGGGTTGACCCAATTCGAGGTTCGTAACTTATTAAAAAAAAATGCACAAACAATATCTTAATTATTTTTTCTTTAATCGAATATTTAGTGTTATTCATTAATTATGGAAAATGATGTCAGGCAAATGGCCGCCTCTGGATATTCTGAACAGTTGATTCTTTCGAGGTAATTTTTGCAAGTTTCGGGGTTATCTCGGCAATAACTTGGCGGATGTTAGTTTTTAGTTGCTCCAACGTTGCTCCAAGGTGTCTTAGTATAGACGAGACTCTTAAGAAAATAAAAAAATAAATCCAACCGCGTTAAATCGCACGATCTTGGCGGCCAGTTGACGTCACCGTAACGTGAAAATGTTCTTTTAAAAATCAAGATCAACTTCCTACTGCTCTAATACGTAAATTCTTCGCAGTCCATGATCTCTGGGCTTCAGTTCTTATTTTAACTAAATTGTATACGGGTGAAGGTGCAAGTCCTTATGCCAAATGCGCCAAAGGGAGCCATAGGAAAAACGCGCCATTACTAACAGCTGTCAAAATTACAGTATTGTCAATATATGAACCTCGAATTGGATCAGCCTTTTTAATTAGTTTCTCGGAAATGGCTAACGATTTGGATGAAATGTTGTATTTAGATGGTAATGTTTTATTTCGTCCGTCCGTCCGAGGGCTGTATCGTGATAGGTAGCCGGTGGAAATTTCCACATAATATGTTTTATTTAAGGCAGATATGCCGACAAATAATAATAAAAAAAAACAAAAAGTAAACAATTCAGGTTGATATTATGCGCTACTGGATAATAGATAGCGCCATTAGCGCCACAGTTAGATTGCATTGCAGACAGACAAAAGATGCAGACGGATATAGTTTTTTGACAGGTATGGTATGGATATCAGGTATGGATGCTGCGTACGTAGACGGAAAAAATAGTTCGAAGCGTGAGTAGAATTCGCGCTTGACCGATTTTTATAAAGTAGTATATATTATTTTAGACCACGATTAGGGGCACTGCGTTGATAATAATAATATAAACTCTAATAGAATTATTGTAAGGTGAACATTTTACAAAACTGTAGGTGTGTGCCACAGAGCATGAAAGCGGGCGGTAGGTATTTGATGCTCTGTGGTATGTGCTGAGTTTCTGATAACTAAGTCATTCATAATAGCGTAAACGGCAGTATCATAGTGGCTTTTCGTAATGTCTATAGTTATTTATGTTTTATTGCCCACAGTAAATAGCCCTCTTAACCTCCTTCCAGATAAGTTCTTTTGCCCGTACCCGACCTCAGTTCCGTATATCGAGAGTCGTTGGACGCACTTCACGCACTGTAAATAGCCCGTATCTCCGTTCCGTCTCCGCGATCGCCACATGTCGTCGCCGACGGAAGTTTATGATAATTTGGCTTTGAAACTATTTCAGGCTGGCGAATACACGTATCGTATCACCTTTTGAACGGGGCGAAAAAACCGACTCGCGACGACGACGGTTCGGTTCGCACCCGTATTTGTTCTGTATCGATCGAGCGAGGCGCCATGGCCCCATACGTGCCGTACGGAACAGCGCGTCCAAACTAGTGTTTTTGGATCGCGACGCGGGTACGGAAAATAACATCTGGACGCAGCGTCAAGTACGGCGGCGGTGGCGGAGGAGCGGCGGCGGCGGCGGCGCGACTGGCTGGACCCATTCGTGAGGTGATAAAGGCGGCAGGCTACTGTCGCCAGCGCCGCCGCTTCTTTTATAATATAACTGCACCATTTTACATTCAAATAGGAAATAATCGTACCAGACTCCATCTATTGCTCGGCTATAATATATATTATTTAGTCATACTTTCGTGCACTCGCGCAACCAACCACCATTTCTAATGTTGTTAATATGTTGCGGTGGATAAACATTTACACATGTACCTACCACCATTTAGTAATCTGTGCTACCACTCCACCTATAGATGCCTATAATCACGTCAACATGTCGAAAAAAGGTGGGGTAGCTGGAAAATATTCGAAGTTAATGAAACCTTTACAGATTGTTTGGGGGTACACTAGGAATACTATCCTAAGTTTTCGACCTCGAGCACCCTGTGCTAACTTGGGGGTGGGCAAAAAAGTAAAAACATTTCTGACTTTTTTCAGCCTTTCGCTTATATCTCTTAAACTAAGGATATTTTGTTGACCACATTGCATGAAAAAGTTGGAGAGCATTATTTTTCCTAAAATTTCGTTGTTGAACCAGATTTTCAGGGCCAATAAGATACAGCCGATCAAAGTTAGACAAAGTTTCTTAAAATGTAAAAAATAGCGGAAAAGCGAAGGTTTGGACCCTATAACCATCATTTCGATGTTAACTATGTTGATCACTCATCAATATCAACGTCTTGGTAAACCTATGACCCTACACAAACCCCCCCCCCCCCCCCCCCCCCCCCCCCAAACGTTACGAAGAACCCTCTCACACCAAAAACTCTAACGTTGTACACATAATATGATGTCTTTTTTTCTTTTTTTTTATGTAATCCGGTATCGGTGGCTGAGTCGGAGGGGCCAAAGCGCATGCTCCGACCAGCCAATATCACCTCCGAGAAGGTAGGTGTCGTACCGGAGACTTCCCTGGATTGCTGGCTATACTGAACTAGAGGAGAACACAAAATGTATTTACAAAAAAAGTAGTAATATTAAAAATATCCATCTATATGCCGACCGATTGATCGATCATTGTGCCCATAGTCGTATCGGCGCATGGGCAGATAGCGAAGAGCCTTGACGACCACCTTGAGAGGCACTGGCTGAGTGGTTGGATCAAGGGTCAGATCCAGAAGGCAGCCCTGCTCGACACTGCGCGCATAGTCCGGTGGTTTCTCATCGTTAGCCTGGGTCCGCCCCGCTGCCAGTGATTTCACATCAATTTTAGATTTTAATTTTTTGTTTATAAAAATCAGTTGCCTCGGGGTCTTTAAAAATCGCCAACATCTCTGAAAGGCTAGGGTTCTTGCTATACATCTGCATCACCTTCTTTTTTCCAATACCAAATGGTGCTGGGGTGGTGTCACACCCACTTATCGCATGCAGGAAAAGAATAAATATCCTGTGGATCGTACTTGAACAAGTGAGATGAATACAAGTTGGGCTGTGAACCTTTCCACTCTTCTATAAATAAACGTTCTTTTTGGAAGAACCCAAAGCAGTGAGAAGCAACAGAAGATCTATGTCTTCCCCTGTTATGACGACACTATCATACTTGTCAGCAGCTGAGACAGCAGTCTCCACAATCATTACATCGGCGTCTTCTACTGTCTGCTTCACTTGGATCCCCCTGGCTTCCATTTCACTCATCAGCATAGTTATGAAGTTCTGCTTGTTGGTATCGTTGGAAAGAAATTTCACCTGCGAAATCGTGCTGATCGAAGTTGTCTTGGAAAAGACAAACTTTGTTGAGGAGTGAAGCAAAGAACGCTGATCAGGATATCCCACCAGGATAACCATCAAAAATCACCTTGGGGGAGGGGGCGGGGGAAGGGGGTCATAGGTTTCCAAGACGTTGATATTGATTGATTTCTCTTAGACAATCCATTTTATAAGTTAAGTGAATTTTTTTCATACTGTAAATAAAAATTCTGCTGACTTTGATAATTCAAATTGTTTATTCGCATAAACACAAATTTTATTAATAGCTTGACTGAACCCTATGTTCTTTGTTTTGTATTTTATTATCTTTTTTAATGGGTATATTTTCGACTTAGTATTTTTAATTCTTTGCTTAGATATAGTATGTTATATTTAACATAATGAAAACTTAGTATGTAAGTTATATTTAAAAAAAGCTCTGTAAGGTTTCTTACCCGGTTCATCCTTATAGATTGCACTACTGAACGGGACATCATAAAAAATGATGACGAACCGTACTGAATATGCATATGTCTCAATGAAATATTGTTATTGTTGTGTGTTCTTTATGGCGAAATAAATATCTGAATCTGAATCTGATGAGTGATCAATACAAGTAACATGGAAATGATGGTAACAAATAGTTATAGGGCCAAAACCTTCGTTTTTCTGCTATTTTTTACATTTTAAGAAACTTTGTCTAACTTTGATCGGCTGTATCTCCGTTAATGTTGGGCCTGAAAAGCTGGTTCAACAACGAAATTTTAGGAAATTTAATGCTCCCCAACTTTGTCATGAAATGTGTTCCACAAAATATCCTTGTTTAAGAGCCCATGCTACCTCAGCTCAAATTTCAATTTCACCCCCACTTCCCCACCGCGCGAGATCTAAGCGATTTTGTTAGGTGACCTGCACTGTTGTCGGCCGGGTAGGTAGGTACTAAACCTTATATGTTTTACATACTTACGTACCACAGACCACACGCTGTATAGTGACAAACGGGGATATCGTAATCTATGTTGTGCTGCAAGGACTCTCGTAAAGTACCTCACAACATTGACCGCCATGTTTATCAAAATATTCAGACAAGATAATAATTATAACTATCGAGCAGCAAGGAAGGCACCTTGCCTAAAACTACCGCTATACCTACATACCTACATGGCATTGCCCACGATTTCTAGACAAGAACCAGAAAGTATTGGCACTTATGTAGGTACATAGCTTGCACTATGAGAAGAGTTGGATAGATATAACCTATAGGTAGCGAATTGGTAATTTTAGTAGGTATAGAAATTGTATATTTTATACCTATCGATTCCGACATTTGATCAAGAAGGTTCCTCATCGTTGCGTACTCGCGTATTTTCGTACGTCTACCTCCTTCCTTAGTACTTACCTTCTTCGTACTACCGAACGTAAAAACATATCGTCCCTCCCCATGCCAAAACGACGAATGTGCAAAAAGGTCATTCTGAGATATTTGCCTTTTATTGTTAGTGCTAAATTAACCAATGTTACAAATTCGTGACTATGGCATGGCTAAAATTCAAGGACTTCTTAATTATCATAGAAATTATTTCACGAATAATAAACATTAGTGTGTTTGGCACAGTAACATCGAAAAAAGTCATACATTCGTTATTATTTCACAACAAAATATCTCTGAGTGCCGATAATTTAGAGATTCGTGACTTTGGCATTGCAAAGATTTGATAAAAATTAATGAAACTACATCAAAAGGTAATTTTCGCCAAAATTGCACTTTCGTCGTTTTAGCATGGGAGTTGGGAGGGACGATATATATTATTTTGCATCTTTTAAGTCTCTGCTTACGGCCTGACTGTAGCGTTTTGATTAGTGAGAGATAGTTAACTAGAGGTTAGTCGGTATGTGAACAGGTGCATGGGGCGGGGCGGCCACACAAGTCAGGCGACATTTGCCGGGAGTGCGACCGGTTGTCTGTTGCCGCCGCTCCGCGTCGTCGCCCGTTTCTGACTTGTGCCGTACTTTCATCGATCGAGACAGTTCAGTCAGTGACAATCAGCTCGGATCCAAGAGAGATCACATGCGGATGAGGCAAGTTACTCCGATGTCGCGATAATTTCTATTTAATCAAATCGGTTTCTTCTTGATGAAATGAAACCTTCCGCTATCGACCACAGCCAACTATCTACGTCAGGTTTTATCTATATATATTATAGTTTCTGTTTAGTACTATAAATTATGCCGCCGTCGTCGTAGTCAGCGTGGTGGTGGCGGCTACAGCCGTGCCAACGCCACCACTTCTGCAGAGGACGGCGCGGCGGCGGGCGGCGGCGCGGCAGTGCGACCGCGCGGCGGTGGCGGCGGCGCGGCGGTCATCAACCAAAGGAGCTTATAAGCTGATTTCACAATGACTGATGCTTGTGTTATATATGGCTCACCTTATCGTCTTATGTCCGCAAATACGCTAGTGAGGAGCATTAGCGCATTCATAGCATGAGACGTGTTGTAATGCGATCTTTTGAAAGTACCTATTCATGATGGATGACATTTGCATGTGAAGGCATGAACATTTGTTTAACGACAGGTAACACGGTTCATAGCGCTGTGCGGCTTCTAGTATTTAGTTCGGTGTACCTACTTACTAGAATTCGTTGAACGGCACATACAAAAATCCTGTCATATAAATACCACACACTACCTATATGAAGTTCCTTTTGTAAGGTGCCTAACTCGTGTTGCATTATTGGGTTGAACCTGGGCTCGCTCAATGCAATGCTTTCAATGTCCCCGCGTAAGGAACCGAAGAGCTATATCGTCACGTTTTATCGTGAATTCGTGATCGCTCCGACCACAGATCATAAAAGTAGTAGGTACTTATATGATCTGTGGCTTCGTTCGACCGACGCGACGGCTGCGGCGGCGGCGGCGGCCGGCGCCACAATCGCAGATGGACGAGCACACAAGCATACACAAGACACCACACCACCTCCCTCGCCACCTCCGCCGACTGACCCCCGCCCCGCCCCGATGGTGTCGGAGGTCACCGCACCGCAGCACTGATTCCATCTTCCTCGACACCAACACAATACTTTCCCGCGATGATGCAGCAAGTCGATAGTCATTGCTACGTGCTGCGCAACGTCTCCCAGCGGTTGCGTCGCACCGCACGCACAGACCAACTAGCATGCACTACATGTTGGTAAAATTAATAATAAGAAACCACCGCTCTATACCTACCTACACTACATTTTATATTACATTAGGCCAGTTACTGTAACACAACTTTTCTTTGTGATCCCATTACCGTTAACAATAACAAGGTTCTTTTAGTAGTTGCCGAAATGCTGACTCACACACACTCGAGGCTGACCCGAATAAGAAAATTCCTCCACTCGAACAAAATGCCTTTTATCTCGTACCGCCGCGCCGCGCCGCCGCGCCGCCTCCGCCGCCTCTCCGTCGTGGTCTCCACCGCCCCGTCCCGCACCGTAGCTCGTCCGTGGATTGGGCTCTGTCTGATTGCGGGCCATTCTTTTGTTGCATATAAAAACAACATAATACCACTGTGATAATAATACGCTCTATTTAACGTTTCCGTGGGCTTCGCTCGTGTTCAATTAGGTTTCGGTCCCCGCCAAGCGACTGGACGTAATGGCGTTAAATGACGTTAATAAAATAGTAACGAGTAACATCGATAGGTCCCTCGTATAATCCCATTGGTGCTATTAAATTAAATTATGTGGCGGAAATAAAAGTTGTTTGTATGTATAGCGGCGCGAGCGGGAAAGGCGAGAGAGATGAACGAAGCGGTCGACGAGCCCGGGCCGTTCTCGTTTGATCCTCGGCTTGCTCGGGTTGTGTACTTATGTGTGGTGCGCTGGCTGATGCAGTGAATATTGAATCGTATTTATTCATAGAGTTTAAGTACTTCAATAGTTTTGTAATAACCATGGTCTTATTTGTATCTGCCTCCGCTCTGTCGGCGGCGCACGTGGCGGGGCGGCCCCACACCCACATGAGATGAAAAATATTTGGAAGGCAGCTGAGCGCGGTGGCGCGGAAGCGGTTACGCTCGGCGCACTGAGGCACTGTTGAAGAAGCCGAGCAGAAATGAAAACTACAAATAACAAAATAATTTACTATAGTAGCAAGCACAACAGTACATCCCTGCAAGCATGGCCGATATCGGGACATGAAAATATGGTATGAAATGAATACCATAATTTATGGTACGTCTGGCTGGCCACGCTACTCCCGCTCTACTTGCAGGGACGTGAATAGGCCGCCAAAGCATCCACACATGCCGCTGGGAGTTTGAAAGGTTTCAAACAGCACGCGTCTACTTTGCTCTCTCCGGCCTGTCTCGTACGTACGTACCTCGCATTATAACCGGCCCCCCACATGTCAAAAGCAAAGGTTCCGTAGCGGCGCGGCATCGAGAACCAGGACCGACCGGTCGATCGGGCTAGATAACTTGACATACACCTACGTGCTCTATACCAGAAGGCAGCAGCAGTGAACTGACCGCAGCCGCGCCAGGAAAAGTATGTTCTCGCCGCGCCGTACGCTTGAAGGAACAACTTTTTACATTAGCCGACTTCCATTTCAACACGTTTGAACTGTGCATTATATTTATAGAAACATAATTAAACCATGGGCGTTGTGTGTTTATTTTATATTCCGCTTTGAGGAGTTTCCATGTTCATTAGCCAAAACACATTATCGCTGGTACACACTCTTCTTACAACGGAAAGTAATCTATACATATCGTCATCATCAATCAATATTCAACAATACTAATAATAAATCTGTAAGTAAGGGATGGTCATGGAGTAAATTTCTTTGTTTTATGTGATACTGCGTTTGTAGACTCTATGTATAATATTAAATAAACTATATTGACGATTTAAAAAAAAATCTTTATGTGTGTACGTTCCAGTTCCTCCATAACTCTTAAACCGATCTTAAACGAAACTTGGTACAAGCACATTTACCTTACGAGACACAGGAGAGGCTAAATAAAATTCAATTCCGGTCACGCTAAAATGTGCCTCTCATACAAACCGAATTATTCCGCGCGCCGAAATAAAGGTACGCAGCCCGGCCTTCTTTCTTACTTAATTACTGTCTTCTTTTTAAATACGTATTTCACGCGAGCGAAGCCGCGGGCAAAAGCTAGTCTATACGTATAATAAAATCGTAGACGTACCGTGTCTGTACATTAAAATTTTTTGCAAAACAATAACAGGGAGATGGAAGGAATAAGTAATAGAACGTAAAAAAAGTCGCCAAGTGCAAGTCGGACTCGCGCACCAAGGGTTTCGTACCATTACACAATATATTTGTAATATTATGTGTGTACAAAAATTATTGTGTTTTGAAAAATCACGAAACGCCTAAATAAACAATACAGCAATGGTTTGACTGTCAGGCATTCGTGTAATTGAATATATTATGTGACATAAATGGCCGAGAAGCTTACATTTTTTACCTCGTTTTTTACACCCCCGTGTAGACCTTAGTATTTGATATTAATTTCAACTTGATAGTTGATACGTCTACCTATTCCTGAGAAAAACGGCCTTTACAGACAGACAGACGGACAACCAAGTGATCCTATAAGGGTTCCGTTTTTTTTCCTCTTTTGAGGTACGGAACCCTAAAACAAGTTTGTTTGTACGCGAATCAAGCAAAAGCCCACTAATTAGATTCAAAATCTAATTATTACTAAAAAATGTGAAGCTTTATTCTGAGTAACATTTAGTGTTTATTTCATCAAAATCAACCCACGGAATCAAAAGATATAAAATATAAACGCAGTAACATAGCATAAATTAATTACGCAGATAGTTCTTACTCTTTTTTAGGTTTCCGTATCCCGTACGGAAGCCTATTACTAAGCCTACGCCGTCTGTCTGTACGTCCGTCCGTCCGTCTGTCTGTCCGAGGGCTGTATCTCTTGAACCGTAATAGGTAGCTCGTTGAAATTTTCATAGAATATGTGTTATATGGCGGATATAACAACAAATAATAAAAAATTGAAAAAGTAAAAAATTAAGGGGGGTTCGCATACAAGAAACGTGTTTTTTTTCAATGTTTTTTTTTTGTGGTGCGGAAACCTCGGTGCGGGTCCGACTCGCACTTGGCCGGTTTTTTTCGAATAGTCACTACACGCAAATAGTTTGTAGACAAATTCAATGAAAGCGTACTATCAAGGCAGGCAGCGGTCTCTAGCACTCTATGAAGCGCAGACGTATGCAGCAGCAGCTGCCGCAGACGTCTGCGCTTCATAGAGTTGCGCAGCAGTTGCTGCTGCAGTGCTCCGGGTGGCTGCGTTCGCGCAAATTATTATTTATAGCTATAGGCGTTCATATACTTTGAAGTTGTACAACTTTTTCATTTGACCGGCGGCGGCGGCGCGGCGGCGTTGTGTGCGCGCGCACCCTCGACATTTTGCATGTACCTTTTTTGGATTTTTTTTATTACGACTAAACAGTGTGGTTGGATAAGAATCCGTCGTGTGCGGGGGCCCTTACCTTAGGCGCCAGTTCCGAACGTTATACACATCGGGTGTTCGGCACATCGACCGTCAACGTTTTTACGAAGTACATCCGTAGACATACATCGACTTTCGGAATCCGTCAGTCGGAGACCTCGATTCACGATCCGCCGCCGCGAGTTCCTGAATTGAATCGCGGCATAACGATGAACGATCGATGGCCGGTTCGAGTGGGTACTGAATAGTAAAATTATCGGGTGAATGCGAGGCGATCCATGAGATCGAATCGCGCGGCAACGCGGGCACGGCGAGGCGCAGGACGCGGCGGAGGAGGCGGCGGCGGCGTTGTTCCTAAACCCGTTCCACGGCCACCGCTAGCCTTGAATACAAGATGCACGACCACCTGTCCCCCCTGCACCCGCCAGCCCTCTCCTCGCTCTTCATGCTCCCTTCTCCGCACCCCCGCGCGTGCCTGCACATCACGTCCTTCCCTTTAGTTATGCCGGGTTACGCTAAGGACCCTATTCATTAGACCCGTCTTCGTTTTTATCATGCGAGGTCAAGCCGCACCGAGGTGTTTCCGAATACTTCATTACTAATTAGGCGACAATAAACGCACAAATAAGGTGTTCATGGGCTCGCTCGGATAATCCTCGTCATCGCGTCCAATTAATATTCCTATACAATGTTTTGGGTGGGATGCCACGAATGATTGAACTGGTAAAAACGCCTACAAAAATGTTAACTGGGATTTTATTTTATCTATCGAACAATTTGCTCGCCAACGGGGCACACACAAGCAAGGGGACGAGTATTCCCTTTCGTGTACGTACAGAGCTCGTTTAATCGGTCAGCAGTTCTGGTTGAAAGCGAACCAAGTGATCCCTCATGTCGTGTTAGTTCGAGTTCGCCATTCCACGAACTCGTCTTCATTCTGAGGGTGATAAAAATGACCTCTTGTCTTCTCCTGAAGGAAGAAGAACGTCGAATAACTAAGTCAATGCGAATAACGCTTAAATGTCACCGTGTTCAATTCAGAGTTTCGTCAGCCGGGCTGGTCATTGCTTAGACCCGATTTTGGGAGGTCAGCTAGACTCAAATATTTATGAATTATTTTGTCACTGCTAAATATGTACATATAAGCGTGACATTGTTTTAATTGAAAACAATCTATTTCGACCTGTAGAGTAAATTGGGGTGACCCATAGTGGTGCTGCTTCACAGTAACGTGTGTCACGGTGCTCACGGTGCGGTAGTGGTGGCTTGTCCCCTACTAGCTTGCTTAGTGCCCTGTCTCGATAACAGCCGTTTCTATGTAGAGCAGTGGAGCGCGGGCGGGGGCGGACGACAGTGTCGGTGCGATTTATATGGTACTATAGGGAGGGAGGGACCCTCTCGTACCCGTAATACATATTGTACTCCCAGTCCCACCCAGCTTCCTCTCTCTTACTTTACTAATTAACCCATTATATTGTTAGAATGTTTCTGACGTTCAATAATTTACACATCATTTGTAATGCTTCAGCCTCGGTAGCTCGGTGGTGCCGCGCGTCGGTGAGAAATTGCCGAACATAGGCACCATCCATTTGTCTTTGGATGTGTGACCGACGAGGCTGGCCGTGGTTCGCATTCCACTTAAAACTCTCGGCAATTAGATCCATTCCCATACCGTACTAAGTAGGTTGGCTTTAACACGTTCCAGTTGTTACAATCCCATTGAATGATCGCGGCGCGCAGTTCGTGTTTCCTTCTGGTTCAATGTAGCCGACACGACCAAAGGGAAGCACTAACTACGGGCGATTTAAAAAATATGAAATAAAAGGTTGTGTAAAACCCGACTACAAAAATTAATTAAATAACGAGGAAATCTGATCGAAAATACTGTTTTGTAGAAGGATTCGAATACACAGGAGGACCGACTATATTGTATGCATTTTCGATATTTCCTTAGTTTTATTCATACGTACATTCAAAACATTTAAATGTTTTAGCATTTAGCATGGCTGTATAAATACAAATATTACAATTCTACAATATAACTAATATAACGAAAACTGTTTTTTTTTAGAATTTACTCGTGTTTTACGGGCACATTTGTGTAATGTATTGGATGTGTTTAATCGCCTTTTTTTTGTTTTATATTTTTCTTCGGATATCCAAAGACTTCACTGTAAAAAAATATAAATGCGTAGGTATGTTGTATGTTCTTTCTATTGTAACAGGAGTTCGATCATCAATCTATCAGTATGCAGGGCACGCTCGCCGTGCGGTAGCATGAACCCTCGCCCCTCCTCCCACCTCGCCCTCCGCCTCGCCTCGTCCTCACCGCGTCGCCGCACTGCTTCGTCTCGTTGTGTGCTTCGGTGTGTTTCTTCCACTTTCATCGGTTGTTACTTTTATTATTTCTATGTAAGCTAAGCACCTTTGCTTTGCCTTCAATGTCCTGCATGCAATAAATCTTGCTGTATCGACTAAGTTTATAAAAGTATTATTATTTAGCCGTTCGCCGTGTGCCCTTGTCTGCACTACCCCCCTTGATTTTAGTAAATCACGCAATCACGCACGGATGGTTCCGTAGACCCGTTATACCACACCTGTACAAAAAGCATATCCGTCTATCTTTTGTCCGTCTGTGATGAAAAGTACCTGTGGCGCCATGTATTATTTAGTAGTGTGAATGTGTACTAATCGATTTTTAGCCTGTTTCTTGTATGGGGACCGCTTGATTGGTACGCTAAAAAGGATGTTTTCCTTAACTACCTATGTATGTATACCTGCATTGGTTATCTCCAAATTATGTTTAGTAAAATATAATAAGTATTAGCTTTTGCCCGCGGCTTCGCTCGCGGTAGATTCGGTTTAATAGCAAATTCGATGAAAAGCTAATATGATCTTTGATGCTGCTCAGTCGTAACTCGTGAGGCTATTTAGCGTGATGGTATATAGCCTATAGTGAGCCTGAAGATTTACTCTTTCTATTGGTGCAAACCACAGCAAAATCAGTTCAGTGGTTCCTGAGTTTACCTCAAACATACATACACACACGTTCCCTTTTATAAGAAGTAGGGATAGGGATGGAGATATTTTAGAAGATATTGAATATAGGTAGAAGTCCGTGGCGCGACGACGACGACGCCGCCGCCGCCGACGGCGACCGACGTACCTACTTGTACCGATGAATAATTACTAGCTAATAGCCTTGTATTCGTATGAAACATGTAAGCATGATGCTTTCGTCGTCGTGTAATACACCCCGGAGGGTCGTCGGTGCGAAAGCTAGTCAAGCGAAGTTGGATAGGTATGTCCGCCGACTCGTGCGTACGCCGGACACGTACGATGTTGTTTCCACGTATCGGCGCACTATGGATCGAGAAACGGCCTCCATAGTATTAGGAGATTTTTTTCGCAAACTTCATTTTTTTTGAAAAACTGTTTTTGTTATATTTAGGGTTACATAAGATAATACGAAATATATAGTTGTAGTGATATCAGTCAAGTATATATTTTATTAAAAATACTTGAAGTTTTCAGTTGTATGGGACGGAGAATGTTTAGTCGATTTTTTCAAAAGTCTTTCGAGGTGTCGCAGATCTTTTAATACATCATGAAGTAGACCACGAGTGTAATAAGACCACATAAAAACTGTAACCCAATTCGACCCGGTATAGAAAATATCTAAGTCCGAATTTATAAATTTTCGTCTATTTTCCTTATACATTATTTATGGTTTAACTTTACAATTAATTACATTTTCTTATGTTTTGTGATTGCCAAGTGTGTAAGTTATACAAATTGGTACATTATGTAACAACTATACCTACCACTGTGGTCGAAAATACCCTCCAATATTTGTAGCGTTTTAAATGTTTATTCGTTATTCATAATTGATTTGAGGACATATTAAATAAACAAATATGTGAAGACGCGTAGCTTGACAGTACGTATGTATTTTAGGTTCAAATATATAAAGTATATATATATATATATTTTATATTTTAAAATTTGCAATGTATGGGACGGAGAACATTATATTTATTTTGCCGGACTACAAAGATGTGTCAAACTCTTATTAGCAAGGTTGTGTAGCACAACATAAAAATAAACACAATCAGTAAAAAAAAATTTAGAAAGGTGCAGCCTTCCGAGTATCGACAGGTCAAGTCAAAGTATAGCATTTTTTACCTTTTTTCTTTAACAGTAATTTTTGGTTACATTATGATTGTACAATTATTAAGCAGGTATGCAAATATGTGAGGCATATAATTCTATATCAGATATGTACAGACCATTCCGATTAACAGTGTAAAAAAATAGCAATATTTTTATTTAATAAAACTGAAAACATTATAGTACATTATTCGAAACTGTTAAGAACTAACAAAGTCTTAACAGTAACGTGATGTTGAACGTGACGGAAAAGAGGCTGTATAAAAAAAAAGTTGTGAACGCACTTTCTCAAGATGTTAAAAAAATTTGTATTCAAAATTATTCAACAAAATTAATTTTATAAAAAAATTGTTTTAGAACATAAATACAAGGCTTTGCAGCTCATTCATTATGACGACGCATTAGATACTAATTACCATTCGGTAAGACGAAAACATTCCCACATCCCTGTTTGTGAAACCCCACTATATTTGTAAAAACCGGTTTAGTACATCAGGTGGTGTCCTTTGGTCGCGAATTTCAGTTTAGTATTTGTTCAACGCGCGTAAGGGACGGATCTCTCCTTTCGAAACGAGTTATCGCTGTTTTCAAATACTTTCCTTCCTGCATTATTACTTGAAAACTAGGTACATTTTCGGTTCGAACTCTAAAATTTTACAAAATGAAAGAGTTTAAATCAAATCTGAAACTTTTTGTTTTCTCAAAAAACGAGCAAGGCCTCTCCGACCCAAACATACTATTTGACAAGTTTTCCGTTCATATATCTGATGAAAACCGTGATCAATTCAAGTGTTTTTGTAAAACCTACTTGTCTAATATGTATAAAAAGTGGAAAAGTACAAATTATTTGTTCAGTTTCTTCAAATGCAAATTTGAAACATGGTTGACGTCAGACATAAAGTGGCCCGAATATGTTCAAAACATACCTCAAGAACCAAGACATGAGGAAGCGGAACCATTCGTGCCGCAATCACCAGCGAAACAGCATTCAGAAGCTTCAACATCTCCTAAATTAGAGTCAGTCCTCGAAAACAATTCCACGAACTTCACTACCAGCCAAAAAGGCGCATAACCGCACATCTGTGTACGGAAAATGACTTCGACCAGCTCGCATTCGCTGCGGTGAGTAAAGGTATTAATACGGAAAGACATGATGTTGCTGAGGTGCTTAAGTTTCTTCTGGAAAATTCAGATGAGGTTGGTAGAATAAAGGAATACATTCAAGTTAAAAAAAAAACAATACTCGCCGGAGAAAGCCCTCAGCCTCTTCAGTTCCCAGCAACTCTCCAAATCGCAATACTGCGAACTACGGGCAACGGCAATTGAAGCAGGAGTTGAACTGTATCCCTTATACTATCAGCTCCAAAAAAAAGGTCGAGTGTTACCGTCCGAAAGAAAGTGTCAAGGTCACGGAAGTGGAAGCACGTGTTTTTGCAGCATACAATAATGCAGGAAGGAAAGTATTTGAAAACAGCGATAACTCGTGTCGAAAGGAGAGATCCGTCACTTACGCGCGTTGAACAGATAATAAACTGAAATTCGCGACCGAAGGACACTAATTACCGGTTTTTACAAAATATATTGGGGTTTCACAAACAGGGATTGGGAATGTTTTCGTCTTACCGAATGATAGTTAGTATCTAATGCGTCGTCATAATGAATAAGCTGCAAAGCCTTGTATGTATGTTCTATTCTAAGATTGTAAATTATATTTAAAGGAAAGAAAACAAAAATCTACAAATGCAGACTTACATATTTTCTATACCGGCTCGAATTTTATATAAAACAATTTTTTTATAAAATTAATTTTGGTGAATCTTTTATTTATAAGTTCGGTTTATTAATTTGTTCTGTTTTTATTCAACCTTGTATTTATTTTGGTGAATAATTTTGAATAGAAATTTTTTTAACATCTTGAGAAAGTGCAACTGTTCACGATTTTTTTTTGTACAGCCTCTTTTTCGTCACGTTCAGCATCACGTTACTGTTAAGACTTTGTTAGTTCTTAACAGTTTCGAATAATGTACTATAATGTTTTCAGTTTTATTAAATAAAAATATTGCTATTTTTTACACTGTTAATCGGAATGGTGTGTATGTACATATCTGATATAGAATTATATGCCTCACATACCTGCTTAATAATTGTGCAATCATAATGTAACCAAAACTTACTGTTAAAGAAAAAAGGTAAAAAATACTATACTTTGACCTGTTGATACTTGGAAGGCTGCACCTTTCTAACATTTTTTTTACTGAGTGTGTTTATTTTTATGTTGTGCTACACTACGTTGCTAATAAAAGTTTGACACATCTTTGTAGTCCGGCAAAATAAATATAATGTTCTCCGTCCCATACATTGCAAATTTTAAAATATAAAAAATATATATATATACTTTATATATTTGAACCTAACATACATACGTACTGTCAAGCTACGCGTCTTCACATATTTGTTTATTTAATGTGTCCTCAAATCAATTATGAATACCAAATAAACATTTAAAACGCTACAAGTATTGGAGGGTATTTTCGACTACAGTGGTAAGTATAGTTGTTACATAATGTACCAATTAGTATAACTTACACACTTGGCAATCACAAAACATAAGAAAATGTAATTAATTGTAAAGTTAAACCATAAATAATGTATAAAGAAAATAGACGAAAATTTATAAATTCGGACTTAGATATTTTCTATACCGGGTCGAATTGGGTTACAGTTTTTATGTGGTCTAATTACACTCGTGGTCTACTTCATGATGTATTAAAAGATCTGCGACACCTCGAAAGACTTTTGAAAAAATCGACTAAACATTCTCCGTCCCATACAACTGAAAACTTCAAGTATTTTTAATAAAATATCTACTTGACTGATATCTCTACAACTATATATTTCGTATTATCTTATGTAACCCTAAATATAACAAAAACAGTTTTTAAAAAAAAATGAAGTTTGCGAAAAAAATCTCCTAATACTATGGAGGCCGTTTCTCGATCCATAGTGCGGCGGCGGCGCGGCATTGCTGGCCCCATGTTCGATGTCTCCGCGCCGTGCCGCGCGCCGCAGCCGCCGCCGCCGTCGTCGTTGCCTCCGCGCCGCTCGCCTCCTCCTCCGGGCGCACCGGGGCCGGGCCGGGCAGCAACGCGGCGCGGAGGAGTTCGCGTTGGAACGCGCTATTCCCGACAGGCGCGCTTCGCGTTCCAAAACCATGGGGGGGGGGGGGGGGGGGGGGGGCAGCATTTTATACACGCTACCGGCGCGGGGGCGGCGCGGTGGGAGCGGTGCGGCGCGGCAGTGGTACCTCTTCACAACCGACTAGGTCCACGGCGCGGCGGCGACGAACGATGTATGTAATATCACGGAATACAACTGGTGCTCAGTAGTTTTCACACACACCTGAAAATTGATAGATGGACCCCTTTTGTGCTTTTGTACCGCCTTCAACTCAAGGGTCCGAATAAATCAAAATATTATTTAACACTTTTAAGTTCTAATTGTTTTTTGAAGTCGGTGCAATGTTTTTTAAAACAGTGTTTTCATTCATTCATTACATTCATTACATTATCTAGAATATCATAAAGTTACATTTATAAGAAAAAAAATCGAGGGAGTCTACATGTGCACATGCAGCCGTCAAACTTAGTTCGTAAATTTGATGTTTGCGCAGTTTGAAAAAAAAATTTCGTAAGAAAAATTTTCAACTTTGGTAGCCCATATTGCCCCACCTAGGCTTCATACAAGGTTTTGTTTAAAATATCGAATAAAGTTAAAACCTTTGTTCGTTATAGTTTGTCTCGACTAAAGTGCGATGGAGAGGTCCTTGAAGTTTGCGTGTTTTCGCATTTTTCAAAACATGCCAACTTGAAGGGCTGATTTGAGCCAGAAGGGATGGAATGACAAAATAAAAATGTATTACGTATTTGAAATCTTTCATCCGACATAACATTTATGTTACTAAGCGTCGCAAAGTACAAAAAAAGTTTTAATTTTTTTTAGTCGCACCCCCCGATCCCAAAGACGTTTCATCAAATTCACGTCAAAAATCGACTGCAAGAGTTGTGTTTAGCTATGTGTGCAGTGCAGCGCATACACACTGTCTCCGGTTACTTACATGCGGGAGGAGAACACGTCCCGTCTGTCTGACAGAGTTTGAGGCACTCATTCAATATCCTGCCTGACATTTTAGTTGCCTGTTCTTTCCCGTTTCTTGGGGATTGAACCGAAAATACCTCGGAAATTACTTCCAGACTTTACTTTGCCATTCTTGACAGCGCAATCTGCTACTGTAATCTGATTTTCATATAACAATGATTATAACCTCAGTGATTAAACTAGGCAGCGTTCGGTACCTTCTGTGAGCCCAAGATTAGGCAGTGTCTTTGTTTTTTATGAGCGACTGGTATGAAATTCTTGTCGCGAGTATGTTTGTGTTGACGGATGGCACATGATCTGTGAATGGCACCTATAGTGAGTCTCGTCGGCCGCTCATAATCTACCGCGCGGTGTAACCTCGTTCTCATCAGAGTGTAATTACACGCCCTCCTATGCACTGCGCTTGTGCCGCGCGCGACACCCGATTCCTTACATCTGTCTACTGGAACCATGCAGCGCCGCGGCCGCGGGTGGTGACCGCGTCACGCCGCGGCGCGTGTCGCATCGGGGCCTCCGAAAAATTAAATCGTAATTTACCACCGTTATAAGGCTGCCACGGAACCTAAGAAATCTGATCCATGCAGATCGGTGGCCTGAATGGGAGACCACCCACGACAAGCTGATATATTTCCTTTCGACTTTAATTCTGGTGTAAATAGGAACTATCAAGTGAAGCAAGATTACACCTTGTAATGAAGTGGGTAGGACCCTGGGGGATATGATACTATGTACCTACATATGATTTGTAATTTGTAATTTGTAATTAATTTCAATTTTATTTTATTTTATTTTAAATTTATTTAATCTTTTAATTTTGTAATTTTCTATCGTTTTTATTCACCATGTTTTATCAAATGCATGTAAACCGGAGGAATTCTATTCTTGGCTATTAAGTTTTATATTGTTCATTTTTAAATTTGTTGTATTAATATAAGCTGTGGAATTCTCTAATATATAAATAATAAATAAATAATATGAGTACCTACATAATATAATGTATATATAGTCAGTATAGTGGTGTCATCCAACTCCGATGCTGCCAGCATGAAAGAAAGACACCGCGTCCGACGGAACCCCGCATGGAGGATTACGAGGATTAAGCTGTTCAACCGCTCCGCCGCGCTGCGAGCAAGTCGTTTGCTTACTGGGTGGCGATAATGAAACTATTGTCGGGGTTCGTTGGGGTTATTTGTTGGGAACATAGGGTTTCACTTTAAATATAGGGTCACTAAGTGTGTTCTATCGACTGTTCAACGGTGAATGCTCTGAGGAGCTGTTGGAAACGATTCCGACTTCTTCACCATTTCAACATAGGTCCACGCGTAACAGACAGGGAATGCATCCCTACACTGTAGAGCTGCCTAAAGTGCGGACTAAGCGCTCCAGTATTTCTTTTATCTTCCGCACTGCGAAACTCTGGAATGCACTTCCTCCCGAATCCCGATGTGTTTCCTTCAGTGTATGACTTAGGATCTTTCAAGAGAAGCGTAAAAAGGCATCTGTCACGCCGGCACGGCATTCGCAGCCCCTGTTCTAAACCGAATGCTTTTGGGCGTCGTCGGCTCAACACGCCAAGTGTCTCGCGTATCCATAAAAATGGAAATTGATGCCTAGTGCGTCTACGAGACTATGTCGATGTGAATTTAACTTTGTGAATTTAATTTCGCAATCCCTTCCGAAATTACCCAAACTGTGCTATGGCGAAAGAGGTGTCAGGTTAAATTGACTTAAAATACGTTCTACGGTGTACAATTATGACTAAAGGTTTTTTTTAATATACGTAAGGTAAGGCTAAATAAACTTACTCGCAAGCGAAACTAAAATACAAGGTAGGTATTTAAAACATGATTTTCTGCAACAACATAATTTAGGTTATAGTCCATCTTTTAACAAACTAGTGAATGCCATGTTTAAAAACCATAAATCCAAAGCCAGGAACGGCATTTTTTTGGGGTCAGTCAGTTCCGCATGCTTTTATAAAAGGGATTAATATTGTAAACAGTTTCGTCATATTTTATTTAACTTTTTTTATGCCTCTTAAGCACGAGATACGTTCAATTTGGGTCACCAAAATCTGCAAATAAAATTACCTTTTTGTGAAATTCCAAATGTTATTTTGGGTTCGGTCCGTCGTCGTCGGTCGGGCGGGGATTCGTGGCCTGTCTACAAGTAACGAGAGTGGTGACGGGAGACAGTGCGGTGCGGGGCGTGCGTGGCGCTGCGGAAGTAGACGGTCGCTTCTGATCAGTCAGACCATCCACTGCCTGCACTCCGACCGCCATGAAACTTAAGTCGGACCTAGGGTTTACATTTTCACAGAATATCTATGTGTTTATAATGGCCGATATGCCAACAAATAATAAAAAAAGCAAAAAGTAAACAAATAAGGGGTCCCCATACAAGAAACGTGCTATGAATCAATTAGTACATCACGCTACAGCGGATATGGTTTTTTGTCATGTGTGGTATAGCGGATCTACGGAACCCTCCGTGCGTGAGTAAAACACGATTTTCACAAATATTTGGTATAACTGATCTGGGAACACTGAAGGAACGGTGCGGTATAGATAGTTTATAATTTTTGTTAATCAAGATAAGTGTAGTTTGTGGTTTTTTATACGTTTTGTTTGCTCATGGTGTTTTCTTCGATTATTTGTGATACTTACCTGTGACCTGGCTTTGTTTTTTTGGTGTTTTCTACTTTCTCTCCGACTCCGACCTTGGTTACGTTTATTGGACTGAGATCAGCGGAAATAGCAGCAGGAAATAGCAATTTTTTTATTATAATTATTGTCTACTAGCTGAGCCCGCGGCTCCGCTCGCGTGAAATTCGTATTCCAAAGAAGTATGTAAGTAACTAAGGGCGAGGCCGAAGGCCGAGCTGCGTTCATGTAATCGATAAACCTTCTTAAAGAAAGTAACTAACTAAGGGCGAGGCCGAAGGCCGAGCTGCTTTCAGGTAAATGATAAACCTTTCTCAAATAAAGGAAGTAAGTAAGGGCGAGGCCGAAGGCCGAGCTGCGTTCAGGAAGACGATAAAACTTCTGGAAGAAAGGAAGGAACTAAGTGCGAGGCCGAAGGCCGAGCTGCGTTCAGGTAAACCAAAAACCCTCTTCCGCCTTCGGGCCTTGCCCTTAAAGACTTCCTTTCTTCGATAGAATATAATATCGTTTACTCAATCTATTTATTTCATAAAAAAAAAGTAATATTAATAACTAAAGAATTAAACCTACCTAACAAACATTAAAATAACTATCCGTTTTGATAGTTATTTTAAACTATCAAAACGGGCATTTTCAAATGTTCTTAGAGCACTTGCGGCATTACCCCGCTGGATGGCAAGGCTTACCCTTTGAATGAAGTACATAAGCCCTTGATGGCGGGACACCAGTTGCGTCAACCAGCTCAAGCCTCTTTTGGCTTCACTGCTCCACGGACCGAGGGTTTCAACCGCAAACGCAACAAATTCGAAATCTTGAATTATATTTCTATATTTGCTGCGTTTGAGGCTCTCCGCCCCAGACTCGGCCGCGCCAGCCGCTCTTGAAGATGTCCTAACGTGACTTGGAGCCAATGTGAGAACAAAAGTGGCATCCCACATCAAAGAACTACCCTTAGTCCATGGCACTAAGGTGATAGCATCGGGCCTCTTGCCATCCAGCCGGGAATAACCGCGAGGTTCTAGGATGCACGGTATATTTGCCGTTAGAAGCGTGGACTTTATAATAAAATTTAAATTAAATTTACTCAATCTTAATATTAATTAACTTTATTCGAGATGGTTTAGCTTGTTCCTGAACGCAGCTCGGCCTTCGGCATCGCCCTTAGTTACTTGCTTTCTTCGAGATGGTTTATCATTTGTCAGAACGTAGCTCGGCCTCCGGCCTCGCCTTAGTTACTTACTTTCTTCAAGATGGTTTAGCTTCTTCCTGAACGCAGCTCGGCCTGCGGCCTCGCCCATAGTTACTTACTTTCTTCGAGAAGGTTTATGGTCTTCCAGAATAGAGCTCGGCCTTCGGCCTCGCCCTTAGTTACTTACTTTTTTCAAGAATGTTTTTCTTCTTCCTGAACTCAGCTCCGCCTTCTGGCCCGCCTTTAGTTACTTACTTTCTTTTTTTAAATACGAATTTCACGCGAGCGAAGCCGCGGGCAACAGATATATAAATTTTATTGCACCAATGACAGCGACATAACTTCAACTTTCAATTATTATTTTTATTTATCAAACAATTTGTCACCGGCCAGCTCACGTCGAGATGACAGTTCTCCGTTGTCAACATGGCATTTAAAATTGTTTTTTACCTTTACTTTGGATTACGTGATTTTTATTATATTTTTTAATTATTATGTTCATCCGGGATATACACTGTCACTATAAAAAGTTTCGTCAAATTCCGTTCAGTGGTTTTTGCGAGATGCGCTTACAAATAGACATTTTTGCATTTACGATTTTATGATATGTATAGACTATTGTGTTCAAGTTATAAAAAAGAAGAACTGTCATTTTCGTTGATATAAACTGCCAGTTCTCAAGATATAATTATGTACTTTGGACTACGTGATTTTAAACGCGCAATAATGTTTATAATTGTAATTTTTTTTTTATTTTTGTTATTTTTTTTTACGTATTATGTTAACCCGGCATATAAACTGCCACTATACAAAGTTTCGTCTAATTCCGTTCAGTGGTTTTTGCGTGATGCGCGTACAGACAAACAAACAAACAAACAAACAAACAAAAATTTTAAAAACTGTTCTAACATGTTCAGTATCTTATTTTAAGCCACCCTGGTTAGTTTTTTTCCGAATACATTCAATGTACAGACTTTCTTACCTCTACGATTTTATTATATGTATAGATTTTTACCACCGGGACTAGTGCAGTCAATCTGGTGAAGAGTAAATTTGTTAAGTGATTCAAATAAAAATGTGGAGACAATTGTGGCTCAGATCGGTCCGGGGTTCGAGTTACGCTACCTGATAGCTCTGATGACGTTGTCGGGCGCGAGTCTAACGCTGTATAGTCTCATATTGGCAATATTGGCCGGAGGCGTCGGCAAGAACGGCTCCACGGTGGCAGTAAGCATCGACCAACCAATACCGCAACCATCCGCTCCAACCTATGACAGTGCACTTACATTCCTTTATTTCATATTATAATTGTCTATAACCAAAATCAATGAATTTGATTAAACGTCTTTGGGCTCGGTAAGGGGTTGCGACTAAAAAAAATTAAGATTTTTTTGTACTTTGCGACGCTTAGTACCAGACTACGTACAACAATTCTAAATATGCCGGATGAAAGATGCATCGGACGACTTCAAATACGTAATACATTTTTATTTTGTCATTCCATCCCTTCTGGCCCAAACGAGCCCTTCAAGTTGGCATGTTTTGAAAAATGCGAAAACACGCAAACTTCAAACACCTCTCGCGCTTTAGTCGTTAACGCTGCATAATCGAGACAAACTCTAACGAACAGGCAAAGGTTTTAGCTATTCGATACTTCAAACAAAACCTTGTATGAAGCCTAGGTGGGGCAATATGGGCTACCAAAGTTAAAATTTTTCTTACGAAATTTTTTTTTCAAACTGCCCAAACATCAAATTCACGAACTAAGTTTGACGGCTGCATGTGTACATGCAGAATCCCTCGATTTTTTTTTCTAGCATTTTGTTTATTTTACATGAACGATATAAATGAGGGTATAGTATTATTTTGGTACTCTAACCCCGGCTCTATTTATTTTGCCCTCGAAGCACGAGGATCATAATTAATTGCTATCTGCCAAAAATAATCAAGGTTATGTCAGCTTAAAACATGTCAGGGATGATGGGGAAAAGCCGGTGGGAAAAGCACGCATTTAAGTGCTTAGAGTTAGAGGGGAAAGAGTAAGCACCCGTGGTTGGCTTACTTCACAGCAGTAGGCAAGATCGCATCACTCGATTGCAGTTCAGACGTTCAGCCGCAGTAGAAGAGTAGACTAATTTTATCGTAGTACGAGGGGTCGGTCACTTAGGGAATCTAGTGTACAATAATTTGGTAATCTCAGGTAACCTTTGGTGGGAGTCCGAGGAATCTGGAAATCTTAGGAGGTCCCGAGTAATCCCAGGGAATCTAGGAATCCCAAGGGAATCATTTGGAATCCGATCAAAGTCTTGGTAATCTTAGGTCGGAGTCCGAGGAATCTTGAAATCTTAGGCAGTCTCGAGTAATCCCTCCCAGAGAATCTAGGAATCCCAGGGAATCTAGGAATCCCAAAGAAATCATTGGCAATCCGATCAAATCTTCGTAATCTCAGGTAATCTTAGGTAATCCTCTAGGAATCTTTGGTAATCCCTAGGCATCTTTGGTAGTTCTTAGAAATCTTACGAAATCCTAGAATCTTTGGTAATCCTAAAAATCTTTGGTAATCCCTTAGAAATCCATGGTAATCCCTTAGAAATCTTTGGTCGTCCTTAAAAAATCTTGGAAATCCATTGGAATCTTTGGAATCCTTCGGAATCTGGAAATCACAAGGTAATCCTGGTAATCTTGCCTACAGGTAATCTGGTGTACACTTTTTGCTCTAGTGACTAACCCCTCGTCGTAGTACGGACTAAAATGTCGTAAGTAAAATGTTCGTCGTGGTTTCAGTACAAGTTCAATAGTACAACCGTTACATGGCTCTTCCAGTACCCTTCGTTCCGTGCGAGGGGTTAGCCACTCCGAAATAAATTGTACACAGGTTGTCGGTGAACTTGGATTACAATGGATTACAAGTGTACTACAAATATTAAAGAATAATTCATAGTTGTTTAAAATGTATTGTATTATTCCTGTACTACATAGTATTAAATGTACTACAAAGTGGAATACAGATGATTACACTGGAATATAGTGGATTACATGTTATTACAAGTGTACTACAATAATAAATAGATATCTAGTAATATTGTAGTATTCATGTACTACACAATATTATCTGCTAGTAATGTAAAATACGATATATTACATTATATTACGCTATATTTTCAGCAAGTTAGGATATCTTTAGATTTCATGTATTTTTTTTTGTATTTGACTTGACCTAAGACGAGGCGAGACAACACATATTATTGAGTTTCGTACCAAAAAGGTGAAAGCTAAACTTTTATAAGTCTGACGGACGATGATGGTGCGATATATTTGCGAATTTGAAAATTGTTATTTGTAATATTATTTCAAATAGTTTATACTGAACGAATATTATTGTTTGAATGCAAAAAAATTATTGAAAAATTAAACCAGACTGTTGTTTTAATATTTTTGAAAAGTTGTACTAATATAATCAGTGATAGGAATAAGTAGGGCTTATTTACCTAAACTTCGAGGAACAGAGTAAAAGATTGGAGACTTCCTTACGACAATCTTTTTTTCCGGTTTGATAATGTTCATGGTGTTTTAATTTCGCGATTTAAAAAAAGTGGCCGCCATTTCGAACTTTTTAGTTACTGGACCAATTGCTTTCAAAATCGATACCTGGGTGTCTGTGTGGGCTGATGGGCTCTGAATACGAATCCGTTGTCAAAATTTAAAAAAATTGGCCGCCATTTTGAACTTTTTAGGTACTGGACCGATTGCTTTCAAAATCGATAACTGGGTGTCTGTGTGGGTTTTGAATACGAATCCGCTGTCAAAATTTAAAAAAATTGGCCGCCATTTTGAACTTTTTAGTTACTGGACCGATTACTTTCAAAATCGATATCTGGGTGTCTGTGTGGGCTCTGAATACGAATCCGTTGTCAAAATTTAAAAAAATTGGCCGCCATTTTGAACTTTTTAGTTACTCGACCGATTGCTTTCAAAATCGATATCTGGGTGTCTGTGTGGGCTCTGAATACGAATCCGTTGTCAGAATTAAAAAAAAAGTGGCCGCCATTCTGAACTTTTTAGTTACTGGACCATTTGCTTTCAAAATCGATATCTGGGTGTCTGTGTGGGCTCTGAATATGAATCCGTTGTCAGAATTTAAAAAAAGTGGCCGTCATTTCGAACTTTTTAGTTACTGGACCAATTGCTTTCAAAATCGATACCTGGGTGTCTGTGTGGGCTCTGAATATGAATCCGTTGTCAAAATTTAAAAAAATTGGCCGCCATTTTGAACTTTTTAGGTACTGGACCGATTGCTTTCAAAATCGATAACTGGGTGTCTGTGTGGGCTCTGAATAAGAATCCGCTGTCAAAATTTAAAAAAATTGGCCGCCATTTTGAACTTTTTAGTTACTGGACCGATTGCTTTCAAAATCGATATCTGGGTGTCTGTGTGGGCTCTGAATACGAATCCGTTGTCAGAATTTAAAAAAAATGGCCGCCATTCTGAACTTTTTAGTTACTGGACCGATTGCTTTCAAAATCGATATCTGGGTGTCTATGTGGGCTCTGAATACGAATCCGTTGTCAAAATTTAAAAAAATTGGCCGCAATTTTGAACTTTTTAGTTACTGGACCGATTGCTTTCAAAATCGATATCTGGGTGTCTGTGTGGGCTCTGAATACGAATCCGTTGTCAAAAATTTAAAAAAAGTGGCCGCTATTTTGTACTTTTTAGTTACTGGACCGATTGCTTTCAAAATCGATATCTGGGTGTCTGTGTGGGCTCTGAATACGAATCCGTTGTCAGAATTTAAAAAAAAAAGGCCGCCATTTTGATCTTTTTAGTTACTGGACCGATTGCTTTCAAAATCGGTATCTGGCTGGGTGTCTGTGTGGGCTCTGAATACGAATCCGTTATCAGAATTTAAAAAAAGTGGCCGCCATTTTGAACTTTTTAGTTACTGGACCGATTGCTTTCAAAATCGATATCTGGGTGTCTGTGTGGGCTCTGAATACGAATCCGTTGTCAGAATTAAAAAAAAGTGGCCGCCATTTTTAACTTTTTAGTTACTGGACCGATTGCTTTCAAAATTGATATCTGGGTGTCTGTGTGGGCTCTGAATACGAATCTGTAGTCAAATAAAAAAAAAAGTGGCCGCCATTTTGAACTTTTTAGTTACTGGACCGATTGCTTTCAAAATCGATATCTGGGTGTCTGTGTGGGCTCTGAATACGAATCCGTTGTCAAAATTTAAAAAAAGTGGCCGCCATTTTGAACTTATTAGTTACTGGACCGATTAATTTCAAAAACGATATCCTGTAATAGCAATATGTAGTGAACATTAAAAAAATATGATATCGATTTTGAAAGCAATCGGTCCGGGAACTAAAAAGATCAAAATGACGGCCCCTTTTTTAAAATTTGACTACAGATTCGTATTCAGTGCCCACACAGACACCCAGATATCTATTTCGAAAACAATCGGTCCAGTAACTAAAAGTTCAAAATGGCGGCCCCTTTTTTAAAATTTTGACAACAGATTCGTATTCAGAGTCCACACAGACGCCCAGATATCGATTTTTAAAGCAATCGGTCCAGTAACTAAAAAGTTCAAAATGGCGGCCACTTTTTTTAATTTTGACTACAGATTAGTATTCAGAGTCCACACAGACGCCCAGATATCGATTTTGAAAGCAATCGGTCCAGTAACTAAAAAGTTCAAAATGGCGGCCACTTTTTTTTTATTTTGACAACGGATTCGTATTCAGAGCCCACACAGACACCCAGATATCGATTTTGAAAGCAATCGGTCCAGTAACTAAAAAGTTCAAAATGGCGGCCACTTTTTTTTATTTTGACTACGGATTCGTATTCAGAGTCCACACAGACGCCCAGATATCGATTTTGAAAGCAATCGGTCCAGTAACTAAAAAGTTCAAAATGGCGGCTACTTTTTATAAATTTTGACTACGGATTCGTATTCAGAGTCCACACAGACGCCCAGATATCGATTTTTAAAGCAATCGGTCCAGTAACTAAAAAGTTCAAAATGGCGGCCACTTTTTTTTATTTTGACTACAGATTAGTATTCAGAGTCCACACAGACGCCCAGATATCGATTTTGAAAGCAATCGGTCCAGTAACTAAAAAGTTCAAAATGGCGGCCACTTTTTTTTTATTTTGACAACGGATTCGTATTCAGAGCCCACACAGACACCCAGATATCGATTTTGAAAGCAATCGGTCCAGTAACTAAAAAGTTCAAAATGGCGGCCACTTTTTTTTATTTTGACTACGGATTCGTATTCAGAGTCCACACAGACGCCCAGATATCGATTTTGAAAGCAATCGGTCCAGTAACTAAAAAGTTCAAAATGGCGGCTACTTTTTATAAATTTTGACTACGGATTCGTATTCAGAGTCCACACAGACGCCCAGATATCGATTTTTAAAGCAATCGGTCCAGTAACTAAAAAGTTCAAAATGGCGGCCACTTTTTTTTATTTTGACTACAGATTAGTATTCAGAGTCCACACAGACGCCCAGATATCGATTTTGAAAGCAATCGGTCCAGTAACTAAAAAGTTCAAAATGGCGGCCACTTTTTTTTTATTTTGACAACGGATTCGTATTCAGAGCCCACACAGACACCCAGATATCGATTTTGAAAGCAATCGGTCCAGTAACTAAAAAGTTCAAAATGGCAGCCACTTTTTTTTAATCGCAAAATTAAACACCATGAATATTATTTTCGTACCCAGGAACAAAAATAATATTTTAATTTCGTCGTAAGGAAGTCTCCTATCTTTTATTTACTGTTAATATTCCGAGGAATATTCGTTGACTTTGACTTTCACTCTAATAATTCACAGTACTGCCGAGGTACTGGACAATCTACGAATGAACACTGCAAGCAAATTAGAAAAAAAAGTACAGAGGAATTTAAACAACTTATTAGTATTATAGCGTATTACAAAGGATTAAAAGGATTTCTGTACTACAGACAGACTACAGAGGATTTCGTAGTATTATGTGGAATATGTAATATTTGTAAAAGTACAGATTATCAGAGAGATTATTTCATTGAAAATACTATAATATTAAGGATTTTTATAAGATTTCAAAGTATTACATAGGTTTTCGAAGGATTTCATTATATTACATTGTATTTTGCAATTTTGCCTGTATTACGACGGATTTATTCAGATTACAAGGAAATCGTACACAGTATTACAGAGTGGTAAACCCCTCGGTTCCGTGTGGGAAAAATTCATTATGTAAATTGTTAAGATTGGGTGCCCGGTGTCCACTTCAATGATTTATATGCAAGAACTTTATATATTTTTTTTATGGAAACTGACACGGTTGGCTACATCACCTACGACATCCGTGATGTCAGCCCATAACACCGGGTGAATTTGGAAAGTGCTTAAGCGCTTACCAGACGGAGGTAATCCAGCGTTCCAACAGGGGTGACCTTGCTTGTTGCCATCCATATAGACTGCAGATGTAATCCAAATCATGATATGACCTTCATCGTCCTTGGATTACGGGCGCGTGTTCCCATCCGCAGTTGGAGCGCGTGGATTACATCCGTTTAGCCGGCGGATTACATCTAACCAAGGACAGTTGCGCTGTGACAGGGAGCGGGTAACGTATGCGAGTGCAAAATGTCGTCTGAAGACCAGAGCCGCGAACGCAAAATTATAAGCGAATTAATCGATCTCTATAGAGATTTGCCATACCTGTGGGATATTACATCCGCAGTTTTTTTTTTTTTGGTTTTTCGTCGTCAATTGCGGACAAAACTGCTAAAGCAAGGCCCACATTTTGAAATTTCGACAAATTTGGAGCCATTTCTACAACACGATACGAGTAGATTTCACGACAGGAGACGACTCGCAACTATTCGCGAGCACGTGTTGGCGGGTGGATGAGATCCGTGTAGCCGAAACACAATCCGCGGATGGAAAAAAAGCCCCCACCAAGGTCACCCCTGTTGGAACGCTGGATTACCTCCGTCTGGAAAGTGCTTTAAAGCGCTTTCCAGACGGAGGTAATCCAGCGTCCTAACAGGGGTGACCTTGCTTGTTGCCATCCATGTAGATTGCAGCTGTAATCCAAATTATAATATGACCTTCTTCGTCCTTGGAGTACGGGCGCGTGTTCCCATCCGCAGCTGGAGCGCGTTGATTACATCCGTTTAGCCGGCGGATTACATCTAACCAAGGACAGTTGCGCTGTGACAGGCAGCGGGTGCGCACGTAAGACCTGCCCCTGTACCGGCGTTACTCACTCGCCGATGTGAGTATGAGAAACGATCTCACTCAGCCAATCAGAAGGCGTTCAGTGAGGCATCTGGCCCGGCTATTGGTTAAAATATGCGAGTAGTTAACGAGTGAGTTAACGCCGGTAGACACCCAGAGCCGCGAACGCAAAATTATCAGCGAATTAATCGATCTCTATAGAGAATTACGTCCGAAACTTATAAAGACGCTCGTCAGAAGAAAACGGCTTGGGAGATATTACTAGAAAAGTACAAGGAGTTGGACCAAAACGCTAACGAAGCAAATGTTAAAAAGAAGATTGACACTTTATACAACATGATACGAGTAGATTTCACGACAGGAGACGACTCGCAACTATTCGCGAGCGTGTTGGCGGGTGGATGAGATCCGTGTAGCCGAAACACAATCCGCGGATGGAAACCAAGTTCTCACCAAGGTCACCCCTGTTGGAACGCTGGATTGCCTCCGTCTGGAAAGCGCTAATCGCCTTTTACGACATACACGGGGAGAGATACAGTGGGGCTATTATTTTAAAGTACCGGCCCCACACATAACTAATCTTATTTTACTCAACAAGCTGCAACACACAATTTCTATAAATATTTAAATACATTTAAATTTTGTTCCAGCACTGTTTGAGTCAATTTGTAGTTGTAATTCTAATTTATGTAAGCTACATTAACCAACTATAGTTAAACACCATTGACATAATAAAATAATAAAAATAGTTTATTTCTGTGTAACAGTGTGTAACTTACTACATGCATCGGTTTGCACATGGCTTGCACTGCACGGCGGCGGCGCACGCAATAAAAAACAAAAAGCCTGACGACATAGAACCAACATAGAACATCTCTATAGCATCGCGAATTTGGAATTCACACCGGTGGTGGTGGTGGTCGACTTTCCTCAACTAGAACATAACCGACTTCGGAAGATGTAAACTTACGGAAGTGTGTTGGATGCAGCGTGCCGCGTGGCGCAACACTAAACTGTTCTCGTAACAACTGAATTAATAACCAGACCAGGTTATACTATAGCGCATAATCAAGGTATTACCATATATTTTGTTAGATAACTATAGCTGTGCGTACCACTTTCGACTATTAGGTATGGTCGAAGTAAAATGTACTCGTATGATTTGATAGTAACTAGGTTTTTTTATGAATAGTACTCGAAAGGTCTTAATTGGTTTGGGATCATACTAAAACCCATGCACAAATAACACAGTTTAAGGAACACAGGCCTTGAGGGATGGCCCTCGTCTTATTACGTCACTTGCCAAGGTCAGCTTATCAACCAGGTATCTACTTACTGTCTTCTATCTCTTTTCCTCGACTCTCTTACCCGACTAGATGCGACTGAACGTGCCGTCGAATCATGATTTCTAGTTTAGATAAGCTTCGGTCGAATTATTGAAAGCTTAGATGGAAGACGGGTCAATGAACACAGTCAGGGACGCTGAATGCATGGACACATTGGTTGGAAGTTGCAACTTTACATAATATTCACAAAACTGAGTCAACTTCACGTTCAAGACGATATTACCTACATATACATATATCAAATGAATTCCGATGAACCCAAAGATTACGATGAGCGCGGTTTCCAGCCAACTGAACTAAATGATTAATCCACATCCCGACATGGTAGTGGAACTTAAGTCCACACTATTCGTGCCGTCTCTCTCTTACACAGTATTGCTAGCTCGCTCTCGCGTCGCGTGTTTCCCGCTGTCTCCACTCTCCTCTCCTCCAGCTCGATGTACGTACACGTCCTGCGGAAGATGATGGAAGTAGATCTTCCGCCCCATTTTCATACGTTACAGTACATGCAAAATATATAATGTGTAAAAAGCCTCCGAAACTCCGGACTTAGCATCAAATTAGCAGACTTTGTATATATGCTGGAAAAGGGGTTGGGAATTGGGATAAACATTTAAATAACCATGGTTAATATACATCATTATAATTTAAACGGCTTTACTAAGGGTCGTTTTGGAGTTGTGTTGCTCGACACCTCGGGCCAAACGTATGGCCCATCATCATGAACACTCTGCCATACAAATTCACACGCAAAGCGAGCACTAACTAGTAGAGCCGTTCAAATTATAATAGTGGGATGCGCTATTTGCATGTTACAAGACTTGGTGACCGTCCGCGTCGTCGTCGTCTCGGTGTACCCACTCGTGTCTACGCTACGACCGTCTTTATTATATTTCCTTTACTGGATGGAGCTTATTCAACTTAGACATTTTACTTAGATCTTTCTCCAGAAGTTCTTGTTCAGTAAAAGTATATCGAGAAAAGGATGGTACGGCCGTGTTTACTCGACTTGGCACGGCTGTGCCCCAGATATTCAAATTTTGTCGGATTTGTAAATGCATAATAAAAATATATTTCTTGTGCTTTTGGTTTTCTTTGATGCTACTTAGTTACCTTTCGAACATTCAATGACGGGAATGCCCAATCTGCCACTCCCACATCGACTATAAACATTCATGAAATAGCTTGACACCTCAACGCAGAGCAACGGCCAACATCCGCTCGATGTGCGACACTATCCATTCTAGAAAATCGGAACCATCGTGAACGAGCATGCCGTGGGCGGCGAGCCATAAAGATCTGATCGTTTCCCTCTTATTTCCTGAGTTCTACTTATGTAAGCGCTTTATTGCTTTCTTTATTATACCTCTTTTCCCGGCTTCATTGAATAACAAAGAATTATTGCAGTTAGTCCCACAGATTTTCTCTTGACTACGGCGGCACTGCGTCGCGCAGCCAAAAGCAAGAGTTCTGTCGTTACGACGACAAAGTAGATCCATCGTTTATTTTTCACGAAGATCTAATTTTCTTCCGCAAGAAAAATAAAATGCACGGGGAATTTCACCTGCCGGCGCTAAAACGTGTTTACATATTTCTATATCCTGTCCTATACCGACTTATTGTCGTATTTCCACCGACCACCGTATTTTATTTACAATCGCAGTACGAGCATTTCATACAAATTGGAGGATGGCGAAAACGGAATAAACCGTAATCATTCAACCAACGCACATGCACACCATGCGCATTCACCTAGAGTTGGGGTTGTCACCGTCACACCACTCTTTTTGGAAATCCCTGCCGGGAAAATACTTCAAAGTTAGCCTATACATTTTCGAGGACTTCATTGAGATTCATTTCTAGGCGAGTGTGCGCCGCCATGCGGTTTCAAGCAACGCGACTCGCTCGACGTTCAAGCGTTCGACGGTTCGTTCAACTCCGTCCTCTCACTGCTGGTTGACGCGTCGAGCAGCGCTACGATGTGTATGGTAGCGGCTAGCGGCACCGGAGCTTCTCCGCCGCGGCGTGCTCGGTTTAGCATATAAATAAGCGTGGGAGGAGCGCGCCGGCTTGCGTCTTTGTCATTTTAACATTGCCGGCGCGGAGCGGCGGAGGCGGCGGGGCGGCGCGGCGGAGACGGTCGCATGGTCGCGGCGCGGCAGTGCGCGCTCAGCAATTCGTGTTGGGGTGGGTGGAAGAGGTAATTGGCTAGTGTCCGCCGACCGCCGGCCACCCTCAATCGTGGCAGGCAATTTAGTCGCACTGTTTCTCTTCCGTCTATTATGTTATGTCCCTCCCTAGGTACCTGTTTACGAACTGAAACAACACACAATATGGATTATAATATGGATAATACATCGATACATATTTTAACGTATATCGATGCAATCATGTGTCTTTATTTTAACACATTTATTAGCTTGACCTCTATGTTCTTATTTACCACCTAATCTGTATTTTGGGGTACCCAGCTAAGGCGTGTGTTCGTTTAATCTTTATCGTTGGTGAAAGTGATGTGATGACTGATGGATGAGTGATGGATGACCATTAATTAAAACTTTGCTCTCGGCTTGGATTTTCTTATCCTCCCAAGAATCGCTAGCAACGATATGAAATCTTCAATGTCACTGTGACGAATTATGTTGAATGCTTCGACGTCGAATCAATTTCCTCCCCCTTGGAGTGACAGTTCCACCCCTGCCTTTATGATCGGAATAGGGAAGTGGAGTCGGGGATACGTCCACTTTCGCCCGATTATCGATTGCTTTGCCATTTTGACAAGATTTATTCACCAATGTTCCGTTTGATTCAGTCAGAGTAGAAATTAAAAATACAAGTAATATTTGGTAGGTAATACATAATTTTATTTGAAACTAACTGTTCAGGACGACGGCCAGCCGGAGCAGCGACGACGGACCCCGGCCTGGGACACGACGCGCACGTCGTCACCCCCGTAGCATGAGAAAGTAGGAAGCGGCCGGCATAGCTTAGTTTAGGTAATTTTAAGATGTAAATATAAGATAAATAAGATAAATAAGTTAAACATAAGTTAAATATAAGTAAATAAACATATACAAAATCGTAGATTAAGATAGGTAAAGCTAGATTAAGATAGGTAGATCTAGCTTAAGATAGGTAAATGTAGCATAAGATAGGTAGGCATAGTTATAAGATAGATAAAAATAGATATAAGTTATATTGAAAATAAATATGTTGCCGCGTACTGGTTTTCATTTGGGACGAACGGAGATGTGCACTCGCCAAAGTAGTTGGAGAAATGAACCGAGCCGAGGCGCGGGGGCGGGCGCGGCGCGCTGTGATTGGTCCACGCGGACGCTGCGAGATCTGCGAACCCGGATCGCAGCATCCGCGGCGCGCGCCGCTCCCGCATGTATACAAATATAGCGCGTTTCGGCCGGTTCAGTCAGTACTCGCCCAGCATCCAACAAGAGAAGTCGTCTAGAGCAGAGCTCGACGCACCGGTCGACCGAGGAACGAATAGTCGGAAGAGACTCGCTTCAGAACGCAACGACTCCCTCGGCCGATCGGACGGCTTCTCCGGCGAGTGCTCCACCCCCGTACGTCCCGGGTGCGACCAGTGCGTGGCTACACTGAAAACCACAAACGTTGTTTCCTTGCTACGCTACGCTACGCTACGCTACGCTTTCCCTCCCTGCGCCCCGCGGCGTTACGGTTGAGGACTACCTCCCTGCGCCCCGAGGCGTATAGGTCGAGGACGACGCGAAGCACACCTGCGGTCGACCCATCGCACCACCCACGACCGTCGCCGCGAGTGATTTCTCCGCGCCGCACGCCCGTCTGCGTCGGCCGCGGTAGAAAGAGACCGTCGCTGTGTCGCCGTGGAAGCGAGAAGAAAGATTTCCGTCACCGGCCCTTGCAACCGCTCCGTGAAGACTGGCAGCTCAAGTGAACGGGTGATTTCTACAGTCCACACCTGAGCTACGTGCCCAACATTTGGTCCTATCGTTCGCCGGATTGGAGATGCCAGTCACACGGAGCCAGAACAACGGGCGAGGGCGCACCACGCCGGTGCCGACTCCGTCAGAGCAGCGAGTGCTGCCCCCGAGCGCAGAGGCGACCGAACCGCAGCTGCAACCGGGCGCCGACCAGACGACGGAGCCGACTACAAGTGCGCCTCCAACGAGTATGGAGACAGAAATCAAGACGTGGTCGTCACACGAAACGACGGCCACACCAGTCGCGACGGATTCAGAGATCCGCGAGCGCGCGCGTACCGACACCGACGCGCGCGCACCGAGCCGCGCCCGCACGCACAGCGGCACGCGCGCGCCGAGCCACACCTCACGCTCGGCCGCGCTCGAACGAGTGGCGTCCGCACGCACCGATAAGGACGGGCGGAGCAACCACTCTGACCGTTCGTCAAAGTCGGTGCGTCGGCGCGCAATTGAACGAGAGTTACTGCGCGCACGCCAAGAAGAAGTGCGACGCGCAAGAGAAGAGGCGAGACAAGCCAGAGAGGAAGCACGGCTCGACAAGGAAGAAGCGAGACTCGAAACACAAATCATCGAGTCTCGCCTCCGCGACTGCGAGGAAGAAGATTCGTCAGACGAAGAAGATAATCAAGAAGCGGCACGCAGCGAGCTCGTAGCATCATGGGTGGAAACACAGGCAGATTTACACCGGCGGGAGGCGAGTGAAACCGCTCCGCACGCAGCGCACGCCACCGCGTCCGCCGCCGCGCCGGCGCAGCCGACCGCCTCCCACTACGAGCTCCCCACCGCTGCCTCCGTCGCCGCCCCCCTCCGCGCGGACCCCACCGCTGCCGCCGTCGCCCCTCCCCGCGACGCAGCCCCCACCGACGCTGCCTCCGCCGCTCCCCTCCACGCGCCCCGCGCCTCGGCCGCGGAAGCCACGCCCCCCTGCGCTGCGCTCGCCGCCACACACTACGACGAGCAGCCGGCCGCACGCCTCAGCGCGCCGCCGCACGCCGCCTCCGCCTCCGCCGCGACCGAGCATCTCTGTGCGCCTGCCGCCGCCGCCGCCGCCGCCGCCGCCGCCGCACCGAACTCGCACGCGCCGCTCGCCGCTGCGACAATAACAGTGGAGATGCTCGCCGCCGCTCTGGGCCGAGCGGAGCACAGCAGACCGAGTGCTCCGCCCAAATACCTACGGGAGCTACCATTTTTCGACGGTTCCGCGGGAGAATGGCTGCAGTTCGTCGCCGCGTACCGCGAGACGGAGCATTATTTCTCGCCGGGCGAGAACGCGGCCCGCATACGACGCTGCCTCCGAGGCAAGGCGAAAGAGGCGGCCTACAGCCTGATGCTGTCAACGCCGGAGCCCAGCCGCGTGTTAGCTGCACTGGAGCAGCGTTTCGGGCGGCCGGACTTCCTCGTACTGGGTGAAATGGACAAATTAAGAAGTTTACCCAAACCGAAAGATACGCCGAACGATCTAAGTGAGTTTGCGAATAAAGTGCACAATATTGTGGCCACGGTCGAAGCACTAGGCCGGCCGCAATATTTGCACAGCCCCGAAACGATGCGACTACTCGTCGACAAGCTGACGCCGCTGCGTCAGGCCCGGTGGTGTGATTATGAAGACCGGACGAGCGACGACCGCCCCGCACTAACGAGAATGGCGGCCTTCCTGAATGAAGAAGACGCCGCCGCAGCTACTGATGTGTCGACGAGTGAGAACCGCCGCATCAACAGAGACCGCCGCCCAGCTGAGAAGGCCTACGCCGCCAGTGAGGAAGAAGCCAGTGACGACGAGATGCCGAAGTGCCCGACGTGCGCTGAGGCACACTATCTTCCGTCGTGCCCAAAGTTTATCGAGGCCGACACGGACGACCGCTGGCGGCAGGCCAAGGAAGGCAAAATGTGTTTTCGCTGCCTCAAAAGTAAACATCGCAGAACGAAATGTAAGGCGAAGCCGTGTGGGGTGCAGGGCTGCACATTCGGTCACCACCGGCTGCTGCACCACGAACGAAGAAATGAAGAGACGGCCGCCACCGCGGTCACAGCCGCCGCCCGCTCGGACTCGGTTTTACTAAAGATCGTCCCGGTGCGACTGAGCGGGCCGAGCGGCTGCGTCGTCGACGTCTTCGCTCTTCTCGACGAGGGGTCCTCGGTTACGATGCTGGACGTCGCCGTGGCCGATCTGCTGGGTGCGCAAGGCACGACGGAGCCGCTGCACGTCGTGGGCATCGGCGGCGGACGCGTCGCTAGCAACTCGTCGCGCCGCCTCAACTTGCGCATCCGCGGAAGATACGAGACAACTGAGCACGACCTCATCGGTGCAAGGACCGTCGACCGACTCAACTTCCCGCCCCAGACCATAACGAAGAAATGTCTGGAGGGCTGCGACCACCTCGCGGAGCTCGCCGGGATGTTGGCATACACGGACGCACGCCCGAGACTACTCATTGGCCAGGACAATTGGCCACTGATAGTCTCGCGGGAGATGAAGTGCGGCCGCCGCGACCAGCCGGTTGCTTCGCAGACCCAGCTGGGCTGGGTGCTCCACGGTTGCCGGACATCGAAGGCCGAGCCCACACAGCGCTGCGCCTACTCGACAGCACGATCGGTGCATCGCTGCGCCAACGCCATCGCGTTTGCGGGCGCCTCCGCGCCAGCCGCCGCCGCGCCGCCGCACCCGAACTCGCCGGCGGCGCACTCTGCAGCAGCGAGATGGACGCCGCCACCTGCCAGCGGCTCGCCGACTGCGAGTCGCTACGCGCCGGCCGCCGCCGCGCCCTTCTGCGCGCCGGCTGCCGCCTCACCCCACTGCGCGCCATCCGCCGCAGCGCCGCCGCACCCGAACTCGCCGGCGGCGCACTCTGCAACGGCGCACTGGACTGCGCCACCTGCCTGCGGCTCGCCGATCGCGAGTCGCGGCACCCAGCCGCCGACCGCGGCTGCCTACATCGCCGCGCCGCCGCGCCCGAACTCGCCGGCGGCGCACTCCGAGGCGGTGCAATGGTTTGCGCCGCCCGCCCGCGGCTCGCCGCCCGCCCACGGCTCGCCGACCGCGAGCCGCCCCGCCCAGCCGCCGACCGCGGCTGCCTACATCGCCGCGCCGCCGCGCCCGAACTCGCCGGCGGCGCACTCCGAGGCGGTGCAATGGTTTGCGCCGCCCGCCCGCGGCTCGCCGCCCGCCCACGGCTCGCCGACCGCGAGCCGCCCCGCCCAGCCGCCGACCGCGGCTGCCTACATCGCCGCGCCGCCTCGCCCGAACTCGCCGGCGGCGCACTCCGAGGCGGTGCAATGGTTTGCGCCGCCCGCCCGCGGCTCGCCGCCCGCCCGCGGCTCGCCGCCCGCCCACGGCTCGCCGACCGCGAGCCGCCCCGCCCAGCCGCCGACCGCGGCTGCCTACATCGCCGCGCCGCCGCGCCCGAACTCGCCGGCGGCGCACTCCGAGGCGGTGCAATGGTCTGCGCCGCCCGCCCGCGGCTCGCCGCCCGCCCGCGGCTCGCCGCCCGCCCGCGGCTCGCCGACCGCGAGCCGCCCCGCCCAGCCGCCGATCGCGGCTACCTACGTCGTCGCGCCGCCGCGCCCGAACTCGCCGGCGGCGCACTCTACAGCAGCGCAAGGGTCAGCACCACCAGCCAGCGACTCGCCGCATGCGAGTCGCTACGCCCAGCCGCAGAACGCGGCACCCTGGCCCGCTGCGCGCCACTGCGCGCCGCCCGCCGCCGCGCGCCACTGCGCGCCACCCGACTCTGCGCGCCACTGCGCGCCGCCCGCTGCCGCCGCGCGCCACTGCGCGCCGCCCGACTCTGCGCGCCACTGCGCGCCGCCCGCTGCCGCCGCGCGCCACTGCGCGCCGCACGCCGCCAACGCCGCTGCGCGCCACTGCGCGCCGCCCGCCGCCGACGCCTCTGCGCGCCACTGCGCGCCGCCCGCCGCCGACGCCTCTGCGCGCCACTGCGCGCCGCCCGCCGCCGTCGCCGCCGCTGCGCGCCACTGCGCGCCGCCCGACGCCGCGCGCCACTGCGCGCCGCCCGACGCCGCCACCGCCGCGCGCCTCTGCGCGCCGCTCGCCGCGCTGCCGACATGGAGAGACTGGTGCACGGAGGCGAACCGACACCATGACGTCCGCCCCCACCCCAGACCGACGCCGATGACAACAGCGCCACAGCGCTGCACGCAGGCGCACCACGACTGGCGGACGAGCTGCCCCTCCGGTGGGCGCGAGAGCGCCAGAACCGACTCCAACACCGGCGGGAGCCTCGCCACAGCGGACGAGCGCCTGCGGAGGAAGACGTGGTCATCGCCGTCGTCGAGCCGAGCCGGGGTGCCCGTCCCTACCACAACACCGGCGGGAGCTTCGTGGAAGAGTCCTGGTCGCCGACCCCAGCCGGCCGCGGAAGACCTGGCTACGAGGCAGGATAGAAGCCATCCGCCCCGGAAGAGACGATGCCGTACGCGTCGTGGACGTCTGCCCGGGAGACAAGCTGCTGCGCCGGCCGATCAAGAGGAGCGTCGTCCTTCCGACTTGGAGATCGCCGAGGGAGCGACGGCGGGAGAATGTTCAGGACGACGGCCAGCCGGAGCAGCGACGACGGACCCCGGCCTGGGACACGACGCGCACGTCGTCACCCCCGTAGCATGAGAAAGTAGGAAGCGGCCGGCATAGCTTAGTTTAGGTAATTTTAAGATGTAAATATAAGATAAATAAGATAAATAAGTTAAACATAAGTTAAATATAAGTAAATAAACATATACAAAATCGTAGATTAAGATAGGTAAAGCTAGATTAAGATAGGTAGATCTAGCTTAAGATAGGTAAATGTAGCATAAGATAGGTAGGCATAGTTATAAGATAGATAAAAATAGATATAAGTTATATTGAAAATAAATATGTTGCCGCGTACTGGTTTTCATTTGGGACGAACGGAGATGTGCACTCGCCAAAGTAGTTGGAGAAATGAACCGAGCCGAGGCGCGGGGGCGGGCGCGGCGCGCTGTGATTGGTCCACGCGGACGCTGCGAGATCTGCGAACCCGGATCGCAGCATCCGCGGCGCGCGCCGCTCCCGCATGTATACAAATATAGCGCGTTTCGGCCGGTTCAGTCAGTACTCGCCCAGCATCCAACAAGAGAAGTCGTCTAGAGCAGAGCTCGACGCACCGGTCGACCGAGGAACGAATAGTCGGAAGAGACTCGCTTCAGAACGCAACGACTCCCTCGGCCGATCGGACGGCTTCTCCGGCGAGTGCTCCACCCCCGTACGTCCCGGGTGCGACCAGTGCGTGGCTACACTGAAAACCACAAACGTTGTTTCCTTGCTACGCTACGCTACGCTACGCTACGCTTTCCCTCCCTGCGCCCCGCGGCGTTACGGTTGAGGACTACCTCCCTGCGCCCCGAGGCGTATAGGTCGAGGACGACGCGAAGCACACCTGCGGTCGACCCATCGCACCGCCCGTGAACGACCGCCGCGAGTGATCTCTCCGCGCCGCACGCCCGTCTGCGCCGGCCGCGAGAGAGAGAGACCGTCGCCGCGTCACCGAGCGAGCGAGACGGTCGCAGTACCGCCCGAAGCACACCTACGGTCGACCCATCGCACCACCCACGACCGTCGCCGCGAGTGATTTCTCCGCGCCGCACGCCCGTCTGCGTCGGCCGCGGTAGAAAGAGACCGTCGCTGTGTCGCCGTGGAAGCGAGAAGAAAGATTTCCGTCACCGGCCCTTGCAACCGCTCCGTGAAGACTGGCAGCTCAAGTGAACGGGTGATTTCTACAGTCCACACCTGAGCTACGTGCCCAACACTAACGTTTGAGCAAATAATTTTCTTCTTTTTATTGGAAAGTGGGCGTGAGCAGGCTCATTCATTACAGTTATTGTCGAGACTTGAGAGATCCACGGGATCTTCGGTAGTTTGGAACATTTTATAAAACCCGACTACAAAAAACGAAGGTAACAAGGAAAGTTGATCAGCAAGTTGCCAATCTGGCTAAATTACCGATTCATGCCTATTGCCACTGATTATTGTCACACACAAGGCATAAAGAAAGAAGTAGAAGATCAGAGAGAACAGTAGAATACAGTAGTTGGGCTTGTAGAAGGATCCAGATAGACAGGGAGGATAACTTTTCTTGAATTCTTCGTTTTTCGTCTAGTCGACTTTTATATAATTTGTCTTTATTTTTATTTAATTATTTTGGTGCTTAGTCTTAATGTGTCTGCGATATCGTATTTTCATGCTCTAGCTATCTAGATACCCCATTCGCTTTGTTTCTGTCTTTGGATAAAAAAAAAACCAGAAATATTAATATTATTTATATGATTTTATTTTATTAACCCCCGACGAAAAAAGAGCGGTGTTATAAGTTTAACGTGTTTGCGTATGGGTGTATGTGTGCACCGTAGCTCCCAAACGGATGGACCGATTTTAATGCGTTTTTTTATTAGAAAGCTGGTTTAATCGGGATGATTGTCAGCTATGATTGTAATCAATTAATAAAGTAATCAAAAATTTTATTATCTTAAAAAGTGGACCGATTTGCATGCGGTTTTTTTTAAACAGCTTGAAATAAAAGTTAAATTTCAAATTTAAAAAACCCCCGACCGTTAAAGTTAAAAATCATTTCCGTTTACTTAAAGGAGTCGGGGGACCGCTAAGTAAATAAAATATAAAAACTCAGAGCTGAGCAGGTATTTACTTAGCAGTCCTCCCTCCGACTCCAAATTTTTTACTTTGTAAGGGGCGAGGTTTTTTTTGTAATTTAGCTTTATCTATGTTTCGATGTGCAATGCGTAAAAACGTAAAAAACGTACCGCGCTGATGCATGCACATCTTGATGCATGCATCAGCGCGGTTAGGTTACATTAGTTAGTAGAGAGAGGGAGAAGGTTAAAGTAGTGTGTGGTGTGTCGTGTTGCAGGTGACGTGCTGTCGGGCGTGTGCTACGTGGGCGTGTGGGAGTCGGAGGCGCTGCGCGCGTTCGTGCTGGCGCCGCTGTGCGTGTACCTCGTGCTGGGCACCGTCTTCCTCTTCGCCGGCTTCGTCTCGCTCTTCCGCATCCGCACCGTGATGAAGCACGACGGTACGAAGACCGACAAGCTCGAGAAGCTGATGATCAGGATCGGAGTGTTCGGCGTGCTGTACACGGTGCCCGCTCTCATAGTGATCGCGTGCCTCTTCTACGAGCAGTCGCACTTTGACGGCTGGATGCTGACCTGGCACCGCGACATGTGCTCCAAGCCTCTCTACTCCATCCCCTGCCCCTTCCGCCAGGAGAAGGGCAGGCCCATGTTCGAGGTGTTCATGATCAAGTACCTCATGACCATGATAGTCGGCATCACGTCCAGCTTCTGGATCTGCTCCGGCAAGACTCTCGTGTCGTGGCGACAGTTCTTCGACAAGGTGAAAGGGCGGCGCGTCGAGACCTACGTGTGATAGTGTGGCCGCCGGGGCGGCGGACGCGGCGGGCTGCCACTCCAGTGACCCCAGAGACATTATCCCATATATCCTAAGACTGACTTGTATATTTGTAAAAATATAGTTCGTAAGTGAATGAATGATCTGACTCAGGAAACTATACTGTAGCTGCTGTATAAAGCTTCGTAATTAGTGATCGATTTCACCGTCGGCATCTGACGGTAATTAGCTAGCATTTTTAACACACAGAGAACAGCGATTGGCGGCCGTCTTCTCCGGTCAGCCGCCCCTACGGAGTAGCGCCCTCTGTGGTAGCGCAACGCGTTGTCCTCTCTGTGGGTGGTACCCAATGTGTGCAGGTGTACAGTGAGATAAACAATACGCACATGACATTATAATATGCAATCACATTTGACGTGCAGCTCACAGTTGAGTTGTAATTCAGAATGGTCAGAATGTAGACGACTAGTTATATGTGTGGATGTTAAGTTTGTATTTATGTGCTCTACCTGAATGTAATGAGATTGCCATACTATTATTTTGATCAATTTTACACTTTTATACTTTTACAATTTTACAAAAAATAATGTTTTCCTGTTTACCATATATTTCTTTATATTAGTGTATTGAATAGGTAAGTAGTTGAATAAGAAACTTGGTTAATTTATTTACAATTTTCGATTAATTTTATGTTGTCCTTATTATGTTTTACATTGTAGCAATTTAAGCATCCAATACAATTATGAATAATCTCAAGGTTAAGTGAAGTTCGCCATTAACAACATTAATGGTGAACTTCACTTAACCTTGTAATTACCAAGGTTAAATATAAATGTTCTATGTCAATTTGCAATGCTCTAGGCGAGGACTGTACTCAGCACCGAATAAATATGACTGAGGTGAGAGAGATGAGGTACATATATTCTAAAATCTCCGTACAATCTTTTCTTAACTGTCAATAAATACAAATAAATGAAATATTCTAATGCTCTATTCTAATACACAACCAAAGCCTAAACAGAAAGATGACAGGTAAAATACTGAGGAGGCTGGGTGGCTGGCAATAAATTCACAATAATAAAATTGTATTATTTTAAGTATTATGATGATATTGGGAAATTAAACCAATCACTGTCTAGAATTCTTACGAGACTAAACCATATTTTTTACGTAATATTATAAAATTTTCAAAAATATGGAGGCTATTAGAATTCTCAATTCAGAAGGGTAATGCATGCTCCGAACCATTTGCTAACACTATTTGGCAGCTTTATTATGGCAGCCGTGTTTCCTTGTTTTCATGCAGTGCAGTTTCATGAATTATGTAAGCTACAGGAGTAAAGTAAAGTAGCGCCAAGTATATTGAAATCAGTTTCGAAAGAAACACCCGACCCATCCAATCTATATTTTGCCTAAATAGCAAAAAACATTTTTATAATTAAAGTTTTAGATGGTTTTGTGTGTCATAAATATGTAGAAAAGATCTTTAACCTCAAGAGTATGATTTTGGTTTTGGAAACTTCTGTTCGTGTTCTTGGAGTTTTTTTAACACACTTTTTTGTATAGAAATTTGAACCTTCGATCCCTCTGTAGGACCATTGACATTATATAAAAGGGGGCAGACTTAAACCTATCCACAATTAGCTACATGTTAGGTTTTGTATAGTGTTGTGTCTGCTGTCTTTAGGTAAACATTTTAATTGTATTTTTTTTTAATCTGATTTAACGTTTTTTCGTGACCATAATACTTATAAGGAACTAACAAAACATTGTGACTCGCAAAGTTTTTTTGTCAATTCTTCGCATTGAATTATGTAGAACTGGCGAATTTTTGACATGTCCAAGCGTAGGTTACCTACTTATACCTACTTATAGATGAAATTATACAATAAACAATTTAATATTTTTGGATGACTACATTCTGATTTTGGCATTGTTATGTATAGGTATGTATGTGCATACCCTCCTTAATTTTATGCAAACATATTTTCTTAGAACAATGTTTAAGTGAAGAATGCTTGGTGCTGCGTAGAAAATAATTTGGGCTTCCTTCTTTCAACATTGAAGCTGCAACTGATACAATACGAAATATTATATATGCATCACAACATTAACTTACATTCGTGTTCCTAACTCTAATAAATGTATGTCTATAAAATCAAATACCTATTTAGGTTATATTTTTCTCCCAACAAATTCACCATAATGGGAAATCTACACAAAAATATTGTGTTGCATAAATGGACACTTAAAATATTTTCACATTTCAGTGCAGCTCGGATAGGGAGACAGAAGGAATCTGGAATGTTTGTGCTTCTTTATAGCTGTGAGGTCACCATTATGTTAGTATATGTATAAGAATTTATGAACATTGCCAATCAATAATGTATAGTAGGTATTACCTACTAGGTAATGTCGGTTTTGTAAGCTATACACTGCACTCAATGCTCAGGTGTTCTTGGCATATGAACATACATACAATTTAACAGGCTGTTCTGTTCATTATTCTAATTTAACCTGGCTGCTCCTATGGAGACGAAACGGAGCCCATATATTTTTTCCGCCAATTATCTTGGGCCCGAAACGGACCCCATCTTTATTCTCAAATTACGGTCGCACGAATTGGTCTATTGCTCTTTCAATCGTTGATGGGGGCTATAAGTGACACCGGCAATTATGAACTAACCATTTTTCTTGTCTCCAAAGACCAATTATGAATAATAAAACGAACGCTAGCTGTCAGCTGACAGTTTCTTCGTTCTCATAATTCTCACGAGTTTCGAGGTGACGCACTTCTGCGAAATTATTTATTATAAGTGTATTCAAGTGCATCTATGAGCTAAAGGTTAGTAAATAGTGTTATTTATTAGTTATTCTACCAATAGAAGATGCATTACGAGTTCGGGTGGCGACAAAAGTCATATTTTTCGTCGCTCAAAAATGTTTGTTTATTTTTGTATGAAATGTGTAAACAATGACTTTGGGGGCATATTTTTCATGGAAATATAGCTTATTTTTCCAATTTTCTTCGCATTATTATACAAACATACGATCAGTTGCAAAATAAAAGAAGGTTTAGTTCAAATAATATATTTATAAAATTGGGAAAAAATATCACGCGCGTGCCATCTCGGAGTTTACGGAATGTCCCAGGATGTTCATGTTGAACATCCGATTTCGCTGATTTCTGTAAAGAAAACGTATATTATACTTTACTATTTCTAAAAGTATGTTTCTTTACGAGTATTCTGATATAAATATTGTAAAGGTATGTTTTGAATTTATTTTATAATGAATTTTTCAAAAAAAAATTGGGATTTTTTTTTCTACCTAAAATATCTGGTACTTCTAAACAAGGTAAGCCTCACTGTTTCACATGGATTTTAGGAAATTTTCTAGGCTTTCTAGGACAGAAGAGTTTATAGATCTAACTTTATTAGTTTCCGAAATATCTGCGTTTATGTCGAGGTCGGCGCTCATGTTACGACGCGGGCCACGCCCATGCGGGAGTCTGGGGGCTGTAGACATATTATAACGCGGGAGCGTACAGGTATTAGAATAGCGCGAAAGTTGGGTGTATGTTCCAAAGACACCGGTGTCTCAGAATCTTTACTTTACTACTAATTATGATTATTGTAGTATTCGTATCCAATTTTTTTTATTTTTTACTATCAAAAAGAACCTCACTCTCCCCTCTCTCCGTCCGTCTGTCTGGCACAAGCTCCCAGAGCCAAAAGAGCTAGATACTTGAAGCTTGTTGTAGTCTAATGCTGGATATGGATAAATAATTTCGACAACTATGGATAGTATGAATATAACTACGGGGAGTTCATAAAGGAAAATTTACTTAAAAATGACTGATTAATTTGATGTAAGAGCAGTTTGCACAACATAATTATTTCTGAATTTAAATTATTTTGAATGTAAGTCATATTTTATTAACAGAAAAGGAGGAGGTTCTCAATTCGACTGTATTTTTTTTATTATCTATGTTCATACTTCATACCTACTTACATGAGTTGAGTTCTCTGCTCGGTAGTTTCATAAAATATCTCTGAGAAATGTTATAGGTAGGTATGTAATTTCCTCATTAAATTTTGCAATGCATATTTCCAGTGTTTTATTATAGTAATAATGTAATTTTATACTTCCTTTTTAGGTTTCCATATCCCGTACGGAAGCATATTAGAAGCCTATTACTAAGCCTCCGCTGTCTGCCCGTCGGTCCGTCTGTATGTCCGAGGGCTGTATCTCTTGAACCGTAATAGGTAGCCCGTTGAAATTTTCACAGAATATGTGTTATTATGGCGGATATAACAACAAATAATAAAAAATAGAATACGTTGAAAATTAAGGGTGGTTCCCATACAGGAAAAATATTTTTTTTTTGTTGTGTGGAATCCTCGGTGCGCGAGTCCGACTCGCACTTGGCCGGTTTTTTATATTTCTTGTCAATTTTTTATTTATTACAGCTGGAACCAGGCTTACCAGGTGTTCGGTTTTTTACCGAACTGTTCTGTATTTCAGCCCCATGTTCGGTGTTCGGTATGACGAAAATACTGAAGTACGAGAGGTTCCGTATTTGCTAAATATCGATCACACATTTATTTACTGTTCGCAATATCAAATCCGTACAGATTTGGCGCGCTGTTGCCGCGCGTGCTGCATATTGACACGTCTTTTGAAGACCCTAGGTCAATAGGAGCTAGGGAACAAACCCTTCCAGTTTATAAAAAGCACATGTTGCACCGAGCCGCCCATAAGGTGTCTAACGACGCCCAACTCGGCTCAAAACGAAACGTAAATAACAAAAACGACATGCGCCGCCTCAACTATATAGAAGATGGCGACGCATCTTCTTTAAATTAACCCTGGTTTTTTTAAACCACCCTCTCACACCACTTTCCTTCGAGCCGAAGTCTGCCGAAATGTGCACGAAAGGAGCCGGGAATGTCTTTCATGTGGCGCACCGAGTGATATGGATTATTTTCTTCTAATAATGAGTACTTTCTATTCCTGAAATTTCTCAAGTCTATCCTGAAACTGGGATTCGGTCCGTCGTCGTCGCCGAATCGAATCTGGCCCGGTAGCATATTTCCAAAGTCTACTACGAGAATGTGTCTGATTGGTCGTTCTCAGTGACGAAGAAAATTTAGTGGGAAATATAAATTTCGGAATACAAATAAAATTATTAAAAATTGTTGGGCTGGTAACAATGATATTATAAGTTTAAAGGAGGTAGATAGGTTATCTGAGCTCCCAAGCGGCACATTAAATACAAGACCACAGTCCTGCCTGTCTGAAGTTAGTGGCCCACCAACTACGCACGCGTTCGGACCGCTAACCACGAGCCGCTAACACATCGAAAATGCCGTCGTGTGTAATGAGATTCTGCACTAATTCTAATAATTGGAATAAGACTATTCGAGTCGGCGCATCACTTTACTTCCTCTCAACTTTTCAAGAATGTGCCATGTGTGAGCACTGAATGTCATATAGATAATCTATCTTTCCTAAAATATCATTGGCTGGTAAAGTAAAATTAACCTCATTTTGTTATTTTAAAGTAAGTAACTACAGAGAACATTACAATTTATACTTTATTTTAGCTTAGGTACTAATAATAATGCGCTGTTATTTTACAAATGTCAAATCAGCCACAAGAGCTATGTGGTCGGAAGGAAACACCACGCTCGGCAATGCAGTGTACTCCTTCAACTCCTCTGTACTCGGCAATGGTACGACCTGGGAAGCAAAGCAAAATGTCAGTTTGGAAATTATTTTCTATTGTCTGTACGCAGACAAATAAAAAAATTTCTTTCTAATTAAAAAACAAACAAATCCTAAGTATTGGGCATGTTTAATATACCCAACCTACAATTATTTCCCCAAATAGTTCTATGGATTGTGATTGTGCACATGGTAATGGAAGTCAAGCAGGTTAGGTAATTCTAAATATGGATGAGATATGCTGATCTGTATTTTTATTATTTGAGAAACTGGCTATCTAAGTAATATGTAGGTATCATTGGAAATTTTTCATATGAAATGTGGGACCAAGGAGTTTCCAAGTACCTGTCTGTAGGTACTGGATACTGTATACTGAGATATCGATTTTGAAAGCAATCGGTTCAGTAGGTAACTAAAAAGTTCAAAATGGCAGCCACTTTTTTTCCGAATCTGACTCTTACTTTAGTCTAAACATTCCTTGTGTGGGACCAGTGATATGCAAAAGTAAGGATATGGCCTCCATGGAAATTATCTCGTCCTATGTGGTGCCGATAAACAAGAGCACCATAAATTTAGCCCGCTTACAAGGTGTGTTGGCAAGCAAGTGGTGGACACTTCACATTTGTCCACCACTATATAGAGGATAATTATTGAGTTTGTATGGGCCCATCCAGGGAAGGAGTGCCAGAACCAGACCCAGACTTAACGAAACAACTCCTGCAGCTTCAGAGACAACTGTTGAGAGGGTGGTGGGGCTACTAATGGGCCACTACCAACTTAATAAGCACTTGCACACTATTGGTATAACAGAAAGTCCCCTCTGCAGGGCCTGCTTGGAGGCAGAGGAGACACCGGCACACAGTCGTAGAATGTATACCTAGTCTGTTTTTTTTGAAGACGGAGGAAAGTGACATCTGGGGTATTGCCAGTTTCTGGCAAATTTTAAATAGGCATGTAGTTGCTATCGATACTTTTATCGATTGATTAACTAATGAAATGCTGTAAACTCTAATATTTACCTAATTGTGAATTTAATTGACAACATATTCAGCTAAATCTAGCTAGAAAAATGTTAAGTTGGCAGCGCCACAGGTAGCGCATAATATGTGTGAAAGTGTGTTGTGTCATGTAAAATCGATACTATTTTCATCGACTACAATCACTAATGGTGCAAAGCGTGCAACACTCTAATGTCAGTCAAACGTCAATTTACTCCGTCTTCCAAAAAAACAGACTATAGACATCTGGAGACATTTCGCTCGGGGGTTTTCGGTTCTGAAATCGGCGACCCACAAGCGTGCAAGGATTCCAAAGGGTCCCTGCTTTTTGTGGAGGACCTCGGCTGGATACAATGAGCCTATAGCTGGGTTAGTGAGCACAACGGCCTCGTGTCAAGTTCGTTCAAAGCGTCGGCAGCTGTCGACAGTAACAACATGGGCCCATCTTACTCTAGTATTCATATACGTGTATAAGTCAATGTGTGGGGCTAATAGATTATTAATATACGTCAACGAAACCAAAGCGATACCTGATCTACTTTGATGTGTTTTTTGTCATAATAAATATAATCTAAGCAGTCAGCGAATCCAACGGTATAGTTGGTGTACTCTGGAGTACCACAAGCGCTATCCAGCAGTAGGTCTTGACTGAGAGTCAGACCAGTGACGGCTTCCAATTCATCTAAAAGGAACCAAACAATTTTATTATTAATATCTTATTATTTTATAATTTCTTTTAAAGAGCTAGCATGGGTGGCATTTGTACATACCTACAACATGTGAAGACAATTTGACAAAGCCAATAACAACACTGCAAATTGCAGTGTTGTTATTGGCTTTGTCACATGTTTTTTTATAGTAAGCGCGACATGTTGCGCCGAGCCACCCATAAGGTGTCTAACGACGCCCATCGACATTCGGTCGTAGGCAGGGGTTGCGAATGTCATGCCGGCCTGACAGGTGCCTATTCAAGCCTATCTTGAAGGCGCCGAGACTATACTTGGGAGGAAATATGTGGACAGGGAGAGCGTTCCAGAGTTTACCAGTTCTGTGGAGGAAAGATCTGCAGAACCTATTGGTACACATCCCGTATAGGGATGTAATCCCTGCCCAGTGTGTGTTGTGCGGAGGTGAAAACGGGACGGCGGGATCACGTTAAACAGCTCCTCCGAGCATTCCCCATGGAATAAGCGATAGAAAACACTTAGGGCGCCGACATTCCTTAGGAGTTGCAGTGGTTCTAGATCGCGGGATACGGTCACCCACTAGTCGCACGGCTCGACGCTGGATAGAATCCAAAGGCCCAAGCTGGTATTTAGCTGAGCCATCCCACAAGTGTGAGCAGTACTCCAAGCAGGACCTAATCTGTGATTTATACAAAAGCAGCCTTTGGCCCGGCGTGAAGTACCGTCGCATCTTATTGAGTACGCCCAGCTTTTTAGAAGCCAGCTTGGCCTTGCCCTCGATATGGCGGCGAAAGTTTAGGTCGTGCGACAGTTCATGCTACGCCCATGTAGGAAGTCCGTACGCCGGAAGCTTTCCCAAGAGCGACTTGTGCCAAACCCTGTCAAATGTCTTGGCAATATCGAGGCCAATTGCCAAGGATTCACCATATCCTTCAAGCGATTCCCCCCAAAGGTGAGTGATGTACGCTAAGAGATCACCTGTAGATGGGGGTTTTTTTTTATGGAAACTGACACGGTTGGCTAACACCGGGTGAACTAGGTGCCACGTCAGTGCTTCCCTTCGGTCGTGCCGGCTACACTGAACTGGACGGAAAACACAACAAAACAAAAACACAAACATAGCCGTTTCGACCGACCTTTTATTCAGTGCGGTGGTACCAACCCGGGCGGGTTGAACCCTACCACCTAGTAATATAAGAAGGGAGTCATATTCCTTACATAATGTAATGTTAGGTACCACTAAAGTACAAGGCACAGCGAATACTTACTACTCTTCCAGTCTTCCAAATCGCTGGGTGCCACGCCGGTTGTGTACAATTGGTAGATACCACACGAAGGGACACTGTTGAAGTCCCCGCAGAGCACTACCGATACCCGTCGGTTGGGGTTCTGCAGGTTATTGAAACAGATGTTATTAGAATTAAGATTTTAAAACCAAATTTTAATGCAAGAAAATTTTTCAGCAATCAAACCGAAACTTAGTCCAATACTAGGCTACGGTCAATAAGCAACTACACTTGACGCAGGATAAGGTCAGCTGGTTGTTTGTTTTAGCGGCAAACACAAGTTTGTTTTCACTGAAGTTACTTACTTTGGCCTGAATGGATTTCACAACATCACCCAGCCAATAAATCATCAATCCTCCTTGGATAAGCCGAATATGGTCTGCATCTGGATGAAAATACAAATGTGTGTTGCCCACAACTAATATCTCGTTAGAATGTTCCAATGACTCTAGCACTGTGATGAGTCCAGCGGTACTTCTGTCTATAACTCGCTCTACTAATGCTTGATTTTCTCTGATTCCATTCCATATATCCTTGAAGCAGGGAGCAGTGGGCAATTCTTGCGAGAATAACATATTTTTCTGATCCAACAGTCTGAAATATAATATATCATCAATGTCAGCCTCGATATCTCAGTGGTGCAGACAGTCAACTGTCGCTATTGAATGTTAAGCAACGCTAGGTGCGGCCAGTACTTGGATGGGTGACCGCTGACCGTTGGAGGCTGACCGAGGTTCGGATTCCTCGTAAAACTGTAGGTCCCTTCCCTTCTAATCTTACTTGGTGGTAGGGTTTAACCCGCCCGGGTTGGTACCACCGCACTGAATGAAACGTCGGTCTAAACGGCTATGTAAATAGTTTGTGTTTTCTGACCACTTCAGTGTAGCCGGCACGATCAAAAAGGGGGAAGCACTGACATGGCACCTAGTTCACCCGGTGTTATGGGCTGACATCACGGACGTTGTAGGTGATGTAGCCAACCGTGTCAGTTTCAATAAAAAAAAATAAAAAAAATGTGACTATTGCATAATAATTTAAGAAATAATAATAGAACAATATATTTTGCCTATTTATTAACCTCCGATGCAAAAAGAGGGGTGCAATAATTAAAATTATTTAGTGGCTTACTTGTGCGATTGACCAACAACTTTTAAAAAGTAAAAAATAACTTCTCTATAGTTTAGACATTTAGGCGTCGGGGGACGTGACGTCACCGAGTGAACGACCCGAATGCGGGCAGATACGTGAGGGCTTGCGTCGTTGAGGGTTGTGTCCATTTTGCTAATTTTTCTGAGTAAATTACAGGGGACTTCGATTTGAATGGCTAATACCTATTCTGTTTTGAGTTGTGTGTCGGGGGTTTATTAATTTGTAATTTAACTTGCTTAATGTGGAACAAACTGCCCGAAGATGTCGTACAAGCACCCACCACCAATTCCTTTAAAAACAGGCTCGACAAACACCTAAAAAAAACACCAAACTAAACTAACATAAAAATAACAAAGCACCAGTGAACTTAGACATGAACACATCAGCCTAGGCTGTTCGTTCATCAAATAAATAAATAAATAAATAAATAATTAATTTATCATATGCACATATTCACATTACCTAAATCGATCTGTTCGGAAAAAGCAAGCCAGTCCTTCCGCAACTTCTTTCCCTTTCTTCATGAACACTCCTTCATACGAGTTAGCGCCGAGAACTGGTTCCAGCTCATAATTAAATATTTTTGCATCAACTTCCTGAAGACATGCAATATCAGCATTGTAGCCTTGAATGAAACATTATTACAGCATTAGTACTCCATTCTATTATTTACTTGATCGTGCAGGCAGCCTCCATAGCATAGTGGTGCTATGCACAGTTGTTCTATCGTCAAGTACACCGGGCACGGTCGCACTTGGTATAGGTTAGGGATTTCAATCCGGATTCTTCGAAATTCGAAAATTACTAAAAAATCCGGATTTGTGTGCTTTTTTGTAAATTCGAATTTTGACATTAAAATCCGGTTTTTTCGAATTTTGCGTGGCGTTCAAATTTTCGCTCACAACAACACGCACACGCATAATGCGACATTCTTATTATTTTTTCCTGTTAATTACACCTGTCTTCAAACTACCAATAGTTTAACATGAAACTACGCGTGTAATGTAAAATACGAGTCGGCTGACACAGAGGCTGGACCAGTACCAGCCTCGTGAGCAAGCTGGATTTAGGAAAGGATACGGCACCATGGACCACATATTTACTGTGAGACAAGTGGTGCAAAAATGCGAGGAGTACAACAAGCCGCTCTTCCTAGCCTTCGTCGACCATGAGAAGCGTTCGACTCAGTTGAAAAATGGGCTGTCGAAAACTCCCTCCTCAGGTGCAGAATCGACCACCGCTACATCGAGGTGCTCCGAAATCTGTATCCGTCCGCGACGATGACCGCGAGGCTTCACGGGAATACCCAACCCATCCTCCTTGGTAAAGGTGTAAGGCAAGGGGATGTGATCTCACCCAAGCTCTTCACAAACGCATTGGAAGATGTGTTCAAGACGCTTGAGTGGGACTACATGGGTATTAACGTGAATGGAGATCTTCTCAGTCATCTGCGTTTCGCCGATGACATTGTTCTTCTGTCAAATTCCCGAGATCAGCTTCAGATCATGCTGGAAGACCTTTATACAGCGTTATGACGGGAGGACAAATTGTTATTGACGGAGAAGTGATCGAACAGGTTGAAGAGTACGTATACCTCAGTCAAATTCTGCGGCTTGGTAGACAAGGTCTGCTTAAGGAGGTGGAGAGATGAATTCAACTGGGCTGGGCTGCCTTCGGAAAGCTAAAATTTGTCCTGAGGTCTGAACTTCCGCAAAATTTAAAACCCCGTATATATGACCAGTGTGTCGTCCCGGTTATGACGTACGGGTGTGAAACGTGGACTCTGATGGTCGCTGTTGTCCAAAGGTTCAAAGTTGCCCAGCGAGCAATGTAGCGAGCCATACTGGGAATATCGCTACGTGATATGGTGCGTAACGAGGCAATCCGCCGACGCACCTAAGTAGTCGATATTGGACACCGGGTGGCTAAGCTCAAGTGGCAGTGGGCTGGGCACGTTAGCCGAAGAGACGATGACCGTTGGAGTAACCGTGTCCTACACTGGCGGCCGTAGACAGGAAAACGGAGTGTGGGAAGACCACATTTTAGAATCCGGATTTGAAAAAAATCCGGATTTTGAATTCTCTAGTATAGGTACACTGCAAGGCTGGCCGTGATTCGGATTTCACGTAAAACAATAGGTTCCTTCCCTTACTTTAGTATTTTTTTTTTTAAACATACAATACGTGGCATTAGCATCCTGCACTAGAATAAATCTGTCTTGCAGGAGTGCTTTAAGAAATTATACATTTGATAATAAATATGCGCTCATTAAGTATTATTATGCTATTTACATGAATGCATTACATTAATTAAGATATATTAAAAATTAAGGAACACAAAAAATTTATAAAGTAATTAAATAAAAATTCCTATCTGATGTAAATTTTACAATTTTTAAAAATATTTTTCTTAAGGCCGTGACAAACGCCAACGACCTTGAGCATTCGGGAATTCTACATAATGTACCATGCGACTGCTAATTTCGCTTCGCACGTTCAAGTCACATTTAGCGTAGTTTGTCGCTATCAGCCTAAAGAGTTGATGGTTCGGGGTTCGAATCCCACTTTCGTATGTTTTTTTTTTTTGCTTTTTTATTATTTTAATTATTAAAATGATTGTGGCTTATGTAACTGATGCGTGATTCTAATTTTTTTATTTTTTATTATTTTACCTAAATAACATTTTATTGTAATTTCTTCCAAATTATTTTAGTTCATGTACTTACCACTTTTTATAAACCTCTAAATAGACTATCGATGAAAACTAAAATAAAAATAGGTAGGTAGGTAATAGGTAGATAGGCATTTAGGTATGTATGGCAAATATCATAGCAACATAGGTACCGGCCGGCGCGCGCGGCGGCAGCATGGCACGGTGCGGTGGGGTGCGGTGCGGTGCGGTAACTCAGTAGCAGCGTGCCACTCACGCATGCAAGCAAGCAATAACAAGCCGCTCCTCCGCGCCGCGCCGCCGCTCCTCCGCGCCGCGCCGCGCCGCCGCGTCGTCACCGCTCCGCGCCACCACAGTGCCGCCGCCGCCGCCGCCCCCGCTCCGCAGCGCGCCGCTGTTGCTAGGCTACTTTTATTTAGGCACGGTTCTATAGTCCTTGCATCTCAAGCGCAGACAGCGTTATACCCACCCGTGACACTAGTCACATTTTCTATGAAGCGGCCGAAAATGTGTACCTACTGCTCACGTACGCGGGCGCCTTTGCGTGTATTGGTGCGACCTCGATAACTTGGGTACAGGGTTGGCACTCTTTATGAGAAGTTTGTAGTGGACAATATTATAAATTATATTTGATGTAATTTAAAAGGAAACATTTTTAATTATGACTATCTATGTATATGTACCTCTTAACATTATTGGAGGGCAAGAAAAAAAGAAAAACATCAACTTATATGCACATGTTTTATTTTTACTCGCTAACTAAACGACAATTTTGCAGTGAAAGTTTCACTAAATTTTGGAAACTTTGCAATAGGTATTCCATTTTTATTATTTTTAAGCCGAATCGTATGTGAAGCTAAAGTGAAATTTTCAATGTATACTTGCCGCCATTTTGAACTTTTTAGTTACTGGACCGATTGCTTTCAAAATTGATATCTGGGTGTCTGTGTAGGCTCTGAATACGAATCTGTAATCAAAATAAAAAAAAAGTGGCCGCCATTTTGAACTTTTTAGTTACTGGACCGATTGCTTTCAAAATTGATATCTGGGTGTCTGTGTAGGCTCTGAATACGAATCTGTAATCAAAATAAAAAAAAGTGGCCGCCATTTTGAACTTTTCAGTTACTGGACCGATTGCTTTCAAAATTGATATCTGGGTGTCTGTGTAGGCTCTGAATACGAATCTGTAATCAAAATAAAAAAAAAGTGGCCGCCATTTTGAACTTTTCAGTTACTGGACCGATTGCTTTCAAAATTGATATCTGGGTGGCTGTGTAGGCTCTGAATACGAATCTGTAATCAAAATAAAAAAAAGTGGCCGCCATTTTGAACTTTTTAGTTACTGGACCGATTGCTTTCAAAATTGATATCTGGGTGTCTGTGTAGGCTCTGAATACGAATCTGTAATCAAAATAAAAAAAGTGGCCGCCATTTTAAACTTTTCAGTTACTGGACCGATTGCTTTCAAAATCGATATCTGGGTGTCTGTGTGGGCTCGGAATACGAATCTGTAGTCAAAATTAAAAAAAAGTGGCCGCCATTTTGAACTTTTTAGTTACTGGACCGATTGATTTCAAAATTGATATCTGGGTGTCTGTGTAGGCTCTGAATACGAATCTGTAGTCAAAATTTAAAAAAAGTGGCCGCCATTTTGAACTTTTCAGTTACTGGACCAATTGCTTTCAAAATCGATGTCTGGGTGTCTGTGTGTGCTCTGAATACGAATCTGTAGTCAAAATTAAGTGGCCGCCATTTTAAACTTTTTAGTTACTGGACCGATTGATTTCAAAATTGATATCTGGGTGTCTGTGTAGGCTCTGAATACGAATCTGTAGTCAAAATTTAAAAAAAGTGGCCGCCATTTTGAACTTTTCAGTTACTGGACCAATTGCTTTCAAAATCGATGTCTGGGTGTCTGTGTGTGCTCTGAATACGAATCTGTAGTCAAAATTAAGTGGCCGCCATTTTAAACTTTTTAGTTACTGGACCGATTGCTTTCAAAATAGATATCTGCGTGTCTGTGTGGGCTCTAAATATGAATCTGTAGTCAAAACTAAAAAGTGCAAGATGGCGGCAACTATTTTTAAATTTTGAAAACGGATTCGTATTCAGAGCCCATACAGATACCCAGATATCAATTTTGAAAGCAATCGGTCCAGTAACTAAAAGTTCAAAATGGCGGCCACTTTTTTTTAATGTTCACTACAGATTCGTATTCAGAGCCCACGCAGACACCCAGATATCGATTTTGAAAGCAATCGGTCCAGTAACTAAAAAGTTCAAAATGGAGGCCGTTTTTTTTTTATTTTGACAACGGATTCGTATTCAGAGCCCACACAGACACCCAGATATTGATTTTGAAAGCAATCGGTCGAATAACTAAAAAGGTCAAAATGGCGGCAACTTTTTTTAAATATTCACTACATATTTGTATTCAGAGTCCACACAAACACCCAGATATCGATTTTGAAATCAATCGGTCCAGTAATTAAAAAGTTCAAAATGGCGGCAACTTTTTTTAAATGTTCACTACAGATTCGTATTCAGAGCCCACACAGACACCCAGATATCGATTTTGAAAGCAATCGGTCCAGTAACTAAAAAGTTCAAAATGGCAGCCGCTTTTTTTAAATTTTGACAACGGATTCGTATTCAGAGTCCACACAGACACCCAGATATCGACTTTGAAAGCAATCGGTCCAGTAACTAAAAAGTTCAAAATGGCGGCCACTTTTTTTAAATTTTGACAACGGATTCGTATTCAGAGTCCACACAGACACCCAGATATCGACTTTGAAAGCAATCGGTCCAGTAACTAAAAAGTTCAAAATGGCGGCCACTTTTTTTAAATTTTGACAACGGATTCGTATTCAGAGCCCACACAGACACCCAGATATTGATTTTGAAAGCAATCGGTCGAATAACTAAAAAGGTCAAAATGGCGGCAACTTTTTTTAAATATTCACTACATATTTGTATTCAGAGTCCACACAAACACCCAGATATCGATTTTGAAATCAATCGGTCCAGTAATTAAAAAGTTCAAAATGGCGGCAACTTTTTTTAAATGTTCACTACAGATTCGTATTCAGAGCCCACACAGACACCCAGATATCGATTTTGAAAGCAATCGGTCCAGTAACTAAGAAGTTCAAAATGGCAGCCGCTTTTTTTAAATTTTGACAACGGATTCGTATTCAGAGTCCACACAGACACCCAGATATCGACTTTGAAAGCAATCGGTCCAGTAACTAAAAAGTTCAAAATGGCGGCCACTTTTTTAAATTTTGACAACGGATTCGTATTCAGAGTCCACACAGACACCCAGATATCGACTTTGAAAGCAATCGGTCCAGTAACTAAAAAGTTCAAAATGGCGGCCACTTTTTTAAATTTTGACAACGGATTCGTATTCAGAGTCCACACAGACACCCAGATATCGACTTTGAAAGCAATCGGTCCAGTAACTAAAAAGTTCAAAATGGCGGCCACTTTTTTTAAATTTTGACAACGGATTCGTATTCAGAGCCCACACAGACACCCAGATATCGACTTTGAAAGCAATCGGTCCAGTAACTAAAAAGTTCAAAATGGCGGCCACTTTTTTTAAATTTTGACAACGGATTCGTATTCAGAGCCCACACAGACACCCAGATATCGACTTTGAAAGCAATCGGTCCAGTAACTAAAAAGTTCAAAATGGCAGCCGCTTTTTTTAAATTTTGACAACGGATTCGTATTCAGAGCCCACACAGACACCCAGATATCGACTATGAAAGCAATCGGTCCAGTAACTAAAAAGTTCAAAATGGCGGCCACTTTTTTTAAATTTTGACAACGGATTCGTATTCAGAGCCCACACAGACACCCAGATATCGACTTTGAAAGCAATCGGTCCAGTAACTAAAAAGTTCAAAAGGCAGCCGCTTTTTTAAAATATTGACAACGGATTCGTATTCAGAGCCCATACAGACACCCAGATATCGACTTTGAAAGCAATCGGTCCAGTAACTAAAAAGTTCAAAATGGCAGCCGCTTTTTTTAAATTTTGACAACGGATTCGTATTCAGAGCCCACACAGACACCCAGATATCGACTTTGAAAGCAATCGGTCCAGTAACTAAAAAGTTCAAAATGGCGGCCACTTTTTTTAAATTTTGACAACGGATTCGTATTCAGAGCCCACACAGACACCCAGATATCGACTTTGAAAGCAATCGGTCCAGTAACTAAAAAGTTCAAAATGGCGGCCACTTTTTTTAAATGTTCATATGATTAAGATTCGCTCCGGTGAAGGAAAACATCGTGAGGAAACCTGTGCACAGCAGTACATATAAAATTGTTGTGGACACCGCTTCCAATCCAGCTTGTCACGTGGAAATGTATAACAATTCCCTTCCATGTTCATGGGAAAGGCTTGCGCTCAGTAGTAGGACATTAAAATTGACTCAAGAAGAAGAATAAGAAACCAAATTGATATCTGATTTGTGTAACATAAATTTCATTATTTCACATAAGAATGAAAATTTCACAGTAATTTTGCAGAAAGTGCAAAATTTCACTGCAAAATTTCAAGTGAAATTTTTGTGCAAAATTGCGCCTTGCATCTCTAAGTAAGTGCGAACAAGGAGGTTTGAAGTCCACCGCGCGCGCGGGCGCGGCCGGCCCGATCGTTGTTCTGTGCTGTGAGTGCGAAAGAACCGCGCGCGTACGTGTAAGTAGCTACTACTCCCTCTCGAAGGTGCGCTCGCTCTCCTCTCGACAGTCGGTGCCAGCCTGACTAGCCGTCCGCCAGAAGTCGACCAGACAGCGCTCGCGGGCTGCGGGGCGCGGGGGGAAGCAAACTCGCTTCGAGGCGGAGCGTCGCTTCTATACGCCAGTATTATAAGTATTCTATGGTTATACCACAGTACCTATTAGTTATTCTGTGGTTATACCAACGAAAGCCATGCATATAACGCCCCGTCAAGTTACGTACCGGAGCGTATACTGATAGATACCACAGAAGAGAGATATTACTGATACGGTCGTACTGTATACTGGTACGGAAAATGACACGGTGGCAACATCACCTACAATACAACATCCGAGATGTCAGCTCGTAACAACTGGTGAAGTAGGTGCTATGTCAGTGCTTTTCTTCGGTCGTACCGGCTTCACTGAACTGGACGGAAAAAAAGAAGGGAGTCATATCCCGAAATAGTTTGTATTTTCCGTCCAGTTTAGTGTAGCCGGCACGACCAAAGGGAAGCACTGACATGGCACCTAAGTTCACCCGGTGTTATGGGCTGACATCACGGATGTTATAGGTGATATAGCAAACTGTGTCAGTTTACATAAAAAAATCCCTCAGTCGCCTTTTACGACATGCACGGGGAGAGATGCAGTGGGGCTATTATTTTAAATTACCATCCCACACGGTACAAATATACCTAACCACCTATCTTTTTTCCATTCGATCCAAACACAGAAGACAGAAATGACGACCGACACGCGGGCGCAGCAGGGCAGGAGCGAGCAAGCGAGCCCGGAACTAAAATTGTATCTAGTATTGAAGTGCCTGCTAAATTGACGAAGGCAAAAATTTTACCCTTCCGACTGAAGAATTACGTCAATAATTTCATGTAGGCGTTTTTTGTTTTTTATTTTTATCTCCTTTCGTGGATAAAATAATAAAAAAAATTGAATAGAGTTTTCTCAGAGCTTTGTGACCTTTGAATCGGTGGTATTGTAAAATTGTAATAATACACACATACTCAGATTTTCAAAAATTCATGCTTTTTTTATATATTTTTAATTTTATGTTTATTACTTACTTTTACTCATTATTAAAAAAACCAGCAATGCACTTTGTTGGTAAGGAACCAAAATATAGGTTGGTATTTTTTTAATTTTCTGAATGTGTGTCAATTGGTCAGTTTTGGACCTTCTTTGTCGCACTTTTTGCATGTTTTGCGTATTTGGCGTTTGTCACCGCCTTAATATCTACGTAAATCTAAATTCGAAATTTCTTAAATTAAAAAAATTGTGTACCTAATCATTTCAAGCGTACAGTTGTGTAAAATTATTAAAAAATAAAATATAAGAATAAAAATAATTAGTTAGTAGGTGGTAGTGTTTATCCTGTCCAGAGTGATTGAAGGTTGGTCGAAAATAGTTCATGTTTTCCATCAAGTTCAGTGTACAGTAGCAAGACCAAAGGAAGCAATGCCATGGCACCTAATTCACCAAGGTGTCAGTCAGTCAGCGTGTATTTTTTTTTTTTGGGAAACTGAACTATTCCGCACACATTAAAGAAAAAATTACATAACCAATAGTAAATTTTCACGTTTTGCAAATTATAATATATACAGGGTGTTCGGCACATCGACCGACAATTTCTTTTTGTAGGTAAGTGGGGTCATTTGCAAGGTTTGACCCATGATACCTTTTATCAGGTGTCACTTGGAATTATTTGTATGACATGTGGTATACCGTTGGAAAAGGCGTAAACTAGCAAACTTTTTAAAATAAAACGCAGCTCTCAATTGCTGTCAGTTTTTCTTTTTATGAATTAAGAAATTAAGATTCTGTCATATTTTCATCATAAGTCCTTTTCATGGTTTTATTTAACTCTATCAAATGAATGAAAGTGTGAAGAAATTAGAACTAAAATGAAGAAGAAAGTGAGAACCAGCTATCGTATTTTTTTGTTTTTTAATTTAGTCATTGACTTAAAAAAAAATCCATAGTTTAACAATGAACCGCATAAACCATGGTAGATTTCTTTAAGAAGGGGCAGGTCGAACAATCTAATTACAATGACATGATTAAAACATAAACAAAGAGTAAGTAATAATAAAAAGTATAAGCAAACTAATGACTAAATAAAAATAAAAAGCTCTTCCACCAAAGGACCAAAGCAGCGTAAATGTAAAATGTTTGTGGAGCGATAAAGTATTCTATATATAGAATACTTTATTGCTTAACCATAAAATTTTTAAAAGAAAAATTTACTTTATTGATGTATTCATTAATTTCATGACATCCACATAATGATATTATTATATGTATAAAAAGTGGAATTACCTAATAGTTCCTTCATAATCAACTGCTTCCTGTAGTCAATATGCAATGCGTACGCGGGGCAGTAGGGATGGAGCACTGTACGCGTGAACTCCGAATCACAATACAGATCCGCTAATATATTGTAGGACACCACTCGAAAACTAAAATCATTTCAAACATGTTTTATTAGAAATGCTAACACAGTCTATCCCACGCAACGAGTTAGTTCCTGGGAGGAAATATTTTTACAGCCATTGGCTGAGACCGCAGACGTTGTGCAGGTGATAAAATGTAAATTTTTTTAAAGTTAGGCCTTACAGACTGGCTGTTTTCCTTTTATACAATTGGAGGTGATGGGGATGAACGCATGAAAGGATAACATTGGCACTAGATTGGCAGTGCCAATTCGCCTACACATGCGGTCACGCTGCACCCCAGTCTAGTGAAAATTTTAGCTTTGTCATGCATTCATCCCAACCCAACCACTGCCCTGATTTATAGCCAGTGTGTGTAGGCGTTTCTACATGCTAAAGCGGTCAGCCGCCCGTATGCTCACGAATAATAACGCACACGACCGACTGCTGTGAATGCTGCTTCCCTTGCTCCTCACTGGTTGGTAGGCTCAAATTTTAGCCGACTGGGTTGGTTCTCCTCTAGTCCAGTATAGCCAGCAATCCAGGGAGGTCTCCGGTATGGCACCTACCTTCTCGGAGGTGATATTGGCTGGTCAGAGCATGTGCTTTGGCCCCTCCGACTCAGCTACCCATACTGGATTACATAAAAAAAACGAAATACTTTATTATGAACGAACGCTACAGGTCGGATCACACTAATTAGAGTCGCGCGACTTAACCAATGGAGAATGATTCCTCCTAGGCGCTCGGTTCGTGGGCTAAACTATAGTGGTAATAATTTAGTTAACATATTGATCAGGAAAGCGAAAAAAAACAAATTTTTTATGGGCACTGACACGGTTGGCTACATACTACATCCGTGATTTCAGCCCATAACACCTTGGTGAACTAGGTGCCATGTCAGTGCTTCCCTTCGGTCATGTCGGCTACAATGAACTGGACTGAAAACACGAACTATTTAAATAGCCGTTTCAACCGACCTTTCATTCAGTGCGGTGTTACCAACCCAGGCGGGTTAAACACCTAGTGAGGTAAGAAGAGAAGAGACCTACAGTTTTACTTGGAATCTGAACCACAGTCTGCCTCCAAAGGTCGAGCGGTCACCCATCCATTCACTGACCGCGCCCAGGTGTGCTTATGATCCGACCGACCGCACCACTGAGCTACCGAGGCCCGATTTCATTTGAAATAATAAATATTCTATTAATTAAGGTGTGAGATTATTGAAGATTTAAGATAATACATAATATACAGTTATTCACCTCTTACCAGACAGTTTATTTTGTGTAAAAACATGTCTACGTTCAAAAGGACAATTTCCTGGTCCGGCCTCTACATAACCCGGAGACACGGCTTCAACAACGGGTCCCACCAGATTTCCATCACCTGAAATTGTTTATATATCTGAAGGTATACTTTATGTCCAATCATCGGTTAGAAATAATGAAATACCATAATGATGCATCGGGAAATGCTGACCTGGCGCACACTCTACTTTTAATTTCTTGCCTATGGCGTCTGCAGATGGGATGTAAGTGAAGCCACTTCCTGCCTCTTCCCAATTTATGTGCTCATCTGCTATCTTGTTGCCTTTATCGTTGACCGCACGGGCGGTGTACCAGGTGAAAGAGCAGCGAGTCTTCTCAGCAAACTGAATTTTGAAATTTACCGGGTAGACAGGAAAGCCCGATAAAATGCTGCTAGGCAAAGATATACTGAGAACCCAGGGCGCGTTAATAATTACATCGTAGCAATTATTTAAGATTTTCAATTTCAAGCCAGTTCTTTTTAGCAACTCGTGGCAGATTATATCATTTTGTATAGGCTTTTCATTTTCAAACATTTGAACGCTGAGTTCCACTTTGTCTGGACTTTGGCCATTCGGATCATTTTTATTTGCTTTCTTGCTCTTTTTATTGACGACCTTGGACACGTTGGTGGCGATACGCACGAGTAGCGCCTCGACAGTCTCCACAGTGCGCCGGCTGAAATTGAATTGTCTGCGGACGTTCGAACCTGGGCTACTGTATATGAAAGAGAGGTCAAATAACGCACGACCGGTCTCGTATCGCAAGTAGCACTTTTCCATGTTGTGGGGTTTCTTTGTAGATATACCGATTTGACTAAAATGTCTAAGGGCCGACCTGAAAAATCTAATTATCATATTATTAACTAACAATGTGCAACGCAAACGATCGCCGCGATAATGATGATTGATTACACATTGACTTATAGCATATCACTGTGATTACACGAGGTTAGGAAAAATTTAAGGTTATTTTAGTTTTTATGGTTCTCCCTCGCTCATTGTCTACCTAAACACCGTTGCTAAACACACGCAAAGCGTCCGTCCGTCCACACCTAAACTACACTAGTACACTACACAACGGCAACCAACAAGAACAAAACAGAGAAAATAATCAATAAAAAGTACAATATAAAAATAGGCGGACGGCTTTGACAGTTCAGTTCATGCATATCATTTGACAGTTCAAGTTGACACAAATGATTTTTTATGGGTTTTGGAACTTGGGAGTCCCAAGTTCCAGAGCCGTTAAAAAACCTGGATACAAAGTCTTTTGGAGTCATTCTTAAAAAAAATAAAGAAGATAATGCGTCGCTCGCTACGCGACGCATCATTAACCCTAACCTAATGTTGAGGCGGTGCATGTCGTTTTTGCTGTTTTTTTTTTTATGTAATCCTGTATGGGTGTCTGAATCAGAGGGGCCAAAGCACATGCTCTGACTAGCCAATATCACCTCCGAGAAGGTAGGTGCCATACCGGAGACTTCCCTGGATTGTTGGCTATACTGGACTAGTTTTGTTACGTTTCGTTTCGAGTCGAGTGTTCACGAAAGGAGCCAGGACGTCTTTCAGGTGTCAAACCGAGACTTCCGTATGGTGTGCAAAAAAATTGGTTGTCTGTAAAGTCGGTTTACGGACGATAGTTTTACGTGATAACGTCTTATAGTGGTAAGACTACTGGGAACGGTTCTAAAGTACCAGGGCAGAAGAAATTGAGGCAATGCGACTTCGGACTGAATCTACGTCAGGCAGACAGTCAGTCAAGACAGTCAGTCAGTCAAATTAATAAGTAGTCGAATAAATCACAAAATTCATTACAAAACGTCTATAAAAGTGAAAATAAACGTGATAAACATAATGCCTGTTATTAGAACAATAAGTGAAAGTGTTATTTCAAAGTAATAGGAACTAAAATAAAAACTATTAGCAAAATAATATAAAGTGCGAAGTCAGATACAAAATCAGTTTATAATACTTTATCGTGCTTAGAAGTTTAATTCTTAAATCGCAATAAATGTGAGTACTTTAAAAACTAATAATATTAATTATCAATATAAACTTTAAATTTGTAAATGTCTACAAAACACATAATTAAATCTACCTACTTTATCAATAATCCTACATAACGCCATCTACATATAAAAGCGCATACTACAACGTTGCAACACCTACCTAACTGCGAATCAAGTAAACTAAGGCTCAAGTATTTCATTTACTATTGACGCTAGATGTCGCTCCAAAAGACTCAACGCCATGAAATCTTCACCTTTTCAATTCGCTTCGCTAGTACATGATCGATTTAGCCGGGTGGTTAAGATTAAGACGTCTGGTCGGTCACACAATATTGGTGGCAGGGACCGCGGGTTCGAGGCTCGCAAAAGACGGACAAATATATTTTGTATTTCCTACTCTCCTTATATGCCTCTCTATCGCTTGTTACGCGCTCTCGCTTGCATACACAGGTTCAGATGGAACGTGACACTTTTTCGTGCGTGCAGCCGGTGTTCATTAATTTATAAGACGTGACGTTATCACATCAAAAAGAAATGTACTAAAGCCTGACCAGGAATATATGAGGGGCCGCCATATTGCGGAATTTCGTTGGAACTAATTTCTTACACTGGCCACAATTATGTTTGATGCTTGATAATCTGTTGTCAATGTCAAAATTGCTTCTGAACTGACATTTAGGTGAAACGTTTTGTCATTGTAGTGAGATTGTCATGAATTGGCCGCCGTAATGTACAATTAGGTAATTATTTTTTGTTCTATCTAGGTGTATCTCAAGCATCTATTTACCGAATAGCAAACAAAAGAGGGACGTAAATATTATTCGTTCTGAACAAAAAACACTTTTTGACTATACAGAAATACGAAACGTTTGAATAAAAATAGCTTAGGTTAAGTTTTTCTGAACTAGAATTTTTATCAAAAAGTTTAGTGTTTCAGCAAGGTCGATTAATAATTTTTTTAATAATTTGTACACTTTGCTTCAGGACATATCTGCAGATACATGGAAAAAATGTTGTGAACATGTAAATTTCAAGGCTAGTTCTTTTTACATTGACATCAAAATATATATAAAAGATGCATTAAATACATTTTGTATATCTTATTGTGTATTTCAGTGCAAAAGTACATTTTGAATAGAAACATCGGCCAATTCAATATGTGCGTACTATACTGAATGTTGCTATATAAATCTAAAAAGTGGCTCCATCTTGACAGCTCTCATATATTCCTGGTCAGGCTTTACATACATACATACGCTGAATCCCGACAATCGGGGTAAGGGAGCGTTCATAAACCACGTGACGGATTAAGCAAATTTCCCCCCCCCCCCCCCTCCCCCCCCCCCCCCCCCCCTCCCCCCCCCCCCCCCCCCCCCTAGTGACTTGAAGTGACAAAAGCCGAAACCCCCCTCCCCAAGTAACCTGCGCGGGCTGCAGACCTTACAAACAACAGTTTGGTCTGTCAGTGTGACAGTTCGTATGTTCAAGTTCAAAGTATAGTACAACACTGTACAACCTATTTAGCTATAGGGGGTTGAATCCACGTTGAATCGTGTTGTCAGTGTTGCCAACTTAGTGCTAGCGCCACTAGATCTGGTGGTTTGGAATCCCGTCTGGTGGCCAAATTTGCGATCTAGGGTCTAGTGCTGAGTATGGTGGTTTGATCAGATTTTTTTAGTGGTTGTGTAAAAAATTTTGTGTTTAAATCGATGAAGTGTTGCAACACGTCCTACACTTTCCCCAAGGATCTGTTAAACAAAATTGGAACCAAATGTGTTTATGCTGCACCCATTCCATGCGAAGAAGCTGAGACGCTTTCTTCTTCAGAAGAAGACTAATCTCAATTGTTATTTTAGTAATATTATTTTGTATGCAACCATCTGTCCTGTGATTGCAGTGATATTTATTATTATGTATACTAAATTGATCTGTTTGGAAATGATCGTACCTACTGTTTTATTTGAAGATCCTGAAAAAGACGTTTGTCTGGTTTTTCATTATTCTGAAGACCAGACACAGCCTCGAAAAACCTGAATGTTTATTACTTCAGAAGATTCGACTGGGTGATGCGATTTAGATTTTTTTTAATTTTAAGTTTTTTTTAAAGCCTCCCTTGCGTTCCATTTCAATTTGGTCACGATCGGATTGGAAAGCGAGGCCGAAGGCCGAGCGATTACGCCGAGTACATTAATACCAATAAAATACTAAAAAAACTGTGAAATAAAAAACTATTTAAAAAAATTTAAAAACCGCCTAAAAAAAATTATGAAATAAAAAAAAATCGAACCCTAGAGTTGAAGGCGGTGCTAAAGCAAGCAAAAATAACCGACCGCCTTCAACTCTGGGGTTCGATTTTTATTATAATTTTTTATTTATGAGTATTTCTGAAAATCTAGGGAAATTCTGGTGTTTTCGACTGGCGCATCTGGTGGGCGAGCTAGAAAAGAGTTGGCAACACTGCGTGTTGTATTACATTGTTTGCACATTACTGTAGAGTAGTGGTTAGTGGTTAAGGGCCAATGCGCCACCCGGTGGAAAGAAGTTTCAAGATTGGCACATGCAAATTTATAATCCGAAACCCAATAAATACGCAAGAAATTTTCTCTCGGCTACCCCATTACGGTTCAGATGACAATCTGACGGAGGATGGAGTTCGGCTCTGAGTCTGCGGACCTCCTGAAGTTGGTGGGCGGTAGAAAGAGTATGGAGAACATCACACCTCATAAGATTGCTGTAATTGCCTTTATCCGAGAGTTCGGATTGCTCAAGCAAGAAGGTATGTTTTGGTATTCAATGATTGTACAAGCTTATTTTTCATTAAAACTATCAATATCTAAGTGAATACAAGATCCCATTGGTATACATTTCAGCCAAAGACATGATTATGTTCGACTGCGCAATGTCACCGAAATATCGTAAAGATTTCTGCATGCTGGCACTCAAACTAATTCAGGTATGTTATTTATTTTCATTTATTTTATAAGGTCTACAAACGAAACAGTTCACACAGCGTACATAAAAAAACAAGCAAAAAATCAATATGAGTGTGCGCCTCACTAGTGGGTAAACACTGTGTGCATGTTTTTCTTTGACATGTGTATTGAGTTAGTAACAGTCAAAATAAAATCAAATTAAAGCCTCGGTAGCTTAGTGGTGCGGTCGGGCGTGATCATAAGCACACCTGGGCGCCGTCAGTAGTTGGATGGGTGACCTATCGACCGTTGAAGGCTGGCCGTCCTTTCTTACCTTACTAGTGATAGAGTTTAACCTGCCTTTGCTGCTACCACCATACTGAATGAAAGGTCGGTTGAAACCGCTATGTAAATAGGTAGTATTTTCCGTGTTGTGTTTTCCCACCAGATCAGTGTAGCCGGCACAATCGAAGGGAAGCACTGGCATGGCACCTAGTTCACCAAAGTGTTATGGGCTGACATCACGTAGTTAGTAGGTGATTAGCCAAACTTGTTAGTTTAAAAAAAAGCCATAAAGCTCTATGCAAAGGTTCAATGAATATAAAACAAAAATATCTTATGACAAACTATAGTAGAATTTTTAGATGACTTTACTGTTTTAAAGTTTGGACTCTTGGGTTTATTATATTTGATATTGTGGGTTTTTCCACTCTAAAGTTCACCCTCAACTCCTACCTAATGTGATAGCAGATTTGAGGTGACATGGAGCATTTGAGCAGTTGACTTTTTGAGGGGCCCGCACTGGCAATAGTAACAGCTGTTATAGATCGTTCTTCCCTCTGACTTATAAGTATTGCTTATATTCTCTTTATAGTTCGTAAAATAAAGCATGATACGTGTGAGGGATGTCAAGAGTGGCTCGAAAAATCCTAATCAGAAATAAAGCTCTATTTTTTCTGTTTAATTTCATTAGCCTCCAGTCCTATTGTTACATACATACCACACGCTGTATTCCGACTATCGGGGTAAGCAGAGTAGTTGCTATTGTGCTGCAAGTAAGCTGCGGTAAGTAAATTACAGCACAGCACCTACCACCACGTATAGCAAAGTATTAGGACAAGATAAGTATCGAGCAGCAAGTAAGGCACGAAGACCCACCTGCTGCGTGGAAGGATCGTGCCAAGGTGAGAGGTCGCTAGTTTCACCCTTTAGCATGGTACTTATATTTTGCTATTATTACATTACGGCTATGTAAATAGTTTTTTCCGTCCAGTTCAGTGTAGCCGGCATGAAATGAAGGGAAGCACTGACATGGCAACCACTTCGCCCGGTGTTATGGGTTGACATCACGGATGTTGTAGGTGATGTAGCCAACCGTGTCAGTTTCCATAAAAAAAAAAACTACATTTGCAAAACACTCAGTCAATAAATAGACACAATTATTTAGATTTGGTCAATATTATTGTAACTAAATGAGCACTAATCAAGCTACTCTTACATCTGTCACGCGTATCCATTGACTTATAAATATTACTAACGTACGAAACCATTATTTTATAAACTTTCAATACCAAAAAAGGAACATTAATAATATGTTGTTTAAGGTTCGGTCATTGTTGCACTCCTGTGCACCTGGCTAAGCTCGGGATTCTTCAGTGTGTGAATGTGGCGTGGACGAAGGCACTGTGGATAATATTTTTTTCTCTTGTCCGCTCAGAAAACAGTCTCCCACCTTATATTCTTCTCTTCCTGAATTTGAAATTCCTCTCCCTTCCAATGTTCGTTGTTTATTAATTTCAAATAATTACTCTATTTATAAACTCATTTGTAAATTCATATTTTTTCATAATATAAAATTATAAATATCTTGAATTATTTATTTATAATTATTAGAAACCAGAATTCATCATTTTCGCTTCAGTTAAGCTTGTTTTTTTTTTCATTTCTTGTTTTGTTATTAATAAAAAAAATAAAAATTAAACATTGTAGTTTCTATCAGACTTGACACTGGCATACCTAGTTTGCTTATGCGAGATGCAAAAAAAGGACGCTTAATATTACGAAACCCTACTTACTGTATTTTGATTATTTTTATTTTGCAAATTATTTTGAGACTAGTTTGATTGAATAAATGTATAAGCATTATTTTTGACTCCCACGTTAGTGAGGACATTATTGAGTTTGTATTACTATGTCCTTACGTTAGTAATATACAGGGTGTTCGGCACATCTACGGATAAATTTTTTTATGGGTAAGTTGGGTCATTTGCAACGTTTTGACCCATGATAACTTTTGTCAGTTGTCACGTGGTATCGAGATACAATTTTTTTTTCTTTATTTTTATTATTTTTTTTTTTATATTTAGCGAACTTTTTAAAAGAAAATCAAGCACTCAATTGCTGTCAGTTTTTTTAAAATGAATTAAGAAATTAAGATTCTGTCATATTTTTACTCGTTCTCGGGACTTTGGGAGGTCATAACTTATGACCTCCCAAAGTCCCGAGAACGAGTTAATAGAGTGAGAAGATGAAAAGGTCTTATGACTCATAAGACCTTTTCATGGTATTAACTTCAACAAATAATATTTTTTCTAAAACAAGGATATACCGTAAAATTCAATAAATTTTATTTCGTGCTGATAAAATCATAAACAAAAAAGTTACAAGGGTTTAAAGCTGGGATTTTGGTAATTTTCAAAAATAAAGAAAATAAGTCGTTTCTCGATACCACGTGACATCTGACAAAAAATATCATGGGTCAAAACGTTGCAAATGATCCCACGTACCTACAAAAAAATTTTGTCGGTTGATGTGCCGAACACCCTGTATTAGTGAATGCGAATATCAAGCTATATTTAATAAACAGTAGTGACAAATGGTTGCAGTGTCCGGACATGGAGTTCAAGGATCTGGAGGCGCTGCTCACCAACGGCAAGTACAACTTGCTGAGCGTGCACCTGCAGAAGTTCTGCGTCCGGCTGCAATGCATCTACATTAACGGCATTGGCGCACTCACCGACTGCATCACCTCCGCAGTGGACAAGCTCATGGTGGAGGCACTCGAGACCAATCCCTCCAACCCCTGTGTTATCACCAGGAGTAGCGTCCTCGGTTGGTTTCACTCACTACCATTCAATAGGTATATGTACATACCTACATACGCATGTAGTTATGTATATGTACATATTTTTTTAACTTATATTCCATACATTTATCCTGGCCCTATTTATGTGTGTCCTGTGAAAACGGATATAACTAGATAAAGTAAATTTTACAGGAGAGCGTTTCTAAATGTAAAAAAAAAAATTTGGAAAATGTAAGAGTTCTTTTCAAAGCGGCAACTTTGAAAGAACAAAAATAAAACCTGGGATAGGTACACACCACACACCATACATTTACAACTTGTTGTCCGATATGGATGTCAGGTCTACAATGTCTTCAGAAGAGAACTGCTTCATTTACATAGTAGTAATGGAGGTCTTTAGGAACAGACAGCTGGAGCAGTTGTGAGACTGCAGAACACGCCAGCAGCAATAGCGGCTTCGATGCCGCTTGCACCTAGCCAGCAGTCAGTCACTGCGACCGCCCTAACCAAAGTGACCGCTCTTCGCCACCAGCCAGCCGGCCACGGCGACTGCCCTATTTTATATAGGGCGAACAAATTGACGGCAGGCCTCGCGCGGAAGCCACACAAAAAAGACTGGTTGCATTATGAAAGTCTTCCGACTAATACCTTTTTTCCTTCGAAGATTCCAGATTTTAGGATTAGATATGGGGTTTTAATTCATATTTATAATTCTATTGGTTGAATACAGTGAGAGGCGTGGGGGCGTAAAAGTGAAAGTCAATGGGGCCTCTTACCTCTTACGAAGCTAAACAGGAAATTTACAACACCTAAGGAAATTCAGGAACAAAGAACAAAGAAACTCGAACTTGGTAGAAGTGGCGTAGGGATAACGAAAGGTGTATTTATACGTATCATAGGACAAACTTTAAATTAACTAAATAACAACCACTTACATAAATTGTACAGAAAATATTATTATTATTAATAATATTTTGTTGTAGTATAGTTATGTTGAGTGCGCTTGATTCTCACTTACATTACGTGGGTAAGGTCTTAGATCACTGCAGAGCTTAACGCTTGGGGGTCAATGCCCGTTTTTTGCCTGCCCTGGGAACATCCTATGGTAAAAAAAATTAAATATAAATATAGGTAATGTTTTTATTTATTTGTTATTGTTGGTTATAAATTTGTTTTTAAATGTTATAATGGTGACATGTTTATTCAGGATTCTACCTGCGAAGGATGTTGCTGTACCTGGACAAGTTGACATTTGTACAACTTGCTGGCGTGTACAAGTCATTCTGCCTTTACTACCAGAAGGGGCGGCCAGGCTTGATGATGAGGTCACTCAGCAAAGAGGTACATCTTATAATATGGTCACTTATTTTATGTCCAATTGATAAGCACAAGTTTATCTGTTAAATATCTAAACTATGAAGTAAAGAATAGGGTATCTAATTGAAATTGGCGGACATTATTGGAACGGCCTGGCTTATGTCGTGACGATGGAAGGCGGCCCAATGGCATGACGTTAATCCCGTGGAGCAAAGGGAGGGCGTTAGTGTGGGACGCAACGTGTGTGGACACCCTTGCCCCCACTCACATTGCCGGTTCCTCAATCTCTGCCGGGTCTGCGACTCTCGGGGCCCAAAATTTTGAGAAGAGCAAATATTCTACCCTGTGTTGCTCCTTTGAGTTTTTAGCCTTCACCGTGGAAACCTTTGGCGTGTGGTCGCCCGACGCAAAATGCTTTTCTGATCAGCTCGGAAAGCTGTTAATAGAAAAGTCGGGCGACCACCGCGCCAAATCTTTCTTCTCCAGCGAATAGGGCTGGAGATTCAAAGGGGCAACGCGGCTAGTGTTTTGGGTACAGTGCAGAGCTGCGCTTCGTGCGCACGAAACGAATGAAAGCGGTCGTCTCGGCCGGCCGAGCACGCCGCGCCGTGCGATGGACTAGCTTGGACACATGTGCAGAGTCGTGCGGCATGGACATTTCGTACAAGTCGGCGCCGACTTGCACGAGTGCACGAAATCAGTGAATGGATGTTGTAATGTAATGCAGAGAATTTAAAATTTTTAACTATACTTCTCTATACAAATATTTACGTTGATGGCTACTATTATATTATAGAGTAGAAAAAAATTAAATAAAAAAAAAATATTTTTTTTTTTCATACAATTTTTAAGTACCTATCGTGTACCTATTCTCAAAATGTATGGAGAAAAATATTTTTTTTCTTCAAATAAAAAAGTCGTAGAACAAAAGTTGTTCCATTTCATGTACAGAATCACCCCCTTTCGGGTTTTATGGTTGGGGTTGCAACACCGTGTACATATAGGTACCTACCCTACCATGCTCTATCATTTTAAAATTTAAAAAAATGGATACAGTCACGCATGTTAGTTCCTATAAATAAATAAACATATTTTTCCTTTAAACCGCGGAGGAAAGGATAGGTAGAACGCGCGCGGGGCGGCGCGACGTACCACCGCTGCTACGCCACGCCACGCACGATGGCCATTGGCCGCGCGCGCGCCTTTGATCTGTGTCGAAAACCCGACAAGCGATGGGTCGCCCTCGCCCGCCCGGTCGGTATCGTTAGAGCACTCGCCGCCGCGCGCGTGCCGCGTGTCGGCTCGACTGTCGGCACGGCTTTCATGTCTCTTTGTTCATACCGCCAAGCCGCGCCGCCGCCCGCTACCGAAGAGTGCGCTGCTTGCTTATATGAATATTTTGCCAGGCAATTTTTAATTTTACATTTTGAACTTAAGGTTAAAATTTGAACCTTACAATCTCTACTGTGCTGTGCTGTGCATTGTGAGTGCTGCATGCTTCACTCGTCCTTGGCGCGTGTCGGCAAAGTGCGCCTTCTGCATCGCAGTAAAGTCTATAATATTTATTATTTACCTAGGTACTTATTCATTTAAAATGTCTGGCAAAGATTATTTAATCTTAGACATTGAGGGATACATACATACTTTAGTTGAAGATCTTATAAAATAATAAAGTGAAATATACATAAATGTACCGTGTGGGGCCGGTACTTTAAAAGATTAGCCCCACTGCATCTCTCCCCGTGTATGTCGTAAAAGGCGACTAAGGGATATGACTCCCTTCTTATATTACTAGGTGGTAGGGTGTAACCCGCCCGGGTTGGTACCACCGCACTGAATGAAAGTTCGGTCGAAACGGCTATGTAAATAGTTTGTGTTTTCCGTCCAGTTCAGTGTAGCCGGCACGACCGAAGGGAAGCACTGACGTGGCACCAATTTCACCCGGTGTTATGGGCTGACATCACGGATGTTGTAGGTGATGTAGGCAACCGTGTCAGTTTCCATAAAAAAAAAAAAATACAATCACGTTGAATTAAAACCAAGACAGTTTGCATAATGCAGTCAAAACGTGCAAGTTTGTGCTACTTCGTGCGCGTTGGACAATCGTGACACGAACTGCACGAGACTGTCCATCGTGCGAGCACAGCACAGCAGTACAGAGATGTGCGCTGTACGAAATCGTGACACAAACCGGCACAAAAGCGCACCTCTGGTACAGTGGGGGAGTCGGCGATGAATGAATTTTTTTTTATTTAAATAGGTATTCATTTTAATTATATTTCTTTGTTATTGTGTAGTAGGTATATTAAGTTATTTAAACAGATAATAAATTATTGAAATTCCACCAAGGTATAAATATGGCAGCCATTATATAAGTTGTTTCCATATTAACTGCAAATATTTTGACAGGGACACATCATGCCCACTGTAATAAACATGTTAAGCAAAAAAAAAAAAAAAATTATATTTTGAGCTTTCGTTTTCGAGACGTTTAAGCATACTCTTAACGGTGAAAACGAGCCACTAGGTACTTAAACTGCTGATTATTGACTCTGGTCTGGCCTACTGGTCATTGACTCTTATGGCCGCGTGCCGCGCGCACGGTACCCCGTGCGCTAAATGAAATGCCCGGGGCGCACTGCAGCAAAAACTAGAAGTTGTGACTCTAACTCTATTATCGGCGCGCGAGCACATGCGCTGCGCGGCCAGAAGTAAAGGGGGAAGGGGAAGCGCGCTTCCCACCCGTATCCTGCCGCGCGGGGGTTAGCGCGGGTGTTGGCCGCATTCCTTACGCGGCGCATATGCTCGCGCGCGTACAATAACTCTGTCGGAGGTAACAGAGTGCGGGGTATGTTGCACACTATACTCACACCTTGGTTCCACCAGCAGAGTTAGAGTGTATTCTGCCTTGTGTGTCTGTGTTCTTAAGATTTTATTAAGAAATAATGTTAGATTATTTCTTTTGGTAGTATGTCTTTACATGTAAAACCATCCAGAGTGTAGCAATGTGTTAATGATGAAGTACACAATTTCTAGAAGTTGGACAGTGTGGAGCCGATGGTGAGCATGGCACCTAGCTCACCCACACCGCTCTCCGACGACAAGCACCACGACTACTCTGTCAAAATCGCCATCATCGACAGAGACAAGTGAGTGTTAACCCTTGGGATAAGTCAACAGAAGGTGACAGATGGCTAGTGATTAAGGCCTCTCTCGTGCAACAAGAGATCGGCGAAAAAATTATTAGACTTTTTTAAATTTTCTTTCATGCATACCAGAGTTCTTGCAGCACAACACCGATTACTCTGCTTATCCCAATTGTCGGGATTCAGCGTGTGTGATATGTATGTATGTATGTACATAACATTACATACATATCACGCTATATTCTGACAATCAGGGTAAGCAGATTACTGGTAAAAATGTTATATACATAAAATAATATATCGTCGGTATACTGGTAAAACCCGTTAAATGCCATTTTTAGGTAAAATGAGTTAATAATGAAGTTCTACATATTTTTTCATGCTCTTTCTTCTGGTAAAACCCGTTTATTGATACGACGTTTAGTTTTGAAGTTAGGTTGTGTAAATACCAGGTAATCTCTCAAGTTTTCCTTAGAATACGCAAGTAAAACCAATTAATACCATTTAATGAAATATTTTATAAATTTGGTTCCGTAAGAAGCCTTTAAAGTATTTTAATGTACTGACATTATTTAAGTGAAGGTCCTCGCGTGGTCCAAATACCATATAAGCAAAACCCTATAAGCTCACTTACCATGAATATTGCAGTATTTTAAAAATATGTGTACAAGTAAAACCCATTAAGCACAGTCCCATTTTATGGTTTATGAAATTTTACAAAAATACTGAACTTCTAAGGAGGATTTGTATCTTTGATTAAACATTAACTAGATCAGCGGATCTCAAACTTTTTTGGTGACGGAACCCTTTTGGAAAGCGAAATATTTGACGGAGCCCTAAAATAAACAAAAATTAGTTTTTGTGCATTCTGTCAAAGAGTTTGTATTTCGTCGCTGCGCTCCTACGTAATAAAACCCCTTTGCATTCTGTATTAAAATCATACTACAATGTTTCAGTTACTTACATAATATTATAATAAAAGAGAAAAACAATAATTAAATATCTAATGGGAGGTATGAAACTGTGACGCCGCGCCGTGACGTCTGCGCAGCCGAGCTGAATCGAGCCAGAGAGGAGAGGTGTATTTTAGATTTGTTTTTGACGTATTCTCGCGGAGCCCCCACAGAAACTCCGCGGTGCCCTAGGGCTCCGCGGAGCACACTTTGAGTATGGCTGAACTAGATATACTACAAAACTATGGACACATTTCTTATACATTTACACCTTTACCAATACTTTTGAGCCATTAAACTTTCAAATCCATTTATCTCAAAACTCTCCTGTCTACATTTAATGGGTTTTACCAGTATACCGACGATATGCAGTCTGGTGAAGGCGCTGCAGTAATGTGTGGTACATGCACACAAAACACTCTGATGCACTTTTACAGTCACCTGAATCACCAACTTTCTGGAGTGAAACATCAACTATGTTTAACCTGTCCACCCTCAGACTTTAAGACACCGTTTTAGTAAATTATCTACAGTAGAGAACTAGTCTAAGAGTCGACTGATATAATTTTTTTATTTGAATGTTACAGTAACTTTGAGGAGTGTCAATGGTCACGGAAGCAGGCTGAGCTGTTCACAGCACAACAGGCGACATTGCTGCAGATCAACGAACCAAAAGCTCTGCCACCAAAGCACCTTCAGAAAACTATCACACAAATAATGAACGACATACCTGATTACCCAGACGCGGTAAGGCGTTATATTTTATGTTAATTCGATTTCCTTTTTCCTCAGTCTTCATTCACATTCACTCCTGTCTCTGGACAGTCTGGTCTGCACTTGAAATTATCAGGTAATATCATTGATTTTATAGGGGGAGTCAGATGTACCGTCAGCGATGTTTTAAAGGTAACATGAAATTAGTCTTCAATTATGTCCTAAGATGGCGCCAGGAGTATCGAATTTGAATTAAATAATTATTATATTTTTAAATCTGCTAATTATAGAACGATGCTAAGTGGGAACAGCATAGTTAAATTTAAAGATTATTTTATATTAAGTAGAAATTTCAAAATAGTGTATTTTAAGGTTTTCATAATTTTTCCAATAAATATTTTCATGTTTTGTCAGTCCGTGAGCTTGGCGGATAAAATGTATAATTTCGCCGCTTCTGCATCATAGATGTCAGACCAAAGTTAAGTTGTCCTATTTGTCTATAGATGGCATGCCTATTTCTTATTATATTTTTAGTTGCCAAATAGCCACCAACCAAACCTGCGTGCAATTCAAATACGCGCGTGCGGTTAGGATAAAGTGGAGATACCTTCTTTAAAATTATATTTTTTTACCTCACCACCTTTGAAAACGGAAACAAACACGATGGATTAAATATAATAATAATAATAAAAATCGTTAGCCATTTATAAGAAAATCGACCTCATCGAAATAATTTGTATGACAGCTACCCTTATTTTTTTTAATTAAAAAAAACTAAAAAAGGTACCCCTAGATAATCGTTTCAAACTACTAAATATGAATTTTCAACGAAATCGGTTGAGCGGTTGAGGCGCAACGTCGCTGGACACATTGCCATAGACAAATTTGTATGACGGCTACCCTTATTTTTTCGAATTTTGAAAAAGTAAAAAAATTTACCCCTAGATTATCATTTCAAACTACTAAATACGAATTTTGAACGAAATCGGTTGAGCAGTTTAGGCACAAGGTCGCTGGACGGACACACACACACACACACACACATACATGTTTCTCAAAACCACTTTTTTGGGATCGTTGACAGATATATAGCCCAAATCTGTACTGTGTCGGACCAGTACTTTAAAAGAATAGCCCCACTGCATCTCTCCCCGTGTATGTCGTAAAAGGCGACTAAGGGATATGACCCCCTTCTTATATTACTAGGTGGTAGGGTTTAACCCGCCCGGGTTGGTACCACCGCACTGAATGAAAGGTCGGTCCAAACGGCTATGTAAATAGTTTGTGTTTTTCGTCCAGTTCAGTGTAGTCGGCACGACCGAAGGGAAGCACTGACGTGGCACCAAGTTCACCCGGTGTTATGGGCTGACATCACGGATGTTGTAGGTGATGTAGCCAACCGTGTCAGTTTCAATAAAAAAAATAAAAAAATTAGTCGCATTCTCAACTTCGACATTTTGGACGATCACAATACTTCCTTTCTCCTTACAGTCGCTCCAAAGTAAAAAGCCACCTCCATAGTTTTTAGCCGTTGCGGCAATTTATCGATCGACGCGCGACGTTCGCTTGTTTTGGAACACGCAAATGTTTGCGTGGAGCGTGCAGGCAAGCGATACGGGTTACTGCGCGTGGAAAAAGGATGACACAATATCGATGCGATCTCTTGAGACGGTCGGTTCTGTATTCACGCGATACGCACACTACCATAATCGCGGTGTCTCGTTTGAGTAATAGTTGAAGTATGAACAAAATGTCTTTGAGTATGAAGTACGGAGTCCAGGCACCGAATTAAAAAAAGTTGAGTCCAGGGCTATTTTTTCCATCTACGATGCTGCTACCAAATTATACCAAAGAGATTAAAAGAGGGTGGGTTTAATGTATTTGTGATAAACTTTACAGAATATATAAGTCAATGATATTTTATATAAAATTGTAAAATTGTAGATTTTACCGACGACGACACGACGACGAATAAAATAAAAAAATAGTAAATCTGATTTAAATGCAAAATTGATAATAAACCATCGCTTCTCTTATATTCTCTATCTTTTTCGGGAGGAAGGAAGGGATTCCTTCCTCGCCCATCTCTCACTCACCTCTCTCCCGGTCTTCTCTCCTCGATCCCGCCTTCCTCCCCTCCTTCCCCTCACCCTTCACGGACCCCCTCTTTGCCACCTTCCCTTTCGCCCATTCCCTCCCTCTCTCCCTACTTCCCTTCCTCCCCTCATGCCGCCCCTCCTTCCCATCACCCTCGCATTCCATTCCTCCCCTACTACCCCTCATCCTGTCCGCAACCCCCTCTTACCCCGCCCCTTCCCACTTTCAACCTCTCACTCCCTCGATATCCATTCCTCCTCGTTCCCTCTACTACCTCCCTCCCCCACACCTACCCTCATTCACTACCCCTTCCTCCCTCCATACCTCTCCTCCTCTTCTTCTTTTTTTTATGGAAACTGACATGGTTGGATACATCACCTACAACATCCGTGATGTCGGACATGTCGTGCCGGCTATACTGAACTGGACGGAAAAAAACGAAAAAACTATTTACATCAAATCTCTTTAATTTACATAGCCGTTTCGACATACATTTTATTCAGTGCGGTGGTACCGACCCTAGTAAGGTAAGAAGGGAAGGGACTGGTGGCGCTAGACTGAACGACTTTGTACCACTAGGATCTAAGTAGTAGATTACGATTTTGTTCTTGATGTCCGGTCTATATGGAAGAGGGTGGGTTTAATGTCTTTGGCCAAAAGCCTAGATAATAAATTTTCATATCCTTACCTAGAGAAATCATGGATTCCCCATACAAAAACTTTCACCCCTATTTCACCCCTTATTTTTAGGTTTCCGTATCCCTGTACGGAAGCCTATTACTAAGCCTCCGCAGTCTGTCTGTCCGTCCGTCCGTCTGTCTGTCCGAGGGCTGTATCTCTTGAACCGTAATAGGTAGCCCGTTGAAATTTTCACAGAATATGTGTTACTATAGCGGATATAACAACAAATAAGCGGAGCTAGGTACAACCCAAGTACAACCAAAGAGTTTGTAAACTCTTTGGACCGGAGTAAAACCGCAAACAGGAAATTACAATCTTACACGTTCAACGCCACATGAAAAATCCAGTATTTCCGTTTGGGCCACGGGGCTCACCGCTCACCGGTGAGCCTTTCCTTACTGAACCATTCAGGTCATGGGGGTCACCGGTGAGCCGCGTGAGAGGGCCTACGTAAACGCTTCCTACAAGCCACAGAGCGCAGCTACAAAGCCAATATGGAAGTGAGCCGCATGGCCTTGTAGTCGAAGCGGACGGCGTGGTTTTCAAATCCAATAGAAACTTGTAGTTTTTTATTAAGTTAATTGTAACGATGCTAGGGCTGCTCTTAACGATAAGGTAGAAAATAATATTTGTATTAATAGAATTAATAAAACCAGAAAATAATAAGAAAATATTCGTCAAAATAAAAATGAACATAAAATTTTCTTCATTGCCAAATAAGAAGACATTATTTATTACGAAAATAATTTATGAAATTGAACAAAAGAAAATATTTATGAAATTGAACAATCACAACATTATGACACTTCATTATTTAAAATAATCAATCATCTTAACCCCAAAGGGTTTAACCATAAACAATAAAGAATTATCCGTGAGTCATGTTAAAACAAGGCAAACAAAGGAATGGTTTAGTTGGGCTGCTTTGGCAATAAGTGGATACTTTTTTCGACTTGGTTTTAGCCTGTTTGCTACCCATTATTGGTACGTTCTTTGCATAACATTGGTGACATGTTCTTCTCACTTTTCTGGCCAATCCCTCTTTCCTTTCCAGAGTGTGTTTCATTCTCTTCCGTCTTTCTATACGCATTTCATAGTCGCTATCCTCACTCTCCGACAAAATAATTCGACAGCATCTTCTTTTCGTTGGTTGAACTACGTCTTCATAGAATCTATTCCGAAACTACAGTTCAGAAGATCTATCTCGATGTTTTCTAACTGCGTTAGCGCTTCTTGTGTTAACTCGAAATCTTCAAAATAATCATTTTTGGCGAGAAAAGCGTAAAACATCCTCAATTGTCGACGCAGCCGGACCGGGATTGATCGCTGCGTCCGCGGCGTGCGCGCAACGGGTGGGCCGCGGCGTGACCCCGCGGCCCCAGCCAACAGAAAAATACAAATCCTTCATATGAGGCCACACGATCCACCCGTGAGCCTTCTGCTATATCTCGAAAATTAGACGGTAAAAGTCGCAAATTTTTATTTTCCTTACAAATTACCGCATTTTATAAACTTTGTGATGAAAATCTCAAGTTAATGAAAATTACGGATATAATGAGTTTGGCTTGGCCCGAACGGAAAAGTACGCTAGGCCCACCGGTGGGTCGTATGGCGTTCAACGTGTTAATTGTGGGCTGATTTTGAAAATTCTTTTTTTGTTTGGTAGGTCATACTTCAGAGGTGCTCCCATTGAAATTTTATTGAAATTGATTGAGCGGTTTATGAAAAAGCAACAAAATACTATTGGTGTGTGGTTACCTTCAGCAAAACTTTTGTGATGTGGACTTTTTCAGCAATTTGCAGTTTGACACATGGCGAATAATTCTGTACCACTTCAACCGATTTCGATTATTCGATTTCGATTATTGTTTTTTATGTAATATTGTTTTAAAAATATAAAACCGACTTAAAAAAAAATAAACTAGAACTAAAAAGTATTAAATAGGTACCTAATATTTTGAAATTTTCTCTGTCATTGTATTGAAATACATGAATCGATATTGTCATTCATATTCGGACCCTTGTTTCATGAATATTCTAAATTTGAAATCTTTTCCGACCGGCCAGATGCGCTTAATATATTATAATACGAGTACGAGTACCATCGAGCTGGTCTGATGATGGAGACGGAAGGTGGCCATAGGAACTCCTAAACTACACATGATAAACCCATCGTGTTTGGGCTCGTTGAATTTGTCTTCACGAGCAATTTACTTTAGACCTAGGAGATTCTCAATTTGACGGTATGTTTTCTTTTTTTGGATGTTTGTTACGCGATTACTCCGTCAATTATTGTGGGCCGATTTTGAAAATTCTTTTTTTTTGTTTGAAAGGGGATAACCATGACGTGGTTCCATTTTAATTTGATCGAGATCAGATTGGAAAGCGAGGCGGAATCGCGAGGCCGAAGGTCGAGCGATTCCGCCGAGTACATTAATAGCAAAAAATTCCAAAAAAAACTGTGAAATAAAAAACTATTTAAATAAATATATAAAAACCTCCTTCAAAAATGTATGAAATAAAAAAAATCGAACCCTAGAGTTGAAGGCGGTGCTAAAGCAAGCAAAAATGATACATGAAAGAAAACATGCGTGGATGATATCCTTTGTGATTTGTGTAGCCTTCTTTAGCACCGCCTTCAACTCTAGGGTTCGATTTTTTTAATTTCATAAATTTTTTAAGGCAGTTTTCATATTTTTTTTTTTACATACAATGCTGACATTATTAGAATGAAGAGTGACGAGTATTTGTTTAACTGTTCAACTAAATAAATACGTTCTATCCACAGAGCACGGAATACCGCGCGCGCGCGCGCGGGGGTATTCCGTGCTCTGTGGATCTATCTATTAAAAGCGCACAAACAGGAAATTACAATCATAATAATATTTTGTTCCGTATACCAAATTATTTTCAAAAAATTTTTTTATTTTATTTAATTTGATAAGAAGTGTTAGTTTAATTGTAAATTGTCATAATTTTATTATTCAAATATAATTAAAAAATTTGGAATTTACATAAATAATGTTCTTTATAAATATAAATGAAAGCGCCATCTTTTGTCTAGTAGCAGTAATTCTACAGCCTAGTGACAATTAAAGGTACCTAGATACATGTTGTATTTCAACTAGATAGCGCCCTTAGTATAGAAGTATTAACAAACATTAACGCCACCTGTTTGTTTTACGACAACATCAAGAAAAATTATTAACGCCCCCTGTTGGTTTTACGATTTACAACGTTACCAAATTTTTTATATGGAGTGGTCTATCTGTCCCGACAGGGTTATAAAATCAATGGGTAATATACAATATAGGCATAGGGACAATATATAAGGACATGCTATGTATCTTTCCCCATTCCTACAATCCACGGATCTTCAAGGCGCGGGTTAATAGCATTTCCCCAGCAACATTAGTCCACCTGCAAGCCGGACTGGCACCTCCTCGGGGTGAAATTGGCTGTGCCTGAGCCTTCGACCTCGGGCAAAGCCACCCAGTTCGAAAGCAATAAAAAAAAATTTGCAACATTGAATTTTCTATTCAAGATCTGGGTCTCTTAATAAGCATTTTCGCTAACACACGCGCGTGGAAAAGTACATTGTGTATTGTATCCACTAACACACCTTTGGCGCAGTGACGAAGTATTTCGTCGCCTCTAAAGACCTCTCCCTCGCGCCGCACCGCCGTCTAGCCGCCGCGGCGCGCCGTTCGCGTGTTGTCTATAATGTTCTGATGAGTTTTGATAGACTTTTTTAAATTTTCTTTCATGGTATTTTGAAATGTTATTTCTTTTTACTTTCAAGATAATTAAGTGAGGCCTCACTTGCTTCACCTGGGTAACCGCCTCCGGCTTAAGGAGAGAGGGGCGCCGAGACTTGCATTGCCTAGGGGCATTATATGGCTTAATCCGGCCCTGGCATAGGGTAATTCGGCTATTTTAGGTTAGAAAAATTCGGATAAAAATGTCGGGCGTTTTTCCTGGAGTTCGAAAAATCCATCTGGGCTTCTAAATAAGTGAATCCTCACTTGTTTGTACCATTTTGTGGGAAACATCATTAGCCGTCAAGAGCCCATACCTAGAGGTTAATCACGGTCAGAGACTAAATTACTTTATGAAATATTTGATTTAGCAACATTTTTCAGCACTTCCTCAGTTTCCTGAACTGCCTGAGAGCGAAGGAGTTCTGCGGGGCTCAGGACTCGCTCTACAACTGCTTCGACCGCACCATCATGAACCCGGCGGGCGGTGGGACCGGGGGCGGAGGCGGCTCCTCCGCTGCCGACAAGAACAAGAGCTTCCGCTACGCCGCCCTCAACAGAGCCGCCATGCACGCACAGTTTGGCCACAGGTACATTCATCTTCTGTAGCTATCATGCTATATCAGTGCTCATCTTGTGTGTAGCAGCAGCTTAAAGCCGAGGTATGTACGTACATACCTATGTGCATACTTTCTATTTTGAATGCACTTGATGCTCACTTTTTATTGTTATTTTATTTGATATGGAACTTTTTTGCTTAATTCTAAATGTTCATCAAATTAATTGTTTATATTATTCATTGAGTTAGCACTTTTTTTTAAATCTTTATTTTGTTTAAGGCTTTAGCCATTCCTGGCTATGCCAGCCCCATAGTAACTATATTGTTTAATCAACTTTAGCATGATTCAATGCCTGTGACTACAAAAAAACGTAGTATGGATTCAAACTCCTCCCGCTGAGCTCACTCCAAGGCTTCATGTACTTTAAAAACAGGTCGAATCTGTCAGTTCTTAAGGCTGCGATATGCAAATTTTAGGAGAAAACGAGATTTTTGCAATTTTAAAAAATTTATTTCAGAGCCACACAGAAACAATATAAATATTAATCACGAAAGCCAAGAATAAAGAGAACTTTATAAAAAAAAATTGTACTCAAAATGTGGCTTATTTATTTAACAAACCACCTTCAAACCCCACCTTGTCATAAACATTTTTCCAGCGTCAACCTATACAAAAACTAAAAAAACAAGCAGGATAAATAATCATTCTCATCTTTTTCTTTTATTTCTCCAGAATATTTTCTAGGTAGGTGTCTTGATTTTATTAACCATTTCTTCTAAAAAAACGTTATTTATGGTCCTGTCGCGTTTTTTTTTTGGCAAAAGTTACATGTTATAAGAAATAAATCACTAAGCATGTTATAATTCATATATTTTTATTGAAAACAAAAAAAAATCCGATTGGAAAATATTTAAGCTAATACACACATAAGCTAAGCTAAGCACATAATTTAAGCTAAAACACTCATTTATCTTATGTTTTGCATCGGCGGAATAGGGCCTTAACCTTTCGAATGCCCAAGCGCAGATCTGCGCATCGCCCTCTAACTGCCTAAGCGTAGATCTGCAGCAACATGACTAGTGACTTTCGGCATTTAAATACGCACTCTTTCAATATGTGGATAAGGTTCAATTATACTTCCAAAAAAAGGTGAAGTTATGCCCTTCTCGAAATGATTCACTTTGTCGCCACGCTAGAGCACAAAATTAAAGATCTCTTCAGTTGTTTTCGAGCAGTGGCGACGAACATACATGTTCGCGCGCGAATTCGCCGCGACCACGCCCCGATTAAAAATGATTTTTGATGTTTTTAGTCATTAGTTTGTTTGTGTTTTTGTATAAATTCGAAAGAATACAATATTTATGAAGTGAATGTGTTATTATTGGAAGTTTTTATCCATTGGCGAGTGTAAAATCGAAACAAAACATAGCCTATAACAAAACATATACTATATTTGGTAAGTGAAATGTTCGTGCAATGTTCAACTCACAATTTGGAATCAAAACAAAAGTCAGAGCACTACAAGTTATAGATAAATTTGTAGGACATTTTATAAGGATTACAACCATGCTAAATTTCCTATAGGTGTTCGATATTTTTCTTCCGTAAAAAAGTTTTTATTCTCCTTGCGTAACGAATCGCCCCTGCGAAAAAGTCGCGGCTTTTTAGGGAGGCAGTTCTCGCGCGGCGCCGGCGGAAGAAAGGTTAAGTATCTCAATGGCTTCTGCCTCAGTTCTCGGTTCCGGGCACATTCCAACAGTATATGGAGTAGGTCCTCTTCTATCCCACATGTGCTGCTGCAGTGGGGTGATTGGGCTATCTTCATGAGGTACATTGTCCTATTTGTTGGAATGTGTCCGGATCGTAGTCTCAGACCCATTACAATTTTTGTTCTCGGTCTGTCGCTCATGGCAAACCAGGGAATTTTTAACAGTTCACACTGCATTGTTCTTTGCCATATACCTTTCTGCACTGATCTCTCATCGAAATAGAGTTATGTAGCACTTGATAGTGCTAACTGCTTGAGGCGCTGTACGTTGTTATGAGTGAATGTGTGTTTTGGTTGCAGGGAGGTGGCGATGGGCGGGCTGGTGGAGGCGCTAGTGATGGCGCAGGAGGCGGGCGACGGGGCGTGCCTGGCGCACGTGGTGTCGTGGCTGGTGCGGTGGGCGGGACGCGGGCTGCGCGCCGCGCTGCTCGCGCGCGCCGGCTCCGCTCGCGCCGCCCCGCGCGCCTCCCCTGCACCCGCTGCCGCGGCCGCCGCACAGCTCCTCGCTCAACACTCCGCCGTCTACGGCTCCAAGCCCGCACACGTATTTAATGTCAGTTATGTTTGTATCTAGTTTGAGCTGATGTTTGTTAATTCTGTTCATAGCAATAACTCTTGCTTATGTATTAAAAACTTTTAAAATGCTCAGTTATTTTTTTACGATGAAAAACTGTTACTTTTCACCTGTATACTTTATGAGTGTGTTATGTACTTATGTATTATTGACGTAACTAGGTAATTGTTTAAACTGTTTTCGAATTTATTTTTTTCTTAGTTTTATATAATATTTTAAAAATGTCACTGTTAAAAAAAACATATTTGTTCTTTGGTTTTGCATCCAAGTTGGTGTCATTGTCCAAACATCCTCAGTCCTTGATACTTCATTCAGTATCACATACAATACTCATGCAGATGTATGCTTGTGCAATTTCAGCTCCTGATAAAGAGTGATGCACTAAACTACTTGCACTCTATGACTGACCTCACGCTCGCTAATCTGGCCAATACAGCCGCTCTTTGGTCGCTCTATGGAAAGACTGAAATGGCCTCTGTCTCCTGTCAGCTAATTTTGAATCTCAACACGAGTAAGTGCCAAGAAAGTGCTTTTTGCATTACAGTATAACCCGCTTAATACAATATTCGAACGGAATATGTAAGAGTAAAAAATTTGAATATACATTTTTTTGTGTATAATTTAAAATTAGTAGAGTAGTAAAATAAGTTTAGACATTGCTGGCAACAAACTTAAGGAACGATAGGAGGCTTTCTCAGATCATAATTATTTGTTATACCTTCCAAGCTAGCAGAGAGCCAGCCTGTTTATAACATAATTCCATTTTTTTGGTAAGTTCTTTAGAATCTTTTTTTTTTTTTTTTTTTTTTTTTTTTTTATGGAATCTGACACGGTTGGCTTACATCACCTACAACATCCGTGATGTCAGCCCATAACATCGGGTGAACTTGGTGCCACGTCAGTGCTTCCCTTCGGTCGTGCCGGCTACACTGAACTGGACGGAAAACACAAACTATTTACATAGCCGTTTCGACCGACCTTTCATTCAGTGCGGTGGTACCAACCCGTACTTTTTAATTCCAGCGAATTAAAAAGTATCGGGAAGTGGCATACAACGCACCGACTTGAGGCGCGCTATTAGGGAGCATTTGGCACCCTCTATTTCGCGAGCAGTCAGTCCGCCGCACTGCGCCGCTCAGGCAGGTCACGTTTTTGTATCCGTCCGTCCGTAAAAGAGAGAGATAGAATATCATGCATTTGCATACACAAAATATGAGCGTGAAAAGGATAGCTATGCGTTACTAGGTTCGGGACGAGAGCATACGAGAGTCAGTCACTGAGAACATGCAGTGACGACATACAGGGTTCTAAACCTATCTTGTAACGCATGACACAAGTCTTTATATGAATATAAAGGCACACGCGCAAGCCGCGACGTACAAAGTTAACGTATACGAAATCTAATTTGGAATGTACAAGCGTTGTCTCCCTTACACGTATTAAATTGCCATTTAACCGTCTTACTCTATCGACGTTCTCAGAGCGGAAACGTAACATGATATATGAGGCGCTCGCGCACTTACGCTGTTTTAATATTGGCAATATATAGAAGAAACTCCTATCGCACTATCCCTTTTCCGTTCACGGAGTTTGCATCTGCACGTCTTATTCTAGCCTATGTTACGTGTGTGTATAAAATTTTAGCTTAGTGTGCATCTGTGAGAGAGATTCTCTTTTTCTACCGGTAAAATGTATGACGAGGCCTGTCCAGAAAGTAGAATGTCGTTGGAATCTTCAGGGTTATTAGGTTCAATCCAGGAGCCTTGTTGTTCAGTAAGTCTCATATACGAGTATTATGATTTCTTGTGGCGTAGCAAGCTCTATTGGCACAGAATAGAAAAGAGTACTCCGTACAGAAGCTGCTCTGTACAAACACTCACAAAGAAATAGCTACTCTGCGACGACGCGATAAAGTACAAATTGACTCCCACAGAGCTGCATGCCTAAACACGATAACTGCCTACATTTCGCTTCTCTTTCTGTCGTGTAACTCTATCTCGAAAGCGCGTCGTTCAGCGCGTCTAAGGGCTGTGTCTTTGTGCTGTCTTATTGTGAGGAATAAAATGAAGATGATACCTACCAACTTTTATCGTTCTAGCTACCAACGATACGATATTTAGGTACGACAAATTCATGCGAACAAATTCATGCATGCGTTAGCGTCACAATTAGTTTCTCACATCGAAGCGTGCATTGCGTGCAACCTTCCAGTGATAGTTTTGTTTGATCAATAAATTTAATGATCAATGATCATCTACAATGTACCTATTATCCTTATACAAATTAGGCCATACATACCACGCTGTTCGGCGTCATCTAACTAATGTTATTGGCAATATGATATTATTTTTAAATCTATGACCTCCTACTAATATGAATAAATAAATTACTAGAAATAAATCAAAATGCTACTAAACAAAACACTTACCTTTCTTCGTCTCTCGGCAATGAAAAAAAAGACAAGTTTTCATTTGTCTTTTGACTTTTGCACCCGTCCACTGCACAATAATTACGTGATTTCGACATTTTCTAAATTCGAAAGCGCCACGCGCCCCGTCTGGCTGGATAGCAGCAGCCCACTGTTAATTGTAGATTAGTCGGTACGCCAAGCGGTAGGCATTTAACTCGCGACCTTGAGCGAGTGACGAAGGCCTGCTATTGGTACGGATAGTTGCAGAATATTTTCTTTTAGTTGGTATTGAGGGTTGGTTGGTCCTTGTGTGTTTTGTGCTTTGTTTTTGTTGTATTTTGTGTGTTAGGTTAGTTATGTGTTAGGAATTGGTTTTATGTGTTTTTTGTGTAGATTTAGGAATTAATTGCTGCATTTTTGGGGAACATGTTCGGACTGTAAGGGCTGGGGTATTCTTTAGTAAAATGTTTTTTGTATAGGTTGTGGCTTAAAACTAACGACTCCATGACCGTTTGCTATATGGAGTCACATGCTGTGCCACATCCTTTTCCTATCATGGGGGCCGGGGGTACTATACCTATTCTTATATTCCACAGATGTAATTTTAAGCTGAAACCCTGCTTCAGGAAGCCAGCACACACTTAACTTTCCTGATCGCTACATGCCCACACTCCTTCTGATAGCCTTAATAAATAATGGTGGAGTAGATTATGTAGGCTGATCCAAATTTTTTGTAGCTTTTCCAGAGAGAATAGTCTGTTGCTTGTGGGGAAGGTGATTTCAGCTTCTGTTGTGCTGTCTTGTTGTAAATGTTTTTTATAAATGCCTTTGGTTCTTCAGTAACTCTGTTCAAGGCAGCTTTGTCCTGTGGGTGAGACTATTGTACCACAACCTCCGTAATCTACACTTCTCCAACACTCTTTTATTGACGAACTTCGAGTGGTAGTTACAGCCCTGTGCTACCACTCGAAGTGGTATGGATGAGCGTGGGGCTTATTTCCCGCAACCACTTGCATTATATTGGTGATGCGTTTGGTGGCATCCTCGATGTTATAACTAGATTTTAGCGGTGAGATTTGTATGTATGTACTCCTGGGATTACTCCCAGTCCCTCTTTTTGTTTAGACATATTAGATATGGTGGCTCTATGATAGAAGCACTTATAGTAGCAATTACGGGAGTGTAGCCTGAAGATGTATCAAGGCAGCTTTCAACACATAGATAATTGTTTGAGATACCACCAACAATGTAGAAATCCAATAAGTCTTGTAATTTTTTGTGGGTATGTGCCAGTATGTAGGCTTGCCAGTTGATAGGGCGGCATGAAATCCAAGGTCCTTAATGCATTGCTTTAGGGCGCGTCGTCTAGTCACAGAGCCTAGATCAATAGCAAATGTGCTTGGCGTTCCAATCTCCTGCAATAAATCTATTGCCCAGTGTTTGCATAAATTCCATTAACCATATCTGAATTATTACTGCAGTTCCTATCTGAACGTGTTCTGTTTTATATTCCCGCATAGCAGTGACTTGTGCCATCAGGGTGGCATGTCGTATAAAAGGAGAACGTCCTTGATGTGGAAGGCCACTCTGTCGTGTAAGCAGGTTTATGAAATCAGGACAACATCCAGCTTATTGATTGCTATTTGTGAATATCTGTTGCTTATTCACACATGTCACATATATATATCATGAAGTTTATCATAAGTCATATCAGTGCTCCTGTTTACTTACGAGTAATTAGCGGATTTATTTTTTCCCCTTGTGTTGTAATTTTTCTATTATTTCATAGGCTCCATCTGAGACTGACCGTTTTTTGTTGCTTCTGCGTACGTATGCCTTTGTCGAGGGGTATCTGCCGGGAGCAAAAGCTCCTATTCCATAAGATGACTGTAGACTGGTGTAAAGCTGCAGATGTTTTGTAAAGACTTCTCTTGTTTAGAGAGTGTGAGCGGTGTGGGCGCGTGGTACTGGACGGAGGCGGTGGTGGGAGCGGTGGGGGGCGTCGCGGGGGTGGGTGCATGGCGCGGGGAGACGGCACTGGCCTACGCGGCGCTGGCGCACCACCGCGCCGCCGCCGCCGCGCGCGTCGCGCACCTCACGCACGCCACGCACGCCTTGCACGCAGGTACAATCTCTATACATGTTGTTTTATGTAACCTGGCACAGCGCGTTACATCACCTGCTACACCCGTGATGCCATGTGCCATGTCTTTGGTCGTGCCGGCTACGCTGAACTGGATGGAAAACATGGAATATTTTAATGTATTTAAGTCATTTCGGCCGAACTTAATTCAGACCAGTGGCACCAATCTGGATTGGTTTAACCCTAACTACTACCTAGTAAGGTAAGAGAAGGAAAGGGACCTACAGTTTTAGATGGAATCCGAGCAATGTAAAAACTCGTAGAACTTTAAGTCAAGAATACCCTAATACTAATTTACATCTCTGCCACTAACTAACGGAAATACTTTGGTAGTAATGTCACTCCCAGTCCTATTGTAGCGGTCACTTTCGCTGTAATTTACATTAAGACAGTTCTGTCAACGGTTCATTCCAGGCAAATGGCAAGAAGCGGAGCAGAGCATCCAGCAGCTGGCGTCAATCGACCGCTGGGAGAGTCAGCTGCTGAAGGCCGAGATGTACTTTCTGAAGGGGGAGGCCAACTGCGCCATCAGCGCCCTCACAGACGTCCTTGACTATTGCAAGACGGAAGACGACTGCCTGCACTTTGTGGCTCTAAGAGTCAAAGCGATGACGCTGATGGCACAAGTGCAGAATACGTACAGTGGCATTCACGCGACTTCTTCGTCCAATATCACGTTACTGAATGAAGTACTGACGCTAGCTCACAAGTATCATCTGCACTATCTGGCTGCGGTGGCGGAGATGCACATCGGTAACACACTGCTGCATCTGGGCTGCGTTACAAGCGCATTCGCCGTCGTCAAGAGAGTTCTGCCCACTATTATGGCGCACGGAGGAGCTTATGACATGGCGAGGGGTGAGTTTTATGTACTTCCGCTAATTATTTTTTATTTTTAGATCATTAACTTTTACATTTAACACCTCGGTAATGCTTGAAGATGTTAATCGAGCTGTATTACATTAAAGTGATGACTCGGTTATGGATCCGGAATATGCTCCTGGGAGTCTGTCTAGCACAGATGCGGAGGAAGCTTCTGGTAATGACATACCCGTATGGGACTCGAGGATTCCCAGGGGAGATGCAACTGCACCGGATGCCCCAGATGGAGTGGACCCATATTTTCTGTAATAAATAACTCAATGTATCCATATGACCGTGGAGGTCAGTAGATTCCAAAGCAAAAATGTATGAAAGCGTGTATTCTGAGCAATGTACAGGCCCGAAATGAAGTATGGCGTGTGTATTATTAATTATACACGCAGTCTCATAAAGGAAAAAGTAAATACGCGGTGTGTATGATCTGATCAGGCTCGGTCCTTTATTAGTTTATGTCAGTGAAAACTTTAGTTTTTAACGAGGATTAATCATTGGCACTTGTTTTTTTTTTTTATCGAAACTGACAGTTCTTTACATCACCTACAACATCCGTGATGTCAGCCCATAACACCGGGTGAACTAGGTGCCATGTCAGTGCTTTCCTTCATTTCATGTCGGCTACACTGAACTGGACGGAAAACACGAACTATTTACATAGCCGTTTCGACCGGCGTATCATTCAGTGCTGTGGTATCAAACCGGGCGGGATAAAACCTACCACCTAATTAGTAAGGTAAGAAGGGAAGGGACCTACAGTTTTACGTGGGATCCGAACCACGGTCAGCCTCCAAGGGTCGAGCGGTCACCCATCCAACTGACCGCACCACTGAGCTGCCGACGCTGACAAACTTGTAAACACTTGTAAACATTGTAAGCTGAAAATATATATATTTAAGATTATAATAACACTATTAATTTTAGCAAATTGCACTTTTGTTATTGTTTTTGAAGAGTATGCAGCGTTATGCAGCTGTGCTGAACAAGGGGTGTCTTTGCAGGTATGTTGCTGTACACAAAGTGTCGTATAGCGACGGCGCCCGCGGGCGGCGAGACGCGCAGCGAGGTGCTCGCGTCATGTTGCGACGCACTCGAGAGCGTCAAGAACAACTTCAGGAGCGTCGACGCTTACGGCCGCCTCAAAGAGACTCTCTACTTGCAGGTGATTATTTTAGACTTCTCTGTGCCTCGGTGAAGATAGATATCATGTATCAGCAAGTCGGCAGGTGACAGAAAATGTTTCACAACCCACATAGCATTAGCTTGCAAATAAAGGTTTTATATTTTTATTACACTCACTGAATAATGAACGAGGATTTTTGCATGCACATGTTTGTTACTCAGTATAATAAAAAATAAATATATTTTCAGGCTCAACTTTATAATGAGATCGGAAACTACCCTTCAAGGAATCAATGTGCTTTCGCATATCGTCAGCTAGAAACACAAAACCCCATGGAACCCACCAACATGCTGCTCACGTCTTTCTAATATTACGACTGTCATAAAACTCAAAAGTAAAATATTGATTTAACATATTTTTGTTTCTTTTTTTCACCCTGAAATAAAACTCCAAAAATGTATTCATAAGAAATGTGTTTTATTATGAATTCGCAAATAACATACTAAAGGTTAATAATGTTTAATGAACTTTGTCATTCAGTAGAGCTTTCATAATTATCTGCGACATTGTTTCTTTGACGTCTCGACACAAAACTTCAGCCATGAGCACGTTGCTTTTAGGTTGCACTTCCGACGGCACATAGGCCGTGTCTCCCGATATATTATTATCGTTCCAGCAGTGTCCCAATGAGGCCTGTGACTCGCAAACCCTCCCCAGTTGAAGTAGCAGAGATGTAATATCCTCGAGGAGTGGCGGGAACGCGGTGGCGAGTCTCACAAGCGAGGGTAACACCGGCTGGAATAGCTCGAGCCGCAGGTCACTCGGCAACACTGACAGCAGCGTGGACAGAGTGTTCGTGCATAGCCGAGCGATAGACATAGCCTTCGGGAGGGCATACTGAATGGACAGATGCGAGACAAGATCCACAGCAAACACCTGCTTTTCCAGGGAGGCTTGGCTCAACAGCTCCGGGATGAAGTCCAGACAGATGTGCATAGAGGGAATGCCCTGCACCGTCACCGGCAGCAGCTCCCTCGGGTAACCCTGGAAGTGGACCAGCTTTGCGAGCGACGGCTCCGATATAAACACTTGATGAAGGAACGAGCATATTATGCTTCTTATTTCGCGCAGAGACCACATGAGATCTGGTTGAGATTGATCCTCGGGAGTTTCGAGACAGGCTTCCAGTAAAATTTGAAGGGCGGCACTTTCCTGCGCGGCCACGAGTGCATTCTTTAGTTCCTCCCGCTCGGCATCCGAAGTGAGTTGCCCACTCTTCTCTAGGAGTGGCTTGTCTTGGAGATGTCTACTGAGTTGACTTCTAGATGCGGCCAGACTAGCTTCTAGTATCCTCAAAATGATCTTGAGGATGGGTCCGCAGCGGAATACTCTGTTGTCACAGCGCAGCACCTGCAGGGGGTCGACCAGCACGTTCTCCTGGGTGATGGTGATGTTGCGGGAAGCACTACTGAGGTCTAGCAGAGCGTTGATAGTCATCACCCACAGGCAACGCGGCAGCACGGTGTTCAGTCGCAGCCACACTTCCCGGTACAGCTCCTGAATATGTCTCGGCACCTTTTCCGCGAGCGCATTTTTGAAATAGTACACGAACGTTTCTGCCAATGGCCAAATATCTGTTGGATTTTTGCTCAGCATGGCTTTTAATATTTTTCCTGTTTTGACTGGGTTTTCTTCCATGTTCGCAAAAGATTCGACGAGGGCCATCTCCGTTAAATGAATGTCGACCTGCGTTCGGCAGGCGTCGCCAAATATCTGGTCATCCATCCAGTCGTCGACGAGTGAGAGCTGAGGGAAGTGGGTCGCCAGCAGTCGCAGCAGGGGACTGAAGAGCCCGCCGTAGCTCATTTGGTCCTTTTGGGCCTGATGGAGTAAATATTTAATGGGCAACTCAGAAAGAAAGGCGGTGGAGTAGCTCTTCATCTTTCTCCCGCTGGCCATCAGTACGGCCGTGTTAGATAGCCTCGTGTCCTCGTACAGCAGCAGGTAGTAGAGAAGTAGAAGTTGCGACGCCAGAGTCGGAGTATCCACATCTATTTCTATAGGGCTCCCTTCATTTTCCACGTCAACAACACTGTAGGGACGTTTTTGTATGTCAAAGTGGGCGCCGAACACAGAATTTCGAAATACTCGTCGAATTTCTTCTTCCGTAATAGGTTCATTGACATATTCTGCCGAGCTTTTTGTGTTTATCACGAGAATGGAGTTGACGTAGACCTCCACAAGAGCGGGCAGCACTGGGTGAAGAGGAGCAGCAGAGTTGCAGATCTGTCTGTATATCCACCTCTTTATTGGAACCTTGTGCTTGGAGAATGCCCTCGATTTCAAGAGCTGGTGGATGCAGTGCACGGGAAGATATCCCGGCACATTGCTGTTGAGGTTTACCGTAACCGGCACTTTAACTGCGTGTGCTGTCACAACCTTGAAGAAAATTATATAATTAAATAAAACTTAATAGATTTTTTTTTTATGGAAACTGACACGGTTGGCTACATCACCTACAACATCCGTGATGTCAGCCCATAACACCGGGTGAATTTGGTGCCACGTCAGTGCTTCCCTTCGGTCGTGCCGGCTACACTGAACTGGACGGAAAAAACAAACTATTTACATAGCCGTTTCGACCGACCTTTCATTCAGTGCGGTGGTACCAACCCGGGCGAGTTAAACCCTACCACCTAGTAATATAAGAAGCGAGTCATATCCCTTAGTCGCCTTTTACGACATACACGGAGAGAGATGCAGTGGGGTTATTCTTTTAAAGTACCGGCCCCACACGGTACATCTATTGGTTTATCTATCTATTGTACATCTATTGGTTTATTCATCTATCTATTGGTTTGAGATGTAATGTTTGCTATATAAAATATACAATAAATGCTTAGTAACAGTATTGTCAAACAAATCGCAGGGTACACAATTGTCACCTACTTGTTCTGTGAAAATTTCTTGTGTAAACGCTTGCTTGATTCTGGCCAGTCCGTTGGGCCGCACGGGGATCCTCATGCCCAGTGTCGCGCACACCAGCTCCCCGATCGCCAGGAGCTGTCCTGAGTGGAAGTGTATAGCTATCAGCAGCAGCATCTCGCCAAAGGACGCGGTCACTCCGGAAGTGCTAAAAGTTTACATACGAGTACATATATCACAATAGCGCTGAATTTACTCACACTATTTAAATATTTATATAGTATCAAGTCAATAGATGACGTGAAATAGTGACGTTAGTGTGAACAATTTTGAATGATAATGATTACCTTTCAAAGTATGCTTCCTCTTTGACCAACCACTGCACCCATTCTATTGCCTTCTTTTCATGATCAGGTGAAGCTGAAATGTCAAACATAATTATTTGTAATTAATTCTTTTAACTAATGAATATAAAATTGCATCAAGCAAGCAAGCACATTATATAAAAAATAGGTACGTAAACTTACTCATGAGCGATGGACACGCGATGATCATGCACAAGCTGAGTGACACAAATCGTACGCCCGCTGGTGTAGGCGGTGGTTTCTGCGTGACGAGGCGCAGCAGGCTCGCCACCTCGTCGTCGTGGAACTTGATGCCGGCGATGCCGCGCAGCGCACAGTACAGCCGCAGCAGCGCCGACGCGTCCACCCCCGCCGACGCCTCCTGCAGTCGGTTGAGCAGCTCCTGCCGTAGTCGGGTTAGAGCTACGTGCCCATCCCCCTTTCCCCTCTTGTGCGCGTTGCGCGTGAAGGTCGCAAACCACGCCCTAGTCGTTTGGTCGGTGCCCAGAAGCAAGCCTGACATGAACGCAACCTATTGGACAGAGATTTCAGAGATCATTTAAATTTTATTATTAATGTTGAAGAGTGAGCATCAGACTTTGAAGGAATAATGCACTGCCAAAATTAGTTTACAAGTTCAATAGACTCAAAAGGTGGTTGGTCAGATATAACCTTAGATTATAGGTCATTCTTAATGCTGTGTTTGTTGGGCCGCACAACTATAACATTTGTTTTTTAGGCTATAAAAGGAAATAAGAATACTGCTCTGCATGTTAATGGCGCCCGAAGGGGCATAGAAAATCACGAAAAAAATATTCTAGTCTGAAATGCATCTCGATCAACAGGCAAATCTTGCTCTGCTTATTAATGGCGCTGAGGGCGCCCGGAAAAACATACAATTCTAATCTGAAATGCACTTGAATCAGCAAACACAATCTTTCTTTGCTTGTTCATGGTGCTGATGGTGCTACAAACATTGAATAATGGAATGTTCTCTTGTTGCTTTAATGTATATTGAAACAATTTTCCACCTATTGCGTGCCGCAAGTTGATGCTTAGAATCTAAGGCAAGTGTTAAGGTTCTAAGGCTTAGATCCTTAACAAATAGTAACTTTGTGTATGTGCACGAAAATTATTTAGGGGTATGAACAATAAGTGATAGCATGTTACCAAGTCGTCCTGATGGTAACAGAGGGTTAGTGAGACGACGAGACCGGGCAGGCGACAGAGCTGAACGGCTCGCGCGCGCACGCCGGCCGCTGCCGCCGGGCGCATGCAGCACAGCGCGCGCAGAGCTCGCGCCCGTACACCCCCCTCCTCCCCGCGCTCCGCGCACCCCACCAGGTGGCTTGTTACTGAACACAAAAATATTATATTACAATGGGTGTCCACTGCAATACTCTCATATTTCCTGTATATATTGATGAAGAGGGTTTCTTTTCTAAGTGTCCTGTAAAATATTTCAACATATCAAATAAATATATCATTATGTTAGACAAAAGATGGAAAAAAATCCACAATTTGGGATAAAGACAATAACAATTTGTAATAAAAAAAAAGGAAACATAATATCGTCCTGGTAGAGTAAAACAGAGCCAAGCCACATTTTAGCGAAAACTCGTTTTTAATGCCAAAATACTCAGAATGAGACGGAGATTATAGTGGAAAAGAGAGCTAAGCGATTACGAGGTTAGAAGTACGTTATTTCAATAATGAATTATAACGGGATGTTAACTGAAATTCCATATAAACTTTTTAAAGGATAAATGACTTTGGGCGTCATAGTATTGGTTTACTATCAATTTATTTTTCAATATTTCTGTGCTACCGAACGAAGCCTAGCCACATAAATACTGTTGACCATCAACATTCACAGAAAATTGGTTCTTCTTCGTTCTTAAATTGTAGTGCTAAACGGAGCCAAGTGTCATGAGTATTAGTAATGACTAATAATTTGACACCGGGTGCAATAATACTGGCAACCAAATTGTATGGCAAATTTTCGAGACTTCAAATCTTTAATCGTCAATATCTCGAAATATTGCATGTGTGGCTTGGCTCTGTTTATCTCTACAACGACGATATGTATGTACATATGTATATGTCGATATCTAAGAACAATCATGTATGAACAAAGATTAAACATCCTCAAACAAATCTGGAGCAACGAAGACAGAGGAGATCTCATAGAGACATACAATATACTGAAGCGACACTACGACTGCCCAGAGTTGGAAAGCATGTTTGTGTTAAATTTAAAAAAAACAATCACCTAAGAGGTCTCAGCTTGAAACTCAATATGTAACAAGCTTGTCAACGGAACCAAGAAAAGCACTTCCTGATTAACAAAATCGTGAACAGTTGGAACAAGCTGCCTGAGGGAGTACAATATAATATAAACGGAATACAATATAAACGGATTCAAAAATTCGCAAGGCAAGAAATTAGGCTCGAAAGAAGGCTTAGAAAGAAGGCTTAAAAAACTAATAAAGATAACAAATTGCAATAGCAGTGATAATTTTTTTTTTTTTTTGGAAACTGACACGGTTGGCTATATCACCTACAACGTCCGTGATGTCAGCCCATAACAACGGGTGAACTAGGTGCCATGTCAGCGCTTCCCCCTTTGATTGTGCCGGCTACACTGAACTGGTAGGAAAACACAAACTATTTACATAGCCGTTTCAACCGACGACGTTTCATTCAGTGCGGTGGTACCAACCCGGGCGGGTTAAACCCTACCACCAAGTAAGATTAGGAGGGAAGGGACCTACAGCTTTACGAGGAATCCGAACCTCGGTCAGCCTCCAACGGTCAGCGGTCACCCATCCAAGTACTGACCGCACCCAGCGTTGCTTAACATTCAATAGCGACAGTTGACTGTCTGCACCACTGAGCTATCGAGGCTGACAAATCATCATCGACATGAACACATCAGCATACTGCATTCTGAATGATGTTATGAGTGTGTGTGTGTGTGTGTGTGTGTGTGTGAGAATACACTGAGCAAGTGAGAAAGTGAGAGCGCACCATCCAGCAAAGTGTCGGGCATGTTGGCGACGACCCAGCAGATGACAGAGGGCCCCCGGTTCACGTGCAGCAAGGCCTCCACCACGTCGCAGATGTTGAGCAAGTTGGGCAGCTCCGCCAGGCAGATGCAAAGCACGTCTGTTATCTCTTCCAGGTACACGTCGTTGTCGAACAGCTCTGACGGTTTTACACACGAATCCGCAGTCGGCGATCCCTTATCAATACATATAAAATCAAATTATTCAATCAATACATTATTATCGAGGGTCAAATTGATGAACATCGTGCTTTTTTTTAAAAGTTATAAATAATGCATGAGTAAAAATTGGTCTGAATCTCAGAATATACCAACCGTATTCCTTAGCCTTAGTACCATTCCGTAGCACCGCAGCCCCAGTGTTGTTTTTAAGTTTTTAATTGACTATGAAGCAAAGAAGAGGGTAATATTTATCACACATGTATGTTTGTTTGTAAGTATGCAAGTGTTATATTTTGTGTTCGTCTTTCCATTTCCTTTAATTTGATATCCCACTCGATAAGTTTTGAAAAATGGAATGTTTTTAAACAATTTGATATCCTTCATCCGTTGTTTAGCATTTTCAATTTTTTTTTAGCCTTTGACAATTAAGACGAGTCGAATGACACCTCTTATCAAAATCCATCCAGCCACATGAGCTCGGTGGTAATAAAGAAATAGACATACAAACATTTATACATATATGTGATAAAAACATAGAAAAACTTTTTGCTTCGTGCAGTCGGGTAAAAATAACACTGGTCGCGGTTACCCCGTCCGCTCGTGCACAAACAAGACGCGGACAGAGTGCGACTTCGCTACCGCAGCACGCACCCTGAGATACTACGTTGTTGCAAATTTTAACTTAGAACCACATGAGTAAAGTTCATGTTATTACAATTGTGTAGTTGCTGACTCACTTGCTTGGACTTGTTAATGTCAAAGCAATTTATTTCATTTTACAAATGGCTACCTACATGTTGTACCACAAGTCAAACAATATTGACCGTCGGTTTGCAAACAAAACTTATTGCATAACTATTAAAAAATACAGACTTTTTAATAATAGTAATAATGCACTTAATGTGTGGTAAGGTTGCACTTATTGCCTTAGGCAATTTCTTCCAGTCCACCCAGTCAACATTGGTCATCACAATAGTTTAAAAAGCTGAAATATTAGAAACCTTGTTCTGGTTGAGCTCAGCGAGTTGAGATTGCATTTGTAGTATTTCGGCGAGAACGAGTCGCACTCGTCGCGGCGAGTCGGACTGCTCAAACTCATTGGCCAGACCGTTGACGATGTTCTGCACCAAGAACGACTCTTGACAAGCTGAGCCATTCTTCTGTCTGGAAACAAGTTAAATTGCCAGGGCATCACTTAAATTGTCATTCTAATTTATATTGTAATTACAGTAGATAGTATCTGTATAATCTGTACTCAGGCTAATCCGAACGCCTCTATAATCCGAACAGAGCCAAGTGACCCCCTCTCGCTGACCAATCTAGGAATAACGAATCTTTTATTATTTATTGATGATTCTCCTACTCCAAATGTCAAGAAAATACCCCACTCGCAAGCCATATCAGCACTTTACGCTTAGACTGGGCTGAGGAAAATGACCTCTCGTTATCCGAAAAGATGATGCTACGTAATTTGAGGGACAAGGCTTTTTATTTGTCAATAAATAGAAACCGCCAGACTAAAATAGATCAGTTTATAACTAAGTACTTAACTGTGTTTTCTGTAGGTATTATACTATTTAGAAGGTCACTCAATATATTTTTCAAAGTATACAGCTGTTTTATTCAATTTGTCTAACATACTATAATCCGAACGCTTCGTGAGCCCAAACAGAGGTAGTTTTTTGGTAGTTCGGATTATCAAGGCTCTACTTTAACCCTTTCGGCGCCAGGCCCGCCAGGACCCAGTCATGCGGCCAGGCCAAGGCTTTACGAAACCTCCACCGGTACTACTACTACAATAAACTACAATTAAACCTGTTTATATGAAAGCACTTTTCTAAATCACATATGTGTGCGCCTGGCCTCACAGAATGACTAATAGGCGCGCACAAATATGTGCGCCTGGCGCCACCTATTTATGAAAGCACTTTTTCTAAATCACATATGTGTGTGCCTGGCCTCACAAAATGACTATAGGTGCACACAAATATGTGCGACTGGCGCCGAAAGGGTTAATAGCTTCTGGACAATATTATGTATTTAACCGGTTCTGTTCTGTTGGGCCCACGCGGGCCCCGATGGGCGGCATTGCAATATTCATCTAGTACTATTTCAGTGAATGTTTCTTATTAGAACAAGAAAGGACTTTTGATAGATGATTAAAAACCTTTCCATTGATATGAAACACACAACAAGGAATTCCACTCAAAAAGCAAAAAATATATGCTGACATCTATCATTTTTATTAACTGAAGGTCTTGTTTTTCTTTATTTATTTGTGGATTGGATTCCACTCCCATGTACGTATGTGCTTTGGCGTTTTAGTGGCAGCGTTTCATCTACTCATTGATATATGTATGATTTGTATGGGGGAATAGAGTTTATTGATCAGCTTCATTATTTTACGAAATAATAGAGTTTATTTGACGGTCGGCACTCAATGTCGAGCCAGGAAGTCAGGTTCTATCAGCATGTTTATAGATGTTTAAATCTTTTTATATCATCAAACTAAAAAAAAAATTAGTACCTCATCTGCTGTTCTTTCTTGAGATCAACCTCGAGTGCGTGAAACTCGATAGAGAGAAGTGAGACTATGAAATTGACGAGCTCGATGCCGGAGAGGAGTGTAAGAATGCTTTTCTTCGCCTCCGCGCAGTACTTAGGCGTCTCGAGCGGCTGGATCAGCGCCATGCGCACGAGGCACGGTAAAATCGGCCGGATATCTTCGGAGGTGCATTTCATCAAAGAGCCCACGTCGAGATTCTGAATCGCCTTGAAGACGTGTGGCGGTACCGGCTTCATAAACATTGTGGCGAACTGGCGATTGTGAAAACTGCGCGCAGAATTACATTTTCATTAGGTACAAATTCACTGATGGCCGTTCAAAAAATGAACGTACGAATATTTGTGTTATTTTTTGTCAATGGATTGAATGGATGGATTTAGAAAATGCGATGATGTTTGACGTTCACTTCACTCACTCCACCACTCACCCTACTGTCAAGTTGACATGTTGTCATCTGTCATTGTGTTGTCAATGAAAGGTGTTGTTATTGTTATTTTTCCTTCGGACAGATTCCTTCGGCCAAGCAAAGGACTAACAATTTCTCATACTTCTCATACCATTTACCTATTCCATACTAGCGGAGTACAGTGTGCACATTCTACACACGGCAATTACAAACTGCATACCAAACCACAGCCAGTTAAAATAATATGAGGATTGCAATCGATGGAACTACACTGAACTTCAATAAAATCGGATGGAGTACTCTCGGGGATCGTGCTTTTTGCGTGAAAATTCGTCACACTTCGCTTCGCTTCAATTCACACGTCACTTCACACGACTTCGCTTCGCTTCACTAGCGTTTTCTATCGCTTCACCTAGCTTTAAGTGGCGCTAGTGAGGCGGACGATGACTTTTTTTAAATTGACATTTTTGTTATAGGGAACGTTCTCATACCACGTGACCGATTTGGTTTATCAAAATACCAGGGGTATTCACCCTGGCACGTGGTTTTTTTTTCCAGTTCATTATTATGTTTGTATCTAACTATAAAAAAAATTCAGTACCTAGTGTACATACCTACATAATGTTCATACGTTTTTAATTACAAAAATAAACACTTCATTCACATAACACCCTCCGTTTTTTGCATCGGGGGTTAAAAAGTGTATCAAAATAACATTTACATACCTATTCATTTTGTTACATTCTCGCTAATTTTCCCTCGAATTTTCCCCAAGATCTCGACAGGCACTGTTCAAATTACAAGAAAAAAACTTGCCCTAGGCAGATCGCTTTTTGTGGACATCTGAGGAACATGGAATCAAATGTGAAAACACGACCCCTCGACCCCTCGACCCCTCGAACACGTTTCGCTTTCGCGTATTATATTAGCCTCATTTCAAAACTCGAAACTTTAATTATAATATATTTTTTTTTTATGGAAACTGACACGGTTGGCTACATCACCTACAACGTCCGTGATGTCAGCCCATAACACCGGGTGAACTAGGTGCCATATCAGTGCTTCCCCCTTTGATCGTGACTCAATAATGACTCATCCATCACATCTTGTGAACATCTTGAAAAAAACTATCTATATCTATACATATCTATAATAAAATCGTAGACTTACCGTGTCCGTACAACTATTTTTGCAAACAATAACTGGGGGACGGAACGAATAAGTACTAGAACGTAATTTTTTTTTTAATTTGTCTTTTTGTCGGTTTGTCGGTTTGTTTGTTCGTTTGTGCGCGCATCACGCAAAAACCACTCATTGGATTCAAAATCTAATTACTAAAAAATATGAAGCTTCATTTTGAGTAACATTTAGAGTTTATTTCATCAAAAGCAACCCACAGAATCAAAAGATATGAAATTTTTAAATTTAGTTAGAAAATATCTTATAGCACCACGCCGCCTCTAATTAATATTATTTAATAAAAAAACACATATTTTTTATGATGTTTCGACAAATTCGTCGTCTTCAGATAAAATTGTTTATATATTTAAAAAGTCAAATAATGAATGATAGATGGCGTTGTTATCTGGTAATTAGATTTATTTGTTCTTTTATCCTTTAATTTCATTTTTAGGGTTCCGTATCCGGTACGGGTCCCTATTACTAAGCCTACGCCGTCTGTCTGTCCGTCCGTCCGTCCGTTCGTCCGTCCGTCCGTCTGTCTGTCCGAGGGCTGTATCTCTTGAACTGTAATAGGTAGCCCGTTGAAATTTTCACAGAATATGTGTTATTAATTTATTATGGTATGGCTGATGTAACAATAAATAATAAATATAAGAATAATTAAAAAACTTACGGAGGTTCCCATAGAATAAACCTAAAAGTGTATGCGCGCGCGCCATCTACCGAATAGATTATGAAGCATTTTAACTAATCATGACATTTAACTAATATGAAGCATTTCATAACACGCCATCTAGATGGCGTGAGTGGCGCTAGCCATGACATGGCGATACGGAACCCTCGGTAGCTCAGTGGTGCTGTCGGTCGAACTGATTGCGACGGTAACTAATTTCATGATTAATTCATATCGATAACGTAATATCGATAAAATCACTGCACTAGGTGATTACGTAAACATTGCTTTGCTTAGGCTTCCTCGGAGCTCGCGCGCGGACAGTAAATGTCTATTATTTTATTTGATAGAGGTACTGCAAGGATTCTAAAAATATTTTTTTTACAATTTTAAGTTCGGTGGTGTTAATAATATAGCTTACAATGTGGAAAAAATTACCGCCCCCAATGTTCTCCTAGATTTCTAAATCTCAAATTTTTATTTTAATAGAGTTAGTAGATATTAAACCACATATTACAGGAACACTGCAGGTTTTCCGACAATGTAATAGTTGCGAAAAAAAAGTATTTTATATTCTGACTACAAGAATACCTGACAGTTAAACCATTGCTTTATTTTTTATTTATCTTTATTTATTTTTTATTTAACTTTATTATTTATTTTTTATTTAACTTTATTTGCTTTATTATGGCTTTTCGTGATTTTCGAAAACAATATTATTTTGTTAAATACATAACACAAATATATTGTGTGGTAAATCGTACTTGACGACTTATTTTAAATTTTATAAATGTGTTGAATTGCATTATTACCTAGTCATTGAGTTTTAAACTTACGTGAAAGCCGTATATAAATACCACGCACATATATTTACATAATCCTGGACATACATGATACACGTGAGTACAAATAAATACGTACATACTTGTACATTCAGTGTATTATGGAAACATACACACGAGTAGGTACATAAGTAGTTAGTTACCTACTTGGATAAGCTTTATTTATGACCGCAATCGAGATGCCTACTTACTAAATCTTACGAAAAAGCGCGCCAGCCGGGAAGCGGTGAGGCGGTGTGGAAACGGGACGGAGAACGCAGAGGGCGAAGAGCTTTCCCGGCTAGAGGGCGGGGGGCGAAGGGTGCGGCGCGGTGGCGGCCGGGGGCGACGCGCGCTAGGGCGGGCGGCGGCGGCGTCGGCGTCGCGTCGGCGTCGCGTCAGTGTAGCGTGAGCACGTGCGGTGCGCAGCCTTGCCGGCCGCCGACACTCCGCCCCGCGCACGCCTTCCGCTCCCGTTTGGGCTGTCACAATAACAGAAAAGTGCAACGGATTTTAACACAACGGCTGCCCGTCGCCACGTCCGAACCGCGCTATCGTTAGCTTCGTGTCAATCAATACATATTTTGTGAACCCAAAATAAGGTTAGTTCGATGTAAGGCCGCGCTGCACTCATCGCCGCTGCTGTGCGACCGGGGCGCTCCGCACCGACCCCCTCCGCCCCCACCGCCCTCTCTCCCGAAGTTAGAACCAGTGCGAAGGTGACGACTTGCATTTTTAACACTGCCCAGAAATAAGATCATTTGATAGCTTTATCCACCTAAGTAATTTAATTATGTAAAGCAGTAACCCAATGTAACCCAGTGTGTTCTTGAGTCTACCGATGAACTTATTTTAAACTTTTAAGTTTGATTAATGCGAATAAATCAAAATCAACAGATAGAGGTGTTCTATCCTTTGAAAAGTTGGTAAAAAATGTGTCTGCCCCACTCGAGTGCGGGGGCGGTGTGTGGGGCGGCGGTGAGGCGGTCCGCCTGAAAGTACATACGTGCCGACGACGTTTCGGTGATGTTGGTATCATAAACAGCTGGCCGTCTATTTCGGTTGCAACGATCTATCTCATATCTGTCGCAACTCCACTTTAGGTGCTTTCGTAAGATACATTTTAGGGTTCCGTATCCATACGGAAGCCTATTACTAAGCCTACTCCGTCCGTCTGTCTGTCTGGCTGTCTATCTGCCTCTGTCTGTCTGTCTGTCCGTACGTCCTAGGGCTAGGTCTAGTATCCGCCGCCGTTAGGCCGTCCTAGTATACTCGTATTTTGAACGGTAATAGGTTGTCGGTTGAAATTTTCACAGACTATGTGTTATTATGGCGGATAAATAATAAAAAAAAAAACAAAAACAAAATTACGGGGTCCCCATACCAGAAACGTGCTAAGAATCAATTAGTACATGTTCACGCTAGTAAATAATTAATGGCGCCACAGCTAGTTTGCATGGCAGACAGACAAAAGATAGACGGATATCGTTTTTAATAAGTATGGTATAGCGGATCTACGGAACCCTCCGTGTCTGAGTAAAACTCGCGCTTGATGTATTTTTATTATTTTTATATTCTTGCGTCAATCACACTACGTGCTAGATAAAAAAGTAGTGAATAGACAAGGATTTCACATTCTCATTCATTTCACATTCTGACTCTTTCTTATTTCGTGCATATATACATACTAGCTGTTGCCCGCGGCTTCACACATACAATGAAGATACTCGGAAGAAATTGCGAGAAGTGTGAAGATATCCGACGGCACATTTAATCTTTCCAAGTGTCCAGTTGATCAAGCAGACTGCAGACGGAAGCCAGAGTGAAGCCAGATCTTGCAGATATTATTACAAATTCAGAATGTTCTCAAAAAATATTTAGCTCAGCTGTATTTTGTTTCTTACTTTGTTTTCCCCAAACTTCGCGTGTGAACCCTATTGATTTTGTGTAGCTCTCCGTCCGGCCCGGCTGTTACATATTCTATTGATAACATTTTTATAGAATCTTATTATTTATAGGCGCCTGAAAATGAGGACGCGACCTCTACTTCAAGTACCTCCATGGCCGCGATCAATGATGCAATTTTATAGTTCAGTGTTATTTGTATTTTTTTTTTCATTCAGGCGAAAAATTTGGTCTATGTGTCCATGTCTAGAAAATAATTTAGAGGCAAATAACACAACCTAAGAGGGTACAACATGCAAAAGCATTGTTGGTTGGCTCATTCTTCTATTAATATATTTATGAAAGCGGGAAACGAAAGGAAAGTTAAAAACGCATATACTTTAATGAATACTCTTTATTATGGAAAAGCTTAAGTACCTACTTATTCTTTATTCTTTATTCATCATTCGTACACTACGCTTGAATTTGTCTTGTTTTGTTTTTACAATAGAAAATACATTAAATGCAACTAATAGAAATAACCTATTGCTTAGCTCCAAATAATTCTAGAGTTTTGTACCAACATTGAAATGACGACTACTTATGACTTTACTCCGATATCTGTCCGGTCGTCTGTTTGTCACAAATTCACAGAGCGGAACGGTACATGCTATATAGATACTTCAAATTTGGCATAGAGCTTGTTATGACCTTTTCTGCGGTTTTGATAATGATACTCTAATGCGGATAAATTATGGGTAATAACAGGGGATAAAAAAAAGGGTGCGTGTACTTATGTACGTGCTGTAGAAGTTATGGTTCTTCCCCCTCTCCACTCCCCCCTCTCACCCTCTTTCCCCCCCTCTTGCACCCTCTCCTCTTCCACCCTCTCCCCTCCCTCTCCCTCTCTCTCCCTCAAAGGCGGGCACCGGCACAATACACACATATATGCGGTGACGATGAGCGTGCCCATGACGGTGACGTGACTGAGTTCTTTTCTACTCCCCATTTTCATAACGCGTCTAAAGAAATTCAATTCATTTCATAACGTGCGTAAAGAAGTATAACAGAAAAAAAAATAAAACTCGTCGAATGGGGTTGTCTAATGCTATAGAAGCTAGTGAACCGTGAAAAACATTAATATTTTTAAATAATTTAGTTAAAATTATGAAAAAAATTAGGTCTTGCTTGTCCAAACTAAATTAATCGGAAAAATCGGAAATAATCTTAGAAAAAAAATTACTAAAATACAATATCACCATGACATTTCACACGAAAGTTATATCTTTGCTTTATTTAAATCTGCTTATACTACAAACCGGAGAGGGCACTCTGTATCACAATCGGTCTAAGCAGAACTCTCAACGTAACTTTCTCGCCATCAGAGTAGTAGAATCTTGAAACAGTCTGCCCAGTGAAGTTGTAAATGATTCCTCCGCAAATACTTTCAAAAACCAACTGCTCGATTTGTTTATATTTTGTTTAATATCTTTTAAATTATGTATTTAAAATTTATAAAAATATATATGTATTCCTTATAACGAGTCCTTTCATTGATATGTCACATGATGGACTTATAAACTTTTTAGTTATTATTATATTTCAGTTTTTTTAGGGTTCCGTACCTCAAAAGCTTATTAATAATAATATAATAATACTAGCTTTTGTTCGCGGTTTTGTTCGCGGTAAACTCTGTTTAATAGGAAATTCGATTTAAACGCAATTCGAATAATAAGCGATCGCTTCTCTTATATTATTTCACTCTATCTCCCTACCTCCCTCCCTCACTCTCTTCCTCCCTCTTAAGGGATTAATTTCCCTCCCTCCCTAGTACAGAATATGTAAGATGACAATGAAATTGTATTATTTCAGAAATCTTCGCGCGCGTATAATAACTCACCAAAGTTTCATCCACTCCCTTTCTTCGTTCCCTCATCCACTTTCCTTTCCCTCTGCCTCCCTCCACCTGCATCTATTCTTTCTCACTCCCCTCCCGCTCCTCGGCCTCCCCTCTCTCCCATATCCCTCCCCTACCTCGTAATCCTCCCTCCCCTCTTTCCCCATGCTCCTCCCCTCCCTCCCCCTCCCCCCCCCCCATCCCTCCTTCTACCATTGCCCACGTAGTCTACCACCTGCGGATGTAATGTTTTTTAGTCTGAAAACTATTACATCAAGGTATTGTATCAAGCGCGATAATAATGGGTCGATTCCAACAATCGAGCTTATGAAGCGTAGGGCGCGGGTGGGGCGAGGGCGGTGTACGAGCGGGGCTCTAGCTTCTTTCCTCCAATATTCCAACTCATAGTCTGTTGTTCTCTGCAAGTGTTGTTTTGTCTATGAGTATGTATTCTTGAGGGTGGACCTAATTAAATTTCACGCTACCGTTATAATGAAGAAAACAAATTCTGAAAATTATATTTTCATGACTGTCCTCAGTCTTCGGCCTAAACAAAACCTCCAAAACGTAGGGTGGCGGAGCTTCGCTTGTAGGTCGCGCAAACTGCTGGCGAGCCTCGCCAACAATGAATCGTTAATTTGATGGATTTGAGCGCGTATAGGCGTTTGTTGTGGAGAGGAGGCGGGGGTTCAAGTTATATTGTTCTGTGGCGAAAATTGGTTCTTTTTGTTCCAGCTATTACAATAAATCCGCGTTCAATCAGACCGGAAATAAAGCGGAGGCGCGACCGCCTTCACGAACCACCGCATTGATTTAAATTGGGTGTCAATCTGTATCATTTACTTGGTAGGCAGATACCGTGTGCAGGAATCGAACTCAGGCAGCCAGATTACGAGTTATAAAGAGCCTAAGAGTATCTGTCCCTCGGCTTCCCACAGGTCTAACATTAGTCGAACGTTTTAGCAGATTTGGAAAGTTGGCATGGGGTAAACCATTGAACTTAATACCTACTGCTAGTACCATAGATCAGTGCGGTACACATTTTATTTTCTATCAACTTTTACACTAATGAATCTGTGTCTCTGTATCAACTTTTATTTCATTTTCTTAATAGTAAAATGTTGACTGGTGAGTATGCTCTTAACAATCTCTGTTAATAGTAATTTTATGAAAAATCAACTGAATAATCAATCCTGACAACTCTATTATAAGCTTAGGCATTATTCCTTTAAACGACCAGACTGACAGACTGAAAACAAGTGAAATCGGGGACAGTTCTCTAGAAATTGATGCGACATTGGAGTACTGGGCGCTCTCTTTAAATCGGAATAAGAAATTTCGCGCTGGGTCCTTTCCGCCGAAAACCGAGCGGCAAATGTAACAGAATAATATGCGTAGATACTCAGATAAGTTATATCGTCGACTACATACGCGAGTAATCGCTAGAACTCTTCAAGACTCTCAATGTACACAATGGCCATGTCCTCACATGTTTGCTAACAGTTGGCACAAGTGAACAGCGAGGACTGATATCCGGCTCAAATTGTAGTACTGGTGAAGCGAACAGTTGTTGACAACATTAATCCAACTCACGCACCAAATTCTGGAGTCGCGGGGTTTTGAAAAAGAGCAATCTAAGCGTGACATATTTTTGCCTGTTAGATTACTCTACTAGAACTATAGCTTTCGTCCACGGCTTCGCTCGCGCACTTTTCGGGTTCGATATAATATTATGTTTTGAATAGAATGATAATGTGAGTAACATTATCATTCCATATACGGAAGTGTGTCTACTGAAACCAATAAATGGATAACAAATTATCAGATTCCTCCTAATTGGTTACCAAAATAAGTGAGCGAAACGTCCCATTATGTTCGACGACCTCCACTTGACACACGTTTTCAGGCAATTCCGTGCAAAGGATTGCCAGTCAGTAAGCGGCGCATCGAGGTTTCGAAATAGGTCTAAGCAGACCTCACTCAGCTCTGAATAGAGACGATCCGTCTCCTCATTATCATGTTAAGTCAGTCGCGAGGACAATGCCACCGCGCCTATTGTGCGGTGCGCGGTGCGCGGTGCGCGGTGCGGCCCGGCGCGCGACGACGCGACGCCTTATCTATATATACACATTATGCTAATTTCTCTCGAGTGATGACTCTCTTGAGTATTCAGAATCTTTGGTGCTCCGATTCTTCCTTGTATATTAGTACGTGCACCAGGCGTACCAGTGTTGGTAGGACATCTAAAGGTTTTGTAAGTCAAGATCCTTTTTCTCAGTAACCGGTCAAGATATCAAATTGAAATTAATATAAAATATTAAAGTCTTTGGTCCCTTTGAGGTATAAAAAATGCAAGTTTCTAAATGAACGCAATCAAAAGATACGGCCATTTATGTAAGATTTTGATACTCGCAAACTCACTCAAATCAAATCAAAACCTATAGGTTACTTCCCGTTGACCTAGAATAATGAAATTTGGTAAGAAGCAAGGTCTTACAGCTAAAAAAGTAAAGGAAAGGAAAAATCCCACAACTGTAAACTTATAGTTATATGACATTAAAAAATAATTGCTTGTTTTGTATGTCAAGACCCTTTTTCTCAAGAACGGGCCAATATATCAGATTTAAATTAATATGAAATACTAAGGCCTACGATCCCTTAGCAGTGTAGAAAATTAAAGCTTCTATTATTAAGGAAATCAAAAGATACGGCCATTTATGTCAAATATTAATACACGCAAACTCACTCAAATCAAATCCTATAGGGACCCGTTGCGTTGACCTAACGTAATTAAATTTGGCTAGAAGCCAGCAGCACAAGTACAGGAAAAATCCGAAAATTATAAATTTGTAGTTATGTCATTTAAAAATATATTTTCGTATATTTCAACTACAAGAATGACAGACACTGGTTTGGATCATTGCTCTAATTTGTATTTAGGCGTTAAGTGATTTTCCAAAAAACAATAAATTTGTACATACATAATACAAATATATTGTGTGATGGTACAGATCCCCCGGTGCGCGAGTCTAACTCGCATTTGGTGGATTTTTTTTTTGTAGGGACGAAATAATGTGGTCAGGTGTCACATATATATATTATCACATATACATATATTTCCCCCCAAGTACAGTCTCGGGTCCTTCAAGAGGGGCGTGAATGGGCACCTGTCAGGCCGGCATGGCATTCGCAACCCCCGCATACGACCGAATGTCCATGGGCGTCGCTAGACACCTTATGGGTGGCTCAGCGCCATATGTCGCGCTGTCAATAAAAAAAAAAAAAAAGATGTCACATTGCGCAGGAGACCAGTAAACAGACTGCTCTAAAGTAATCAACGTATTATGACGGCAACAATATTTATAAATACATTTTAATATTGGTTTTATGGGCTGACGGCACGGATGTTGTAGGTGATGTAGCCAAGGGTGTCAGTTTTCATAAAAAAAGTCATAATTAAATTTTGTAATATTCTGCCTAAAAACGAGTTGCTAAGAACGAAACGTTTACGATCCCCTAAAAGCCAATATCGCTCCAGCATTCAGCGTCGAACGCCACCCCCCCCCCCCCCCCCCCTTCCCTTACTCCGTCGTCCCGCCTCCGCCGCCGGCGCCCTAGCCGTCGCCGCCGCCGTCGTCTCCACCTCCGCCCAGCATCTCTACTGTAAAACGCTTGTGCTCGATAAACTTGAACGTCATGTTAACGTTATGTGAGAGGGTCTGCTGTTTATTGGTTTCATACGCTTCTTAAACCCTACTCGTTCATACTTGACGGCCGCTGGCTGGATTCAAACATTCGGCAGGGCGGCAGTTCGAACATAGCTGATAGTGAATGTATACAGGGTTTTTCAGGATAGGGTTTCGTAACATCAGGGTTCGAAAGGGGTCCATATTTGAAGACGAAAAGATCTGAAACTTTTTCCGAGATTCGGTCATGTTATGTACTTTTTCGTGAAAATAGTTTCATCAAGATTCGGTGGACGGTTAATCCTACGCGACGGCGAGCGCGTCGCCCTGACGTCGTCGTCGGGGCGCGCGAGCATAAACGCGCCGTGCGGAACGACGAGATGTAGCACGAATGCTCGCACGAATGTGCGTACATATTTTAGGAGAGGTGGCGGACGTGATTGGCTGGCGCTACGGGGCAGGGGCTGTCCCTGTGACGACGACGACAAACTGTACATCGAGTTTTTATTACTATTTGCAATTTTTGTATAAAAAAATACGGAATTTCGATTTGAGTGATACGGATTTTCTTCTAATAATGAGTACTTTCTATTGCTGAAGTTTCTCATACTTATGCTAAAACAACCAATGCAACAACAACATGGTCCACTCGGAAAATTTTGCGAAACTTTAAATAAAATTTATTTTTGTCTTTACATTGTTGTCTTTACATTTATTATTTTTCAAAGTATTCTCCCTTATTATACGGTTAATTAAACCAGTCTTGTAAACAGTCCAACCAACCACTGCACTGTTCTGGAGACGACGTCTCATTCACGTACTGATTGAACGCATCAACAGCTTCGTCTGGCTAGGAAAGCTCAACCTACGCCTTCTATCCTCCATTTTTTTATGGATACTGACACATCACCTACTTACTACATCCGCGATGTCAGCCCATAACACATTGGATAACTTGGTGCCATGTCAGTGCTTCCCTTCGGTTGTGCCGGCTACACTGAACTAGACGGAAAACACGAACTATTTACATAGTCCTTTCGACTGACCTATCATTCAGTACGGTGGTATCAACCCGGACGGGTTAAAGTAAGGTAAGAAGGGAAGGGACCTACAGTTTTACGTGGAATCCGAACCACGGTCATCCTCTAACGGTCGAGCGGTATCCATCCATCCACTGACCGTGCTTATGATCCGGCCGACAGTCGACCGACCGCCCCACTGAGCTACCGAGGCTGGTCATCTTGGAAAGCACGAAGAAGTCGTAGGGTGCCCCCTACGACTTCTTCCTGCTCTGTACTGTGAGGATGACTCATGTCGACCATTATATATCATAGACAAAAAATGCTTTTGTCGAAGTCGACGTCTGAGGCTACGACGCATTGTCTTGATGAAGCACGATGGGGCTTCTATTGCATCTTCCTCGTACTTTTTAGGACTTCCGTTAATGAAACTATTCTATTCCACTAAGCATTCATATTAAGTTGATTTTCAAACGGAACCGTCCGTCCCTGTACCAGAGTGAGCTCCAAAAAAAGCGATCATTTTCTTAGGAACGTTTCTTGGTTTGTATTCGCCTTCTAATCTTCCTTCTAATACCCATTGCATTGCATGGACTGTTTTTTTTTCGCGTCATAGCTACATATCCACGGCTCATCCCCAGTGACGATTTTGAAAACGGAATTTGATCGACCATGGTCATGTTTTTAATCGACTTCCCAAAAGGAGGAGGTTATCAATTCGACTGTATGTTTTTTTTATATTTTTTTTTATTTTTTTTGTATGTTTGTTACGCGATTTCTCCGTCAATTGGGGACCGATTTAGAAAATTCTTTTTTTGTTTGTTAGGGCATACTTCCGAAGTGGTCCCATTTAAATTTTATCGAAATTGGTTCAGCGGTTTTCGAAAAATCAACATAATACTATGTTGTGTGGTTACCTTCAGCAAAACTTGTGATGTGGTCGTTTTCAGCAATTTTCAGTTTGATATGATAAATTACTATCGTGTGTGGTTACCTTCAGCAAAACTTTAGTGATGTGGACTTATTCAGCAATTTGCAGTTTGACACATATGACGAATAATTCTGTACCACTTCAACCGATTTCGATTATTCTTTTTTATGTAATATTAATAATAATATTACTAAAAAGAATGAAATAAAATCAGTTTAAAAAAATATAAAAGCGATTTAAAAAAAAATATGAACTAAAAAGTATTAAATACCTAATATTTTGAAATTGTCTGTAATTTTATTAAAATACATGAATCGATATTGTGATACATATTCGGACCCTTGTTTCATGAATATTCTAAATTTGAAATTTTTTCCGACCGGCCAGATGCGCTTAATTTATTATGGTTTGGAGTACCATCGAGCTGGTCGGATGATGGAGACGGATAGGAACTCCTAAACTACACATGATAAACCCATCGTGTTTGGGCTCGCTGCATTTGTCTTCACGAGCAATTTACTTTAGACCTAAGAGAGTCTCAATTCGACGGTATGTTTTCTTTTTTTGGATGTTTGTTACGCGATAACTCCGTCAATTGTGGGCCGATTCAAAAAAAAATGTTTTTGTTTGAAAGGGGATAACCCTGAGGTGGTCCTATTTTAATTTGGTCAAGATCGGATTGGAAAGCGAGGCGGAATCGCTTTCCAATCCGCCGAGTACATTAATAGCAAAAAAATTACTAAAAAAAACTGTGAAATAAAAAAACTGTTTTAAAAAACATAAAACCGACTTCCAAAAAAAGTAGAACTAAAAAACTATTTAAAATAAAAATATAAAAACCGCCTTCAAAAATGTATGAAATACAAAAATAAAAACGAACCCTAGAGTTGAAGGCGGTGCTAAAGCAAGCAAAAATGATGCATGAAAGAAAACATGAGTGGATGATATCCTTTGTGATTTGTGTAGCCTTTTTAGCACCGCCTTCAACTCTAGGGTTAGTTTTTGTTATTTCATACATTTTTGAAGGCGGTTTTTATATTTTTATTTTAAATAGTTTTTGTGTAATATTTTTGCGCCAAACTACACGCGCCTCCTTCTGGTTACAAGTGAGCACATGTTTGATTCAGCGGCGAGAAAGCTTCCTCACTTTCAAATATATTCGCGTAAGATCTTCTGAATCTGATTCACACCGATGCCAAGGATTGTCTGAATTTGTTCATAGGCCGCTCGTCCAATTTATTGAATTAGTTGACGGGCAAAGGCAATGTTTTATGTGACTGCCCTCGATGGATGGCCTTCACGGGATTCCTCTTCCAAGAACTCAAGGACACGTTGAAATTTAACAAACCGACGTTTTATGGTGCCCACATATGATCCTTAAACACCAAACGCACGTTGAAACGGAGCAACGTATTCTTGAGGAGTGAGCGAGGATTTACCTACAATAGTCTAAAATCATCAATCGAAACTCCTTGTTTTGTTAATTGTTTTGCGCCCGCAGCCAAATTAGTGACACAAAAACCCCCGACTCTTAAAAAGTCAAAAATAATTACCGTTTACTTACTTAAAGGAGTCGGTGGACCGCTAAGTAAATTCCCGCGCAACTCTTGAGTCTTTATATTTAATTTACTTAGCGGTCCCCCGACTCCTTTAAGTAAGCAAACGGAAATTATTTTTGACTTTTTAAGAGTCGGGGGTTTTTTAAATATGTAATTTAACTTTTATTTGAAGCTTTTTAAAAAAATCGCATGCAAATCGGTCCACTTTTTAAGATAATTATTTTTTATTACCAAATTACTTGATTACTTGATTACAAACATAGCTAAGAACTATCCCGATTAAACAAGCTTCCTAATAAAAAAAACCGCATCCAAATCGGTCCGTTTGGGAGCTACGATGCCACAGACAGACACACACACACACACACACACACCCACACACGTCAAACTTATAACACCCCTCCGTTTTTTTCGTCGGGGGTTAATAAAACAAAAACGACATACTTTTTTCCCACTTGATTTTGCTGTATTCCATTTTCAAAATAGTGTATTTTTAAAAATAGAACGCCAGGAAGTTAAACACTATGTATTAAGGTTCCGGCTAGATAATAGACCGAATCCTTTTCAACTTCAATCCTTCCATGTAGAATGTGCAGTCTTGACATTTTTAAAGTGCCGAAAGCCAGGATGAAGGCGAGGCACGGCGGCGTGAGAGGGGAGGGGGAGATGGGTTGAATAGGGGAGCGCAGGAGATAAGAAATTATTGAGAGAGCGACGAGGAACGGAAGGGGGCAGCTACGGCGGAGGTAAAACTGGAAGAGTATTTTAGTTGATTTTGTTTCGTTAGTGAAGAAATTGTCGTAGGACGGCCGAGGGGGGCGGAGTGCTTTCGTCTCCGGCGAGCTTTGTGTAGGTTCGACGGGCGCGGGGGCGGATGACACCTCTTTCCCGCAGAATGAGTGCGGACGCCGCGCCCGAGAGTCATTGTTTCTTCTAATTCCAAAGGGAGGATGACTAAATGTAAACAAAACGACGCTAAAAACGAAGCGGGGAATTGTAGAGCCGGCTGACTTCATTGTTTCATAACCTCATAAATCTCATGATTTTATGATAATTTTTCAAGTTCTTACAGTAGCATTGTCACCTTCTTTAATAAACTTTTAATTTGCTCAGTTTAGTCTCGTTCACTGTATTCGTCTATTTTATTATATACTTACATCTATTGTATTGTATTATTCGAGTTTAATCATTCATAATATCACGCGCAACGATCACAGGAATGAATAAATAAACAACTAGTAACTGAATACTGCAAATTAATGCAGGTACCTACGTACAGAGGCCAGTTACATCACAACCTTCGATCTTTAGTATGATCATATCCCAACACAATATCTGAACTGGGCTGACCGCCGCCGGCTCAGCCCGCTTAAATGTAAATAAACCAAACAAACAGCTTTCATTGGAAGGCAATTTCATGCTCAGCAGTTAAATATAAAAATATGTATTCACCGAGCGAACAGATGGGGTAGATACAAATACGTATTTTAGGGGACTATGTAAGTATTCGTTTATTGTAAATTTCGCGAGCCGAGCGACCGCCGGGGCGGGTGCGGGTGCGGGGCGGGCGCGGGGCGCTGCGGGCCCAGCGAGAGGTTCCTGCTTCAGGATTGAATTAGTTTTGGGGATTGTGGCTCCGGCTCGCTCCAGCTGGGATTGAGCTCTACTCGACCGAGTGAAGGAGAGTCCGAGTCCTCCACGCCGCGCCCGCTGTTCCCCTCACCCGGCATAATCTATGCGAGAGTCAAAGGGTTCGTTGGGAATTAATAGGCGGTTACTTCTGTGCGATATCAAAATACTAACCGAGAGACTATTCCATATTTGTTCTTATCTGCGCTTCTATTACCGACTCTGCCATTTAGATAATTATACTTACGAATACTTAGTCTACACTTAGAATTTAAAAACGTATCTTAAATAAAAAACCTCTACTTCAACCCAGCGCAGATAAGTTTTTTTCCACATTTATGTACTTAGGCTTTTAATATTTGTTTGTGCATATGTTTTCATTATTTTTAAATTGAAAGCGTTTCAAGGCAGGAGTTGCTCTATTTATCACTAGATCAAAATTATATCAAGACGAGACTCCATTCCTTAAAGCCTATGCATGCAGCGTATTTTTGTAACTAATAAAGAGTGCTTGTAAGAGTATAATGAGGAAAACTCAAGTGGAAAGTGCAGAGAAATCGAAAGAGAGAGTGTCGCGTGAGTACAGAGGAGGGCGGGAGGGCGGGCGCGGTGCGATGCGCGCGGCGCTCGGTACGGAGTGAGGGGGCGCGCGGTGCGGGGCGGCGATGGCGCAGGTGGAGCGCGGGAGGAGCGACACGTCGGGGCTGGCGGTGGTGCTGCGCGCGCTCGGCGCTTCGCCGTGGGCCTACGAGTCTGCGGACTACGAGCGGCTCTACTCGTCCTACACGGCGCGCCAGAAGCAGCACGCGGTCGAGCGGCTGCTGTACGTGGCGGTCGTGTTCGACGTGTACGCGCTGCTGGTGCCCGGCGAGGCGAGTCTCGCGGTCGCCTACCCGCTCGCGCTCGCCGCGCTGCTGCTGAACGTGGTGCTGCTGGCGGCGCACGCGCAGTGCGCGGGCGGGGGGCGCGCGGGCGTCGCGCACGCGGCGTGGCTCGCGGCGTGGGCGCAGGTGTGCGCGAGCGCGGCGCGGCGCGCGGGGGACGCGCACAACGAGCACCTGGGCTGGGCGCTGCTGCTGCAGTACCTCACGTGCGCCACCATGCCGTTCCCCTTCCCGCTGCTGCTGGCCTACAGCGCGCTGACGTCGCTCGGCTACATCGCCTCCCAGTACTTCAGCTACAGCGTCATGTACACCGAGCCCGGCCCACTCGTCGGAGATGACTTCGTGACCCAGGTTGGTACTTTACTCTATTTTATTTGCTCTTTAGACTTGCGCGAGGGCCGAGGGGTGCACGGTGGGTGAACGGTGGGTGAACGGTGGGTGAATGGATGGGTAACCTTAACGGAAGAAAGGCACTTCGACGCTGCTAATCGACATTTTGAAATAAAAATGCTCGCCGTCTCGCGGCGCCCCGGAAAGCTTAGTGGACCACGAAATTACATTTCACACGGGCGCGAGCTCGCGATAAGAGCTCATTGCGTTCGTTTCGGAGACGAATGCGGTTGCGGAATGCCATTCCATATTTATAAAATAAATTATTTTAGAATACATTTTTGACGTAGAATCACACACATTTTTGACGTAGAAATAAGTCTTAGATTTCGGGTTGTAGGTTGGCACAGGGGCGAATTCAAGAAACGGAAATTAGGTCAGCTGTTGTTCCAAAAAGAAGGTTTAGCGCTAGCGACGACCGTAGCGCCAAACCATGCATACAACGGGTACCATACCGTATATACTCAGAATCGGTATCACGCAGTTTGTGACCTTAAAATACATAAAATACGGTAACGCGGCGAAGGCGCGGCGCGGTTTTCCACGTAATTAGGGCCGCGTTGCTAACACAACTCCATATTTTTATGGTTTCGTAGCCAGCGACGCTACAGGAACCCTTATAAAATCGGTCAGATGTCTGTCTGTCTGTCTGTCTGTCCGTCTGCCCGTCCGTCCGCCCGTCCGTCCGACCGTCCGTCCGTCCGTCCGTCCGTCTGGTCTGTCCCATCCTAGCTCCTAAACGGTTCTAGCTATCTTCTTCAACTTGGAACGTTTTAGATTCCCGGGAGGTAACAGTAACAAAATGTCAGGGGTTCTCAACTTTAATAGTGGCTCCAAAAAGTTGAAAACCAAAAATGTTTTAACGGGCCGAGAAGTACATGGATGTCGTCTTTCATAGCCTAAGATTGCCAAATTTTTTGAAAACAAATGTTTAATAGTATAAAAAGTTATGGTAAGAAAAGTGTAAAATTTGATCTGTCCGAGGCGATTATTCCAGAACGTAATGCTCAAAAAATCTAAGAACCAAAACAACTTTTACCGGTTATAGAGAAAATATGAATCTTATGAGCAGAAGTCTCGCGTTTGCCCGCGGCTTGCGGAAGCGGGGCAGCCCGCGGCGCGGCGCGGTGTAAGCAGCCGCGAGCGAGACGTTACGGGACACCTTGTGCGGGGCACGAAGCAGTACTGCACGCACTCGCCTTGCGTGCAAGAAAGAAATGGCTACGGAACCCTCTGTCCGCGTCTGAACAACGTTTAAACTTAACATACTTTTTTTGTTTGTCACTTTCTATTTATTGTAAGTATATTGAATACTTGTAATGTTATGTCTCTGTCTGTCTGTTCGTCTCGCTATTATAAACGGAAGAAATCAATATTGATTCAATGTTCGCCCTTGTATTATTTATTACGGGAAAGTAGACCGCTATCGTCACGCAGCATCTTCAAGAGGTCCAGTAGTGAGCGAACTTTATTACAATTCTGATATTTTCGAAGTAAACCCTTTCAGTTTTCATTGAAAAACATAATATGCCACAAGCTACATTACTAGACACATTAGCTGTACGAGCTACATCTAGCGAACCTATACTTTATTTCATACGTCATTTCTGTTTCTCGAACCTGGAGGCAGTATGTTATGTATGCAGTTGACTAATGTTAATTTAATACGTAATTTCCGTTTCTCAAATTCTCCAGTATGCCCCTATAGGCTCTACACTACACAACCCCAAATCTAAGACGTATTTCTAGTTCCAAGCTTGCTCTCGGATGGTCGACGTTCTCGGGCGACATTTCCCTCGTACCGTTTGGCGAAATGTTTGAGAAGCTTTGATAACTCATCTCCGACTCGACCTAGAAAAGCTCGAGAACGTCATGAAAGTTTCAACGAAGCGAACCATTCCGGCTCGTCACACACCGCCGCGACCGCTTCCCGCCCCTCCGCCCACCCGCGCGCCGCCACCCCCCCCCCCCCCCCCCCTCGCGCCCTCACAACACATCACTGCGAACACACCAATTGGTTGAATACTTTAATACATTTCTATAAATTATTCAGGGCTACACACTGATGAACTTTCATTCGATATGGAATCTAGAGACTACTCTATTATGACTAGCCTAATACGACCGTTATTTTCAGTCTTTCGTGAATTATTGAGAGCCATCGTAGGGTGTCCCCACCTATTCGGCCGCTAACACATCACATATGTATCCCTTATCTTGTAAATGTAACTGCGTAGTCACCGCATTGCAAACACCATTCGAGGTGGAAGCCATCATTATGAATGAACGAAGGATTTAGTAATGAGCAGTTTTAAGTTTTGGCTTAAATTCGGTACCTACCGAAAAGTCTGTTCATTTTGCGAAGTCACTTGCGAAAATCTCTTTCTCTAGTTTGTCTTGTTCACACAGGCTAGTTTCATTGGTATGAACAGCGCGTATGTATCGACATGTCTAGTATAGCTACGTTTGTGTGCAGTCTCTCAAAAGTACTTATAACGTCGAAAGGGCCGCTCCGAGAAGCGAGTTTTTGGCGTTTCGCTTCTGAGACTTTGTTGTATGGCAAAAAGGATAAATCAAATGGGAAGACAAGGACAGCAATTTTCGCAAGTGACTTCGCAAAATGAACGGACTATATTCATCGGTTTACAAAATTTGACTGTCAATGTAAGCGGTTCTTGAATCGTCATGGACGTCTCTGTCGAAAGGAATTGCAGGAAAATAACTCAATTTGTTTTGTTTTATTTTGCACATAACGCGCGGAAACGAATTTGCGCAGCGCAGTAGCTTTACTCAATTATTTTTGGTAGTTGCGGCTAGACAACCAAGGTTTTTACCTTACGGAATAAATTAAGATATGTATGAGTGAAGCTCGGGGCCGCGGAGTGCGCCGGCACTCACGTCATGGAGCCCCGAGGAGTCCATAGACCTCACTTTAAGAAACACGTTGCAGGGTCTTATTTATATTTTATTTTATTTTATCAAAGTTGAAAGCCAAGATTGGTAACTCTTTTAGAAAGAAAATAAATACAATTTCCGAATCTTCCTTCAATTAATAGTTTTTTTCTTTAAGTACCTATAAAACAATACAATACCTCTAATACAATACAAGTAATATTAATTTTATTAATTAACCTTTTTTTTATGGAAACTGACACGGTTGGCTACATCACCTACAACATCCGTGATGTCAGCCCATAACACCGGATGAACTTGGTGACACGTCAGTGCTTCCCTTCGGTCGTCCCGGCTACACTGAACTGGACGGAAAACACAAACTATTTACCTACATTCCAAAGAACGACGCACAGCAGCACAGCTTCCTGTGCGCGCAACACGGTGGTGCGGCGCAACCAGCCGGAGGCAGCTGAGTGCCTCGCGCGCGCCTCCTCAGCACTCAGCGCACTCGCACCCGCGCAGCTTGACACACTTCCTCGCCCGCGCGCTACAGGCTACAGCTAATACTGGCATTCAGCAAAGATCATATTATTTATTTTTATAGCTAAAGAAAGCGATGAAAGTGTTCTAGCGAAAGAGTTTCCTGAGAGAGGTAACTTATTGTCGAATAAAATACATTTAAAAGCTGGAAATTGCAAGTAATATAGTATATGAATAAGCAAAACTTTCATAATTTTTTTAAGGAAAGCACATGAAAGAATATACCACTGCAACTCCGTAGGGATATCCGCTCCCTAAGTGGGTTCTTCCGCTTATTCCATGGGCAGGCTCGGAGGAGCTGTTTATCGCGATCCCGCCGTCCCCTTTCCACCTCCGCACCATGCGCACCGGGCAGGGATTGCATCCCTACACGCTGGACTTACCGCGGTTAGGTACCAATCGGTTCGGCAGATCTTTCGTCTACAGAACCGGTAAACTCTGGAACGCTCTCCCTGCGCATATATTTCCCCCCAAGTACAGTCTCGAGTCCTTCAAGAGGGGCGTGAATGGGCACCTGTCAGGCCAGCATGGCATTCGCAACCCCCGCATACGACCAAATGTCCATGGGCGTCGTTAGACACCTTAAGGGTGGCTCGGCGACATGTCGCGTTTTTAATAAAAATAAAAAAAATTACTTTGATAAATAAGCTTATTGGCACCGCTGGGTGAAAACGTTCGCCAATCGGTATTTTGTGAAAAAAGCTAAGTGTCCTCTTAAAATATAAACTGATTTATAGAAATGTAATATTTAAACGAATTAAATAAATATAAAATAATTTGTCCGCTGATATATTGATCAAACGTTATTTCGCAATATATTATCGCGATATATTGATCAAATGTTTTTCCATGGGAGAGAGATTACCATATTTTGTCGTTTCAGATTTCTATTTTGAATACCTCTCTTTAACATTTCACGCGCCCGACTCATTTCAGAGATGCGGCGGCTCTTAACTTAATTGGCCAGCTATCAGCTAGCCGGAGGACGCTGGGACGTAGCTCAGGCGTAGCCTCAGGCGTTCCTCTAACTAAAGATGAAATGCCACATAATATAAGTATATAGGTATAGTAAGTGTAAAGCCTAGCTAGATACTGAAGGTTAAAGCCTCCGGCGTTAATTTGACGCGCCTGCTACGCGCTGATTGTGCTATTTCCCCTCGCTCACGCTCACGCTCACGCTCACGCTCACGCTCCCGCTCACGCTCACGCTCACTGCAGACATTTCTCTGCTTAGCGACAGCGAAATGGCGGCGGAGGCGGGCGGCGCGGATGTCTTGGCGGATGTGGTGGCGGCGACGGCGGAGGCGCGGTGGCGGTAGCAAAATTATCATAAAACATGCCGTTTGTACTATTGCCGAACCAACATTGTAAACGTTTTCCATTGACGGGCACGCAGCCTCATTCAAAGCGGAACAGTTCGCATTTAAGGCCCTTTCCGCCTATGCAAAACATGCGAACAATGAGCGTTTTGGCTTATATTATGTGCAATTTTCGAAACCAAATACTCATATTTTTCAATCGGATTTTTTTCTTTTCAATAAAAACATATGAATTATAATTTATAACATGCTTAGTGATTTATTTCTTATAACATGTATTTGCGATTTATTTCTTATAATAACATATAAACAGTATTTATTGGATAAAATTAAATTTAGATGCCCAATCAGAAACACACGTTCTACTGACACATTCTCATTGTACAGAAGTCATTGTAATTATAGCGAGCACAGATTCATAAATCGAAGTTGTAAGACATATAATGATTTGTTCTGCAGTGTCGACATTTTTAACACTAGTTTAGGTCAATTCAAAAAACTCTGTTATAATATTATACGATAGGTCATTGGTCTCACTTGCTCAACAATTTTCTAAATCGCAATGTTTTATTTTTCGTTTTTTCGTTTTCCTTTCTTGTCCAAATTTAAACAAATGTATACACTTTCTATATATATATTATCTATAAGTTTTGTTGATATTATTAATTGTAGGATTAAAATTATTTCTAGAAACTTTACTGGTTTAGGTGTTAGTCTAGAGTTAATTTACTATGTATTCATTTTGTAACTGTTTGTTTCTGAAAGTTTAAAATAAATAAATAAATGTAACTTTAAAAAAAAAACACGACAGAGGACCATAAATTATGTTTTTTTAGAAGAAATTGTTAAAAAATTCAAGACACCTATACAAAAAATATTCTGGAGAAATACAAGAAAAAGATGAGAACGATTATTTATCCTGCTTCTTTTTTTAGTTTTTGTATAGGTTGACCCTGGAAAAAGCTGCTAAAAACACCATGTTAGCAATTGTTTACGACAAGGTGGGGTTTGAAGGGGGTTTGTTAAGTAAATAAGCCACATTTTGAGTACAATTTTTTTTACAAAGTTCTCTTTATTCTTGGCTTTTGTGATCAATTTCTATATTTTTTCTGTGTGGCCTGGTTCCTCTGAAATAAATTTTTGAAAATTTCAAAAATCTAGTGTTCTCCTAAAATTTGCATATCGCAGCCTTAAGCCCACGAAACAATATAGGGCGTCGTAGTGCGCTATGTTTGGAATCGTCCTGCTTGAGTGCAGGTGTCGCCCGTGTAAACCGTCTCCTTCGCCTCGCCCCGCCAAGCCGTGTCACTTCGATCCCAATTAGAACATATTGTAGTGTCGTTACGCATTTGCGGGTATTCGTGCTCGTGTATGTATACGCCAATCCGCTGCTCTTCTCGTTTAATTATGCTGTGTCTCTACCTTATCTCCATAACTCGGTGTCTCCGTCTAGTAGCCAGCGACGGCCGGTAACGAGTCGTCGTTTTGTTTTATAAACCCGCGTCATTTGACCGTTCTATTTCTCTGTATTTCTAAAGAGATAGTTAGGTGTAAGCACATGGTAAGCACGGACTAGCCATTCGTGTAAGCTATTAATAAAGTAGTTACCTAATGAAAAGAACTATTATAATTCAATGAATTACAAATAAACAATATGGTAACAAGTTCGTAGGTAATTTTCATTCAGTCAAAAGCAATATTTTTGAGTCAACGAACTCATAACCGAGACGGCTCAACAATGTAATCCGCAAGGAGAGAGCTACGTGCCCGCCAGTCAGCACATCGAGCCACACTCCACCGCCTCCACCGCCTCCACCGTGGCGACCTCGGGTTAGCTCTGCGGGTAAGAGACGTGGAAGTAAAAGGTCTAAATTTGAATGTATTTGCATAGTAAGTAGCTTAATAAGTTCGTTAGTGGACGCGGGCGGGTGGCAGTAGACAGACACGTTTATGTGCTAGTGTGTACGTACATAGTGGCATCCATTGTCGAACCTTGTCACGCGTCCGCTCGCTCCCCGCCCGCAGTGTCGAGAGGGACACACACATGACTATTTAATTGGGCAAGGTTCTACATCGTTATATTTCTTTTCCAACCGATAGTTAATCCTAGGCAACGTGAGCGAGCTCTGTGCCGGCTAAAAGTAATAAGCCGTAATGGAGCTGAGCTGAGGATAATGCCACATAACATTGAAACACGCAGAGTTTCATATTCCGAACGATAATACGAACGAGCTCGAAATCCGTATTTGTACGAGGCAATCGAAAGACGGAGAGCGCTTAGACAAAGGATGATGTGTAAGGAAGCGTCCTCGGCGTCGGCGGCGTCAGCAGCAGGGACGGCACATCGATCAAGCGGCGCCTGTCTCCCGGCGGCGCGTCGGAGGCGGCGGCGACGCGGCGGCGGCGGTGCGGTGCGGGGCGGAGCGAGGCTCGCTCGTTGCTCGTTGCTCGTTCACCTCGACCGGGACATCAATACCCATCACTAAACCTAATGACACAATTCTACTCTTATAAGTTTTTTTTTTATTATAAGAATAGAACACAAGAAATTCTATCTAGCTAAACGAAGTTCGGAGATATGAACTGAAGGACATAAAACTAGTTCGTCTCGAGGTTAAGGTTTTTAAGTACATAATATGCTATGCTCGCCGTTGTGTTCATGAACAAATCAATAAATAAATGATGCGGTCCGCATAAATACCTCAAATGGACGTAACAATGAGATGAATACATTTTGAGATGGAGCTTTTGTAAAACCTCTGGTTTTGCGAAAACACTCCGCCTGTGCAGTTTCAATAACGTACGTTGGGTGTAGTGTATGGAACAGGTATCTACCGTTTGTCCATCTACAAATGTTACCCCTGTTCTACGAGTAAGATGGTTCTCTGGTACGCGCACGCCCGCCGAATTATTGCGACCGCGCTTTGAACAAATTAAATTTTATATAATTTTTGGCGGAATTTTGAAACCACTACTGTTTTCCTGCAGTTTTCACCCGAGTACGGCGAAGCCAAAAGGAGGGTATGGTTTTTGGTCCGTCCGTATGTACCTATTTATGTACGGTATTCATGTTTATTAGTTCTTCCACTGTAGAGCTCAAAAGCCGAACCGATTAAAAAAAAGAGGTATTAACGTGAAATTAACGTACTCGCCGTTTTAACAACCTGTATATAAATCGGAATATTGTCGGAATCCTCGCGATGAGACTTTTTTGTTAAATTGTATGGATACAAATTTTTTAGGCTTAGACAACGCGGCTCCAACAACGATACGTCCTTTGTTGAAATCGGTTCGGCTTTTGAGCTATGGAAAGAAGAACATGAATACATAATTTTTTTTTTAAACACACGATTGGCTACTTCTCCACAGACCACACACAATAGTCTCCTGTTGGCCGTACTCGGGTAAAAGGCGTCACAGGCGGTGTGTCAGGATCGTGGCACGTGGAGAACAGTTGTCTTTGCCATTAGGAAACAGACTGATGTTATGTATGTATGTACATACATCGAGACGGCGCGGGCGGCGCGGGCGGCGCGGCGCGACGGCGGCGGTACCTCGGCTCCATTAGGGGCTCGGAGCGAAGACCTCGCGCCAGAATATTCGAACGTTAATTGCGTATTCAAGTATTGACTTTAGCTAGAAGCTTCCGCTCTCCTTCAGAACCTTCGAAAACTTCATTCATTATATCGAGGGATGAAATTCCAACATGCCACTACAGCTTTTAAGGCCCGCGCGTAGGTACCTACTATACCTAAAGTTTATATAGTGAATTGTAACAAATAACAATCAAATAAAATATGGGCAAAAGGCAAAAGGTTCAGTCAGCCTCGGTAGCTCAGTGGTGCGATTCATTTTTAACCGACCTCCAAAAAAGGAGGAGGTTCTCAATTCGACTGTATGTTTTTTTATTTTTTATTTATAATTTTTTTTTTTTTTTATGTTTGTTACGCGATTTCTCCGTCAATTGAGGGCCTATTTAGAAAATTCTTTTTTTGTTTGTTAGGACATACTTCCGAGGTGGTCCCATTTCAATTTTATCGAAATTGATTCAGTGGTTTTCGAAAAATCAACACAATACTATGGTGTGTGGTTACCTTCAGCAAAACTTGTGATGTGGTCGTTTTCGGCAATTTTCAGTTTGATAAATTAGTATGGTGTGTGGCAGCAAAACTTTTGTCTGACACACATGGCGAATAATTCTGTACCACTTCAATCGATTTCGATTATTCTTTTTTATGTAATATAATATTACCAAAAAGAACGAAATAAAAACTGTTTTAAAAATTATAAAACCGATTTCCAAAAAACCAAAAAAAATAAGAACTAAAAAGTATTAAATACCTAATATTTTGAAATTTTCTCTGTCCTATTGAAATACATGAATCGATATACTAGTTGTTGGGCACGTAGCTCAGGTGTGGACTGTAGAAATCACCCGTTCACTTGAGCTGCCAGTCTTCACGGAGCGGTTGCAAGGGCCGGTGACGGAAATCTTTCTTCTCGCTTCCACGGCGACACAGCGACGGTCTCTTTCTACCGCGGCCGACGCAGACGGGCGTGCGGCGCGGAGAAATCACTCGCGGCGACGGTCGTGGGTGGTGCGATGGGTCGACCGTAGGTGTGCTTCGGGCGGTACTGCGACCGTCTCGCTCGCTCGGTGACGCGGCGACGGTCTCTCTCTCTCGCGGCCGGCGCAGACGGGCGTGCGGCGCGGAGAGATCACTCGCGGCGGTCGTTCACGGGCGGTGCGATGGGTCGACCGCAGGTGTGCTTCGCGTCGTCCTCGACCTATACGCCTCGGGGCGCAGGGAGGTAGACCTCAACCGTAACGCCGCGGGGCGCAGGGAGGGAAAGCGTAGCGTAGCGTAGCGTAGCGTAGCAAGGAAACAACGTTTGTGGTTTTCAGTGTAGCCACGCACTGGTCGCACCCGGGACGTACGGGGGTGGAGCACTCGCCGGAGAAGCCGTCCGATCGGCCGAGGGAGTCGTTGCGTTCTGAAGCGAGTCTCTTCCGACTATTCGTTCCTCGGTCGACCGGTGCGTCGAGCTCTGCTCTAGACGACTTCTCTTGTTGGATGCTGGGCGAGTACTGACTGAACCGGCCGAAACGCGCTATATTTGTATACATGCGGGAGCGGCGCGCGCCGCGGATGCTGCGATCCGGGTTCGCAGATCTCGCAGCGTCCGCGTGGACCAATCACAGCGCGCCGCGCCCGCCCCCGCGCCTCGGCTCGGTTCATTTCTCCAACTACTTTGGCGAGTGCACATCTCCGTTCGTCCCAAATGAAAACCAGTACGCGGCAACATATTTATTTTCAATATAACTTATATCTATTTTTATCTATCTTATAATTATGCTTACCTATCTTATTATATTTTTACATATCTTAAGCTAGATCTACCTATCTTAATCTAGCTGTATCTATCTTAACTAACTTCCATATCTTAACTATCTTAATCTACGATTTTGTATATGTTTATTTACTTATATTTAACTTATGTTTAACTTATTTATCTTACATTTACGTCTTAAAATTACCTAAACTAAGCTATGCCGGCCGCTTCCTACTTTCTCCTGCTACGGGGGTGACGACGTGCGCGTCGTGTCCCAGGCCGGGGTCCGTCGTCGCCGCTCCGGCTGGCCGTCGTCCTGAACACTAGTGATACATATTCGGACCCTTGTTTCATGAATATTCTAAATTTGAATTTTTTTATCTTTTCCGACCGGCCAGGTGCGCTTAATTTTTTATTATGGTACGAGTACCATCGAGCTGGTCTGATGATGGAGACAGAAGGTGGCCATAGGAACTCCTAAACTACACATGATAAACCCATCGTGTTTGGGCTCGTTGCATTTGTCTTCACGAGCAATTTACTTTAGACCTAAGAGATTTTCAATTCGACGGTATGTTTTCTTTTTTTGGATCGGGTCAATTGTGGGCCGACTTTGAAAATTCTTTTTTTTTTATTTGAAAGGGGATAACCCTGAGGTTTTTGAAGTGAAAACTTCTTTAGCGGCGCTTGGCACTTTTTTAGGTGGGTAAAAAATGTATAACTCGCGACATCGCGTCAGCGTCATTTTTAAAATGAAACCTTAAGTCATTGCATTAAGGGTTAAGTTAGAGTGGCACGGTATCTGCCGGCACTCCCGGAGTGCAACTGTTAAGTAGGGTTCGGTAACACGTTTATGTTTGTCCATTCTACTAAGTTCTGCAAAATGAATGTAGGGTTCCGTAACAAATGCATGTCTGTCCGTTCTACTAAATTTAACATTTATTTCAAAATGAATGTAGGGTTCCGTAACAAATGCATGTCTGTCCGTTCTACTAAATTTTACAATTTTCAACCAAGGTCCTCCGACGGTTATTTTATAATAAAAGTAGGGTTCCGTAACACGTTTATGTCTGTCCATTCTACTAAGTTCTGCAAAATGAATGTAGGGTTCCATAACAAATGCATGTCTGTCCGTTCTACTAAATTTTATAATTTTCAACAAAGGTCCTCCGACGGTTATTTTATAATAAAAGTAGGGTTCCGTAACACGTTTATGTCTGTCCATTCTACTAAGTTCTGCAAAATCAAAATAAAAGTAGGGTTCCGTAACACGTTTATGTCTGTCCATTCTACTAAGTTCTGCAAAATGAATGTAGGGTTCCATAACAAATGCATGTCTGTCCGTTCTACTAAATTTTATAATTTTCAACAAAGGTCCTCCGACGGTTATTTTATAATAAAAGTAGGGTTCCGTAACATTCTACTAAGTTCTGCAAAATCAATTTAGGGTTCTGTAACAAATGCATGTCTGTCCGTTCTACTAAATTTAACATAATTTTTTTTTTTAAGCAATGTTACGGTGTTGTTTTTTTTTATGGCAACTGACACGGTTGGCTACATCACCTACAACGTCCGTGATGTCAGCCCATAACACCGGGTGAACTAAGTGCCATGTCAGTGCTTCCCCCTTTGATCGTGCTGACTACACTGAACTGGTCGGAAAACACAAACTATTTACATAGCCGTTTAGACCGACGTTTCATTCAGTGCGGTGGTACCAACCCGGGCGGGTCAAACCCTACCGCCAAGTAAGATTAGGAGGGAAGGGACCTACAGTTTTACGAGGAATCCGAACCTCGGTCAGCCTCCAACGGTCAGCGGTCACCCATCCAATTACTGACCGCACCCAGCGTTGCTTAACATTCAATAGCGACAGTTGACTGTCTGTACCACTGAGCTATTGAGGCTGACGTGGTCGTATTTTAATTGGGTCAAGATCGGATTGGAAAGCGAGGCGGTACGCCGAATACATTAATAGCAAAAAATTACTAAAAAAAACATTGAAATAAAAAGTCGGTTTTATGTTTTTTAAAACTTTTTTTTTTATTTCACAGTTTTTTTTTGTAATTTTTTGCTATTATAAATATGTTTAAAGTGAATACAAAGTAATACTATAATATTATAGTAACTTTGTATATACCTACAATTAGGTACCTACATTACAATACAATATCAAATTCACATGCAAACAAATTTTTTTTAAATTTTTTTTCAACAAAGGCCCAATCGGTTAAACATGCCAAATTGCTTAGGTGAGAACATAGTCAATTATTAGTCCCCTGCCATGGATGGACCCGAAAGTTATATATAATTGTAAATTTTTTTTATAAAATTTGTGACGTACTCAAATGTACCGAGATGGTACCTAAGATTGAATAAATGAATAAATGATAATGTAATAAACGTATTAATCTAAAATATTTTTTGTATCTAGTTATTGAGCGATATAATATACCGGGTGCGGCGATTGAACTGTCCGTATGTGAAAATGAAATACTTCTGTTAATTTTCAATATTTATTTATACGCTTGATCCATGTGAAAATAGTAAGTTCAAAGTTTTATTATGACTTATTCCGAAGGAATAAAACCGACTTTAGCCTTTACTACAAGCTGAAGTCTCTTTCTGAAAGAAGCGCAGGCTGCTCGAACGACGTTGTCACTCAAACAATTCCATTCTCTCGTAAGAGTAACTTTGAGCGCTTCCACCGAAGTGTGTTTTTTAGCACAGGCCCTGGCCTGTAAAACACCCCAAATACAAAAGTCCAGCGGATTCAAGTCGGGCGATGACGACGGCCACATATCTCGGTCGATCAGCACTGGAACTTTTGCTTTCAACCAATTTTGCGTTCCAATTGCTCTGTGCGAGTCTTGCTGGAAAGTCCAACGCTCAGAACCGAATGTGTTGCGTGCCCACGGTATCAGCCCTGGTCGCAAGACTTTGTCTCGATGGATTTGTTGGTTTATTTTGACTTGGTTGCGACCCATTGGAAGAAAAACGAGCGGAGAACGGCCTTTTTCAGACACCGCCGCGCCGCCCAGACCATAATTTGGTCGGCTCCTTGGCGTCGAGTGACTTGCAATTCGTCTGAATGGTCGCTGACACGTCCCTTCAACCAAACACGTTCATTTTGTTTGTTTAAAAACTGTTCAACGCAAAAAGTTTTCTCATCTGAAAACACCAAATTGGGAAGCTCGCCAGAGTCGAGCAAGCGAATCAGCTCTTTCGATCGATCCAACCGTTTGCTACGCTGTAAAGCAGTGAGTTCCTGAGAAAGGGTTTTTTTTAATGGTTTGACTTTAAGCTTTTCCTTCAATATGCGACGAACGCTGCGATCGCTCACCTTGAGATCCTGCGCGAGCTGGTTTGCTGAGCGCGTTGGATTTCTGTCTAATCGATGACGCACCTTTTTGATAACTGCTGGCGCCGTTGCAGTACAGCGTCGTCCGCCACCGTAGCGTTTCTTAACGCTAACAGTCTCATTATAACGTTGAATAGTGCGATGCACAAATTTCTCGTTCAATTCAAGATTTGGCAGCGCTCGACGTATTTCGATATTCGATTTTCCCTTCAAATGAAGAGCAATTACTGAATTTCGTTTTAAATTCATAGTTCTAAATTCGAACGTGTTTCTCTTACAACAGAATCACTTCAAATCATGATAGAGAACATGTCAAAGACCAACATTTGAAATTTTGGCGGCGTTCGATTTAGTGGTTCGAATTTTAAAACAGATAGAGACGGACAGTTCAATCGCCGCACCCGGTATATATATATATATATATATTTATGGTAACTGACACGGTTGGCTATGTTGTAGGACATCCGTGATGTCATCATATGTTCGCGCCATCAAGATCTAACATTATACCCAATTTCAAGTTTCTACGTACGGTTTCCTGAAAAACCTCTGTGAGAATGTACACGGGAGTGATCTTATAAGAGTTCCGTTCTTAAATGGGGAATATAGGGTCTCTCTTATAATTTACAAGAAAACCTAAACGAGAATCCTAAGTCTTAAAGTTCTTATGGAAAACTAAATGGTACGGACGGAAGCCTCTACAAGTGAGTTCGAGGCGCACTTGACCGCTTTTTTTATAGCTGATACGGTTGGCTACATCACCACACCACACAGCATACGTGATATCAGCTCATCACGCCTTGGTGAACTAGGCGCCATGTCAGTGCTTCCCTTTGGTCGTGCCGGCTACACTGAACTGGGCCTATATTCGCGGAAATCCTCAATGCCGATTCAGGATAGTTTCAATCACTGAGACTAGTCTGACACACAGATAACAACTAGTTTCAGCGACTGTGACTGTCCTGAATTTTATTGTCCGTGCGTATTTCCGGGAACAGACCCGCTGCTGGATGGAAAACACGAACTATTTACATAGCCGCTACGACCGACCTTTCATTCAGTGCGGCGGTACCAACCCGAGCGGATTAAACCCTACCACTTAGTAAGGAGAAGGGATCTACGGTTTTACGTGGAATCCGAACCACGGTCAGCCACAACGGTCGAACAGCAATTTTTTGAGTTTTTTAATGTATAAAATTTTTTTTTCACTGTTTTATTTTATGAAGAAAGTAAAACAATTCTCAAAATATAAAATCCTAAAACAAAAGTAGTTACATTTCAGGGGCAGAATCACGCCCTTTCGGGTCACCAGAATCACCAGCTATTTAACACCCATAGTAAATCAATATTTTCAAAATTACGAATAAATGTTGACTATGACGCGTGCGTTAACGCAACCCTGACATCACTTTTCACTTTTTCCTAGGTAGAGAGAAACAAGTTTCACAATCCGTGTTTCCTGAATTGTCGCTTCAGACTGACAGCTGAGGATCAGCAATTACCCACTACCACGCGACCTCACTTCCGGCCTGACCTCGCCCTTCCCACACACCCACCACACCGCCCCTCTTATCTGACCGGGGCGACTACACGGAATAAAGAAAAGCAAACCTTGTGGAAAGTACCTAATGTGTAAAGCCGCAGGTCGTGCAATTTTTTCAATCATTTGCTTTGACTTTCTCGCAAGCATTAGAACATCTATGTACAATTTCTTAGTAAATTAATAGTTTTTATTAAAAATAAAAGTCATTTTACAGGTTCGTTTTACTTATATAAAATATTTTTGAAAATTTTATGACTTCTTCTAATTAATATTATCAAACTAAAGTAATCGCATATGGCTTTTGCATACATTTTTACTTAACTACGTGGGATCCAAGGTCAACTATTGACGGTCAACGAAATTATTGAGCTATTGGTAAAGATAAAAAATCTGTAAAAAATACATGTTATGTATTGATCTTTAATAGCGAAACAAACATAGCGAAAAAAATATATTTTACTACTTTGAAAAGGTGTTAAATAAATCTCCAAAAAATAACGAAAAGTACGAAAATTGTATATTCAAGTTAAACTTGAGAAGCATAAATTATTTCATTACAAGACCCTCATAGAAATATAGATAATATTTTTCCCTACAATCGTAGCGAAATAAATATTTTGTTCCATCTTTCCAACACGTGAAATTTAATATATAGTGTGATTTTCGCGCAAACGTTCATCGTCGGCGCGACGTATCAGCCACCGCACGAGTAGAATGAATCTCGCACCTATTTACATCTTCATACGGTTCGTGTTTCAATCATCAGGGCTCGGGTAGCACGGTTTGAGTCTTATTTCCACCTTAACAGTTCACTAGGCGCTTCTAGTTACTTTAATTTAAGAGGATAAAATGTTCTGTGCACCACTATGTCGATTGCTAGCACATCCGCAGAACGGAGCGCGGCTATTCGCACTGGGGCAGCAAAATGCAACCTTTTGAAACGAGGTCTCTGGAAAGTGGGTTATTGCATCAATAATAGGAGAGCTATTATGTGAACAGCTGAAAGTTTTATATTCCAGTACATTGTGTAGTTACTCGATGTCACTTTATGAAGTAGATTTTCTAAATGCGTGGAGCCATAATAAACAGGTAAATAACCGACGCAAAATGTTTTTCTGATCAGCTGATCGAAAAGTCGGGCGACCGCCGCCGCGCCGCCTCGCCTAATTCTTTTTTCTCCAGCGTATAGTGCTGGAGATACAGAGGGATAACGCAGCTAGTGTTTCGGGTCCGGTGGTAGCGTGCAAAAATTTTACTTAGTGTCATTTTAGTTTAATTATAATTTGTCAAAATATGTATTAAATAAAAAATATTAACCGATTATTGGGTTAATAACCACTCTGCGGCACCAATGTCCCAAACAAGAAACCAATTTTGTTCATGTAAATTAGCTTGGGTGGCTATGACTACGATTACTAACGCGGCATATAAAAAGGTAATATCGAAATTAATATAGTTTCACATAAAATGTAATTAGTTTCCGAGGTTTCTCATTGAATTTTTTATGATTTTAATTTAGCCCTAGTACGGTTAGGTACATTGGTATTTTTATTTATTTCGCTGTGTATAGAAAATGGGCTTTTTTATTTTGCAAGAGGCTTTGAGTCTCGCTAGCCATCCTATGGTAATGAAAGCACGTCGAAACCGGAGCACCTGTTTATTTTTAATGGAGCGCGCGCTAGCTTACGCTTGGCCCTCCCGCCTCCGCCCCAATCTACTGTGCGCGGAGGCGGAGCGGGCGACGCGGCGGAGCCCGGCCGCCCCGGGCCGCCGCCGGGCGGACGCAAGGCCGCACGTCGTGAAAAGCTGTATGTAGCGTTGACAGCAGCCTAGTGCGCGCGTTACAGCCGCCGCCCCGCGGTGTTAACAATTACAAAGTTCGTGTGAAACTCGAGCGAACATTTTGTACAGGAGGACTCTACTTCACTGCAGGCCTCTACAGATTTGCTCGTAGCATCCTGTGTGTCGATGCTTTTCGACCACTCCGTGCCTTTGGTGGTCAGACTGAAATTCCAAAAATACGTAAAGTAGTTCGTTCTGATCACCAAATATATGGAATACGAAGAGACCTCTCCGCACGAAGAGATTGCAAAAATGTTGTCTCATATTAAAAAGTCTTTCAACTGGGTTGTAATGCCTCCATGGCATTCGTTAGTTCGGTCGTATGCGGGGGTTACGAATCGTAACCCCCGCATCGTAACCCCACGCACACACCGGCACCGCCCGCATACGACCGAATGGCCATAGAAGTCGTTAGACATCCTAAGGGTGGCTCGGTTGTATGTATATCGCACTTTTTTAAAATTAAAGGTACAAAATATGCCTTACAGTAACCTTATTCGGCAGTTCGGGACACCGTATACATTTTTATGACATGGAATATAATACATCTTAATTTATTACAGGATTTGTAAATTTTAATGTTTTCATAATAATGCCTTATAAATTATTTGGATTCTCCAAAAGTGATGCACAAAGGCATACTTCCGACACTAGCTTCAACGTTCGTCTAACCACGCGACTCCGTGTGCGCGCCGGTAGGTAGTCGATACGGCTGCGGGCGGCGGCGGCGGCGGCGCCGGCGGTGTGGGCGGGTCGACGAGACGTCCGCACAAAGTTATCTATCACGACGGCCTCGCCAGTAGCTACTCTGTAATTTCTCTTTAGTTCTAGAAGTTGTTCGGCAGAAGTTTGCCCACTCCAAGTACTCTCCAACAGCTCCTAACTCTCGCGGCGAAGGAAAGTCTCATCTCATAATCTAAGCTAATCGCGTTGCTTGCCTACGCGCCATGTAACGCGTTATTCCACCGTGCGGGAGCCGTGCCGGCGGCAGTTGCTGAGGGTGCCTCGGCTCAGCATCCATCGCTTGGCGTCACTACTGAACCGAACTCGTCTATTGGTCGGCTAGACCGATGCGGTGGTGGCCGAGTGGTCCGGGCGTCGTCGTCGGCTTCTCGTGCAAGAGGTCCGAGGTTTGAATCCAGTCCGCGTGTACCAATGAGTTTTTTTTGCAATGAGTTCGGAACCGGTTTAAAACTTCAGGTCCCTTCCCTTGCCCCTCACTGGGTGGTAGGCTCAAATTGTACCCGACTGGATTGGTACCACCCTACTAGATGTAAGATGGCTGCATATCAGCCTCGGTTGTGTTCTCCTCTAGTCCAGTATAGCCAGCAATCCAAAGGGAAGTATTACTTACTTAGTTTTTTTTTTGTATAAATAATGTTAGTTATATTCTAAATGTAATGCTGTTGATTTCGTTAACATTAAATAAATAAATAAATAAATAGTACTTAGTACTTACTTAGCGGTTCCCCAACGCCTTTTAGTAACTAAACGGAAATTACGAGTATGATTTTTGTTACTTTTTAAGGGTTGTTGATTGATGTGTCGGGTTTGTTTTAAATTGTAATTTAACTTTTATTAAGTTTTGTTTTATTTATTTACTTACTTGTCTTCGGTATAATTTTATTCTTGGTTGTAATTGTTCAATAAATATACTCCCTACGGCATATAGATTTATTATATTATTTTATTTTAAGACAGGCGATATTAGGATGAATGTGTTTGCCTGCGATGAGTTGAGCAGATGAGGTACTATTAATAAGTTATCATAAATCGTGAGCACCGGCGGCGCTGCGGGGGCGGGCGGGCCGCAGGGAGGCTGGAGGGCGGTAGCGGTAGGTACCGACGACGACGGTGCCGCCTCCGCCCCGGTGAAAGTAGATCGAGGTCCGATATGAATGAAACTTCAAAAATCAAGGACAACAGTACCTAGTGTGCGGGCGTACATTATATCTATACTCGTATAGGTATGCACATTATGATAGAATATTGGATTGGTCGTAATTCCAAAGTAAATATTTTCTCTATTTGATATTATAGCAATGTAGAATAGCGAGGGAAGATATGAGGAGGTATTAGTGAAGCGTTGTACTTGTGGTTGTACCACAGAACTCTGATCTGTGGGTTGTACTGTACGCTGCGCTGCTATCGACTTATATTTCTCGAGAGCTGTGGCTAGAGGTCGCTACAGCAATAATATTTGTACAAATAATACAATTTTTTTATATTTTTTATGTAAACCAACACGGGTGGCTGTGCCAGAACCAAAAAGCCCTCTCCTCGCGAAACCACGCTCAGTGAGGCGCCATGCCAGCAGATTTGCGGACTGTTGCTAGGCTGTCTAGCCCGTTGATACGACGTTTGAAGACACCCAGGTTTAAGGATTCGGGAAACACACTCGCCGGGAGACAGTTCCACACCCTAGCAGTGCGACAAAGAAACGATTTTGAGAACCGATGGGTTGGAACCATAGAGACATATTTATACGTCTATGGTTGGAACCGATGTAATTTTCAATTTGTTAAAGATCGGATTGGAAAGCGGAGCCGATAAGGCCGAGCGATTCCGCCGAGTACATTAATAGCAAAAAAATACAAAAAAAAACTGCGAATAAAAAACTATTTAAATAAATATAAAAGCCGCCTTCAAAAATGTATGAAATAAAAAAAATCGAACCCTAGAGTTGAAGGCGGTGCTAAAGCAAGCAAAAATAACCGACCGCCTTCAACTCTAGGGTTCGATTTCTTTTATTTCATACATTATTAAAGGCGGTTTTTATATTTTTTTAATATCAAATCTATTCGCACGGCTCGACGCTGGAACGAGTCCAGAGACATACCACAAGTGCGAGCAGTACTCGTAACAGTTCACAGCCCTTACCACCTTGACTAGGTTAAGGTATGAAGTTATGGAGGTGTGAACGGCTGACATCACGGGTTTACCTGGTAGGTGTGTAGGCAATCATGACAGGTTCCATAAAAATGAATTTTAAGACTTAAGTACTGAAATATTTTTATTCTTCCGAGCGTATCGGTACGGAGCAGGTTTAATGGAGCAGCGTCCCGTGCATTATCCACTATCGGATGTCTACTCGCTGACTTGGATTACTCTGGCCTTTGAGAAAATCGGATTCCATTAGAACAGAGACGCCGAAGGCTCTCCGCTATCTTGGGACGAGATTTTGTTGAATTTATACGCGTGTAGACCCCGACAAGCTTTGTACGCTGGAGTTATTCGTAACACTGAAGGCGAAATAGGATTTTCCGGAAATAGTATTATCACTCCCGGGCGTAGACTTAACGATTGCGCTGTGCGCACACACTCGTAGTATAAGTTTAAAGCAATAATGATTACAAAATGTCAAGAAACTAGCCTATAATTGGTAACGAATAAAACTTTGAAATGCTCAAGAAAACTTTATAGCGTTATCCGCAATGGCGGAAAGGTAATTACACCTCTGATTGTTTGTAGGTCCACCAATCGTAGGATTATTTCCCTCGTGGATACAAAAGAAGAGATTGTAAAATTTCGCGAGATAATCATAAGATTATATTTTGTCGGGAAGGATCGCCCTAGACGCACGTACCTGGACGAGATCGGGCATGTGCTCAAAAAGGGGCAAGTGCGTGGTGCCCGTAACCGACGAGCATGCATGAAGAACATTATGGAAGAGTGGAAAAGGCGGCAGATGTGTGTCAGGATCGTGGCACGTGGAGATCCTTTGTCTTTGCCTACCCCACCGGGAAACAGGCGTGACGCTATGTATGTATGTATGTAATCATAAGATTTGAGGTAGTTGAGGATAATGTAAAGTACTTCGCCATAAACAAATAAAATATAGCCCAAACAAAGAAGCTGCTATTTCATCCACACTTTGCCATAAAAGTCTAAATCGATTATATACGAGTATGTGATCGAGATTCACCTCGCGGCGAACACCGACATCAAACCATTACCGCAGACATAAACCGAAATACGACTCAGCACATTATAGCGACCGGCCACTATGAACGTTTGTTTTTTATCCCCGTCCACACCATACGTATCTCGTATCCTAACTACAGCATCTAATAGCATTCGACTCATTGAGCTGTAAAAATAATTGAATATATACCTACATATGCAAGTACATACATAACTGTAAAAAGTATTGATAGTTTTAAATATAAAAATTGTGTTTGATTGTAGGCCAGAAATTAATTATGAGGGGTAGTGGGAGAAAATAATATAAAATAAAATAGTTCAGACAGACGTATCTCATCTGCTCCAAGCCCGGTATTCGATTATGAACTGCTGGCAGAGCAGATGAGAAGGCATGACTTGGATAGAGATAAGCCGCCTAGTCACTGTTACCTACGTGTTATGTACCTATATCTCTCAGGTCTAGGGTTGCCAGATGGGCCAGTCGAAATTCCGTGACTTGTACAAAAAATATTTTTTTTTTTAATGTTTAATTGGTCAATAACCAACCTTGTACGTATTACAAACTTAAGCAAACGTAACTTAATACTATTATAATGTCTAAATTTATTTCCACTTGTATTTTGAATATTCTCTGGCATATACTATTAGATCAGGCCTGTCAGGTCCATCAAGTAGCTTTATGAACGTGAACAAAATTCGTGGAAGTTCACCCGAGTTTGTAGCCAGCCTTGACCAATTCCATAGACATGCAATTTATTTCGTCAGTCCAGATACTGTTCATTAGGCACCCTTTCACAAAAATAATTACTCACTGGTATGGATAGAATGGAAGAAATCAACCTCTCGAAAAAGTACGCCCGTCCATATTTTATCATTTGGTTGATTCTTTTACCCGGAAAAATTTAACATAATTTGTCAGCCTCGATAGCTCAGTGGTGCAGACAGTCAACTGTCGCTATTGAATGTTAAGCAACGCTGGGTGCGGTCAGTTCTTGGATGGGTGACCGCTGACCGTTGGAGGCTGACCGAGGTTCGGATTCCTCGTAAAACTGTAGGTCCCTTCCCTCCTAATCTTACTTGGTTGTAGGGTTTAACCCGCCCGGGTTGGTACCACCGCACTGAATGAAACGTCGGTCTAAACGGCTATGTAAATAGTTTGTGTTTTCCGACCAGTTCAGTGTAGCCGGCACGATCAAAGGGGGAAGCACTGACATGGCACCTAGTTCACCCGGTGTTATGGGCTGACATCACGGACGTTGTAGGTGATGTAGCCAACCGTGTCAGTTTCCATAAAAAAAAAAAAAAATTCCTGGACCCAGGAAATATTAACTAATGCCGGGACATTCCCGGCCGTTCCCGACCAAGTGGCAACCTTACTCAGGAGTCAGGACCCGCGTCGGGTGTCTCCTCCGCGCTGCCTCCACCTAGCTAGACCGCTTGGTCGTTGTCGTTAACTCGATCACGTGATCGTCGTAAACCACAGCACGTCGTCGCCTCTCTCGTTGCCTCTCTCGTCGCCTCTCTCGTCGCCTCTCTACCTCGCCTCCGCTATTATCGCTTTCGGATTATCTCGGCGTGTATTATCCATACGCTGTGCATCCGACGCGACGCCGTGTTGTTGCCGCCGTTGCCGCCGATGTATCGGTCGACTGGCTTTTTGTGATCTTAAACACACCTGGGCGCGGTCAGAACTTGGAGTGACCGTTGGACCGTTGAAGGCTGTCCGTGGTCCGGATTCCAAGTAAAACTGTAGGTCCCTTCCCTTCGTACCTACTAGGTGGTAGTAGAGTGGACATCAAGGATATTGTTTTTTTTTTATGGAAACTGACACGGTTGGCTACATCACCTACAGCATCCGTGATGTCAGCCCATAACACCGGGTTAACTTGGTGCCACGTCAGTGCTTCCCTTCGGTCGTGCCGGCTACACTGAAGTGGACGGAATTTATTGTAGGTAATGTAGCCAACCGTGTCAGCTACCATAAAATAAAAATAAAAACGACGATAGTCAGCAACTGCCGACGCGGTCCTCAATCAACTATGATGACAGAGAGTTACAGAACCGCAGAAACTTCACTGTTATAAGATGCTACGCCTGGCTCACAAATGTATCTCCGGGTTTTTTACACAATAAAACAATTTCTCTGACTGTTACGTTGCCAATTTAATACAACACAATACAATTTAACAAAATATAACATTTCAATAATTAGTTTAAATTGCTTTTCATACAAATCATTCGACGATATGATGGTGTTGTGTCTGTGTACTCCATTAGGAGAGAGCTTAGTAGTGGGAAGCTAATAGATTTAACCGCGTGTTTATTGACTAAAGCTATCGGTGAAAGCTTAGTAGCCCGCGCGCTGTTTGGCCTCGACATTTGCTCGCGTGAATCGTCTTAGAACACACGAGCTAGTCGTGACCTAGCAGCTACACCGCACACACGCTAGTTTACAAAATACATACATAGAACCTGTATTAGGCATGCAATGAGTTACCGAAAGAGCTATTAAACAATATACGAGTAAATTTAGGTAAATAAGAAACGAGAACAAATAATATTACTTGCATACTCTATGTTAAATTGAAGTCAAAATATAAGAACACAATTTATCTATACATATCTATACATATCTATACATATAATAAAATCGTAAAGGTAAGAAAGTCTGTACATTGAATGTATTCGGAAAAAAACTAACCAGGGTGGCTTAAGGCCGTGACAAACGCCAACGACCTTGAGCATTCGGGAATTCTACATAATGTACCATGCGACTGCTAATTTCGCTTCGCACGTTCAAGTCACATTTAGCGTAGTTTGTCGCTATCAGCCTAAAGAGTTGATGGTTCGGGGTTCGAATCCCACTTTCGTATGTTTTTTTTTTTTGCTTTTTTATTATTTTAATTATTAAAATGATTGTGGCTTATGTAACTGATGCGTGATTCTAATTTTTTATTTTTTATTATTTTACCTAAATAACATTTTATTGTAATTTCTTCCAAATTATTTTAGTTCATGTACTTACCACTTTTTATAAACCTCTAAATAGACTATCGATGAAAACTAAAATAAAAATAGGTAGGTAGGTAATAGGTAGATAGGCATTTAGGTATGTATGGCAAATATCATAGCAACATAGGTACCGGCCGGCGCGCGCGGCGCGCGCGGCGGCAGCATGGCACGGTGCGGTGGGGTGCGGTGCGGTGCGGTAACTCAGTAGCAGCGTGCCACTCACGCATGCAAGCAAGCAATAACAAGCCGCTCCTCCGCGCCGCGCCGCAGCTCCTCCGCGCCGCGCCGCGCCGCCGCGTCGTCACCGCTCCACGCCACCACAGTGCCGCCGCCGCCGCCGCCCCCGCTCCGCAGCGCGCCGCTGTTGCTAGGCTACTTTTATTTAGGCACGGTTCTATAGTCCTTGCATCTCAAGCGCAGACAGCGTTATACCACACCCGTGACACTAGTCACATTTTCTATGAAGCGGCCGAAAATGTGTACCTACTGCTCACGTACGCGGGCGCCTTTGCGTGTATTGGTGCGACCTCGATAACTTGGGTACAGGGTTGGCACTCTTTATGAGAAGTTTGTAGTGGACAATATTATAAATTATATTTGATGTAATTTAAAAGGAAACATTTTTAATTATGACTATCTATGTATATGTACCTCTTAACATTATTGGAGGGCAAGAAAAAAAGAAAAACATCAACTTATATGCACATGTTTTATTTTTACTCGCTAACTAAACGACAATTTTGCAGTGAAAGTTTCACTAAATTTTGGAAACTTTGCAATAGGTATTCCATTTTTATTATTTTTAAGCCGAATCGTATGTGAAGCTAAAGTGAAATTTTCAATGTATACTTGCCGCCATTTTGAACTTTTTAGTTACTGGACCGATTGCTTTCAAAATTGATATCTGGGTGTCTGTGTAGGCTCTGAATACGAATCTGTAATCAAAATTAAAAAAAAGTGGCCGCCATTTTGAACTTTTTAGTTACTGGACCGATTGCTTTCAAAATTGATATCTGGGTGTCTGTGTAGGCTCTGAATACGAATCTGTAATCAAAATAAAAAAAAGTGGCCGCCATTTTGAACTTTTCAGTTACTGGACCGATTGCTTTCAAAATTGATATCTGGGTGTCTGTGTAGGCTCTGAATACGAATCTGTAATCAAAATAAAAAAAGTGGCCGCCATTTTAAACTTTTCAGTTACTGGACCGATTGCTTTCAAAATCGATATCTGGGTGTCTGTGTGGGCTCGGAATACGAATCTGTAGTCAAAATTAAAAAAAAGTGGCCGCCATTTTGAACTTTTTAGTTACTGGACCGATTGATTTCAAAATTGATATCTGGGTGTCTGTGTAGGCTCTGAATACGAATCTGTAGTCAAAATTTAAAAAAAGTGGCCGCCATTTTGAACTTTTCAGTTACTGGACCAATGGCTTTCAAAATCGATGTCTGGGTGTCTGTGTGTGCTCTGAATACGAATCTGTAGTCAAAATTAAGTGGCCGCCATTTTAAACTTTTTAGTTACTGGACCGATTGATTTCAAAATTGATATCTGGGTGTCTGTGTAGGCTCTGAATACGAATCTGTAGTCAAAATTTAAAAAAAGTGGCCGCCATTTTGAACTTTTCAGTTACTGGACCAATTGCTTTCAAAATCGATGTCTGGGTGTCTGTGTATGCTCTGAATACGAATCTGTAGTCAAAATTAAGTGGCCGCCATTTTAAACTTTTTAGTTACTGGACCCATTGCTTTCAAAATAGATATCTGCGTGTCTGTGTGGGCTCTAAATATGAATCTGTAGTCAAAACTAAAAAGTGCAAGATGGCGGCAACTATTTTTAAATTTTGAAAACGGATTCGTATTCAGAGCCCATACAGATACCCAGATATCAATTTTGAAAGCAATCGGTCCAGTAACTAAAAAGTTCAAAATGGCGGCCACTTTTTTTTAATGTTCACTACAGATTCGTATTCAGAGCCCACGCAGACACCCAGATATCGATTTTGAAAGCAATCGGTCCAGTAACTAAAAAGTTCAAAATGGAGGCCGTTTTTTTTTTATTTTGACAACGGATTCGTATTCAGAGCCCACACAGACACCCAGATATTGATTTTGAAAGCAATCGGTCGAATAACTAAAAAGGTCAAAATGGCGGCAACTTTTTTTAAATATTCACTACATATTTGTATTCAGAGTCCACACAAACACCCAGATATCGATTTTGAAATCAATCGGTCCAGTAATTAAAAAGTTCAAAATGGCGGCAACTTTTTTTAAATGTTCACTACAGATTCGTATTCAGAGCCCACACAGACACCCAGATATCGATTTTGAAAGCAATCGGTCCAGTAACTAAAAAGTTCAAAATGGCAGCCGCTTTTTTTAAATTTTGACAACGGATTCGTATTCAGAGTCCACACAGACACCCAGATATTGATTTTGAAAGCAATCGGTCGAATAACTAAAAAGGTCAAAATGGCGGCAACTTTTTTTAAATATTCACTACATATTTGTATTCAGAGTCCACACAAACACCCAGATATCGATTTTGAAATCAATCGGTCCAGTAATTAAAAAGTTCAAAATGGCGGCAACTTTTTTTAAATGTTCACTACAGATTCGTATTCAGAGCCCACACAGACACCCAGATATCGATTTTGAAAGCAATCGGTCCAGTAACTAAGAAGTTCAAAATGGCAGCCGCTTTTTTTAAATTTTGACAACGGATTCGTATTCAGAGTCCACACAGACACCCAGATATCGACTTTGAAAGCAATCGGTCCAGTAACTAAAAAGTTCAAAATGGCGGCCACTTTTTTAAATTTTGACAACGGATTCGTATTCAGAGTCCACACAGACACCCAGATATCGACTTTGAAAGCAATCGGTCCAGTAACTAAAAAGTTCAAAATGGCGGCCACTTTTTTTAAATTTTGACAACGGATTCGTATTCAGAGTCCACACAGACACCCAGATATCGACTTTGAAAGCAATCGGTCCAGTAACTAAAAAGTTCAAAATGGCGGCCACTTTTTTTAAATTTTGACAACGGATTCGTATTCAGAGTCCACACAGACACCCAGATATCGACTTTGAAAGCAATCGGTCCAGTAACTAAAAAGTTCAAAATGGCGGCCACTTTTTTAAATTTTGACAACGGATTCGTATTCAGAGTCCACACAGACACCCAGATATCGACTTTGAAAGCAATCGGTCCAGTAACTAAAAAGTTCAAAATGGCGGCCACTTTTTTTAAATTTTGACAACGGATTCGTATTCAGAGCCCACACAGACACCCAGATATCGACTTTGAAAGCAATCGGTCCAGTAACTAAAAAGTTCAAAATGGCGGCCACTTTTTTTAAATTTTGACAACGGATTCGTATTCAGAGCCCACACAGACACCCAGATATCGACTTTGAAAGCAATCGGTCCAGTAACTAAAAAGTTCAAAATGGCAGCCGCTTTTTTTAAATTTTGACAACGGATTCGTATTCAGAGCCCACACAGACACCCAGATATCGACTTTGAAAGCAATCGGTCCAGTAACTAAAAAGTTCAAAATGGCGGCCACTTTTTTTAAATTTTGACAACGGATTCGTATTCAGAGCCCACACAGACACCCAGATATCGACTTTGAAAGCAATCGGTCCAGTAACTAAAAAGTTCAAAATGGCAGCCGCTTTTTTTAAATTTTGACAACGGATTCGTATTCAGAGCCCACACAGACACCCAGATATCGACTTTGAAAGCAATCGGTCCAGTAACTAAAAAGTTCAAAATGGCGGCCACTTTTTTTAAATTTTGACAACGGATTCGTATTCAGAGCCCACACAGACACCCAGATATCGACTTTGAAAGCAATCGGTCCAGTAACTAAAAAGTTCAAAATGGCAGCCGCTTTTTTTAAATTTTGACAACGGATTCGTATTCAGAGCCCACACAGACACCCAGATATCGACTTTGAAAGCAATCGGTCCAGTAACTAATAAGTTCAAAATGGCAGCCGCTTTTTTTAAATTTTGACAACGGATTCGTATTCAGAGCCCACACAGACACCCAGATATCGACTTTGAAAGCAATCGGTCCAGTAACTAAAAAGTTCAAAATGGCGGCCACTTTTTTTAAATTTTGACAACGGATTCGTATTCAGAGCCCACACAGACACCCAGATATCGACTTTGAAAGCAATCGGTCCAGTAACTAAAAAGTTCAAAATGGCGGCCACTTTTTTTAAATGTTCATATGATTAAGATTCGCTCCGGTGAAGGAAAACACCGTGAGGAAACCTGTGCACAGCAGTACATATAAAATTGTTGTGGACACCGCTTCCAATCCAGCTTGTCACGTGGAAATGTATAACAATTCCCTTCCATGTTCATGGGAAAGGCTTGCGCTCAGTAGTAGGACATTAAAATTGACTCAAGAAGAAGAATAAGAAACCAAATTGATATCTGATTTGTGTAACATAAATTTCATTATTTCACATAAGAATGAAAATTTCACAGTAATTTTGCAGAAAGTGCAAAATTTCACTGCAAAATTTCAAGTGAAATTTTTGTGCAAAATTGCGCCTTGCATCTCTAAGTAAGTGCGAACAAGGAGGTTTGAAGTCCACCGCGCGCGCGGGCGCGGCCGGCCCGATCGTTGTTCTGTGCTGTGAGTGCGAAAGAACCGCGCGCGTACGTGTAAGTAGCTACTACTCCCTCTCGAAGGTGCGCTCGCTCTCCTCTCGACAGTCGGTGCCAGCCTGACTAGCCGTCCGCCAGAAGTCGACCAGACAGCGCTCGCGGGCTGCGGGGCGCGGGGGGAAGCAAACTCGCTTCGAGGCGGAGCGTCGCTTCGATACGCCAGTATTATAAGTATTCTATGGTTATACCACAGTACCTATTAGTTATTCTGTGGTTATACCAACGAAAGCCATGCATATAACGCCCCGTCAAGTTACGTACCGGAGCGTATACTGATAGATACCACAGAAGAGAGATATTACTGATACGGTCGTACTGTATACTGGTACGGAAAATGACACGGTGGCAACATCACCTACAATACAACATCCGAGATGTCAGCTCGTAACAACTGGTGAAGTAGGTGCTATGTCAGTGCTTTTCTTCGGTCGTACCGGCTTCACTGAACTGGACGGAAAAAAAGAAGGGAGTCATATCCCGAAATAGTTTGTATTTTCCGTCCAGTTTAGTGTAGCCGGCACGACCAAAAGGAAGCACTGACATGGCACCTAAGTTCACCCGGGGTTATGGGCTGACATCACGGATGTTATAGGTGATATAGCAAACTGTGTCAGTTTACATAAAAAAATCCCTCAGTCGCCTTTTACGACATGCACGGGGAGAGATGCAGTGGGGCTATTATTTTAAATTACCATCCCACACGGTACAAATATACCTAACCACCTATCTTTTTTCCATTCGATCCAAACACAGAAGACAGAAATGACGACCGACACGCGGGCGCAGCAGGGCAGGAGCGAGCAAGCGAGCCCGGAACTAAAATTGTATCTAGTATTGAAGTGCCTGCTAAATTGACGAAGGCAAAAATTTTACCCTTCCGACTGAAGAATTACGTCAATAATTTCATGTAGGCGTTTTTTGTTTTTTATTTTTATCTCCTTTCGTGGATAAAATAATAAAAAAAATTGAATAGAGTTTTCTCAGAGCTTTGTGACCTTTGAATCGGTGGTATTGTAAAATTGTAATAATACACACATACTCAGATTTTCAAAAATTCATGCTTTTTTTATATATTTTTAATTGTATGTTTATTACTTACTTTTACTCATTATTAAAAAAACCAGCAATGCACTTTGTTGGTAAGGAACCAAAATATAGGTTGGTATTTTTTTAATTTTCTGAATGTGTGTCAATTGGTCAGTTTTGGACCTTCTTTGTCGCACTTTTTGCATGTTTTGCGTATTTGGCGTTTGTCACCGCCTTAAAATGAGATACTGAACATGTTAGAACAGTTTTTAAAATTTTTGTTTGTTTGTTTGTCTGTACGCGCATCACGCAAAAACCACTGAACGGAATTAGACGAAACTTTGTATAGTGGCAGTTTATATGCCGGAATAACATAATACACAAAAAAAATATCAAAAAATAAAAATAATATATTATTATCATTAACATTTAGAATCACGTCAGCCAAAGTACAGGTTTCTTGACAGTTATATTGGCGACAGTTGGCCGGTGACGAATTATTTGATTCATGAAATGCAAAAAAATTAAAAATATCAAGTTGACAACGGAGAACTGTCATATCGACGTCTTAGAGCCGGCCGGTGAAAAAATATTTTATTAATGGAAAAAAAAATAATTGAAAGTTCACGTTTTGTCGATGTCATTGGTGCAATTTATACTTCTGTTGCCTGCGACTTCGCTCGCGTGAAATTCGAATTTCAAAAGAAGAAAGTATGTAACTGAAGGCCGGGACGAAGGCCGGGCTGCTTTCAGAAAGAAGAAAAACATTCTTGAAGAAAGGAAGTAACTAAAGCGAGGCCGAAGGCCGAGCTTCATTCTGATAAATAATAAACCATCTCGAAGAAAGTAAGTAACTAAGGGCGAGGCCGAAGGCTGAGCTGTATCTATCCTGAAAGACGGCAAAGCCGTCCAGGCCGAGCTGCGTTCAGAAAGAAGTCAAACATTCCTGAAGAAAGTAAGTAATTAAGGCGAGGCCGAAGGCCGAGCTCTGATCACGTAAACGATATTCTTCACGAAGAAATTTACCTAATGACGACGCCGATGGAGGAGCTGCATATAGCTAAACCATATACTTTCTCAAACAAAGTAACTAAGAGCGATGTCGAAGGCCGAACTACGTTAAAGTAAACAATAAACCTTCTCGAAAAAATTCAGTGACTAAGAGCGTGGCTAAAGGCCGAGCTTCGTTCGCGTAAATGATATTATATTATATAGAAGAAAGCAGGTCATTAAGGGCGAGACCCGAGGGCGGAAGAGGATTAATTGTTTACCTGAACGCAGCTCGACCTTGGGCCTCGCCCAAAGTTACTGACTTTCTTCGAGAAAGTTCATCGTCTTCCTGAACGCAGCTCGGCCTTCGGCCTCGCACTTAGCTACTTACTTCTTCAAGAAGGTTTATCTTCTTCCGGACCGTAGCTCGGCCTTCGGCCTCGCCCTTAGTTACTTACATTCATCGAGAAGGTTTATTGTCTTCCAGGATGCAGCTGGGCCTTCGACCTCGCCGTTTGTTACTTACTTTATTTTAGAAAGTTTGCTAAACTTAAAAAGGTAAATTAAAAAAGGTAAACGACCTGAACGTAGCTCGGTCTTCGACCTCGCCCATAGTTACTGACTTTCTTTGAGAACGTTTATCGTCTTACAGAACACAGCTCGGCCTTCGACCTCGCCTTTAGTCACTTACTTCTTCAAGAAGGTTTATCTTCTTCCTGAACGCAGCTCGGCCTTCGGCCTCGCCCTTAGTTACTTACTTTCATCGAGAAGGTTTATTGTCTTCCAGGATGCAGCTGGGCCTTCGATCTCGCCGTTTGTTACTTACTTTAATTGAGAAAGTTTGTCGTTTACCTGAACGCAGGTCTGCCTTCGGCCTAGCCCTTAGTTATATACATTCTTCTTTGAAATACGAATTTCACGCGAGCGAAGTCGCGGGCAACAGCTAGTGTAAAATAAAACCAATACATGTAAAATAAAACCAATACATAGCTAATAAAATGCGGTTTATATATGTTTCATTGAACCTTTTTATTTTTTAGCCTTCATTATGTGACAGTCTCATCTCACAAGTATATACTATATAGTAGTGTAGTACTATGATATTTATTTGTATTGAAATATGATATGGGGGTCTAGAAATCTTAGAGCATCTCTTCTCCCACGAACTTTCAAGACGGAGAAAGTAGCGAGCGGAAGTCGGGAGGGTGGCGGCGGGGTGGTGCGGTGCGGGGGCGGCGGCCGGGGACAGTCGCGAACTGGGTCACTAACTCACTACTCCGGCGAACTGCAGTTCGTGAACCCGAACGCCTCGACGACGCTTCAGGAACTCTTCGCTTACATAACGATCAGTCGGCATGAAACAATGTCACTTGTGCGTCCCCGCCCAGTTATTCGGACAGCGAAGGCATCTGCCACGCCGCCATTGCGAAGAATTGTTAATCCTGTAAAAAATTTTAAATATGTTATTTTAAACAAAATGCTTGACTACTATTTATTACATTATGCATAACCCAGAAAGTATGAGTTTTCTGTGTCGTGCAGTAAACGATTAAAATCATTAAGATCTTAAAATCCCAATGTGCGCCCATAATAAGAAAAAATTTACATGAAATTAGGACATTTTAAATTAATATTGGCGGAAAATTTTTAAATAATAAAATTGTCATTATGTACATATGTGTCCGGAATTTGCATGGAAAGTTGATGACCTTCTCAATATTACATGCGAAATATTAATTTTTTTCCCAGAAATATTATGTAGACAGATTCATTAGGTAACGAAAGGGTTTTGTTATCTGAAGATAACTGTTGGGTGTACTGTTGGGTGTACGGTTTTTGTACTGTAAAGGGTCTAACTCTTAATTTGAGACGATTAAAGGTCTAAAGTTTATTTTCAAATACAACCAACTAATAGACGTAAATCTGGGAAGTTACAAGAATATGAAATATCGCATTTCGAAAGGCTATTTTCCTATCTCGAAAGACAAATATCAAATTACCAATTGAATAAAAAAAAATTAATGGAACAGTCTCCGCTTGGCCTCGCCTGGACTCCAGGCGAGGACGAAGGAGACGCGCTCGTCCTGCCGCGTCATGCGTCAGTTGGACTGTTCCCATGCATGCGGCGTAAGCGCAATGTACTATTGCATATCATAGCAGCGCGCAATAATTCATCGATCGCTCATCCATTCCACTACATCGAGCTAGTACCGCGTCCGCACCGATCCCTCTCGACGCGCGCTTCACCCACTCCAACATGGAAGCTTCGTACAGGGTGAACGTTACAACTGACACTATACGATAGTGGCTTATCTCCATATAATATAACACAGACAGCGAACTACGGAGAGGAGGGTGGAACGAGGCGAGGTCGAGGGTCAATCGCAATATGTAAAGTAGACTTCATCCCGTCACGAGGACATCCCGCGTAATGACAAGGCCGACATTCCCCGAGTTCCATTCTCTACCTACTTATGCATCACTATCTTTAACCGACAGTATGAATTATAGGCTCGAACATGCATACATACCTACTCGTGCATATACTTACTCACTTATATATGTACACCGGATCGCTCGACGAGGGGGGATAAGGTTAAACACATCAACTTGAGGCTCTCAACATAATATCTCGTGGGTCGCCTGCCAAAGTTCACTAAATACAAAAATCATAATCATGAAATAAATGCATTTAAAGTTTTTTAATACTTTATTATACCGTGCCGTGTGGGGTCGGTACTTAAAAAGAATAGCCCCACTGCATCTCTCCCCGTCGCATGTCGTAAAAGTCGACTAAGGGATCGTCAGCCTCGGCAGCTTAATGGTGCGGTCAGTTATTGGATGGATGACCGCCCGACTGTTGGAGGCTGACCGTGGTTCGGATACCACGTTAAACTGTAGGTCCCTTCCCTTCTTACCTTACTAGGTGGTAGGGTTTATCCCGGCCGGGTTGGTACCACCGCACTGAGCGAAACGTCGGTCGAAACGGCTATGTAAATAGTTCGTGTTTTCCGTCCAGTTCAGTGTAGCCGGCGTGAAATGAAGGGAAGCACTGACATGGCACCTAGTTCACCCGGTGTTATGGGCTGACATCACGGATGTTGTAGGTGATGTAGCCAACCGTGTCAAATTTCCATAAAAAAAAATGTATATTTTTATTACAGAAAAACCTTAACAGATAAAGAGTTATTTTTTTTGGCACATAGTGGCACAATATAATATCTATTATTATTAATTTACAAAATGCAGGACACATGGAATAAAAACGAGAAAAGTTAGTTTTCGTAGTTAATTTTAGTGATTTTTGAACTGTTTTCGCATTTAGCGAGTTCTCGCTGAACACAATATTAATATATCGCTCATCGAAAACGAGACTGACCTAACTCAAAATTTTCAATTTTTTAACTAATAATGTAGTTTTGATACTGGCAACACCATCTATCCGTAGATGCAACAAACGTGTTCCTATCTCACTCGTACGCAGAGATATGAATATGCGCGTCTCTCTCGCACTGTACGAAATGTGTGTCATGAATGAAATCGAGACTGCCTTGTTTTAGTGTTGCGTTGGCCGAATAGAAAAGAGCACGTATTTTTCGTCCTAAAGAGCAATGTGACCATCTCGATCGAGGAGACAAGGTAAATAAACACAATTATTTTGAAGTCGTGAGGGACGCATTTCCAAATATGACCGTATCGACTTCAAATGTCGTAAACATTTGGTGTTGTAATTTAAAAAGCAACAGTATAGTTATAAATGTGTCATCTGTTGTATGAATTATTTAGCAAAGTGGCTGTCTCGAACTGACATGGAAGCGTTGCTTGGACTAAAATGTAGACACTTTTGGTTTTTTAATCGTAAAGAATTCAAATTCTATCCAAGTTTTTGTTACAATTAAGAAAGTGTTTGTTCTGATTTGAAATAATAACAAAATTTCTGTTGTACATGGCAATGCGTCGGTCTTTATTTCAAACAAAATCATAAATTATTTACATACATTTATTTTTTTAACGTGTTTGGGCTACAGTACATAAAATCAGGAACCCTATTAGTCTAGCTTCAATGTTTTTACTTCCATCCAATTGTCTGTTTGTCTTTCTGAGTTATCATGCTTGTAAACCGTAACAGTTACATAGCCGAAACATACATATTGTATCAGTTTGTTTAGGTTTTTACCTCTATTAGATTGTTATAGATATTATTATAACTTTAACAATGTGGTATAACAAATATAAGTAGTGTTACTTACAATGGCCTGTTTCTTTTTTTCAGGTAATAATGGAAGATAGAATAGAAGATAGATATAAACGAACTTTTGAACAAGGGTGTGATTCCGAGTTTTTATCGTGACTTTTTAAGCAATTAAAAATATATTAGCATTTAATACCACAAAAAATACAACTATACATTAATACACTAAAACTAATCTAAAATTAATATTCAGAAAACCTACAAAAAATAAATTTCTGAAAAGTCCGCCGTAGCCCCGTCTCTGCCGACGCCACGCTCGCCGCGTTACCCCTCTGAATCTCAATACCAATCCGCCGTATAAGGAAGACTTTGGAACGACGGTCGCCAGTCCTCTCCGCGAGAAGCTTTCCCAGCTTCTCCGTGAAAACCTTGGTTTCAGACTACCATGGTCCCAAAGTCTCCACGGTGAAAGGTTGAAACTCAACGCGGTCACGTAGCGAGCTGTACAATCTCGTCTTGGCGGCGGTAGCCTTGTTTGCCGCGGCCCCGGCAGACATGGAGGTAACGGGAACATGGCTGGGGGCCAGGGTGTCCACGCATGTGGCGTCCCACACTAGAGCCCTCCCCCGGCTCCACGGCAGTAGGGTCATGTAGTCCTGCAGGGTCATGCAGGGTCAAGCAGATTTGTAATTATGAAAATGGTGGAATAGTTTGTACTTTTTTTTGTTTTATATTTTGTTTTCTTCGTAGTGTGGTGTCTAGATACGATTAGCATAACCAAATGTGATTTAGTTGTTCAAATTATCATACCAACCTCCATAACCTAAGACTAATTTAGTTTCATAGTAGTAATGTGATCGGTAAGAGTAAATGTCTCACAAAGTCGATAACATGTTCTTAGTTTTATAATTTTATTCTATGTGAAAATACGTCATTTTCGTACCATTGCCTAATGATATTTATGGTTATTATATAAATATCCTGAAACAATATTTTATTGCGTTTTAATCAAATTATGATAAAAAATTATGATATTATAGAATCCTTATGCAATATATTAATAAAAAGTTAATAATATATTAAGTAGGAACACATAATACAGGTAATTAAATTAAATTATACATACTTTAATAAAAAATATATACAGTTTATGGGTCTTCATACATTTTTAATCAATTTATTTATGACTTAACTTTGAATTTGAGATAGAATATAATTCATTAACGACATATCTCATAAAAGGACACATGAATTGTTTTGAACATTTTGATTCTATAAGGTTACAAAGCCTATCGTGTCTCAATTGCTTCTATTATATTTATTTCTAGGCCGCCAGACTTGGAGTTAAGAGTGTTTTTTGTCCAGAAAATTGATTTCTTGACAAGCACAATTCTAAAAGTGTCCCAAAAAATGCTGATCAGTTAAGTCCATAGAGACACGTATGCCATTTTTCTCTCTTTAATATTTAATATAAAATTAAATACTAGATTTTAGTAATATTTTATTTACATTGATTGTAGCTTTCCAATAACCTTAATGCTTTTGATCTAGCAGCCATACATCTTAAGAAATCTAATTTGAAGAAAAAAAAAAGTTCACTGATATTTAGTTTTTTGCGATTTCCCAAAAATCACGTTTTTTGAGTTGCGTCAGTCTCGTTTTGGGTGAGCGATATGTGTGTTGCTAGCTACAAAAATTACACCAACAAAAGTTCACTATAAGTTATAGTGAATTTTCGCTGGCATCTTTACTTCGAATAATGAATTTAGTGAAACTATTAATCTTTATTTCAGATGGAAATCGTGAAGATAGGATTTTTAGTGATTTTTTCCTGGATAGAAAAAAAAAACAAAGTGGCCAGCTTAAAAAAGTCATTTTCGAAAAAAATGCATTTAGTGAACTTCGGCTAGCGACCCACGCTACAAGTTGAAAAACTTTAACTGAATTAAAATTTAATTGTAATTTCATAAAATGCTCGCACAAGATAGGTTACAAGAAAAAACTGTCACCTTTCTTAATATATCAGGCTATAAATACCGATAGCCAAAGTAAGATAAATAAAGTGAGGTAATTTGAGCGAAGTGCTTTCGGTTCGGTTTTTCTTTTAGATTTTATTTCACGTTGATTGTTCTCGGATTTATGAAGTCATGTTGAGTTTCTTTTTTTCGATTTAATTCGGTGTTATAATAAATTTGTGCTTGTAGAAATGTCGATTCTAATTGTAGGCATATTTTATTTTCACAAATGAAATATACTTATTTAAATGCCTTTACACTTTTCTGAAAGAGAAAACCAATTTCAATTATCACAAATAATTAGGTAACTCGCCTCGTGTGCCAATATTTTGTATGAAATGTGGAATACAATAAATAAAATTAATAACTAATAAAATATGTTAACACTTCGTTGTAATACAATATTATTTAAATACTCAAAATTATATAATTGTTGAAAATATTCTATAAATTTCAATGGATGTTTCACTTAATTTTTTTTTAAATAAAACAATAAATCACACTTTTACATTGAGTGATATACGAGTAGGTAGGTAGGTAGATAGGTATAAGGAGTAGAGAGTAGGCGGTGGTGTGGCGGTATAGCTGTACCACAGAGCATCGAATACCGCGCGCGCCACCTCCTAGAGACGCCCTGAGAGCGATTTCCCTACAACGCCGTTGAAGCCTGTGGGCGTGGCCTATGACTTACATATGTGTGTTTTGCGTGTGCCTTACTTCCTCCTCTTTGTGTGTAGTGTCGATACTAACACACACACACACATACGAAGCGCTAGCAGCTCTGCGTTCGGTTATTGGGTTTCAAATATTAATATTACTTTCGCCTCTTGGAGGCGCGCGCGGTATTCGATGTTCTGTGAGCTGTACTGTATGAGTATGTAACGAGGCGCGCTCGTGTCGACAGCAAGGTGTGAACGCGACGCTGCTGGTGGCGGTGACGGTGCTGGGCCTGCTGAGCTACGCGCTCGCGGAGCTGCAGCAGCGCCGCGCCTTCACCGAGACCAAGAACAGCCTCGAGGTCAAGCTGCTCATCGAGGAGCAGAGCAAGGAGCAGGTGAGTCCTCACACCCTCATACCTACCTACTTACTACCTTTTATGATTCAATAATACGAAAAAAAAATACATATTTTTACAATGATACATTAAAGTCACTGCAAATTTCTATTTTCTGAAATTTCAAATACATGGAACGGATAAATTTTGTTATCTCAAGAAAAAAAATGCCTCGAAATTTTTTAAATCTTTTCAGGAAATAATAATTTACCTTCTGGAAACCAAATGATATTTTTCATTAGGTCAGATAACGAAATCATAGTTTTCTTTAGGACAGGTATTCGTCGCTCCAGTTCGGGAGTTGTCTAAGTCACATTTTTAGCGAAAATTAGCTTTAAATGCAGAAATATGCAGAAAAATCTGCTGAATCAACCTGCATTTAAAGCTCATTTTCGCTAAAAATGTGACTTAGACAACTCCCGAACTGGAGCGACGTATTGTCAGGAAACGTTTTCGAAAATTACTACTTTAGTTTTACTTTCAATTTCCTATAGCTGAAGTAGTAAGTTTATAAAATGTTATAGTGCCCCAAAAACGTTTATGAGCGTACTTACATATTATCTTGGGACATGCGACCGGGCCGATATGATTATGTAAGTGTATTACGAGTGTTGAACATTTCCGCCGGGCTTGACCTATCTTCACCAATTTACATCTAGAATCACATCTCCATCAAACATAGATTTTCTTGATTTTCGTATAGCAGCGCCGCGAACGAACCGAGCGCGACTGAAATGATACTCGTATTTTGAATGTTTTTAGTGTTGCGTACCTTACATCTATTTTATTCGTAGTCCGCATCCTACGAATAAGAAAGAAAGAAAGAAAGAATAAGTACATTCTGTTTTATTCGTCCAACCGTGATTCGTACAAAGTCGGATACACGAATGCAAGTAATAGTTTTGTGCGAAGGTCTTCAGTAGGTTGCTTCATAATAACAATCCTTCATAATAATAACAGGAAATAGGGAAGATTCATGAGCTCAATGGCACATCTAAGGCCATTGAGCTCATGAATCTTCCATATTTCCTTCATAATGGATAGAGTAAGGACTCATAGCAAGGACCCGACAGATGCTGTGCGCTCAATTGCTTTCAAATACGCATTGTGGCATTACGTTTTGGTACGTAGAGCCCGCCTGACTAATGATGCGGGCGAGAGGCGGGCGGGACGCATGGGACGGGAGGGGAGGGGGAGGCTGCGCGGTTTCACATTTCACATAGGTATGTAAGGATTGACGCAGTGAAGCTAATTACCAGTAGCGTCAAGTCGAGCCTTCGTCTTATACTTATCTGCAGTCTGTAGACATTCGTTTCAGCTGAGTTCGCGTTATTGTACAAACGTCTTCACTCAAGTATTGTAATGTAGAGTAGGGCGAAGTGTCTCTATGTTTCTATTCCCAATGTCTTATTCCGCTAACGCAGAGAACTATTTTGTATACGAATAATGCCAGAAAATTCAAAATCACTTCTTGCCTTCGGATTTTGTGGTTTCATTAAGTTGAATATTCGTTCATAAGGTGCGACAAGTGAATAAATTTTGTGGATTTCCCGTTATAATAATGAAAATAATGTCCCAAATGCTTGCAATATGACAATGTTTAAATGTTTGGATATTCTTGGCATAAACCCTTAGTTAAATCTAAACAATATAAAATGCAAAAATCTATTCTCGTACATGTGAAATGTTGTAGAAATCAAATTATTCATTTGAGTACCTACTTACTCGTCTAACTCTGCGCTCGGGAAAGATAAAACTTCTTACGTTTGGCTTGATCCAAAAATTGTATTAGAAGATGTGCGCTTGTGTTTCAGTTTATACAGCTGTAGACAACGAGGCTCCTGTGGCCGAACTCAGCGTCTACTTCGCAAGTCAAACAAACGTGTTTATTTGTCTCCTTTCCACCTACACGGCCTCGTCTGTCGGTCGATGCGTATCTACTTGTAGTTGCTCCCTCCCGGCACTCCCTCCGCCCCTGCCCCACCCGCCCTGCAGCAACCTGCACCTACTATATAAGGAATTTTGATATCGGAAGGTAATGTTGAAAAACTGCTTCCTCGCTGTATATTTTACTATAACTGAGAGATATTATCTGTTTGTGTCCAGGCATTTAGAATATACACTCTTTAATTGCACACAGTTTAAAGTAGAACAAACAAAGAAAGAACAGAAACAATAAATACAGGAGTCGGTAAAGGCGGATCACTGCAATTGATATCTTCCAGTTAACCTTTCAATGATTAGGAATACAATTATAGAGAAAGAAAAAATTATAGGTAGTGCAAGTACAGAGTTTAGACCAGATACAGATTAGCTACCTACTCAAAATCATAAAAATTTCCATGGGCATCGCTAGACACTTTATGAGTGGTGGCTGCTCAGCGCCACATTTCGCGCTTTCAATAAAATAAAATCACATTGCAAGTTAGAACCATCGTGATTAGTTCAGCTTTTTTTTATATTTTCAAAATATTTAATTTTCAGGCAAGCTCTCATGTCGAAATGCCTTGTAAATCATCATAACATAACAAAATATTGACATTTCGCTTTCATTTCTTTCATTGCGGGAGATTTCCCCTACTCCGCTGGCCTGCCTATACGCTTGTCGCTTGTACATCGTGGCTTGTAAAGCCATCAGCTGTCACCGGCTCTCCCGCCTCCCGTACTTCCGTCCCGCTCGCGACCTCCCCCAATAACAAGTTCGCTCCGGTGCCGGCCGGCGCGGCCTAAATCAACTTCGCCATTGCCAGTTCGCCACTTCTCAGTTCTCACGCTACCGCTGCTCCTCTGCTACACATCAATGACTAAGTTCCTTTACATAACGGACTCCGGCGTGTGTTACATACATATTCCTAGTTGACCGGAACGAAATCTGACAGGACATTATGCTGCGCTGAGGCCGCAGTGCGGCGATCACTATTGTCGGCGTAAATTAGCCGCAACTTTGACTCACAGTTTGTCCCTTTGAGAACGTTCGGTCGGACCGCTCTCTGTTATTATGATAATGGTTCCCGCTGTATGCCCGCCCATGCTCTGCGCCGACATCTATGTTCCGGTTGAATGTTGCTTTTTTTGGCTCAACGAGTTAGTTAGCTTGCTAGGTTCGGTACAGCTGTTTCGTAAGTCGCAGAGTCACAGCAAGTCGATTTTATCGACCGAGGCAATGCCGAGGCATTAATTAGTTATTAAGTAATGTTGCGACATGAACGTACTTACATTCAAAGCAGTTTTTCTAATATTTTTTCTATGAACAGACAAAAAAGGGAAGTGACAAGTTTATTATGGAACTAGTCAAGGTTATAAATTGATATATGCCTTATTTCTAAAGTGTAATTTCTGTGTTTTAAATCTACTAACACGGAAGAAAAATATCGTGATAAAATTTACAGTGAACCACTGTTTGTTACGTAAAAAGATGTGCCCACATTTTTTGCAATTTCATACAAAATTGGCATGGCCTTGAGAAACAGACTGACTTATATCTTCATAGAATCAAATTAAATATTAATTTAAGGCAACTACAATTTATGCAGCATAACAAAATATATAGATACCTATATGAATTGGAATTTAGGAAACGTAAAGTAAAACAAAACTTTTCGCCGCACTAAGCCCTCAGATCTTATGTCCTATGTGGATTGTAAAGTTTCCTGAAGATGTCTCACGTTCGTTGTAACCGTATGTGGTCATCCGAGGATATCCGAGAGTCAACCTGGAACAGTAACCAATTGAAAAATACTTACGTGACCACAGTTTAGTTCAGTTCGCAAGTCGCAAACAACGTACAGAATAAGCGAGTACCTACCTAGTGCGGAACATAGGTGTTATAATATGAAGTAATACCACCAATAATGTACCACAATTAAAAGGAGAAACGTTTTAATTGTGGTACATTATGTTTAATTGTGGTATATTATGCGGTATGTACTCGTAGTTACCGCGACAAGCGCGAAACACCGATCACTCGAATTTCATGTCCAATGTTCAATAAAATTGTTCAATATAAACTTCACCGACCATAATCAAGCAAATGTATCGTAATGTCTATAGTACTCATAGAATATACTAAGTTCATGTCCAGACCCGTTTCATATACATGCCTACTCACTCTCATAGTAAGAAGGGATCAAGGTGAAGGCTGGGTGCTAATGGAAGAAGCTTTTATGGTTCTTTGTGCGGCGCGGCAGCTCGGTGTCATTTTCTTTATTATCTAAAGACGGGAAAATGTGTTACCAAAAAAATAATAATGTTCACGGCGGGGCGGCGGCGCGGATAATATTTTCAATAACTCCCAGTTCCGTTCAAGAAATTTGCATGAATTGTTGAAACGCGTCTCGATCTCACAACCTATTTGGTTAATAAGAGTTTGATTTAGATTATGTTTCTCCTAATTTGCACCTAACAAAACCTCATAGTTTAAAGTGTGAAATAATATACTTTATTATCTGTGTTTTGAATAAATTATATTCTTCAAGATACCTACTTCAAACCTAGGATGATTTTCACACATTTTCGGGACCGCCAGATATTCGTCGGCCGTCGCGGCGATGACTGGTGGCAGTCTTTGTTCGGCGACGAAGTAATTTCATTAATTTTAGCTCCGAATATAATTGTGTTTCAGCCGCGCCACGGGGCCTAATGGATGCCGATAATAAGCTCCACTAATAATGCTCCCCTCATAATATATTACCAGCTCAATCGTACCGTAACATGAACATTGAACGACTTGCTGTTATACGATCTTAATAGCGAGCCACATATTTCACTTGTTTCTAAACGGTGCGCGCGTGCTCTCTCGCTCAATGCCATTGACTTATACAGAATGACTGGAAAATCTATTCCTTGAAAGGGGTTATACTAGACGTTATTTGAAACATTTAACCCCCATCAACTGGTGATATTTAACATAATTTTTTTAAAATAATAATTTACATAAAAATAAAAATAAATAATTTAAGACCCTTTGTTTCTGAGATATTGAGAACTTTGGGCCGATATTTTTATTTAAAATGACTGGTAGCTTTCAGAAAAATATCAATGGAGTGCCCAGAAATAAGGATATGTTTTACCACTTTTTTTTCGATTACAAGTCAGAAATTAAAAAAAAAACTTAACCCTCCGATTTCTCGGAAACCGCTCATTTCCGACTCCCAGTTGATGGGGGTTAAATTGTTCCAAATAACCTCTAGCTAGTATATCCCCTTTCAAGGAATAGATCGAATTTCCAGTCAGCCTGTATATTACTATCTATATAACTATATTCGGTCTGAACATAGCCATATTGTACTCGTAATAGCTCTTGGCGACCCGCCGCGCCCGCGCCGCCGCCGCCGCCGCGCCGCCCTTCCTTACATGTCTTCCTTACTCTGTGGACTCAGCAAATAATCACACACAGCGCGGCAAATGTCAAACACTTTCGACCATATGACACAATGTTACAAAAATGTGAACAATTTTTCTGAAAACTACAAACGAGTTCGTTTGTAGCTAACTTCCACGGTCCACTTCAACGGTCGGACGACCATCCATTTAAATTCTGACTCGGAGATAAAAATATTATTTTATATGATATTAATATTTTTTATGAAATCTAGTATTAGTGTCTGTGCCGAGGGACCAAACATATCCGAAACAGACAAATTCGCCTCACCTCGCGAAATCACGCTCAGTGAGTGCCACACCAGCACATATTCGGACTATAGAAGCGCTATCCAGTTTGTCAATACGACATTTGAACACTCCCAGCACAAGTATTGGGAAACACACTCGTTGGTAGGCAAATTCTACATACAAAGGGTGCGACAGAGGAACGATTTTGTGAAATGATTGGTCCACAAAACCCCACTGTAAACAACAAAAGAGTGTTCAGTTTCTCTGCGACAAGTGTTGCGGAGATAGGTTGGATGGTAAGGAATGGATGCAAGTTCCTAAGAGCAGCTACCATAATATTATGTAGACTGAACAGACTGAGTGACCCTACAAATCGGTTGTAGATCAGAGACTCCAGTAAGACCCGTGAGAGCAAAGCAGCGGTTACAGGACCCTCGGCACGTGAACATGATTCACTTGACGGGTCTATTTTTCCAACACTTTAGTTAGTATTGTATGGGCATGCCCTTACATTACTTTATATATTTTATCATTCTGGGCCAGTGAGCACTTCAGAGGAGCCAGGTGGCGGCCGACACGCATGATATTATAAGACAGTCTTAACAGTGGTGTCCCTACTTCTTTCTATGAAGATTTACCTACAAAAAATTAAAGGTTGTGAGATCAACACTTGTACCAAAAATGTTCGTTATTCAATCATTTGTAGTAATTTTTGTTTGAATTGAAAGCTATGTTCATTACATCCTTTATATTTGTTACTATTGCGGTCATTTTGGAAGAGGATGACAGCACCACGAAAATGTTTGTCACATGAAATATTATGAATTCTTTGATGGGTCTACAAGTCACTTTTTGCTCTACATATTTTCAGCGATCGACCTAAAAGTCTCTTTTTTATGTTTTTTATGTAATCCGGTATTGGTGGCTGAGTCAGAGGGGCCAAAGCGCATGCTCCGACCAGCCAATATCACCTCCGCGAAGGTAGGTGCCATACCGGAGACTTCCCTGGATTGCTGGCTAATACTGGACTAGAGGAGAACACAACCGGGGCTGCTATGAGGCCATCTTACATCCAGTACGGTGGTATCAACCCAGTCGGCTACAATTTGAGCCTACCACCTAGTAAGTGGCAAGGGAATCGACCGGTCGATCGCGATCGACCGTTTGGGCACCACTGGTTTAGATAGCCTGACCTGACTCACATCGTTAAAATCTAAACGCCGAATTTTCCTCTCGCAAGACCACTCGACACCCAGACCACTCGGCCACCCGCCGCGCCGCTTTTGCTTCGGCTTCACACGCGGGAAATTATTGTGAATGACATGTCAAATACTCTATGCGAAAGATCTCGCGAAAGATTTAAATCTTTGCTCTAAGTATGCAATATTTCAGGTTATAGCAAGTAACCTAGGTATTACCTACGTCACCTGCTACGCCCCTGATAACAGCCCATTACACCTTCCTCCTTGGTATAGGAAGACCACCCCCCACTTGACAACGACATCAAGTACGTCGGCGGAAAGTAGTGCTTCTGTACCGCTGAAGGCCGGGAGGACTGGAGGAAAATTGAAGATACGTATGTCCAGCAGTGGACGCTTACACGCTGACTGGCTGACTCCCGTCGGAACTTTTTTTTTTTTATTGAAACTGACACGGTTGGCTACATCACCTACAACCTCCGTGATGTCAGCCCATAACACCGGGTGAACTTGGTGCCACATCAGTGCTTCCCTTCGGTCGTGCCGGCTACACTGAACTGGACGGAAAACACAAACTATTTACATAGCCGTTTCGACCGACCTCTCATTCAGTGCGGTGGTATCAACCCGGGCGGGTTAAACCCTACCACCTAGTAATATAAGAAGGGAGTCATATCACTTAGTCGCCTTTTACGACATACACGGGGAGAGATACCGGAGAGATACGGAAAGTACCGGCCCCACACGGTACAAAACTAGACGCAGTAGCAGTGCTGGTGGGAGCGGCTGCACTAGACTGAGGTGTGTGCGTATGCGCAGGAGCGGCTGCTGCTGTCGGTGCTGCCGGAGCACGTGGCGGTGCAGATGCGGCGCGACCTCGGCCTCATCGACACGCAGTTCAAGAAGATCTACATGTCGCGCCACGAGAACGTCAGGTTCGTCTATACATTCTTCTATAATCTTATTTATCACGGTTAGCAAGCATATTATTTTGAACTGTTCTAAAATGTGGTTTAGTTAATTAAACCGTTTAAATATTTTGACTTACAGGCGAGTTATACGTTAGTGTATTGTTCACTGTATTTTTGCACATTTTATTTTTCTTACACACACAATACACAGGGATTGGTTGATTTAACTTGGCCCTTTGGGCCAAGAATTGTTTATGAAATTCCGCACCAATATTTAAAAAAGCGGTCAAGTGCGAGGCAAACTCGCGTGCAGAGGGTTCCGTTACATTCCATTTTGCGTGAGAACTTCAAGGCTTCTTTAAGAATTTTAAGAATTTTTATTTAGATTTTCCTGTGAACTATATGAGAGGCTCTATATTTTCGATTTTTGTTATTAATTTTTGGTTATCAAAACCATATATAAAGTAGTGTCTATACGACTAGGTAAATGAACATAAATAACGGCATATTACGTGATGCGTCGATTGCGGCATGGTGGCGGCGTGGTGGCGTGCTGGCGGGGTGGATGGGGGGCGGGGGGTCGGGGGGGGAGATGGGGGGGGGGGGGTGGCGAGGGTGAAATTAACTTCATTGTGATAACGATTCGCTAGGGCTTCGCTAGATAATAACGAAACTAGCGGAGCTTCCCCCGACACTCATCGCGCCCCGCGCAGCGCCTCCCCGCCCCCCGGCCCCTGCGATATCGACCGCTTCTCGCAGCTCCGGGCTGCATCCTTTCCATTTTGTCCCAGTTTCAACTTCCCTACGGGCTGTCGGCAAAGTTAACGGAAGTGTAGTAGACTACATAGGTAATACTACTCGCAAACGCATAGTTTACATACCAACTTAGGCGGAACACTACCTATTTAAGAGCGCGAGCACATGCACCGGAATTTTCATCCGGAAATGTTCGGGTCGGAGATGACCTCTTTGATATTGTATGCACAGAAGCCTGTAGCTGGTTGGAAACCTGTGCTGTGCGTGCGTACCTTATCCCGAAGATACATTCACCGAAATTTCCGCCCGGGTTTCCCCGACCGGTGCTGAATAGTGTGCGTAGGACGGTCCTACGCACACTATTCAGACGGGCCAAGTGCGAGTCGAACTCGCACTTGGCCCGAATTCCGACGTTCCAATATTAATTAGTGTAAAACGTATCTTTTACTATTCAAAATGGCACTTTCAAAGAAGAAGTACTCTAGTGTCGTCCTTACTATGTGAATTATTGTAATTTTTCATCTGGTTGAAACTCCTTAACCGACTCTATCTCACTCAGCTCTAATGCGATAACGACGATACTCGTACACGAGGAGCAAGAACATTTAATAGGTTTCTTGACGAGGAGCACAGCCGGAGAGCTCCCGGCGGACGGTCCCGGACCGAGACCGCGTCTGCAGATGCACTTAGCCACATTCTGCCACCGTATTAAGTATTTAGCCACAGGCAAATCATTCACATACATGGTAGGAACATCACATTGTCGAGCAGACGAATTCAGTATTGTGTAAATCTTTAGGACCCCTCCCTCGCCTCTTACTATAGGTACTCTAATTGTAGCTGTCTGGCCGGTTGTGCTCTCATCTAGTCCAGCATATCCAGCAATCGAAAGGGAAGTTTCCGGTATGGCACCTTCTCGGAGGTAATATTGGCGTCGAAGCATTACATGTGCTCTGGACCATTGGACTCAACTGCCTATACCGGATTGCATGCAAACAAGTAAGGGTCGACCGAGACTAGTTTTTTATTCTCGGCCGAGACCGAGACCGAGAATAGATAAATTATAAAAAAAAAAATGCGCAAATTTAGTATTATTATTTAATTAGCAGTTTTAATATTAAAAATCAAACAATATAATATTATATATAGCACATAAAATTAATTTGTCGGCATTTTCGTCCCATAAGTGTCATCTCTCGTCGTACAACTGCCCAGCTCTGCTAAAGAGCTGTTCTTGAGCGGGACTTGACATTGTTTAACTATAACAAATCACAATCAACAGGCAGAACCGAGCGAGCGCGGGCGGTAGTTTTGAATTCCGCCAATCCGAGAATCTCGGCGGATTTTGCCGAGAACCGAGACCGAGATCTCGGCTGGATTGTTAGCCGAGAATAGCCGAGACCGAGACCGAGACCCAGATCTCGGTCGAGCCTTACAAACAAGTATAAATGGAGTACATGGAGTATAAAGAGAAATATGTTTACATTCTTTTTTGTGGACTCACATATTTGAACTTGGACACACATTTGAAGATTATGTTGGGGATATACGAAAATTGAATTCCTATCCTTTTGAATTGTTTGGTTATAGTAAATCCTGTGGCTGCTCTGCCTTAGCCACTGCTACGTGGGAGCAGCTTGACATCTTAGCCGATGTTGTAGGATCACGTAGCGAGCCTACCTGCCCGGCCGCACGACGACGCACGTAGATTAGTAGGTAGGCAGTAGGTAAATGCGCCACAGACATGTCAATACAGCATTTAAGTGTTTATGTATAATATTCGTTAAATAAAGTGGTCCTAAGTGATTTAAAACAAGATGAAAAGTTTGTTAAGCTTATTGTATTTACTTTCGCTTTCATATTCTATTCGATGTAATATTTTAGCAATTATCACAGAGAAAATCTTTACGCTATTTCTAAAACGTATTAAGCACCTCGGTAACGAATTAATTCAGCTCCACGCCTTTCATCGCCCACGCAGCCCAAGCTCAAGTGGTCCAAACAAATCGAAAAATCTATTCATTTTGCTAATTGCCAATTCCGCTCCACCTCAATGTTATTATTCACTCTCCATATTTGCTTTCGCGAACATGTGCGTATGTGCGGTAAACCGACATGCGAGAGTTGTTTGGTGTTTGTTTCATCGTTAGTACATACTTATATAAACACGTGAAATCAATAAATCGTAGGTGAATGATGACTGCCCCTCGCCCCTCTGCCCCGCCCTGCACCCCTCCCGTCCCCCCCGCGCCCACCCGCGCCCCCTCGAGTGCCCCCGAATGCGGGTTCGCGGTTGAAAAAGGTCACGCCTATGCCTTTTCTGTCTATTACCATTTAATTTTATTACATTTATGTACCGTACGGGACCGGTAGGTGCTTAAAAATAAGAGCCCCACTGCATACCTCCCCGTGCATGTCGTAAAATGCGACTAAGGAATAATGACGAGATGCCGTGATAAAGGGACGACAGGCTAGCAACCTCTCACCTTGGCACGGTCTTTCCATCGAGTCATACAGCAGATGTGTCTTCGTACCTTAATTGCTGCTTGATAGTGTTACGAGTATCTTGTTCGAATAATTTGCTAAACGTGGTGTTCGGTGTTGTACTGTAATATACCGAAGTTCTTGAAGCACAAAACCGATTACTCTGCTCACCCCGATTGTTGGAATACAGCGTGTGGTGTGTGTATGTACATTTATTTATTAGGTTTAGAAAGCTGATTAAACACGTTCTCTGCCAACGCGGCCATCGATGACCGCGCGGTCATACTCCCATGGCCCCGTGGGGGACATCGATGACCGCGCCGACATGTGCCACTTTAAAAATTTCTCAGCGCCGCGGGTCTGATTTTTCTATTGATTTTAGTATATAAAGTGACCCGCGCGGCGCAGCAGACTATGCGTATCACTTTGGTTTCTCCAAATTTTCCTATGTTCTTGAATTATTGACTTAGGTTTTGTGAAAGGTGAAAAATAAATATAAAAATAATTAAAAGGAATCAATACAAAATCATTATGCTGAGTACAGTTTACAGATGCTTCTGGTGAAAACAAGGTAAACAAAGAAATGGTTTTTCAGGGCACGTGTCGCAAAAGGTTTTCACTTTTTTTCAAGTCTTCAAAATACATCGCGAAATGCGCGGGCCCACGGCAGTACGCTCAATTTCGACTGAATGCGAGCACCCGAAACATGTCCTCAGGACTCGTCGACCTGCGGATGACCCGCGGGGGTGACCGCGCGGCGTGGTGGGCCGAAATTTATTCGTATGGCTTCCGCCAGCGCCGTGGGGGGCATCCGCGGGCGCAAAATTTTTTATTTTCTAGCTTAGGTATTTTTATCTAATTCACAAAAGTACTTTTAATTATGTAATAAGTAACATTAAAAGAACCCAAAACCACTGGAATCTAGTTTTGGCACTCTGCGTCAAAACATTGAAAATCACTCTGGCAGAGAACGTGTGAGATATGTATATGTATATATATCGTCTTCACTTCATCTCAAAGCTAACAGAACAACTGAAGTTTCAAATTACTGCTACATTATGTTTCGATATTTAAGGACAATAGAGATTTTAATATATATATCGGTTATTTGTTATCAACTTATCACTAACTGCTAATTATACCCCAAAGGCCGTTTCAACAAGTCTCCGTCACGACAGGGCACGCGGTTTAACTTTGTGGAAATTAAGCAAATTTTGTGACGTGAAGTCGACAGCGAAATTTAATGAAATATGTACATGCAAGGTGCGGTGACTCCACCCGGGGTGTTGCGTGCGCGTACCGGCACCACCGCACCGGTGGGAAACTCCTCGTTATAACCGCGAGATGAAAAGGTCTGCGCTTGTCTCTCCGACTTTAGAGGCCCCTTAGTTAGAGCGCTGAGACCGCAGCCGCGAACGCGGCGCGGCGCGACCCGGGCTGTGCTGCATACACGAGTACCTATAGGTACTACTATTCCTTGCACAATTGAAAATCTTGAAATTGTACCAGAAAAAATGTACTACAGTATATTCTCCTCTAACAGTAGGATGTACCTGCCACACTTTGTCACCCTCATTGTTTTGATGCCAGGAAACTTCGTGATTCGAGAGAGCGTGAGTGACAGAATTCTAGATTGTTGTGCTTTCCTCATTAGTTCACTATTCGTGACGGATTCCTCCATATTAATATAATACATATTCCCCCCACGTACAGTCTCGGATACTTCAAGTGGGCCGTTAATAGACACCTGTCAGGCCGGCATGGCATTCGCAACCCCCGCATACTACCGAATGTTCATGAGCGTCGTTAGGCACATTATTGGTGGCTCGGCGTCATATGTGATTTCATATGAAAGTGCGACACTTTCAATAAAACAATTAATAAATGTATTCAAATTTAACACTTCTCAAGGCATTTGTTTATCAAAAGCAGCATGTTTAAGTGATCGATTGTTGCAGCATCCTGTACGCTGACATCGTGGGCTTCACCGCCATCTCTTCCACCTACTCTGCGCAGGACCTGGTCGCCATCCTCAACGAGCTGTTCGCGCGCTTCGACCGGCTCGCCGAGGTGAGCATCTTGCGTCTACTATCTCACAACACTCACAACAACCTCACGCGTCCAATGAAACAAAATAGGAACATGATTAAGAGGCAGACCCCTCCTAGCCTTCTTAAGCGGACATTTTCATATATTTCCCCTGCACGCTCTATCTATTTCAGACTAAACTCCGCGAGTTCAGTCGTCATTAGCCCGGCTACGCCTGCCATTATTCCTTATTGCCTATCACCCAAGAGTACCACTTGTCAACACGAGCGTCGAGCTCGATAGCTCTGTACATATTTGCAAAGCGGTAAATATGTGCCGCCGCCGCCGCCGCCGCGCCGCGATCAGTTAGTAGGGGAGGGCAGATGAGGGCTTTCACATCGAGCCTGTACGAATTTCGCTTCAAAACTCGTTTTCGAAATCAATTTCAACCGATGCGCTGCAGACTTTCCTGCACTACTGTAATATTGAAAACGTAAGCGAGTGAAGCGGGAAGTCTACCTGAAAGTTTAATGGAAAATTCTGCTAGTTTCCCGACTGTTGCCTGCAGGGCAAATACGTTTATCTTGAAATGTTTTTCGAACCTTCAATGCATTATTTCATGTGTACCTACGCAGGATAATTTATTTCGAAAGGTTTCATAAAATTTTCCTTCAGCTCTATTTAGGGTGTCGTAGTTCATCGTTTAGGGCTGTCATAAACATATAAAGTGGCAATAAAGTGGCAGGTCGTGTCGGTACGCTCGAACGATCTAGTCGTTATTTGTAATCAAGGTCATACTTAGAGTAAAGCCCCTGGCCCTGGACGCACGTGGTAAACTTCTCACTTGATAGGCCATTTGGTTTGGACCGAATTGTGAGCTATGATGCCCTAGAAAAACTCTGGCGAAGCCCCTTTTTCGCTAAGCTAGATACCTACGCGATACCTAATTACGGAAACCTTATAGTTACTATTTGACTACAAGTATTTGTACAAACACATATGTAATGTTTTTGAGAGACAAGAAAAATATTCGGCTACTAGAGGGGGCACTACTCTATGTTATTGAAGACCACAATCCCTTGGAGATTACAAGGGATATCGAGTCCTGCTCTACAGCACTTAGGTAACTAGAACCTATGGCACAGAATACTTAATAGTTTATGGCGAGTTTCCGTGGACTACCACATAAACTCATTCTCACCTGACGAAACACATTATCTAAATATATCCAAAGGCTGCTTTTGTATAAATCGTATATCAGGTCCTGCTTGGAGGACTGCTGGCACCTGTGGCATGGCTCTGCCAAATACCAGCTTGCGCCTCTGGACTCGATCTAGCGTTGAGCCGTGCCAGTGGGTGACCCCGAAGTGTCCCGCTATCTAGAACCACTGCAACTCGATTCCGTAGGGATGTCGGCCCTCTAAGTGTGTTCTATTGCTTATTCCATAGGGAGAGCTCGGAGGAGCTGTTTAACGTGATCCCGCCGCCCCTTTCTACCTCCGCACCACGCGCACCGGGCGGGGATTGCATCACTATCGCGAATGCGGTAATGATGCAACTCTGAAGCGCTCTCCCTGCCCGTATATTTTCCCCCAAGTACAGTCTCGGGTCATTCAAGAGGGGCGTGAATAGGCACCGTCTGGCCGGCATTCGCAACCCCCGCATACGACCGAATGTCCATGGGCGTCGTTAGACACCTTATGGGTCGCTCTGCGCCACATGTCGCGATTACAATAAAAAAAAACAATATAGATGACCATATTATAATGCTTTCATAACAAGAACGGCAAATACGGCTTGAAAACTAAATGCCAAATGTATTAGATCGAACATTTGAATAGAATCACCTACTCTTACTTTAGAACAATACAATGACAACTGTGCCTTTTTTCAAAATTCTACAAATTTTAAAAACGAAAAGTTGTATTTTATATGTGTGTGTATTACCATATTTTTTTATCATTTTTAAAACTAGTAACCAATAAGTGTCACAATTGTGGTTTGACGGTGGATCGAATGAACCTATTCGTATTGTGAAGGCGGCTCAGTAAGGCGGGAGGATGACCAGCTTTACACGTTTAAACTTTAAAATCCTTATTTGAGTTGCGTCCGCTCTGAATAATTCAGCGAGGCTCGCGGCTAGTAATACATAAACACACGCAAATATCTGTCTACATGTGATTTCATGCGGAGTGGCGCCGGGCACATTAAGGGTTGAGAGATATAAATAAAAAAATGTATTTAACTATCTTCAAGTGATATTTTGACGTATTTGTACTAATCTATAAAATCATTGTCAATATTATTTATAAACATTGGTAATAGCTACATTAAAACGAAGTTTCCTTCTCGAGCCGAACCCACGTATCTAAAGTAAATTAGTCACCCTCTTAAGAAGCATAACGTAATCAGGTCTCAGGTGTGGCTGTTGTATTATGTATTTAATCGGAAGCGCGCGGTGTAGCGCGGTGTGCAGCGTAGGGCGGGGCTGGGCGGCTGGGCGGGCGCCCGCCCAGCCGCCCCTGAACGGCGGGGAACGGAAGCGGTTAAGTTCGATCGCGCGGCGGAAGCCAAGCCGAGCGCGGGATGCGCAGGGAAAGAGGCTTCTTCAGCACGTAATATTAGCTATTTTATATCATTACGCAGGATATGTAGGCTCCACTAGTTCGACAGTAACTGTTAGTCTTATTAAAACTTCATTACAAAAGCAGGATAATAGCAACCACAAAAAAGTTCAAATAGATGAAAATAAGACAATTCTTCAGTGTTATTCTAATCTTTAAAGTTTTTCACAACACAGTGATTCGTCGAGTGATGTGACTTGTGGGGTGTTTGTTGTTTGCCTACACGACGAAGAGCGGTGAGTTGTTCTCGGAGAGCCGGCAGAACAAAGGAGGTGCGGGATCACCTAGTTCATAATGAGATCGCGCTGGCTCGCGGAAGTCGCGGATCTTTTTGCTGATAATTTTAATTGGAAGGTATACGAGCCTAGGTAAAGGTTTCAACCTACTGTTTTCCGAGAGGGCCAAGGTGCTTGTTCTAACATTTTTCAATTTAGGTGACCCATTTATTAATTTTTAGGTAATTGTTCCGCTATGCACTCAGTGCGGATTGGTACCACTGCGGCAAGACTCTTAATGAAGGTCAGTCAAAACAAGGACTCTGAAAATTGCCCGTATTATCCGGTCTTGTCCGTGTTTTCCGGTTAGGTCAGCGTGGCCGGCACAAATAAAAGGAAGCATATTTGAAGCAATAAATGTATATTTTATTTTAATAAAAATGAATATGTAATGATAAAAAAATCTGTCAAGTACGAGTTTTACTCGCGCACGGAGGTTTCCGTATCTATCCGCTATCAACAATATCCGCCTATCCGCTCAGGTGGCATGGTCTTCGAATTTTAATTTCGAAGATACATAATATGTAGGACGATCGGAGAGAAGCCTCAATGAGGTCGATGGCAATTGCCTGTGGGAAAATGACAGCACCCCAATGAGGTCGTTGGCAATTGAGCGGCTATTTTTTGTCTTTCAACAATGCAATGTATAAAAGCCTGTGGCGCCATTTATTATTCAGTAGCGTGACTAATCGATTTTTCGCACGTTTGTTGTATGGGAGCCCCCCTTAATTTTTAACATTTTCTTTTTTTTATTATTTGTTGTTATATCCGCCATAGTAACACATATTCTGTGAAAATTTCAACGGGCTACCTATTACGGTTCAAGAGATACAGCCCTCGGACAGACGGACGGACGGACTGACAGACATACGGCGGAGGCTTAGTAATAGGCTTCCGTACGGGATACGGAAACCTAAAAAAATATTATTTGTATTTTAATCCCTGACATAGCAACTAGCTCCGACACGAACAACGTGTGCTGGACGGATCTAGTAGGTGAAGAACTAACATCACGGTTCTAGTAGGCGATGAATTAACATCACGGTTCTAGTAGGCGATGAATTAACATCACGGATCTGGTAGGCGATGAACTAACATCACGAATCTAGTAGGTGATGAACTAACATCACGGTTCTAGTAGGCGATGAACTAACATCACGGATCAGGTAAGTGATGAACTAACATCACGGTTCTAGTAGGCGATGAATTAACATCACGGTTCTAGTAGGCGATGAATTAACATCACGGATCAGGTAGGTGATGAACTAACATCACGGTTCTAGTAGGCGATGAATTAACATCACGGTTCTAGTAGGCGATGAATTAACATCACGGATCTAGTAGGCGATGAATTAACATCACGGATCTGGTAGGCGATGAACTAACATCACGAATCTAGTAGGTGATGAACTAACATCACGAATCTAGTAGGTGATGAACTAACATCACGAATCTAGTAGGTGTTGAACTAACATCTCGGATCTAGTAGTCAAGAACTAACATCACGAATCTAGTAGGTGATGAACTAACATCACGAATCTAGTAGGTGTTGAACTAACATCACGGATCTAGTAGGTGATGAACTAACATCACGAATCTAGTAGGTGATGAACTAACATCACGAATCTAGTAGGTGTTGAACTAACATCTCGGCTCTAGTAGTCAAGAACTAACATCACGGATCTAGTAGTCAAGAACTAACATCACGGATCTAGTAGTCAAGAACTAACATCACGGATCTAGTAGTCAACAACTAACATCACGGATCTAGTAGTCAAGAACTAACATCTCGGATCTAGTAGTCAAGAACTAACATCACGGATCTAGTAGGTAATGAACTAACATCACGGATCTAGTGGATGGTGAAATGAAAACATGCAAAATGTTCCCACAACTGTTCTCAAATGTATATTTCTAAAGCGGCATAAAACGCAGAAACTAAATCATAATGTTTTTAATGGAGTCATAAGCAGACAATTTATCATAATCTTTCCAACGAATTCAGTTCTCAAAAAGTTTCTTGAGAGGAACTTCGTCTTGAGTTAATATCAGCTTTAGTAAAGTCTAAAAACATCTAGGCTCGGAGGAAGCAATATCATTTATTTCGCTGATGCAGGCGATTTATAGTAGCAAGGAGACAGGAGATGGAGCTTCGTTCATTACCGCTACGTCGGCCCCACGCTTGCTGTTCCTCCCGCCCCCGCGCCGCCGCCGCGCCGCTTCCGCCAGAGCGAAGTCACGTCGATATTTCATGCGTATGGTTCATAGAGGTTATAAATTATTTTGCTCTACCTCACGTCGCATAATAGGTAGAACGCTCACGGAGGGGATCGAATCATTGGGGGCCACAGGCAAACAATCGGTTCTCTTAGCCTCTTTTATAGGTACTACCATGGACGTTGCTCTGATGAATTGGCTTCCCTCATACGTCCTGCCCCCATCCGTCTCCGTCACACCCGCCGGACTCGCTCGGAACATTCATACTCGTATGTTGTTGCCACGCAACTTCTGAGAACACATCGTTTCTGAAAATTTTTCCTGTGTCGAACGGCGAAAATATGGAACGGTCTTCCGGTGAGTGTGTTCCCCACCACCTGGGAATCTTCAAAAGGCGTGTCAATAAATTAGACGACAACCTTTTTGTCCGCCTCATAGCCGGCATGGCGCCTCTCTGAGCGTGGTTTCGCGAGGAATGGTGTTATTGGCTGTGTCTGATCTTCCGTTGAAGTATTGGGCAAAGACACCCGCGCCGGCTGTCTATTAAAAAAAAAAATAGAACCTACCATGCACATAATAGTTTTATCATCAACACACAATTTTACAATATTAATGAATGATGGTCTTTTCCCGGTATTTTTCTGTTGCTTTGTTTTATTATAGAAATATTTTGATGTGTTTCTCCATAGTCTCCAGGATTCTCAGATTGTTTGTTAAGAACACTGACCAGCCTTAATAAACAAACTCATGTCTAACACTTGAATGAAGTAGGAGTCTACTTTTCGGCTTAATTGTTTTCTGACTACCTGCTCCCCCGGGGAAGCGACACTCTATGATGTGTATGTATGTGTGCTTGATTAGGATTACCGAATCGAGAATTAGCACATTCAACTAATAGGACAGATTATATTTTGTCTGTGAAGACAACCAAGTTTCAAACGAGCAAGTTTCTCTTTTCTAATGTGCTCTTACCCAAGGAGCACAAACAACTGAAACTGACACGGTTGGCTACATCACCTACAACATCCGTGATGCTAGCCCATAACACCGGGTGAACTAGGTGCCATGTCAGTCAGTGCTTCCCTTAATTTCATTTCGGCTACACTGAACTGGACGGAAAACACGAACTATTTACATAGCCTTTTCAACCGACGACGTTTCATTCAGTGCGGTGGTATCAACCCGGGCGGGATAAACGCTACCACCTAGTAAGGCAAGAAGGAAGGGACCTACAGTTTTACGTGGAATCCGAACCACGGTCAGCCTCCATCGGTCGAGCGGTCACCCAATCAAGTACTGATCGCCCGCACCACTGAGCTACCGAGGCTGACAAAGGCCGAGGATATCTAATAGAATTAAGTTCGATCGTCTACCTTAAGAGTTAAGGTTCCCCGAAGGATCCCCAGGAATGCAATATCTAAGATATTGCGTTCCTGGGAATCCTCTTACAATATACTTTAGTAAAATTGGGCACAACTTTGAAGTAGTTCACAAGATTGACTGAAAATGTCTATAGGTGGTGTATAGAGTTAACTAAATATTATGTTCTGCCTCAAGTATTCATTCTGGAATGCTACAAGGCAATTTCTAGAGTACAATTTAGTACTCTAGATAAAGATCGTATTGGCAGTTGAAATGGCACAAGATCTAAGAGAAGTAGTAGCTCTAAATAGCTCTAAATCGTTTCTTTGTCGCACCGCTAGAGTGTGGAACTGTCTTCCGGCGAGTGTATTTCCTGAATCCTTTAACCTGGGTGTCTTCAAGCGTCGTATTAACGGGCTAGACAGCATAGCAACAGTCCGCAAATCCGCTGGCATGGCACCTAACTGAGCGTGGTTTCGCGAGGAGAGGTGATTTTGGCTCTGTCGACTGCACCATTGGTCTCTCGGCACAGCCACCCATGTTGGTTTACATAAAAAAAACAGTTAATGTGAGGGTGGGTTGTTGCAGAAGTATCAGCAGCTCCGCATCAAGATCCTCGGGGACTGCTACTACTGCATCAGCGGCGCCCCGGTGGAGCGGCCCGACCACGCTGTGCTGTGCGTCCACATGGGACTCTCCATGGTCAAGGCGATCAAGTTAGTACTCCACTCGGCGCCACTTCACTTTGTCGCTCTGCTATTTGTCTAAAAGTTTCATATTTCGAGCATGTTGCGAAAGAGCTTAAAATATGGAACATCTGCACGCGCCTAGATTCGATCAGTTGGAACGGGTCGCGCAGCCCTGCAGCTAAGTAACGGAGCGCGATGTTTTCTCTTGGTGTTAGTTCATTATTGTTGGTCGGGTCTCTTGATTGAACGGAATATCTTCTACTGACTGTATTGGAACACATTGCGTGTTTTGTTGTTCTCGAGTTAGGCCCAATTGCGCCAACACGAATTTAGAGTTAAGTAGCGAGTTATGGATTTAAACGCGGTTCCCACAGTCAACGGGTACTAGCTTAACGAGTTAAACTGATTTATATCGTTAAATTCGTGTTGGCGCAATTGGCCCTTAAAGAAGAACGACAAAGAGCTATATAGGTACTACGAAATAAATATGCTAAATACAACATTATTCGTTGGTTCCTAAATATAATTAATTAAAATTATATTTCTAATGCCAAAGGCCTTCAAATATCAGAATAGGTCGACTGCCATTTAACAACCCTTATGTATTAATAGATATATACGAGTGTGTACCTACTACGAGCTTTAGAATTTTGTGAATAGTAGATTTTTGCCATAAACACTGTCGTGCATTTACAGTTTCAGAGTTGAAACTTTTCATTTTTCAATACAGTCACGCCGCGCGATGACTATCAATTTAACAATTTTATGAATGCGACAATAAACTAAGTTGGTGTCATAGTGCAAACTACGAGTATAAAGTATTACAGAAAATAATAAACCACGGCGCGCGAGTCCGACTCGCACTTGGCCAGTTTTTAGTATGTACTTACACGCATCTCTGACCGCGTCCACTCGAGTGGTCTCGCGACTTAGGCCCTATCTCGAGACCGTTTCGAGACAGAGGTTCGTCCCTCGGGGGGCCGCGAGACTGACGCGACGGCGCGCCTGAGTGGAGCAGACATTTTATTGTTATGGACAACATACTGTTTGTACTATTGTGCTGCGGTTGGGTGAGACGTAAACGTGAAAGGTCGGCTCAATACATTATTTCCGCTGTCAGATTTACCCGGTTTCTTGTACATAATACATTCTACATGTTTATTCGAAATTTCGGTTATAGAATCTTCCACATTGCCAACGTCAAGCAGAGATACTGCTTTTGCTAAATTACTATATTAATCAGAAAATACTAAACACATATAATAGCAAATACATCAAATCAAGAACGCACTATTACTACAATTCATTCTACGCTCACTGCTTTGTTCATCAAAGTGCTGGATTAAGCAGGGTCGTTATTCCTTAACAAACTATATCTTCTCTTACTGAAGCATAATATGTCGTTCGGTGTAATTGTAAGAAATTAACAGAACGAACGCAGCGCGCAGGAGAATCGTACTCGTTTTTGTGCTATAACAACAACAACGCGTGCTGCCGGATGCGCCCGGTACAGACGCGGCGCGCTAATTGTTCCCGCCCGGGTCCCGAGTCCCGAGTCCCGAGTCGCCGCGCGGCGCGTCCCGGCCGCGTCCGTCCGGAGTCCGTCTGAATGCCCGTCCGCTCCACACAACATGAATAGGTCGTGCGCGATCTCACGCTAATGGCCGTTATTGTTTAATCATCTAATGGCCTCTTCATATCCGGTAGGCAATAGGTTACTCGATGAATGCGTTTCATTTGTCGTCAAATATCATTACAAGCGTTGATTTCTTGCGCGTGAGAGAGTTGAGCACAAATGAGTTGTTCCAAGTTCACAATGTTATACATTACACGGGGCCATAAAAATCAGGAACGCACTCCTAGCCATAGCCAATCTATTCCCCAAAACCGGGGCCTCGCCCGAGACCGGTAAAACCTGCGCTTCGTTCATCAATGTCAATGTCATCGTTCAAAATCGAATGCCCAAGGGCAACATTACTTATTCCATTTATTTAGGCTTCACATCACGTGTCGCGCTTTCAATAATATATTTTCTATTCGCCGCGCGCATTAATTGATTCAGTTTTCAGAATTATTATTATTTCAACATCGGGTTGGAACGATTCGTATGCTTTCCATTTTTATTCACCGCGAGAATTTCTGATTTTCTGGTCCACTGCCTCTCATGAGTACTTAGGTAGGTATCTACTTCTGGCCGGGCCAATAAAACCAAATACAGTAGATACAATAAATCTTACGAAATGTAAAGCGACACGACCAAAGAATCAAGGCATCAAGACCATGTGTAGTAAATAGGTGATGTAGGTAGCTATTCGTGTCATGCGTTTTTTTTCGGTTTTTAGCTTTCTTACAAAACATAAAATCATTGGTGGTCAGTAAGGACGCATAAATAACTTCGCTGTAAGTTTATTCCGTCTAATCTGTCTAAATAATGCATGGAAACTCCAATCTCTTGGCGTATATCACGTCCCGTTTTCGTGTTCTCACACCTCCGGAGTCCAGAGTGCGGTCCGAGCGGGTTCGGTACGCGGCAGGCGGCCGCGCCGCCCGCCCCCGCCGCGTCCGGTCGCGCCTGTGAGCTATGTAATTAGATAAAACGTCGGGTAGCGTTCGCATCACAATGAAGGTTCTATCCCATTCCGCGGGCTCAGTGAGGTCACATTTACTGAATCACACCGCTCAGTGTTGTCTACATTCAGCTAGGTACACACACATGTTTCCTCGTGTCGGGAAAGTAAATACTTTACTGAGTTGTATACTACGTAGATTATATAGTATTCTTGTCAATGGTGATAATTAAATTGTTCTTACTTCGCAAAATATACTAATAGCTACAGATTTATTGATTTTAGATAGATTGTACGTAGAAAGCAAACACCCCCAACGGACGCCGAAGGTCAGAATAATATTCCAAGTTGACTAATTTAATTTTAAATACCGAATTCCAGACCCGTTCAAAGTTATAAAGAAACTTGTGAGAAAATGAGCAGAAATTTATGTCTTGACATTAAACCGTTAAAAAGTTATAGCCCTATTCCAACCGCTCCAGCTGCGGGGAATAAATTTGCAAGCTAAAAAATTCAAGCATGTTCAATTAAATGTTTCTGCCCACGTGTATACTTACTCTGCCTGCGAGCTGTTAGTGCGTATGTAGGTATTTAATATTTTTTGGATAGGACGTTTACAATTAGCGAGTAATGGACGTAACATTTATTCCGACAACGCGTTGTACGGGCAGAGCTTTTCCTCCTAGACGTCAGGAAGGCGGAGAAGCGGTGTGGGCCGGATAGGATTCCTGCATGTCATGTCAACAACTAAAAATAAAAAAAATTAAAACATAAAAATCGCAAACGAAATAGAAAATATTTTTAAATATCACTAGTATGTGCTAGTGGAATAAGTAATTGGCTAGACTCTATACTATTATCTATACTTACTTACTTACGGAAGAATTTAAAAAGTATGTTTCATTTATAAATATAATAAATTAATAAATAAATATCCTAAAACAAAATAAATAAGATAACGAAGTAGGTATTATAATTCTGTCGTCGGTCCTCCTCCGCGGCTGTCTCCAGTCTAGAAGAGCAATTAGTCCAATACAAGCGCGCCGCGTTGGGCGTTGCTTGACATCTTCAATTTATGTAGCCGCAAATGCCACAATCATAGATATATTTGTGCACTGAAAACTTTCCAAATAACATATCTGAACTGTCTAAATGTATGTGGAGCTAGAACCTAATGTTTGGAACTTGTGTTAGATACGTGCAACAAACAACGAACTCGCCGGTGGACATGCGCGTGGGCATCCACACGGGCGCGGTGTTAGCGGGCGTGCTCGGGCAGCGGCAGTGGCAGTTCGATGTGTACTCGCGCGACGTCGTGCTCGCCAACAAGATGGAGAGCAGCGGCATGGCCGGGTGAGCACACACACTCCTCACTGCTACATCCACACGGGCGCGGTGTTGGCGGGCGTGCTCGGACAGCGGCAGTGGCAGTTCGATGTGTACTCGCGCGACGTCGTGCTCGCCAACAAGATAGAGAGCAGCGGCATGGCCGGGTGAGCACACACACTCCTCACTACTACATCCACACGGGCGCGGTGTTGGCGGGCGTGCTCGGACAGCGGCAGTGGCAGTTCGATGTGTACTCGCGCGACGTCGTGCTCGCCAACAAGATAGAGAGCAGCGGCATGGCCGGGTGAGCACACACACTCCTCACTACTACATCCACACGGGCGTGGTGTTGGCGGGCGTGCTCGGACAGCGGCAGTGGCAGTTCGATGTGTACTCGCGCGACGTCGTGCTCGCCAACAAGATGGAGAGCAGCGGCATGGCCGGGTGAGCACACACACTCCTCACTACTACATCCAGACGGGCGCGGTGTTGGCGGGCGTGCTCGGACAGCGGCAGTGGCAGTTCGATGTGTACTCGCGCGACGTCGTGCTCGCCAACAAGATGGAGAGCAGCGGCATGGCCGGGTGAGCACACACACTCCTCACTACTACATCCACACGGGCGCGGTGCTGGCGGGCGTGTTTGGACAGCGGCAGTGGCAGTTCGATGTGTACTCGCGCGACGTCGTGCTCGCCAACAAGATGGAGAGCAGTGGCATGGCCGGGTGAGCGCACACACTCCTCACTACTATGTACACAGCTCTCAGCAGTTCTCACTACAATATCAACTATTATGTGCTACATGTTGATTTGGATCACACCTGATGACCATACAGTCAACTTCACAGCTCAGTACTTATTTGGCTTGTATTATGTATTAACTTCCCGATGACAGCAGCCAATCTGCCGCAAGTGCTCACATTTCAGATTACTTAGAATACATACGCAGTAGGAACAACTTAGGTGATTGTACAGTCGCGAGGCGTCCGAACTTCAGCGAAGTTAATGTTGGATTTTCTTGTTTACGAGCTTTGCAAAGTGATCTACTTCAAAGTGATACGAAGAAAAGTTTTCGACAGCTGAGATAAACCCGAAGGGGCAGCTGAACTCGCCCTCTCGGACCTGCTCGACCCTCGACTCGACCGGCCCACACTCAACATAAACCCTATGTACCTATAAATCACTCGGCCGCATTTTGTTTGTGACCCGGAGGGCGGAGGCTCCTCGTTCCGCACAAGAAAAAAATTTATTCAGGCTTTTTCCTAAAAATGGAAATTCACTTTGTTGAAGAAATACAAAAAAGTATATTTAATTCTCGACAGTATTGCGGTTTTTTAGGTTCACACGAGGTTCTCGCCTCTTTACACGATGAAATTAATCATTCTAAGCTTCCTCAACTGTAAAATATTTGCATGCGATGATTTTTGGATTACCTACTCCGATTAGTAAAATTGTGATATATCCCTTTGGCTCCGAAATCAAGACAAGTCCAGCAAGTTTGTTTATTTTCACAATGCCGTCGCTGCTGGGACTCTACGAACGACAGATGGACGGGCATACATACGACTGAGTCTATATAACGTTCCTTTGCTCAATGATGGTACGGAACCATAAAAGTACAAAGGTATAATTATTATATCGGGTACCATTTAAAAATGTATTGGTTTTATATATAACTATAGGTATAATATAGGTCAGGTAGGTAATAAATATAGGTAATACATAGTTGCTGTACGAGTGTGTGTGTGTGTGCGGGTATTTCAGCCGCGTGCACATCTCGGAAACGACGCTCAGCTTCCTGAGTGATGAGTTCGAGGTGGAGCCGGCGCACGGCGAGCGGCGCGAGGAGATGCTGCGCCAGGCCGGCCTCAAGACCTACTTCATCGTCCGGGTGCTCAAGCCAGTTCGTATTCTCAGCTTACTTCACCTAACCTAACCTATCCGCTTTCCAATTTTCCCAGTTAACTGACACATCAGGTACTTGTGATGCGTTAGGCATTCAAGGAATACGTGGATTAACTAGGTATATACTTTGTTTTGGTTTCGTTCATATTTGTATTTCCTTGATAGGTCTTGTTCGGTAGTTTTTAGGGTTCCGTATCCGTATCCCTATTACCACTCCGTCCCTATGCCGTCTGCCTGTCCGTCTGTCTGTTTAAATCTTTTGAACCTTAATAGGTAGCCTGTTTAAATTTACCATGCATGAATAGAAATATTTCTTCATTAGATAAATGCAAAGCCGAAAATGAAGAGAAATGAAATAATACAATAATTATACTAGAGAAGACGCAAGCAACGGTTCGAAAATTTAGAGAGATATGTCATCGACCCGGTGGTGGAATTGGTAACGCGCTGACGGCTCAAGCCGGAGTTCCAGGTTCGAATCCTGGTCTGGACGTATTTTTCTCTTCATTTTCAGCTTATAAAAAGCGAGTACATGCTTAGTACTAACATATAAATATATATATATATATATATGAACAGAAATCGTTTATTGCGCACTAATAACAATATAATACACGAAAAAAACATACAAATTGATGAACGCACGCCCGCAGAGACGGCTTTTCACTAGTAGTGGTTTCTTCCAGTCAAGCTTTGGGCGATAGGGCGTAACGTTTTTTCACGTGGCTTAATTAAACAATTTCTAAACCGCGAAAAATTGCTTGTCTCATCCCATTGATTTTTCCAAAGTATTAATCAAAAATTCTAGGTAAATATCTCTGTCGGGTTGGAAGATTTCTGGCATACAGAAATCCAAAAATGGCATTATTGTGACTCAAATACATATAGATATAAATATTCCTTCCTCATTAGAGGCATGAGCTTTCCGCTACACCTCGCTGGGATTATTATTTATTTATATGTAGGTGTAACAGAACATGACGCCAAACGCAAAGTTCTGTGAACATCTCTTTCTGCTTTGAAAAGTTTGGCGGGACAGGGCGGGGGAGGGAGGACGGAGCGGCGGTGTTGGGGCTGCGGTTGCTCGTATGGTACGGGGCGATGCTCACACTGATATTGAGAGCGATGAAAAATCCTGAAAGCATTTTAAAACACCGACACAAAGGCGCCCCCGCCCGGCAGCGCCGCAGGCCGCTCTTTTTTATCTATCAAAGCTCGAGGGGATTTATTCATCTCTTTCCGCGTGAAGTACAAATATAATTTGCCGCTCATGTGTCGCTGCCGGCGCGGGGCGGGTGCGGGGCTGGGGCGGCGGCGCGGAGGCGGGGGAGGCCCACTGCAGCGGCGACGAGGGGTGGCGGGACCGGAAGGGGCGAGTGGGTTGGAATGGAACAGCGAGCGCGTCAGGTGCGCCCTAAATACTCGCAAAGTACGAGCTACAACTGTGAAGGCCAGGCGAGCGGAATATAACTAAAATAAATAATTAACAGACAATAACTGAATATAATGTAAATAAATTTAATCTGCCTTTCAAACAACGTATGTTAAGGTTATAAATTGTTTGACGCACTTATTTAGTATGTTCTGATTGCCCATGCGTACCTACCTATGTACATACATACGTACTTAGCTCATAAATTACACGTTAATGTTTGATCTACCTTAAAAATACAACTTTTATCTATCTTTTACACGTTTGAATTTTTTACTAAAGAAATTAATATTACGTAGGAATGCACATACCGACAATAGTGATCGGGGAATTGTCGATGTGGTTCGCTATGTGTCCGCCGCCTCCGCTCCGCGCGCGGCTAGTCAGTTAGTCACTGATGGTGTCGTGTAGGTACCTAGGCGACGAGTGAAGGCGCCGACGACGACGACGCGACGCAATTCCACTTTCCACAGAAAAATTATATTTTTATAACTCGGATTACAATACAAACTGTCGCGCCCTCTACGCGGACAAATTGATAACAAATCGGGGCGTGTAGGCGGTGGATCGCCGTTCCATCAATCAATTTGTTTGAGTATAGCCCGAAGCGCTCCCACCCACTCCCACCCGCCGCCGCCACCAGCAGCTGCGTGCTGGAAGTTGCGGTGAAAACGTTGAAATTGCATTCATACGCCGCCGGCAGCTGTAATACATTTAAGTATTACATAAATCAAAAGTATCATTATTTTGTACTTATAAAACGGAAAAAAAAGAATCCTGACCTGATCATCCTGATAAGAAACTCTAATGTCGAAATCTTTGTAATATTGTATAAATTAAAAAAAATTACAAAAACAATTATTTTAAGTACACAATTGTTTGCTTCGAAATTTTTAAAGATTTTCATGAATAGATGTAAATTGTAAGTCATCTGCGTTTCGCCGATGACATTGTTCTTATGTCAAATTCCCGAGATCAGCTTCAGATCATGTTGGAAGAACTTTATACAGCGTCCATGAAAGTGGGTCCGAAGATGAACCGGGACAAAACAAAGGTCATGGCAATCGAGGTTATGACAGGAGGACAAATTGTTATTGACGGAGAAGTGATCGAACAGGTTGAAGAGTAGGTACGTATTTATCGGTAAAACTCTGCGGTTTGGTAGACAAGATCTGCTTAAGGAGGTGAAGAGACGAATTCAACTGCGTTGAGCTGCCTTCGGGAAGTTAAAATTCACCCTGAGGTCTGACCTTCCGAAAAATTTAAAGACCCGTAGGTATATGACCAGTGCGTCCTCCCGGTTATGACGTGAAACGTGAACTCTGACGGTCGCTGTTGTCCAAAGGTTGAAAGTTGCCCAGCGAGCAATGGAACGAGCCATGCTGGGAATATCGCTACGTGATATGGTGCGTAACAAAGCAATCCGCCGACACACTAAAGTAATCGATATTGGACACCGGGTGGCTAAGCTGGAGTTACAGTGGGCTGGGCACGTTAGCCGAAGAGATGACGACCGATGGAGTAACCGTGTCCTACACTGGCGGCCGTGAATAGGAAAACGGAGTGTGGGAAGACCACCCGCCACAACGACGTCAAGTACGTCGGCGGAAAGCAGTGGTTACGTATCGCTGAATGCCGGGAAGATTGGAGGAAAATTGGAGAGGGGGAATGTCCTGCAATGGACGCTTACATACGCTTACTGACTTAGATGTAAATTGTAGAGTATGGGTTCGGTTCAACCGTAGGGTCTTGTAGCGAAAAATGTTTTACAACAATTAAACCAGGCAAGTGGTCATAAGTATCAATACTAATAATAAATCTTTAAGGGATGGTCATGGAGACTTTGTTTTATGAGATATTGCGTTTGTGAACTCTATGTATGATACCAAAACTAAATTGACGATTTTTAGAAATCTTTTCTGTATGTATGTATATATGTATATATGTATGTATGCATGTATATATATGTATGTGCCTCATAACTCTTAAACCGATCATCCGAATTCGATGAAACTTAGTACAAGCACATTTTTACTATACGTGACACAGGATAGGCTAAATAAAATTCACTTCCGGTTACGCTAAGACGTGGCTCTCATACAAACCGAATTGTTCCGCGCGCCGAAATAAAGGTACATTAGGTAGCGGGCTTACTTATACTTTCTTCTTTTTAAATACGAATTTCACCCGAGCGAAGCCGCGGGCAAAAGCTATTTATTAACCCCCGACGAAAATAACGGAGGGGTGTTATAAGTTTGACGTGTGACTGTGTGTGTGTGTATGTCTGTGGCATCGTAGCTCCCAAACGGATGGACCGATTTGGATGCGGTTTTTTTTATTAGGAAGCTTGTTTAATCGGGATGGTTCTTGGCTATGTTTGTAATCAAGTAATAAAAAAAATATTATCTTAAAAAGTGGACCGATTTTCATGCGGTTTTTTTAATAATCCGTTCATGCTCCTCGAACATTATTGACCAATTTGACCTACACTGATTTTGCACGCTCAAAATGAGGTCAGCAAATTCAGTTTGAACATCGTTCTAGGAGCCCAAGTTAGAGGAAAGAGCTCCCACGTGTTGCCGCGTGTTGCTTACATGTTGAAGATGTTCTTCTCAGTGACATTGCGAGGCGATATTTACGTACCACGAGTTAATTGGTTCCTGATGGGTAGAGTTAAAATACTTTATTTTATAACTTAATTGTTATCGCTCTCATTTTTCCAAACGCCCGGGTGTTCATTTTAAACGTGCAGTCAGTCACCACAACAAGGTTTGCGTTCTGACTGGGTCAGAAAGGATGGTTACTCGAACCAGCGGCGACTCCTGGTCCTGAATATTGGGTTGGCTCTGGCTAAGGATTTTTTTTTTTCATAATTTCATAACTTAGGTACCTACGCGTTAATTTATTTCTACCACAATGAGTTAAAAACTGAAAGACGATTACGATATAGATAGTTTATAATATTTAGTTTAAATGATTTATTTAGCTCACTTACGATTTATTTGTCTGTAGATAGGTACCTACTGGTTGTGTCAAAGCTGTCGAGTTGCAGCCGACAACAGCGACGTCTCCTCTCGCACGACGACGACGAGACAGGCATACAAGCTTGAATTGTTACATTTTATTTGTACATGAAGTCCACTCTTCGTTCCACAGACAAGAAATTTTCGATGACTCGATCGTGAAAATCTTCTTTCTTCCTCAATTTTGTTAGCAACTCCTTTTCCACAGATATGTAAGAGTGCCAAATTACTGAGTCTCTCTTGTCCTTGAGTGCTCCGTAGATAGCTCGGTAGGAGTTTGCCATTATAATTACCAATAAATCACTTTAAATTTAACAACACTGCACAGGATTCATCCATACAAAGTCCATACCTACATAACGGAATATATGCAGCTATCAACTCGCGAGCCAATGCGCACACACACACGCACACAACACACCTAGCCTAGCTCGCTAGTCGCATCGCATCGCACTTCGCACAGCACAAGAATACTCGTCGTGTGGACGCAGCGCGCACACACCCGCACACGCAACACACACACCTAGCTCGCTCGCTAGCTCGCTCTACTCGCTACCGCGTCACTAAATGCACTCCCCGCTGCGCCAACTCGAAAGGCTGATCAGCGGGTCCGCGCGGGACGGGGGGGACATCGGTCGCTTCCGCCTTGTATGGAATACGATGGCGCTTCAAAATGTAGCCAACCGGCCAATGAATGCCTTGATGTGTCGTCATTCGTCGTCGCCCGCGTTTGACGCGCGCGAAATTTCAAATTATGTAACGGGTACGGGATTGACGTTTTATCTTATTAATCGTGGATTATATATATGACATAAATAATATAACTCCGAATTTTTTTCACATTTATTTTAGCCTGATACTTCTGTATTAATGGTGTCATTCATTTTATTTGGTTTGGCGGCGCCAACCTCGCCAACTGAGAGGAGTCGCCGCTGACTCGAACGAATTAAACGCTCTACAAGTAACACATGCGCTCTCATTCATTAAACCAGTATTCAATGCTTAGCGGAGAAGATTTCTTAGCGATTTCATGAAATGAAACAAATAAATATTGTATTTAGATGGTCTATATATATAACCTCGTAAATGTGAATAGATACCTGAAGATATAGATAGATTCATGAAATGTTGTTATAAATATTATCTTTCATAAATGACGAGGATCGATGCCAATGAGGCCGTGTCTCCCGTAACAATATCGACACCTTGGTGAAAAGAACCAGCGCACCCGCGGTCGCTGCTGTCATATATCCAAATCCGACTTGGATAAACAATTATAAAACAATTATAACTTAGAACTTTAAACTTAGAAAACAATTATATTCGTCTTATAAATAATTATTACTCCTCTAATTTCAATAAAGTGATCAAAATAAAATTAAAAGAAGCCCCACATTCAACACGGTATCTAATTGCTATGTAGGTAAAAGCAAAAAAAACTAATCAGACAACGTGAAAGTGGAGGCGATGTAATCCGGGACGTGCCTCGCTAGTAAGTTTGTCGTCCAATTACAAACTTACTTCGCTTGTTCTCCGTTCCTCGACAGTTGTGGGTAGCTAGAGTGCGTCGAGCGCCTCTTGCGGTTCATGTTCGATACGAACATGCGAATGTAAAAGACAAACGAGGCGATAAGTGGCGGCGGTGTCTTAAGTACGCATGCCGCGACAGAGTACGCTCAGTTTAGAGATGGGATTTGCTTCATTCCGTTTTTTATTCGCGCTGTGTGCCGACAGTTGACTCCCAGGAGCTTCTAATGTAGTCAACGAGGAGTTGGACCCATACATTAATTCCTCAGTCAATGAAACTTTGATAATATCTTGGAGTAATGTTCGGAATTACTACTGACAAATAATCCAACATTTTTTTTTACGGGAAGTTGGGTATATTCAAAGAAAAGTGAAAATTTAATATAACTCCTATAGACAAATTGCTCCGTCCAAAGTTACTTCGCCATAGGGTAGGTATTATTTATATGAATAAGTACGTAAATAAATCCAACATTTTTTGTATATGGAAATAGTGAATTAAAAACAAAATGTGTTTTTTTACTATATTTTTCTCGGCAAAATTGCTCAGTCGGTTCTTTAATCGGAATATACCTTAGTATTATTATGTACATCAATAAGCATAAGAATCCAACAACTTTTTTATATGCATAATTTTTTTTCAAGGTGACGACCGAAACTCTGTTCCGCAAAATTCCTCCGTCCGTTTTTATTGTTCAATTATGATTAAGAATTTTGAAGAAAATTATTTGCAAAAGAATCCAACAAAAAATCCATCGGCAAGTTTAAAAAACAAGCGGGCCAAGACGGGCGCGGTGCGCAGAGGAGCGGCCGGCCGCGGGAGGCGAGAGACGCGGCATTTTCCCCTCCTCTGCGTCCATGCTGCGCCGCGCCGCCCCTGGCGCGCCGCTGAAGTTGGCGTGCGGTGTGTGCTAACCAGGGACTGAAAACCGGTTCGAAATGGGGTTCGGGTTCTCCGAACCGGTTCGAAGAACCTTTTTAACGAGCGAACCAGTTTGGTCGCGAACCGGTTCAAAAAAACCCGAACCTGAAGCCTAAAAACCGGTTCAGAACCGGTTTGGACCTCTAATATTAACCGGTTCTCAGCAGGGTACGAAATGGGGTGGAAAACTATATACATTTTTTTGGACTTTGGGCTTCTTTTTTAATGTAAAATATTGTTGTTTTATGTATTTAATAAAATAAAAAAATAGGTGGTTCATTTTTATAGCCTAATCGATTCAGTTTCATAACAGTAACAAAAAAGTCTTAATTATCATTATGACATAACACGTGTAAGTTGGTAAAAAAAATCAAATTCTTTCTATTCCATACTAATAAAACTAAAATTGTGGTTTTTCACAATTTCTGAAAGAAAGGGATCTATGTGTTGGAAGACTTTTTTGTTCCTGGCATGAAACTGAAATGATTAAGAAATTTTTTTTTTACATTTTACATAGAAAAAATGTTTTTGTGCGAACAAAAATTATTTGTTCTTCAAAAGTGATCTATTTCCGATACAGAACCCTCTCTTAGCGTACTATTAACTAATTTTGAAAGAAATTATATAAGGTGCTTCGTTATTCATCTCAAGTAAACACGTTACGCAAAAAAAAAATTATATGTTTTTAGCATAACTTTTCGAGAAATTTTCAAACGCAGAACAGCTGTTTATTGTAAGTAAGTCACAAGGTCACTAGACCTGTGTGTAACAGTAGGTAGCTTGCATTGTACGGGGTCAATGACCGTTGTATGTCCAAACGCAGAACAGCTGTTTGTTGTAAGTAAGTCACAAGGTAACTAGACCTGTGTGTAACAGTAGGTAGCTTGCATTGTACGGGGTCAATGACCGTACTATGTTCAAACGCAGAACAGCTATTGTTGTAAGTAAGTCACAAGGTCACTAGGCCGCCGCCGCTCTAAAACTAGCTACCTACCTACCTACCTACCTACCTACGTGTGCGGTGTGTGTGCCTACGTTTCTTGTTTGCAAGCCTTGATTGGTTTTTACAGCTATTAGATTTAATTTTTTTGTTAGGAGATGTTAGGAGAAACAATGCTCCTATAAACATGTTTTTTTTTTTGCGTAAAGTGTTGAGCTGAACGGGACATGACAAAAAAAAATTATAATGATAATGATAATGACGAACCATACTGAATATGCATATGTCTCAATGAAATATTGTTATTGTTGTGTGTTCTTTATGGCGAAATAAATATCTGAATCTGAATCTGTTTGTTTGAGCGCGTATGTAACCCTCCCGAAGTTATTGACATAAATAACGAAGCACCTTATATAGGGAGTTAAAGCTGTTCGCGTCTGTGACACCTCATGGTCCTTAAGTCACACGTGCCTCCTGGGTGGTGCCAAATGAACAGCAGTTAGCGTGTGGGAGATCTTCGGATCGACTGGGTTCGCGACCACACCCTGGGAGAATCAATTATTTGTTTAATTTTTATTTTATTTTTATTTATCTCTTTATTTCAGCCAACTAGGGCCATATTGACAATACATATTAAATGTCTTAACCTAAGAACTAAAATTACTTTTTCTCCACTTGTATCTGTACGGGTCCCAATAGAGACCCGTATGCGTCATATTAGTCTGCTGACGCGGTGAATCAGGTGCGCGTAGAGTGGGCGCAGATTGCGTCCGCGGCACGGGCGTCGGCAGCGGCGCGGGCGTCGGCAGCGGCGCGGGCGTCGGCAGCGGCGCGGGCGTCGGCAGCGGCGCGGGCGTCGTTGGCGGCGGCGCGGGTTGCGTCTCCTGAATGTGCAGGACGGCAGTTGTAGACAGCTCCGGCGCGGCCTCAGCATACTTATGGCGCGCGACCTCACGATGAAGGTCGCGATTGTAGCGCCGGAACACCACCCCGGAGGGCCAAAACTCACTGCGAAGGAATGTCTTCACCTTCTCGGCAGGAATGCACAGCTTGAAAGCGCAAAAGTTCGTGTCAGCCCAGTGAGAAGGAAGAGCCTCGACACTCTCAACTCGCTCACCCTTATCCTGGACGTGGCGGATGAGGTCCTCGATCTTCATGTCCTTTCGCAGGCGAGACACGTAGATGAGAGCCGTGCGGGGTGCTGCCTTCAAACAGCTCTCTTCAGGGGGCGCAGATCCGCGCTTATTGCACCTCTTCCTTCTCTTCTTCCTGCTCTCGACGAGTACGAACCCGTCTTTGTCACGTGCAGCCTCGTGCCGACAGTCGGGACGCGGTTCCAAGCGCGGGGATACCATTGTTGTTTTCTCCACCGTTTTACTGATACGCTTCGTCATAGATCCGCGTCGCCTTTTCGGACGAGCGGCAACGGGGCGGGTGGGCAGAGGAGCGGGAGGGGTGCGCAGTGTAGAAGTCGAGGCATCAACAGCACCATCAGCGCTTACGTAGCATACCGGCGTCGATGTGCAATCGCTGGGTGACGACACTTGAGCACCTCGCCTGCGCATATTGATGTTGCGTACACTCAGCGTTTCGTTCGGTGTTCCCACTTGCGGAATGCGATCAGGCTGCAGAGACGGGGTTATCGGCCGGAGTGACTCGGAACATGACAATTTCTCAACTGCCTGTTTCAGCTGTTGAACTTCCGGGATGAGAGATGTTGGCCCCTACGCCGCTGTCGCTCCACAGTTTCCCTTCAGTTGAGCTATGTCCGCTTTTATGATCACCAAATCTTTCAGGAAGGCCGTAACGTCGACGTGGTCGAAGGACACAGGCGGCAACTTATTGAGGTCGTACGCCACGAACCTTGGCACGTCGTCGGGGTCTGTCTGCTTTAAGATGGTGATGATGTCCTGGATAGTCTTCTTCTTCCGATTTTCTCCCTTGCGAGTCGGCCTTCTTGACGGAATGCACGCACAAAGCAGAACTCTCGCGGTCTCAACGTCATCTTCGGTGAAGGCGGACTCACAAATCCGGATGATGCTGAAGGCTGATCTTCGGTGAAGGCTAGTACTTCGTTCACAACCATATTGCATTTATCGCACGCCATTTTCGCTTACTTCGCAGGTGCGTCTAGAGTGCATCGTGTGCGCGTCCGTCGCCGACCGATGCAAGCTCAGTACTATTATACCGCCATAACAGTTCACTGTGTTCCGGTGCACCTCCCGGGGACCCAAAAGCAGGTGGGGATGGCTGTGGTGAGGAGTAGGTCAGTAATCCCGACGCGGATTCGCTGTTCCGACGTGATGCATCGACACGGTTGACAGGGAGACTCGGTGAGACGGTTATTCCGCTGGCCGCCCGCCGGTGGTACAGGGGCCCAATCGCGTCTAACCAACGCGAGAGGCTGCCCTGGTAAACCGGCGCATAATCCCGGAGTGGTCCGTCGTGCCGGTTGGTGAACGGAGTAGGGGTCCCGGCGGCCACTTCCGGGGGGAGGGGAGGGGGGGGGGGACCGGGGGCCCTTCCGTCTTCCGTGTCGGCGCACCACTAACCTGAGCAGTAAGCGATGGTCCACGCTTTGCCCGTGAATCACCACAGCCACCCTTCACGCTCTTTCCCCCCCTCTTACTACAACCATGGCAGTACAAAGAAAGAACAACTTTCAATCAGCTGTGCACACCCCTACACCACTATTTAGCGTTGACTTGACCAACGTGCGGGGGTTGCACACCAATCTTAATGCCGTCAATCACCACGTGAAGAGGATGAAGCCGGCCTGCTTTCTCGACGAAAACGCAAATATCTCGCCCTGCCGACACTTCTTACCTGCACCACCCCGGCTACACCCTGGATGAAGCCTTCCGCTGGCGAGCCGGAGTCTGCCTGTTTGTCAGGGCTGATATTTCCTGTCGTCGCCTGCGCTGCATTGAGGACTCCGAGCTCTCAATACTCTGGCCCCACGTGGATCTGGGAACGGTGTCGGGGGTCCCAATAGGTCGCACTCTGGCAATGCGGAGACAGCTCGGTTATTCGAGTACCTGAGTGGAGCGGTAGACAAAGTCCAAGAGCGGTTCCCCACCGCGGATTTGGGTTTCCTTGGAGACTTCAATGCCCATCACAAGGCATGGCTAGGCTCCAGGAGAACTGACTTTGCGGGGAGAGCCGCCTACGACTTCGCCCTGACGCATGGCCTGTCTCAACTGGTGGACCAGCCCACCAGGCTGCCAGATATAGACGGTCATGGACCCTCTCTGCTGGATCTTCCGCTGACGACAAACCCCACTGGATATAAAGTCTCAGTGAGAGCCCCGCCGGGTTCTTCTGATCATTGTTTAGTGGGGTCCACGGTGTCATCTTCGCCTCCTCAGTCCCGTACTGGAGGAACGCGTCGAATTTGGCACTACGCGTCAGCAGATTAAGATGAGATGCGAGAACACTTCGCATCCTACCCTTGGAGAGAGATCTGCTTTAGTTCGGACGATCCGTCAAAATGCGGTAATACCGTTTCCGATGTGGTTCTGGGGGCAAAGGAAATGTTTATTCCCAGCGCCTCTGTCCACCTCGGTGGTAAAAGCCAACCATCGTACAGCCGCGACTGTGCTGATGCTGTCGCAGCTAAATGCACAGCTTATCGGGCATGGTCGCGTGCCCGTGCCGGACGTGAATCAAACGTATCCGAACAGACGATGGAATACAACCGCCTCTCCAGATCCTGCAAAAGGGTTATTGCCAGGGCCAAATTTGACTACATCGGCGACAGACTGAACCAGCACCCAACTGGGAGCTTTGAGTTCTGGTCTCTCGCCAAATCTGTCGAGTCGAATTTCTGCCGCTCCTCTCTTCCACCTCTGCAGTGTCCTGGAGGCTCACTTGCCCACTCCGCAAAGAAGAAAGCCGACTTACTGGTATCTCTCTTTGCGGGGAACTTCAACCTGGACGATGGGGGTGCCACTCCCCCAGCCATACCTAGGTGTGAGAACTCCATGCCGGAAGTACAGTTTCGATAACAGACTGTACTGGCGGAGTTTCTCTCCCTATACGTCAGGAAAGCGTGTGGGCCGGAATGGATTCCTGCATTGGTGTTAAAATAGTGTGCTCCCGAGCTGGCTCCAGTGCTGACGCGCCTATTCCGTATCTCCTACTCCAATGGCTGTGTGCCGGCGGTCTGGAAATCTGCGTTTGTGCAAGCGGACCCCAAAAAGGTTTTTTTTATTGACAGCGCGTCGTATGGCGCCGAGCGAACCCATAAGGTGTCTAACGACGCCCATGGACATTCGGTCGTATGCGGGGGTTCCGAATGCCATGCCGAGCATTGCTTATGGTGCCCATTCACGGCCCTCTTGAAGGACCCGAGACTGTACTTGGGGGGAAATATATGTGCAGGGAGAGCGTTCCAGAGTTTACCGGTTCTGTAGAGGAAAGATCTGCAGAATCGATTGGTACGCATCCGCGGTAAGTCCAGCGTGTAGGAATGCAATCCCTGCCCAGTGCGCGTGGTGCGAAGGTGGAAAGGGGACGGCGGGATCACATTAAACGGCCCCTCCGAGTACTCCTCACGGAATAAGCGATAGAATACACTTAGGGAGCCGACATCCCTACGGTGTTGCAGTGGTTCTAGATCGCAGGACACTTCGGGGTCACCTACTAGTCGCACGGTTCGACGCTGGATTGAGTCCAGAGGCGCAAGCTGGTATTTGGCAGAGCCATCCCACAGGTGCGAGCAGTACTCCAAGCAGGACCTGATCTGCGATTTATAGAGAAGCAGCTTTTGGTGTGAAGTACCGTCGCACCTTATTGAGTACGCCCAGCTTTTTAGAAGCCAGCTTGGCCTTCCCCTCGATATGGCGACGAAAGTTCAGGTCGTGCGACAGTTCGACTCCGAGGACCCCGAGGTGTTCACTTAATTTAAGCGACGTGCCTTGGAATGAAGGAACCGGTGTGAACGCCGCTCTCTTCGCACTGAACACGCGAACTTGTGTCTTGGAAGCGTTGAACTCGACCAAATTACTACGGCCCTATTCGGAAATAGAGTCGAGTGTGTGTTCGAGCTCAGACACAAGTCTTCGCCTCTTCTCATCCACAACATCCCGACTGGCTGAAGGGTGACTGGTGTAGGATCCGTGTGCCGTACTGTCATCAATGTATGTTGTCCAGAGACAGCATATCATTGATATTCAGAAGAAACAGCGTGGGTGAACACAGATCCTTGGGGTATGCCGGCGTTCACTGACATGTCCGACGAGCAACCGTAGTGCACGGTTGCTGAATGAATGCTACGCCCATGCAGGAAGTCGGCGAAGAAACAAGAAACAAGAAACAAGAAACAAGAAACGTAGGCACACACACCGCACACGTAGGTAGGTAGGTAGGTAGGTAGCTAGTTTTAGAGCGGCGGCGGCCTAGTGACCTTGTGACTTACTTACAACAATAGCTGTTCTGCGTTTGAACATAGTACGGTCATTGACCCCGTACAATGCAAGCTACCTACTGTTACACACAGGTCTAGTTACCTTGTGACTTACTTACAACAAACAGCTGTTCTGCGTTTGGACATACAACGGTCATTGACCCCGTACAATGCAAGCTACCTACTGTTACACACAGGTCTAGTGACCTTGTGACTTACTTACAATAAACAGCTGTTCTGCGTTTGAAAATTTCTCGAAAAGTTATGCTAAAAACATATCATTTTTTTTTTGCGTAACGTGTTTACTTGAGATGAATAACGAAGCACCTTATATAATTTCTTTCAAAATTAGTTAATAGTACGCTAAGAGAGGGTTCTGTATCGGAAATAGATCACTTTTGAAGAACAAATAATTTTTGTTCGCACAAAAACATTTTTTCTATGTAAAATGTAAAAAAAAAATGTCTTAATCATTTCAGTTTCATGCCAGGAACAAAAAAGTCTTGCAACACATAGATCCCTTTCTTTCAGAAATTGTGAAAAACCACAATTTTAGTTTTATTAGTATGGAATAGAAAGAATTTGATTTTTTTTACCAACTTACACGTGTTATGTCATAATGATAATTAAGACTTTTTTGTTACTGTTATGAAACTGAATCGATTAGGCTATAAAAATGAACCACCTATTTTTTTATTTTATTAAATACATAAAACAACAATATTTTACATTAAAAAAGAAGCCCAAAGTCCAAAAAAATGTATATAGGTTTCCACCCCATTTCGTACCCTGCTGCGAACCGGTTAATATTAGAGGTCCAAACCGGTTCTGAACCAGTTTTTAGGCTTCAGGTTCGGGTTTTTTTGAACCGGTTCGCGACCAAACTGGTTCGCTCGTTAAAAAGGTTCTTCGAACCGGTTCGGAGAACCCGAACCCCATTTCGAACCGGTTTTCAGTCCCTGGTTAGCACACACCGCACGCCAACTTCAGCGGCGCGCCAGGGGCGGCGCGGCGCAGCATGGACGCAGAGGAGGGGAAAATGCCGCGTCTCTCGCCTCCAGCGGCCGGCCGCTCCTCTGCGCACCGCGCCCGTCTTGGCCCGCTTGTTTTTTAAACTTGCCGATGGATTTTTTGTTGGATTCTTTTGCAAATAATTTTCTTCAAAATTCTTAATCATAATTGAACAATAAAAACGGACGGAGGAATTTTGCGGAACAGAGTTTCGGTCGTCACCTTGAAAAAAAATTATGCATATAAAAAAGTTGTTGGATTCTTATGCTTATTGATGTACATAATAATACTAAGGTATATTCCGATTAAAGAACCGACTGAGCAATTTTGCCGAGAAAAATATAGTAAAAAAACACATTTTGTTTTTAATTCACTATTTCCATATACAAAAAATGTTGGATTTATTTACGTACTTATTCATATAAATAATACCTACCCTATGGCGAAGTAACTTTGGACGGAGCAATTTGTCTATAGGAGTTATATTAAATTTTCACTTTTCTTTGAATATACCCAACTTCCCGTAAAAAAAAATGTTGGATTATTTGTCAGTCGTAATTCCGAACATTACTCCAAGATATTATCAAAGTTTCATTGACTGAGGAATTAATGTATGGGTCTCCATACATCAAAACTCCTGGTTGACTAGTGTATTCGTAGTCCTGCGGCGGCGTGCGGCGGTATTCCCGGGCGGGAAGTCTCCGTAAGAAATAAAAATAAAAATGACGGCCGAAGGCTGTCAGAGTTTCTGAAACGAGCTCATTAGACGACGAATAAATTTAATTTTTCATCTTTGAGGAGAAACAAACTCATATCTAATCGGTAATTGTAAACATGATTAATGGCGTAGCTCCCGACATAAATTTAGACAGAGTAGAATGCTTTTTGAAAATTTAATAATGATCGGTAACTAAAATTTAAGAAAATAAATACCTATGAACAGAAACTCCTTACAGTTTACATTTCCGATTATTTAAACCAAACAGAGGTATCAGAAACCATTGAATAGAAACGTTAATTAACTCTCCAACAACTCACCCAATTCAAGTTAGTTTACTAGATACAACTGTATTTCTCGGGAAACGAGACTATTTCGTATTCGTACAACCTGTAGTTTAATAAATTTGATAGCGCGAGAATTATGTAGCAACAATGTGAATATTATGTTTTAACTAATTTTCAAATATATATGCTGAAAAACTATTTTTAAGTTTCAAGCGCAAAGCGAACCCTAGTTTGGTTCAACATTTTAAAAATACAGCCTTATAATGGCGATATAATGCGGCTTGCAGTACGGAGGCGCCAAGGGTGCGCAGAACGGCATAGACGCCGGGGACGAGGGCGCCTTCCCCGACACACCATCCGACCTCAAGGACGACGACGACGAATCGGTCAGTGCTCTCCTTCTTAATCACTTATCAGGAGTTAAGTAAAGTAATATGGTATCACATCTCTTACACGTTTAATTCTTCAGTGAGAACTCGAGATTTATGTCAGTCCGTCATAGGGAACCCCTGCCCGTCTTGGTCAAACGGAAAAAGGAACATTCAAATTAATACTTGTACCGTGTGGGGCCGGTACTTTAAAAGAATAGCCGCACTGCATGCATCTCCCCGTGCATGTCGTAAAAGGCGAATAAGGGATTGGACTCCCTTCTTATATTACTAGGAGGTAGGGTTCAACCCGCCCGGGTTTGTACCACCGCACCGCACTTAATGAAAGGTCGGTCGAAACGGCCATGTAAATAGTTTGTGTTTTCCGTCCAGTTCAGTGTAGCCGGCACGACCGAAGGGAAGCACTGACGTGGCACCAAGTTCACCCGGTGTTATGGGCTGACATCTCGGATGTTGTAGGTTATGTAGCCAACGGTGTCAGTTTCAATAAAAAAATAATAATAATAATAGCACTGTGTTACAGGTGCTGTCTCCTCAAGAAGAAAACAAACTGAACGAGGATCTAAAGATTCTCGAGATGTTGGACAACGAACTCGTCAGCCGGGATGACAACAAGTAAGTTAAGTTTAACTCACACTTTCTTATTCCCACATATGATACTTACTGTGTTTATATGATTGTTATAGGTGCTTACGTAGTAAAAGTAAAAATAAGTCTGCTCTGAGTGAAAAGTGAGCGCTGGCTGGTGTGGTGCACACTCTCTAGCTAGGGTAGAGAATCGGGTGACAATGTCCTATAATAAGTGTATGTATATACATTTTAGCGTATTGATCTCGACTACGCGCCCCCCTCGTTGTGACCAGGATTAGGATATTTCCAAAGAGTTTGTATTACGTCGCTGCGCTCCTTTTTCCTTTCAAGGAGCGCAGCGACGTAATACAAACTCTTTGGATATTTCATATTTAATTTTATTATATTTTTTTAATTCAGCCAACTAGGGTCATATTCCAAAATATATTACTATAATATGTCTTAAAAAGTAAAATTACTTTGTTCTTCACTTGTGTTTCCCGTACAAACACCCGTCCAGTAGGTAAGTTTTAACCCAAACTGATCCCATTTGCAGAGAGCTAGAGGAGCAGACGTCCTGCTGCCTCACGTTCACGTCGACGGAGCTGGAGTCTGGCTACAAGAACCGCGAGGAGAACTTCACCATGATGTTCAGCCCGCCGATCGTGGTGGTGCCGTTTCTGCTCAAGGACTTGGCCTCGCCGCCCAACATCGTCAGAGATTACTTCTTCTGGTTTCTCTTGGGGCTCTCGGCGATCGCCAATGTTGGCGATTACATCTACTGTAGACACGTCATTAGCAAGGTTATTTATTTTACTTCTTTTTGTTTCTGTGAATCGTATCGTTTATTTATTCATACTCAGTAAGTTAACACAAATAGTGTAGTAATATATTTCAAATGAAAATCTAAATAAAAATTACAATTTACAAGTAAAAAAACCTATATTAAAGAACATAAAATATACACCTATTATATTAAACTAACAAACAATCGCAAACTATCTTAAAATTGCAATCTAAACATAAAAAATAAAAAATAAAAGCCCTCCAGGTTCAGACGAGCCGGAATTGCAGCGGTGCCGGTAGCCAAAATTTATTTGACTGCATTTGCATCGTTCCTCTTGAATTTAAAGAGCGACTAGAGCCCAGATTGTGAGACTGCTGGCGCGGCAGCTGACAATATTTGTGTGTAGGTACATATATGTCAAAGGCCATTTTCATACAAAACACATTTCGTCTGCCTAACAGGCCACACTCACCCGTTTCAAAAAATTACCCGCTTTTTATTAAAATTAAATACAAATGCAAAGTTATATTTAATGCTAGTGGTAACCTGCAATTCGTTTCACAATTTCAGAAGAAAAAGGTGAACCCCAAGTGGAAGCTGTCGTGCGGTCTCTTCAATGTCGGCATAATCGCTACAGCCAACATAACCGCCCTGGTAAGTTTGGTGTGCATCGATTGCCCTCCATAGTTGCCGACGTTGCAATTGCATTTAGAGGAGAGTGTTGTGCGCAGAGTCTGTGCGCGGCGGCGGAAGCGGAGCCCGAGAGCGGCGCGGCGCAGTGCGCTCACCCCTCGTACTTCCTGCACGCGGGCGTGCTCACGCTGCTGGCGGCGCTGTTCGTGTCGCCGCTGCGCGTGGCGCCGCACGTGCTGCTGCTGAGCGCGCTGGCGCTCGCGCACGCGCCGCCCGCCCTCCTCCCCGCCGTGGCGCGCGCGCCGCCCGCCCACCCGCCGCCCTTCACCTACCACTTCCTCTTCGGCAACGAGACGGACGTATACAACAACGACGGCCTCGTCATTCTGTGAGTATACGCACTATTGTACTAGTGTGCTCCTCTATCTAACAGTTTAGTGTTATTTTTTCGACGGATCGCCTTGATCAATCGCTGACGATTAATCGGCCATCTGCCTTGCCGTCGTGCATCTGTAGCAACCCCAAGCTTCTATATAACAAGTCTGAGTACATGCTCAAAGTTGAACTGATTTAGAATGTAGGAGCTAGGTTTGATGATATTGATAAAAGTATTGAACGGTTGATTGTTCCCTTGCAGATCCGCACTTCACAACGGGAGACTGTTACTGATGCTCTTCATGATTGTGGGTGCCCTCGCGATATTCATACGTTATGTGAGCAATCAGTATCACTGTTTTCAAGTGTTATATTTTGCGTATGAAAGGGGAAGTTATCAATATTGTAGCCGAGCCACCGACCATTAGTGGTCGGTGAGAGTAGCAATCGTTATAGGTAATCAAGAAGATCCTTACGAACTATAAGTATATATATAAATGACTGAGGTGGTATCTCTCTCTCTCTCTCTAGGGTGTCGATTATATTATGAGTGGGTGAGGGTTTGCAGAAGGAGGCGCGGGGCCGGGCGCGGTACGTGCGCGCGGTGCGCATGAGCTCGCAGCGCGAGCAGGCGGCGGACATGCGCCGGCGCAACCAGGCGCTCGTGTACAACGTGCTGCCGCCGCACGTCGCCCACCACTTCATGGGCGCGCGCCGCCGCCACCACCGCGACCTCTACAGCCAGAGCTACGCCGAGGTCGGCGTCCTCTTCGCATCGATGCCCAATTTCTCAGGTCAACCAGACATTACCCCAACCAACAGTTGACAACATTCATATCACCTGTGGCAACAACCCTCCTCTGAAACGAAATGAAATGAATATTTATTATCACATGAAATCTTACAGTAGGTGTAGCGGCGGGTGGCCGAGTGGTTTGAGCATCGGCCTCTCATGCGGGAGGTCCGAGGTTCGAATCCGGTCGGCGTGTACCAATGAGTTTTTTCTGACGAAAAAATTTACGTGCACAACTACACCTGCTGCTTCACCGTTCGGAACCGGTGTAAAACTGTAGGTCCCTTCCCTTGCCCCTTACTAGGTGGTAGGCTCAAATTGTAGCCGACTGGGTTGGTACCGCACTGGATGTAAGATGGCCGCATAGCAACCTCGGCTGGGTTCTCCTCTAGTCCAGTATAGCCAACAATCCAGGGAAGTCTCCGGTATGGCACCTATCTTCTCGGAGGTGATATTGGCTGGTCGGTGCATGCGCTTTAGTCCCTCCAACTCAGCCACACTTACCGGATTACATAAAAAAAAACATTATATGTAGAATTTTGATTTCTAATATTGGCAGGAAAAAACAATTGCTTCTACATAAGTTGAATTACTCATAATTATACCTGGTATAGTGAGTACCGCAATGGAGAATCTCCATAGAGTAGTTACATATTTCATATATCCTAATTCTAGCATCCGCACCAATATATCTACTACTTGACCCGCCATCTCTGTCTCGCGTATGAAAGGTTAAATGTATATCTTCATTCTGATTTCAGAGTTCTACTCGGAAGAAAGTGTTAACAATCAGGGCCTGGAATGTTTGAGGTTCCTCAACGAAGTCATATCAGATTTTGACGCAGTAAGTAACTATCCTGTTTGAATATTAATTAATCACCACATATTTCATGTGCCGAACAACGTCATTGATTCTTACTGGTAATAATAATTATATTTTTGCAGCTTTTGGAGCAACCACCTTTCAAGGACATTATTAAGATTAAGACCATAGGATCCACGTACATGGCCGCCTCCGGTCTGAACCCTGCCCGAATTATGCAAGTAAGTTTCCTCGTTATCTGCTGCACTTTAGCTCTCCGAACCCACCAAAACCACTTTCTGTTTATTATGGGCTATAGAAATACAAAACACGGATTACTGACAGAAACTCACGATAAGGCACATCACAGAATAATGAAACTACCCTAAAAGCCGTTCCATCTACCGTTCTCACTGGACGTGGGTATTAATGGCGCTGTGAAGAGAATGTTGCATGTTACAGCCCGGAGACGGTGTGACAGTGCGCTGGGCGCACCTCGCGTGTCTCGTGGAGTTCGCACTGGAGCTGAAGCGCGCACTGCAGGGCATCAACGAGCAGTCCTTCAATCACTTCGTGCTGAAGATGGGCGTCAACCACGGACCCATCACGGCCGGCGTCATCGGTGCCCGCAAGCCGCACTACGACATCTGGGGCAACACTGTCAACGTCGCCTCGCGCATGGAGAGCACGGGGAAGGCCGGATGTATACAGGTAGGTACCACAAAGTCAGCCCTCTACCAATCAGATGAGTAACCATCAGAAGTTGTTTTTCCGGTATAGGTGGCCGAGTTAGAGGATAACCGGATAGTTCCCTTGGGATTGCTGAGTATACTGGACTAAATGAGAACGCAACCGAGGTAGCTATGCGGCCATCTTACATTCAGTACGAGACGGTGGTGCCAACACAGTCGGCTACAATTTGAACCTACCACCTAGTAGGAGGCAAGGGAAGGGAGGGAAGGGACCTCCAGTATTACACCGGTTCCGAACTGTGAAGGCAGCAAGTGTAGGTATGCACGTAAATTTTTCCGCCAGAAAAATCTCATTGGTGCACACCGACCGGATTCCAAACTCGGACCTCTCGCAAGAGAAGCCCAAGACGCCCAGACCACTCGGCCACCCGCCGCTATGTAAGCACTTGTAAGCTCCATGGAGATAAACATAGAGAAATAATATACGGGGGTACCTACGTCTGTGGAGATAAACGTTGTAGCATTCCGAATGTTTCTTCAGTACGATTTCCCAAACGTGGCACGGCATAGTAGACCTAGCCACAGAATAGAAAAGAGTACTGACCTAGCTACCCCATCATAGTGGAATGGGGCTTCTGTTCTATCTATACGGTATCTTCTAATGAAGTTGAACTGCTGCAGTTCAACTTCATTAGCAGCTCCACTGCAGCAGTGGGTTAAGCTTCAAGTCGTTTTATGTTTTAGGTGACGGAGGAGACTTGCCACATCCTGCAACACTTTGGCTACTACTTCGAGCAGCGCGGGCTGGTTGCCGTCAAGGGCAAGGGTCAGCTGATGACATACTACCTTCAGGGCAAGGGTCTGGATCCCTCACTCTCTGCAAATGGAGCCACTGTGAGCATCCTTGCAGATTGAGAGACGTTTGTGATTTTTCTTTGTGGTACGCATTGCCACGACGACATTATTGGTTATTTATTCCTAGGCTGACTAGATTTTCTGGACTCAGCCTACTTATGACTCGTATGAAGAAGCTGCTCACAACTACAAACTGTTGAGTCTACAAGACAGGCGTACAGTGGCGGAAATAATGCTACTGCATGAGCTTGTTCACAGTCGTCTGGACTGTACGCAGCTAGTGAATAGCATGTACCTGGACGCAGAACTCAGAACTCACGTCCCCGCCTGCATATTTAAACAAGTGCTCACTTCATTCGTTAACTTCTTGATCATATTTTGTTTAAAACAATAGTTGCAACCTGTTACTGGGCGTAGTTTGAAAAGTTGATTTATGTAATAGTAAATTATAGGGCTTCTTGACCATTGAGATGGAATACTAAATATGCGTCACGTTTTAATTATAGGGTGATGTTTACAAACTATGTTTAAATACGTATGTATACCCTAGTCCCTTACTTAGGTCTGAGCTATGTGCAATGGCCAACTATGAGCAGAGATTTGAATACAACTCATTCTTTCAGATAATGGAGACAGTTATGGAAGAGGAGGCTCCTATGTGCGGCGAGCTCGACTCGAGGGCGGACTGTCAGTCTCCGCTGCTTGCCAGCAACGGGGCGAGTCGGAGTCCGGGGTGCGGCGGGGGCGGCGCGTCGCAGTCCCCGCGGCGCGGCCCCCTCGGCGACCCCGCCGCCGCACTCCTCCCAGTAGATTCCTTCTAGAACAGACTTGCTATAAATATAGTCTCCTATAGAAGTAAAATTATTTATTTTAGTAGCAAATGTGATATGTGTGCCGTATTGTAGTTTTGTCTACGTAGGTAATGAAATGATGGAGGATGTGAGCGACGTGTGCGTGTCCACGGCAGGACAATAATATTGGTAGGACTTCGGCGATGAATGAACAGTGCATAGAGTCAAACGGATACTTACATTATATATCAATACTCAACCCTCGGTACCAACAACACTCGGTTACACTCACTTATCTATGGCCCTTTTCTACAACGACTATTTATTACTTCACACTTACATACATACAATAAACCTAGATTATGTTATATTATCTTCGAAACTTTCATTCCGCTCCTTGCTTCTGAAATGTTTGTAACGTGTCAGAAGCAATAGCGTTGTAATAACCTCTACCCTATACCTATTGTTTTTCCTTAGATATTAAAGGCAGAATTATCAAAAATCAACTCTTTAGCTCTAGAACAACTAGAATATAAAGAATCGAAATATGGCCAGCGTATAACTTTCAAGTGATCTCTAGGTTTGTCAGAAACAGTGTCGCTAATTCGTACACATAATTCCTGTAAAATGGACCCAATTATTACTTCCTTTTCAGGAAGCCGTTGTGTACTGTAATAACTCAGAGTACTAACTCTCATTTCCTAAATCTATTCTAGTAAATTCTAATATCAACATTAAAGCACTTACCAAACTAATTGCTCATTCATCTATAGTCATTTAAACCCTTCTGGTTTCCCTCTGTGTTCTATGTGCACGCTTCGACAGCGCGCTCACGTACCTCGCTTGCGAGCTTGTGAGACCCGCCAAAATTCAAAATGAAAGTGTTCTGATGTTTGTGTTATTGTTATTATTAAATTATGATCAATGTATTACTTGATAGCTTAATTTTGTTGTGCTGTTCAATAGATGAAATCTATTATTTTATATTTTCTTCTAAATTTTAGAACTTCAACAATACAAACTTTTATTGACCCCTTTTGAAGGGGTTTGTGGAACTGGCCCCACTAAATTCGTATGGACCCTCGGTCCATACGATATTTATCCATCGCCAGTCCCCGTGACTCCCAACGCAGATAAATTTGTACTTAAGCTACAAATTTATTATTTGTCCCTAGGAGTCCCCGTTTTCTGATCTGTACAAAATATACATCTTCAGACAGATTTACCAATTTAATCTCGTAGTGTTATGTTGGAGTTCAAAAGATATTCTTTTGTCCTCCCTAAAGGCATAAGTGTATGCTTTTAATTGTGAGTGTATAGTGTATATGTTATGGTTTATATTTCTGTGGCTATCTATTGATATACCTACAGAAATTGTTTTATTCCAAATGATGCGGTCAGGGGTCCACCTTTCACCGAAATCAATTAGGAATATTTTCTTAAGGGTTTATTAAAATGGTGTGCTGGTCATAATCGACATAACCTATACAGGTATATTTAAACCTGATTTACGCAATCTCCCTACATCCTAAAACGTAACTAGCCAGTATGTTGCATATGCATATATATTACAAAATTTACCTTTGAATTCCACTATCCTAACCGGTCTGACACGATTCACTAAAATCACCTTAAATAAAACACCATTACAAATAGAATAGCGTAAAACAATAAATTCAAACGAAACCACAACACCCGCCACTGAATCTAATCGCGAAGTTAACACTTAATAAAAATATACTTTTATATCAAAATACGGTAAAACCACTGATTTTACATATTTAAATTCGACATATTTTTTAATAATTACGCGTGGTTCAAACACTCTTATATACGTATGATTTACGAATTTAAAGATCGGGTTTTGTTTCTTTTAATCTTCTCTATATTTTAAAATACCTTCCCAATGTACTAGTCCTCATGGCAGGCCAGTTTGGACATAGTGTCATTGTAAAAGTTCTTTGGAAATCCTTCCATCACCAGTCAAGATTCCAGAATCCAGCTCAACCTTCATCCAGAACTCAAAAGGCTCAAAAAGAACATCCAAAATATAATTCGCAACCTAGTTGAAAATTCCTATATCACCCCCAAAATTACAAAATCCAGCTCAACCTTCATTTGCAACTCCGAAAGCTTTACAGAAATTCCCACACTAAAATTCACGAATCAAACAAACTCTATTCACTGACTTCCTTTATGTACGTGAAATTTATGATCAGGTCACAGTCCATTATATTTTAATATAAAATAAAACCTTCCCAATGTACCTGTCCTCATGGTAGGCCAGTTCGGACATAGTGTCATTGTAAAAGTTCTTTGGAAGTCCTTCCATCACCAGTCAAGATTCCAGAATCCAGCTCGACCTTCATCCAGAACTCAAAAGGCTCAAAAAGAACATCCAAAATATTTTCCGTAAAACTAGTTGAAAACCCCTATATCACCCCCAAAATTACAAAATCCAGCTCAACCTTCATTTGCAACTCCGAAAGCTTTACAGAAATTCCCACACTAAAATTTACGAAACAAACAAACTTTATTCACCGGTTTTTACAAAATCATTTATGAACTAAGAAAACCTTCCCAATGTACCAGTCCTCATGGTAGGCCAGTTCGGACATAGTGTCATTGTAAAAGTTCTTTGGAAGTCCTTCCATCACCAGTCAAGATTCCAGAATCCAGCTCGACCTTCATCCAGAACTCAAAAGGCTCAAAAAGAACATCCAAAATATTTTCCGTAAAACTAGTTGAAAACCCCTATATCACCCCCAAAATTACAAAATCCAGCTCAACCTTCATTTGCAACTCCGAAAGCTTTACAGAAATTCCCACACTAATATTCACGAAATTAAACTAATTTCAATCACCGGGGTTTTTTACCAAATTCATTTACTAAGAAAACCCAATCAAAAATACACGCGAGCGAAGCCGAGTGAAATTATTCACTAGGAAAACCCAATCGAAAATACACGCGAGCGAAGCCGAGCGATACTTCTTTCCCGAACTTATTCGAAAACTCACGCGAGCGAAGCCGTACTAACTTTCGTACCTGGGCTCTCGCTAAATACGCACGACCGTCTCCTTCGACTCCCAAAACAGACTGAACTGAACTCCCCACGCTCCCCTCCCTCTCCTTTTATAATCTTTCCTCGTGTCACAATCCTGACACGCAGGAACAAATCGAACGGTGGCCTCCTAGTATGGCCATGACACGTTCGTGTCACGGAGCGCGATTTTGTATGGAGATTGAATTTCGATTTTTAGTATGGGCTGGACACGTTTGTGTCACGCAGGAACAAATCGATCGGCTGCCTCGTAGTATGGCCGTGTCACGTTTCTGTCCGGACTCGTAATTTTGTATGGAGGATAATTTTATGTTTTTAGTATGAACTGGACACGTTTGTGACACGATATAAATTCGATTTTGGAGGGAAAACAAACCCTCTTCGTACCTTCCACATGGTACCTAAAGCTGTTTCGCTCGTCAGCGATGCGATTTACCTCTACTTCGGGGTTTTTAACACCACTTCCCCGCACCCATTGTGCATCTCCGCATGCAGAGAACTGTTGCTTTTGTTATATAAATTAATTGATGTTATTACATGTGCTCTATTAATAAATCGACTTTTAGCGCCATAACGGAGTGTTTTATTTATATATTTTTGTTTAATATCGTCTATATTCTTCGAGTATTTTCATTTAAAATGCTAACGTTCCAAGTTGTTAGTTTTCTTATTGTCTATATATTAATTCCTGTACATGCGTGATACCATCTTCCGTGTTTGATAATACTATTCATGTACGGAACCTGGACACGCAGAAACCAATCGAAATCTCCTTACCATCGTCGTGTTTTATTCATGTCAGGACACGAAACCATTCCTTCATACTAACACCGCTTAACGAAAACCCCTCCCGCACCGCTTGACAAATTACCTCAGGTCGCTCCGCCTCGCCCCGCGGCCCACGCGCGCCCGCAGCTCGGTAATACCTCACCCCTTGTCTTGTTTACCTCATACCTCTCTCCGCCCCGCGCGCACGCTCCAACGGATATTTATTTGAATGTTGGCGTCATACTCAATGAAACGTTGTTTTGTTTTATTTTATGTTTTTGTTTAATAACTGGTACTTTGTTTATATACTCTTCCCTTTATAAAATGTTTAGTGTATTAGTTTGAATCATTAATAAATAATTATTAAAATAATTTTAGACCCTGTGCGATATCTTCACAGAGATCACGAAACTTCAAATTCCCATAAACTCCGTCATGTCCAGATTCCAGACACGCAGGAACAAATAGACCAGCGACCTCATAGTATGGCCGTGTCACATTCGTGTCCTGACACGAATTTAGTATGGAGATTAAATTGAATCATTAGTATGGACTCGACACGAATCGGACACGCAGGAACAAATCGAACGGCGCCCTCTTAGTATGGCCGTGACACGTTCTTGACACGCAGGAACTAAACGCTCGGTTGCCTCGTAGTATGGCCGTGACACGTTCGTGTCACAGAGCGAAATTTCGTATGGAGATAGAATTTAATTTTTAGTATGGGCTGGACACGGTTGTGACACGCTCGAACAAATCGAACGGTGGCCTCGTAGTATGGCCGTGTCACATTCGTGTCCTGATACTATTTTAGTATGGAGATAAAATTAGATTAATTAGTATGTGCTGGACACGGTTGTGTCATGCAGGAACAAATCGAACGGCGGCCTCGTAGTATGGCCGTGTCACATTCGTGTCCTGACACAAATTTAGTATGGAAATAAAAATAAATTATTAGTATGAGCTTGTCACGTTTCTGACACATAGGAACAAAACGTACGGTGGCCCCGCAGTATGAGCGTGTCACGATCGTGTCTTGACAATAATTCATTCTTTCATACTAACAACTCGCAGCGAAATAATCACTACTCGCGCTCCTTGACTCGCTACCTCATGCCGCGCTCAAACGGCGTGATGATACTGCGATCTCTGACCCCGCGCCCGCAAGACGCGCGCCTTCTTACCTCACCTCTCCGCCGTTTCGTACGCGCCCATGTCTTGTTCCCCTCTCACCGCGTGTCAGGATTACCTCATGCTACCTTCCCCGCCTCGGCGCTCTATAGTGTTTTATATGCGAACCAACTGATGTTATTATATTTCTTGTTTGTCTAATTGCGCGTCGTATTGTAATGGCCGTTCGCGCCATTTTATTTCTTAGTGGAGTGTGCAGTCACGATTGAATTTATTAGGTGATTAGTTAAATTGTAATATAAATTATTTTGTTAATGAAACGTTTTAATGTTCTATAATTTAGCTTTGAATTACTATTGGCTATATATTTATCTTTTTTACCTTGTGTGATTCCATCACAGTCGCCCGCATAGAGGTTCGTAACGAAGCAAAGTCAACGGAACCTCATTCCGTGACGCTTGATCTCGTTAAGAAGCTATATACATTATGATCTTGAAAATTTACTTCTTCTTTGTTAGGGTTTTATTGTTCCCTTCCAAGAAGTTTGTATATATAATTATTTATCACTGTTAGGGTTCAAGTTCCCTTCCAGAGACCCCCTTCTTCTATAATTTTTAATTTGTGTGTTTTTTTTTTTCAACACCATCTGTCCACGTGCTTTAGGAAGTTCTTACCCTCCAGCTTAGGATTTATCTCCCTTAGCTTAAAGAGAAAAGATTTTTAGAATGCATACCACAACCTTACCACCTCCGGCTTAGACCATGTTTGCACTCTTTCCCTTATCTTCCATTTGCAGCTCGTGCCAATACTACATTAAACAAATATTTTAGTGTAATTGATTTAGTTTATTATTAATAAATCTAGGAATTTAGGCAAAAGTTATCACCTCAAAGCCTTAGATCCCTATATTCTGCCTCTAACAGATTTCCCAACAGTGCAGGAACCTCTAGTCTCATCCTTTACCGTATGGGCCGAAACAGAACATCACCGCTTACAGTGCAATACACACCTTACCACCTCCGGCTTAGGCTATGCAAGCAGTTCGGCAGGACAGAACTGGTCCGTGAAGAACACATAACACACCTTACCACCTCCGGCTTAGGCTATGCATGTATCCTAGCACAACAAGCTTCCATTAAAGGCAGAGTAGTCGGGATACATATTTTCAAAAGACTTCGAAATCGACTCATGCATCATTTTGGATCCTAACTCACCTATTGACGAATAGACGGACTCGGTATGCTTGTAAACGATTCTACTTTAACTCCTCCAACATTTCTCCGGTTAATGATTTCAAACCAAATACTACACTCATTCACTGTAAATAGACCAGAAAATGTCATCCTGAACTTCCAACGCTCCATTTTTTGTGTGTTCGGAACGCCTTTAGTAGACGATGTCATAATCCCTCCCCAGCGTGAGTCAGACTCAGTAAAATGTAAAGTTCTGCACTTAAGGCATTTTCACCTCACCTTTTCTAAGTCCCAAATTGTGTGTTCTTCACACTGAATTTAATTTAACATTATTTTCGAAGCAATGTATGGGAAAACCAAACGAAGCCAAAGTATCCTGATTCCTTGTAAAGGTCCCTTCAGGTTAGAGCGCTGCTCTCATTAGAAGGAAATTTCACTACAGAGTACAGACACTACAATACCCGCTGGTTTACTCGCGTATTTTACACAAACATCCAAAACCATCCACTCAAGTCAACAAGTCTATTTTAAATTTTTGTTACTTCTTATTTAGAAGTAATTTAGTCTAACTCTCCTCACTGTACAGCATTTTATTTATTTATTTTGTCATATTTGTTTCCCGTTTTTTTTATTTTTTTTTTTTATATTAATTTTATATATTTATAATATAAATTACCTATATAAAATTTATACAAACAGACATAAACAAAAGACGGTATTCTCGCCGGCGACGGGAGACGAGAATTATTATTATTATTATTATTTATCGTAAGGACCGATACAGTACATCACTGTTTACAATGCAATACACGCCTTACCACTCCTGGCTTAGGCTATGTAAGCAGTTCGGCAGGACAGAACTGGTCCGTGAAGAACACATAACACACCTTACCATCACCGGCTTAGGCTATGCAAGTAGTTCATTATTTTTTTTTTCTTTTTATTTTAGAATTAATTAATATATTTATTTATTATTTTTTTTTTTTTCGCCCGCATGACTTTACTTACTCTGTGAAATTTAATTTTAATTTTCTAACCCGTATGAATCTATTTATTTTAACAATAATTTAATGAGCACTACTCTAGTGGTTTATTTACAGTATTTATGAGAATGTAACCCACAACTACGTCTATCAACAATTCAATACGCTCGCTACCGACAAAGTATCCTTAACATGATAAAAGTCACCGATAGATAACGTGATAATAGAAATTGAAGAAGGTTTTGTATAGTGTAACGATTATGCGTAACAGTAGGTTGTTTCACATAATCAATTTTGACAAGGCGCTTAATAAAATTACATTTTTTTTTTTTTTTTTTTTTTTTTTAATTTTACTTTATTTTACAAAGTTATTCCATTAGATAAATTTTCTCTGGTTCCTATTTTATCACAATCCTTTTCCTTTGTAGGTTTTCTTGTAACCTGTAAAATAACACAAAATGTCAATATTTTATATATTTTACAAAAAATTTTTTTTTTTTTTTTTTTTTTTATAAATATTTACTAACCTGTTTGTAAATGCTTAGAAGGATTGTTTTCTTTTTTTTTTTTTTAAAGAAAAAAATTTTTTTTTTTTTTTATTATTAAATCATTTTATTAGTCTTCTTCTATAAAATTAAACATGTTTACATACTGTTAAATTACATAAAATGTATCAAAATCATATTTTCAATCTTCTTAAATAAAATTAAACCTGTTACAACCTGTTGAATTACATGAAATGCAACAAAAATCGTTTTATTAACTTTCTTCTATAAAATTAAACCTGTTTACAACCTGTTAAATTACATAAAATACAACAAAAATCAATCTCCTTAAAATTAAACTTATATTAACAATGTGTACTTGTGTTCTTTATTGTAATTTTTATCACAGATGCATCACGCCAGAACTAGCGAGATTTAATTTTAAACCCTATCGAACATGTTAATGTCCTCATATTATAATAAAGGAATTCTAGCTGGGACGCACAAGAATTAACCTAAAACCCTAACAGAGAATGTTAAGTGACCCCCCTTTTTATAAGGAATTCACGCTGGGACGCACGTGAATTAACCTAAAACCCTAACAGAGAACGTTAAGTGACCCCCCTTTTTTATAAGGAATTCACGCTGGGACGCACGTGAATTAACCTAAAACCCTAACAGAGAACGTTAAGTGACCCCCCTTTTTTATAAGGAATTCACGCTGGGACGCTCGTGAATTAACCTAAAACCCTAACAGAGAATGTTAAGTGACCCCCCTTTTTATAAGGAATTCACGCTGGGACGCACGTGAATTAACCCAAAACCTGTATGAAAAGTAAACACCCTGTATGAATGGATGACACCCAGTATGAACGGAAAACACCCTGTATGTATGGAAAACCCCCTGTATGAATGGAAAACCCCCTGTATAAATGGACACCCAGTATGAACGGAAAACACCCTGTATGAATAGAAAACCCCCTGTATGAATGGACACCAGTATGAACGGAAAACACCCTGTATGAATAGAAAACCCCCTGTATGAATGGAAAACCCCCTGTATGAATGGACACCCAGTATGAACGGAAAACACCCTGTATGAATAGAAAACCCCCTGTATGAATGGAAAACAAAATAAAATCTTTACTAATGAAATCTGGTTAGATTTAGTTTTTTTTTCTTTTAAAACTCCAATGTGTTAATTATATGGTTAAAATTCTGGTCTATGTAGTCTTCTATAACCGGAATCAAATCTGACTGTGGATTGATGATGGATCCTTCTCTCTCAGGCCCGTCTGATTCTTGTTTCTTGCTCTTCTGTTTGGACAACCAATTCATTTCCGTCGTCACAAACTGTGTGATTTGTTGAAGTTGTCCTTCATATTCTGATATTAGTTTCTCTCTCCTGACTTTCCTGATATTTGATTTTTTTTTGTGAAGCGTTATGTCTTTCTCCAACCGTTTCTGTCTTCTGTGTAAATCATGTTGAAGTCTGCTCCCTACTTTTGGCTCCTGTTCCTCCGCTGTTCCTATTGTTTCTTGGTGTTCTTCTTCCATTATTGTTAACATTCTTTTTGTTATGTCCAGTCTGTAGACTTTTGTTTTTAGTAATTGTTCCTCTTTCTCTTCTTCTTCTTGGAACTGCATTAATTCTTTCCTTTTTGACTCTATTTCCTTCTGATTCATCATGTCTCTTTTCTGATCTTCTCAAAACCATTATTCGTATATTCACATATACTTAATATTACTTATTTCAAAACGTCATGCAACATATATTATTATTCAATTGTCACAACTTGTGATTATATTCCTCGTTCAATTGTTGAACTGGTTCTTGAATTTGCTTTCAAGAATAAACACATCCGCATCTGAAATTCATTCTGTAAATTTGGATAACAGCATGCATCTGAGTCTCCTCTTCAGACTTAAACCCAAGTTTATCATGCAACGAATGCTTACCTAGTCTAAGTTCTATTGGAATTTGGAAAATTTAAAATTAATAATCGACCAAAGAATAGCACCAACGTGGCACCACATCCATACTATGCTACGGACAACACCACGGACTCCGCAACCGATGCAATTAACCGGTCTAATTGCACAACTAACTCTTAAAATTTCCCTCTTTTTTTTTTTTTTAAAATCTACCTCCGTTTTTTTTTTTTTTCAGCAAGTACCCATCCAATGCCTAATCCCCTAAATCACTCAAACCCCGTAATACCCCTTACAATTCCACTTCACAAACTATTCTGTGAGAAATTATCATTTAACCTCGATTCAAACTTTTACCAATTCACACTTTCCGTTATGAATTCCTGGAAGTAACGAACTTCAAAAGTTTCAGGCACTGATCATCCCCTCACACATTCATTCGTCCGGAACCGTTCACTCAGAATGCATACCCATTACTTCTCTAGTATGCTCGTCCATTGGCAACGCCCAATTACAACAAAAGTTATCCAAACAATCTTACACATACAGATATAAATAAATATCCATAATTTCATTCCAACAAATGTTGCGCAATCATATGCAGTGTCCGAGCACATTCGTCGTTTATCCGATACTCTGTAGCAGACAGACGCCCGATCGTCGACCACGCCTAAGCATAAAATGGAACGCTCCTCCTTCAGTTAAGTGCACCTATAACCCCATAGGTAGGCAAGAGCAGAATAAAATTAAAGTGAAACACCGAGCGAGGTGGGAAACCCCTGGAAATGCCCACGTCCAGCAGCAGTCTGACACAGGCCGCTGCCGACTAATACGAACCAAGGTATTTATATAAGACCCCCTACAAAATATATAAACACATTCGTGCCGAAACTTTACGCTGTCACTTTACCTTTCAAAATACTCATCAATGAGCAAGTTCAAGATCTTTAGTTATGGTAAACCTTAAATAAATAATATAAATTTAAACTAATTCGGATTAATGTAACTCTCATACTTTTAACATTATCATTTAATAGGCTATACACTCAGCAGCCCGACCGTGGTAATTCCACTCGATCGACGAGCTCGAGCAAAGTGAACGAGTAGGTATAAATGGCACCGTCGTATCTGTCAAATGTACAAGTGAGTGAGTGCACGAAACGGTCTCGTGGTCTACTCGAACTCGTACGTCGTTCCACCACATTTTGACAGTCATTGGCAAAGTTGCACGAAATGTGAACTCGGACTTCGAGTCATCTTGACGTATACGCTCACTCAAACACTTGATTGATTTTGATCATCCCCTGCGACAGTTTAGAAAATCTCAAGGTTGATCACATGCCAAATTAATGATTCCCTTCTTTGAATCTAGTGTAGAGGTATTTAAACATGTATTATTCTATCTACAAGTTGTTCATTCCTTCATTCATTAAGTATTCACTCAAATATTATAGATAAAATACAAGTAGGTACTTATGTACCTATCACTAAAATAAAATAAGAATAAAGTCTGTACCTAGGCACACACACACACACACAACACACCACACATACCACACATACCACACGCCACATTCCGACCATCAACCCGACAACCGGGGCAAGCAGAGCAACCGGTGCCGCGCCACACACACCCAACCACTTCAAGCAGCAAGCAAGCACGAAGACCCACCCCTCCGCACGACTCGGCGGAAGGACCACGACAATGCGACAGGGGCCAGCCCGCCGCCCCTCAGCACGGCATCATGTTCCCCGCACCTCAGCCGCCTCCTCCTCTACACGCACAGGGAGAAACGCAGCGGGGCCACTATCATTAATACCGACCGGCTCACATGCACGGTACCGTTGTTAATGCTAAATAAAGTCTTGTGTTCTAAGTACACGACTCATATCAATTTGACAGTGCCTATCTAAGTATGTACCTACCTATGTAACTAAATTATAGGTGACCGGTAGTGGAGCTATAGTGTATAACCAAGTATGATAATAATAGATAGGTACATACAGGAGTTATTTATTTTTAGATAGTTAGGTATCTACAGCTATGTATTACCCGTCGGAATTTCTATATAGGCATTATAGGCTAGGCACCTCCTCTCCTCGAATAAATGCGCTTTCCTCCGCACTTCACCGCGGTCTCACCTCGTTAGTACCGTTATCGGGGTATTTTTGTGGCTAGGTAATATGGCTGGAGGAAAGGCGGAGGGTTGAGGGGAAGAGATTCAAAATGATTGTCATCATCACTCACACAACTGGCTGACCGACCGACAACCAACATCACGTGTGTTACCACGATGTAATTTTTACCAATACTAAATAGCTACTCTTAAATATCGAGGTGTTCAATTTATACGCGTTTTCAATTTAGTCAATACTCTTTTTCCTCTTTTAATTAACATAAAGATTCTGACAAATAGTATACATACTATATTGACCGTTTGATACCTGACAAAATGAGCGCTTTGCATTCTAGGTAGCATAATACATTTAGTAAAATTTAATAGTGGCAAGATTGGTGGATCGACACTCGCTCGATAATTTCGTCACCTGTACAACATTCGCATGCGCACTCACCCGTACGCCGGTACCAAAATAATTTGCTTCGTGCGATCGATCGAGTCGAACGCAACCCGAACTCGTCGTGCGAGCGAAACCAGCACGGCAGGGGCCCTGATGTTTACTTTTGTAAAAGGGAGGAAAAGTTTAATTTGAATTTTAAATATAATTATTTTGTTCCAGCGACACCTATCTCACTATGTATAACAATGCCCAACAAAATTTTCTACGTTGTAATGTCAAAACTTCACTAATACACCAATAGATGGCAAGTAAATAGAATACTCCATGTTTCGCAAAACTCACTTCCAAACATAATACTAGTATTGTATAAGTATAATTTGCTTCTGCAAAATCATTAAGCATTTTTCATAACCCCTCACTCCCTCCCTGCCTCTTAACCACTTCCTTTCAGATGTCACTATGATGTGAACATTGTGAACTGTGGGTATGTTTATTTCCTAATTTTAAATTTTTTTCCTTTTTCCTTCTTTTTCCCATTTTCCCGGGTTCTTGAGTATTTGAGTACCCTACCAAATCTTTCTCCATTCGACTTATTTTCTTTCCCCTTTTTTTTCTCCTTTTCGGATTTACTCCGAAATTCACTCCGTAAGGTTGGTACTTATTTGTTTTAGTACGCAAGTCTGGTCCCCTTACGCTGTGAAAGCAAAACAAACACTAGCAATGGTTCTTATTGTTCGCGATAAGATCCATATTCCTTCAAATATTTTTGAACCGGGCGCCCTGAGTCAGTTAATACACAACCACAGCAACGTTACCATTTATATGGAATTATCCATTTTTAAATGATTTTCAAGATAAAATGTGGAATTAAATATCCGGGCATTTCATACTAGTTTTATCATTTTACAGATTTCCACATAAGAAGATCAGTTTGGAATATGGATTTTCTATAAAGCTTTTCTATAACATCCACATTTAAATGATTATCCAATCGCATATTGATTCTTAGAAAGCCTAGAACTGAAATGCCGCCACGGTTTTGCATCTTGTGTGAATATAATGAATGACCGGCCAATATACGACCTCACTTCATTCTTTTCAAAATCTAAATCGTATTTAAATTAAATTAATAATCTACTTATAATATCTAAGCTATTTGCTCTAATAATTTGGCGGAACAGGTTTCACACGAATGCCTACCTACCCCGTTAATGCTGGCCACACTGAACTGAACCAAACTCGAATCAACCATACAGCCGCATCAATCCTCTATTCAAAATGGTGGCACCAATGTATTATTTCCGGCAACTCTTAGACCCACCCCTTCATTCACGTAATTTTCACAAGCAAACAGCTCACATACAACCGACCCATAAAACAGGCAACATCTACTGTCCACCTCCAGTGGCAATGGGCTGAGTACGTCAGGCAAAAATTTTTTCTGGACAACAGTGTCTTGCTCCGACATCCGCAGACAGGATACTTAATATAGGAAAACCTCCACTTCCAGTCAATACGTTGACATAAGATAATTAATGGAATCCAATAATACACATCTTCAGAATTGAATTTCTACATAGAAAAGTTAATGCATACGTTTTCTATTAGACCGTCATCACATCCATTCAATTTCCCCAATAATGTTAGTGAGACAAGATACGACTATCTTATCTTCTAACTCCCAATCACGTTGTAAGAATACATAAATACTAATATATCCATGTACTCGCTTTTATAAAATGAACAAACTCATACAACTAGACAAATATTTATGCTTCGTTCCCATACACAAAATATATGACTTCAGTTAACACGGAATCCATATACCTACATTAGCTCAAACATACTTCCTCAAATACATACCATCCAACATTTCCAATTCATAACTAAGTTGATAAAATGGATCTACACTGTTTGATAGTGAAATACGCCTTCGACAACACACCGCAACAAACCATCAACTAGTAATTCTATTGCGTGTCGCCTCGGACTAGGCGCTTAATAGCCTTCTTGCTTGATTTTCAACAAACACTTTTAACTTCATCTTTCTGAATCGTTGTAAAACTGTAGTCCCTTCCATTATCTATATTAATTGGCACAATTATAATGTTCTAATTAGCTGAAACGTTACATCTAATATCAAACTTCTGCTCTACAGCCAATTATATACATTACTGCTTGACAAATACATACAATCACAAACTGATATATATATTTTATTCCAACCCACATCTCAAGCAGTGAAATAAACAGCGTTATACTGCTGACCACACTAACGTATATTCAATTCCACAGATAACCAACACTCCGACATGGCATCCATAAAACCTATCTCCCACACATACCAACATGCTGCATCCAGGCAAGTCAACCTTCACATTGCAACAAGATACAGGGTCCTTTTCCCGCACTACCTAACAGTATAACCGTGCCAAGGTGAGAAGTGGCCAGTCCGTCACTCGCCATCCGCAGAGTTTCGCCTCACGCACAGTCACCCCTTTCTACTAGCATAAAACTACTCTCTCTTCACAACATATTACTTGATAAAATTTTAATTCTTCAGTAAAAAAATCTCCCGATGCGCCCCAACAAATTCGCAAGAAGCAAAACATCGCAAGTTCGTTTTTTTTTTTCTTTCCCTACAAAGCGCGATTCGTCATCCGCAAAGTTCCGCCTCACTCACAATCACTCCTATATATTATCGTAAAACTATACTCTCTTCTTAACATATTACTTGATAAAAGTTTTTTAATTCATCAGAAAAAAAATCTCCCGATGCGCCCCAACAAATTCGCCTCGCCTGGCGACAATTCCAAATTGTAACCGTCCGGCCTCTCATTTGTTCTTATGAAACTGCAAGTTTCTGACGCTGTAGCCGGCATGTTCATATTATTAATGTTTAAGTGGCACTATAGAACCGGACGTAAAACGAACTCATAGCATCCCAATGCTTTACAATGACACAGCACAACAATAAAACCCTCAATTGCACTCCAGGAGTACTGACAGAAACATAATCTACATACGCTTATTACAGAACTCCTCATTCCTTCCGAATTAACTGTCAATTCTAGTAGAACGGACAGACACAACCATTCTACAGAACTCTACATTTACCCTGAAACAAATTTCAACTTTAGTAGAACAGGCAGACATACAAGCAGACAGCGTAGGCTCCGCAAAACGATTTCCTCATTCGCTTTTTGTGCACCAACCTGCATCCTACAACTTGTAATATTCTATGCTATGCCGCTTAATACTATATTAACCGAGGCACAACGCCGATCACTCAACCCATACACATCTCAAGACTTAGTGCATGACAAAATAAATTGTATTTTCTGCGCATTGTTTTCCCGACGAGATACTTGACACAACAGAAGAACCGTACTACTGTTAACATCGCTAATGGCCTTCCCATTCCTCAATTACTTCGCCAACCACGCCGCACCTCCAACGGCGTGATGGTGTTGCGAACTCTGTCTCCGCGCCCGCAGGACGCGCGCGCGAGCTACGCCCTGCTCGGTCATCAACTCAACAGAGTCTCCGCTTAGTATACTAGAATCATGTTAAAATAGCAACAATCCGTCCAATGAGCGTATGTCCCTGCGTCACAAAAATGATCAAAACGGTCTAGTCAACGTGCGTTGACAATCCATCCAGTCAAACCGTACACAAACATTCATACTGGATAAACATGTAATCTTTATCTTCAACAAAACGAAAGACACGTTGTCACAGCTACTCACCCCTGAGGTGTAGCACGTCGCAAGTACAGTTGCGACACTTTTTCCAGTAACTACGCGCGACAGTACAAAACGCATCCGTCTGTACAACATTCGAGTAAGTCATGACAAAACGAGAGGTGGCTAGTCCGTCGTCTTATAGCACAGCAACACATAAAGTCACGAAGTAATAAATCAATATGTATTGATTTATTCTCAATCAAATAAAACCATTTCATATACAAACATCCACTGTGGTATGATACTCGCACAGTTTATTATGCACACATTTAAAAATACACAAATTACCCAAAAAATTAACAGTAAAATCTAACATGCATTTACCTACTCATCATTCACTATTCATTTCGTTTACCTAAACATGAAAAAAAAAATTTTTTTCTTTCTCGGCACTGCTATTTCATTGCCTCTGACAATTATATATATACCAATATTCATTCACTCTTTTACCAAAATACACAAACCAGACAAACATCTTTGTATTAGCAATCTGAGCTAAACCACGCGCTTCTCCATTTTTTTTTTTGTCTAAATTGAACACCTGCATCGCCACGTGGTTGAATTCTTCAACTTTTGTTAGTCTCGTATATCAATTGTATCTCTCTCTCTCTCATTCACACCCCACTAGAAGAGCAAGTCTAAAATAGCGCTCTAGTCTACTGTCTCGTTCTAACTCTTACTTGCATTGCATACACTTTATACTAGTGGGAAAGAGATAAGAATCATTCGTACACTTATGCCAAACGAAACTAATGATCAAACACAAACAGTACAACACGTGCACCCATAAATCAATCTTTCTTGACCATGGTTCTCTCCTCATGGGCCTAATCAACACGAAATTTACAAACTTGTGTAGGGTTGCCAAAAATATTCCACCTTCTCACTTCAAATTTCGTGATTGCAATTTCCACATAATAACAAAGTAATAGAAATCATACATACATACACACAACACACGCTTCCCCCTCCGACAAACCAGGCAAATAGAGCAACCGGCGCTGCTCTACAGGGACTTTGGTATCTGTTTGTTTTATTCCAAAACAATTCAATGCATAATGTGACACATACATAAACAACATCTGTATAATACGACTCCGTGCACCACATATTATTATTATTTCCTATTTCCCCTTTTTTTTTTTTTTTTGAACAATATAATTAAATAAGTCAGATTAAACTTCCCAAACCCTTTAGCACGAATTTCTCTAAACACACAATGCACCCAAACATGCTTCATCTTTAAAACCAGTCCACACTAGTCTTTCAAAAATTTGGTAGCCCTGCGCCCGCAAGTATTCTGTGGCCTTGGCCAAGCGCTCATCAATCAATAATTCTCCAGTTCCACTTTTCCATAGAACAAATAATCATTATGCAAGTGACATTAAAATTTCTTTTTATAATAAATGGCTAATAACATACTTATGACGATGTAATTGCGTAGGTCATGTAATTCATTTCACAATTACGTACAACATTTTCCCTCTGAAAAGAAACACTTATTTTGTATCTCGCCGGATAATGGAATAACTCACATTGTTGCTATGGACCAAACCATAGTTAGATGTCATCTGCTGGAAACTGCTCCGATGTTTACTGGCAGTAGACTGGGCACGCCTAGACTTACATTACGAATCGTAACCATACAATTCGCTCGCAAATTACGTTTTGGCACAAAATAATAAGATTTCTCGTGTCAGACCATTACAAAACGTTTATATATATATATCTACACATTTTAAACTTTCCTAAACCATGGTCACGGGCACACCCGCGATAACTTTCGTACCTGGACCTTAGAATTCCATGGATTTATGATAACACTACTATAACTAAAAAAAGAACTTATTTTTACATAATTTTTTTTTATATGCTGGTCACGCGCACTACTGTACTAACCTCTACCCTATACCTATTGTTTTTCCTTAGATATTAAAGGCAGAATTATCAAAAATCAACTCTTTAGCTCTAGAACAACTAGAATATAAAGAATCGAAATATGGCCAGCGTATAACTTTCAAGTGATCTCTAGGTTTGTCAGAAACAGTGTCGCTAATTCGTACACATAATTCCTGTAAAATGGACCCAATTATTACTTCCTTTTCAGGAAGCCGTTGTGTACTGTAATAACTCAGAGTACTAACTCTCATTTCCTAAATCTATTCTAGTAAATTCTAATATCAACATTAAAGCACTTACCAAACTAATTGCTCATTCATCTATAGTCATTTAAACCCTTCTGGTTTCCCTCTGTGTTCTATGTGCACGCTTCGACAGCGCGCTCACGTACCTCGCTTGCGAGCTTGTGAGACCCGCCAAAATTCAAAATGAAAGTGTTCTGATGTTTGTGTTATTGTTATTATTAAATTATGATCAATGTATTACTTGATAGCTTAATTTTGTTGTGCTGTTCAATAGATGAAATCTATTATTTTATATTTTCTTCTAAATTTTAGAACTTCAACAATACAAACTTTTATTGACCCCTTTTGAAGGGGTTTGTGGAACTGGCCCCACTAAATTCGTATGGACCCTCGGTCCATACGATATTTATCCATCGCCAGTCCCCGTGACTCCCAACGCAGATAAATTTGTACTTAAGCTACAAATTTATTATTTGTCCCTAGGAGTCCCCGTTTTCTGATCTGTACAAAATATACATCTTCAGACAGATTTACCAATTTAATCTCGTAGTGTTATGTTGGAGTTCAAAAGATATTCTTTTGTCCTCCCTAAAGGCATAAGTGTATGCTTTTAATTGTGAGTGTATAGTGTATATGTTATGGTTTATATTTCTGTGGCTATCTATTGATATACCTACAGAAATTGTTTTATTCCAAATGATGCGGTCAGGGGTCCACCTTTCACCGAAATCAATTAGGAATATTTTCTTAAGGGTTTATTAAAATGGTGTGCTGGTCATAATCGACATAACCTATACAGGTATATTTAAACCTGATTTACGCAATCTCCCTACATCCTAAAACGTAACTAGCCAGTATGTTGCATATGCATATATATTACAAAATTTACCTTTGAATTCCACTATCCTAACCGGTCTGACACGATTCACTAAAATCACCTTAAATAAAACACCATTACAAATAGAATAGCGTAAAACAATAAATTCAAACGAAACCACAACACCCGCCACTGAATCTAATCGCGAAGTTAACACTTAATAAAAATATACTTTTATATCAAAATACGGTAAAACCACTGATTTTACATATTTAAATTCGACATATTTTTTAATAATTACGCGTGGTTCAAACACTCTTATATACGTATGATTTACGAATTTAAAGATCGGGTTTTGTTTCTTTTAATCTTCTCTATATTTTAAAATACCTTCCCAATGTACTAGTCCTCATGGCAGGCCAGTTTGGACATAGTGTCATTGTAAAAGTTCTTTGGAAATCCTTCCATCACCAGTCAAGATTCCAGAATCCAGCTCAACCTTCATCCAGAACTCAAAAGGCTCAAAAAGAACATCCAAAATATAATTCGCAACCTAGTTGAAAATTCCTATATCACCCCCAAAATTACAAAATCCAGCTCAACCTTCATTTGCAACTCCGAAAGCTTTACAGAAATTCCCACACTAAAATTCACGAATCAAACAAACTCTATTCACTGACTTCCTTTATGTACGTGAAATTTATGATCAGGTCACAGTCCATTATATTTTAATATAAAATAAAACCTTCCCAATGTACCTGTCCTCATGGTAGGCCAGTTCGGACATAGTGTCATTGTAAAAGTTCTTTGGAAGTCCTTCCATCACCAGTCAAGATTCCAGAATCCAGCTCGACCTTCATCCAGAACTCAAAAGGCTCAAAAAGAACATCCAAAATATTTTCCGTAAAACTAGTTGAAAACCCCTATATCACCCCCAAAATTACAAAATCCAGCTCAACCTTCATTTGCAACTCCGAAAGCTTTACAGAAATTCCCACACTAAAATTTACGAAACAAACAAACTTTATTCACCGGTTTTTACAAAATCATTTATGAACTAAGAAAACCTTCCCAATGTACCAGTCCTCATGGTAGGCCAGTTCGGACATAGTGTCATTGTAAAAGTTCTTTGGAAGTCCTTCCATCACCAGTCAAGATTCCAGAATCCAGCTCGACCTTCATCCAGAACTCAAAAGGCTCAAAAAGAACATCCAAAATATTTTCCGTAAAACTAGTTGAAAACCCCTATATCACCCCCAAAATTACAAAATCCAGCTCAACCTTCATTTGCAACTCCGAAAGCTTTACAGAAATTCCCACACTAATATTCACGAAATTAAACTAATTTCAATCACCGGGGTTTTTTACCAAATTCATTTACTAAGAAAACCCAATCAAAAATACACGCGAGCGAAGCCGAGTGAAATTATTCACTAGGAAAACCCAATCGAAAATACACGCGAGCGAAGCCGAGCGATACTTCTTTCCCGAACTTATTCGAAAACTCACGCGAGCGAAGCCGTACTAACTTTCGTACCTGGGCTCTCGCTAAATACGCACGACCGTCTCCTTCGACTCCCAAAACAGACTGAACTGAACTCCCCACGCTCCCCTCCCTCTCCTTTTATAATCTTTCCTCGTGTCACAATCCTGACACGCAGGAACAAATCGAACGGTGGCCTCCTAGTATGGCCATGACACGTTCGTGTCACGGAGCGCGATTTTGTATGGAGATTGAATTTCGATTTTTAGTATGGGCTGGACACGTTTGTGTCACGCAGGAACAAATCGATCGGCTGCCTCGTAGTATGGCCGTGTCACGTTTCTGTCCGGACTCGTAATTTTGTATGGAGGATAATTTTATGTTTTTAGTATGAACTGGACACGTTTGTGACACGATATAAATTCGATTTTGGAGGGAAAACAAACCCTCTTCGTACCTTCCACATGGTACCTAAAGCTGTTTCGCTCGTCAGCGATGCGATTTACCTCTACTTCGGGGTTTTTAACACCACTTCCCCGCACCCATTGTGCATCTCCGCATGCAGAGAACTGTTGCTTTTGTTATATAAATTAATTGATGTTATTACATGTGCTCTATTAATAAATCGACTTTTAGCGCCATAACGGAGTGTTTTATTTATATATTTTTGTTTAATATCGTCTATATTCTTCGAGTATTTTCATTTAAAATGCTAACGTTCCAAGTTGTTAGTTTTCTTATTGTCTATATATTAATTCCTGTACATGCGTGATACCATCTTCCGTGTTTGATAATACTATTCATGTACGGAACCTGGACACGCAGAAACCAATCGAAATCTCCTTACCATCGTCGTGTTTTATTCATGTCAGGACACGAAACCATTCCTTCATACTAACACCGCTTAACGAAAACCCCTCCCGCACCGCTTGACAAATTACCTCAGGTCGCTCCGCCTCGCCCCGCGGCCCACGCGCGCCCGCAGCTCGGTAATACCTCACCCCTTGTCTTGTTTACCTCATACCTCTCTCCGCCCCGCGCGCACGCTCCAACGGATATTTATTTGAATGTTGGCGTCATACTCAATGAAACGTTGTTTTGTTTTATTTTATGTTTTTGTTTAATAACTGGTACTTTGTTTATATACTCTTCCCTTTATAAAATGTTTAGTGTATTAGTTTGAATCATTAATAAATAATTATTAAAATAATTTTAGACCCTGTGCGATATCTTCACAGAGATCACGAAACTTCAAATTCCCATAAACTCCGTCATGTCCAGATTCCAGACACGCAGGAACAAATAGACCAGCGACCTCATAGTATGGCCGTGTCACATTCGTGTCCTGACACGAATTTAGTATGGAGATTAAATTGAATCATTAGTATGGACTCGACACGAATCGGACACGCAGGAACAAATCGAACGGCGCCCTCTTAGTATGGCCGTGACACGTTCTTGACACGCAGGAACTAAACGCTCGGTTGCCTCGTAGTATGGCCGTGACACGTTCGTGTCACAGAGCGAAATTTCGTATGGAGATAGAATTTAATTTTTAGTATGGGCTGGACACGGTTGTGACACGCTCGAACAAATCGAACGGTGGCCTCGTAGTATGGCCGTGTCACATTCGTGTCCTGATACTATTTTAGTATGGAGATAAAATTAGATTAATTAGTATGTGCTGGACACGGTTGTGTCATGCAGGAACAAATCGAACGGCGGCCTCGTAGTATGGCCGTGTCACATTCGTGTCCTGACACAAATTTAGTATGGAAATAAAAATAAATTATTAGTATGAGCTTGTCACGTTTCTGACACATAGGAACAAAACGTACGGTGGCCCCGCAGTATGAGCGTGTCACGATCGTGTCTTGACAATAATTCATTCTTTCATACTAACAACTCGCAGCGAAATAATCACTACTCGCGCTCCTTGACTCGCTACCTCATGCCGCGCTCAAACGGCGTGATGATACTGCGATCTCTGACCCCGCGCCCGCAAGACGCGCGCCTTCTTACCTCACCTCTCCGCCGTTTCGTACGCGCCCATGTCTTGTTCCCCTCTCACCGCGTGTCAGGATTACCTCATGCTACCTTCCCCGCCTCGGCGCTCTATAGTGTTTTATATGCGAACCAACTGATGTTATTATATTTCTTGTTTGTCTAATTGCGCGTCGTATTGTAATGGCCGTTCGCGCCATTTTATTTCTTAGTGGAGTGTGCAGTCACGATTGAATTTATTAGGTGATTAGTTAAATTGTAATATAAATTATTTTGTTAATGAAACGTTTTAATGTTCTATAATTTAGCTTTGAATTACTATTGGCTATATATTTATCTTTTTTACCTTGTGTGATTCCATCACAGCGTGACCTGAAACAGGTAATTTAGTTAGCCAAAGAGATACATCTGAAACGAACTGTCGTTGTGTGAGACATTCGAAAAACTAAATACATAAAGAAATATTGTTTTGTGTCCTCGCTCACAGTAATAGGAACATTTATCCACAATAGAAATTTATACATGTACGTAATGCTTAGATAGCACAGAATAATATGATTTGATTTATTATACACTTCTATCTATAACATACATTAGTCTTACGTTAACTTCTAACTGTATGCTCTATGTATATTGCTGTTAAAGAAATATGTTAGAAAACATTACTTAGGTAGATTTTAAATGGACGTGATATTATAGTTTTAATTTAAATTTTCTGAATTAGCCTAAGTTAAATTATTGCAAACTGTGCGTACGATATAGATATAGATAATTTATTATAATGTATTTGAAACACATCTATTTCTGCCTCGGGACATAAGTTGGACCTACATTCCTGTATTTAAATGTGTACCTAAAGTTATGAGTAGGTTTAACGTTTTCTATTTTAAATTGTAAAAATAGGGATATTTCAGACCCTTTTTAGGCGAACGTCGTCGTCTCAATGTCCGCTCCAGTGTGCTTAGAATGTATTTATTTGTTTCCACACACCTAACAGACTGTTCATCTTCATCCCTATAGGAAGAGAAACTATTAGAAGTTCGACGTAGGATATATTGCATCGCGTGCCTAGTTACATACGTTACTTACTCGTACATTCATAGGTGACTTATTTAATTGGAATTTAGAGAGGCCTAACATATTATGATTCACCTTCTTAGGATATTTAGTAGCATCATTGTGTGTGACGAAAGGCTTCCAGCGAACGACAAGGCGTGCGTCGCGCGCGTGTGTGAACTGAGTCTCCCCTCGTGCGTGCACTACACGTACTTGTTTACACATCACAAGCTTTTTTCTATAATTAATCCGACGCTCTAATACAGGATGTTCCAGGGTAGAGTTTCGTAATTTCAGCGTTCGAGAGGGGTCCATATTTGAAGACGAAAAGCTCTGAAACGTTTTCTCAGATTCGGTCATTTTATAGTACTTTTTGGTGAAAATCGTTTAATCGAGATTTGGTGGACGGTTAACGTCCACCTCTATTAAATAAAAATAAAATGACTAACTTACATACTTAACTAATAGAATTGAACTGCATGTAGGTAAATTCCAAATACTTAAGTTTGAATGACATCAAAAGGGACTGGACTAGGTCATTGCACTCGCTAGACCTAAACAGCACTTTAGCGAAATCTCCCCAAACTCACTGTTCATCGAGTTTTTATTTCAATTTTAAATTTTTGTATAAAAAAAAATACGGAATTTCGATTTGAGTGATAAGGATTTTTTTTCTTTTATTAATGAGTACTTTCTATTCCTGAAGTTTCTCAAGCCTATCCTGAAACACTCTGTATAATGAATACGCCCTACTACATTGCATTTGGTAGAAACAAAATCAAAAGAAACTTGACGTTGCGTAGTCGAAAAAAACAATACGTCGTCGTCCTCTAAACCGATATGTGCAATTAATTTAATTTTATATAAATTCCTGTTCATTTATGTGAAGCTTGCGGACGGTCTGTCATACATATGTTGAGGCTGGAAAAGCACTTTGTATTGTTGAATGAGTTGCTTTGTATCTGTGCTCTATCGTTGTCATAAAGGGAAAACATAACATGATAACTTCAAACTTTCATTTATTTTTATTATGTACATGGACTTGCACGGTGCACGGGCGGGCATTCGTAACATAGCTTCGGAAATGTGCTTGTGGAAATTATGAAGAAAGAAACACTTTGAATCAGGGAAGGAATGGAATAACTCACTTATTGTTACTTTTATTCATTGTAAGCTGTAGTAAGTGTCGAACTAGAACGATAAAAAAGGTATGGACGCCGGACTGTCAAATGCTTGTATGAGAACTAGCGTCGCCGAGTGCGGGGAGCGGAGTGTACTTACCGATGATAAGAAGATATTCCACTATTGTGCACACTAAACTTGGCTGTAGTCTTTTTTATACGTAAATACAGAGCCTGCGGGCACTTTAAACAGGTTTTTGCGAACGCGGCCGATGACAGACTGACGGGCCAGCGCGCGACCGTCCATACAAAACAAGCATGCTTTTGCTTATATCGTGTTACGCTGGCGAGGATAGGGTTCGGAGTCCATACCTTTTTTATCGTTCTAGGTGTCGAAATACCTATTGTATGTACTTAACTAAAATAGTTTTTTCTTTTTATTAATTTGCTGTTCGCCGGTTATTACCTTTATGAAGACGATATGACTTGATTCAAATTGGAATATTAGGCCATTAGCTTCAATGCCATTGGCAATGAAACTAATTCCAGTCATTCCGTATAGCAATCTCTATTTTTTGTAAATGCTCTCAGAGAAGAAATAAACTCACTATTTTATTCTTGCATTATCTTCATCAATAGCTCAGCGAATACCTGTATTTATTATTTAATGTTTTTATTGCCCCCGAACCGGGTGGCTGTGCTCGAGGCCAGAGCACCTTACAACATCCGTGATGTCAGCCCATAACACCGGGTGAACTAGGTGCCATGTCAGTGCTTCCCATCATTTGATGTCGGCTACACTGAACTGGACGAAAAACACGAACTATTTACATAGCCGTTTCGACCGACGTTTCATTCGGTTCAAAGAACTCTTCTGTCGACTACAAAGGGGTATTCCGCAAGATAAGGCTCGTTTGGCGAAGGTGAACAGGAGGAGGAATGAGGTGAATGTATCAAATAAATAGCTTAGCGGAAAGATGAAGAGATAACTCATCATAACTAGACAAGACAACATTCTACGGTACAGATTAGCCGGTCCGTAGCCCCTTGCAACTAGCGACATAAAAATCTCTCTCATCAGAATACTATTATTATTTTGATGAGACTAATTTATTTGAAGCGTATTAGATCTGATATTATTATTATGTAATTTTGTTTTTGTACAATATTAAATCAAACATCAATATATCCGCCTCCGCGTGTATTATGTTCTATTCTTTCATACATTTATCCAAATTGAGATTGACTAGCTTCCAGTTCACTGCTATTCACGAATTGTATGTTTTGGTTATACAGGGATAGTTTGAGGGTAGGTGCTATTATATGAATTTGATGAAATACAAAAAAGAAACCTGATCCAAATCCTAAGAAACCTAAACATATACATAATCCTAATTCAAATAAGTCTAGGTTTTAATTTTAAGGAGTTCAGTATTAATGTTAAAATATGTTTAACTCTGAGACTTACTTCAGATAATGCTTCAAAAATCACTACGGGTACTCGATACGAGTACTCGCCGAGCGACGAAACCCTCAATCCGGAGCAATTTGTCACAGTACCTACCTCTTGTGCTTTGTATGACTTAAATTCATTTGAGTTTCCTCACTCAGTGCTTAAATTCTAAAATAGTTTTATATTATTAGATAAAAGCAGTGCATAAACGCATATGTAGACATAATTGAAATTAATAGCATTGAGTATTATCCGGTACAAGTGTAATAGTGACCAATTTAAAGTCAAAATAGCGATCCCATCTCGCGGCAACTTGTACTGTTGCTGCTACTGCCGCCGCCGCCTAGGTACTCACAACGTTCACATTAATAGGAGCTTCATATCACTGTCGACGATGTGGATTCGTCCGATTTGGGGAGTGCCAGTTGGGATTGGGATATCAATTGCAAGTACCTACTATAGATAAAGTCTTTAATTTTATATTTACAAATTCCCCAACCTGGTATATAAGCAGTATTAAATTTTCAATTAAAAATGACATGAACACAGGTACATTATGGAAACATATTTCTCATTAGTAAATTAATGACATATATATTGGGGCTAAAAATGTACAGTACCTAGCGTTTTCTGAATAATTTTTGCACTATAATATGTATAAATACAATGGCAAACGAAAGAGTTTCCTTCAACAATAAGTGTTATATTTCTTGAAAAGGTAATACAGAAAAGTAAAACCAAGAAGATACCAAGAGATAAAGTTAAAAAATAATGACGATCTAAAAAAAACATTGCAAACGATGCGTGGTGTATTTTGAATGACGGCGTGTAATGAACAGATAACAGCGGCGGTGTCGCTGGAGATGATCCCGGAAAGACCTGAGCTGACGTACTGGAACTCGCTCTACCTGGACTACGTTAACTTCACCACGCACCGCTTCAGCCGCGGCGCCGACATCACCATCGACCTCGCCGGCAGGATCAAATCCCCCTGGGGCAACAACGTCACGGTATAGTCACCGTGGATAAAATCTACCGAAACTTCACAGCTGCCGAGTTGCTGGTGCAACGCTGAGAAAGAAAGAAATAAATAAAGAAAGAATGATTTATTCATCACACATTTTTTACAAAAACTATTTAGCCAAATAAAAATAAAACATATACATGTGACGACAAGGGAGCCGATTCACACGCACGACAGCGAAGCTGATTTTCAGGGGCACCCCTATCCAACCATCGATAAGGCTAAAAGCAAACAAATACCAAACTTGACAATTAGAGAAATACAAATAATAATAACATTAAAACTTAGTCCATAACTGTGTATGTATGTATGAGTGTGTGTGAGTGAATGAAGGATGTGTGATACTCACTCAGTGTGGGTGTTGTATATTTGCTTTTGGAAAAAGAGAAGATATTAACATAACTATTTTTAAGGTAAGTAACACGCATTCTTAAGTCCTCTGAGCATACATATAAATTGTTTTGCGTACATTTATTGCAGATGGCGACAAACTTTAATCAGATGAAGATACGTCATTGAACCTTAAGTTGGTTGAGCGCGTAGAATAATTTTCTATTTTCAGCTCTCCTAAGTAAAATAGTGACCCTATAGGCATTACTTAATCATGTAAAATTATTGGGTAAATTTCCAGGCGGACTTTGTGTTTTACGAGTTCCTTAGCAACGAGTACAAGCGGAGCTTTGTAGAGTTCCACTACAAAGTTTGTGACCTCGTGAAGAATGAAAAGTTGGTCGGGGATATGCTGTACAGAGCGGGTTTGAAAGATTTGACATGTCCGTATCCTGCAGTAAGTGTCATTATTAGGGTTCCGTATCCGGAATTCCGTTTACGGAAACTAAAAAAGAACTACTAAAAGAACTAAGCCTATGCCGTCTGTCTGTCTGTCGGTCTGTCCGTCCGTCCTAGGGCTCTATCGTTTAAACCGTAATAGGTAGCCGGTTGGTAATTTTGACAGAATATTTTGTTTGGGGTTGTTTACTAACAATAAACAATAAATCAACGGCACATACACATTGGGTCTCTTTTATAAGTGCTTGTCAGTCAGTCACTCAGTCAGCGTTTATGCATCCACTGATGCACATATGCCTCTCAATTTTTTCTCCAGTCCTCCCGGCCTTCAGCGGTATGGACCCTACTGATGACTCCGGCGTTTTTAATGTCGGCGTCTCATATGACGCGGTCTTCCTTCACACCGTTTCCCTGTCCAAGGCCGCCAGTGTAGGACCCGCTTACTCCAACGGTCGTCGTTTCGTCGGCTCGTCCAGCTCACCGCCATACGTACATGTGCTTAGTTAAAATTATTTCTCATTACAATGTCAATAATTGAGATATTATTCCAGGGGGAGTATGCTTTCATAAATATGAGTACCGTGCCTCCTAACTTCCTGAGTACATTTCCCATGACCAAAAGTCGACTGAACGTCGAGGTATGGCTGACCGACCGACGCGCCCTCATAGCCAGCGGTCACATCTACTTGACCATTAACAGAGGCTCTAAGAAAGTGCTGAAGAAGAATACTAAACGCAATGGAGCCGCATAATAATTTATCAAGGTCGTTTAAGCAACTTATGTATAATATGGGTATTTTATTTTTAAATAAACGATTTTCACAGCAATATTGCCGTGAAATTTATTGGTTGATGTTCTTTTGTTCTAAGGAGAAAAATAAATTAACGTGATTATGATATAGGTAGCGACTACCATGCAATATAATTAACAGCCCTACTCTTCTCTTCATAGATTCATAGTTTCACTAGGCGGTAATTATCTCAGAATTTTGACCTAGACTAGATTATAACCAGGTTTTTAATGCAGAATAGCGAATGCGACCCATCCGGTTCCTAAATGGGTTAGATAAAGACATCGGGTACAGTTTTTTTTATTTTTTTATTTTTTTGGAAACTGACACTGTTGGCTACATCACCAACAACATCCGTGATGTCAGCCCATAACACCGGGTGAACTTGGTGCCACGTCAGTGCTTCCCTTCGGTCGTGCCGGCTTCACTGGGACGGAAAACACAAACTATTTACGTAGCCGTTTCGACCGACCTTTCATTCAGTGCGGGGGTACCAACCCGGGCGGGTTAAACCCTACCACCTAGTAATATAAGAAGGGAGACATATCCCTTAGTCGCCTTTTACGACATACACGGGGAGAGATGCAGTGGGGCTATTCTTTTAAAGTACCAGCCTCACACGGTACAGTGAAGGGAAGATTAGATTGCCTTTCTTTTATTCAAAGACACTTCAAGATGAAAAAAAGTAGCCAAGTGCGAGTTGGACTCGCGCACTCCGTTCCGTTCCGTCCCATTACTCAATATATTAGTATTATGTATGTACAAACAAATTAGGTTTTGGAAAATCACGAAACGCCTAAATAAACACTACAGCAATGGTTTCATTGTCAGGCATTCGTGTAATTGAAATACATAATACGAAAATATATATTTTTATATGATATAACTACAATTTTATAATTTTCTGATTTTTCCTTTGCTTGGGTTGTGAGACTTTGCTCCTTACCAAATTTCATTATTCTAGGTTAAAGGGAAATAACCTATAGGTTTTTATTTGATTTGAGTGAGTTTACGAGTATTAAAATATGACATAAATGGCCGTATCTTTTGATTGCGTTAATTTAGAAGCTTGCATTTTCTACACCTCGCAGGGATCGCAGACCTTAGTATTTCATATTAATTTCAATTTGATATCTTGATCCCTTTCTAAGAAAAATGGTCTTGACATACAAACAAACGTCATATAACTACAAGTTTATAATTTTCGGATTTTTTCCTTTACTTGTGCTGCAAGACCTTGCTTCTTACCAAATTTCATGATTCTAGGTTAACGGAAAGTACTCTATACGTTTTGATTTAATTTGCCAGTAGCAAATGTATGTGACATAAATGTCCGTATCTTTGTGATTGCGTTGACATAGAAGCTTAATTTGTTTTTCATCCCCTAGTAAACGTAGACCTTAGTACTTAATACGTATTAATTTCAACTTGATACGTCTACCCATTCCTGAGAAAATCGGTCTTGACAGACCAACAGACAGACAGACGGACAACGAAGTGATCCTACAAGGGTTCCGTTTTTTCCTCTTTTGATGTACAGTATCCTAAAAACATATTTTCTATGTGTTTGTACTAGTTTTTAACTTACGATTTTGTCATCTCATTCATCTGATGTAACAAAAACATATCAGATTTATATAATAGTCTACATATATTTCTTGGTACTCATTAAATTGCCCATTATGCAAGTATAAAATAGTATGAAATACATTACTCATAAAATGAGAATACACAAAACGTTTTTGTGAATATTAATAAAGCGTAAATGTTCTCTTGATAATATCTTTTCGCCTCGTTGATTTAGTATTGGAATCGCGTCACGTTTAACATTCTATTTGATTCTGAACTCCTATAGGGCGTGCAACTCACAACTCTACCATGGACAAGCTCTTCTCCAAATTACTTTACTTCGTTGGAATTTTATCAGTAAGCTTTTTCTATGTTTTTGTGTCCCACCGCAAAATTTCGAAATGCGATGCCACTTACCAAAGTGGCTCTCAGCGCCACAACAGCGCTGATTCCGCTGTCAGAATTTACAAGAATAGACCTGCAGAACAGCGATCGTCGACCCGCCGCCGCCGTCGCGCGTCGCGTCGCCCGTTCTTACGCGTCGTGGATCCAGACAAAACTCTCAGCGAGGCTCCATGCCAGCAGCTGAAAGGTGGACATAAGGGTCGTTTCTAATTTATTGGCATGCCTTTTGGAGACCCCCAGTTTAGGGAATATACACACTCACCGGAAGTCCATTCAAAATTTTCGCCAAACGGCCCATACATAATTAATTAGGCGCTAAAGTCGAGGCGCTAAAACACCACATCGAAACTTCAAATTCGGCGACCCTTCCCATTGTACCAGCAGAGAGCATTGTTACCAGTAACAATATCCGAAGAGAAGAAGGGAAGATTTCTTTCAAAGTGCTATTTCTCCAACGGCAATTTTCGATAACTTTCGACCATACCACTGAGTCCCTATATAAAAGGTCTTTCAAAATTAGTTAATAGTACGCTAAGGGGGGGTTTACCTCAATCGGTTGAGTATTTTTAAATTACCTACCTGATCGCAAATCGAAGGGACACATTTTCTGCCACTGCGTTCACTTCCGACCCCTCAGCTCATATAAATAATAATAACATGAACATGGTTCACATGCCGAGTCGTTTTTAACGTTTTTACAAACTATTTCGAATTCTTCGTATGATACATTTAATACAAACGATGATGACTGCTTTAATGGAGCGAAACGATAATATTTCATTGTGAAGAATTAAAAGTATTATCTCTCAAACTGGATTGAATACATCTAATTACTTATAATGCTAACAAAATCGTGACCATTTGCGGTTGTGAATGGTCATGATCTTAGCCCAACCCGTGATGTTAGCCCATAACACCTTCAACTAGGTGCCGTGTCAGTGTTTTGCTTTGCTCGTGCGGGCCACGTGGAAAACACGAACTATTAGGTAGCGGTTACTACCGACCTTTTATTTAGTGCGGTTGTACCAATCCGGACGGAGTAAGCCTACCAGAAAGTAAGTAAGGGAAGGGTTACGTGGAATCTGAACATTTTTACGTCGAATCTGATCCATGCCGAGTCGACTCATGGCACCGGCGAGCTACCGAGTTAGACATACGAGTACATTCAGCTAGAGGTATTGACTGGTTACTTGTCTGCATGAAGGCGGTGAGAGGACTGGAGGTAGCGATGGAGCGTCCCGAGATCACGTACACCAACGCTAAGTACGTGCGGTACGCCAACACGTCCAGCGTGCGCACGAGTCGCGGTGGCGACTTGCTCCTCAGTGCGCACCTCTCCACCAGACACGTCTGGGGTAACAATATCTCGGTATGATTACATTTCTTAAATATTAGGTTTTAATTTTAGTTTATTTTGTAATAAATACCCCAAACCCCTCTTTATGCATTACATAGTGTAATAATTGAATACTTATCTAGGTACGTTATGAAAACGGGGAGTAAACTCAGAAAAAAACCGTTTAAAAACGTCACGTCATCTTCACGGTAATCGTCACCCGCCCACCGCATACAGATTATTTGTATGTAGGTATTGTGGGGTGCTGCCCGATAGAATGGAGAGAGGGCGAGAGAGAAGTGCGAGAGAGGGGGCAACGAGGTGGTAGAGAGAGGGTTGGAGAAGGGTAGTACTGCAGTGGTACCTACTTGTTGAAGCGAAGTTGAGTAATGAGAGCACTGGCCGGGTTGCAGTTGCACGCTGTGTTCTACGAGTTCCTCAGCAACGAGTATCGCCGCAGCTTCGTGGACGTTCACCGCAAGCTGTGTGACATGATGTCACATGAGCAGTGGTTCGTACCTCTCGTCGGGAGTGCCCTCAAAAACTATACCTGTCCCTATCCAGCGGTTAGTTTATCTTTGTATTTGAGGTGAGAGCGCACTGCGCGGCACGGTGTCACGCGGCACGGTGCGGCACGGCGGCGCGGCACAACATTTTCATCGCGAATTGATTGCTGCAGATTACTTTATTTTTCAATAAATAGATTTTGCTATAAATTTTTTTTTCTTACCCGTTACCCCAAATTACATTCTCCTTAGAATGCTTACATGCGAGAATAAAAACTTACCTGAGCAATTTTCCGATACTTAGAAGTGGCGGCAAAAGAACGAATTATCTCAAAAAAATACCAGCTTTGTTTGAAGAAAGTTTTGGATTTTGATTAAGTATCACATAGTGATGAAAATAAATAATTTGTTAAAAAAAATTAACTGAGGAATTACTCAGTTCAATATATTAAGCAATTTGTACTCTCAGTTATAAATACCTAACTTAGGATTGTTTTTTTTATCTTTTTATATAAGTTTTTGCTCATACTATACTACAGCCTAGCAAAGAAAAAATCGACTGCAAGGATTTTATGTTGGGGTCTTCATAGAAAATACTGTATAGTTTCCTACACTATTAATTCAAAGAATACTCTGACACGCCGCTGCCCCCGCCGCCGTGCCGTGCCGCCACCCCGCTGCAGTACAGTGCCGCGTAGTGCGGTCTCATCTTTATACTTCACTCCTGACTTGTGCAAATTGAATCAACCGAGCACAAATTAACTATTTACAAAATGATTTAGCAATAACTGTTATAAAAGCAACTAGCATGCAACTAGGTACCTACGAGTATATATGCACGTAAATAATATTTTTTCATTGGCTTTTTTAAAACAACATGTTTTGCTCTGTCCATATTATTTTGAATGTCACTTTGGTGATGAAGTGAAACATATTTAGTTGATTGCATAATTTATTATTATGTTTCCCGATGTTATTTAATATATACCTTGTTTGTCACCAATAAATGACTAACTTACTATACTCGTATACTTGTTAAACTATTCATCACGCAGATAAGTTCATACCAGCTTTAATCGATCCTCCGACCAGCCAATATCACCTTCGAGAAGGTAGGTGCCATACCGGAAACTTCCTTGGATTGCTGGCTATACTGGACTAGAGGAGAACACAACCGAGGCTGCTATGCGGCCATCTTACATCCAGTACGGTGGTACCAACCCAGCCGGCTACAGTTTGAGTCTACCACCTAGTAAGGAGCAAGGAAAGGAATCTACAGTTTACACCGGTTCCGAACGGTGAAGCAGCAGGTGTAGGTTGCACGTAATTTTTTTGTCAGAAAAACTCATTGGTACACGCCGACCGGATTCCAACGTCGGACCTTTGGCATGAGAAGCCGATGCCCAAACCACTCGGCCACCCGCCAACCTTGTCGGAATAACTAACTTCCCCTGTGCCTCGTTCTAATACTGCAGGTCACGTAGCGTGTTGGCGATATGACAGGATTCTGTTTTCCGACCGCACGCTGAATAAAATGATCACTTTTTTTTGTGAAATTATGTAACTGCTAAGATATTGGGGGAAAAGGCACGATTTTTGCACTTGCACATAGATTTTGCCTTTGAAATGTTACGTTAAAAATGTTTTTTTTTTGCGGATTATTCAAGTCGACCCGCTCTTAACAATGTTAAACCATATAAAAACTATTTCAAAAAATATAAAAACCGCCTTCAAAAATGTATGAAAAAAAAAAAAATCGAACCTTAGAGTTGAAGGCGGTCGGTTATTTTTGCTTGCTTTAGCACCGCCTTCAACTCTAGGGTTAGATTTTTTTATTTCATAAATTTTTGAAGGCGGTTTTTATATTTTTTTAAATAGTTTTTTATTTCACAGTTTTTTTTTGTAATTTTTTGCTATTAATTGTCTCAACCGGTTAGAAGTTATGACCTTGTGACGGACGGACGGACGGGCGGGATTACGTTCCGTTTTCTCTAGGTTCCGTACCTGAAAGAGTTGAGGTACGGAACCTAAAAATTGTGACAAGTTCAAGAATAGTAAAACTAACTACCTCGTGAATGCTCAATAAACAATACAATAAAATTAAGCAAATTCACATAAAGTTATCATGTGAATTGCTTGACCACATAATATTTTGTATGTAGGTACACAATTATGTAACCCACATTGAAATATTTTAGATACAGTTTTGTCAAACACGACGTTTTTCTCTTGGAGCCGGAATATCTTGTCACAATATCTAGCTCATATTTTCAGTTCCCTAGTATTTTCGTATTAATCGAGACCCACTTCCAGCAGTGAATTCAATGGGGTCGATGATCATTGATCATAATCACACACAGTTTATTCAATGGGGTCGATGATCACATACAGTTTATTCAATGGGGTCGATGATCACACACAGTTTATTCAATGGGGTCGATGATCACACACAGTTTATTCAATGGGGTCGATGATCACACACAGTTTATTCAATGGGGTCGATGACCACACACAGTTTATTCAATGGGGTCGATGATCACACACAGTTTATTCAATGGGGTCGATGATCACACACAGTTTATTGCAGGATAATTACTCGTTCTTGAACTTGACGGCGGCCCCCATGAAGCTATCGGACACCTTCCCCTTCAGCAAGTCTCTACTCAATGTGACCCTGCACCTCACTGACGGAGGTGACGTCATCTTCTGTGGTCACGTGCACCTCACCACCACCAGACAGAAACGACTCGCCGCTCGGGACAAGAGAAAAAGGAACGACACTAGGGCACCGTCTAGTTTCTGAACCTGACCTCCTTTAAAACTAACACATATAGTGTAGGTAGGTATTCCAATTAATTAAGTACCGCCTCAATTACACAACCCTAATTACGTATAATCAATCAAACTTCATCAATCATAATCAGTCATCATGACATCAATAAATACAATAAATCTGTTATACTTGCGTGTCTGTATATTGAAAATATTAGCATAAACGTTAATTACGGTAGGGGTGAAGGATAACTGGTAGAATGCATTGAGATTAATTTTGAGATTTTTCTCTGTTTGTCTGTTCGTTTGTGCACAGCATCACGTAAAACTTCGGATACAGTTTTCAGAAACATTACGGTTGATATTACACCATATTACATACGTATAAAGACTTATAATAATTTAATATAACAAGTAAGTATAATATATTTATTTATGTATATACTAGCTGCTGAGCCCGTGGCTCCGCTCGCGTTGTTGTGTTTGATAATTCCATCAATTCTACAGAGCACGAAATCGCGACCGCGGCGGCTTGAGGAACATGGCCGTCGATCGCTGTTCTCTGATCAATTATATATTTTAATTATATTTATTATTTATATATTATATTATTCTATATTATTCTATTTATATATTATATTATATATTATGTTATATTATAACAAAATAAATTCAATACATATACTAAATAATATTTTATAATTTTCTTTACTGCGTTCACTTTCGACTCAGTTTATAATAATATGTATAATGAATGACGTAATGATATGTGTTTCTCCTAGTTAAGCCCTATTTTTTTTTCTGAAAACTACATTCGAATTGGGCCATTAATTATTTATATGTTACTAGCTTTTGCCCGCGGCTTCGCTAAGCATAAGCATATTCATATATTGACGTACATTACACGGGCGTAGAAACTTAACTTTAGTTATTTGGATGCGCTGGCAAGCAGTCAAAAATTCCAGAATGAATCCTAACACCCCCCATTAATTCCTCAATTAATTGATTTGCGTGTATACCTTCACCAGCTGTTCCGTGCTTCGCATACCATCTAAAAGAAATTGTGTCGGGTACACTGGAAGAAATTGCCGAATTCAATAAGTCCGCCCTCGCCACACATGGAGCGGCATAAAGTGTAAGACAACAAAGTGCTTATATAATTTGAAAATTTGCTCATCGCGCGGTCGCAAAAATTCGGCATTAGGAAGATGTCAGACCAGACAACCGCTGGGGTAGACCCGACAACCGCTGGGGTAGACCCGACAACCGCTGGGGTAGATCCAACAACCGCTGGGGTAGACCCGACAACCGCTGGGGTAGACCCGACAACCGCTGGTGTAGACGGGTGCTCGAATGGAGGCCTCGTAAAAGTAAACATAGCGAGGTAAATCCCGGCTAGGTGTACAGATGAACTAAAAATGTAGCCGGAAGTGGATGGATGAGTAGGGGTGGAAGACTGCGTGCGGTGGCATGCCTTGGGAGAGGCCTATGTCCAGCAGTGGACCGATACGGGCTGATGATGATGATGAGGAACATGTAGAAAAGGGAGAAGGCCGCGCGCGGGAAAATCTTTTTTCCGTAGTAGGTAAGGAACCTTGATGCGCCAGTCCAACCCGTCACACATAACTGCTGTTATACACGACGGAACAGACAATTCACAACTTCATAAAAAGATGGATAATTTTGCATACAATGAACGTAGGTAATAAGATGCTCTAGAACTAGAAGTGATGCTGGCTGATTTATATGCATCAGCAGGGAGGGGATGGCGTCGAACATATCAACCTGTCTCACTCGCACACGCGAGCAAAGTTATTAAAAACGCCGAGTGAGATGAAGTAGTAGTATGTAGTAGTGTAGTGGACACAACAAGCGCTGGTAAGTATTAGCCCGACAAAGTTGTGAGTAATTAATTATCTAAGTATAATCGTGCGCATAGGCGCCGACTCCGTGGGTGCTCGGGGGCTCCAGCACCCACGAGCGGTGAGTAGTGGGTGCGGAGCACCCACGACGATATATATAAAAACTTATCGGTAATCGGATTTGAGCTATGATAAAAGAGCTTCATTTCCTTCCTACAAGCCTTTTAGCGGCCGCATTTACACATTCGCACGAGCAGCGCGGCGAATAACGAACATTATAGCACTCCTGTATTATTGTATTATGTATACGGGTCTTTCTTTCTCCGCCGTCGCAATATTTCGATGACTTCGGTGGCACTTTTTTTTTCTTTGAATTTAGACATTCTCACAGGCAAAACATAATTTAGAATTAATTTAGAATCAAATGGTAGTGGAGGGAACGAAATTGATTGAACGGTTATGAAGTTATTGAATTTAAAAAATATGATGTCCACCGAAATCAATATTTTAGTCACCGAAATCAAATCGTGTAATTACTTTATAACTTAACACTTTAAACACTATGCAACTGTGCAAAAGAACAAACAATCGCTTATTCAATCCATGGTGAATGCTCGGAGGAGCTGTTTAACGCGATCCTTCCGTCCCCTTTCCACCTCCGCACAACGCGCACTGGACAGGGATTGCATCCCTATACGCTGGACTTATACGGGTGCGTACCAATCGGTTCTGCAGGTCTTTCCTCCACAGAACTGGTAAACTCTGGAACGCTCTCCCTGCCCACGTATTTCCCCCCAAGTATCGTCTCGGGTTCTTCAAGAGAGGCGTGAATAGCACCTGTCAGGCCGGCATGGCATTCGAAAGCCCAGCGTACGACCGAATTTACATGGGCGTCATTAGGCACCTTATTGGTGACTAGGCGTCGCATGTCGCGCTTTTTATTTAAAAAAAAATGCTCCTTGGCAAGGGAGTGAGGCAAGGGGCCGTGATCTCACCCAGGCTCCTTACAAAAGCACTTGAAGACGTGTTCAAGACGCTTGAGTGGGATAATATTGGAATAAATGTCAATGGGGAGTTTCTCAGTCATCTCCGTTTCCCGGATAACATTGTCCTCCTCGCCCATACCCCGGTTCAGTTTCAAGAGACGCTCAGCGACCTTTACGAGGTCTCGCTGAACGTCGGCCTGAGGATGAACCTGGATTTTTTTTATTGCTTCTGAACTGGGTGGCTCTGCCCGAGGTCGAAGCTTCAGGCGCAACCAATTTCACCGCCGAGGAGGTGCTAGTCCGGCTTGGAGGTGGACTAATGTCGCTGGGGAAAGGCTATTAACCCGCGATTTGAAGATCCGTGGATTGTAGGAGTGGGGAAAGATACTCCCTGCGAGCCCGTTCTACACCTTCGCAACCTTTGCAGTGCGGCACAAGAACGATTTAGAGAATCGTGCAGTTCGAAAAACTCTTCTGTCGACTACAAAGGGGTGTTCCGCGAGAGTATGGCGGGTTTGGCGAAGGCGAACAGTAGGAGGAGGGATAAGGGAAGCAAGTTCATCAGAGCAGCGGCCATAGTAGTACTGATGAAACAGGCTCAATGATCCCACGATAGGTCTGTGCTTTAAAGGCTGAAGGTCCTTTGTGAGTACAGAGTCACCAATGAGGCGAATGGCTCGTCGCTGAATTGAATCCAAGGCTGAAAGAAGGTACTCAGGGGAACCCTCCCAAAGATGACTGCAATATTCCATCACCGGTCTTACTTGTGCTTTATACAGTGTAATCAGTTGCACCGGCGTGAAAAATCGCCGACATCGGTAAAGGATCCCTAATTTTCGAGACGCTAGTTTCGCCTTGGACTCTATGAACGATCGAAACCCAACGTCCCTGGACACTTCCATACCCAGGACGCCCAGACTACCATCTTTGGGGACTTGCCTGCCCTGGAAAGTGGCTTGGAGAGGAAACGGATTAGCCTTAGTAGAGAAGGCACAAGCTTGCGTCTTGGCTACGTTGAAGTTGACAAGTTCTTCCCCTAAGAGGATACTTTTCGAGAACCTGGTCAACCCGAGCAACAGTTTCGCGTCTCGCGTTTGCTGCTGAGGCTTCTCTACCCTTCCAGTCCTTGATGAACCCTTCGTGCACGATGCTGTCGTCCATGTAACAATGTATTTCGCCGAGCGAGAGCATGTCGTTGATGAATAATAGAAACAGCGTAGGCGACATCACGGATCCTTGCGGAACACCAGCATTGATTGAGTAGTCGGCCGAGCAGGCACCATCTATAGTGACAAAGATCGACCGACCACTCAAAAAGCTGGAGATCGAAGTGCACAGTTTTGTAGGGACACCATAAGCTTTCTTAACAGTCCCCGGTGCCAGACGCGATCGAATGCTTTGGATATGTCCAGAGCCGATACCCCAAAACCATCGAGCCTTTCAGCCTACAAATGCGTGACGTACGCAAGAAGATCTCCAGGCGACCTTTGCTTGCGGAAGCCGTATTGCTTGTCATCGAAAAGTTTACAGTCTTCTAGATACGTCAGAGCGCTGAGTTGACAATACGCTCCATAACCTTACTAAAAAGTAAGGTTAGGGATAAAACCAACGTCATGACGATGGAGGTTATGGGTGAGGGGGATATTCTGATCGACGGTGAAGTGATCAAACAAGTGGAGGAATACGTATATTTCGGACAAATATTTCGGCTAGGTAGGTCGACAAGGCCTACTCAAGGAGGTAGAGAGACACATTCAACTGGGTTGGGCTGCCTTCGGAAAGCTGAAGTTCGTCCTAAAGTCTGATCTACCGTAACGCAAAACATATTTAATAAGAAATATATAATAGTCTCAAAAGTTATTTAGTTAATACAGTGTAAACGGCATAATATAACTTTGATTAAAAGAAAAACTGTTCTTTTTTTTGTACTTCATTCGACGAAAACTCTCAATGACGCAATAGAATACAGTAAGTTAGGTTTTGCTACGTACAGTTTGCAGTCTTAACTGTTTTTAACTTTATGTGAATTTAATTTTTTTTTCCATTTCTAATCCTCAAATACATAAGTTATCCTGTTTATAAGTTATAATAGGCATGCTATTTAATTAAAAAATATGATTCTTGCTTTCGGTGGTTTTGAAATTGACTTCGGTGCACCTATTTCCACCGAAAACACCGAAGTCATTGACACTGAAATCAAAAAAGTAAGGAAATTCTAAAATATTTGCAAATATAACCTATATATACAGCATTGCTCTCTAAGTTGGAGATCTAGTACTAATAAGACAATCTCTAATTAAAATATAATAGTAATATGTCAAATAAATAACGAGAAAATTGGTTCAGCGAAATCAATTTTATAGGTTACCAAGCCACCGAAAACGATTACATACCTCAATAACACGGCCGCACAGGAACGCACAGACGTGTTGTCCTCGCCACAGAAGCGGCGCCACTGATATTTTTTTTCGCTTTAACAGCTATGCACGCAGCTACAATAGTATAGGATCTATGAGCGTATTCGTGCGCGCCACCGATATCAAAGGAAACTAGCGGACGCTTATAAAATAATTCGTATTTCGTCTTCTAAAGCGTATTCATGCTTAGTAAAAATATAAGGTAAAGCATAACTAACTAGGTTTTAGAGAACATATACAAAGTAGCGTAATTCCTTATAGATGATAAGAAAAAAAAAATTTTCTACCCCAATCTGTAGTCCGGACGCGCCAGTGAAGTCAAGATTTCAGCAGTTTGAATTTTTTTTATCGCATTTCTAATTAATTAATTAAAAAAAGGACACAGCCCCAGTATTTTCATCGTATCTACAATATAAAAAAATATAAAAGTATTATGAATCCATTTTATAAGACTTTTCGATCCGGACTCGCTTATTCTACCCATCCGGAGAAACACCCATACCATGCATGCAAAAGAATATAGGAGCACTACAGGTACATTGGTGCGAATGTGTAAATGCGGCGTGAAATGCAAAACATTGTGCGAATGTTTGCGAATCCATGCTGCCAGGTGCTGGGCGAATTAGAGAAAAATTGGAGAAGCGTAGGGGATGTCCAGCAGTGGACGTCAACACGATGATGTAAAAAAAAAAATTTGCATGAGCACCCACGAGGATTTCTAAAAGTCGGCGCCCCTGATCGTGCGTACGTACAATGTATTTGTGCCGTTGTGGGAGAACTCCTGGCTCTGAGGTGCACAAGTTCAAGTACGTTGTATTACATTGTCTCACTAACATGCTCACACATGCATGACAGTAATGATTGTAACCTCTAATCTTGTGCAACAAAGTGTCCACACGCTAAAGACGTGTTACGAGGAGTTTTGCAAAAAAATGTTAAGTCACGAAATATAGGAATTAATTTTATTAAATTTTTAAAAGCTATAAACATTTACATACCTAATTCCTATTTTAATAATAAGTATCTTAACTAGTCTGAAAAAAAAAATTGAGATTTTTTTCTAACATATATTTATTATTGTTTAATTTCGACCTTGAAGGTTTTTCGGAATAGCTCCACCACATCGTCCGGCATCACACTGGAACAATTACAATATTGTTAATAGACTGATCAAACAACATATTATTTCTAAATTAATTGTTTACTACATATACCCCGTCCCACCATTTAGTAAGCTGACGGTGCCCATGGTCATTCGGATTGAGGAGGTTGCGAATGCCGAGCCGGCCTGACTGGTTTACGCCCCCATTGAAGGACCCGAGACTGTACTTGGGCGGAAATAAATGGGAGAGCATTCCAGATGTTACCAGCTCTATGGAAGAATGATCTACAGAACCGATTAGTTCTTATCCGGAGTAATTCAATCGTGAATGGATGTAATCCTGTCCAGTGGGCGTGGTGCGGAGGTGGAAATAGCACGGTGAGGACCGCGTTAACAGTTCCTCCGAGCCTCCCCATGGAATATTCGATAGAACACACTAATCGGGTCCGTCAAGAGAGGCGTGAATGTGCACCTGTCAGGCCGGCATGGCATTCGGAGCCCCCGCATGCGACCGAATGTCCATGGGCGTCGCTAGACACCTTACGTCGCCACACGTCGCGCTTACTATAAAAAAGCAATATTGTGCATTACGTTTAGTGAATTAGTACTAAAATTATTAAATGATAAAAAAACTGCTTTCTAATAATGTAAAATTTAAACGCGTTCCCCCGACGCCTTTACTTAACTAAGCTTTTTTTTTTATGGAAACTGACACGCTTGACTACATCACCTACAACGTCCGTGATGTCAGCCCATATCACCGGGTGAACTAGGTGCCATGTCAGTGCTTCCCCCTTTGATCTTGCCTGCTACACTGAACTGGTCGGAAAACACAAACTATTTACATAGCCGTTTAGACCGACGTTTCATTCAGTGCGGTGGTACCAACCCGGTCGGGTTAAACCCTACCACCAAGTAAGATTAGGAGGGAAGGGACCTACAGTCTTACGAGGAATCCGAACCTCGGTCAGCCTCCAACGGTCTGCGGTCACCCATCCAAGTACTGACCGCACCCAGCGTTGCTTAACATTCAATAGCGACAGTTGACTGTCTGCACCACTGAGCTATCGAGGCTGACAAACGAGGCTAAAATTATTTTTAACTTTTTAAGGGTTGTTGATGTGTCAGGGGTTTTTCACATTTGTAATATTTTTTTAAATATTGGCATTAGTTTAGCATTAGTAAAGTTCTACAAGTATTATTTAGTATTACATTTTGATGTATTTATCTTTTATTTTCATCGTTTTCGTAGTGCCATTGATATAATTTTTTGATTCTACTTCTATACATACATACATATAACAAATAGAAGGACATTCTCAATTCGACAAGTTGTTTGTTTTAAACTAAACACGATGTCGGTATATAAGGTCTTTCAAGGTAACGATACGCTAAGGGGTGTATGTGTATCAGATACTGATCACGTTCCCATACCCAATTTTTTTTTACGATATAAAAAACGTACTTATTAAGGTGAAATACGCGCACTTCACGTATTAAATTTGAGGAGTGAGTAGGTTTTTTATATCGTAAAAAAAAAATGGGTATAGGAACGTGATCAGTATCTGATACACATACAACCCTTAGCGTATCGTTACCTACTAATGAAAGACCTTATATAGATGTACCGTGAACCTTGCACCGGCCTCGTTGGAGATGAACATATAAATGAAATGTTTATAAACTCAACACTTATCTTACTTATTTTATTATTTATTTTGTAAGAAAATTTTGTAAATAATTTTGACTTTTGTATGAAAAAGAAGTCATCGAAGATTGTTAACGAGATTTTTAACTCCGAAGACCCTGACGAATGCCCTGCCTGCTTAAGGAGGTGGAGAGTCGAATTCAACTGGGTTGGACTGACCTTCGGAAAGTTAAAATTCGCCCCGCAAAATTTAAAGGCCAGTGCGTCCGGGACGATCAGGGAGTTATATAAAACGTACGGGTGTGAAACGTGAACTCTGACAGTCGCTGTTGTCCAAAGGTTGAAAACAAAAAAATCTGTAAGTTGCCGATCGAGCAATATGCTGCGAATATCGCTACGTGATATAGTGCGTACCTACGTAACAAGACATCGCTGGGCTAAGCTCAAGTAGCAATAGGATGGGTACGTCAGCCGAAGAGACGACGACCGTTGTAGTAACCGTGTCCTACAGTGGCGGCCGTGGATACGAAAAAGGAGTGTGGGAAGATCACTCGCCAGGTAGTAAGACGACATCAAGTACGTCGGCGGAAAGCAGTGGTTCCATACCGCACAAGGACTGGAGGAAAATTGGATAGCCAGTGTGGTGCAGGCAAGGGTGACGGGTGTACCTGAGTAGGTTGGCTAAATGTGGCATGTGTGCCGGCACGCCCACTTGCAGCTGCTCCCGCCGCACACCCGCCACGATCCGCCGCGCAGCCTCCGCAGGGTCTATGGGCGGTATTCTGCCAACATCACATACTCTTACCGTGAACCATTTCCAAGCACGAGGCATGAAGTGAAAGACTATCTGAAAAAAAGTGACATTATAGTGATGACATTACGCACTCGCATGGCATACTGTTTTGAGATTATGATATTTTACGAATGTCATGTTTTGTGAGAATATGATGATTTTCGGTTATGGTGTTTTGAGATTATGATATTTTGCGAATATGATGTTTTGAGAATTATGATGATTTTCGGTTATGGTGTTTTGAGATTATGATATTTTGCGAATGTGATGTTTTGAGAATTATGATGATTTTCGGTTATGGTGTTTTGAGATTATGATATTTTGCGAATGTGATGTTTTGAGAATTATGATGATTTTCGGTTATGGTGTTTTGAGATTATGATATTTTACGAATGTGATGTTTTGAGAATATTATGATGAATTGCGATTGTGGTGTTTTGACATTATGATATTTTGCTAATATGATGTTTTCAGAATATGATATTCTGAGACGGAGGCCTTTAGGAATATTATTTGAATGCACCTGTCTGAGCATCCGATAGGGTACGAAAAGTAGAATTCATCATTGCATTTATGATGCTTAGACGTCTAATCACCGGTAAAGTCTAGTAACTTTTGTTTGTGAGTTAAATTGAAATTTGTCATACATTTGACAGTAGTTAACCGCCATCTACTTTTTAGCGAAAGGTGGTGAAATCTGCCGGAAATGAACACATGCGGTTGTATCGGTCTTGGATTTGTGACCGTTCGACAGTTGAGGCCGACCGACCGTGGGCGGCCATCTTACATCCAGAACGGTCGTATCAACCCAGTCAGCTACAATTTGAGCCTACCATCGATTAAGGGGCAAAGGAAGGGACCTACAGTTTTACAGGTTCCGAACGGTGAAGCAGCAGGTGTAGGTATGAATGCACATTTTTTCGTTAGAAAAACCTCATTGGTAAATGCCGACCGGATTCGAACCTCGGACCTCTCGCATGAGAAGCTCAAGCCCAAACAACTCGGCCACCCGCATTATTTGCTGCCGGGAACTGTACGAGTATGTCATTGTAGTATAATTATGTGAATGACTTGCTAGATCTATAGAGTCAATTAACAATATTGATGTGTAAGTATACATACGAGCATAACCCACGATACATATACCTATAGCCCAGTCGATCTAGCGTAGTTAACAGAAAAACATTATTTTTACATATATTTATAAGTAATTTCCATACAACGCACCGCCACATAATAATGTAATGTTTGGAAATGAATGTGCACACTATCGAACGAAAAAAACTTTATTATGAATTTATATAACACTAGCATTTGCCCGCGAATTGATGTAAACCGCATAAAAATCTGTTTACCGGTTCCGGAGTTTACCTCATACATACATACATACATACAGACAGACGTCCCCTTTTATAAGAAGTAGAGATAGAGATTGACCACAGTTTGAAGCAAGATCCACTGGGTCTATGCTGTAACTGGCCTACTATTAGTAAATGAGACATTCTTTTCCAACTACCTAGAGTACCTACTTAATTCTTAGTTTGAGGTCATGTGCGTTACGTTATGTACTAACGTATAGTAATGGATTTCCAAGGCAAGTAATCTGATCTAGTCTGATGGAATCGTCGATGAAGAACAAGGAGGAGAGTGGGGTGAGAGGTGAGGTGACTTTACCGGAGTACGACGTTGTCGATGAGTTCTTTCCTCGTGGTAAGGAAGTAAGGATAGGCGATGGTGACGCGCACGCTCTCTGCGCCCACGTCCCGCAGCTCCGCCTGCAGCGCCAGGCTGAGCCCGCGCACGCCGAACTTGGTGGCCGTGTAGGCGCAGGCGCGGCTCAGCGCGCTGAGACCAGCCATCGAGCAGATGCTCACCACGTGTCCCCTGTTCGCGCTCAGCATCGCGGGCAGGAACGCTCGCAGCATCTGCGCAACGCAATATAGTATACTGCCATGGTCGCGGACCGCTCTTTACTTTCATTCGACTCGACAGCGACACATGATATTGTCTCATCCGGGCATCTAGGTGTTAAATGTGTTAGGGCGTGCGGCTGTTCGCCTTGCTCCCCGTGAAATACGTACGACTATTCCGATAGCTCCTACCCTGGCGGATGAAGATATCCTCTCTCCTTTGTCCCTTCACAAGTACAGAGAGTCCTCCGGGAACTATGGGTCCTGGAGGAATTAAAACAAATAGACTCTGGGCTGGGGACCGCGGAGCGTCGGCCCCGGTGCATACGTGTATCGAATGGATCACTTGGAGTCGCAGAGGTTGTGGTAAACCACAGAGCCGGGAATAAGTAACATTTGGGTTCAAGTGTTGCGCGTGGTTCTAGGTCACGCATCGGTGCCACGCACACGGACGTGGGTTTAGACTAACGCACAAGGCTTCGATACCGGTGGAAGGCCCGGTACACATTAGGTGGCGGCCATGTAAAAGACCACGCATAGACGTAATTGACGAAACAAGGCAAAGTCCTGTACAAAAAAAAAGTGTGGGTCCCAGTTCACTGGGCATGGGCGACTCGGAATCCAAGGCCGGGAAAGATTGATGCTCCTGAATTTGCACCTATGGCCCATACTCTGGCTAATGGTCAGATCGTTGTCGGGGGTTCACCCTTGGTCTATGGCTGGGACTTCCAATCAGATAGTCGGGGTTGGGAGGCTCCGTCTTATGGCAGCTCGTTGTCGGCTGCGGGAGACCGCTCGGACCGCCTGCAGATGTTTCGTCGCTTGGGCTCTGGCCTATGGCTGGAGTTGGTTTCGGAAAATAGGTGCAACTGTTGCGGTTACGGTGCCTCAATCAGCTTTAATGATCCTGCATGTTTTCTGGTCGGCAGCAATAGACGTCTGGGTGATACAGCCTCGCGGCTGGTAAATAAACTAAGCTCCTCCAGAGCACTAATGAAGAACATATCCTCTCCCCTCGGATACGTGCCTAGTCACATCACCCCCTTATAAATGCGATCTTAGTTCATTACAACGCGTTTCGATTCGCGTCACTCGTTCTGTAATGTAGAGGAAAAACGCTTTCAAATGTTCAATTGGCGTACTATTCATGCAGTTTCATAGTTTGTAAAATTTTGGGCCTAGTATATAAGCTAGGTCTAAAAAGTGAACTGACCCAGAAGTGAGACTTGAGGTTTACATCGATGATACGGTCGATATCACTGTCGGAGCCGTTGAGAACGCTGATCGGACACAGCAGGCCCGCGTTGTTGACCAAGATCTCCACGGGCGCGCCCCAGTCGGCGCTGATCTACCGAACACAATGTTATTTTCAAATCATGTAACTATAGAGTGACCTAGAAAGAGATCTACCTAGATAGCTGCAGCATGAATTAATGTCCAGTCCATTGGTATGTAAGTAACTTGTAGGTATATAATCTCTTTTCAATGTATTTATTGTTTGCCTAATATACATAGAAGTTAATCTTATAATTCTGTCAACCTGACCGCGTGATCGTTTGTTTTTTTAACCCCCGACGAAAAAAAACGGAGGGGTGTTATAAGTTTGACGTGTGTGTGTGTGTGTGTGTGTGAGGGTGTGCGTGTGTGTGTCTGTCTGTGGCATCGTAGCTCCCAAACGGATGGACCGATTTGGATGCGGTTTTTTTTTGTTAATTTTGTTGTCAGCAGTAAGGCAATCCGATTTATAGCTGAATGTAGAGTTATGTGAATTTATAGAAGCTACATTGCAGCAAAAGGTGGCAAGCGTAATCGGCCAATAACGAATGAAGCGTTTGACGTAGGTACTATGGTAAATATTATTTGTGAATCGGACCCAAGAATAATCAGTCTCATCTCAGGGCGAGTGGCGGAAGCCATCATCGTAAAATTCGATATTGTATGGAATACTATGAACAAAATGAATAAATAGTTAGAGAGTGTTACCTGGCGATGCAGATCGCACACAGCTTGCCGCGAGGAGACGTCGGCGGTGTAGGCGCGAGCTGTGTCGGCGCGCCCGCTCCGCCGACACAGCTCGCGCGCCGTCTCCTCCGCCGCGCGCGAGTCCAAGTCGACGACGGCGACCCGTGCGCCGCACCGCGCCAGCTCCTGCGAGAGCTCTCGGCCCAGCCCGTTGCCGCCCCCGCTAACCTACACAATATACTTACTATATATTATATACACTCTACGGCGACGATGCCAAAAGGAAGGGTTATATTTTGATACTAAACTATATTATTAACTGAAAGGCATTATTACCTGCGTGCTCAAGGTGCCATACCAGGATATGTTTACAATTCTGGTAACAATAATGACAAAAATGAATGTAGAAAACCTTTTACATAAATACCAAATAAATAGCAATAGATACCTACATACATATATACATATCACACACGCTGAATCCCGAAAATCGGGATGAGCAGAGTAATAGGTGTCGTGCTGCAAGTACTTTGGCAAATTACAGCACAACACCGACCACCACGTTTCGCAAAGTATTTGAACAAGATTAAATCGATCAAGCAGCTAGTAAGGCACGAAGACCCATCTGCTGCATGACTCGGTAGAAGTACCGTGCCAAGGTGACAGGTGGCGAGCCTCTCGCCCTTTAGCACGACATCTTGTCCTTATCCCTTAATCGCCTTTTACGACATGCATGGGGAGAGATGCAGTGGGGCTATTCTTTTTAAGTACCGGCCCCACACGGTACAATACCAATACCAGCAATAGATATTTTTTCCTAAAGCCTACGAGTGAAATTAAATTAAAAGTATTGTAAAAGATTTAATAATAGTAATTCTACAGACGAAGACGATATTAACATATTGATTATAAAATAAAACATTGATTATGTCTGTGTGTCAATGCCATTTCAATTAAAAATGTATGTAGGTAGGTACGAGTAAGTTTCCTGATGAATTTAAATAGCAAACGTCATCCCATTATTTAAGAAAGCAGACAAGTCAAATGTTAATAACTGTCGCCCCATTTCTTTATTGTTTCTGTTGTCGAACATTTTTGAGAAAATAACATAAACGTCTTATTACATTATTTAAATTAAAATTTTATATGTAATCCGGTATTGGCGGCTGAAATGCTCCGACTGGCTAATATCACCTCCGAGGAGGCAGGTGCCGTACCGGACACTTCCCTTTGAATTGCGGGCGATAGGTACTGGCTGAACTAGAGGAGAACACAGCCGAGGCTGCTATGCGGCCATCATATATCAAGTACGGTGGTACCAACCCAGTCGGCTACAATCTGGGCCTACCACCTAGTAAAGGGCAAGGGAAGGGACATACAGTTTTATACCGGTTCTGAACTGTGAAGCAGCAGGTGTGAAATAAACACTTATCTAATCCTAACCTTTGAATACTTTGAAAATTATCTATCAAATTAAGTACTTAAAACTACAATTAAAATCTAACCAAATGTCCTACCAAGAAATAATAAAAATAAAATTATATAATTAAATAAATGTATAAATAAATAAAAACTTTTACGGGAACCCCCGAAGACTCCACACGAGCACCGCGCCGGCAGCAACTAAAAGTAAAAAAAAATCTCGTCCATCGCAGTCGCTGTCGGTTGCCCAAACTCATTCTCAATATGAATATGGAAAAATTAATCAACTACCATTTTTTAACCATCTAAACAGTGCAGCAGTGTAATGCACATAGAGCAGCAGTTGTTTGTGACTGTAAATAAACAATGGTAACGGAAACTGTAAACATATTTTTTTTTCTTTACTTCTTAACATTAATCTAAGCATTTCTTTCACAATAACAATAGTCGAATGTTACTCACCAGAGCGAGTTGTCCTGATATGTCTTTCGGAGCGGTGGGTACGAGGAGTCCGAAGAGAGCTTTAGCCAGTAGTAAGACAGACAAGAGGGTGCACTGCACGGTGGCTAGGAGCAGGTCCGCAGCCACCGCGAGCTTCGCGAGGAGGCCCATCTCCACCCGCTCCGCCGGCTCGTACTCTCCGATCGTGTCCCAGCCCCTCACCCGCTCCGGCAAGCTCAACTCCTCACCGCTGGAGGGAATCTTCCCATTTTCAGGCATTTTATTATTTGATGTGTCTAAAGCGTACGAGGAAGGAAATATAAAGCTGAAATAGGTTACGGAAACTAGGACGACATGGGAAAGAGGAAAATGTGACTGCACTTGATTTTCACGATTCTTGTAATTGGGTATGAAGTTTTTAACTTTCAGTCAATGATGATGCGGCTCTGTTCAAGATTAGTTTCGTACTTATCAATCTTATTAATACAAAAAAAGTATGTATAGAATATAGTGTTGGAGGGTAAAGTGTCGGAGATGAGCGTGCACACCGCGTGCTGCGGCCGCGCGCCGAGAGATGATCCGCGCAACTAGTATAGCTGGCAGTATTATAGTTGCACTTGGCGCGTGGCGTGAAGCTCCTGCCTCCGCACCGCGTCACATTTCTGTGGCCGCGTCTCCCCGCCCCCCTCGTACACTTTCCGCATCTGTATCCGCTATCAAATCATATTTAAGTTTCCGTAGCCAGCGATGCTGGCAAGAAAAGAACTAAGTTGCAAATAAAAATATTTCTTTAACAGGCCAAGTGATGAAAACTTCTTTCAACGTTTATTACTACTATTTTGTGAAGAAAAAAAAAGATTTGTTTAATTATATAAAAAGCTAGTAAAAAATGTGTGTTCATTTTTCTCTCTCCGAGTCGATTCATCCAGAACGTAGAGCACGAAAAAATTATAAAGTAGTTAATTTGGTCCTTACGGCATGAAAACTATTTTTATAGAGAAAAACTCATTATTATGAGGAAATCGCACTTTACGGGCCGCGCGATGTGCGGGTGGAGCGGCGCGCGGGGATACGAGGCACTACCTGCGTGCACGAAGCAACCGCACATACACTAGCCTCGCGTGCAAGAAGCAAATTGCTACGGAACCCTCTGTCTGGGCGTAAACAACGTTTTTACAAGGTGAAGATCCGCTTAATATATAAATTAATGTAAGTAATAGCAAAATTTATCCGAGCGACTACCTACTATCGTATAATTATTAAATATTTAATAATTAACTACACATTTAATATATTCAATACATAAGCTATTTTGCATTTGCAATGAGATGCGGTTTCTGTCTCCGCGCCTCAAGGTCCCGCTCAACGATTGAATAGACAATGAGTTTTTACTCTACCTACATTATATTACACTAACCTCCTGGTACATCTGCCAAAATCTATATCCGTCTCTGTATCCTTATGGATACGGAACCTTAAAATGGACCATCGATTGCTCCAGTATAAATAATCTAAAAATACAACATAATAATAGACTCTAAACAAAATAATAATATGAATACATAAGTAGTTTGGTTATTTAATTAAGCAAGAGTAACAGGAAATGTATTGAAATCACAGTTTCCGCAGATGTGACCTTTTCACAATAAAGAAGATTAGCTGCTCGTGCAAATCTTGCTGTAAAATAAAACAAGTTGTCGAACACGACCGGAAAGCCTTGTATTTTATTTCCATTTCCTTTTTTTTTGTTCAACAAATAGTTCGAATGTCATAAGTACAAGTTTCTAGTTCGAGTGTTGTGTTGTACGAAGATACGTTTTAATGTTTGTTGGGAATTAATAATTTTATTTGCTTTCAAGAAAATAAATCAGGGCCAATTTACATTTAAAATTAATATGCTAACAAAGAGCTTATAATGTGCTGATCATGAAAACCTTTAAAATAATAATGATACGAGTAGTGCATGTTTACAATACACACTTTATGTTTACAATTTTATTCAATTTTATTCGTTAGGTAAATAAGTAAGTATAATATTCTTAACTTATCCGTTAGGTAGGTAAACATTTTTATAAGTTAAAGCTTGCTCACTTACATTACTCCATAGATACATAACCAAGATTAAATTAAATTTTGTGTAAAACCTTCCTTTCACCTGTTATTGTGTAATCGTGTCTTGCCTATCTCAAATATTTTTTCGCAACATCTATACGTAGGGAAGCGTGGCAGATAAAAGAGTACACAAGTTATAAGGAAACTTTCACTTGTCGTTGACTTGATGTAGGTAGATACGCAATAGGTAATTAGCGAGAACAAAGGTCACATTTATTAGCAGCGCAGCGGTCACAATACATTTTGAATTCTCTATGGATGATCAGGTACCCTTAGAACAGTCTATTGTGAATCAGGAATTAACATCACTATGCACGAGAAATTACGCTGGGAAACACATCAGTAGGCAATGTTTCCGACAATTAAATTAAAATGTATTCATGACATTGAAATTTAACAAACTAGCCTTATGAGATCGTTGATTCAATATTAACATACTCATAGTTCCATGCAGCTCATGAAAAGTTCAGATTGTACTTGTAAGAAATCTGATGTTACTGAAGTGTACTTTCAGCGACGCAGAAAGCGGATTTATTTTAGTATGCAATTCATTCTGGTCAATTTCGTATTAGAAAACGACACATAAAGTGTACAGAGCACCTGTATTGTATCTATATGCAGCTACGCTACGGTCTCTTCTCGCGGCCAATCAGAAGGCACCGGAACCCCGCACTTGCCAACTGTTAAATTGACGTCAAGAGGGTTGTGTTTCGTGATGTCCACGGTTACGTGAAGGGTTGGAAAAGAAGAGGCTTCGAAGTCGTCATTTATGCAGACATGGATGTTCAACTATACCGCTCAACACTAGGTACGTGCCTTCTTCACAGATATCCTATAACAAATAATAATAAAACGATCACTTTCACGAGTAACCGCACCATGAACAAAATGTGTTCCTAACATTAATTAGTCTTGCTATCCCACTACTGAGATAGGTTGATGGTGACGTCACACGTGAGCTGTCAGTGCCTTCTGATTATTTGTGAGTACTTATTACAAGACAACACTTTAGCACAGTTTCCTACCACTGTTTTCCTTTACCGGAGTGACGGTTATATTGAGCGCGTACACTCTGCCGAAATAAAAAAAACTTATTATTCGAATCTCCAACCACTAGTTGTACAATACAATACATATGTACTAAACATGTTCGAGAAAACAATGACATTTTCCTCCGGTTCTGAAGATATATCTTCAGGTGCAAGGTTCTGATAAGTGTGGCATCGTTCGTATCTCTACGGAGTTAATTAAACATTTTATACGGATTTCCTTATGGATAAATCATATATTCATACTTCAGATGACCGAAAAAACTATTTGGTTCCAATGCAGACTACAGGTTCTTGGCAGACTATGTCGTTATAGAAAGCTTTAATACATTTCTACAGTTAGAAAATTAAATAGCTTGGCGGAATTGAAAGAAAATAGTAGAGTCAGAGCAGCGCACTAACACGCAACACACAGCGCGTAGACACTCGTAGTATCGCAAAGTGTGGGGCGGCGCGGCGGCGGCGGCGGCGCGGCGCGGGCGACCTCACGCGCGCACGAACTTGTACACCACGCCGAACACCAGCACACTCACCAGCACCAACACCAGCGTCGTCACCACCTGCCGCCACCAACTTCACTCATTCATCCAATCGGATCACATATTCCTATAATAATATAACTCTGGAACGCTCTCCCTGCCCACATATTTCCCCCCAAGTACAGTGTCGCGTCCTTCAAGAGGGGCGTGAATGGTCACCTGTCAGGCCGGCATGGCATTCGCAACCCCCGCATACGTCTGAATGTCAATAGGCGTTGCGTCGTTAGACACCTTATGGGTGGCTCGGCGCCAAATGTCGCGTTCTCTATCTAAAAAAAATATGTTTAAATATTTTAATATAGAAAAATAAGGAAAACCGAGATAAGTAATATTTAAGACCAATATTATACAGATCTATACATTCCAAGGAAATAGCTCGAAGGCACTACTCAAATGAGAATGTTTAAACGAGTTTGTGTCGGTCGGTATACGTCGATACAATAACATTATTACATTGATACTACTGATGTATTGCTTAAAAGCCGGCAGGACTGGAGAAAAATTGGAGAGGCGTATGTCCAGCAGTGGACGCTTACACGCTGACTGACTGACTGACATGTATAGCTTAGCAGTTGGAAGGCTAATTACTAGCACATACTTTGGCGAATATGTTGACGCCGGGCTCTCCGCGGGAGTGTCCCTGTCCGGGTGGGCAGGGCCGCTCGTGCGCCTGCGCGGTGCGGCTCTTGCCGGCGAGGCCGCGCGCGAGCGCCGGGAACGCCAGGCTCTGCGTGAAGGTCAGCTTGTGCAGACTCTCGCTCAAGGAGTAGGGGCCGACGGAGCCGCGCGCCGCCGCGCGCAGCAGCGCGTACTCCAAGTCTAGCGCGTCGAACAACGAGTACCTGCACAATCATATGCACAATTCCATTTTCAAAATTAATGCGACGCAAAACTACAAACGGGCGGGGGCCTGGTCCGACATCCTTGATTCCGACAGCTTGAGCGGAGGTTATCTACACAAAAACATTTTTAGCAAGCAAGTAATATGTTATTTGAATTCGGAATTAGAATTTATCCCACTTTATACACTGCAAATCGTTCTCCTTGTTAAAAAAACCTAAAACTATTATCTCCAATAGTGTGAAGTGAAAACCTAAAAAAAACGCCACTTTTGCATACCTGGATGGATAAGTATACCTACTCTTAATTCTTATTGTAATTATTTACTTATTTTACGTTCAATTCTCACACTGAACATTCAAAGGTTGACTGGAAGAAATCTTTGTAACGGATAAGTCCGCCTTTAGAATGTAAATGTTCAAATTTTTCTTGGAGTAATAAAGTATTTTCTACCTATATAGCTAGATTCTAGATTAATGTAATGTCGTCATGTTGTTGTCTCAACCTACAGAAACAAAGGCAGTACTTACAGTACGACAACGCTTTCCTCTGAAAGTTCACGCAACTTTCGTAGAGTGCATATAAGTATCGGGCCGAGGAAGAAAGTAACCTGGTCATGGTCATGGTGGAGCTCCTCCTGCGGTCATCTCTGAGCCAGGGGTCGCTGGTGCGCGCGCTGGCGCATGCGCCGACAGAGTGGTTGACGGAGGTGAGGGAGGAGGTGGTGGACGAGGAGGCGGAGAGGCGGCCGGGCGGCGGCGCCGGCTCCGGCGGCTCCTCCAGCCCGCCCTGCCGCAGCAGCAGGCGCGCGTGCTCCGGGTGCAGCAGCCCCGCCCCCGCGCCCCCGCCCCCGCCCCCACCCCCACCCCCACCAGCACCGCACCGCCAGCCGCCCACGGATGACGTGCTGCACGCCGCCGGCGATGGAGACGCCTGCAATAACATCACACTTACGATAAACTCGATTTCAGCGGCGGGCGACCGAGAGGTATGTGCGTCGGCCTCTCTTACGAGAGGTCCGAGATTCGAATCCGGTCGGAGTGCACCAATGCGTTCTTTTTGACGGAAAAATTTACGTGCACACCTGCTGCTTCACCGTTCAGCAATTCAAAGGGAAGTCTAGGGTATGGCACCTGCCTTCTCGGCGGTGATATTGGCTGGTTGGAGCATGTGCTTTGACCCCTCTGACTCAGCCAACCATACCGGATTACATAAAAAAAAACTCACGCCTTCAGATATTTCCTCAAAACTGATGAGTTTTCTACTCACGATCAAAATGCATCATTGAGTAACCTCTGCACTCTTTCATGGGGCTTCTCATTTTTGTTTTTATGGAAACTGACACGGTTGGCTACATCACCTACAACATCCGTGATGTCAGCCCATAACACCGGGAATGTTCTCATGTTGGAATTGTTTCAACAAGTTTTCAAGCATTCATGATGGATGACATACATAAATACATGATAATTATACTCTTAATTGTTTACCTGCACGGAGTCGATGCCGGAGTCGTGATGGAAGCCGCGGTCGGTGGGCGAGAGCGGGGTGCGCGGCGAGCAGGGGGAGCGCGGCGAGCCCAGCGGGAACACGAAGCTCTGCCCGTCCGCCTCGCCGCGCGGCGAATCCTGGGACGGCCACACCTGCGACCCCACATCTACATTCACTCAATGCCTAAGTACAAGCTTTACCTAATTCTACGCCCAATTATTATTATGGCACTGTCCGCAGCCTTTACAGTCTACTAAGACTCAGCTGCAGCACCGATTTGCATTATGCGTGTGTGCAGCTCGATCTGACAATGCAGATATGAGGGCATCTTGTCTTGCAGACCGGATAATTCGAACTCACAGGTACTACTAATAGATCATACGACCCCCGACGTGTACAGCTTGGCTCGTCTGCAGCAGCAGCGAGGAGTATGACGTAGACTCTGCCGATATGAGCGCTTTTTTGTACCGCTTCCTGCTCCGCGGCGCCGCCGCGCTGATGATGCTATGCTAACTTACAAGCAAGTTTCATGGTGTCCACCGGCTCACCTGCAGCAGGGGCAGGGAGCAGGTGGGCGCCGGCTTGAGGGACTCCTCGTCGTGGGTGTAGGCCGCCGGCGCGGGCTCGTCGATACCGTCGTCGTTGCCGCCAGCGCCGCTCGCGGAGCGCACGGCCGTCCACAGCCGCCTCAGCCCGTGCTCCCGGCGCCGCTCCGACTTCTGTACACAACAATCATCAACACCGGCACCTTCGCTTCTAAGCCCGCGACACGCATACACACCCATACACAGATGCCAATTGAGTTAACATTTAATCAGATTTGTGCCATTTTATTAATTGTTGAATGAAATCTTATTGCTTAATGATAAATAAAAATTCTATGTCTGTATTTACGCTATAAATTGTACATTTATGTATTTGACAAGACATGTTTTCAAGGTGAACTATTTGTTTAAGTAAGCCTTTGCAAGTTATTATTTGTTTACTTGTTCCTATTTCGTCAGCATAATATAACTGTGCAACTGGCTGTGTGTGTAGTAATAAGCTGCTGCAATGCTAAGACCAAATCTAATCTAAATCTAATCTTAATATTTCCATCAACTCCTGGAAAAATCTTACCCTTTCGAAGTATTACTATGTATTGCGAATTCTGAAATAATGAATGAAACAGTATAAAAACACTGTTGCAGAACTCGTAAACAGGAATAAAGTTCTTCTTTCTTATTTTTTTAAAACGGTGGCAACCAAACGAATAGGAATTCGTTTATTACTGCCAGTATCCAGTGAATGAATAAAGTTATTCGACGAGATAGCGTGAGTGTCGGTAATTATTACAAGGAAGGTTTTCCTGCAAGGTTTTCCAAGAATAGATCTATAAATTCAGCGTATGCACTGAACAAATAAAATCTTTGCATCATACATACGTAAATACTCGTATAATTCATTTTCACTGGTTTACTGTACCTATCGTAAATTATAAACTGGAACAGCGACAAATAAATGTTCATTCATCCATTCATTCACTCACTCGCGTAATCATAAGTCTTTAAAAAAACATACACTTCATTGTCTTTCACTTCCAGGAAGAAGGTTTTTCGTAAAATATTACAATAACACGTCAAGGTCAATAATAATCAGATTTCCCCGTACTGAATGACCGAAAACCGCAGACTGTAGACGCGTGCTGCAGTGCTATTATAGACTATGTAGTAGAGTAGTGGGATGTTAATATGTAAGTACTTGTTGTAGTTATGTAAGCACGTGCCCAGCACGTGGCGGGCGCGCGGTCACGCGGCCGCACCGGAGCCGCGCCACGAGCGAGTGGCCGCGCGCGCGGCCTGCCTGCCGATACATCGAACTATCCGTTCATTAGTAGGTATATTTTTTATTTTTTTATATGTTAGTACTAAGCATATACTCGCTTTTTATATTTCTTCTTTAGATAAATGCAAAGCCGAAAATAAAGAGAAAAAAATACGTCCCGCCCGACCCGGCCTATGATCTGTCGATACCGAGTGATACGACAGATCATAGAAGTAATAGCTATTACTTAGGTGTTCTGTGAGAGATACGTTGTCGACCCGGTGGCGGAATTAGCAACGCGCTGGCGGCTCAAGCCGGAGTTCCAGGTTCGGTTCCTGGTCGGTACGTATTTTTTCTCTACATTTTCAGCTTTGCATTTATCTAAAGAAGAAACATTAGTAGGTAGTTTGAATACAATAATTTTACTAGTCACGGAATGTGCACAGTATCGGAAGACGCGCAGACCTTTTTAGCTTGCCCTCATCACCAGCTCCGTTCGGCGCTAGGTACCACGACAGAGCCCACCTTTTATCCAACCCTCATTTCCCTACATATAAACATGTTTTGAGTCACGTCGTTGGTGAGTGTGGCAAATTTCTAGCTTCATTACATTTGGCGACCATAAAATCTCGCGTACACGGCATTGCAATTAGTACACTACATCAACATATTACATTAACAATACACTAACATAATTATGTTGATACAAATTACGTATCAAAGTTTGACAAAGGCTCTTTACACCTGATTCACTTAATTAATAAGTCTTTGTAGTCAGAACTCTCAGCAAAATTGTTAATCTTGCTCTCAAGCTGTGTTTTAGATAGACTATGGGCGGTGTTATTATGTGGCTATTTGATAATACTATAGTCACTAAATACTTGTAAAAATATGTTTAAAAAAATACCGTGCGAAGTTTCTTGTCGGTTCTTCTTCGTGGGTGTAATCGAACCGGATAGAACAAATTGTGATAAGTTCGAGCGCAGTCTAACTGCCGCACAGTGCAGTGAATGTATGGAAGAATGGGACAAAAATCGAAACTCCGGCTGCATTTAAATTAAATTTTTATTTTATTCATATTTCAATATATAACATTATTTTTTATATATAATAGCTATATATATAGAATATAGATCATATATATATATAATTAAACTTATAATTAATATTAAATTACAACGTTAAAACTAATTATTATCTGAATAATCGTCTTCCCTTAAATCTAAATTCGGTAGGTATATCTAGATCTACATTGCGAGACTGGAGCCATTTTTTTCAAATAATCATTAACATCGCCGTCTATTCTCACATATTTGTGTGTAGATACCTTCCTCAGCGAGGATATAACCTACTCACATTTTTTATACTTTTTCATCGTTCAAATATACTTAAACGAGAACATATTTCGTTGAATACAACTTGTTTGCGGTCATTTTTGCTGATGTTTATGCCGCAAGCTCCAATTTTTGTATGACGATCCCCTCTCTGAAAAAAAAATCATAATATTACCTATTGGCAGATATTGGCAGACAAACTTTACTAAATCTGAAAGTACATTATTATAGCTACAAGAAAATGTAAAAACTTCGAGACACTTTGCGCACTTTTTTTTTAAAGCTTCGTCAAAGTTTGGAATTGCATTAATTTTAGATAATTTTCAAGGGTATGTTTAAGACCTAATAGAAAAATAAATCATAAACAAAAATACAACATTTATATAACGTATTAAACTACGTACCTTGGGCTACAGAATCCATTTTCAATCACTTCAAAACACTTGCTAATACTTTTGTTATTATGACACTCGATGCAACGGACAACATACAACTGATAAGAGGGATTAACTACTCGCCGCGACATTATTCCTGTTGGAGGGGAGATCATTAGCCAATGAGCGCAGTTCACGTTTGGTTAATCTTATTTTTAGAAGTAGTGTCTCATCTACTTTACAACGGCAGGATGAAAGTCCACTGAATTAATATTTCATTTTTATATTTTTGGTAAAGGCTCACTGCATTGTGTGCCGTATCAATACAACAATACAATACAATACAATACAATACAATACAATACAATACAATACAATACAATACAATACAATACAATACAATACAATACAATACAATACAATATAATACAATACAATACAATACAAGCATTGACATTTTGTCAATAAGTGTCAAAGTTGCATGAAAGGTGAAAAAAGTCGCCAAGTGCGAGTTGGACTCGCGCACCGAGGGTTCCGTATCATCACTCAATATATTTGTATTATGATATTTGACAATATATTTGAATATAATATATCTAAATCCGTAGTTTTTTGCTTTTTTGTTTCGATCCGTAGTATTGGAATAAAAAAATAAAAACCTAATTTTTGATTGATTGATTGTGTTGCATCCTACTCCAACCAGCGAAAGCGGCGCCTTGAAAGAGGAGTACGGGTGAATACGGGTTGACAGGGCCTTAAAGCAAAATATCAAGAAATGTTGATACTGAATAAATAAAGAAAAGGAAATATGAAAGAAAAGAAAGTCTGAGTGCAGACCAATGAAGTGACGAATATTGTTCTTTGGTCTCTCATTCATTAGCGAGTCCCGACTTATGTTTGACTAATCACACCACACCACACTAGGTGCGTGCACCCGAGGACACGATGGGCTTATCATTTACATGATTACTTGCTGATTTGTATAAACACGTATGGACGTAAGTATGTAGGTACACAGCCCTGAAATTGAAAAATATTCTGTAAAACTTTGACACCCGTGCGCCCCGTTATTTATAAATCTATGCTACGAGTACCTACACGTGTATCTACATCGTTGAAATATATTATACTAGCACACCGTACTACTAATAGTATTTTTTTATGTAATCCGGTATGGGTGGCTGAGTCAGAGGGACCAAAGCACATGCTCTAACTAGCCAATATCATCTCCGAGAAGGTAGGTGCCATACCGGAGACTTCCCTGGATTGTTGGCTATGGACTAGAGGAGAATACAACCGAGGTTGCTATGCGGCCATCTTACATCCAGTACGGTGGTACCAACCCAGTCGGCTACAATTTGAGCCTACCACCTGGTAAGGGGCAAGGGAAGGGACCTACAGTTTTACACCGGTTCCGAACGGTGAAGCAGCAGGTATGCAGCATGCACGTACATTTTTTTGGCCAGAAAAAACTCATTGGTACACGCCGACCGGATTCGAACCTCGAACCTCCCGCATGAGAAGCCGATGCTCAAACCACTCTGCCACCGGCCGCCGCACTAATAGTGTAATACTTATATTTCAGTCGTGTAATTAAACACTTGCACAGTGTGTGCGATAAAAATCGACATATCGCAGCAATCCCGGGGCCACTGTACTTTATGACCACTTTAGTTTAACCTCGCCCGCCGCCGCGCTTTAGAAAACTAAATCAGACAAGGAAGTTATCGACCGCCTCCTCGGTTGCGTTCAGGCGTAGCTCCTCATTATCAAGGTTGACTAAATTATAATCTCTAGGTTTGTACTTAGATAATTCACGCACTTACGTATTGCATTTTAAATTATTAGCTCGTCGAAAAAGATGAAAGACCTTCCTTATCTTCGCGAAGATGCTACGGATATTGTAGGATGTACATTGTACGTACGTGCTTGGGTACGCATAGTTTTATTTGGTTTATATGACTGACTTATTGCATAACGCATCTTCACCTGTATACACACAACGCATCAGCATTGTTAGTCCACGGGTCGTAATTTTTATGACGATCATTAATGAAGTCAGCTTATTAATCAGTTGGTAAGTACTTCTATTTTATTGATTGAAGATTGTAATTGTACAGGAAAAGCAGCTGTTAATTGAAGAAAAATATGAACAGCTGGATAACACATTGAAACAGAGAAGCTGTTCTCAGCGCTACAGCTTGTTCCCGAATGGATTCCAAATTATTCATGAACGAGCGGCCCCAAGCCGTCTGCATACACCATCTCGCACATTGGGTTCAATGGGACCGGCTGGCTGGCTGTGCATTATTAACTCGAGTAGTTTAAACTTACATTCCAACAAGCAGCGGAGGCGCACTGGGTACCTAACTAACCATAACCGTGTGCATGTAGGTGTGAGCTTTATCAGTACGAGTGCTCAGAAATGTAGCAGTGTGATTGGAGTCGGATGTCAATATTAAACCGCTTAACCTCCACCACCTCTCTGTGCCTGCCCTAATAATCCTTTGTCTTCATAGTTTATTCATATGTTCTAGTCTAGTAGGTAAGTGTAACAGCAGTGAACATCTATGTACTATTCAGCACAAAAAAAAATGTCTCATTGTCCTAAGTAAATACTTCCGACAGGTGCGGGTAGTAAGAACGGAAGGAAGCTCTGTGAAAGGTCTGCATCCGCCTCCGCCGCCTCCGCCTCCGCCGCCGCGCCAGCGACCACACCGGAAGGTATTACACGCTCCGCCGCCGCCTCCGACGCAGGCTGCCTCGCGAGAGTCGTCACGCGTCACTCCCTACATACCTACATGCCATCTATAAGTTCATACATGCACTCTGAATCTAATATGCGTTATAATTGCATAGTTGCTCATATTGCATAGTTGTTATCATATTGCCACCCGCCCGTGTTCTTTTGTCGTGAGGGACAATAGGTATTAATAATACAACTAATTATCAAAATAATGTTTATTGCACTTTAACAAAGAGTTTGCAAAAGGTACAGCTTAACGCCGTAGGAGTTCTCCTTCAGTCAACCTGTGTGGAGTGGCAGAGAAAAAGTAGGGAGATGATGTAGATATACAATTTCAACAAATAATACAACATAAATACAAATACATACCTACCCTGTAATTCTTTATTTACAGGATTGCCAACATGTGGAATGCACTCCCACCTGCATCCTTTCCCCTAATGTACAGTCTGGCTGGGGTACTGCAATCAAACATAATGTAAAGGTGCACCTAGCCGGCCGACATTCGGCCAGTATTCGTAGCCCCCGTAAATATCCGAATGCCCGTGGGCGCCGTCGGACTACACCTCTGCGTTAATCTGGCGCACGCCATAAGTCGCGCTTAACATAAAAAAAAAATAGCACGAATAAGATATATAAAGAGAAAGGTAACATTAGACCTGCAAAATCTAAAAAATGTGCACGAATTTCCGTAGCTAAAAATTAATGTAAACTTAAATTAATTTTGAACTAATTTGAGAAATGCGTGCAAAGCTTGCCAGAATATTCACCAGGACAGGTGAATATTCTGGCAAGCTTTGTGATTTTATCGGCGTACGAGTAGGTAGTAAGTATATTTTCTTTCAACCTAACTTTCTCTATTAGGGATTATAGCAAACATAGCGTTAGCCGCAGCTCTGTCGCCCTAGCTAGACGTATAGCGTAGTAGCCCGTTGGGACGGAGCACAGGGACGGAGACGAATCATGAGAAATTGCTAGTAGCGATGAATTGCTAATAGAGAATAGCCCCGCTCGGTGTTGTCAAATCCTCCTTTACGAAAAGAGCCAAATAAGTTCGAAAATAGAGGTAAAACTCTAAATCCATTCAAAAACATGAAACTCCTTGCGATGGAAGAAAAAACAACTGCTGTTGAAAAGGAGCTAAAAGTACAGAAATGAATATTTTTTTAGAGCTGACGGCTAAGATTTAGAGGTAAATCTAGCTCTAAAAGAGCTGACTTGGCAACACTCATGCTCTGCCCACAGATAAGCGAATATTATGTAAAAAGTAAAAAAAAAACTAAAATGATATCAATTTCAAAATAAATGTGAAAAAAATAAAAAAATAATGTGGTGGTGCTCTTTCAATAAAACTTCATCGTGACAATGTTGATACCGAACCGAACCAGGATAACTCATACGAGCACTCATTGTGATTACCTAGCTAGATGATCAACAAATCACTGAGGTGCAGAATTTATGGTCGCGAACAGGAGCACGACAAAGATATTGCAAGCGAGAGGACATCGGACGACAGCATGCATTCTAAAATTGTAACAGCGTGAGCGTACGTTATCCTCCATAATGCGTACCCCCTTCCGAGAGTGGTAGAGGGAGGGAGGGGGTACGCCCAATCCCATTCCCTTTTACCTCATTTCCAACTAACGAGGTTTATGGACTCAATCTCGGGCACACTATGGGCCGCAACCGCACGCTCCGACCGAGATGTGCTTTAGTAACTTCTTGTGCATACTGTAAGCTCCGCCGGCGGTCGCTTTTCGTACACGTAGCTTGCCTCGTGACCGCAGGGTGTGACCGACAGTTGGTTCTCCGATCTTACGCCACGTAACGAATTAGCAGAGCCTTTATTGCGAGCTGTCGCGCAGGCGAGTGCACGCGCGACCGTCAACTTTGCCCTTTCCGTTGTATATATTTTTTTCCTATTTTTAACTACGAACTGAAATCCAAACATTTATGTTCCAATAATGTAGGTAAACTCTACTTTTCAGTTGATGATAATATTTTTTTCTTATCTTAAGGACAATCCAATCTTAGTTTCCTGTATTTTTTTGTTTAGATGAAATATACAACACCGGAGCTAAAAAAAAAAAATTCGACCGAAAAAAATGGATTTTTTATTTTTTGATCAGTTGTCAATTGAGCTTTTATTGAGTCATCACTTTAGACATTTAAAAAAAGACAGGAACGTAGATTCGACTGTCCTTATTACAACAAAAAAGGATACATTAGCGAACAATAAAAAGAGAATATTATTATGAATTTATGAAAGCTCAAAGCCTTGATCCACTGGGCTAGTTGTTCCAAAATGTCTTATCAACAACAATATCTACACAAAAAAAAATTATAATAGTACCTGAAGACGTTAATCTGCGAAAACAATGGTTTAATTAAAGTCATGAGAAGGGATGTCTGCAATAGAGCGTCCGCACGCGGTGGCGGTGACTAGAGCGGTGTGACGTCATATCGGGCGAGTAACCGCGGCGGTCATCTCAGCGGGCGTTGAGCAGTACGTATTCATTTTACTTCAAACTTTGATTGTAAATGCCTCTGTAAGTTCTTGGTATGTTTCGACGATTTAAAAAGTTTTATTTTTGTAAAAATACTGCCAACGTAATCTGCTTACTCATGAACATAAATACATTTGAGTGGAATAGTCTAAGAGAAGACCGCTCGCACACTATTGGATATTCCATGGCGTCTTTTATCATGATTATCCTGTTGCACAACTTCATCTAAGTTTGTAACCGGTAATTATGTTACTTGTTTATCAAACCTTATCTTGATGACAGCTAATATTTACATGAACTATCATATACCTACTTATAATGAATGGCCACCTGTCAGGCCGGCATGGCATTCGCAACCCCTGCATACGACCGAATGTCCATGGGCGCCGTTAGAAACCTCATGGGTGCCTCGGCGCCATTATGTCGATAGCTTACAATAAAATATATATATATATATATATTCTATTCTATTAATATCAATATCTTTTTCTAAACTGTCACATAATAATCTAAATATAATTATAGAGTGACAGGGGGAGAGAGAGAGAGATATAATATAAGATAAGCGATAGTTTATTATAATCGGATTTGCTATTAAACCCGCGAGCGAAGCCGTGGGCAAAAGCTAGTTTGAAATAAATACGAATGGGTCAGAAGAAACTGAGATTAATAATAGTTTGCCCATCTCGTCGCCTCTACAAACAACTTTCTTCCCCGCACTTATAAACTGTTCTGGAGGCGGCCCCACGCGGTGCCGCTTCAAAACTAATCCTCCTCGCCTCCACCCCTCCCCTCCAGCACTCCACACTACCTGGCCGCGCTATGTGACTTTACGCATCTGCTGCGACTTAACGGTAGGTACTCTATTCGTGAAATAGGTTTTTAACGTTAATAACGAGCGTGGAAAAATAAAATAAATTAATGTTTACCCTGTTATACAGCTACATAACTACTCGTACGTATAAATATGTAGGTACAATGGGTTGTATTCATGTCTTTAAGAAGCGTTATTTGTGCAGTACGAACAGACAAATAAACAAACAGAGAAGAAAGCGAGTTAAATAAAAACCGGCCAAGTGCGAGTCGGACTCGCGCACCGAGATTTCCGCACCACAAAAAAAAACATTGAAAAAACACGTTTCTTGTATGGGAACACTTTTTCTATTTTTTATTATTTGTTGTTATATCCGCCATAATAACACATTCCGTAAAAATTTCAACGGGCTACCTATTACGGTTCAAGAGATACAGCCTTCGATTCGGACAGACAGACGGGCGGACAGACAGACAGAGAGACGGCGTAGGCTTAGTAATAGGCTACCGTACGGGATACGGACACCTAAAAACGTGGTAAAATCGCGCATGTGCTTTTCATAAATTAATATGAGGTCATTTGAGGTGCTAGAGAAAAAAATCTAATGTCGTATTTTAAATTGAAACTAGCATAATTAATAATAATACCTACCATAATGTCTATTTCCAGGCTGTAATTTGTAGCCAATTTGTAGCTGGAAATATTTCAGAATACTGTATTAAGTTAATAACATTTAAATAATGGGAGTGTGTCCGTTATGGTCAAGGAGATGAGGAGGGTTACTTTATTACAATTAGTAGTATTTTATTACTTTAGTAAATCTATATTACCTACCATTTTATACGCCTAAATGGAACTAGACCAGAGAGCGCGCGTAAACGCAGAAAAACGGCAATTTTAGAAAGAGCTTCTGGAATGAGCTTGGGATGAAAAGATCAGGCGACGCGATGTGTGAACGGGGCCGGTGAGGCGTGCGGGGAGGAGCGGGGAGGGTCACACCTGTCAGGAAGACAGATTGACTTTACACCTTTAACGCGTTGAAAGAGCAAACACGTCAATTGGGGGCAAACACGTTTTATCGTAATATTCTGCTGGTTTCACAAATCTATGGGGAGCTGGAGCCTTTTGAAGCGGCAAAATAATTAATATTCTCCCCAAGTAAAACTTTTTAATTTTATTTTTATTTGCACAGATGACATGAGGTTCAAGAGAAACGACTTCTTGTGATCATTGAAAGTCTTTAACAAGTAATTAATGAAGTTAAAGTCTTTAGTAAGTAATTAAGTTAAAATGTAGTGTGGAGCCGACAAGTGTCGCCGATGATGATATCTAAAAGTTTACCAATTGGGTAGAGATTTATGAAAAGGAACCATGTGACATTAGCATACTTCGCTATAAATGAGCTTCAAAGTTCACGTTGAATACATTTTTATTCTTTTGAGCAGAAGTTATAATTTATATATAGTTAATTGATGACTATTAATGTTCATCTATTTAAACTCAAAAAGCAAAATATTGTATTATGTAGGCACTGTAATTTTGAAAAGTGCAGATGGTTCCATTCTATTTTTTTATCAAATTCTATAGAGAAGAATGAAATATTGATAAGCATTATAAACCCAAGTACATGGTTCCATTTGATTATTCACAAATGTATAAAATAAGGAACAATTTTATTTTAATTGTGGAACCAAGTACCTACTTGGTTCTTTTCTTCAAATCTTGGACCATATATTTTACTGTAAACGGAACAAAATATTTAAAAATAAAACAGAGCCAAGTACTTGGTTCTATTTGCTGGACCTTTTTCTTGCTTTTTCATAGATATAGACATTTGTGCATAAAAGAACCTTTGCTCTCGCTGGGTTTGTAGTGGAAAAACAACATGGTTCTTTAATGCAAAACATTTTTTAGCACTTTATTTAGCCCCTCTTGTATTTAACTCATTTTGAGAAAAAATGTCACATGGTTCCTTTTCGCTTAACTTTACCCAATTGGTGAGCGTCGGATTTCAATTTGTGAAACGTTCTCGAGTTATAAGCGAACATATGTGCCGACGGCAGACGTTGCATGTTTTTATAGATAGATAGTTACCAATATCAAAAACATTTTACAGGACATGAGGCTTAATACCCTCCCTAGATATCTCCCAGTCAACCTTTAGATGTTTGGGAGCAGCAGATAGTAAAGTATGAGTAGGTAGTAGCAAAATACTTAATAACAATAGTATCAGTTTTCAGCCTCGGTAGCTCAGTGGTGCGGTCGGTTGACTGTCGGGCTTGACCATAACATAAGCACACCTGGGCGCGCGCAGTACTTGGATGGGTGACCGCTCGACCGTTGGAGGCTGACCGTGGTTCGGATTACGTATACAACTTTTTCTTACCTTACTATGTGGTAGGGTTTAACCCGCCCAGATTCGTACTACAGCACTGAATGAAAAGTCGGTTGAAACGACTATGTAAATAGTTCGTATTTTCCGTCCAGTTCATTGTAATCGGCACGACCGAAGGGAAGCACTAAAATGTCACCTAGTTCACCATGGTGTTATGGGCTGACATCACGGATGTAGTAGATGATGGAGCCAACGGTGTCAGTTTCCATAAAAAAAACACTCTATAATACTACAATATGTTTCGTCTTCCATTATATCATGAACAAATGTTTTATAGTGATAAGGTAAATGTTAGTAACAAGATTATTATAGTCTTTATATTACTCACTATTAACAATCTGAGAAGACCACAATTAATCAGAAAGTGAACCACTAACAAAGACAAATAGAACGGACGGCAAGTTAAACAAGAGTGGGGCGGCTGAGTGGCCGTGAGCCAGCGACGGAGGCGGGCAGAGATAGGGGCGGGCGGGATTCGTGCTGTATGGGCGGGCGGGATTCGTGTTGTATGGGCGGGCGGAATTCGGGCTGTATGGGCGGCGGGATTCGTGGGCGGGCGGGATTCGGGCTGTGTGGGCGGGCGGGATTGGCGGGCGGGACTCGGACTGTATGGGCGGGCGGGATTCGTGCTGTATGGGCGGGTGGGATTCGTGCTGTATGGGCGGGCGAGATTCGTGCTGTGCGAGCGGGCGGGATTCGTGCTGTATGGGCGGGCGGGATTCGTGCTATGTGTAATCAGATTTTCTGTCTGAGTGCTATATCTGTTGAACTGTAATAGGTAGGCCGTTGAAATTTTCACAGAATATGTGTTATTATGGCGAATATGCCAACAATAGTAAAAAAGCAAGGGGTAAAAAAATAAGGGGACCCCCATACAAAAAACGTGCTTAGGATAGATTACTACATATTCACACTACTAAATAATAGATGGCGCCACAGATATGTTGTTTGCATTTATATCGGGATGTAACTTAATAGGATATTCGTCGTATCATGCATAACCTCCGTTAGTTTAGCTGTACGTACCTATATGGAGTTTTGATCCGATGGGTTCGAATCCCACTTGTGCAAATCTTTTTTTTTTCTTTTAAACTAGCCCGCTTGCGCGGTGGTACGGAACCCTCGCTGCGCCAGTCCGATTCGCACTTGGCCGGTTCTTTAATTGTGTATACTGTCCACTGAGCTCCGTTTGCGGAGTCCGGCTTGTGTGTATTTGAACCGGGCTTAGCTCTACTCGTAATGAGGTTTCATTTGTCTGACGCGGCGCACAATATCTGTCCAAATAACCAGTTGGATCCGGTTTCAAATAGCGCCTCTCGCAATTAGCGAAACTGCAGGTCGCACTGGCTAACAAAACTGAAACGTAAGGTAGAATAATAACTTCCAAATATTAGTTCGGGAGTGATATAAAAATGCAATAAAATTGTAAGAACTTTTTACGAATTTAATCGTTTTGAACAAAATAATGATTTTAAATAGACGACATTATTATAATAGAACTATTTGAGGAGACATTCATTACGCAGCTTAACGAAATTTATGTACAAATTTATGAATAACTATTTCCTTTACATAGATAAATAGGTAGTTGTGTGTTACACACTTGCATATTCCGGCTCAAACCGTTTTGTGTACCGCACACATGCATATTAAGCAACTGTGGGCACAGCTGTGGGCGAGATGCGAATGCTCAACTCCGACTCGAACTGTTTTGCCTCGTTCGTGTACTCCGCATTCGTTGCAGTAGCCGAGTGCAGGTTGTCGAGTAGAATGATACATCGACAAAGTTGATCGCGTTCAGAGGAAGCGGTGCGGCGGCGGCGGCGGTGGGGCCACTAGCGCATAGCGGTGCCTAGCTACATAACTCGTTTGTCTAGGTCTACATACGTCCGGCGCGTGTACACTATTTCGAGTGGTTCTTTCTACACGGCCGAAGCACAGACGTAATGTGAGGTTTACACTCAGCCCTACAGGGCAGGGAAGTGAGCAGGGCAGTATGCAGCGCGAGAATGTAAACACGATACTCGCGTTGATACTCGTCATGCCGCTCGCGCTGCCGGTACTTCCGAAATTGTCGGTTTTTCGTGCGGGAGTCAAAGGACTGGCAGCATCGACGCGAGTATAGTGTTCACATTCAGCCCTCTCACTCACTTGCCCCCGCGACGCCGTTCGTCGAGCTTGTATTGTCTGCGTTCGAAAAACACTCATTATTATTGTATTTAATTATATTTATTTTATTAGATTGATAGAAATTATTTATTGCTACAAAACATTTTTACATAAGCAAGAAGTTCGCCGCAAGAACTTCGTCCGCCATGACGAGTGAACATGGGCAATAATCGCGGCAGCGCCAGGAGCAGTATCATGGGCTGAGTGTAAACACGATACTCGCGTCGATGCTGCCGCAGAAGTATTTTCGGCAATAATCGCGGCAGCGGGAGTGGCAGTATCATGGGCTGAGTGTAAACCTCGCACAGTTCTGCACAGTAAACTGGTATGTAACTACATACCTACGTACATAACATGAATGTCTTTTGCGTGTGTTAGATTCAGCCAAAAATGTATTGGTCTTGATGATTATGATATTAAATGATGTTTAATTGTATTATTTATTTATTAGATATGAATTAGGATTATTCATAGCAAATTTTAGAGATGGTTTGAGATGTTAAAGTTGAATCGTGTTGATGCTGAACGTGACTGAAGGTCGCACAGGTGGCATTGCGAGGAGAAGGGGTAAAACAGAGCATAAAGAAAATGGAGATTCATTAGTTCGGCAACGCGTTTGCGGCTCTCGGCACTTTTGTCTGCCTGGATCACGTGTATACTGGCTCTGTTTTACTCCTGATCACCACGACTGTAACTGATTATATTACAAAAACTTAATTCCTAAATAAAGGTATTTGCATATTATTATGGTTTTAATCACTAAACCTAATTCTATTGGATTTATTATCAATTTAACTTATTTCTGAATAAAGATAATTAATTAATAACTTTAACTTTCATTTAATCTGACACGAGCGTATTGTCAACAAAAATATGTTAGAACCTACTCGTATGTGCATTAAACACTTTTGGAAGGAATAGTCAAACTGTCTACTTAACATCACACCCCAATTAGACAACTTAAAAAATGCTAACCTTCAAAAAACATTATAAAAAAGACCTATAACAATTAATTACAGATGACCATCAACCACTAAATCTAATCATTGTATTATCAAATTCAATAAATACTAACACCTACTTTCACACAACAGCATTATTCAACACTAATCATTCATCGTATTAACACATCGACTATCTTTTCTTTCTTTACTACCTACCTTTCACTTACATTGTTGTCACTTTTGGTTTTAAGTTAGGTACCTACAAGGTTAGGCTTAAAATCTGCGGCACCGAAATGGCAGTGCCACATGCTGCCCCTACACCTTTTTTTCAATCCACGACATGTTTGTATATTGTATATGTTATTAATTAAGGGAATTGAAAAATAAATAACTAAGTTAACTTAGACTTAAGACTTATTAAGTTAACTTGTACCGTGTGGGGCCGGTACTTTAAAAGAATAGCCCCACTGCAACTCTCCCCGTGTATGTCGTAAAAGGCGACTAAGGGATATGACTCCCTTCTTATATTACTAGGTGGTAGGGTTTAACCCGCCCGGGTTGGTACCACCGCACTGAATGAAAGGTCGGTCGAAACGGCTATGTAAATAGTTTGTGTTTTCCGTCCAGTTCAGTGTAGCCGGCACGACCGAGGGGAGGCACTGACGTGGCACCAAGTTCACCCGGTGTTATGGGCTGACATCATGGATGTTGTAGGTGATGTAGCCAACCGTGTCAGTTTCCATAAAAAAAAAAAGTTAACTTTGAATTTGAATTTGAACCTTACGCGTACCTACTTTCTGATATTGTCATCATTTTGTTATATTGTTTTATGTAAACCAACAAGGGTGGCTGTGATAATGGTGCAGTCGACAGAGCCTAAAACATCTTTCTTCGCGAGACCACGCTCAGAGAGGAGCCATGCCAGCTGATTTGCAGACAACAAAAATTGTCATGACTCATACATAACCGTAAACTTAATTTACAAAGGCAATGACAAAGGTGACTCTATTTATCCGGTCAGTCCAAATTGTTAAAATCTTAATTCAAATAAAAAAATTAGTCCTAGGGATTACGGCTGCCTCGGCTGAACTGGAAGACATTTTTATTTATAAGTTCACGTTTAGGTTTATTTATATTTTTATTATTTAATCTATGATTGATACATTAATTGATGATGAATGTTATTTAGAGTTGATATTTTTTTATGAAGACTGACACGGTTGGCTACATCACCTACAACATCCGTGATGTCAGCCCTGATGATATTGATTATTTAAATTAAAGTTTAATCGACAATCCGGAAAATTAGATATATACCTATAAAATTCAATATGCCTAAGTACTCGTACATGTAAAATTAAACCTAATAAAAAAATACAAAAATAAATTATTTCCAAAATACATTCGTTGAAGCTGCCGGACAAGGCTAACGTCGCGTTGTAGCAAATTCGGTTTCACTAATTTGCACAAATTTTTAAGTCTATCTAAACTAAATTTATATCTAATTACGACCTTTACATATTACATTGGCCGAAATAGTACGCGTTCAGTCACTGGCGGTGGCGGTTGAACTTATTCAATTTATGTCCGCCTTTCAAATCAAATTAATAGGATCGGGCAAGTTATTCCTAAAGCGTAAAGCGTGCGTACTGGAAATAGTGGAGCTACCTCGATTCACACGATCTGCCCTAAAACGTGACCTGCCTCAGAAACGGAAGATATACGAGTATATGGGTTTATAAGATATGTACTTTATAATGTCGTGTTCAGATTCGATTCAGTGTCAATATGTACCCTGATGTCAGCTTAATATGCGGAATGATCTTAATAGTTTAGGCAACCTCACTGCTTGTCTCACTGTAAATGTATACGAAGAAGTCAGACGGGAGAACATAAGAATTGATTACAATGACGATATCGAGAAAAGCATCGGTGGCGGCGCGGCGGAGACCACGGCGGCGATGCGGTTGCATTGCGTTATCAATTAACCCACAGAACAGCGATCGACGGCCCTCCTCCCGGCCGCACGGGCTTGCTCTGAGTGTTCGAAAAATAAGTTTTATCGGTGAAAGTCAACTTAATCTACCATCATTAATACTTTAAAAGCACTGATAATAATCGATAATACATATTCACAATAAAACATCGCAGTACACCAGGATCAGGATGACGAAGAGGCCAAATTAATATAAACCCTATACCCCAGCGTGCAGTGTGTACTATATTTGGCAGTGGCTACTTGCTGTACTAGCTTCAGAAACACGTACAAACTGTTTATGAAAGCACCTACACGGATATTCCAATTGAGGCTTTGTGCAGGAGTCTATTTAACTTTGTTTAACCGCAGGAAATGTGAAATAGATTTATGGCAACAACGTGAAAGCCCGTAAGACCTGTGCAAATTTAGAGTTACCGCGCCCACGCCACGCCAACTCCAACACAACAGGTAAAACTTCTTAATAGGTAAATGTTTCAGGTAGCTTAGGATTTACGTGGGCATACTCGTAATTTGAAAGAAGCGTGAGGGGTTTAAAATTGCAGGAACATGTTAGACCTTCTGAATATTAGATGTTGTGAGGGCGACTACTCCTGTCTCGTGTATTATATTTTGACTCACACTCGCAGCTTCACCCGCTTCGTCAAATTAAACTAAGTTTTCCGAAAATCTAGTCTAGCTCATTCTGTCTTCGTTTCGAGACTACAGTACTAATAAACAGATATAATCGTATGAATGTATGTTTGTTTTGAAATATTTTTTTAATACTTTGAAAGTTAATATTAAAGATGTCTATTACATTAAGATGACGTGAGGCTGCGTGTGACTCGAATTTCAAGAAGTTTATCACCAACATTACTCACCTGACAGTCAGTTTTAATATGTAATACTTCATCTATCAGCACAGATCGATAGCTTTTTGATAGAAAAAAATCACGAATAAGCCTCTGAATTTACCAAATGAAGGCTTTGGAAAAAAATTATTTTGTTGAATATACCTATATCTAAATCCGTAGCTTTTTACTTTTTTGTTTCGATCCGTAGTTTTGGAATAAAAAAATTAAAACCTAATTTTTGATTGATTGATTGTGTTGCATCCTACTCCAACCAGCGAAAGCGGCGCATTGAAAGAGGAGTACGGATGAATACGGGTTGACAGGTCCTTAAACGAAGGACGTACGTACTAGGTACGATAGGCGAGCTTAATGCCGTGAGGAATACACATAAAAAATTTTGACGCTGGTATAAAGAGATACTCCAACAACAGGCTGCAATTGAAACTACAAAAATGATGAAATTTTTAACTGGAAATCTACCTCCTGACAGTGAAGATCAATAGACAATAATATGTAACTCAAGACTGATCGGTGGGCCCTTTCTTCTATCTTGGGAGGCACTCGAGCGAGGACGGGTGGCAGACCGTCCTCCATTTCCTCCAAAACTGTAGGTCCCTTCCCTTGCCCCTTACTAGGTGGTAGGCTCAAATTGTAGCCGACTGGGTTGGTACCACCGTAGTGGATGTAAGATGGCCGCAAGCAACCTCGGTTGTGTTCTCCTCTAGTCCAGTATAGCCAGCAATCCAGGAAGTCTCCGGTATGGCACCTACCTTCTCGGAGGTGATATTGGCTGGTTAGAGCATGTGCTTTGGCCCCTCCGACACAGCCACCCAAACAGGATTACATAAAAAAAAAAAATAAAAAAAATTTATGTTGTATCGCTGGCGACTCCGAAAAATGCGAAAGAATAACATTTATATATATATATATATATATTTTAATATACTTACATATTATGTATTAATAAGTGGGACTGGTATTACTGAGCACTCATACTGTAGGGTATAACTGAGTACTCATATTAATAAGGATTAGTTATAAACCACGCATTTGCCAATCTACAATCTAGTGACGATTATTTCGTAGGCTGGAAAACGTGCGTATTTTTAGGGTTCCGTACCTCAAAAGAGGAAAAAACGGAACCCTTATAGGATCACTTTGTTGTCCGTCTGGCTGGCTGGCTGGGTGTCTGTCTGTCAAGACCTTTTTTCTCAGGAACGGGTAGAGGTATCAAGTTGAAATTAATATCAAATACTAAGGTCTACGTTTCTTCGGAGGTGTAAAAAAATTAAGCTTATAGGTTCACGCAATCACTAGATACGCCCATTTAAGTCACATATTTTACTACCGGCAAACCAAATCAAAACCTATAGAGTACTTCCCGTTAACCTAGAATAATGAAATTTGGTAAGAAGCAAGGTCTCTTAGCACAAGTAAAAGAAAAAATCGAAAATTGTAAATTTATAGTTATGTGACATTAAAAAAAAATTTAGTTTGTTTTATATGTCAAGCTCCCTTTTTCTCAGGAACGGATCAAGATAACAAATTGAAATTAATATGAAATACTAAGATCTACGATCTCTTTAAGGTGTAGAATATTCAAGCTTCTAAATCAACGTAATCAAAAGATACGGCCATCTATGTCATATTTCATACTCGCAAACTCACTCAAAACAAATCAAAACCTATAGGGTATTTCCTGTTAACATAGAATCATAAAATTTGGTAAGAAGCAAGGTCTTACAGCACAAGTAAAGGAAAAAATCCGAAAATTGTAAAATTGTAGTTATTGACATAAAAAAAAAATTTTTGTTTTGTATGTCAAGGTCCCTTTTTCTCAGGAACGGATAAAGATAACAAATTGAAATTAATATGAAATACTAAGATCTACGATCTCTTTAAGGGCGTAGAATATTAAAGCTTCTAAACCAACGCAATCAAAAGATACGGCCATCTATGTCAGATTTTATACTCGCAAACTCACTCCAATCAAATCAAAACCTATAGGGTATTTCCCGTCAACCTAGAATCATAAAATTTGGTAAAAAGCAAGGTCTCATAGCACACGTAAAGGAAAAAATCCTAAAATTTTAAACTTGTAGTTATATGATATTAAAAAAAAAATCTTGTTTTGTGTGTCAAGACCCTTTTTCTCAGTAACGAGTCAAGATATCAAATTGAAATTAATATGAAATACTAACGTCTGCGATCCCTTCGAGCTATAGAAAATGAAAGCTTCTAAATCAATATAATCAAAAGATACGGCTATTTATGGGAAATTTTAATAATTGCAAACTCACTCAAATGAAATCAAAACCTATAGGGTACTTACCGTTGACCTAGCTAGAGTAATGAAATTTGGCAAGAAACAAGGTCTCACAAGTAAAGATAAAATCCGAAAAGGATATGTCGTTATGTCATATAAGAAATATATTTTTGTATATTTCAACTTCACGAATGCCGCACAGTCAAAAACCATTGCTGTAGTGTTTATTTAGGCGGTTCGGGATTTTCCAAACCAATTGTTTTTGTACATACATAATACCTACAAAAATATATTGAGTGATGCTGATGATACGGAACCCTCGGTGCGCGAGTCCAACTCGCACTTGCCGACTTTTTTTTTTCAAAATAGGATATTTAAATAATGCAGTGTACCTACTTACGCAGGCAGTGTATCCTTCGTACGTACAATATTACGGCATCAACGCCAACACTCACGCACCCACGCTCTGTCTGAATTCGTCTTTAACATCCCACCCGTTCCACCACAACACACGCTACACAAAGAAGTTTTGACAGCCTTAGAAATGGGGCTGCGATATCACATTCCTGTGCCTTCTGAACCCGATGACTCCCTGAGGGAAACTTGTTCCAGGTATTTCAAATGAAATTTTCTTTTGCAAATATCTAGTTTCTCGAAGCATCAGCTCGGGAAACTATTCGTATGTAGGTATAATACACACAATACATGCGCTACGAATGAAATATACCGCGTGTGAGATTGTATATACATTAGGAAGTGAAAATAGTGTGAAGCTCTCGCCAGGGGAAGCTCGCGTCCCGCCCCAATGTGTGCATCGCACACATGAGCCAGGCACTCAGGGGCGCCGTGTACCTGCTGACAGAGATTAGGTTTAGGCGTATACTATCGGCCGCGAGACGCGTGAGCGGGAGAAAATAATATTTCTTTCATTATGAGATATTTAAATTTTTGCTAAGAGAAAGAGAAATGCTGTGTTTTTATCTTATTTTGTACTAGCTTTTGCCCGCGGCTTCGTTCACGTGAAATTTATATTAAAAAGAAGAAAGTAAGTAAGCCTGTTACCGTACCTTTATTTCGGTGCGCGAAACATTTCGGTTTGTATGAGAGCCACATCTCAGCGTAAGCGAAATTGAATTTTATTTAGCCTATCCTGTGTCCCACATAGTTAAATGTGATTGAACAAAATTTCATCGAATTCGGATGATCGGTTTAAGAGTTATATAGGAACATACATACATACAGAAAATATTTCTAAAAATCGTCAATTTAGTTTTAGTACAGTACATAACAAAAGCAATATTTCATAAAACAAAGTAACTTACTCCATGACTATCCTTTACAGATTTATTATTATTAGTATTGATATTGATGATTAGTGATTACGTTAAATTTGTAGGTACTTAAGATACTTACTTAATAAATAATTATTAAATATATGATTTGTTTTTGTAAATGTTTCCAAATGATAGCAAAGTGGTTCACTCATTTACAAAATCAACAACAAAAAAGGCTTCATGGTGCTGAGAAACTGGAGAACTATTTCCTGTGGAAACAAGATGAGTATGAAGAAATTATACGGTAAGACTAAGTGACGATGTGATCATACGAAGAAGGATATTTTACGTAAGACGCGAGGAATAATGTTATAACGTTGTATTCGAAAGTCATTCGGTAAAATGCTATTTGTTTGTCATATTTACTAGGGCCGTATACAGAGGTAGGATATGAATACGGGTGACTTCGTAAAATTACAATCTTTGTTCTGTGCTACAATACAATAGCTGACTTTCTCACGCTGTGTGTTCCTACTCTCTACCCCGCATGGTGGTTCCTGGCGCTAAACGATCTATCTTAATCGAAATACAAAACGTAATTTTGAGCTACGCCAACTATAGTGTAGCTAGCTGTCCAATAACTAGAGCTCACCCAGCGACCCAGGTAATATAAGTTCTTACTTCTTACCTACAAAATAAAGTAGAGCCAATAAGCCCGTATCTGCCACCATCCGGGGCGGCTGCAAGGTCAGGTCACGGATCCAGACACCAATAACTCTTCAGGTCGACTCATTTAACCCTAGTCGCCTACTGCCTAAGTAGTCCTCTTTCTTTGCCACTCTACACAACCAGAGTTTTCATGCTTGCTTAGTAATATTATTTTTGTTCGTACGGTTCACCACGTATATATTAGCTTCTACATATATATTATGTGTCATGTTATTAAGCAAATTCTAAACACTAACTCGATTCTAATCACTCGAGCTAAACTTGTATATATATAATGGTTTCTCGGAAACGGCTTAACGATTTGGATGAAATTTTGTATTTAGATAGTGTTATTTTTTCAAGTTTATCTACATAGATAGGTGTAGAACTGTAGACGCCGAGCGAAGCTCAGGTACTTACTATAATATATATATCATGCATACGCCTACTTATTGTATTCGAGTGTCCCAGTGTGTCCTTTTTAGGTTTCCGTAAGGGGTACGGAAGCCTAAAAAGTAAGACTACGCCATCTGTCTGTTTGCCCGTCCCATGGCCTTTCTATTCTGTGCCATGGGTATGTATCTTTGGAAACTTAATAGGTAGCCGGTTAAAATTTTCACTGAATATGTGTTATTATGGCGAACATAACAAATAATAAAAAATGGAAAAAGTGAAAAATTAAGGGTGTCCCCATACAAGAAAAGTTTTTTTTTTCGACTTTTTTTTTGTGATGCGCAAATCTCGGTGCGCGCGTCCGACTCGGACTTGGCCGGTTTTTTCTGTGTATGTGTGTTTTGGAACAGGTCACATAACAATTATTGAAGATCTCGTTAAACTGCATTTTTTCAAGTTACAAGTTACATACAGACTGCGGTAGAGTGATCACACGGGATATTTTTAAAAAATTTCGACGGGACCATAAAACAGTTAAATTTTGGGAGTAACACGAGGCTACATAATTGGAACGTTCCCCCGGGATTCGGAATTTGTCCTGGGGAACATTCCAAAAAACGTCAGTCCATTTCGGCACTTTGCGATAAAGGCGGAGCGTTTGATAAATGTACACCACATTTATCAAATTTCTTTTTCTGTTTGTTATAAAGCTGTGAAATATGACCGGTTTTATGTAGTCGAACTAAGTTTTTTTACGGACGAATAAGCAGTTATTTTGGTAACAAATGTGCTTTTAGTCTCAGGACGACAGACGCGCGCTCGTCTCGGTGAAATGAACGCCTAAGTCTAGAGCAACTTCTGTTTCATTATTCAATGTATTTATTGCACGTCAAGCTGTTTCGATCGATTCATTAAGTCATCGCTCATTCCTGCTTTATATTAACGATTCAATGACAGCTTTTATAAATGGTGTGAAAATTTGATTCGTGTGAAACCCCGTTATAATAATAATATAACAGTTTATGCCGCCTAATGTGTGGAAATGGCGGAATTATTATCTAATGCAATTTATTCCAAGTCAACCCCGTGGTTGTGCAGTTTTTCCATGGAATACGAACCATGGAGCAGCTTTCGACTCATAAAACACTCATTTGTACACGCCGACCGGATTCGAACCTCGGATCTCTCGAATAAAGAGAAGACGACAGACATCTTCTTTATTCACTTTCTAGTTAGGCATGTATCTATACCACAATGATGGATTATGATACTTCTGAAATTATCTAAAACTGCCTGAAATATTTTTCTATGTGATACAGTCTCTATGTAGATAATTCTGGATGCTGAATTCTATTCAATTCTATTTGTTTTATGGAAACTGACACGGTTGGCTACATCACCTACAACATCCGTAATGTCATCCCATAACACCGGGTGAATTAGGTGCCATGTCAGTGCTTCCCTTCGATCGTGCCAGCTACACTGAACTGCACGGAAAACACAAACTATTTACATAGCCGTTTCGACCGACGTTTCATTCAGTGCGGTGTTACCGACCCGGGCGGGTTGAAGCCTACCACCGAGTAGGGTAGGAATCCGAACCACAGTCAGCCTCCAACTCGTGGTCACCTCCAAAGCGGTCACCCATCCAAGTATATACTGACCGCGCCCAGCGTTGCTTAACAATCAATAGCAACAGTCGACTGTCTGCACCACTGAGGCATACTGAGCTATCGAGGCTGACAAATTGCACAATAGGCTCTACACATTGCACTTGAGCTATCTCCTTTTTCATAGAGTCTCTATGTCTCTCACAGACCTGCCGCTCCTGCACTCGAGGCTTCTCTGCAGTTGTACTGGGCGTCGTCGCCGTGTCGCGGCGGTCGTGCTAGGCGATGACGCCACGCCAAGGAAAACGTCCTGCAATTGAACTGAAATGTCTTCTGAACATATGTGTTATTCTATATCCTGCAGCCGGCGCCGGCGCGGCGGTGTATAGCGGATATTAATTAGAGTTGATGTGTGTTCGCCACGTTCACTAGCACCGTTGTTCACGTGTCGCCTCGCAGTGATTGGAGATACATTTGCCGTATTTATTTATTTTTGTCTTTTCCCCGACAGAAAAAGCCATCAAGCAAGATTGATTGCGTTGGTGAATGTTCATTCAATTTCGTACTGAATAAGTGCGAGCCGCACCGCATCCCGCGCGAGGCGCCACATCGGATCTGATTGATTGTATATTGGCGTCCGAGCAGACGATATTAATCATGTATTGCTTGGCAATTAACATTTATTTATAAATAAAATAGGCCGATTAAACTTCATGATAGTAACACAGTAGTATGTTTGTTTGCAGCGGCACGGACCTGCAATCCGCAGGTTGCAGCGTACGAAGGGTGCTGTTCCCCGCAACCCGCAAGGCACCCCACTCCGCCGCATCGCCGGACAGTGGTAGTAACATTGGCCCAGTAGCGCGCAACCTTGACATAGCACCGGCCCGGAAGTATCGAACCCATGCTGACCTTAGCCTCCAGTGCCGCGCCCCCGGCCCCACCGCGCCGCCCCCGTCACGTAGCGCCCCCCACCCCCTCTATACCACCCGCAGCCGTCGCCTGTGAACCTACAATGCAACTCTGGCTGCACTACACAATCGGCGATGATCGTTGATCGTGTGATCGTCGAGTAATCGTGCGTAATCGGCGCGATCATTGTACAAGCATCCACACGATCGTCTGCAGTAGTTGTCGAACGGCAAGCGTACAAGATGGACGTGGAATGTGTTGCTGCTGCAACCATTTATTTAATGGCGGTATACAACCATTACGTCAACGAGCTCCAACGAAAAGTTGTGAAAAAAAAATTAACAAAAAATGAAAAAAAAATCTTCATTAGACCACGCAGTAGCCGTATTTCAATCTACGTATATAAATATTTAGCGCTAATTTAAGCACGCACGTCCGCAACACTCCACTTTCGACGTCGAATGAATGATCGTGTGGGCAGCTCAACGCAACGCGCGGCGATTCCCTTTGATGCGTGCCCGAAAAACCGACAAATCACGGATCGCAGGCGATCATAGGCGATCATAGACGATGATCGGCGAGTACAGCCGAGTATGCCCTCTACACGATCGTGCTCGTAATCGTCTGTAATCGCCGATTGTGTAGTGCAGCCATACGAGTAGGTACTCACGAATGTCCACGTCGTCGTCGTCGTCCATTCAGCACGATGCGCCCCGAGGAGACGACGCTGGATTGCAAAATAACAGTCGAAGACACTACGTCTTAGATATCCGACAAGCAGAAGTCACACGTTGTGGTGGGTGTGGCAAGAGAGAAAGACAGACTCGTACACATGTAGTCAGTGGGAGGCTATTAGTTTATTACGTACGAAAATCTTTATACCAGATTTAATTAATCGATTCTGGAATACGTCTTCCTCATTAGGCTTGTAAGTCTTCATCAGGTATTACGTTAACAAGTTTTCATAAAATCCAAAGTTTATAATGAAACAAATTACTGAAAGCTTTCTGAAATTCACAAAATTGTTTTAACTTAGAGTAGATGGAAACGTTCTGTATGTGTGTGTGTACCTAATGTTCAACTTTGCTGAACATTAAAAAGATAATTTCGACTTTACATGCAAATACAATAATTTCTCAAGTGATACAAAGTCACATGCACTTGAATAAGGCAGCATTTTAGCAATATTCTCTCTCTATTCACCTTGTAGATTCATGCCCTCCCAACAGCGTTACAGTGTGGTTACAAGCGGCCTCTGTGCGGTATTGCGTTCTACAGAGGCCCGTTCCGTTTGTTCAAGGTTGAAACATCCTTCCATTAATATGTACTCATACTGACTGTTCCCGCGGGCGGTTAAATGTCCGCAAGCAGAATCTCACCTCAGCGAGTAGCACTCACCGACCCACTAGAACAAATGTCCGCCATTTATCCTAATGTACCGAACTCCTTCCAGCACTTCTGCCGATTGTGTTCAATTATTCACAGAGCTTCGCTTCAGCGGAGTGGCGGACGGCGAGGCGGCGAAGGCGGCGGCGTGCTTGTCGCGTTTGAAATTTGAGAAGATTTGTCTATCGCAATAATCCTGCGAACAGTACTTACCTAAATACCTACTCGCGAACGCAACAAAGGAGAACAAATCAGTTGTTGTTTCAGACAAATTACGCAGCAGTTTGTTCTTATACTTCAGACGGTATCAGAGAGGACGAAGGAAGAAATAGTTGCATTTAGATACAAACGAGAAAAAAATACTTACTAACAACCAATAACCACAAATTTATTTTGGGTTCTATTACATTCCAACTTATGTAAGTAACTTAGATTTAGGGAAACAAGACTTGCAGTAATTTATGAGGTTGCAAGTTGCCTAGAAAGCACGTTCAAGAGGAGCAACCAGACGATAGACATGCAGACACCAACTGAATGTTAAAATATTATAGTAGAAAATATAGAAAACATGTATCACGTATCGCGCGTCTTCGATACAGTCATGTAAAGTTTAGCTCTCGCGTCTGATTTACGAGTAGAGCCCCCGCCGGGACCGACCCACGAGCCCCTGATATACAGTGACACACAGATCAGACAACCTCCCCCGCCCTCACCCTCCATCCGCATACTGTCTGATCAAGTTCCATCTAACATGTATTATTTCGTTCATCAATTATATTCTTCGTGTTTCGCTTAGAACCGCTTCTTACGTTACCGGTAATGTAAATGTATTAAGGGCTCTATACAACATTCACTTCTCTTCTCGGGTCATTAAGTAGAACCATATTCCCTCAATTAATAATACTCGAGCGCTACCTCTATATTCCACATATTCCTAATTTTCTGCGTTTAATTTGCACGTTAACGATTGGCAATCTTTCTCAATATGGTGGATTCTTTTTTAAGATCCTTCGTCAGGCCTGACGTCTTTTTGGAGTACCTGCTGCTTGCACTTGTGGGGCAGCTCAGCTAAATAACAACTTGCCCCACTAAACGCAATTCGGCATTGCGCCGTGTGACTGGTGGATAATTCTGAGGTATCCCGCGATTTAAAACCGCTTCGTATGGGCCGTCGGCTCCATAAGTGTGCTCTATCGTTTATTTCACTGGGAGTGTTCGAAGGAGCTGTTTAAAGTGATTCCGTCATTCCTATTCCACCTCCGCACGCGCGTATGGGCAGGGAATTCGCCCCTATAACAATCGACCTATCACGGATGCGCTCCGACCGGTTCTGTAGGTAATTTATTCATAGAACCGGGAAAAAGTGGAACGCACTAACTGCCCATCTATAAATTCCTCTTATCCAAGTACAGTTTGGAGTTTTTCAAAAGGGGTGTGAAAAGGCTCCTTTCCAGGCCGAAATGGCATTCGCAATCCCCGTGCATCACAAATTGTCAATGGGCATCGTTAGACACCTACTCATAGGTATAACGATGCCACATGTCGCCCTTTCCATAAAAAAATGCCACACCGCCATTGCATGAAGGAATCAAATTATTTAAATACCCCAATAATACCCGGGCTAAACAGGGCTCTACCGAATAATAAAACCAGACACAGATTCATCACAGTATTTGACCTAGTTTTATTGGGAAACCAATATAGTTTTATTTTACTTTGTGTGTTTGTCTTCGTTTCGTGATTAAAACTGTATCGTCGTCGGTCGGGAAGGGATGCTTCACTTGTGTGTAGTAAGGTAATATTGTTTACTAAGGCCCGTGTTCGGTTAAGTCTCGTCCAACAGTTATTTGACTGTCAAAGTGACATTTCTCATACATTCGACTGGAGTTAAGCGGCAACTACATTTTAACCGTAGGTGGTGAAATCGGCCGTAAGCGAAAATACAGGGTCATTCACCGACAACCGCCTTCAGTTTGGGATATTATTTCACAATGACTTAAATTAGTTTTTTGCATTAGTGAAGATTTCTGAATTGAAAAATATCTCTTTCCTGGCTCGTTCTAAAAACTTTCCTCAAAGCCTCCCTCGGGCGTCTCTCTTCGAGAGCCATCAGTTCTCTTTCGGCTTATTATTTGGTATTTATCCGCCACGACTACCGTTCGGATCTTTCGCATTCCTCTTCCTCCTCTCTGCCCTATGACAAATGATCAGAATCAAAGCGCAGTCTCCGAGGATGCCCGACACGTAGCGGGGCGGCGGCGCCTCGTTCCCCGGCTAGAATAAGGTCGTACGAGACAATTTGCGGACATCCCGCCCCGCCCCGCCCCGCCCGCCTCTAGCAGGGCTCATCCGTCTACGCACTTACCTATACCTTCATTCGTCCCTATTATTCTGCAATGTAACGCGAGTTCGACGGCTTACGTATCGGACCCTCCGGTTACTCAATGCTGTCTTATATCGTGCGCTGTAATAAATTATTCTCGACCTCATTAAAGTTTATTTTAAAATTGCCTCGAAAATTATTCCTTGTGATTTTAGGAGCGAGGAATACTACCAGGTATGTATGTGTACAAACAATTTATTAATTTTAAATATTAATGTAAACATTAGTAGGTAGTCCAGGTCCTACGTATTGTAGGTCATATGTATTTTGTAAAAAAAATATCCTATAACCATCCTTTAAGGTAGACTTACTTACTAACATAGGTTAGCATTGGCAAATATATATTCGGTGGCATTGGTGAGCCGCGTCCGACCGCTGCGCTGCGACACGACGCGGCTGGCAGCGCAGCGGCAGGCAGTCGACCAATACTAATAGGGGACATCCATTAATCACGTGAGCAAATTTTTTTTATTTTTTGACCTCAGTCTTGGTGAGATTTCGTGAGATTTATAGGAGATTTACTATCCAAACTGTCATGGCGGAGTCTAATGGCGCGTAGATTTGAGTGTTATTGTATGGAATTTGTTGTTGAATGCACACTAACTCGTGTATTTTGCGTATTTCATGTTGTCCGAGCATCATAGCACAAAATAAAATGAAAACTTAATTTTTAACATCACATAGAGCGTTTACAAGAATAATTTGAAATTAGTATAAAATGGTTTTTTAAAGAGTGTCATGGCGTCTATGGCGCGCAAATTCGAATTTTATTGCACATAATTTTTTGATGAATGCACACTAGTCAGATTCGCATATTACTCTAGTGTCACGTTTTCTGAGCATCGACGCTCAAAATAAAGTGAAAACTTCTTTTGTATCACTACATAAAGTGTTTATCAAATGCGATTTAGAGGTTAGGATACAATATCCCGTTTTAATTGTCCCCCCCCCCTATTTTTTCCACGTGATTAATGGAGGTTCCCATACGTCTATGATGCTAACCTATAGAAAACGCATTCGTGCCGCGCCGGCAGTCGGCCGCGGCGCGGAGGGTCGGCTTGTGGCTAATAAATCTGATTGTTTAAGCAACCTGCGTGAAACTGCAATTATGTTAAAATTTCAGTAGTTTCAATGAAATCGTTAATGATCTTCATTGACTTAACTCCTTCTTAACATCCACCTCGCACGTACGATTAAACATTGCTTACAGAGTAGCTGGTATCGGAAGGTGGAAACAGCTGCTGTCTGGTGGCGCCGAAGTGAAACGCGACCTCAGATTCCGGAGCTCGCAAGTTTTCGCACAAATTCGCTTTGGAAACTTCATCGTCGCTCGAGAGCTCATTTACCAGCGCTTTCGGGGCCTTTGTCGATTACATTTCATGAACCCGCTGTTGTTTGCGCTTGGATAATTAAAGAACGAAATCTCGAGATCGGAATAACAAAAGTTTCAAAATTTAATTTTGATTTAAACTTAGACACGTAGAAACATTATCAGGTATTTTTACATGGCCAATATGGCTGTTCACTTATACTATAATACTAGCTTTTGCCGGCGCTTTCACTTCGCGTGACTTTTTGCTCACAGCTCAGGCCGCCGATGACGTAGCTTTATGATTTATAGCCTGAAAGTGACGTATTCTTGAGAAGTAACAGAATAAATAAAAAAAATAAAATAAAATAAAATAAGTAAAATAAATAATAGAAGTAACAGAATGTAACAGTGAAAACCGTAAGTATAAATCGATTAAGTAGTTCTCGAGTTATAAGGATAATCATAATATATTGACATAGGTTACATACACTTCCGTAGAAACTTCGCTTTATTTATTAGGAGAAGGATAGGTACTTAACATATGTTTGAAGAATGCAATTTCAAACAAATCGATGCTGCTGTCCAGCAGCGGTCGTCCTGAAATTGTAATACCCTACGACCTGTTCTGTTATGCATTACGAATAACGTTGATATTCAATCAATTGATTTCTAACGTTATTCTACTTCGAAAACGAATAACCGCTGCTTTAAGAATCAACAGGGTACTCAGAGAGATTACTAAAGTTTACAATGTAGGTAAGGCACATTGTAAGCAGGTGCTTCTCGGATATCGTGGTTGGCTACGTATGGCGGGGAGGTAGAGACGGGAGCTCCCGCTTCATCTCTATATTGATCCCTCCCCGTCCCCCCGCCGCCGCCGCCGCCCCCCGCCCCGGCTCCCTGTAGTCCCCGCGACCCCTCCGCCGCCGTCCCTCCTCACCTGTTGCGGCCTGTTGAATGCCGCTCCCCCGCTCGGCCACACCGCTTTAGCTAGGTACAACATTCAAAATACTATGCGTTCAAACAAGCATGGCATGATGAGTTGATGACCGAGTCAGCGAAATGGGCAAAAAATTACTTTTACTTAAGTAGGTAAGCAAAAAGTAAAATTTTTATATATATGTTATGCAAGTTAAATTCAATACAAATAGTTAACGAATGGTAATTGATTGTGGTAAACTTCATCCAGACCGGGAAATATACTGAAATAAGTAGGTAATATAAGTCAATATAACTGAAATAAGTAATCCTGAGTGTAATTCATGTAATCAAATTCTGCACAATGTTATACTATCTCCATATTTATTTTTTAGACTAAATAAGCGTACACTGTGCATTATCTTATTATTGACCTACTTTTCTTGTCAACATTTTGCCTCTGCGAGACAGATAGGATATAGTGGGGTTGGCTCTGCATACCTACAATGCGTGTGTATGTATTAGTTAAAAAAAATAATAATAATTCTTATATTGTATTGTATTTCTAACTCAAAATCACCGCCCACCTTCTCCTAGAGAGCTATTTAGTTAGTAGTTCCAGTTGCCTTTACACAACCGCACCACCCACGCATGTTTGTTTTGGCAGCCGCTGAGGCGGGCGGAGGCGCCCCGCTGGCGCGGCGGCCGGCGGCGGGGGCGCCGCTTACTCTCAAGAGCCGTGGGTAGATACGGACCCGGGCGACCCCCAAACAAAATCCCTAGGGAGCTGTGTCCCCTTCACGTCTTTCACTTCGATCGGGCATATTGTACCTAACTGGATTTACTGGCCGAAGGAACGCTATTATTATCTTGTGTACGAAGATCTTGCGGCGTGCTCCCGTGATAAAACACAATTCGCCTAATATTGCGTAAAGCCGAGGGACTCAGTGAGTCGCTGTTCTGTAAATGTTTACGACTACCTCCGCGGGCGGCGCGTCGGCGCATTAAGGGACAATTTCACTGATAGTTGGCCAATATTATTTTATAACATTTAAAGCAATATCTGCACCTAATTACCTATTTTGGTCATCATCACTAGAGCTAGAAGTTGTCAGGGCACGATCTAAAACTTGTTAGGGATTGAATGCTGTTTCCTATCTACTTTTCTAGATATCGATGTTGTAGCACTGCTATTTAATAGGTAGGTAAGGTACATATCACAATGTCCAAAATTTAAATGTGAAATAAATTATTTATTTATTTAATATTTTACATTAATTGAAAAAAAATATATATTTTGTGCATTTTGGTTGATTACAAATATAAAAAGTACGATAATATGTCAATATTTACTGATAGTATGTATTTGTAGCAAAATGCCCATTTTCGAAATATTCTCAATCAAAAATCATATTGATAAAAATCTATGTAAGTGAATTAAGTAATTAAGTTGGTAGATAATTGCTCGAAAAATACAACTTTTTAAACTGATACATTTATACTAACAAATACCACGTACCTTTACCAATATTCATTGTAATTAATATTTGAAACAAGGTTCACCTTTCGACAAAACCATATATATTCAAACGCCTAGCTTAGTCGCTAAAAATCAAGAGCAATAACAGGAAAGTGACATGAGTGTGACTTTTGTTAAAAAATAATATTGGCCAAACTATCAGTGAAATTGCCCCATAGTGCGGCGGTGCCTCGCTCAGGCTCCACCGGACTATTTAATCGGCGAGGTTAGGCAACAGGGGTCGTGAAAACTTTTATGGCGCTTTTTTTTTATAAAATTCAAGCAACCAAGCGTGGAATTAATCCCGCGGTGAAATTCATGATGCGGTTGAGTAAAGAATCCTGTTATACAAATAAAGTACAAATTACCATCAGTGTATAAATCATCGTTTTAACTTTACCGAGCTACGACATCTTCTATCTATCTATATATATAAAAATCAATTGCTGTGCGTTAATCTGGCAAAAACTCGAAAATGGCTCAACCGATTTGAGTATTTTGTTTGTTTTGTTTTGTTCGCCCCAATACAAGGGTGGTTTAGAAAAATAGAAAATTATAAAAAAAAAACACGCGAGCGGAGCCACGGGCTCGAACGTATAAATTCCGTGGATTCGTCAGAGGCAAGTATTCGGTAAGGTTGTAGCGGTCGAGCGGCGGGTGGCTCGGACCAGCCAATATCCGAGCGGCGGGGGCCGAGTGGTTTGGGCATCGGCTTCTCATGCGGGAGGTCCGAGGTTCGAATCCGGTCGGCATGTACCAATGAGTTTTTTCTAACGAAAAAATTTACGTGCATACCTACACCCGCTGCTTCACCGTTCGGAACCGGTGTAAAACTGTGGGTCCCTTCCCTTGCCCCTTACTAGGTGGTAGGCTCAAATTGTAGCCGACTGGGTTGGTACCACCGTACTGGATGTAAGATGGCCGCAAGCAACCTCGGTTGTGTTCTCCTCTAGTACAGTATAGCCAGCAATCCAGGGAAGTCTCCGGTATGGCACCTACCTTCTCGGAGGTGATATTGGCTGGTTAGAGCATGTGCTTTGGCCCCTCCGACTCAGCCACCCATACCGGATTACATAAAAAAAAAAAATCACCTCCGAGAAGGTAGGTGCCATAACGGAGACTTCCCTGGATTGCTGGCTATACTGGACTATATAGAGGAGAACACAGCCGAGGCTGCTATGCGGCCATCTTACATTCAGTACGGTGGTCCCAACCCAGTCGGCTACAATTTGAGCCTACCACCTAGTAAGGGGCAAGGGAAGGGACCTACAGTTTTACACCGGTTCCGAACGGTGAAGCAGCAGGTGTAGGTATGCACGTAAATTTTTTCGTCAGAAAAAACTCATTGGTACACGCCGACCGGATTCGAACCTCGGACCTCTCGCATGAGAAGCCGATGCCCAAACCACTCGGCCACCCACCGCTTATAAGATATAAGTCGCCCGGGCTGATACCACCGCACTGAATGAAAGGTTTGTCGAAACGGCTATTCCAATAATTGATGTTTTCCACCCAGTTCAGTGTAACCGGCACGACCCAGGTGAAGCACTGACATGGCATGGCACCACCAACTACGCATCAGACGCAGCGCCATGCGCGTGTTGAGAGGTCGTTCCACGGAACGGAACGGAACGCGCCGATACGCGAGTGTAGGGCGTTATAGCGTTTTGTTAACATGAGGCAGCTTTTGATGCTCTTCTTGATGACTACTGTACATGAAGTCACACACACCGTTATGTCTAATTGACAAACTCCTGAGCGCTTTGCCCGATCTATCGATTTAAATCTTTGAGGCTTGAGCACTTAAGTCATGCGAACTCGCGTCCAGTATGAATTTGTAATGACGTATTAGGTAAATATGTTATGTCATACATATGTAATAATTATAAATAAATCAATCAATTAGGGAACCTGCACTTCATTGCCGGCGCGTCAACGACGCCTCCGTTTTTCCTTCTAACCTACCCGAATGGTGTGTTGTGTATGTGCAGAGCAGACGAAACTGCTAATTCAATATTGAACCGGTCGCGATTCTGATTCTGGAGAGTAAATCAATAATATATCAGTAGCGATATCTGTGAATAAGGAATAAATATTTGTGTAAGGCTCAAGTTTCTTACAGATATTCCAGTGTAAGAAACAGATAGGGTTTAATATCGAGGCTACTTTGATACAAGCCTGGCTCTTAAAAGCGGATAATCTGATTTAGACAAAGCCGAAATTATATTTTATCCTAACTGGTAAAATAAATAAATAAATAATGTCGAATTTAACTGTGTATTAAAAAACACACATAAATACGCCTCAAATTGACAATTTCCTCATTTTGTTGTAGTCGATTAAAAATAAAACTTCGCTTATCAATTAAACAGAAGTAGATCTCTTTATATCTAGATATTTTTTTCCAATGTAATTAGCATTTTGCCTACAAGAACGTGAAACTAATGAACGGCTTTCAGCAGTCGCCACCTCGCTGCATTGGCGCCGCGGCGGCCACTCAGTCTCGCGCGTGGTAGTCCCTCCGCCGCGCCGCCGCGCCGTGCACCGGACAGCGGACGGATGACGAACGCGACCGGATGAGAGGACGGAAGATTGTCGAGTGTCATCCATCTCAACTCTTACCGCGACACGAGGCGAGCGCGCACGGTCAAACCATTCAAACTTTCGAATGAAAGAAACTGAATCATTTATGAGCGGAAAACCGTTCAGGTAATTTAGGTGAAGGTCTTTGTCAAATTGGTGACTTCTTTAGTGAGTACTCGCGTATGAATCGCTCAGATGTGGCGGGTCATTTGGAAACTTTCTTAGTTTTTTTTAACATTAATAGGTTAAAGTTAAAAAAAAGTAAAAGTAAACGCTAAAAGAATTTGTGCGCTTACATATCTTCATGACGTAAACAATTAAAACCCGCCAAGTGTGAGTCGCGTGATACGTCAAAGAACTAAGGTAGTCGACATTGCTAAGAAAATAAGCAAGCTGAAGTGGCAGTGGGCTGGGCACATCTGTCGCAGACCCGACAACCGATGGGGTAGACGGGTGCTCGAATTGAGGCCACGTACAAGCAAACGTAGCGTGGGACGCCCCCCGGCTAAGTGGACAGATGACCTAAAAAAGGTAGCCGGGAGTGGATGGATGAGAAGAGCGGAAGACCGCGTGTGGTTGCGTGCCTTGGGAGAGGCCTATTTCAAGCAGTGGACCGATACAGGCTGATGATGAAGTGCGAGTCGGACCGCGCACCGAGGTTTCCGGACCGCACAAAACAAAACACGTTTATTGTATGGGGAACCCCTTAATTTTTACTTTTCCCATTTTATATTATTTGTTGTTATGGCCGCCTCTGTGAAATTTCAACCGGCTAGCTATTACGGTTCCAAAGATATACCCATCGGACGGACGGACGGACAGGCACGACATAGGCTTAGTAATAGGCCTCCGTACGGGGTACAGAATCCTAAAAACCTGCCAGAAGAAGTATATATTATCTTAGATTCGATAAACGATATTAGGGAGGATATGTGTGATTAATTAAACCTCTTCCCCCGCTTTGTTAATTGATATAGTTGATTTTGAAGGTTAAGATAATTCGACATATTGCAGGGCTCCACGTAATGCTGATATATACGCATATAAATGTTGTGAACATTTTGAAACATTCTAAAGTGGAAGGAAACTGGCCGCTAGCCTTGTAATTCCCAAATTCCGATCCACGTGCTCACATCAAAATCCCTCTAGCGAGAATTTGGCGCTTTCACGTTGCTAGTGGTGGGCGCCTTGTACGTTATGAACATCATAGCGAAGGCCGCGTCTAGCGGACGCATACCAGAGTGTGGGCTCAGCATTTAGCATTGCTCAGTGGGACAGGAAGCGGCAGGGAGAGCTCGTCGCACTAGACACATGGCACGCATCTACAGCAGCACCTGCCACCAAATTCACCTAAACTTTAATTTAACCACAAATATGTAGAAGTGTGTTATGGTTTAGGAGCTACCTAAAATAAGCTAGTATCTGTTGTAATCATGGTTGTAATATATTAAGACGTAGCGTGGACCGTTCACGAGAGCATTTGGAGTAAAAATCTAAAGAACATTTTTATCTCAGAAAAAAAAATCATGCATAGGTCATAAAATATAGGTACTTAATTTTTTTTTCCTGCAAAATCAAGACTAAAAAAAATTAATTCTCAAAAGCTTAAATTATAGTTATTCTAGCTCTCAAACTGTCTCTTAAAACTGTAAGCTGTGTCTATTGTGTAGCTAGCTAGGCACAATGAATTGTAATCAAAGACGTTGAAAAAAAAACCCTGCGGAGTTTCTTGCCGGCTCATCGTTGTGGGTGTAATCGAACCGGATTGTAAAAACTAAACAGGACAAATTCAAGCGTAGTGTACTACCATACGAATAATGAATAAAGAATAAGTAGGTATTAGGTTTATAAAAAATGTATATTCACATTTTCTACACAGTGCAAAAAATGAGGGGCGACCGGCGCGGCTGAGAGAAGGCGGCCGCCGATAGCTGCTCTTTTGTCATGGCTCATGTAACCTGACCAGATATTTTCAGTGCTAAAGCGGGACAATTTTTTCCTCGATTTTTTCTCATAGTCTGTTATTATAAGTATAAGTTTGAAAATGTTTATATATTCATATTTTATATATGCGGTACCTATTAGGCGATTTTATAGAAAATTATCTGAGGCCGTGGCTCAATTCGCGTTGTTTTTTTTTTCGTAAAATCCTGACTCAGACTATTACCTATTACGAACATTTAAAGCCAAATCGGTCCAGCCAGCCTTTCTCAAATTATGCGATTACCAATGAAAAGCATTTGATTTTTAATTATATAGACGTATGAAGGCTTTAGATTAGAATCATAACTGATAAATAATTTAGGACACATATAGATACGAATAACTTACATAAAGAATAATTCACAGAAAGTAGTTTCATACATTTATTCCATTAAAAACCATACTTACCATTTGTGGTTATTGCTTTTAGAAGTTGTGGAGAAGATTGCAACTCAAATTAAAATTGAATTTGAACTCCAAGATCGCCTTCAAAGTGTAAACTTTCAGATTATTTTTTCGGAGGTCCATATTTTGTGCATTGCTGAAAAAACTCCCTCTACAGGCGCATTACAACCCGGCATTGATAGTGTGTATTCCACAAGCTTATAAATGTGCTTATGGTTAATTGAATTTATATGAAGATCCTAAACAATTGTGCGGCCTGCCACGCTGGGTTCCGCGCGCGAATTATATATTCATATTGGGACATCAAGTTTGGAATGGGCGAAAGCGGGACAGTTGATGTAATATGGGGGACAGCGGGACAAGTACCTTGAAAACGGGACTGTCCCGCCGAAAGCGGGACGTCTGGTCAGCTTACTCATGGCCCATACACAAGTTAATTAATATTAAGTAAAGTATAATATAATAATAAGGACTATTAATATTATTTGTTAAGTAAAAGTGATTCCAAGGGCTATCAAGTGAGTGCTTCCCGCCGTCGAGTACGAGCTCGAAGCGACATTATATTTTAATTGATATTAATCGTGTTGCCGGGATCTATCGCGGTATTCAATCAACAGATTCACCTTCCATTTATAAATTAAACTTCTCATGTAGCTAAAAGCCCAGCTAATAATCTTGTAATATCAAATTTGGTTAAAAGCTTGTACCTGTCCATAAGCGTTGTAAGCAAGTAATTATTACACAGGTTTTATGAGAGTTTAAACAAACAATATCTGGAGGATTTCAATATGTATGAGTTTGATGACGATAATTTATGTAGGCCATTGGACATACATTTTTTTAAATTGCAAGTTTGACGCTTGTATATATTACCGCTTTTACGATAGAACAAAAAAAAGTTGAGAAACACGTAGAATTTTTTGCTTTATGTTTTTTTTTATTATTTCTTAGCATATCCGCCATATCAACACATATTCTGTCAACCGCCTACATATTACGGTTCAAAAGATACAGTGCTTTACAGGTAGGACAGACAGACGGACGGACAGGCAGCACAGACATAGTAATAGAGACCCCGGGACCCTGTCCCGTACGGATACAGAAACTTGGAAACATAAACATTGAAGTAAGTTATTATTTATATATGTATACTAGCTTTTGCCCGCGGCTTCGCTCGCGTGAAATTCATATTTAAAAAAAATAAAGTAAGTCATAAAGGGCGAGGCCGTAGGTTGAGCTGCGTTTAGGTTAATGATAAACCTTCTCGAATAAAGTATGTAATTACTGGCGAGGCCAAAGGCCGAGCTCCTTTCTGGTAAACGATATTTTTCTCGAAGAAACTAAGTTACTAATGGTGACGCTGAAGACGGAGCTCCGTATAGGTAAACCATATACTTTCTCAAAGAAAGTAACTGAAGACCAGGCCGAAGGCCGTGCTGCGTTCAGTTAAATGAAAATCCTTCTCAAATAAAGTAAGATAAGGCCCTGCCCTAGAACGATAAAAAAGGTATGGACTCCGAACCCTATCCTCGCCAGCGTAACACGATATAAGCAAAAGCATGCTTGTTTTGTATGGACGGTCGCGCGCTGGCCCGTCAGTCTTTCATCGGCCGCGTTCGCAAAAACCTGTTTAAAGTGCCCGCATGCTCTGTGTTTACGTGTAAAAACACTACAGCCAAGTTTAGTGTGCACAATAGTGGAATATCTTATCATCGGTAAGTACACTCCGCTCCCCGCAACTCGGCGACGCTAGTTCTCATAAAAGCATTTGCCAGTCCGGCGTCCATACCTTTTTTATCGTTCTAGGCCCTGCCGAACGCCGAGCTGCGTTCGCGTAAACGATATCATATTCTATCTAAGATAGCAAGTCATTAAAGGTTAGGCCCGAGGGCGGAAAAAAGGTTTATCGTTTATCTGACTGAACGCAGCTCGGCCTTCGGCCTCGCCCTTATTACTTACTTTCATCGAGAAGAATATAGTTAACTGGAACGAAGCTCGGCTTTCGGCCTCTCCCTTAGTTACTTTCTTCTAGAAGGTTTATTGTTTACATGAACGTAGCTCGGCTTTCGGACTCGCCCTTAGGTACTTACTTTCGTCGAGAAGAATATCGTTAACTTGGACAAAGGTCGGCCTTCGGCCTCGCCCTTAGTTGCTTACTTAAAATCACATCTTAGTTGCTTACTTTCATCGACAACACCCTCAAATCAATTAGGTACCTACTCAAGTACCTACTATCTCATGTATACATAAACGTATAAATATTATTTCTCTATGCATGTATACGAGAAGCGTGCACACGAGCTTAGATTTGTCAACGCATCATGAAATAACGCCGACTTACATTTTAACCGTTGCCAACGCAGATAAATCACAACAATCTGGACTGTATAAGCTCGCGAGACGGTCGCCTCCGCCGCAATATGTGCGGGACTGGGATAATAATTCCGGAGCTTACATTGCCTCCGTATCGCCTCTGACGAGTCGCTGCCGCCGTCTCGCCCCCGAGGCCTCCGCGCCGCTGCCGATATTGAATTACCCTCTTCTTCGCGCGCGCGTAGGCCACTTCCCCGGTCCCCCGCGCTCGGAACCAATACAAAGGACCCCTGAAAATACTTGAAATCGACGGAGATTGGCAAGTGAAGACTTTTTCTGCCGCTCCGCCGCCGCGCGCCACATCCGGCCATCGCTGCTGGGAAGACTGGTGCATTGAATCGAGTAGTAGTGTCAACTTCATATTTTAGGATCTTCAGACATTGGTGAAGTAGGAAAATATTTTTATTTAATCACCGTTACCTAGATCACTTATGTCGATTGAATTCAAACTATACAATTGGATAACTTTATTTTGTCAAAGTGTTACTTGCGTTTCGGAAAAATGTACTTACCTACTTACAAAAAAATTTAAATAAATGAAGGTTTCGTAATGTGCCGGGCGGTGAAATAGTCAGCTGCGCGTGAATTGTAAATTATCCTAGTTCATTTTATTTACCTTTATGTCTTTACCTACTTGTACACTAGAGCAATTACACACGTTAATTGGCATCACCATTGTATGCGAAATTTCAGGTCATACACACAGAGGCCACTCGTTATGACAAGATATTTTTTACGTCGAACATACATACCGCACTCTATATCCCAACAATCGGGGTAAGCATAGTTATCGGAGTTGTGCTGCAGGTACTCTTGTAAATTACAGCACACCACCGACCAGCACATTTAGCAAAGTTTTCGGACAAGGCACGAAGACCTACCCGCTGCATGACTCGGTGGAAGGACCGTTCCAAGCTGAGAGGTGGCTAGCCTGTCGTCCTTTAGCACGGCATCTTGTCCTCTCTCACGTTGAACACAAAAACGAAATATTGTTAGGGATACTTAAATATATCGGTCAACCCGTGTTTGAACGTTATTCTGATTGAAAAATGTATTTATTAACATTCACTACTGATACTCTGAAGGCGACGGTGTGTAAGCCGTCGACGTATCAACGGAAAGCTTGGAGAAGTGTCCCTCTCCTCTGTAATGCCTCCCCTCAGTAATGCCTTCCCATTACTTACAGCATCGTGTCATTCGAATTAATACTTTAAATACTTCACGGAAAAAATACAGAAGTTCATTATGTAAATGAAGTGAGCAACTTGAGCAACGACATTCCTAATCTTGAGCGTATTCTAGTCCAGACTAGATTATGCAAAGGAGTGTAAAGATATTCAATTTTCAGATATTGTCTCCTCGTTTCAGAATATATTTCTGGAATTTACATAAACTATCACGCCTCTAGCTCATTTAATCTCATTTAAAACTATTATATCGGGACCACAGAGCATCAAATACCTACCGCGCGCGCCCCCTACTAGAGACGCCCTAAGCGATAATATTTGAAACCCAAAAACTACACGCAGTGCTGCTAGCGCTTCGTATGTGTGTGTGTGTGCTAGTATCGACACTACACACAAAGAGGAGCAAGTTAGGCACACGCACAAAACAAATGCACACGCACAGCACACATAATGTAAGTCATGTAATGTAGGCCACGCCCACAGGCTTCAACGGTGTTGTAGAGAAATTGTGCTCAGGGCGCCTCTAGGACGGGCGCGCTCATTTGATGCTCTGTGATCGGGACGATGGCATCGAATAAATATACAATATTATATATTACACACATTAATGGGCATCACCATTGCATGCGAAATTTCAGGTCGTTTCTTGTTTCTGTGTGAAGTATTATAAATTTATATTGCTCTTCTGTATGTAATCTTTTGTCTTCTGTATCTTTGTTAGTGTTTTTGTGCGCAATAAAGCATTTCTATTCTATTCTAATATTCATAGGTGAAGGGTGAGGGGGGAGGGCGGCGTCGGCGGCGGCTCGACAAAGGGAATATAATTGAGTGATGCGGCGGCGCGGTGCTGTCCAGACCTACTCGGTATCATTACGCGCGTTATACGATCGAGATAACATGACCACCTAATGTAGAGGCTAAAAATGTATCATTCAATAAGCTGTCAGAATAACACGTACGTTCAACGTGGAACCCTCTGTGGGAGGGTTTGTGACTGACCTGCAGCAGCGGCGAGGTCGGCGGCGCCGCGAGGGAGGCGAGCGACGTGGGCGCCGGCGCGAGCGCCGCGAGCGGCGCGGCCGAGATCTCCGAGCTCGCCTCCGAGCCGCTCGACCGCCATGCGCGCTTTCCGCGCGCTATGCGACTCTTTTCGGACGTCTGCGGGCAATGAAAAACAAACACATTAAAACATTTTCAATCAGCTCTACTTGAATTGAAAAGCCATTTCAGCAAAGGTAAGGTCTGCTAAAGTCTTTTAAGCATAATTTTTTCTTTTTTAATGCACCATAAAGCACATGCTCGCACTTCACATTAAACAACACTCGAACATGTGTATGCACGTGAAATTAGCTGGCAAAGTGTCCGCTTCGCCGAGCCGCGCATCCTGCCGGGCGAGCCTCGCACGCAGCACAGCCGCGCGCCGCCGCCGTCTCGTCGCTGCCGACGCGACCCCGACTCCCGGGTCGCGCGCGGCGCTGCTGGTCGTCGTAGATTGAAGGGTGCATGTTGTTATGTGCTACATTATTATCTCGTACTTATTTTCTTTACTGAACTGGTTCACAGTACGACTTCTTTCACGTTGTTTCGTTTGAGCGTGGGTCGTCAATGGCATTTAGTCGTACAACATTACCTTTGTCGACACCTCGCTTGACCCTCGCCGCAGAGCTTTATTATGCGCGGTCACGCCACAGTTATGGCGCCGCCGTCGGGTTCGGAGTTTCCACCACCGCTGGCCCTCCACGCGTCGCTCTCCCCCGCGAACCCTGCCCGCCTGAACTGATAACATTATCGTGTCCGTCCCCGTCCGCACGCTACCGCCGCGTCGCCGCCCCCGAGCTTATCGACTGCACATCGCTTAAGCGACATACAATTTGGTCACGATAAATAAAGAGAGCAAGAATTATTTTCTATAAAATATTCAATGAATATATTTGACAACGTGAACAAACTAATTGACGACTGCAATAATTAATATGTCGCATGTTCGTCAAGCTTTGTAGACCGAACTTGAGTTGAAAATAGATAATAAGGAGAAATAATGTTGCATGTCGGTGCGCATCAATAATTCAAATAAATATCAATAAATCCGCATCCGGTTTAATATACAGCGTGATTTTGTTACCATGCCGGATATTTCAGGGGGCTAGTCTGTATCGAAAATTTGGTAGATTCCAAATTGTGAGGTTAGGTATTTCGAACGAAAGTTCGAAACTTAAGACGAGTGGAGCCAATATTGGGGATGAGGGTTTAGTATCAGTGGGGGATTGAGGAGGGTTAGAACATGTCGGTAACGTGCGCGGAGGCCGTACAAGTACGGCCTCCGCGCACGTTACCGCAGTACTGCGAGGGGGAGGGGGGCGGGGGGCGGCGGTACGGCATCTCAGCGGCATGCACGGCAACAATTAATACGCCTCATTACGAGGAAGCGTGAACTCCGATGTCCCTGCCTGATCATATTTTGTGGCATTACACCAAGCTCCACTGATGAAGATAGTTTCTTTGGAAGAATGATTTGAAATTGTGGTTATATTTATGTTTGTGTATGTATGTCCTACCTATATAGTATTGATATATAATATTGAATGTTGAAAAATTTAAAATTATATAGGGTGGATCTTAATTTTGCAGCTGACTTCTTGAAAAAAAAAATATTTTAACGAATTGGGTGGCCTCAGGCACAGCCCTAGCCAGTTCAGCGTGTATGCGGACTAAAGTCTCTGCGATGAGGTCATTTACCCCCTATTCGAAGATGCGTGGATTGTAACGATATCATCGGGAGACAATTTGAGTTGATCCGCGAATTCCTACCGGCTCCTAGACTGAGGTGGAGTTCTAATGGAGCTCCTAAGAAACTGAATGGTAATCGATAATATTATATAATTACATACGACTACCAAGAACTAAGCCCATACGTGAAGTTGAATTTGGAAGTATAATGAGCTTTAGCTGAATTTAATTAACTACCGCTTTCAGCGAATGGTGTGAATAACTAGATACTGTTTATGAAAGTAACATGTGATGAATCACAACCTACCTCAATGAAAATAGCTAGCAATAGGACGTATGAAGGCTGGCTGGTAAAATGTTATAGGGCGTAGGAGTTAGTTTAGCGCCTGGGTAGGGAGTATAGCAAAGAGACCGCGGTGCGTATAAATTATTGCGGGTGGCGTGTAGTCAGGCGCAGAAAATACAACGTGCATACATTCTGAACAGGAATGACTAGCAACACCGTATAAGCGAGAAATGATGATAGATAAGTATTATAGGTCGGCATGCAGTAAGATATAGGACGAATTGACTGTATTACATCTACTCTTGTAAATTCGTAGCATTTTTCAGAGATTAGTTACTGAAAGTTTTAGGGAAATATGGAACGCATTTTTAAGGAAAATTGCTTCAGGCATTGTGATTGGTCGACCAATGGGAGACGCGGAAATGATGTTGGGGATGATTTTCGATTGGTCATGGGGGTAAGGGTGGGAGTAAGAAAGCGAGGCTATTTAAGGGCGTGTAACACGGTAGGAGCACTTTTTCTGCAGCTGCGAGCCTCGGAGGAACAACTTGCCTGAGTCCCGGTCATCGCTAAGTCGCATCGAGCGCCATTGCTTTTCGGCATCAACGTTTCGGTGAGTCTCGGACGCCGCGCGATATTTTGGAGTTTTCTAGTTGCAATTCGACCAGTTCTATTAAATTGCATTGTCTTGAAGTCTTCTTTTGGTGGCTGGGCTAGTTTTGGAAACAATACTGGCTTTTCAGAAATTATTTGCTAGTATTAGGGATGTGAAATATTTTTATATGGACCATCATTGGAGCACTGTGTGGGATGCTAGCTATGCTGAAATATGCATACATGCATACTATTACAGGGCTCTTTTCCCTTTTGGAGCACTGGGTGAGGGAGCGGGTACGCTGAAATATGCATGCACGCCCACTCACGCAGGGTTCTTTCACGGAATGTTGTGAGGGAAGCGGGTTTTGCTGAAATATGCATACACGCACGATCTCACAGGGTTCTTCCCTGGAACGTTGTATGTGGGTTGAGGGTTTTGCTGAAATATGCATACGCGCGCACTCATGCGAGGTTCTTTTCCTTTCGATGGAATGTTGGGTGGCAACGCTAGCTATGCTGAATAAGCATACACGCTTGTTCGCACAAGATTCAGTTCATTCTCTCTGATATCACGAGAAAATGCCTCGTGGTAAGAAGACGTAACATAAGGTCGAAGAGCAACTGGAATTCTGGCTAAACTATCAAATTATAACGTGGGTAGTTAGGTTCTTCAAACACTAAATTCATATTGGTAGGTTAGCCATGTAGCTGTGTGAATTAATTCTCCTTAGTTCTGCAAGGGAGAGAGGGTTCGCTTCGTGGGAATGAGTAGTATCATAGTGTGTAGTATTTAGTGAGGTAGGTACTAGGAAGGCCAGGTAGGTACCCCTCAGTAATTCTCCTTAATCTTGCTAGGCCGTGGGGACCTTTTCATTTTATTAGTATTAAAGTCATATGGTAGGTTAGCCATGTAGCTGTGTGAATTAATTCTCCTTAATTCTGCAAGGGAGAGAGGGTTCACTTCGTGAGAACGAGTAGTACCATAGTGTGTAGTATTTAGTGAGGTTAGGTACTAGGAAGACCAGGTAAATACCCCACAGTGGTTCTCCTTAGTCCTGCTAGGGGAAGAGGTCCAAATTGTTATGATCTGTTAGAGCGATACCTATTCTATCTGGGCGAAGGAGTGGCGGTACTCTAAGGACCGGTGCAAGCTGAGCTGACCGTCTGAGGAGGAAACCTGTGGTAGCCTTCTTTCGATAGGCGGAGACCGTCGGACGAAGTACTACGAGGTTAGGATAGGGACCACACACACACTTACACACACACGCACGCCTTTAGGATTTGGGGTCCGTAGGGGCCCTAAATCATCCACATTACACCACGAATTTCATTTTAAATCTCTTCCTAAGAGAAACAGTTTCTTCACAGGATAGGAATCAAAGGGGGCCATTAGGTATACAAAATAGAGCTGCTGGTAGTAAAGCAGCCCTATATGGATGATGGCCACTGTGAGGAGCGTGGAGAGCCCGGGTGAGGAAACCCGGACTTGTGGAGCTCCTTACTTCCCCCTCCGGGGGGAAATTGTTTGAATAATTTGAAAATTACTGGTTAACATAATTTCTGGGAGGAGAGAATACAGACAATTACAAGTGATGGAAGAGACACAGTGATATAGGAGAGGCGGACTTAGGCAGAAAATTACAAATGTATTTAGAATATTATTCGAAGAACAAAGGTTAGGATAGAAAGCTAGGGATTGAGTTAGTACTCTGGGTTATACGGTTACACAACGCTTCCTCGAAGAGAGGAAGATACAGGGTCCATCTACACTTAATTCAGTGTATACTTATGTATGCATTGCTTGAGTTTACCTAGAGATCACTTGAATGCTAAACGCAGGCCATGTTTTATTTTAGAGGTTACTCGCGGAAGCGTGGAATTTCGGAATAATTATTCGACAACACCTATCAGGTGAAGTATAAATACAAAATATACTTTGGTGGGAGGCTAGTTCGTCGCAAACAGTATCCCACAAATTTAATAATAATATATGAGGTCGTATGACTTATTTTCTGCTCTCTTAGACTCTTTACTGTCCGAATACGTACCTGAGTAAGAGTACGTAAGGTAAAGTAGCTTTATATTCAAAGCGACTAATTAAACTATAGTCGTTCTGTCAGCAGTGTAATCGTAACTGTCAAAACCAAAACCAACAAAACAAAACAAACAAAAGATTTAAATGGATAGATAGAACATAGTCTAACATGGTGCACTACAGACAATGTCACCAATGAAAGGGCCGCATGCGGCTACTTCGCATCAGTCAGACGCAGCGCCACGCGCGTGTTGAGAGGTCGTTCCACGGAACGGAACGGAATGCGCGGCCAATGCGCGAGTGTAGAGCGTTAGCGTTTTGTTAACATGAGGCGGCTTTTGATGCGATTTATGATGACTACTGTACATGAAGTCACACACACCGTTATGTCTAACCGATGACGAACTCTTGAGCGCTTTGCGCTATCTATAGATTTAAATATTTGGTCAAAACAATGAAACGAACGATCAAACCCAATGTTTCACGAACGGATATTTAATTTCACATAAATATATATATATTATCTTCGGGTAGAAACTAGAGAAGTTTAGCTCCATGCTCTTAGGATTATAATCCTCGAACAATTGTGTTAATTCCAATCGCTTCAGCTAGAATGACTTACGACAACACGAAAGCTCTCAACCCGACGCCGCCGAGCGACGACGCCCCGGCGGCGGGCGGCGGCGCGCGGCGGAGCGCTTGCTAATCTCGTTTAGTTAGACGGAACATGACCTTGTCTTGTTTTATATTGAACCCGACTCCCGAACTTCTGACTCATCGATACACGAAGTATGTGAGTACTATTGAGGGTATGTCCATGAGCCAATTTCTAACAATGTTTGCCTCACATGAGATTACCGCTCGGCATGCGTGGGGCAAAACAGTCTCTATATCAGTTCCTCAAGGTCATGTCAGCTAAGTAGAAGACAATAAAAACTAAGAATATGTGTACTATCGGGCAACATGCAGACAAAAACTAACTGTGGTGGCTGACATCTCCTTACTAAACAAAATCAAGTCATTTGTACACAGCTTCAATAAACGTAATTGTATAGACCCCCAGCTTGCTACAATTTGACAAAACTCAAGAATAACCCAATAAGATTGCATTATAATATTGGCTATTATTGTTATCCAGATCGGCGCGGCCTTAACCTGGGAAGCTAAATATAGAATAGAGGGGGCGGGGCGGGGGTGAGTAACTGAGGGCGTTGGGTCGGGGCGGGTAGAGCGCTTCGGATATAGTATGAAGAAAATAACTCAACTGCTTTTCTGTAGTATAATCAAAGCCACCCGAGTTTTACCAGATATTTGTATATTTCTGTGTTTATCCACTGTTCTAGCTTTATTCTTACTAGTACCTACCTAATAAGAATAAAAAATAAAATAAAGCGAACTGTTTGAACAAGTAAAGTTCATTAGTCGCGTTACCCGCTGCGCCTGCGTCGCCGATCTCTTTCTCCTCCCGCTCCCGTGTTTAAAACATACGCCGATACAAAATATTATCGTTTTGTTGACATAATCAACGTAATTCTGTATACAATTGTTGTGCAGCGTGCTTAGGTTAATTTAGTAGTAGGTTTGTGAGACTTTAGTGCTGTAAATTAATATTCATACATATATTTTATGGGGTAGGTTTATACATTTCTGTACTCTATAGCAACTGCCCTCTGTAATATTATATATATATATATATATGAAATCTATAAATTTATTATTTATTTAGTAGGTTGTGTATAATTTTTCTATTTCTATGTCTGTATATTAAATTGTCCTTAAATAATAAAAGAATAATAACTGGTTGTGTCAAAATTGTTGTTGTAGGTGATGTAGCCAACCGTGTCAGAGTCCATAAAAAAAAAAAAAAAATACTTAAATCGACTTAAGTTAATGGCTCATTATTTTTATATCTCTTGCGAATCTGACGCTTTGTGTTTAAATTGTTGCCTCGGGTTCCACAAGTCAGGTTTCAGTCGTTGTTTTCAAATAAAAAGCAGTGAAAAAAAAAACATTTCTGAAATTAGATTATAAATTACACAATATATAAAACCGAAAATGATTTGTCATGGATATATCCTCAAATAATGCGAGGATCGTTTAGCTGCCTACTGCATGTTAGATTTCAACGTCTTATATCCGCTTCAGATGCCGGTGGTAATTTAACATCAGACGCGGATTAAATATTAAAAATCTGTTGAACTTTGAAACATAATATATAGTCTATAATTTTTTAAATTCGAGTCAACAAACTCAGCACAGCCCGCGCGAACACAATGCTCGAACTTGCTTCTCTTAAGGCGCCTAGTAACGTCACATGTGGATTTTTGAAGAAGTAGCCCGTGATAAGTAGACCAATCTAAAGGCTAAAAACTACTGCAAAATATAAAACAATTATTTGTCTATCGATCACAAGTTTTTGGTTGTAAAATTTTATCATTTTCTATACAAACTATACGGTTAACTTTTCTTCCGCGTTAACTTTGAAGACTTGATCTCAGAAACTAAAGAGAATTTGAATGGAATTTTTATAGCAAAATGACGCCATTTGTTATATCTATCAATCACACGCTTTTAAAAGTTCTAATGCGGAGGATCGCAATTTATGAAAAAAAAATCTCATGAAAACTACTACGCGCTACGCCGCCGTTGGCGTCACTAGACGCCTTAAACCGTCGAGGCAAGTAATGATAGATAACACAGTGGCGCGCTTCGCCAAGTTCCCCGCCCCGAGTAACTTGAAAATGAGCGAGATTTTAAACACACGTGCGCGGTGGGGCGCGCTGTTGTCATAATTCCACGTTAAATAGATGAAAGGGTTTTGCGGGCAGTCTGCGGCGAGCGGCCGCCGCCACCCCCGCCGCTCCAGCCGCCCCCGGCGGCGGCGCCCCCGCGCGGGCACGCACGTCGCCGAGCAGGTAATAGCTCTCGTTATAATCAGAGCTGTATTATTCACGGTACGAGGATCTACTTTACATATTTGCACTCAGCGAGTTAGTCTGTGAGCGCGCCCGAGGCCCGACTCGTGAAACTGTGCGCCGCCCGAGGGGAAGGTTTTCGAAATAAGTAAGTCTCCTCATAAAATAAGAGTATATTCCCTCAGCGTTACCGGCTAGACTTGGCGAATGATCTGAATGTTTTTTTTATGTATAGCGCGACATGCGACATCGTTTCACCTACAAGTAGGTGTCTAACGATGCCCATGATGGACATTCTGTGATGCACGGGGATTGCGAATGCCATGCCGGCCTGACAGGAGCCTTTTCACGCCCCTTTTGAGGTACGTGGGAGGAAATAGATGGGCATAGGGAGGGCGTTCCACATTTTCCCAGTTCTGTGAATAAAATACCTAAAGAACCGGTTGGTGCGCATTACGCCGTGGTAGGTCGATTGAATAGGGGTGCATCCCCTGCCCAGCAGGTCTATTCTTGTAAATTCTGACAGCGGAATCAGCGCTGTTGTGGCGCTGAGAGCCACTTACCAAAGTGGCTCTCAGCGCCACAACAACGCTGATTCCGCTGTCAGAATTTACAAGAATAGACCTGCAGTACGGAGGTGGAATGGGGACGGCTGAATCGCGTTAAACAGCTCCTCCGAACACTCCCCAAGAAATAGACGATCAAACACACTTAGGGAGCCGAGACGTCCCTACGAAGTTGCAGTGGTTCAAAGTCGCGGGACACCACAGGGTCCCCCACCAGTCGCACGGCACGGCGTTGGATTGAGTCTGGTAATTCCAAACGAGTAAGTCAATAGCTTTGGTTGCGTTGAGTTAGTTTAGTCTAATTTAGAGTTCTGGAAAAGCCGGTGCTTGAGGGAGCAGCAAGGGAACCACCCGATGCTTCTACCATAGTTTAAACTATGCTTCTACAATCACTGATACAATTATGCCGAGTGCGAAAAGCTTTTTAGATTCATACTTGCGCGCTAAGTATACTATAACTCTCTTTCGATCTAGTCTTTATGATTTTATAATACACTTTGCTAGCTCTATTACCGTCGTCAAAAATAATAATATAAGTACAATGATTTCCTGTTATTTAGTTAGTGGGTCGTTTTCGTGTGGACGGTTGGCATAGGGCGGCGACGCGGACGGCGAAGCGGCAGCGGTGGGTGCGGTGCGAGCGGGCGGGCATTGCCTTTTTTTTTAAACTGACATGTTTGGCTACATCACGCCATCCTTGGTGAACTAGGTGCCATGTCAGTGCTTCCCTTCGGTCGTGCCGGCTACACTGAACTGGACGGAAAACACGAACTATTTACATAGCCGTTTCAAGCCTACCACCTAGTAAGGTAAGAAGGGAAGGGACCTAAAGTTTTAGGTGGAATGCGAATCGCGGTCAGCCTCCAACGGTCTTGTGGCCACCCGTCCAAGTACTGACCGCGCCCAGGTGTGCTTAGATCACGACCGACAGTCGACCGGCCGCACCACTGAGCTACCGAAGCTGACTCCTGCTGGCAATGTGAATTGGGGCGGAGCGTCATCCGGCTGCGACGACCACGGTAACGTCGCGAAGGTAACTTGATAATGAATTATTAAAAAAAAGTCCGAGCACTCCGCTCTGGTGTTATTAATCACCCTCCAAACGCCGGCGTCGAGTGACAAGTTTCCTGCAAAAAAAAACGGTCAAGTGCGAGTTGGACTCGCGCATCCGAGTTCCGTACCCGTCGTGATATTTAATTAACGGGTGACTAGCGGTGGTGACTAGAGTATAATAAGAGCACATAGAGCGATATGTTTGTTTTAATTTGAAATTATATCTAACCCAGCTGTTTGTGATGGCTATAAAAGCTGTCTTCGTGACACCACCTTCCACATGTTGCAGAACATTCCATCAATTGCAGTCAAATCTCACGTTGTTGTTGGAATAATGGGTTAAAGCCCGAACGTCAGCAAAAACTGTGTGAGTCTATTGTTGGGAGTTTTTATTATATCAATGTTGATGTCTCCGAGTACTCGAGAATACTCTTGAGTTATTTATTTATTACCGATTATCATCATTCATCTGTGATTACCGAATTTATTGTTTTTCTGAAATTTCACGAAGTCTAAAAGTAGTGCACATATAAATTTGAAGTATTATTTTCAAATTTTAAGAGTTCCTGATCGATACAAGCGATAGCTACAATACGTTAAAAAACTCTTCCAATAACCTTACTATGGCCGCATGTCAGTTTTCTACTCTGGTCCAGTATAGCCAACAATCCAAAGAGAAGTCTCCGGTATGGCACCAACCTTCTTGGAGGTGATGTTGGCTGGTCGGAGCATGTGCTTTGGCCCTTCTGACTCAGCCACCAACGTTTATTTCAACGTCCACATAGTGTCAGAAGAACGTTATGTAACAGATCCCGCACAACGTCCGTCAGACCTAAGTGGACGCTGAAATACATGACCCCAAATGTATCGCTACATATCGGTTCGGTATCTTTGACAATTCATGCCGACCAGCATCTTGCTTGCTGGCATTTGAAATTTTCCGTTCACATTGTGTTTAAGTATACCGCAAAACTTTATTTATAATCGTTTGAATCTTCCCAGCAGCTAATTATTTACCAGATCCCAAGACGTCGGCAGCCAATCAAAACGTCCGCTTACAATAAAGTATTTTTTTATTTTCCTTCACCCCCGCGCCCCGCGCACGTCCACGAGACGTCGCGCGCGACACCCTCCGACCGTGCCACCCCCGCCCGCCTCCACCACCCAACACTGATGGTTAAAAAATATAGCGTAACAAGGGCCAAAATGTGCTCCTTTCCTCTGACGGCAGTTAAGTCAACTTGTTTCCGCAATCTGTTTTATTATGATAGAGCAGTATGTGAGCTGAGCAAGGAAGTTGTACACTCTACGTACCGAACGAATCAATGATACCTGTAACGCGAGCCAAAAGAGAGGCGTTACATTGGAACTTGGCGTATGTGTGTGAAAGCGACACACGAGGACAAGGCGAGTATCTCTCGGTTTGCTTTACCTGTTACGGTGTGATAAGAGCAAAAATAATTATTATTGTGTACGCATGTTAAGCTCTGTTTGCTACTTTAATGAGAGTAATTCATTCTGTTACTTAGGCTGGTTTCACAGCTATACGGGAGACCCGGTACGGTTCGCCCGTAACACGGGAAATCCGTACGGGTAGCGCCCGCAGTGCTCTGAAACGGGTGTTCAGTACGATACGGGTCCTGGCGGGAGATAAACTATACTCACGGAGCACGGGCGCTCCGCATCGCTGTGAAACGATTAAATGTGCAGCGAAGATGCGCTCGCGTGTGCTGTGCGTGTACGGGGGTCCGGGTGCGGGACGCGGGTGGCGTTGTTGTACGGGCTCTGCCCGGAGCGTGACCCATACGGAACAATCCGCGTCGCTGTGAAACGATGTTCTAGCGCCTCACGTGTGTCTCCGCTCTGGCGACCCGTATGGGTCTCCCGTATAGTTGTGAAACCGGCCTTAGAGCATAGTATTCACCTTCCTTGCACATGACTTATGTTTAATATTTTGTGAACATTTTGTTTTCATTGAAAGCTCGACATGCCATGTCTCGACATGTCAGCCTCGATAGCTCAGTGGTGCAGACAGTCAACTGTCGCTATTGAATGTTAAGCAACGCTGGGTGCGGTCAGTACTTTGATGGGTGACCGCTGACCGTTGGAGGCTGACCGAGGTTCGGATTCCTCGTAAAACTGTAGGTCCCTTCCCTCCTAATCTTACTTGGTGGTAGGGTTTAATCCGCCCGGGTTGGTACCACCGCACTGAATGAAACGTCGGCCGAAACGGCTATGTAAATAGTTTGTGTTTTCCGACCAGTTCAGTGTAGCCGGCACGATCAAAGGGGGAAGCACTGACATGGCACCAAGTTCACCCGGTGTTATGGGCTGACATCACGGACGTTGTAGGTGATGTAGCCGACCGTGTCAGTTTCCATAAAAAAAAAATGCTCGGCTATGATTCCTAATGAAGTTCTAAACATGTGCTAATTATCAAGATGTAGGTAGTAGAATTCCTTCAAATTGAACAAATATAATTAATCGATAACTGACATTAAAACTTATTAAATTAATTTCAAGGATTCAATAAGAAAGCAATAATATTGTCCGTAACTTCAGAAACTAGTCAGGTCACGAAGGTCCGGAATTAACAAATTCCTTACTTCGAGATCGAGATTCTTGATCGGAGACAAAAGGTTTAAGCTTTCCCTCTTGCATTTTCATTATTTGAACAGTTCTATTTTATAGTGTACGAAATCTCTCGTCTAAAAACTTCTTTAAAATGGAGTTGTCTTGTTTTCTAGGTTGTCATAGTTAGTTTTATAAAAAATAAATATACTTCTTTTATAATAACAAGACCTTTATGAATTACTGAAGCAGAGAAAACGTGTAAACGCCTACTTAAGCCGGAGGATGGTCACGCGGCACGCGGCACGTGTCGCACGTCACGGGAGTCACGCGGGAATCAAGTGATGTTTACACATCATCCGATGATTTTCCCGTCATATGACTGTGACATAATATTATATTTGGAACATTTAATTTTTCTTTATGTGCTATTTAGTTTTTAGTTTATTAAGTTAATGTTTGTTGGTTGGAATAAAAAATATTTCTTTCAACAGTGTGTCAAATACAAATACTCGTTGTACAAATGTTCGTACATTTCTGAGTCACAATTCAGCGTACGTTAATTTACGTGGCCCGCTCTCATTTTTATTCTTCGCAAGTTGTTTTCCTTCACTATAGCTTCGCCGCAGCCTTATATTAGATCATATTAGAATTAATAATAGATTCTTTCGTTTTCGAGGGTACACGACAAATAGACAGACAGAAAGCCCGATGGATAAAGAGACATATTATGTTGCTTTTTATATCAACTAAACAGTCTACGTTTTTTTCTCATATTAGTTTAAGAATTTTGACATCGTACATAGTGACCTTCAGCCGCCAGAGGTGTCAGGATGCTGCGCGCACATGAAGCTCCATTATCTTTGCCTAATCCACAGGGAAACAGACGACGACGACGACGCTATATAAGAAAAAATATAATGCATAAAATACCTGCATGATGTGACAGCATAGCCCGCTCACCAGCTGCGTTGTCTTCGCTCACACGAACAGTGACGAGCTGTGCGCGGGCGCTAGCAGCTCCTCGCGCCTCGCTGCGCGCTCGCTGCGGGCGCCGACTCCCCACGCGCACATTCCTCACTTCACTCCACAGTCACAGCGATCACAGACCACACGCACGCTCGCGGTGCTAAATGTTTCCATTCACTTTTCCTGGTCTCATATCGTTTTATCTCACTCGAATAGAATATAGTTAAACAAATCGTTGGATATCAATTCGATAGATCAATTCGCAATAATTCATTGACTAAAATGCTTTCACAGATACACTCGATTTTTTTATATAGTTTCCTGAATATGTATACAGTTGAAGAATGTCCAAATCCCTGTAATATACCCATCGGAACTTCTACTTTCTTAGTCTTGTCCAAAGTGTACAAAATATAGCAGGTGTGGATTAAACTGGAAGCTTTGCTTAATTTTCTACGTTTCATTGTTAAAATGGCCCGATAAAATTTGATCTAAAGAATTTCACTTTATACGGGCCCAGGAATGTAGAAATAGATACGATTTGTTGAGTACACGGGCGGCGTTAATTGTACTGAGAGGGGTCACATGGAATATTCGTTGAAAGTCTTTTGAAGTGACCCGGGACGAACCCTACACTCAATATGGAGACACCTCTCGGACCTTTTTACCCAACCTCTCCTAAATAGATAGTGTTAGAGCAACCTCGTTAGCGTTCCTTAGCCCTATACTCGCTTGCCCTAGCTCGCACACATCACGCGTTCGTTCGCCTACGAAAGAACGCGTGATGTATCCGTAATGCACGCAATACAGTCAGCTGCAAAAGTGAGTATACATGTGTAGAATGTTGTCACTCGTGTTAGATAGACTCGCGTAGGTTCTGAGGGGCCCGCAGTAAACCCTTGCCCCTTACTAGGTGGTAGGCTCAAATTGTAGCCCACTGGGTTGGTACCACCATACTGGATGTAAGATGGCCGCATAGCAGCCTCGGTTGTGTTCTCCTCTAGTCCAGTATAGCCAGCAATCCAGGGAAGTCTCCGGTATAGCACCTACCTTCTCGGAGGTGATATTGGCTGGTCGGAGCATGCGCTTTAGCCCCTCCAACTCAGCCACCCTTACCGGAATACATTTAAAAAAAAAGTAAGTGTGCGTGGCGAGGCTCTAGCTAGAGCTACACAGGTTTATATCTATTTTAGAGCTGACAAACGAGCGTAAAAAAAACGTGGTGTGGAAGGGCCCTAAAATAAATAAGTATATAGAGTATCGGGCAATTTCATGCAAATGTAACTACTGTGAGAGGCGCTACGAGTCCGAGCAACGATTAGCGTAATGATCCGTTACTGTAGAGTACTTAGGTATTGAGGAGTGGCCGCTGGATTAGGCTAGACAGGAGGAGGAGGAGGTGGAGTGTGATGCGACAAGCGCCCGGCCTAGCGCAATCGGTTTTAGCAATTAATCAAACTTGAAGTCTAATGACTAATAGTTAATCAATTTATGTTGCGGGATTATTTAAACACAAAGGAATAATGATTACTAAATAATTGTTAAAAGAGTTATGTTTAAATGGGTACCATTTATTATACCTACCATTTAGATACGTTTGAAAAATGCTAGCACCACTTCATGAAGCTGTCGCCATTTGTTATCCGGATTCTTTGATTAAACAAATAAACGAGTTGATCCCAATTTTTACATCAAATAGCTTTTTTCAAATAGCCGGTTGACTGAATAATATTAACCCTTTGGCTCAGCGGTGAAAGGTTAAGATATTATAAAAATTATATTACATTTATGACTGATGACGACTAAACTCGAAATAGGTATATTAGAATATATATTTCGGTGTTTTCAAATTAGTTTTGTAATATAATATTATTATATTATATATAAAATTAATATATATGTTAGATTGAGGTTGGTAATTATTGAAAAACGATTGAACGCAATTGAAATATGGAAATAGTTCGAGATTTAAATGTGATTGTAACTCTCAATAACGAACAACACAATTTTCTAACTCTTTATGTATAATATAATCATGAAATATGGCCGCTAAAATATTTGCAACTCTTGTCCCGTTACACAATAAAGCGTAAGAGAGCGATGCGCTTAAACGTAAGCAGTAATTAGTTATATATTATGTAGTGACATACAGTTCTATCTCTTTTCATATGCACAATAGTTTATTTCATGCTTCAACTTTAAAAGAAAGTATATTAGTTACAACCTGCACGAACGTCCATTAACACAAAGCTTGCTCACTGTTTCTCAGTTTCGTAAAATTACAAAAGAACTTCCAGCGTTTTTTCCTGGGTCTTCAGTGACAAAAGCTCCCCGCATATAATAGGGGGTTAGTGCAGAATGCACAATGTCGGTAATGCGCGCAGTGCCGGGCGGCGGGGGTGGCGGGGTGCGGTGGCGCGGCTGCCGAGGGGGTGGCGGCGAAGGGAATTGGCCACAGGCGTAGTGCAGCCAGCATCGACCGCTACGCGGCGCGCCCGGAGTAGCACTGACGGCGAAGCAGGGAGCTCTGGGGCGGCTCGTTGCGCCGCCCGCCGCGCCCGCCGCGCCCGCCGCGCTCGCCGCCCAGCCTACAGATACGCCGCCGCCCGCCCGCCGCAGCCGACGCCGCCCGCCCGCCGCAGCCGCCGCCGCCCGCGCCGTCGCTGCCGCACCGCAGCGAATAAAGCTTTTGCGGAGGCACCGAATGAATCGTGATCTTCCTTTGCATATTGAAAGTGAAAGTACGAGTAATATTTCAGAGATAACGTGTTGAGTTCGTTTCGTGTTCACTGCAGATGTCGTTTGTGACATCGAATTAATTTGAATCGATGGAAAATATTTTCGATCGTCTTTTGAATTTTCGAACTTCTAATTGAAATATATATTTCACGTTGTACTGTTGTTGTATGGAGAGATTCGTTTGCCAGGCCGTAGCTGCTGAAACTAAATAATATATAGACAGTATCCGTTAGTCAGTCTTAAGGAAAAAAAATAAAAAAACTCGCAACATTTATTCCATTCATTTCCATATCTAAAAAACTCAACTCACGATCGGCTCTCACCCCAGGCCCTGGGGCCCAGGGTAAGAAGATTCATTATATTTAGGTATACCTACTATTACAATTATTCCGATAGCCATAGCTTTAGTTAGAATCTATTAATTAATCAATACATTTTTACCGAGTAGTCGCCGTCGCCGCAGCTTACTCCGCTGCCCACCTCCGCTGCCTCCGCGCCCGCAGCCCGCGCCATGCTGTGCGGCGCTCGGTGCACGGCGACGATGTCATTAGCGCTGACTGATGGGTACTTTGACGGCGGCACGTAGTGCCAGCACGACAACAACCATGTTCTCGTCTCTTCTCTCAGGTATATTCTGTATTTGAAGATTATATTTCCTCACTTGCTGCTCCACTACCTCCTGCCGCTGCTCCTTGCAGATCGACAGCTTCCTACTCCGCTAGGATATCTGGTCCTTCAACTGCGACACGGATTCAGGGATGCCGAAGAGGGTGTGGTCGAACTGGTCCATTCTGTCTCAATATTTTTTTATTTTTTTTTGGAAACGAGCTAACTCGTTCAGTTCAGTACACTTAGACTTAACCTGTTGAGCGCAGCGAGTTTCAAGTTACTCCCTCTTGCGACCGATATGACCTATAAGGTATTCCATGTTGACTGATACGGAACCCTTGGTGCGCGAGCCTAACTTGCACTTTACCTGTTTTTTCTGCTGCTATTAATTCTGAACCTCATCCGTTTCTCGATATCATTACCTAACACATTTATTGGCTGATATATGGACATTTTACCTTACCTTTGTTTTTCAAGTCGCCGGTCGAGCGTTCGTTAATTTATCCAATCCCGAGAGTTCGAAATATTTATCCTCCTTGGAAATATTCGACTATAGACTAAAATATGCGTCTACAAACTATTAAGTGTGTGTTCGTGCGATCCGGCAGTGTCGGGGCGGGGGAGGCTACGAGAAAACTGTAGATTACGGTCGTGATTTCGTTCCCAGAGGAGAGAACTTCGTTGTGACCATAATAATGAATGATGAGGCGGTATACAGAGAAACTCAGGAATCGATTGACGCGTTGCATCGGCTCTTCAGAACTCAACTATCAATTTATAAAAACCTGAACAATATTATTTATTTAATTTTTCGTATCGCACATCGTGTAAATTGAGATCGAGCTCATTTTAAATACAATAAATATTCGTATTGTAATTTCATAAAAGAGGCATAACATAAGAGGAACATTTTTGGAAAAGTCAGTATTAGTATAGATATTTGTAACCAAATATAAGATAATAAATTTAATCTATATTATTATTATTTGATAATAAAGAAAAAGTACTTTAAATAAAATACAGACAGTAACTCGCACCATTTATTCCATTCATTTCCATATCTAAGAAAACTCAACTCAAGATCGCCACTCACCCCAACGCTCAACCGGTGCAACCCTCCTTTTTCTTCATTTATTACTTTTTATTGTAATAGTTATATTAAATTTAAAGTTTATTTTGTTTTACTTGGACTACCAGACATGAAATGAGATATTTACTTAGTTCACAGCGGCAAAGTAGGCTAGCAAGATGTAATGCCTCTTCCTATTGGACGATTAGTTTCTACTACTGATGTGGTGTGAATGGAACTCGACCTATTGGCATTTTCAAAGCAAACAAAAAGTGTGGGCGCCGGATTTGCGCAGACTGAAAACTTGAATGAGTTCTTGACTTAGTTGTCGTACTCCTGCCTCAACTCCGCCACGTCCGCCGCGCCGCCGCCGCGCGCCGCCGACTGCTGTTGCTGCCAACCCTGCCTACAATGCGCACCTGTACTGTATAACAAAGTACTTAGTCGTGTGGATAACTGTTCTGGCGCAGTCGGAGTGGCCCTGTAACTAACTGCAGCCGGTTTTACCCATCTATTTGTAACGTTGCCGCCTGTGTCCGACTGTTCTCCCAGTCCAGGCGACTTCGTTATCTCCTAAACTGTTCAATAAAACATTGATTTAACGTTTTAAGATAGTTTAATTTAAATTATATTTTAAACCCTCACATAAATATCCCATCGTATCAACCTATAAACCCTATTACCCTTACATACCCCAACCGTATAGATACGTCCTACTAGGGAAGGAACGTCCAGCACCGGACCCACTAAAGGCCCAGGTGCTGAAGGAAGGGGTGTCCAACACCGGACCCACGAGAGGCCCAGGTGTAGAAGGGAAAGAGGTGTCCAACACCGGACCCACGAGAGGCCCAGGTGTTGAAGGGAAACTAGCAAAGGGACCCACGAGAGGCCCACCAGGCTAGGGAAGTGAGGCACTAGCAAAGGGACCCACGAGAGGCCCACCAGGCTAGGGGAGAGGGGAAATAGCATGGGGACCCACGAGAGGCCCACCGAGCTAGGGAGATGAGTCCGGTTCGAGAGGCGAAGCCGAACTGATTTACTCTTACATGTGTGCCCCTTTTATATGCTTCCGAGACTAGGCGAGCTGGACGTTGATTGGTGGATTCGAACACTGCCGGTAGCGTTCGACTCCGTCCGCTGCGCTGTCGGTCGTCGCGCTGCTGTGCGGCGCGAGCTCGTTCGATGTTTGAATTCGTGACGCGGCAATATGTCTCGTCACATTTTTTAGATAATATAGCAAAGAAACATTTATATACTGAACACAGTCGATTACTGGACAAGCAACCGGTATAATTAACCCTCTGAACATATAATGAACCCTCGAATACAAAGTAGATTCCAAAAATGACGGTGGAGAAATTGGGAAAACGAAATTGAGATCTCACCGGCTCCCGCCCGGGCTCGGTGGTGACTGGTGAGGGACAAAGGCTGTCAGGTCCAATTTGTCTTGTCTGTATTGTGTTTGTTTGTACCTATTGTGTGTATTGTATTGGACGAGAGAAATAAATACATTTCATTTCATTTCATCTCCATACATTTTTCGTTAATATCTAACCTCAAATATATGGAGAAATCAATTTTGCCAGAGTTCTTTTTATGGAATTGTTAATACAGGTTTATAGGAAATATCCAGCATGGCTGGATCCAGGAATGAGAGAAGACGGCCGTCGATCGCTGTTCTGTGAAAAAAACACTACGGAGAATAGTGCGAAAATTTTCGAATAGATTCTATGAATGCGCAGTGTGTAGGCGGCTCTTATCCATTACTCTGGGGAGAATAAATGACGGCCAGCTTCGCCAATAACTCAGCATATTTTCTTTGTGTCAACATATCTACCATTACTATTTTATTCGCCTCCACATATAAACCGACGGACAACTCTCCGGGGACGCGAACATGTATTGGGGTGTTTATTTTTTTATCAATTTCTGTTAGTGAAAGTCTCTCATACAAAGTGGGTAGAATGGAATAGCGATTTACTAAAGAATTGTGTGCTATATCGATAGACTGGAAAAAACGAAGCGTAATGTTTGGGCGCGTCATACATACATACAACACGGCACACACTGTGTCCCGATAATCGGGTTAAGCAGAGTAATCAGTGTTGTGCTGCAAGAACTCTGGAAAATTGCAGCATAACGCCGACCATAAGTTTTAGCAAAGTATTAGTACACGTTAACTATCAAGCAGCAAGTAAGTAAGGAACGACGACCCACCTGCTGCATGGACATGCATGGACTCGATGGAAGAACCGCGCTAAGGTGAGAGGGGGCTAGCCCCCTTTATCACCGCAATCTTGTCCTTATCCCTTAGTCGCCATGCAACCCATGGATCATTATATTATAAATTATAAACACGAATTTTACGAAACTATTGTCAGCCTAGGCAGCTCAGTGGTGCGGTCGGTCGAGTGTTGTTAAGCAACCCTGAGCGCAGACAGTACTTTGATGGGTGACCGCTCGACCGTTGGAGGATGACCGTGGTTCGGATTCCACGTAAAAATGTAGGTGCCTTCAAACATTCGGCCTCGCCCTTACTTACTTACTTTCTTGGAGAAAGATTATGGTTTGCCTGAACGTAGCTCGGCCTTCGGCCTCGCTCTAAGTTACTTTTTATGACAAAGTATAATATAGTTTAGCACCTTTACCAGACAGGCCTGGTCAGCCAGGGAGAGTAGACCGCACCTCGCGAACGCGAGAGGCCGAAGCCCAGCTTTAGGTGCGCTGTAGTGTTATAAATTACTTATTGTTGAAACAAAAACAACAACAAAATTATAATGACCACCTTAAGAGGCTCTCGCTGAGTGGTTGGGTCAAGGGCCAGATCCAGAAGGCAGCTCTGCTCGACACTGCACGCATCGTCCGGAGGTTCCTCTTTTTAGGACCCGACCATCGATCGGTAGCCTGGGCTCGCCCCGCCTCCGGTGGTGGAAACTCCATTTGTTTTTATATCAATTTTAGGTTTTAATTTTGTAAAAATGTAAAATTTATATAGAAAGAAATGTGTGAATAAATGTATAATAAAATAAATAAATAAAAAAGTTAATAAATATAGCGACAGCGCATTAGGCTATAATAATAATAATAACGCGCGCACAATGAACAAGTTCACTTAAAGTGCTGCGTGTCGTCGCTCCGCAGTAAGTGGATACGGAGCTCTCCGAGATGGGGGTGGTGGTGGCCTACGTATCTAGTACCACCACCTATCGCTCGTAGCTTGCCTCGCGTCGTCTCGGAGAGCTCCGTAGCCACGGCCTGCACCCGCCGGCGTGCTTGGAGGCTTGCCTCCCGCCGCCGGCGTAAATTACCATTTTTATTTAGATTTTATATTAATTTTGTGTATTTTTATTACTTTTTGTAAAATGTATGTAAAATTAATATAATATTTTAAAAACGCGAAATAAAGAAAATAAATAATAATAAAATATTTATATATTTTATTATTATTTATAGTTTAGCTATTCGCAGGTCCGCCTTCGGCGTCGCCGTTAGTCACATAGTTTCTTCGTGAAGAATATCGTTTACCTGAACGGAGCTCGGCCTTCGGCCTCACCCATAGTTACTTATTTTGTTCGAGAAGGTTTATCGTCTTCTAGAATACAGCTCGGCCTTCGGCTTCGCCCTTAGTTAGTTACTTTCATCGAGAAAGAAATAATTTAAGTGAAAGCAGCTCCGCCTTCGGTCTCGCCTTTAGTTACTTACTTTCTTCGAGAAGGTTTATTGTTTACCTGAATTTACTTTATGTACCTACTTACTTTCTAAGTTCTTTCGAAATACGAATTTCACGCGAGAGAAACCGCTGGCAACAGCTAGTTAGTAATGATTTTATCTATTTCATGGATTAAATCTGTAAGTAATAATGCCTAGTGGAAGCAAAAAAATGTTTTTAATGTCGTGCCAATAATTTTGGGGAAAGTACCATGAGGGAATATAAACATATTATTACATTTCATTTCTTTCTACCAGTATCCCATGGCAATAAACTTCGTCTCGGCAGACGAAGTTAAAGCGAGCTTGATAAATCGCTCATCCCGTGCGTAAGGCTCAGTTAGATTATGTTAAGCGTTTCGCGAACTTGGCAGAGAGCTCGCCGCCCCGCGCCCTCCGCACCCTCCGCCCCATCTGCCCCCGGCACAGCGCCACCTATCGATCTGACGCGCGACCTGTTGCTTCCGAATCCGGCAGCCGCCCCAGTGTGGCCTCATAATATGGATAGGTGGGCCAAAACCTACAATAACTACCTAAACAATATATCAACAGAGTAGGTGGCAGTCTTGTCGCTCGTACAGTAAGGGGCCGCGCCGTTACTTAATGAAAATGTATGACATGTGTACATCGGTAGTTACTTTGCGATCAAACCGAGTCATATACTCGTATAATGTGAATAATGTGATCTAATCGCAATGAGCGTGGACTCAAAACATTGTTCAGACGACGTGCTCGCGTCGCGTCGGCTAGAAATTTTTTGTAGATTAGAATAACCGCCTCGGACAGAGAGCATCATTTATAATTTATAATTTAACGTCGTATTGTATACTAGTTGTGGCCCCCGTGGTCTGATCTAAGCACTTTAAAGGGCCACTACCGGCATCGTTGGCTAAAGAAACCCTAAGAGAACAAGACATCGGGATGGGTAGAAGTCGGACTACTACCGCTAGTTTTTTTTTTAATTCGAACAATTAGTAGATCTCACCTTTGCCAGGCATCTCGGCTCTCTACAGTGCGAAGCATATTATGTATCTTATGTATTTTATAAATCAAAAGCCTAAATATCGGCAAATAGTCAACAGTTCAGTTCAATTTGCCCCAAACGGATAAGTAGGTACAGTTCCCGGCAACAAATAATGCGTGCCGAGCTTTAAAAGGAGACAATCCGGATGTAGAGCGTCGTCCCTGTCTCACAGAGACGTGCGAGTTCGTGCGACAGGGACGACGCTCTACTGCCGAATTGTCACTTCATAAAGCTCGATTCGCATTATTTGATGCCGGGAACTGTACTTTTATCGCTAGCTTGCTTCTTAAATTTATGTTCTTCTTATTTCTTCAGCAACCGTGCCTCGACAAACTTTCAGAGCAATCTTCGGAGGGTATGACGTCATTGGTTATTAATATTATTCACAGAAGCGCATGTTTTTGTGTTGGCGCCGAATGCATTTCAGGTAGTATAAGTATTATTTTTCTGTATGCTATAGTTTAGCCGTACAAAGACAACAAATTTACATCATTTTCGTCAGATGATTTTTACGAACGAAACTCCATGGACAAAATTACGAGTTTAGTTTATCATTCACGCAATATTAATTTACAGATTTTTCAAATCCTTCAACCAATTCCTACGATGGAAAAGTTGACGAAACATATTTCAAGGTCACGTTTTTACACATTCCCGCAGACTCAGAGAAAATGTCACTATTACCCGGCACCACTCTCAACAGTCTCTGGCGGTACTCTCGCCGTCTCGCCTCCCGAGTGCGACATTTCCATATTTCCCTCTCCGGAGTGCACCGTCGCGTCGCTCGCGACTTTTATTTCCCTGGAGCGGCATTCACTAACTCCCTCGGTAGCTTCTGTCTGCATCGGAATTTCCGTGAATTAACGTTTGCAGCGACACCGATGAGAAAATGATACAATTCCAAACTTACCAGTGCATGGGGATCAATATTCAAGTTATTTTTGCTTTTGTACATTTTTCAAAAACGTAATAGTGGAAAAGAAAATACTAATTAGGTACGTAAGTACATTTGCCTTAACCCTTTTTACAAAACCACCTACGCTAGTAGTGAAGGGTGATGGATGACATAAGACGCATCCGTCCAGTAATTGTCACCCAAAAAGTCCGCACACGCTAACAACAACCACATTTCTCACAACTGAAGTACATAAATTGTACGTCTTGTTAGTTATTATACGCATGAAAAAAGTGCGAACGCGAATTTTATTTTTAGATTTATTGAGCCTTTTGTTTTGGAACAATTGCCTCGGACATATATAATATTTTTCCACCTATAACTCTTTGTAATTGAAAATATGTTTTAATACGAGTAGTAGTAATCTAGGTTATTTATGAAGTTTTCGTCGAATAACTCAACCTATTAGAAACCAGTACCGGGGCGGCCGAGCTTCGCTCGGCGTTCTACAAAAGCCGCTACATGACATTTAGAAATATGTTTGTGAAAGTGGATTTTCTTAGGTTAAGTACGAGTATCTAGATAAACTTGGAAAATAAAACATTATCTGAATACAAAATTTCAATACAAAAAGAAGGAGGAAGGGAGAGGGTATAATTCGTCGACTCAAATGAAGTATAACCTCATTTTTTATGTAATCCTGTATGGGCGGCTGAGTCAGAGGGGCCAAAGCACATGCTCCGACCAGGTATCGGACCTGATATCGGTGACTACGGAACGCTAAAAACTAGCTAATACCCACAAGTTAACCCGCATTTAGAGCCGTCATTTTCTCATACGTGACCTTTTTTTTTAATGGAAACTGACACGGTTGGCACCTGGTCATCTACAACATACGTGATGTCAACCCATAACACCGGGTGAACTAGGTGCCATGTCAGTGCCACCCTACATTTCATGTCGGCTACACTGAGCTGGACGGAAAACACGAACTATTTACATAGGTAGCCGTTTTGACCGACGTTTCTACGATTTATCTTCTACGACGATAAATTAACTCGTTGGTACGTAACCCAATCGTTATGATAATTCTGGCGCGTATTAATTTTGATTGGTATGCAATCGAATGACCAGACACAGTGAATAATGCTACTCCTCGCAAAACCATACTTGTCGAGGTGCCATGTCAGATGTAAGGCGGACGAAAGGTATTCTCAAAATTGACGCGCCTATTGAAGTTGGGGATCTTTACTTGATAGAACGAGCGTGGCCCTCGTTAGAAACTACATATGTAAGTACACTCTCGTGCTTTTTACTTGAAATAGTTTAATTCAACACGTCGTGTTAGAGCTGCACTCTGTCGTAAATTGAAGAGAAGGAGGAGCGGCGCAGGTGGCGGTGGCTGGAGTCTAGGGGGCACTTGCTGCCCGTGATGGAGGTAATAGAATTGGTCCAACACGACACGTAGGCTGCAGGGGATGCGAGCGCTTACAGCGGCGAGCCGAGGGGACCACGGCGACCGGAGATTTACTACCAATTACCAGAACGTCTACCACTCCCGCCCTGGCGGAACCTCACCGGCCCTGCCAGGCGCCTCCACGTCTCCACCAAACAAATGTCCGACTAAACGAACACTAATTGGGCCCTACGTTGGGCGAACACGCTACGGGTTGAGTGTGACATTCAAAGTGCTTCCTTGCACTATTCTTTTAAATAATGACAGCTGTTCGTTCAATGGTAGTTTGAAAGTACATACTGCCGCGTATGTAGTGCCTCAATTCCGGGCCGAGACGTTCCGTTGTTCCTATCGTTCGCTATCAGCTACTTGTGTTAATTCCAATTTTAACGAAAACATTATGTAGAGCAAGGAACTTTACGTCATTAAATAAATACCTACAGCGAGCACTCTTGATAAATAAGCTTCTTCGGTGAAGCTGAGTTGAAATTGACGTATTGACCGAATTGGACCCTCGTATTCTATATTATTTTTTTATATTGATTGCCGTAAACTTACAGTGCAATATTATAATACTCGTATAAACATACTTAAATAGAACTTATTCTGCTCTCATTTCTTCGTCCATTATACAGCTAAAATCTAGTAATACGGATAGGCACTAACATGGAATGCCAAAAATTGTATCTAAATGTATATTATAATGCATAGGTACCGACGACGACGGTAAAGCAATAATATCCATTAACAAGTAAAGTTTTGACGACCTTGCCCGGAGGTGAAAATGAGTGAGTCGTGGTTGTGAGCTGGGCGGCAGCGGATGTGGGGTGTGGGGTGGGTGGGGTGGATGCGGGTTGGTCGCGCGGGAGCGACCGATACGCGGCGAGAGGTGGCGGAGTGAGCGGAGCGGAGTCGGTCGTCGGTGCAAGCAAGGTTGATGCGATGCGACGCTGAGTTTTCAACTGACGAACCCGCTACTGGTGATCTCAAATCAGTTTTATATATTTTCTTTAGTTAGATCTCACGTTTAATTGAACTTGTATGTAATAAGTTTTTCTAGTAGTTTGTTGGCGGCGACTGTAAGTAAAACTAGACGCTCCTTCAATAGTGTGTGAAGTTCTGTGACGGGCGGGTTGGGCTGAGAAGAGGGTGGTGAGGCTGATGTGAGGGCGGGGGGAGGGAGGCGGTCACGTGACACATTGCCGAATCGCGTGACCGCGCCGCGACTTTCCTCAGCCTTATACGAAATTGCTCCAAAGTCACTGAAACTGTCGGCTGTTTGAATTGGACGGAGCCTTGAAACAACTATGTTTATGATTGCACCCGAACAGGGCGGCTGAGCTCGCGGTCAGAGCCTCAGGCTCATTAATTACACCCTCGCTCTAGAAAGTGCCCGCCCGCCCGGCTTGTTGGCGGGTGTTTGAATAACAGAGGGCTCGTTGTGGATTACAGGAATAGGGAAAGATATTCCCCCGGAGCCCATTCCTCACCTTTGCAGTGAGACAACTTTTCTGTCTACAAGAAAGAGGTATTCCACGAGAGTATGGCGGGTTTGCCGAATGCGAACTGGATGAGGGAGGATAAGGGAAGTGTGTTACTTAGGTGGAACGACCGTACCAAGTTGAGAGGTGGCTGTCATTTCGCCCTTTAGCGCATCTTGTCCTTTGTTTGTCGCCTTTTACAGCAGTGGGCCCATTATTTTAAACCGTGTCACACACGGTATTTAGTCGATTGCAGAAGATAAAAACATTCTTTGGTAGACTTTCTTAGCATTATCTGAACCTACAGTAGAACGTCGATTATCCGAACGTTGGTCATCCGACCGACCGCTTATCCGAACAGCCAAAAAACTGAGCTAGCGAAGCGTGTCGCTCCGTTCAACAGCGCGAGAGGCTAGCCATCGCTCAACAAGATCGCGCATTTCATCAAGCAAGATTAAGTATTTGCATACAATTTACGTATAATATGTTCATTATAGTAATGTTTTCGGTTACGCGGTATAACCGAATGCGACTCATTAACCGACTTCAAAAAAGGAGGAAGTTCTCGATTCGACTGTAGGTATTGTTTTTTTCTTTTTTGTTGACGTTTCGTCCCTCACTCTGGGGGGACATCGTCAGGAGTCGCTTTCAGTTATACCGCGTAACCGAAAACATTACTATTAATGTGTAATAGCGGTAAAAGCCTAAACGGTCATTATTTGTACCGTGTGGGCCCGGTACTTTAAAAGAATAGCCCCACTGCATCTCTCCCCGTGTATGTCGTAAAAGGCGACTAAGGGATAAGACTCCCTTCTTATATTACTAGGTGGTAGGGTTTAACCCGCCCGGGTTGGTACCACCGCACTGAATGAAAGGTCGGTCGAAACGACTATGTAGGTAACTATGTAGTTTGAGTTTTCCGTCCAGTTTAGTGTAGCCGGCACGACCGAAGGGAAGCACTGACGTGGCACCAAGTTCACCCGGTGTTCGGTTTAAAGAATCTTTATTATCTCAAAGAACGTGTGAACATTCGCTTATAGAGATTACAAATTGTTACAAAGCAAATAAGTACTTAAAATTACATTTTAAAACTAAACATACGTTATGGGCCGACATCACGGATGTTGTAGGTGATGTAACCAACCGTGTCAGTTTCCATAAAAAAAAGTGGTCAAGTGAACCGTGTTCACGTGCCGAGGGTCCCGTAACCGCACTGCTTCGCTTTCATCTAATTATATTTTCTACCAGGGTGCGGTCAGACTTTGGATGGGTGGCCGTACGACCATGGTTCGGCTGGCTGTGGTTCGGATACCACTTGAAACTGTAGTTTCATCCCTTTAAGTACATATTTAGCTGGAAGGGATCAACCCGTTTTGATTGGTACACGAACACTGAACGAATCAACGAACGAAAGTCCAGGTCAATGTAGCCGGCACGACCAAAGGAAAGACTGACATGGCACCTCTCTGACACTGACTGACTAACAATTTCTCTGGCATATACCTTACATGATAAATAGCATCAAGACGAACTTTATTTAATTTTGCATGTTTGTGCACTCATAATGTAAACTACTACACCAATTTGAATGGAGTTTTCACAAAAATATGGGATATGCCACTTTGTTCAATAAAAAAGTTTTTCTGCGAGACAGAAACTGTCGAGTGCAGGAGTCTCCTTTATTGCACTGTATGATTTTATGTGTTAATAAATATTTTCATTTCATTAATAAACCTTCTCGAAGAAAGTAAGCAACTGAGGGCGAGGCCGAAGGCCGAGCTGCGTTCAGGAAGACTATAAACCTTCTCGAAGAAAGTAAGTAACTATGGGCGAAGCCGAAGGCCGAGCTGGGTTCAGGAAGACTATAAACCTTCTCGAAGAAAGTAAGTAACAAAGGGCGAGGCCGAAGGCCGAGCTCCATTCAGTAAGACGATAAACTTTCTCGAAGAAAGTAAGTAATTGAGAGCGAGGCCGAAGGCCGAGCTGCGTTCAGGAAGACTATAAACCTTCTCGAAGAAAGTAAGTAACAAAGGGCGAGGCCGAAGGCCGAGCTGCGTTCAGCAAGACGATAAACCTTCTCGAAGAAAGTAAGTAACTTAGGGCGAGGCCGAAGGCCAAGCTGCGTTCAGGAAGACTTTAAACCTTCTCGAAGAAAGTAAGCAACAAAGGGAAGGCCGAAGGCCGAGGTGCGTTCAGGAAGACGTTACATTTTCTCGAAGAAAGTAAGTAACAAAGGGCGAGGCCGAAGGCCGAGCTGCGTTCAGGAAGACGATAAACCTTCTCGAGGAAAGTAAGTAACTGAGGGCGAGGCCGAAGGCCGAGCTGCGTTCAGGAAGACTATAAACCAATTCCTGGGGGAGTACTCGGAGGAGCTGTTTAACCGCAATCCAGGGAAGTCTCCGGTATGACACCTACCTTCTCGGAGGTGATATTGGCTGATCTGAGCATGTGCTTTGGCCCCTCCGACTCAGCCACTCATACCGGATTACATAAAAAAATACCACTGCGCTACCGAGGCTGACAATAAATAAAGCGAAATTTCTACGGGCGACCCACCTTGTAACGTACTCGTACGTAATATATATGAAATATTCTTATAACTCGAGAACCACTTTATCGATTTACATGCGGTTTTCTTTGCTACATTTCGTTCCTTCAAAGATGATTTTAAGCTATCAATCACAACGCTGTTATCGGTGGCTTGAGCTGTGACCAAAACGTCACGCGAAAAATTGAAATTTTTGCTGTTCAGACATTTAACTTTATTTCCAAATATATGACATTTTGAGGAAAATTCATAGTTTTGTGCAGAAGTACATAAGAGTACCAAAATTGTTAATTTTTTTCAGAATTTTCAAACAACCCTTAATAGGTCGGCGACAAAAGTGCAGTTTTTTGTCAACTTTTAAACGAAATATTTGTTAAAGTAAACTTATTGATTATAGCAAAGTTATATATTTTTGAAATTGCCTTAAGAATACCTATAAAATTACATGACATTTGATTTATTTAAAAAAACAAAAAATATTTTTGCTTTACATTTTGAGGTACCCTGTACTTTCCACAGGACTATTAGATAAACTTATCTGTAATATATCTAGCGGCAAAAATTACACGTAATTTGGCGTCATTTTCATCGAAATAGGTTCAGTAGGTCCGGAGATATCTGCGTGTGACCGACAGACAGACAGACGGACAGACAGACAGACAGACACCAGAGCGATCCCATAAGGGTCCCTTTTTTCGCATTTTGCGACGGGACCCTAAAAAGGTCAATTATCCGAAAAAAATCGATTTTCCGAAAACCAATGTCCCCAATTAATTGACGACGACGTATGATCGACGCTCTAACTAGTTACTGTATTTTTGTACGGATAATTCTAATTTAAACATTTATGGACAAGTTAGTACATATATTATGAGACTGTCGAATGGAATGCTAATTAAAGAATAGGAGATACCAAGATGTTCCCATAGTGCTATATAGCCATGTGTGCTAAGCTGTGTTGACTGTGCTGTTGATGATTTGAGATATTATATTACATACTCTACTGAGTAGAGTCTACTCTATGGTTTCAAGAAGGCACGAGTGTTTAACACAAACTGAACTCTGGCGGTAAGCGCCGGCGACTGGTCACCGCTTGCGACTTGTCGTCTTTAATGGAGCCAGTAACTTGCAACTTAGCACGCTAGATGGCGTAAGCAGTAGTCGTAAATATGAACATAATTATTATAACAATTGGAAGTATGAAATGACAATAATTCATATTCATAATATACACATAGATCTCATAAAATTAAAAATTTTACATTATTAAACTGACGTTGTATAAAACACAGGTTAGGTCCTGCTTGGAGTACTGCTCTCAATTGTGGGATGGCTCAGCTAAATACCACCTTGCGCCGCTAGACTAAATCCAGCGTCGTGCCGCCGTGCGACTGGTGGGTGACCCGGCGGTGTCCCGCGACTTAGAACCACTGCAACTCCGTAGGGACGTCGGCTCCGTAAGTGTTTTCTATCGTCTATTTCATGGGGAGTGTTCGGAGGAGCTGTTTAACGCGATTCCGCCGTCCCAATTCCACCTCCGCACTACGCGTCCTGGGCAGGGGATGCACCCCTATTTAATCGATCTACCACGGATGCGGTCTACCAACCGGTTCTGTAGATCTTTTATTCACAGAACTGGGAAAATGTGGAACGCACTCCCTGCCCATCTATTTCCTCCCAATTACAGCCTGGGGTTCTTCAAAAGGGGCGTGAAAAGGCTCCTGTCAGGCCGGCATAGCATTCGCAATCCCCGTGCATCACAGAATGTCCATGGGCATCGTTAGACCCCTACTTGTAAGTGAATCGATGCCACATTTCGCACTACCCATAAAAAAAATCCTACTCCCATGATAAAGGTTTACGCAGTCCGAAACCACTTTCATCTGTAATCATAAATTTGAAAACGTGTTCATCTTCCTCCGAACAACAGACCGAAAGTGCACCTCTATGCTCAAAATCAAATTTAAACAGTCATTAAAATTTTACGGATTTAAATATTTCACTGTAAAATGTTATCTATCACACAACAGTTATAGATTTGATTTTTTTTATTATTATTATTTTTTCTTTATATTATAGTAGGGCAAAATGACGCACTTAAAGTGTGATAAAATAAAAAAAGCCGCCAAGTGCGAGTTGGACTCGCGCACCGAGGGTTCCGTAAAAATCAAACAATATATTTGTATTATGTAAGTAAGTACATATATACAAAAATAATAGTGTTTTGGAAAATCACGAAACGCCTAATTAAAAACTGCAGTAATGGTTTGACTGTCAGGTATTCATGTAGTTGAAATGTACAAAAATATATTTTTTATATGACGTAACTACGAAACAATTTCCGGATTTTTCCTTTACTTGTGCTGTGAGATCTTGCTTCTTGCCAAATTTCATTACTCTAGCTAGGTCAACGGGAATTACCCAATAGGTTTTAATTTGATTTGAGTGAGTTTGCGAGTATTAAAATTTGACATAAATGGCCGTATCTTTTGGTTGCGTTGATTTAGAAGCTTGAATTATCTGCGACTCCAAGGGATCGCAGACCTCAGTATTGCATATTAGTTTCAATTTGATATATTGATCCGTTCCTGAGAAAAAGGGTCTTGACATTCAAAACAAGCAAAGTTTTTGCTTTATCGTAAAAACGGCAATAAGTACATACAAGCATCAAAAGTGGTGTAATTATAGTGCAAACTCTAAATTATAACAACAAATAACTATAAAAGTAGCACGCTTACGCGGTGCTACGGAACCCTCGGTGCACGAGTCCGCGTCGCACTTGGCCGGTTTTTACTTATTGTCCTTTACATATTTTACGTATTGCACAAGAATTATATTCTCACAACACACAAAGAAAAATCCGTGCGCGCGTCAACATTCACAGGCTCATCGTCCTGGATGTAGAACTGCTTCTGTCGGCTTAAGTTATCTTGATGCACCCTGGTGTCGATGCTCTGTATGCATGTTCTTCAGCCCATCTGCAGCGAGCCGAGTCAAAATAAGCGGAGCCTACTCCACGCAGCCTTCGAAGCGAGACTTACCGTGCGGGGTGACGCACGACGGAGCTCGAGCGGTCTCAGTACCCACACACACAACATAGCCTTCTCGATGCGGTGACTGTACATAATATTAATGACAATGCGTAGGGGAGGGAGACACATTTCTACTTCATACCGCTTAATGCAATACCAACATAGTAAATTTTTGCATTTGTCATAAATCGTGTTTATTGTGGTATCCAGGTCTTGATCTTAATACTACCTATGTATGTATGTATTTATTTATTGTTTATAAGCACATGCATGTTAACAGAATGGTCGTCATTACTGCCCAACTAGGCAAAGCCCATTCTAGGGCTAGCATTATATGTATATACACTAGCTGTGCCCGCGGCTCCGCCCGCTCTCATATTTGACTTCTCTGCTAATCTCATAAGTTATTTAACGTGATGAAGTGTAGCCTATAATTGATGGGAAGAACCAAGCTATCCATAGAAGCAAACCATATTAAAATTGGTTCAGTGGTTCTCGAGTTATAAGCGGACAGACAGACATACAGACATACATACAGACAGAAAGCAGACGTTGGATTTTATTAAAGGTAAGGATAAGGATTTACATTACTTATACAATTTTCAATAGTCCTAATCAATGAAATACAAGTCATTAAAAACATAATAAAATAATCCTTTCCTATTCCTTTCTTCCTATCCTTCCTATCCTTCCTCCTACCTTTAATAAAACCCAACGTCTGCTTTCTGTCTGTATGTATGTCTGTCTGTCCGCTTATAAGTCGAGAACCATTGAACCGATTTTAATAAAACAAAATTCTACGGATAGCTTGATTCTTCCCATCAACTATAGGCTACTTACTATCACGCTAAATGGCTTATGAGGTTAGCAGTGAAGTGAAATATGAGAGCGGGCGGAGCCGCGGGCACAGCTAGTAACGTAATAAAGAAAATATAAACGATTGTACGAGCTCCAATTCATGAAGTGATTCCTAAAATTATATTTATTTATATAATTTATAAAATATAAAATGATCGCGGGATAATTTATATAAATGTACATCTATGCTGGGTTTTGCTTAAACATATTAGTAGGGTTATCTCTATGAAAGTATAAGTTTGTTTGTAGTATTAATATTTGGTGGGGTTTGAGGGAGAGGGGTGAGGATGGAGGGAGAGGGGCGATGAAGGCGGGAAGAGGAAGGGATTTAGGGTCGGGGGAGGTTGGGGAGGCGGAGGAGAGATGGTTGGGAGAGGGGGGGAGGTGAGGAGAGAGGCGAAGAAAAATGGGAGGAGTGAGGGAGTCAGGGGGAAGCGGCGGTGGAGATATGGTTGAACGAGGGCTGAGGGAGGGAGGGATAGAAGCGGCGGAGGGAGGCGAGGGAGGAGGGAGGTAGTGGAGGGTGGAGGAAGGTAGGGGAGGGTGGAGGGAAAGGGGTGGGAGATAGGGAGGAGGTGGGAGGTGAAGAGGAAGAGAGCGAGAGAAAGGGAGGGAGTGGGGGCGGGGGAAAGAGGCGAAGCAAAGAGAGCTAGGGAGAAGGGAGAGGGGAAGTAGGGAGGTAGGGAGAGCGGTAGGCAGATAAGCATGAGGTGGGAGAGAGGGATAGGAGAAGGGAAAAGACGGGGACGGGGAAGAGAGAGGGACGTGGGGGGGAGAGGAAGGTAGCGAGGCAGGGAGAGAGAGATAGAGAGAGAGAGGTATCGCATCTCTTGTATTCTCATACAAGGGATGCGATCGTTTATTTATCATATTTGAGTTTAAATCGGATTGCTATGAAACCGAGTTTACCGCGAGCGAAGCCGCGGGCAAAAGCTAGTAATTTCATAATTGTCACGTTACTTTGGGGCGGTTCAGCTTTTGTCACTTCAGCTCACAAGAGGGGGGGGACCAAAATTAGCCAAAAATCCGTCACGTGGTTTATGAACGCTCCCTTAACGGTTGATTTCACCATCTTCGGCTAAAATTTAGCTACCAGTTAGCTTCTGCCAAATGTAAGAGAAGTGCACTTTACAAATATCTGCTGAACGAGACGTAACCGGCGGTAATGATAAAAACGGCAATTATCACAAAAGGGAAATCGTAACCCTTACTTTTAGTTTTGCCCTATTTGGGTAAAAGAGGGCTGATCCAGATCAAACTAATTTTTTGAGATTCAGTGCTGATTTATAATCACAGAGACTAAAAATTTTAGTTCTTAAAATGAATATTGTTTTCTGGGCACATAAATTGTATTTGTGGAGTAGGTGCAAGATGGTGAAGATGAGCCGGCGCGGCGGCGGCGGCGGCGGAGGCGTCGCGACGCGGCGCCGCGCGGGAGGCGGACATTCAGACATAATCTTGCACTGCACGTTGTGACACAGCATTATGTAAGCGCGCGCATGCACAATGCCTTCATAGCATCACTACAGCTAACTTGTGTCAGTTTAAGAAGGAACAGTATTTATGACCTTAATAATTTTATTTAAAAAAACATAACATGCAAAATATGCTTTTTCCTAGCGCAGCATCAAATTTGATATATCTGTGTTAAATAAATCGCTGACTTTGGTTATTTGATGTGTAGTGTTAGTGTTAGATATGGATATTTTATATGGCAAGTTCATAGTTAGTAGGGATGGGCTTCCTGCGTCAACGCAGCCGGCAGTCTGAGAATAGAACTACTTCAAGACGAATGTGATGCGTTTGAATACCCTCCGCACCCCGCACCCGCATACCGAACAGTTAGCAACTATGACTACCTGCTATACGAGTAATACTACTAGGGTCTACGAGAGAATAGACTAAGTATATTTCTTCCTTCCCTTCTTGCCTTACTAGGTGATAGGATATAACCCAACCGGATTGGTACAAGCGCACTGAATTGTTGTTCATCGTTTAATGAAATTAAATTAAATGTATTTATTTCTCTCGTTTAATACAATACATACACAATTAGATAAAAAAAACACAATACAGACAAGAAAAATTGGACCTGACACCAACGAGGTATTATGTTTTACGGTATTATGTTGTTAGCTATCGCTACGAAGAAAGATAAGAGAAACGGCGTCCCATCAGCTGAGGTATGAGGTAAGGTAGCGGGGAGGCGGAGCGCAGAGCCGAGCGGTTAGAGGGGAGCTCGCGCGGGGCGGAAAGCGACCGGGAATGGGGCTAGCGGGCGGTGAGAGGGGCTCGCGCGGGGCGGGAAGCGAGCAGGAGAGGGGCTAGCGGCCGGCGACAACGACAGCCAACGCCAACCCAACATGTTTCAACATGTTAAATACAACCGGGCATAATGCTGGCGCGAGATGCCGTGCGATGCGCGCAGGCGGTGGCGCGTGCGACGAGTACGGCCGCTCGCGATCGACTAGTTTCGATGTGCCCCAATTCGTAAATTGTGCCTCAACTCGGCGGAGCAATGCCCGTTGCCCGAGTAAGAGCTCTAATAAAACATAATACCTCGTTGCCTGACACAGCCTTTGTCCCTCACCACCTAGCCCGGGTGCCGGTGAGAGGGACGCTGATTTTAAGTTAGGCCCAAGTACACAACACAAATAATATTCTAAGCATATGCCCTAACATATACACATACATAACAACCAGAGAAAAAGGAGAAGAAGAAGTTTTACAGTTAAAACGACACGAAACAAATCCTTCCGTCCGTCCGTCGTGGGTCCGCACGTCAAAACTTTAAATTCTGGGGACATAAGGCCTTAGTTTCTTATGATTACATTTTTCACTGTTGGGAAAGTACATATTTTGTCAATTTACATTTCAATGTACCACAGTTGAATAATCTCTCTGAGAGGAGGCGGGAGGTCGTCCCAACAACATTTTATTGTATAATTTCATCCCTAAATACATAGGTAACCTACGCTTGGAAATGTTGAAAATTCCGCCAGTTCTAATTTCAATGCGAAGAAGAACTGACAAAAAAAACTCGCAAGTTACAATGTTTTGTTAGTACCTTATAAGAATTATTATAGTCACTTCCAAATAATTAACGAAATAATGTTGGTCGAAACGGCTATGTAAATAATTCGTGTTTCCGTTCAGTTCAGTGTAGCCGGCACAACCAAAGGGAAGCACTGGCATGACACCGAGTTCAGCAAGGTGTTATGGGCTGGCATCACGGATATGGTAGGTAATGTAGTCTACCAATTAGTCTACCGTGTTAGTTTCCATAAAAAATATATGTTAATTTAAGATATTTGTTTTATTTTCTACTATATAGCGTCGTTGAGCGTGACAAAGTAATATTTCTTCTTATTGTTAGTATACATGGTAGATAGAAGTCATTGCGAGCTAGAAGATGAGCGGACAGAACAATAGGCGGAACACTAAGTGATCGCATTATATTTTTACTGGTTTTTAGGGTTCCGTACCTCAAAGGAGGAAAAAACGGAACCCTTATAGAATCACTTTTTTAAAATCAAATGCAGTACTTACCTACTCGTAAAAGTACATACATAAGCTTCTTTTCACATAATTAATATATTGGAATCATACAGTTGGATTGGAAGTGGCCGCGCGCGCAGGTGTCGGAGCTCCGTCCCGCGCGCGCGCATCCTAAACGATCATTATTCAAACCGAAGATGAGCACACAAGATTGATATCCACGAGCAATAGAAAACACCGATTCCGTAACATTTTGTAACGTTACGAGTATTAGCGTAAACCGAAACTACGACCGCAGCCACAGTGTTGCCAAACGTTTGATTGTTACACAAATATTGTACAAATGTGAGTCCTAGAAAACAGTTCTCTAATATTTCTATAAAATATTTGAGAAACTAAAACAATCTCAACGCACCTATAGAATAAGTTTTAATTACAGTCAACATTTAGAATAAGTTAAATAGAAAAATTCTATTACATGCTCTGCCTTCATTTTCTGAACATCTATCAACTTACGAGAGGAGCATTTGCATGTAGTATGTATATATTATGATGTCATTCTATGACATATCATTATTTATGGTGCAGAATGCTGATGGACAATAAATACATTGCATTTGAATTAGTTATTATCATTATTTTATTATAATTACTTTTTTTGTTATGAAATTTTTTTACAGTTTTTAGTTTTCGGGTATTTTTAACCTTAGGTATTATATTGTTGTTATGTCACATGTGCGTATAGAGTAGAGCGGGCTGAGTGCATTGTCGAAGAAGTCTCGATGCTTCAAATGAATATGGTATTATTAAATTATTTTCTCGTGTGGGAGGGATCGGTACTTAAAAAGAATATCCCCACTGCATCTCTCCCCATGCATATCGTAAAAGACGACTAAGGGATAAGGACAAGATGCCATGCCAAGGGGCGACAGGTTCGCCACCTCTCACCATGGCACGGTACTTCCACTGAGGCATGCAGCAGGTGGGTCTTCGTGCCTTACTTGCTGCTTGATCGATTGAATCTTGTTCGCATACTTTGGGAAACGTGGTGGTCGGTGTTGTGTTGTAATTTACCATAGTTCTTGCAGCACAACACCGATCACTCTGCTACCGCGATTTTCGGGATTCAGCATGTGTTATATGTATGTATGTAATTAATATTTCGAAACCCAGGAAGAGTGATATGTTAATGAATTCACTAAAAATTCAAATAAGCTTGAACGTGTAGTGTACGTAGATGATCGTATTCTGGTAAATAGTTTAGGAACTCTTATTATATTTGTGTACTAGCTAGCGTAATGATAATGATGCGGTAGTTACTCTACTAATTATGTTTAGCATATTTTCCTGATGATAGTTGAAAAGGTTTGCAACGAAATATGGGTTCAACATCAGCTCAATTTAATATAAATATAATGAGACAATATTGTTGGTTGAAATGCTCCTTGCATTTCATATATTACGTTTATTACGCATATTACGTTACTTGCATATTACGTTGGCAATTATTCTATTCATAAGTAATAATAATAGAATATAATATACGTACAAGCAAACGTAGCGTGGGACGCCCCCCGGCTAGGTGGACAGATGACCTAAAAAAGGTAGCCGGGAGTGGATGGATGAGAAGAGCGGAAGACCGCGTGTGGTGGCGTGCCTTGGGAGAGGCCTATGTCCAACAGTGGACCGATACAGGCTGATGATGATGATGAATAATATAAAAAACATTTGACAGAGCTAATTTATTAAGAAATCATAATTTTAGAGAAATATTTATTTACTCAATTAATCTAACTTAACTACTTATTCCGATGAAAACAGAAAATAATACATATTTTCCGTCCAGCTCAGTGTAGCCGGCGCGAAATCAAGGGAAGCACTGACATGGCACCTAGTTCACCCGGTGTTATGGGCTGACATCACGGATGTTGTAGGTTATGTAGCCACCCGTGTCAGTTTCCATAAAATATATATATGTATATAAATAATGCATACGTATCTACATTCATACATATATACATTTTTTTATCTATAGCGCGACATGTGGTTTCGGTTTCGATTATGCTATGCACGGGGATAGCGAATGCCATGCCGGCCTGACAGGAGCCTTTTCACGCCCATTTTACATTCAAACCTACATACATACATATATACATACATACATACCACACTCTGTATCCCGACAATTGGGGTAAGCATAGTAATCGGTGTTGTGCTGCAAGGACTCTGGTAAATTACAGCACAACACCAACCACCACATTTCGCAAAGCATTCGAACAAGATAACTATCAAGCAGCAAGTAGGTAAGGCACGAAGACATCTGCTGCATGACTCGGTAGAAGGGACCGTGCCAAGGTGAGAAGTGACTAGCCTATCGCCTTTTAGTACGGCATCTTTATTGACGTTTTTTAAGTAGCAAAATAATCCCATATAAGTATTGACCTAAAATAAATTATATCTTTGTTACTCTTAAAACGTGTAACTACGATACAATGGAATGTGCGTTGTGTTATATAACACAGAATTTTATGTCATACACAGCCATACAATACAAATTATAATGCTACAATCATTTATCGAACATATACCTATCAGATATTCCCCTCGTACCTACATTCTGCACATACCGCGCGTAGGAACAGCGCCTGGGCCTGAACTAGCGCGTTAGGCGGCGCCCACTACGCCCACAGCCCGCCCCGCCGAAGCTCCGGAAGCATCCCCTGCCGCCTCGCGCCACACGACGAGCTATGCGCAGCGTTGTGTGTGCGGCGTACGCTGGCGGATGGCGGCAGCACGGCGGCGCGCCGGGCGCGCGCGGGCGGGGCGCCGCGCGGCGAGCGGCGGGGGGCGCCGCCGACGCCGGCCGATTGAGGCCACTATATAAGCGGCGCGGCGATCGGCGCAGGGACCTGTCGTGATCCCACCATGGCGCGCTTCGCCCGTGTCGCCACGCTGGCCGCGTGCCTCTTATTCGCCACCGGTGAGTCCCAACTCAAATAAACAAAAACAACCAGCACCACCTCGCAACCCCGACGACGTCGCGCCGGCCGCGGCGCGGGCCCACGCCTCCGTACCGCCGCCGCCCCCGCCGCTGCCGTCCGCACCGCCCTCCCTCCTCGCCGCACGAGAGTGTCGTCGCACAGTGAAAAGTGAAGTTGTTTCGGTCGATTATCGCGCGGCATGCGACGCGACGTCGTCGTGTTTCGAGATGAGTGCTCGTCGCAAAGTGTCTGCTCTGGCGGCTCGGCGCGGCGGCGACCTGTAGCCACAGCAGCAGCCGCGCCTCGCCGCGCAGACGCAGCGCAGGCGGTAACCTGTGTTTAGTAGAAGTGTGCTGATGTCTCTTGGTCGCACCTCAAAGCCGGTAATAAACTATCACGTACAACGAAAACAACTGCCCACGTGGTGTATAAACCCCTCCCTACCCCCACCCTAACACCCCCCAACTGGCCCCTCTAACAACTCCGCATCGCGCCATAGCTTGCGCCAGCGCTGATCCGCTTCAATCTGCTACCGAGAGACATCAACGCAAATCAATAGGAAACTCCGCTATTCTACTTTGAGCACTTTACAATATTCCCTCATTACGTGCCCTATTTCTGATATCTACCTTAGTAATCTTGGTTAGTTAACGGAAAATCATAAGTGTTTGTCGCGGCTACCACATGGCAGTGCGTTGCGGGAGACAAGATAACCTGTGTAACAAATTTGCTTATTGAGGGCGTTGAGTTGAGATGCGATAATAGTATCGCACAACCTCCTCTCACTCGCCGCGACGCGACCTGCTAACTACGTGACACTTCCACTACTCACCGACTTTCACATTTTGGTTCTCGCATGCAATCAATATCGAGTGACATATTTATACACTACTTACATACATACATATACATATACATCGTATATAATTGTGTGCGTGTCTGTCTACATACTTTATGTAAATACGTTGCCTCTCACCTTCTTACTCTCTATATATAGTCTTTAATCTTTAATTTATTTTTTGTTTATGTACCGAAGAGAGTTTAATAAGAAATCAGTATTTTCCATACCAGAACTTCGATAATTCAGAAATTACATCTGCAGTTATTTCATGAATGTATTAGTATTATGACTGCTCACTACGTTTGCTGCCTACAAGTTTGAATAAACTCATTTGCAATTGATGAAGAAAATTTACTAACAATTAATTTATATATGACTAACTTCAAATCTACTCGTACCTACGCACTGTCGGAATGTGTCGGCCGCCAATGTATCTGCTGTAGTTAATTAATAAACCTTCAACCCATATCCATTAACATTGCCGACTTATTACCCATAAACAATCGTCTTCTAGAACTGACTGACTGCTAATTAATTGTAATTGTGTAACATTGTAATGCACGCTAATGAGGTTTCTTATAGTGAAGAATTACAATTGTGTTACTTATGTTCTAAGGTTTCACAGAATAATAATATACAAGTCCGACCCATGCTTGTCAAGGGACTCAGCATCATTAAGGAAACCAAGAGTCCTTTGCATATCCTCATTTCAAGAGTGTTGAGCTTAGTTTAACTTATGCTTCAATGTCTTCGCGGAAGAGCAAAAGAGCACAGTTGATATACCTACGTTTGGAACACGCCTTATAATTGTTTATTTTCATAAAGACAATTTTACATTTTGTTGAAAAAAATATATAGTTTTATATATTATATATTATAGTATCTACTACTTACATAAAATCTCAGCTTTCCTATTCATAAGAAGACCTTATCGAGGGAAACACCTAGAATATCTGGAAATGGCGATGCATAGTAGATAGGTGTAAGTCGCAACGCCCACATACAACCGAATGTCCATGGGCGTCGTTAGTCGTTTTCAATAAATAGCCGCCAAGTGCGAATCGGACTCGCGCACTGAGGGTTCCGCACCACCACAAAATATAATATTTGTATTATGTGTTTACCAAAATAATGGTGTTTTCGAAAATCACGAAACGCCTAAATAAAAACTACATCAATGGTTTAACTGTCAGGCATTCTTGTAGTTAAAATATAAAAAAATATATTTATATGATATAACTACTAATTAACCATTATCGGTCTAGGTCAGCGGGAATAGGTTTTTATTAGATTTGAGTGAGTTTGCGAGATTGATAATTTTACATAAATGGCCGTATCTTTTGTTTGCATTGACTTAGAAGCTTTTTTACACTTCAAGAGACCGTAGACCTTGTTACTAATTTCAACTTGATACCTCTATCCGTTCCTGATAAAAAGGGTGGGGACAGGCGCCCAGATAGACTAACTGACAACAAAGTGGTGCTAAAATGGTTCCGTTTTTTGCTCTTTTGAAGTACGGAACCCTAAAAAAGACTCGCCTGCAGTGTTTCGCTGTCAACTGACACCTATGTATGTATGGTCGTCGATCGCTGTTCTGTGGTTAACCTGTAGGTTGAATATGTTAATCGCATCTTTTCCAATTGCCAATTCAACGTAATTACCTTATAGGTGCATTGTGTTGTAAATTTAAACATACATACCACACGCTGTATTCCGACAATCAGGGTAAGCAGAGTAATCGGTGCTGTGCTGTAAGAGCTCTGATAAATTACGGCACAACACCGACCACCTCGTTTAGAAAATATTAGAACAAGATAACTATCAAGCAGCAAGTAAGCCGAAAACCCACCTGCTGCACGATCCTGTGGATGAACCGTGCCACTATGAGAGGTGGCTAGTCTGTCGCCCTTTTGCACGGCATCTCGTACTTGCAAATTTATATCAGGTTTTTAAAAGGTAAATATTCATTTATTGTAACTTTTGTAGGCCAGCCCAATAGCACAACGACGACGACGAAACGACTCGCGTTTCTCTAACGTCCTTGGCGACAAATCGACGAAAGGATTGACGAGACACGGACGCTGGACAGGCTCGCCGGAGCTAATAATACCTAGGTGTCAGCTGACCGCGGCGACACGTTGCCCGGTCTTACACTTATCTACTAGGTATACCTATAGCCGTTCGCAGACATTCTAGATGTTTCCAGCGGTTAAGGTGTTCTTGTAAATAGTAAAGCTGAGAATTGTAGCATAGGAACGCCACAGAATCGTTATATTAAACCACTAAAATGATCATTTTGACTAACTTCATGTAAACTTTTTCGAACGTTTCACACGTTCTCTGGGTTTTCGTTATTGCATCCGAGCTGGGTGGCCGTACTCAAGGTCAGAGCCCAGGGCGCACTCAATCTCATGCCCGAGGAAGTGCTAATCCGGCTTGTAGGCGAGCTAAAGTCACGGGGATAGACCCGCGATTTGAAGATCCGTGGATTGTAGGAGTAGGTTCCCATACTTAAGCCCATTACTCATCTTTGCCGCAAAATTCACCGCAGCGGTGAATACGTTTTCGCGAAGATTGCGTATTCTATTTCGGGTTATACGAAGTGGTTACAGAGTGGCATACTCGAGATTCGAGAAACGAAGATGACGCATGATATAAATATAGTTGACCGAACGATGGCACAGTGGATGGCGCTGACGGCCGCGGAGACGGGATGACGGGGACGGGGAGGGGGGGAATCAGAATTGAATGGTGTGACTCGTGTGTCCGTCTGTCTGTCCGTCTGTCATAATTTCAAATTGGTCGTATTCAGTGGAGCACTTATTTGGCAAGAAATTATAGAACAATATTTAAAAAAAAAAGTGAAGTTCATTACATCCAGAAAATTTGAAGATCAAAGGGGCCGAATTTAACACAGAAAATATAAAAAAAATCGATGGATTCTGCATGTACACATGCAGTCGTCAAACTTAGTTCGTGAATTCCATGTTTCCGCAGTATGAAAAAAAAAATTCGTAAGAAAATTTTTCAACTTTGGTAGCCCATATTGCCCCACCTAGGCTTCATATAAGGTTTTGTTTGAAGTATCGAGTATCGGTAAAACCTTTGTCTGTTTGTTAGAGTTTGTTTCAATTATGCAGCGTTAACGACTAAAGCGCGAGAGGTGTTTGAAGTTTGCTTGTTTATGCATTTTTCAAAACATGCCAACTTGAAGGGCTCATTTGGGCCAGAAGGGATCGAATGACAAAATAAAAATGTATCACGTATTTGAAGTTGTTAGATAGGTCTTTCATCCAACATATTTAGAATTGTTGTACGTAGTCTGGTTGCTGAGTACTAAGCGTCGCAAAGTACAAAAAAGTCTTAATTTTTTTTAGTCGCACTCCCCTTACCCGAGCCCAAAGACGTTTTATCAAATTCACGTCAAAAGGTTTTTATGCGCCAGCTAACACATCGTAGGAACTGAATTGGTTTTTTGTATAATAATATGACGAAATCGTGTGTATGTGTATGTATGTATGTATCTGTGTGTCCCACCCCCCTTTTTATGAATGCATGGAATGAAAAATTCAGAATTTTGAATTTGTTGAAGATTACAAGAATATTATACCTACTTACTGGTTTCAAAATTACGAAAAAAAACATAACTAAATAAGTAGATTTTTTTTTAAATTTATAAATGATGATTTATCCATGGTAGGTACGATATCATTTTGAGCGAGTCCAGCACATCAGTGCTTTTCACTTTCGTGAAGATTTGGTTCAAATTGTGAATGTTTCTTGATGAATACATAAAGTATAGTCTCGGGTCCTTCAAGAGAGGCGTGGATAGGCACCTGTCAGGCCGGCATGGCATTCGCAACCCCCGCGTACGACCGTATGTCCATGGGCGTGTTTAGACACCTTATGGGTGGCTCGGCGCCACATGTCGCGCTATCTATAAAAAAAGGGATACTCTAAAATTTTAATATTTTATTTTTAAGGATGATAAAATATGCACCTTAGTTTCTCATGTTATTTGGTACCTAGATAAAACTTTATTAATTTTTGCATTATTTTCTTTCGCTACGGTTATCATTATCAATTGTAACTGCTATAGAAATCGACTCGCATGTGCGTTCACGTGATACACACGAATAAATAGATTATTGCGTCTCGTAATAAATAGATTATTTTATGCATAAAATATATCAATAGCGATATTCACAAGCAATATCAGGTAGTCGATGAGCAATAATGCAATATCTACGGACTGCCTCGCTCGCCGAGCGTTCGTGTCTTAGTTTAGCGAACTAGTTTCCTCTTTCACGCAACAATCAGAGCGTTACTTCACCAAATTATGTGCATTCCACTCCGGTCATTAAGTACTTTTCTGAAATAATTTTACTTTCTCCAAATTATATTTACGTCTCAATGACAACATTTGCTAACAAATTCGCTATTTCTATCGACCAGGCAATACATTTTTTTTTCTTTTTGGTGTAATTGGCTGACATCACGGGTGTAGTAGCTGATGTAATGTAGCCAACATGTCGGGTTCCGTACAAGAACTCACATTGTCATATTATGGAGATCAGGCGTTTGTTCATTTTGCTGCAATACCTACTTGAAGGATAAGTGTACAATACATTATGTTTCACTACACCCACTTACTCATTCCTTGGTGTCGTAGCTCTGCTGTTATCTCTTGCAAGGCTTGTATTTCACCATTCTCTTCGTCAGCGCGTGCCATGAGATAATTTCGAAAGTGCTGGCATGAAAGCTGCGTGTGGGTTTAATATTCCTCTGGGAGGCACAATTAGTTGGTAGGCGCGTGTGCGCGGGTCGTTGCACCTACGCATGCGCGCAGCCTAGAAGGATTATTTACAGCTACTATTCTGTTCGGAACTGTCGTTCAGCTTTTAGTTATAAACACACTAGTATATTTAGTGAAAGAGAGTTTTAGTACTGACATGAAATGAAACGCGTTCGATTAAATATTTATTGATCCGGCACTTGCGTCCTTCCGAGACCGGGTGGTCACCCTTGCAAGTTTTGACCGCGCCCGGGTGTGCTTATGATCACAAACGACAGTCGATAGATCGCACCACTGAGCTACTAACGCTAAAAAATAAAAAAGATCAAGTGCGAGTCGGACTCGGTATTCGGTACATAGGACTTTTCACTTTTTCGAAAATGTTTTATTTCAAATAAAAAAAATGCTTTTGATTGTTCCAACGATGTGCTACTTATTTATAAGTATGCTTGTTCTTATGTATTATTTAAACCACGAATTACCGGTAATGTACACTGCGTCGCTAGGCGCCTAGCCAGCGTTAGGCACATTCACACGAGTAAGTATACATCATTTTTGTCGGCACATGTAATTGAATAATTACATGTGCCGACAAAAACGCGGCGTGTGATCGCGAGCAAAAACTCAACTCTCTCATCAGAATCGCCGTGGGAACACTTCGGCTATCGATTGGTGTTACATAACAGTTTATCTTAAGTTTGAGAAAATAAAAAACATAATTTAAACCCCTACTATGAATAAAAACAATTCCTTTGTTGCTGAACAAGACAAACTAGAACATATTATTTGTACCGGAACCCTAAAAAACCCATATCTGCAATCAAATCTATCGGTGCCTGTACTATCTATGTATCTGTACGTTCGTCTGTCTGTCGAGTGATCTTCTTGAAATCTTGAGAGTTAGATAAGAGTCATCAATATCAATACTAAATCATAAATCTGTAAGGGATGATCTGAGCAGTGGACCGATACAGGCTGATGATGATGATGATGATGATGAGACATTGCGTTTGTAGACTATGATACTAAAACTAAATTGGCGATTTTTTTAAATATTTTCTGTATGTATATGGATGTTCCTCCAACTCTTAAACCGATAATCCGAATTCTATGAAACTTAGTACAATCACATTTAACTATACGTGACACAGGATAGGCCAAATAAAATTCAGTTTCGGTGTGCACGCGCGGGTGTGCGGCTCTCATACAAACCGAATTGTTCTGCGCACCGAAATCAAGGTAACGCAGGAACGCAGCTCGGCCTTCTTTCTTACCTACTTACTTTCTTCTTTTTAAATCCGAATTTCACGCAAGTAAAGCCGCGGGGAAAAGCTAATATTATATAAAGAGTTATACCTATTACACGCATTCCTTTCCATATTAAGCATTTTGTATTTAAAGTATGAATGAAAATATTCCAAAGAGCCACATTTCATCAAATGAGACCGGGTAATTTCAATCGCACAGCACACGTACGAATACATGAATACTTATTAAGTTATTGCACGCGCACGTCAACCAAAAATTACTAGTTAGATAATATTACGAGAGTTGCGGTGAACTTCCTCGTGTTGCATGCGGTGCAGCGCGGGGAGGGGGACTGGTCGGCGGCTGCCTTTCCGGAAATATTTTGTATACTACATCAATCTAAAAATGTCGTGGACTGGTGAATTAGTGTTTGTATACCTCAAACGTGGCCTACTATGACGCGATACAGCGGAAGCAGAAAGACGGCCGTCTTAACAGTCAAGTTAGAAGTCTCATTGACTCAGAAGGTGGAAGGTGGACGGATCTTGGAGTGTCATTAGTTTATTTGGATCCACAAATTTTATTTCAGTCGCTTTCAACTCAAGTCAAAACCACTTTCGTTCATCTAACATAGTACCTATTATTTGAGTTTGTAGGTACTTAATTACATAAGAGATTATTTAAATTTACTCTGGCTTTTCTGTAATCACTTCCGACCTTCTCGACTCGGCGTCCATTAATAACAGTAATGTGAGGTTACATTTGTAACACATCAAAATAGACGATAATAAAATATTGGCGAAAACCGTATATAAATTAACGTTTTGGAGTTAAAAGCAGACAAACGTACAGATGAAGAGACAAGACAAGACAAGAGGGCGACAAGACCGGACTTTTTTTATCTGTGAAGGATAACAATCTGACATAAAATATATAATGGATATGAGCTTATATTATTTCTCGTAATGTTTCAATTGCAACGCCATTACCATTATCATTTTTCATTACATAGGTACCTAGATGAAAAACCGAAAATAAGATAAAGATAAAGAAAAAAGTTTGAATCCAAAAATCCAGTACATGCTTAGGCAGTACACTAAAATATAAAAATAAACTGCCCAATATATATAATTATACCTACATACATTATATCATATTATTTATTTAAAAAACTGCCCAGGAGCGATTCGGACTCGCGCACCGAGGAGGGTTCCGTACCATCGTGTAATTGGTCGGTTTTTATTATTTATTTTTTTTTACTTTGGAGTTTTCACTATAATCACACCAAGCTTGAGGCTTGTATGTGTTACCGTTTTTACGATAGAGCAAAAACAAAGTAATCACAAAAAACAATTATGTGATAAAACTACGAATTATTTCCTTTACTTGTGCAGTGAGACCTCGCTTATTGCCAAATTTCATGATTGTAGGCCCTGAAAGTATCATATGATTTTGATCAGTGCGATTGCGAGTATCAAAATATGTGACATATATGGTCGTGTCCTTTGATTGCGCTGACCTAGAAGCTAGAATTTCAAACAACTCCAAGGGACCGTAGACCTTAGTATTAGACATTAATTTACATTAAGATACCTCTACACCAGGGGCTCTCAAACTTTTTCTTTTAGGTACCACTAAAACCAATATGTTTGGCGGCGTACCACCTTTACCTACAAGAAGCTTATAATAATACTTATCTTCTATGTATATCTACATTCTTAAATTATCTTTGGAAGTTAGCATCACACCAAAGTGCAATTAATGATCTTTCCTAGAATGCAAGTGATCTCGGAATCGAATCTAAAAATTTATTTCTTTTTCGAATTTAGTTCTGAAAAGTCTTGTTTAAAATATTCTTCGGAACTAACTATGAGCATTTGACAGTGGGTTTTTATATCACTAAGAACATTAGCATTCAAATACTATTTATGTTCATCAACAACACTTTCTAAATTAAGATTATGGAACTTTTTATTGCCGTTTATTAAATTTTGTAGAGCTGTTTTATTTTTCGCGTACCACCTCGAAGTATTCCGCGTACCACTGGTGGTACGCGTACCATTGATTGAGAATCGCTGCTCTACACGATCCTGAAAGGGTCTTGACTTGACAGACTGAAAACAAAGTGATCCTATAAGGCAGGGGTTTTCAACCGGCGTGCCGCGACACACCGGTGTGCCGTGAGTGAAATCCAGGTGTGCCGGGAATTCTAACTAACTCATTCAAAATTTACATAAAAACAGCGCAAGAAAAAGAGTAAGCATAATTTTTAGTCTATCTATATAGATTATCCACAATGATATTTTCTGACTGATTTGTTTGAACACCTCAACAAATTAAATGCGAGTTCGCAGGGAAGTAATGAGAACATTTTGACATCCTCGGATAAAATGAGAGTTTTCACTGATAATAAATTACATATACAGCGTACATTACGTACGAAGACGCCAATAGTTTTTAGTTTTCTAAATTTTATATGATTTGTTTTTATAAACATAAATGTGGTGTGCCGTGAAATTTTCGTAAATGAAAAAGTGTGCCAGTTAATAAAAAGGTTGAAACCTCCTGCTATAAGGGTTACTTTTTTCCTCCTTTTGAGGTACGGAAACCTAAAAATGCATTATTATCAATAATAAACTCAATGCAGGCACATAGCACAAACACTTTTATTAATCAACGCTTAATTTATGAGACCTTGACCATCTCTTAACTTCCTTGATATTAAATCTCGTAATCTTATTAATCGAAATTAGAATAACATTATCCAACATAATAAATAGATAACACGTGTATATTAGTGGTTGCTACCTATTGAGTTAAATGATATATTCAAGGTTCGCTTAGATAGCGGTTGCCATTTAATGGGTACTTGACATTTGACGTTCCGCGGAGAGGTCGAAGAGCACACACAGACCCAACCAGTCAACTCAATTTTGTTCAACTTTGACATTTAATCGGTTGCTCAACGTCGTCGGTTGCATCACTGTGACATGAATATATTCTATAGAAGGCTACTAATTGCCTATACAATGCACAGCACAGTCAATCATTATTGTAATGTAACTGATCTACATACTTCCTTAAAGTAATGCAAATTTGTAATTTGGTATCAGAGTAGCTTAGGTTTCAAAAAAATTTGAGTGTGAGTTTCCTTAAAAAATACAAATGTATATAAAATATTTTCTCATACCTCGATCTATATGTACCTATGTCTTTTCGACGAATATTTTTGTTTTTCAAAAGCTATGTGTACATGTACACGTACACTTACCATCCGACTCCGCTCGTGTTAAAAGCTCACTTACAAATTCTAAGTTCAATCAAAATCCACCAACGTATTAATCCCACTCACTCGGCAAATCCCATCTTACCACTCTCAGAGCCGAATGGAAAAACTATTAATATCTTAAATAAAAAAAATATATATCTATTCAAATCTTATAAAAGCCGACACACGAGATCTTACAAAAGGCGAAGAAAACAGGGAAACTCGATCTTAAGAGCAACTCTACGCTTCGGCTTTCCATACTAACGTAATCGAACTTTGAAATTCGAACCCCCTTTTTATTAATTAGTTCATATTTAGTAAGTTAAAATTTAAAATTAAAAAAACGGGGTGTGGCTGTGTCGTGGACACGGCCGTGTGTTTTACGTGAATACGTGTACGTATTGTTTGATCCTTTACCTATCGAGTTGTGTAATTAAATTTTGGATATAAATGATAGATATGAAGCTACAACACCAAACCGTATCCCCCGATTTTGTTATCATCAGTTTTCTGGATTGGCTCCCACTATGGAAGCAAATTTAAAGACGTATTCACGTCAATAATAATAATAACTACACGGTTGCAGCGGAGGCGCACAGGTGGAAGCGGCAGTCGGACGAGCCCAAGAAGGAGGAGAGCCTGGAGCAGGAGCTGTGCAAGGACAAGGACGCGGGCGAGTGGTTCCGACTCATCGCCGGCGACGGAGACAACTGCCGCGACGTCATACAGTGCACAGCCTCCGTAACTTTACACATTATTCATTTATTTGTTTTGTTCAATTTGTCAGTCAGTCTGCGTGTAAGCGTTCACTGCTGAACATGCGCCTCTAAAACCTACCTACAGTCCTCCCGGCCTTCAGAGGTACGGAAACACTGCTTTTCGCCGACGTACTTGATGTCTCATCCCACCTAGGCCGGTGGTCTTCCCTCACTCCGTTTTCCTATTCACGGCCGCCAGTGTAGGACGCGGTTACTCCAACGTGCCCAGCCCACTACCACTTGAGCTTAGTCATCCGGTGTCCAATATCGACTACTTTGGTGCGTCGGCAGATTGCCACTTTACGCACCATATCACATAGCGATATTCCCAGCATGGCTCGCACCATTGCTCGCTGGGCAACTTTCAACCTTTGTAAAACAGCGTGTGCACACATTGTACCTAATCGTTATGAATTAGGCGTAACTGCACATATCCAAAAGCAAAACGGTGGGTTGGAGGATTAGGAATAGGGGAAGCAGTGGATTGTAGAAAACTTCTGTCCCTCAAATATCCCACTTCTGTGTGTTGCTGTTTCTTTTTTATGTCGAAGTCTTCGACTCGCGGTTCGTTATTGGTTGCCTAGATATACTACTATTCAGACTGTACACAAACAAACGAAAATACACCACGTTATTTGGGTCTACTCTAGAAATCACCCTAAAACAACTTGGTTTTCTTCATTAATTAGGTACTCCAGAAGGTTATTTTCGTAAGTTATATTTATCGATAACCACACCTCAAGCAGAGATGTGTTTATGCAATTAAATTACTTATTTAACAAGGAACGCATTTATCCATTTATGCATATAACTAGTTCCTTTGCCTCTGTACCAAGTCCGACCCAACCTGTTTCACTAGCTTCACAGATGTTCAAAAGCAGCCATTTCCGGTTCCGCCTCTGCGCACTCACTTCCTATTCATGCATTATACGCATACAGGCGCACCATCCGCGTGAGGCCTCGTTAAATTATTATCGCGTCCTTACTGCATTCTACACATCCTGAGTTCGGACTGTGTGCCGCGCTGATTACGCAGAATGTACTCGCCTGAATTCCCTTCTAGACTTCGCTCAACCGAGTACTTGTAGTAAAATATCGTGTATACTGATTATTCGAAATGTTTCGACAAAATTCCACATAACCTATTATTACAAAAAATTGAATCAATTGGTATACACGGCGACCTACTTCGGTGGCTGACTTCCTACCTACAGAATAGATCCCAAGCGGTCACAGTTAGCGGTTTTTGCTCCTCTTTCGTTCCTGTTACTTCTGGGGTCCCTCAGGGTTCCCACCTCGGACCTCTGATGTTTAACATCTTCATTAATGACGTAACACATTTTGTCAAAAACTCAATTTTATTACTATACGCGGATGACAAAAAGATTATTAAGGTAATAAAATCACTTCTTGATTGTCATGATTTGCAAAAAGATTTGAATAACTTGGTAACTTATTGTAAAAACAATTACCTCCATTTAAATGTTGACAAATGCGCTACCATTTCCTTCTCTCGTAAGCAAAATACCGTTCACTTCAATTATAATCTCTCTAATAGATTAATCAATAGAGTTACTGAAGTCAGAGACCTAGGAGTTCTGCTTGACAGTAAATTAATTTTTAAATCACATATTGACACAATAACATTGAAAGCATATAAACTACTCGGTTTTATATTTAGGACTTGCAATGTATTCAAAAATGTCTCCACTTTCATAACCCTATACTCCTCGTTTGTCAGACCTATTATTGAATATGCCTCCATAGTATGGAACCCGCAGTATGCAGTCTATATAACTGAAATAGAAAAAATTCAAAAAAAGTTTTTAAAATATGTTGGCTATAGAACTCGTAGGGGAAGTGAGAGCGACGATAACACATTTGAAATAATTTCTCTCGAGAAAAGAAGGCAGATCAAGGATATTACTTTCATATACAAGTTGATCCATTATTATATAGATTCTCCTTATTTGTTAAGTAAGTTAAGTTTTCGTTGCCCTATTATGGCAACGAGATGTCTTAACACTTTTCATATCGCCAAAGTGAGTACCAATTATAGTAAAAATTCTTTTACTAACCGGAGTTGTGCTACTTATGACAACTTCTTCTCCTGTCTTGATTTATTTCATGTATCACTCAGCCATCTCAAAAGGTCAGCGATCGAAACAGTAAATGATGAAACAGGTGTTAAAGCGGGCAGATGAGAATTGTGTGAGGGTAGGTTGGGTTGGTTTTCTTGCTAGGTACATGGTAGGTATGTACTTCTTATCAACGTATCTCCTATGGTTAAGTAATTGGTTGATTTTCGTGTGTTGGTATTAGTTAGTTTTTGATGTTTTCTTTCTTTTAGGTTAATTTTTAATCATGAACGCACTTAATACGGATAACTTTATGTAGAAAACTTTACTGGTCTCTGTGTAATTAATGTTAGTACTTACTCCTTTTTACGATGACTGTATGTTTTCCCAATAAAATAAAATAAAAATAAAATAAAAAAAAATAAAAACCTGCTGGGGAATATAATACCTTTAGCTGTAATATTAAAAGCAACGCAGTCACGCTGTATCAGTTCGATTGTCTTATTATCACTTGAGATAGCCTTATAGATATTGACTTAAGTTTTAACTCTAAAATGTCTAGGTACTCAAACAAATTGGAATTGCCTCAAGGCATCAAGCGCCCGTTCGCAGTCCATCCTGTGCAATAAGGAATATTTCAATAAGATTTGACTTGCGCTCTGATTCATATTCTTGGAAAGGGAGTCGTGAGTCGTGACGATGGGCCGTAGTATGTGCTCGTAGTCAGTAGATGCGGAAGCGAGCCCGGGGAGGTTTCGCAAGCGACCGCCGCCGCCCGCCGGTGTCTCCGGCTTCACTGGAATGCGCACAAATTATTTCCACCTTCTACCGCGGGGTTGTGACGACGCGACTACTAAAAGCTCTGCTCGGCGTGACCGGTACTCTATTGCATGTAGTGTTATCTAGACAATGAATAAAGTAACACACAATGTTGTTGTGTACAGGGCATCCAGGCGATCCGCTGTCCGGCCGGTCTGTTCTTCGACATAGAAAAGCAGACGTGCGACTGGAAGGACGCGGTGAAGAACTGCAAGCTGAAGAACAAGGAGCGCAAGGTGAAGCCGCTGCTGTACACGGACGAGCCGCTGTGCCAGGACGGCTTCCTGGCCTGCGGCGACGGCAACTGCGTCGAGCGGGGACTCTTCTGCAACGGCGAGAAGGACTGCGCAGACGGCTCCGACGAGAACTCCTGCGGTAAGTAGCTCCTACTGGGTGCCTCCAATCGGTTATTGTTTTTTTTACACGATTGTAGTTGAACTGAGTTTGGATGTTGGTGGAAGCGATCCAAATTGCTAAGTGTGCATCAGCAACATGCCACGGTCGCTGCTATGTGCTTCAAACGAATAGCGGGTTGCAAGCTGCAGTGACATCTCATAAGTTATGAACTCAGCCGCGCCGCAGGCCATTCTCTTAATGCGTGAATGATTAAAAGCCTTTCGACAGTTACTGTGACAGCGAGTACGACCTGTCAAGCACGTGCCCCAAAAAAACAAGTCGCGCTCATTTTACACAACGCGCTACTCAGGCAGATCAAACTCTCCAACTTATTAGCATTTTAATGAATATATTAGCACGTGAACTGGATTCGCGCAACTCAATAGATAATGGACGCGGGCCGGTCGCAGTGCAGCCTCCGCACCGCGCGCGACGCGCCCTGTCGCCGCGCAGCGCTCCGCGCGCCACCAGTGTCGTTCCTAAAGGTCGCGCTATGTGGCTCCGTGTCAAGGCCGCGAACCTCTTCATAATTTTATGACCGCAAATGGTCGAAACGTCTTCGCCGATCTATATTTACATAACTGGAATCGGTTTACCGCTAGCGAGGAATTCCTCTCAAATGTCACTTGTACGTCAGCCGAGCGGATCTGAACCGGCGGTGCTTTCAAATCACCTCGACGTGCACGACGGGTCGCTGAGGAGATAAGAACTTTAGAATCGAGTTCGCGTGTAGATCAACAGTTTGAGCCGAGGATCTGCGGATCGAGAAAGTGCGTGTAAGCGATCGGGCCGCATTACACAATATCTATCGGAGTCTGACTAGTCAGACGGGCATCGAGCTTCACCGCGGCGGCATCCGCTTGCGCAACGCACCGGCGGCACTCCCCGCACCGCGCCGCGCACCCTCGCGCCCCGCCGCCCCTGCTGCGCCACCGCGGCACGCGGCACGCGGCTCGTGCTGCCCCGCTACACTTCTCGTGTGCACCGACCGACCGAACGCGCGGAGAGCTCCCGACTCGCACTCAGTTCGCCTTGACCCGCAACTCGAACATTTCGAAGTCACACAACATCACTTTATAACTATGCAAAACAGCTATCCAACCCGCATACATACTTTGCTGACAAACCATCACAGGAAATTTGCTTAAACGCTGTCTTCAAAGACATTTTGAGAACAGGAGGTTCAAGGGTTTAATAAACTCTAAAACGATTCGCGCGAAGGGGCGGGCGTGGCGCAGGCGCGGAAGCCGAGGGCGACCGTGGGCGCGCCGCCGCCGGCGTCGTCGTCGGTATGCACATATTGCACATTCTCAGCCGACGTGATGTGACACCACCGCCCTCGCCGATACTTCGTTCAGTCGTACATAAAATGTAATTTTCCTCAATCATTTGATGCATAACAATGCATGCAATGAATAGAAATAATAACTGTACTAAAAAGCTATCTTTATAGAGTTATTTGTTCCTCATAAATTTTCCACTACACATTACATAGCGTCAAACAGGTGACTTCCGCTAAGCGGTGCATCACCGCGTCGCCGCCGCCGTGTCGCAACCTTCTAATGTTCGAGTATCATTTATTTGTCGATCTTCTGGTCCATAATTATTAACTAGAAGAACTAGTTAATACTTTGCTCGTTTTTCATCGTCGGAGGTACGATTACGTACCAGCGACCTTTTCGAGCGACATAGCGTCTGTCGACCGCAAATAGATTTGACCGGCCAATCGCAGGCAAGTTCATCGAATGTTGATTTAAGAAAAAAAAACCCTAGTCTCGTCAGTTGTAAGAATAACAAAATCTTCAAGCGTGTCCGCGCGCGGCGGTGCGCACACGGAGGAGTTCGGCAACACTAACACTCGCCGGTTCTTGAATTTAGCGACACTCGAAATTCAGTTTTAACAAACATTTAGGTGCCACCGATTTTGCCTTTCGTAGGCATGACTCGTGTTATTACAATACAATTTTTTGCAATAAAATTTCAATTTCAATACAATAAAATTTGTTTGAATATTTTGTAAAAGAAAAGGAATGTTTCCGACCACGAACTGGGTTATTATCTTCTATAGAAACTTGAGGCAGACCTATTTGCATACGACTAACGCTCAAGTGCGTGTCGGCGAATCGAAAAGTGAAATCCCGTCCAAGTGCGAACCGCTACCGCTTCGCGCTCCGCTACCTGTGCGACAGAACGGCACGGGCAATGCGTGGCGGCCCGGCGCCGCGGAGGCGCAGCCGTGCGGCGGCAATCGCTGTTTTTGGCTCGCAGCTGGCGGCGAAAGTAGAGAGTGTTCCGGCTCTTACTTTCAAACGTACGACCTTCAACCGGCTGCCGGAACTTGATCGTTCATTATCGATGTGACTCTAAGCGGGATAAACCACCTCATCGAAACTCGTAGACCATACGTTACCTCCTCGCAATACACAATCTAAGGAAGTAAATAATCAACGATGTTCATGACTGTGTTCGAAGGTGGAAGTCGAAAAAAGCTCCAGCATTGTCGTAGCCTAAGCATATTCAATTACAAATGGTCCATTTGTTGCAGATATCGACAATGATCCGAACCGCGCGCCGCCGTGCGACCCGAGTCAGTGTGTGCTGCCGGATTGTTTCTGTTCGGAGGACGGCACCACCATCCCCGGCGACCTGCCGCAGAAGGACGTGCCGCAGATGATCACCATCACCTTCGACGACGCCATCAACAACAACAACATCGAGCTGTACACGGAGATCTTCAACGGCAAGCGCAAGAATCCCAACGGTTGCGAAATCAAGGCGACCTACTTCGTCTCGCACAAGTACACCAACTACTCCGCGGTACAGGAGACACACCGCAAGGGACACGAGATAGCCGTCCATTCCATTACGTAAGTTTACGTAAACCTCTTCTGAATATTTTATTTTATTTCATTAACTTTCGACAGTAGGGTCAAATTAGTTTCCCATGTACCACGTAACGACGAGTTATTAATACCGCAGGCACAATAATGACGAGCGCTTCTGGAGCAATGCGTCAGTGGACGACTGGGGCAAGGAAATGGCCGGCATGCGCGTCATCATCGAGAAGTACTCCAACATCACCGACAACAGCGTGGTGGGCGTGCGCGCGCCCTACCTGCGTGTCGGCGGCAACAACCAGTTCACCATGATGGAGGAGCAGGCTTTCCTGTACGACAGCACCATCACGGCGCCGCTCTCCAACCCCCCCCTGTGGCCCTACACCATGTACTTCCGCATGCCGCACCGCTGTCACGGAAACCTACAGAGCTGCCCGACGCGCAGCCACGCCGTCTGGGAGATGGTGATGAACGAACTAGACCGGCGCGAAGACCCCGGCAACGACGAATCCATCCCCGGCTGCGCTATGGTGGACTCCTGCTCCAACATCCTCACCGGCGACCAGTTCTACAACTTCCTCAACCACAACTTCGACCGGCACTACGACCAGAACCGCGCGCCACTCGGCCTCTACTTCCACGCCGCCTGGCTGAAGAACAACCCCGAGTTCCTCGACGCCTTCCTGTACTGGATCGACGAGGTGCTGTCCAACCACAACGACGTGTACTTCGTGACGATGACGCAGGTGATCCAGTGGATCCAGAATCCGCGCACCGTCAGCGAGTCGAAGAACTTCGAGCCGTGGAGGGAGAAGTGCTCGGTTGAGGGTACGCAAGCGTGCTGGGTGCCGCACTCGTGCAAGCTCACCTCCAAGGAGGTGCCCGGCGAGACCATCAACCTGCAGACGTGCGTGCGCTGCCCCGCCAACTACCCCTGGCTCAACGACCCCACGGGTGACGGCCACTACTGATCTCTGCCGCGCTCGCTCGCTTCGGCCTCGCCTCGCGCTGTGCTATTATTTATAATTAATTCTGTACCGGGTCACAATCCCGCCAGTAGTCTAAGTACCTATGTAATATAGATGCACATACATGTTTAATAGGCCTATTCAATACGTTATGTGATTTTATGAAGTAAGTATGTTTTGATAAATAAATTCCAAAAAACACAAAATAATCACTCTTTTATTTTCCGTATTCATTGGTCGCTAATAAATCATATAATACTATAAATAACAGACGTGTCTTATTATCACATTCCGGTCTATCAGGACCATCTATAACCTGGGGATCTTCAAAAGGCGTGTCAACAAATTAGACGACGACCTTTTTGGCTGTGTCTGATCTTTTCTTGTTGGAGTGTTGGGCACAGACATCCGCGCCGGCTGTCTATAAAAAAATTTAATGTGTAGTTACTTACTAATAATAATATATTCTTAACTATTCCATTCACTGAACTAGCTTTTCCAAGATTTCACTTTTACTTCCATGGTTCGTTTTGACTACAACATACTTCTCGTATTTCCTGATAATCACGTACATATTAAATTTAGTTCACTAAAACTTCGGTTAATACAAGGATCCGTCAGGAGATATATGTCTCGTGAAAAGTACATACTTTAATGAATGCATCCAATCAAATCAAATTCAGTACGGGTACATCGTTAACATATTTTCGTTTCCCTAGTGAATACAATTCAGAACATAGGATCATTGGAAGGGATACGTTTGATTCAATTGAAGTTATTCAAGAAAAGAGTAATAGGCACAACTATTTCATATTTGTGATGTTCACAGACCGCCGTGCCTTAACATTTTTGCAATTTCAAACTTTACAACACAATGTTGTCTCGATGTTAGCAATCTTAACTTTGCATTGCGTCCTCATCAATAAATTTAATTGTGCAATTGGATTGCGACGAACTAAGACAAAATGTCGGAGCTACGACATTTACAATGCTCCCCGCGCTTTGCGCAACCTGTCGTGTTGTGCAGCGCACGCGCACCGCGCTCCCGCGCCCCCGCCGCCACCCTCCCTCGACCCACCACAACAAGCTTATGTGTACGCTGTACCGCTCCTAATAAATACTCTACAATTTACCATTCTCATTTTCAAAGAATGAATGATGAAAATACCAAACACGTCATCCGTCTTCCATAATAAAAAAAATTAAAAGGCTAATTTTCTCTTCATAAACTTATCTTTTTTACTCCAGTGCGTAAATATGAAGGCGGCTGTGCCCCGAGCAATATCTTTTGGCGATAAGATTTTTATGTCATAAAGTTAAACTAAAGTTCTTAAATTTCTGATCCCTGACTACCCCATTTGAATATAAAGATGCCATTAACATTATTATCAGAAAAGGTCCCCCCTCCCTCTCTCGTATTGCTTCTGAATTGCGCGAAGGTTGCGGCGCCGCAGTGGATTGCGTTGCCGGCTTTCACTACTTTCACTCTCTGTTCGGCCAACGCGCAAGCTCATGAAGACGACGGCAGCTTCCATGTTCTGTGCGCGAGGGTAACCCTACGATGCAAGTCACGAAGCGACCTCAACCCCTAATCGTCAGCTATATTCTGTGATTGATTAATTGTAAACATATTGCTTATATTTATTTATATATAATTATTTACTTCATCTTAATTCTCCAGAACTTGGGGTACTATCTGTCATTCAACGTGTATAAATTGCTTTCACAGTAGTATTGATAATGTTTAACTTTATTTTCAAGATAGAACGCAAATAATCGCTACCACAGATACTTTAATGCCAAGACGTCAACAGGGAAACTTCCGACAGTCCTAAACAGTCGAATAACAATAACAAAACACCACACCCATGATGGCTCAATAAAAAATTTAAAACGCATTACACACCACACGCCATATCCCGACAATCGTGGTAAGCAGAGTAAGCGGTGTTGTGCTGCAAGTACTCTGGTAAATTACGGCACAACCCCGACCACCACATTTAGCAAAGTATTCGGACAAGATAACTATCAGGCAGCAAGTAAGGCACAAAGGGCCACCTGCTGCATGGCTCGGTGGACAGACCGCGCTAATGTGAGAGGTGGCTAGCCTGTCGCCCTTATGCACGGCATCTTGTCCTTATCCCTTAGTCGCCTTTTACGACATGCACGGGGAGAGATGCAGTGAGGCTATTCTTTTTAAATACCGGCCCCACACGGTACTTAACGGTAATTTAAAACGCCCGACTACAAAAAATGAATGAAACAAGGAAAGTTGATTAAATAATGCCCACTACAGCATTTTTCACTGCTCTATAAGATCATATTTCTTTATTTACTTAGATTTTGGTAGTCGTCTCTTATAACATTTTTATTTTTACATAATAATTTTTAGTTCTTAACCATGACGTGTGGTACATTTTATTGAAATAACCTTTATAATCACTCGATTCGTTTTGCAGAAAAAAACATGTTAAAGCTGGATAATATGACACGCAAATTAAGATCACTAGCACACGCAATAAAAAAAAATCGACATAATTAACTTATTTTTTTTTATTCTACTTAATTTTTTTTTTTACATAATTAACTTCTTTTTTTTTATTCTCTTGTTTTATACTATCATGGACGCTGCTCGAAGAATCTTGCTTCCCTTATTCCATCTTTCTTCGCAGCACTCGCCGCAGAGAAACTGAGCACCCTTTTGTTGTTGAAATTGGGCTTTTGAGAACCCATCGGTTCTCAAAATGGTTTCTTTGTCGCACCGCTAGGGTGTGGAACTGTCTTCCGGCGAGTGTGTTTCCCGAATCCGAATTTATGCCTTCAGTACGCGGCGTCGGTCATACTGTACGCCTATTATGAATCAATACAAACAAATCTGGGGTAGGAATCACTTCGTACTCCTGCCGCTGCTGAGTTGTCCCAGCACAAGATCCGAGACATGGCCGTTTTATTTTAACAGCTTTCATCCAAAATTAAGATCTCGACGAGATCTATCATTTGTCCCAGCACACGAGCAGTCTAGGATCGGTAGTTTCCGAGGTATGGCCTTTTCAATTTTGAGCACACACACATTTTGACAGCTATCATCTGAAATGAAAATCTCCTCAAGAACTAACATTTGTCCCGCAAACGAGTAGTCATGGATCAGTAGTTTCCGAGATATAGCCGTTTTAATTTGACAGCTGTCATCCGAAATGAAGATCTCGTCGAGATCTGTCGTTTATCCCAGCACACGAGTAGTCTAGGATCGGTAATTTCCGAGATATAGCTGTTTTAATTTTGACAGCTGTCATGTTGTAAAATATGTTTAAAAGTGCCCTTTTTAAACCCCCGGCTATTTTAAGCGTTTTTTTTTCCATTTTCTCAAAAACTCTCAAACTTTTTTAATTTTAGCCCTCGTCGATATGCGTCATTTGACATATTAAATTTCACGTACTTACTCATAAAACTCACGACACCAGGGTGAATTCGCACTCTTGCTGGAAATCGGGGACTATACTGAAGCGATCGAAAAGACATTTTCAATGTCAAAAAATATTGACATTGAAAATATCTAGGAACGCGTATCGACGAGGGCATATGGTGAAAAAAAATTAAAAAAGTTTGAGAGTTTTTGATTATAGATTGACTCAATATCTAGAGATTTTTTTTTAAAGTGAAAATTTTGGGAGTTTTGTCTATTTTTCAAAATTGGCATAATTTTTTTATTTGAATAATTCGTGCGTGACATGAATCGAATAAGACCTTAAATTATTAAAATCGATGCAGTACTTTAAGCTGTAGAGTTGAACATAGATAGTTACAAACAAACATACATGCACGATGAACTCTTAGTCCTTCCTTTTAGCTTCGTCGCAGTCGGGTAAAAAGAGTTTAAGTGAGGGTTTCCTCTAAACTAAATAGTTCAATGCAGAGGTTTCTTCGAAAGGAAATAGTTCAACGCAGAGGTTTCCTGCAAGGGAAAGAGTTCAACGCATAGGTTTCCTGCGAAGAAAAGAGTTCAACGCTGGGGTTTCCTCCTAAGGCAATAGTTCGACGCAAACGCAAGGGTTTTCTCTAAATGAAAATGTTTACGACGGATATAATCTCCATAGAATGAGAAAATGCATAATATCGCATAATAAAAAAAATATCGAGTCATCAACTACCTGGACATGAGTCAGAACAATTACTTCTGTTTCACAACCCTTTCCTCCTAAAAAGAGAACAGGAAAACCTTGTAAGTAAATTTTTCGACGCATACAATTAAATCTTTAATCTGCTCATTGTCTCTTCTACACGAGTTTACGTGAATGAAAATGCTCGTCTCACTGACATAGGTATGTACAGAGATAACAGTTTTCCTCATTTCTTACATTATTACTTTAAAGTGGCAAACATAGACGTGACGTGGTAAGTTCAAATTTGCACACCCACATTATACTGTATAATTTGGGACAGTTCGCTCAGTCCTGCGATCGTGAGTAGACGAAAGAGGAAAGTCTCGAACGATCCTTGGCTGCCCGGGGCGGTGACGTCTTAGCGACGTGTTCTGCTCTCTACAATTAAACAAAACATAATATATTGTGTTATATATAATATGAACAAGCGGTTATAATACACAGCACGAGCGTACGTGCGTCGTGTCTATAATCTGGTTTCTCCCCTCATGAACCACTCGATCCATAAATATTCGTATATTGTATGTAGGTATGAGTTATAGAAATATTGAAGCAGGAAACATCGAGAAACTATAACGCATGCATAAATACATTATTCATTATTATGTTGGTATGCTCGCATTTTCATTTGCCCTTGATTGGTATTCCTTTCTCTAGTCAATGGTACAAAGACACGATGGAGCTTAATACTTTATTCTGTGTGGATTTTACACAATTTACCTTTTATTTACGCTACAATTGTTGATTAAGATAAATAATGTTATGTGTATGGATTACGTATTTGGATTTGGGTGTGGTGTGGTGTGGATTATGTATTTAGATGGATTACTTACTTATTTTCGTGTTTTTTTAGGGTGTGCAAACTATCTTGGTCGAGGACCTTCGTGTAAAATCTCTTTGTCTTCAGCCATCCCAGCCAACCTGCTCTATTAAATATACGTACACTCACACTGGATTTAAAATTTATTGAACAAATAAATATAATGCATCTATGCTTTATATTAAAACAACTTCCTCACTTTAAATCTTTAATAAAAGGCTTTCGAGTGAAGTCAACGTTTGAAAGAGATAAATAAATAAATAAGTTTTTATCATTAATTCAATATAACTAACATTATCGAACCATTCTTCAAAACTATTTGGCACAGGTTAAACATTTTCACTCGTATCAAATTTTCTACTCAAGATCTGTGTTTGATAGGAACAATTTATCAAAATATGGTTATATTAAAAATAATTTCATAAAATTAACCCAGTATTGAAATGTTCTTCTACAGATATTGAGCAGAAGAGTCTATACATATCCTGTGTCATGCATGATTGGAAGTGATTGAACTATCGCGTAAGTGTAACTTAATAGAACTATAACGTTAGTATGGCTAGCCGAGGCGCCAAGTTTGCTCTTATTAAACAATTTCTACAATTAAGGAAAACCCTTCTTCCTTTCGTGCTTTAACCATGAGATATTCACAATATGTCGAAAGACTTGTCTGCGTAAGCTGATTCACAGAAGTGTTCCTATGATCACTGAAATGAAGGCGACCTCAGCGCACGACCACACGAATGTTGCTCTCCTCTCTTGACTGCATACATAATATTATGTACTATGTACAAGCAGCGCACGCAGTTCCGCACTCTCAACACTCGCTATACCGGTCGCTTGTTGGAGGGCAGGACGCCATACTTCCTGTCCCGATGCCTTTCCATTTCAACCATCTACATATATTATACAAGGCATGCCAGTGTTTGAACACTAGGAAAAACATTACATTCATCATAATTGTTGACCAAAGAATAATAAATTAAAATTAAGATAATTGAAAGACATTGGCATGAGTGAAGAAATTACATTTTAAATGTTTAAATACTGAGTATGGAATGTGGCCACCGCAGCAATGGTGATACTGCTCGATATGTCACTACAACCCCGACACTCATTAGATTCCTTCGAGTCCTGTTGAAAACTAACGCAGTATAGTAAACATTACTCAGATTCCATACGAAATCCGACACCTCCACGGCCCACCTGCAGCACCTTGCCTCGCCCCATGCTGCGTGAAGGCAACGGACGCGTGAGAGGTTCCGAAGGAGCGGTATAATAGCAGGTGGCCTGTAGGTAGACAGTGATCGCTCTTAGTCTCCGGCTTCAACTCGAATTACAACACAATAAAAGACAGCGAGGGTGCGGCTACTTCGATTACCAATCACGTTACGATATTATAATGTCAGTATTTCACATTTGCCTGACTGTTTGAAATATGATAGCAAAGCTGACTATCACCGAGACAGGACTATAAAAGTGCGGTCGAAGGTGGAACGTCCAACTTACCACATCTTTTGAAAACATCAAATTTCGCCACATCCATACAAGTGCGCCTTGAAAATAAGACGTCCATAAATGAATGCGCACTAGAAATGTGCATCGTGAAAATGAAACCCAAGTACCTATTCAAATTCAAAACTGGTTTCATTCTCTTAACATCCCACATTGGAATAATTCAAGTTAGACATAATTACATGAATAACTTCAAATTGGTCATAATTTGCAATAAAAGTCAACATCAAAATCGTTTATTTCCCGTTGAGTAGGTAACATACAACTTTATAGAAATAAAACTGCCCCACTATGGGACATGTCAAAGATTTAAAAAATAGTATAAAAGAATCAAATAATCAAAATTAATCATCACATTAATAAAATAAAAGCAAAATCGCACATAATTAATTAAATAACGATAAAATATTGTTTTATAAAGAAAATGAGAAATAATGTAGGTACAAAAATGTGTTGGGGAACGATAATTTAAACAGTCACTCACTAGCCTTTGATATTATAATTTTACAATTATTAATTTAATTATTAATATACCTATTACTTACCACAGCAATAAAGTAGGTACATTATGTAACATTCTAAGGGTATAATCTCTACTTTTAGAGTGTACATTCGGACGAATTTAGAATAGCTAGACCTCGTTAACTAATGCACAGTTTTCACTAATATTAGGCTAATGTGTTAGTGATGCAGTGCACCTTGAACTTCTTTATGTTAATGAGAAACATTAGTGAGAAGGACAGCTCGCACTGGCTGTACAGTGAGTAGGCAAGGCGAGGCCTCTACCCGAGCGAGCGCTGCCAACATGTTATAATAATATAACGACCGTCCACGTATACCACAAGTTTAGAATAGATAAGGTCAAATACTAGAATATAAGTAGATTCTTTAAAATTTTATGCAATTTAGATAAAAATAAACTTAAGAAAATGGATGAGTTCGCCGAATCCGTGAGCATTCCGTTAATAATTAACTATTGTCTATCTAATGTGCACTCATATGGAACATAAATGAATGAATAAAGAATAATATATATGTATATATAAGTAAAAAAATGAGTTTGACGAACGGCGACCTTGTGGCGCGGAGGCATCCGGGTAGGTACCTACTACCTACGACATCGGCGGCCTCTCGCCACCGTCTCCGGGCGCCACCCCGCGCCACCAGCCCCGCCCCGCCCCGTGCCGCGCCGCTCCGCGCATAGTATTGAGGTGTCACCTGTTGGTTTAAGGTTGCGACCCGACGAAGAGCCAATAAAGCCGAGGATTCTGCAATAAAGACGATTAATTGACGTTCTACCTACTCACTCGTATGTTAGGTGAATAACAAAAGTGTGTTCCTATTGACTCAATCATTTCACTGCCACTGAACACTCTCCGTATAGCGCACGAGCCGCTAACCGCTCCGGCTGACTGCGGCATAGTTGTGTGATTGAATTATGAAATATTCCTACACGACTAACCTAAAATACACAGTGTATTTAGGATTTCACTAAAAATATAAGCAAATATTATTACACAGATTTTATGTCATGACATTTTCATAAAGTCATCGATTTTGCGATATCGCGGGTGGCGCCAGCACAGATGCGCGTACGTACACCTTGACTTGTAGCCCTCGAGCTCGGAGACTGGGCTCGGCGACGGTGCGGCGGCGGCGACGCGTCGGGTGCTCGTTTGCGCTACTCTCGCCGATGATGGATGCATCACGATTTGATTTTTGAAAGCGTGAAATCTTGTATAAGCAAATCGCCGTAATAAAATTATATCCGGTACCTAAACTGTAATGTGGAGGAACTGATCGTAAAGTACATATGTAGAGTGGTCCTTGAAATTATTGATTTAATACAAAATTCACAACATTCATAAATAACTTTTAAACGTTTTAACATTTTTATATAAAAATGCATGCGAGTTCGTATATGCAAAAGAATGTATATCGCAGGGTAAAGGTGCATTCCGATGGCGGCAGCGGTCCAGCGGTCATCAACCGCAAAAACCAATCCGCTCTTGCGTCCAAGGTTTTAGAAGTCATTCGTATTTCGCGTGTGCAGCCTCTTGCTCTTCGGCGCGTCTGTATTAAACAATTTACGGAGACCATTTTTTTTTATAAATAAACAAGTAAATTTTGTTTAAAAATCATACTTTTATAGTCGGCAGCACTTAAAAATTTGTTTTTAAATGAAATCACCACCCGCTTTTATCCTTCGCTAGGCCGACAGGTGGCAAGGTTCGGAGAGTTTCCTAAATGCATTGTTTCGTTAGTTCTGTTCCGTGTGAAACAATACTCGTCGGCAGCGACGGTGAAGGTGAAGCCTCGTCAACTATTCCCGGCACGAGCTCGAGCGGCTCGACCGGCGCTCTGCAGTCAGCGGGCGTCGTCGCTCCGTCCACTGTCTTCTGTAAGCAGCTCACGGCTGTCCATCCGTTAATGTTAGTGTTAGTTAATGCCGCCGGGCCGCACCGCACCGGGTCAACGGAACCGACCACCACTCCACTACACATTCTTACCTCATTTTGTTTATGTCAACCAATATGAGTAGCTGTGCCGAGGGACGAATGGTGCAGTCGACAGAGCCAAAATCACCTCTTCTCGCGAAACCATGCTCAGTGAGGCGCCATGCCAACAGATTTGCGTACAGGCTGTCTCGCTTGCACGACGTTTGAAGACACCCAGGTTAAAGCATTCGGGAAACATACTCGCCGGAAGACAGTTCCACACCATAGAACTAAATAAATGCACTCTTGCAATAAGTATAAAGCGTACCTACGAAGCTGATTTTGCTTTTTTTTATGTAATCCGGTATAGGTGGCTGAGTCAGAGGGGCCAAAGCACATGCTCTGACGCCAATATCACCTCCGAGAAGTTAGGTGCCATACCGGACAATTCCCTCGATTGCTGGCTATACTGGACTAGAGGAGAACACAACCGAGGCTGCGATGCGGCCATTTTACATCCAGTACGGTGGTACCAACCCAGTCGGCTACAATTTGAGCCTACCACCTAGTAAGGGGAAAGGGAAGGGACCTACAGACGGACAGACAATATTCACCCACCACTCACCCGAGCGCACCAGCCTTGCGGCCATGGCACACGGACAGACAGACAGACAGACAGACAGATAGACGGAGTATTAATAGGGTCCCATACAACGGATACGGAACCCTAAAAAGGCCTAGGTATTCGCCGCTTACGACACGCCGCCGCACCATACGGCAAGTCAGCTCTCCAGTGAAATATTGCCTGTTGCGTCATTGTTTTGTAACCAATCAGGTAATCATTAATACTTACGACGCTGCTACGATGTCACAGCGCAGCTGCTCCGACCAACCCCAGCCGATATGCTGTGGCGGCTCGCCAGAACCCGTGCCACCAGCAAGTTGTGACATTGTGTGGCCTAGTTTACTGAAAACTGTTACAATTTATGTTTTAATACGTAACGCTAAACTTCAATTACCTAAGTGATTACTTACGAGTGATCACCATCTATACGCTAAGTTACTCTATCTATAGTGAGCATAGGACAAATCACGTAGTTAACCTACAATCTATCTATACGCTAAGTTACTCTATCTATAGTGAGCATAGGACAAATCACGTAGTTAACCTACAATCTATCTATACGCTAAGTTACTCTATCTATAGTGAGCATAGGACAAATCACGTAGTTAACCTACAATCTATCTATACGCTAAGTTACTCTATCTATAGTGAGCATAGGACAAATCACGTAGTTAACCTACAATCTATCTATACGCTAAGTTACTCTATCTATAGTGAGCATAGGACAAATCACGTAGTTAACCTACAATCTATCTATACGCTAAGTTACTCTATCTATAGTGAGCATAGGACAAATCACGTAGTTAACCTACAATCTATCTATACGCTAAGTTACTCTATCTATAGTGAGCATAGGACAAATCACGTAGTTAACCTACAATCGATCAAGATGGATGGCTACATCTATTATGTCTTTGTGATGATGATGGTATAACGAAAAAAACCGATCAAGAATTCCTGGATATTTGAATGGTAATTACTGCTCATTAGTTGAATTTGTGGGTAGGTTTTAAGAGAACACATTAAATGACTTAATTCTTTATTGTAGAACACGATTTGATGTTAGTTGTTGAAATGTCATGTGCGGAAACGCGCTATGCATTTCGAAGAAGCCTCGACGTTCGACCTCGAAGTTCGACTCACACTCCGTGTTTCTTTTAATGCTTCTTGTTTGAACAAAATTGAATAAAATACGTTGGTTATCCACTGCTGGACTTACGCTTCTCAAATTTTCCTCCAGTCCTTCCGGCCTTCAGCGGTACGAAACCACTGCTTTCCGCCGACTTACTTGATGTCGTCGTCCCACCTGGCGGGTGCTCTTCCCACACTCCGTTTTCCTGTCCACGGCCGCCAGTGTAGGACACGGTTACTCCAACAGTCGTCGTCTCTTCGGCTAACGTGCCCAGCCCACTGCCACTTAAGCATAAGTAACCGGTGTCCAATATCGACTACTTTGGTGCGTCGGCGGATTGCCTCGTTACGCAACATATCACGTAGCAATATTCCCAGCATGGCTCGCTCCATTGCTTGTTGGGCAACTTTCAACCTTTGGTAAACAGTGACCGTCAGAGTCCACGTTTCACACCCGTACGTCATAACCGGGAAGACGCACTGGTCATATTATACGGGTCTTTAAAATTTGCGAAAGGCCAGACCTCAGGGTGAATATTAACTTTCCGAAGGCAACCTGACCCAGTTAAATACGTCTCTCGACCTCCTTGTCTACCAAGCCGCAGACATTGATCGAGATTAGGTAATACGTACTCTTCATCTGTTCGATCACTTCTCTGTCAATAGCGATTTGTCCTCCCGTCGTAACCTTTTTGTCCCGGTTCATATTCAGACCCGCCTTCATCGACGCTGTGTATAGGTCTTCCAGCATGGTCTGAACCTGATTTCGGGAATTTGACAGAAGAACAATTTAATCGGCGAACCCATGTTGTTCCACTCAAGCGTCTTGAACATATCTTCTAATAATGCGTTTGCGAAGAGCTTGGGTGAGATCACATCCTCCTGCCTGTTTGTTTAATGCTACATGTAGCCTTTAACATATTTAACCTACGTGCAACTTAGTGCATTTTTGGAGGTGGTAAATTAAAAAAACATATATACATCACTGTATTATTAAGTCAAAATTTACTTTGTTTTACTTAGTGCATTCTTGAAGTTATGCCCTTGCTTTATTAAATTTTGACAGAGATCGATGGCATATTTGCGGTTTTTCACTATTTTAGGTATATCTCAAAAGCTAATATGACTTTCACTATACTTTTCTTGTAATTTTGACTAATCTAGTTATATGCTTGATTTTATTATTACTTTCGGAGATAAAAGGGGATAACACAGATTTTTTGTTCATATTTGTATTATTATAAATAAAAAAGTAATAAAGTAGGTAATATAAAGAAATTATAAAAAATATTTTTCGTATTTCCAAAGTAAGCCTTTTTAAACTATATGCGACACAACACAACCGATAAACATTTTATTAATTTTTATGGTTCCGTGCCTCAAAAGGACCTTATAGGATCACTTTGTTGTTCATCTGACTGTCTGTCTGTCTGTCTATCAAGACCGTTATTCTCAGGAACGGGTAAAGGTATCAAGTTGAAATTAATATCAAACACTAAGGTCTACGGTTCCTTCAAGGTGTAAAAAATTTAAGCTTCTATGTCAACGCAATCACAAGATACGGCCATTTATGTCACATATTGGCGCATCTACTGGCACATCAAATCAAAACCTATAGAGAGCTTCCCGTTAACCTAGAATCATGAAATTTGGTAAAAGCAAGGCATCACAGCACAAGTAAAGGAAAAAATCTGAAAATTGTAAACTTGTAGTTTTATGACATAAGAAAAATTATTGTTTTGTATGTGAAGACGCTTTTTCTCTGGAACGGGTCAAGATAACAAATTTAAATAAATATGAAATACTAAGGCCTGCGATCTCTTCGAGGTGTAGAAAATGCAAGCATCTAAATCAACGCATTTAAAAGATACGGCTATTTATCAAATCAAATCAAACCAAAACCTACAGGGTACTTCCCGTTGACCTAGAGTAATGAAATTTGGCAAGAAGCAAGATTCCAGGAAGCAATCCGAAAATTTTAAATTCGTAGTTATGTCACATAAAAATATATATTTTTTTTATTACAACTACAAGAATGCCTGACAGTCAAACCATTGCTGTAGTTTTTATTTGGGCGTTTCGTGATTTTCCAAAACACAATTATTTTTGTACATACATAATACAAAGCTATTGTGTGATGGTACGGAACCCTCGGTGCGCGAGTCCAACTCGCACTTGGCGGTTTTTTTTTTATTAATTTTCACTTTATGGTACCAACAAAATGGTACTCCCTGACTGCTACAAAAAAAAAATTCGCGCACCTGAGCTTTGTGTGTTCTATTTTTAATACAAATTTTAAATTTTCTCCGTTAAGAAGTTAAGGGGCTGTGACGAAGACGAAGTGATACATTTTGTTGTTCATTGTTTATTGAGCATTCTTCTGGCAGTGAGACTGCACTCGAACTTGTCATATTTTATTCTATCCTATAAGGGTTCATGTGTGCAATTTTGATACGGAACCCTAAAAAAGACAGTAATATTTATATTAAAATTTCACACAACATTTCTATAATAAAGTCCTAATCTAATTTGAATAAAATCGTTCGAGCGTAGTGGTGGTGTTGAAGTGCTCGCTTACTGGCTACAAAGTGCCGCAATGTAGTCGTTTGCGGCGGAATCGTTGTGCAAGTTGAATTCTAATAAAGATGCTTTTATCTGGCACTCGGAGCGGGCCGAGGAGCTAGAAAGTTCAACGTACGCACGCTTTCTTGTTGCAATCGTGATTTTTATTTTAAAACGATTACTTTCTGTTTTCCCCCTGTGTTTACTCGCACTCGGCGAGACAACCGACGCGCCGGTCGACCGCACCGCGCGCCGCCGTACACACGCTCGCGCCTCACGCACGCCACGCGCCGGCGCGGTATCATCTCCTCTCAGATCCTTCGAACTCTAGAGACAGGAGAACATATCCTGCCTGCGTATCATTGTCGGCACACCCCGCTACGTGAGGAACGTCACAATCGCAAGGGACCTCGAAAGGAAACCGCTCTCGGAGTTCATCGGTCGTCTGGCGCAAGCGATGTTCGTGAGGGCCGACAAGTCGAACTTCACCTTCATCAAGAGCGTCGCACCGCTTCGCAGCAGTCCGCCAGATGGCCGGTACGAGTATCCGCCCGCCCAGCCTGTTACCCATGCAGCCGTCTGCAAGGATAACGGATGCAAACGACACCATTACCATAAAAGAATAGGATTGACCTGCCCTCAGTAGAGGGCAGCGACTACTGCCACGGTAGGGAGGTTCAGCCTCGAAACCGTTATCCCACTCTCATGAGTTGAGAAGACTACACGATGACACGTGCCGTCGTTGTCCATTAGGTCTTTAGAAGAGCAAGTACATAGAATACCTAATTATTATTAAACGTTTATTTCAGGTATACACCCATATTTGTACACAAACAACACGGAAACATAATGCACTCAATACACAATAAACAATTTACTATTTAAATATATCTATATTAATTATAATATATCCACAATTTCGTCATTAATGTAAAATAATTTGCGGGAGCTAACACTTATAATTGGGTTTTCACATTCACAAATACGTTTCATAAACCCTGCTCGCCGCTTCCGCATTATGGCGTAGAAATCGTCAATGCGATGTTCGGTGAACATGCCAGACGCACTACACCTCCAAGGTAGACCCAACATGCACCGAAGTGCATTGTTGTACTGCACACGCAGCGAGTTATAAGCTCGCTGCGTGTACTGAAACCACAGCTGGTTGGTGTAGAGCGCCTGGCAATAGGCACGGAACAGCGTTATCTTAACCTGTACTGAACAGAATCGGAAACATCTAGCCAACATGTTGCTCTTTATGGCCAGCACTCGACGCTGCCTCTCCAGGTCCTCGTCATCCTTCAGTCTGTCCGTTAGGATGTGACCTAGGTATTTAAACCTTGTTACGGCTCTCAAAGGAGAGCCGCACAAGGTTATCGTGGGGATGAAAGCGGGCCCACCTCCTTGTCTAAAGACCATCACCTCCGTTTTTTTGACATTGTATGTCAACCCATGCTCACATGCATACCGCTCACAGATATCCAGCGGTGTTATTAGTCCTTTGACAGAGGGGCTCAGCAGCGCCATGTCATCTGCATAACTAATGTTGTTGATGCAGATATCACCTAAATGGCATCCGACCTTGGCGCTGGTGAGCTCCTCTAGCAGCTGGTTCACGTATAGGTTGAACAAGTCCGGAGACGTCAGGCCGCCTTGCCGCACACCACAAGTCAGCTTATACTCTTCCGATGTCACATCGCCCCAGCGCACTGCGTTCACCTGGCTCCCGTACCAGTATCTCAACAGACATGTAATGTCATCCGGGACCCCAGTCGCTTGTAGCTTCTTCCACAAAATTTCATAATTTATTGTGTCAAAAGCACGACTGAGGTCCAGGAAACATCCATACACTGCTGTGCTGTTCTTCGTGTAATATCTGAAAGTCTGCTTCAACGCTAGTATAGCCATATCTGTTGAGAGACGGGGGCGGAAGCCAAATTGCGCTCTGTGTAGGTGCAATTGCTTATACAGGGAAGGTTGAAGCAGCCTTAAGAATACTTTCGATGTAACAGTCGCAAGCGATATCGGTCGATAGTTAGACAGGCTTGTGAGGTCCCCGGTCCTGTTCTTCACTATAGGTACGACAATGGTCTTCGTGACCATGTGACTAAGATGGGTTCTAAGCCTTTAACCCGTAATTTCAATCAATTAGTTTTTAGAAATAGATGATTTTATTTCTACAAATATTATGTTCAATTTCAGTTTTTAAAAATAATTAGCACATTCATGACTTCATCACGTGATAAATGATTTAATTTATGTCCGATTTCATAAATTTCCAATAAATTTTCAACAACGTCACGTTTCCGGCCGCTGCTGCTGGTGCGGGCGACATCATGCGGACAACTCGCACTGCAAAGCGAAAGTATTCGGTTACTAAAAAACAAACGAGACTAACATTTACATTAAGTGGCCTTTAGCGTTTATCAACACCCACTTAAGCACAGAATGAAATATTGTCAATTGCCATTGTACGAACACGTCTTGTGGATGTGCTGTGAACACACCTTACTCGTTTAATCTGATAGGCGAGCAAATAGACACGAACCGGATATGAACTTTCACAGCATCAGCGCAGCCGCTCTAGCTGACTTATGACCACTATCCACCAGTGATTTGCTTGGTAACTCATTCCAATAACACGATTACTTCGTATTCACTGACAATTTACAGGGATCAAGACGATCTCACTTCAGTACACAAAGGCTGAGCATTAGGAGTATACTATATATTTTATATTTCTTTAGATATATTTTAATTTTAATTTATGCATTATAAAATTATAAAAAAAAATGTATTTTCATAACGAGTCCTTTTATTACTTACTAGCTGTACCCGCGACTTCGTTCGCGGGGACTTATCACTACGCCATCTACCGGGTTCAATTGTATTTTCAAACCATCCAGGAGACGCACTCAAATATTATACACACAAAATTTCATCCAAATCCGTCCAGCCCTTTAGGCAGAGTTAGGTGATAAACGCACGTACAGAAGAATATAATGATAGCAAGAACCAATTATGTAATTAAATGCTTATCTTACAATGAGTCAGACCGCAAGTACGGACGCGATCTTCTTTCGTTGTTTATTCCAAGAAGTCGTAGTAGGTAGTCGTAGTAGGTAACTGTAGGACCCTTCCCTTCTTGACTTACTAGGTGGTAGGGTTTATCCCGGCCGGGTTGATACCACCTCACTGAGCGAAACGTCGGTTGAAACGGCTATGTAAATAGTTCGTGTTTTCCGTCCAGTTCAGTGTAACCGACATTTAATAAAATTATTATCAATCAGTTTCAATAAATCACAAAATTTCAATAAGCCCAGAGTAAGGACAGCGCACCAACAATAAAATGAACGGGCGGCCGCCGGCCCAGCCGGGGGAAGAGACCTGCCCATCGCTGTTCTGTGATAATAAATAAGTAAGTAATGAGATTGTTGCCAGCACGCAGCTCTGCCGATCCGCCGCCTCCGCCGCCGTCGGTTATCGCCTGAAGCTGTCTGAAGCAAAGTATCTATTAAGGCTTTATTGTTTACAGCTTGTCGTATCACGGAATATTTAAGATTGAATGAATGACACACAAGCCATGATCAATTGCTTTCAAATTTCGACAAATATATACGAAGAAGGGCAAATTGAGCAATCAAGCAATTGATATTTGCTTTCAACGTTTGCGGAACGACGTGGGTGGTAATCGAATAGGTAAGTTGTTTGTGAATTTCTACTGTGCCCTAGGTCTTATCAGTCAATCTGAATACTTTTAGTCACGCTTATCTCCCCGTTTGCTAGGCAGAGAACGGATCTCCACACACCACGAACATTAAGTAGTGTTTAGTGTAATGAACAGTGTCGGAAGACATGTCCTATCTGTTTGGTATATGTACTTGCGTATTCCCGACCCTCCCACCTCACATTCACTCCATAAAAATATTGCTTTCTCACTCACTTAAAGTCAAGCGAACGTGCAAACAGAAGCAGCTACGTACGTACGTACATTATTTTAACTTAAAACGAACCGGCCGCATCGCTTTAAAAATTATCCATCTTCAAGTCAAACTTGTTTTTGTCATTCCTTGACCAAAATACGAAATCACGGAGGTCGCAGAGCGCTCCGGTCGAGGCTCGAGCGGTCATCAGCCCGCCGCCGCCGCCGCCCCGGTCTGAAGAGATACCTCACGCGCAGGCGGCCGCACCGGGAGTCGCCGCCGTTACCGTCCGCTATTTCATAGTTGTTTCGAGAAAGAGCACTAAGAAATAAAGTAGTAATGAACAATAAGTTAGTTGTATGTTCAAACTTCTACTTTCAGTCGAAAGTTGAGTCCGTGGGCCGGCTTCATTTATAAATTATAAGTAATCTTTCACCTTTGGGCACGAACTTACGAACTAGGAACTTGTATAGAACCACACAAAGTTTCACGCACAATTTCAAATTTTAATAATGAATTTCAGAAAATATGCGAACTATATGATTTGATTCAATACACAACATGGGACAGAATTTATGTTCTGTGGAACAAAGTGAGGAAACGACGCAGTATTTATTATCACAAAATATACCTATACTTACATCTATTTCAGTCATTCAGTGAATGTTTATACGTCAACTTTTGGACATACTACCACATACTACGCCTTTCCAATATTCGTTTAGGTCTTCCCCCTTCAGCGGTACGTAACCATCGGTCGCCTCCGACGCGACGTTCCCACCTGGCGGGTGGTGTTCCCACGCTCTGTTTACTAGCTACCCGGTGTCCAATATCGACTACTCTGGTTTATCGACTGCAATATACGTATACATACATATTATATGTAAGTACGTTATGAAGCAAGTGATTAATGAGGGCATTATTAGCAATGCCCGGACAGTAACAATGCAAGTCAAATCGGGCCATGTTCCTAATGAACTTTCCGCAAAATACGATACTTTATCCAATATTTCTTTCTATTTTTTATTTCTCATAGGTATATGGCAATACACACCTATTCCAATCACCTGCGTGATAACGCGATCTTAATTTCACACATTAAAATAATTTAATAAAATACATATTTTAATTATTCTGCCTAAAAGGTGAAAGACATTCATAAACCCTGTCAATTTAATTATTTCGATAGTTATTGTCTTATTGCATATTAGGCATTTTTCGAACTGTTCGGAGATTATGAATATAGTCTTATGGTAATGTTACACGGTTCAATGAAATTGAAGCAATTTCATTGAAAGGCGTTGAACATTGAAAGCGCAGTATGCGTCGAAGCTTTCAAGCCATGTTTAGACGTTTCAATTTCAAGCAATGAAATTGAAAGTAATACGGAACCGAAATTGAACCGTGTAACATTACCATTATATTAATCACTTGGTTCACGGCGTGTATGTATACACACAATATAGTATATTGCATGCGACAGAGTAGCTGGCAAAGCGTGTATCGTCCGCACATAACATAAATGTATGTATGTGTAAGGCCCATGGTGGCCGCAGCCGACAGACAAACAAACACAAGAGGTGTTCTCAGCTCATCTCGGTCGTTGAACTTTTGACATTGAACTTGGAAGTGACCTGAGAAACAACTCGAGGAAACGCCGTCCATCGACACACCTAAACCTATCGATTACTGAATACTTCGATCAATGAAGAAAACTCGATTAAGTTTAACATTTAATAATACATTTTAAAAGCAAGAATATGCGAATAACTAAGAATTCATTTTAGTTCCGGCAAATAATCAGAAGTCTAACTTGACATATTTTCTTTCGCGCAGCTTGTCAAACCAAATATTCAAAAAATGAAAGCTGCCAGCGTTGGTTGGCGCCACATCACCCCCCCACGGAGAAAAGAAGGATAGAGAGAGAAAAGAATGAGAATGATTACAAATCCAATATATCCCTGAAGCGTACCCTACGACCAGACCGTGTTGTCACCACAGGCGTTGGCGAAGCGTTTGGTTCAGCTTTGTCTGATGAAGGAGGAATGGTTGAATTAGCAAGTATTGGTGTTGCTGGGGTGCATAGGTGGTCTGTGCGAGGAAACGTAGCAGGCTCCTCTTCAGCAATTATGTAAGCTGGCTTAACACGATCTAAACTCACTACGACATCTTTCCCTTTAATGTGAAGAGTGGCTGTTTTGTCACATTTCTTAATGATCTTATAAGGCCCTTGGTACGGCGGTTGTAAAGATGCTCGAACTTTGTCGACTCTGAGGAAAGCATGCGTTGAATTATGCCAGTCTTTAAAAATGAATGTCCCAGGTTTTGTATGTCTTGTGGCTGGAGTTGGCCGTAGTTGAGCTATTCTTGACGAAAATTTTCCAACAAAGTCTTGTGTGTCTTCAACACACTGAGAATGTTTGGAAGAGACAATGAAATCTCCGGGCAAACGTAGTGGTTCACCGTAGACCAACTCTGCAGCTGAAGTACTAAGATCCTCTTTCAAAGCTGTGCGCATACCTAGAAGTACTAATGGTAAGGCACTGAGCCAAGAATCACCGTGGCACATCAGTGCTGCTTTAAGTTGGCGGTGCATCCGCTCAACCATACCATTTGATTGTGGATGGTAGCTTGTTGTTCTTACACGTTTTGTTGCCCAACGTTGCATCAAACGGCAAAAAATACCAGCCTCAAATTGACTGCCCTGGTCTGTCGTGATGATAACCGGAACTCCGAACCTGGAAACCCAGCCGTGAATAAGGGTGTCAGCAACCTCTTCAGCTGTGATCGATTTCATTGGAAATGCTTCTGGCCAGCGTGTGAACCTGTCTGTGGCCGTGAGACAGTACTTATACTCTTTGTTAACCGGAAGAGGGCCAATGATGTCAATATGAATGTGTTGAAAACGACCAGATGGGTTGGCAAAATTTCCAAGAGGTGAAATTGTGTGTCTTGTAATCTTACTGCGTTGACAAGAAATACATGCTCGAGTCCAAGCATGACAGTCCTTGTTCATGGCTGGCCAGACGAAACGGTCTGAAACAAGACGTGTAGTGACCTTTGCTCCTGGATGACTTAGGTTGTGCAGTCGGTCGAAGTATGAACGACGATAAGGAGGTGTTAGGTATGGGCGTGGTTTCCCAGTAGAAGTATCGCACCAAAGATGAACATCTGTTCCCGGTAATAGAAATTTCTCTAGTTTGAGAGATGTGGTATTACCGCTTAGTAAATTTTGAAGGTCTTCGTCGACATCTTGTGATTTAGCGATGGGAACAAAATCGTCCTGTAGATTAATAGAGTCGACACGTGACATTGTGTCAGCAACGACATTTTCTTTTCCTTTGATAAACTCAATGTCAGTGGTGAATTGTGAGATGAAGGACATCTGGTTGAGCTGTACCGGTGGAAGCTTTTCTCGACGTTGAGAAAATGCATAAATAAGTGGTTTATGATCTGTGTAGATCGTCGCGTGCTGAGCTTCGAGGATGTGCCGAAAATGTTGAACTGCTTCATAAACTGCTAGCAACTCCCTGTAATAAGCAGGCCATGAAGATTGACGTGGTGTCAACTTCTTGCTAAAGAAAGCTAGTGGCTTTTGAGCGATAGTGCTGGGTTGCAGCTAGTGTCGCATGTGATCCGTAGTCGGTGTTGTTGTTGTCTCCGCGCGCCGCACAATGAGGTGCAGCTAGTGCTTAGCTAGTGCTAAGCAGAGTTCTGCCGTCTCCGTGTCACAAAAATTCACATTTGGCCAATGACGTATCATGTATTCTACTAGACCTCTTACCCGGGCAACAGCCTTCGCTCCACCGCGGTGGAGTAACCATTACGCGGAAGGACCCTCTTGAGACTAGTAGCTCGCGAGCGACCGAACGCGGCGGACGCGCCGTCCGCGCGCTCGCTGCCGTCCGTCTGCGGCTCGCATCGCGCCAGTCATTCTTATGCCCGGTTGTGTGTTGCGAATTGCGATATTGCAAAAATCATACCAAAAATATTGGGAAAACTGATGGCATCTCATTTCATAGGTAAGTATCACTTCATTGTGATCTTAATATATAAGGTCTTTCAAAATTAGTTAATAGTACGCAAAGGGGGGGTTCTGCATCATATAGGGAGTAAAACCTATATAAATTTTTTTGGACCTTGGGCTTTTTTTATGTAAAATGTTTTGTATGTATTTAAATAAAAAAATATGTGGTTGATTTTTATAGCCTAATCGATTCATTTTCATAACAGTAACAAAAAAGTCTTCATTACCATTTTGATGTAACACGTGTAAGTTGGTAAAAAAAATCAAATTCTTTCTATTCCATACTAATAAAACTAAAATTGTGGTTTTCACAATTTCTGAAAGAAAGAGATCTATGTGTTGGAAGACTTTTTTGTTCCTGGCATGAAACTGAAACGATTAAGAAAAGAATTTTTTTTTTACATTTTACATTATTATAATTTTTTTTTTTTGTAAAAAAAAATCTTTGTTCCTCAAAAGTGATTTATTTACGATACAGAACCCCCCCTTAGCGTACTATTAACTAATTTTGAAAGACCTTATATATAATATCTTGTTTTCCATGTGCTTAGAAATATTTGGTTCAACTGGCCAATTAGGGCTGTCACAACGCTACTTCAATTAGAAAATGTTGTACATTTTATGTATTGACCTAGCATTGCAATAACATAAGCATTATTTAATTAAACAAATAAATTAAACGCGCTCATTAGGGCTGCCACATATGAATGATTAGAAATAGAGTTCTGGGATATCATGTATGAAAGTAAATAAATATGTATTAAACCACGTTAAAATATGAGACTGAATTGACCGCTAATTAGGGGTGTCGCTATTCTTTTTTTTTTTTTAATTAGTAAGTAATTGAGAAATTTTCAAGAAAACATTTTTTTTACAAGGTTTCCACATCCTTCTAAGGGATCAATACGAGAAAGATGGATAAAAATAGTCCAAGATGATACATTGTTTAAGGGAAAGTGAAAATTTAAATTTGTGTAAAGTGAAATTTAAATTATTTTGTTTAAGTACGGAGGAAGAGTTATTTTAGTTGTGTTTGTGTGTGTAGTCCAAAGTATACCTAATGGTTTTTTTAGTTATATATATATATATATATATATATTTTTTATAAATGCTGCACTCTTTATTTTATGTATGTTTGGTTTGGAGATTTTAAGTTTAGTCCAAGGCCAAGACCGCAGTTAATAAATTCTTTATTATTAAGTTTAGTTTTTTAGATATTATTCTAGTTATTAAGTGTAGGTATTATAAGAATACAAAACGGCTTTACTCGCGGTCGAAATATGAGCTGTGTGGCTCGACGTTTCGGGCCAAACGTATGGCCCATCATCATGAGCACTCTGGCCGAAATGTCGAGCCACACAGCTCGTATTTCGATAGTGAGTAAAGCCGTTGTTACTTCTTAAAATGTCAAATAACCACGATAATTTAAAAACCCATATAAGTTTAGGTATGTATTTCAAGTTATTATAGTTCTGTATTTTAAGTTTAAATACATAAAAACGTTTTTTTCGATGAAATTCACTATCTGTTTTCTTCTATAATCCTTTAAAACGTCCCACTGCTAGGCACGGACTCTGCTCACTAACGTAGGAGGTATTGTTTTTATTGTTGTTGTTTTATTGTTTATTGAGTATTCTTATGGCAGTCATATTGCACTCGAACTTGTCACAATTTGTTATATCCGGTTCGATTACTCGTACATGGTGACCAGTGGAAATCAGAAGCAGTTTACACAAAAATACCTTTCATAGACCAGTGTGCACTAGTTACCTAACTTTATTTTTCTTCACCGGAGCGATCGTACCTATTCGTTATGAAATGCACGTATATCAATCTTTATCAAGGAAATAAATAAGTACATTAGTTAGTGCCCGGGATTTGAACCCGCAACTTCTGCATTGAGAAGCGTTACCACTAGACTACGGGCACAATTAACCATAATACCTACCCGTAAAATAATAAATCGAAAAATATATTTTTGGTAGACTAAGTGACAACCCTACGTATTCCAATGCACGTGTTGACTGACCGGCCGGGCCGGCCGGGCCGCTAGCCGCTAGTCGCTCGCTAGCTAGCCCCTCTCCCGCTCGCTTCCCGCCCCGCGCGGCTCAGCGTTCCGCCACCCCGCTACCTTACCTCATACCTCAGTTATTGGCCGTCATTTCTCTGTATTCTTTCTTCGTAGTGCTCACTCTATACATAAAATCTCTTTGCATTTGGCACTGTTCATCACTTCGTGAAATATATTTCCAAATTTCCCTTTTTGTCGGGGTCACCAATATCGATTACTGAATACTTCGATCAATGAAGAAAACTCGATTAAGTTTAACATTTAATAATACATTTTAAAAGCAAGAATATGCGAATAACTAAGAATTCATTTTAGTTCCGGCAAATAATCAGAAGTCTAACTTGACATATTTTCTTTCGCGCAGCTTGTCAAACCAAATATTCAAAAAATGAAAGCTGCCAGCGTTGGTTGGCGCCACATCCCTTGTTAGAAAAATCTGTAACGACCAACTCGCCATCGTCGATTCTATGTATGTTCGCTTGTAAGACGAAAGCACTCAATCAATTTAATGACGTTTTCTAATATATCAAAGGTTGACTGGAAGAAATCACTTGCAGTGATAAGTCCGCCTTTGCGCACTTCTGTATTGGTTTGTTCTACTCGTGTACTGTTCTTCTTTCCATTGTGTGCAATAAAGAGTTCATATTCTATTCTATTCTAAGGATGGTTATAGCCTATAGGGCATTGCTAATTCAGGTCAGGTATAAAGCAAACTAGCTTTTGCACGCGGCTTCGCTTCGCATAACTTTTTGCTGACAACTCAGGCCGCCGATAACGTAGCGTTATGATTTATAGCCCAATCTTGAGAAGTGACAGAATGTAACAGTGAAAAGCATGTGTAACTGATAAAGTGGTTCTCGAATTATAAGGATATTCATATATTGACTTACGTTACACGTTACGTTAAACTTCGCTTGAGTTGAGATAAATACAAATTTTGTTTCTTGTTTCAGTGGGAACTGCTTGCGGACCGTTGGTCGCTGATCGCTGTGCAAGGCATGGTGCAAGGCTAACGGAATGTCATGCGTGCGACAACGTTAGGTTAGGTTAGGTTAGGTTATCCACTTATATACAACTCTAAAGAGCTCCACTTTTGGACTGGCTAAATTAAGACAGATTGTTTTGTATGGAATCTGGTTGATTACATTTTAGGCACGAAATATACTGCACCCATGATGTCAGCCCATAATGCCTTGCATTGCCTTTGCTATGTTAGTGATCTCGTTTTTTATCAAACCAGCATGGGTGACTGTGCCGAGGGACCAATAGTGCAGTCGAGAGAGCCATATTCACTTCTCCTCGCGAAACCATGCACAATGAGATGCCATGCCAGCAGATTTACGGACTATTCCTGGGCGGTCGAGTGTATTGATATTTATTTATTTATTTAGGAAATAGACAGCCCGTTCACAAAAAAAAAAGGTCATACATTAATAGAATTAATACTTTAGGTAGAGCCACAAGTGCGTTTCCATGAACGAACATGTATGTGTATATTTTCTTTATTGAACCCCAATTTATATAAATTAGGCACAATAGGCGAACTTAATGCCGTTAGGCATTCTATTCTAACTAACCTTTGGAATGTGGGAGAAGTATATGCAGGCGAACAAGCATATTATGTACATTAATAAGTGGTACTGTTGTTTAACGCCATCTACTGAATGACAATAAAGAGAAGAGGGGAGCTAAGATAATGCAATATAAATGTATTTACTTACTACAGTAAGGATAGGAAAAGATTTTTCAAATTTATCTTAAATACATTCATAGACGTAGTGGAGCGTAAATGAACGGGCAGATTGTTTCAGAGGCGAGCTGTTTGTACTGTGAAAGAGTCCGTGTAGTACGAACTTGAGTGAGCCGGTATTGCCAAGAGTAAGTTGTCAGCAGATCTTAAAGCCAGACCATGAGAAGATCATTGTTGAGATTATATGGGTGACAAGCTGTGCCCGCGGCTCCGCCCGCTCTCATATTTCACTTCACTGCTAACCTCATAAGCCATTTAGCGTGATAGTAAGTAGCCTATAGTTGATGGGAAGAATCAAGCAATCCGTAGAATTTTGTTTTATTAAAATCGGTTCAGTGGTTCTCGAGTTATAAGCGGACAGACAGACAGACAGAAAGCAGACGTTGGATTTTATTATAGGTAAGGAAGGAAGGAAGGAAGGAAGGATGGCACAAGAGTACAGTTAGTTCTCTCTCTAAATTATAGAAAAGCTAGACTTTTGAAACCCTCCTTTGGTTTAGTCGTGCCGGCTACACTGAACTGGACGGAAAATACGAACTATTTACATAGCCACTTCGACCGATCTTTCATTCAGTGCAGTGGTACAATCCAGATGGATTATAAAAATGGAAAAAATTCGGATGTGATCTTTTTTTTTATGGAAACTGACACGGTTGGCTACTTCACACTGCATCCGCGATGTCAACCCATAACACCGGGTGAACTAGGTGTCACGTCAGTGCTTCCCTTCATTTCATGGTGGCTACACTGAACTGGACGGAGCGAACTATTTACATAGACCTTTTCGACCGACGTTTCATTCAGTGCGGTTTTACCACAGAGCATCAAATGCGCGCGCCCGCCCCTCCTAGAGGCGCCCTGAGCGCGATTTCTCTACAAGGCCGTTGAAGCCTGTGGGCGTGGCCTATGACTTACATATGTGTGTTGTGCGTGTGCATTTGTTTTGTGCGTGTGCCTAACTTGCTCCTCTTTGTGTGTAGTGTCGATACTAGCACACACACACACATACGAAGCTCTAGCAGCACTGCGTGTAGTTTTTGGGTTTCAAATATTATCGCTTAGGGCGCCTCTAGTAGGGGGCGCGCGCGGTAGGTATTTTATGCTCTGTGGGTTTTACCAACCCGTGCGGAATAAACCCTACCACCTAGTAAATAAGAAGGGAAGGGACCTACAGATTTACGTGGAATCCGAACCACGGTCAGCCAGCCTCCAACGGTCGCCCGGTCACCGATCCAAGCCACAACGGTCAAACGTTCACCCAGCTAAGTTCTGAACGCGCCCGGGTGTGCCTAATTTCACGGGCAGACGTCGATCCAGCACCATCGAGGCTAACGAGTATTATACAAATAATAAAACTTGTGTGCATAAGTTAAAGTGTTTTCGCTGTGCTGAAAGTGACACTAATATGCATTGCCGTGTGTCTGGTTTGTGGGATGTACCATATTACTTATACCAGTTAAGTTATTTTTGTATAAGTCAAGATGTGAGCAGCATACTAATGGCATAATCATTTTAGTTTTCCGAAACCGGATTCCAGACAACCTTTAGGGGCCTCGAGTAACCTATAGGTACGTACATTACCTGTTATTATTGATGGTAAACCACCTACCTATTAACTTGGCAACATTTATAAAATGTAGGCATTAAGAGTCTTAATGCCTACATTTTAGGCTATCGAGCTTTCGTGCTATGTATACTGCGCAGAATTAATATTTCTATATTAGAACTTGTATTTCACTTGTAACACACACCATGTTACATACTTACACTCGCACAAGAAACTGAACATTCCTCTATGCTATAAAGCTGCGTTTTCATTATTTAGCTATAATTTGATAAATGTTTTGTAGGTGAGTGTACCTACGTATGTACGTACGTACTAAAGGGGAGCACTGCCATGGCACCTAGTTCATCAAGGTGTCATGGGTTGACGTCACGAGTGTAGTAGGTGGTGGAGATAACCATGTCAGGTTTCATAAAAAACCCTACGTGTATCGTGAAATTAATCTAAACGCGATATGTAAATGTAATTTCTTGATAACTTGGAAATTAATTCAATGTTTGTTGAATAATAATATTTCACAGAAATCCTTGTATGATCGGTGTTACGAAACGCAAGACTTCGTTACATAAAAGATGTAACACTTATTTTAAAATGATTGCCACGCCCACTCGGCGTCGCTGCGGTGGCGCGGCGGGTGCAGACATGCGCGGGCGCATGCAGGTACTGCAGTCAGTCACGCCGCCGGCATGTTTAGAGTGGCCTCAGTTATTAAAAAGAGTCGATTTGGCGAGTTATATAAATAACCGGCCAAGTGCGAGTCGGACTCGCGCGCCGAGAGATCCGTATCAAGCATGTAATTGGCCCGCAATTATTTGTGGTTTTATTTTAGATGCACTACAACCACACCAAGTTTGACGCTTGTATGTGTAACAGTTTTTACGACAGAGCAAAAACAAACAAAAAAAGTTTAAAAAACACGTGTCTTATATGGGGATCCGCCCTAATTTTTTAAAGTTTTCCTTTTTTTATTATTTGTTAGCAAATCCGCCATAATAAATAACACATATTCTATGAAAATTACAACCAGCTGTGTACAACCTGTTACACTGACGCACAGACAGACAGGCAGACGGATAAAGCTTAGTAATGGCTTCCGTTTGGATTCGAAACCCTAAATAGAAATCTCGAAATCTCAAATAGCCACTGAGAGTTGAAGAAGATCATTTATGTTTAAAGCAATAAGACAAAAACTGTTGCTTCTGTAGGTATGGTAATACACAAGAACATAAAATGAAACTATAGACGTGGGTCCGCTTGAAAACCACTTTTAATCTTTACTTCCTCGCTTTCATTCACCTATAAATAAAATTGCAAAAAGGTGGAATAATATAATATATGAAACAAGATTCATGACACCTTTACAAGATATATACAATAACTATCTATAATTAACATAGAACTAACAAGTCCTTTCCAAGACACAAGTTTGCGCGTTCAGTGCGAAGAGAGCGGCGTTCACACCGGCTCCTTCATTCCAAGGCACGTCGCTTAAATTAAGCGAGCACCTCGGGGTCCTCGGAGTCGAACTGTCGCACGACCTGAACTTTCGTCGCCATATCGAGGCGAAGGCCAAGCTGGCTTCTAAAAAGCTGGGCGTACTCAATAAGGTGATACGGTACTTCACCCCGGACCAAAAGATGCTTCTGTATAAATCGCAGATCAGGTTCTGCTTGGAGTACTGCTCGCACCTGTGGGATGGCTCTGCCAAATACCAGCTTGCGCCTCTGGACTCAATCCAGCGTCGAGCCGTGCGACTAGTGGGTGACCCCGAAGTGTCCTGGGATCTTGAACCACTGCAACACCGTAGGAATGTCGGCTCCCTAAGTGCGTTCTATCGCTTATTCCATGGGGAGTGCTCGGAGGAGCTGTTTAATGCGATCCCGGCGTCCCCTTTCCACCTTCGAACCACGCGCACTGTGCAGGGATTGCATCCCTACACGCTGGACTTACCGCGGATGCGTACCAATCGATTCTGCAGATCATTCCTCTACAGAACCGGTAAACTCTGGAACGCTCTCCCTGCCCGTATATTTCCCCTCAAGTACAGTCTCGGGTCCTTCAAGAGGGGCGTGAATGGGCACCTGTCAGGCCGGCATGGCATTCGCAACCCCCGCATACGACCGAATGTCCATGGGCGTCGTTAGACACCTTAGACACCTTGGCTCGGCGCCATATGTCGCGCTGTCAATAAAAATAAAACTAACTATAAATTCAGGAAAAGCCGCACACAAAAAATTACAATAATCTGTGAAATAAGGAGAAATAAGAAGAGAGATTTGCTTTGATAAAAAATACAGTCGAATTGAGAACCTCCTCCTTTTTTTGAAGTCGGTTAAAAATGAGATAAATGAAATGGATCACTTGGCACCGTAACCCTCGTACGAGCAGAATATCGGAAGAGAGCTCTTAGAAGTTGGTGGCTCTGCTACCAAGCCTTTAGTTATACTTATACTATGCACAGTTGGACGGGCTAGTTTATTTTTTTTTTTTTTTATTTATTTATTAGAAAACAGACAGCCTAATGACAAACAGATAAAGCATAAATTGTACATACATTGACGTCTGGCCATTTTTTGTTTCCCTGATTAGTTTAGTATGTATACTATGCACGGTTGGACGGGCGGGCTAGTTTAGTATGTATACTATGCACAGTTGGACGGGCGGGCTAGTTTAGTATGTATACTATGCACAGTTGGACGGGCTAGTTTAGTATGTATACTATGCACAGTTGGACGCTAGTTTAGTATGTATACTATGCACAGTTTGACGGGCCAGTTTAGTATGTATACTATGCACAGTTGGACGGGCTAGTTTAGTATGTATACTATGCACAGTTGGACGGGCTAGTTTAGTATGTATACTATGCACAGTTGGACGGGCTAGTTTAGTATGTGTACTATGCACAGTTTGACGGGCTAGTTTAGTATGTATACTATGCACAGTTGGACGGGCTAGTTTAGTATTTATACTATGCACAGTTGGACGGGCTAGTTTAGTATGTATACTATGCACAGTTGGACGGGCTAGTTTAGTATGTGTACTATGCACAGTTTGACGGGCTAGTTTAGAGGCAGCACCCTCCGGGTAATATTTTTAAATGTAAATGTAAATAATATAGTTAAATTATTAATTGTGATGTTGTCTAGAAGTGAAGGTCTTGCAGTGTGGATGAGGTAGTGACACCGCCTCCGCGCATTGTGCGCAGGCGCGATCCGTCTTGACAGCCTACTGCTTTGTTGTATTCATCCTTCCATCAACGTTATTATGAAACTACCAATTGTTTTGAGCACGACGTAAGCTATTCAGCAACCCCCATTTGATCCATGAAAGAGGATAATGAAATAAAACTAATCTATATTTAAATAATAATAAAACGACTACTGTATATTGAAAACTACTTGGAATAAAATTAATTTTGGGGATGAATAATAATAAGTGATAGAATGCATTAAAAGAAATGTCAAATGTTTTGTATGTTTGTCCATTTGTCTCTTAGGCAACGCAATACGTAAGTAAGTGAGCGCGGTCGGTGAAATTATAAAAATTATTATATGTACTTAGGTGCATATAATCATCTCTAACGAAGATCTCCTAGTTGAATATTGAATTAATTTTTCTAACATTTTTCAAATCAGAAACCAACGCGAGGGGGAGCCGGACTCCACTAGTTAATAATGTGCCTAATAGATTTTAGTACTTCCACCAACTAGAAGAAAAATATCGACGACAACTCTTACGTCAAATGGAAATCCAACCAACACTGTATTTATATTCCGAGTTACATACAAGTAAAAAAATACGATTATGTTAATGTTTCAATTACATTGTGAATTAATTAGATAATATCACTAGCGCCGAAGAATGCTTCGTCAAATTGATCAACACGCCGAAAATGGTAGGTATATGCGCTCATGTCAATATTAATCATGAATTCGGTTTCACCAAATATCGTAGCATTATCAACACTGAAAACAGGTCGTACGCATTAACATAATATTCATTACATTAAAACTTGGGTATGCGAGGACGCGCCCCGCAGCGCATTCACGAGACGCGTAGGTTTCCTAAGCGTTCAACTCTTTTTGTGCGAGCGTCCAAATGCGCCCGCGCCGCCACTCCATGCTGCGCCGCCATCCGCCCAACTCCATCGAATACTCTTTACAAATGCTGTGTAATCGTATTGCTGACTTATTTTCTTCGTTTATTTTACGTTACTTACTTACTATATACGTACCTAAGTTTAATATTAATTTCCACGTCATGAATTTCACCCATTTTTGTTTCAAATGCACAATAAGGAAAAGAGAGTCAGTGTGAAATTCGATAAAATAATATAGACTGTTAAAACCTTACGATTTTATGATTCAGTCTAGGTAGCGTTTACAATTTTAAAGTTTATGTTTGTTAATTAATTTCAGCGTCCCCTAATCCTTCGCCGCATAATTAGTGGTCATGCGATAATATAGCGTAGATTATCGTTAGTAGGAATGCCGATAATAAGTATTGAGGTTGCATTAGGAGGTTCCGCGTATTGTTGCGGTCGGTGGTGCGGGGCGAGGGCGGAGTGGCCCCGAGCTAGGCGCGGGTGCCGCCGCGCCGAAGCCGCCGCGCCACCTCCGCCGGCTCCCCCGGCGCGACGCGAAAGTACACCGCAGTCAATTAGGAGCTAGCCCTGCGAGGCGACGGATTGGTCGTGCGCGCGCTCAGCTTCGCGTTATATAAATAATTTGTAAGAGGGGCGTCAGTCACTTCTTAGTGGCGCGCAGTCGGTCACCGGCTCAGTACACCGCAGAGCGCAGTCACAGCACAGCGCCGCGCCGCCGTCATGACCTCTCGCAGCGCGCACGCGTGCCTCGCCGCCCTGCTCCTTGTAGCCGCCGGTGAGTACCCACCCTCTCTCTACCCTCACATTGTCATCTCATTTTGCGCCCTTAATTTATTATCAGCACATTCATTTAATTATTGCTATATTTGCCATGTATTCAATATAAGTAGTTAAATAAAAGTAAAAAATGGACGTGCAGGTTCACCTACAATTGTTTTTAAATGAATAATAAATTATGTGAAGTAAAGCTAATGTTGCTAAAAAGCGGCCGCAGAGTCTGTGCGGATATAAATAACTTTCATCGAATAAAACTGAGCCAGGCTTCGCCGGCGCTTGCGCCCGAGTCGTGTTGGAGGCATCAGCGCGACGCCGCCGTGTGCTTCCACGAGTCGGCACCCATTTCCCGGATCGCACTTTCCATTTCTAGAAAGTGTTTCTATACTGCGTTGCGGTTCATTCGTTGGTATTACGCATATACTCATTAATCCAACATTCCTAGAAGTTATGTTTCTTTTTGTTTCTCCATTTTCACTTGCATCGTTCTCGCTGTGTTGTGTTGCGTCTGTATTGTCTCGTCTCGACGATCGTTAACTTACATAACTAAAACTCCTTCCAACCGCGCCCGTGCTAGCAGACGGGCGCGCCTGTGCAATACCAATACTGTCCATCTACGAATCTATTTCCTGTGCCGAGTATCTCGTACGTGCCGATGCGACCTGTCCCGTTGCACATACCGATGGAATAGAGGCATTATTAGAATAATTTGGACATGAATATGTATTGTTCTCCTACCGCATCGTGTAGTATTTAGACAAGCTTCACGAGCCGCGTGCATGTTGGAAGATGTCAAACCCCTGCCTGCCCCGCTAGCTGGGGCGCGGGCGGGGCCGGGAGTGTGGACGCGCGGCAGCGGCGGCGGACTCCGCATGACCCCGATTTCTTTCCATGTTGCTACACCGCCTCGCTCAGTGCCTATGTAGTATATTGTTTTGTTCGTCTCGCAGATTCGATGCATCATACACCCACGCACTGACCCGTTACCACGTTCTAGAGTTAAGAATCAAGCATTGTGTTGATTGTGCCATCTCGATATACAGGAGCACCGCACTGCCGGTTGCAAGTTGCAACTGATCTAGGACTGTTACTATTCAGTCATGTTCGCCGCGCACACTATTTGTATCTGGTACAAGAAATATGAATTACCCACACACACGTACACTGCGGCGCCTGCAAGCTCCGCCCGCCCGCATAAACAACTTGCTTCGTGGTTGACATTTGCTTAGAGAAATCCAGCCAAAGTTCAGTCAGTAGATTGGAACCGCGTGTAATACTATCTGCCTACATCAATAGCGTATCTACTTAAGCATTCTTGCATGGCGCGTTATGAAAGGCTGCAGTAACAGCCTGGTCTCCGCCCACAGTTGTACTCGCGAGCTATTTTAGTTCGTTTTAAGTAGATAGGTACTTTGTTCGATTCCAGTCGAGCGTGCACACTTATCGGACGCACGTGCCGGAAACTGGAAGGTTTATTAGAAACTTGCCAGCTGGCGGCGTGAGTTGCGCGACGCACAATAAAATTATCGAATTTCTTCGTGGTCGTTTCTCAGCGAATGTGTGCCGCGCGTGCCGGGTCGCAGTGAATGCATTAGTTCGAGTCTCGTAACTGCGCTCGACCGCTCCACAAACTCGTCGCATTAGCGAACAACGAGCTCTCGACCATTCCGGCTCCGGCTATACATCTACGAAGAGTCAGCTAGTTCATAACCAGTGTTGCTAATTTCCTAATCGAAATTAACAGCATTCTTTGCGCGAATGGAAAATAACTGGAGAACCACCAAACATATTGACATAGGTATTTTGTAGAATTGTCTCGCCCACTCGAGAACTTATTCACGGAACGCGAAGTTTCGTGCTGCCGGCGCTGCTTATGTACGGGCTGTCGCTGAAATTGCTATTTTTATAAACTGACACGGTTGGCTACATCACCTACAACATCCGTGATGTCAGCTCATAGCACCCTGGTGAACTAGGAGCCGTGTCAGTGCTTCCCTTTCGTCGTCGTGCCGGCTACACTGAACTAGGCGGAAAACACGGAACACGTAAACTACACCAAAGATTGTTCATGTTATCTTATCTCACTCATTATTCGCTTGTAAACTGATCGTGAATAAGAATCTAATGATATTTTTATAATGTACAGGGTGTCTCAAAACTCCTTCCGGCCGCGAAGTTCGATCGCGTAGTTCGATTGATCGAACCACGCGGAACATAAGTCCTGATGTTTCGATCAATCGAACAGCGAGGATTCTTGATAACTCAACGTCAAGCGGGAACAATCGTTGTCGTAAGCCAGTTTATGACTACCCAGGGAAAAATAAAAAAAAATCGGAGTCATTTGTTTTTTATGATGTGAACATTTTTTGAAAAACGTTGAAAATTTACATTTTTAGGTACTACGACCACAAATTTGTTGTACGACTACTCGACGTCCTACGACTAAAAATATAATGGTAAATTTTTTTTTATTGGTAGTCTAAATAACTGCTATTGATCAGTATCCCAAATAAAACCAGAATGCCTGTAGTTTTACCAAAAAAATATTCAGTTCAATTTTTTTCTAAAAAAATTTATGACTCAGATTTTTTTTCTTATTTTTCCCTGCCCTGGGTAGTCATAAACTGGCCTACTCCTTGGTTCCCGCTTGAAGTTAAGTTTTAGGACACGTTGTATATACATGAGGTGCCAACTATAGTTAACGAAATGTAGGTATATGTAATAAATAGCTGATGAAATGTGTCTCGCTCGAGGTGGCGCGTGGCGCGAGGTTGGAGTCGTGTTGGGTGGGCGACCTTGTGTCGTATCGTGAGGCCGGCGGCGCGGAGGTGATAGTTGTTTGTGGATGCGCAGTGTGCGGGGAGGGGGTGCGGGTGAAGCGGCAGGACGAGGACCAGGAGGGAGCCGACCAGAGCCCGGAGGAGCTCTGCCACGACAGGCCCGCAGATGAGTACTTCCGCCTCTCCACCGAGGGGGACTGCCGCGATGTTGTCAGGTGACTCGTCCATCACCAGTTCTTCCATTCTTTCAGCCCAACATTCCACGCCTTCGTCCAGAGGCCAAAAATAAATAGGAAAAGGTTTCCTAGAAGAATTCTCTGTATGGGATAAGTCCGCCTTTGCACCTCATGTAAATTTTTTGGGTTCCGTATATACCGGGCGTCTCCATATAAGAAACGTGCTAAGAATCGATTTTTTTACATATTCACGCTAATAAATAATACACAGGCGCCACAGGTAGTTTGCATTGCAGACATACTAAAGAGAGGCAGATATGGTTTTTTGACAGGTATGGTACAACTGTTCTAAGGAACCCTCCGTGCGTGTCTAAAACTCGCACTTGACTGATTTTTATTCTGCTTATTCCCGTAAAGTGTCTTTTTTAAGGTTCCGTACCTCAAAGGATGAAAAAACGGTACCATATAGGATCACTTCGTTGTCCGTCTGTATGTCTGTCGGTCTGGCAAGACCGTTTTTCTCAGGAATGGGTAGACGTATCAAGTTGAAATTAATATCAAATACTAAGGTCTACATTTACTCGGAGGTGTAAACAATTAAAGCTTCTAAGTCAACGCAATCACAAGATACGGCCATTTATGTCATAATCAAATCAAAACCAATAGAGTACTTCCCGTTAACCTAGAATCATGAAATTCTTTAAGAAGCAAGGTCTCACAGCAAATTAAAGGAAAAAAGTCGAACATTTTAAAAGAAGACGAAAGTTATAAGACATTAAATAAATTGCTTGTTTTGTATGTCAAGACCCAGACCCAGCAATTGGTCAAGATATCAAATTGAAATTAATATTAAATACCTACTGCGATCCCTTCGAGGGGTAGAAAATGCATGCTTCTAAATCAACGCAACCAAAAGATACGGCAATTTATGTGATATTTTAATACCTACGCTTAAACTCACTCAAATCAATACCTATAAATAAACGTATCCCGTTAACCTAGAATAATGAAATTTGGTAAAAAGCAAAGTCTCACAGCACAAGCAAGGGAAAAATCTGAAAATTGTAAATCTGTAGTAATGTCATATAAAAAATATGTTTTCGTATATTTCAATTACACGAATGCCTGACAGTCAAACCATTGCTGTAGTGTTTATTTAGGCGTTTCGTGATTTTCCAAAACACAATAATTTTTGTACATAAGTACATAATACAAATATATTCTGTAATGGTGAGGAACCCTCGATGCGCGAGTGCAACTAGCACTTGGCGACTTTTTATAGAAAGCGCGACATGTGGCGCAATAGTGTTGGAGTAATAAAGTAGTTTTTATCTATCTATATAAACAGCATGGAAATTAATTTTAGATTGCAGGAAAGTATCCGTTTCAAAATGTTGTAAAAATGTATAAAATGCATGTAGGTAAACACGGAAATTATGCCCGAATTAAACCCGCAATTACTTAAAAGTTGTTTTCCTAATAAACTGATGTTGCACAGCAATCCGCGTATTGCTCATAGTACCTACCACAGATACCTACATATCTATCTAAACTTTATCCAGCACTCAGCAAGTTATTGTCTTCCACAAGGTTACTAGGTGCCTACAGTATCTCTAGACCTTCACTCGCTCCAATTGCTCAACTACCTACGTGCTACTATAAGACTGAGTCACGTACAAATGAAGCTCCTACTAAAGTTAATGAAGCTGGATAATATGTTATTAAAAAGGTGCAGGCAACGAGCGCAGCACGGCGCGCGCGCGCGCGCGGTCGCGGCGGCGGCGGCGCGCACAAATGCCGCGGATTGCACGGCTCGCGTGACACGTGTGTTGTGTACAGGTGCGACAAAGGCGCCGAGAACGGCGTCACGAGGCTCGCCTCAGTTCGCTGTCCAGGCGGCCTGGCCTTCGATATCGATCGTCAGACCTGCGACTGGAAAACTAATGTTAAGAATTGCGATAAAATCGAAAGTAAGTGTCGCAACGGGAGGAGAGGCGAGACGGAAGGCCTTCCCGCGAGACCGGAGCCGAGCGCTCGGCGCCTTCCGCCTCGCATCTCCTCGACGCTCTACCGCCATACTGACCTTTCCTATTTCTTGTCAACGCAGGTGTACTAGATCAGGTCTTAAACAGATCACTTGCCCGTCCGGCTTGGCTTTCGACGTCGATAAACAGACGTGCGACTGGAAGGGTAAAGTGACCAACTGTGATCGCCTCGAGAGTAAGTGCCGACATTACCTACCGCTGCCTGCGCGTAGCTCTATTCACGGGCGAGGGAGTAGTCGGCGCACACTAGTAGTCTCCTTGTTGCATGCCTCTGTAATGATACGGATACGTAGTGAGCTAGGCCCGTAGGGACGTCGTCGCTGCCTCCGAACCACCCACCACCACCGGCACACGCACAGTGTACATACACAGAGCTCTTCCCACACTATACACACTCACAAAAACACCACAGAACTGTTGTACTTCGTTTCTCGACCTAACACGAACTAAACGCTCTCTTAGATGCCCTTTACTTACAGTCGGGTACACGAGTAACTGTTTCAAAGTAGAACGCTCACTCACCTAACATTTTGCGCTTTCCTTGCATTTCTACTCATGTACATATCTACATAACATCTACTAACGGGTAACATCTTTGCATGCTTAGTACATAATTACCTATTCTTGTAATTATTTCTAACATAACTCTTACGTGCTTGCGGTAACAATATGTTATGCGGTTCATAAACTAGATATGCAACAAAGAATGCACCCTACGAACGCAGTTCATACTCCGCACGATGTGTGAGTATGAAGTAGCGCGTCGTCTCACTCTGACTTGTATGGCTAAAATTATTATACCTATTTCAAAATTTATAGTAAGCCCTTGACTGTCTCCCAGCTACCTCATAAATCATACGAATAATGTTGATAATATTTTATTAATGTTTGTCATCAATACTTCAATCTGTGCCGTCTGTGAAATCATCTACTACTAAGTACATTATGGCTCTCCTTCTCTTCTGTATTTCTCCCCTTTTAAGTATATCTGTGAATAACACCTGTCCTCTTCATCACTGGCTACATCCATTTCTTGTGCGTTTGGTTTCTGCTGTAACTTTCTGTAACTCTCCTCTCTTCTTTCCGACGAAACTGAACATAGAACACTCCATCACACAGCAGTGACGCTCCGCCCCGCCCCCGCCCCTGCCCCTGACCGACCGATGGCTTCACTTGTACACGAGATCATTTGTCTTCCAGAGCCCCACAAGGTGCAGCCGAGGTTGAAAACAGACGAGCCGATCTGTCCGGACGGTAAACTCGCCTGCGGTAGCGGAGACTGCATAGAAAAAGAGTTGTTCTGCAACGGCAAGCCCGACTGTAAGGACGAGTCCGACGAAAATGCCTGCAGTAAGTATCTTTACCTCTCACACGATCGATCGTGCCTGCCTCGAGGCAGCCTCCACGTCAAAAGCGTTGATGACCTTGTACTCAAAACGTCATACATAAGGCTCCAACTTCCAATTAATACACTCGATCTCCGCTCATATTCACAAAGAGCTGAGACCGAGGGTCCGCTCGCGTTGTTTTCTTGTTAGATAAATGCCAGTAAACGTATTCCGTTTCCAACCCCACTGCTCAACTCATATGAAAAATGGCGTGTTGCTATTTTTTTTTATGGAAACTGACACGGTTGGCTACATCACCTACAACATCCGTGATGTCAGCCCATAACACCGGGTGAACTTGGTGCCACGTCAGCGTGCTTCCCTTCGGTCGTGCCGGCTATACTGAACTGGACGGAGAACACAAACTATTTAGCCGTTTCGACCGACCTTTCATTCAGTGCAGTGGTATCAACCCGGCCGGGTTAAACCCTACCACCTAGTAAGATTAGAAGGGAGTCATATCCCTTAGTCGCCTTTTACGACATAGATGGGGAGAGATGCAGTGGGGCTATTCTTTTAAAATATCGACCCCACAATACATGATACGTCGTTGACCCCACACGGTAAATATAGCCTGCTTTTATGTATATTAATCCAAGTTAAGCGTTGTTTTCTGCAAACTTCTTATGAATTGGATATATAATTTTTACACGACACGTGTGCAAGCAAACAATAAACAGACACAAATTCATAAATTATTTCTATGCATGTTATTATTTACGTCTAATCCTTCATCCTGACAATATATAAATGTACCTATATTTTTTTATATATTCAATGTACGACATGCCCAAAGTTTGCAGGTTATGATGTTGATTAATAATTATTGCTAAACCGTCGTAAAATTTTAGAGTCGTCTGTGACATAGGTAGGTACTGATTCGTATTTGAATTGTGCAGCCGTAGACGTGGATCCGAACAGAGCTCCGGACTGCGACCCTAACCAGTGCACGCTGCCCGACTGTTTCTGCTCGGCCGACGGCACGCGCATCCCCGGCGCCATCGAGCCTAACCAGGTGCCTCAGATGGTCACCATCACCTTCAACGGAGCCGTCAACGTCGACAACATCGACCTCTACGAGCAGATCTTCAACGGCAACCGGCACAACCCCAACGGATGCGCCATCCGCGGCACCTTCTTCGTCTCGCACAAGTACTCCAACTACGCCGCACTCCAAGAGCTGCACCGCAAGGGACACGAGATCTCCGTGTTCTCCATCACGCACAAGGATGACCCACAGTACTGGACGAGCGGTACTTACGACGACTGGCTAGCAGAGATGGCCGGCGCGCGCCTCATCACCGAGCGCTTCGCCAACATTAGCGACGGCTCCATCATCGGCGTCCGCGCTCCGTACCTTCGCGTCGGCGGCAACAAGCAGTTCGAGATGATGTCCGATCAGTTCTTCGTGTATGATGCGTCCATCACGGCGCCGCTGAGCCGCGTGCCTATCTGGCCGTACACCCTCTACTTCCGCATGCCGCACAAATGCAACGGCAACGCGCACAACTGCCCCTCCAGGAGCCATCCCGTCTGGGAGATGGTAATGAACGAGCTCGACCGGAGAGACGACCCTACGTTCGACGAGTCCCTGCCCGGATGTCACGTGGTCGACTCGTGTTCCAACATCCAGACCGGCGAGCAGTTCTCGCGACTCCTTCATCACAACTTCAACCGTCACTTCAACACCAACCGTGCTCCCCTCGGCCTCCACTTCCACGCCTCGTGGCTCAAGTCCAAGAAGGAGTTCAGGGATGAGCTGATCAAGTTCATCGAGGTGATGCTCGAGCGCAACGACGTCTACTTCACGACGATGCTGCAGGTAATCCAGTGGATGCAGAACCCGACGGAACTCACCTCGCTGAGGGATTTCCAGGAGTGGAAGCAGGAGAAGTGTGACGTGAAGGGGCAGCCTTTCTGCTCGCTGCCGAACGCGTGTCCGCTGACGACGCGCGAGCTGCCCGGTGAGACGCTGCGTCTCTTCACCTGCATGGAGTGCCCCAACAACTACCCCTGGATACTCGATCCCACGGGTGAAGGTTTCAATGTCAAGAAGTGATCGTTCCTCGGAAATATTGAAAGACTGTATAGTATGTAAATACTCAATAGTATGAATCGCACCGAACGCATCTACCTACTGACTGTGCAAGGAAGCCGGCGGAGGCGTGGCATCTAGTCCCGTGAGCGCGTTTCGCTCTAAATGTAGGTACTTTCCTTGCCCTTTTATCTATGATTTGACAATGTGTAGGTACACGAAATTAGGATAGGAACTTTTTAATTTTATAATTAAATAAACCTAAACAAATTTAACAAATTATTTTCTTGTTTCTATGGTGTGTACCCGAATCCCGAATGAACAGTTTAAATACGAGCCTGGAATCAATTAACCCCCGATCGGAGAAAGAACCTTTGCTTTACACAAGGTTCTATCTACATAGAACACTGGGCTTGCTGAAAAGTACAAACCAATCTATCATCATGAAAAACCTCCTATATCTATAATACTACATACGAAAATTCTCGTCGTTCATACATTCAAAATTTGATTTTCGATTCGAATATAGCAGCATATTCTTCTCCTGAAAACCGGAGGGTTTTTCGATTATGTACGGAGTTATAGTTAGATGATAAAAATAAAAACTTGTTTGGAGGAATTTGGGATAACCGATCTGGCAGCACTGAATGTTTCGCGGCGCGATACGACACCTGAAAGCCTTTATTAATCCTGCTATACCTTCAATCCTGCAGGATTGCAGCAATCCTACTCCGGGAACCAACAGAACCCGATATTCGTTTGGTCGTTGATGTAATTTGTTAGCTCAGTGGTAAGCGTGTCAGGTTTGTACTTTTTGACCATGGGTTCGAGTGCCACAAAAATTAATTTTTTTAAGCAATGTTAGGATGTTTAATTTTTGTTAGGGTGTTTAGTTTTTTTTATAGCGACCTAAAAGCTTTATTTTCGGAAATACAAACGTAAGAAAACCGACATGCACCGCCTCAACATTAGGTTAGGGTTAATATATAGAAAATGCGTCGCGTAGCGACGCATCTTCTATATATTAACCCTGGTTATTTTTTTTTAAACCACCAAAACATCACTTATTTATCACTTGCCGAAGAACCAAACGAAGGATTGCAGGATTAAGGATTCGCGGGATTGACAAAGTCTTTCATGTGGCGGACCGGTCGCGGCGCGGCGCCCGCGCCAGCTGCGGCAGTGCCGCTTGCCATACCGCATTGACGCGACAGCGGACTGCAACGGCTGGCGCGGCGCGGCGCGACGGTTTTTTGCGGACTTTGCCGCGCAGTGTCGCGCCGCGCAGCGCCGCTGCCGCGTGAATGCGGGTTGCCCCATACGATTGCATAAAAAGAATATTTTGGCCGCGTCGTGTCGCGCCGCCAATGCGGTTTGACCTTTAAAGATAACTAGAACTCAGGCACATAGTCATTTTCACGAACTTTGTCCCATAACGAAACACTGTAATGAAATTACTGTAACGAAACTCTAAATATGTAACGAAAATTTATTTATAAAGTAACATTCACATTGGCTTGAATTTTAATGGAAATAGGTAAATAAAAACACAAAATGTATTGCATAACCAAAATTTATTGGATCTTCTTGCTTATCAGTTGAATCTGGAAAACATATAAAAACCTACTTCAACAATGTATGAAATAATAATTCTTTTCGGACCCTTGAGATGAAGACGGTGCAAAAGCAAGCAAAAAAATTATGGATGAAAGAAAACATGAGTGGATGAAATCCTTTTATGCTTGTGTAACGCTTTCAACTCCAGAGTCCTAAAAGAAGTATTATTATATACATATTTGGACGCGGTTTTTATATTTTTTATAAATAATGTTAAGTTGAGAAAATTCCAATGTGCATGGAGCTTTATAATCAGAGATCGGATATTCGGATACATATTTACCTAAAGTTGGCAAAAAGTGCCGAGAAGACATAACATAGAGTGGTTAAAACCGCCTCTTCCGGGAATTTGGAGAAATCCCGCGAATTTCGGAATTTTCTATAATGTTGATGTTTTTGTGCCCGAATCTTATTTGTAGACGAAATATAAGACACTTTTATTCTTACACTTTTTTTACAGAAGTCCATATTTCCGTAGAAAATAAAATAATACTTATTTTTTTTTTATTTTTACGAATGCAAATGTTTTTTTGTTGGAATCTTATTTCTCGACGAAATATAAGACACTTTTATTCTTGTGCGTTTTTCACATAAGTCGATATTTCTGGAGAAAAAAAAAATATACTTATTTTTTTTATTTTTTTTAATGCTTATGTTTTTTTGCCGGAATCTTATTTCTAGATAAAATATAAGACACTTTTATTCTCATACGTTTTTCAATAAAGTCAATATTTGCGGAGAATAAAAAATGTTTTTTTTCAACATTTTTTTTTCGAAATTAGTGGGCTTTTTTACCTAAAATTTTCTGCTCGCATAATATGGGATCCAGAAATTGGTTTTTCTAAGTATAACTGAATAATGTTATGAAACGAAATAGGTATCTACCTTCTTTCATTTCAGTCAGTCAACATGTTTGCATTCGCTGCTGGACATACACCTCTCCATTTTTTTCCAATCCTCCCGGACTTCAGCGGTACGGAACCAGTGCTTTCCGCTGACGTACTTGATGTCGTCGTCCCATCGCCATCTGGCAGGTGGTCTTCCCACACTCCGTTTTTCTACCCACGGCAGCCAGTGTAGGACACGCTTACTTAAATGGTCGTCGTCTCTTCGGCTGACGTGCCCAGCCCACTGCCATTTGAGCTTAGCCACCCGGTCTCCAATATCGACTACTTTGGTGCGCCGGCGGATTGCCTCGTTACGCACCATATCCCAGCATGGCTCGCTCCATTGCTCGCTGGGCAACTTTTAACCTTTGGACAAAAGCGACCGTCAGAGTCCACGTTTTCTTTCATTTAACTTTTGTTTAATATATGAAATACTACTGATCGGTCCGATGAATTAACACTTTGTTCTAGAGATCGGATATTACGATACATATTTACCTAAATTTGAGAGGTTGGATTAGTATGGAAAGACACTTTTTAATTTTTTCCCGGGATTGACGTATTAAAATTTTACCTGTATATTTTCGTGTTAAGTAACGTTTTAATATTATTATTGATTTTTTTATTATTTTCTTATATTAGTATTGACAATTAACATAAAAACATTTTTACATTGTCTGTGGACAGACGCAACACCTCGAAGCGTCATCCTAATTGGTTACGATCGTGCGAGCAAGTGATGCGATTTCGTTGCACGACGAGATTGTCGGTATATTGTTTATATTGTTAGCCGGTTTATCAAGGAATACTTTTTAATCAAATGTCAATGTGGACGAACATTAAATAAAATATAAAAAAAAATTCAATGCACACATGTTGCGAAATTATCTATGTTTGACCTTGAACTTCGAAAATACACAAATAATTGGGCTGCTAGAAATCTTGATTTGGGCGACTTTACCTCCAAACTATCTGGCAACACTGCTGTGATGATGCCAACACTGCTGCAGTGACGTTGTCACGCCTCGTCCCCGGTTCATTCGTAGAACAAAAGCACTCGTTATCTTATACTAATTAACGACCAATATTTGTTTATTTGTTTGTAATCCCGTTCTCGAAAACGGCTCTAACGATTTCAATGAAATTTACACTGTATGGGTACTCGGTGACGAAAAATCGATCTAGCTGGGACTTATTTGTAGAAAAAGTAGTTTTCTCCGTGTTTTACTCACAAAGCAATAAACTTATACGAAATATGATTGGTAGTTTCGCCACTGAGATCATCTTCTCGATAGCCCAATGTATATGAGCATATACATTGCCTATGTTTCGTCAGCGTCGGTAGCTCAGTGGTTGCTACATTCGGTATTCGCTTACCAAAGTTAAGCACTGCCGATTGCGGTCAGGTAATGGATGGGTGACCACTTGACCGTTGATGTTGGCTTAGTTCGGATTCCACGAAAAACTGTAGGTCCCTTCTCTCTGCCTACATGGTGGTAGGGTTTACCCGCCCGGGTTTGTACCACCGCACTGAATGAAGGTTGGTCGAAGCGGCTATGAAAAATAGTTCGTGTTTTCCGGCCAGTTCAGTGTAGCCGACTGGATTTGAGGAAAGCGCTGACGTGGCACCTACCTAATTTACCAAGGTGTATTGAGCTGATATTACTGGTACCAAAAACTGGTGCATTAGGTGATGTGAAGTAGCCATCCGTGTCGGTTTCCATTAAAAAAATAAAACCACGCCGAAGTGCGCAAATTCGATCCTGTGGTCAGAGGAAATTTTTTCGCCGTTAGAGAGCACGAAAGCGCAGCGAACGCGCGGCAAACGCGCGGCGGCTGCACCAAAAATTTCGCGTCGTCTAAATGCGGCCTAACGTCAGTCGTTCGGCCGTAAATTGAGCATTGATTCCTCAGATCGTAATTCAGGACTTCTCCATCTTTTTTTTTTTTTTAAGATAATATGCTTGTTTATGTACCACAAAGAAACAAAAGAATGTACTAGCTGAAAGTAATTTTTGTAAACTAAAGTTCCCAAAGTGTAAAATGTAATTTTGTGTGAATAAAACGTGATTCAGTTTTAATATGGTTTAATTTCTTTTACATATTATTACATAAATTATGTTGGTGCTTGACCAAAACTGATATACATAATAATAAACACTGCTAATTATGTATAGGTTCCTAGTAAAATTTGTGCCAAAATGATTTTTGGTATTTAAATCCCGAAAAGTAACTATACACGGTGTTGCACCCCCAACCACTAAACCCGAAAGGGGGTTATTCTGTACGTGAAACTGAACAACTTTTGTTCTACGACTTTTTAATTTGAAGAAAAAAAATTATTTTCCCCATACATTTTGAGACGAGGTATTACAAAACCGTATGAATTTTTTTTTTTTTTTTTGCAGCAGAAGTTGTTTTGTTTCACATATAGAATAACCCCCTGATGTTAGTTAAAAATATTGCGGGGGCAATTGCAACACCGTGTATAAGCGTCACAGACTAAGTTAGGTGCCGCCCGTTTCCACAGTTAGTAAAAGCCGTGTTGCATCTCGTTCTCTTTCAATAAAATACATTCGTACTGAATTCAGTAACGACGAGTTTTACCTGTTTTCAATCGCACTATACATACACGGTGTTGCACCCCCAAAAACGCAAAAGAATAAAAGTTTCTTATATTTCGCCGAGAAATAAGATACCGACAAAAAACATTATCATTCGAAAAAAATTGGAAAAAAATAATTATTTTTTTTCTCCGGAAATATTGACTTATGTGAAAAACGCAGAAGAATAAAAGTGTCTTTTATTTCGTCGAGAAATAAGAATTGGGAAAAAAATTAGCATAAAAAAAAAATTTGGAAAAAAAATAAGTTACATTTTTTTCTCCGGAAATAACGACTTATGTGAAAAACGCAAAAGAATAAAAGTGTCTTATATTTCTTCGATAAATAAGATTCCGGAAAAAAAATATTAGCATTCGAAAAAAAAAATTGTTTTATTTTTTTCTCCAGAAATATCGACTTATGTGAAAAACGCAGAAGAATAAAAGTGTCTTTTATTTCGTCGAGAAATAAGAATTCGGAAAAAAATTAGCATACGAAAAAAAAATGGGAAAAAAATAAGTAAAATTTTTTTTTCTCCGGAAGTAACGACTTATGTGAAAAACGCAAAAGAATAAAAGTGTCTTATATTTCTTCGATAAATAAGATTCCGCAAAAAAAAAAAATATTATCATTCGAAAAAAAAAATTGTTTTATTTTTTTCTCCAGAAATATCGACTTATGTGAAAAACGCAAAAGAATAAAAGTGTCTTATATTTCGTCGAGAAATAAGATTCCAACAAAAAACACTTGCATTCGTAAAAATAAAAAAAAAATAAGTATTATTTTATTTTCTACGGAAATATAGACTTCTGTGAAAAAAGTGTAAGAATAAAAGTGTCTTATATTTCATCTACAAATAAGATTCCCAAAAACATCAACATTATAGAAAATTCCGAAATTCGCGGGAATTCTCCAAATTCCCGGAAGAGGCGGTTTTAACCACTCCATGTTATGTCTTCCGCCAACTTTAGGTAAATATGTATCCGAATATCCGATCTCTGTTTATAATACAAAGATTGCTTTACGTAACGAAATATAACGAAATCGTAACGAAATGTAACGAATTTTTTGGCAAAAAATTTCCTAAAAATTATTTCACTGACAACAATAGAATCAAAACATGATACACAAAAGGACTAGATAAATGTAAGATCTATGACATATTAAATCGGGATCAATATTCTAAAACAACTTACTGGGAAAAGATTGTGTTTTAATCCAGTGTAACGAAATTTTTTGCATGTTCGACGCTACGACATTCTCACCTAAACTGCTGTCACTGCTTCCAAACTTCCAACAGTTCCAACAAAGAGGATGCTTCCAAAGACGCCATGGCAGTTTTTTCGTCCACCAATAAAAATCGGGCCGGTGTTGCCAACCGTATGACTTAAAGTTGCGTTCAATATCTCGATAAATCACTACAAAAAAGCGTAACGAAATATAATGTAAAGAAATTCTAAAATGGGTGCGAAAAGCAAAAAAACGATTAATTTCGAAAAGAATCAAAGAGATATAGCCCTAATTGATAAAGAAATATAAAATAGAACATTATTCTGATTGGCTTAATATGTATGTAAATTAATAGAATAATAGAAAGTATTGATAAAAAAATTGGTTGTCTGTAAAGTCGGTTTACGGACGATAGTTTTACGTGATAACGTCATAAAGTGGTAAGACTACTGGGAACGCTTCTAAAGTACCGGGGCAGAAGAAATTGAAAGAAGGATAATTACTATGGTGTGTGGTTACCTTCAGCAAAACTTTTGTGATGTGGACTTTTTCAGCAATTTGCAGTTTGACACATGGCGAATCATTCTGTACCACTTCAATCGATTTCGATTATTCTCTTTTATTTAATATTACTAAAAAGAATGAAATAAAAAGAGTTTTAAAAAATACGAAACCGACTTCCAAACAAAAGAAAATCTAGAACTAAAAAGTGTTAAATACCTAATATTTGGTTCTCTGTCGTTGTATTGAATCGAAATACATGAATCGATATTGTGATACATATTCGGACCCTTGTTTCATGAATATTCTAAATTAGAAATATTTTCCGACCGGCCAGATGCGCTTAATATATTATGGTCCGAGCAACCACCTTTCAATTTGTGCTGCCCTGGTACTTTAGAACCAGAGAGATAAATGTAATCTATAACTAATCTGTAATTGTCATGTAATAATAAATATTTTTTTTTAATGTGTAAAATTCTATTTATTACTTAGCTTAATTGAATCACTGATTTATTTGAATGATTTATTAATTTATACGACTTGTTGATTTTATAATGATTTTTGTGTTTTATGTTTAGTACAAGTTTAAAAAGATGTTTTTTATTTTTAAGTGCTGTGTATGGCTTATTTCCGCTCTGCTTGTATTGTTTTTTATTATGAATATTGTCATGCCTACGGGTGATATCACAATAAAGAAATTGAAATTGAAATGTGTACAAGCCGACGCTCGCTTGGGCCGATTGTGCCTCTCTATCGCTTGTTACGCTCTCTCGCTTGCACACACAGGCTCAGATGGAACGTCACACTTTTTCGTGCGTGCAGCCGGTGTTCATCAATTTATAAGACGTGACGTTATCACGTCAAAAATGTCTAAACCTGCAAAGGTATAGAGTGATTTTTGTATGGAGAACAAAATCAGGGCTTCGTTAATCGTACAAGTGCCAAATATTTAAAAGAAGTAGAGCTTATACACTATCAATTCTCAGTTCATAAAGATATTTTCTGTTAAATGACATTTAATGTTTGACAAATAAACAAGAAAATCTATTTAATCAATTTAGAAATTGCGACAAACTTTTTTTCTCAAAAGGACAAAGTTCGTGAAAATGACTCGCATGCGTTTCTCCGTTCATGAGCTTTTCGCCCGGAACCGGCGAGCCGGCGAGAACTGGGTCACGCCTTGCTACGACAGGTTTTCTCAGAAAACTTTTCTGTCAAACTAACTACAATACAACCACTAAATCACAGATTACTGTACTGTATAAATAAGTATTGTCGTCTCATCAGATAATAAAATTCACAGATCTCGTGCATTACACGACCTTCGAGGTACATTGAAAATGAACTCAAGAAAATAAAAAAAAAGTATTACATTTATATCATTTTTGTTATTTTTCAAAAACACAAGCAGCTTAAAAAATGTAAAATAAAATTTAGACTGAAAAAAAGAGATAAACTTGACATTATGTCTAACTAAACTAACAAATTAATAAATATAAAATATAAAAATATAATATAGGTTAACAAAAAATTGCTTAATTATGTAAATGAATTAAATATTTTACAGTCAATATCTAAATAAATTCCATATAACGATACTATTCTATTTGAAATTATCCCGAATTTCTTCCCAACAAAAAAAAATTTAAATTATTAATTAATTATTTCTTCTTTCTTTCTTTCTTTCTTTCTGTTAAAAATTTAAAAATTATTGCAATATACCATTCCATGTGCACAAACACATCTCATTTAATAGTATTATAACTCCATCACAACTGCACATTCGCATTTGAACGAACTCACAAAACTCTAAAACAGCGCTCACAAAAAAATTTATAACTTATTAATTTTTCATTTTTTCCAAAAATTAAAAAAAGGTCTCCACATATCGAGTCAATCTAAAAGATAAAAATATAAAACCTATACATTTTTAATAAGTTTGTCAAAAAGTGCCCTTTCTAAACCCCATAAAAAGGGCCCTTTTTAGCAAATTTTTCTATTTTTTCAAAAACTATAGAACTTTTTCGAAATTTATTTTCACTATTATTTATCTCTTATTATCAATACGCACCTTTTGACACCCTAATCATTCACGTAGCTTCAAAACTCAATGTCGCACTTTCACTAGAAATGGGGCCTATACAGAAGCGATCGAATAAACATTTTCAATGTTAAAATAATCACGTACGACAAAGTTTGTGTTCGATTTGTCACGCATGAGTTACATCCCTACCGTATCGTACACGTATCGATCGCTCGGTGGTTCTCGCGTTCGACCATAGACAGCAATATCAACTTCGTGATCACATTCCGAAGTAGGTATACCTACGTTTTACTTACTAGTGCGCGTCTCGCTCGCCGCACTGAATAAATGCTATGATCTGTGGTCTTATACGAGCATTTTTTTTTTGTATGACGTGATAGCCCAGTTTTGCATCACTTACTTAACTGTCAACTGGCATGACAGTGGTGGTCAATTGGTCAGTGCCAGATAGGCAAATATTAGGGCGGAAAGTACGAACGAGTCGGTTGAATTGAAGAGCGACTGAGGGAAATAATTTAGGTTTGCGTCTAAATTATTTCAACTCAATTGTGCCAAAATTAAATTTGTATATGTAACTTCAGTCAGTGCATTTTATCAATTATTCCTACCGGCGGCGGCAGTCGGCAGATCAACATCGTACTTAAGTAGCACCATGGCGTCACCTATCATAGAAAAATTTAAACAATTCGACGCGTATGCTAAAACACTAGAAGATTTTCGTGTGAAAACTATTTCCGGTGCCGCAAGTAAGTTTCTAGGAAATATTTTAAATCGTACAAAAATGAGTGTTACTACACCTAACAGGTTAGGTACCTATGTGGCAACAGATTCTAACTATGTGGTCAGATTGGGGACATGTGTAAAATTACTCTAGGTTCGTTTTCTTGATCAATTGTGAATACTGGGTTGATGGGTGATTACAGGTTAGGTATTGGATTCACGGAGGGCCATTATTATCTCCGCCAAGTCAAATGTACCTACTGATGTATGAATACAGAAAGATACTTCTCAAGTTACCATGGAATATTGTCTCATGAAGGAAATTAATTGGGTCGACGTGGGCTTCATCCTATGTCTCGCACCCAAAGATCCTGTCTGTCCTTTTATTTTATTTTAATTTTTTTATTTTATTTTTATTTTATTTTCTGTATACACGGTGAACAAAAAACCTGTCGAACACAGGCAGGCAGGAAGTACAGTTTCAGATACAGAATCGGATAGGCTAGTTTTTTTTTTTAATTCTGACTAAATGTATCAATTAAAAAATAGAATCAGTATCACAACCTTTTACTTCTAATGCAAAATTATTTACTCTAGGCGGCACAAAGCGCCCGCCCCCGCCTCGCCGCCAGTGTCATAAATTATCTTGAGGCGGCATTGAATGAAGTGAAGGCAGAGAGTGTGTTCTTATGTCTTTAGTGAAATTCTTTGTAAAGTAATTTGCCAATTTTAATTGATTTTTTTTTACTGAAAATTACGTCGGTAAGTGCTTTGAGGTCTGATAAGCGGAGACATCTTGATACTTTAGAAATAATTGAAAAAGGGCATATTTTCATATAAATTTAGAAAACATAAACTAGCCAATGCGATTCAGTACCTATCTGAAACTGTACTTCCTGCCTTCGGGTGATCGACAGGTTTTTTGTTCACCGTGTATAAAAGAGGATGAAACGCCCATACACATCGTTGTGAATGTGAACCGCTCGTTCATAGTAGAAGCAGTATTCTTGGGGGTTTTATTATTAACCCATCCAAATACAGGCACTCAACCGTAAGGATATAACTCGTTTCTTAGCGGAGATCATACTTAGGGGTGAGCTATAAAATTTGAGAGATCAGAATAGATCTTCCTAGATCGCAGGGATAACAAGTTTCATGGGGCCCTAATTCTCACACTTTAAATTCTAATCAATTAAGTATATATGCTTTGATGGTGTTGTGTGCAGTCACAGTGCTGGGGACGCTGATAATGCTGATGCTGTTCTTGTCGGAGTTCAACGCGTACATGTCGCCCAACATAGCCGAGGAGCTGTTCGTGGACACCTCTAGAGGACCCAAGCTAAAGATCAATTTGGATATTGTTGTGCCCGCCGTCTCTTGTAGCTGTAAGCTATGTTTTTGTATTTTGTGACCAATGATCGCACTTATATCTAATAGATCCCCCTTCAGAGCAGCCTGCCATATACACCCACACAATGGTAGCATATTTTTCCGCTTGTCGATTACTTTATATTTTTATTTACACATTCGCCATTTTAATTTTATATTTTCTCAATTGAGGAGCGTTTTCACAAAGAGAAATATCTTAAAAAAACTTTTTTTTCAGGAGAAGCTTTTTTCTGAATAAATCAATAATGTGTAAGAATTTATAAAAAGAAAAATGCCTAAATTTAAATAAAAGTAGACACCTATAGATAAAATAAAAGACGGTATGTACTTGTGTTTGAAAATTTAATGAAAAAAAATGTTAAAAATGACGAATTTTCACAAAAGAGAAATATCTTCAATCTTTTCATAGAACTTATATGGAACATCTTACAACATAGGCTCAGAATCATCGTAATCACGTCGCAAACCTACGTTATCATCAGCAGTTGTTAAATTTGAAGAAGCAGAAGAAAGTAGGTCGTCATAAAAAATCTTGGCTTCATGGTCCACATCGCAAAAATATTCACAAAAAATTTTCACAAAGCGATATATCACGGTGTAGATATTTCGCTTTGTGAAAATTCGTCATATTCGAGTTGAAATAACTCTGTAGATATTTCGCTTTGATGAGATCTGACGGTCCTAAACGATAGGCCCCTATTACAGGAATAGAAATCGAAATTTTTTTTTTTCAATATATACAGTGGTGGCCATATAATTAAGAACGATATTTAGTTACAGGAAATTTTTAATAAAACATGTCGTAATATTTTGTGTTTCTTCTCAGAAGTAATTTGTTGTTCTATGAAATGTGTATGTGGATAAAGCAAACTGAATTAGGAATACAGATATAAAATAAAACGTGGTATTTTTGAATAAAGTACATTTATTTTGAACACTAACAAATTTACGTGCAAATGAGCTGGACAAATAATTAAGAACGATAAATAAACTGTTCAAGAATTTTATCAGGTTGAACTTTTAGTCAACAAATTTACATTAAAGTAAGATAATTTACATTGAAGAAGACAAGATACTACTTCTTTGATCTAACTTAATACTTAGTGGCATGTCCACGGCTCTTAATTACAGCTTTACACCGGCGAGGCATTGACTCTATCAATTTTTGACATTTTTCAAGAGAAAGAGAGTTCCATTCTTCCAAAAAAACATCGTACAATTCTCTTAAATTGCCACATTGTCTATTTGATACCTTTTTCTTGACTTCGCACCAAAGATGTTCTATCGGATTTAAATCCGGGCTGTTAGCTCGCCAATCTAAGACAGAAACTGCCTGTGAGTCGAGGAATTCCTTCACCGACCGTGCAGTATGCTTTGGATCGTTGTCGTGCTGGAATGTCCAAATGACCGGAAGTACATCTTCAGCATAGGGTAACATTGTTTCCTCCAGTATATCTTTGCATTGATACTGATCCATGTTGCCTTCTATGAGCCTAGCAGGCCCGACTCCATGACCAGAAAAGCACCCCCAAATTTTCACGTTTCCACCGCCATGCTTTAATGTCACTTTTGTGTACTTGGGGTCGAATGCTTTATTCTCAGGGCGTCGCACGTATTGCCTTCCATCAGAGCACACCCTGTTTATTTTAGTTTCATCAGAAAAAAGAACATTTTTCCACTGTCTTACTGTCCAGTTTTCATATCTTCTTGCAAATGCGATACGGACTTGCCTGTGGTGCAGTGTCAACATGGGCACCTTCCGTGCTATCCTTCCGAATAACTTCTCTTCTACCAAACGCCTTCGGATGGTGCGTGCCGAGATTGCTGAGGGGTTGTTTTCGCCAAAAACATCTTTTTTTATTTCATTGGAGCCTTTAAACGGACATGTTTTTGCCAAACGAACGATGTTTCTATCGTCTCGACGAGATGTCTTCCTCTGTTTAGGGGCGCGCGGTATATTTGAAGTAGTTTGATACGTATTGAAATGCTTCACAGCGTGGAAAACCATAGTTTTTGAACATTTCACATGGTCTGCTATGTTTTTATACGACCAGTTGTTCTCGCGAAGTCTTATTATAACTTCTCTTAAAGGTTGATCACAACTTTTATTTTTTACCATCGTTTTAAATAAAATAAACACGTTTTAGTATTATTACAACAACAAATGGCGCCAAAATTATACAAAAAGTGACACAGCACAAAGTGTTCTAAATTCAAATTATAATAAAAATAAATTAGTCTGGCGTTCTTAATTATGTGACCAGCCAGTAAGTATAGTACTAATAAGTTCAGATGTTATATTTATGTATTGCATATAAAATTTCATTGTTTTTTTTTATTGCTTGTGTATAATGAATGTACAAATAGCATGGAAGTATTTTGCCATACCACAAAAAATAAAAGAAAATTTATGCAATATGTTATGCAACTTTGTTTGAAAAAAATCTCTTCTTAAAATAATCGTTCTTAATTATATGGCCACCACTGTATGTAGATATTTCTCTTTGTGAAAACGGTCCTCAATTACGTATGGAATTTTTAATAAGTACAAACTGTTATAATTAAATCATTCCATTTATGTTCTTTAGGAAAAAATATAATTACTGTCTTTTTAACATAGTATAAGTTTTAAAAAAATAAAAACTATCTTCCCTCACACTCAATCAGCTTTCTTATCTTGCATCACCAAGAACATCTCTTCATAGACACATCTCGCTCTAACCTGCTTGAACCTTGTTTGAAGGATGAAACACCCAAAAACGTCAGAGCTCTTCTCATATGACAAATTGCCAACTGCCAGTAGAAGCGGGGCGTAAGCATGCTCAGGGCGTATGCTGCTTTGGTGTCACCCCGAGCAGGGAAAATGCTCCATCTATAGATTTTTAAGATCCGTGATGCCAGCCCATAACACCTTGGTGAGCTGGGTGCCATGTCAGTGCTCCCCTTTGGTCGCGCCGGCAGCACTGAACTGAATGGAAAACACAAACTATTTACCTAGCCACTTCAATCAACCTTTTACTCAGTGTAGCTGTAACAACCCAGGCGGGTTAAACCGTACCACCTAGTAAAGTAAGAAGGGAAGGGACCTGCAACGTGGAATCCGAACCACGGTCAGCCTCAACAGTCGAAAAGTCACCCATCAAAGTTCTGACCGTGCCCAAGTGTGAGATCACGAAAGGCGGTCGACCGATGCTACCCAGGTTGACATATGAGAGATATAGGTGAAATCGTTGTTAGTGACTAATGGTAGATTATATTTATAAAATTCTAACTTTAATTAGGCAAAAACCTGTGACTTTCAACCTCTCCAAACCTCTTCAGGTTTAGGAAAGATTTCAAAGTCAAACCATTTTTGTTTTTACATAATTTTTCAATCCGCAGTAATCTGTAAAAGCACTACAAAATACTCTAAACATTGTGTTACATTAAGTTAAGTTGGTAGTAGCCGAAAGAGGGTGAATCTACACTTGAAACTGAACAATATAATTTTTTTCATCATTAATTTCATTCACTCATAATATTTTCTGTATCAGTTGTATGTAACTCGGTGTGAAATTTTAAATCATTATCATCATCTCTAATTATAGGCCAATCAAATTCGAATTTTTTGAGGAAATAATTCCCAGCAAGCTGGAAATCGTTTTAATACCTTCATTTGGACCTAAATGCGTGTAATACGAGTTTGCACCATCCCAGGAGGTGTGCATAACTTTTAGGTGCCAAATAACCTAGAAATTTTTCCTCATTTTTCAGTTTTTTGCTTGTAGCTTGAAAACGGTACGTCAGACGGAAAATGTTGTTCTCTCAATATTAAAGAGGGTTAAATTCTACGTCGAATGACACTTCAAACTTCAAATTCGGTTTAGTGGTATAGCCGAAATCAAAAGTTAGAAACCGGGAAAAATTATCATTTAGGTGCAAACTTACATATTGCGACTTTTCAAGGCCACATATCTTTGAAACAGATACTCCAATTGGAGGATCCTTTGGTCTATCATACCAGCCCTGGATTTGATGGTAGACCCGCAGAATATGTTGGGCGGCGGCTGCGTTTGTTGGGGGTAGAGAGGCCAGATTGAAAGTTGGCTTTACAAGGGATTTCGAGAATATCTCGTACCGGATTTTGTCCAAGGATGTCTCATTAGCCTTAGGTGAATATATGGCTGCCAGGAATAGTTGACCTGCTGAAATGAGGTCCTCAGGATCAGCATCTGCATGGTGAAAATCCTTCACAGCCTCCTGTAAAGCCGTGTTCTTTTCCAGGAGCTTGACAAACTTCAACTTCCCTTGGCGATAGAATGCAGAGGTTGTATCGCACCCACTGATTGCATGTAGGAACAGAAGGTTCTGTTTAACAGCAGAAGAGAATTTGAAATACCTGGGAGAGTAGAACGTGTTCTGAGAGGTCCCCTTTCCAGGTTTCATGACGTAATTGTTTGAGGAATTTGGTGCCTTGGCGGTTAATAGGATCAATAGATCCCGTGTCCTCTCCAATTATTATGACCGTTGCAAAGTTCTCTGCCCCTTGAATGGCGGTGTTGACGATGAGGGTGTCAGCATCCTCAAGAGCTTGCCTCACTACAAACCCCTGCTGGGGTTTGTAGACAAAATCCGGTACGAGATATTCTCGAAATCCCTTGTAAAGCCAACTTTCAATCTGGCCTCTCTACCCCCAACAAACGCAGCCGCCGCCCAACATATTCTGCGGGTCTACCATCAAATCCAGGGCTGGTATGATAGACCAAAGGATCCTCTCAGCTGGGGTTGGAAGAGGACGGACCTTGGCCTGCTCCCCACCATGAACACAAAGGATCCAGCTCCAGCTGAAATCCTCAACACAGTGTCGTGCGGATGTACGAAGGGGTGTACAGGAAGGTGCAGCTGCCGGAAAGTAGGCATGAAATGTTCAACAATTTGCCTCAACTGCCACGACCAGTCCTGCTCGAATTCAGCACCGTTCGAGGATGAGAGTGTGTCCCACATGCCGATCGCCGTAGGAGCAGAAATAGGGGAGGACAGTCCCTTTGAGGATGATTCCGATGAAGAGGGGCTCGACTTGCCACCCCAGCTTGAGAGCTTCGTAGATGAAGGGCCATCGACATCTAAGAAAATGCGAACATGAATGCTGCCTTATTTTCTGCTGATTTCTGTAACATGTTTTTATAAACATTTTGTCAATGTCATGTTAATTTTAAATGTGTCTATCTTCATTTATAATTAAAAATGTGTTTTTTTTTATTAATAATATCTTTCATTCACATTACTCAAATTTCTGCTCATTAGAAATTTCTCTTAGAAATTTGCATTGAAATGTTCTTCTTAACCCTCACAATGCATAGGACTTAGAAAAATACCGATATTTTGAATTGATGCCAAATTTAGTCTTTCAAAATGACTGAATTTGTAAATGCAGGTGTCTATATAAAGTGAAATTTTATTCTCTACAACTTTTATACTATAGATTTTTCAATTGGAGTATCTGTTTCAAAGATATGTGGCCTTGAAAAGTCGCAATATGTAAGTTTGCACCTAAATGATAAATTTTCCCGGTTTCTAACTTTTGATTTCGGCTATACCACTGAACCGAATTTGAAGTTTGAAGTGTCATTCGACGCAGAATTTAACCGTCTTTAATATTGAGAGAACGACATTTTCCGTTCGACGTACCGTTTTCAAGTTACAAGCAAAAAACTGAAAAATGAGGAAAAATTTCTAGGTTATTTGGCACCTAAAAGTTATGCACACCTCCTGGGATGGTGCAAACTCCGATTACACGCATTTAGGTCCAAATGAAGGTATTAAAACGATTTCCAGCTTGCTGGGAATTATTTCCTCAAAACGATTTATTTTGATCTAATTTGATTGGCCTATTAATTTCTTAAAAGATTACATTTTTGTTACCATAAACATTTTCTAATAAATCATTTATATAGGCTCATTTTTTATTAAGTGAAGTCCCTTAAATGGTAGGTTCTATATCTGAAATGAATCACGTTTGTGATGTTAATTTTACTTTACGTACCTAAAGTTCGATTTTTTTCTGGACATGCCACATAGTAGTGCCCATGCATACTAATACACCCTGAAAATTTCAATAAAATCGGTCCATTACTTTAAGAGTTATTAAAAAATGAAAACAATTTACATTTACGTGCGCGCATCGCATCATTCGCGCGGGACAGCTGGGGTGGTTGTTGACCTGTGCGAATGAAAAAGTAGGTCAAGGCCGCACGCGCCAGCTGGCTGTCTCGCGCATATGAAATACACGTAAATGTAATCTTTTTCATTTATTAATAACTCTGAAAGTACTGGACGCATTTTGTTGAAATTTTCAGGGTGTATTAGGTATTAGTATGCATGGGCACTACTAATACTTCTTCACTTAATTAAAAATGATCCTGTATACACGGTGATAGATAACCTAAATTGGCGCCATTCCCGAAAGGGTTATTCTGGGTCATAAACTGATGCTGAATGAAAAAGGGGGTATTTTTTTTTTTGAGCTTTGGTTTTAAAAATTTTAATTTCTATATTTGGTATAAAAACATGGTATTTTATAATAGGAATCGCACTGTATTACTAAAAAAATCGAAAGCTGGGTAATTTTTCAAATAAATAAAAAAAATTCACATTCATATCGACACGATACAACAGCTAGCGCGCGACACGTCGTCAGTCAGCTGGGTACGCACGGTCGCAGGTGCGCGTCGCGAGGCGGCGCTCGCTACATCATTCCAAAGAGAAATTGTTGCTGGGGTGAAATTATTAATAAAATATGCAAATTTTTTAAAACATTTTAGATTTTATTTTTAAGTAAGTACCACAAAATAATCAGTATATGAAAATGGTTTAATTTCGGTATTAAAATTTAAATGGTGCGAAAAAAGTTAACACCGTGTATAACTCAGGCGCAAACATGTTCTAACATACAGAGGGAGTCGTAGTCTAAAAAGGTTGAGAACCCCTCGCTTTCCTATTACCATGTTGTGGTTGCCGACAGGCAGCTGCCGACGTAACCCTGTTATAGGCTCACTGTAGCCAGCCGAGTTCTTCCACAAAACGTAGCAGCCCTTTGGGATCTTTTCACTCTTGTGGGTCACCATTTTCAGAACTTAAAACCCCCGAGTGAAATGTCTCCAGTCCAGATATCTACATTCCATGACTATGTGTGTCGGTGTCTCCTCTGCCTCCAAGCAGGCCCTGCAGAGGGGACTGTCTATGACATCAATGGTGTACATGTGCTTGTTAAGTTAGCACACTCTTTTACTATCGTTTATTGATTTACGTTTTGTATATAGACATCCAGAAATACCAGCCTTTCGGCTACTTTTGTTAAGTTGGCAGTGGCCCGTGAGTAGATCCACCACCGTTCGCAACTGTGTCTCCGAAGATGCAGGAGTTATCTTGTTAGCCTGGGTCTGGTGCTGGCACTCCTTCCCTGGATTGTCTACAGTCCGCCGTAGATGACCATCTCGCAGAGTGAGCATGTGTCATACGCTTCTTAAATCAGGTCTTGATTTCGCTAGGGGTTACCTAGATCCTACCTATTACTATATTGAGTTGAGATATACGATACCAGATTGTGTTTGGTGGGAAGTGTAGGTATGTTAAATCGGTTAGGATGTTCCTAAGCTACGAATTAGCCACCGACAGCAGATGTTTTTTATAGAATGAACCGTGTGCGGACGGTACTTTAAAAGAATAACCCCATTGCATCGCTCCCCGTGTATGTCGTAAAAGGCGACTAAGGGATATGACTCCCTTCTTATATTACTAGGTGGTAGGGTTTAACCCGCCCGGGTTGGTACCACTGCACTGAATAAAAGGTCCGTCGAAACGGCTATGTAAATAGTTTGTGGTTTCAGTCCAGTTCAGTTTAGCCGGCACGACCGAAGGGAAGCACTGAAGTGGCACCAAGTTCACCCGGTGTTATGGGCTGACATCACGGATGTTGTAGGTTATGTAGCCAACCGTGTCAGTTTCCATAAAAAAAAGAGTTCTTCTCATTGCAGAATTTTAAAAAAGCAAATCTTCACTCACAAAATTATGTAAAATTTTCACAAAATTACTGCCCCTACCGAGAACTATGATGTTACACATAAAAAATTGCAGATTTAGTGTTGGACGCAATGGATTCTTCTGGGGAGCAGCACCTACAGATTGACCACAATATATACAAGAGAAGATTAGATCTGACGGGACGACCCATTGAAGATCCAAAAAAGGAAGAAATCATTACTTCCACAAGTGCCAAGGTAATCCTTGAATTTCATTGATTTACTAGTTGGTGTAATAAAGTTAAACCTTATCGCCACTGATAGTAAGGTATAAAGACATAATTTTACAAGGAAACCTCAGGAAACCTAAACACTAACAATTTTGGGAACAAAGTTTTGCAGTAAACAATGTTCAATGTTTCGAGTTTCGGCGAATGGAAATGGTACGAACGTTGGAACACACTTAGGCCAGCATCCTAGTTGCAATCATTCTAGATCGAGAGACACTTTGGGGTCACCCACCAGTCGCAAGGCTCGGCGCTAGATTGAGTCCACAGGTGCAAGCTGGTATTTACCTGAGACAACATATAGTGACAAGAATTGAGAAAGGGATGCTTCGGTGGCTCGGTCATGTTGGAAGAATGGATGATAGGAGACTAACGAAAGAAATTTATGAAGCAAATGTGAGTGGAAGAGTCGGGAAGGGTCGCCCTAGACGCACTTACCTGGACCAGATCAGGAATGTGCTCAAAAAAGGGGCAAGTGCGTAGTACCCGTAACCGACGAGCATGCATGAAGAACATTATGTGAGTGAAAAAGGCGGCAGAGGTGTGTCAGGATCGTGGCACGTGGAGATCCGTTGTCTCTGCCTACCCCACCGGGAAACAGGCGTGACGCTATGTATGTATGTATGTACATCCACAAGTGCGAGCAATACTCTAAGGACCTAAAAAGCTGCTTTCAGCCTGGCGTCAAGTACCGTCGCACCTTATTGATTACGGCCAGCTTTTTGGCAGCCAGCTTGGCCTTGCCTTCAATATGGCATAGTTTAGAGGTCATGCAATAGTTCGACTCTGAGGACCCCAAGGTGGTAGCTTAATGTAAATGATGTGCATTGGAAGGAAGGAGCTGTTTAAACCCTGCTCTCTTCACACTGAACGTGAAAACTTTGTCTTGGAAGGACTGAACTCGACCAATATGCTACAGCCCCATTCGGAAATTGACCGGAAAGTTTGTTCAAATTCAGACACAAGTATTTTCCTCATCTTATCCACAACATCTCGTCTGGCTGAAGGCTGACTGGTGTAGGATCCTTGTGCTGTATGTACTGTCGTCCATATAACAAATTGTTTCAAAAGAAGAGTGCTCCACTTCATGAAAGAGCTCGGGTGGCTGGAGTAACACTACCCGAGCGCCAACGTACAACGGACCATCTTGAGGTCTCAGTGCGGAGAATGGCCCACCCGCCTTCCCAAGAGGCTGGGCAGCAAACAACATAACAAATTGTTAATATAATGCAGATATATAAGGGGTGTTTCCATACTAACTACAAATACGACAGTACAGGGACACATACGACATCAAGTACGTCGGCGGAAAGCAGTGGATTTGAATTTGTATGTCCAACAGTGGACGCATACACTCCGACTGACTGACTGCCTGCCTGATATATCCATCATAATAAACATGTTAAGCAAAACAATTTGTATTTTTTAGCATTCGTTTTCGATAAATTTAACAAAGTATGTCTATGTTCTAACGATGAAAATGTGCCACTGGTATCCAAACAACTGATGATTTGAGGTCATTGACTCTCATGACTGCGGTAATGCTGAATATATATATATATATATATATATATTTGTGCTTAACATGTTTTTTATGATGGGTATGTGTCACCTTATACAGGGTGTTCGGCACATGAACCGACAGAATTTTTTTGTAGGTAAGTGGGGTCATTTGCAAGGTTTTGACCTATGACACCTTTTGTCAGTTGTCACGTGGTATCGAGATACGATTTTTTTTCTTTATTTTTGAAAATTACCAAAATCTCACCTACAAACCATCGTAACTTTTTTGTTTATGATTGTATCAGAATGAAATAAAATTTATTGGATTTCACGATGTATCCTTCTTCTAGAAAAAATATCATTTGATGAAGTTAATACCATGAAAAGGACTTATGACCTCCCAAAGTCCCGAAGACAAGTAAAAATATGACAAAATCTTAATTTCTTAATTCATTTAAAATAAAACTGACAGCAATTGAGAGCTTCATTTTGGTCAAAATTAGGCACAGAGGCAGAACAGAACGACAACACGGGCACTAATTGGTGGTCGCTTCCCTTATTGAGAGCGTTTTCGGGAGCATTTTCAAATTTATAACAAGTACCGGGCGCGCGGGCTCTCTTGCAATTTTATCCCTAATTTCGTCGTTCTGTTCTGTCTCTGTGCCTAATTTTGGCAACATAGTGAATTATTTGTATGACATGTGGTATACCATTTTGGTCAAAATTAGGCACAGAGGCAGAACAGAACGACAACACGGGCACTAATTGGTGGTCGCTTCCCTTATTGAGAGCGTTTTCGGGAGTATTTTCAAATTTATAACAAGTACCGGGCGCGCGGGCTCTCTTGCAATTTTATCCCTAATTTCGTCGTTCTGTTCTGTCTCTGTGCCTAATTTTGGCAACATAGTGAATTATTTGTATGACATGTGGTATACCGTTGGAAAGGGTGTAAACTAGCGAACTTTTTAAAGGAAAATGAAGCTCTCAATTGCTGTCAGTTTTTTTTTTAATGAATTAAGAAATTAAGATTTTGTCATATTTTTACTCGTCTTCGGGACTTTGGGAGGTCATAAGTCCTTTTCATGGTATTAACTTCATCAAGTGATATTTTTTCTAGAAGAAGGATACATCGTAAAATCCAATAAATTTTATTTCGTTCTGATACAATCATAAACAAAAAAGTTACGATGGTTTGTAGGTGAGATTTTGGTAATTTTCAAAAATAAAGAAAAAAAATCGTATCTCGATACCACGTGACAACTGACAAAAGGTGTCATAGGTCAAAACCTTGCAAATGACCCCACTTACCTACAAAAAAATTCTGTCGGTTCATGTGCCGAACATCCTGTATAATAATTGTATAAAATTTTTATTATATGTTTCCAAAGTTCCTATTTATTAACATTATTCAATCCACAGGTCTGATAAAGTCTTGTGAACTTGATGGTAGATTAAATAAAAAAAATATTTTACATTATCAAGCTAATGTTACGTATTTACCTGTCAGAAATATCTAGGCTCCTCGAAATTATTCATTGTTGTAACGGCGGCGAGGTGCCGAGATATTTCCAACGGGTAGTAGCATTTATTATTAATTTTAATGTTCATAATATGCTTGCACAGGCCTCCCACAACAACTTGACAGAAGTGGCGACTGTCACCTGCGGCAGTTGCTACGGAGCAGCACTCAACGAGTCCCAGTATGTTGTAATTTTTTTTTTATTATGTATTATGATAATGTACTGATTTGCAAGAACTATGTATTAGTAGTGGATTTAGTCTATGGGGCATAATTATCATAATCAGCAAAGGATCAATTCATATAACTGTAAAATTTGCTGTCACATTGAAAATAATAGGTCTTTACCATTGAACTATATAAAACAACAAGAAGCACCATCAGCTTTCCCCTGCGTGTCAAGTCAGGTATTCTAAATCGAACAACTTAGAATAGGTACCTGAGCTGTCAGTTTCGATTCAACCGTCACTACGTTCGCGCGTGTTTGACCAATATATAGGTACCTACAAACTGCTCTATGATTGTGGAATTATGCCGTCGTGTGGGGTGAAAACATTTAAAAACTATTATAGGAAAGCCAAGAAGGAAAATGGAATCACATATCATCATCATTACAGATAATCTATCAAAATTTTATGAAATGGCATTTTGTTTTATTGTGCTTACCTCGACACAAATATGGCCGGGCTGGTCCGGCATTGAACGACACAACTAACGAAAAAGCCGGTATCTCTTTCTAGCATATGTATATCCTATTGAAGTACCTCACTATCGGTCTCTGTCAGTCATGCATTTCTGGTATGAGTGTGGTTGTATCGTGTGCACCGGTGTAGGTTCTATCGTCTTCCAAGCTAACCCTGTCGATCATCTGCATACAATATTGTAGCTAGTGTTTCAAATGTGACTATACATGTCCACCGCCCAGTTAATGTAGTTGTCGTGTATAGTAGACTGACAGCTAAGCTGTCACTAAATGACAGCCAGCGACGTGTATATGTGCGAGCAAGACGGGGAGCGTAAAATCGCAAGCGTGCCATCCGTGACCGAGAAGGAGATGCCGATAGTTGATGTGGCAAGGGTGGAAAAAAAACAATCTGCATGAAGGAATTTGTTAATTTTCGTGAGTTTTGTTTGGAAAATAATTGTATATTGGAGGCATTTTCTTTATTGCTTTGATGTCAGAGCGATTTACAGTGATGTGTTTATTATAGTTATACTTAAAAGAGAATTTCTACCGTGATAAAATAATAAAGAAATACTCGAATGATGGAAAATTCAAATCGCGTCGTAGCAACCCTAGCAGCAGGAGGCTCGCACATTTCTAAGGAGTTTTGGCCTGAGGATGCGTCTATAGTTTTATATGGTCGAAGGTACCTATGAAATTGGAGATTTTTAAAACAAACATTTTCAGAATTAATTTATCTGTGGATTGGCGCCCAATTCGAAATTCAAATAAATTTTATTCGAAAGCCCTATTATTCTAAATTCAAATTCAGTGATTTGTTTTAGATAGTGTTTTGTTTTTTTGAAATTGTGGTAGTTTTGGGGCGCCATGGATAAACTGAAAATTCGTACAATTTTAGAATATGAGTTCCTGCGTGGAAATACCGCTGCGCAAACAACACGAAACATTAACGACGTGTACGGGCCTAACACTGCTTCCATAAACACGGTCCATTATTGGTTCAATAGTTTTAGATCTGGAAATTTTGAGTTGAAGAACGAGCCTCGCGTTCGGCCGGTACCTATTGTCGACAACGACGAATTGAAGGCGATAGTGGAAGCGGACCCAACTCAATCTACGGCTGAGCTTGCTGCGGGCTTTGGAGTTAGTGTCAAATAACATTGAAGCACATGCGTTAAGATAAATTGTTCAATCGATTAATCGTTAAGATAAAAAAGCTAGATGTGTGTGTAAAAAAGTGGGTGCCACACGAACTAAGTGACCATCAGCGAGACTTACGCATCGAAGCATGCATAGCACTACTGAATCGGCATAGAAACGAGGGAATTCTAAATCTAATTCTTACCTGCGATGAAAAGTGGACGACAATCGTAAGCGTTCGTCGCAGTGGGTGAACCCGGGTACAGCCCCTAATCAGTGCGCTAAAAAAAATATTACCCATAGGAAGATGATGGTGACTGTCTGGTGAACCAGTGCCGGACTTGTATCACAGCTTCTTACCGAATGGCACAACAGTGACGGCAGATGTATATTGCCAAGAATTGCAAACAAGGATGGAGAAGCTCGCAATTCAACAACCAAGACTGGTCAATCTCTCTTCCCCACTGCTTCTTCTCCTGCAGTACAAAAATTAAACATAAAAAACAATACCCATAATGTCAGTCCGTCACACCATACCTTAGTGAACTAGGCACCATGTTATTGCTTCCCTTTGGCACGACCAACCAACCGTGTGGAAACAACAGTGTAGCCACCGATCCTGGCTACACTGAATTAAATGGAAAACACAACTTATTTTCATACCCGTTTCGATCATTGCTTTCATGTTAAGCACTTAAGGATTTAAGTACAACTTTTCTTCCACCAATATGAGCTGTGATATTTTGGGGTTACTTCTTTGAGAGAGTATATAATTATATTGTTTACGTCCTCGGCCATTGGCCTGGCTTCTTCATTGGTGACTTACTTTCTTCGAGATAGATAATTAATGTAATATAAATTGTTTGGCACTTAGATATATAAACCCTTACATTTTGTATTTCCCTAATGAAATTCTTGCCAAACGAGTGCACACGAGCACTGTACAAACGATAAACATGTTGGTATTGGCAGATGCTGCAACACGTGCGAGGAGGTGCGCAAAGCGTACCAGGTGCGGCGCTGGGCCATGCCCGCACTCTCCACCATCGAGCAGTGCAAGAACGAAAAGTCCGATGAAAAGTCCACAGACGCATTTAAGGAGGGCTGCCAGATCTACGGGTACATGGAGGTCAACCGGGTAAATCTCGCACATACTGTTTGTTCAGTTCAGTTTTTGGTTAGCAATACATTAGTAATACATTTATTTCTCTTGGAAAAGTTCAACATTTTCATTAAAAAAAAATTTCACATTTTGCAGTGGTGCAGAAAGTATTTTTTGTGGAATCTGAAATTATTGGCTGCAATAAATGAGTGTGATAACATGTTACTGTTATTACTGCCAAGGAAACAATCAAGCTAAAAATACATAAATGCCTAATTGTTCTATATGGCATTGTTTTATGTGACACTAGCTGTTGCCCGTGGCTTTGCTCGCGTGAATTCGTATTTCAAAGTAAGAAATTAAGGGCGAGGCCGAAGGCTGAGCTGCGTTCAGAAAGAGCATAAACCTTTTCGAAGAATTTAAGTAACTAAGTGACGAAGCCGGAGACTGCGCTGTACTGGGGAAGCTCTTGATGAAGGGTTCTTGATGAAAGTAATTAACAAAGGGCGCGACCGAAAGCGAGCTTCGTTTAAGAGGATAAACCTTTTCGAAGAATATAAGCAACTAAGGGCGAGGCTGAAGGCCGAGCTGCGTTCAAGAAGGGGATAAACCTTTTCGAAGAAAGTAATTAAAGGCGAGGCCGAAGGCTGAGCTGCCGAGCTACGTTCAGGAAGAGGATAAACATTTTCGAAGAACCTTCGGCCTTGCTGTCACACCCCCCCTCTCTCCCCCCCCCCCCCCCCCCCCCCCCCAAAATGTGAAAATCCAAAAACCCTAAAACACGTCATTATTCATTTATGATGAGTGGCTATAATTATGATTTTCAAGTTCTTACCTTTGAAAGACCGATACTCCTATACGAACTTTCATCTCCCATCCCCCCCCCCCCCCCCTTAAAATTTGAAAATGCAAATACCCAGAATCACGTTATTATTGATTTATTCTCAGTAGCTGTAATTCAAATTTTCATGTTTCTAACTTCAAAGAACAAAGACTTTCACACAAAGTCGTCGTCCCCATTTCCCCAACTTAAAGTTGAAATTTCCAAAAATGCTTCCTTAGCAGATGCTTATGTTATAAAATAAACCCATAGTAGTTTTGGCTGTGCGTTGATAGATCAGTCAGCAACAAACGATTTTATAAGTTTAGATTGTTCTATATGGCATTGTTCTGTATGACATTGTTCTATATGACATTGTGTTATACATATGGCTTTGTTCTATATGACATTGTTCTGTGTGGCATTTGTCGTCTTTCTATATGGCATTGTTCTGTATGACATTGTTCTATCATTTCTATATGGCATTGTTTTACATTGCATTTTTCTATATGACAGTGCTAAAACGATAGCCAGACAAATAATTTGTCTAAAGGTGGTAAATTCTAACTTGGAGGTATCAAACAGACATTTTTGTATTAAAATTGGTTAAACTGATCTTCATACTAATCAGTCATCCCAGTACTTGTACTCGTTTATAGGTTTCCGTATCCCGTACGGAAGCCAATTACTAAGCCTACGCCATCTGTCTGTCTGTCCGTCCGTCTGTCTGTCTGTCTGTCCGAGGGCTGTATCTCTTGAACCGTAATAGATAGCCCGTTGAAATTTTCCCCGTTGAAATGTGTTATTATGGCGGCAATAACAACAAATAATAAAAAATAGAAAAAAATAAGGGGGTTCTCATACAAGAAACATGTTTTTTTTCAATATTTTTTTTGTGGTGCGGAAACCTCGGTGCGCGAGTCCGACTAGGACTTGGCCGGTTTTTATATATTATTTATGTTGCGTGGTTGGCTGCATCACCTGCTGTGCTACGAGTTACAACCATCTCAGCCCATTACACCTTGTTCGTGCGGTAGCTATAGGCTAGGTGCCACATGAGAGCTTCCTCTTCAATGCAGGTGGGCGGCAGCTTCCACGTGGCGCCGGGGCAGAGCTTCTCCATCAACCACGTGCACGTGCACGACGTGCAGCCCTTTTCCTCCAGCTCCTTCAATACAACCCACACCGTGCGCCATCTCTCATTCGGCACGGACATACAGAGCGGCAACACCAGCCCTCTAGATGGCGTCACTGGCCTCGCCACTGAAGGTATGCTATTTATAGAAGGTAAAGCCTATATATATATATATATATATATATATATTTATATATTTGTCCCGCGAACAAAGTTGCGTCCACCTATTACAAAATTTTCATATAATACTGCGTCCACCGCACTTGGGCTTCCGTATACGGACGCAACTTTGCAACCTCTGTTCTTTTAACTAGAAATGACTTCTAATGCCATCTAGAAGCGTTCTGTGAAAACACCCGTGAACACAACCACGGACGCAACTTTACTGAAAAAGTATACAAATTCGGGTATTTTAGTTCAGCCAAATCCCGAGCGGCGCAGGTGGCGACACTGAGCGCGCGTATACCCTGCCCCGCGCCCCTGCCGTATATAAAATATCGATTGGCTCAGTAGTATTGCGTCCGGTATTTGGAATGCGTAATTTAACCTCGCCCGGGCCTCTCGCGTGGGACCCCCCCCCCCCCCCCCCCCCCCCCCTCGGCGCATATAAATGAGCTATTAGCACGATAGTACTGCTTCCACTATTTCTAATGCATAGTAACCTAGCCCGATCGCCTCTCGCTCGCCCGGCGGCGCTCCCCCCCCCCCCCCCCCCCCCCCCCCCCCCGGCGCATATAAATCAGCTATTAGCACGATAGTGTTGCTTCCACTATTTCTTTCTAATGCATAGCCTAGCCCGAGCGCCGCTCGCTCGCCCGGCGGCGCCTCCCCCCCCCCCCCCCCCCCCTCCCCCGGCTCATATTAATCTGCTATTAGCACCATAGTATTGCTTCCACTATTTCGAATGCGTTGTTTTAGTTAAGTCACTGGTCCATAGCTTTGTGTGAGTGGTGTAGTATTAACGAGTTTTAGCCGCGTAGACAACAGACAGAACCAACCATAATATGTAGTTAGTTATCTAGATAGGCGTGTACCTTATGAATTTAAACTTTCATAATGAGGAGGAGGCGGCGAACAAAAGCGGACATGTCCACCCACATAGATTTATTTTTTACTAGCTTTTGCCCGCGGCTTCGCTCGCGTTAAATTCCATAAGGACAAAGTAAGTCACAAACGGCAAGTCGCTAGGGGCGAGGCCGAAGGCCGAGCTTCGTTCAGGTAAACAATGTTCTCCCTAGAAGAAGTAAGTAACTAAAGGCGAGGTCGAAGGCCGAGTTACGTTCGGGTAAACGATGTACTCTCTAGAATAAATAAGTCACTAAAGGCGAGGCCGCAGGCCGAGCTACGTTCAGGAAAACTATGTGCTCCCTACAAGAAGTAAGTCAGTAAAGGCGAGGCCGAAGGCCGAGCTACGTTCAGGTAAAAGGTGTACTCTCGAGCAGAAATAAGTCACTAAAGGCGTGGCCGCAAAGTGCTACTTAGAAGTAGTAAGTTACTAAAGGCGAGGCCGAAGGCCGAGCTGCGTGCTGGTAAACTATGTACTCTCTAAAAGAAATAAGTCACTAAAGGTGAGGCCGCAGGCCGAGCTGCGTTCAGGTATACGATGTACTCTCTAGAAGAAATAGAAGAATTAATTGTAAGAATTTCTCATTCTAAAAAAATTATTAAATTATTATTTAAAATAAAATAAATTATAATTAAAAAATTTTGCTAATATTGCTTACCTGGACGCAGCTCGGCGTTCGGCCTCGCATTTAAAGACATACTTCTTCTAGGGAGAACATTGTTTACCTGAACGCAGCTCGGCCTGCGGCCTCGCCTTATTTCTTCTAGAGAATACCGATTATTTAAACACAACTCGGCCTTCGGTTTCGCCTCTAGTGACTTACTTCTCTAGGGCGGATATTGCTTAACTGGACGCAGCTCGGCCTTCGGCCTCGCAATTAGTGACTTACTTCTTCTAGAGAGAACATTGTTTACCTGAACGCAGCTCGGCCTCCGGCCTCGCCTTTAGTGATTTATTTCTTCTAAAGAGTACATCGTTTGTAAAACTTGACGAGTCTAACTGCAGTGTGCTGCCTATAGATGATTAATAAACAATAAAGCAGCTCGGCCTGCGGCCTCGCCTTATTTCTTCTAGAGAGTACCGATTATTTAAACACAACTCGGCCTTCGGTTTCGCGTTTAGTGACTTACTTCATCTAGGGCGGATATTGCTTAACTGGACGCAGCTCGGCCTTCGGCCTCGCAATTAGTGACTTACTTCTTCTAGGGAGAATATTGTTTACCTGAACGCAGCTCGGCCGGCGGCCTCGCCTTTAGTGACTTACTTCTTCTAGGGAGAACATTGTTTACCTGAACGCAGCTCGGCTTTCGGCCTCGCCCTCAGTGACTTACTTTCTTCGAGTAGTATGAAGAGAGTATATTGTTTATCTGAACAAAGTTCGACCTTCGAATAACCTTGGAGTTAGTGATTTACTTTGTCCTTTAATTAATTCAGCGTTATGGTATATAGCCTATAGTTAAACTCCAGAACTCTCTTTGAATCGGTGCAAACCGCATCAAAATTTGTTACTAAATGCCGTTCATACTATACTTCAAAGAACAAAGTCCTCTCATACAAACTTTCACCCTCCTTTTAACCCCTTTAAAAGGTGAAAATCAAAAAACCGTGATACACGTCTTCATTTGTTTATGCTCAGTAGCCTTAATTAAAATTTTTATATTTCTAACTTCAAAGGACAAAGACTTTCATACAAACTTTCATCCCCTATTTCACCCCCTTAAAGTTGAAATTTTCAAAAATTCTTTCTTAGTGGATGCTTACGTCATATAATAGAACTACGTTCCAAATTTCAACACTCTAAGTCTTACGGTTTGGGCTGGGCGATGATGAGTCAGTCGGGCGTAGTCTCAAAGAATAAGTACGAAGAAGTCTTCGTAGTATAAAAGATCGATAGATAGATAGATAGATTTTTTTTTATTCTCTGAGCTCATATTTATGTCGTCCCTGAAGTACTTTCATTCAAAACCGCTTCTTTCCTATACAAAATAATACTCAAATATGCATTTTCAGTCAAAACCAGACTTGTCTCATTAAAATTAGAAGAAAATATGATTGCACCTTCATTTACAATCAAAACGGGATCATAAGTCGGGGGTCATCATAAGTCCTTTTCATGGTATTAACTTCATCAAATTATATTTTTTCTAGAATAAGAATATTCGTAAAATACAATTCATTTTATTTTGTGCTGATACTAACATAAACAAAAAAGTTACAAGGTTTTAAAGCTTGGGTTTTGGTAATTTTCAAAAATAAAGAAAAAAAATCGTATCTTGATACCACGTGACACCTGACAAAAGGTATCATCATGGGTCAAAACCTTGTAAATGAGCCCACGTATATAAAAAAAAAAATTTCGGTCGATGTGCCGAACACCCTGTATAATAAATACTATTATAACGAATACAATAATAATAAAAATTTCAATTATTACATTTTGCAATCACTTCTATATTACAGCGCGCAGACACAACTTTTCCCTCAAATTGTTTGGATAGGTTAGATTAGGTTACGTTAGGTTAGGTTAGCTTAGGTTAGGTTAGGTTAGGTTGGGTTAGTTTAGATTAGGTTAGTTTAGGCTAGGTTAGGTTAGTTTAGGCTAGGTTAGGTTTTTTAGGTTGTGTAAGTTTGGGTAGTAAGGTTAGATCTAATAAGGTTAGGTTGGGTTGGGTAAGGTTATGTTAGGTTAGGTTAGGTTAGGTTAGGTTAGGTTAGGTTAGGTTAGGTTAGGTTAGGTTACATGCACATGAGGATGTGTTACATACAAATTTACTCACAGGTTGACCTAATCAAAGAGTGTTAATATTTAAAAAATACGTGGGAAGCAATATCTAATGTCGGTTTTTTAAAGTAGATTTTGACTTGAATTCGAATGTCGAAATTGTTAGGTAATCGATTGGAAGCAATAGTGCCTGTTTCTTGAAGAAGGTACAGTAAATATTTTGACTTTAATTCGACCATTAGATTGGAAGCATCAATGTAATTTGTTTTTTTATTTAGTGTATATTTTGACTTTTATATGACCTTTGTTAGTGATGAATGGATTGGAAGCAATAGTGTCGGTTTTTTTTATATTTAGAGTATACATAGTTTGACCTTGACTGGATTGGACTGGCTGGACGCCATAATGTGTATTATAAAAGGAGTCAATTCTGTGTGTAAATTGAAATGTATACTCATAATATACAGGGCGGGTGCCGAAATGTCTGTAATATGAACAGACGTCATACGGAGGGTGAAATGAAAACAGCATATATAAATACGAATAAAAATATCGAAATAAAAAGTAATCTGCCCATATGATAGAAAGTTTTTATTACACTATTTTCACTTACATCCTTATTAAATACTCTAGAAGTGATGGACGCAGCAAGTATCTTTTTTGAAAGGACGCAGAAATGATAGCGGGATGTATATATATATATATATATATATATATATATATAGGCTTTACCTTTTTAGTGCTTTTTACAAAAATTGGAAAAACAGTATGATAAACACTTAGTATTTAACCCTACGCAAAATTTTCCATATAATGTGAGTATAATACATAGGGAGCATTTTGCCACCCATTTGAAAAAAAAAATCACAGATTTCGTGCATTACACGACCTTCGAGGTACATTGAAAATGAACTCAACAAAATAAAAAAAAAGGTTTTTTTTTTTTTTATGGAAACTGACACGGCTGGCTACATCGCCTACAACATCCGTGATGTCAGCCCATAACACCGGGTGAACTTGGTGCCACGTCAGTACTTCCCTTCGGTCGTGCCGAAGGGAAGTATTGTGCCGTGCCGTGTCGGTATTACATTTATATATTTTTTATTACTTGTTTTTCAAAAACACAAGCAGCTTAAAAAATTTAAACTAAAATTTTGACAGAAAAAGAGATAAGCTTGACATTATGTCTAACTAAAGTAACAAATTAATAATTATCAAATATAACAATTTCCCAGACAGGCCTGGTCAGCCAGGGAGAGTAGACCGCACCTCGCGAACGCGAGAGGCCGAAGCCCAGCATAGGGTGCGCTGTAGCGTTTTAAATTACAAAATTTAAAAAAATTATAAACGAAGCGCATTAGGCTATAATAATAATAACAATATTTTAAAGGTTAGGTTAGAAGATGCGTCGCTACACGACGCATCTTCTAACCTAACCTAAATAATATTTTATATTATTATTATTTTATTTTTATATTTTATTAATATTATATTTATATGTAAAAATCATAAACTTTAATGCTACTCAGATTAGTCCGCGCGCCGCACATACCTCCCGCGGTATTCAAAATTCCGCCGCATAAAGGATAAGCTACAGCCTAGACCGTGAGAGATAGCAAGGTCCCGTTTTTTGCAAATTGTAGCCCAACTCAATACCGCGAGGGCTTTTTTTCATTTTTTCGATATCGGTTTTCGTTTTCGAGAAATCGCCGATTCAATGAGAGAAGACACCAAAAAAACACGTAATTTTTCGACATTTTTTTATTTTTTAAAAAAAGTTTTTGACTTTTCCGCCATATTGTAGCCCTCGCCGAGACGCATCTTTTTACACCCCAATCATCCACGTAGCTGTAAAATTCACGACACCAGGGCGATGTCGCACTTTTCCTTGAAATGGGTGCCCTACCAACACGATCGAAAAAACATTTTCAATTTAAAAATCGATTTTTTTTTTATTGCTTCCGAACTGGGTGGCTGTTCCCGAGGTCGAAGCCTCAGGCACAGCCAATTTCACCCCCGAGGGAGGAGGTGCCAGTCCGGCTTGGAGGTGGACTAATATCGCAGGGGAAAGGCTATTAACCCGTGATGTGAGGATCGGTGGATTGTAGGATTGGGGAAATATATTCCCCGAAAACCTGTTCCACACCTTTGCAGTGCGGCACAAGAACGATTAACAGAATCGTGCAGTTCGAAAAACGCTTCTGTCGACTACAAAGAACTCTTCTGCCGACTACAAAGGGTGTTCTGCGAGAGTATGCCAGGTTTGGTGAAGGAGAACAGGAGGAGGAGGGATAAAGGAAGCAAGTTCGTCAGAGCAGAGGCCATAGTAGTACTGATAAAAACAGGCTCCATGACCCAACGATATGTCTGTGCTTTAGAGGTTGAAGGCCCTTTGTGAGTACAGAATCACCAATCAGGTGAATGGCTCATCGCTGAATAGAATCCAAGGCTGAAAGAAAGTCCTCGGTCTGGGGAACCCTCCCAAAGATGACTGCAATTATATTCCACCACCGGTCTTACTTGTGCTTTATAGAGTGTAAGCAGTTGAAACGGCGTGAAAACACGGACATCGCTAAAGGATCCCTAATTTTCGAGACACTAATTTCGCCTTGGACTCTATGAACTATCGAAATCCAACGTCCCTGGACACCTCCATACCCAGGACGCCCAGACTATCATCATATTGGCTTTATTCCGTTGAACTTCATATCCGCATCGTCACATTTCGTGGGGAGTGCTCGGAGGAGCCAGCATGGGTGGCTGTGCCGAGGAACTAATAGTGCAGTCGACAGAGCCAAATTCACCTCTCCTCACGAAACCATGCACATTGAGATGCCATGCCAGCAGATTTGCAGATTGTTGCCGGGTTGTTTAGCGTATTGATATGACTAGGTACGTTTGAAGACCACCAGGTTAAAGGATTCAGGAAACACACTCACCGGAAGACAGTTCCACGCACTAGCGATGTGACAAAGGAACAATTTCGAGAAACAATTTGTTCCCAAAGGCCCAATCTGAATAATAAAAGGGTGCTGAGCCTCTCTGCGACGAGTTTTGCAGGAAATAAGGCATGCTAATTCCTCAGAGCAGTGTCCAGTTATAGTATTTACATGATGTGCAAAGGCAGACTTATCAATCACATACAGATATTTCTTCCAGTCAACCTTTACAACTAGAGTACAACCTAGGATCTTTCAAAAGGGGCATGAAAAGGCTCCTCTTATGGCATTCATAATTCCCGTGCATCACAGAATGTCCGATCGATCGATAACCACCTGTGCGTAGATGTGTGTGTCATCGTAATCCCCGTCCGTCTTACCCTACCACTGGTCATAATGAAATCTTTATTAGCTTCGGTTCCCATCCCCTATAGAGTATTCAGAAAAATATAAGCCATATCTCGGAGTAACATATGTTAGAGGCTACATAGCATCACACCATTATTCATATGAGCTGAGCTGAGCAGAGTGGTCAGAAGTGAACGAAATTGGAGAAAATTTGCCTTGCATTTGTGATTTGTGAATAAATAATACCCAACCAATCAGAGGCGGACTTTCCTTAAGGCCGACTAGGCCCGGGCCTAGGGCGGCCAGATATTAGGGGCGGCCAATCTGCGTCTGCTGCTGGAAGCAGTGAGCGCAGGTACAGAAATTACTTATAAAAAATACTTTTGCTAGGTATATGTAAAAATAAAACCACTAAACCGAGAAATAATATATTTCTGGCAGATTGAACCGAACGCAATGATTTTCGTACAACTTCACATTTGTAACTATGCTGTAAACTTGAAAGGGGCGGCTGCACTGAATTGGGGGCGGTACTAAACGGCCTAGGGCGGCCAAGGCTGCTAATCCGCCTCTGCAACCAATTTACAAAGGGTTTCTGTGGTATTTCGCAATTATTTAGATTTTTGTAACATCATTAATAGGGACTGAGTAGTATGGTCGAGAGTGACTGACATTTTAGAAAATAAGTACACTTTTTGTCATGGGTAATTCATATATATATATAGCCCAGTTACTTATTTATTACACAATGGTTAGACATAGGCCTTCTTCATCACACCATTATTCATATGAGCTGAAGGGTTCGGCAGCATTCACTTGCAGTCGGGAGGTATTTGTGTTTATTTCATTTCATTTAACTGTTTTCTAAGGTTTTTTTTTAACTTGAATATATAATTTCACTTATATAAACTGACATTGTTTACCAACAAGAATGCCACGCGAGCTCAGCCCATGGGCTCAGCTAGTTGATAATAAATAAATGATACTGGATACTAAATATTTAAAAAAGTTATAAATGCAATGAGGACTAATTCTATGATGTATTTGAAACTCTTAATAATATTAATTCAGTCTAACAAAAAAAAAAGAAAATGTTTTATTAACCGAAAGCAATATTCTCTAACAACGAATTCCGGTTCCGATAGCCATAAACGTTCCGAAGGTGCCTCCACCCTGCACCATCACCTTGCCCACCGAGTGCACCAGCTCCCGACCTCTCGCGCCGTACCTGCAACAGTACAGTACTGCTATAGGCATAGACACTCATGAAATAAGAAATAAGTTAAAAAACATAGACTTTTAAAACACGTTGCTTGCTATACCTACATTATTTATTACAAATGTAATGTAGTCCAGTGAATAGAGGCGAAAAGAGGGGGGTTACCTTACTAACGGTCCGGTAGTTCTAAATTTTTGATATGTTGTCCAGGATGGTTAGAACTATTTAAAATATAAAATGCACAATTCCTCCCCCTCCGCGCCCGCCGCCATATTGAAAAAAAAAACAAAAAAAATCGGCACTTCAGATTTTTGCTTATATCTTCATTTCCGTGCATTTTAGCTATAAAAGGTATTACTCATTGTTGTAGATAATTAAATTTCCTATAACTAACATTTTAAATTTTGTTTCTAGGACTGATACTTACGGAGATATGAACTTTAAAAAAAAACTTATTTTCTGGAAATTTGGCAAACTTCTAACTTTAGAACGCTGTAATTAAGTTATGCCCTATTCTAGGAAAAAAGTATCAGAATAAAATTTGTAGGGAATTTAATTACCTACAAAACGCATGTACATTTTTTTAACCAACCCAAACTTTAAACTTAACTTTGAACTTACAGTGGGGGGTAAAAACAAAAGTTTAAACAACGTAATATTGCTTTTTTTTGCTATTGTGATGCCATGTGATCTTGTATCTAATTTGGTGGAACTAATGTTTTTCTTAAATGAGTCAACATGATGTCCTCCATCTAAAAAAAATTTTTGGACCACTATAACTGGGCCACCCTGTATATCGAAATTAAAAGGAAAACTATCACAGCTAAGTTGGCTGTACAGGTTGACGAGTAATAGTCGACCAACTTATAAAATGTACGGATGACAGCCATCATTTCACTGTTGAAGAACTTTTTCAAATTAACATTCATTTATTTCCCCTACAAAATTATACAAATAATCAAATAATTTATTTTGATAGGGTTCCGCAACTACGGAACCCGCTTTTTTTTTATTCCAAAACTACGGATCGAAACAAAAAAGTAAAAAGCTACGGATTTAGATATACACGGTGTTGCAGTTTCCCCCGTAATATTTTTAACTCACATAAGGGGGTTATTCTATATGTGAAACTAAAGAACTTCTGTGGCGAAAAAAAAAAATTTAAATAAAAAAATAATTATTATTTCCATACAAATTTTAAATACCTATAAGTACTCAAAATGTATGGAGAAAAAAAAATTTATTTTCTTCAAATTAAAAAGTCGTAGAACAAAAGTTCTTCTATTTAACGTACAGAATCACCCCCTTTCGGGTTTTACGGTTGGGGTTGCAACACCGTGTATATTCAACAAATAAAATATAAATTTTTCCAAAGCCTTCATTTGGTTACGTTGCCTACGTTTTTATAACAAAATTCAGAGGCATGTTCATGATTTTTTTCTATCAAGCTAAGTTAATCAAATCGTGTTTTCAAAAAGCTATCGATCTGCGCGATAGATGAAGTATTACATATATTAAAACTGAATCTGTCAGGTAAGTAATATTGGCGGTACACTTCCTGAAATTCTCTCACATCACCTTAATTTAAAGCATACACCAGAAAATTATATTTCATAAATGTCACGTTACACGGGTGGGTCGGTTTTTATCACTTAAAGTCACTAGAGGGGGGGTCAAAAATTAGCCTTATTTTTTTTTTGGAAACTGATACGGTTGGCTACATCACCTACACATCCGTGATGTCAGCCCATAAAACCGGGTGAACTTGGTGCCATGTCATTGCTTCCCTTCGGTCGTGCCGGCTACACTGAACTGGACGGAAAACACAAACTATTTACATAGCCGTTTCGACCGACGTTTCATTCAGGGCGGAGGTATCAACCCGGGCGGGTTGAACCCTACCACCTAGTAAGGTAAGAAGGGAAGGGACCTACAGTTTTACATGGAATCCGAACCATGGTCAGCCTCTAACGGTCGAGCGGTCACCCATCCAAGTACTGACCGGCCCAACGTTGCTTAACAATCAATAGCGACAGTCAACTGTCTGCACCACTGAGCTATCGAGGCTGACTAAAATCCGTGGTTTATGAATCCCTAAAGGGTTAATGACCTTTCCATTGACATGAAATACACATACAAAGAATTTAGAACAGAAAAATATATTCTGACACCTGTTTTTTATTTTTTTTATTTGTCCTTGGTTTTCTTTTTTACTTTCGAGCGACTGTAAGGAGAAAGGAAGTATTGTGATAGTCCAAAATTTCGAAGTTGAGATTTCAACTGATCTGGGCTATGTATCTGTCGACGATCCCAAAAAAGTGGTTTTGAGAAACATGTATGTGTGTGTGTGTGTATGTGTGTGTGTGTGTGTCCGTCCAGCGACGTTGCGCCTAAACCGCTCAACCGATTTCGTTCAAAATTCGTATTTAGTAGTTTGAAATGATAATCTAGGGGTACCTTTTTTTAGTTTTTCAAAATTCGAAAAAATAAGGGTAGCTGTCATACAAAATTTGTCTATGGCAATGTGTCCAGCGACGTTGCGCCTCAACCGCTCAACCGATTTCGTTTAAAATTCATATTAATAGTTTGAAACGATTATCTAGGGGTACCTTTTTTTAGTTTTTTTTAATTCAAAAAAATAAGGGTAGCTGTCATACAAATTATTTCGATGAGGTTGATTTTCTCAAAAATGGCTCTAACGATTTTTATTATATTTTCCACATAGAAACCCTTTTACTAGTCTAAAAAAAGATACCATTAACTGTTTTTCCAGGAAAACTCAAAAAAAGGTGGCTACCATATAAACGAAGGTTTATTTCTATTAAAATATTGCATACAAAATGTTTGTTGCGATCGCCTAACTAATTCAACGGAACTGTCCTGTCAGTATACTTTGAATTTCGAACATAAAAACGTTGAGTTCGCCAAACAAGCGAGAAAGTCAGTGGGGTATCACCCTACCATTAATTTTTTTCGTGAATAAATTTTAATGGTCTCGTTTGTACGTTGTTCGGAGTTTGATTGGCTTCTTTCTTAAGCCAGGTCTCCTGCGAATGTTTTTTCGAAACATTACACAGAAACATCGAAACATTGGGGCGTGACCACACACATTTGTGTATGCACATTTTTGTTTGCCGAGTCGGACGGAAAACATTCCCCGCGCGGGTGGAGAGGGGAGGGGTTTGTTTAATTTTTAGCAGCTCCCGTGTCGCGTACACGTCTCCGAGCGGCGGAACAGGCGGCAAATCGACCAACGTCATTTTTCGAATGAGTCGTAATACTTTAATGCTACTAGCAGTGGCGGCTGGTGACTTCAGTGACTGGTAGTGCGCTAAGTACCTACCTCCTTAAATACCTACCAAATTTCCCAACACATTCCCAATGTTATTTTAAGATCGCGACTTCCGAATTTTTTAAACGCCTGCGTTGTATTATGTACTCGTACGTACCTAGTATGAATATTCTCAAGACACTCAATGAGTTGTAAAAAACAAGAAAATAACTATAAAGTGGAGGATACATCAAAAGTACACCAATACATGTGATGCAGAGTGACTTATGTATACAACCATTGCACGTGCGAAGACAATACCTAGGCAGTAAATATTATTTGAAGATGAAGTCACGCACAGAAAACCCACTGATAAAGCTGTTACAAGAGCTTTTAGATAAATGTACCTATGCCTACTGGCGACGGAGGAATACTCCTATTCTACTCAAGTGTCATAGCTGCATGAGTGATTAGGAAATTGAAAATTGTTCTATTCAAAAGATGTTTACATTAGAGGTTTGGCCCTCTAAAATCCAACTAGACGTTCATACTCATGTACCAGGTGAGTCAAAAATAGAAATAAAACAAAAAGCCAACTTTATGATTAGGGAAATGTACAGTGAACACTACAAAATCTATACAGATGGCTCAAAAAATGATAATGGGACAGGGGCAGCCTTTTGGGACCCGCAAACCAACGATGGGATGGAGATCAACATACCCGCAAAAGTTCCTATCATGACTGCTGAACTAATTGCGATTTCAGAGGCCCTTTCGTACAGCACATCGACCGGTTCTAATAAGACAGTCATACTCACAGATTCAAAAAGTGCACTTCAACACCTCGTGTCCTGTACGAAGGGCAACCTTGGAAGATCGGTTTCATACGAAATATTAAAAGATATATATAAAATGAGCACCGAAGGTAAGAGCATAACTCTACAATGGATTCCATCGCATGTTGGTATTGCGGGCAACGAGGAGGCTAACTGCCTGGCTAGTAAGGCTTGTACATCTGATGCAATAATTAGTCAATGTAAAACTTTCTAAAACCTACCCGAAATAAAAAAGAACTGTTATAATATGTGGAAGCAATATTTCGATGAGAGATCAGTGCAGAAAGGTATATGGTACAGAACAATGCAGTGTGAACCGTTAAAAATTCCCTGGTTTGCCAAGAGCGACAGACCGAGAACAGAAATTGTAATGGGCCTGAGACTACGATCTGGACACATTCCAACAAATAAGACAATGTACCTTATGAAGATAGCACAATCACCCAACTGTAGCATATGTGGGATAGAAGAGGACCTACTCCATATACTGTTGGAATGTGCCCGGAACCAAGAACTGAGGCAGAAGCTATTGAGAGACTTAAAAACTGACAGACTCAACCTGTTTTTTAAAGTACATGAAGCCTTGGGGCGAGCTCAGGGGGAGGAGTTTGAATTCATACTAAGTTTTTTTGTAAAGTCACAGGCGTTGAATCATGCTGAAGTACAATAAAAATCAATATAGTTACTATGGGGCTGGCATAGCCAGGAATGGCTAAAGCCCTAAACAAAATAAAGATTTAAAAAAAAAAAATAAATAAATAAATTAAAAAAAAGAAAATAAATTTAATCCATTTTTAACTCATTTTTTAACTCATTTATAGTACCTTTATGAACACACCCATAGACCACAACACTACTGCGGCTTTCAAAAAGAAAACAATAGCAATGTCCCAAAAATACTTAAAAAATGTATAAAAAAAACCATTTGAAAAGTAGGAATTGAACCCGGGATCACCTGATGGTAAAGCCTTACCTTTAACCAACTCTTAGGCAAATATCGGCACCACTTAATTCACAGTATCACGTGATAGAAAGCACAACGCCTAACCATATCCCATTTTAAATATTCGCGCGCTAACGTATGTGACATCACATGGCAGCGCGCTGACTCTAGGTATGAGGTAGACGGACTCGTGCAAAAGGAATCGCTCGCGACGTATCGCACGCGCGGCTATTCACGATATAGCGTCCTTGTTTGGCGCTCGTGCGCCGCACGCAGAACTCCATTTCGGCCCATACTGTTTCTATGAAGTATCTTTTGTCTCACGCGCCAGCGGTGTTTTGCCGATCCCCATACATTCAGATGGGAGAACCGCGTGCGCTTTTCGATTCCGCACGGGGCGCGGGTTTACTCGCAAAAACGTGCCTTGTGATCTTTAAAATAAGGTCGAATTCACATTCGCATTTATTTGGAGTACGATCTTTATGGTTTTAATGAAGGTATGTTGTATTGCAAGATATGTTTATGAAGATGTATTTTGAGTGAAGTGAAGACTTCCCGTGGTATGGTAGTGCGGCGCACGGGCGCACTTTAGGACCAGCCGCCAGTGGCTACTAGGTAATATTTTTAAACAATATAAATAATTGCGCTTTATAACTAAAATTGTGTATGCCGTGCATAAAGACGACAGGTTAGCGACCTCTCACCTTGGCACGGTCTTTCCACCGAGTCATGCAGCAGGTGGGCTTTCGTGCCTTACTTGCTGCCTCATAGTTATTTTGTCCGAATACTGTGCTAAACGTGCTGGTCGGTGTTGTGCTGTAATTTACAAGAGTACCTGCAGCACAACACCGATTACTCTACTTACTCCGATTGTCGGGATACGTTGTGTGGTGTGTGTGTGGTGTTTAACTTCGAAATGTAAAACCAATTCTTCAAAAACACGGAAGAAATTGTGCAATCCCAATCTGTGTTCTATTCGTAACTCCTGCTAAATATTAAAATGTCGAGGCTGTAAATATATGTCAGTCAGTCAGTCAGCGTGTAAGCGTCCACTGCTGGACATACGCCTCTCCAATTTTCCTCCAGTCCTCATTTGTATGGGCCAACGTTGCATTCTACGTGCGGCGCACGAATGAGAAACAAGGACGCTATATTGTGCGTAGACACGCGTGCGACACGTAGCGACGGTTTCACCAATCACGACACGAATGAATTGTCACGTGGTCTGTCGGTCGGTCGAAGCCGCGAGCGAAGTTTACTGTGCAAGCGCTGAAGCTAAACGCAGTGCCTATTGCGCGCACGCGTAGTAATAAAAATAATATGTGTCTATTAACGCTGTTATGAGCATTGCATAATTACGAAACTGCAGACAAAAGACAAAACAACCATTTCGATTAGTCCAGTCAGTCCAGTCAGTGAGTTGTCGTTCTCTAACTAACCTAACCTCTATGTCGGTCGTGGTTCGTTCGTAAGCGGCCGCGCGCCGCCGGGCCGGGTATCGATGCGACACTACGAGCGCGTGGCTGTGCTGTGTAGTAGTTAGTACCTACCTACTGTGGGCCGTGCGTGCGTGCGTGTCTTGAGTCTTGTCAGTTCAGTCAATCAATCAATGAGTACCCGGTCGCGGTCGGCACCCGGCGGCACCCGCTTGCGAACCGCGACCCGCAGCCCGGGTCGGATCGGATTAATTTGGTAGTGACGGAGGATAGATAAGGTTAACTATTATCGGCGCAAGTCGGTTTTTAGCAGTTTTTACAACTTTTCGTAAATGAACAGTTAGTTGGTGTTGAGTGGGTGACCTGTGGCAGACCTAACTACCCAATCAAACTGTAGTGTGTGTGGTGTGTGTGTGTGTGACTGATTTCTTCATAATTTTTATAAATTCGCTGGCGTGTTCTTCAAAATACCATACCTACATATTTCAATCTAAAAGTGAGTACATTTTTATTAAATACACATATATAAGGTCTTTCAAAATTAGTTTATAGTACGCTAAGGGGGTGTTCTGTATCGGAAATAGATCACTTTTGAAGAACAAAGAATTTTATTTTTTTTAAATGTAAAATGTAAAAAAAAAATTCCATGCCAGGAACAAAAAAGTCTTCCAACACATTCTTTCTTTCAGAAATTCTGAAAAACCACAATTTTAGTTTTATTAGTATGGAATAGAAAGAATTTGATTTTTTTTACCAACTTACACGTGTTACATCATAATGGCAATGAAGACTTTTTTGTTACTGTTATGAAACTGAATCGATTAGGCTATAAAAATCAACCACCTATTTTTTTATTTAAATACATAAAAAATAATTATAGATAAAAAAAGCCCAAGGTCCAAAAAAATTTATATAGGTTTTTCTCCCTAGGAAGGTGTGGATCTAAGCTTGCGATGGCTTCACCGAACATATCCGGGCCCATCGGCAGTAGAGGAGGGTATTAATCGAGGTCGGGACTAGCGAGTGGCCACTCTAAATTTCCCACGCATGCTTCACGTTTCGGCTCGCTTCAAGCCCTCGTCAGCTAGTCTGCGTTGACTAGGACGCGGGGAAACCACCAGTCCTGCTCTCGACCTCCCTCTCTCTACCTATCCATATTCTGTAGGATGCTTCCAGTGACGTTTTCGAAGCTCTCTCCATATATGAGCTTAGCGTCGATCTTGGGAGCCCTAGATTCTTGAAGAGACTGTAGAGCGACTTCGCTGGTAGTCCTCTTGCTCCGACTTCCACAGCGAAGAGATCAGTCTTGAATCCGTTTCTCACAATCCGGTCTACTAAGTTGCAGTACTTGTTAAGTTTGATGTTGTGGTCCTTCGGTATGTTACTTTCCCATGGAACTGTAAGTTCAACAAGTACTACATGCTTTGTCGCTTTTGAGAATATGAGTATATCCGGTCTTAATGCTGTGGTACAGATTTCCGAAGGCATTTGGTAATGCTTCTCATGTGTGTCCATCAACAATTCCCAATCCTTTGCTGCTCCCAAAATTGAAGAAGGTTTAGTCCTATCTTTGGGCAGCTTATTGGCTCCAGGTTTCACAAAGTTGACCTTCTGGAAGCCGCTACTGGTTTGCACTTTCCTGGTCCGTGCAATTGACAGGTTGATGGCCTCTCTGATGATTTGGAGGACTTTATCATGACGGTAGGAATACTGGCCTCGCTCAAGTAGTATTTTGCATCCGCATAACAAATGTTTGGCCGTGCCTACGAACTCCTTACATGACGGGCATAGTCTATTTGTAGATTTCCCCCATCTAACTAGGTTACTCGGGTCGGGGAGAGTAAGCTGGAATGCATTTAAGTAGAACTTAAGCAGCTCAGGGGACCAGTTGTATATTATGGATTTCCACTTCAATGCAGGAGGGATGCAGAAGTCACCCACTGTTAGCCAATCATTCTGCATTTCTAGGTTTAAGGCGTGAAGTTTGAAGCCTTGTTCCATGTCCTCCTGAGCAAAACCTTTCAGTATTTCTTTATCAGACTTTGCTGTTTCTATGCCCAATCCAGATCTATTGGTGCGTGTACCAACTTGGAATGATTTGTAGAAGTCGAGTCTCGATTCCAGTTCATCTGATAGTGATGTGTTGGGTAAGGCTTGAATAGCGCTATCATTGGAGTCTTTGAGTATACATCGTTTGGCTATTCTCGCCTTTTGATAAAGTATCGACGGTTTCTTAATGTTCAGTCCAAAGTTATTGTGAGATCTGTATAGCGTTGACGAGTCAGCCGGGTGAGCCAGTCCAAACCATGATTTCAGGAATCTAGTCACATACGAGTCTAATTTAGTCAGGTTTTGCTTTGTGAAGTCGTAGACGAGAAATGGCCATGAAAGTTTTGATGTCAGGTAGTTATCGTAAATCCATGCCTTTTGTGTACCCAGGAGGGGAAGATTGTCAGTTTGGCGGAGGCTCTCTTCGAAAAGTTGGACAATATCATCAGTAGGATGCTCCTTTCCTTTGCTGGTGATCCTTTTGCCCAAGAATTTAAAAGGAGCTTCATCAGCCACGGTTGCGATTGGTTTTCCGGCTACAGTCAGACCTGGATTGCTCGAGGTAAACTTTGAACCTTTCCTGGTTAAGCTCAAACAGTAGCACTTCGCTGGTTTTATCTTCATCCCTTTGGTCCATTCACAATAGTCATCCACCACCTTAAGAAGCGCCTGATTTTGTTTTGGATTGCGGGTTAACAGTTTGACCGAGATATACGTACTCTTCAACCTGTTCGATCACTTCTCCGTCAATAACGATTTGTCCTCCCGTCATAACCTCGGTCGCTTGATGACCTTGGTTTTGTCCCAGTTCATCTTCAGACCCACCTTCATGGAACCTGTATAGAAGTCTTCCAGCATGGTCTGAAGCTGATCTCGGGAATTTGACAGAAGGACAATGTCATCGGAGAAGCGCAGATGTAAATATATGGGCTACCTCGAAATCTGTGTTTTCACCCTGATTCCGAATATGAAACCCATGGAAAACAGAATATTTCTTGTAAGCCTCAGCGAGGATTATTCTGTCTGTAGACTACAGCTAGCATAATGTTGGCACTACTTGGCACCATTTTGTACTACACCACATATATATCAGTAATCTCTGCTCATACCAAGTTCGGAAACAGTGAATCTGCAATCGCTAAAACTGAAAGCACGTCTTCCTCGTCCGAACTCATTGTGACGTCTGCACAAAATGTTTTGTTTCAACCAGAAACATTTCCATGTAGCAGGAGACAGCTTGTGTATGAAAACAAATGTTTCTGTGTATCGTTTTTTGTGTAATGTTTCGAAAAAAACACGGACAGGAGACGCGGCATTAACCTAATTTGGTATATATGACATGTAAAGGGGAATTGTCAATTTTAGTTTAGAAAAAAATGGGAATAAATTTCAGGCGTTTTGTTTTCCTGGAGTTCAAAAAATCAGTCTGTGCTCCTAAATAAGTAAATCCTCACTTGTATCTGACTTTATTATATTACGAAATATTTGAGTTTACGCGTGCGGTGAAAGTGGCCTGGGGGACAGGGGAGTTAAGCATTATTATAACCTGTGGGAGCCTACAGGTTGCGCCGACACGGCACATACCTACTATGTATGTACTCACTGATATGTAGATAGACTCTACAAGAATGCACATGTGCGTGCACTATTGTGAATGCGACTCGACCAACCGCCCTCCGCGCGGAGGGCGGTCGGTCCAGCCACCACTCGAAGTAGGAAGAAAGCAGTCTCCCCTTGGTGAATATACGGCCAACACGTATCACAGTATTTTATTTATGTCACCTAACCTAAGTCCCACAAACATAGTACCAATAGCCAACGGTAAAAGGTTAATGATTTGGAAGTCAAGAGGTTAAAAACTAATTTTTACGGCACATATTACTTTTCTGCAAAATCTACTTTTTTGTGTTACATTCCTCTGGTCTTATAGGTACCTTGATATTATAACTATATTAGCAAAACAGAATAATAAATGGTCCATAATAACAATCATCTCCATAATCACTATCACTACTAAAATGAGTTGCTTTCCTTGTTGTTACTCTTTTCCTACAAAATCTCTGAATGGATTCGATGATACCTATCTATGAATTTTTTATATTGTACCTCAACGCAGTGAAGCCGCCAAATAGCGCCCCGCTGGCCATTCCTACGCAAAATCCGATCATGAAGCCCATCTTCATCTTGTCGAAGCACGATGGGCCTTGGCTCTGGTACATTCCTCCGGGCACCGGCATCGTGTTGTGTTTATAGTAGCTACCTTACGCTTGCAATACTCCACGCAGACGCTCTCAGAAGTATTTTCACATCCAAACGTTAAATGCGCTTCGAGGTTATCTATCAGGTGGCTATGTAAGCTTAGCAGAATCGTAGAATTTCCAACATAAATAATGGCTCACTAAAACAAACCCTTCACCAGCTGGAGCTGGCACTATGTATATAGCTAGTAGCAGTGGCCAAATAAAGCAAACATTTTAGTTCTATCTCGCTCTAAATAAGCCTGAAATGAGCTGAAACTAAAATATATGTCAAATATTTGTATACCACCGCGATGTCAGTCAAATACTGACATCGCATCTAGCTAGAGAGCTAGAGAGCGTTTCAACTAAAAGTTCCCTTCGCCGTTATGTTGGCTCCACTGTCTACCTGTCAAAACAGCGTTATGGGTTGCTATGTGTACAGATTTACCCGTAATTATCGGTGTTTACCGTATTTATTAAACGATAAAATATATAGTGCGACAAGGCTTGAAATGAACGTGGCTCACAGCGGAACTAACGTGTTGTTAGTCTAGTCTGTGTTGTTAGCAGAAATTGAAGTCCATAGTGCCACCAGGAAGTAATGGTGCGTGGGAAATATGCGAAACTGTCTGCATTCCTAAGAAGGGACGTGAAATTTCGATCGAAAGTTTGTGGATAAATTGTATGACATAATAACCTAAATTATCGACAAACTTTCTATCGAAAGTTCACGTCCCTTAGGAATGCAGACAGTTTCGCAAATTTCCCACGCACCATAACTTCCTGGTGGCACCATATCTGTTATTTTATTAGTGAGCAAGTCTTCCTAAAACTCAATACATAAAATAAAAAAATATGTAAGTAGCTACCTACCTTATAGGTACTATACATACATCTTCTTTTGCAGCGATATTTTCCCCTAGTGTTTTTTTTTTATGGAACCTGACACGGTTGGCTACATCACCTACAACATCCGTGATGTCAGCCCATAACACAGGGTGAACTAGGTAAGGAGGAGGTATAGGTGTAAGGAAATTTTCAAAATTGAGAACCCTAATGCTGCAGCAGCGCCCTCGCACAAACGTCATCCACGTTCATTTCAAGCCTTGTCTCACTGTACCGATTACATTATTATAGATCGTTCACAGTTATTTTACCTCTGACATATTGTGTCACTTAATTTGCCCGCTAGGTTGGCATTGTGTGCGAAATCGTGAAAAATGTTACCTGCTATTTATATGTTCCCCTAGTAGTGGAAAATAAAATTATATATTGTGCCTCCTTAATAGGACAAAGACTGGCAAAGCAATGCGAAAATGTGTGCCACATTGAAGATAGGTTTTGTGAAACGGATCGATGTATGGACGCGGCACTTGACAAGTTTATTATAGAATTGAATGCCGAGTCTGATGAATCTGACAGCAAATTTTGATGATTCATGTTCATCAGATAGTGTTTTTTTCACAATTAGATATCCGCCTGGTTCACTCGTATTCAAAATAAATAAAATTATATGTAAAATAAGCTGTAGTTTTTTATCATTTTAAACATAGAGTAGACTTTTTTAGCATAGAGTAAACTTTAACAATAAAGTTTATAGAACTTTTAAGCATTGCAAAATTAAATGCATGGAATATTTACAAGGAAATCGTATCAATCGAATATGGCGACACAGACCTCAGGTTAGCCAACTTTATAGCCAGAGGTAAAATAACTGAACGGTCTAGTAGGTAATATAATCTTCACAATCTGGCAACGCGAATTCACGGCGCACTCACGTGGAGCCAACATAACGGCGAAGGGAACTTTTATAATTTGACAGCTGTTGTAAGATCCCCGAGACGATCGGACCGGCACATGAAAGAACTAAAGAATCGGATTTTGGCCTGCCTGCGCGATCAGCTGATTGTAAACGTCACATCACAAACGAGTGTCTACCTACATAATTATGCGGGCTCGCGTATTCGTGCACATGTGAAGGATCGGCATAACAAAAACGACATGTGCCGCCTCAACATTAGGTTAGGGTTAATATAGAGAAGATGCGTCGCCTTCTTTATGTTATTTTTTTTTTTCTAATCACCAAAACATCACTCATACCCATACCACACTTCCCTTCGAGCCGAAGTCTGCCAAAAGGAGCCAGGAAGTCTGCCAAAATCCTATTCCTTGGTTCTTCATGTGCCGGTCCCGAGAAGGCTAAGGTCAGACCGAACGAACTGTCAATCTGACCGAGGTCAATGTGAGTGACGTTTACAATCAGCTGATCTATATCGCAAGAGTCTGCCAAAATCCTATTCCTTGGTTCTTTCATGTGCCGGTCCCCGAGACGATCAAGGAAGTCAAGGAATAATAGATTCATAGGTATATATAGGTACCTGCATACAGGTATACAAACAGCACTATGGGAGTTTTCAACGAAACGTAACAACGAATTGCGCCGCTTCAACATAGAGTTAGGGTTAAATCATAGAAGATGCGTCGCGTAGCGAGCATCTTCTGTAAATTAACCCTGGTTATTTTTTTTTTAAACCACCAAAACGTTCACTTTGAACGAATGGCTCGGGGCCAATTCTCCGTCTCTCACTGACAGTTGGTAATCCTAAGAAAGCTTTATTTTCGGAAACTTTGATTTCGTATGAGTGCTGTTTTGGTGGTTTAAAAAAAACCAGGGTTAATATAAAGAAGATGCGTCGACGCATCTTCTTTATATATAACCCTGGTTATTTTTTTTTAAACTCCAAAAAATCACAGCTGATCAACAGCGCCATCGTTCCTTTGTTCTCTCTTGTGCCAGTTCCATGTTTTGGTGGTTTAAAAAAAAATAACCAGGGTTAAAAGCCCTAAAAATAAACTAAATAAAAAAACAATTATGCGCGATTGAAGCTCCAATGAGGATCAACGCGGTTTTAGTTTTGAATGTTGTATTGAAGTCCATGAAAAATCCAAAACATTGGTGTAATTATTTTTGTCGTACGACCAAAAATGAGCTAGTAGCCATAGAGAAATAGCTCAATGCTAGTAGCAATCAAATCAATGCGCCGATCCTCGACTAGTCGCGCGCGGAGTGCGTGACGTCACGACACTCCATGCCGCTCCGCACCGCTCAGTAGCTGTTGGAAGCGTTATGGCGCGCAGTGTTTGTTTGGTTAATTGTATTTAAAACAAATTATGTGTCCGATTTGTGCCTGGTTTCACTTTTTCACAATGTATAAATATTGTATTGTGCCGAAATGTACAAATACGTCTATCAAAACGCCAGAGAAACTATTTTAAATGGTTTTATTTAGCTTGACCCCTTGTTTGTTTGTTTCAATAACATTGCGACAACATTTTCAACTACTTCTACGGAACCGATTGTTATGAAATTTTGCACACACATAGAGTTCCCGTGACAATACAATGTTATGATAATTTCAACTTGGTAACGAGGGTCTGATGATGGAATCAGGAGGTGGGTAGTGGAACTCTTCAACCGTTACTAGTAACCCCCTCGAGTTTGGGCTCATTTGGTAGGTTTGGACGAGTGCTCCATACTTCCACCAATACACTTGGTGACGAGGGTCTGATGATGGAGTCAGGACGTGCACAGTGGGACTCTTCAACCGTTACTAGTAACCCCCTCGAGTTTGGGTTCATTTGGATGGTTTGGACGAGTGTCCCATACTTCTACTAATACACTTGGGGACGAGGGTCTGATGATGGAATCAGGAGGTGGGTGGTGGAACTCTTTCACCGTTACTAGCAAGTCCTCGAGTTTGGACTCATTTGGTAGGTTTGGACGAGTGTCCCATACTTCTACCAATACACTTGGTGACGAGGGTCTGATGATGGAGACAGGAGGTGCATAGTGGAACTCTTCGACCGTTACTAATAACCCCCTCGAGTTTGGGCTCATTTGGTTGGTTTGGACAAGTGCTCCATACTTCCACCAATACACTTGGTGACGAGGGTCTTATTATGGAGACAGGAGGTGGACAGTGGCACTCTTCGACCGTTACTAATAACCCCCTCGAGTTTGGGCTCATTTGGTTGGTTTGGACGAGTGTCCCATACTTCTACTAATACACTTGGTGACAATGGTCTGATTATGGAATCAGGAGGTGGGTAGTGGAACTCTTCAACCGTCTAGTAACCCCCTCGAGTTAGTAGGCTTATTTGGTTGGTTTGGACAAGTGCTCCATACTTAGTAACCCCTTCGTCTAATCCAATGAGCCCAACCTTGAGGGGGTTACTACTAGTAACGGTTGAAGAGTTCCACTGTCAATCTCCTGACACCATCAGACCGTCGTCACCAAGTGTATTGGTGGAAGTATGGGACACTCGTCCAAACCCACCAAATGAGCCCAAACTCGAGGGGTTACTAGAAACGGTTGAAGAGTTCCACTGTCCACCTCCTGTCTCCATCATCAGACCCTCGTCACCAAGTGTATTGGTGGAAGTATAGAGCACGTGTCCAAACCAACCAAATGAGCCCAAACTCGAGGGAGTTACTAGTAACGGTTGAATAGTCCCACTGTCCACGTCCTGACTCCATCATCAGACCCTCGTCACCAAGTGTATTGGTAGAAGTATGGGACACTCGTCCAAACCTACCAAATGAGGCCAAACTCGAGGAGTTACTAGTAACGGTTGAAGAGTTCTACCACCCACCTCCTGATTCCATCATCAGACCCTCGTCACCAAGTGTATTGGTGGAAGTATGGAGCACTCGTCCGAACCAACCAAATGAACCCAAACTCGAGGGGGTTACTAGACGGTTGAAGAGTTCCACTGTCCACCTCCAGTCTCCATCATCAGACCCTCGTCACCAAGTGTATTTATTGGTGAAAGTATGGAGCACTCGTCCGAACCAAACAAATGAGTCCAAACTCGAGAGGGTTAGTAGTAACGGTTGAAGAGTTCCACTGTCCACCTCCTGACTCCATCATCAGACCCTCGTCACAAAGTGTATTGGTGGAAGTATGGCACACTCGTCCAAACCCACCAAATGAGTACAAACCCGGGCGGGTTAAACCCTACCACCTAGTAATATAAGAAGGGAGTCTTTAGTCCCTTAGTCGCCTTTTACGACATACATGGGGAGAGATGCAGTGGGGCTATTCATTTAAAGTACCGGCCCCACACGGTACATCAGTTTCTCTGGCGTTTTGATAGACGTATTTGTACATTTTGGCACAATGCAAAATTTATACTATTTAAACCGGCCAAGTGCGAGTCGAACTCGCTTGGTTTCTTCTATGGGAACCCCCGTGAATATTTTACTTTTTCTTATTTTTATTATTTGTTGTTATATCGGCCATAATAACACATATTCTGTGAAAATTTCAACGGGCTACCTATTACGGTTCAAGAGATACAGCCCTCGATGAATGAGTGCGCCTTGGCTGGCTAGCGCGAGCGCGCGGGTCTGAGATAGAGTGACGTCACGCGTAGCCGCGGCGCACTGAGTTTTAGCGGCAGAAACGGCTTAAGTTTATTGATAATATCTCCGTAACTAATGGTCCGATTTTGATAATTCAAAAAGATATGCCATTCTTATGCCATAAAGAACAACGTGGGTATAACTTCTATTGAATTTGCTGTTACTTTACTGATCCTCATTGCCGGTGCATCAATCGCGCACGCCTCAATCCGCCTCATTCGAATGCTGAACTGTGTTGAGAACGGTAGTGTCGCTCACGCTTAAACAATGATTTCAAACGCAGTTATGGCATTTCTTGCAATAACTCTCGCGGTTTCTGTTCAGAAAAAAATGGTACAAAATTAAATTGAGATACCGCTTCACTCACTCATGAACATTTGCAAAGAACTCTTCATTCTTGAAGCCATAATCTGATGATTATAAAAATGTTCTTCGAATGGACTAGAAACGCTGTATCCCGACAATCGGGGTGAGCAGAGTAATCAGTGTTGTGCTGCAAGTACTCTTGTAAACTATAGCACAACATCGATTTACCACGTTTAACATGTGTACCTTGAGGTCTAAACAGCTATGTAAATAGTTTGTGTTTTCCGACCAGTTCAGTGTAGCCGGCACGATCAAAGGGGGAAGCACTGACATGGCACCTAGTTCACCCGGTGTGATGGACTGAAATCACGGACGTTGTAGGTGATGTAGCCAACCGTGTCAGTTTCCATAAAAAAAAAACCTTGGATGACAGGAGATTTTGTTAGGATGAAAATATTCTTGGAGATTATTAGTTTTTGGAATTAAATCTAGGAGAAATTCTAAATTAGAGCTGGCAACACTGAGGTGAAGTCTCTGAAGGTGGGCTGGCGGCTGGCGATTAGTTATGTCTGAATCTCATTCGAAACATTCTGTTGATTATCGTTATGAATTTACGGTTATTTTATTACAGTCCTTGTCTTTATTGTACCAGGCAGGATTGCGATGTCATAACCTCTTTTGTTCTGTATTCTGTCTGAGACCTTATGCAATGCAGATATACTAAATGGTATGCTTTGCATATCATTGATACCACTCTTCCATAGTTTTCGAAAAACTGTCCAATTATTCATCCGAAAATATAGTGTTATTATAAAATATAGTGTAAATAAAAAGAGTATTGCCTAGTAGGCTACTACTAGGCAGCACTATTTAGTGTTGCCTAGTAGTAGTCTACTAGTTTTTTTTTTATTGAAAGCGCGACATGGCGCCTAGCCACCATAAGGTGTCACATATTATTAATATTTTATATATTATAAATTATAAATTAATATAAAAATAAACAGAGTTTCCACCACCGGCAGTGGGGCGAACCCAGGCTTACCGATGGTCTATGCGCGCAGTGTCGAGCAGGGCTGCCTTCGGCAATGTTTTAATGAGAATCACCGCAGCATTTTGATTACCATCCCATTTTACTTAATTATTAATTACTTCCTTTTTCAGGTGCCACAATGTTCCAGTATTATATAAAAATAGTCCCCACTATGTACGTGAGGCTCGACGGCTCAGTGCTGCACACCAATCAGTTCTCTGTAACTCGGCATCAGAAGACCGTCTCCATCATGAGCGGTGAGTCGGGAATGCCCGGCGCTTTCTTCAGTTATGAACTTTCGCCGCTCATGGTGAAATACACAGAAAAAGCAAGGTAAACTTATTCAATTAATTTATTTCTTCCGTTTTATGTGGTCTCTTATATGCAATTTGACATATTAGTACCTACATACATACCATCGTCCTGCATCCCGACAATCGGGGTGAGCTGAAAAACTTGGGTAAATGACTACTGCGTTTAGCAAAGTATTAAGACAAAATAACTAAGCAGCAAGTAAGACATGACGACAGTTACCTACTGCATGACTTGCTGGAAGGACTGTGTCAAGGTGAGAGGTGGTTATCCAGTCGGCCTTTCGCACAGTATCTTACCTATATCTTCTAGTTGGTTTTCAACATAATATAAACTCATGATATTACTGAAATTCTTTCAGGTCACTGGGGCACTTTGCTACTAGCATCTGTGCAATAGTCGGAGGAGTATTTACGATAGCCGGAATCCTAGACACACTACTGTACCACTCGCTCAATGCTGTTCAGAAGAAAATTGAGCTGGGGAAGGCGAGCTAACAACACTACAATGTCTTCAAAAATGTGTTAAAATCGTCGACTGTACATTTGGCAATATTTTTACAAAATTCAACATCGGTTCCAGCAGCGAGGGATGTGAGCGGGACATAGTTCGCCTGGGTGGGGTCGTACTGTGCGCGCCCGAGCCTCTCCAGGAATGTGTGTCGCTGCTGGATCCGGAACTGACGGCTCAGCAGCACCTGGGGGGTGCCCACTATTCTTTCGTGTGATATTTTCATTACGTTGTGTACGTAATTGAATCTCCTTATCAAATGGAGTTGATCTGAAACCAAGAATAATAGTTAAGAATGTGTTACTCCAAAAATTATAGTTTAAGCTGATTATGTGGATTTTAATAATGTAATTTTATCAGTTTCAATAAATATTTACAAATATTTATTTTTTTCATTACATATTTCAAATCTATAATGCAAAATCATACATTTATAACTTGACATGAGCAAATTGCAGGTTTGCAACCTAGAAAGTGTACGGTATCACAAGTGAATGGCTACTTTCTGATTACATGATAACGGTCACGTCACGGCAGCACAGGAGACAAAAATGTATGAAATGTATGAATAGTTTTCGCCCTCGACGGTAACGATATGCCGAGACGGCTGCTTGGCAAGCTGTCTGGCAATGTTGCAGAGATTCGAAACATTATATTTTCCCAAATGGATCACAATATTATCATAAATTTATGTTGTAAATTTGCATACATTGATATATAACGTCGCGCCTGTTTCCCAATGGGATAGGCAGAGACAACGAATACAATTAAATTGAATTTATTTCAAAATAGTTTTCCAGTTATGGTTTGAGACGAAAAAGGGAACTTAAATAATATAATACGGCTCAGAAATATAAATTTATCGTTTATTTCGTAAAACACAAATATACGATGTAAAAAGACAGGGTGTGAGTTATCAGAATCACTTGAGCATCGTAGGGGTGACGACCGAGCTAATCGATTAGAGCTATAATTCTGTCCGAGAACTTAGCTTCGGAAGGGGAGACGAAGGTCTTCGCAGGAAGGCCGACACGAAGTCTCCGACGCGTCGCTCGATCTCCACCCTCTTCACAAGGTTCTGCTTCGGAACAGCCGGACGAGGAGTAGGGCCCAGGTGGCTCGTACCGGCTATGCCGTCGCAGATGATGCAGGCGTCCTCGGACGGAGAACGTAGAACGGGGAAGTCTACGTGTAATCGTAGCAGGATCTACGTGCAGACGTAGAAGGATCTACGTGCAGACGTAGAAGCTGTTCACACACACACACAAACACACCCACATTAAATAATGCACACATATCAAGGTGCCCTGTGAATGGGAAGAGAGAAAATACACGGATGGGCGTTATATGTTTCGTGCGTGAAGCGCAACGACAACCGCTAGGCCGGCGGTGTCTCACAAGCGACAGGCAAGGCAGAGCTGAAGAGATTATAATGTTACCCGTAACCCTGGCTGTGGGGACTCCTCTCTCAACGCTGAGATGAACGGCTGGAAGCGTCCGACGGCGGCGGCGGTACAGCGCCGCGGCTCGTTGACAGTGGCACGGTCGCGAGGGAAACTAGTGTAACTCACGGCGGCAGATCGAGCGCGTTATATTTTATCTTGTAGCGGAGAATTATTTAACAGAAGAATTGAAGTCTGGTTTCACTGAGACCCGCTTTTATAGACGGCAGCGCGCGTTTGTGGTGTGGCTGCGGAATGAAGTCGGCTAGCACGCAATGACGCGCACTGTACGTGGTTACCTGAATCTAAGTGGCTGAAGGCCTGTAACTCCATTAGTTGATAATATTGGACCTCTACTAGGGGTCCTCCGATGATGTCTGAATTAAAATGTAAGATAAATACAACCGAGGTGAATGTGAATTCCCGTCTATTTGGGATATATTTTAACCGCCTGGCAACCCATTAATCAACACCGCGATGTGCGGTGTTGCCAAATACAGCAAACAGAATTCCATACCGACGCTCGCTATCTTTTTCGATACGTCAAACAATATATAATTTTAGTATGGGCTGACAGCGGAAAGAGATCGTGGAAATTCACGCTCGGTAAATGATGCAAGAATGTGTGCTCGGTTACGTAGTGAGAGTGTAGTACGCCGAGATATGTGTGATTGAGTTTTCAAAATTGTAGGTTGGCAGTAATAATCTTCAAAATAACGGACGTCTCACGTGTAGCGTAGCCTTAGTACGGAGTAATTTCCTCCGTACTGGCAATGTGTCTCTGACACTTCGGTAAACGGCATTTCGACGTCCGCTATTAAAATTCACTACGTGACAGTACCCCCTCGGCCCGTTGAAAATTTTCTGGCATCAGAAAATTTTATCCGGTGAAGGCGCACTGCACACGTGCGAAAATAAAAAAAAAATTGTAAATATGTGTTGAGTGTGTGCATGAAAAAAATTACAATTGATTACTACGGCAATATAGGAGAAAAATAAAAAAAATTTAAAATAAAATGAATTTAACTAAAATGTTGTTTACCTACTTTTGTACCTGTGTTCCCTATGTCCTGCATTCTCATCTTTCATACATCATCTCTCTTTCCTCATCATTCCTGAACCCATCTACTCATTCATACTTCGCATACAAAGGTCGCATTCATACCATGGCATACCCCGCAATCGGTGCCTAGCACTCGCAGCTGAGTAGCCTCCTTACAACCCAGAGTGCGCTCCGAACATACGTACAAGGCGCACTCACCACAGACAACCCAAATACTAAGAAGGAAACCGGTAGTTGGCTCGGCTTACGGTCTGGCATCGAGAGAACATAACTCCTTGGCTTATAGTTTTCAGTCTGTCGAGCTCCCGCAGACTAGGTGAAGGCATATTTAGAGTGTCACTAACCGCACTTGGTGTCTTAGGGCTTAATTTTACGAGTAACCAACCGCTCGCATGTGAGTCTGTCTTTGCCAAACCCCAACCGGCCAACACCTTGAGAAAATGAAATAAATAAAAAAAAAAAAACTTTGTGACAAAAAAAATTAAAAAAAATATTCAAAGAACAAGCTGAGTTGACAACCCTAATTGCCGAGTAAGAAAATAAAAAAAAACAAATGAAAGAATGATACAGTAGCATGTTTGTGCGACATGTAGGTACCATGTAGGTACCATGTCGAACCATGACTGCGAACAAAAAAAAAAAACCACACTATGTATGTATGTATGTATGTGCACTATGTGTGATTCAACAAAATATAAAAAAAATCGATCAATGGTCACTTCATCTCGTAACACATTAATCTGTATCTCCCAAAAACATACACCGGTGGTCATAAAAAATTATGAAAAAGCCCGCAGGGAGATTCCAAACTATTTAAAGTTTCGAACAAACGTGACTACAGCAGCATTTATCTGAACTGTAGCCTCGAGTTCACTCCTCGGGTAACCCAACCGGTAAGTATAAATGTACCAAGCATGAAGACTGACGTGTCCATCGTACTTGGTAACTTAGTGCCATGTACACCCCTACTGGAGGACCTGTACATGCAACACACACAAAATATGGAGATACAAAAAAAAAAACAAAATAAAATTATTGAATCGCACAAGTGTATGTACACCTAAATGATGTTGTTTGTACAAGTTATATATTATATGAAAGTAATAATATATACTGTCAATGTAAAATGTTACAAATAAAACTTTAAGTTGTGTTGTTGCACGTCACAAAAAAAATATAGGTGTTCATGATAAAAAACTGTATGTATGGGCATGACACCTAGATGTGACAATCAGTTTTAAAACAAAATAAGCACTTTAAAAGTTGCTTCCGGATTGCCGGTAACTAGTATAAATAAAAAAAAATTTAATGGGCATGGCACCTAGTTGTGACTAGCCATTTTTAAAAATAAAAGGAAAGGAACATTAGCCTTTAAGAGTAGCGTTCTGAATTGCCGATACTAAAAACATTTAAAAAAAATCTGTTTGGGCATGGCACTTAGTTGTGACCAGCCATTTTAAAAGAAAAGAAATGATATAAACGGTTTAAATGCTGCGTTCCGAATTGCCGTTAACTAAAAACATTAAAAAAAATTATGTTTGGGCATGGCACTTAGTTGTGACCAGCCATTTTAAAAGAAAAGAAATGCAGATAGGCCATTTAAATTTTGCCTCCGATTGGTCGGTGCCTAATAAAATTAAAAAATATTAGCCAGTAACTACTAACATTGAGAAAATTTGCGAGAGCTGCGGTAACTGTGAAGCAGTTATCGCGTTGTACCTACACGGAATGGTGCGAACTATAAATTTAAAGATATCCACGGGGAATAATAAAACCTGAACATGGGACCTGGCTCGAGTGCTCTCCTCTCCAGCCCGTGCAGTGCCTCTCGCTTGCTGGAGGACAAACAGTTGGTGTGCCGTTCCATTCTAAACATAAAAGTTGACGTTAGAATATTTAAAATTATACAAATTACTATTATGTTGACAAGAAGGTAATGTTGACCGTTGATTTCGAAAAGGTTAAAATTACTATAACAAACTGACTAGGTATTGTTTATTTCAACGGTCCGTTAAGTTGGGATTCTACGTCTAAAAGAAGGTAACGAGTTGACATGTATGTGCGTTGTGCTGGCATGAAACATCAAATTATTTTTCTATAGGTTGCCTAACTGAACTATAATCACCTAATGTTTGGAATTAAAAAAAACGTTGGCTAAAAACTTGTTGTTACACAAACACAATATAAAATATAAAAAACTAGCCAACGACCCTGCGGATCAAGTCCACATGAGTACAACAAAAACTTTCACAAACACTGGTGTGGGTAATTTCATTACCTATAAGTGACAAAATAAATTATTTTTCTGCAACCTATTATCCAATATGAAAAAATATGATGGACGTGGAGACTACCTCTCAGGTTTGGAGGTATCTACTAAATTTTAAAAAGAATTACACAACACAAGAACGCACAATACAAAACAAATAAAAATTTAGCTCGTTCGTCACACATTAAGCTTATAAGGCAGCATTATAGCTCCTTATAGCTTGTTAAAACCCAAAAAGCCTAACAATTTACCCAAAAAAAACCCGCCGAAGAACTAGGGATACTGCACAAGTTGCACAAAAAAACTACAAGTTATATTTAAAAATTTGCACAAATAAAATAAAAAAAACAAACTACATCCCTAGCCACAGTACCGATTACAAAGATAGATGAAGTCTATACTTTGAATATGTTCGGGCGTTGCTAGCCAACTACTGTGTGAGAATGTAAGTACACAATAACTAAGCCTACCTACTGCTCAAGTGATTCTTTACCGGTAGGCGCCACTGAGACGAAAAAGGGAACTTAAATAATATAATACGGCTCAGAAATATAAATTTATCGTTTATTTCGTAAAACACAAATATACGATGTAAAAAGACAGGGTGTGAGTTATCAGAATCACTTGAGCATCGTAGGGGTGACGACCGAGCTAATCGATTAGAGCTATAATTCTGTCCGAGAACTTAGCTTCGGAAGGGGAGACGAAGGTCTTCGCAGGAAGGCCGACACGAAGTCTCCGACGCGTCGCTCGATCTCCACCCTCTTCACAAGGTTCTGCTTCGGAACAGCCGGACGAGGAGTAGGGCCCAGGTGGCTCGTACCGGCTATGCCGTCGCAGATGATGCAGGCGTCCTCGGACGGAGAACGTAGAACGGGGAAGTCTACGTGTAATCGTAGCAGGATCTACGTGCAGACGTAGAAGGATCTACGTGCAGACGTAGAAGCTGTTCACACACACACACAAACACACCCACATTAAATAATGCACACATATCAAGGTGCCCTGTGAATGGGAAGAGAGAAAATACACGGATGGGCGTTATATGTTTCGTGCGTGAAGCGCAACGACAACCGCTAGGCCGGCGGTGTCTCACAAGCGACAGGCAAGGCAGAGCTGAAGAGATTATAATGTTACCCGTAACCCTGGCTGTGGGGACTCCTCTCTCAACGCTGAGATGAACGGCTGGAAGCGTCCGACGGCGGCGGCGGTACAGCGCCGCGGCTCGTTGACAGTGGCACGGTCGCGAGGGAAACTAGTGTAACTCACGGCGGCAGATCGAGCGCGTTATATTTTATCTTGTAGCGGAGAATTATTTAACAGAAGAATTGAAGTCTGGTTTCACTGAGACCCGCTTTTATAGACGGCAGCGCGCGTTTGTGGTGTGGCTGCGGAATGAAGTCGGCTAGCACGCAATGACGCGCACTGTACGTGGTTACCTGAATCTAAGTGGCTGAAGGCCTGTAACTCCATTAGTTGATAATATTGGACCTCTACTAGGGGTCCTCCGATGATGTCTGAATTAAAATGTAAGATAAATACAACCGAGGTGAATGTGAATTCCCGTCTATTTGGGATATATTTTAACCGCCTGGCAACCCATTAATCAACACCGCGATGTGCGGTGTTGCCAAATACAGCAAACAGAATTCCATACCGACGCTTGCTATCTTTTTCGATACGTCAAACAATATATAATTTTAGTATGGGCTGACAGCGGAAAGAGATCGTGGAAATTCACGCTCGGTAAATGATGCAAGAATGTGTGCTCGGTTACGTAGTGAGAGTGTAGTACGCCGAGATATGTGTGATTGAGTTTTCAAAATTGTAGGTTGGCAGTAATAATCTTCAAAATAACGGACGTCTCACGTGTAGCGTAGCCTTAGTACGGAGTATTTTCCTCCGTACTGGCAATGTGTCTCTGACACTTCGGTAAACGGCATTTCGACGTCCGCTATTAAAATTCACTACGTGACAGGTTTCTGAAGTTTATATTTTGCGAAAATTATTTTTTTCCCCTTGAAAACACAACATTGTGTCATGCAATGTCAACTAAAGTTGAATTGTGGACCAAAATGTTAATACGTAAGCATTATTATAACTTTGAAAGTAAACAGGTTAGTCATAGTCATAGTGCCTAGAACAAACGTTTCTAAGTTTTTTTTTTTTTCGGGTGGACAAACGCTGGCAAAATTTAATGTCTTCTTTTTGAAGAGTAAATTATGGCGAATAACACTACCTATAGCTAGCCTTCCCCAAATCACTCCCACCCAGAGGAGACACTAAATAATTTGTTTTTCACTATGGTTGAAAACATACTAAAAAAATTTTTAACCACCATTACATACCTAAAGGTCCGTGCGTTCTAACTTTCGAAAATGAAAAGTGTTTTGTTTCTCGCTAAATCCACCGAAAATTCGACAGATCTAGCGACAGTCGCTAACTCTGCAAATCTGGCGCAGAGAACGCGGTCATTGCCGTACAGTGGTCTGGATGTTGTAGTGCGAAAGCGCCCTACAAAGGAGTCTCAGTATCATGAAGTCAGCTAAGATATAGTTCTTCTAATTCGTGAGGGCTGGGCTAAAGTATGAGTATTTTTTTAAAAAGTATTTCTTCACACATTAACATGTATCCAGATAATAATATGTCTTTAGCAACCCGAAAATGGCCTCGTGAATTGCAACAGCAATCTATATACATATAGGGTTTCTCTACTCACTCATCATCCATATCTTTGGTTTATTCAGAAGCAAAGTTTTCATTTCATCATCACTGAAGCCCATTTCCTCCTTCACTACGAAGGTGTTTGTGTTGATGTGGAACATGTTGTACGTAATGATCTTGGGCTGTCGAGTCGCCAGTGCTCGCACCTCCTCACCGCTCAGCTCGAACCTCTGCTGGAAGTGTCCCAGTCGCCTGTCTATTCTTTTTGTACTGCAATCAGAAGAGTCATTTGCACTTTTAAATTGTGTTTAGTTTCGTAAAATGTTTAAATTGTGGTGTACAGTATAGTCAAACTTTAATGCCGCTCGCATCTTAAACCTCGCGCATGTAAGTACAATCAAGCAATGACTCGGTTCATTTTTATTGCATATATTTAATGTTACGGACAGTTCGTTCTGATACTTCAGTGACTTCTGCAGTCTGTTTCATCATGCAACTTGTTAATATTTTTTCCATATATTTATGAACTTTATAAATTGTTAATTGTGTTTGACTTTGTAAAATATTTGCTTTTGGCATTATTTTTAAGGGTTAACCATGTCCACCATCCCAATTTATTCACCGATTTGCACACAAGACTAAACTTTTGTTCAATATTTTTAAATAAATCACAAGATTCGCCATTATTTACCGAGTGTACAACATAGGCAGTGGGGACTGCGAGGAAGTGTTGCGGAGGAGAGGCGCGGGCGCAGGCTGGCCGTTAATACGTCAACGGGGTCGCGTGGGGGCAGCGTCATTATTCCCCTGCATCTCTTGCGCACACTGAGCTTGACTTAAATTTTGTTCACTGTGCAGGTAAGCAAAGCGGCATTAAAGGTTTGAGGATACTCTAATAATATTGTGGTAGAAGCCTGGGGTAAGATTCAGCATACTGCTGCAGTAATGATGGGGGAAGGTGTGTTAGGTTGACGCAGAGGGAGAGTGGGACATTTCCTCCGCGTTTACGGGAACTGGCTCTCTAGGGGTATGGGATAGTAATTTTTTTCTCATACAAGACAAGAGAGGGTTAGCATGTACTCTATCGCCAGGAATTAAGGGCTGGGTTCCAATACGGACACCGGAAGAGAGGGGGAGGGTGGTGTGGGAGCATTTTGTAGGGGTATTCCCTTAAAAATTATTGATATCAGGTTATGGCAGCTAAGGAAAGGTTGGTTGGAAGGGAAAAACAAATATTTTTTTCTGGAATACTACATCTAAAAATATAAAAAAACTATGAGGATTTAGTGTGTATATAATATGATAGAGTGCTAGCTTATATACACTCCATAGCGTTTGCACTCAAAGTCTAGATGGAAAGGGGGCGCACATCTCGATTTTATAAGAAAAGTAGTCTTGAATAATCTGTGATTTTTTTTTTTGTATGAAGAAATTGTTTCTGTGCAAAAAAAAATTACACCTACGTGTTCCTAAAAAGTTAACTAGCATACTAGCCAACCAAATAGTCGCTAGTGCAGTGTCTGTTTTAGAATGATAAAAAAAATTAACCTTAAACTAGGAATAAAGGAATACGAGTAAATACATAAGTACCTACATTAAATTCTTGTTTGTTTTTCCAAATTCGAAAAATAAAAATAAAATACATTACGCAGCACATAATTAGTTTTTTTTTTTATAGAAAGAGTGACATTTGGCGCCGAGCCACCAATAAGGTGTCTAATGGCGCCCTTGGACGTTCGGTCGTACGCGGGAATTGCGAATGCCATGCCGGCCTGACAGGTGCCTATTCACGCTCTCTTGAAGGACCCCAGACTGGGGGGCAATATGTGGGCTGTTCCAGAGTTTACCAGTTCTGTGGAGGAAAGATCTGCAGAACCGATTGGTATGCATCCATGGTAAGTCCAGAGTATAGGGATGTAATCCCTGCCCAGTGCGCGTTGTGTGGAGGTGGAAAGAGGACGGCGGGATCGCGTTAAACAGCTCCTCCGACCATTCCCCATGGAATAAGCGATAGAACACACTTAGGGCACCGACATCCCTACGGAGTTGCAGTGGTTCTAGATCGCGGGACACGTCGGGGTAACACAGTAGTCGCACGTCTCGACACTGGATCGATCCAAAGGCGCCAGCTGGTATTTAGCTGAGCCATCCCGCAAGTGTGAGCAGTACTTCAAGCAGGATCTAATCTGCGATTTATACAAAAGCAGCCTTTGGCCCGGCGTGAACAACCATCACCTCATTGAGTACGCAGAGCTTTTTAGAAGCCAGCTTGGCCTTGCCCTCGATATGGCGCCGAAAGTTTAGGTTGTGCGACAGTTCGACTCCGAGGACCCCGAAGTGGTCACTTAATTTTAGCGACGTGCCATGAAAGGAGCTCGTGTGAATGCCGTTCTTTGTTGTGCATACATTTGAAAAATACAACATTTCTGAAGTGAATGAGTTATATTGGAGATTTTATTCATTCGCGAGTGTCAAATCGAAAAAATAAACTTTACCGTATTTGTGAACTGAAATGCTAGTGTTATTCAACCACAATTAGAAAATTTTGTAAAAATTACAACCGTGCCAAATTTGCTTTAGTTGTTTGTATTTCTTTCTCTCCTTGCGTACTGAATCCCGGTCGCCAATATCTCCGATGTTTGACGGAGTTGGAAGTCGTGCGGAGCGCAACGTGTGAGCGGATAACTATCAGTTTTGTTTTTATGCTGATTTGCATGCTTTACACAAATACATTTGTCACAATATACTATCGTACAGTTTACACCAAGCTTTGTGACGCCCCCCTACCAGCTAACTAAAGTTGCATCAGTAAACTGATTCCGACCCCGGGCCTACCATATCTACTCAGTACTTATTTTACCTGAACATTAACCAAAATGGATTTTTGGTGACTATACGCTGAATTTCCACATGTTTGAATTTTTTCCACATTAAGTAATTAATCCTCACTTCTAAGTCTTGCAATTCTTGCTTAAATATCATAGGATTTTTCGTAATAAATTCTCCGAGACCTTCGTCTCCAACAAAATCTTTCATAAAAAATAAATGTTTTTTCATATCCCGCTCAAACTCCATTTTCATGATTGCTTCTACAATATAGGGTGGCATCTTTTCAATTTTGCTCAAATTTACTCCCAGTTTTACTAAATTTTGTAGAGTTTCAGAGCGATTCACATAGGCAGCAAAATTAAAAGTATTCGGTAAATGCGGAGCTACAAGTGAAAGGTCCTCGCGCGCCGGTTCGAGCACATGCGGCTCCGGGAGGTCTTCTAGCTCCAGGTGCGGTTCACGGGGCGCGAGAACAGACGTACTGTAGTCGCTCAACCGCCGAGCCAACTGCAAGATACACGCGCAGGCACCGACACTGGAATTTTTGAAGCTCCGCCGCATGGAAAACGCTTTAATGGTCTTCGTGAACATGATGATGAAAATATCTGTAATTGCAATTTGTGAATATGCTCTCGTTTGCAAATGGATTTTACAGGATAATAAGTCAATTCAATCAAAGCAACAACCCAACCACAGAACCCAACCCAAACAAACACCACACCACAGCCACACCAACGTCAACGTGGTTCTCTTTGTCTTTGACACCAACTAATTGTTGGGGTTTAACACCTGACAGCTCTGGCTAATCCTACTTTCGGAAACACTCGGGTTAACTGGGCTCGAAGGCGAACCAACTGAATCCGATATTCGTTTGGGCGTTTATGTAATTTGTTGGCTCAGTGGTATAAGAGTGTAGGATTTTTATTTTTTCGATCTCTTCTCTTCTCCTTTTTTTAAATAGTGGCAACCAAACGAATAGGAAATTCCTTTATTACTGCCAGTATCCAGTGACGGAGTTGCACGGTATAAATTTGTGATTACTTTTTATAATATAATAAAACAAAATAATTTTGAAAGGAACGAAGCATTTGAAGTTACTAGTTTGCATGCACAAATTCTGGAAGACACATACTTAGTTGTAAATAAGAAGATGAAAATGAATAAATAAAACATTATACATATATAATTAATTAGAGTCTTACGTCATTACATTTTATAAATTTTAATATATATTTTATAACATGGGAATTGTTAGTATACATACAGTATCGTTTCGTTATCGTTTTTTCGATCTCGACCATGGGTTCGTGTCCCTTTTGTCAAAATTTGTTTTGTTGACGTGATAACGTCTATTGATGAACACGGGCAGCACGTACGAAAGAGTGTCACGTTGATAGTCACGTTGATATTCAAAGTTACCATGGAAACGTCCTCGGCCCAAGCGGCAGTGTTGCCAAACGTACGGTAATTGCCGTATCGTACGGTAAGTACGATTGTACAATTCTTATAGCTGTGTTTCTTTATGACGTTATCACGTAAAACTATCGTCCGTAAACCGACTTTACAGACAACCAATTTTTTTTAAAGCAATGTTGGGTTGTTAAAATTAGGTTATGGTTATTTTTTGTATAACCACCTAAGAAAGCTTTATTTTCGGAAATACAAACGTAACAAAAACGACATGCGCCGCCTCAACATGAGGTTAGGGTTAATATAGAGAAGATGCGTCGCGTTTTTTAAATCACCAAAACATCACTAATACATACCACACATCACTCATACCATACCACACATTCTCCTTCGAGCCGAAGTTTGCCGAAAGGAGCTAAAGGAGTAGGTTGCAGGATCGAGCAGGTCTTTCAGGTGGCGGACCGACTAGTTTATTACTTCGAGCGAGAAGAATATCAAAGAATATCGGCCAGCGTTCGACACCTGAAAGACATTTCGGCTCCTTTCGTGAACACTCGGCTCGAAACGAAACTTAACAAAAACGACATGCACCGCCTCAACATTAGGTTAGGGTTAAGGGAGAAGATGCGTCGCGTAGCGCTACCCATCATCTACGTGCTACGCTACGCGACGCATCTTCTCTATATTATTAACCCTGGTTATTTTTTTTTAACCACCAAAAACATCACTAGTACATACCAAACATCACATCACTCATCATCATCACACATTCCTCCTTCGAGCCGAAGTTTGCCGAAAGGAGCTAAAGGAGTTGCAGGATCGAGCAGGTCTTTCAGGTGGCGGACCTCTCAAAGCACGAATGGCTCGGGGCCAATTCTGATGTCTCTCACTTTTTTTTCGGAAATATTCGGAAATATACAAACTGTTTTGGTGGTTTAAAAAAAAATAACCAGGGTTAATATAAAGAAGATGCGTCGCCAATGTTGAGGCGGTGCATGTCGTTTTTGTTACAAGTTTGTATTTCCGAAAATATTTCTTAGGTGGTTATAAAATAAACTAAACACCCTAAAACAGTTTAAACACCGTAACATTGCTTAAAAAAGAAAAAAAAGAAAAAAAAAACCAAAAAGATTTAGTGAGATTCGAACCCATGGTCATAAAACTACTAGGCCTAGACCCTCACCCCTGAGCCACGATATCACTACGAACAAACTAATATCGAATTCCCTTGATTCGCTTTCGGCTCTATGACGTCACAGCTACAGCGAGAGCCAACAGAATTGATCCCGAGCCACTCGTCTCAAAACGTAGTGGTTATGTAATATCCCTTCAACTTGCCAGCATTATAAAACAAAAAAACGCATCGCCTAATCGACCGTGACCTTGAGATTGACCGTTTCATAATACAAAAGAAGAAAATTCATTTTGGTATGTTTTCCATGAAACTTTGTAAACTAATGAATGGATTGTATTTACAGATAAATATCCGAGCTATAGAGCTATAAATGGTATTTTCTTATATAGACAACATATTCTAGCTAACAAAATTATTTCGTAAAGTTGTGTTATGTGAAAATCGCGACCTCTCTCTGATTTTTTATTTTTATAAATTTATAACGAGCGCAAATCGGTCATATAGTATTTTTATCATAAAAAGGAATACATCTACAATCTAATCATACCTTTTTTGTGTATCAGTAGCTCCTGTGTCGCACACAATAAATATCACAAGCCCAAACACACACAACACACACACACACCACGCACTGACAACAGACGACAGATTAAAGAATTATTTTATTTTTCTGTAGTCTCTGACATATCAAGTTAGTGGTACCGATGTGTAGCTAATTTATTCTAGGTACTTTATAATTGTCTCTTTCAAATACACAATACTAAATTGAGAGAGAACGTAAAAAATGTAATATGGCGGACTACTGCGGACCATGTATCGATTCAGTGCCGCGGCCCTTTTGGGCCGCTGCATAGACAACGGTAAATGTTATTCTGCGGCCCAACAGGGCCGCAGAAGAGTATAATTATCTTTGGTCATGTCCACAGACGAATGGCTCGGGGCCAATTCTCCGTCTCTCACTGACAGTTGGTAATTTAAAGCTTTAATGTAAAAGTTAAAGTAAAGCTTTAATTTCGGAAACTTTGATTTCGTAAGAGTGATGTTTTGGTGGTTTAAAAAAAAATAACCAGAATATAAAGAAGATGCGTCGACGCATCTTCTTTATATTAAGCCTAACCTAATGTTGAGGCGGCGCATGTCGTTTTTGTTACGTTTGTATTTCCGAAAATAATTCTTAGGTGGTTATAAAAAAAACTAAACACCCTAATAAAATTTAAACACCGTAACATTGCTTAAAAAAGAAAAAAAAACCAAAAAAATTTGAGGGATTCGAACCCATGGTCAAAAAATACAAATCCAACACTCTTACCACTGAGCCACGAAAGCACATAAACGACCAAACGAATATCGGATTCCCTTGGTTCGCTTTTGGCTTTCTTAGGAGGACAACTGTCACTGAGAGACAGAATTGGCCCCGAGACACTCGTGCGTGTCCACAGGGGGTCAAAAGAATAAAGATGGCGGCTGAACAAGTTTCTTTGCCGCGTCGTCGTCGTAAATTAAAGGCGGTGGCTAGGCTACGCGCCCGTCTAGACGTGCATTCCTTCTACGCCCGTCTATATAAAATGAACGTATAAATGAATGTAAAAACAGGAAAGTGGTATGGGTGATTGTTTTGTTGGTTTAAAAAAAGATAACCAGGGCTAATTTATAGAAGATGCCTATAAATTAACCCTAACCTAATGGTGAGGCGGCGCATGTCGTTTTTGTATAAAACAGTAGAAACAGGAGACTACCCCGTCTTGGACTGCCTCTTTTAGTGTGGTGCGCTTCTACGCGGCCATCCTTTCCAGAAATTCTGCACTTCACCTATTAAAGTGGATGGACGAGCACCGAAGAAACGCACGTCTAGACGGGTGCGTAGCAACAGCGTAAATTAAAAGTATAATATATTTTTGAGATTCTCGCAATACGAGAAGAAAATAACAGCGTTAGAAGTACAACAGAAAAGGCTGTATTCATACCACACTTTCCTTCGAGCCGAAGTCTGCCGAAAGGAGCCAAAGGAGCTAGGGAAGCCAGGAAGTCTGCCAAAATCCTATTCCTTGATTCTTTCATGTGCCGGTCCCAGGCTATGGTCAGATCAGACCGAACAAACTGTCAATCTGGCAATGTGAGTGCCTGAGTGGCGTTTACAATCAGCTGATAAATAGCGCAAGAGTCTGCCAAAATCCTATTTCTTGGTTCTTTCATGTGCCGGTCCCCCATGTCATGTCAGCTAGCACTTATGTAGTGGCACAGCATATATATGGCTAAAGCAGTATGGAAACTACGTACAAAACGATCGAAACGACGCACTCACACACACGCACACCTCAACAAGGCCCCGAAGCGAATGTCGCAAACAATCAGTCGCGGGTGCCGCGTCCGAGTGGTCGTGTTTGTCTTTGTTGCATGCGCCACGGACAGTCCGCGATCTTTTAGAATGCAAGAAAATGTTTACAAAGGTTTTTCGACTGTTGTCACTTTATATTAACTTTTGACAAATGTTGACAACTTTTGTCAACTTTTCTCATCTTTTGCCAACTTCTGTCACATTTTGTCAACTTTTATCGACTGTTGTCAACTCTTGTCAACTTTCTTATCTTTTGCCAACTTCTGTCACATTTTGTCAACTTTTATCGACTGTTGTCAACTCTTGTCAAGTTTTGTAAACTTTTGAGAACTTTTGTCAACTCTCGGTAACTTATGTCAACTCTTGTCAACTTTCTTATCTTTTGCCAACTTCTGTCACATTTTGTCAACTTTTATCGACTGTTGTCAACTCTTGTCAAGTTTTGTAAACTTTTGAGAACTTTTGTCAACTCTCGGTAACTTATGTCAACTCTTGTCAACTTTTGTCAACTTTTCTCATCTTTTGCCAACTTCTGTCACCTTTTGTCAACTTTTATCGACTGTTGTCAACTCTTGTCAAGTTTTGTAAACTTTTGAGAACTTTTGTCAACTCTCGGTAACTTATGTCAACTCTTGTCAACTTTTGTCAACTTTTCTTATCTTTTGCCAACTTCTGTCACCTTTTGTCAACTTTTATCGATTGTTGTCAACTCTTGTCAAGTTTGTAAACTTTTGAGAACTTTTGTCAACTGTCGGTAACTTATGTCAACTCTTGTCAACTTTTGTCAACTTTTCTTATCTTTTCCCAACTTCTGTCACCTTTTGTCAACTTTTATCGACTGTTGTCAACTCTTGTCAATGTTTGTCAACCTTGGTCAACTTTTGTCAACCTTGGTCAACTTTTGTCAACTTTCGTCAATATTTGTCAACTGTTGTCATCTTTTGTCAACTTTTATCGACTGTTGTCAACTATTGTCAATGTTTATCAACCTTGGTCAACTTTTGTCAACTTTCGTCAACATTTGTCAACTTTTGTCATCTTTTGTCAACTTTTATCGACTGTTGTCAACTCTTGTCAATGTTTGTCAACCTTGGTCAACTTTCGTCAATATTTGTCAACTTTTGTCATCTTTTGTCAACTTTTATCGACTGTTGTCAACTCTTGTCAATGTTTGTCAACCTTGGTCAACTTTTGTCAAGTTTCGTCAACATTTGTCAACTTTTGTCATCTTTTGTCAACTTTTATCGACTGTTGTCAACTCTTGTCAATGCTTGTTAACCTTTGTCGGCTTTTGTCTACTTTTGTCATCTTTTGTCAACTTTTATCGACCTGTGTCAACTTTTATCGACTGTTGTCAACTCGTGTCAATGTCAACCTAACCTTGGTCAACTTTTGTCAACTTTCGTCAACATTTGTCATCTTTGTCAACTTTTATCGACTGTTGTCAACTCTTGTTGTTGTTTGTCACCTTAGTCAACTTTCGTCAACATTTTCTCATCTTTTGTCAACGTTTGTCAACTTTTGTGTACTTTTGTCGACTTTTGTGAACTTATAGCCACTTTCGTCATCTTTTGTCAACTTTTGCCAACTTCTCTCAGCTTTTGTCAGCTTTTATCATATTTTAACCACTGTTGTCAACTTTTGTCACTTTTATGAACTTTTGTCAGCTCTCGTTAACAAGGAGTTGACAAAAGTTGACAAAAGTTTACATAAGTTGACTAAAGTTGACAAGAGTTAACGAAAGTTGACAAACGGGACAAAATATGGAAAAAGTTGACAAACAGCTGACATAAGTTGACAAACGTTGACAAAAATATGAAGAAAGTTGACAATACTTAGTTGACATTAATTAACAATAGTTGACGAAAGTTGACAAGAGTTGACAAAAGTTCACGAAAGCAAAAAAGTTGGCAAAAGTCGACAATAGTGGTTAAAAGTTGACAGAAGTTAGTAAAAGTTGACAAAAATGACGAAAGTTGACAAAAGTTGACGGAAGCTGGCCTAAGTTCATAAAAGTGACAGAAGTTGGCAAAAGTTTTCAAAAATTTCCGAAAGTTGACAACAGTCGTTAATATTTTACAAAAGCTGATAGAAGTTGGCAAAAATTGACAAAAGATGACGAAAGTGGCTATAAGTTAACAAAAGTCGACAAAAGCCATAAAAGTAGACAAACGTTGACGAAAGTTGACAAAAGTTGACGAAAGTTGACAAAAGTTGACAAATGTTGACAAAAGTTGACAAGAGTTGACATAAGTTACCGAGAGTTGATAAAAGTTCTCAAAAGTTTACAAAACTTGACAAGAGTTGACAACAGTCGATAAAAGTTGACATAAGTTGACAGAAGTTGGCAAAAGATGAGAAAAGTTGATAAAAGATGACGAAAGTGGCTATAATTTCACAAAAATCGAGAAAAATAGACAAAAGTTGACAAACGTTGACAAAAGATGACAAAAATCGACAAATGTTGACGAAAGTTGACAAAGATTGTCAAGAGTTGACAACAGTCGATAAAAGTTGACAAAAGATGACAAAAGATGACAAATGTTGACGAAAGTTGACAAAAGTTGACCAAGGTTGACAAACATTGACAAGAGTTGACAACAGTCGATGAAAGTTGACAAAAGATGACAAAAGTTGACAAATGTTGACGAAAGCTGATAAAAGTTTACCAAGGTTGACAAACATTGACAAGACTTGACAACAGTCGATAAAAGTTGACAAAAGATGACTGAAATTGGCAAAAGATGAGAAAAGTTGACAAACATTTACAATGGTTGACAAGAGCTGACAAAAGTTGTAAACAATTTACAAAAGTTAATAAAAGTTGACAAAAGTCGAGAAAAGTTATATCAATTCATATTTATAGCAACCACGTTTTGAACTTATTATTGATGATTGATTATATTGATTATTTGATCATTACATTAAAGAACCTAAATAAATGTTTTAATAAATAATAATTTTACAATTTTACAAAAAAATTTGATTGACATCCCTAACGCTCCAATGGAGCGTAGGTACTTATTTTAACAAATAGGCCTAGTTTCCATACTGCTTTAGCCATATACAGGGTGTCCCCGGACAGGTGTAGTTCCTTTAAGGAGGCTATTCTACGCTTTCTAACAAACATAATTAGTAAGAGAAGTAGGGTTCTAGGTACGCCTGTTGCGGAGATATAAATTGTTAAAGTTATTAATGTAGTGTAATGTGGTAATGCTCTAATCGGGCGCGCGCGGGGCGCGGGGCAGCGGGCAGCGGGAATATGGACGGGACGCGACGCGACTGAACGCAAACAGATAGCCCGCCCCGCCCGCGTACCGCTCGCGCCCCGACCCGCGCCATTCCACCTTGCGTTTCACAGTCGCGCGGTCTAAAGGCGCCCACACATTGTAGTATGCATTTAGTTTGTTAGGAAATCCTAAAATTTTAATGAAAGCACATATTTAAAAAATTCTTTCACCAGTGCTTTTGTTACAAGGCGTAGAATAGCCTCCTTAAAGGAACTACACCTGTCCTGGGACACCCTGTATATGCTGTGGTAGTGGTTGGTTGGATAAGGTATACTGCGCGGGACGGATCTAGGCGTGTCGCCCGCCACCGCAGCGGTTCATCAGTGTTCTCCCTCGCACCCGCACCGTAATTGTATAGTGTATTCGCGTGGCGGGTCGCCCGCTGTGGCGACGACACGCCGAGATCCGTCCCGCGCATTATAGCTAGCGAGCATCTAGCCACTTACAGTGCGACAAGGCTTCAAATAAACGTGGGTGCAGTGTTGCCAACAATTTTTTCACGTTCCCGCTAGATTTTCTTTCCGAAACCACCAGAAAACCGCTAAAATGTCTTTGGCACTATTTATGTTCCTAATAGTTTACTAATAACATTAAATGACCGAATGTCAAGTCAATGTATGGAAACTTACGGTAATTTCAAAGGTGGCAATGTTGTGTTTCGAAAAAAAATATTAAAAAGAACAATCGAACAAAAATAATTAATAAAACAACCACAGTATGTTTTGTTATTATTTATTTACATTGGTACTTCTATTCTATTCTGTGGTAATAATATTTATAGTTTTAAAGACTTCTTCAATATATTTATGAGATACCTAGACAAGCATATGCCACTAAAAAATATGTGTGTAACTAATAAAAAAACATTTGCCGACTGGGCTACTCCAGCTATTATTATTTCTAAAGACAAGTTATTTTATTTATATGATCTTCTTAAACATATAAACTTCTTAAACAATAATCCAGATCTTAGATCATATGTCTTCTTATCTTAGATCTTAGTCTGGCTGGATGATTGTTATGTCCAAAGAATATAATACTGCATATGTCTGTCTGAATGAAAGACAGACAGACAGCCTATTGTCGGTCTGTCATTCAGCGTTGCCAGATGCACGACCAGATGTAATGGAACCTAAATCCGTATTAGGTATTTCGAAATCCGTATTAAATGTCTTCTATGAAGAGTTTTATAGAAAATTCATATTTCCTTACTTTAATCGGGACGTAAAGTTTAGTTTGTTTTAATCTGGGAAACCACAAGCCATAATCTTGGCAACCTCTAAAAAATACCACCAGCCACCAGATCGAATATTTTCCCACTAGAGGACCCTCTCAAACCACCAGGTTTAGTGGTTTTACCACTAAGTTGGTCACACTGCGTGGGTGACAGCTGAACTAACGCCGCCACAGTGCTGCCAGATGACCGTCTCGCGTTTACCCCGCTCACGTGTAGTCGTGGGAATAACGGCTGTTTTTCAACAGTTAGAATGATCTGCTGTTTTTGTATAGCTGCTGTTTCAAAGTGCCATATTGCTGTTTTTGGTGCTGATGTTGGAATTTGAACCTATCGCTGTTGGAATAACTAGCATAATTGAAATAAGAGATAAATATTAGTGTTATATTATAACAATCACGGGAATACAGCAGGCAGACAGATCATTAATCTGTGGTCAATTTTTTTTTAATTATTGGCTTGGACGCCGGGTCCTTCTGCCATTTCTTTAAAATTTATATAATATTTTCGACGGTATTTATTATGTATTTGTAAAAGGTTTTATAAAATTTTTATTCGGTTAATAAATCAGTAATTTTAAGATTGCACAACTTGTCATTGTAATCTTCAGCTCGGCGGCATTTTCACAAATATTGCTAATCCTATGGTTCAATCACTATATTATATAAGCCATGTTTTTATTCCTATTAAAATATATCTAGTAGACACTAGCTAGACACAATAATTGCTAGACATGTTAAGTTGCTATATAAACTGCTGTCTGCTGCTGCTGTATAAGTCTGCTCATAGCAAGCAACAAGCGCGCACTGCTATACCTACTGCTGTTTTATTGTTGCTGTTGCTGTTTCTAACAAACAGCAGTCTAATTCTATTATAATATTTCTAATGTGCCAGTCTGCTGTTTTATTTTATTTTATTATTTAAAATGTAACATTTAGTCATTGTATTAAGGGTTAAGTTACAAAATACTACTAACACTGCCCTCTATCGAGCGAGAGCTTCACATACCTACAAGCTACACTACAAATAATTTTTATTATATCAACTAGATGGCGGTACGTACGAGTATAAATAGCAAAACAGCATTATAGCAAACAGCAGGAAAGGTGGAATATTTCTAACGTTATAACTGCTGTAAATTTATAATAGAATATATTGCCTGCTATATAATAATTTCCACACATACGTTAGTATCACTTCTTAGACTTCGATTTCTGCTAACAACACCAAAGACTATCTGTTATTTTATTAGAGAGCAAGTCTTCCTAAAATTCAATACATAAAATAAAAAATAAGTGAGTACCTACTTACCTTATAGGTACTACTATACATGCATTTTCTTTTGCAACGATATTTTCCCCTAGTGTAAGGAAATTTTCAAAATTGACAACATTAATGCTGCAACAGCGCCCTCCCACAAACGTCATCCACGTTCATTTCAATTCAAGGCTCGCACTTGGTTTTTCTCTAGGAATTTCTAGTACTTACTTATAATTTCCTTGATTCTCCCCAAGTTTTCCCTCGGTCTCGTTTGAAAAATTAATGCGCAGACAGGCAGAAACGAAGTTATAGAGATACATTTAGTACACTTTTACATCGTTTTATACTTCATTTTATTATTGTAGAGGTTGGTTCGAAAACAGTGATATTCGTCGAAATTGAATTACCACACCATTTGTCGATTGACAACTTCACACAAACGATGAAGAAAAAAGCTGGCAAACGAGCGAGTCCATCGCCGCCGCTCGACGAGGACGCGTTCAGCTTCATCAATGAAAGGCCGGTGGACGACATATCGCTGGAGTTCTTCTACAAACCTCACACCATCACCTTGCTTGCCGTGTCCATAGCGGCCGTGTTGTATTCCGCCTTTGTCAGGTATCTGCATTTGCATTTCTTAAAGTTTCGTAACCTGCTCGGACTGTCTAGGGCAGTGGGTGGGGGGAGAGGGGATTGGTACGGCGGGACCTTGTAACACTCACCCACATCCTGTACACACACTGCAGCATACCTACTACTTAGCGTGATAAGGTTGCACCCAACACTTGTAAAATTACATTTTGTAAAATACATTTCATTAAACAAGGGTGTGCATATACACACGCACGCACAAACACAAACTCTGTCTCTCTCTCAATGTCACACACAAATCAGTTTCAGTAGCAACTTAGGATTGCCTCTACTCGGGCGCTGCTGGAAGTGCAGCCCCCGTCTGCTGTAACAAAGCGCAGGTACCGGAAAGGAGGAAGGGAAATGATGTAATCAAATGTTTTAGTAATAATACAAATATGTCGGTGGAAAGCAGGGGCTCCGTACCGCTGAAGGCCGGGAGGACTGGAGGAAAATTGGAGAGCAGTGGACAAAATTTTGAAAAAAAAAACAATGTAATTGTGGGACATCATAAGGCTAGCAAAAGGTTACCATGGGTTTGCAAGTTGCTTTTCAATGGAAACGGATCCCGGTATCAGTGGATACAAATCGGCGTGATCAGTTTCCAATTCAATCTGATCCCGGGATCCGTGGAGACAACCCCTTCTTCAACCCCGGTGACAAGTGTTATTTCCCCGTGATCCCCCTCTAGCCTACGTTTTGGAACACCCAGTCGTAGTAGAGACCCCAGCCGTACCTTGTGGTAGATAACAATGAATTGGTTGAGGCACGAGCAATATTGTTAATATTGGCAATTATCGTGCATGACACACAGGTTAAGTCCTGCTTGGAGTACTGCTCGCACTTGTGTGTGTGTTGATGCCTCAGCTAAATACCAGCATGCGCCGCTAGACCCAATCCAGCCTCGTGCCGTGCGACTGAAGGGTGACCCTGCGGTGTCCCGTAACTTAGAACCACTGCAACTCCGTAGGGACCATAAGTGTGTTCTATCGTCTATTTCATGGGGAGTGTTTGGAGGAGCTTTTTAATGCGATTTCGCCGTCCCCATTCCACCTCCGCACTACACGCACTGGGCAGAGGATGCACCCCTATTCAATCGACCTACCACCAACCGGTTCTGTAGGTCTTTTATTAACAGAACTGGGAAAATGTGGAACACACTTCCTGCCCATCTATTTCCTCCCAAGTAAAGCCTGGGGTTTTTCAAAAGGGGCGTGAAAAGGCTCCTTTCAACTGGCATGGCATTCGCAATCCCCGTGCATCACAGAATGTCCATGGGCATCGTTAGACACCGACTTGTAGGTGAAACAAGGCCACATGATGCGGTATCCATAAAAAAAAAATTACAGACTTTACTTTACTTTTCACTGATATTACGGCCTGTGAAACTTATGCAATTTAGGTGGGCCACGAAACCTCCAAAATTTGTTGAATTCAAGTTTAAATTCTCTCTTATGATATAAGTTTGTCCCAGCAAACACTTTTCATACTTACACCCAAGTTCTTCAGTGGCTTCACAGGGGCTACCCTTTTACCTGGGGTACATCAAAGCTAAAACCAAATCATCGGATGCAACACAACTTCCTTTGTTGCATTTCAGAAATGAGTCCAACATCCAGGACAACATCTGGGCAGGGATATGCTGCGTGGTGTTCTTCTTCCTGATCGTCTCGGTGCTGACATTCCCGAACGGGCCGTTCACGCGTCCGCATCCGGCCGTATGGCGCATCGTGTTTGGCAGCTCCGTGCTCTACCTGCTCGCGCTACTCTTCCTGCTCTTCCAGAGCTACACCACCGTCTACGACATACTCTACTGGATCGATCCCAGCCTCAGGAACTTCCACATCGACATGGACAAGGTGAGACATTTCATTACGTCCTGTCTACTTACTATTGTGTGGTCCATCGTGTTCGGCACCTCCATGCTCTACCTGCTCGCGATGCTCTTCCTACTCCTCCAGAGCTACTCCACCGTCTACCACATACTCTACTGGATCGATCCCGGCTTCAGGAACTTTCACATCGACATGGACAAGGTGAGACATTTAATTGCGTCCTATCTATTATTGTGTGGTTTTTTTTATGTAATCCGGTATGGGTGGCTGAGTCAGAGGGGCCAAAGCACATGCTCTAATCAGCCAATATCACCTCCGAGAAGGTAGGTGCCATACCGGAGACTTCCCTGGATTGCTGGCTATACTGGACTAGAGGAGAACACAACCGAGGTTGCTTGCGGCCATCTTACATCCAGTACGGTGGTACCAACCCAGTCGGCTACAATTTGAGCCTACCACCTAGTAAGGGGCAAGGGAAGGGACCTACAGTTTTACACCGGTTCCGAACGATGAAGCAGCGGGCATCGTGTTCGGCACCTCCATGCTCTACCTGCTCGCGCTACTCTTCCTGCTCTTCCAGAGCTACACCACCGTCTACGAAATACTCTACTGGATCGATCCCAGCCTCAGGAACTTTCACATCGACATGGACAAGGTGAGACATTTAATTGCGTCCTATCTACTTATTATTGTGTGGTGCATCATGTTCGGCACCTCCACACTCTACCTGCTCGCGATGCTCTTCCTACTCCTCCAGAGCTACTCCACCATCTACCACATACTCTACTGGATCGATCCCAGCTTCAGGAACTGAACGCCTCCTCTTCCTCCTCTTCTTCCTCTTCTGCCTGAATGGCTGAACGGATTTTAACGTAACTTCGTATAGTGGTAGTGTATATCCCGGAGTAACATAATAAAAAAAAAGTGGTCAACTTCGAGTCGAGCTCGCGTAAAGAGGGTTCTGTACCATCCTGTTTTCTGTATGAACTAGGACTTGGGGGAAGGGAGAGGGACATTGTTTGGACGAGTAGTTTAGATTTTAGGATAGTGTTTTTGCAAAATCAAAGCAATCTCACGTGTCCGATATTGTGTTAGCGTTTACAAATACCTACAAGAATTTAATGCGAAGCTATTTCAAATTTTTTTTTTATTTTCCCTAGATATCAGTGGTTGGGGAAGGGAGGGGAGGGAGGTAAACCGGGCCGTGGGGAGGAGGGGTGGGGGAAGGGAGGGGGATAGGGAGGGAAGGTTTATTATTACCGGAGCGCAGTTCGGCCTTCGGCCTCGCCCTTAGTCGCTTAGTTTCGTCTAGAATAATGTTGTTAACTTGAACGAAGCTCGGCCTTCACCCTCGCCCTTAGTTACTTTCTTTGAGACGTTTTATAATATACTTGAACGCAGCTCGGCCTTCGGCCTAGCCTTTAGCTACTTAGATCGAGAAAGAATATCGTTAACCTGAATGTAGCCCGGCCTTCGGCCTCGCCTTTAGTTACTTGCCTAATTTCTTCCTTTAAAATACGAATCCCTCGAATGCTTCACCCTTAATGACTTCCTTTGAAATATGAATTTCACACGAGCAAATTTAGCGAGCACAGCTATATTTTAATAAATATTTTCAGTGCATAACCAGTTTAACTGTTTTCTTTTTAGGATTTAGTATCAGAAATGATTAATTTTAATGTGGTTCTGAAAGAATAATTTGTCATGTTCAGTTATCCACGCGGACGAAGTCGCGGGCAAAAGCTAGTTGTTTTATATTGCTGAGCATAAACAGTAAGTTTTACTCGTTATCTACTGGCTTTCTCCCTATCAACTGTTTTGATGCAAGTACTTACTGTAACCCTTACCATTATAAGGTGATAGACCTTAACTTTTAACTTAAATTGTATTTTTATTAAGTAGGTACATAAACAAACTTTAAATTTGCACTAAATTTAACTTTTAAAATGGTACGGGTGTTAGATATAATTACTTTATTGATAAAAACTAAACTGTAAGCCCCTTCCCTTCTTACCTTACTAAGTGGTAGGGTTTATCCCGCCCGGTTTGGTACCACCACCGCACTGAATGAAAGGTCGGTCGAAGTGTATATGTCAATAGTTTGTGTTTCCGTCCAGTTCAGTATAGTTAGCTCGACCAAAGGGAAGCACTGACATGGCACCAAGGTGTTATTAGCTGACGTCAGGGTTGTAGTAGGTGATGTAACCAACCATGTCAGCTTCCATAACTTGAAGAATATGTTGACTTGATCTATCTGTATGATAGCAAGCTAAGCAATAAATAATGATGAGTTGCAATGTTTGCAGGAGTACGCGGTGAACTGTTCGGATATATCACTGGCGAAGGTGTGGTCGCACGTGGACGTGTTCGCGTGGGGACACTTCGTGGGCTGGATGTTCAAGGCGGTGCTGTTCCGCCACGCCGGTCTGCTCTGGGCCATCTCCGTGATGTGGGAGATCACGGAGGTGGCCTTCGCTCACCTGCTGCCCAATTTCCTCGAGTGCTGGTGGGACTCGGTGGTGCTGGATGTGCTCGTGTGCAACGGGTTGGGCATCTGGTGCGGCCTCAAGATCTGCAAGGTGCTCGAAATGCGCGAGTACAAGTGGGTCAGCATTCGGTGAGATATCTCGTACTAATTATTTATTATCAATTATTTAATTGTCAAGTTATGGTGCCTGGAAAGGGGAAAGGGAAAGAAAGAAAACAAATATATCACTAACAGTTCATCATCATAAAAAAATTATCAGCTGCGGGGGCAGCGCCGTGCGGTGTCGGTATTTCTCTTTGCTCAAAGGTGCCTCAGTCGTTTGCAACTCTGGACGGACACGTATTTTGTTTCATGCCTCGGTCAAACAAATTTAATAAAGATCAGTGCCGCAAATTAATATCTCTGTATGGCGCAAACAACTTGCTATGGGTGCGGTAGGACGCAAGAGATCATAAATTATATAAATAGAGGGCTTACAGAGAATGCTTAGTTAAATATAAGCCGTGCGAGATTATGCTGGTTTCGAAATTGCAAAAAAAAAATGAAGTTATTGATGGGATCCTATAGGCGTCGTTGAATAAACATTTGTTATCTTTGTTGTGCAGTCTTATGCAGCACTATAAAATCAATAGCTGCCACGGCAGTGGTGCCATGCTGTCTTAACTGTCAACTGAGCAAATAAAATGGCTCGGGCTTGCCTACACGGGCAGGCAGCCTCACATACGAAAATTATCCAACCGAGGCAGCCTCGCGCGGCCGAGGCCAGACTCCTCGCGCGTCATATGCCTCTCGAGCAACTCGATCTGTGTTGACCCACGTAATGTTGTTAAGCATGTGCCTCTATGTGTTGCGGGACGTCACAAGGCTAGCGAGATGTCACCATGAGTTCACATTAATCTATATACGGTCTTATAACAGTTTTTTTCCTAGAGGAAATTACAATTGCCACTCTTGCAAAATTGTATCAGGGAGCCCCTCTGACCGCCTGATCACATTGTTAGTAATAGAATGGACGAAAATATACAAGAGGACTGACAGCCCCATACTAAAAAACGTAACTCGGAAAAATCTCAAAATATGTACTGTCTTAAATGTAGATGGCGCTGACACATAGCCTAGATCAGTGGTTCTCAAACTTTTTTAGCTGACGGCGCCCTTAACCCGTTCAAGAAATTGTGCGGCACATCGCTTCAATATTCGGTTGGTGTCTTTCATAGGCATCATATCTGAACTGTCATAAACGAATCATGCAAATATGTAAATCAAGTAATATTTCCGAAAGGAATAAAAAACACAATTTTGCGATGCGTAAAAGTTACGCATCGAAATGTAAATGTTTCATTATTATTTCCATTAAGTATGTAGGTATGTAAGGTGTAAATAATTAAATTCAAAATAAGTATAAAAGTACACCGTGGTCCAAAATAACGTTGACAAAATTTAAAAGATCACATTTCAAAAATGGAATGCGTTGCATTCCATTTTATTTTTGTCTATGGTTTTTTCATTCGTTTGCGATATTTTAATATTGTTTGTTGGCTAAAAAGTGTTAAAATATATTTATTACGCTATGTCAGAGCAGCGTGGAGCCATAATTTCATTGTATGAACGTGGAAAGCGGCAGTGTGAGATAGTGAACATTCTTGGTATTAGTCGTCAGCTAGTTTCTTTGGCAATTAAACGCTATGTTGAGCTCGGCAACATCGGAGACCGTCCTGGGAGAGGACGTAAGCGCACTGTTCGAACTTCTAGGAACCAACACATTATCAAACAAAGATTAGTCCGGAATCCACAGACAAAGGTGAGAAAAATGTCGCGAGACATGGGGATAAGTCGCTCCACCGTGCAGCGTATAGTGAAATATGATCTCCATTTGGTACCATACAAACTCAGAAAAGCGCAATTGCTTACAGAGAAAGACAAAAAAGTTGGCCTTGAGAGATGTCGTTTGCTTAAACAACGCTCCGCTGCTTCGAATTGGAAAAATATCGTATTCTCTGACGAAATTTTCTTTTCGATAGAACAAGCCCATAATCACCGAAATGACAGGATCTGGTCTTCCACTCGTCCTGGAGCTGCTGCAGTTATTCCACGTCGCCAAAACTCGAAAACAGTAATTTGCGCCACTGGCAAAACTCCCCTCGTTTTTGTAGAAAAAGGTATCAAAATTAACCAAGAAAATTATCGACGAGACATCCTTGAATCTGTGGTTCTTCCTTGGAGTCAACAGCACTTTGGTAACCATCCATGGATATTCCAACAAGAGTCTGCTCCAGCTCACAGGGCCTTAAGTGTTCAACAGTGGTGCAAAAGCAATTTCCCTGATTTCATCAGCTCAAAAGAATGGCCACCCTACTCGCCTGATCTGAATCCCATGGATTACAGTTTATGGTCAATGTTAGAGGCAAGGACCTGTACTACACCTCATAGAACTGTTGATGACCTGAAGGCTTCTCTTACACGCGAGTGGGACAAAATATATGTTGATGAGGTGCGGAAAATTGTGGAAAATTTTACCAAGCGTTTGACTCTTTGTATTCGCGCTAAAGGAGGTAATTTTGAAGACAAATAGGAATTCTTGTATAAAATAAGTTGTATTTTTATAATTTATAAATTAATTTAATTCAAGTTTAAAGGTAATAAAATTATTTCAAAAATCACTTGTCAACGTTATTTTGGGCCACCCTGTAATGTACCTACATTACTTTTATACTTATTTTGAATTTAATTATTTACTACTAGTGAGTGGCTCTGTGAGCTGTAGACCACGCGAGTCTGTTTTTGTATAGCTTAAAACTGAATAAATGTTCACCGGCGCACCTCGACCCCCATGGCTCAGCGATTTTGAAAAATTACCAAAAACTTGTTGAGAAACAGCCGGATATCCGGACATACGTACGCATTTTTGCCCAAGCTGAAACGGAGACGCTTCGCTCGCGCTTCGCGCTCGCTCGGTCAAATGATGTCCACTTTTTCGCGGCACCCCTGGCGTAGGTTCGCGGCACCCCGGGGTGCCGCGGCACCCAGTTTGCGAATCACTGGCCTAGATGTTGAATTGCGATGAAGTTAGGCAATACATTTAAATTACCACATCATTATTATGAACCAAAAGATGCCTGATTTTTTTTTTTATTTTAAATATTGTTTGGATATTCTACTCATAATTTTTCTTTTCACATGTGAAATTGAAGTCACTGATATACGTATCCGTTGCGTATCGATAGATTAGATATTAGCAATATGAAACACAAGGAAGCGAGCTTACAAAAATACGATAGATGGCGCTATACAAGGATGTTCCTTCCATCCAAAGTCAAGTGACGAGATTTGGCCTCGCCATGCCTCGCCGCCGCCGCCGCCGTGCGGGGGCTAGGAACGCTCCACTCTGCGCGCGAGTGCAGGCGCGGGGAAGTGCGGTGGCGGACAAGCCTGCTCGTGAGTAGGAAGGGAGGGCGACACGCATGTTGTTTGTGCTGTGCTGCGTGCGAGCACGTGCTGTGCACATTTTTTGCTCTATAGATTTACGAACTCTTGAGTTCGTATGAATAGGTATTATTAGGGTGACTTATAAAGAAGAATCATTCTAATATGGCATTTTTATATAATAATATTATTAATAAAATGTACACAGGTAGGTAATTCAAATATTTCGACTTTTTTGTCGGTTTCAGTGAAAATCTGTTATAATATAGGTACAATATAATATATGGTGTTGATATATATATATTTTTTATTTTCTAATATGACGATTGTCAGTCCTCTTGTATATTTATTTTCGTCCATGGTAATAGGAATAGCAGCATAGAGATACTGTTGAAACGTTGAGTCAAACTGAACTTATTGAACTGCCTAGCAACACTTGAGAATGCTAAGCAGAGAAGTGAACGCTCTGCTTCAGGGACATATCGTCGACGACTGGCAAGATAAAGCGCGCGATGCTGCAGCTGACGCCGCACAGCTGGACGCCGGTGCGCTGGCTCGACCCCACCTGCACCTACATGCGGCTCTTCGCGCTCAGCCAGCTGGTTGTGTTCTGGCAGATCTCTGAGCTCAACACCTTCTTCTTGAAGCACATCTATGAGATGCCGCCGTCGCATCCGCTGGTCATCGCGCGCCTCTGCCTCATCGGTGTGATTGTGGCGCCCTCTGTGAGGTCAGATCACACGTCAATTTGTACTACTCCAGTTTAACATGCATTTTATTTAGTATATCCGAGGCCACCTAGAAACTTGATGGCAACAATGAGGGACACTCGGTATTTATATAGTTTCCGGAATTTCCGAGTGGCAGGGAAGCGAAGGGTGTAAATATTTCGGAAGCCACGGGGTTAAGAATGCTCAATAGACAATATGAAAGTGAACAACTACTGCCATCTAGTCGATCAGATAGTGAGAAAAGTAAAATCACTGTTCAAGTCGTAGCCGGGGGACTACTTGTGACATCATTCTAGTTTCTTCAAGAACCTTGACTTGCCTAGATAGGCAATAAGCTCTTGATTGCATGAAAAGGGTTTCGCAGGCCACATTACAACACTCACACAGAATTTGGATGGGTAGAGAGTGGGGTGGTCGAGCACGGTACTAGTTTTGCTCCACGTCCTGGTCAACGCAGACTAGCTGACTGTCTGGCGTAGGTTTGATGCGAGCTGAAACATCTAGCACACTGTAAAAGAGCAAGATTACTGCTCGCTAGTCACATGTTCAAGTGAAGCCTTCACCTGCTAGCAATGGGTGCCTACCTGCCCCCTATGCGGTGCAGCGGTGATGAATAAAGAGTAAGAGAGTAATGGCTGGTTTGCATGGAGAGCAGGCAGTACTACATCTACGTGACGGACCCGCGCTGCAAGCGCGTGGGCACGCAGTGCTGGGTGTACGGAGCCATCATGGTGACCGAGTCGATGCTCTGCATCAAGAACGGCAAGGAGCTGTTCGGCAACGCGCAGACCTGGAACATCGTAGTGTGGCTCCTGCTCCAGCTGCTCGTCTCCGTGGGCTGCGTGTACGGCTGTGTTGTCTACCATAAATATTTTCAGGTTTGTCTCTGCACATATGTAAAAACTATAAGAGGCGGTGATTTTTGTTATAATTTGCGCAATATGATTGGGAAGAGAGCAAACATTTTCTTCAACAACGAAACATAAATTGGACATACTAGAAAAATATTATAAGGACAATGAATTTTACGTAGACTTCATCAGACTACGCAAACAAGCACACATGTCCAGCCAGCCTACGTATGTACATTCAATATTTCAGAACAATAATTGCGTTGTTCGTCGGGTTGACTAGAAGAAATTGCCTAAGGCCTTTAGTCCGCTTTGCCACATGTGTATTATAAAGTGTATTATTATAATTTTTCACTCACCACCTAAATAAACCTTGACTAGAGCTAAATACAATCTGTGAAGTGCCTACACACAAATATGATAAATGATAAAACTATTATGTATGAGCGTAGAGTAGTGAATGCCTTCGTTACACTGCTCCGCTCAAGCTATCTTTTCAATGTCATGTTTGGTTTAATTACATTTTCGTCATTTATAGATAAAATTTCATTCAACCAGCAAAAATATCTGTGAACTTTTTATTCTAATATAAACAATGTGTTACCTTGAATTTTAAATTACCTGTAAATATTTATCAAATTGCAAATTGATCGGAAAACTCGAGCTATGGAATGTATGGAAACAGACATGGACACACATTGTACGGAAAGTTGATCTGCATGTTTTGTTTCTTTTCCATCCTAAAGTAAATTATGTTAATTCCTAATGTTGAATGCCCCTCGACGAAAATAATAAATTCTATTTTGTTCATAGAATATCCGTGATGATGAGCATGACGTGTGTTTCACAATACTGTATGAGCGTTGGCGAAGTTGCGGATACGAAGCGGATGTTGTGCGGTGTGCTAACTGCATGTCGTTTATTTCAGCATGATGGAACATGGTCCGCGCGGGACAGTCCCGCACAGCAGAATAAATTAAATAAATCTCCAACAAGGACCAGACTCAACGCAGGTATGTTACACCTAGCTCACGTGCGAGCATAATATGTCTGCGTGCAATTTTTCAACATTTCTTATTTGTATGGACTTTTTTCTTGTGTAGAATCTGACACCTTTGGCTACATCACCTACAGCATCCGTTATGGATGACAGCCCATAACACCTTGTGAACTAGATGCTGTGTCAGTGGCTTCCGTTTGATTGTGCCAGCTACACTGAACTGGACGTAAAACACCAACTATTTTCATAGCCATTTCGACCGATCTTTCATTCAGTGCAGTGGTACCAAACCGGGCGGGTTAAACTTTACCATCTAGTAAGGTAAGAAGGGAAAGGACCTGTTTTATGTGGAATCCAAACCATGGTCAGAATCCAACGGAAGATTAAGGTTGAATGTTACTTGATACAGTAGGTATTACTTCGATCCAGTAGCTTTAGTATAAATGAGATGAGTAACGGCTCAATGGGAGTAGTGGTCACCTGGAACCCGAACGTACTACATAATATTGAATGTTTATAGGTGACATTATAGTTGTTTCTCTGTTCTTATTGTTCCTTATTTGAAAATTTCTCAATTTGTTATGCTACAAAAATAATAAAGTATAAAACGAGCGTTGGACATAAGGGTAATGATTGTGTTGGTTGTGTTGCAGGGAATAGTGAGGGGAGCGCGGAGGTGGGCGGGCTTGTGAAGCGACGCTCCTCCCCGCACCAGTGACGTGCTCCCTCACCGGCCGCCGCCACCTTCTCTTCTCTCTGTGAGGTTCACCAAAAAATATGTTTTAGGTTTTGAATAATTATCTATATTTTGTGTGTGAATGCGTGAGTGGGTGATGATAAGTGGTGATGACATCCGACTCAATCCTAAACTAGTTTTATTAGCCTTTTTAGTGATTAAATCTTGTCTTCACCTTAGTTATAATTTGTGGTGGTATTCCATTTTAGAAAAATCTATGTGTGAACTTTGTGTGAGTTTTGTGCAGTGATGTAATAAAGGTGGAACACGCTAGTGGTAAAAGTAATAGTGAATTATTTTTATTTAAGAAACCCACTGTAGGGACACGCGGAGTCGCGGAGTGGGTTAGTATCGTCGGTTTTAACTAACCACTTTATTTGATTCACTTTCAGTTTAGCTTCGGTAGAATTACCTACCTAACAATAAAGAAGTTTGTTTGTATTGTAACATTCGGTGATTGTTCAACAACGGCCAAATGTATATATCCTAGAATAAGGCAGATTATTTGATATGAATAATATCAGAGTCTAAATTCTTTGTAGAAAGTGTCTACCTTGAACTTCTTTTGAGTTCACCTTTACTATAAGCTACAAAAAACCTGTATGTGTTCACTAACTGAGGTTGCTGGCGACACGCACACGCGCGTGCGCATGTGCAGTCGCTCACTGCCATACAAACCAAAGTAGTTAGCTGCGCGCGCCGACTCTGTGCGGCGTTATCCAGCAGTACGGTGGTGCTCTACAGCTCTACAGCTCTGCTCGTGCACTCAAATATTCACAATCAAATAAAATACATGCACCTTCTCACACCTATACCCACTGAACTGGCTGGTTGTAAGAGTCTTCAAATCTGATGTGAAAGTAAATACACTAAAGCAGACTGGCGTAATCCTTGTGTGATCGTAAATGTGATCGTGAATGTAATCGTAAAAGACAAAATAATTCCATATTTTATTAATATAACCAACCTGCATTGGTATAAACCACAGAGCACGGAATACCCCCGCCCGCGCCCCCTCCTAGAGGCGCCCTAAGCGATAATATTTGAAACCCAATAACTGGACGCAGTGGTACTAGCGCTTCGTATGTGTGTGTGTGTGTTAGTATCGACACTACACACAAAGAGGAGCAAGTTAGGCACACGCACAAAACAAATGCACACGCACAACACACATATGTAAGTCATAGGCCACGCCTACAGGCTTCAACGCCGTTGTAGGGAAATCGCGCTCAGGGCGCGGGCGGGGATATTTCGTGCTCTGTGGTATAAACCAATCAATAATTATTACATTTTAATTGAGATTAGTTGTGTGTTTTTGTATTATTTATTTCAGAATCAGCATGAACCAAAATTTCTTAATTCAGCTGAACTGCTTCTGGTATGAATTACAAACCTTAATCTTTGAACAATAATCCTAATATAAGAATTTGCCATTGTGACTTGTGAGCATTAAGAAATTATACATTTAGATTGAAATGTATTTCAAATTATAAATCATATAAAAATTATTTTAGCTCCCTTCTCCAAAACTTAATTCCACCTTTAGCAACCAGTTGTGTTAATATTCGTAACAAGAAAGAACTACCAAATAAAGATCCCCAATTTTTGTAAATGCCAAAGTTTTACGTGCCATAACTGGCTTCTGCTCACCTTCCTTACCCTTTTTCATGCCTCATTTAGGCCAAATGGTGGGAGGGAGAATTTTGTTCTGATTAACATTACCAGATTGGAGGATAAACTCCTTCCCGCAAATTGGCCTTATAATCGAATATTATGTCAAATTCATCTCACTGTTGATCCTAAATAAGCTGTGCTGTGAAATATTTAAGTTATCCCGTAGCTGGGTAGTGTTTCGCTTAAAATGCGACTTACGTGTCACGTCGCACCTGGACCGCCCGGTCCGCTGAGGTTACGTGCCGCGACACGTAGCTCGCGTCTTAACACAACCAGTTGGCCACGGCTGTGTTACTGTTAAATGTAAGTTTGTGAGAGCTAGGTACCTACTCGATGTTGTCTAGTCACGTCGCAAGGGAGTAATGGGTGTAAGCTGTTTCAAGTTGTGTCCTTACTATACTGAATAGTAAATTTATGTTGTTGGGTCAAACTGTTGTTTTATTTGCTTGTAACTTTTTTGGATAATCATTATGAGCATACTCTACTCCTCGACATCCCATACTAACGTAATAAAAATATCAGTTCAAAGCCTTGGTATAGGAGGGTAAATATTTTTTTAAGGTAACAGAGAAACAGATATTTTGTAAAAATACTTGACACAAAGTAAAATAGTTACGCTATACTAAGGCTTTGAACCATTCTGTCGACTCTTCTACACACTGTGTCTCTGTAGGAACATTCTGTCGACTCTTCTACACGCTGTGTCTCTGTAGGAACATTCTGTCGACTCTTCTACACGCTGTGTCTCTGTAGGAACATTCTGTCGACTCTTCTACACGCTGTGTCTCTGTAGGAACATTCTGTCGACTCTTCTACACGCTGTGTCTCTGTAGGAACATTTTTAATAAGTTAATGCAATAAAATAATTGTTTATCAATATCTTGAGTAGAGAAGTCGATACAAAAAAGAAAATTGTTCCCCTATACCAATGGTTTTGAAGTGATTGTTTGATTACGTTAGTATGGGAAGTCAAATGAATGTTTAGAAGCACAGTTCACTGTATCGGCAGAAAAAAAACGTTCGGAATGCCAATGCGACCGATATTTGCATTCGGATGGTCATACATATCATCAGCATTTCGGCATTACCGACGCTCCGATGTGTGCAGTCCGTCCAGCGCGGATGAATGAACACACTTCTATAGCAAACCCTACACAATATGTTGCATCCGATCTGTAAGATGCTAATATGTGGGTGCTTATCTTTATTTTTACTTTCCCTTTTTTTCTATTTCCACTGACAGTGCAGCAGTGACACCTTGGGACCACGAGGAAACAGAGCTCTGGACAAATAAGCCTTCACATCATTGATTTTATAACCCTGTCGGGACAGATAGACCACTCCATATAAAAAATTTGGTAACGTTGTAAATCGTAAAACCAACAGGGGGCGTTAATAATTTTTCTTGATGTTGTCGTAAAACAAACAGGTGGCGTTAATGTTTGTTAATACTTCTATACTAAGGGCGCTATCTAGTTGAAATACAACATGTATCTAGGTACCTTTAATTGTCACTAGGCTGTAGACTTACTGCTACTAGACAAAAGATGGCGCTTTCATTTATATTTATAAAGAACATTATTTATGTAAATTCCAAAAATTTTAATTATATTTGAATAATAAAATTATGACAATTTACAATTAAACTAACACTTCTTATCAAATTAAATAAAATAAAAAAATGTTTTGAAAATAATTTGGTATACGGAACAAAATATTATTATGATTGTAATTTCCTGTTTGTGCGCTTTTAATAGATAGATCCACAGAGCACGGAATACCCCCGCGCGCGCGCGCGCGGTATTCCGTGCTCTGTGGATAGAACGTATTTATTTAGTTGAACAGTTAAACAAATACTCGTCACTCTTCATTCTAATAATGTCAGCATTGTATGTAAAAAAAAAATATGAAAACTGCCTTAAAAAATTTATGAAATTAAAAAAATCGAACCCTAGAGTTGAAGGCGGCGCGGCGCCGCTAAAGAAGGCTACACAAATCACAAAGGATATCATCCACGCATGTTTTCTTTCATGTATCATTTTCCTTGCTTTAGCACCGCCTTCAACTCTAGGGTTCGATTTTTTTTATTTCATACATTTTTGAAGGAGGTTTTTATATATTTTTTTAAATAGTTTTTTATTTCACAGTTTTTTTTGGAATTTTTTGCTATTAATGTACTCGGCGGAATCGCTCGACCTTCGGCCTCGCGATTCCGCCTCGCTTTCCAATCTGATCTCGACCAAATTAAAATGGAACCACGTCATGGTTATCCCCTTTCAAACAAAAAAAAAGAATTTTCAAAATCGGCCCACAATAATTGACGGAGTAATCGCGTAACAAACATCCAAAAAAAGAAAACATACCGTCAAATTGAGAATCTCCTAGGTCTAAAGTAAATTGCTCGTGAAGACAAATTCAACGAGCCCAAACACGATGGATTTATCATGTGTAGTTTAGGAGTTCCTATGGCCACCTTCCGTCTCCATCATCAGACCAGCTCGATGGTACTCGTACTCGTATTATAATATATTAAGCGCATCTGGCCGGTCGGAAAAGATTTCAAATTTAGAATATTCATGAAACAAGGGTCCGAATATGAATGACAATATCGATTCATGTATTTCAATACAATGACAGAGAAAATTTCAAAATATTAGGTACCTATTTAATACTTTTTAGTTCTAGTTTATTTTTTTTTAAGTCGGTTTTATATTTTTAAAACAATATTACATAAAAAACAATAATCGAAATCGAATAATCGAAATCGGTTGAAGTGGTACAGAATTATTCGCCATGTGTCAAACTGCAAATTGCTGAAAAAGTCCACATCACAAAAGTTTTGCTGAAGGTAACCACACACCAATAGTATTTTGTTGCTTTTTCATAAACCGCTCAATCAATTTCAATAAAATTTCAATGGGAGCACCTCTGAAGTATGACCTACCAAACAAAAAAAGAATTTTCAAAATCAGCCCACAATTAACACGTTGAACGCCATACGACCCACCGGTGGGCCTAGCGTACTTTTCCGTTCGGGCCAAGCCAAACTCATTATATCCGTAATTTTCATTAACTTGAGATTTTCATCACAAAGTTTATAAAATGCGGTAATTTGTAAGGAAAATAAAAATTTGCGACTTTTACCGTCTAATTTTCGAGATATAGCAGAAGGCTCACGGGTGGATCGTGTGGCCTCATATGAAGGATTTGTATTTTTCTGTTGGCTGGGGCCGCGGGGTCACGCCGCGGCCCACCCGTTGCGCGCACGCCGCGGACGCAGCGATCAATCCCGGTCCGGCTGCGTCGACAATTGAGGATGTTTTACGCTTTTCTCGCCAAAAATGATTATTTTGAAGATTTCGAGTTAACACAAGAAGCGCTAACGCAGTTAGAAAACATCGAGATAGATCTTCTGAACCGTAGTTTCGGAATAGATTCTATGAAGACGTAGTTCAACCAACGAAAAGAAGATGCTGTCGAATTATTTTGTCGGAGAGTGAGGATAGCGACTATGAAATGCGTATAGAAAGACGGAAGAGAATGAAACACACTCTGGAAAGGAAAGAGGGATTGGCCAGAAAAGTGAGAAGAACATGTCACCAATGTTATTCAAAGAACGTACCAATAATGGGTAGCAAACAGGCTAAAACCAAGTGGAAAAAAGTATCCACTTATTGCCAAAGCAGCCCAACTAAACCAATCCTTTGTTTGCCTTGTTTTAACATGACTCACGGATAATTCTTTATTGTTTATGGTTAAACCCTTTGGGGTTAAGATGATTGATTATTTTAAATAATGAAGTGTCATAATGTTGTGATTGTTCAATTTCATAAATATTTTCTTTTGTTCAATTTCATAAATTATTTTCGTAATAAATAATGTCTTCTTATTTGGCAATGAAGAAAATTTTATGTTCATTTTTATTTTGACGAATATTTTCTTATTATTTTCTGGTTTTATTAATTCTATTAATACAAATATTATTTTCTACCTTATCGTTAAGAGCAGCCCTAGCATCGTTACAATTAACTTAATAAAAAACTACAAGTTTCTATTGGATTTGAAAACCACGCCGTCCGCTTCGACTACAAGGCCATGCGGCTCACTTCCATATTGGCTTTGTAGCTGCGCTCTGTGGCTTGTAGGAAGCGTTTACGTAGGCCCTCTCACGCGGCTCACCGGTGACCCCCATGACCTGAATGGTTCAGTAAGGAAAGGCTCACCGGTGAGCGGTGAGCCCCGTGGCCCAAACGGAAATACTGGATTTTTCATGTGGCGTTGAACGTGTAAGATTGTAATTTCCTGTTTGCGGTTTTACTCCGGTCCAAAGAGTTTACAAACTCTTTGGTTGTACTTGGGTTGTACCTAGCTCCGCTTATTTGTTGTTATATCCGCTATAGTAACACATATTCTGTGAAAATTTCAACGGGCTACCTATTACGGTTCAAGAGATACAGCCCTCGGACAGACAAACGGACGGACGGACAGACAGACTGCGGAGGCTTAGTAATAGGCTTCCGTACAGGGATACGGAAACCTAAAAATAAGGGGTGAAATAGGGGTGAAAGTTTTTGTATGGGGAATCCATGATTTCTCTAGGTAAGGATATGAAAATTTATTATCTAGGCTTTTGGCCAAAGACATTAAACCCACCCTCTTCCATATAGACCGGACATCAAGAACAAAATCGTAATCTACTACTTAGATCCTAGTGGTACAAAGTCGTTCAGTCTAGCGCCACCAGTCCCTTCCCTTCTTACCTTACTAGGGTTGGTACCACCGCACTGAATAAAATGTATGTCGAAACGGCTATGTAAATTAAAGAGATTTGATGTAAATAGTTTTTTCGTTTTTTTCCGTCCAGTTCAGTATAGCCGGCACGACATGTCCGACATCACGGATGTTGTAGGTGATGTATCCAACCATGTCAGTTTCCATAAAAAAAAAGAAGAAGAGGAGGAGAGGTATGGAGGGAGGAAGGGGTAGTGAATGAGGGTAGGTGTGGGGGAGGGAGGTAGTAGAGGGAACGAGGAGGAATGGATATCGAGGGAGTGAGAGGTTGAAAGTGGGAAGGGGCGGGGTAAGAGGGGGTTGCGGACAGGATGAGGGGTAGTAGGGGAGGAATGGAATGCGAGGGTGATGGGAAGGAGGGGCGGCATGAGGGGAGGAAGGGAAGTAGGGAGAGAGGGAGGGAATGGGCGAAAGGGAAGGTGGCAAAGAGGGGGTCCGTGAAGGGTGAGGGGAAGGAGGGGAGGAAGGCGGGATCGAGGAGAGAAGACCGGGAGAGAGGTGAGTGAGAGATGGGCGAGGAAGGAATCCCTTCCTTCCTCCCGAAAAAGATAGAGAATATAAGAGAAGCGATGGTTTATTATCAATTTTGCATTTAAATCAGATTTACTATTTTTTTATTTTATTCGTCGTCGTGTCGTCGTCGGTAAAATCTACAATTTTACAATTTTATATAAAATATCATTGACTTATATATTCTGTAAAGTTTATCACAAATACATTAAAATTAAACCCACCCTCTTTTAATCTCTTTGGTATAACACCACCAGCAGCATCGTAGATGGAAAAAATAGCCCTGGACTCAACTTTTTTTAATTCGGTGCCTGGACTCCGTACTTCATACTCAAAGACATTTTGTTCATACTTCAACTATTACTCAAACGAGACACCGCGATTATGGTAGTGTGCGTATCGCGTGAATACAGAACCGACCGTCTCAAGAGATCGCATCGATATTGTGTCATCCTTTTTCCACGCGCAGTAACCCGTATCGCTTGCCTGCACGCTCCACGCAAACATTTGCGTGTTCCAAAACAAGCGAACGTCGCGCGTCGATCGATAAATTGCCGCAACGGCTAAAAACTATGGAGGTGGCTTTTTACTTTCGAGCGACTGTAAGGAGAAAGGAAGTATTGTGATCGTCCAAAATGTCGAAGTTGAGAATGCGACTAATTTTTTTATTTTTTTTATTGAAACTGACACGGTTGGCTACATCACCTACAACATCCGTGATGTCAGCCCATAACACCGGGTGAACTTGGTGCCACGTCAGTGCTTCCCTTCGGTCGTGCCGACTACACTGAACTGGACGGAAAACACAAACTATTTACATAGCCGTTTGGACCGACCTTTCATTCAGTGCGGTGGTACCAACCCGGGCGGGTTAAACCCTACCACCTAGTAATATAAGAAGGGGGTCATATCCCTTAGTCGCCTTTTACGACATACACGGGGAGAGATGCAGTGGGGCTATTCTTTTAAAGTACCGGCCCGACACAGTACAGATTTGGGCTATATATCTGTCAACGATGCCAAAAAAGTGGTTTTGAGAAACATGTATGTGTGTGTGTGTGTGTGTGTGTGTGTGTGTGTGTGTGTGTCCGTCCAGCGACCTTGTGCCTAAACTGCTCAACCGATTTCGTTCAAAATTCGTATTTAGTAGTTTGAAATGATAATCTAGGGGTAAATTTTTTTACTTTTTCAAAATTCGAAAAAATAAGGGTAGCCGTCATACAAATTTGTCTATGGCAATGTGTCCAGCGACGTTGCGCCTCAACCGCTCAACCGATTTCGTTGAAAATTCATATTTAGTAGTTTGAAACGATTATCTAGGGGTACCTTTTTTAGTTTTTTTTAATTAAAAAAAATAAGGGTAGCTGTCATACAAATTATTTCGATGAGGTCGATTTTCTTATAAATGGCTAACGATTTTTATTATTATTATTATATTTAATCCATCGTGTTTGTTTCCGTTTTCAAAGGTGGTGAGGTAAAAAAATATAATTTTAAAGAAGGTATCTCCACTTTATCCTAACCGCACGCGCGTATTTGAATTGCACGCAGGTTCGGTTGGTGGCTATTTGGCAACTAAAAATATAATAAGAAATAGGCATGCCATCTATAGACAAATAGGACAACTTAACTTTGGTCTGACATCTATGATGCAGAAGCGGCGAAATTATACATTTTATCCGCCAAGCTCACGGACTGACAAAACATGAAAATATTTATTGGAAAAATTATGAAAACCTTAAAATACACTATTTTGAAATTTCTACTTAATATAAAATAATCTTTAAATTTAACTATGCTGTTCCCACTTAGCATCGTTCTATAATTAGCAGATTTAAAAATATAATAATTATTTAATTCAAATTCGATACTCCTGGCGCCATCTTAGGACATAATTGAAGACTAATTTCATGTTACCTTTAAAACATCGCTGACGGTACATCTGACTCCCCCTATAAAATCAATGCTTCACATTAAACATCCACAATATTTCTATTTTTTTTTGTTTCCTTTTTATACTGCCATCTGTCTTGCCGACATTTATCAATATGGAATCAAGTATTACATGAGATTGTTCATTAGCAAACCCATTTTATATAACACACAACCGTCTATGTTGTTATAAGATGTTGCGACGACTCTTCAGTTTGATAAAGGACCTTACTGTTGACATCAGCCCAATAGTCAACTCATTCGGATGCTTGTGGATTCTCTTTGTATTTCTCCAGATTTGTAGTGATTTCCTCTTTTGTAGTAGGAATATTCAGGTCTTTGTGAAGCCTGGAATTTGTGCCATACCAGGGTGCACTGGTTATCATTCTGAGGATCTTGGATTGGAATCATTGAAATATCTCTGTTAATCCAGAATTAAAGAAAAAATTACTTAATGTATTATGAAAGTACTAATTTTGTGTAGCATTTTGTTTTGAATGTTCCATACTCGAAATAAAATCATACTAGAACTGTATAATCTACATTAATTAATATAAACACAAATTGTCGGTGTAAAAAATATTTATTTGTTCTTTACAATACAAGTCTTGAGAGATAGGTGAGTAAGTCTTGATTAGGTAAAGAAAAGTATAAGTGCTCTGGCTTCTCGTTTCCCTTCACTTCACTTTCCTTTCTCGTATTTTATTTCTCAATTTTCGTAAGAGAAAAATAAATGCTTTTTATTTCTTTCATTTATACAAACTTCATTTCGGGATGGATGTAATTTAGCTCAAAGCTAAATAACAAAACCGATTTCAAATCAAAACATCCAATTTATAATATCTACCTACACACCTATAGTATACATAAATAAACCAATAACACAATTATTGAAAACCTTCCCCAAGTCTTATACATTTTTTTATAATGTTTGTCTTGCACTAGAATGCCCTGTGTGTTCATCTGTACTATTGGAGACAGAGTTAAATGTATGAAACATTATATGATTGTTCCATTACGGTTAAATATTTTCGAAATTTAGTTTGTATAGGTATAACATTGGGAGTTCGTATAGTTACATTGTAGCACAACTAATGTATAAAAATGTATGAAAGTATTTCGCATGCATTAATACCACTTTACACTTTCGGACAATCTGCATTCTACTGTTTAACTTGTCTACTTCAAGTTGGCTCGTAGCGCTGTGACATCACAAATGCATGTCAGCAGGGTGAGCGAAAAAATACGATTTGGCAAATGTGACGTTGCTATATATCGGCTCTGAGCACTGTGTAGCGGGGCGGGGAATGCGACAAGGTGTCGCGGCGGGAGGAGGGCATCCGCATGCACATCAACTTGAAGCAGACAGTGTATACACATTCAATAAAATAATTCACTAAATTCAACACTATAATGTTTCAGCTTGCGGTGCACACAGACAAATATGTGGTGCACTTTTATTAGTATTATGGCATACTAATAATAACAGTCCTCAGGCCACACGTAACAGCTAGTGATGCACACAAATATGTGTTGCATGTAACTTTATGACATACCAGTAACAGTCCTCAGGCCACATGTAACAGCGTGTAATATGTGGTGCATGTCACTTTATAACATACCAACAAGAGTGCACAGGCCACATATAACGGCACATAGGTACTGCATTTTTTTCGTTTCAAAAGTAGGTATAGTACACCTCACTGAATCAATAATCGCGCTCACTGGTGACTCACATACGAACTAAAAGCGAAGCTGCCTTAAATATATTATGTTATAGTAAAATTAATAAAACAATGCCTAATTGTCATAAAACATTGGTTGGTCCAGTTCCCTGAAATATAAATATACATAATTACATCTAACGCAGCAAAAGCTCTATTTTATTGCACTTTGTGTTACCACCGACTTGCTTCCACTAACACTAGGTACAGCTAGTAGTAGTCACTACCGTCAATCTACTTCCCTACAGTTCCCGGCAGCAAATAATGCGTGTCGCGCTTTAGAAAGAGACAAACCGGTTGTATAGCGCCGTCCCTGTCTGAATGGAAACCGGATTGTCTCTTTCTAAAGCTCGACTGCTACCGGCAAGTGTACATTGTTTGTGCTTCTTTAACTAATTTGTATGGACCGTTTTATTTATTAGGTAGTACCTACTTATATAAAATGTTCATACAAGCGATTTTGCACCATATTAACATAAAAACATGATATCACAGAGCGCAGTAAGGCAAATCGTTCAAAAGGCTGAACAGAAATAGCACAGGGAAGTGTTTTCCAACCGATAACCGATGTGGCAGCTGCACAGAGCACCGAGCGGCGCGCGGCCGGCTTCCAAGGCTTGGCGTGCCTCCGGGCCGCGTCTGCGCGCCCCGCGCCGCCGCGCCGGGCTGTTCCCGCGGCTCGGCCGGCGCGGAGCGGCGCGGAGCGGCGCGGCGCGTGGCGCGCCAGGGCCGCCAGTTTTCATAGAATTCTTGATTTTCCATTTTATTTTTCCGTATGTGGACAACAAGCTGTCCTTTTTCTTCTTTATTTCTGCGATAGGTACTGTTCCGTATTTTAAATTATCTTTTATTCGCGACCTGCGTCATGCGTATCGGTCTTATTTTTATGATGGAGCGATGAGCTATCCCAAAGTGCTTGTTCGTTTTGGTAAAGATTTAAAAACTCAAATTTTAACTCAGTCATCCACTCCGCGCGTACGCAGTCGAAGAATAGACACGCGCAAGACGAAATGAACGAGAAACGAACGCGCCCCGCAGCGCCCCGCCGTGCCTCGCGGCGCCCCACCGTGCCTCGCGGCGCCCCACCGTGCCACGCGGCGCCCCACCGTGCCTCGCGGCGCCCCACCTTGCCTCGCGGCGCTCCACCGTGCCTCGCGGCGCCGAGCCTTTGAAGTTACCGACTCTCGACGGAGCGGGCTGTGGGAACGGGTGGCGCGCCGAGTCTCGGCAGGCCTCCTGTTCCCACGGCCCGGGGACGCAGGCCGACAACGCGGCGGCGCCGCCGGCGCGGCGAGGCGCTGAGTCCGTGGGACCTTACTTTTACTGTTCCACAAATAGGTTCCACTTAAAATTGGGTGGTTTTAAAAAAAGATTGAAAAACACTGCCTCAACTGTCAATTTTTTCCAGAAACTTGAGTTATATCAAGAGATTACCAAATATTGACTATAAGGGTGCGGAGTTTCGTCTTAATGCTGTTTTGATGTGATGTTTGGACATCAATGTCTCTCTTCATATATTATTATAATGCGTATATACAACGGCTTGTACGGTAAACAAGTTGTGGTCTACTCTTAGAGGACACGCCCCCTCCTCTAACTCTGTGCTTCTGTGCTTCTTCATCATCTCTACTTATCAGTAAAGTGTAGGCCGTGATTAGTTTGTTCAATAAACTCGATAGCATTATATAACCTAATCTAATAGTGAATATATCTATATTATTCTCTCTACAATAGTAATTGCATATTACATAAAGATGTCTCAAGGTGAGCAGCCGGCGCTTTAGGCGGAGCGGTGCATGTTAAGGCATAGAAAGCTCAGTGAATAATGTCTATGTAAGTTTAAAGTCAACGACATCATAATTTTGGGCATATACACATATTCTGGACCACTCGCCCTCAAAACACTCTGGATATATAGAACACAGCACACTATTATCTCACTAGGTGCGGTGGCATCATTCTAATCACATAACCATTTGTCCTTAAAATTCACAGATATAATTATTGCTTTAAAATTATATTTTGTAACATTACATTAGAATAATACTAGGACAAAAAATATATTAATAGGAATAATAATAATGTATATGAAATGCTTTCAACAGTGCCTGGTGGCAATCAAGCCGATGTTCCATCCACTGCTGTGCGCGGATCCACCGGGCAGCATATATCCAAAGTTCACTAGGCGAATTATGCCGATTGGTCGATGCCAGTTTGCCGGAAAATTTTAATTTCGTCTGGCTCCGCCTCCGGCACTCCTAGCGAACCTACTAAACCCGATATTCGTTAGCTCGTTTATGTGATTTCGTGGCTCAGTGGTACGGTGTAGGGTTTGTATTTTTTGACCATGGGTTCTAGTCCCACAAAATTTTTTTTGGTTTTTTTTTTAAGCAATGTTAGGGTGTTAAAATTAGGTAGAGGTTATTTTTTTAAAAACACTTTATTTTCGAAAATACTTCCGAAATTTAAATTTTCCCGCAAAACTGAGAACGACCAATCAGAGCAATTCGCCTAGTGGACTTTGGAAATATGCCACCGGGCATCGCAAACCGCGCACCTCACCGCACTAAGGCAACCCGTACGTTTCTGAACTACTAAGCTACTACGATGCGAAGGGCGTGCGCGCGGCGCGCGGTGCACACAGGTCACCAGGCAGCGTGTTGTGGCTGTGAGCTACCTACCGTGGCGGCGCGGAGGTGCTCAGGTGGAACGCTGCCGGTGTTAAAGCGATCAAGTCTCCTCGCAGTACCTATATCAATAGGAATTTGTAAAGCAGTAATCAACTAGATACATTGTCTTGACGTGACTTGTAGTATTGATAGCCTAATCCAATACCTACAATTGCCGGCAGGACATAATGTGTGTCGAGCTTTAGAAAGAAACAATCCGGTTGTAGAGTGTTGTCACTGTCGCATGAACTCGCTCGTCTCTGTGCGACAGGGACGGCGCTATACAACCGGATTGTCTCTTTATAAAGCTCGACACGCATTATTTGCTGCCGGGAGCTGTACCTATTAGTTCAAGTTCTTCCATATAGTGTCAAACTGTGAACATAAGGTTCGCTTCTGCGATTTAATCTAAAAAATTATCGGAAATATCATAAATAAAATGTGTGCTTACTCCACAAACAGCCCACAATCACATTTGCCGTCTTGAAATGACAAGAAGCTTACATTCTAGTCGGCGTATTTCTATTAAGGCAACGATAAACAGCGTGTAGGTACATACATAGGTACGACAAAGTAATACAGTATTTATCACAATATGGAATATTCAGGTATGTCGTATTACTAATTTGTAGTTGCTTGAGCTTGTGTGAAATGCGGGTCTAACAGCCAAATTCATCATCAAATGTTTTAAACTGATTTTATGAAATTACCTCTCTCTCTCTCTCTCTCTGTTGTGAAACAGCAAAGCAAACAGGCAGTTCCCACCTATCAATATCGGCACAATTCTCCTGTGACTGTAGTGTAGTGAGTAAGTGTAGCGACACACCTGCCGAAGGTGCGGCGCCGACACCTCGGCGACTGAATTATAGGCCGTATTATTCGGTTTGCATGACACCAAACGCGTTGAACAATCGGAACTCGGAATTACGCGGCGTCTAGTTCAGCACCTTGCGCGACGGAAAATTAAGTGGCGTCGTCGTCGGTCGAGTCGTTACTTTGTGGATATGTATCGCGGAGTGCTGAGTGCGCCGCTCCGCATCGAAAGCGCGCGCGCGCTGATCGTTCAACCACTACGCTCGCCGAACTTTACGTCGCGTACGCTCCGCTTGATGTGTCGTTTGCTATGCAAAATACATTGAATGCGTTCTCACGGAAACAGTCGCTAGACGAAAGGTTCGGCAATACGCCGAACGACAAATAATTTCGGCTGATGTGCCATAGGTTACCTACTTAAAAAACACTGCGAGCGTATTTAGCCGAACTTTCGGCGCCGCCGTACCTTCGGCAGGTGTGTCGCTACACTTACAGGGACGGTGTAGGCGAGTAGGTAGCTACAGTTCCCGGAAGCAAATAAAGCTAGAAACTCATTGGGCCCACGTACGCTACGCACGCGTACGTGGGCGCGTCGGTCTCCATACGTTTTATATAGAAGAGTGCAGCACGCAGTGTGTCGCGTAGCGTAGGGTGGCGTGGGCGCAATGAAACTGCGTGCTGCACTCTTCCATATAAAATGTATGGAGACCGACGCGCCCAGATTCGCGTGTGTGGCGTACGTGGGCCCAATGAGTTTCTAGCTTAATGCGTGTCGAGCTTTAGAAAGAGATAAGCCGGTTGTAGAGCGTCGTCCCTCTCGCACAAAGACGTATGAGTTCGTGCAGCAGGGACGACACTCTAGGTCTCTTTCTAAAGCTCGACACGTATTATTTGCCGCCGTGAACTGTACTTACTATCAGTATAGGATGTATTCGCAAATTAACGCTGCACAAAATGGTAATACCTTAACACTCTAATCTCTGTTATCGATATGGACGCCGCATTAAAAGCCAACTGTCACGTACCTATTCGTCATGTAAAGATTTAGAAAGAATTTCTTACACTGATACAAAATATCAAATTCTAGTCGTACTCGCTTCACTTATAAAATGGGAAAATAGTCTCGGTCTGTTTACCCAATATATAAGTAGCTAAAGGTAAGAAGTGCCGAGGCGGCCTGCGTCCACCTATGTACTATGTATTGTTCACAAGATATGAGAGCTCGCTGGCTCGCGGTATGCAGCCGCTTCTATAATCTCTTCTGCGCCCACTTCATGTCGTCGGCGCGCGGCTTGCAGCCGGTGAGCGCCTCGATGAGGTACTCGAGCACGGGCCAGAAGTAGATCTTCTCGAGAGGCCAGTTGAGCCAGCCGGTGGTGATGCAGAAGTAGGTCTCGTGCGGCGCCACGTGGTGGATGCGGTGGTGGCGGCGCGGCAGGATCACGCGGTGCTCTTGCAGCCACACCACCCACGCCGGCAGCCCGAAGTACGTGTGCGACCACTTGTGGATCTGCAACAACACCCAATACCTACCTCTCAGTCCACGCGTACCTAGTAGGTAAGTACGCAAGCAAATGTACATGCAAGTACATGTATCATAGCGTCAGGTAAAATCAAACGCTTCTCCTTCTTCCACTCACTACCTGACTACCTAGACCTGCCTACCTCATCCCATTGCATCGCATCGCTAGTGCAGGGTGATTCAATTGCAATTTGTCCCCCAAAATCTAAATTCGTTCATTTACGCTATGCCTCTGTGATTGGGTCATCAAACTCTACAATAAAATGTATATACAGGCTGTTTAACAACCATAGGTCATACATAAAGCAAACCAGGTACTCCTGAGCCTATTTGGAGCAAAAAAGTTACATGACATTTTGCTCTACGGTGAACTTTTTTTTTGATACAAAACTATAAATAAAATTATTCAGTTTTGTATGGAAAAAACAAGTTCACCATAGAGCAAAATGTCATCTAACTTTTTTGCTCCAAATAGGCTCAGGAGTACCTGGTTTGCTTTATGTATGGCCGTCAAACAGCCTGTATGTACCAAATTTCAACTTTTTCGTCCAGTAGTTTCGGAGAAAATAAGGTTTGACAGACGGACAGGCAGATACGAGAGTGATCCTATTACGTTCCGTTTTTTCCTCTTTTGAGGTACCTAAGTACGGAAACCTAAAAACAAAAAATACTGTAGATTTGTAATTTCAGATTTGTAAAATCATTATCTCCACATATTTTTAGGGCAGTAAGTAAATTGGAATGTCAGAAATTTTCTTTTGAGAAATAAAATCATTTTGAGGTGAGGTGTTTACGAAAATGTATGGAGGACTCAAATTTGTCTTTTCTAATTTCAAATTCATTATAAACTAAATTTAACAATGTAATTAATAATCTATAGTATGCGATATTCCGTTTCCGAATAGTTTTTGGTAATTTTAGGTGTTCCTACTATGGTTTACCAACACTTTAGTGAAGACATTCATTGAGTTCGTAATGGGCATGTCTGTGCCCGATGCGGCTCACCTGGTTCGTCATGGCGACGAAGATGCAACAGAGATACCAGTAGGCGATCCAGTGGAAGTGCTCTCTGATAGCGGCGTCGTCCCACGTCACCAGCTGCCACACGATCCGCGCCAGCACCGGCACTGTGATCGCGAAGTTGTCGCCGTTCGTCTCCACGAAGTCGTGCCGCGTGATCGATGTCGGGTCGATGTGGTGTTCCCGGAACGGCCGCAAGAAGTTCTGAAGCCACGCACACGCACATTCGCTATATTATCGTAAACCAAAGATACATCAAACACATTTTCGAAGCTTCCGTGAGGAGTTTATTTACGTCATGCATGGAGTGATCGTTGGATCCACAGAACGAACAAGATTAAAAGTTCGAACGCCAGCGAAATAAAACAAAATTTGCTAGCTTTAGTTCTACAAAATTAATCAGAAATATGGGCAAGAGCGGTTTACCCAAATAACTAGGTACCTACCTACCTACGAGTACCTACCTACAACAACAGAGGTCATATATTTTTTTATATTTGGAAATAGGTACCTGAAGAGAAGAATCATATATCATATTCCCTATAATATAGGAAATGGAGTAATAGTGGGGAGAACAGCTATTTAGTTTGCTGTTCAGTGTTCTCCCCACTCACAACAAGGTACTACAAGATACTACCTGTATACATATGTATAGAGGCTGACGCGGCACCGAGGAGGGGGCGCGCAGATGGCGCAGAGCAGCGGAAAGCGGGCGCGTGGGCGCGCACGGGTTATCTATCTTATCATATCATTCATATTATTACAACAAAGTTATCTATTAGTCGGCACTTTTTTTAAATTTGTACGACATTGCTGAGCCGGTTATCTTCACCCGACTGCGCGAACCAAAAAGGAGGGTTATGTTTTTCGAGTGTAGGTATGTATGTCTATTCTGGAGTCTAAAGGGCTTCATGGATTTTAACATGAGGTGGCGAAATTTTTTCAAGAATATAAAATGGCGGCCGTTAGGCGCCGGATTGTCAAACTTTACAAATAGTTTTTCATCAAATCCCATGGGTGGGCCAAATCGAGTTTCAAACCCCAACGAGTGGAGTATCATTGTTATATTTATCAAGTATAAAGTTTATCATATATTATTATCATCAAGAGCTTGAAAAGATATTATGTAGCTCGTGTTGTAGTCGGGCGAGTAGAAGGATTCGAATAGATAGATTTCACGACGCACCCCCCTACTTTTTGTGCGGGGTGCGGACGTTCATGTAAACAATAAACCTTTTCGAAAAAAGTAAGTAACTAAGGGTGAGGCCGCAAGTCGAGCTTCGTTCAAGTTAACGATATTCTTCTCACAGTAAATAAGGGCGAGGACGAAGGCCGAGCTGCGCTTATGTAATCGATAAATCTTCTGCCGCCCTCGGGCCTAACTTTTAATGACTTGTTGTCCGTGTACCGTGTGGGGCCGGTACTTTAAAAGAATAGCCCCACTGCATCTCTCCCCATATATGTCGTAAAAGGCGACTAAGGGGACTCCCTTCTTATATTACTAGGTGGTAATCAGGTTTAACCCGCCCGGGTTGGTACCACCGCACTGAATGAAAGGTCGGTCGAAACGGCTATGTAAATAGGTTGTGTTTTCCGTCCAGTTCAGTGTAGCCGGCACGACCGAAGGGAAGCACTGATGTGGCACCAAGTTCGTCCGCTGTTATGGGCTGACATCATGGATGTTGTAGGTGATGTAGCCAACCGTATCAGTTTCCATAAAAAAAACTTGCTATCTTAGATAGAACATAATATCGTTTACGCGAACGCAGCTCGGCCTTCGGTCTCGCCCTTAGTCGAAATACGAATTTCATGCGAGCGAAGCTGCGGGAAAAAGCTAGTTAAATAATATAACCCCGATATTTTTTCACATTTCTTTTTGCTTAATCTTCGATATTAATGGTAGCATTCATTTTATTTGGTTTGGCGGCGCCAACCTAGCCAACTTAAAGGAATCGCCACTGGTAATGTTGTATTAAATTAATAATAATAACATAAAATAAAATAAACATAAGAAACTATTAATAAAATATGTAGGTACATACATCGAACAACTCGAATAAATTATACAATTGAAGTAGAGCATTTTTTATGGAAACTGACACGGCTGGCTACATCATACCGGGTGAACTAGGTGCCATGTCAGTTCTTCCCTTCGGTCGTGCCGGCTACACTGAACTGGACGGAAAACACAAACTATTCACATAGCCGTTTCGACCGACGTTTCATTCAGTGCGGTGGTACCAACCCGGGCGGGTTGAACCCACCACCTAGTATGGTACGAAGAAACTGGAAGCATCTTTCCAGTTGATCCGTGACACTCTGTCGCGATGACAGGAACTGCTGTTACCGGAACTTTTTCGATTGGCCAATTCATCTAAGTGTGCGTGTGATCGTCGTAGTAGGAAACAGTAAGCTATTAAAGCCCGAAGGTAGGAACATTTTCTATGGAGTGATTTATCTGTTACGAAGTAACTATTAAGCAATCTGTGGTAGTAGTGTGTAACGATAGAACTAACACATTAGTGGCAGCAGGTTGCACACTTGCACTGTAAGCAATTAGGAGGAAGGGTGAGTTGGGTGGGGCGCGTCTTCGTGGATTGAACTAACAGTAGCAAGACTACAGCGTTTTCTACTTATCTTTCGTAGTTTCCTTAATTTTTGTAGTAGTCGGGTTTCATAAATTGTTTATTGATTTTTTTACTTTTTGTGTACTCGTACATACACACCAACGTGACGATAAACTTTTCTTTGAATTCTTTACGAGTCAAGCAAGATAGCAAAATTGGATAATGTGTACGTGAGTTACGCGACGCTATCAGACAAGTATGTAGGTATATGTAGCTACTTCCATTCCATGTGTACCTACAGGATTCAGTGGGGCCTACCTACACCACCGCGCGCGCCCTAATTGAAAGATAGGAATGAATAATTTTATTGAAGGACACCTAATTACTACGTATGGAATAATTATTGCTACAACTGCACAGAGGATGTTTTTGTTGTAGTTTCAATAAAACAGTAATTGACTTGACCCTACCCTACGCGAGAGCAATGGGACGCTGCTGCGACAATCATTGATTCAATCGCACCGCACGTCGTTGTCGGTAGGAAGGCACAGATATTTATTTTACATAAGTACCTACAAACAGGTGGTTTGTACCTACTAGCTTCTTCAACTTTATGCAATCAGAGAATGGGTGAACCAATGATATGGATAATATGGAAAAACATTTAGCAATGTCTGTTTATATACCTATATAATTCAATGAACATACCTTAAAAAAAATACTTTTTTTTATGGGAAGCGCGACATAAAATATGGAGAGCGCCAACTCGCAGAGGTGCGGACAACGGCCCATTGTGGTTCACTTGGGGTGGGATTGTTCTGTTATTTATCCGATAGCAAACGTTGATAATATTTGGTAAGTGATGGTTTGGGATATACCTACTCTCTCGAAGAAAGTAAGATAGCTATAAGGGCGAGGCCTAAGGCCGAACTGCGGTTGAGGTAGGTACTTAATCGATATAAGTAAGTAAGTCACTGAGCGATATAACACCTAGCCTACCTCTACGTTGACAAGCGAGTGTCTGACTGAGCGCAGCTGGTTTTGAGCCTGACCCCGCTACTTATATTTTTTTCAAGTCAAGTTATAATAACAATTACATACAAAAACTTCGATGTACAAAAATAGTTTACGTACTTCAGACCTATCATCTCATGCTAGTGGTATTCTCCCCCAGTCCAGACAATGTAAAACTTGTAAAAGAGCATTAAAAATGTAGCCCAATATCCAATGTGGCGGCGCGACGCTACCTACTCGTACCGGACACTAGTCATATCGTATACAAAAAATCGCTACAATAGAAATAATTGCGGTAAACTTGCTTTTTTTATGTGTGGTTGGGTCCCCTTAGATAGTATTTTTCCAGATTTGCAGCACTCTGAAAATATGTGAGCGCGCCGAGTTATTGCTGAAAAACCGCAATTTTTTCACTTTTTTTAGTTTTATGCAAAAAAAAACCACATAGCAAGACTCTAACGAGAAAGGTCACTATGACTTTTTTAAAGTAGATAAAATTCCCAACAGTTTGAGCTCTAATTCAGTGTTCTAGGTCTAATAGCTCCCAAGATACAGGGTTCCCAAAATTTGCAATTTTTTTTCTAAAAAAGTTTTTCTAAAAAAGCTCAAACTGTTAGGAATTTCATGTACTTTAAAAAAAAGTCACAGTGACTTTTCTCGTCAGAGCCTTCTTATGTGGTATTATTTGCATAAAACTAAAAAAAGTGAAAAAAATTGCTGTTTTTCAGCAATAACTTGTCGCGCTCACATTTCAGAGTGCTGCAAATCTGGAAAAATACTATCTAAGGGGGCCCAAACAACATATCAAAAAAGCAAGTTTACCGCAATTATTTCTATTTCGAATGTACGATATGAATGGCCTATTATAGGGCCAGCCAGCAGCCAGCCAGACTGAAGCGTCGCCGCCATGCATGGGGTGGCCGAACTCGGTAAGTAGGTACTACCACTACCACTAACAAGTTGGTACTAATGTTCGCAAGGAATGCCCAGTGAAACAAACACGATCGTTTCCTAGAAACAAATCATACCATTATTGCGGCAATACTAACGTATTTTTTAACCGACTTCCAAAAAAGGAGGAGGTTCTCAATTCGTCTGTATGTTTTTTTTTTTTTTTCATTTTTTTTATTTTTTTTTTTATTTTTTTGTATGTTTGTAACACGATTTCTCCGTCAATTGAGGGCCGATTTAGAAAATTCTTTTTTTGTTAGTTAGGTCATACTTCCGAGGTGGTCCCATTTCAATTTTATCGAAATTGGTTCAGTGGTTTTCGAAAAATCAGCATAATACTATGGTGTGTGGTTACCTTCAGCAAAACTTGTGATGTGGTCGTTTTCGGCAATTTTCAGTTTGATAAATTAGTATGGTGTGTGGTTACCTTCAGCAAAACATTTGTGATGTGGACTTATTCAGCAATTTGCAGTCTGACACATATGGCGAATAATTCTGTACCACTTCAATCGATTTCGATTATTCGATTTCGATTATTCTTTTTTATGTAATATTACTAAAAAGAATGAAATAAAAACTGTTTTAAAAAATATTAAACCGATTTCCAAAAAAAACAAAAAAAAAAAAAACTAAAAAGTATTAAATACCTAATATTTTGAAATTTTCTCTGTCCTGTTGAAATACATGAATCGATATACTAGTGATACATATTCGGACCCTTGTTTCATGAATATTCTAAATTTGAAATTTTTTTATCTTTTCCGACCGGCGTTTAATTTATTATGGTACCTGGCCAGTACCTACTGTACCGAGTACCATCGAGCTGGTTTGATGATGGAGACAGAAGGTGGCCATAGGAACTCCTAAACTACACATGATAAACCCATCGTGTTTGGGCTCGTTGCATTTGTCTTCACGAGAAATTTACTTTAGACCTAAAAGATTCTCAATTCGACGGTATGTTTTCTTTTTTTGGATGTTTGTTACGCGATTACTCCGTCAATTGTGGGCCGATTTTGAAAATTCTTTTTTTTTTTATTTGAAAGGGGATAACCCTGAGGTTTTTGAAGTGAAAACTTCTTTAGCGGCTCTTGGCACTTTTTTAGGTGGGTAAAAATGTATAACTCGCGACATCGCGTCAGCGTCATTTTTAAAATGAAACCTTAAGTCATTGCGTTAAGGGTTAAGTTAGAGTGGCACGGGATCTGCCGGCACTCCCGGAGTGCAACTGTTAAGTAGGGTTCCGTAACACGTTTATGTCTGTCCATTCTACTAAGTTCTGCAAAATGAATGTAGGGTTCCGTAACATATGCATGTCTATCCGTTCTACTAAATTTTACAATTTTCAACCAAGGTCCTCCGACGGTTATTTTATAATAAAAGTAGGCTTCCGTAACACGTTTATGTCTGTCCATTCTACTAAGTTCTGCAACATCACCTACAACGTCCGTGATGTCAGCCCATAACACCAGTGCCATGTCAGTGCTTCCCCCTTTGATCGTGCTGACTACACTGAACTGGTCGGAAAACACAAACTATTTACATAGCCGTTTCGACCGACGTTTAATTCAGTGCGGTGGTACCAACCCGGGAAGGTTAAACCCTACCACCAAGTAAAATTACGAGGGAAGGGACTTACAGTTTTACGAGGAATCCGAACCTTGGTCAGCCTCCAACGGTCAGCGGTCACCCATCTAAGTACTGACCGCACCCAGCGTTGCTTAAAATTCAATAGCGACAGTTGACTGTCTGCACCACTGAGCTATCGAAGCTGACGTGGTCCTATTTTAATTGGGTCAAGATCGGATTGGAAAGCGAGGCGGAATCGCGAGGCCGAAGGCCGAGCGATTCCGCCGAGTACATTAATAGCAAAAAATTACTAAAAAAAACTGTGAAATAAAAAAACTGTTTTAAAAAACATAAAACCGACTTCCTAAAAAAAGGAAAACTAAAAAACTATTTAAAATAAAAATATAAAAACCGCCTTCAAAAATATATGAAATAAAAACCTAAAAAAAAAAACCAACCCTAGAGTTGAAGGCGGTGCTAAAGCAAGCAAAAATGATGCATGAAAGAAAACATGAGTGGATGATAATATCCTTTGTGATTTGTAAAGCAAGCAAAAATGATGCATGAAAGAAAACATGAGTGGATGATAATATCCTTTGTGATTTGTGTAGCCTTTTTAGCACCGCCTTCAACTCTAGGGTTGGTTTTTTTTTTTAGGTTTTTATTTCATATATTTTTGAAGGCGGTTTTTATATTTTTATTTTAAATAGTTTTTTAGTTTTCCTTTTTTTAGGAAGTCGGTTTTATGTTTTTTAAAACAGTTTTTTTTACCTATAGGTAGGCAATCAGTAATCCATCAATTTTCAGTCTCTAATTATTAATTTTATTATTTTCAGTACGTAGGTACCTACATCGTACCTTACAATAATGATCAAATAGTGTTAAAATGAGTTCCCTGTAATTTTAGGTACCTATTTATTTATATTTATTAGGGAGGCGGTGCGGTGGTGGTGCATTAGCAGCAGGTGGGTGGTATGTATCCGCGAGTGCGCGTGTAGGTATATCTATATTATGTTTTGTATGTGTATGTGTGCATTGTGTTGTGTGCGCTGAGCGCGCACTGCGAGCACACGTAAATATGCACGCTCGCAGTGCGGACGACACGGACACGGCCCATTGTGGTTCACTTGGGATTTGGGATTGTTCTGATATTTATTATTATGCTTGCTGTGTCACTGCAGTGGTAGGTACAGTACAGTACAACAAGTAGGGATCTCAGCCGATTGAAGCTAATGTCAATCGGTAGTCTGTCTGTAGTACGTGATTAAAGGCAATTGATGGAACATTTCGAATGACGTGCCGCACATAGGGTTGTCAGGCCCAAAAACAGATAAGCCGAACTCAGTCAGATTCATATTTAACCGGACATTTAGTCTTGAAAGCCTGACACACTGTTTTTAAACAACAACAATTTTGTTTTTGCACTCTTGTTTATATATCACTATTATTCATTAATTGAGAGTTACTTTAGTATTAATTATTATGTTATTACTAGGAGTTGCCCATGACTTTGTCCGCAAGTACTCTATGTCCGTATCTATGTTTTGATCTATCCCTGTTACCCTGTGCCAATTTTCATCCAAATCGGCCCAGCAGCGCAGCGGTTTGAGCGTGATTGAAAGATAAACATTCAAACAAACATAATTTAGCATTTATAATTTTATTTGGATTTTAAATGCGCTTTCGGCATCTTTTAGCAAGCGCGGGCGCGGTGCCGCCGCGTCAGGCGGTAACTTAAAGCCTAACAAAAGCCGGACGTGCCGGACTTATTTATTTATTTATTTATTTAATGTTAACGGACTTGAATATATTTGACCGGACACGACTGAAAAAGCAGGACATGTCCTGTTTGTACCGTGTGGGGTCGGTACCTAAAAAGAATAGCCCCACTGCATCTCTCCCCGTCGCATGTCGTAAAAGTCGACTAAGGGATAAGAAAATTCGTCAGCCTCGGTAGCTCAGTGGCGCGGTTGGTTAGTCAACTGTTATTAAGCAACGCTGAGCGCGGTCAGTGTTTGGATGGGTGACCGCTCGACCGTTGGAGGCTGACCGTGGTTCGGATTCCACGTTAAACTGTAGGTCCCTTCCCTTCTTACCTTACTAGGTGGTAGGGTTTATCCCGGCCGGGTTGGTACCACCGCACTGAACGAAACGTCGGTCGAAACGGCTATGTAAATAGTTCGTGTTTTCCGTCCAGTTTAGTGTAGCCGACATGAAATGAAGGGAAGCACTGACATGGCACCTAGTTCACCCTGTGTTATGGGCTGACATCACGGATGTTGTAGGTGATGTAGCCAACCGTGTCAGGTTCCATAAAAAAAAAAAAAAAAAAAAAAAAAAAAAAAATGTCCGGCTAAAGCCGGACACCTGGCAACCCTAGCGCACAGCCGTACATTGACGGCAATTGACAATCCTTTTCTTCAATCTCGCTCGACCGAACATGGCGGACGTGCCTGATGATGATTCATTCATCAACATCATCATCCATCAGTGATGAACACGATGTTAAGGTGATGTCAGACTGCGTCTGACTCGAATTTCAAGAAGTGTACCGCTAATATAATATTGACGATGGCACTATACACCAGATATAGGTACTGTAAATAGGCAGAGTCGTCAGATTCTTGAGTAGGTATTCATGTTTATGCTGCTGTAAATATACTTATATCTTATATTACTAGGTGGTAGGGTTTAGCCCGCCCGGGTTGGTACCACCGCACTGAATGAAAGGTCGGTCGAAACGGCTATGTAAATAGTTTGTGTTTTCCGTCCAGTTCAGTGTAGCCGGCACGACCGAAGGGAAGCACTGACGTGGCACCAAGTTCACACGGTGTTATGGGCAGACATCATAAGCCCCTCGAGTTTGGGCTCATTTGGTTGGTTTGGACAAGTGCTCCATACTTCCATCAATACACTTGGTGACGAGGGTCTGATGATGGACACAGGAGGTGGACAGTGGAACTCTTCGACCGTTACTAATAACCCCCTCGAGTTTGGGCTCATTTGGTTGGTTTGGATGAGTGTCCCATACTTCTACTAACACAATTGGTGCCGAGGGTCTGATGATGGAATCAGGAGGTGGGTAGTGGAACTCTTCAACCGTCTAGTAACCCCCTCGAGGTTAGGCTCATTTGGTTGGTTTGGACAAGTGCTCCATACATACTTCCACCAATACTCTTGGTGACAAGGGTCTGATGATGGAGTCAGGACGTGGACAGTGGGACTCTTCAACAGTTTCTAGTAACCCCTCGAGTTTGGGCTTATTTGGTGAGTTTGGACGAGTGTCCCATACTTCCACCAATACACTTTGTGACGACGGTCTGATGGTGTCAGGAGGTTGACAGTGGAACTCTTCAACCGTTACTAGTAACCCCTTCGTCTAATAAAATGAGCCCAAACTCGAGGGGGTTACTACTAGTAACGGTTGAAGAGTTCCACTGTCAACCTCCTGACACCATCAGACCGTCGTCACCAAGTGTATTGGTGGAAATATCGGACACTCGTCCAAAACCCACCAAATGAGCCCAAACTCGAGGGGTTACTAGAAACGGTTGAAGAGTTCCACTGTCCACCTTCTGTCTCCATCATCAGACCCTCGTCACCAAGTGTATTGGTGGAAGTATGGCACACTCGTCCGAACCAACCAAATGAGCCCAAACTCGAGAGTGTTACTAGTAACGGTTGAAGAGTTCCACTGTCCACCTTCTGTCTCCATCATCAGACCCATGTCACCAAGTGTATTGGTGGAAGTATGGCACACTCGTCCAAACTCACCAATGAGTACAAACCCGGGCGGGTTAAACCCTACCACCTAGTAATATAAGAAGGGAGTCATATCCCTTAGTCGCCTTTTACGACATACACGGAGAGAGATGCAGTGGGGCTATTCTTTTAAAGTACCGGCCCCACACGGTACACCAGTTTCTCTGGCGTTTTGATAGACGTATTTGTACATTTCGGCACAATGCAAAATTTATACTATTTAAACCGGTCAAGTGCGAGTCGAACTCGCTTGGTTTCTTCTATGGGAACCCCCGTGAATATTTTACTTTTTCTTATTTTTATTATTTATTGTTATATCGGCCATAATAACACATATTCTGTAAAAATTTCAACGGGCTACCTATTACGGTTCAAGAGATACAGCCCTCGACGAATGAGTGCGCGTTGGCTGGCTAGCGCGAGCGCGCGGATCTGGGGTAGAGTCAGGCCTTCGTCACTCGCTCAAGGTCGCGAGTTAAATGCCTACCGCTTGGCGTGTCGGTTAATGCACAAGTAACAGTGGGCTGTCGCTATCCAGCCAGAGCGAGCGTGCGGTGCGCGCATCTACTACGTTTCGTTTCGAAATCACGAAATCATTAGAAATGTCGAAATCACGTCATTATTGTGCAGTGGACGGGTGCAAAAGTCAACAGACAAATAAAAACTTGTCTTTTTTTTCATTGCCGAGAGACGAAGAAAGGTAAGTATTTTGTTTAGTAGCATTTTGATTTATTTCTAGTAATTTATTTATTCATATAGTAGGAGGTCATTGATTTAAAATGATATTATTATATTGCCAATAACATTAGTACGCCGAACAGCGTGGTGTGTATGGCCTAATTCGTATAAGGATAATAGGTACATTGTAGATGATCATTGATCATTAAATTTATTGATCAAACAAAACTATCACTGGAAGGTTGCACGCAATGCACGCTTCGATGTGAGAAACTAATTGTGACGCTAACGCATGCATGAATTTGTTCGCATGAATTTGCCGTAGCTAAATATCATATCGTTGGTAGCTAGAACGATAAAAGTTGGTAGGTATCATCTTCATTTTATTCCTCACAATAAGACAGCACAAAGACACAGCCCTTAACGCGCTGAACGGCGCGCTTTAGAGATAGAGTTACACGACAGAAAGAGAAGCGAAATGTAGGCAATTATCGTGGTTAGGCATGTAGCTCTGGGCGAGTCAATTTGTACTTTATCGCGTCGTCGCAGAGTAGCTATTTCTTTGTGAGTGTTTGTACAGAGCAGCTTCTGTACGGAGTACTCTTTTCTATTCTGTGGTAGAGTGACGTCACGCGTAGCCGCGGAGCACTGAGTTTTAGCGGCAGAAACGGCTTAAGTTTATTGATCATATCTCCGTAACTAATTGTCCGATTTTGATCATTCAAAAAGATATGCCATTCTTATGCCATAAAGAACAACGTGGATATCACTTCTATTGAATTTGCTGTTACTTCACTGATCCTCATTTGTACCATTTTTTTTTCTGAACAGAAACCGGAAGAGTTATTGCAAGAAATGACATAAATCTGCGTTTCAAATCATTGTTTATGTATGAGCGATACTACCGTTTTCAACACAGTTCTTAATTTGAATGAGGCGTGCGCGATTGATATGCACCGTCAATTGGAGCTTCAATCGCCCATCATTTGAAACCACCAATCACGTAAACATTGTCAATTGCGATTGATCGTCTCCGGGACCACTTTCACCTACTTGTGCAGGCTACTTGGATAGTGGCCTGTAAGTTTAGGTGGGTGGGTGGGATGCTGTAAGAGCAGGCAACTGCGTGCCGGGTTGCGATGGGCGCCCCGCGGCTTGCGAAGTGCAGCTCTATAATGTTGTCGCGCTCTGAGGAATCCGCTCGCCACGAGTTGGCGCCGCGACCGGCTAGTGCGGCGCAAACTCCTCCAAATGTAACGTTGGTTGGACAACCAAATGAACAGGCAAGTAAGTACTATGAAGTGAAAAAATGAAATGTGGCCATTTCTACATTTTCAAGCGTTAAACCTTATTAGCGTGATTTTAATAGAACCATAGTGTCACGATTAGCTTTTCAAACGAACCTATACAGGCATATCCGTTGCACTGAATTTTGATTATGAAAATCTGATCGCCAACCCCCATATAGGGTTGCCAGATGTCCGGTTTTGGACCGGACACAGTCAGGTTTTTGAGGCTTGTGTCCGGGTCTCCAAAATAATGAATAACCGGACACAAAAACGTCAGGTTTTTTCTTCATATAAGTAACGCAATTATTTACTCTTTCAGAAAATTTAAATTCTAATCTTACTGTGTGTTCATCGATTTTGCAATCAGTTCGATCAATTCAACCCTTTTATTTATTACTCATCTCCCATTTATTTTCAAAAGTAACGGTCATGACATGAAACATTTTGTACTTACTTACATAAAATCAACTTTAATTTTTTAATTTTTTAATTTTTACTTTAATTTTTTAACAGTTGTAGGTATCTGACAAATCAAAGGGCCTTTGATGAAAAATGTCCGGTTTTTTTCAACTGAACCATCTACCAACCCTGCCAACACATCATATGCCTGAAAGCCTGAAAAACACAGTTTCCCCTAGATCCCTTTTCGTTACCATTGCAGTTTTTGTAAAATATGTGCGACGAATAAATGATTATTCGTTCTTTCTTTCTTTCATTCTTTCATGGTCGTGACCTACGGCATAGCTAGCATCAATATTTCAGACTATAGTTATACGTCATACGAAGGGCGGGCGGACAGGCGGGACGGAGCCTAACTAATATTAGAATGGAATGGTTACGCACGCATTGCTTTGTTTGTCAGTTTCGTGATCGCAACACAAAGTAATGGAGTCGCCCCGTATAAAAATAAGTGGTTCATTTCATAAATAGGACGAGCGGCCTCAAACCGCACCTCGCGGACTCCGCATACAAAATGCGGGGGTTTAGAAAAAGTTGCCGCCGCCGCCGCCGCGCCGCCGCCACTCCCATTCAGAATAGGTAATAGACGGTTCTTCTCACCGGCGGCGGCGGCGGCGCGGCGCAGCAAAAATATGTTGTCCTTCGTATCCCTCACACTATCTATCGGTGATCCTGATCATTTGTCACATGATCATTCGGTAAATGACGCTCAGAATTTTTTTACTTTTTGCATTTTTATATTTTTTTGGCATATACGCCCTAACAACGCATATTCTGAGAAAATTTCAACCGGCTACCTATTACCTACGGTTCAAAAGATACAGCCCTCGGACGGACGGACAGACCAACAAACATACTACAGCGTAGGCTTAGTAATAGGCTTCCGTATGAATACGGAAGCCTGTCTCGCTGCTGACCTTTCTTCGCGGCAGTATCAACATCAATGGTGTTGATGTCGCACCTTCTTGTTACTCATATGCATGTCAGGGTCGCATATGCACGGTTAAAACGAGGTTCAACACCTGTTATTTTATTTTATTTTATTTTTATTTTTATTTTTATTTTATTTTATTTTATTAAACAGGGATTAATACAGAGACAGGAAAAAGTTAACATAAAAAATAGTAGACTAGTAAGTACAATAGTAGTAGTAGTAAAAAATTATCCCGTTTGTTTGTATTGTACTAGTGGAATGTCATCATCAATGAGGCGGAAAGAAAGGTGGCAATGGATTACCTTGCCGATGATGGGCAGGTCCACGGTGCCCCAGGTGTCCGCGGCCCAGTGCACGAGCCCGGAGGCGAGGTCCGCGGTGAGGACTCCCGCGAGCGCGGCCGCCGCGAGCGCCGCCTCCGCGCGCACGTGCCGCGCCATCAGCAGCCCGCTCGCCGCGCACAGCGCGCTGCACGCCGCCACGCACACCCACTCCTGCAGCCGCTTGCCTGCAACCGCCCCGATCTTATTATGTAGGTCAATGATATTATAAGTTAAAAGGAGGTAGATAGGTTATCTGAGCTCCCAAGCGGCACATTAAATACAAGACCACAGTCCTGTCTGAAGTTGTCGCCCACCAACTACGCACGCGTTCGGACCGCTGACCACGAGCCGCTAACACATCGAAAATGCCGTCGTGTGTAATGAGATTCTGCACTAATTGGAGAACCCATCGCTTCTCCAAATCGTTTCTTTGTCGCACCGCTGGAGTGTGGAACTGTCTTCCGGCGAGTGTATTTCCTGAATCCTTTAACCTGGGATTATTTAATCTGTGACCTGGGTGTCTTCAAGCGTCGTATTAACGGGCTAGACAGCCTAGCAACAGTCCGCAAATCTGCTGGCATGGCACCTAACTGAGCGTGGTTTCGCGAGGAGAGGTGATTTTGGCTCTGTCGACTGCACCATTGGTCCCTCGGCACAGCCACCCATGATGGTTTACATAAAAAAAAATTCTAATAATTGGAATAAGACTATTCGAGTCGGCGCATCTCTTTATAGTTCTTCCTCTCAACTTTTCAAGGACGTGCCATGTGTGATGGTGATGGATGTGTGAGCACTGAAATATCATTGATGTAGGTACACTATCTATACTTACTTACTTGCTCTATTCTATAGTGTGTTAGTCGCCTAGGTACGACGACGTACTTACTATTTAAAATTGGAAGCAAATCCTGCGATCTCGTTATCTGCTGTACCTATATCCCATAATAATTAATGCTAGTGTCAACTGGCCTACATAAAAAACAACAATATGTTGCGTAGCTCAGCTATAAAAGGAATCTACAATACAATCAAGTGTTTAGTATCCAAAGGAGGAAAAAAACGGAACCCAGGATCACTCTCGTGTCAATCCAGAGACAATCCAGTTGTAGAGAGAAGGAACCGGTTTGCCTCCCTCTCAAACTCGATGTACATTATTTACTGCCGGGTACTGTACGGTACGGGTACCAAAGAGCTTCGAAACTTTGTGGCTTGGTCATCGGCCGCCATTTTTAAAAAAAATCAAAACAAATAAAGCCATACGACGACGACGACGGTTCCAAATGCGACAATCCGACAAATTGTCGGATTTTCGGCGACAATCCGATTTGCGCCTAACTAGCTTGCTCAAGGACTTGCTTGAATGAAAATGTACCAAACCAACCAACCAACTGTAATCCCCGCGGTAATACTACTTACGAAAATAGGTGGGTAGAATCTCGGGTAGAATAGGAGCTTAAGCATGTATAATCTATATGCAGAAGAAGAAGAAGCTACGGTAGAAGTTGGGACAAAAATAATTCAACAATAAAAAAAAACATTTTAAAAACTAAAAATACGCTTTTATTGATTATGCGATGTGGCTGATGTACGGGCGTTAGAAGTTAAACTTCTTTGGCGTGAAAAAAAATCCCACGGCTGCCATCCCTTGACCCCTCTCCCCCTCAAAGGTGTACTGCCTTTATGTATTTTTATTTATTTATTTGAAATGTTTACAGTTTGTACAAATATTATATGTTACTCCTACACTATTATGGTATGTAATTGGGTCTTTCTCCGGATGGGCAGAATAAGCGAGTCCGGATCGAAAAGTCTTATAAAATGGATTCATAATACTTCTATATTTTTTTATATTGTAGATATGATTAAAATACTGGGGGGGGGGGGGGGGGCCGTGTCCTTTTTTTAATTAATTAATTAGAAATGCGATAAAAAAATAATTTTAACTGCTGAAATCTTGACTTCACTGGCGCGTCCGGACTACATTTTGCGGTATAAAACATTTTTTTTCTTATCATCTATAAGGAATTATGCTACTTTGTATATGTTCTCTAAAACCTAGTTAGTTATGCTTTACCTTATATTTTTACTAAGTATGAATACGCTTTAGAAGACGAAATACGATTTATTTTATCTGCGTCCGCTAGTTTCCTTTGATATCGGTGGCGCGCACGAATACCCTCATAGATCCTATACTATTGTAGCTGCGTGCATGCATAGCTGTTAAAGCGAAAAAAAATATCAGTCGCGCGGCTCGCGCGCGCCGCGCCGCGTCCGTGGCGAGTGGTGGTGGTGGCGAGGAAAACACGCACATCAGAGAAGGATTTCTGTGACAACACGTCTATGCGTTCCTGTGCGGCCGTGTTATTAAGGTACCTATGTAATCGTTTTCGGTGGCTTGGTAACCTAAAAAATTTATTTCGCTGAACCAATTTTCTCGTTGTTTATTTGACATATTACTATTATATTTTAATTAGGTAGAGATTGTCTTATTTGTACTAGATCTCCAACTTAGAGTGCAATGCTGTATATACAGGGTGACTGGTAATTCGATCTATTCCTTGAAAGGGGTTATACTAGAGACTATTTGGAACAATTTAACCCCCATCAACTGGGGGTCGGAAATGAGCGGTTTCCGAGATATCGGGGTTTTACGATTTTTTTTAAACTTTCTGACTTTTAATCGAAAAAAAAAGTTTTAAAAAAATATCCTTACTTTTAGGCACTCTATTGATATTCTTCTGAAAGCTGGTAAGCTACCGATCATTTCAAATAAAAATATCGGCCCAAAATTCTCAATATCTCAGAAATAAAAGGTCGTAAATGACAAAAAAAAATATTTTCATATAAATTTTCCGAAAATCTACATGTATTATTCGAAAAAAATTTATGACACTTGGCATACAAATTCATTCATTTCAGATTTTCTAGCAAATTCTCAAGAATTTGCTAGAAAATCTGCACAAAGCACACTGTACGACTAACTTCTAATTTGAATTAAAAACCGGTGTTGAGTAATGGATAAAAAACTTGTAATATAATATTTTTTTATTAACAAATAAAACAGTTAATTAGTAAAAGAAATACAAGTAGTCATAAAAATCATTAACCTTGTTCAAATTGCCGCCCATTGTTGCGTATGCAATGCAAGCATGTAGCCTACGACGTATTTACTTCACTGTCACTCTTGGTGATGGTGAAAGTGTGTTTTAATGTGTTGGCAGGCGGCTAAAATGCTCTGCCTCAAGTCTTCGACGGATAAGACGAGTGTGTTGTACACTAATTCTTTCATGTGACCCCAAATGTAAAAGTCACAAGGCGTCAAATCCGGACTTCTCGCCGGCCACGGCGCGGCGTTGGGCCACCTCGACCGATCCATCTCAGTGGATAGTTTTCACCCAGTCATTGCCGCACGCCTCGGTAGTCTCGAGATTCTCGTTAAATGTTTGGATGGGAATTATTCACAATAATTTGACCGGATCTTTTTTCTTGCCTCAAAATTTGAATGGCGTAACATGAAACCTTTTTAAGAGAGGAAGTGGCCGCACTGCTTGAAGATGTGTGTGCCGCTATAGCTCTACGAGAGCCGGTATGGTTTACCAGCACGATGGCTGCCCAGCCCACTACTACCGAGGCGTGCGGCAATGGCTGGGTGAAAACTATCCACTGAGATGGATCGGTCGAGGTGGCCCAACGCCGTGGCCGGCGAGATTTCCGGATTTGACGCCCAGTGACTTTTACAATTGGGGTCACATGAAAGAATTAGTGTACAACACACCCGTGCCATCCGTCGAAGACTTGAGGCCGAGGATTTTAGCCGCCGGCCAACACATTAAAAATACACTTTCACCAAGAGTGACAGTGAAGTAAATACGTCGTAGGCTACATGCTTGCATACGCAACAATGGGCGGCAATTTGAACAAGGTTTATGATTTTTATGTCTACTTGTATTTCTTTTACTAATTAAGTGTTTTATTTTTTAATAAAAATTTATTATACCTATTACAAGTTTTTTATCCATTACTCAACACCGGTAACTTTATCGAGCTCATTAAATTTATAATTCAAATTAGAAGTTAGTCGTACAGTGCGCTTTGTGCTGATTTTCTAGCAAATTCTTGAGAAATTTTATAAAATTTATACCTTGTTAGAAAGGTCATGAAACTATGTAATTTTTATATGAAAATATTTTTTGTTGTCATTTAAGACCTTTTATTTCTGAGATATTGAGAATTTTGGGCCGATATTTTTACTTGAAATGATCGGTAGCTTACCAGCTTTCAGAAAAATATCAATAGAGTGCCCAAAAGTAAGGATATTTTTTTTAACTTTTTTTTCGATTACAATTCAGAAAATAAAAAAAAAATCTTAAAACCCCGATATCTCGGAAACCGCTCATTTCCGACCCCCAGTTGACGGGGGCTAAATTGTTCCAAATAATCTCTAGTATAACCTCTTTCAAGGAATAGATCGAATTACCAGTCACCCTGTATAGGTTATATTTGCAAATATTTTAGATTTCCTTTTTTGATTTCGGTGTCAATGACTTCGGTGTTTTCGGTGGAAATAAGGTGCACCGAAGTCAATTTCAAAACCACCGAAAGCAAGAAACATATTTGTTAATTAAATAGCATGCCTATTATAACTTATAAACAGGATAACTTATGTAATTGAGGTTTAAAAATGAAAAAAATAAGTTAAATTCACATAAAGTTAAAAAAAATTAAGACTGCAAACTCTACGTAGCAAAGCTTAACTTACTGTATTCTATTTCGTCATTGAGAGTTTTCGTCGAATAAAGGAAATAAAACTTTAGGACAGACTTTAGGACGAACTTCAGCTTTCCGAAGGCAGCCCAACCCAGTTAAATACCTCCTTGAGTAGGCCTTGTCGACCTAGCCGAAATATTTGTCCGAGATATACGCATTCCTCCACTTGTTCGATCACTTCACCGTCGATCAGAATATCCTCTTCACCCCACCCATAACCTCCATCGTCATGACGTTGGTTTTATCCCTAACCTCACTTTTGAGTAAGGTTACGTTACGTTAGGTTAGGTTAGGTTAGGTTAGGTTAGGTTAGGTTAGGTTAGGTTAGGTTAGGTTAGGTTAGGTTAGGTTAGGTTAGGTTAGGTTGTGCGTATTGTCAACTCAGCGCTCTGACGTATCTAGAAGACCGTAAACTCCTCGACGACAAGCAATACGGCTTCCGCAAGCAAAGGTCGACTGGAGATCTTCTTGACGTGACGTGACGTACACGCATTTGTGGGCTGAAAGCCTCGATGGTTTTGGGGAATCGCTGGCTGGCGGTCGCTCTGGACATATCCAAAACATTCGATCGCGTCTGAAACCGGGGACTGTTAAGCAAGCTTACGGTGTCCCTACAAAACTGTGCACTTGGATATCCAGCTTTTTGAGTGGTCGGTCGATCTTTGTCACCCTAGATGGTGCCTGCTCGGCCGACTACTCAAGCAATGCTGGTGTTCCACAAGGATCCGTTATGTCGCCTACGCTGTTTCTATTATTCATCAATGGCATGCTCTCGCTCGGCGAAATACATTGTTACGCGGACGACAGCACGGTGCACGAAGGGTTCATCAAGGAATGGAAGGGTAGAGAAGCCTCAGCAGCAAACGCGAGACGCGAAACTGTTGCTCGGGTTGACCAGGTTCTCGAAAAGTATCCTCTTGGGGGAAGAAGAACTTGTCAACTTCAAGGTAGCCAAGACGAAAGCTTGTGCCTTCTCTACTAAGGCTGATCCGTTTCCTCTCCAAGCCACTTTCCAGGGCAGCCAAGTCTCCAACGATGGTAGTCATGGCGTCCTGGGTATGGAAGTGTCCAGGGACGTTGGGTTTCGATCATTCATAGAGTCCAAGGCGAAACTAGCATCTCGAAAATTAGGGATCCTTTTTTTTTTTTATGTAATCCGGTATGGGTGGCTGCGTCGGAGGGGCCAAAGCACATGCTCTAACCAGCCAATATCACCTCCGAGAAGGTAGGTACCATACCGGAGACTTCCCTGGATTGCTGGCTGTACTGGACTAGAGGAGAACACAACCGAGGTTGCTTGCGGCCATCTTACATCCAGTACGGTGGTACCAACCCAGTCGGCTACAATTTGAGCCTACCACCTAGTAAGGGGCAAGGGAAGGGACCTACAGTTTTACACCGGTTCCGAACGGTGAAGCAGCGGGTGTAGGTATGCACGTAAATTTTTTCGTCGGAAAAAACTCATTGGTACACGCCGACCGGATTCGAACCTCGGACCTCCCGCATGAGAAGCCGATGCCCAAGCCACTCGGCCACCCGCCGCTTGCTTTACCAATGTCGGCGATTTTTCACGCCGGTCCAACTGCTTACACTGTATAAAGCACAAGTAAGACCGGTGATGGAATATTGCAGTCATCTTTGGGAGGGTTCCCCTGAGTAGGTACCTTCTTTCAGCCTTGGATTCTATTCAGCGACAAGCCATTCGCCTCATTGGTGACTCTGTACTCCCAAAGGACCTTCAACCTCTAAAGCACAGACGTATCGTGGGGTCATTGAGCCTGTTTCATCGGTACTACTATGGCCGCTGCTCTGACGAACTTGCTTCCCTTATCCCTCCTCCTACTGTTCGCCTTCGCCAAACCCGCCATACTCTCGCGGAACACCCCTTTGTAGTCGACAGAAAAGTTCTTCGAACTGCACGATTATCTAAATCGTTCTTGTGCCGCACTGCAAAGGTGTGGAACGGGCTCCCAGGGAATATCTTTCCCCACTTCTACAATCCACGGATCTTCAAATCACGGGTTAATAGCCTTTCCCCAGCGACATTAGTCCACCTCCAAGCCGGACTGGCACCTCCTCGGCGGTGAAATTGGTTGCGCCTGAGGCTTCAACCTCGGGCACAGCCACCCAGTTCGGAAGCAATAAAAAAAATCCCGGTTCATCCTCAGACCAACCTTCAGCGAGACCTCGTAAAGGTCGCTGAGCGTCTCTTGAAGCTGAACCCGGGTATGGGCGAGGAGGACAATGTTATCCGCGAAACGGAGATGACTGAGAAACTCCCCATTGACATTTATTACCATGTTCTCCCACTCAAGCGTCTTGAACACGTCTTCAAGTGCTTTTGTAAAGAGCTTGGGCGAGATCACGTCCCTTGCCTCACTCCCTTACCAAGGACCATTTTATTTTTAATAAAAAGCGCTACATGCGACGCCGAGCCACCAATAATGACGCCCATGGACATTCGGTCGTACGCTGGGCTTTCGAATGCCAGGCCGGCCTGACTGACAGGTGCTATTCACGCCTCGCTTGAAGGACCCGAGACTATACTCGTACTTGGGGGGAAATACGTGGGTACGGATAGCGTTCCAGAGTTTACCAGTTCTGTGGAGGAAAGATCTGCTGCAGAACCGATTGGTACGCACCCGTAAAGGTTCTCCGTATAGGGATGCAATCCCTGTCCAGTGCGCGTTGTGCGGAGGTGGAAAGGGGACGGAAGGATCGCGTTAAACACCTACTCCGAGCATTCACCATGGATGGAATAAGCGATAGAACACACTTAGGGCGCCGACATCCCTACGGAGTTACAGTGGTTCTAGATCGCGGGACACGTCGGGGTCATCCACTAGTCGCAGTCGCAGCCTTTGGCCCGGCGTGAAGTACCTTCGCAACTTATTGAGTACGCCCAACATTTTAGAAGCTAGCTTGGACTTGCCCTAGATTATGGCGCCGAAAGTTTAGGTCGTGCGACAGTTCGACTCCGAGGACCCCGAAGTGATCGCTTAATTTTAGCGACGGGACCTGGAAGGAAGGAGCGGTTGTGAACGCCGTTCTTTTCGCACTGAACGCGCAGACTTGTGTCTTTGAAGTGTTAAACTCGACCAAATTAGTACGGCCCCATTCGGAAATAGACCGAAGCGTTTTTTCGAGTTACGTACGACAGTCTTCGCCTCTTCTCGTCCACAAGATCCCGTCTGGCTGAAGGGTGGCTGGTGTAGGATCCGTGTTACTACTTTTGTCCGCATAACAATGTATGTTGCCGAGTAACAGAATATCATTGGATGGGGCGTGTATTTTCATGGAGCGTCAAAATCACCGCCGTTTACTGATACAAGTTTTGGAGTACCTCGACGTATCGGTGGTCGATTTATTATTATATTATTACGTGTGATTATCCTTTTCAGCTTTGCCGTGATGGCGGATTCAAAAGCTACGGACGCTTAGCTAAAAAAAGAGTGCCTGAAAGACTTAGAAAAGCTAGAATTAAAAGGAGCCCCATACTTTATGCACTTAACAAGGAAAGAGACCGGCAAAATCACAAAAAAAAAAATTTTACAATATAAATCTACTCAATACCTACTCATGTTTATGATTTTTGGATCTAATGTATCTATACATATAATAAAATCGTAAAGGTAAGAAAGTCTGTACATTAAATGTATTCGGAAAAAAACTAAGCTTAAAATGAGATACTGAACATTTTAGAAGTTTTTAAATTTTTTGTTTGTTTGTTTGTTTGTCTGTACGCGCATCACGCAAAAACCACTGAACGGAATTAGACGAAACTTTGTATAGTGGCAGTTTATATGCCGGGTTAACATAATACGTAAAAAAATTATAAAAAATAAAAAAAAAATTTAACAATTATAAACATTATTGCGCGTTTAAAATCACCTAGTCCAAAGTACATAATTATATCTTGAGAACTGGCAGCAAATACAATTTGAATAAAATATTCATTCGAAATTTAAAAATAAGTAGATACAACGAAAATGACAAGTTCTTCTTTTTTATAACTTGAACACAATAGTCTATAACATATCTATTCTTTCTATACATATAATAAAATCGTAAATGCAAAAATGTCTATTTGTACGCGCATCTCGCAAAAACCACTGAACGGAATTTGACGAAACTTTTTATAGTGACAGTGTATATCCCGGATTAACATAATAATTAAAAAATATAATAAAAATCACGCAATCCAAAGTAATGGTAAAAAACAATTTTAAATGTCATGTTGACAACGGAGAACTGTCACCTCGACGTGAGCTGGCCGGTGACAAATTGTTTGATAAATAAAAAAATTTATTGAAAGTCGAAGTTATGTCGCTGTCATTGGTGCAATAAAAATTTATATATCTGTTGCCCGCGGCTTCGCTCGCGTAAAATTCGTATTTCAAAAAAAGAAAGTAAGTAACTAAAGGGAGGCCCGAAGGCGGGTCTGCGCTCACGTAAACGATATTCTTTCTCGATGATAGTAACTATGGGCGAGGCCGCAGGCCGAGCTGCGTTCAGGAAGAAGCTAAACCATCTTGAAGAAAGTAAGCAACTAAGGCGAGGCCGAAGGCCGAGCTACGTTTGAATAATTGAAAAACCATCTCGAAGAAAGCAAGTAACTAAGGGCGAGGCCGAAGGCCGAGCTGCGTTCAGCAAGAAGCTAAACCATCTTGAAGAAAGTAAGTAACTAAGGCGAGGCCGAAGGCCGAGCTACGTTCTGATAATTGAAAAACCATCTCGAAGAAAGCAAGTAACTAAGGGTGAGGCCGTAGGCCGAGCTGCGTTCAGGAAGAAGGTAAACATTTTTGAAGAAAGTAAGTAACTAAGGCGAGGCCGAAGGCCGAGCTACGTTCTGACAAATGATAAACCATCTCGAAGAAAGCAAGTAACTAAGGGCGAGGCCGAATGCCGAGCTGCGTTCAGGAAGAAGCTAAACCATCTCGAATAAAGTTAATTAATATTAAGATTGAGTTAATTTAATTTAAATTTTATTATAAAGTCCACGCTTCTGACGGCAAATATACCGTGCATCCTAGAACGGCGGTATTTAACGGCGGTAGCGGTTATTCCCGGCTGGGTGGCAAGGGGCCCGATGCTATCACCTTAGTGCCATGGACTAAGGGTAGTTCTTTGATGTGGGGTGGGACGCCACTTGTGTTCTCACTTTGGCTCCAAGTCACGTTAGGACATCTTCAAGAGCGGCTGGCGCGGCCGAGGCTGGGGCGGAGAGCCTCAAACGCAACGAATATAGAAATATAATTCAAGATTTCGAATTTGTTGCGTTTGCGGTTAAAACCCTCGGTCCGTGGAGCAGTGAAGCCAAAAGAGGCTTGGGCCTCTGCTGGTTGACACAACTGGTGTCCCGCCATCAAGGGCTTATGTACTTCATTCAAAGGTTAAGCCTTACCATCCAGCGGGGTGCTCTAAGAACATTTGAAAATGCCCGTTTTGATATTTATTTTAATGTTTGTTAGGTAAGTTTTAATTCTTTAGTTACCTATTAATATTACTTTTTTATTTTTATGAAATAAATAGATTGAGTAAACGATATTATATTCTATCGAAGAAAGGAAGTCTTTAAGGGCGAGGCCCGAAGGCGGAAGAGGGTTTTGGTTTACCTGAACGCAGCTCGGCCTTCGGCCTCGCACTTACTTCCTTCCTTTCTTCCAGAAGGTTTAACGTCTTCCTGAACGCAGCTCGGCCTTCGGCCTCGCCCTTACTTACTACCTTTATTTGAGAAAGGTTTATTGTTTACCTGAAAAGCTCGGCCTTCGACCTCTCCCTTAGTTAGTTACTTTCTTTGAGAAGGTTTATCGATTACCTGAACGCAGTTCGGCCTTCGGCCTCGCCCTTAGTTACTTACATTCTTCTTTGGAATACGAATTTCACGCGAGCGAAGCCGCGGGCAACAGTTAGTATTATTATAATTTGTTAAAGAATGCACTCCTGCAAGACAGATTTATCTAGTGCAGGATGCCAATGCTATGTACTCTGTGTTTTTTAAAATAAATAAATAAATAAAATTCTAAATTCTAATATCGAAATTGCACACAATTGCAATTGCAAAAGAACAAACAATACCGACTACGGTATTTGTTTGTTCTTTTGCACAGTTGCTTAATGTTTAAAGTGTTAAGTTATAAAGTAATTACACGATTTGATTTCGGTGACTAAACTATTGATTTCGGTGGACATCATATTTTTAAAATTCAATAACTTCGTAACCGTTCAATGAATTTCGTTCCCTCCACTACTATTTGATTCTAAATTAATTCCAAATTTTTATTAGAAAAATCCAAAGCGAAAATCATTGGAAAAAATACATCCCGGCCAGGATTCGAACCTGGGTCTTTGGCTTGAGCCGCCAACGCGATAACCAACTACGCCACCGGACCGTTATGTATTATCTCCAAATTTTCGCTCTCTTGCACCTTCATGATGACGTCGCATAATTTTTGCGAACAGTCAACTTGCACGGTTCAATGTTGAACCTTATGCTGTCGTCACCAAAGTCGTATTTGGCATCGGACACTAGAAGTTGACTTGAGGTTTTTAATAATATTTTATGTTTTATATGTTAGTACTAAGCACGTACTCGCTTTTTATATACAGGGTGTCCCAGAAACCGACGATAATCCTTTGACAGGAGATAGGGCTGCTAATTACCTCTCAGAATATCTAATTTTATGTTTAGTAAAAATGCCTTAGTTTTTGAGATATTGTCATTTTTGTAAAAATCCAAAATTTTCTCCCTCAGCTAATTTTTTTAAATGTCACAAATACAAATGTAACATTTTCTTAAATCTAGTTTTTATCAAATATTCCTGAAAAGTAAGGCTTTCACACGGTATAATTAATTTTTTCATGTTTAATCCTGTTTAGCTTAAAAACGACTTAAGAACCACATATTAAAATTTTTTCAGCTTCATCCCTTGAGTTTGGCCCTTCGCGGTGAAAAAAAAAATAACTACACTAAAGTGGCATTATGCAACAAAAATATGCTCATCTAATGTAGTTTTTAAAATGATACATCACTTACCGATTTGCCCAATAATTCATGAGATATTGTTATTTAACTGCAAAAGGACCTCGGAATTTGATAACTGTTCTACCAACTACGAATTGAAATAAAATAAACACTTGAAGTAAATTGGTCTTTATTAACCTGTTAAAGTAGATGTTCAAATTGTTTACAACCCGCACAAATGCTAGCTCGACATCTTCTCACAAATGCCCGGTTGATGCGTCAAGCAAGTACTCGATGCAAGTGCAGATACGTCCACCTATGTTAAGTAAATAGTTTGTGTTTTCCGTCCAGTTGACTATTCGCAAATTATAATAATACTAAGTGCAAGTTGACTGTTCGCAAAAATTATGCGACGTCATCATGAAGGTGCAAGAGAGCGAAAATTTGGAGATAATACGTAACGGTCCGGTGGCGTAGTTGGTTATCGAGTTGGCGGCTCAAGCCAAAGACCCAGCTTCGAATCCTGGCCGGGATGTATTTTTTCCAATGATTTTCGCTTTGCATTTTTCTAATAAAAATATATATAAAAAGCGAGTACGTGCTTAGTACTAACATATAAAACATAAAATATTATTAAAAACCTCAAGTCAACTTCTAGTGTCCGATGCCAAATACGACTTTTGTGACGACAGCATAAGGTTCAACATTGAACCGTGCAAGTTGACTGTTCGCAAAAATTATGCGACGTCATCATGAAGGTGCAAGAGAGCGAAAATTTGGAGATAATACGTAACGGTCCGGTGGCGTAGTTGGTTATCGCGTTGGCGGCTCAAGCCAAAGACCCAGGTTCGAATCCTGGCCGGGATGTATTTTTTCCAATGATTTTCGCTTTGCATTTTTCTAATAAAAATATATATAAAAAGCGAGTACGTGCTTAGTACTAACATATAAAACATAAAATATTATTAATTCCAAATTATATTTTGCCTGTGAGAATGTCTAAATTCAAAGAAAAAAAAGTGCCACCGAAGTCAACGAAATATTGCGATGGCGGAGAAAGACCCAGTTATTAAAAGCGCCCTACGCGAAAGAAAAAGAAAATTGAGCAAATGTTAAAAAATCTCAAGGGAACTAGCACACATGTCGACAGCCGAACATTTCCTCCAACTGTAGTTTGCGTAGCCAAGCCACCTGGCTGTATTTGACGTCCGTGAACCTGGAGTAAATCATCATGATAATTAGTTGAAAATGGTCTTAAAATTTTGTATTCATTTAGTATAGTTTTGTATAGTTGAAAAAAAATTCTGTATAGGTCTAGTTTAGCCGTAATATCAAAATGAAATTAGCGACTCCAGGTTCACTCTGGAGTAGTACTTACACTTTCAAAGCTGGGAGTGGTGTCAAATTTTGTATAAAATTGTGTATAGTTCTGTATACCAAATAACTTTTTTTGCATAAGCACAGTTTCCTCGTAAAACCTGAAAAACACTTTGAACCATGTAATTCTAGTTGTGAGATTATAATACACACGTTCCGGTGAAGTTTCATAGATTTGTAACTGCGACAGGGTTCTACAAGCCGAGCAATATCAAGCTTGGTCGTCGGGTTAATTAATTTTCAACCTTATGCCTAATATATTAGAGATGAAGTCGTGGAAGACTACCAAATGCACATGAGGTCCTTTACTTACACGTCCCGAGAGAGTAAGATGACGCATTCAAACGTGAGTTGGAAAGAATGAGCAATACTCTTCAGAGAAATAAGGGATAGGCATGTTGGGCTATTATTTTAAAATAAAAGAAAGGGCATTTTTTTACAGCGGCGGCGGCGGAGGGACCGCGCGCGGCGCGGCGGCGGTGCAGTTATTTATTAGAAACATGCAATTAGTTACGCGTCATGTCGGTGAAAGATCAGCTGAATGGAGGCATGTTTTATTTACGATTTGTGTGTTTTGGAAGAAAGAAAAAAAAAGAAGATTTATTCTTCACACATATATGTATTTTAGAAAACAAACAAATAATCCTATGAACATGCAATTATTATTAGTGACGAAAATGTTGGGTTTAACTTAGTGGATTACTGTTTAGGTTCGTATCTCTGTAAGGTATCGTTTATAATGCAATTTTTTTTACTTTTAGCAATATTTACTTTATGTTTACCTTTACCGAAATATCTCAAAATTTGATGATACCAACAACACAGACACAATATATTTAGTTATAAGGAGTGCGGTTCAATCGCTTACATTTCAAATAGTTCACGCATTATTATGTGTAATTATTAAATCAAGTTAAGTATGTATAAGTATAAAACTAACCTAACCTAACGCTAATCGACTAAAAACATGCTAACTGATGATGTGATGATACAAAAACGAGATTATTTTTTATGGAAATTGACACGGTTGGCTACATCACCTACAATATCCGCTGATGTCAGCCCATAACTCCGGGTGAACTAGGTGCCATGTCAGTGCTTCCCTTCATTCCATGTCGGCTACACTGAACTGGACGGAAAACACGAACTATTTACATAGCCGTTTCGACCGACGTTTCATTCAGTGCGGTGGTACCAACCCGGGCGGCATAAACCCTAACAGTTAACACCTAGTAAGGTAAGAAGCGAAGGGACCTACAGTTTAACGTTGAATCCGAATCACGGTCAGCCTCCAACGGTCGGGCGGTCACCCATCTAAACTATATAAAAGACCTAATGTGCATTTGGTAGTCTTCCACGACTTCATCTCTAATATATTAGGCATAAGGTTGCAAATTTATTAACCCGATGACCAAGCTTGATATTGCTCGGCTTGTAGAACCCTGTCGCAGTTACAAATCTATGAAACTTCACCGGAACGTGTGTATTATAATCTCACAACTAGAATTACATGGTTCAAAGTGTTTTTCAGGTTTTACGGGAAAACTGTGCTTATGCAAAAACAGTTATTTGGTACACAGAACTATACACAATTTTATACAAAATTTGACACCACTCCCAGCTCTGAGAGTGTAAGTACTACTCCAGAGTGAACCTGGAGTCGCTAATTTCATTTTGATATTACGGCTAAACTAGACCTATACAGAATTTTTTTCAACTATACAAAACTATACTAAATGAATACAAAATTTTAAGACCATTTTCAAGTAATTATCATGATGATCTACTCCAGGTTCACGGACGTCTGTATTTGTGTAGGTAGACTGGGTGGACGGTGGACGGATCGACTAATAAACTACCCCAGGCCACTAACTACCACGCGGCTAGCGAGACGCGCATTGTGGCGGCGCGGAGGGGGGCAGCGCGGCGCGGCGGGATATGGCGACGACGACGCGGACGCGCGGGTGTGACACCCCCTGGGAAAATGACAAGTGGGTGAGTTCGAAACGGATCGAATACGATTAAGTGAATTAAAATTTCATAACAGTCGCTGTACTTCGACGCATATCATGTCGAGGATGAATCATGCATAATGGTGCGGCAGGCAACTTCAGAAGCAAAAAAACATTGAACCGACTTCAGAAAAAACAAGTAGAACTTAAAAGTGTTTTATATAATACTAGCTGTTGCCCGCGGCTTCGCTCGCGTGAAATTCGTATTTCAAAGAAGAATCTAAGTAACTAAGGGCGAGGCCGAAGGCCGAGCTGCGTTCAGGTAAACGATAAATCTTCTCAAATAAAGTAAGCAACTAACAGCGAGGCCGAAGGCCCAGCTGCATCCTGGTAGACAATAAACCTTCACGAAGAAAGTAAGTAACTAAGGGCGAGTCCGAAGGCCGAGCTGCGTTCAGGAAGACGATAAACCTTCTCGAAGAAAGTAAGTAACTAAGGGCGAGGCCGAAGGCCGAGCTGCGTTCAGGTAAACCAAAACCCCTCTTCTGCCTTCGGGCCTGCCTTAAATGGCTTCCTTTCTTCGATAGCATATAATATCGTTTACTCCATCTATTTATTTAATAAAATATATAAAAAAGTAATATTAATAACTAAATAATTAAAACCTACCTAACAAACATTAAAATAACTATCATAAAAGGGGCGTTTTCAAATGTTCCTAGAACACTTGCGGCATTACCCCGCTGGATGGCAAAGCTTAGCGTTTGAATGAAGTAGGCCCTTGATTGCGGGACACCAGTTGCGTCCACCAGCAGAGACCCAAGCCTCTTCAAGAAGCTTTTGGCTTCAATGACTACTCCACGGACCGAGGGTTTCAACCGCAAACGCAACAAATTCGAAATCTTGAATTATATATCTTTAATATTTATTGAGTTTGAGGCTGTCCGCCCAGGCCTCGGCCGCGCCGGCCGGTCTTGAAGATGCCCGAACGTGACTTGGAGCCAATGTGAGAACACAAATGGCGTCCCACATCAAAGACCTACCCTTGGCCCATGGAACTAAGGTGATACCATCGGGCATCTTGCCATCCAGCCGGGAATAACCGCAAGGTTTTAGGATGCACGGTATGTTTGCCGTCAGAAGCGTGGACTTCATAATAAAATTTAAATTAATTTAACTCAATCTTAATATCGCTTGGTTACCTACTTTATTCGAGATGGTTTAGCTTCATCCAGAACGCAGCTCGGCCTTCGGCCTCGCCTTAGTTACTTACTTTCTTCAAGAAGGTTTACCTTCTTCCTGAACGCAGCTCGGCCTTCGGCCTAGCCCTTAGTTACTTGCTTTCTTCGAGATGGTTTAGCTTCTTCCCGAATGCAGCTCGGCCTTCGGCCTCGCCCTTATTTACTTGCTTTCTTCAAGATGTTTTATTATTTATCAGAATGTAGCTCGGCCTTCGGCCTCGCCTTAGTTACTCACTTTCTTCAAGATGGTTTAGCCTTTTCCTGAACGCAGCTCGGCCCTCGGCCTCGCCCTTAGTTACTTCCTTTCTTCGAGATGGTTTATTATTTATCAGAATGAAGCTCGGCCTTCGGCCTCGCCTTAGTTACTTACTTTCTTCAATATGGTTTAGCTTCTTCCTGAACGCAGCTCGGCCTTCGGCCTCGCCCTTAGTTAATTGCTTTCTTCGATATGGTTTATTATTTATCAGAATGTAGCTCGGCCTTCGGCCTCGCCTTAGTTACTTACTTTCTTCAAGATGGTTCAGCTTCTTCCTGAACGCAGCTCGGCCGTCGGCCTCGCCCTAGTTACTCGCTTTCTCCGAGATGGTTTATTATTTATCAGAACGTAGCTCGGCCTTCGGCCTCGCCTTAGTTACTTACTTTCTTCAAGATGGTTTAGCTTCTTCCTGAACGCAGCTCGGCCTGCGGCCTGCCCATAGTTACTTACTTCATTCAAGAAAGAATGTTTTTTTTCTTCCTGAACTCAGCTCCGACGTCCGCCTCGCCCTTAGTTACTTTCATCGAGAAAGAATATCGTTTACGTGAGCGCAGATCCGCCTTCGGCTCCGCCTTTAGTTACTTACTTTTTTTTAATACGAATTTCACGCTAGCGAAGCCCCGGGCAACAGAACTATAAATTGCACCAATGACAGCGACATGACATAAGTTCGACTTAAATTTTTTTTATTTTTTATTTATCAAACATTTTGTCACCGGCCAGCTCACGTCGAGATGACAGTTCTCCGTTGTCAACTTGTCATTAAAATTTTTGTCAAATAATTTTTATTTGTATTATATTTTTTTGTTTATTATGTTAGTCCGGGATATACACTGTCATAATACAAAGTTTCGTCAAATTCCGTTCAGTGGTTTTTGCGTGATGCGCGTACAGACAAAGAGAGATTATTAATTTAACGATTTTATTATATGTATATATATATACTATATAGAATATAGATTTTGATTCATATTCGGACCATTGAGTTCGCCCTTGAGAGGCGGTACAAAAGCACGAAAGGGGTCCATCTATAAATTTTCAGGTCGCGCCGATGTACCAGCGCCGACCAGCGCCGACTAGCGCTGGTTGTTGACGCAGACAGTCCCCATACTTCGGGCGCGTTCAGATAGAAAGCTGGTAGCCGGCGCCGATGTACCAACGCGCCGACCGGCGCCGACCAGCGTTCGTTCGTTGTTGACGCAAACCAGCTTTCTACCTGAACGCGCCCGAAGTATGGAGACCGTCTGCGTCAACAAACAGGCAGCGCTGGTCGGCGCTGGTACATCGGCGCCGGCTACCAGCTTTCTACTTGAACGCGCCCATACAAGGTCGCGTCGCCGACAACGCCGCCGACGACGCCGCCGCCGCCGCCCCGCGGCGGTGGCGGCGGCGCGGCGGCGCCGGCGCATGGGCGCAGATAGAGCATGTTGCATATCTATGTTGTTTGTAGTATCCATGCGAGCACCACGCACGCACGCACGCCACGCCACGCCACGCCACGCCACGCCACGCACCGCACCACGCACAAACGAGTTCACGAGTGCACGCGTCATCAAGCGAGTAGGTGCCAGGTGCCTACGTAAGTAGCGGAAATAAATCATACTCTCAGTCCGTCGCGTCGGTGTGTAAGCAGCCAACACATTTCAACTGACGAGCTTGTGGCGTGTCCGATAGACATACGTATTACCCAAAATCTCTCTACCGCGTCGAGTCTTGGAAGAAATTTTGTTTGTAGGAATAGCAGCACAGCACGTGTATCCAGCCAGATTCATTTCACCTCCGAAAACCCATTGACTTCGAAAACCAGGACCAACGATATGCTATCTCAAATCTCAACAGGCTGGCGGGCTGTTATGTAAGATCTGTCCTCCCTCTCTAAATATTTGTTAAAAGTCCAGACTGAACCAAACAATGGTTATCAGCGGCATAAACCTATGTCGTTTCAAAAGTTTCAGGATTGTGTAGGGATATGTCTCCTGAAGTCCTGAACAACGTCAAATAAAGTTCCCTCGATTACAGGTGCCGCGGGGGGTAGGAAAAGGTTCATTTTTTCCGTTTTTTCGCTCGTAACTCAAAAACGGTGTAGGTAGGCACTTGGTGTACTTACTATACTCCGTTCATCCTAGGAACTAATGCCGAGCGGTTTATCGCTCTCGCAACGGTTTACTCTTCTTTACACAGGACAAGATACAAGGTTGTGTTTGTGTGTATGCGAAAGTCATCTCAAAACCATAACGGCACGTGCGCCGCCGCTGCGCCTGGAGTTAGTTTTGCGTTTTTATTCTGAGAAGGTTTCAGGTAGCCAGGTGCAGTCGGCCGGTCAGTCGACGCATTTCAATTCAATCAGTAGCCTTTCCTACGCGTCTTAATAATAACGTATTAATTGTTTTGCATATTTTTCACGTGTTATTATGAAGTTTTGTATATTATTTGTGTTGGTGGGTTAACTTATCCACCTAGGTACAATAGATCGAACAGCTGAAGTAAATAGATTAGGCACAAAATTTAAATAATATATAATTTTAATATTAAAAAAGTTTTAAAAAACATAAAACCGACTTCCTAAAAAAAGTAAAAATATAAAAACCGCCTTCAAAAATATATGAAATAAAAACCTAAAAAAAAACGAACCCTAGAGTTGAAGGCGGTGCTAAAAAGGCTACACAAATCACAAAGGATATTATCATCCACTCATGTTTTCTTTCATGCATCATTTTAGCTTGCTTTAGCACCGCCTTCAACTCTAGGGTTCGTTTTTTTTTAGGTTTTTATTTCATATATTTTTGAAGGCGGTTTTTATATTTTTATTTGAAATAGTTTTACTTTTTTTAGGAAGTCGGTTTTATGTTTTTTTAAACTTTTTTTTTATTTCACAGTTTTTTTTTGTATTTTTTTGCTATTAATGTACTCGGCGGAATCGCTCGGCCTTCGGCCTCGCGATTCCGCCTCGCTTTCCAATCCGATCTTGACCCAATTAAAATAGGACCACGTCAGCCTCGATAGCTCAGTGGTGCAGACAGTCAACTGTCGCTATTGAATGTTAAGAAACGCTGGGTGCGGTCAGTACTTGGATGGGTGACCGCTGACCGTTGGAGGCTGACCGAGGTTCGGATTCCTCGTAAAACTGTAGGTCCCTTCCCTCCTAATCTTACTTGGTGGTAGGGTTTAACCCGCCCGGGTTGGTACCACCGCACTGAATTAAACGTCGGTCGAAACGGCTATGTAAATAGTTTGTGTTTTCCGACCAGTTCAGTGTAGTCAGCACGATCAAAGGGGGAAGCACTGACATGGCACTTAGTTCATCCGGTGTTATGGGCTGACATCACGGACGTTGTAGGTGATGTAGCCAACCGTGTCAGTTTCCATAAAAAAAAAAACAACACCGTAACATTGCTTAAAAAAAATATAATAATAATGTTAAATTTAGTAGAACGGACAGACATGCATTTGTTACGGAACCCTACATTCATTTTGCAGAACTTAGTAGAATGGACAGACATGAACGTGTTACGGAACCCTACTTTTATTATAAAATAACCGTCGTAGGACCTTGGTTGAAAATTGTAAAATTTAGTAGAACGGACAGACATACATTTGTTACGGAACCCTACTTTTATTATAAAATAACCGTCGGAGGACCTTGGTTGAAAATTGTAAAATTTAGTAGAACGGACAGACATACATTTGCTACGGAACCCTACATTCATTTTGAAATAAATGTAAAATTTTGTAGAACAGGCAGACATGCATTTGTTACGGAACCCTACATTCATCTTGCAGAACTTAGTAGAATGGACAGACATAAACGTGTTACGGAACCCTACTTTTATTATAAAATAACCGTCGGAGGACCTTGGTTGAAAATTTTAAAATTTAGTAGAACGGACAGACACGCATTTGTTACGGAACCCTACATTCATTTTGAAATAAATGTTAAATTTAGTAGAACGGACAGACATGCATTTGTTACGGAACCCTACATTCATTTGCGATAATGAGAAGTACAGAGAAATAGAAACCGCTCGGCATTAGTTGCTATGATGATGATGATGAATGAAGTGTAAGTGTAAATCGGCCTCAAAGAAATGTCACGACTTTTTCATATTTTGACATAGCACTGACATCTGTGACTGACATACTTAGACAATGAATTCGCTCTCTTCGCGATTTTATTTTGCTTAATAAAAATTACACAACCAATATAATATTTTTTCAAGTTTTTCGCGATTCCCGAGGTCAAGGAATGGAACTACAAATTTTTACATACAAATTCCCAAGAAATAGTGCGCCGTTTGGGAGAAACGTGGCAAAAAAGTTTCGTAGAGCTCCATCCCGCTCTGCCTCGTTTTGTTTATCTCGTTCTGGTTTTCGATTTTACAATATAGATAGCAAAAAACTGCAAGTAAATAGGTTGAGCCTTGCTTGAGTTATTATAAGCAAACATACCCACATACCATTTTTAGTGTTCCGTAGTCAACAAGGAACCCTTATAGTTTCGCCATGTCCGTATGTCTGTCCGCGGCTTAGCTCAGAGACCCTTATTACTAGAAAGTTGTAAGTTGGTATGGGTATACATATTAATAACGCCGACAAAGTGGTAAAATAAAAATTTTTAAATATTTTTTTTAGGGTACCTCCCTTACACGTAAAGTGGTAAAGAATTTTTTTTCACGTCTACCCCATCGTGTGGGATAGGTCTTTGGAAAATATTGCGGGTTTGTTAAAAGCATTTTTCGATTTTGGGATCCGTTTGCAAATTATTAAGCTTTTAAGTGCTAATTTTTGTTAGAGTCAAGTGTCCCCCCCCCCCCCCCCCCCTGCCAGCTAAACGGTTGTTATTAGATATGTGAAACTATCACCAGCTAAGTAGGATGTACAGGTTGACGAGTAATAGTCGACCAACTTATAATGTACGGACAACAGCCATCATTTCACTGTTGAAGACCTTTTTCAAATTAACATTCATTTATTTCCCCTACAAAATTATACAAATAATCAAATAATTTATTTTGAATGAGAGCAGCTTTGTGTACTTGGAGAAGTAAACAAAGAAAATTTCGTACAAATTCAATTGAAAATTACTTAGATAGTCAAAACAACAAAACCTTTCCTATAGTTTCGCCACACTCGCCCGCGAACCGCGGCCGTGAATCGCGGCCGCGGTTCGCGCACGAACACGGCGCGAAAAATATAGCCCTCTACACACTCGCAACATTCGCGGCTTCTTTCGCACTTACATTCGCGCGTTTGACGGAGATGGACGTCGAATTTGCTGCTGCTGCTGTCGTGACGCTGTGCGCTATAGCGTGCTACAATTATGCATATAAAAAGACAATAAAGAAGAAATGAAGAAAAAGAAGATGGTGGTTGACACAAAATACATCGACATTAGCGAGTAATTTTTTTTTCAAATCAGGCACAGGAATGTCCATAATGGTACTCATTCTCATCCAAGCATCATGCACCTTATTTTTGTTTTGAGCCTTATGTTGGGACTGCCAAAGCATGGGTCCAGTTTGATAACATTCAAGCAGCGCTAGCTCATGCATGATCGTTACTCCACGAAACGCTCATTTTATTTAAAAAAAAAATAATATCGCACGTCCGCTCTTCACTGCGTCTCGCACGCTACTGCGAAAATACCGCGAGTGTGGATGCGTTCGCGTTCGCGCTTCGTTCGCGCTTCGCAAGTCCTTTGACGCGGACCACAGTGTCAAATATGACCATAAAATCGGACACGTCCTTTTTATTCCAAAAATTTATAGATTTAGTTATTTCAAATGCTAGAGTAAAACTCCCCCGCCTCTGCGACTTTTAGTTTAGGAGAAATAAGTTTTTGAAAATTACACTTTTTTAGTTTCGAAAAAACGAAAAATAATTCTACAATTAAAACTAAGCTACTTATTTAAATTTCACTAAGCCTTATCAAAGACCCGTTCGAATATCCACATTTGAAAAGTTATTCGAGGCCACCGAGCATACCTACGGGAGTGGCAACCGTCGAGCGCTAATATATAGGAAAATTAGCCGCGTGTTAGAGCATTTGCATTAACATATAGCGCTGCTGCGGGATCGACCGTCAGTGCGCTCGCGACTTGGGAACGAAGAACACGTATATGTGCACTACGCAAAATGGCGATTTGTGCAGTTCGTGCGTGTCGAAAGAGCTCAAGATCATCAGGAATGACAAAAGATGGCGTAACCTTTCATAATTAGGTCATTTTAATGATAATACAATGCTTAAAGCGTGTAAAATACAAAAATTCCGCGAGTTTAGGAGCACGACTGCGCGCCATACTGGGCGCGTACACATGATAGGCAAATTTGACAGACTGGAAAGAAATTTGAAATCAAGTATTGTATATGGGTGTTGTTAGTTTTTTTATGGCAATGACATGGATGAATTCAATTTATAATATGTATTGTTATTATTTCTTTAATATTACGTTTTCTATTTTTTATAATTATAAAACAAATATACCTATACAAAAATAATATATTGTATATTATGTATTATTATAATAAGTATTATTATTATCAGTGATAGGAATAGGTAGGACTTATTTACCTAAACTTCGAGGAACAGAGTAAAAAATTGGAGACTTCCTTACGACAATATTTTTTTCCGGTTTAATAATACCTATTCATGGTATTATAATTTCGCGATTTAAAAAAAGTGGCCGCCATTTTGAACTTTTTAGTAACTGGACAGATTGCTTTCAAAATCGACATCTGGGTGTCAGTGTGGACTCTGAATACGAATCTGTAGTCAAATTTAAAAAAAGTAGCCGCCATTTTGAAATTTTTAGTTACTGGACCGATTGCTTTCAAAATCGATATCTGGGTGTCTATGTAGGCTCTGAATACGAATCCGTTGTCAAAATTTAAAAAATTACCGCCATTTTGAACTTTTTAGTTACTGGACCGATTACTTTCAAAATCAATATCTGGGTGTCTGTGTGGGCTCTGAATACGAAAATGTAGTCAAAATAAGAAAAAGTGGCCGCCATTTTGAACTTTTTCGTTACTGGACCGATTGCTTTCAAAATCGATATCTGGGTGTATGTGTGGGCTCTGAATACGAATCTGTAGTAAAAATAAAAAAAAGTGGCCGCCATTTTGAACTTTTTAATTACTGGACCGATTGCTTTCAAAATCGATATCTGGGTGTCTGTGTGGGCTCTGAATACGAATCTGTAGTCAAAATTTAAAAAAAGTGGCCGCCATTTTGAACTTTTTAGTTACTGGACCGATTGCTTTCAAAATCGATATCTGGATGTCTATGTAGGCTCTGAATACGAATCCGTTGTCAAAATTTAAAAAAGTGACCGCCATTTTGAACTTTTTAGTTACTGGACCGATTACTTTCAAAATCGATATATGGGTGTCTGTGTGGGCTCTGAATACGAATCTGTAATCAAAATAAAAAAAAAAGTGGCCGCCATTTTGAACTTTTTAGTTACTGGACCGATTGCTTTCAAAATCGATATCTGGGTGTATGTGGGGGCTCTGAATACGAATCTGTAGTAAAAATTAAAAAAAGTGGCCGCCATTTTGAACTTTTTAGTTACTGGACCGATTGCTTTCAAAATCGATATCTGGGTGTCTGTGTGGGCTCTGAATACTAATCTGTAGTCAAAATTTAAAAAAAGTGGCCGCCATTTTGAACTTTTTAGTTACTGGACGATTGCTTTCAAAATCGATATCATATTTTTTATGTTAACTACATATTGTTATTCAGAGCCCACACAGACATGGGTATATGGCGGATATGGGTTTTGAAAGTAATCAGTCCAGTAACTAAAAAGTTCAAAATGGCGGTCACTTTTTTAAGATTTTGACAACGGATTCGTATTCAGAGCCCACACAGACAAACAAATATCGATTTTAAAAGCAATCGGTCCATTAAATCAAAAGTTCAAAATGGCGGTCACTTTTTTTTAATTTTGACAACGGATTCGTATTCAGAGCCCACCCAGACACCCAGATATCGATTTTGAAAGCAATCGGCCCAGTAACTAAAAAGTTCAAAATGGCGGCCACTTTTTTTCATTTTTTACTACAGATTCGTATTCAGAGCCCACACATATACCCAGATATCGATTTTGAAAGCAATCGGTCCAGTAACTAAAAAGTTCAAAATGGCGGCTACTTTTTTTAAATTTTGACAACGGATTCGAATTCAGAGCCCACACAGACCCCCAGATATCGATTTTGAAAGCAATCGGTCCAGTAACTAAAAAGTTCAAAATGGCGGCCACTTTTTTTAAATGTTTACTACAGATTCGTATTCAGAGCCCACACATACACCCAGATATCGATTTTGAAAGCAATCGGTCCAGTAACTAAAAAGTTCAAAATGGCGGCCACTTTTTTTAAATTTTGACAACGGATTCGTATTCAGAGCCCACACAGACACCCAGATATCGACTTTGAAAGCAATCGGTCCAGTAACTAAAAAGTTCAAAATGGCGGCCACTTTTTTTAATTTTTACTACAGATTCGTATTCAGAGCCCCCACATACACCCAGATATCGATTTTGAAAGCAATCGGTCCAGTAACTAAAAAGTTCAAAATGGCGGCCACTTTTTTTTTAATTTTGATTACAGATTCGTATTCAGAGCCCACACAGACACCCATATATCGATTTTGAAAGTAATCGGTCCAGTAACTAAAAAGTTCAAAATGGCGGTCACTTTTTTAAATTTTGACAACGGATTCGTATTCAGAGCCTACATAGACACCCAGATATCGATTTTGAAAGCAATCGGTCCAGTAACTAAAAAGTTCAAAATGGCGGCCACTTTTTTTAAATGTTTACTACAGATTCGTATTCAGAGCCCACACATACACCCAGATATCGATTTTGAAAGCAATCGGTCCAGTAACTAAAAAGTTCAAAATGGCGGCCACTTTTTTTAAATTTTGACAACGGATTCGTATTCAGAGCCCACACAGACACCCAGATATCGACTTTGAAAGCAATCGGTCCAGTAACTAAAAAGTTCAAAATGGTGGCCACTTTTTTTAATTTTTACTACAGATTCGTATTCAGAGCCCCCACATACACCCAGATATCGATTTTGAAAGCAATCGGTCCAGTAACTAAAAAGTTCAAAATGGCGGCCACTTTTTTTTTAATTTTGATTACAGATTCGTATTCAGAGCCCACACAGACACCCATATATCGATTTTGAAAGTAATCGGTCCAGTAACTAAAAAGTTCAAAATGGCGGTCACTTTTTTAAATTTTGACAACGGATTCGTATTCAGAGCCTACATAGACACCCAGATATCGATTTTGAAAGCAATCGGTCCAGTAACTAAAAAGTTCAAAATGGCGGCCACTTTTTTTAAATTTTGACTACAGATTCGTATTCAGAGCCCACACAGACACCCAGATATCGATTTTGAAAGCAATCGGTCCAGTAACTAAACAGTTCAAAATGGCGGCCACTTTTTTTTTTATTTTGATTACAGATTCGTATTCAGAGCCCACACAGACACCCATATATCGATTTTGAAAGTAATCGGTCCAGTAACTAAAAAGTTCAAAATGGCGGTCACTTTTTTAAATTTTGACAACGGATTCGTATTCAGAGCCTACATAGACACCCAGATATCGATTTTGAAAGCAATCGGTCCAGTAACTAAAAAGTTCAAAATGGCGGCCACTTTTTTAAATGTTTACTACAGATTCGTATTCAGAGCCCACACATACACCCAGATATCGATTTTGAAAGCAATCGGTCCAGTAACTAAAAATTTCAAAATGGCGGTCACTTTTTAAATTTTGACAACGGATTCGTATTCAGAGCCTACATAGACACCCAGATATCGATTTTGAAAGAAATCGGTCCAGTAACTGAAAAGTTCAAAATGGCGGCCACTTTTTTTAAATTTTGACTATAGATTCGTATCCAGAGTCTACATAGACGCCCATATATCGATTTTGAAAGAAATCGGTCCAGTAACTAAAAAGTTCAAAATGGCGGCCACTTTTTTAAATTTTTACTACAGATTCGTATTCAGAGCCCACACTGACACCCAGATATCGATTTTGAAAGCAATCGGTCCAGTAACTAAAAAGTTCAAAATGGTGGCCACTTTTTTCAAATCGCGAAATTAAAACACCATGAATATTATTAAACCGGAAAAAAATATTGTCTTAAGGAAGTCTCCAATCTTTTACTCTGTTCCTCGAAATTTAGGTAAATAAGCCCTACTTATTCCTATCACTGATTATTAGTACAACTTTTCAAAAATATTAAAACAACAGTCTTGATTAATTTTTCAATATTTTTTTTTGGATTCAAACAATAATATTCGTTCAGTAAAAACTATTTGAAATAATATTACAAATAACAATTTCAAAATTCACAAATATACCGCACCATCATTGTCCGTCAGACTGGCATTCGTAGTGATCCCGTCAAGTTGCCGTCAAGCAAGGCTTCCGATTGGTCGGACGGTCGGCTCTTACTAGCAGATACCCGAGCCAAGCCAGCGATAACAAACCTGGGGCCTTATTCCGAATGCTAACGCCTAATCGATCTCGCTTAGGCGAGAGCGAATATCGCTTAGCTCCTCTTTCGTATGAAAAGAACGCCACTATGACGTATCGTCGATCGCCGAGAGAGCGAGAGTCGATACCGACTCGGCGGCAGCCAAGACCCTCCCGCCAGACGTCTCTCGTCACGGACGATATCTCGACACTCTCATGTCGTTGCGTATTAGTTTGCGTGCGTACGAAATACGAATTGTCATACAAAAGAGGAGCTAAGCGATATTCGCTCTCGCCTAAGCGAGATCGATTAGGCGTTAGCATTCGGAATAAGCCCCCTGTCGCTCGCCTTGCTCGCTCTGTCTCTCTCCATATCGCGGGGCGCGATATGGGTAACGGAGATAGACAAGTCACGTCATAAAAGATTAAATTGCGATTTCGATTTTCGTAGTAGTAGGGATTTTTGGCTAGCCGTGCTCCGATACAAACGCAGTAGCGTTGCGTCTCCCGTAGGTATTCTCCTTGTTCGAGGCTGTGAAAGTTTACAGAAATCGAATTATATTTATTTTTTATTTTTTTTATTTTATTTTTTTTCTCCTAGATCCCATAGTAGTAGGCGGAGATATTTATACCGAAAATAGTTCACTGTTTCCTCTGTCCGTAACTATTAAGTAATCTGTGACTGTGCGGACCAAAAAACCGCCACCGGACGGGGAACGCCGCGAAGCGCGAACGCGAAGGCGCGAAACCATCCACACTCGCGGTTCGCGGCCTTCGCGGGCTTTCGCGGCGCGAGTGTAGAGCCGCCTTTATGCGAGGTTTACACTTAGCCCTTGATACTGCTCCTCCCGCTGCCGCGATTATTGCCCAAAATAAAATACTTCTGCGGCAGCATCGACGCGAGTATCGTGTTTACACTCAGCCCATGATACTGCTCCTGCCGCTGCCGCGATTATTGCCCATGTTCACTCGTCATGGCGGGCGAAGTTCTTGCGGCGAACTTCTTGCTTATGTAAAAATGTTTTGTAGCAATAAATAAATTCTATCAATCTAATAAAATAAATATAATTAAATACAATAATAATGAGTGTTTTTCGCACGCAGACAATACAAGCTCGACGAACGGCGGCGCGGCGCGGGGGCAAGTGAGCGAGAGGGCTGAATGTGAACACGATACTGGCGTCGATGCTGCCAGTCCTTTGACTCCCGCACGAAAAACCGACAATTTCGGGAGCATCATCGGCAGCGCGAGCGGCATGACGAGTATCAGCGCGAGTATCGTGTTTACATTCTCGCGCTGCATACTGCCCTGCTCACTTCCCTGCCCTGTAGGGCTGAGTGTAAACCTCGCATTAGTACCTACTAGAAAGCTTTAAGTTGGTACGAAACAATGAAATAAGTCCGCATATTGTGACGGGCAACTACGGAACCCTACACTACGCGTGGCCCGACACGCACTTGGCCGGTTTTTTTTTTCTTCATTTTCGGCTTTGCATCTAAATAATAAAGATATCCATACAAACATACAACAGACATTGGATTTTATCTTAGTGACTTGTTCGAGGAAATATAGCCTTTACCTGAACGGGGCAAGGCCGAAATCGTCTAGCTGAACGTAGTTCGGTCTTCGGCCTCGCCCTTAGTAACTTAATACTAATGGAAACTGACATATCCGTGCTGTCAGCACATAACACCTTAGTGAACTAGGTGCCATATCAGTGGTTCACTTTGGTCGTGCCGGCTACACTGAATTGGAAGGTAAGCATAGTAAACCTGAACGCAGGTCGGCCTTCGGCCTCACCCTTACAGACTTACTTTCTTCGAGAAAGTATATGTTTTACATGAACGCAGTTCGGCCTTAATGATATACTTTCTTCGACAGAATATACCGTTTATCTTGAACACAGCGACCATATTAAGTTAGAGACAGAGAAGAGAAGAGATACATTATAGAGATATATTTTTCAGAAAGCTTCATTCGAATAAGTTCAGTAGGTACTTAGTTAGTTAGTCACCAACTAGTACGTGATGCGTGCATAAACAAACACACAAACATAAATTTAAAAAAATTATATCAATGCATTCTATTCTATTACTTATCCTTCAACCGGTAGGTATAAACTGTTTACATGTCAGCTCATCATCCATCATTCATGTTATGTACCTACATAGTGTGTATCTATCTACGTAATGTGCCAAAAATACCTACGTAGTAGGAGGTCGGTGCTGTATACCTACCCGGGCAATCTTGTCAGTAAGTAGTATCAACATTTCAGAGGAGGACATTGGACAAATATCACAAAATATATACTACGACGTTATGGTAGGGAAGAGGCGATTATGAAACTTTTATATCTATAAACAACGAGAAAAACAAGTAGGTAGGTATGTACCTACGTATTATATTTGCATCTGAAATACTACTCGCGAATAAACTAGTTTATAAATAATATAATACAATAGCTAGGTATATATTGTACGCGTATGTACTTATGAAACTGCGTTTTTTGCAAAGGTTTTTTGGAAACTATTCATGAGGCTATGTAGGTATGCTTCGTGCGGGTGTGTGGAATGGAAATTGGAAAGCGAGTACCTAACCTACTTAAATGGGAACTTCACTTCGATGGATTAAATTGAGGGTGAGTAGGATACAAACATGAATGAGTTGAGGAGGAGAGCGCAGTGTGACGTGTCACGTGACTCACCGGGGCTGTAGAGTTCGGCCAGCTCCTGCGCGCCGCGGTGCATGGGGCCCCAGCGTGGCTCGGCGCCCTTGCGGCGACTCGCCGCCGGCTGCGAGTTGGCGTTGGGGTCGTCCTCCGACATAGACAGCTCCATGATCTGCCTCTCCGTCTTGACCGGTGCGAGGAGTGTGTTGGCCACGCTGCTCGCGTACTCGAGCCGCTCGCAGCTAGGCCCCATCAGCGCGCTCAAACCATCTCTATTCGTGCAGGGCGGCACCGGTGGCAGTGGCAGCGCCATGTTAGCTTCTTTTGTTCCTTAAAGTTGACAATCGTCATAAATAATAAGTTCCCGCAGCAGACATATCGCGGCGCGAGCCGTGTGCGTGCGTCGCGTGGCCAGTCAGACTGGCTGGGGCAAGCGGGCGTCGCGGCGCTTCGGCGTCGTCGGTCGACCCTCCCCGCACCGCGTCACTAGTCTCCGCGCCGCTCCGTCATACGCCGTGTCCTCCTCGCGCGCGCAGTCGTGTTACACACGCGAATGTGACACCACATTAGATATATTTGGGATGGGTTGGGTGCAGAGCTGCGCTTCGTGCGCACGAAGCGCAGCTCTGGTTGGGTGCCATGCCATCGTCTGGTCGGCTGGGGCGGCACCGGTGGCGGAGCGGAGAAGGGTCGTCGTCGTCGCCGCGTGTGGGGCGTCGTCATCGCGTCGTCGTTGAGCTAAACCCGGAGCGAAATATTAGTCGGAGCTACTCTACCAGAGACACCTCGCTGAAGTCGCTGATTTTACAATTTCGGTCGGCATTCGGCCGGCACGAAACGCTCTGAAAAATATACCCAAAACCCAGAAAGCTCAGAGCCAGAAAGGGTCAAATTATAGCACTCAATCACTCAATGAAACATTCGGCGTCTTTGGACCTAGCATTCGGCGGCGTGGAAAAAACTATATAAATATTCTTAGTCTTTGTCCTGTTGTAAATAAATTGTAGCTAATTTTAGTAGGTATATAAATAGTATTTTTACCGTACCATTATGGTATAGGGCAGCCAGGTGTTCCCAACTGTGCGTCGCCCCAAGGCGCGGGGGAGCGCGGCAACGAGCGACGTCGCGCGGCGCGGAGGCGGCGGCGGGCGGCGGCCGCGGCGGCGGCGGGGCGGCGCGCTGGCGTTTATTCCGCGGCAGCGGCAAGTTTTTATTAGGTTTCCGTACCCCGTAGTACGCCTACGCGCCGCCGCCGCACAGAGGCGGCGCGGCGGCGCAAGGTGTGGGCGACCGCCCACGGCCTTGCGGCCCAAGTGGCCACGCGCCTCGAAAGTTCATGCAGCGGAAATCCATTTCGACAGTGAAAATTCATAAAATCCACCTCTAGTGCCCCTGAGACGGCCTCGCAAAATGTATCTCTTGCTCACATCAAATTTAGGTCTTGCCCCGCCACTGGCGCCGCATGTCCGTCTGGCTATCCGTCCGATAGCTGTATCTTTTTGGAACGGTAAAAGGTAGTCGCATATAAGTTACTCTATGGGTAGTCGGTTGAAACGAGGTCTGTGGGTTCAAACATGGATAAGGTTGAAATTATCTCATAATTAGGTATGTGTTATTTTATTAAGTATGACGAATATCCTACCGAAGTTCCGACCGAAGCGAACATTTATGTTACTCTATGGAATGGAAGCGAAGCTTTTTGCGCTTATTTAAAATCCAATTCAATTATTAATTTAACTTCGATCTGGTTAACGCCATCTACGCGATATTGCTTTCAACTTATACAATGTTTCGACTTAAAGACTCTCATAGATGGCGCTTATTCACTTTTTCAAGTTAGGTCCCCAAACGTGCGTTCAAAATTCGTCTAAAAAACCAAAAAGTTAAAAATAAAGGGGGTCCCCCCCCCACTCCCCATACAAGTACCATAACTTAACACAGCAAAACCATGAACGGTCACCGATAGATGGTATGATACGCGAGATACGTGAAAGTGCAAATAAAAACCGACTATTTTACCTGGTGGTACGGAAACCTCGGTGCGCAAGCCCGCCCGAGACGGCCCGACTCACACTAAGCCGGTTTTTTATTTTTCTCTTCTTCCTCTTTTGATTATTGGCAACTGTCTTTAATGAGAGTTGAGTTGAGAGTTGAGACTTGAGATGAGACCTAGTCAAAGACATTAAACCCACCCTTTTTAATCTCTTTGGACCTAGTATTATATTCTTTGCTTGAGGCACTCGTATTAGCGCAAGCGGCACATGATAGAACAAAGGAACGCTTGCGCTGTAGATCAGCTAATTGTAAACGCGAAGTGGCAGAAACGAAACGTAACAAAAACGACATGCACCGCCTCAACATTAGGGGTTAATATAGAGAAGATGCGTTGCGTAACTTGCGTAGCGACGCATCTTCTTTAACCTAACCTAACCTAACCTAACCCTGGTTATTTTTTTTTAACCTCCAAAAAATCACACCTGTCACCTGATCTACAGCGCAATCGTTCCTTTGTTTGTGCCAGACCCCGTATTAGCACGAGTGGCTCGCGGATCAATTCTGATTACTCTCGCTCACAGCTGTGACGCCATAGAGCCGAAACCGAATCAAGGGAATTCGATATTCGTTTGTTCGTGTAAGTGAGTTCGTGGCTCAGGGGTGAGGGTCTAGGACTAGTAGTTTTATGACCATGGGTTCGAATCCCACCAAATCTTTTTGTTTTTTTTGCTTTTTTTTCTTTTTAAGCAATGTTACGGTGTTTAAATTGTTTTAGGGTGTTTAGTTTTTTTTATAACCACCTAAGAATTATTTTCGGAAATACAAACTTGTAACAAAAACGACATGCACCGCCTCAAAATTAGGTTTATGGTTATTTTTGACGTGATGATGTCACGTCTTATAAATTGATGAACACCGGCTGCACGCACGAAGAAGTGTAACGTTCCATCTAAACCTGTGTGTGCAAGCGAGAGCGCGATAGAGACATGTGTGTGCAAGCGAGAGCGCGATAGAGAGGCATATACAATAGTAGAAAATACAAAATATTTTTCTCCGTCTTTTGCGAGCCTCGAACTCGCGGTCCCTGCCACCATCACTGACCAGACGTGTTATACACGCGGGCTGTCGACCGTCTACTTATCGCTGCAAATTTTCTCAACAGTATGTGACAACAGTATGTGAATTTCATGGAGCGACATCTAGCGTCCACATCTAGCGTCAATATTAAAATAAATACTTCAGCCAGCGGTATACTTGATTTAGCAGTTAGGTAATTGTTGCAACGTTGAACATGTAGATGGCGTTATGTAGGTTTTAGTCGTTATTTTCTCATATTTTTTATTAGTTATTATCACATCTTTATCATGTACTTAAATTAATTTTACATGGTAAATATCCGCCGGAACTAATTTACTTTATGACATCATCACGTAAAACTATCGTCCGTAAACCAACTTTACAGACAACCAATTTTTTTTTAAACCACCAAAACAGTTTGTATATTTCCGAAAAAAAAATAGGAAAAAAAAGTGAGACTAATCAGAATTGATCCCGCCCGATCCACTCGTGCCAGCTGTCAAAGGAATATGGTCGGTTTCTGGACGAGCCGTTCATCGGTCTGGCACATGAGAGAACAAAATTGACTCTAGCGCTATAGATCAGCTGTGATGTTTTGGAGGTTAAAAAAAAATAACCAGGGTTAATATAACGCTACGCGACGCATCTTCTATATATTAACCTTAACCGGAAAAACGGACAGCTGTCAGTGGCGAAAGTCACGATTTTTTCTGTAAAATTTTCATTAATCTTATTGTTTAAATTCTAGTTGTTTTAGAGCTTCTTCCCGATGGGGAGCACCTCAGAGAGTGAGGCAGACATGGAGGAAAGTGGAAAAGCAAATGCGTCAAATAGAAAGGGTGAAGAAGTAGTACTGACTGAGGAGAGTGATCCAGGTGATGAAGGTGGTTCATTCATTAAAGTTCATGGAAGGAAAGCGGCGAAAATTGAGAAGACGAAGGAGAAGGAGAGGCAAATTGAAATAATTGTCTCTTCTAGTGAGCCCTTACCAAAACTTATGGCATTTGCTAAGTTGCTGAGAGATGTTGGTGTCAATGGAGTCCAAAATATTAAGATAAGAAATCCATATAAGACGTCTGTATTTTTTGCTGATTCTAGAAGTGCAGGAAAATTGGAGGAAAATACAAAAATTCGAGAAAAGGGTATGTTATGTGTAAATGCGCACACAGAAATTGCTGCATATGGTGTAGTAAGACAAGTAGACATTGAAATTGATGACAAAGAACTGGAGTCTATATTCTCTTGTGATTCTACAAAAATTATGAAGGTAAAGAGATTGAAGCGTAGAAGTGCTAGTGGAGCATGGGAGTTAAGCGAATCAGCACGTTTAGCTTTTGATTCCAAGATTCTCCCTGAAAGAATTTATGCCTTTGGAGTACCAAGGAAGGTGGAACAATATGTATTTCCGGTAACCCAGTGTTCAGGTTGTTGGAAATTTGGGCACATTAAAATATCATGTCCTACTAAGAAGATTGTGTGTCCAAAATGCGGAAAAAATCATGAAAACTGCACAACAAACGAGTTGAGATGTATTAATTGTAACGGAGCTCATATGGCATTGTCAAAAATATGTCCAGCGTATTCCAAAGAAAAGTATATCAGAATGGTCATGTCAGAGGAGAAAGTAAATTACAGAACAGCTGCGAATGAGCTAAGAAATTCAAAATCCATTCTTCAAGATCAAGAAAATGATACTATAAAGTTATCCGGTACCACAGATAAAGAACTGGCAAGTTGTAGTATGATGACATCTGAACCATTATTGATAAATGAGTCAATGACAAATCGTCCTTTGTATTCTCAAATACTACGCTCACCCGCACCTGTACCTCAGAGAAATAACATCAAGAGTGATCATAATTATGCACGCTCAAATACAGGTGAGCGGCATGGGGCTACAATAAAGTCATCTCAGATTCCGTCAGGTCCCAGCAAAGTAATAATCATTGAGAATGTGGTGAAATTAACAGAGAATATCAAGTCGTCAAGCAAAGGTTTGTCAGAACAGACTGAAGATCGAGGAAGCAAAAGATTAATGGAGGCGCTTTACAAGTTCAAGGACATAATATTGTCTAGTCTAAGCATGAGTGAAAAGGTTGAGAGTTGTGTGGAGTTAATTATAAATGTTGTAAAATCATGGGTAGTTAGCATTTGTTTGGATGGGTCATTTTTGACTTCTCTTTTTAATGGCTAGTCACAATAACAATAATAAGAATATTAAATGTAATTTTTTGCAGTGGAATTGCCAAAGTCTCAGACCGAAACTTCCAGAATTTGAATTATTGTTGAATCGGGAAAAGATTCATGTTGCTATTTTGAGTGAAACTTGGCTGGAACCTGGGTCGAGATTGCACATTTCTGGTTATAATATATTCAGAAAAGATAGAGCTGACTCTTATGGAGGAGTTGCTATAATCTGTCACAAATCTATGATAGTTAAAATTTTAAATTTACAGAGAATTCAAATGCCAGCTGAAGTCATTGGTATACAACTTTTTAATTGTGCTCACATTGAAAATATTTTATCAATATATTGCCCACCAGCTGTATGTTATACTTCTAATGATTGGGATAGTCTTTTTACCTTATTTACTGAAAAGACTATTATAGCAGGTGATTTTAATGGCCATCATTTAAATTGGTCAAATAGAACAGATCTAAGAGGTACACAAATATCAGAAGCCATAATAGACAGTAATTTTGTTTATATTAACGATGGACAACTGTCAAGAATTAAATTAGTTAGCAATATTTTACAACAATCCTCTCCGGATGTGACTTTTGCTACTACTGATATAGCATTAAAACTCGCTTGGGTAATAACAAATGAAACATTAGGAAGTGATCATCTGGTTATTAAATTTTCATCAAATTTGCAAAGATTACAGAAAAGCAAACATAAAAGAAACTATAAATTGGCTAATTGGGATAAGTACAAGGAAATATTAGAACTAGCATTTAAAGGTAATGATATTGAAGAAGATTTACAGTGCAGGTATGATAATTTTATTAAAGAATTAAATAGAGCAGCCGATTTGTCAATTCCGCATATTAAAGATATTAAAAATCCATCTCAATCTTTTACGCCTAAACCATTTTGGACTTCAAAATTGTCGAATTTGATTGCCAAGCGTCGTTTAGCCTTAGTCAGATTTAGGAAAATACCATCGACGGAAAATTTAAATAAATATAAAGAATGTGTAGCAGAGGCTCAACGTTGTATTAGACAGGAAAAATATAAAAGTTGGCGAGAATTTTGTGACAGTATTGACGAAAGTACCACGTCTTCTGATTTATGGAGACGTATGAAATGGATTAAGGGTAACTCTTTCAGTAGGGCAGTTCTTTCTAAAGTACAGGCTGATGAATTCATTTGTAAACTAACACCAGATTTTGTAAGTAATGTCACACCAGAATTTGTCTCCTTTAATAGTAATCTAGACAGAAATATATCCATACATGAAATAGAAAATTGCAGTAAAGCGAAAGACACATCTCCAGGAGAGGATGACATATCCTATTCGATGATTTTTAATCTCCCAGCAGAAGGCAAGAGGTGTTTATCTAATTTATACAGTGCGTTTTATCAAGAAGGCTTTGTTCCAAATCAATGGCGGTATATTAATGTTGTACCTGTTCCAAAACAGGGAGGAGTACATAATGAAATGTCAACTTGGAGACCGATCTCATTAATTTCATGTGTTTGTAAAACTCTACATTTGATTATAGCTAGAAGATTGGAATGGTTTATAGAACATAATCATAAGTTATCTGATTTCACAGTCGGTTTCAGAAGGGGTCAATCAAGTATAGATTGTTTAACTCGATTATGTACTAGAATTCAAATTGGTTTTTCTAAAAACTGTCAGGTTCTAGCTTGTTTTGTAGACATAGAAAATGCATATAATAATGTTGATGTAAACAGTCTCACACGTATTTTAGATAGGCTTAATATTGGAAGGCAGTACTGCAGGTATTTATTTAATTTTCTTAATGAAAGATACCTAATTGTACATACTGCTGAAGGTGATGTTATTCGTAGAAAAACCAGCAAAGGTCTTGCCCAAGGAGATCCTTTGTCTCCTTTATTATTCAATGTGGCTACTATAGATGTTAGCAATAAGATCTCCAATGTATTTTTTCGCAATACGCTGATGACTTTGTATTTTACATTTATGTTGATAAGATTAACAATTCAAATATTAACTTACAACAGGCTCTCAATGATCTAGTGAAAATATTAAATGATTTAGGCCTAGAATTATCTGTTCCTAAGACTCAGTGCTGCCTTTTTAGGAAAGGTCGAAATCAGAGTCAATTAAAGTTAAACATTCAAGGAAATGAAATACAATTTTCTGATCATATAAAGTATTTAGGAATGTGGTTGGATACTTCATTCATGGATCAAACATATAAACGAAATTTCAGCCAAATGTTCACGGTTTATAAATATATTAAAAATTTTAGCTGGTTCAGGGTGGGGTGTACACACAATTCATTTACGCCGTATTTACATTTCATTAATTCGCAGTAGGTTAGATTATGGTTCGTTTTTGTATGACACCAGTGCCCACAAGTATTTATATAAACTAGACAAAATTCGGAATCAATGCTTACGTGTTATTGGAGGTTTTATAAAAAGCACGCCCATTCATGTTATGGAGAGCGAGTTGTGTATACAACCTCTATTTCTACGTAGGAAGTACCTTGCTTACAAATATGCATTGAAATGTTTATCTGTAAAGAATAATGAGACGGTTGAGCTTCTTCGACAGTTGGAAATTTTACAAATTAGTAGCAAATATTGGAAAAATAAAATTACTCCTTCAGTTGTATCAGCTTTAAAAATATTTAAAAATGAACCCATGTACATAAGTCATATGCCAGATATTTTTTCTCTTAAAACTTGGGCCAGCGGAATTAACATTAAAGAATTTATAAAGACACATATAGAAGGCATAAATTTGGAAAAACGCAATATGGATTCTGGTACAATCTTTCGAGCATGTATAAATATGTTAAATCATGAATATAAAGATTATTACTTTATATTCACAGATGGTTCTAAAGATTCTGAAAGATTAGGAGCGGCTTTCTTTGATCCAAATATAGGTACAAATGCAAAATTTAAAATTTCTGGTAAAACAAGTATCATGACAATAGAGCTGACAGCAATTCTGGAAGCTCTGTCGTATATAAAATCCCTTTCGCTGCTTTCGGCAAATAAATTTGTAATATTATCAGATTCTAGGAGTGGGCTTCAGGATATTCTACGGAGTGTTAGAGGAGGGAGAAGTTCCCCTGTAACCTATGCCATCCTCAAAACGATTGACGAAATTAGACAACTGGATAACAAAATAAAACTTCAATGGATTCCTTCCCATGTTGGTATAAATGGAAATGAAACTGCTGATAGGCTAGCAAAGGAAGCAATTTGTGATGGTATTCCATTAGAAGTTAAGCCTACGTATTTGACTTTAACGTGTCTAGCTAAGTATAATTGTTATATTAGGTGGAAAGAATATTTTGATCTTAGATCTAGAGATAAAGGAATATGGTATAAAATCATACAAAATGAACCGCCCTTAGTACCCTGGTTTGACAAATTAAAAATGAATCGTGAACGTCTTGTCGTGGCTTTTCGTTTAAGATCTGGTCACATTCCTTTAAATAAATTTGGTTTTTTAATGAAAAAGGTATCATCTCCAAATTGTGATCTATGCGGAGTTCCTGAAGATGTATATCATATTTTGACCGAATGTGCAAGGGGAAATTTAGTTAGGAAACATTTGAATTATGGGCGATTCTGTTTAGGTCCATATATAGATAATTTGGCTCATCCAGCATCCGAGGGTGCTGCGAAGTTGTTTATAATGTATAATGTTATTATGAAAGAAAGAGCTGCTCGCTCGAATTAGTTTGGTTAGTTTTTAAGTTGTTGTCTATTATTTTATTGTGTTATGTTTGTTGTTGTATGAAGAGGGTTGGCATTTTCATTTAATGAAACAAACCCTTTAAATAAATGAAAAAAAAAAAAAAAAAACCTTAACCTAATGTTGAGGCGGTGCATGTCGTTTTTGTTACGTTTCGTTTCTGCCACTTCGCGTTTACAATCAGATGATTTATAGCGTAAGAGTCAATTTTGTTCTCTCATTTGCCGCTTGCCCGTTCATCGCAGGAGGATTTGACGGCTCAGACGAGAAATGCACTATGGGAGTTGGTGGTTAAAAAAAAAATAACCAGGGTTAAATTACAGAAGATGCGTCGCTACGCGCATCTTCTATAATTTAACCCTAACCTAATGTTGAGGCGGCGCATGTCGTTTTTGTGAAAACTCCCATAGTGCATTTCTCGTCTGAGCCGTCAAATCCTCCTGCGATGAAGGACTCGTGGATTCTGCTGGGACACCCACCCCTATCAGCCAGAAGGTTACTTTTGTAACCTTTTAGGTTACTTTTAACGCTGAAAGGTTACTTCTAGGTTACACGACTCAAAAGGTTACTTTTAGGTGATTTTTCAGAATTAATTTGTGTAATACATTTTTAATTTCTTTTCTTACACGAAACCGATTAAACGGCGGAAACATATATATTGGTATTCTGTGAATAGATCTGGGTTTGTGCCACTAGAGTTCTGTGGGCAGAACTCTTTTATATTTTTTTCATGTTGGCAACGCAACACTTCGCTCAGTAAATCGTCGTGGTTCTGTGTATTCTAAAAACATGTTAAAAATACGACTTTCTCTCTCACACTAAAGGGTCAAAAATCACAAAAGCGTCTCGCTTCAATCTAATTCGCTCTTTTCGAGTTCGTTTGCTGTCGTTCGTTCGTGTCGCCTCCAGTCGTCGATCGTCGTGTCGTGTTGGTCGATGAATGAAAGAAAGTTTAGTTTGTTTGTATCTGTCGGGCCTACAAAAATAGTGGTTTGAATTGAAAAAAACGACTGAAAAACTAGGTAAGTGTACAAATAAATAGGTAGAGGATGAGGATAACCGATAAACACTACTTAGTGCTGAAAAAAAAATGAAAGGTTACTTTTCACACTAAAAGGTTACTTTTTTTCTATTTTAGGTAACTTTTGACCAGACCCCGCTGGCAACACTGACCCCTATGTATATAGTCTTTGAATTTCTTTGGTCTTCCCTTTGACTTGACAATCAATTTAATTAGGTTATCGATATGTACTTTTTTGCGATTAACGAATGACCACAATAAATAAAAAGACGGGCTCGAAAGAATAGACGGACTCTCTCTGGCAAAAATATTAGATAGGTAGGCGTGCGTGATTGATTACCAAATAACCAAATAATAAATCTAACCTCAAAAATATTTTCAACAAATTATTTAGTTTCAGTCTGTGATAAACTGTTGTTTCTTTTATTGTACATTGATTATTATTTAAATCTCCGTCATAGTTACTTACCTAGGTCTAGCAATGCAAGCATCTAAAATATTCCAGTACATTCGTTTTTCAAAGCATTCTATTTACCTAAGACGATTGTTATCGGAAGAAGCCGTTCAACCACGAGCCCTGAGAAGTTTGAAGGGAAAATCCACCCGCAACACTGTGCAATATTATGTGGATCAATATCGGGTCCGGGCGTGCGGGGGGAATGGCGGTGATGGTTGCATATCGTTCCTAAGCGCCTGGTGCAAGGAATACGCGGGCCCGGACGGCGGGGACGGTGGGCACGGTGGACACGTTGTATTCCGAGCCTCGCAGAGCGTTAAAAGTCTCAATCACTGCAACACTATCATGAGGTGAGTCTTCATGATAACATCATATCTATACCTACTCTATTCCGCCAGTGTAGAAAGTGACTTCATCACAGGTTATCGCGCCTCCCGACCGCCGAGGGTATGAATGCGCGTTTACATAGCTCTGTCTTCATTTGAAAGTCACTCGACATAGACGCATGTGTTTGTTCTTTCCGTCGAGCGCGCATCGCAATTGTTACCGTAGTTTATAAACATTGTTACCAGTATTCCAACTTTGAGACATTCTGAATACTATTAGCGGGTTTTCAAAAGTATTCTATTCAAGTTTGTATAGTTCTTATATTTTAAGATTTATGAATGTTAATACGAATCTCGGGTAAGTTTTTTTAGTCTTATTTGAGGAATTTAATTAGTTCTACATTCTTTCTTGACAAACTTTATTACCTAATTTATTTTTCAAAAGGATTAACTCTGACAATAAAAGTAATTCTGTTCGCACCGGTTCAGAAAATTCGCCTCATGTAAATGCTCATTATTTGCTATCAGTCATTGTCAACAATCAGGTGGTGTCCTGCGTGAGCGAACTCAACGCGAATGTCGAGCAATTGAATGCGAAGCGGCCACGCTGTCCTACGTGAACGGCGGAGACGTGGCGCCGCTTTCCCGTGCGCGTAGACCGCTCGCTCAAACCGCGTCCACATCGCGCGAAAATATCAAACCAACTGAGCACTTTCGCATCACGTCGCCCCACGCCGCACCGCCTTCGCGTGCGTTCGGTCACGTAGGCCACTTAAGCGGTTGCGGCTGTTTGACATTTTCGCCAGAGGCGGCGCAAGGTGTGAGCGACCGCCCACGGCCTAGCGGCCCGAGGGGCCTCACGCCTCGAAAGTTCATGCAGCTTTGTTCATGAAAAACATTCAGCTAGATCTATTAAAAGAGACCTCGAGTAAACATGCTTAGACTTAATCAAAGGCAAACTAAACCTTACTATAAAGCCTTTACCCGACACAAGATGGGAAAGCAGTGAATATTGCAATAATACTGTGGCTGTATTATTGTGATTTGACGATGTTGTTGAATGTATTGAGTATTGGCAAAATTGATAGGGCCTCACAAAATTTATCTTGCCCACATAAAATTAAGTTCATGCCCCGCCACTGATTTTCGCATCGTGCCGCGTTAGAGTTGAGTTCGCTCACGTGGGACGCCGCGTCACCGAACAGAGTATAGTAGTTACTAGGGCTTCCAATCTCGGTATACCGAGATCCCACATGATTTTCAGACCCGCTCACTGTGGGATTAGAAGTGCTGGATCCGCGGGATTTGCGGGATTGAAAATTTGCATACAGTTTTACCCAAAATATAAGTCCAGTGGCAGGTGACAGTAGCTAATTATCGACAAAAACTCACACACATTGTACGTCCTTATTGACATAATCATTTATGACCCAAACTTTGCATTCGTAATGGCTCTAATATAGAGGAAATTGCATAAGGCAATAAGCCCACCCTTGCCACGCATTAAGTGGCTTAAAGTGTATTTTTAGAGATCATAAAATGTATTATAATGTACTTACAGCGCACCGCACGGTGAGAAGGGCTACAATAAGGACCGCAATGGTAAAAATGTATTATAATGTACTTACAGCGCACCGCACGGTGAGAAGGGCTACAATAAGGACTGCAATGGTAAAAATGTATTATAATGTACTTACAGCGCACCGCACGGTGAGAAGGGCTACAATAAGGACTGCAATGGTAAAAATGTATTATAATGTACTTACAGCGCACCGCACGGTGAGAAGGGCTACAATAAGGACTGCAATGGTAAAAATGTATTATAATGTACTTACAGCGCACCGCACGGTGAGAAGGGCTACAATAAGGACTGCAATGGTAAAAATGTATTATAATGTACTTACAGCGCACCGCACGGTGAGAAGGGCTACAATAAGGACTGCAATGGTAAAAATGTATTATAATGTACTTACAGCGCACCGCACGGTGAGAAGGGCTACAATAAGGACTGCAATGGTAAAAATGTATTATAATGTACTTACAGCGCACCGCACGGTGAGAAGGGCTACAATAAGGACTGCAATGGTAAAAATGTATTATAATGTACTTACAGCGCACCGCACGGTGAGAAGGGCTACAATAAGGACTGCAATGGTAAAAATGTATTATAATGTACTTACAGCGCACCGCACGGTGAGAAGGGCTACAATAAGGACTGCAATGGTAAAAATGTATTATAATGTACTTACAGCGCACCGCACGGTGAGAAGGGCTACAATAAGGACTGCAATGGTAAAAATGTATTATAATGTACTTACAGCGCACCGCACGGTGAGAAGGGCTACAATAAGGACTGCAATGGTAAAAATGCTCCACACACTGTAGTGCCTGTCCCCATTGGGACGATTGTGAAAAATGTCAATTATAAGGTAATTCATTTATTAAAATATTTTAAAAGTTACTTGGTTCTACTCTTTAACCTGTTGGAGATTTTTCCATAAGGTCGGCTTTATGACCATCTCATATCTCACAGGTGTTTTTTCTACATTTGACTCGTCTCGTGTATGAAATAAATGTAATAATTTATCGCGCTACATACTTTGCATCTTTGCATTGGACTTATGTAACACGCAGACAGTGTTGTACACTTATGTTTTCTGTACATACACAACAGTATGGAGTAAACGGATCCAACACTGGTGGCCGTGGACAGGAAAATGGAAATTATTATCTTATAGAATGCCCGACACGTTGCGCCGAGTCACCATATGGTTTCTAATCTAAAGACGATATTGACATTTGGATGCATGCGGGAGGTTGCGAATGTCACGCCGGCCCATTCACACCCTTCGTTCATTTACGCTACACGTCCGTGATTGGGTCATCAAACTCTAGATATATGTGTACCAAATTTTAAGTTTTTTCGTCTAGTAGATTCTGAGACAAAAGGCTTTGACAGATGGACAGACAGACAGACAGACAGATCCTATAAAAGGTTTCCGTTTTTACCTCATTTGACCTAGGGAACCCTAAAAAGAAAGAAATTAATTGATTTATTTTATACTGAAGCCATATTTAATTAAAATTTACATCTAAAGTGCCCGTCTTTGCACCTCATGTAAATATTCTACTGTAGGTACTTTTTATTGTTAAATGTTTCTTGGAGCAATAAAGCATTTTCCATCTATCTATCTATCTATCTAAAAATGTGAACAATGAAGCAATCAATATTGAAGTCGTTGGTGTTAACAAACATGTTATTCTCTATATTGTGGAAGAATATCTTCATTTCTTTGGTGATGACTTATTTTATTGGCACAGGTGGTGGGTGACCTTCAGAAAGAGGGTATGCTGTTTGTAGCGGCTCGTGGAGGTGCAGGCGGACGCGGCAATAAGTTCTTTTTGACCGATGTCCAACAAGCACCAGATATAGCAGAGTATGGTGCTCAGGGAGAAACTAACACATATACGCTGGAGTTAAGATCTATGGCTCATATTGGTCTGGTAAATAGTAATAGGTTGCATGTCATCCACATTCACCACCTAGTGAGAGAGGGTTGTGACCTGAAGGAAGATATGACAAGAAATGAGAAAGGAATGACTAACGAGAGATTTATAAAGCGAATATGAATGGAAGATTCTGGAAGGGGCGCCCTAGACCAGTTCAGGCATTGCTAAAAATGGCAAAGTGTGTAGCACTCGTAACCGACGAGTATGTTTGATTTTTTATATCTGTTATGTATGAGTGTGGAAAGGCGTCAGGTGTCTGGTTCGTAGCATGTAGGCAGAGAAACACCTCTATAAACAACGTGACAGCCCATTGAGAAACAGCCTTATGTTTGTACTCGTATCCAGGGGTGTGCATCCCATAAAGGTAGAAAAGCAAACACCCAAACAAATTAAAACATATAGAACTACTGGACTTCACGAAAAAACTAATGATTTAAAATTTCCCGCGCGCTCCTCCCTCTCGGCGCGGCCACTGACTGGCGTGGATGCGACGCTGCCGCGCGGGATAAGCACACAACACGGCTGCCTTGTGATAACTCACACTATTACTCAAATCATGCGTGCGTGTGCATGTGTATGCGTGATTTACTAGGCTAGGGCTCTTGCCTTTCACTGACACCACACCACCACAATGCCTCGTAACATAGATCATAACATAACATAGCTAGCATCTTTCCTGAGTGCACTCGTCGATCGGCCGGGCACTTGTCTGGTAACTTTATAAAGTGTTTAGGTATACTATATTTACAAAAGGATAGGCTCATTGAGTTGATTGAGTTTATAAATAAGAAAAGTACCGCCCTTCCACTCTACTTATTTCTATTTAATCAATTTCTGTTTTTTCTTGTGATATTTGAGGCTATGTATGGCACTGTACATAAACAGAATCAATCTTGAGATTGATTGTTTAAATCACACAAAAGCTTTTTTCAAATCCACCCTGCATATCTGTAGGTATTTATGACATGTATAATTAAAATTAATTCATTTTATCGTTCCAGCAGAAATAAAATTTCTGCTGGAACATTTTCATGTGGACACGAAGATGTGAGAGATGAAAACTGGGCTCATAATGGAAGGGTAAAGAGGAATACATTCAACTAGTTTTTAAATTAAGTACCTACTATTATTTTGCTAAATCTTTATTTCAGCCAACTAGGGCCATACAGTGAACAAGAAACTATAAAAACATAATGAAAACTCAAACTAAACAATATTAAAATAGTTATCAAATGAATCTAAGGTAAAAGTACCTAGCACACTTGCGGCATTTCCCCGCTGGATGGCAAGGCTAACTCGTTGGATGAAGTAAGCCTTCGATTGCGGGACACCAGTTACATCGACTAGAAGCTTCCCGAGCTTCTTCAGGAAACTCCTGGCACCAGAACTCCACGGACCGAGCGTCTCTACCGCAAAAGCAACAAAGTGAAAACTGTCGGCAAGATCACCGTATTTATTGCGTTTGAGGTCCTCTGCCCTGTTCGCGGCAGCCCCGGCTGCCCTAGAGGTCCCCTGAATGTAACTAGGGGCTAACGTATCCACGCAAGTGGCATCCCACATCAAAGACTTACCCTCAGCCCACGGAACCAGAGATATGCCGTCAGGCCTCTTGCCATCCCGCCGGGAATAGCCGCAAGGTTCCAGGATGCACGGAATATGTACAGTTTGAAGGGTAGTTTTTATAATATAATTACCTACTTATTTTGAATCTTTATTGCTGCCTGCCTACCCGGTCTCGAATGTCTGTGCACGCCACTGCTCGTATATATTATGTAATCAAATCACAAATAAAACTTACTTTATGAATGAGATGACAAATTATTATTTTTCAGATTGGTTTTCCAAATGCTGGTAAGAGTACTTTGTTGAGAGCACTCACAAGGGCAAGACCTAAAGTGGCCCCTTATCCCTTCACCACGTTGCATCCACATGTTGGTATGATTCCATATGAAGATTATGAACAAGTTGCAGGTAATTATTTTTATAATTGCTCTGTATTAGGGGTGTAACGATACCGATATCGATACTGATATATCGGCTAGGCCGATATATTGGTATCGCCGATATCAAACTATTCGAAAAGCGCACGAAACGATGCGCGCGCGACGTGAATGCTCCGTCGCAGAGGTTAAGCAGATTATTTCATGTGGAAGCTTGTATCAGACATTTATAACACTATTTGTCAAAAAGTGCTTTCTGTCATTTGTTTTTGAATATTATTTTGTGTAATGATACTTAACCCATTCATTGCCACCAACGCACCGTTTGCGTTGAACGAGATTTCGATTTGGTGCCACCAACGCACCGTGTGCGTTCAAGTGGAGCTTGCCTATTTATGGTCGCTGTTAAAAAATAGACAAATTTTGTTAAATTTCTGGCAACACAGGCTAAGGGAAATAGTGTTTACATGTAAAAACGCTGTCAGTTTCGTTTTGTCAGTTGGAAAATAATTGGCTCGAATTGTCAAATAAAATATTATCAAATAAATCAAGAAATACACTGGTTTCCATTATACAAATTTATTGGAAGTAATTGATGAGCAATATTCTTCGTTTTACACAATAATTTTCATTGTTTCATTGTATAATCATAGAATAAAACGATATGCACGCATACGGTGCGTTCACTGGGATACCTGGGTAAATCCTTATTGGATGGTTTTATGCATGATGAATAAATGATTTTAGTTATAATCTTTTTTGAAGTAATAATTGCTTATTATTTATATTATATAATAAATTATTTATACACGGCGTTGCAATTGCCCCCGCAATATTTTTAACTGACATCAGAACAACTTCTGCGGCGAAAAAAAAATTTTAAACAAAAAAAATATGTTTTCTATACAATTTTTAAATACCTATTCTCAAAATGTATGGGTAAAACATTTTTTTGTTTTTAAATTAAAAGTAATAAACAACGCAAGTTCGCTGGTTGCCACAGTAAATAAAAAAAGAATAAGAAGTAATTGCATGTTGCATAATACTTTCTAGATTCGAACGCAAATGGTGTGTTGAATGGCACCCCTGATGAAAAATACTTCACCAGTGCGACCAACGCACAGGGTGCGGTCACCCATATTTTCAGGGTATTTATTATTATTTAATTTTTTATATATTAAAAAAATCATTTTTATATAATAATTGATCTAAATCATGAATAAAATGTAGTGGCATGTAATGTAGGTGTAGTGTATTAAAGATGTGGTGGCAATCAATGTGTTTATTACTTTCATAATAACCACTTTGATTGCTTGTGGTTATTATTTCTTAATGGTATAGTGCCTGCGGTTTTTAGTTTTAAAGGTTGTTTTGTAACCGGTTACAAAACAACCTTTAAAACTAAACCTTTAAGCATTTTAACCTGTTTTCGGTAGCTGAGCACAAACGTGCTGGCGATGATACTTAGCAGTGAATATTTGCATAGGTATGTGAAATTGGCTTGCATCTCTATACAATTCACACTGCTGTCGAATCTGTAAACTTTCAATGGTATGACAATTTTCAAATAATTCCGTGGAGGGAACATGCTCGTTTGATAGCATGTAATAAAATTACTGCACGAAATATTATGTACAGATGTTTAATCTCACGAGCGCAGGTGAGCCATACTTTTAGTTGTAATGGGTATAGACACGCGCTCCTGTGCGTGTAGCATTAGCGCAGGTAGCGCTCCCGAGCTTATGCAGACAAAGACAGTGTGCATGTATATTTACACATTTACACGCACAAGCGTGGCTCACCCGCGCTCATGAGATAAAACATCTGTACCTACTGATAAAAGTAGATTTTAGCTCAATTTAATTGATCTTGTTTCAGTTGCGGATTTGCCTGGACTGATTCCGGGATCACATAAGAACCGTGGCTTGGGAATACAATTTCTGCAACATGCTGAAAGATGCTCTGGTTTACTTTACATAATTGATGCAAGCGAAGAGGAGCCGTGGAAACAGTATGAAATACTAAAGTTCGAATTGTCCCAGTTTAATCCAAAACTCGCAGAAGCGAATAAGTATATAGTTCTTAATAAAATAGATTTACAGACAGCTCAAGATAATATACCAATATTGCAGAATATATTCAAAGAACACCAGGTAATACCGATTTCAGCTAAAACTGGAATCAATTTGAACTCTCTTTTAAAGGTTATAAGAGATATTTATGATCAAAATGTAAACACTGTTGAAGGAGAAAATTAATAAAGCCTGTAATGTAAGCTCAATAATTTATTGATAAGAATGACAGTAAAATAAAAAAAATACCATACAATGTAATCTACTTATTCATATCTCTTGAAATATTAATCAAATAAGTGATATTACAACAGTTTAGCTTTAGCAAAATTTTCAGCAAGTTGAAGAACATCATTCAGGCAATTAGGATTATTTCCAGAGGCCTGTGCTGACTCCGCCTTTCCTCCTCCTTTCCCACCCATAAGACTCGACACTGACTGCACCCATTCTGATGCTTTCAACCCTTTTTTGATTCCATTCTTCGCTACAGCTGACAGACAAAAGATTTTACCAGAGTCATTATCAATGGAAAAGAACATTGCAGAAGTATTTGGATTCAGTTGCTTGACCTGCTTGAGTCCTGCGTCCAGAGCTTTTGTATTATTGAAAGCCTTCAGTTCAGCAACAATGATCGGTGCATCAGGTTGTGCCAAGCACAATTCCTTTGCTTTTTCAGCGACAATAGTAAGCACGGCAGCTTTAGCAGCTCTCTCTTTATCGTCCAACTGTTTCTTAAATCCTTTTAGCAGGTTCCTCAATTCATCTTTCTTCCAATAGGGAATTTGGGCATGAGACACAGTGTCGCTCAACTCCACAATATTTTTAATGATCTCCTTTGAATTGTCTCCATCGGTAAGCTTTTTCACAACATCAGAAATGTCATTCACCTCATTTTCTAGAATAGCGAGCTTGTTCAGTGCTTTAGTTGCCTCAGGTCCTGTCAAAGCTACAATTCTTCGTATCCCCTTGGCGATCCCCTCTTCGCTGACAATCACATAGTCTCCGATGTGGCTCGTCCTGTGTAAATGAGAGCCACCACAAAATTCAACAGATGTTTCGACACCTGCTGGCCCATCAGGATTTTTCTCCAATTCATCAATAGGAATTCCGACAGAGACAACCCTCACTGGATCAGGATAATTTTCATCAAACATAGCACGCAATCCATTGATTTTCTTTGCAAGCATCAAGCTTGTATGTTTTGTGTAAACCTTGTGATTATTTTCTATGATCTTCTTAATTTGATCTTCAACGTCTTTGATCTGCGCAACAGACATCGGGCCTTTGTTGGTAAAATCGAAACGCAGTCTGTCTGGCATTACTAAGGACCCACGTTGGTCAGAGTCATTTCCGAGAACTCTTCTCAAGACATTATTGAGGATGTGGGTCCCGGTATGGTTGTTCATGACCAATCTTCTACGTTCAGTATCAATATGTAGAGACACTTTGTCCCCTTTTTTCAATGTCCCCTCAATTTTGCCCGTGTGCAAAATATAACCACCTTTGACTTGTACATTAGTTACAGTAAATTCTACACTCTCATCGCCTAATTTGACCATGTACCCTTCATCAAATATTTGACCTCCTTGCTCGGCATAAAAGGTCGTTTGATTCAAGAGGACACCACATTCCTGACCTGTGCTTACCTCTTCAATAAATTCTTTGTCCCTTCGGAGGGCTACCACGGTGGCAATGCAAGGTTCAAATTTATAAATAGCTTCCTTATCTGTGGTCGACGCATTGTAGTTGTACTTGGGCGAGTCATCGGTGACGGGTGTGAGCTTATCTTGCAGCTCACTTATCGCATGAATGTCCAAAGCAAGCAAATCCTCTTGGCCAGCTCCTTTACCTTGCGAAGTCAGCTGTGCTTCCTTCTTGGCTTGTTCATAACCGCCCATGTCGACAATTAGGCACTTTTCCTCGCACATCAATTGAGTGAGATCTACTGGGAAGCCGTAAGTGTCATACAAACGCCAAGCCACATCTCCTGGAACCACTTTTGAATCGCCTAGTTTTGTAATGGTTCGATTTAAAAGGTTTCTTCCGCGGGAAAGAGTCTTCAGGAATTGGACTTCCTCTTCATTGATGGTTTCAATGATGCTCTGCGGGTCACGCTTCAGTTCAGGAAATGTACCCCCCAGAGATTCCACTACAGTGTGAACCAGTGAAGAAAAAAAACCAGGCTTAGCGTTTAATTTTTCAGTGGCATATCGAATGGCACGTCGCAGTATTCTTCGCAGGACATATCCTCGACCAGTGTTATCTGGATTGCCGCCATCAGCCAGTGCGACCGTCAAGGTTCTTGCATGGTCAGCTAACACACGGTAAGCCATGTCTATGCCGTCCACATCGTCATCTCCTACCTTACCAGAGTATGATCTTACTCCAGTACCTTTCTGTATCTCTTCAAATATGGGCATAAAGAAGTCGGTATCATAATTAGATCTTTTCTCTTGAATTACAGACACAAGTCTTTCAAGACCCAGCCCGCAATCGATGTGCTTTTTGGGGAGGAGCTTTAAGCTCCCATCAGATTCTCGATTAAACTGAATGAACACTAAGTTCCAGATCTCGAGTACATCAGGGTCATCCATATTTACCAAGTGAGCGGCATCTCTCCCTCCTATACGATCAAAATGTAATTCGGAACAGGGTCCACACGGTCCCGTCTCCCCCATTTCCCAGAAGTTGTCCTTCATGTTGCCGGGTAAGATGTGTGCTTCTGGAACACCCAACTTTAACCAGATATTTTTACAGTCCAAGTCTGGTTCCAAACCAGAAGCGGCATCACCCCCAAAGTATGTGACGTAAAGTCGGTCACCTGGTAACTTGAATACATCGGTCAGGAGTTCCCAAGCCCATGAACAAATTTCCACCTTGAAGTAGTCCCCGAACGACCAGTTACCCATCATTTCGAAGAATGTATGATGATAGACATCCTTACCGACATCGTCGAGGTCATTATGCTTGCCGCCGGCTCGAATACATTTCTGAGTGTTAACAGCTCGCACGTAACGAGCCATGTCGCTGTTTGGATCGGCGGTGCCTAAAAAGATGGGTTTAAACTGATTCATTCCAGCATTCGCAAAGAGCAGTGTTGGGTCGTCCAAAGGTATTGTAGACGATGAGTGAACATATTGATGGCCTCTTTCGATGAAGAAATCAATAAATTTCTTTCGGATTTCCTTCCCTGTTAGTGATGTATTCATCGTGAATCAACCTGCAACAATAAATAAATAGTGCTCAAACAAACAATGAACTACAGTAATACACCGTTTTACGCGAGGGATGCATTCCAGGGAAAATCAAAATCCATATCCATACTAATCCATACTAATATTATAAATTCGAAAGTAATTCTGTTGACTAATATTATAAATTCGAAAGTAACTCTGTTGTCTGTCTGTCTGTCTGTCTGTCTGTCTGTTACCTTTTCACGCCTAAACCGCTGTACAGATTTCGATAAAATATTGCACGGAGATGAATTGGATCCTGAGGAAGGACATAGGCTACCTTTTGTCTCAAAAAACAACCCTTAAGGGGGTGAAATAGGGGATGAAAGTTTGTATGGGGAACCTAGCATTTCTCAAGTTAAGGATATGAAAATTCATATTTAGGCTTCTGGTATGAAATAAAGAATTACGTGTTTCAGCGTTTTTGCTAATTCAACCCTTAAACTAAAATAGGGGTGATTTCAAAATTAGATTTTAGGATTTTATAAAATTTTGTACGGAGATGAATTGCATCCTGGGGAAGGACATAGGCTACCTTTTGTCTCAAAAAACAACCCTTAAGGGGGTGAAATTGAAATAGGGGATGAACGTTTGTATGGGGAACCCATAATTTCTCGACTTACGGATATGACGATTCATATTTAGGCTTGTGGTATGAAATAAGAAAATAAATACCTAAAAGGTCGAGTGCTTCTTTCAGATCTATCAATAATTTGCAATAGAAAAATCGCTTGTACGAAACGTAAACGAGGAACTTTCCATGAAGACGTAATTGAATTAGAAAATAAGTAAATAGTAATTTTTTTTTTAAATCTATTATGTAGGTACCTACCTACATGCTTTTCTTGAGCTTTGTGTATATTCATACCAACGAAGAAAGTAAGACAGACACTATACTATATGTGCTATGTCCTCGTCTATAGAAACAGGTAATAATCATACATTTTTGAAGAGGGCATGCCTAACCTAATAACCCTAGGCACGCCACTGCGTACCCCATACTTGCACCTGCTGCACAAACTTCATACCTGAACAACCAATTACATTGGAAACACTCATTGTTAAAAATTATATTTACTCACTATAGACTCACACACAAAACCTAACCATAAAATGTTTCCTTTTCACAACTCGTGCGACGCAAGGAATAAACGAGAATAAATAATATGTATTATAATAAATAACCCAAGTGAAGTTAGTCATTTCTATTCTGCGTATAGTTTGCAAGAAGTTCAAGTGAAGGTAGGGCTTTTCGTCTCATACAAACAACATTCTAAGCAAGAATTTTGTGTTACTACGTATATAATTTTTTAAGCATCCATGCTTGAGCGCAAAAAGGACAGCGACATTATGACAAAAGCCCCATTGCATTCACTTGCGAAAGAAAGAGAAAGCAGGCTGACAGCCCACTCAAAGTGAAACTGTGTCGTGTTACGCGCGATTACAAATTTAGCACGAAGAAATGAAATACAAATGAATGGATTTTAAGTAATGTTGGGTGCGTGCGCTGCGGGCGATCGCATCTGCCGGTGGTGTGTTGCATCGATGTTGCAGCACGGGAATTTATTAGAAAACATTTGTGTTTTGCGATCGAAAATATGAAAGCATGCCTGGCTTTTCGGCTTCTATGAAAGGTACGAATGCGAATGATAGGAATGTGAATATGCGAATGTGAATGTTGAGGAATAGCATTAAAAATCGTAAGTCAACTTAAGTCATCGTTTTATTGAAGCATATAAAACAATGGAGGGAGCAGAAAAAGTGTTTAGTTATTTGCCTCAAAAAAATTCAAACGTATAAAAAAAAATCATTAGCTAATTACGATTGCATCTTCTCCGGCTAACATGACAGGTTATGTCGGGGCGGTGAATTTAGTTTTTCCGCAAAGTAACCATGTCTGACCAGTGACCTGTTAAAATTTTAGATTTTTTTTCTCAAAAAGTATTGATCTCGGGCTAATTCTTTGCGGTGGGTATAGATACTGGCAGGTGCGGGGTGGGAGGGGGGAGCTTGGTGTATCGATTTATGAACCTCCCCCCCCAGAGGAGGGGGGCCGTTTAGGGGGGCATAAAAAGTACCTCCAAAAAGGGAGCAACGTATAAAAAACTCATTAGCTATTTACGATTGCCTCTTCTCCGACGCTGCGGTAAGTGCAGCCCCTCCGTCCTTGCGTAACAAAGCGCAGGCACCCATGCTCGCCTCCGCAGCTTGGGCTTTTTGGTCGCCTTCGGCGACCATCCTCAGCCGCTACGGCTCACACGGGCGCCTGCACTTTGTTACAGCGGACGGGGGCTACACTCCCTCCGCGCCTCCGGCTTATAAAAACACTCAAGGGAACTAACTACTAACAGGTTATGTCGGGGTGGTGAATTTAAATTAAAAAAAAAAAATTCTCGAAAAGTATTGATTTCCTCGGGCTAATTATTTCACTAATATTCTTCTAACGTCCTAAACTACAGGATATAACTACCAGCAATTTGCTATCAAACCTGCCATTAACTATACCTCAGCCAATTCTTTCACTAATATTCTTCTAACATCCTAAACTACAGGATATAACTACCAGCAATTTGCTATCAAACCTGCCATTAACTAAACCTCACCCCTAATTTGAAGCATGTACCTAACGCAAAACGCAGCGACATCAGATCTTAATTGACTGGACCAAATCGATTTGTATTGATCTGAACATTATCAGTAGGTACATATCGATATGAAACATGAGCATATGGAAATGCTTGTCAGCTGCCAACTATATGGTTTCATCACAACACGTCAAGTGACACCAATTAGCATTCGTTCAACATGTTAATTATAAATCGATTTGTATTGATCTGAACATTATCAGTACATATCATTATGAAACATGAGCATATGGAAATGCTTGTCAGCTGCCAACTATATGGTTTCATCACAACACCTCAAGTGACACCAATTAGCATTCATTCAACATGCTAAATACAAATCGATTTGTATTGATCTGAAAATTATCAGCACATATCGATATGAAACATGAGCATACGGAAATCCTTGTCAGCTGCCAACTAGGTCTCATCACAACACCTCAAGTGACACCAATTAGCATTCGTTCAACATGTTAAAACTTGGTAGGTTCTAAAACATGTAAGTACACATAGATGAGAATGGTGAAAAATTATATTAGGGGACGTAGATATTTCATCAGCAAATTTTTCCCTTTGACAGAAGAAAATCAAGAGTGCAACGTCGGCAAAACGTGAAAGGTTATATCGCGAGACGTGGTACAGGACTGGGGCGAGCTCGAAGTTTTAGCTTACTTACAATAAAATCCACCCCTCCGCCGCCTATGCACTGACGCTAGTTGCGTTGTGATTACTAAAAAACGCGATGCGGTGTTCGAGATGAACGAGTTCGAGGTGAACAAAGTACAAACGTGAATCGTGGCCGCCTGTCTCAGTGTCTCACCACAGATTTTTTTTTTCTTTTTTTTTTTTTTATTTAATTCGTCTCCCGAAACAGGCAAAACTCATTAGAGTATACAGCCATTTCTTTTGTAGCTTTAACGTCTGTTGTATAAATTCTCGGCCCGCGAGAACCACAAAAATATATATTTTTAATCACAACGACGACGCGACAAACTTCCGCCGTCCGCCATCTTTTTTGTCTTTCTTTTTTCCAAATCTTACTTATCTTCTTACTTTTTTTTTCTTTCCCAATGGCAAATGGCCTCTTGACTACAGTTGAGGCTCAATGTGCCATTATCAAGTTGTAATGAGTGTTATGGTTTTTTTTTAACCACCTAAGAAAGCTTTATTTTCGTAAATACAAACGTGTGTAACAAAAACGGCATGCGCCGCCTCAACATTAGGTTAGGGTTAATATAGAGATCTTCTCTATATTAACGTATGCTAGAAAGAGATGTTGTGTCGTTCAATCAATTCGTTTCCGTTAGTCGGGTCGGGTATCACGCACGACGCCCTGTAATTAAAATAAAATTATAAGTAGATTTTTATAAATGTTTTATTTGACATAGAGGTACATACATTATTTTTGACAATCGAAATGAAATTAAATGAAATGAAATGAAATTTTATTCAGTACTGCAAACGGCACATAACAAACAAAACATACATTGGCTCTAGTTAGGTTCGTACAATACAAGTATCTACTACAGTGCGCGGGACGGATCTCGGCGTGTCGTCGCCGCAGCGGGCGACCCGCCACGCGAATACACTATACAAGTACGGTGCGGGTGCGAGGGAGAACACTGACGAACCGCTGCGGCGGCGACACGCCAAGATCCGCCCCGCGCATTATACCTGTGATATTTTAAGATTTTAGTGTATTTCTTATATTTAAAATAATATACGAATTTAAGACAAACAAATTGAAGACATATAGAAACAAAAATTCTATAAGACAAGGCTGCATGGTATATTACCTTTGCCTATCCCAAAAGAGGGATGAATAAGAACAAAAAATATAAATAAAAAAAAGTATAGTCAGTCAAGAATTCAGTCTGTGTCCAAAGAATATAATACTACTAGGGCGTAGAAGAAGCACAAGCCCATACAAAATTTGTTTGCCTATGTTTTAACCTTGGTGGCGCCAAATGCGGCCACCGGCGTCCTTCAGAACTAGCACTTGGCGGGAATTGGCGGGAATTTCGAATAAAATTTATTTTTAGTAGGTACTGCACATTTAGCCAAACTGTGACCATTTCACACTGATATTTCTAAAATTGTCAGCCCACTCTGACTGAGCAGGCAGAACTGACAATTTTAGAACTATCAATGTGAGATGGTCACAGTTTAGCTAAATGTGCCAAATAAATAACATCATGAGTACACAGCAAATGCTCTTTTATTACGAAATGAAGTGTTTGTACAAGTAAACTATTACACAAGTAAATATTAAAGTAAATAAGCAATTTCATCCAAATAATTGGCACAAACCGTACAACATAGGAAACTGTACATAATAAGTTTGTTTTATGATCTTTTTTTGTTTGTTTTTCTCTTAACAATTTTTTATATGGTGAAATTCGCCTACAACAACTTGGCTTATAACAAGTATGTACATAATAACTCATAAATCAATGCTTATATATAATGAACATCCTCATATTACTACATACTTACAATATTACCGTTACATATAATTACAAATGCACGATTTCCTCGAACATTTCATAAAACAATTCGTCTTTATCTGTTTGAGCTGGGGCGCTTTACAAATGAAGTTTTCTAAATTATTTATTAAATGTGACTGACCTTGTAAGATACATTTTGTACTACGACTGTGCGCCACTATGCCACTAATCGTCACAGTTTTTGGTTTTGGCACAGGCAATTCTTGCTGGACTGTGGGATATTTGTTATTTCCACAGCTCGATCTTACGCCCCCAAACATGTTTTCTAAATTGTCTTGATTTAGACAGTTCATTGAGACTAAATAAAAGTCTAGACTTTGTAACATTTTAAACAAACGCTCAAGTGCTTCTATTGTAGCAATCCACTCATTTTGGGAAGGTGGAATGGCCCTCGCTCCTTACCACTTTCAATGTTTAATGGCTTGCTTGTGTTGTTGCCCAAAGAGCTGGTCCACATCTTCTACGAGGTTCGCCGTTGTCACTGCTTGCAGGGGCAGCTCACCTGTAACATATTATGAGTAATGAGCATGTATGTATATAATACTAGCATTTACCCGTGACTGCGTGCGCATTTGTATTAACTGTTCAGCCCGCTGGCTGACGGCATGCCGTGGCGTAGAAGCAAATTGATTGATTGGTTTCGGATTGATTGATTGATTGATTGATTTTCAGTGGTAAGTGTTACCACCTTGTAAGGATGGAAAGGATTTCCTTGCAGTGTTTTCCTTCACTCGCCGGAGCGACGACGGGCAAATTGTAAAGACTTTTACAAGGACTGGGATTCAAACCCACAACCTCGCACTTGAGAGGCCAGTAAAGCCCAGACCTGTCGTATCGTGTCGAGTTGGACACGAACGTAGCCCGGTGCACAGGAATCAAGCGAGCGTGCGCGCCCCGTGTACGACGCCGCGCGTGCTCGGTTAAACTCGGCTCAGCCTAGCTGGCCCGTTTCGTGTTCGTGTTACGCACGACACGAGCCAGCCCGTTGTACACGAGACGGAAGTTATTATGCCACAAGTGGGCCTGGGCCATGATTTAGCAATGATATTGTATTACCGTGTGGGGCCGGTACTTAAAAAGAATAACCCCACTGCATCTCTACCCGTGCATGTCGTAAAAGGCGACTAAGGGATAAGGACAAGATGCCGTGCTAAAGGGCGACAGGCTCGCCACCTCTCACCTTGGCACGGTACTTTCACCGAGTCATACAGCAGGTGGGTCTTCGTGCCTTAATTGCTGCTTGATAGATAAATCTTGTCCGAATACTTTGCGAAACGTGGTGGTCGGTGTTGTGTTTAATTTACCAGAGATCTTGCAGCACAACACTGATTACTCTGCTACCCCGATTTACGGGATTCAGCGTGCGTGATATGTATATGTATGTATTGTTTTAAGAATCGTGTGTTAATAATTATTTATTATTAAATATTACATATGGACTGTACAGGCAGGTAGAAGGTGAACTTATTGCCTTCAGGTAGGTAGTTAACTGTATGTAACGTTAAACTCTTTACACAGTTAAGTATAGGTTTCGTCGTTTTCATTCGCAATTAACTGAACACACAAACTAACATTTATGTACCTGCATACATACCTACTTAAACTTAAATTGCAAGTTCAATAAAAGCTTGCAATAATATTAAAAATACGAAATTCGATCAATTATCTTTGATTCCATGTCTAATGCGTAATGCCCATACCTCTGTCTCTCTTTCTCCTATTTGGCGGTATCGCTATTTAAATCAAACGTTGTGACGGAGCGCGTCCCGCCGATAGCCATTGGTCGGCGGCACGCGGTGGCAGATCAAACGTATTGACGCGTCACATGCCGCCTCGCGCCGCGCGGCTAGGCTAGCGAGCGACAAAGAGCGAGTGAAGTGACACAGAATAGAGTAAAATCTACAGAAATTACACTAACCCGTTCTCGTGTTATAGTATAGTATAGGTGTGCGTTCAGTCAGAGGGACATGATATATTATAACTATTTTATAAGTAGGTACATAATATCTAGAAACTTAAAAACTTTCTTTTTAATAAGGCGTATGTGTGTATTAGTGAGTGCGGGGTAGTGTTTCAAGTTAAATTGAACTGATTTCCCGGTTCCCCATTCTCCGGATTGAAGTTTACTGCTGAATATAGTTGCGTCTTCTAATCCACTCATCGCATCTCACTCACGCTCGTTTACAATAATAAAAAATCTATACACTATACTATAATGAACACAAATAACATAAAACACTGAACCACACACGAAGCCGCCAGAATGCAAGAACGAAGCAATAAAGTCTGACAGATGTAAAGGTGCGAGTTTGCCGAACACACTCGAAAATAAGCCGAAAGAGCCCAACGTTCCCCCGGGTAGACTCCAGTGGGCCGAGTCCTCGATTCGAGAATCGGTACGATCGAAATGTAACTTCTGTTCTCTAAATATTCTATGGCTGCCGGTGACGCGGGGTTAGAGGTGAGGGTGACGCACGAAACGCAAGCGCATTAAATGACCACTAGATAGAAAGAAGACAGCGGGAAGACTGGCAAAAAAGTGAACGATTTAGTTATTTTATTCCTGTCTAGTTACCCCCTCCACCTTTCTCACTACTCTCTTTCTAGTTTAAAGTACGTATGCTATGATAATAATAATTAAAAGGCAAACGAAATAATCTGCGATTTTTCAACATGGTGGCCACGTGGTACTGAGGGAGAGAGTACGGACGGACACCGCCTCTCAACCGGGAGGTTGTGTTAAATCCATGTCAGTTCTATCAAAATTATTACTTACAATATATACAGGCTGTATCAGGCAGGATAGGTTTGAGAAACTTAAGGAATAGGAAATACTCATCCAGTCTTGATGACTCCACCAAATCTTGATGACTCGATTTTCACCAAAAAGTACTGTAAAATAATCGAATCGGGGAAAACGTTACAGAGCTTTTCGTCTTCAAATATGAACCCCTTTCGAACCCTGAATTTACGAAAACCTATCCTGAAACACCCTGTATAAGTAAAGTTAAACGAAAAAATACATACATACATAACGCTGTATCCCGACAATCGGGGTAAGCAGAGTATTCGGTGTTGTGCTGCAACTCGGGTAAATTACAGCACAACACCGACCACCACGATTAGATAGATAGATAGATAGAAAATTCTTTATTGCTCCTAGAAACATACATCAATAATAAGTAAAAACAACAATTACATGAGGTGCAAAGGCGGACTTATCCCTAAAAGAGATTTCTTACAGTCAACCTTTGGATGTTTGTGAGTCGATTAATATAGTGGAATGTAAGTAGGTAGTAGCAAAAGAATTGAGCGTGAGAATTGAATATAAAATAATAATAAGAATACTTATTAATAAATAATAATACATATAAATACATCCTAGTTAAATAAAAGCAATATAAATATATACCTACATATAAATCGCTAAATAAATATCTAAAATATAATACACCAATAAATAAATATATAAATATATATACTTGTCCATCCAGGTACGAAACAAAAGTATTTTTTTTATGTTTTCACTTCACACTGTCGGATTAGCAAAGTATTCCGACAAGATAACTATCAAGCAGCAAGTGAGGCACGAAAACCCACCCGCTGCATGACTCGGTGGAAGGACCGTGCCAAGGTGAGAGGGGGCTAGCCTGTCGCCCTTTAGCACGGCATCTTGTCCTTATCCCTTAGTCGCCTTTTACGACATGCACGGGGAGATGCAGTGGAGCTATTCTTTTAAAGTACCTACCGGCCCCATACAGACACGAAAAAATTATGTTTGTGTGAGAAATGTATGTAGGTACCTATAACCACATCAGCGATCCGTCGACACGTTTCGTGCCGATCGTGTTGCCCAAGCTTCAGGCTGGCCTAGCTAGCCTGGAAACTTCAGCAGCTAGTCGGAATATTTCGGCTAGACAGAACGAACCGTGTTCAGGCTGTGTCCGAAATTGCCGTCTACAACTTCGTAAATTAAGCTGACAAGACAGGCAGGGCTGCAGTCTAGTGTAGCCAGACTAATCCCAAAACAAAAGAGTTTCTTTTGTTTCTTTGACATCTTATTCCTAATTATAGGAAAAATTTTGCGTTGGGCTGACATTGTATAAGTAAGAAATAAATAAAGAAATCCTAAATTCTTGTAGGTACGCGCGCGCATAATCACATCAGCATGCCGTCAACACGGTTCGTGCTTATCGTGTCGACCGGGCGTCGGGCTGGCCTAGCTAGCACGGAAACACGATCGTGCTCGGAACATTTCGGCTTGCACGCACCGTGTTCGGGCTGTACCCGAAACTGTCGTGCGCGATTTCGTGCCGCAAACCGACACGACAGACACCTCTGGTAAAGCCCCAGAAACTGAGTGACTCATAGCTTATGCTGTCAATTTCACTCACATATTTTCTTTACCGTTCGGATTGACTTCCATAAGTATTGTACATACCATTGGTCTTACCTTTCAAAATTGTTCAAGTTAGGTGAAGGAAATCTGTGATATGATCGTGCTGCTTCGACCGCGTGTTTTGCAGAAGACGCCCCACATTTTACGGACTTCCATGGTGTTATCTGGGAAACAACACACCAAGATTTTATTTATAAGATTATTAGTACCTACATACTTTGATCTGTGGTCGGCCGTTGTAGACAGTAACATAAATTGGTTTGCTACTGCAGGAGTTGAATGAGGGGGTCATAAATATATTCTAAGGCTGCAGTAAGTGTAAGTACATTTATCGGATAGGACTGAGTCAATAAAAACCTTACCTAATTAACCAGCAGCATTGTTTTTTTTCCCATTGTGTTTCTCTCGTAATAGAGAACTAGAGGCGTATTTCAATTTCCTGTACACAAAGGCGTGCGGCAGACATAATTTAATGGATGATATGATACTACACATTTTCAGGTTATGTTTATTTTGACAATTTTCACTACAACCCTACTTGGGTAATATAATAACTTACTCTGTACTACAGACAAAGGCAAGCATCCAATAAATAACATGCTCTAACATTATGTTATTTGGAAAATATAGGAGATATCGTGGAAAAATATGAAATATTGACAAGTATCAAAAGCACTTTTCTTACCTCCGTGAAGCTGTAGGTACACTGCACTTCACCCAAATACTTTTACTGTTTGCTGCAAGCTTGGTGCATTCGTTTTCGAACGAAAAATTATAGTAAAAGGCATAACTCGTGTTTTTACGTAGTTGATTCTTTTCTTTGGGTAAAATTTCCTAAATGCTGGAATCCATAATGTTACCAGGTAAAAAATGTAAAAATGCTTAATTCAATGTGAATTGAATAAAAAAACTTTCTTACCACTGTCTGAAATTACTGATTAAGCAATTATGTGGAGAAAATATTATATTTTACTGTTCCGTATTTTTTTACAGATGTATAACTGTTAAAATCGTGCTAACTTCGTGTAATTAGTTTGATAAATTTCCCCATAAAACCCTGGAACTGGCAATTCAGTAAAGGCGGGGAAGTGCAGTGTTGTCTCTTTCATTTTGCATGAATTTTCTGTAGAACTGTTCCTCTCGAAATGTGGCCACTGACCTTCAAAACCAAAGAATATAATTCAAAACATAGGCCACGACAGCCGGACGGACTTGGCTCCCCGTGGTCTGTGTCTGTCTTGTAGTAAACGTAATTTCCGCGTAAACTGTCCGTGTCCGTGAATGCTTTGTTTGTTTATACAATTTGATTTATCTGTGCATTGGTAGACTGTGGGTTTGTTAACCAGCCACCATTCACCGCACGGCACACGAATGAAGATCGAGATGAAGCTCGTAGACCAAGTGGTCCGCAGCTTTAAAGTTGCTAAGGTGTTCAGGGAGAATACCGACAAGATAAATAGCATAGACTTTTCTCCGAGCGGCGAGACGCTCATTTCCTGTAGCGAGGATGATCAGATAGTCATCTACGACTGCGAGAAGGGCACTCAGATGATAACCGTAAACAGTAAGAAGTACGGCGTCGACCTAATTCACTTCACACACGCCAAGAACACAGCGATACACAGCTCAACTAAAGTGGACGACACGATCCGATATCTATCTCTACACGACAACAAATACATCCGCTACTTCCCTGGACACACGAGGAAGGTGGTCACTCTGTGTCTGTCGCCCGTGGAAGACACTTTCCTCTCGGGGTCACTCGACAAGACGCTGCGTTTGTGGGATCTTCGCTCACCTAACTGTCAAGGCTTAATGCAGCTGTCCGGACGGCCTGTCGCCGCCTACGATCCCGAGGGGCTCATATTTGCAGCGGGTGTCAATTCAGAGAGCATAAAACTATACGACTTGCGTTCCTTTGACAAAGGCCCTTTCGTTACGTTCAAGTTGAATCAGGAGAAGGAGTGCGACTGGACCGGTCTGAAGTTCTCACGCGATGGCAAGACGATGCTGATCAGCACCAACGGATCGATAATACGTCTGGTGGATGCTTTCCACGGCACACCGCTGCAAACGTTTACCGGCCACCTCAACAACAAAGGCATTCCAATCGAAGCATCGTTCAGCCCCGACTCACAGTTTATTTTCAGCGGCTCAACGGACGGACGTGTGCATGTGTGGAACGCGGATACGGGCTACAAGGTGTGCGTGTTGAGTGGTGACCACCCCGCCCCCATACAGTGCGTACAGTTCAACCCCAAGTTCATGATGTTGGCTTCCGCTTGTACGAATATGGCGTTCTGGCTGCCCACCGTAGAGGACTCTTGAATGTTTACTTTTCTTGAAACATAACAAATTCCAAAGGTGAATGAACGGCAGAGTGAATTTTTTTTATAGAAACTGTCACAGTTGGCTACATCACCTACAACATCGTGATGTCAGTCCATAACACCGGGTGAAATAGGTGCCATGTCAGTGCTTCCCTTTAGTTGTGAATCTGTCAATTGTAATATTATATGTAGAGTTACTGTTTGGTATGCCTAAGCGCCGAGATATTCACGGTCGCTGTTCGTTACGCAAGGAGAGAAAAAACATTTCTTCAGAAAACAATTATACATGAACGCCTAATTTAGCATGGTCGTAATTCTTAAAATTTCGTACAAAGTTATTTATAACTAGTTTATACTGACCTGTTATTAAAAAATTTGAGGTTAAGTTTTATTTAGATTTCACACACGCGAATAGATAAACCTCTAATAATAACACAGTACCTGAGCGAGCTCGGCGTCTACACCTATCTAGATAAACTTGGAAAAGATAACATCCAAATACAAAATTTTATCCAAATCATTAGAGCCAATTATAGTATAGCCAAGAGTAGTATATATATAAGTTTATTTAAAGTAATAAATAGGATTCACTTCAGAATTGTTGCATTCTTTTGAATTTATACACACACACACACACAACACTCATATAACACGCTACTGACTATAAACACTAAAAATAATGTTTATTTGTGGAGGTGGCGCGCGAATTTGGCGTTCGTCACCATTGCTCGAAAACAACTTGAGTTCTTGAATTTTTAGGGTACTGTATCCATACAAATATTACTAATTTGTTTATTGTTGGCGACAAAGTAGGGCTTCACCTTTTTTTTTTCAGAAATATTGAGCCTTATCCCCATATTCAAAGTGCGTGTATTTGTGTAAATAGTCCATCAGTCACATTGGCGCATATCTGGGCTTAGGCAGTTAGTTTGGGGTGTGCGGAACCGCGCTTAGGCATACTAAAGAAGTACGGCGTCAACCTAATTCACTTCACACACTCGCAAGAATTATGAATTTGAATGATGAAACATATGTTTATATTTTAGATAAGTTTCTTTATTGAAAAAGTGTGCTATCAAATGAATAAAGCTTAAGACTTTTGCTTAGACTACAAACTTCTTTCGACTGCTACACCGGTGCACGATATTCCAACTGTTCTGTATTGTGAAAACTGTTTAAAACTATTTGGGAATGTTTTTGCCTGACATTTCTTTAATCAGATATACAGAGGGTTTATTCACCGGTTGCTTGTCCAGTAACCGAGAGTGATACTCAATGCAGAGTCCACTCTAACAAGACAATCAACCGCTTCACACATCAGTTAGTAACTGATCAATTTAAGTAACAAGATCTACCTAACAATATTGTTGTTGAAAAATAGGGATAATAGTCAAATAAAAGTCACACAAGCTATTTTATTGGTAGGTATTTATTAAGGTGAATGAAATGTGAATGTAGTATAGCATAGAAATGTGCGACATTGGCACCGAATACATTGCCATATCATCCTAGTTAGATTGCATATTGTGGGTCGCTTCGCAACATGTTCTCCTCAAAGTTCACATATGGTTTCATTACTATACATAGTGAAATTGCATAAAAAAAATTAATAAAAAACCTTTAAGCTAACCTTTTAACTTTTATTTAAGAGCGTATCGTGTTCGCGCGCTTGCTCAGTTTTAAGCTGCGTATCGACTGCGCGCGGCTGCCGCGCGCACCATGTTCGAGCGCTCCAGCAGCACGATCACGGAGCGCGCGGCAAGTTTTCTATAGTGTATCGACTGAGCGCGGCTGCCGATCCAGTGTTCCTCGGCTCACCATGGACGTCGGACTTGTGCGAGCGGCTGCCGCCTTCATAATCATTCATGGCATCGTAAAGAAAAAAAAAAGAAACGAAAAGTGTGTTGGTGGATGAAAGAATTCTAAACTTTTCTCTTCTGTAGGATGACAACAGTGTAGTAATTTTTTTTTTCTCCTAGGAGATTTCTCTCGCATCTTCTCAGTGCTTTATTGTGATCAGCAGTGGCGTACCTATCGGAGGGCTAGGCGGGGCAGTGCACCGGGGCCCCCAAACTCAGGGGACCCCCGGCCCCCTGAGCTTGGTCCACAGCAAATCTCGAACTGAACTCACGAGAAATGCTACCCCGAGGTGCTACTGGTCGTATGTGGCTACTCCCTAGCGACTATTGGTATTTACTAAATATAGAAGCTATTTATACAAATCAAACATGAAAACTTGGAATAATTCTTGAAAAAATCTCTAAAATTTTACCTGGATGAAATTTTTTATTTTCCTAACAATTTTAACAATTTTCAAATTTCATATTTCCACCGAGTCTATAATATAAAATCGAAAAACCAGAACGAGATAAACAAAACGAGACAGAGCGGGATGGCGCTCTACGAAACTTTCTGACACCGTTTCTCCTGAACGGTGCACTATTTCTTGGGATTCCTTGACCTCGGGAATCGTGAAAAACTTGAGAAAATATGATATTGGTTGTGTAATTTTTGTATAAGCAAAATAAAATCGCATATATTTGAATTTCGAGCCAAAAGAGAGCGAATTCATTGTCTATGTCAGCCTATGTCAAAATATGAAAAAGTCGTGACATTTCTTTGAGCCCGATCACGCCGATTTACACTTAGTAAGTAGAGTACCGAGTTAAGTCTATTCTATACCAATAGTGAGACTATCGATACTAACAGTAAAACAAAACATAAAACGATAAAATTGTAACAATATCGATATCGACTATCGATGACATATTATATCATAATCTGTCTATCCATCATCTCCTATCTGTCTGTCTGCCTACTGTTTTCAAGGCTCATTTTCATTGTTTTTTCTGGAACTACTGCCGCAGTCGAGAGAAACTGAGAGCTGACGATAAAAAAGTAACAATATCGATAGGGCTAGAAACAATTAATTAAAGTGGAAACACTTATGCGGCTACTTTGTGCGTAGAGCACGGTCAATCTCGACATCAGCAGATTGTTCAATTTGCAGATCCCAGCGTAAGTAGCCTATTTTAGGAAAACAAAAAACTACATGAATAAGTCGTGACATTTCTTTGGTTGGTTTCGTATATTATTTAATAAACACTGCACTTGGATGTATGGGCTCGACTTTCCAATTATTGGAAGAACGAAAATAAATTTTTTTTGTTGACGTGACGGTTGTTTCTTTTGTTTTGTTCGTCCATATTTGGTTCAAATTCTCAAATTACATGATACTGCCCAGAATGTATTAATAAGACGATTGCCAAAAAAATTAATAAAACCATAGGTTCAAATCATTTCAAATCGGTTTGTATTTATGGAGTTGTGGCGTTTGTTTGGCCATCATTCTAGGTTTGGCCTTTGGAATGCCTAGAATCGTACATAACGTTTGGTATTTTGGGTGTTGGTTGGGGTAAAGGAAACGTAGAAAAATTTCTACTCTCTCTTATACTTCTTATAAATGGGAACGTCTGTCTGTATGTATGTATGTTTGAAGTAAAATCTGGAACCACTGAACTGATTTTGATGCGGTTTACACCAATGGAAAGAGTAGTTCTTGAGGCTCACTATAGGCTATATACCATCACGCTAAATAGCCATAGGGCTGAGCTGTATCAAAGAAAGTATAGTATGGACAGAAGAGAGAGAATATAAGAGAAGCAATTGTTTATTATAATATTTGTGTTTAATCTGATTTGCTATTAAGAGCGTTCCGAGGTTGAATTGCTCCATACAAAATCGTCTTTCGGCTCTCATGTTTTCTACCCCCCTAAACCTTAACCGATTTCGACGATTTTTTTTTGTTGTAATAAGGACAGTCCAATCTACGTACCTGTCTTTTTTTTGTTTTGATAAAATATACGAGACCCGAGATATAAATTGGTTTTAATAACGAAAAAATTGGAATTTTCAATTTTTTTATGGCATGAAGTTCATTAAGCTGTATTTAATAATTACTTTGTATATCGAACAAATAAAAAAGACAGGTACGTAGATTTGACTGTCCTTATTACAACAAAAAAATAATCGTAAGAATCGGATAAGGTTTAGGGGGGTAGAAAACGTGAGAGCCGAAACACTAATTTTGTTGTAATTTGTAGATATATTCGCTGAGAACGTGCAGCTGTCCCTATTACACGTTTCGGTGAGGTACGAGCACGGGGGAGGGTGTAGAGACACACAACACACACACAGAGATAACTCTAAGCCATAGTGTTGTACCCCAATGTTATCGATAGCGATAAATCTTAGTGATGTGAACATATGTCATCGATGTGCAGATATTTTCGGCCCCTTCTGCGGGAAATGAACAATATATCCCGCAATATCTCAAAATGTAGGGTTCCGTAAGTAAAATCAGAAACCTATTAGTCTCAGTTCAATGTCTGTTCGTCCATCCGACCGTCCGATAATACTGATGTCACCCAATGCTACAAATGGTATTAGAATTGTAATCAGAGGCGTAAATTCTGGTAAATGTATTAATATTTACCCACGACGGAACGGAGAAGCTGTATGCGTTTCTTTCGAGATTTCTTTCTTTCTTTCGAATTTTTAAAATTAAATGAAATTAAGTACCTAGTAGGTAGGTACCTACCTATAGTAAAGTATTTTATGAGATGTGATGATTTATTTCCGCGTTAGAAATATTATCAAGCGGCGGGTGGCCGAGTGGTTTGGGCATCGGCTTCTCATGCGAGAGGTCCGAGGTTCGAATCCGGTCGGCGTGTACCAATGAGTTTTTTCTGACGAAAAAACTTACGTGCATACCTACACCTGCTGCTTCACCGTTCGGAACCGGTGTAAAACAGTAGGTCCCTTGGGAAGGGCCCTTGCCCCTTACTAGGTGGTAGGCTCAAATTGTAGCCGACTGGGTTGGTACCACCGTACTGGATGTAAGATGGCCGCATAGCAGCCTCGGTTGTGTTCTCCTCTAGTCCAGTATAGCAAGCAATCCAGGGAAGCCTCCGGTATGGCACCTACCTTCTCGGAGGTGATATTGGCTGGTCGGAGCATGCGCTTTGGCCCCTCCGACTCGGCCACCCATACCGGATCACATAAAAAAAAAATTATCTGTAGAACTTTGTCACAATAGCGTTCACTCAGAACGTAAAGTGTTCAAAACGGCGCGCAGTAATCTAGTGAGTGTGACAAGGTACTGTACGTACACAGCCTTTACGGAACCCTCTATATATTGTTTTATTCACTCAAATACAAATTAAGAAATTAACTAACCTACACAACCTCAATTAATTATTAATTACTTATAAATAACATATCGAAAACTAAATGAATCTAAATAAAATAATACAATAAAGGTGTAGGTACAATAAAACATTACGACCGTCATGACCGTTATAGTCCGCAAGCCCGCTCCAAAAGTGCCTACGTCATATGACATCACGATAAAATGCATGGCACACGGTCGGAAAAGTTGTGCTGAGCGAGAATCAGAAGATTATCGCACCTAAAATTGGCCGGAAGTTTGAGAAAATCCTTCACTTCCGGTCAAAATTTTAAGGTTATATTTACGTCATAATGACATCATTACGAAACACGTGGCATTTAGCCCTGTAATTGTAGAGAGAGTAAACATAAGTCTGTCTGTTCTGAAGTGACCGGAAGTACTTGACAGACTGCGCCAAAGATGGTCACTGAATACATTTTCCTACGTGATGTGACATCTTGACGAAAATTGTTATAAAAGTATTGAAATAATAGTGTTTTTAAGAATAAATAAGTCTGCCATGCCATATCTGGCCGAAAGTATTTTAAAAGTGATTTTTTAATTGCTAGGTGAACGAATTATGTTAAATGCGCAAAATTAAACAAATTATAATCGATTAATAAGGATTGTCGACTCATCCGTCGTGGTGGGTATAGATAGTATAAAAGAAATAATTACTAATCTGTTATCATATCAATCTAGGGAAAAATAAAGTCGCGTCGTACCTATTTTTTGTCAGCCAACGTTTGTTTGATCTTTATTGAATTAATTGTCGATTTTAAAAGGAAGTTTGCTTTGGGATCAGAGGCAACGTCAGTTGTATCATGGGGATCCAAATCTAATAACATTTTTGATGGATCTATCTCGGCTCTGCCTTCATAATGCGCAAGATGTCTGTTTGAAACAGTTGTCTTGATTCCGTCTCTTAGTAACATATGAGTAGGAAGGATTCGCTTCGATTAACCTCGACCTCATCTACTAAAGGTTCGTATTTACTTGTTCTGAAAATACGCTTCATGAGAACCGGTCCAGGTGTAGACAACCATGTTGGGATTGATTCTCCATTACTCGAGCGACGACAGTGCACAAACATTCTCTCATGAGGAGTACAATTGGTTGCAGTACACAGTAAGGAACGAATTGAATGTAGAGCTTCGTCAACTACTTTCTCCCACATTGTTATAGGCATGCCTTTACTTTTCAGTGACAATTGTATGGTTTTCCATATTATTCCATTATAGCGTTCTATTTATTTTGTCCATTTCCTTTTGGATTTGCTGATGTAGTTCGGCTTTTAGCGACTCCTTTAGAATGTAGGTATTGTTTTAGTTCAGCAGACATAAACGAACCACCTCGATCGCTGTGGATGTATGCGGGCATTCCGAATAGGAAGAACAATTTGTTCAGACATTTGACAACTGTAGCTGTAGTTAAGTCATAGCAGGGAAGGGCAAAGGGGAACCTGGAATATTCATCGACGACAGTGAGCATGTATTTGTTTCTTGTATTCGATGGAATAGGGCCTTTGAAATCCAATGCCAACTCTCAAATGGGGCAGTAGCCTTAATCAATGTTCCTTTACTTTGCAGAAATCTTGGCTTAACTTCGGCGCAAATAGTACACTGTGCAGTAATCCTTCGAATGTCTTCAATCGAGTAAGGCAGATGTTTAGTACGGATCCAATGAGTCATTCGTGTTATCCCAGGGTGACAGAGTGAGCTGTGAAGTTCGATTAATTTTGTATCTGAACGCACAAAACTGGCACATACCCTGGACAACGCATCCGTAAATAGATTCTCGCGACCAGGTCTGTAGATTATGTCGTACTTGAAATTAGACAATTCGAGACGCCATCTTTCGATTTTCTCATTTTTTTCTCATCTTGCTCGTGTGAATCATACTGAACATGAATGAGACTGATCGTTGGTCCGTTATAATCTTGAATGGCCGTCCGAGGAGAAATTGTCTCCATTTACGAAGGCATTCGACGATGGCATATGCTTCTTTTTCTATAGAAGAATGTCTTCGCTCACTGTCAGATAGCGTTCTGGAAAAGAAAGCTACAGGTCTGCCGGCTTGGGAAAGGGACGCTCCGAGGGAAATATCCGATAAGTTTTATCTTTGATAGTCCGAAGAAACTTTTTGCTTCATTTATTGCACTCCTCGATGGCTTGCATGAATTTCCGGTCATGATCAGCTTTATCGCAGCCACACACTACAATATCGTCAAGATAAGAATACACAGATTCTAACGCATTCTCTCTGATGACATTATCGATTACCCGTTGAAAGGCAGCTACGCCATTAGTGACATCGAAAGGGATCCTCTTAAATTCATATAAATTTCCGGCTGCCTCGAATGCTGTGTAAAGCCTATTTTCTTCGGTGATCGGTATCTGGTGGTACGCGCTGCGTAGGTCGATTTTACTGAATACGTGGTGTTGAGCGACTTTGGCAACTAAGTCCTCAATGTTTGGCAGACGATATGCCTCAATCTGTGTGAATTTATTGATAGTTCTCGAATAGTCAATAACCATTCTTTTGTTATGGTTTTGGTTCATTGTTATCAGAAGTTGAGCTCGCCATGGTGAAGAGCTATTCTCAATAATGCCGTCCTCGAGTAACGTTTGTACTTCTCTAGTAATGAAAGCACTAGCTTCAGAATAGCGCCGGGACTTTGTGGCAATCGGTCGACAATGTGGATAAAAATATTCGAAAAGCTTCACTGGTGGGACTGACGCCACCTTGAGGGAATTGCATGAATTTTTCTACAGTGCCATGGGGCCACCATACACTAATCCTTCCCGAGAACCACATCAGCGCAGAGATCTCTCATTATAAGTAATGGGAAGTTGTCGTGAGTGTGTCCTTGTACAAATAATTTTGCGTTGCATAAACCTTCTATTTGAGTTTTGGCCTTTTTAGATGCCAATTGTTCTTACTGTCTCATTGTAAGGAGAACTTGAGAGATGGTACTGTTGAACTAGGTTATGATTTATGAACGTATTAGTACTGCCTGTGTTTCAAGGCTTGTACTGGAATGCCGTTGGCAGTGATTGAAATAATTGTCTCCTGGAGGCCTGCTGGAGCTGCAGCTATCATGGTGTTGCTACTGGATTCTTCCAAACAAGCAATTTGTTTTCCCGATTGACATACTTTTGCAAAATGTCCTCTTTTAGAACATTTTAGGCAGGTAGAGTTGAATGCAGGACACTTTTGGCGTCGATGGCGTTGGTCTTGACCGCAGAAATAGCAGGATTCAGATTTATTTTTACTGACAGCTGAAGAGGAAGGATCAGCATTTTCACATTCATTTTCATGAACTGCATTCAAATGTCTAGAGGCACTGAATTTTTCAGAGTGAACTTGAGCCAATTCTAGAGACTGAGCTTGTTTGTAGGCCTCGGTGAGATCGAGACTACTGTTTTCGAGAAGCCTTTGCTGAATGTTAGGTGATGATAGTCCACTTATAAAGGCATCTCGTATGTAATCGCTTCGATTCTGAGCAGCGCTCACAGCGTGGAAGTTGTAATCTTTAGCTAACAACTCGAGGGCGCGTAAGTACATATCAATTGTCTCGGCAGGTTGTTGTAGTCTGTTCGCTAGTTTGTGTCGGGCATATATTTCGTTACGGGGTTTTACAAAGATCTTGTCCAGTATTTCTATAGCTTCATTGTATGTGCTTGCGTGCGAAATGTGATTAAATATCGACGAATATACATGATTTACCAGGAGGTAAATCGATTTTAAAATTTGACAACAACTTTTAAAATCGACAATATTAATGACTATAAATATCAAACAACCGCTGGCGAACAAAAAATAGGTACGACGCAACTTTTGTTTTTCCCTAGATTGTTATGTTAACAGATTAGTAATAATTTCTTTAATACTATCTATACCCACCACGACGGATGAGTCGATAATCCTTGATTATAATTTGTTAAAATTTGCGCAATTAACATAATTGGTTCCCCTAGCTGTTAAAAAATCACTTTTAAAATACTTCCGGCCAGATATGGCTTAACAGAGTTATTTATTATTAAATACACTATTATTTCAATACTTTTATAATAATTTTTGTCAAGATGTCACATGGCGTAGGAAAATGTAACCACTGACCATCTTTGGCGCAGTCTGTCAAGTACTTCCGGCCACTTCAGAACAGACAGACTTATGTTTACTCTCTCTACAATTACAGGGCTAAATGATGCCACGTGTTTCGTAATGGTGTCATATGACGTAAATATAACCTTAAAATTTTGACCGGAAGTGAAGGATTTTTTCAAACTTCCGGCCAATTTTAGGTGCGATAATCTTCTGATTCTCGCTCAGCACAACTTTTCCGACCGTGTGCCATGATGTCATATGACGTAGGCAATTTTGTAGCGGGCTTACGGACTATTACAGGTTATCTATCATCGTCCGATTCATCGTTTATTCCTCGAATACACATTTTGCGTGGCTTTCTGGGGTCAATTATTTCTTTTAGCATACATTTGTGATAAAAAATTTCCAGTTTAGTAATCATACTCATCTCCCAAAATTCGTCGTCTGTTTCGATTTTTTCGTATTCGAGTCCTTGTTCTGTCCATACGATAAAGAATGCAAACTTCTTCTCGGTGATGTGAAGCTGCCCCTGTACATGATAATAATAATCATGATTCCGTTTTAATTTTATTTGGCCAGACACAATATTGCAGAACTTTATCTTTTTTTGTTCGATGGCCTGTAGTGGGGCTACGTCGGATACATTTTATGGACATTGTACCTCCACAACACTCTCAGTACCTATCAGATGACGCTTATTTCCTTTGCGAGGTGTAAAGTTTAGTTCCATGTTGGTGAACCAGTTTAGTTGGTGGAGTTTCGATTTCGAACGCAACGCACACAACTGATTTAGCGAACGAAAACTGCAAGTTGCAATTTGCAAAACGTCTCGCTCGACTGGACCGGCGCGGCGGCGCGGCGTGGTGGCGGCGCGGTGCGGAGACGCGGCACGCGGGCGGTGCGTACGGTGGTGTCCCCCGCCCGCTCCCCCAAACCTTCACAAATACACACAAACGTCTAGCCGGCCGTGCGTGGCCGGTGGACGACTGGAGACAGTGATAATTTGTTCAAATACCTAACATGCGATCACGTGACTTACCTCGGTCTGCTCTTAAACCGAGTCTACCCCGAGCGAAGCCGCGGGCAAAAGCTATTATGTTATATAATTGAAGAAAATTTGATTGGATTTTCAATGGAAAAGGCGTTTTTACAAATCGGCAAGATTTTTGAATAAGTTTGATTTGTATCGATTTGCAGCCCAAGCCACTTAGTCCAGCAGTTATGTACTTTTACCTGAAAAGTATTCCAAAGTTAATGAAATTTTTACAGGTTGTTTGGGGGTACACTAGGAATACTATCCTAAGTTTTCGACCTGGAGGACCCTGTGCTAACTTGGGGGTGGGCAAAAACCTAAAAAAAATTCTGACTTTATTCAGCTTTTCGCTTATATCTCTTAAACTAAAGATATTTTGTGGACCATAACTATTGCATGACAAAGTTGGAGATAATTAAATTTCCTAAAACTTCTTTGGTAAACCAGAATGTCAGGCCCAATATTAATTCAAAGATCAAAGTTAGACAAATAGCAGAAAAACGAAGGTTTTGACCACAGAGCATCAAATACCTACCGCGCGCGCCCCCTACTAGAGATGCCGTAAGCGATAATATTTGAAACCCAAAAACTACACGCAGTGCTGCTGGCGCTTCGTATGTGTGTGTGTGTGCTAGTATCGACACTACACACAAAGAGGAGCAAGTTAGGCACACGCACAAAACAAATGCACACGCACAACACACATATGTAAGTCATAGGCCACGCCCACAGGCTTCAACGGCGTTGTAGAGAAATCGCGCTCAGGGCGCCTCTAGGAGGGGCGCGCGCATTTGATGCTCTGTGGTACCCTAATCACTCATCAATATCAACGTCTTGGAAAACCTATGACTTCCCCCTCCCCCTCCCCCAAGGTGGTTTTGATAGTTATCCTGTTGGGATAACCTATCAAAGCACCGAAGCCGCTGAACGTTATCGGCGTTCTTTGCTTCACTCCTCAACAAAGTTTGTCTTGTTGTCTATTCATAATGCCTGCTCCTCCGCAAGTACTCGCTTATCAATCAATCACTGTCCAATGAAATTAATTCTACCTACTTTTATGAACATTTTGCGATTTTTGAAAAGAAATTGAAAACCTAAATTTATTTTATTTGTTTTAGTAACTGGCTTAACCTTTAATTGCTGATGTACCCGTCTGTCAACGGCAGGTATGCATTTGACTTTGTACTGCCGTCCCACCCTGCTTACCGTTCCGCCCTTCCATTATTCCGACCTTCCTATATTCTATCCCTCTATCAATCAGTGCGCATTACGTCGCCGGCGTAGCAACAGTGTGCTTCGTACGTGCATCGTCCCGTACAGTGAATGAAGAACCTACAACGGATATGAAGAGAAATTATTCCATATACCCCTAACAGCTCAAAAGGCGCACACGTTTTGCATGTTGGCCTTGCAAGAAGCCAATATGCCTCACTTGCAGCAAGCACACATGCAGCGACTGTGTGAAAAAAATGTTTTAAACACGGCCCTGCAGGTTTTTTTGTTATTATATTTTTATAAACCTAGTTTTTGTTTCATTTTGTTGTGTAAGTTCTCGTTAAAGTAGAATACATAATTTGGTTTTTGTGGAAATATGAATGTTTTGGTATTAAAATATATTTTTTTTTAAACTATGTCATTTAGGTTACCTGTTATTGTGTATGCTTCTAATAAAGAATCTTTTACTGTGAGTTTGAGTTGTATTTCGCACTTAAAGATATTTTTAAAATTTTGGTTGGTATTTGGCTTACCATGGTTTGAATTCGCGGTCATTGTGGCCGACGTTTCGGACTGGCACGTGCAGTCCATCCTCAGGGCGAACACTGTTCTGTGTTCATCATCATGTGTTCTGTCATAAGTGTTCTGTTAACCGCGGGCCCGACCGCAGCCAGGCACTCGCCCTGAGGATGGACTGCACGTGCCAGTCCGAAACGTCGATCACAATGACCGCGAATTCAAACCATGGTAAGACAAATACCAACCAAAATATTAATATCCATGGTAGACTAAAAGTATTTATATATTTTTAAAATTAGATATTCATACAAGCATACCTTTTGAAATGTGTGAAAACCAGATTATAGAAAACTATAAATATGCTGTACATAATGCTGTATCTTGTGCCGCACTGCAAAGGTGTGGAACGGGCTCCCAGGAAATATCTTCCCCCACTCCTACAATCCACAGATCTTCAAATCGCGGGTTAATAGCCTTTCCCCAGCAACATTAGTCCACCTCCAAGCCGGACTGGCACCTCCTCGGGGGTGAAATTGGCTGCGCCTGAGGTTGCGACCTCGGACAGAGCCACCCAGTTCGGTAGCAATAAAAAAAAAAAAAAAAAAAAAAAAAAAATACCCGTCTCAGGCAAGCAATAGTGCACCTACTAGTCCACATCAGCAATTAAAGGTTAAATAAAAAATTGTTTTAAAAAGTTTTTTTTTATTTGTTTTATTTTGTGCGTGTTTTTGGAGTATTTGGAGATACCTTCTAGCCGTAAATCATTCCGACGAGTTCGGGCTAAATAAAAAAACTAGTGAAGCAGTACTAGGCAGGAACGAACATCGACTTTTGTTGTCGATCATTTATCGATGCTATCGACAATATACATATTATTTTTATTTATTATGCATATTTATGCATATTTTACATAATTTGATGATTTGCCTACACAATCTGAGGTGATGATACTGTATATAGATCAATCTGAGATATTATATGTACATATACAAAATGTGTGACATAAATAAATAAAAGACAAATGATCAAGTGCTGCAGGTTGTTTCATTAAAATTTTAATTTTCTAACCAAATCTATAACCCGATGACTTCCAACAGTTAAATAGTGCTTGGCTTCGGTGCCATTTTCGCCGTGTGGAAATTTGTAAAATTTCGCGCACATTTAACTCAAATCTTTAGTAAAATGATGAAGTCAGATCAATAAACTTTATTTACACTTATAGCGAATGAATGAAATTATCGACAACTATTTAAAAAAACTGAGGATTCACATATTTAAAAGCACAGACAGATTCTTTCCACTCCAGGAAAAACGAAACACGCCCCACATTTTTTCTAACCTAATATCATATACCAATTGTAGGTGAAGAATGCTGCTACTAAAACGCACATTGTACATACAAGGTAATTGAATCCCATCCACAAAGAAAAACAAGGAACCTTCTGACTTCAGAATTTTTGTTTTTGTTTGTGCGGAATTCTTTGTAGGTGTGTTTCATGTCAATGGAAAGGCTTCATAATCATCTATCTAAAGTGCTCACTCGTTCTAATAGGAACAATCATTGTTCGAGTTTTAAGAGATGGGTCGAATGAGTTGGAACGCGAAGGGATAAGCACATGCAATGCAATCGAGGTATAAATATCTACACCGAGTGAACGCTTGAGACAAAAGGATCGAAATGAGTACCTGCGTAATAAACAGTAAACTTGAGAATTTTAATCCTCAAAATTCAAAAGCCTTCCACTTTTGCTTATTGTGTGAGAGAGATAACAAGACTTGCTATCCGGTTACAACGCAAATTATATGAGTCGAGCATCGATATATCAGCGTGAACCCTGTTTTGCATCCCTACTGGAAGTGACGTTTATTGCCGTTTGGGTCAGGAAGAAAAAAAAAATTTTTATTAGGTTCAGCCACACAGAAACATCATGATGTATGGCACCAGTACCAAAAGTGCAAAATTTCCACCTAATCGGTTGAGTGGAACTGGTTTAAAATTCTGTTGCAAGATTTGACTCATAAATATAATATGTATGAGTAGGTAAAATCTTACAAAAAAACAAGTGAAGTTAAATAAAAGCTTGTAAAAAGGGTCACCCCTAACTGCTCATTGAATATACATTTTTCTATTAAACTATTCATTTTACACCTTCTCGGAGGTGATATTGGCTAGTCGAAGCATGCGACTTGGCCCCTCCGACTCAGCCACCCATAACGGATTACATAAAAAAAAACAAAAAAAAAATTACGAACTCGTGGCGGATGCAACAGGAACTAATTTCTTTCCTCTTTCGTTCTGCGTGCTGCGTGAGATGCAGCATTCAAAATCATACTACACAGCGTCTACTCGCCGTATCGCAAGCGTTCCTTTCGGTTCGCTTCCGTTTCGCATTCGCAGCAGGGTGCTAACGCCTAAAACTCCAATTTCAATTATTGCTGCGATTATTGACTTCACATCGACGCCCTCGGCGGTTTTCCCTAGATACACTGCTGCCCCGCCGACATAATAGCCCTGGGGCACACAGTGTATCTAGTTTAGATAGTAGATAGATGTGTTTGTGGTTGCTTAAGTGTCGTCATATCAGTAATAAGATTTCAACGTAATTTCCTTACAAATATTAGATGCTTGGTAAATTTAATGTCATTAAAATTTGTTTTTAAATTCTGCACATAATTGGATGTATTATTCAAGCTTTTTAATTTTAGCACAAGGTTCCTCAAGATGGCGATCGGATGCGCCCTCCAGCGGCAGCGCGGGCGGCGGCTCCGGCGCCTGCGCCTGCAGATCCAGGCCGCTCTCCGCTTTGGGGAAGGCGATCACGTCGCGGATCGAATCCGCACAGCAAGCCAGAGCCACCAGACTGTCGATATCTATAACAACATTTATATGTATGTCAGAGAATATGAAGTAGCTGTTGACATTTGAATTTTTAATGTGGCAACACTGGCGAATGACAGATGATGGCTAGAGTAGTTTGTTCAGTCGTTCTGTCATTCAGTCACTCACTCATACAGTCAGTCAGTAGCGCGATCGATACCGCACAACTCACTTTTTGTCGGGACGTCGCCTGCGCCGGATGTTATACAAGGCAAAGATAGCGACGACGTCGCTACCCACGAAGAATCTAATCCGGTTGAATCTCCGACAGCAGCGGTGGGATCTGCTCAAAAGCCCTCCGAGGTCTACTTCGCGATATCTACTGCCACCAGAAAACAATTTTTCACGGCGGTCGACGTTGGATGATGGAGGAATATGCGCTGCATGCGCATCGGCGCGTGCGGACGGAGGCGGCTGCGCGGACACGTCGGAAGCGATGCGTGCGCGATCGGCGGCGGTGGTGCCGGCGACGCGTGCGTGGACGGCGGTGTGGACCTGACGACCGCGAGCGGCGTGCGAATCCAATGGTTGGCAGCTTCACAGCAATGGATCGTATTTGGTATGTTAGGTGAACTAATACACGAGCGAATGGCGCGCGCGGCGGCCAAACAGCGCGTCCGGCCGGCGCGTGTGCGACAGCGCGGGCGGCGCCCACGCAGACGTGTCGCGCGCATGCGAGCGGCGAGTTCGGTAAGTAACGCGCGCCGACCGGGATCGATCACATTATTGGTAGTTTGTGGTATTACCAGTGGGAGCACAGGTGCGTGCTGAATAAAGTTGAAAGTGTGCCCTCGCCGCCGCCGGGTGTCTCATATAAAGTACCTTTACTGGATGGATATTCAGATAATAGCTCTGCTTGTGATGATCTACTTTCTAAAAGACGCCCTGTGCACAGGGGACGTTAATGATTTGTTGCTGTTTGATCTGTGTATACGGATGATTGTTGTTTGGTTACCGCCAATACTGCTATGGCTTGCTTGGCTAGCCGGGAGGTGTGCGTGTCGTCATGCACGTCGTGCATGTCGGTCGAGTGAATGAATCATGTTGCACAACGGATGGAATGGCGAATACCAGTGGAGCGCTGTTAACTAGTATGTAACATCAAACTGAGAAATATATTGACGATTCTATCTGCAGAATCAATTCTGATAAACTGAGGTTGAATTGGCAGACTGATTCCTCTGTATTATTTCATTGGCAGAATTGGCGCTTCGTATGTGTGTGTGTGTGCTAGTATCGACACTACACACAAAGAGGAGCAAGTTAGGCACACGCACAAAACAAATGCACACGCACAACACACATATGTAAGTCATAGGCCACGCCCACAGGCTTCAACGGCGTTGTAGAGAAATCGCGCGAGATGCGTTTGTGACGACCGAGAGGGTTGCGCGAACAGACTTTTGGCGTCAGTTTGGCATATTGGCTGTCAGACTGCGCGCGCTGCGGACAGTAGGTATGGGCGCTTAATATGTGCTGTGCTTGGTTTCTTTTCTATAAAGGTTCCGAATCTAACTTGTGTGTGTTCACAACTATTCGTGGGAAGCTGCACAGTTTATCTGCGGTGCTACACCAACAACGTCACAGGCTGGCTTGCCGGGCTGGACGTTGGCCGAAATGTCTGGCGCTCTGAGAGAAAAATTGGCCGCAGGCTGGTCTCGTGCTCGATTAAAACCTTCTCCTACATGCAATGGGTCCGGATGTGTTCGGTGAAGCCATGGGGTGCTGTGTTTGTCACCTACTTCTGAAATATGTGTGTGATGTGAGTGTTGTTCATGAGTTGCAGATGACTTCAGATGACTTGTCGGTGTCAACTGCTATTGACAGTAACGATTAATGCCTCTTTAGCTGAACATGGGTCCTCGTCGGCGATTGCTTCGGAGCACCTCGAACCGATCAATGGCTGCAGATCATTATTGGGGTGTCGTCGTGGACCATCGTGTTTCTCTTTCGGGCTGGACATTCGTTGCAGTAGTGTGCTGGAGCTGATCAGCAGTTGAAGGAGCGGTGCTCAGACGGGGCGCTGATCTCGGCCCTTCGCTTCAACGCTTCGAGAAGTGCTCGCAGAGCGGGTTTAATGAGAGCCGTTAGATATAAATAGTGCCGGAATTGAATCATTCATTGAACCTTTTATGTGGTACCGTTTACACTGGAAGTATGTGAACTGTTGTGGTGCCGTTTACACTGGAAGTATGTGAACTGTTTTGGTACATTTACACTGAAGGTGTGTGCGTGTTGTGCTGTTTGCACCGAAAGTGTGTGCGTTATTGTACTATTTGCACCGGAGGTGTGTGCGCTGTTGTACTGTTTTCACCGAAAGTGTGTGCTAATGATCGTTGTAGGGTAGAGCTGGGGGTCGTGAACAGTGCGTGTGTCATGAGCGACTACGTAAATATCCTTAGCTTACCGGATGTATCAGAATGTCTGAACCCTGTTTAGTTTTGATAGTATCTGATTGTTGTCATGGTACACGCCTGGTACAAGTGCACAGTTAGTACTGCATAGTGCATCCCCGTGATTGATTTTGTTACCCTTACTTATGTCGTTATGGATTGATGCGTCGATCGTGCGCTGATCTGTGAATATTTAAATATTTGAGAATTTTGAATTTATTTTGTTTATGAAGGGTAATGGAACCTATTTGGAGGATTAAATACTGTGACATTGTTTATACTGAGGGCTCATACGCTTTGTATACGATGTGATATAAAAGCTTCTACGCTTTGACAAAAGTGTAAGTTGAAAGCTGTTTAACGCTTTGCTGTACAGTGGAAAGTTGGAAGCTTAACGCTTCACTATGTGGACGGGCTGAAAGCTGTTTTAACGCTTTGCTGTAGAGTAAACAAGTTGGAAGGTTAACGCTTCACTATGTCGATGGGCTGAAAGCTGTTTTAACGCTTTGCTGTAGAGTAAACAAGTTGGAAGCTTAACGCTTCACTATGTCGATGGGCAGAAAGCTGTTTTATCGCTTTGCTGTAGAGCTGTAGAACTACTCGACTTCACGAAAAAACTTATGATTTAAAATTTGCAGCACGCTCCTCCCTCTCGGTGCGGCCGCTCACGCGGAAACAACGTCTGTCGCTTTGCGGGATAAGCACACAACACAACTGCCTTGTGGTCACTCACTCACACTATTACTCAAATCCTGCGTGTGTATGCGTTATTCGATGCGCGATTTACTAGGCTAGGGCAGGCTTGCCATTCGATGTCACCGACAACCCCCTATGCAGAGGTTGCATGGCCGAGGACGAAACAGCCTCCTAGAGTACCCAGAGGTAGCGAACGAATGCTCCAGTTCCTTGGATATGTGGGAACAGTGCCTCTGAAGTGTTTGGAGTTCTCAGTGCGGAGAATGTCCATTACACAAGAGCTGAAAGCTGTTTTAACGCTTTGCTGTAGAGTAAACAAGTTGGAAGCTTAACGCTTCACTATGTGGACGGGCTGAAAGCTGTTTTAACGCTTTGCTGTAGAGTAAACAAGTTGGAAGGTTAACGCTTCACTATGTCGATGGGCTGAAAGCTGTTTTAACGCTTTGCTGTAGAGTAAACAAGTTGGAAGCTTAACGCTTCACTATGTCGATGGGCAGAAAGCTGTTTTATCGCTTTGCTGTAGAGTAAACGAGTTTGAAGCTTAAGGCTTCACTATGTCGATGTGCTAAAAGGTGTTTTATCGCTTTGCTGTAGAGTAAACGAGTTTGAAGCTTAACGCTTCACTATGTCGATGTGCTGAAAGCTGTTTTATCGCTTTGCTGTAGAGTAAACGAGTTTGAAGCTTAAGGCTTCACTATGCCAATGTGCTGAAAGCTGTTTTATCGCTTTGCTGTAGAGTAAACGAGTTTGAAGCTTAACGCTTCACTATGTCGATGTGCTGAAAGCTGTTTTATCGCTTTGCTATAGAGTAAACGAGTTTGAAGCTTAACGCTTCACTATGTCGATGTGCTGAAAGCTGTTTTATCGCTTTGCTGTAGAGTAAACGAGTTTGAAGCTTAACGCTTCACTGTTTGAGCAAGCTGAAGGCTCTATCGACGCTTTGCTGTAACATAAGGATTGTGAACGCTTTCCTAAGCCTTTTAATAACTCACGCTTTACTATAATGTGATGTATGGACGCTGTTACGCTTCGTATAGTTGAAAGCTATGTACGTGTGATGTGCTATGATGTGTGTGACTACTGATAGATATTGCACTTAAAAAAAAAAATCTTATATGATGTGCGTTTCGTTTCATAACGTTTTACCTAATCAGAGTATAGTTTGCTGAAAGCCTTTACGCTTTGCTTGTTTCGATAAAGACAACGCGAGAGCGCGTTGACCCGCAGAATGGCCGTGTCAGAGAATATGAAGAAGCTGTTGACATTTGAATTTTTAATGTGGCAACACTGGCGAATGACAGATGATGGCTAGAGTAGTTTGTTCAGTCGTTCTGTCATTCAGTCACTCACTCATACAGTCAGTCAGTAGCGCGATCGATACCGCACAACTCACTTTTTGTCGGGACGTCGCCTGCGCCGGATGTGCGCACTGACAGCTATACAAGGCAAAGATAGCGACGACGTCGCTACCCACGAAGAATCTAATCCGGTTGAATCTCCGACATGTATATTACACTAGCCGAACCGGCTATACTCACGTGCTTTTCTTGAATGAAAGTGCCAATGAGTAGGTAGTCAATCCCATGGGTGTGGATCCCATAAATAAAGGAAAAAAAGCACAGCCTACCCAGAGTAAAGTCCCAATTCCACCCACCCAAACAATTTAAATAAAACGTATAGAACTACTCGACTTCACGAAAAAACTTATGATTTAAAATTTGCAGCACGCTCCTCCCTCTCGGTGCGGCCGCTCACGCGGAAACAACGTCTGTCGCTTTGCGGGATAAGCACACAACACAACTGCCTTGTGGTCACTCACTCACACTATTACTCAAATCCTGCGTGTGTATGCGTTATTCGATGCGCGATTTACTAGGCTAGGGCAGGCTTGCCATTCGATGTCACCGACAACCCCCTATGCAGAGGTTGCATGGCCGAGGACGAAACAGCCTCCTAGAGTACCCAGAGGTAGCGAACGAATGCTCTAGTTCCTTGGATATGTGGGAACAGTGCCTCTGAAGTGTTTGGAGTTCTCAGTGCGGAGAATGTCCATTACACAAGAGGCTGGCCAGCAAACAAATCCACAATGGGACGACTGGGGTAACTGGAGATCAAGGGGTTTTGCAAGAAGGCCCCTGACCAAGAGGAACTAGTTTGGGAAAGAGCCTGCCTTACAAACGACAACAACAATGAAAGAAGATGAATAACCTAAGGAAATGGTAGCATAGGGCGGGCAGCCGCTCTGCACGGCCTGCAGCAAGTTGGCGGCGGCGCCCGCCTCGAGCTGCAGCCACTGCGCCTGCTTCTCCAGCAGTGCCGGGTCGTTGTTGCCCAGGTACCCCTCACCCAAGCTTCTGCCGTTCATGATCAGCGAATAGGACATCGCTCGCACCTAAAATGTTCACTTTTATTACTAGATAATTGTGCATATTTATTATCACAGACATATCTGGACATACTTCTGTGATACCAATTTTTTTTTTGGGCCTAAATGACTTATAAAACAATGGTTGTCTGTTATATTAAGTATCTGTATTTCAACTGATATTTGGTAATTTAATTGCAATAAATGATAGATAGAAAATACTTTATTGCTCCAAAAACATTTTACAGAAACAAGCATCATATATTTTAATATTTACATGAGGTGCTAAGGCGGACTTATCTCTTAAGAGATATTTCTCCGTTCAAAGTTAGGAGGGATAATAAAACTAATAAGTGAATGACCTCGAGTGGATCAGTGAGAGCGGCGTCGTCGGGGTGTGCGGCGGGGAAGGCGTACGCAGCTGTTTGGGGCGGGGAGGGGAACATGGGCGGCTCCAGCACCCACGCCGGCTTCACGCCGCTTTTGCTCTTGTGCAGCAGCTGCTTCGCCGACAGCTCCTCGGCCAAGTGCACCCGCACCTCGCCCAGGCTACGGCACTACCGCACACACACATACACACACACTCTAACTTGCAGAGGAGAAAGCAACCCGGGCAGCTTCAACATCCACGTGTGACGCCTGTCTGGCATCATGTGTTGAGGGGAACAGTGATGCTACTACACAAGTACTACACAGTTAACGTTTTTTTTTTTTTATTTAAGCAAAACCTGTATTTGCACTGTATCTGCCATAGCAGATAGTTTGTATTTAACGCAAACATCAACACAATACAGCACGGCCCCCATGGACAGTGTACAGATAAGGTGACTACACTTTTCTGCTGTCGTTTAGATAGAATGTGGAGTCTCACAACAATATTATGTGAACTGAAAAACTTTTACAAAGGGAATGATTAAGACATATTTACAGCTTCCCGGTCGTCTCCGTATGCCACAATGAAGCTGTTGCTATGGTCGAGCTTCATGTGTTTTCGCACAACATTCTCAGCGAGCGGCTTCAGTTCCTTCAGCAGGTTGACCACTACATGTGCTTTCTTGTACTTCACTTTCAACATGCTCAGTTGGTTCCTCAGTTGCATTGTAAATTTGCCCATTTTCTTTGGATAAATAATGGCATAAGCTCCAAAATTGTCGTCATTATTAATATTGTCCATAACAGTTGTCACATTGTAGAACTGAAAAGTAAAATGTATACTGTATAATGTATATGTTTTAGCAGTCTCCAAGTTCTGAAAAACCATGGAAGGGTTTTAACCTTTAGTTTTAGATGCGGAACAAGCAACTAAAATCACAGTTGCTCTAGATGCGTTTGCACTAGTTACATTATAATTTTGATACATTGCGTAACATTTTGCATAAATCCTATGGACGTAACCACCAAATCAACCACTTATAAACATAATACCCCGTGGACGCAAAAACTGGTTGAAAGAGAATTTGAAATGTTATACTTTTTGTGAAAATTACTAAAATTGCTCTTATGGCTCTTGAAATATGATTCTTTTTATTTTTGCGTTTTTCCAAAAATTGGTTTAAACTTTACCTTAATCCATTCCAACTTACTATCCCTGACCCGAGTAACCTAGGTCGATAGGGGAAATCTATAAATAGATTATGCTCGTCGTGTAAGGAGTCCATAGGCACTGCCAAACATTTGCTATGTGGATGCAAAACACTACTTGAGAGAGGCCAAAATTCATACTATCATGATAAAGTCCTCCATATCATAAGAGAAGCCATCAGCCTCTCCATCGCATGGACCAGGAAGGGGCAAACCAGTAGAGGCTTCCATAAGATCAACTTTGTGAAACCTGGAGCCAATAGGCTACCCAAAGATAGGACTAAACTTTCCTAATCAATAAAAAAACCTTCCCTACACAAACAAAGTGAGAATCGAATTCGTAAATTAATTAAGTTAAGAACCTCTATGGGTTCCTGACAACTAATGAAGTTCCCCACAAAACGGCATACAACAAGCGAGGATTCACTTATTTAGAAGTACAGATGGATTTTTTTAACTTCAGGAAAAACACTCCTGACATTTTTTTACCCTTTGTGAACAATTTATTCACAAAGGGTACCTAAGTATACAATATTATTAAATTAAAGATCTTTTTTTTTTATGGAAACCGACACAGCTACATCACCTACAACATCCGTAATGTCAGCCTATAACACCGGTGATACTTGGTGCCACGTCAGTGCTTCCCTTCGGTTGTGCCGGCTACACTGAACTGGACGGAAAACACAAACTATTTACATAGGTAGCCGTTTCGACCGACGTTTCATTCCTTTCATATCTTCACGTCGATACGTGAAGATCATGAATTTAATAATATATTACTATTCAAATCACGCATTCTAAATAATGAACAAACATTCATAGATATAGTTTTTTTTTTGGGCCGGCCGGCCCTTCCCATATCCAAGAGGTTAATCCTGATTTTGTTTATGGTCAAATTGTACATGTCATATTTTCGAGCGTTTAAACTTATTAACATGAAGACACACTCGTAGGATACACTGCAAATAATTGACCGCGCGCAGCAGGCTGGCAGGGAATGCACTCTTACACAATCCAACTATGCTTCTGTAGTTCATTCATCACAGAACCAGGAAACTGTGGAACACACTCCCTACCCATCTATTTCCTCCCATGTACAGCCTGAGGTTTGTCAAAAGGGGCGTGAATAGATCACAAAATGTCATGAAAAATGGTGCGTAAGGAAGGAGGCAAATGTACCAAAGTATCTACATCGTATGTCGTCGTCGTCGTCGTGAAAGTACATCAATTTTGGCCACCGGCTAAGTTCAGTATGAGCAAGTCAGCCGATGAGATGACGAACAACCGTTAAGCTGCGAGGCACAATGTGTCAGTCTAAATGCAGAGAATGAGCTCATCTGAAGAGTTGTTATTGGAGAATAGTGGGAGCTACCTTCAAATCGTAAGAGAGGTCGGGCTGATGTGTGCCGTATGTGTGCAGTGCATCGGTGTAGGTGAGCTTGGTAAAGGGCGGTGCGGCGACGCACTTGGGGAAGGTGGCGTGTAACAGCTGCTCCAGCAGATACAGGAAGTTGTCAAGGTCCGTGAAGGACATCGCCACGTGCAGCCGAGTTACCTCCCGCTGTCCCTCCACTCCATGCCCTCTATCAATACACACAAATCAATACACGTTTTACTATAAACTTACTGAATATTAAAAATAATATAAACAATTTGGGAATAATCCTGGTTATGAAAAGTAACATTTAAAAAAAAATATGGGTATTGCATAACCACTATATCTCAGGGGTTCAAGATTTGGAAGGCTACATTTTATTTATTATTATTATTATTTATTTAGGCTACATTTATTTGTATTAATTTCTAAATATATACCGTTTAATATATGCGAACTAGAATAAATAAAAAATCTCTCTGGTAAATAATGAATGAACCAATTAGTAAGGTAAGGTGCACTTTGCTAGTTGTTCAAGTAATTCACAATTGACGAGCAATTCACTGACTATACGTCCCTGTGAAACTTATGGAGTCAATGTAGCTTTCTCGAAAGGTGAGATATTTTGTGATTTAGTTTGATCCTGTGGATGTGCAGTGCACCCTTTATTATTATGAATGAATATTGTTCCTATCAACGGTTTCACACTAGGTACAAATCCGGAGCTGAGCCCTTGCAGGTAGGCTTCCATAGGCCGCTCACGATTAATTGTCAGGTTCCGATTAATCGTCGACGATTAATGGCCCAAAAAATTTACATTCATCATTTATAACCTCAAAATCTTTAAATAAGTCAGTCAGTCAGTCAGCGTGTAAGCGTCCACTGCTGGACATATTCCTCTCCAATTTTCCTCCAGTCCTCCCGGCCTTCAGCGGTACGGAACCACTGCTTTAAATAAGAATAATGCCTAATTCCCGGAAAAAAAAACAAAAATATATTTATACCATTGAAAAGTACTAATCTCGCCAGTGGCGGCTCTGGCCAATGAATTTTAGTGAGGCACCACCTACATAATAGCATTTTATTAATCTTGTATTGCAGTTTTCATTTCGAGGACAGGACATGCCCAAAGTCTAGCAATAAATAAACATCCATGTTGATTTTTTTTTTTTACCTTCAAGATAATTAAGTGAGGCGGCGTGAGGCGGCGCCTCACTTGCTTCACCTGGGGCCACTGAATCTGGCCCTATATTTTACACCTTGTTCTATTCAGACACAACACAAAAAAAAATGGGGACTTAGCTCCATAGTAGTTTGGGCATTATCCTTTAGACGTAAATAAAAGGTAGTTAAAGCTCACATGTAACCCTTGGATATCTGGAAGAATCTGTCCATCTCTCCTACCATCAGGTACTGAGTGTGCAGATGTGGATATTGCACCAACAAATACTCCAGTCCATCCTTTTCTGTTTGTACCTTAAGAGATTGTGCTTCCTAAAAATATCAATATTAATTAATACAAGCGCGGGTAAGGGCGGGTTTAGAAAAAACGCTAGTAGTATGTAAAAAGTCATGGTTACGAGTACTTTTGACGAAAATGTAACAGTGGATCCACCGTGAACTTGTCTCGCACTGTGGCCCGACGAAAGAAAGCGCGCAAGGTGCAGGGGGACACACTTGTGGCCCGGCGGCGTGGCCGGCGTTCCACATTGAAATACACACTCTTTGAAAATTTGGATTAGGCTCATTCATTATACTTCTAAATATTATACAGGGTGACTGGAAATTCGATCTATTCCTTGAAAGGGTTGTTTGGAACAATTTAACCCCCATCAACTGGGTTTTAATTACATTAAAAAAATAACTTTTTTTAATAAAAATTTACATAAAAATAAAAAAATTGTCATTTAAGATCTTTTATTTCTGAGATATTGAGAATTTTGAGCTGATATTTTTATTTGAAATGATTGGTAGCCTAACCCTTCTATTGCCCGGCTCAAAATCATGCCAAAATCGTGATTGCCCCGCCATTTTGGCAGAGTCGAGCGCGCTCCACCCTAGTGCGTTCTAGACCTTATTTCTAGACTTTTTTCTATGAAAAATATATGAAAAGCCTATATTTTCTAAATCTACATTAAATTTACTAGGCATTGCCTCGGTATCACGTCTAATTGTGTTTATTATTATCACCATTAAACTGGGTCAAAGTCCACGAACGAATTAATTTACACATTCGGGTAAAAAAATATTCATATTTTCTAATAAAAACTGCAGATACTGAATTTATTGTGTTTTATTTATAGTTTATTACATAATCTACCATTTCCTATCAAGATATCTTTCGTTACAGTAGAAATGTAGATCTCAACAGAGTTCCAAAGTGTAACAAAAATATGACGCTCTTCACTCGAGGTCGTAAATGTCAAGTATGTTTACAAATTAATTTCGGCTGAATGATCCACTCCAGCGGTATGATGTAAGTGTTTACACAAGCCTGGGCTCTTCAAGTACTCAGAATAAAATAATTACAAGTGTCGGATGTTTTGTTTCTAAACAATACGAGGCCAAATGGAACAATGGTCAAAATGACCTACATAGCAAAAACTGCTCTAGAAGCAAATACTACTGACTGAATTAAAATAAAAGGACACTAAAAAATAGTTTATTAAATTTGCTCTTAGATTCAGTGAAAAAATACTACCGTACAAAAATATTGAAAAAAAATTCAGTGAAATTTACAGAAATAAAAATTAAAAAACCAAAATTTAGTAAGTAGTAAGGATAACTTAATATGGAGGAGGCTTTCGGGAAATGATAGCAAATTTTTTGCAACATATCTTAAGGTATCTAATACCGTATTTGAAATCAAATCAAATCAAATCAAATCATTTATTGTGCACAAAAGAACAATCACGTTAAGATACATAAACAATTCACATAAATTTACATTTTTGAGATGCTTCGAGAGTATCTTAACCTATTTTAGCGACATTCGAGACAAAACACTAGACTTGCGTCTGTTTTGTTTTGTTCGGTTTGAAGTTTGGCATGAGATTTATGCGCCTGTTTATTACCTAATCGTTTTATGCGCTGTGTATATGTGTGTGCAGGATATACTTATGTATGTAATTTTTTTTTATGTTCATATTGTGTTTAAATGATAAATAACAAAAAATATAATGTAATTTTTTTTTTTTTATGAATTTTTTGAATTTAAATTTTTTGAATAAACTATAAAAATAAGAAATAAAAGTATTATAATTAGTATAAATATTTAAGGTGAGATAAAGTAATAATGTAAATTTTGTGTTGATCACCCTGTGGGGTACCCTAAATAAATAAAATAAATAAAAATAAAATAAAATACAAGTGTTGGTGGTAGTACAGTTAAAGCAAATACACCTATTTGATTTGTTGACGTACTTGTGCTTGTATAAATAATGCGTGTGAATGACTTAATTATATGTAGGTATGTATATGTGTATTTTATTTCAGCAGAAAAGTGAGCATGTGCTCACATTCCATTTGTGATTTGGACAATAGCCACTGCTTGATTTTTGATTTAAACATACTGGTGGCTCTAATTAATTTAAGATCATTTGGTATTTTGTTGTAAATATTAGGTCCCAAAAATGTAGACGTGCGTGTGTAAAAAGTTGTACTATGGTTTGTTCTTATGAGTAGTCGCTGAACGTTGGCACGCGTCTTAATTTTATGAGACGGTCCTACCTGAAGTTTCTTGTGAGAGTGATAATAGGTACAGAGTTTTAACATATATGTTTGACGGACATTGAGAAGTTTACACTCTGAGTATAAAGTGTCAGTCGGATACCGGAAAGGTTTGTGATGCATTACCTTGAGTACCGAACGCTGCGCTCTTTCGGCTGCTATCAAAGAGGACTTCGCTAAACCTCCCCAGGCCATTATGCCATAATTGATCAGAGAACCACAAAGACCATGATAAACATTCTTGAGAAGGTCAGAATCAGCAATGTGACGAATTTCACTAAAAAAATACACCAGTTTTTTTAGTCTTGCCGATAGATGTTCGATGTGTGTTTTCCAACTTAAGTATCTATCTATGACTAATCCCAAATACTTAATGCTGTTGACTCTTTCTAGGGATGGGCATGTACATACGATTGAATTCATGCACGAGGGCGAATGCGCTATTATACGAGTATCATCATGTGGTTGACCCTTAATTGTAATAGAAAAGGTCATGTATTTCGTTTTAGTGCAATTAACCGAGAGGACATTGTTCATAAGCCAATTGAGAGTAATATTTAAACCGGTTTGTGCCCTTTCAGCTACTTGCTCCCAAGTCGATCCTTTGAATAATATGACAGTATCGTCTGCAAAGGTGGTTATTGCACCATGTTCAAATTCGGTTTTGCATAGGCCGTCAATGTATATGAGAAAGAGGACGGGTCCAAGAACACTGCCTTGAGGCACGCCATAAGTAATTTGGAAATAGTCAGAGGTATCTGTCTTCTCCTTATTTCTGACTGCTTGTTGTCGATTTGAAAGATAGGATGTAAACCATTCTAATTGGTTACCTCTTATTCCAATGACTTCTAGTTTCTTAAGTAGGAGTGGGATAGCGACTGTGTCGAACGCCTTGGCCAAATCAAGAAAAATTCCAATGCACTTCTCTTGTTTGTCCAAGGCGGTCGACACAAAGTTAGTAACTTGTAAAATAGCATCTTCAGTGCTCATCCCTTCCCTAAATCCGTACTGGTTCTCTGACAATATATGATTTTTTTCTAAAAAGGATACTAAACGAGATTTAACTATTTTTTCTAGGATTTTAGATAGGACACTTAATAAAGAAATAGGTCTGAAGTTCGAAATTGTTTCAGGGGAACCTCCTTTGAATATGGGCACTATAATGGCATTTTTTAGTATGTCTGGGAAGGTTCCAGTAGATATGCTTAGATTGAAAAGATATGTCAGTGGCTCTAGAATACCATCAGAAGTATATTTTAATAATTTAGAAGAAATACCATCCTCTCCACTAGAGCTAGAGTGGTTTAATTGAGAAATAATTTTCCTTATTTCTAACATATTAGTACCACATAAGAAAAAAGATTGTGGGGGTGTGGCGGTTGAGCTGGTTATTTTATCTGTCAGAGATTTAACGTCTGTACCGGAATCATTTAAGAGGTTGTAAGCCAAATTACTACCTACATCAGTGAAGAATCTGTTAATGTCGTTCAGTGGATTTGAGGACTTTTCGGCTAGTTTATTAATGACTACCGCGAGATCATTTTGACCGGATTTTTTTACAGAATCAGTGAATTCTCTCAGAATGTTCCAACACTTTCTCGGGTTTCTTAAATTTTCCGTAAGTTTATTCCTAAAGAATAAGACCTTGGCTTTTTTTACCGCTTTGGTACAGATATTTCTATATGTTTTATAATAGGTTTGTAAAGTAATATCGTCGGGTGTTAAGCGAAGCCTTCCATGTAACTTATCCCTTTTTTTTATACAATTTAGGAGATTAATTGTTATCCAAGGTTTTTTAATTTTGTGTTTTTTGTTGGATGCGCTAATGGTTGTTTTGTGTTTTGAGATAATAGGAGTCAATATGTCCATGAACATCTTGAAGGCACTGTTTGTGTTTGTTACCTCATATAAAGGTTTCCAGTCGTAGCATTTTAGTTCAGCATCGATTGCTGCATAGTCTATTATAGTGCGCGATTGATCGAAAGAGCTGTTATTGTTGCATATTTTATTGATACATAGCACTATAGGGTGGTGATCTGTCAGGGCTGTCTGGCAAATCGCTGCTTTTAGCCTGCATTTAGTTTTGACCATGAACAAGTCTAAACATGCCGAACCTCTCGTCGGTTTGTTAATAGCCGGTATAAAGCCGTTTCCTAGTAAGCAGGACAATAAATCATTAGCCGGTTTATTATTCGGGTCCAGAATATTTAAATTTAAATCCCCAGTAATGATTATGTCTTTATACGATCGTAAGGATCTTACATATTGATCTAGGCTAAGTATGAATGGGTCCGGATCCTGGTAGGAGGGGGGGCGGTATATCGCAAGCACAAGCGTGTGATCGCCCATTGAGAGCGCTAGCGCACTGCAGTCGACCAGCGGCGGCTCCTCCGCCCTCACGTGCAGCCCTTCGAGTACATAAACGACACACCCGTCATTTTTGTTTTTGTGCTTACTAGTTGAGAATGAGGTATAATGTGGAATTTGTTTAATTAAAGAGGAATTTTGTAGAAAACATTCGGTTAGACAAATGAAGCTGAACTGCACGTTAGTTCTTTTAAGAAAGATAGAAAATTCGTCAAAGTTTTTATTTAGACTGCGAATATTTGCTGTAATCACATTCAGTTTATTATTTTGATCAATAATATTTCGACAATCTTCGGTGCGTTCGCAAATTACCGTTACAGCTAATTCAAAGCTGTCAATTTCTTCTATAAACTCCTTATTCATGATATCTTATTATATAGGTCAGAGGTGTGTAATTCATCGTGTATATTTGTAGTGTGTGCGAGAGAAGCAGGCAGCAGAGCCAGCGCATTGTAGGTAGGTACTTTGATTTGCAGATGTGTGTGACTGTCTGTAGCAAAGAGTGTTCTCGTAATTTCTAAAATATATTTGAGGATATTGTGTGAGTGTATATATGTATGGTATATTGTTTGTGTTTGATAGTAAGTATGGTGTGAGTAGCGTGATATTTTTATATGGTAAAAATGTATTTGTTGTTTAGGTATAGTATTAAATGATATTAGTTTTAAGAATGGAAATAAAAATAAAATATATACTTGTACATGTTTATGGATGAATTTATGCATTATGTTTTTATTAACACTAATTATAAATAGTTCGTGATAGGTTTTATTCAAACATATTGTTTTAGCAATAGATTTAGTTGTTCGTGATTTTGTTGTGTAGTATTTTATATTAAACGAAACGAAATGGTTACAGATAAATGTTCCAGAAGGCGGACTTAATGCTGAAATCTTTTTGAAGTTATACTTCTTTAAAAACGTTATGCAAATACATATGAAATAAATGAAACGCAAAAATTCATGCACAAAATTAAAAGTATGCCATTAAATTTACGGCCAAAATAAATTTAATTAAATTTAATCAAAATATCACTCAAAACAAGCACACTAAAAAAATAAAATTTTATTAAAATTTATTGAAGCCGCTATCCATATAGGTGGAGCGGTCGCTCAGCGACACGGTCACGTGACCTCACGCCGATAGTGCCCCGAACCGTTGAACGGTTTCCGAAGTGACCGTGCCTTTATTTTTTGAAAAATTTAATTTCTAGCCCACTTTAGGGCAGATATAATGTTCTTAAAACATTTACAATGAAATAAATAAACTATTTCAATAAACTTTCACTTGTTTTGGTGAAAATCTATAGAATTTAGATCGATCAAAGTAACCTACCATTAAAAATTTTCGTAACGGTTTTTCGTAGTGGGTCGCAAACATCAAAATTATTGTCGAATAAATCATTCCTCAAGTCCGAAAAACTATTGCAACATGTAGATTACTTACCCTTCCATTGTTTTTCAGCAAAAAACAGCAAAAATACGGCAAAAAATCACTCCAAAACACAATTTCAGTGGCACACCATTCTGCGTCCGCGAACCCAACAGAAGTAAATTTCCGATTGCTTCCCATTATTATTTTGAAGTGGCAAGCATATGGAAGTGTGTATTTTTAGCTAGCCTATTCTTTCATGAATAACTGTACGTAAGTTAGAAGAGATTAGTAGGATGTTTGACATTTAAATAAATTATTTAAAGTGACGAGTCTAGAGAGACCGCTCAACGGTTCGTGGCAACGCTGGCAGTCCAAGGGGTGAACCGCTGAACGGTCTCGGGCAATAGAAGGGTTAACAGCTTTCGGAAAAATATGAGTGCCCAAAAATAAGGATATTTTTTACAACTTTTTTTTCGATTACAAGTCAGAAATTTTAAAAAATCTTAAAACCCCGATATGTCGGAAACCCCTAATTTCCGACCCCCAGTTGATGGGAGTTAAATTGTTCCAAATCACTTCTAGTATAACCGCTTTCAAGGAATGGATCGAATTTCTATACAGAAAGAAATTTATATATATGCCCTACTTGATGTGATTCACTTTGTCGCCAGCCTAAAACTAAAATTTAATGGATTTCTCAGTTGATTTCAAGATTGGGTGAGGAACGCCATGTTCGCGCGCAAATTGGGCGGCCGCCGCCTCTAATAAAAATGATTTTTGTTTTTGTTTAATTTTTTTTCGTCGAGGGTTCGGCTTAACCGATTGTGATAGAGCTTTTTCGAGTGCCCTCTCAGGTTTGTAGTGATAGCAAGGGTGAACATATCTTGTAGCCTTTTTTAACAATTACTAGCGTTTTGTAGACCCATCTCCTTAGTGGACAGGCAATAATAGCGCAACACACATAAACATGTAACTGTCTAGCTCAGCCCTCTCACGTGAACACAATAAAGACGGGTTTAGCTGCAGCGAATTGATGTTACCATTTTGCATAGAATAGCAGTGTCATCAATCATAGGGAGAAACAGACATGTTTAACGTTTTCTATGTGTTGTTGTTGTTGTTTTGGTTTGGGGTTGGCTCTAGGCCTGCAAACTAATCCCGCTACCCCAGCCAGCCTATGTCTTCCATGAAAGACACAAGTCGTTTTCTATGTGATCGATCTATACAAAAAGTTCACCCCAAGTTAGGTGTCTCAGAGTCAGGGTGCATTGCAGTGAGAAATATTGATTAGGAATGAAGGAACCGACATAGCAATGTGTGAGATATTTACTGCGAGCGCTGGTGCAAGGAGTGTGGGCGTGTCCACTTCGATGAACTGGTACTTGTCCACAAGGAAGCTCCTCATGTTCTGCAACATGTGGAAGCGCAGCCGCAGGTTGTTCTGCAAGCTGCGGCTCCGCAGGTCCATGTACCTAGCAGCGCAAACACTCACATTCTCCATGTGCACATACTGCATTACCTAGATCCTACCGGCACAACCAAGCTGCAATGCCAGTGCTTCTCTTTGGTCACGCTGGCTACGCCCAACTGGATGGAAATCATTAACTATTTTTCATAGAAATTTCAACGTATCATTCAGTGCGGGGATATGAAGTATGAAGTATGCTACGCTCTCACTCACCGGTGCTGAAGACGGGTAGCTTCATCCACCTTCACATTACTTTTAGGAACAAACGGTGGATTGGTCGCCGCACTCAGTACCTGAAATATGAAATGTATCTTAGATCACATCCTCTGAACATAAGAAAGATGAGAGAACATTGTGTTATGTAGAGTGCGGGATCCAATTATCAGAACCCTAAGAGAACTTCCCTGTTTAGACAGAATGAAATGCATTTTAATTATGTGCCGGGTTTAAATGAACCAAAATTTTTATTAACTTTTATTTTGAAATACTTAATGTCAAATTTTTGTTTTTTCGTGTCTTCTGTTACTTGCCGATCTGTGTAAACACAATGAGCCATTCTGTTGAGGCTATTCGTTGTTTTTAATTGTTAGCCGGAGGAGCCCTAGTGAGTCCCTTTCATTTCCTGTCTTCAAATCTCACGGCTAGCGTAGGGACACTATGCCTCTTCAGTCTGGAATGTGTGACACTTCCTGTGCCCACTAGTTTTGATGCCAGTACGTTGATGTGAGTTGAAATTCTTGTCTGATAGCTTTTGCTATGACTAGAAATTTCTTGTTTGACAGTGCTGATTTTTAGATCCCCGTGTATGTATTTGTTGCTCACGTAGTAGGGTATTTCTAGCATGGCTCTCAGTGTCTTGCTCTGAAATCTTTCAAGAATCTCCACGTTGCTATCACTAGCCGTGCCCCACAGCTGGATGCCATAAGTCCAAATTGCTTTTAGGATGGTCTTGTAGATAGCTATCTTGCTTTCATGTGAAAGACTTGATTTACGACCTATCAAACAGTACATTGACCTGAGTTTCATGTCCAGTTGTTTACGTTTGGTCCAGATATGCTTTCTCCAGTTGAGTCTTCGATCCAGGTGCATACCCAGGTATTTGGCGTCTTCCGCCTAGGGGATTTCCTCGTTATGGAGTTTTATTGGAGGACAGGTCTGCCTTCTGAGGGTGAAGGTCACATGGACAGATTTGATTCACCTTAATACGCCATTTGTCTAGCCACTTCTCCACTTCATGGACGTGGTTTTGTAGTTTGGTTGGCTGATGCTATAAGAGGATCTTCGTGTACGGACAAAAGGGCTGTGTCGTCCGCATAGGTGGCAGTTGTAGTATCAGTTTGCGTTGGCAGCTCTTACTTAATGTTCATGAAAATTAATATTACACCAACCACGACGGGACGACGACGTCCGCCACATATAATCGGTGTGCTTGGGGCTATCGGAGCTCCATGCTCCGTCTACAGCCCCCGCTACCGGTGTGGCGGCAAAGTGCGCAACGGTGACGCACGCGCGAATAATCATGTTAGATGAAATGGCTGCGTGTCGTCGCCCGGCGGTCTGACGGATACGGAGCTCTCCGAGATGGGGGTGGTGGTGGCCTACGAGTCTAGTACCTATCGCTCGTAGCTTGCCTCGCGTCGTCTCGGAGAGCTCCTTAGCCACGGCCTGCACCCGCCGGCGCGCGGGGGCCTGTCTCCCGCCGCGGGTGATAATGCCGTTTTTGTTTTTATATGTTTATATTAATTTTGTATATTTTTATATTGAATATGTATAAATGTATAAATAATTAATATAAATAACACATCAGCTTAGGCTGTTCCTTCATCAAATAAATAAATAAATATTATAGAATGAAAATAAGGAATAAGGATAATAAAGAAATAAAATAATAATTAATCATATATTACTTAGATATGTCGAGCTTTATCCCTGTTTCAAAATGTTCTCCAATTATCGGCACCCATGGTCTCAATTATAGGTACTGCTGTAAGGAGTATATGAGTCTATGAATGCAGAATTTTATATCTGTGCTTTATTATTATTCTTATACATAGCACTAAAAGTGGCAGTGTCCTAGGTATGTCCATTTGAGGTGTTGTCATTCATAGCCAACTAAGTAATATGAACTCCAGAATTTGTTTTCACTCTAGACAAGCTTAAAATATATTTTATGCTTATATTCACTATAAATTTTGTTATGTCGATAAATTGGTCAAAGCCGACAAATGGATCCGGCACCCTAGATAGGTTGTAAAGATGAAGTGTTGTGTGGAGAAGTGTTTGAAGTACATATACTACTGTGTACGCTCACCCGATAACTAAGCAGATGGTCTGCCCGTCCCCGTCCGTCCGCGTTGTTCATTATAGCACCATCTAGTGATGAGCAAGTCAACTGTCAGTCAACCACTAGGGTTATAACATGATACTGGTATGAATTTGTACAGAACTAGAAACTAAATTTATTCCCATAGCTACAACATTCAATAAATACCAATAGAGTAAATCGATATATGTTTCGTCAAAAACCTATCTATTAACTTAGATGAACGGACGGACGGACGGACAAGCAGACAAGACATACAGACAATCTAATCAATCATATTAAATACCTACTTGCTTAGAAATTACTAACCACTAATTCTTTAATGATCACTTCAATGTCGCCAGTAATGATGTCTTCGTTGACCATGGAAGGAGGTCTCATGGCCACCACACCTTCTACCTTGAGCACCGACTCCAACGGCACCTCGGTAAAGTCAATGTTGCAACCCTGAAACATTGTAAAATAATTTTAAAATACACACATATGCCTTACTAGAAACAGAAACATGTACATATTTGGATGGTGGGTTAGATTTCTCTACTATTTTAAGATAAATATTTTAAGAAGTGCATCCATGGATTTCTTCTAGAATGTGAAATTGGGCTTCAAGATGAAGAGATCAAGTCTGAGGGAGCAGATTACTTGAATTAATTAATTAAATTAATTTCATCGCACATTTACGTTGATTATAAGTATAACAAACGAACCTGCTGAGAGGTGACGCACTGGGTAGTGCCATAAATATCTCGAATCAAGAGGAACTTGGCGAGGCGGTGGAACTGCAGCCAGCCGCACAGCACTACGCGCTGCCCCACATGCACCGCGCGCAGCTCCCCGCACGTGTGCGTCCGCGCCGTCAGCCTGTTCAGCGGCTGCACCTCCTCCTCACTCTTCATCTACACACGCAACGCACATCAGCTGTGACCTCTTCAGCTCAACTCGGCGGGGCAGCGAGGCAGCGGGGCTCAAACCCTTCAACTCCAATAACAACACAGATGACACTTTTAAAAAAATCTCTGTAAGGTTTCTTGCCCGATTCTTCCTTATAGATTGCATTGCTGAACGAGATAAAACAAAAACTATGACGAACCATACCGAATATGCATATGTCTCAATATAATATTGTTATTGTTGTGTGTTCTTTATGGCGAAATAAATATCTGAATCTGAATGTGATGCATAAAACAGAGAGAGCAAAAAAAACCTAGTATTTTATTGTGTGAATTGAATTAGATCGAGTAGGCCGTATCTCCTTATTTTAGGCTTAGGCTTACAGGCTTATAACTTTAGTCCAAGAGCAGATATTTCAATGCTGCCATCGCCACTGTCGTCAGGACAAGTCATCACAGCTACAGTGAAGAGCATTTTTATGAGCGTGACATCAGTAGCGTGCATAGGATGTTCAGGTTGGGGAATTATATATGTATGGTTTCTTTTCTTTTAATGCACTTATTACATTTGTCAATAAGTGACATTAGACCGTTGAAATAATATTCTTTATTTTGCGCGTCAAAATGGTCATTTATACGGCAGCCTTCATCTGTTCGTATGTGAAAAATTTGCATCCCTTAAGTTTTTCTTTAAATTTCTGAACAGGAAATAGTCGCATGGGGCTAAATCTGGACTATAAGGAGGTTGATTGATTTCAGTGAAGCCTTCCTTTTGATGTAAAAAAACGCTTAATAACATTCGTTCTAATGTTTTTATTATTATTATGGCTTTTATTGTTTTAAAGGTACACGGTATGCACTTGTTTGTTTTTGTCTTCTTCCAAATGACATCGTTATAAAATAGTGTTAATATAATATTTTTTCTTATTTTGTATGTTATTTATTTTCAATAATGTGTGTGTTAAGCTTTAAGCGTGTTATTTAGTATTTTTAACATGTTGAATATGTTGTGTTCTTTCAATTTAGGTAGGTACATTGTTAATGTTTTCTATTTTGTTTTGTATAGTTTTTATTTTTTATTTTATGTTCTAACTCCGATATTAGGTATTTATTATTTTAAAACGGGAGCCGCTGAAAATCAGCACGCAGACCAACTGCGCCTCAACTGAGCGGTTTCCGCTTCACCGTCCTTATGTATAATTGTATAAAATTATTGTGTTTTACTGCATCTTATGGTGAATAAATATATTTCTTTCTTTCTTTTCGAAAAATCCTTGTTTATCAATTGGAGTCAACGTTCTTGGCACTCAACGAGCACTCACCTTAGACATCCCAAAAAGTTCATGAATAATTTCATGAACTCGTTCCTTGCTAATGCCAACATCCCTAGCTATCTCCCACTGCTTGATTCGGCAATCTGCGAGAATCAATGCTTCACTTTTTCCACATTTATATCTGTAACTGCTGAAACAGGCCCCCCACTACGGGGATCGTCTTCTAGGCTCCCACGGTCATGTTTAAACTGCTTCGACCAAAACTTTATGGTGAAATCAGAAGGACATGAATCAGATTAGACACCGTTAACATGCGTTGTCTAATCTGTGACGGAGTTTTTCCTTCCTTAGTAAGAAATTTAATATCTGCACACTGCTCAAAGGAGAATGGGCAAAAATGTATGGAACCTGGGACCACCCTCCAACAGCAATAAGATATATGTCGTTGGATAGGTCTTTTCAATTAGAACAACAATTGTTATGACAGCTTTGTTGTTACAACTGTGCGTTCAGAGTTATGAGACTTCTAAGTTCAGATCTAAATTTAAAAAAAAAATTTTTCAGAGTAAAATAAAACCCCAGACCTGATAGACTTCTTCGTCATAAAGGGTATGTCCAGCCTGTACTCTTCTATAGAAAGCAACCTAGATGGCTCTTCTGATCATACCCCTATCATTGCCACAATAAGTACAGCAATCATAGAAGTAGAACCGAGGGGACGTTTATCAAACAAACTGACTGGGAATCGTTCAGAGATCACATTAACGATAACATAAATCTAAACATTTGTTTAAAAACGCCAACTGATGTGGAGCTAGCAGCTAGATCATTTACAAATCTAATTCAAGTGGCCGGATGGAAGTCCACTCCTACCGATAACACATCTAGGAAGTACGGCCGCAACTACCCGGCAGAGGTCAATAAGTTGTTGAGGGAAAAGAGAAGGCTGAGGCGCATCTGGCAGGCAACCCAGAACCCATATGACAAATTCAACCTCAACAAAGCTGCAAAAACACTAAGAGAACTCCTGAAACAAATACATAATGATACTACTCAGCATTACATTGAATCTCTATCGCCTTGCCAGAGAACGGACTACTCCTTGTGGAAAGCGACAAAATATTTAAAAAGACCGCAAACTGGGTCATCCGCCATCCGACTACCTGACAACAATGAATGGGCAAGGAGCGAAAAAGATAAAGCAGGCGCATTTGCGGTGTTCCTCAGTAAAGTGTTCACCCAGAATGATGAGGAGGAAAACGATAAATGGGAACAGGAAATAGACACCTACCTAGAGAGTGACCTACAAATGAGTCTACCAATAAAGCCCATCAAGCCACAGGATGTAATAGCTGTCATAAGAGACTCGGATTCTCACAAAGCCCCTGGATACGACCCAGTGGCGGCTTTGACCTATAAATCTTAGTGAGGCGACTAAAAAATCCACCTACATTGCTATTACTTTATGATAAATTGAAAAACCTAAACCTAATTTTTTTTGGCCCTAACAATACTTAACCAAAAACTACTATCGAATCGCGCACCGAGGGTACCGTATCGCCATGTCACGGCTAGCGCCACTAGATGAATTTCATAACACGCCACGCCATCTAGATGGCGTGTTATGAAATACTTCATATTAGTTAATCACGATTAGAAAATGATTCATCATCTATTTGGTAGATGGCGCGCGCGCATACACTTTTTGAAACCAAAAAGTGTATGCGCGCGCGCCATCTATGGGAACCCCCGTGAGTTTTTTACTTTTTCTTATTTTCATTATTTTTTGTTATATCGGCCATAATAAAACATTTTCTGTGAACATTTCAACGGGCTACCAAATTACGGTTCAAGAGATACAGGCCTCGGACAGACGGACGGACAGACAAGCGGCGGGTGGCCGAGTGGTTTGGGCATTGGCTTCAAATGCGAGAGGTGCGAGGTTCGAATCCGGTCGGCGTGTAACAATGAGTTTGTTCTGACGAAAAAATTTACGTGTATGCATACCTACACCTGCTGCTGCCGCATAGCAGCCTCGGCTGTGTTCTCCTCTAGTCTAGTATAGCCAGCAATCCAGGGAAGTCTCCGGTATGGCACCTACCTTCTCGGAGGTGATATTGGCTGGTCGGAGCATGCGCTTTGGCCCCTCCGGCTCAGCCACCCATACCGGATTACATAAAAAAAAAAGACAGACGGACGGACGGACAGACAGACAGACAGACAGACAGACGGCGTAGGCTTAGTAATAGGGTCCCGTACCGGATACGGAACCCTAAAAAAAAAAAAAAAAGAATTCGCAAAAGTGAGATTCGAACCAACGTCACTAGATTGAAAAGCGAAGCATATACCATTGAGCTATGAAACTTACCGTAACTAGTGCGAATTTCGCCATTATGTCACGGAGGTAAAACAAACCGACTTATAGAAAACGTGAATAGCCCCATCTCGCTCTGCATTCTTTTAATTGCATATAGATGTCTCGTCCGGCGCCATTTATCAGAGCCTCAGCTGCTCCCTACATCCAAAGCCTCCAAGGTCAACCTGTTGTCTTTACGCTTGGTGAAGCGATATCAAAATAAGCGATTCGTCGCCGCACCGGACCGGGGTGAGTCACCATATGCCATGCCGTACGTGACACGTCACACGTCACGTCTGTGTGTGTGTGCGTGCTGTGTTGGTGGTGTTGATGCACTAACACATCTTTAACGTATTTCGTCGCGCGCGTCGCACCAGCCGCCTCCGCCTCCTCCGCGCCGCGGCTCTAATATTGTGATCAGTTCGGATCGGATATACTTGACTTTTTTAAGTTTTCTTTCTTGATATTTTGAAATGTTTTTTTTTTCTTTACTTTCAAGATAATTAAGTGAGGCGGTGCTTCACTTGCTTCACCTGGGGAACCGCCACTGATACGACCTCTTAACTCCAAGGTTACTCAAAGAAATACCCAGAAAAGGCATCATTCTCATCACAGTACTTTTCAACAGCATTCTGAGAACTGGTTATTTCCCAGAGATCTGGAAGGTCTCTCAGATCATAATGATACACAAACCCGGAAAACCAATACACGAGGTCTCATCATACCGGCCAATCACCCTATTGCCAGTTCTATTCAAAGCTCTTTAAGAAACTACTCTTGAAACGTATGAAGCCTATAATGGAAGAAGAAGGCTTAATACCCGAGCACCAATTCGGATTCCGGTCAGAACACAGCACTGTTGAACAAGTTCACAGAGTAGATACAAAAATTAGACTAACACTGGAAACGAAACAATACTGCTCGGCTGTCTTCTTAGACGTACAACAGGCGTTCGACAAGGTATGGCATAAAGGCCTGCTATACAAATTGAAAAAAAACACTACCACACACCTATTACGCGGTCTTGAAGTCATACCTAGCCGGAAGAATCTTTCAAGTCAAAGTGGGGGAAGTCACATCACGGTTCTACGAAATCAATGCTGGGGTCCCTCAAGGATCGGTGCTTGGGCCAGTTCTTTACACCCTGTTCACGGCTGACCTGCCCGAAAGCGAAAATGTATTGACAGCTACCTACGCAGATGACACGGCAGCACTTGCAACTCACAAGGAGCCCGCTAAGGCCTCCGAAATACTCCAGTCCCACTTGAATAAAGTAGATCTGTGGCTCAAACGCTGGAGAGTGAAGGTCAGCGCAGCGAAGTCCAACCACATTACATTCAGCCTCAGAAATGGGGACTGCCCTAGTGTTACTCTCAACAACGAGGTGCTGCCACACCAGACTTCGGTGCGTTACCTTGGCATGTATCCGGACCGGAAACAGCTCTACAAGGAGCACATAAAAAAGAAGAGAAACAAGCTCGCCATGAGGTACAGCAATCTGAATTGGCTGATGGGCAGGCAATCTAGACTAAGCCTGAACAACAAGCTCCTCCTATACAAGGTGATAATCAAACCAGTATGGACCTACGGGATACAACTGTGGGGGACAGCCAGCAACAGTAATGTGGAAATCCTTCAGAGATTCCAAAACAAAATTCTAAGAGACATTGCACATGCTCCCGGTTTACAAAAAACTCCAAAGTCCACGATTACCTGGAAATGTCAACAGTCAAGGATGAAATCAGACAATTCAACAAAAAGTATAAAAAACGACTGGCGACGCATCCCAACAGACTGGCCTCCGATCTTTTGACCGAGAGCAACTACACCAATAGGCTAAAGCGCTATCACATCCTTGCACTGGAGGATAGGACATAAATAAGCACGTAGAGGACCAGACATACGAGGAGGGTTATCAATGGATGACTCGACTCACACGACCAACCTCACACAGAAAATCTGCTTATGGTCACATTCCGAATGCAGATGCCGCAAGCACAAAAAAAAATCTCCTTATGGTACTGCAAGCTGTCTGGAATTTGACATTCAATAGTAGGTCATAAATGTTAGTTGTCTTGCACGGCTTGTCTTGTCTTGACAGTATCCATTGATTACTCCCGTATTTATATTAATGTCTTCTCAGTAGAGGAGATCTTGTGGAGCTTTCCTCTTTTAGTCTACTGAAGGTAATCTCGTCTTCCATTAATTCGCAAGCCAGTTCATTGGGGTGGTTTTGTATTCTCACTTTGTATTGAATTGTTTGTGTCTTTATTTTTTCTTTTACAGTTGGGATTTTTAAATCGCGGTGTAATCTCTCATTGGTTAAGCCCGCCACACACGGAGACTCCATTTCCAAGACGCCGAATCCGGCGCGTTCGCTCGGATGCCGTCCATTTCTGAGCCAGACACACGGAGACTCCGACTCCACGCCGCCGCGCCACGAGATTCCATTTTCTATCAGTGTGCGGCTTGACTTCTGTCCTATGACTCGTCTGAAATGCTATTCGCTATGGAAGTCAAAGAATCGGAAGCGGAATTAACTACTTTTTGCAGCACAGCAGCTGCTTGATGACTGCTTGCATGCATAGTGATAAATAAAAAAAAACTTCTTTTTTTATTTTTATGGAAACTAACACGGTTGGCTACATCACCTACAACATCAGTGATGTCAGCCCATAACATCGGGTGAACTTGTTGCCACGTCAGTGCTTCCCTTCGGTCGTGCTGGCTACACTGAACTGGTCGGAAAACATAAACTATTTACCTATCCGTTTCGACCGACCTTTCATTTAGTGCGGTGGTACCAAACCGGGCGGGTTAAACCCTACCACCTAGTAATATAAGAAGGGAGTCATATCCCTTAGTCGCCTTTTACGACATACACAGGGAGAGACGCAGTGGGGCTATTCTTTTAAAGTACCGGCCCCACACGGTACAAAACAAACTGTTTAAAAAAAAACATTGAACCGACTTCAAGAAACCACTACCTAGAAATAAAAATGATTAAGTAATTGAGTTGACGGCGGTACAAAGGACAAAAGGCCTTCATCTAAAAAATTTCTTGTGTGCTTTTGTACCGCCTTCAACTCAATTATTTAATCATTTTTAGTTCTAAGTAGTTGTTTTTTTTTTTAAGTTTTTTATTTCACTCTTTTTAGTAATATCACATAAAAAAGGATCACAGAAATCGGTTGTCGTAGTTAGAATTATTCGCCTATTTGACACACTTAACAGCTTAACATCTAGAAAACTACTGAACCTATTTTAATAAAAACTTGCACTGTTCAGTTGAAATAAATGTAAGTCAATAAAAAAAGAATAGTCACAATCCGTTAATAGACGGAAGTTAACTTTCTCATCTGTTGTATATTTCATCTAAACACAATGACAATGACAGGAACGTCCTTAGAACAAGAAAAAAAATTTGAAAAAATCGGATAAGGTTTAGGGGGCTAGAAAACATAAATGCCTAAAGACGATTTTGTATGGAGGAATTAAACTTCCGTCTCGTCTTAAAAAACTAGATACAAATATGAGACAGTCTATAACTCCACACGAGAACTGTGTGCTACTCTTCGCTTCCTACACAGACCACCTAACCGAGGATCCCTAGCTTCGGGAATGAGTTATGTATAAAGAACTGTAATATCGCAAACATCGATACAACATATGACAAGTGACGATGCGACGGACGCCCAGAGCCAGACTGAGCGAAAAATGGAAGCGCGAACAGCCACACACGGACGCCAGCGTCCGGAGTCACCAGACTCCGCGTCGCGTATTCTCCACACACGATAAGTTGGATTACGTCCAATGGTGTCGCGGCGTCATGGATTTTGAAATAATTGGAAATACAAATTATTCCGTGACTCCACGCAATCCAAGTGAGATTTCACACACACGGTGACTTTTCTTGCGTTTTTGGAGTCAAGCGTTGGAATCACGTGGACTCGCGTCTCCGTGTGTGGCCACCTTTATGTACTAGGGAGCGTCTACGATTATTCGTAGTGTTTTCGATTGAAACCTCTGCAGAATTTCTTTTGCAGTTTACCTCGTCAACTGTCATTACTTGGTGCAAAGAGAATATAATTAGATATAAATAACCACTACGTTTTATATGGTGGCCATACACCATCCTGCCTGTCGTCCAATCGGCATGACGCTGCCGATTGGATCCAATCTGCAGTTCGTAGAAATACACCATACGATAAAATTTACTGTCCAATCGGTAGTAACTATCAGTTGAAGCCGTGGCGTCACCAATGTCCGACGATGATGCTTTAGCCTTCTTGGGCATTTTACCATGATAAAGATAAAGTAGCAAAAAAATAAGAAAAGATCGTGCGGAGGGGTGCAACCAGTGGCTAATTTTTTTTATGTAATCTGGTATGGGTGGCTGAATCAGACGGGTCAAAGCGCATGCTCTGACCGGATATTTCGCAGAGGTTCCATGGAACAGTTACATGATGGAACAAATGAGAATTTTTTATTAGCAGTAGTTCCGTAGATTTTGTAAATGGAACTAATGCAAATTTTATTTTTCTCACTAATTCCGGACTATTTACTTATTTTCCCACTAGCTCCACTCTTTCATATTTTTAAGTAGGTATCTGATCTGGTATATGATTCTTACAAGTCCCAGATCATCACAATTCAAGGAGGAAACCAAAATTAAAAGGCTTCAAAGGCCATTGATAATTTTAATAGCAATTAAATACAACATGTTGAAAGTAAATGCTAGATCAAAGTAAATAAAGTTTTTCGCAGAGGTTTCATGGATCAGTTCCATGATGGAACAAATGAGAAATTTTGACCTTTAGACAAGATTCCAACACAAATGCACGGGCAGATTATTCCAGAGGCAAGCTGTTATACTTGTGCCGAATACATGTTATTATTTAGATCAGTAGAAGTAATTATATAGTGAACAGGTGCGCGCTGTTAGAATCTGGAGTGCGTTCGATCGTTGATTTCGTTGCTTCAGCCACACCAGGATTGTTTCACGCTCACAGTCGAATTTGTATTTTTACTATACACTAGTTTATTTGTGTTTTGTTTTTGGCTTACTTTACTTTTCAAAAATCTTTCAAAACCCCGCTCGGTTATGCAAAAAAAAAAATATATAGTAATACATACCTCTACATCAGATTCGTTTATTTTCTGCATGTCGAAAGTTGGCCAGTCCATTGACTCAAGCTGCAGTTCAATGTGCCCATTGACACTAGTCTGAAACACGAAGAGTTTCTGTAATCACTATTGTCGAGAGATGAGTTTCAGTGGATTAAATATGAATTTGAATTTGTCAAAGGGTTCCAGAACAGACGAATGGCTTACAGTGATGTGATGTGCAATATATTTTTGTTTTAATTACAGTGAAAGATGTTAACAGCATCACTGACCATTGGAGAAAAAATTTACAATGTTTAATTTCCGCATGTCATATAGCTTACATAATTGATTTGTGATTTGGGTCGCTCCGTAACTTTGCCGGTGACCACGACTACAGCTTGCCCTGTCAGGTGCTCTGCAATCGCCACGATCTCATCTCTCTGAACAGACACATGCAATTATATGTTTGTCAATATTTATTTATTTATTACATAACCATTACAGCCAAAGCCACATCGGCATATAGATGACATATGCATTAAGTTCCCATAATGGCATTTAATATGTATTATCTATTCATCATAATCTAGTTGTACGCCGAACCGAACAGTGAAGTGGTGTAGAACTACCGGTGGGTCTGACTGAAATTTTTCAGTCAGAAAAAGTTATCGGTGCAAATTTGGCCGGATTCAACCTTGAGATCAAGAGCCTATTTTCGCAATAATAATTGGGTTTTTGTGTGAGAATATATTTATTGAGCAAGTACAACTAACAATTAAATTGTACAGTAGACAAAATAAATACATTAAGCGGTAATATTCAAAAGGGACCATGTGGGCCCAATGTGTTTATACCCCCTAACTTCTCTTGGGCCCACGCGGTCCCCGAAATTCTAATTGAGATACAGTCAGACTCTTTGCTCCATTGCTGTTTCAGTCAATTATAGGAATGACAGGGATAGATGGATAGCTGATGAAATTACCTCTGCCAACCGTGTATGTTTCCATAAAAAAAAAATTACTTTTGTCTCACGCGCCAGCGGTGTTTTGCCAATCCCCACACATTCAGTATGGGAGACTCGCATGCGTTTTCGATTCCGCATGGGGCGCGGCGCGCTAGCGATGGCACTGGTTTACTCGCAAAAACGTGCCTTTTGATCTATAAAATAAGGTCGAATTCACATTCGTATTTATTTGGAGTACTATCTTTATGGTTTTAATGTAGGTATGTTGTAAGATATTATTTATTTTGTTTGAGTGAAGTGAAGACTTCTCATGGCATGGTAGTGCGGCGCACCAGCGCACTTTAGGACCAGCCGCCACAAAGACTATCATCAAGAGAGTGCTCCTGCAAGACTAAAGGATTGGAGTGAAGTAACTCACGTTGGAGGGGACGACGCACTGGATCTTGCCGTAGCCATCCACAAGAGTGACGAACTTCTTGGAGCTCTTCTCCACCCAGCACAGCAGGTTCACAGTCTCGTTGAGTTTAAACGCCAGGTCTCCACATGTGTACTTTCTGCTGTTCAACTGCGGCAGCAAGCCGTCTGGAAATAAGTGTTTTTTGTGTAAGTACTCAATATTCAATGTTTTTTATGCCTTGCATAAAACAAAGTAACTGGCAATTCTTAATGCTTTGTCAATGCTGGTGTCATCTTCAGTAGCTTGTTTGATTTACGTAATTTATTTAATAAAAGTAGATCATAGGTTGATAAATTCAGAGGCCATTCTACTAAAAAAAATTATTTTGGAAATTGACTATAGAGCATTAGTAACAAAGCACAGAACAGGGATCGATCGGCATCCACTACAGCAGAAGATATATTAACTATTTCCTACGAAACGACGTATGAAGGGAGCAGGGGGATGCGCACGCCGCGCCGTTCCCGCTATCCTTGTGTTGTACCGCATGCAAAGTTATTGTAGACTAGCTTTCGCTCGCGGTAGACTGGGTTTAATAGCAAATCCGATTTAAACGTAACTATGATAATAAACGATGGCTCCTCTCATATTATCTGTCTCTCCCTCCCTCCCTCCTCTTCTCCCCCCGCCCCTACCCTTCGCCCTTCTCTCCTGTCTACATTCCTATGTCCTCCTCCCTCCCCCTCCCATACCACCCCTCTTCCCCCCATTTCTCTCACCCGTATCTTTTACTATCTATCACCCTTCCTCCCCTCCCTGCTCTCATTACCTCCTTACCTGCTCCTTTCTTTCCCTCCCTCCCCTCCCTACCTTACCTCTCCCGCACCCTCCCCCTCCATTTTAACCGCTTCCTCCCCTCTCTCTCTCCCGCCATTCCCTCCACACCCTCTCACTCCACCCCTCATATCACCTAGTCATCTTTCCCTTCCCTACTCCTACCAAAATATTTAAGTAATACATATCTACCTAAATAATTACACAGTTAGCTAAATTCGTGCAGGGTTATTTGGCTAGAATACATAATCCATACTTCCATACTATATCAATCAATATCAATACTAATAATAAATCTGTAATGGATGGTCATGGAGTAAGTTACTTTGTTTTATTAGATATTGCGTCTGTAGCAGAGCTGCGCTTCGTGCGCACGATGCGCAGCTCTGGTCTGTAGACTCTATGATGAAATGATGATACTAAAACTAAATTGATGATTTTTAGAAATCTTTTCTGTATGTATGTTCCGCCATAACTCTTAAACCGATCATTCGAAATCCATGAAACTTAGTACAATCACATTTTTTTTACTATACGGGACACAGCATAAGCTAAATAAAATTCAGTTCCGCTTATGCTAAGATGTGGCTCTCATACAAACCGAATTGTTCCTCGCGCCGAAATAAAGGTACGGTAGCGGGCTTTCTTCTTTTTAAATACGAATTTCACGCGAGTGAAGCCGCGGGCAAAATTGAGTGAGTATTGCTTTGTCACATCCCTATTTCAACAGCGTGTTATGGCATTGTGCTAGGACATATGACGTTTTATTTCTAAAATTGTTTTGTTTATATATATATTTTTTTAAACTTATATGGTTGGCTACCTCGCCTACTACTTCTGTGATGTCAGCACATAACACTTTGGTGAACTAGGTGCCATGTCAGTGCTTCCCTTCGGTCTGAAACTATACTTTCAGACATACACAAACACTTACTGATGAAAAGTAAAAACTTCATAACATGCGCTCGGTGAAGTGCGTTCTCTCATGGTAAGTTTGTCAATATCATCCCATCAGAGCTGCGCTTCGTGCGCACGAAGCGCAGCTCTGCATCCCATGCACCGCCGGCTCTCGGTGGCGTGTATCGCACCTCCAGAGCGGAGCAGAGCGCACACGTCATTTCTTTCCTTCAAGGTAGCAATCAACGTTGTTGTGTGTGTTGCACTTCCATTTTGCTTTTTATTATATTATGTTTTGACAAGAAACTTGTGCGAAGAAGTACTTACGAAACTTGTTGTACTCCTCACTGGTGATCCTGGGAGGGTTGTCGTCGGTGGGAGGCTCGCGACGCATACCCACCATGAGAGCCTTTGGTTTGCTGTCAATCTTGTTCACTTTCACCATCAAGATTTCTTCAACAACCACTTCAATCTCGCCGGTCAACATTTTCTGCATGAGATAATACGTAATGAGGATCAGTAAAGTAACGGCAAATTCTATAGAAGTTATATCCACGTTTAATGGCATAAGAATGGCATATCTTTTTGAATTATCAAAATCGGACCATTAGTTACGGAGATATTATCAATAAACTTAAGCCGTTTCTGCCGCTAAAACCCAGTGCGCCGCGGCTACGCATGACGTAACTCTATCTCAGACCCGCGCGCTCGCGCTAGCCAGCCAACGCGCACTCATTCGTTGAGGGCTGTATCTCTTGAACCGTAATAGGTAGCCCGTTGAAATTTTCACAGAATATGTGTTATTATGGCCGATATAACAACAAATAATAAATATAAGAAAAAGTAAAATATTCACGGGGGTTCCCACAGAAGAAACCAAGCGAGTTCGACTTGCACTTGGCCGGTTTAAATAGTAAATTTTGCATTGCGCCGAAATGTACAAATACGTCTATCAAAACGCCAGAGAAACTGATGTACCGTGTGGGGTCGGTATTTTAAAAGAATAGCTCCACTGCATCTCTCCCCGTGTATGTCGTAAAAGGCGACTAAGGGATATGACTCCCTTCTTATATTACTAGGTGGTAGGGTTTAACCCGCCCGGGTTTGTACGCATTTGGTGGGTTTGGACGAGTGTGCCATACTTCCACCAATACGCTTGGTGACGAGGGTCTGATGATAGAGACAGGAGGTGGACAGTGGAACTCTTCAACCGTTACAAGTAACCCTCTCGAGTTTGGGCTCATTTGGTTGGTTCGGAGGAGTGCTCCATACTTCCACCAATACGTTTGGTGACGAGGGTCTGATGATGGAGACTGGAGGTGGACATGGAACTCTTCAGCCGTTACTAGTAACCCCCTCGAGTTTGGGCTCATTTGGTTGGTTCGGACGAGTGCTCCATACTTCCACCAATACACTTGGAGACGAGGGTCTGATGATGGAGACAGGAGGTGGACAGTGGAACTATTCGACCGTTACTAATAACCCCCTCGAGTTTGGGCTCATTTGGTTGGTTTGGACGAGTACTCCATACTTCCGCCAATACACTTGGTGACGAGGGTCTGATGATGGAGTCAGGACGTGGACAGTGGGACTCTTCAACCGTTACTAGTAACCCCCTCGAGTTTGGGTTCATTTGGTTCAAGTGTTGTTTGAACCAAATGAACCCAAGTAAGAGGGTGTTTAATTTTAAATTCAAGGATAACGGAATCATTCATGTCAGTAAATATTATAAGTATAATGTGCCTCCTCGAAATCCAGAAAAAGTAATAAAGGAATAAATGCCATTATGTTCTCTGGTATTGATTTTTCTGCTAAACTGAACTTTACTGCAGTAGACATAAGGACAAAATATGAAATGGTTAATCTTACTGGTAACAATGAGTTAATGCTATTATGGTGTTTGACTGGATTTCAAGAATGCACACTATATCTTATTATCCCTATTTTATTTGTAAATGAGCCAACCTCGTTTTGACCGCGCCCAGGTCGGGCGTGCACCTCCCCCATCACGGCCACGAAGGAGAGCAGCGGCATGCGCTGGAACCTTCGCTGCAGGTCCATTCTCTGTAAACACATATTCCTGTTGTTTTGCACGAATGTTCTACAGGTTGCATGAGAGTAGATAGTATGTGAGCACGGCAACTCACCTCAGTGGGAACGACAAGCTGGGTGATGCCGATTGAATCCTTGATCTGTATGAAGCGGTCTCGAGAGATCTTGTGCAGCCGACCAGCCATCTCCACCACCTTGCCGATGTCCACGCGACGTAGCTCTCCGCAGTTGACGCGCGCGGGGGGCGGAGGCGGCGGTGCAAATGAATTCGACCAGTTGTACATGCTATTGTATGAGCTACCCAATATCCTCTGTGGAGAACCATCATCGTATCCTGTAAACGCAATTTGAAAATATATTCAGTATGCGAACCAGTACAGAGTTTGTGTATATGTAAGTTTAGAGCGCGGGAAATTTAGAGTGGCCACTCGCTAGTCCCGACCTTGATTAACACCCTCCTCTACTGCCGATGGGCCCGGATATGTTCGGTGAAGCCATCGCAAGCTTAGTTCCACACCTTCTGCAGTCGTCTGTGGGAAGGACGCCCTTTTTCTTGTTGGCATCCTTGGACTCTTTCCAGCATCTAGCTATCGGCACATATTACTTAATAGTTACTTCGTAACAGATAAATCACTCCATAGAAAATCTTCAATACCTATAGCTTTAATAGTCTATTCTTTCATTTCGCCGATAGCTGCGTGCGAAAATGTACCTAATACATTAATGCTTGTCTGAAGGAGTATTCCCTGATCAGTGGAAGGTGGCCAGTGTGACACCGGTGCACAAAGGTGGGTCAAAATCTGAGGTAACTAACTACCGTCCTATATCGATACTGTCAGCCGTTGCTAAGCTGTTTGAGAAACTCGTCCATCAAGCTATATATCCCGTATTTCACAAGTATATAATTGCAGAACAGCACGGGTTCGTTCGGTTGAGATCAACAGCTAGTAATATGTTGATATATTCTAACTATCTGTTTGAGAGTATGGACAAAGGTGAGCAAGTGGATGGCATTTATACAGACTTCCAAAAAGCCTTTGATAAAGTCAATCACCAACTACTTCTGGAAAAAATTGCACATAATGACATCCGGGGCAACTTACTAAGATGGTTTGCTTCTTACATCTCAAACAGGAAGGAGCGGGTGGTTGTTAATGGATACTACTCGGAGTTCATCACGGTTACTTCTGGGGTCCCCCAAGGTTCTATTCTGGGACCATTTCTGTTCATTCTGTTCCTAAATGATGTAATAAAATGTTTTTCTAACTGTCACTTTCTAGTCTATGCAGATGACATAAAAATTTTCAAATTAATTCATTCTATTAGCGATTGCCAGGACCTCCAGAGTGACCTTGATGGATTCCATCATTATTCCGTCTCATGTTTTTAAGCATTCCTAAGTGTAAGTCTATCACGTTCACCAAAAAGAAACATCCAATACACTTTAGATATATGATTGGAAATCACAATCTGGAAAAAGTTGGACACATTCGTGACCTGGGTGTATGCATATTAATAACATAACCAACAGATCCCATCAAATGATGGGCTTTGTCTTACGCTCATATACACAATTCAGGCAGGCATCAACATACCTACTTCTATATTTCTCACTGGTTAGATCGCAGTTGGATTACTCAGTATCAGTATGGGATCCATTTTAAAAGAAATACTCTGACAAGGTTGAATCAATACAAAGAAAGTTCCTTTCAGTTATGCACGGCCGCATCTATAAAACTCGTTTACCATACCATTCTTTTACAAGACTACTCGTTGCTGAGCCTGAGAAAGTGTCATACCTTGCCGGACACTACAACCTTGTATAAGATATGCAATAATCACCTGGATTGTCCAATTCTACTAAATAAGATTAATATACACGTACCCTCACGAACCACCAGAAGTTGTGACCTCTTCCATGTCGATCTCGTCCGTTCGAATGCAGGCGAACATGCTCCTTTGCGCAGAATGTGTGATACGTATAATAGGCTATTCATCGATGTCGATATTTATTTCCTGCGTGCGACTAATTATAAAAGGAAAGCATTAGCGATCCTACGGAAACACTCACCATGACATGCTGCTACTATCAATAACCTCGATAGTATATTTTATTTTATTTATAGTACCTATACTTAGTTTATGTATGTACTTACTGTATGTCTCTTTCAGCTGTTTCTCTCTCTCTCTCTCTCCTTCTCTCCCTTATTTCTTCCGTCTGTTTGTCTATGTGTTATTTACTTGTAAGTTTCTGTTTGATTATTCGTTTCATTCTCATGTATCAAGCAGTGCTCTTACCTACGTACCTGCTTAATATGTGAAAAACGTTGCTGGGTATTTACATAGTCAATGTTATTTTGTATTACCTTGTTGTTCTAGACGTAAATACCTGTTTGTTTTTCCAAATTCGAAAAATAAAAAAAAAATTTAATTAAATGTCAACTGCATGCTTGCATCTGCGACACCAACGTTGACGAGCAAATATTCTACCCTGTGTTGCTGTCGCATCTTCTATAAATTAACCCTAACCTAATGTTGAGGCGGCGTATGTCGTTTTTGTGTTTGTTTTCCTGCAAATAGCCTCGGTATGACATGATACCTGCATGCAGGTATACCTACGAATAGACACTTCCCAATTTTATATTTAAAATCGTTTTGGCCCCCTTTTTCGGAGTTGCTTTCTAAGCCCCTCCCCCCTAAACGGCCCCCCTCCGGCATGCAGGGGGGCATAAATCAACTACATGAATGACCCCGCTCCCCCTTCCCCCGCCCCCGGGGCGAAAGCTACTAAATCTGTCTGTGCTTCTAAATAAGTGAATCTTCGCTTGCGCACAATTCGCCCAATCTCCGGGGGCCAAAAATGGCATTGGACTCAGGGGGTGTAGACCGTAGAATGTGTGAAACTCAAAGGTTAATATGATTTGTTTCTTCGGTGGTCCGCATATCGTCGACGTCGTAGACCCACACTCGAGCTGTATAACAATTGTACAATTGCTGTTTACATACTTACCATCATTGTGATAACGATCATAACCTCCTCCTCCGCCGCCAACGTTGCCGAACATTGTCTCGCAAATAAAATAAATGCAAACTGACTGAGCTGAGTGAGTTCACTCACTCACTCTCGCAGACCCTCCAATATAAATTTACTCTTTCAGTGAGACCCTCACAGCCAAACTCCAAAGAATATAATAATACTACTAGGGCGTCGCGTCCACGACGACACGACACGACGATACGAGTGAAACGAAACGAGTGTCTCTTTGTAGTAACAGTTAACTTTTTTTACACAGATTATTAATTTGTTTGAGAAATGTGACAGCTAGTATTATACACTTTGGCTGACGCTGCTGGAAAAAAATTACCATACTACAGTGCGACAAGGCTTGAAATGAACGTGGGTGACAGCTGAACTAACGCCGCCACAGTGCTGCCAGATGACCGTTTCGCGTTTCACCCGTTCACGCATAGTCGTGGGAATAACGGCTGTTTTTCAACAGCACGTTAGAATGATCTGCTGTTTTTATATAGCTGCTGTTTTAAAGTCCTATATTGCTATATTGCTGTTTTTGGTGCTGTTGTTGGAATTCGAATCTAACGCTGTTAGAATAACTAGCATAATTGAAATAAGAAATAAATATTAGTGTTATAACAATCACGGGAATACAGCAGGCAGACAGATCAATAATCTGTCTGTGGTCAATATTTTTTAAATTATTTGCTTGGATGCCAGGTCCTTCTGCCATTTCTTTGAAATTTAAATAATATTTTCGACGGTATTTATTATGTATTTGTAAAGGCTTTTATGATATTTTTATTCAGTTAATAAATCAGTAATTTTAAGATTGCACAACTTGTCATTCAGCTCGGCGGCATTTTCACAAATATTGCTAATCCTATGGTTCACTCACTATATTATATAAAACATGTTTTTGTTCCTATTAAAATATATCTAGTAGACACTAGCTAGACACAATAATTGCTAGACACGTTAAGTTGCTATATAAACTGCTGTCTGCTGCTGCTGTATAAGTCTGCTCATAGCAAGGAAGGTGCGCGTACTGCTATACTGCTGTTTTATTGTTGCTGTTGCTGTTTCTAACAAACAGCAGTCTAGTTCTATTATAATATTTCTAATGTGCTAGTCTGCTGTTTTATTTAATTATTTAAAATGTAACCTTAAGTCATTGTATTAAAGAGTTACGTTACAAAATACTATTAACACTGCCCTCTATCGAGCGAGAGCTTCACATACCTACAGACTACACTACAAATAATTTTTATTATATCAACTAGATGGCGGTACGTACGAGTATAAATAGCAAAACAGCATTAAAGCAAACACCAGGAAAGGTGGAATATTTCTAACGTTATAACTGCTGTAAATTTATAATAGAATATATTGCCTGCTATATAATATATTTCCCAGGACTATTCACGCGTACGTTAGTATCACTTCTTAGTATATGGCGTTGTTAGCAGAAATCTTTCTAAATAAATGAAGTCTGTTATTTTATTAGAGAGCAAGTCTTCCTAAAATTCAATACATAAAATAAAAAATAAGTAAGTGCCTACTTACCTTATAGGTACTATACATACATTTTCTTTTACAGCGATATTTTCCCCTAGTGTAAGGAAATTTTCAAAATTGACAACCCTAATGCTGCAACAGCGCCCTCCCACAAACGCCATCCACGTTCATTTCAATCCTTGTCGCTCTGTACGCACGCGCTTGCCTTGGCCACGCACAACGCTTATATACAGGGTGTCCCAGAAACCGACGATAATCCTTTAACACGAGATAGGGCTGCTAATTACCTCTCAGAATATCAAATTTTAGGATTAGTAAAAATGGCTTAGTTTTTGAGATATTGTCATTTTTGTAAAAATCCAAAATATTCTCCCTCAGCTCATTTTTTTAAATGCCACAAGTACAAATGTAAGATTTTCTTAAATCTCTTTTTGTCAAATATTTCTGAAAAGTAAGGCTTTCACACGGTATAATTTATTTTTTCATGTTTAATCCTGTTTAGCTGAAAAACAACTTAAGAGCCACATGTTAAAAATTTTCAGCCTCAACCCTTGAGTTTGGCCCTTCGCGGTGAAAAAAAAATTACTACACTAAAGTGGCATTATGCAATAAAAATACGCCCATCTAATGTAGTTTTTAAAATGGTACATCACTTACCGATTTGCCCAATAATTTATGAGATATTGTTATTTAACTGCAAAAAGACCTCGGAATTTGATACCTGTTCTACCAACTACGAATTGGAATAAAATAAACACTTGAAGTAATTAGTCTTTATTAACCTGTTAAAGTAGATGTTCAAATTGTTTACAACCTGCACAAATGCTAGCTCGACATCTTCTCACAAATGCCCGGTTGATGCGTCGAGCAAGTACTCGATGCAAGTGCAGATACGTCCACCTATGCTATGTAAATAGTTTGTGTTTTCCGTCCAGTTGACTATAGTCGGCACGACCGATGGGAAGCACTGACGTGGCACCAAGTTCACCCGGTGTTATGGGCTGACATCACGGATGTTGTAGGTGATATAGCCAACCATGTCAGTTTACATAAAAAAAACCTGAGCTACTGCCGTAATTCTTTCTTTGAGCTCTATCAAGTTTTCCACCGGTTTCCCGTAAACTTTTTCTTTTAAATAGCCCCAATAATAAAAATCTAACGGATTTAAATCCGGTGACCTAGACGTCCGATAATGCTTGGTCTAAAAAATTACGCACTTCTCTAGCGTAATGGGCTGGGCAGCCATCATTTTGCAACCACCTCCGTATGGCCAATGGTACATTTTCTAAAAGGCTCTGAAGCTGATGTTGCAGAAAATCAAGATAATTCGCCCATTTAAAGTCTCTACAATTCAACGGACGTCTTGTGGCCTCCTAGCCACTTGCATCCCCACAGATAGACCGGACATCTAGATCACCGGATTTAAATCCGTTAGATTTTTATTATAGCTTTAAAAGAAAAAAGTTTACGGGAAACTGGAGGAAAACTTGATAGAGCTCAAAGAAAGAATTACGGCAGTAGCTCAGGTTTTTTTTAATGTAGACTGACATGGTTGGCTACATCACCTACAACATCCGTGATGTCAGCCCATAACACCGGGTGAACTTGGTGCCACGTCAGTGCTTCCCTTCGGTCGTGCCGGCTACACTCAACTGGACGGAAAACACAAACTACATAGCATAGGTGGACGTATCTGCACTTGCATCGAGTACTTGCTCGACGCATCAACCGGGCATTTGTGAGAAGATGTCGAGCTAGCATTTGTGCAGGTGGTAAACAATTTGAACATCTACTTTAACAGGTTAATAAAGACTAATTTACTTCAAGTGTTTATTTTATTCCAATTCGTACTTGGTAGAACGGTTATCAAATTCCGAGGTCCTTTTGCAGTTAAATAACAATATCTCATAAATTATTGGGCAAATCGATAAGTGATGTACCATTTTAAAAACTACATTAGATGGGCGTATTTTTCTTGCATAATGCCACTTTACTGTAGTAATTTTTTTTTTCACCGCGAAGGGCCAAACTCAAGGGATGAGGCTGAAAAAATTTTAACATGTGGCTCTTAAGTCGTTTTTCAGCTAAACAGGATTAAACATGAAAAAATAAATTATACCGTGTGAAAGCCTTACTTTTCAGGAATATTTCACAAAAACTAGATTTAAGAAAATCTTACATTTGTACTTGTGGCATTTAAAAAAATGAGCTGAGGGAGAAAATTTTTGATTTTTACAAAAATGACAATATCTCAAAAACTAAGCCATTTTTACTAAACCTTAAATTAGATATTCTGAGAGGTAATTAGCAGCCCTATCTCCTGTTAAAGGATTATCGTCGGTTTCTGGGACAGCCTGTATATTATACACGGTGTTAACTTTTTGCGCGACATTTCAATTTTATTACTGAATAATAAACCATTTCGTATACTGATTATTTTGTGGTACATAAAAATAAAATCTAAAATAGTTTAAAAAAAAAATGCATATTTTATTAATAATTTTATCTCAGCGACAATTTCTCTTTGGAATGGTGTAGCGAGCGCCGCCGCGCGCCGCGCGCCTGCGACCGTGCGTACCCAGCTGACTGACGACTTGTCGCGCGCTAGTTGTTGTATCGTGTCGATATGAATGTGAATTTTTTGGTTTATTTGAAAAATTACCCAGCTTTCGATTTTTTTGGTAATGCAGCGCGATTCCTATTACGAAATACCATGTTTTTATACCAAGTATAGAAATTGAAAATTTTAAAACCAAAGCTCAAAAAAAAACCTTACCCCATTTTTCGGCATCAGTATGTGACCCAGAATAACCCCCTTTCGGGAATGTCGCCCATTAAAGTTAACACCGTGTATATAACGAAAGTCGAGAAGTGAAGTAAGTTCGTCGTTCATCGTACAGAATGGTGTTTATATAAGGTGTGTGTTGACAACATTTGAAAGGACAATGGAGGTAAAGTAAATCCACCGCCCCGACATACCTGTTAGTGTGGCTATTCCCTAGAGTGTTTTTATAAGCCGGAGGCGCGGAGGGAGTGCAGCCCCTGTCCGCCGTAACACAGCGCAGGCACCCGTGTGAGCCGGAGCGGCTGAGGCTGGACCAGAAAGCTGAAGCTGCGGAGGCGAGCATGGGTGCCTGCGCGGTGTTACGCAAGGACGGCGGGGCTGCACTTCCCGCAGCGCCGGAGAAGAGGCACTCCTAAGTCGCTATTGAAAATAAATTCTTTTCGTAAAGTTTTATTTTTTATTTTTGGCCCCAGTTTTGATTTCTGCAGGCTATCATTTCTAATAGCACTGTTTTGTAGTTGTTGTGGCTATACAGTCAAACTATTTTTGTCTTTCCGTAGAAAAAAAAAACAAAAAAAAAATATAACTGTTACTACAAAGAGACACTCGTAAACAACGGCAAACTAATTATTTTTTTTGTATGGGCTTCCTTGTTTGTGTGTGCTTCTTCTCGCGATGTTCTCGCGTGTGCGTGCGGGTTGTCTGTCTGACTGATGCCGGCACTTCACTTGGCTTATGCCGACACTTCACTTGGCTTAGCGTATTCGTGTTTGTTGCAAAAATTTTAGTTTTATCTCGCTCTAAACAAGCCATTAAAGGGAGACGAAACGGAAATTTTTGCCAAATACACGAATACGCTAAGCCAAGTGAAGTGCCGGCATTAGTACGCTAAGCCAAAGTGAAGTGCCGGCATGACGTTTGTAATTTGTAGCAAAGAGGATATAACCACTGCGTTTTAAGAGGCGGAACTCCCATTTAAGAAAAAGAACGAAATCATTTCTAATTAATGCCAACATACAGAAACCACACGCACACACTGATGCGCCCAAAGAGAATATAACCATGCGCCTTGACGTTGATAGAGATGTGCACTATGATTTTAATCATATCGATTAGTGATGTTCAAATGTATATAATCGATTGTGATCGTGATCGAATCGATTATTTATAATCGATTCGATTATAATTGTGATTCCATTATTTATTATTTCTCATAACCAGAAGGCATAAACAATAAAACAACGAAACACTGCATGTGAAACAATTTTATTTTCAAGTTTATTAGCTTAGTACATCTAGGACTTTATCATGACGGTAGAAATACTGGCCTCGCTCAAGTAGTATTTTGCATCCGCATAACAAATGTTTGGCCGTGCCTACGGACTCCTTACATGAGACGGGCATAATCTATTTGTAGATTTCCCCCATCTAACTAGGTTACTCGGGTCGGGGAGAGTAAGCTGGAATGCATTTAGGTAGAACTTAAGCAGCTCAGGGGCCAGTTGTATATTATGGATTTCCACTTCAATGCAGGAGGGATGCAGAAGTCGCCCACTGTTAGCCAATCATTCTGCATTTCTAGATTTAAGGCGTGAAGTTTGAAACCTTGCTCCATGTCCTCCTGAGCAAAACCTTTCAGTATTTCATTATCAGACTTTGCTTTTTCTATGCCCAGTCCAGATCTATTGTTGCGTGTACCAACTTGGAATGATTTGTAGAAGTCAAGCCTCAATTCCAGTTCATCTGATAGCGGTGTGTTGGGTAAGGCTTGAATAGCGCTATCATTGGAGTCTTTGAGTATACATCGTTTGGCTATTCTCGCCTTTTGATAAAATATCGACGGTTTCTTAATGTTCAGTCCAAAGTTATTTTGAGATCTGTACAGCTGTTCCCCATTTATTTTCTTTTACGACAAGCGTATCAATTAGAATGATGATAACAACGCTGTTATGAATTTTTAAACGTAAAGTCACCACACTAAAAAGAAAGCGCATTACTTTGCTATGCCTTGTTGTTGTGCTTTTTTGTTTTTATTGGCCAATTCTTCTTCTCGCAACGCCAAACCTTGATTCATTCGTTGGCATTGTCTTCGTATTAAAAGAAGACATAATCGTGTGATTAAAGGTGTAATCATCACCTTAGAGTGTTGGGAGCAGTTCAACCAATTTATGTCACACCTTGAAAGAATCAATGTTTTTATGATTTGAGAAATGTTGGGTTCGTGTAGACGTGAACAAATGTCGTTTTCAAATAATTTAAGTGCACACTCGACGAAACGACATAGATTTACTGATGGATATGTTAAAGCTGTTCGGTCTTTCCACCACTCCCTAAGTCTTACATAACTGTACATGGGATTATTTGCCGGATCTTCAATTTTCAAGCATTCGTGACATTCTTTGCAATTGTTATTTCGTAATATACATAGTTGAGGCAAGGTATCCACAAACAAATCTCAATTGGTTTAGTTTTTCTATGGGAATGTATACCAATTCTTCATTCCCCACTGCTTTCAACCAATCTCTGCACCTGTAATAAAATAAAAATCTAAATGCTGACTCCATTGACTTATTTTTATAGTTTTTTCGGCATTTTTCGACCAGGATCATCATCATCATCATCATCATTATCATCATCATCATCATCGGCGTGTTGTTGTCCACTGCTGGACATACAACTCTTCAGTTTTTCTCCAATTCTCCCGGCACTCGACAGCACGGATCCATTGCCCGTCCTCACTCCTCAATGCATCGGCTGTCGTGTCGTGTCGACCACACGCCACGCCAGGTGGGACCTGGCGTGCGGTCTTCCTACGCCTCGCTTTCCTGTCTAAAGTCGACAAGGATAAGCATAAAATTAAATGAAGCGAAAGTGCTTAAACTGACTTTGTTGACCGTCGAATTTAGGGGGGTTGCCCCCGATTTGTTATGTACAGCAATTTACCAAAAAATTCAGAACACAATAGTCCGAAAAAATAATGAAATAAATAATTTACCGGTTTGGATCCAAAGGAAACTGGGCGAACAACACACGCTTCCCTGTTTCTTGTTCTTGCTCCTTGAGTCCGCAAATGCAACATTTTCTGCGACTCATATTATGAATTATAGAATAACCAGAAAGAAAGATCTGCCTGACAGACCAAGTGACAGATAACAACCAAAGAGGATATAACCGCACCTTCTACCTACCAACGTCACACAACTATCTATCTACCTACACACACATACAGACACACTTCTTAGGTTGGTGTATTTGTGAAATGTTTTCATACATAATTATTTTCATTGCGAGTTACTAGAGACTGATTTGTAGGTTGGTGTTGTTGGTACATCAGTAATCTGTTATCAAAAACGTTTACGATAATTTATAAACCTGAGTACCAAATGTGAGTGCTGAGTACTGTAGTTTTGTTTGTAATTGACTTATGTTGTATCTATTGTATCTGCACATTATCAGTGAGCGCTATCTGCTACCCGTGTCAATACAGCTCTCAACTTATAAATAAAAGCCACATCCACATCTTGCCTTATTCATAATTACTAAGGAAGGAGAGCTTGATCGCTTTTAATTAATCATGTTGACGCTAAGGATGATTTGCCGAACAAAATCAATATTGAGATCGGTAAGAAATTACTCGGACAAAAATCATCCTCTGAACAAGACATTGCGTGTGCTAGGGAATGATCTTCCATTCATAAAAAAAGATAATGTGACGTACCCGGAGCACGCGGACGTGGTGGTGATCGGCGGCGGGGTGGTCGGCTCCTCGGTCGCATACTGGCTCAAGAGCAGAGCCGGCCGTGGTCTCAGTGTCGTCGTACTAGAGAAGGATCCTACTGTAAGTTATTTTATTTTCATATAGTTAGTACGAAACGCTATAAATAAAAAAAACTTCAAAAGACTTCAACGCCATCCTATCATTAATTCTCACAGTCCACTGGTTTGTTTTATTTAGCTACTTGCTTACTTCGCTGGCATAGCTTTTGTTCATCCTGAAGATCCAACTTTACCTCATATTATTAGTGTAGATTGTATAACATAATATTAGTGTAGATGGCCCATGAAATGGAATATGTAATATTGATTTTTTTAATATTTATTATTATTGGTATGAAGAGATCAATGCGGAGCATGTGACAATTTTTCTGTATTGATTAAATGAATATGTTGTAATTTGTAGTACAAACAAGCGTCGACGGTGTTGTCGGCGGGCGGGCTCCGGCAACAGTTCTCGCTGCCTGAGAATGTACAGCTGTCGCAGTACTGCGCCGACTTCCTGCGGAACATCAAGACACACCTGGGCGCCGAGGTGGATGTGCAGTTTGCTCCACACGGCTACCTGGTGCTCGCCAGCGACCGGAGCGCTGAGGAACTTCAGGCCAACGTGACTATGCAGCGCGAGCTAGGAGTCAAAAATGAACTCCTGTCTCCAGATAAAGTGAAGCAAAGATATCCCTGGATTAACGTCGAGGGTGTCAAGCTAGGTCAGAATTGATTAGCTCTGTTATATTATACCCAATATTATGTAAAAGATATTTACTTAGAGCTTATTTGAACAGTCACGATGTTGTCTGATGTAGGAAATTTTGGTTAAAGCCAATTTGGTTCAGAGTTCCCAAATTAAATTTAAATTTTTCTATTTCTTTTTTAGCTTGCATTGGGTCTGAATCTGAAGGTTGGTTTGATCCGTGGGCCTTGCTAAATGGTTTCCGGACAAAATCTTTGAACCTCGGAGCGGAGTTTGTTAAGGGAAATGTGTGCGGATTTGTAATGGAGAAACAGAGGGATGTACTGATGGAAGGGGTTGCGCCGGGATCATACGAAAGAATCAACAAAGTTATATTCGAAGGACATGATGGAGAGAAACACCAGTTAAAGTTTGCCATCTGTGTGCTGGCGGCGGGAGCTTCTAGTGGAGAAGTCGCCATTAAAGCCAACATCGGTACAGGGGAAGGACTACTCAGCATACCGTTACCTATTGAGCCCAGGTAAATACAAGGTGGGCCTAAAGTAATCACCTGATGTTCTTTGGCTGTAATTTTTTTTTAAAAAGGAAAACATTGGTTCTACTTATGGATTATGTTTATTTAATGAATTAGAATATTTTTCATTAAATCGAGAAAATGATATCGGTCAAGTGTCCGCCGTCAGAATTAATGACCATACGGGCTCGTTTTATGGCATTTTTCATCACTTGTGTGAGAACTTCCGGCGATAGGTTCCTTAAGTGCTTCCAGAGTCCGAGGATTGTTTACATAAACCCGGGACTTTAAGTAACCCCACAAAAGTCTGGAGCGGTCAAATCGGGTGATCTGGCCGAAGTCGGAAATGTTCGACGAAATTCACGCTGCGTCAATACCACAGACGAATTATTGCGCAAAAAAATGGATTCAATTATTCCGCGTTCTTGAGGAGAATTACAGCGTTCCATGGCTTATTGACGTGTATTCTGCATCTGTTTACTTCACAAATGTCAAAACAGAATTTACATTTGCCGCCATTTTGAAAAGTTATAGCGTCGTCCAATAGGGTGATTACTTTTGGCCCACCTTGTACATATTATTGTGTAATGTATTGTTTTTTTTTTCTTATGAGAAAAAATATGAATAAAAAATATTAAATAAGAATTTAAAAAACCCGAGTACGATAAAATTGAAAAACCATTTATTCTGTAAGCTTTTGAATTTATTTAGATGATTCTTAGTCTTATTGACTCTAAGCTCAATCAAGCATTTTTCGTATTAGATGCATTTGAATCGCTGATTGTTAAAAGGGGTGTATGTTACATTTTCAACTTTCCGAGATATTTAAAAAAAAACTGTTCTATTTCTAACATAGTCACATATATTAAAAAATTATTTGTTCATATCAAAGTTAGTGTGTTTAGTGAATTTTTTATGTTATCATGTGTTTTTTATATCCATGAATTTTCTATACAACATAGCTCCCTTTTAACAACAACGTATTTTCAAGCTGTCAAATAAATGACTTCCTGTGTATGAATTCGTTCCCTTTTTACACTCATCGATGGAGCTGCCGTTCAAGAGCCCGAATCGATAAAAAAGTCAATTCGGCCAAAAGTGTATCATACCCCCCTTTTAACAATCAGCGATTCATTTGTAAAAAATGGCGAGGGAAATAGCAAAGGCATTTTTGAACGATTTTACCACTTTTCAACCACATATTTTTAAGGGAATTTATAAGATTAAATTAAAAATAATGTAATCACATTATACCTTGAATCTTTACTTAACTATAGGCATATTCATTATAGTTAAATCACTTGAAATATGGGTATGGTTAGGGAAATACGAAGTGCTTTTGCCTAGTACCCCCCCTTTATACCTTATTAGAAAGTGGAAGTGGGTATTAACAAATCTTCTGCTCCCGAGTAGCTATCTTCACATTTTCAAAATCCATCTTCCCACAGTGTCCCCCTTCGGTCGATGGTGACAATATTCTAGCCATCTCCACTCATAAAACTTGTTTTTATACAAACTCATTCATTTCATAACACACAAAGGCTTAGCCCTTACGTGAGAGTTATACAGCAACTCGGAGCTGTTATCAATCTATGTACCAGATAGGTACTGTGTTATTAGATGTATTAACAAATCATTACCTATGTATGTATCCAGAACGATACATACATGGTCAAATATACATTTCCTCAAGGGGCAAAATTCAAAATAAAATAATTATAAATTATTTTATTTTGAATTCTCATACTCAAGTATTTTCCTACTTAAATTTCACTATATTAATGGAGAAACATCCAAAGGTTGATTGACTGGAAAATATCTCTGTAAGGAATAAGTCCAACCACATACAAATAAAATGAAAATTTTCGTAATTTTTATGAAGTTAATTAGGACACAACAAAAACGCTATGACAGAAGATATAATGTCTGGGCAGTGCAAACCTGTTGGTGCTGCCAGATCTATGATAAATAAATTTTCAGAGGTATAAACTATGGGAGATTGATGAACACAACAGGATTGCTTCTTCATTGAGTAATGCCGTGCATTTGCTTGGCACATAATATTGGTTTTGTTGTTATTCAAAACCATCATATTTTGAATTCTCACACTCAAGTATTTTCCTACTTACATTTCACTATATTAATGGAGCAACATCCAAAGGTTGACTGGAAAATATCTCTGTAAGGAATAAGTCCGCTTTTGCACCTCATGTAAATTTTATTTATTACTTCTTTCTGTAAAATGTTTTTGGAGCAATAAAGTATTTTGTATCTAACGTAACGTAATGTACATTTTTGTAATTTCAGAAAACGATGTATTTATTGCTTCGGTACGCAGGGAGATAACGCCCCGGGTATCCACACACCAATGTTGATGGATACAAGCGGCACGTGGGTGAGGAGGGAGGGACTCGGCAACAGTTACATTTGCGGTCGAGCCCCCGAATGCACTGAAGATGTTTGCTCCAGTGACTTGGAGGTTGATTATCCATTTTTCAATGAACAAGTCTGGCCACATTTGGCACATCGGATACCGGCCTTTGAAAATTTAAAGGTAAGTACAGCGCAACATGTTATGAACAGGTTTTATCAGAGCTACATTTTTGGTTCTACATGGAACTTTTTTTGTATGGGAAGGACGACATATGCTTCGCGCCAGACTACTGGCAGAGGTGTAGTCCGACGACACCCACGGGCATTCAGATAATTACGGGGGCTGCGACTACCATGTTGGCCGGCTAGGTGCACCTTCACATTATGTTTGAAGGACCCCAGATTGTACATTAGAGGAAAGGATGCAGGTGGAAGTGCATTCCACATGTTGGCAACCCTGTAAATAAAGGATTTACAGGAGAGATTTGTCCTAAGTGGGGGGCATCGACAGTGTGTGGATGCATTCCCAACCTGTTGCGCGTGGAACAATGGTAGAATGGGGATGGAGGGATCGAATCGTCCAGCTCCTTGGAACAATCTCCGTGGTACAGGCGATAGAACACACACGCACGCACACGCTTATAAAGCAGCAGTTTGTGGCTCGGCGTAAAATACAATGCACCTGGTTGAGGACACCCAGCTTCCTTGAGGCTACCTACGTTCTCCTCGATGTGGTGTCCAAAATTAAGCTTGCGAGTTAGTTCTTCCCCGAGAATCCCAATGTGCTCCTCGACTTTGAGAGTAGTTCCTTGGAAGGTGGGGGCTGCAGTGAACGGTGTCCGCTTTGCGCTGAATACACCTGAGTTTTACTTGCGTTAAACTCAACGAGGTTTTGGAGACCCCAAGTGGAGACCTTATTTAGGGTCTCCTTGAGCTCAAGCACAAGGTGTAGACTGTTTTTCTCCACATCGGCCATAGATTTTGGAAGGTTTTGGAACGGATTCACAACGTAGATCAAAAAAATGGAAGCAACAATTATTGTTTACAATATAATAAAAAGATGGCGTTACCAGTATTGAATGAATGAATTATTTGAAATTTTATTAAAAACTTTTCTCTGCTAATTAAACAATAATAGTATCATTTAAACATTATTTTATTTTATGTTTTAACTTGAACATCAACATTTTTCAAGTGTTTTGTCATTCAAAATCATTGAAAGTAATGGCCCCATCTAGTAGCACTGCGATAGAATTTAAAAAATGTGTAACGCCATGTTCTACGTTGTGAATCTGTACCTTCTGAAAGGTTTTGCTCAGGAGGACATGGAACAAGGTTTCAAACTTCACGCCTTAAACTTAGAAATGCAGAATGATTGGCTAACAGTGGGCGACTTCTGCATCCCTCCTGCATTGAAGTGGGAATCCATAATATACAACTGCTCCCCTGAGCTACTTAAGTTCTACTACTTAAATGCATTCCAGCTTACTCTTCCCGACCCGAGTAACCTAGTTAGATGGGGAAAATCTACAAATAGACTATGCCCGTCATGTAAGGAGTTCGTAGGCACGGCCAAACATTTGTTATGCGGATGCAAAATACTACTTGAGCGAGGCCAGTATTCCTACCGTCATGATAAAGTCCTCCAAATCATCAGAGAGGCCATCAACCTGTCAATTGCACGGACCAGGAAAGGGAAAACCAGTAGCGGCTACCAGAAGGTCAACTTTGTGAGATTTGGTTTCATAAGGGGCACTATCACTTGAGGCACTGCCATAGGCCCCGCTTTTAGTTTCACTTTAGGAACCGACCCGATCGCCGCTTCCTAGTTTCATTTGGGGCACTGGATCTAAAAGTACAGTCATGAAATTTATAATTACGACTAAAAAATAAAAGTAATAAACTTAGTAGACCAGATTGTGAGAAACGGATTCAAGACTGATCTCTTTGCTGTGGAAGTCGGAGCAAGAGGACTACCAGCAAAGTCGCTCTACAGTCTCTTCAAGAATCTAGGGCTGCCAAGATCGACGCTAAGCTCATACATGGAGAGAGCTTCGAAAACATCACTGGAAGCATCCTACAGAATACGGATAGGTAGAGAGAGGGAGGTCAAGAGCGGGACTGGTGTTTCCCCGCGTCCTAGTCAACGCAGACTAGCTGACGAGGGCTTGACGCGAGCCGAAACGTGAAGCATGCGCGGGAAATTTAGAGTGGCCACTCGCTAGTCCCGACCTCGATTAACACCCTTCTCTACTGCCGATGGGCCCGGATATGTTCGGTGAAGCCATCGCAAGCTGAGTTCCACACCTTCCTTTTTAAATGTACTTTTATTTCACATTCTTCACAGATCACAGATTCGTTAAATAATCAAGAGGTAAGGTGACTTCATTAATGTTTCATAATAAATAACTTATATAAAATTATGGAAACCTCATTTCAATTTATGCTGCCCTGGTACTTTAGAACCGTTCCCAGTAGTCTTACCAAGTAGTCTTTCGAACTTAAAGCCTAAAGGCATTATCTGCCAGTCATGCCTGGGATTGTGAGCAGGGTAGATGGGTAGTGCGAGAAATTAAATGAGAGAATTTTTTCTTTTAAATAGTATAAAAATAAAACATAAATAATAATAATGACATACAACTAAATACATTTATTTATGTTACATTTATGTAACCGCTTAGTATTCCGCAACACAAATCCCATCATACGGTAAGATTTGTTCATTATGTTTTCAATGTGCTCATCAAAATGCAACATCCCCCAAGGATCAGTGATTGCTACGACTCTCTACAATATATACATAACTGATCTTCACGCTATCATTAAATTCCACTTCAAATTCTTTACTGACGATTCAGAGTACTTCACTAATCCAACTATCAGCCACAATAAACTGCAAGCTGATCTGAACAACATACACCAGTGGTCTTCGGATTGGCGGATAAAACTAAATGCCCAAAAATGTACAGTTCTCCACCTAGGAAAGCAAAACCCCAGATTACCATATCACCTAAACCACATACAGCTACAGCCTGTTACATCGCAGAGAAATCTCGGTTTAACCATCAACTATGATCTGAAATGGGAGCCTCACCTACCAGAAATCGTCAAAAGAGCCAACTCTCTGATATGCCTGATTAAAAAGGCCTTTCATGTGTTGACACTGCCTACAATGCTTAAAATGTTCCAGTCATTTGTCCGCCCTCTACTGGAATATGGGTTTCAGATCTGGCAGCCGTATTTCTCGAAGGATATTCAACAGCTAGAACGAGTCCAATGAAAATTCACAAAAATACCACGGGAGCTACGACATCTTAGACTCAAAGCGCTAAAGCTGCCCTCCCTGGAAGCTCGGCGCCAGAGAGGGGATGTAATAGAAGGTGTACAAAATTCTGATGTGTAAATACGATTGCCCTGAGCTGATCCAAATGTTCACATTGAACCAAAACATTCATCTTCGAGGCCAACGCATGAAACTAAGTTGAACAATCTTTAACAGCAATACTCGCAAACATTTCTTACCAAAGAGAGTGGTGGACGACTGGAACCAACTTCCAGAGGAAGTAATAAGCGCACTTAGTACCAACCAAAGAACGATAATTAAATAAAAAGAAAAAAAAATCACAGATAATGACAAAAACAACAAATTTTAACTGGATTTAGACGTATCAGCCAAGGCTGCTTGTCTAAAATAAATAAATAAATAAATAGCACATTTTTATTGCCCGCAGAAATTTTAAATGATTGCCCACTTAATTACTTCTTCCTATACTGTTATACAAAATACCTTATCTGCAATTTTTATATTTCCAGGTGAAGAGTGCATGGGCTGGCTGGTATGAGTACAATACTTTTGATGAGAATGGTATAATCGGACCACACCCATACCACAACAATTTATATATTGCTGCAGGGTTCAGTGGCCATGGTAGGTTTCAGAAATCCTTTGATTATTTAGGACTGATTAACCTGTTATCTATCATTGTTTAACTTTTTATCTGTAATTTTTTTCTTTTTGTTGCATACCCACTTCATCCAGTGTACCAAATTCTTTCGATATTTTTCACATCCATAACTGTCTATGTAGTTGCTAATGGTTCCCATGAACATTTGGTGGGCCGTGGGGCCAATGTCCTGCCGGCTGAATAGGTAATTCTTTACGTAAATTGTGCTACAATTTAATAGTCCTATCAATACAGAACTGAGGTTTACCTTTACCTTTCAACCCCCCCTGCAAACATTGATGCCCATAATCCTCTGAAATAATCCTTGTAAGTAATAGGTCAATTCACGAGTGGTGTGGTCATATAACGGTTATACGACCACACCACTTTTGGGGTTATACCAATACCAAGACCAAAAAATGGGGTTATACTATAACCCCATTTTTTTAACTGTGCACTTCGAGCTGCCATGTACTTTATATGTTGAGTGAACTTGATTCTCACTTGTATTTGTTTGTTCTTTTATTTCATACATTTTTTATTTATTTTTTTTACTTTTTTCATATCAAATGTTTGTCCAACTGGTTTTCAAACCGTTCACTGAGATAGCAGTTATCACTCCTTCGGGCAATTTATTCCAGGAGTTCAATACTCGGTTAGAAAGAAAGTGAAAGTACTTCCTGGGGTGTGTATTTAAACTAGTTTGGTTGAGTTTTAGTGAATGACCAAGAAGTCTCGTATTAGTGTTCATTTGTGTATAATGGGCATTTAGTATTTTGTATATAGTTATTTAATGTAAATAATTGTGTAAAGAATTAATGTAGGAAAAAGTGTGTCCATAAACGTATATAATAATAATATACTTTATGCCAATTAATATGTGGCAAGGGCGGGCTAATTGCCTTAGACAATGAGGATCAACGCGGTTTTTAGTTTTGAATGTAGTATTGTAGTCCATGAAAAATCCAAAACATTGGTGTAATTATTTTTGTCGTACGACCAAAAATGAGCTAGTAGCGATCAAATGAATGCGCCGATCTCGACTAATCGCGGTGCAAAGTGCGTGATGTCACGACACTCCACGCCGCTCCGCACCGCCAGGAAGCGGTACGGCGCGCAGTGTTTGTTTGTTAATTTGTGTTTAAAACAAATTAAGTGTCCGATTTGTGCCTGGTTTCACTTTTCACAATGTATAAATATTGTATTGTTTGTGCCGAAATGTACAAATACGTCTATCAAAATTTTTAAACGGTTTTATTTAGCTTGACCCCTTGTTTATTTGTTTCAAGAACTTTGCGACAACTTTTTCAACTACTTCTACTGAACCGATTCTTATGAAACTTTGCACACACATTGATTTCCCGTGACAATACAATGTTATGATAATTTCAACTTGGTGACGAGGGTCTGATGATGGAGTCAGGACGTGGACAGTGGGACTCTTCAACCGTTACTAGTAACTCTCTCGAGTTTGGGCTCATTTGGATGGTTTGGACGAGTGTCCCATACTTCTACTAATACACTTGGTGACGAGGGTCTGATGATGGAATCAGGAGGTGGGTGGTGGAACTCTTCAACCGTTACTAGTAACCCCCTCGAGTTTGGGTTCATTTGGTTGGTTTGGACGAGTGCTCCATAATTCCACCAATACACTTGGTGACGAGGGTCTGATGATGGAGACAGGAGATGGACAGTGGAACTCTTCGACCGTTACTAATAACCCCCTCGAGTTTGGGCTCATTTGGTTGGTTTGGACGAGTGTCCCATACTTCTACTAATACACTTGGTGACAAGGGTCTGATGATGGAGTCAGGACGTGGACAGTGGGACTCTTCAACTGTTTCTAGTAACCCCTCGAGTTTGGGCTCATTTGGTGGGTTTGGACGAGTGTCCCATACTTCCACCAATACACTTTGTGACGACGGTCTGATGGTGTCAGGAGGTTGACAGTGGAACTCTTCAACCGTTACTAGTAACCCCCTCGAGTTTGGCCTCATTTGATTAGACGAAGCGGTTACTAGTAACGGTTGAAGAGTTCCACTACCCACCTCCTGATTCCACCATCAGACCCTCGTCACCAAGTGTATTATTAGAAGTAGGTCTCTGAGAGATACAGCCCTCGACGAATGAGTGCGCGTTGGCTGGCTAGCACGAGCGCGCAGGTGCTGGGGTGGAGTGACGTCACGCTTAGCCGCGGCACACCGAGTTTTAGCGGCAGAAACGGCTTAAGTTTATTGATAATATCTCCGTAACTAATGGTCCGATTTTGATAATTCAAAAAGATATGCCATTCTTATGCCATAAAGAACAACGTGGATATCACTTCTATTGAATTTGCTGTTACTTTACTGATCCTCATTTCCTCCATTCAACCACAGTGGACCTACATTTTTACATGGAATCCGAACCATGGAACAGTGGATGAAGGTATGCACGCAAATTTTTGAAATCAGAAAAAACTTATTGGTGCCGGCATAGTTTAAACAGACTAGTTACTCTCTCGCACCTTCTTCGCACTCACTCAGGCGCACGCTGTCCGTACAGAAACACTACTTACATTCTCACTTTCCTCGCTTGTAGTCAGTGATGGCCGCCCCACACTCGATTTTTTTGTTTTTTTTTTATGGAAACTGACACGATTGACTACTCTCTCTCTCTCTTTCTCTCTAGAATTGCATTTCCACCATGATAGGCGCACTACCTGTCACCTGTGTTAGTTTTGTGAGTTGTGACTGACAGCCCTGGTGGCTCGGCGCAGCGTAGGTAATTATTTTAAAAATGGGCTCCAGTTGCCCTCGTCTCCTTTTACTATGACGCCGCACATAAGGACAGAAACGTGATTTACGACGACAAAAGTAGAAATATATGTTATCTAATTGTTAATAAATAATGACTTAAGCATACACTTTAATACCCGGTCCTTTCAATCCATTCATATTTTCTTTTATGTTGGCAACACAAAAGATTGTGCGGGTTCACAAAGTTGTCGGTTCTTAGACGCGTCGCATAGCCGCTCGGTCGCTATTCATTCATTGACGGAGTAACTGCGTTTGTCTTGTTTTCTCAAGCTTTAAATATCAAAGTTTTAACATGGATTCTGGAGCCTCGGGTATATACCTACACTTACAATATTTGGTGATTCAACAATTTGTAGTTGTTTACCGTTCTGTACCCATTTTAATGAACCTACTTTTTTCGTAAACGTAAAAGTTTTATGCTGACTTGAACTAGAGTTTTAACAAAAGTATCCCCGAGTAACCCAGCGCTCTTTATTTATTTCTAAACAACATCTTATTGTGATTGTTTGCAAGTAAACGTTACGTTCCCATATTCTCCCCTTTTTTAAGAAAACTGATATCTTTGCAGGTAGTCATTCAGCACCTATTTCAATGGAGGTGAAGATAAAAAGAAGAGATGCATGCCTAAGGGGGCCTCTATAAATGACGTGACATAATTAAGGGGGTGGGGGGCGGGGGGCACAAGCGTAACAGTGAAAAATTACGTATCAATAACTTTTCAGTTTTCACTCAGTGTGATTCACGATCACGTGATTTATGGTAGACCCCCTTGAATAGGTTTGCTGGTAGTAAAATATAATTATAACTAATTTGTGAGCAATAAAATCAATAAATTAATAGTTTTATAATTTTGTCGTCGTAAATCACGTTTCTGTCCTTATGTGCGCCGGTTGGATTCGAACCTCGAACCTCTCGCAAGAGAAGCCGACGACGCCTAGACCATTCGGCCACCCGCCACGACAACAGTTGTATAAGAATGGGTCCCCCTACCCGGGCCCTTACTATCCTTTCTCAATGTGGTGTTAACTTAAGCAGATTAACCACTTGTAATGTCTTAATCAAATTAATAATAAAATGCATAAATTCCAGGTCTGCAGCATGCACCGGCTACTGGCAGAGCTATAGCAGAGTTGATCATTGACAGCAGATTTGTCGCAATAGACTTAACAAGACTGGGTTTCGACAGATTACTTACTGATAGGCCTATGATAGAATCAAATATTTATTAATGTTGTACTAGTAGGTAAATACATATTTATATTAAAAAAATGTGTAAAATATAGTAAAAAAAATGTGCTTGTAGAAAAACCCTGGTTGGCTGTATCCTTGATACAGCTGTAAGTTTTTACGTGGATCTGACCTGACCTGACATCAAAACTTTCATGGCCATTTCTCGTCTACGACTCCACAAAGCAAAACCTGACTAAATTAGACTCTTATGTGACCAGATTCCTTGAAGTCGTGGTTTGGACTGGCTCACCCGGCTGACTCGTCAACGCTGTACAGATCTCACAATAACTTTAGACTGAACATTAAGAAACCGTCGACATTTTATCAAAACGTGAGAATAGCCAAACGATGTGTACTCAAAGACTCCAATGATAGCGCTATTCAAGCCTTACCTAACACATCGCTATCAGATGAACTGGAATTGAGACTCGACTTCTACAAATCATTCCAAGTTGGTACACGGACCAATAGATCTGGACTGGGCATAGAAACAGCAAAGTCTGATAAAGAAATACTGAAAGGTTTTGTTCAGGAGGACATGGAGCAAGGTTTCAAACTTCACGCCTTAAACCTAGAAATGCAGAATGATTGGCGAACAGTGGGCGACTTCTGCATCCCTCCTGCATTGAAGTTGAAATTCATAATATACAACTGGTCCCCTGAGCTGCTTAAGTTCTACCTAAATGCATTCCAGCTTACTCTCCCCGACCCGAGTAACCTAGTTAGATGGGGGAAATCTACAAATAGATTATGCCCGTCATATAAGGAGTCCGTGGGCACGACCAAACATTTGTTATGCGGATGCAAAATACTACTTGAGCGAGGCAAGTATTCCTACCATCATGATAGCGCTCCAAATCATCAGAGAGGCCATTAACCTGTCAATTGCACGGACCAGGAAAGGGCAAACCAGTAGCGGCTTCCAGAAGGTCAACTTTGTGAAACCTGGAGCCAAAAAGCTGCCTAAAGATAGGACTAAACCTTCTTCATTTGGAAGCAGCAAAGGATTGGGAATTGTTGATGGACACACACGAGAAGCCAAATGCCTTCGGAAATCTGTACCACAGCATTAAGACCGGATATACATACTCATATTCTCAAAAGTGACAAAGCATGTAGTACTTGTTGAACTTACAGTGCCATGGGAAAGTAACATACCGAAGGACCACAATATCAAATTTAACAAGTAGGTACTGCAACTTAGTAGACCGGATTGTGAGAAACGGATTCAAGATTGATCTCTTCGCTGTGGAAGTCGGAGCAAGAGGACTACCAGCGAAGTTGCTGTACAGTCTCTTCAAGAATCTACAGCTGCCAAGATCGACGCTAAACTCATATATGGAGAGAGCCTCGAAAACGTCACTGGAAGCATCCTACAGAATATGGATAGGTAGAGAGAGGGAGGTCGAGAGCGGGACTGGTGGCTCCCCGCGTCCTAGTCCACGCAGACTAGCTGACGATTTGGTTTCATAAGGGGCACTATCACTTGAGGCACTGCAATCGGCCCCGCTTTTAGTTTCACTTTAGACACCACGCTTTCGACGGAGTCAAGTACAGTGAGATAAGAAATATATTGTTAATAAATGTATGTATATAAAGGTAGGTAATCTAAATTTTCGACAAAATAACATTACGATGGATGGATGGAACCATGTCAAAGGTAAGATATTATCATATGTATTTTTATACGAAAATAGTTTTGTTAAATTATGATGATAAAACCCGAAAGACTACTTGGTAAGACTACTGGGAACGGTTCTAAAGTACCAGGGCAGCAGAAATTGAAAGGATGTTTCCATAATTTTATATAAGTTAATTATCATACATACATACATAACTCACGCTTTTGTATCCCGACAATCAGGGTAAGCAGAGTAATCGGTGTTGTGCTATAAGTTCATACGTACATACACATACATAATGTCACGCCTGCCTGCCTCCCAGTGGGGCAGGCAAAGACAACGGATCCAACCCACGCAAACAACCCAACCCCCACGCGCCGCGATCCTGACACACTTTTGCCGCCTCTTCCACTCTCATAGTGTTCTTCATACATGCTCGTCGGTTACGGGTACTACGCACCTGACCCTTTTCGAGCACATGCCCGATCTGGTCCAGGTACAGGTTAATTATCATATGTATTTTAATACGAAAATAGTTTTGTTGAATTATGATTTTATGATAAAACCCGAAAGACTACTTGGTAAGACTACTGGGAACGGTTCTAAAGTACCAGGGCAGCAAAAATTAAAAGGAGGTGTCCATAATTTTATATAGGTAAGTTAATTATCATATGTATTTTAATACGAAAATAGTTTTGTTGAATTATGATAAAACCCGAAAGACTACTTGGTAAGACTACTGGGAACGGTTCTAAAGTACCAGGGCAGCAGAAATTGAAAGGAGGTTTCCATAATTTTATATAAGTTATTATTACTTGATTATTTAACGAATCTGTGATCTGTGAAGAATGTGAAATAATATATGATATGTAAAAACTAAGTATATTTAGTCTATCTTATTATATATCTGGTATATAGGTATAGTATTAAATTATTCATATTTAAGTTTATCTATCTTTTGTATTCCCGTACATCTGTCATACCATAATATTTCTGTCATACCATACAATTTCTCTTTCCGCCACTCACCTAACAGTTATCATACCCCAAAGGTACCCTGTTAGAAAATGCCTAGAGGCATTAAGTGTTACCTTTTGCCCATATTCTATTTGAGTGCAATAAATATATACAATACAATATAATACAAATAAAAGTGTTGAAGCCGAGCCGCCCGCCGAGCTGAGTTGCGGTGCGCGGCACCCTCAGAGCGGGCTTCCTGGGCGCTGACCCACCGTCCTTAGGAACGATCGCGACCGCTACCAATGCGACCGCGACCTCCCCTGTCGAGGGATATGTACTTCTGCGACCCGCGCGACCCGACGTGAGTCGTGTCGTCCGCTCCGCGGAGGAGAGCGGGAATAGACGGGCGCGGATGCGCGGGCGACGCGGGAATAAGAAAACACGCGTCTACAGTACAACGGCGCCGGACGGTGTACTCCGCGACTTGTGGCCGGTCAACGTTTCCACGGCGGCGATAGAGAGTCACTTGACGAAACAATTAGGTACGTACTGCGTGTACGTACACCACTTACTCTGCGCGAGCCGACTGGCCGCTGTGCGCCTATGAGACCGAACTTACACGGGCTGCCTACTACCAAGCCATGTTGGGAGGTCACCCGTGAAGGACCCCGAGGGTCAGGTCTACAGTAGGCTAACACGGCAACACAGCACGGCTCACCTCACGACAGCTCCGCCGCAGCCTCCGCCCCGACCGAAGTACGAGCCACCGAGGTGGAACGCACGACTGCAAGAACGAAGGTCTCCGACGGATCCAGTGGCTGACGAGAGGCTAGTTCAACTCCGGAGTGAACGAGGCGCACTAGGCGAGTGTGGTAGAAGAACTGCCGGGCTACCCAAGGTGGCCCTATATTTATATCAAAAGCTCAAAAACTTTCTCTTTTTCGCCTCTCTACGCCGCCTGAGGTCGCTGCGTCTGACCGACCGAGACGCAAGAGTGCGCCGTCCGACTAAAATATTTATTTTTCATAATAATATACACATACAAACTTGGCCAATCGATAGAGCTTACTTTTTTATCTATATAGGCTACTTGGCATGGCACTCAGCCTTACTGTTTCCGACTAGAGGCTCCCTAAAGTTTATTCTCTTTGGAACGACCTGGCTAGGAAACCATACCACTCTCGTCCTGTGGAGTGGTATGCCCGAATAGGGGCTGAAAAACACTATAGTTTTCCTATATATCCATACCCCTCCCTATCCGGGCTTAGCTGAGAGAGGGCCCAAGGTCCTCTCTGCATACTAAGTGTTCGCCCGACCTAGCGCCTATAGAAAAAATATTAGAGCTACCCAAGGTAGCTCAAAAGATGCGCTAAGTCGAGCCCGTCCCAAAGAGGTATTGGACATGTGGGTGAAAAATCATTTTCCGTACCCAAGGTACGGAAAACACTTTTCTAACCCGCGCGGTGCTCTGTCTCGCTTTCCGCGCGCCGAGTCCGCCCGTCCCCCGCGAGGCGTCGCCACTGGCGTGGCGCGCTAGCACGTTATGGGAGATCAGGCCTCAGACTCGGGCCTGGAGGAATCCTATCATGACAAACAGTATACCATTCTGTTCGTCTCCTCCAGGCGGTTCCAGTGGTACCCCACATGTCCCAAGTCTATCAGAGACTGAGCCTCCAGTCGGGAAAACAGGGGAAAATCACCGCACCCGCGTAGAGCGTGCGTGCGGTTTTTCTCGAAAACCAACCGTACAATTTTAATAACAGTTACATATTTAAACTCTACATTTTCAGCTCTATCGATTGGCATACATAACATTTTCATTATTCAAAGTAATTTTTGCGGCCTCCTTCACGGCCACAGTCCGATCGGGAGGGTCGCCAAATACTCGCCCCACCCAAGGCGTAATAACATTTTCCCACGGTCGGAGTCGGGCCGTGCGCAAAACCGTTGCCGGGTTTTTCCAGACAACGGACACGGCGTGGAGGTTGCTTACTAACACATACGCACTTACGCGTTGTATATTCGTTTATAATCGAGGCCGGGACTAGCCACTCGCTAGTCCCGGCCTCGATTAATACCCTCCTCTACTGCCGATGGGCCCGGATATGTTCGGTGAAGCCATCGTAAGCTTAGATCCACACCTTCCCTTCCTGTGTTAGCAAGCTCCCTCCACGCCCGTTACATTACAATATGTTGTGCAATACTAAATGATTTTAACTTTACATAATATTCCAACATTATAGCACGATTTTAAGTTACATTAACATGATTTTACAATAACTATTTTCAAAGAACAAAAAATATCAATGTAAAAAATAAAAATGTAAACTATGTATCTAAAATAACTGTAAAATCTAAACTATAAAAAACTGTAAAGTGTAAACTGTAAACTACAAACATTATTCAATCATTATACATTTTTAGGAAAAAGTGTTCTATAACTAGGTGTGCGCAGCGCAAAGTCCACTGCGCTGCGGACTTGGCCACCCCAAGGATGGCACTTAGATGAGGCAGGAGCCTCACACAACACTTTACCTAATATGACTACCTAGATGCCGATTTAACTAGCTAGACCGCACTTTTGAGGTCTGTCGGCAACAAAAAGTACATTTAAAACATAATACTTTTATTTTTTAGTCGTAATTATAAATTTCATGACTACTTTTAGATCCAGTGCCCCAAATGAAACTAGGAAGCGGCGATCGGGTCGGTGCCTAAAGTGAAACTAAAAGCGGGGCCTATGGCAGTGCCTCAAGTGATAGTGCCCCTTATGAAACCAAATCAAATCTAGCTGACGAGGGCTTGATGCGAGCCGAAACGTGAAGCATGCGCGGGAAATTCAGAGTGGCCACTCGCTAGTCCCGACCTCGATTAACACCCTCCTCTACTGCCGATGGGCCTGGATATGTTCGGTGAAGCCATCGCAAGCTTATTTAGTTTAGCTTTAAATGTATTTAGTAGGTATTATAAAAAAACTAGTCCTTTAGGCTTAAAATCGCCAAAAACTGAAAAAAAGTCGACAATTTTGCGGTTTTTTTTTGACAAGGTTGCGTTCTGCGCTCGAGGTCACAAACTTGGATTATTCATTGGGTCAACATCATAAACAAGTCTGAAAAAACAATTTTATTGGGGGTTTTGGGGGATTTGGGGGGAAAAGCGTTCCGGTTCGTGAATAAGTTCATCAGTCTCAGGCGACAAGGTTACTGGATTAAGTTTGGATACCTAATTTTTGTCCTTATTGAGCAGGACCGGGTTTCTGGTCTTCTGCCATTGCTTACGTATTTTGTGTTTTTCATTAATTATTTTTTTTAGCCAAGAGATTAAGATAAAAAAAATAATGTAAAACTGACTTAAATAGGTACAAGCGTGGCAATGATGGGCAATTCAATAATTGTTAAATTTGTTGATTGTAATATGTTTGTTAAAGGGGGGTACTAGGCAAAACATCACATCATATTATCCTAACTATAGCCATATTTCAATAGATATAACTATAATTTATATGATATAGTTAGGTAAAGATCCAGGGTATAATGTGTGATAGATTATTGTAATATAATCTTGTAAATTCTCTTCAAAATAAGTGGGTGAAAAGTGGTAAAAACGTTCGAAAATGCATTTGCTATTTCGTTACAAATACGTCCATACAAAAAACGCTCGCGCACGGCAGCGGCCCAAAATTTAGAATGTTCAAATATAGTTCAGTGAAAAACCATTTATTCTGTAAGCGTTTGAATTTATTTAGATGATTCTTAGTTTTATTGACTCTAAGCTCAATGAAGCATTTTTCGTATTAGATGAATTTGTAAAAAATGGCGAGGGAAATAGCAAAGAAATTTTTGAACGATTTTACCACTTTTCAACCACAAATTCTTAAGAGAATTTATAAGAGTAAATTAAAAATAATGTATTCACATTATACCTTGAATCTTTGCCTAACTATAGGCATATAAATTATAGTTAAATCACTTCAAATATGGGTATGGTTAGGGAAATACGAAGTGCTTTTGCCTAGTACCCCCCCTTAATACATACACATACAAACATGTCATACATATGGTTGTGTGATGCTATCAAATTAGTCGTGTAGTAAAACTGTTGACCCATTCCCTATTTTTCTTTACTAGGTGGTAGGCTCAAATTGTAGCCGACTGGGTTGACATACTAGACGTAAGATGGCCGCATAACAGCCTAGGCTCTGTTATCTAGTCCAGTACAGCCAGCAATAGCCCCACTGCATCTCTCCCCGTTTATGTCGTAAAAGGCGACTAAGGGATATGACTCACTTCTTATATTACTAGGTGGTAGGGTTTAACCCGCCCGAGATGGTACCACACCACCGCACTGAATGAAAGGTCGGTCAAAACGGCTATGTAAATAGTTTGTTTTCCGTCCAGTTTAGTGTAGCCGACACGACCGAAGGGAAGCACTGATGTGGCACCAAGTGCATCCGGTGTTATGGGCTAACATCACGGATGTTATAGGTGATGTAGCCAACCGTGTCAGTATCAATAAAAAATAAAAAAATCCAAAGGGATGGTTCCGGTATGGCACCTACCTTCTGGCTGATCCAGGCATGAACGCTCTCGCACCTCTGACTCAGCCACCCACACCTGACCGCATAAATAATAAAATATCATATGTTTACTTAAAGGGTTTATTAGATTATATACATAACTTATTATTCCGATTTAGTATATTGTAACATTCACAAATCTACTTAAATTGGCCAGGAGCGGGACCAAATAATGCACCTCCTTGCTTCGAGGCAGCTCTCGACGGTGCAAAGCCGAGCAATTTTTGAATATTTTGCCTGGAAAAGAATAACAAATTAATAAAATCGAATTCATTCCAATTTTGTAAAATATACAACGGAAGGCTAGCAAAAAAATTAATTACATATATGTAACAAAATTTAAATGTTGTATTTTTTTTTTTGGGACATTCCATTAGCACTTATATTGTAATATCTATCGCATCTTGTAACGTAATAAATTGACCATATATATGCCAAAAGGGACCAACCCACAATTGGTCAAAAATGAGTTAAATATACCAATCGAGAGCTAAAGACCCACTCTATTTTTTGCAGAAAAGACCCAGGCTACTTGGTATGAAACTAATAGGTTTTCTACACACTCGTCTAAGAACCATCCGCCCAATTGAGATATATCGCAACAGCAGAAAAGACTCATGCTACTTGCTAACTGGTCAGATTTTTTATTTGCGTAAAAGATCCAAGCAACATGGACTTTTTTGTTTTTAATGAAGTACGCTAAAAGTATTTATCAAAACAGAACCAAGATATCTGGTTCTTTTTGGCATCTATACATATAATAAAATCGTAGAGGTAAGAAAGTCTGTACATTGAATGTATTCGGAAAAAAACTAACCAGGGTGGCTTAAAATGAGATACTGAACATGTTAGAACAGTTTTTAAAATTTTTGTTTGTTTGTTTGTTTGTTTGTTTGTTTGTTTGTTTGTCTGTACGCGCATCACGCAAAAACCACTGAACGGAATTAGACGAAACTTTGTATAGTGGCAGTTTATATGCCGGGTTAACATAATACGTAAAAAAAAATACCAAAAATAAAAACAATTTACAATTATAAACATTATTGCGCGTTTAAAATCAAGTAGTCCAAGTACATAATTATATCTTAAGAACTGGCAGCAAATACAATTTGAATAAAATATTCATTCGAAATTTAAAAATAAGTAGATACAACGAAAATGACAGTTCTTATTTTTTATAACTTGAACACAATAGTCTATACATATCTATTCTTTCTATACATATCATAAAATCGTAAATGCAAAAATGTCTATTTGTACGCGCATCTTGCAAAAACCACTGAACGGAATTTGACGAAACTTTTTATAGTGACGACAGTGTATATCCCGGATGAACATAATAATTAAAAAATATAATAAAAATCACGTAATCCAAAGTAAAGGTAAAAAACAATTTTAAATGTCATGTTGACAACGGAGAACTGTCATCTCGACGTGAGCTGGCCGTTGACAAATTGTTTGATAAATACATTGTCAAATACGCTGTCATTGGTGCAATAAAATTTATATATCTGTTGCCCGCGGCTTCGCTCGCGTGAAATTCGTATTAAAAAAAAAGAATGTAAGTAACTAAAGGCGGGCCCGAAGGCGGATCTGCGCTCACGTAAACGATATTCTTTCTCGATGAAAGTAACTAAGGGCGAGGCGGAAGGCGGAGCTGAGTTCAGGAAGAAGAAAAACATTCTTGAAGAAAGTAAGTAACTAAGGGCGAGGCCGAAGGCCGAGCTCTATTCTGGAAGACCATAAACCTTCTCGAAGAAAGTAAGTAAGCCGAGCTGCGTTCAGGAAGAAGCTAAACCATCTTGAAGAAAGTAAGTAACTAAGGCGAGGCCGAAGGCCGAGCTACGTTCTGACAAATGATAAACCATCTCGAAGAAAGCAAGTAACTAAGGGCGAGGCCGAAGGCCGAGCTGCGTTCAGGAAGAAGCTAAACCATCTCGAATAAAGTTAATTAATATTAAGATTGAATTAATTTAATTTAAATTTTATTATAAAGTCCACGCTTCTGACGGCAAATATACCGTGCATCCTAGAACCTCGCGGTTATTCCCGGCTGGATGGCAAGAGGCCCGATGCTATCACCTTAGTGCCATGGACTAAGGGTAGTTCTTTGATGTGGGACGCCACTTTTGTTCTCACATTGGCTCCAAGTCACGTTAGGATATCTTCAAGAGCGGCTGGCGCGGCCGGGGCTGGGGCGGAGAGCCTCAAACGCAGCAAATATAGAAATATAATTCAAGATTCCGAAATTGTTGCGTTTGCGGTTGAAACCCTCGGTCCGTGGAGCAGTGAAGCCAAAAGAGGCTTGAGCTGGTTGACGCAACTGGTGTCCCGCCATCAAGGGCTTATGTACTTCATTCAAAGGGTAAGCCTTGCCATCCAGCGGGGTAATGCCGCAAGTGCTCTAAGAACATTTGAAAATGCCCGTTTTGATAGTTATTTTAATGTTTGTTAGGTAGGTTAAATTCTTTAGTTATTAATATTACTTTTTTATTTTTATGAAATAAATAGATTGAGTAAACGATATTATATTCTATCGAAGAAAGGAAGTCTTTAAGGGCGAGGACCGAAGGCGGAAGAGGGTTTTTGGTTTACCTGAACGCAGCTCGGCCTTCGGCCTCGCACTTAGTTCCTTCCTTTCTTCCAGAAGGTTTATCGTCTTCCTGAACACAGCTCGGCCTTCGGCCTCGCCCTTACTTTCTTCCTTTATTTGAGGAAGGGTTATCGTTTACCTGAAAGCAGCTCGGCCTTCGGCCTCGCCCTTAGTTAGTTACTTTCTTTAAGAAGGTTTATCGATTACCTGAACGCAGCTCGGCCTTCGGTCTCGCCCTTAGTTACTTACATTCTTCTTTGGAATACGAATTTCACGGGAGCGGAGCCGCGGGCTCAGCTAGTTATATAATAAAAACAAACTGTATATGGCAAAATGGAAGCAATTTATGTGGTTCTTTTTGGCATTTATAATAAAAACAAACGGTATATTGCAATTGGAACCAATTTATTTGGTTCTTTTTGCATTATATAATAAAAACAAACTGTATATTGCAAAAAGAACCATTTTATGTGGTTGGTTTGCCTTTGGGGACCTATAGCGAGTCTTAATTCATTGGAAATACAAGTTCTTTTTCTTAAAATAAAATCAAACATGTCTACGTTCTATGAAACAGAACGCCTAATGGGAAGGTGTGGATCTAAGCTTACGATGGCTTCACCGAACATATCCGGGCCCATCGGCAGTAGAGGAGGGTATTAATCGAGGCCGGGACTAGCGAGTGGCCACTCTAAATTTCCCGCGCATGCTTCACGTTTCGGCTCGCTTCAAGCCCTCGTCAGCTAGTCTGCGTTGACTAGGACGCGGGGAAACCACCAGTCCCGCTCTCGACCTCCCTCTCTCTACCTATCCATATTCTGTAGGATGCTTCCAGTGACGTTTTCGAAGCTCTCTCCATATATGAGCTTAGCGTCGATCTTGGGAGCCCTAGATTCTTGAAGAGACTGTAGAGCGACTTCGCTGGTAGTCCTCTTGCTCCGACTTCCACAGAGAAGAGATCAGTCTTGAATCCGTTTCTCACAATCCGGTCTACTAAGTTGCAGTACTTGTTAAGTTTGATGTTGTGGTCCTTCGGTATGTTACTTTCCCATGGAACTGTAAGTTCAACAAGTACTACATGCTTTGTCGCTTTTGAGAATATGAGTATATCCGGTCTTAATGCTGTGGTACAGATTTCCGAAGGCATTTGGTAATGCTTCTCATGTGTGTCCATCAACAATTCCCAATCCTTTGCTGCTCCCAAAATTGAAGAAGGTTTAGTCCTATCTTTGGGCAGCTTATTGGCTCCAGGTTTCACAAAGTTGACCTTCTGGAAGCCGCTACTGGTTTGCCCTTTCCTGGTCCGTGCAATTGACAGGTTGATGGCCTCTCTGATGATTTGGAGGACTTTATCATGACGGTAGGAATACTGGCCTCGCTCAAGTAGTATTTTGCATCCGCATAACAAATGTTTGGCCGTGCCTACGAACTCCTTACATGACGGGCATAGTTTATTTGTAGATTTCCCCCATCTAACTAGGTTACTCGGGTCGGGGAGAGTAAGCTGGAATGCATTTAAGTAGAACTTAAGCAGCTCAGGGGACCAGTTGTATATTATGGATTTCCACTTCAATGCAGGAGGGATGCAGAAGTCACCCACTGTTAGCCAATCATTCTGCATTTCTAGGTTTAAGGCGTGAAGTTTGAAGCCTTGTTCCATGTCCTCCTGAGCAAAACCTTTCAGTATTTCTTTATCAGACTTTGCTGTTTCTATGCCCAATCCAGATCTATTGGTGCGTGTACCAACTTGGAATGATTTGTAGAAGTCGAGTCTCGATTCCAGTTCATCTGATAGTGATGTGTTGGGTAAGGCTTGAATAGCGCTATCATTGGAGTCTTTGAGTATACATCGTTTGGCTATTCTCGCCTTTTGATAAAATATCGACGGTTTCTTAATGTTCAGTCCAAAGTTATTGTGAGATCTGTATAGCGTTGACGAGTCAGCCGGGTGAGCCAGTCCAAACCATGATTTCAGGAATATGGTCACATACGAGTCTAATTTAGTCAGGTTTTGCTTTGTGAAGTCGTAGACGAGAATTGGCCATGAAAGTTTTGATGTCAGGTAGTTATCGTAAATCCATGCCTTTTGTGTACCCAGGAGGGGAAGATTGTCAGTTTGGCGGAGGCTCTCTTCGAAAAGTTGGACAATATCATCAGTAGGATGCTCCTTTCCTCTGCTGGTGATCCTTTTGCCCAAGAATTTAAAAGGAGCTTCATCAGCCACGGTTGCGATTGGTTTTCCGGCTACTGTCAAACCTGGATTGCTCGAGGTAAACTTTGAACCTTTCCTGGTTAAGCTCAAACAGTAGCACTTCGCTGGTTTTATCTTCATCCCTTTGGTCCATTCACAATAGTCATCCACCACCTTAAGAAGCGACTGATTTTGTTTTGGATTGCGGGTTAACAGCGTAATATCATCCGCAAATGCCAGGATGGCCGCCATATATGTGTCTCCATATTTGAACCTGTATCCCCATTTCTTTTCTTTTACGACAAGCGTATCAATTAGAATGTTGATAACAATGTTAAATGTGACAGGAGAGAGGCAGCAACCCTGGAAAAGTCCTATGCCGTAACGAATTTCCGGTGTCTTCTCCGTTTCGCCTTTTACTTGTATTACAAAGGAAAGTTTTTTGTAGTAGGAGGCTATTATATTACAGATCAGAGGTGGCACATTATACCACTCTAGCGCCTTTAATAGTAACTCATGGCGCACCGAACCGAAGGCGTTTTCAAAGTCTAACCACGTGGCAGTTAATTGTCTCTCATTCTTCCTTGCATCTCTAAGACATTCAGTCAGCAAAGAATTATGTTCGAGGCACCCTGCAACTCTTGGGAGAAAACCTTTCTGGTACTTCTTCGGTAAGTAGTCGTTGGTACACATGTGTTTGAGTAGTCTGGCCTGTATAATGGAGAAGAATATTTTCGAAATTGTGTTCGTAAGGGCTATAGGTCTAATATCCTTGGGATCAGTAACTTCTTTCTTTTTTGGTAGAAGAACAAACACGGCTTTACCAAGACAGTCTGGCACTTCTCTGTTCGTCCAAATTCTTTTGTAGATGTTCAACATGTGTTTCCGCACTGATGGAATTTTTTGTATATGATGTATGGTATGCCATCGGGTCCCGGGGCGGAACTATTTGGTTTCCTTTTTATGTGGTATTCCAGCTCTTCCATCGTCGGTGAATCAGCATCAAATGCTAGAGCAGGTTCTTTGGGTTTTGGAGCTGGTGGATCCCTGTAAGTTATATCTGCCTCCGGGGTGGTATATGTGGATTTAAAGTAGTTGAACATCTCGAATAACGGGCGAGTGACGGCGTATTTGCCTGGGTGACTTTGTGGGCTTATTTTTCATGGAAATGTAACTTTTTTTTTCTTTTTTTTTATGGAAACTGACACGTTTGGCTACATCACCTACAACATCCGTGATGTAAGCCCATAACACCGGGTGAACTTGGTGCCACGTCAGTGCTTCCCTTCGTTCGTGCCGGCTACACTGAACTGGACGGAAAACAAAAAACTAACTTTAACACGTAACTTTTCTTTCTAATTTTCTTCGCATTATTATAAAAACATTTTCTGTAAAGAAAACGTATATTATACTTTACTATTTCTAAAAGTATGTTTATTTACGAGTATACTGATATAAATATTGTAAAGGTATGTTTGAATTTATATGAAAAAAAATTACTAAAATTGTTTCAAAAACATTTTAGTAATTTTTTTTTTCTAACTAAAATATCTGGTACTTCTAGACAAGGTAAGCCCCATTTGTTTAACATCTTTTTAGGCAATTTAGGTGGCTTTTTAAGCTATATAGAGTTTATAGATCTAACTTCATTAGTTTCCGAAATATCTGGGTTTATGTCGAGGTAAATCACGGATGTTGTAGATGTAGCCAACCGCGTCAGTTTCCATAAAAAAAAAAGGTCGCGGCGCGCCGAAAACTTTGCCAGCCTCGATAGCTCAGTGGTGCAGACAATCGACTGTTGCACTGATTGTTAAGCAACGCTGGGCCGGTCAGAACTTGGATTGGTGACCGCTCGACCGTTGGAGGCTGACCGTGGTTCGGATTCCACATAAAACTGTAGGCCCCTTCCCTTCTTACCTGACTAGGTGGTAGGGTTCAATCCGCCCGGGTTGGTACCACCGCACTGAATGAAACGTCGGTCAGAACGGCTATGTAAATAGTTTCCTGTCCAGTTCAGTGTAGCCGGCACGACTGAAGGGAAGCACTGACACGGCACCTAGTTCACCCCGTGTTTTTTTTTTTTTTTTATACTAAGCGCGACATGTGGCGCCGAGTCACCCATAAGGTGTCTAGCGACGCCCATGGACATTCGGACGTATGCGGGGGTTGCGAATGCCATGCCGGCCTGACAGGTGCCCATTCACGCCTCTCTTGAAGGACCCGAGACTATATGTGAGCCCCAGGGCGGCAGCACTGCGTCGTCAGTTGAGTGCTGTCCCCCGGCCGGCTCCCTTCGTCTAAGTGGACTGTATTAGGTCTGGTCTATTCAAAATCTATACATATAATAAAATCGTAGAGGTAAGAAAGTCTGTACATTGAATGTATTCGGAAAAAAACTAACCAGGGTGGCTTAAAATGAGATACTGAACATGTTAGAACAGTTTTTAAAATTTTTGTTTGTTTGTTTGTCTGTACGCGCATCACGCAAAAACCACTGAACGGAATTAGACGAAACTTTGTATAGTGGCAGTTTATATGCCGGGTTAACATAATACGTAAAAAAAAATACCAAAAATAAAAAAAAATTAACAATTATAAACATTATTGCGCGTTTAAAATCACGTAGTCCAAAGTACATAATTATATCTTGAGAACTGGCAGCAAATACAATTTGAATAAAATATTCATTCGAAATTTAAAAATAAGTAGATACAACGAAAATGACAGTTCTTCTTTTTTATAACTTGAACACAATAGTCTATACATATCTATTCTTTCTATACATATCATAAAATCGTAAATGCAAAAATGTCTATTTGTACGCGCATCTCGCAAAAACCACTGAACGGAATTTGACGAAACTTTTTATAGTGACAGTGTATATCCCGGATGAACATAATAATTAAAAAATATAATAAAAATCACGTAATCCAAAGTAAAGGTAAAAAACAATTTTAAATGTCATGTTGACAACGGAGAACTGTCATCTCGACGTGAGCTGGACGGTGACAAATTGTTTGATAAATAAAAAAAATAATTGAAAGTCGAAGTTATGTCGCTGTCATTGGTGCAATAAAATTTATATATCTGTTGCCCGCGGCTTCGCTCGCGTGAAATTCGTATTTAAAAAAAAGAAAGTAAGTAACTAAAGGCGGGCCCGAAGGCGGATCTGCGCTCACGTAAACGATATTCTTTCTCGATGAAAGTAACTAAGGGCGAGGCGGAAGGCGGAGCTGAGTTCAGGAAGAAGAAAAACATTCTTGAAGAAAGTAAGTAACTAAGGGCGAGGCCGAAGGCCGAGCTCTATTCTGGAAGACCATAAACCTTCTCGAAGAAAGTAAGTAACTAAGGTGAGGCCGAAGGCCGAGCTACGTTCGGATAATTGAAAAATCATCTCGAAGAAAGCAAGTAACTAAGGGCGAGGCCGAAGGCCGAGCTGCGTTCAGGAAGAAGCTAAACCATCTTGAAGAAAGTAAGTAACTAAGGCGAGGCCGGAGGCCGAGCTACGTTCTGACAAATGATAAACCATCTCGAAGAAAGCAAGTAACTAAGGGCGAGGCCGAAGGCCGAGCTGCGTTCAGGAAGAAGCTAAACCATCTTGAAGAAAGTAAGCAATTAAGGCGAGGCCCAAGGCCGAGCTACGTTCTGACAAATGATAAACCATCTCGAAGAAAGCAAGTAACTAAGGGCGAGGCCGAAGGCCGAGCTGCGTTCAGGAAGAAGCTAAACCATCTCGAATAAAGTTAATTAATATAAAGATTGAGTTAATTTAATTTAAATTTTATTATAAAGTCCACGCTTCTAACGGCAAATATACCGTGCATCCTAGAACCTCGCGGTTATTCCCGGCTGGATGGCAAGAGGCCCGATGCTATCACCTTAGTGCCATGGACTAAGGGTAGTTCTTTGATGTGGGACGCCACTTTTGTTCTCACATTAGCTCCAAGTCACGTTAGGACATCTTCAAGAGCGGCTGGCGAGGCCGAGGCTGGGGCGGAGAGCCTCAAACGCAGCAAATATAGAAATATAATTCAAGATTTCGAATTTGTTGCGTTTGCGGTTGATACCCTCGGTCCGTGGAGCAGTGAAGCCAAAAGAGGTTTGAGCTGGTTGACGCAACTGGTGTCCCGCCATCAAGGGCTTATGTACTTCATTCAAAGGGTAAGCCTTGCCATCCAGCGGGGTAATGCCGCAAGTGCTCTAAGAACATTTGAAAATGCCCGTTTTGATAGTTATTTTAATGTTTGTTAGGTAGGTTTAATTCTTTAGTTCTTAATATTACTTTTTTATTTTTATGAAATAAATAGATTGAGTAAACGATATTATATTCTATCGAAGAAAGGAAGTCTTTAAGGGCGAGGCCCGAAGGCGGAAGAGGGTTTTTGGTTTACCTGAACGCAGCTCGGCCTTCGGCCTCGCACTTAGTGTTCTGTCCACTTACTGTGCTGGATATGGGCCTCCGCGTTTCGGCTCCACCTTCCAGGAGTGCATCTATGAATGAACTGCTCCATGCGGGTAGTTTTTAATCCAATGTTAATGTTCACTCAAAGTCATGACTACCCACATATGTTTTACTGTATGTGCATACATAACATGCCTTTCCCCAAGGTCTATAGATACACTTTGTTTTAAATCACTTTTTACACTACCCGGTTCATTTATATCTATTAAATCTAATTAATTCTAGGAAAGTTTATATATATATTTGAGCTTTGTATTGGTTGTTTAATTGTCGAATGACTGGTCGAGATCCAGCCATTCGTCACTACTGCTGCTCTCGCCGTGCGACTGTGACAGTGCTACTCTTTTACTGTCGGTTGTCGGTGGGCTATCAGTTTCTCTAGCTCGTTTACTTGGTCCAGGACGAGGTCTATTTTCACAACTACTGGTGTCGGTGGACTTGGGAATTCCAATAATATCACCCCAATGTCTGGGCGAAGGGATTCTTATAGTGCCATAGCTGCTATCATTATCAGATTGCTGTGACCGTGGTACCTCTTCATTCTCTACCTGTGGCAATTCAGCATTGGCTTCTCCTCCCCCATAAGTAAATCCAAGTATTTGGTTGACATGTCGTGACAGGATCTTGTTGTTGAACGTGATTTGGTATCGGCACACTCCAACTCTCTTTAACACGGTCCCTTTTAACCATCGTTTACCTCGAGTGTAATTTCGGAACATTACTGTCTCTCCTGTTTTGAATGTTCGGGGCTGTTTACTTTGATTTTCTTCAATATCGTTTGTTTGTTTCGATGGTCTTGACAATGGGTTGAGACTGTTAAACTTGGTCCTAAATTTTCTGTTATTAAGCATCTCAGCCGGTGTTCTGCCGGTTACCGTGCTCGGTGTAGCTCGGAGACCATATAACATTTGTGGCAGCCGAATGTTCCATGGTCCATTTGAAATTTTCTTTAATTTATTTTTTACTGACTGGACCGTTCTCTCTGCTTGCCCGTTCGATGCTGGATGGTGAGGGGATATCAAAATTTGTCTTATTCCATTGTTCTTTAAATACTCCTTGATCAATTCCCCTGCAAAAGCTCCCCCATTGTCACTTACGACCGTTTCTGGCAGTCCTTGGTATGAAAATACGTCTTTTAGTGAATTTATGACTGCCACACTAGTCTGCTCGGACATCATCTTAACTTCTGGCCACTTTGAGTAGGCGTCTATTATAATTAAGAATGTTTTTCCCTGAAACGGTCCAGCAAAATCTACATGTAGTCTCGACCACGGTTTGTCGGGAGTTATCCACTTATGCGTTATTTTTGCTGGCATATTTCTCACCTCTCTACACTTTGGACACTTGTCAATCATTTCTTCTATTTGTTTATCTAAATTTGGCCACCAAAAATAGCTTCTTGCCATCGCTTTAGTGATTACGATTCCATCATGATTCTCGTGTAGTTCCTCTAATACATGAGCGTGTAGTTTCTCCGGAAGTACTACTCTATTTCCCCATAAAATACAGTTATCAAATACCGATAATTCTTCTCTTTTCGCCCAAAAATCTTTAAATTGGGAATCTACTTTTACCGGCCAGCCGTTACGTATCCAATAAATGACCTTTGCTAGTGTGTGATCCTTGCTGGTCAATTTTGCCACATCTTTTGCCGTCACATTCAACTCTATCGGTGTCTCGTGTATGAGCAGAACGTGAGCCTCTTCTTCTTGCAAATCCCCCGTTTCGTGAGCTGGCCATCTGCTCAATGCATCTGCATTGCTCAGTTGTTTCCCTGCTACATACTCAATGTTATAATCGTGAGAATTTAGTAGAAGTGACCAGCGTAACATCCTTGGCGATATAACATTCGGTATTGCTTTCTTAGGATCAAATATTCCAAGTAACGGCTTATGATCTGTCTTAATTGTAAATTTACGGCCGAAAATGTATTGATGAAATTTTTGTAGCCCGAAAATGATTGCTCCCGCTTCCTTATCAATTTGTGCATAATTCCTTTCATGCGAATTCATGGTTCTCGATGCAAACATTATTGGTCTCACAGACCCATCTTCCATTTTGTGTTCCAGGACAGCTCCCAAACCATATTGTGACGCGTCGCATGATATTATTACATCTTTCCTCACATCGTAATGTACCAGTGTCTGTCCGGCTGTCAACATATTTTTAAGTATTTTGAATGCTTGTTGACAGTTTACGCTCCAGTGCCATTTCCTACCTTTCTCTAGCAGTTCATAGAGTGGTTCGGCTACTGTAGCCTTACGTGGTAAAAACCGATCATAAAAGTTTAACAAACCTAGGAACGCTTGCAACTCTTTGATATTCTGCGGCGCCGGAGTGTCCTTTATCGATTTTATCTTTTCCCCACAGGGGTGCAATCCTTCTGCATCTATCTGGTATCCAAGAAACTCCACCAATGGCGTAGCAAATTTGCATTTCTGTTTATTTACCCGTAGCCCAGCGTCTTGTAATTTTTGGAGTACTTGTTCCAATCTGTCATTGTGTTCCTCGACGGAGCGGCCCGTTATCACTATATCATCTAACAGCACTGCTATGCCGGCTATGTTTGCCAACAAGGAAGACATTAATCGCTGAAAAATTCCCGGACACGCTTTTACTCCGAAAGGAAGACGTTTAACTTTGAATAAACCTTTAGGTGTATTTAATGTTAATATTTTTGACGTCGGTTCATCGACCAGCACCTGTGTGTACGCTTGCTCGAGATCGATCTTTGTAAAAATTACTCCTCCCTGTAGCGCAGCAAATGCTTCATTTAACGTCGGTAGGGGGTACGTATCTGTTTCTGTCACTTTATTTACTGTAGCGCGGTAATCTCCACACAGTCTCACTGAACCGTTTTTCTTTAAAATTGGCACGATCGGACTGGCAAATTCTGAATGTGCGATTGGCTCAAGCGCGTCTTCCGATACGAGCCTATCAATTTCCTTCAATACTCTATCTCTTATTGCGAATGGGATAGGTCTGCTTTTCAAAAACGTCGGGGCGGCTTCTGGCTTGAGCGGTATATTCACAATCGGACCTGTGTATTTTAAGGTTATTTTACTGACATCGGTCGTGTTCATCTGAATGTTATGAACCCCTTGCATGTTGATGTTCAACGCTGCAAACCAATCGTGTCCAATTAGACTCGGTCCATCGCCTTTCGCTACTAAAATATTTAATTTTTTTATCGCTTCCCTCCCCTGTACCGTCACCGTCGATTGTCCCAGCAAGCCAACTTTATTATTTGTCCAAGTTGTTAATGATACGTTTGGTTCGTTGAACTTTGGCAGCTTATTATTCCATATATTGTTAGCTGTTTTCTCACTTATCATGGTGTAGCCTGCCCCTGAGTCCACTTCCATTCCTATCTGTTTATTATTTATTTTAACCTGCATTATGAAGGGTGGAATCCTGTCACTCACGTGATGTATCACTTCTTCATACAACCCGTTCATCTTATCTCTATGTGATTTCTCCATCGGTTTATCTCTCTTCTTTTTTTCATAACACACTTTTTCTATGTGTCCAATTTTTTCGCAAAAATTGCATTTTTTCCAGCGGAATCTACACTGACCACTGTGCGACGCACCACACCGCCAATCCCATCCTCGTCGCCAAAATGTTCTGTCCACTTACTGTGCTGGATATGGGCCTCCGCGTTTCGGCTCCACCTTCCAGGAGTGCATCTATGAATGAACTGCTCCATGCGGGTAGTTTTTAATCCAATGTTAATGTTCACTCAAAGTCATGACTACCCACATATGTTTTACTGTATGTGCATACATAACACTTAGTTCCTTCCTTTCTTCCAGAAGGTTTATCGTCTTCCTGAACGCTGCTCGGCCTTCGGCCTCGCCCTTACTTACTTCCTTTATTTGAGAAAGGTTTATCGTTTACCTGAAAGCAGCTCGGCCTTCGGCCTCGCCCTTAGTTAGTTACTTTCTTTAAGAAGGTTTTTCGATTACCTGAACGCAGCTCGGCCTTCTGCCTCGCCCTTAGTTACTTACATTCTTCTTTGGAATACGAATTTCACGCGAGCGGAGCCGCGGGCTCAGCTAGTTAATAATAAAAACATAACTTTTTCAGTCGGTCATATGGTCAAAATATTGCAACGAGTATCGATTTTTCACTCTGACATATTTGTCAAAGACAGCCGTCATAATCTTATTATATTTTTTCACATGCAAACGTCGGTGCGCTGCCAGTCCAAACGTCCTAGTATGATCAGAATATATACATATCAAAAGTACACTAACTTTATTGCGTATTCGAGGGCGGAGCAAGTCGCGCACCCTCGAACAGCATTCACTATAACACTTTTTTTTCAACTGATCTGTTTGCCGTCTGCATCGGCCGTCGTCAACATTCTCCCCCCGGTCGTTGACGGTCTTCAACGACTCAATGGACCGGCAGACGGGCGATCTTGCGAGCCGGTCGTCTCAACACTCCGCCCTGAGTCCACACGTCCACCACACGGACGTGTCCGTCTCGCCCAGGCAACACTCGTTCGATGATCCCACGCGGCCAGATGTTGCGGGGCATGCTCGGGTCGGCTATCACGACGAGGTCACCCGGGCGAAGCTCTGGTCGATTGTCGCCCGGCAGCGAGCGAGGGAGGAGTGTCGGCAGGTACTCCTTCATCCAGCGTTCCCAAAATATGTCTGCGAGCCGCTGCGCCGCTCGCCACTATCGCCGCCGCGCCAAGTCGCTGTCGTCGAAAGTGCCGGGTGTGGGGGCTCCGGATGCGCTGCCAAGCAGGAAGTGGTGCGGAGTGAGTGCCTCGGGGTCTGCCGGGTCGACGGATACGTGGGTGAGCGGTCGAGCGTTCACAGTGTGCTCGGCCTCGGCGAGCAGTGTCGTCAGCACCTCGTCGGTGGGTGCACGTTGATGTAGAGTGGCGCGCAGTGCGCGCCGGACGGTGCCCACCAGCCGCTCCCACGCTCCACCCATGAACGGTGCAGCTGGGGGAATGAAGCGCCAGTCGGCGCCCTTGGTGAGCGCGAATGTCTGGACAGCGCCCAGGTCGATCTCCGCCCACGCGCGACGGAGCTCGGCGTCGGCACCATGGAAGTTGGTGCCGTTGTCGCTGTAGATCACGCTCGGCGAGCCCCTCCGAGCAATCATGCGGCGGAGAGCGTTGATCGCAGAGTCGGTCGTCAAGCTGGCTGCTACCTCCAAATGTACTGCACGCGTCACAAGACATGTGAAGAGCGCGCAGTACCGCTTCTCGCGCCGTCTCCCAACAGCGACGTCGATGGGGCCGAAGTAATCTAATCCGCAGTATGTGAACGGACGATGATGGTGATTGAGTCGTACCTCGGGTAAGTCTCCCATAGGTGGCGCTTGTGCCGTGACGGTTCTAAGTTTGCAGACTTGGCATTCACGCGCCACAGTTCGGACGGTCGGTCTTAAGTTTACGACCCAATATCGTTGGCGGAGATGATTGATCACGGCCTCATTGTGTGCATGGTGTGACCCGATGTGAAAGTGTAACACCAAGGTCACGTGATGTCGCCCGCAGAGTATAATCGACTCGGCGGTCTGTTGTTCGATGCCCGGCGTCGCGCTCACTCGCCCTCGAAGTCGCATGGTGCCGGCGGCGCCAAATATACGGCGCGAGCGCCTTCAGTCGGCTGCTGCGTGGAATGGGTAGGTCTGACCGCAGGCAAGCAAGCTCCGCGGCGAATGCGTCCTCTTGCGTCTGTCGTAAGAGTGCCTGCTCAGCTTGGTCAAGGTGGCGGCGCTCTAGTCGTCCTGTGTGGCGTCGACAACATTTATCGATGAATAGATACACGTAGACGGTGGCGCGGAGTAAACGTGGCCATCGCGAGAAACGTGCCGGGTCGGGAAGGGGTCGGTGTGCACGAGAGACGATCGCGTGTACAGCTGCTGCCTCGTGGCTGCGAAGGTCGATGTCGCTACGCGGTATGTCAGTCGGTTGAGCAGGCCACGCTCGTTCCTCGTGTCGGAGGAATTCTGGTTCCGAGCTCGATTTTGTCTACGCCGGCTCCCACCGGTGTGGCCGTGGAGGACTCATCCGAGCGCTGTCAGCGAGGCGACCGGTTCACTGAGCTTGCCTTTTCGCATGTCCGAGGTGATGAGCAAATGCCAGTTGTCTTGCCCAATGAGTACTTGAGGCTCGGCGCCGGTGTAGGCTCGGATAGGTAGCCCGCGTAGGTGAGTCATCTTGTCGATTTTCCCGGTTGACTGGGGCATCAGTTTCAGGCGTGTTATCGTGCGTGCATCGTGCACTTGAAGCTTCTTGCCTTTCGTTCCGGAGATGTTGAACGTAACTTTTCTCGATTCATGTGCAGTGCGCGACGAATTCAGACCATCTAGTGTCATCGGTATGCGCGGTCCGTCTGCTCCAATTTCTCGAGCAAGATCTTCGTCGAGTAATGTCACCGTGCTTCCGTCGTCCAGTAGTACGTAGGTGTTCACACTCTTACGCGGTCCATAGACTGTGACGGGCACAATCTTCAATAGTGCGCGGTCGTCAGTGTGCGCGCAGGCGATGGTCTCAGCACGTTCGTCTTCCGCGACGGCGGCGTGTGCAGCGGTCTGTGTCGATGTCGATGGTTGGGACAGTTGCTGCGTGTTGTGTAGCAGCGTGTGGTGTCGTCTGCCACAGTTCGCTACTGTGCATCCTTTGTTTGAGCGGCATGTGAGCGATCGGTGTCCCCGTTTCAAGCAGCGGAAACACAGCTGAGCCGAGCGCACATGTTCCCATCTTTCGTCTGGCAAAGCTCTTTTAAATTTGCCACAACTCCACACGTTGTGTTCCGTCGAGTCGCACATGGTACAGCAAATTGTCCCGGTCGGTGAAGTGGAATCCGTCGCTATAGTTGCGCACGTTGCGTGCTTCGGTTGACGCGCGTCGACAGCAGCGGCTTTACCGGCCGGTGCACGCGGCTGCGTTGAAACGTGGGCTGAAAGCACGGGCGTGGTCATGATGCTGCTGAGGCCCAATTTCCAAGACCTCGCTATTTTGCTGGGTTCCTTCTTTAGGAAATCGCACAGTCTTTGTATCTCGGGAGCGGAGTCGTCTTGCCTGAGATCGTCGTAGTCAATATATTTCGACATCAAAGGCTCCATTTTTAATTTGATGGTTTGAACTATCTCCACGCTGCGCAGGTAATCTTCTTGGTCGAGTGCGCGCAGTGCGGCTATTGTGTTCCGTAATTGCGATGCGAATATATGAATTTGTGTCGGAACGTCCGTCATTTTCGGCAGTCGTCGTAGTGCCGCGAGCTCTTGCTCAACTATTTGATCAGGTCGTCCGAAGAGCCCGTTCAATGTGTCCATGACCTCGTCTGGGTCTCCCTTACCGATAAGTTGGTAGCAGACCGATGCCTTAGCCTCGCCCGTCAGGCTTCGTCGTAGGCGTGCGAGGTTCTCCAACTTTGTGAAACGGTCTTTCTGCTCGTCATAAGCTGATTTATGTATAAGCCAGCCAGTCCCCCGTCTTCCCGTCGAAGCTTGGCATGGGCACCGCTTGTCGGCAGTATAGTGCGCCTCCATGTGAGCACTGTGTCGGTGCCTCGTGAGCTGGGTTGGGTCGTGGCTCACTTTCCCGCGTCGTGACTGCGGTTGGCGGTGGAATGTGGTGACGCGAGCGGGGCGTCACTTGTATCCACTGCTCCGTCCGGCGAGTCGTCTCGTGTCTGCGGCTGCCGGCGTCATCGATTTCCTCGTCGTCGGAATCGATGGCCTGCAACTCGGCCTGCAGTTTTTGCCGGATGAGCCCCTTCTCAATCTCCGCTATTTGCTTTCGGCATTCTCGATCCCGTTCTCGTTGCTCGCGGTCTTGCTCGTATTCATATTGTAATTGTTCGCGTTCTAGGGCAGCGAGCTTCTCAGCTGCGGCGATCTCTGCATCTCGCCTTCGCCTTACCGATGACGTGGTCCGTGCAGATGTCGTGGATCGCGACGCGACGGGCGAACGTTGGTTATCAACGATTGTTGTTGTTGTTGATTCACCGGACGGGTCTGTAGGCGACGCTGGTTGGTTCAAATCGTTCGCGCCGGAGGTCGAGTCAGTCTGATGCTCGGTTGGTGCGCCTTTCGCAGCAGCGCGCCTCTTAACCATCTTGGCGGAACGAGGATCTTACGATGCGCGATGCAATGCGATCGCTCAGCACGCGAGCGATCAAGGGCGGTGCGGGGCGCGGTCGTAGCGTAGTGTGGTACGACGCGAAGACTCAGCACGCGGGCGAGCTAGGCCGGCATGAACGGGAGTGTAGTTACTTTAATAAAGCAAACCTGAAGTTCCAGGATCCGCGGTCAGTCCAGCAGGTCTATTCTTGTAAATTCTGACAGCGGACTCAGCGCTGATGTGGCGCTGAGAGCCACTTTAGTAAGTGGCTCTCAGCGCCACATCAGCGCTGAGTCCGCTGTCAGAATTTACAAGAATAGACCTGCAGATCCCGGCTCAAAGGTCCAGAAAATGTGAGCCCCAGGGCGGCAGCACTGCGTCGTCAGTTGAGTGCTGTCCCCCGGCCGGCTCCCTTCGTCTAAGTGGACTGTATTAGGTCTGGTCTATTCAAAATTAATAATAAAAACATAACTTTTTCAGTCGGTCATATGGTCAAAATATTGCAACGAATATCGATTTTTCACTCTGACATATTTGTCAAAGACAGCCGTCATAATCTTATTATATTTTTTCACATGCAAACGTCGGTGCGCTGCCAGTCCAAACGTCCTAGTATGATCAGAATATATACATATCAAAAGTACACTAACTTTATTGCGTATTCGAGGGCGGAGCAAGTCGCGCACCCTCGAACAGCATTCACTATAACACTTTTCAACTGATCTGTTTGCCGTCCGCATCGGCCGTCGTCAACACTATACTTGGGGGGAAATATGTGGGCAGGTAGAGCGTTCCAGAGTTTACCGGTTCTGTGGAGGAAGGATCTGCAGAACCGATTTGTACGCATCCGCGGTAAGTCCAGCGTATAGGGATGCAATCCCTGCCCAGTGCGCGTTGTACGGAGGTGGAAAGGGGACGGCGGAATCGCGTTAAACAGCTCCTCCGAGCACTCCCCGTGGAATAAGCGATAGAACACGCTTAGGGCGCCGACATCCCTACGAAGTTGCAGCGGTTCTAGATCGCGGGACACGTCGCACTATGGGGCTTCTTGTATGGAAGCGCGGAAAAAAGTCCATAACTTCTAAAGTATTTGAGATATTCAAATTTTTTTTTCTGTGAAATTAATGTTTCCTATAGCCGCTCAAATACGGTGTTGCCACAGAAAACTGAAAATATACATGAAAATTGACTTCAGTCAAGAGCGTTCGATTCCACTTAATGCATTTTGTAGATAATATGTGTTGTAAAAATAACACATTTATCTCAAAAAAAAAGCCGCCTCAAACTGAGACCTGGTCAACAAATTCTATTCATAAGAATATCGCTTAATCGCGGTATCGTTAATTATTCCCATTAGTAAGTAATTAGCGGAATGTGTAAGTTTGAAGTGTTGTAAATGATGCATTTGCAGGTATTTGCAGCTGGATTTGCTTTTATCTATTAAAGTACATACTCAGGATAACGTCAGTATGCATGAGCACTTGGAGGCAAATGGAGGCAAAAATATACGTCCAAGAGTTCTAAAAAACATATGGAATTTCGACTATGTAACAAAAAAAAATTATTTTTGAAAACTCAACAATTATATTCATATTTGATTTACGTGTATTTATTGAGCATAATATTTGCTTTGAGAAAAAAAATTACCATAGATATCTAGACAACGGATCCTGAAAATAAAAATTGGCATTTTCTTGCACGTGAATGCAATCAGTTGCGCAACAACGGCCTTCCCTGACTTTGCGACTCTGTAGAAAAAAAAGTATGTGTCAAAACAGAACCATAGTCAGGATTCTAATGAAGTGTTTATATAGTTATTATTATATATATATATCTACTATATATCACGAACTTTGTTAAATGGACTTAATTCCTCTAAAGCCCCATAGTGCGACGTGTCTTGGAAGCAAGGAGCTGGTGAGAACGCCGCTCTCTTCGCACTGAACGCGCAAGCTTGTGTTTTTGAAGCGTTGAACTCGACCAAATTACTTCGGCCCCATTCGGAGATAGACCGAAGCGTTTGTTCGAGTTCAGACACAAGTCTTCGCCTCTTTTCATCCAAAACCTCTCGTCTCGCTGAAGGGTGACTGGTATAGGATCCGTGTGGTGTACTGTCATCCGCATAAAAATGTATGTTGCCGAGTGGCAGCATGTCATTGATATGCAGAAGAAACAGTGTGGGTGACAGCACAGATCCCTGCGGTACGCCGGCATTCACTGACATGGCATCCGACGAGCAACCGTCCACTAGGACCTGTATGCTACGCCCATGTAGGAAGTCGGCGACCCAGTCGCAGAGGCCAGAAGGAAGTCCGTACGCCGGAAGCTTGCCCAGGAGCGATTTGTGCCAAACCCTGTCGAATGCCTTGGCAATATCTAGGCCAATTGCCAAGGATTCACCATGTCCTTCAAGCGATTCCCCCCAAAGGTGAGTGACGTACGCTAGGAGATCACCAGCGGATCGGTTTGGCCGAAAGCCATATTGCCGATCGCTGATGAGGTTATTTGTCTCCAGGTACGCCATGAGCTGGGCATTGATAATGCGCTCCATCACCTTGCAGAGTAGGGAGGTAATCGCTATAGGTCGGTAGTTCGAAGGGTTTGAGCGGTCGCCCTTTTTGGGGACCGCTTGAACAAATGCAGATTTCCAGGCCGCCGGCATACGGGAAGTAGACTAAGAGAGGCGGAAAAGGCGCGTGAGCACTGGAGCCAGCTCGGGAGCACACCGTTTCAGCACCAATGCAGGAATCCTATCCGGCCCACTCGCCTTCCTGGTGTCTAGGGAGAGAAGCTCCGCCCGCACAGTTCGTTGTCGGAACTGTACTTCCGGCATGGAGTTCTCACACCTAGTTATGGATGGAGGGATGGCACCCCCATCGTCCAGGTTGGAGTTCCCCGCAAAGAGAGACACCAATAAATCGGCTTTCTCCTTTGCGGAGTGGGCAAGTGAGCCCCCAGGACACTGCAGTGGTGGAAGTGAAAAGCGGCAAAAATTGAGAGTGTTATGGGCTGACATCACGAATGTTGTAGTTGATGTAGCCAACCTTGTCAGTTTCCATAAAAAAAATGCAGGTGACATTTAGGTGACCTTGAGGGAGGCAAAGTGGTTAAAATTATTTATAAATGTGGGAATCAACAGGTGTGACCCATTTCTAAGATACCCTTTCCTTTTTCAATAAAATTTGTGTGATTTTGAAAAATTTATTCTTTTCATTAATATGTATTACCTTACCCATACATGTCATAAATGACATTTCGTGTTTCTCAAGTTCCATGAGCTTGACACACACATAAAAAAAATATCAGGTTAATTTGTTGTTAAAAAGGAACCAATCCACAAACATATTTTTTGCAAAAAAGAACCATTTGACAATAATGAAAAAAAAGGTTATCTTAAAAGAAGAGTTCTATTATAATTATGCAAAAAATAGGAACACTTTTTACCCCTCCAATCATATTTTCACTTTATTTGAAGACTGCAACCTGATGTTTCTATATCTTCATTTACAAAAACTTAATTTTCTCAACACAATCTCCACAGGGTTGGTCCCTTTTGGCATATATATATATGGTCAATTATCCACGTAAAACAAATTAAACTAAGGACCGAGTGACATCCTTCCCCCCTCCGCCGAGCGCTGCTCCAACGCTGCCATACCAAATGTAGGTTATCTAGCAAATCATTTTCCTTAAACTTCTGAATGTTGAAATGTATGTAAATATGCCATGTAATATGATCAATTAATTTAATCACCTGATGCTCATGGTGCATAGGATGTACAGGAATATAAAAGAACAGTCTGTGTAGTCAGTTCCAGGCAAGTTTCGGTGACTCAAACCTTGAATCCATGATATGGGGTAGAAAGGCAGCTTGGCTACAACCCTGCCATCGAAACTGAAAGAAAATCAAACATTCAACTTAACAATAATATATAATAAAAAAAACAGTCAAGGGTGAGTTGGGGTACCGCAACAGACAAGAGTGAGTCGGGGCAGGCCTCACGCACTCTATGTACTTGCGCGCGATAACTACCTACTGCCCGCCGGGCCGCCGGCGACCCATAATTCATTGGGCTGTCGACAGCCGCGCGGATCTAACCTACTACGCGAGCGCGCGCTCACGCTACTGCTTCGTACCCTGTGTTCGTACCTACCTATATCTTAATTCAAGTTGACATGGCTTCTGTTAATAGTGGCAGTTTATGTGCAGTAGATGGATGTAAATCCAGCAAGAGGACAGATAAAAATCTTTCTTTTTTCGATTTACCTGCTGATGAAGAAATGTGAGTATATTTGTTTTCTTTGAGCAATAATTATTCAAAAAAACCGACAAGTGCGAGTTGGACTCGCACACGAAGGGTTCCGTACCATCGTACAAGATTTACACTATGTACTTTATTTTATATATTTTTACTATTAAAATTTGTTGTTATAGCGGTAATAGAAATACAGCCCGCTGACAGACGGATGGACGGACGGCGGGGCTTAGTAATAGGGTCCCGTTGGCACCCTTTAGGTACGGAACACGGAAATAGGTATTTTGGTTTATGTTGTGTTTCGCTTGAGTTTCGGTATGTTCGATATATATGTCTGTTTGTTTGTCTAATTTGAAAATAGGGGGGGGGGGGGGGGTCTGGTTTGCAGACGTTACACGTGATGTAGGGGGGGGGGGGGGGTCTGGTTTGCAGACGTTACACGTGATGTAGGGGGGGGGGGGGGGGGGGGGAGTCTGGGTCTGGCCAAAACTGACATCATTCTTACAAATACGAATAATCCCACAATATGACATATATGCGCGCCGCCGCCGCTCAGTCTAATAAGACCGACACGTGCGGTCCGCGCTTTCATCTGCTTTAAAGCAAACGTCGGCTTCCTTATATAATAAGTCTGCCTTCTGCCAAGCAGAAAGGTGTATGTAAAGGTCGACTGGAAGTAATTTCCGCCGGCAATAAGTCCGGATTTGCTTGGCAGATGTATTTTTAATCTATACCGAATAAAATCAGTTAGATAAGCATGCCTACAGGTAACAATAATAACATTACAGGGGTAGTAGGTAGGTAGGTAGGATTACCTGAAGTATTTTCGGGCTGAACTAATTTCTTCCTCTAATATATTTCAACGAGGGCGAAGCCGCGGGCATAAGTTAGTAGTAGCATATATGTTAAACCAAAAAAAGATAGGTACCTATCTAACAGTAAAAAAACATTTTTAAATCTGTGCTGTAGCTCGCGAACAAACATTCACACATATTTCCTCTTTACAATATAATGCATTGATATTTTTATCGAAAGTAGCAGCCCTAGCGTCACCGAGTTTGATTCAAGGCCCCGCGTCCGCGCGCAGCTGCAAAGCAATAATCACTTTACGCTCTTTCGTTTAGGTACATTTTCGCACGCAGCGACTGGCGACGTAAAAGTTTAGGCTATTAAAGCCGAAGGTATGTAACTTTTTCTATGGAGAGATTCATCTGTTACGAAGTAACTATTAAGTAATCTGTGGTCGGGGTACCACCAGGGCCGTTTTTACGCGCAGGCTATATAGGCTGCAGATTAGGGGCCCGCACCACAAAAAGAATATGGGTAATAATATTTTTTTTTCAATTCAAATACTGTGGTGGCCCCACAGAAATCCTAAGTAATAGCTAGAAGTGTGAAGGAGGCGGGTCAGTTTGTGACCATACGCGTCGTGCGCTCGCGATCCGACCGACAGTGCATCGTCGACCGAGGCACGCGCGACATATGGAATGTTTTTCCCAAAATGACGGCCTGTTGCGTGAAAACATGTAAAAACCGAACTGTGAAAGTAAACTGGAAGAACAATGGAGTAACGTATCATCGGTAAATATACTGTAAATGTCTTAATTATATTTTTAAAGATTTTTTTAAAATTATGTCTCCGTGCTCCCTTGTTCCATGCATAGTGCTGTAACCGTGCATTAAATGTATCAATACAGTATTGTGCAGTATTCGGTACTTAAGTCTATGAAATATATATGAAATGTTTTAGTTTAATTTCCTATTATTTAAATATTTGATGTACGTAGTAATTTTATCCCTGAATATAAAATATAAACATAAAATAAATAAATCAATTAATTAATATATCCGCCGACGCACCAATGTAGTCGATATTGGACACCGGGTGGCTAAGCTAAGGTGGCATTGGGCTGGGCACGTCAGCCGAAAAGTTGACGACCTTTGGAGTATCCGTGTCCTACACTGGCGGCCGTGGACAGGGAAACGGAAAGTGGGAAGACCACCCGCCCGGTGGGACGACGATATTAAGTACGTCGGCGAAAAACAGTGGTTCCGTACCGCTGAAGGCCGGGAGGACTGGAGCAGAGGTGTTGCGAGGACCGCGGACATTGCCCGCAAAATTTCATACCCGGCATTTAAAAGAACTAGAAGGCTTAGGATTTTTTGACGAAAATTCGTCATGAACTTTTGTTTTGGTCATATCATAATTCGAGAACCACTGGTGCTAGACCCATCGTGTTGGTACTCAAACTTCAGGTCTCGTTGTGATCTATCCATCTGTCACATGAACTTTTGTTTTGGTCATAACTCGAGAACCACTGGTGCTAGACCCATCGTGTTGGTACTCAAACTTCAGGTCTCGGTGAGATCTATCCATCTGTCACATAAAATCTCTCATGTTGGAGAGAGACTCGGTTTGGACAGCGGCAAAGTCGATTTACGTCACCAACTTTGGTGCGCCGTACTGAGCTGACAGCTGTTTGCTTCCGTAAGCTCTGTCCAACGGCAACTTTGTTTGATAGAATCGGTTTCAGAACCCCCTGAAATTGGTTTGTTGCCCGTGGTCCTACTGCGTAGTCCTACTGGTAGAACCAAGGGCAATGTTTTTGTCCGTGGTTCTAGCAGTAGGACTACGGGTAAGTAACATGACCTATGGTTCAACTAGTAGTACCACGAACAAAAAACATTGCCCTTGGTTCTACCAGTAGGACTACGGACAAGTAGCATTGCCAGTAGTTCAACTAGGAGTAATAAGATTGATTTTTATCCTGGTTCTACTGTACCTAATTAAGGAATTTATATATGGAAACGTCCTTCAAGATAATGATTTTAAATAAAAGAGGTCTATTTTTACTTTCGAGCGACTGTAAGGAGAAAGGAAGTATTGTGATCGTCCAAAATTTCGAAGTTGAGATTTCGACTGATTTGGGCTATATATCATTCAACCATCCCAAAAAAGTGGTTTTGAGAAACATGTATGTGTGTGTGTGTCCAGCGTCCAGCGACCTTGCGCCTAAACCGCTCAACCGATTTCGTTCAAAATTCGTATTTAGTAGTTTGATACGATAATCTAGGGGTACCTTTTTTAGTTTTTCAAAATTCGAAAAAAATAAGGGTAGCTGTCATACAAAATTTGTCTATGGCAATGTGTCCAGCGACGGTGCGCCTCAACCGCTCAACCGATTTCTATTAAAATTCATATTTAGTAGTTTGAAACGATTATCTAGGGGTACCTTTTTTTAGTTTTTTTTTATTCGAAAAAATAAGTGTAGCTGTCATACAAATGATTTCGATAAAGTTGATTTTCTCAAAAATGGCTCTAACGATTTTTATTATATTTTCCACATAGAAACCCTATTACTAGCCTAAAAAGATACCATTATCAGTATTTCCAGGAAAACTCAAAAAAAGGTTGCTGTCATACAAACGAAGGTTTCTTTCTATTAAATATTGCATACAAAATGTTTGTTGCGAGCGCCTAACTAATTCAACGGAACTGTCCTGTCAGTATAAGTCTTACTATGGATTATATTAAACGAAAAAGAAAATAATAATAATAATGTTTAAATAGTTCGTATTTTCCGTTCAGTTCAGTGTAGCCTACATGGAATGAAGGGAAGCACTGACATGGCACCTTGTTCACCCGGTGTTATGGGCTGACATCACGGACGTTGTAGGTAGGTTGACGCCAACTGTGTTAGAAAAAAAAACCCAAAAAAAACTTATATTACTAGTCTAATACCATTCCTGAACCGTTCCTGAAAAATAATTAATAATATTGACGGTGACTGTACTACCCGATCAGTAGGTACAACGCGCATACAATATAATCATTTTATTGCTACAGTCCTACTGGTAGTACCACAGACAAAAAACTCTTGGATCTACCAGTAAGACTACGCAGTAAGACCACGGGCAACAAACCCTGAAATTGGCTACCAAATTTCAAGAACAGTGCGATTTAAAAAACTAAAAAGCTGCTGTGTTCGCATTAGTCTTGGCCCCACTATCTCAACTGTATTCGAAAAAACACATTACCCTCCTTTGCGTCGCGCAGTCGGGTAAAAAGTCGTGTGGAATTTTGGCACAGTTGTAGAGGAAAGTGTCCTGAACAACATACTAAAAGTACTGAAGGGTGGGGGTCGAGCTAAGGGGAGGAGGGGGGTGTAAAGGTCCTTTTTTTTTAGTTTTTCGTTAATAACTCAAAAACTACTGCCTCTATAAAAAAGGTGTTCAGACTTTTAAGCTGGGATCAATGATTAAGGAGATATGAGGGGGGGGGGGGGGGGGGGGGGAGATTGGCCATAAAGAAAAATTTTTGTCAATGGAGTAGGTATATATTTAAAAGTGAAGATATTAGTTTGTCAAATTATTTCTAATTATGCTATCGTATACTATATTATATTACGCTATCTTCATCGTCAGCGGTGTCATCTATGTGGGTTCCGTTAGTGCAGGAGCCGAAGCATACGCCGCAGACACTGGAACTAGCAATGCCTGCTTTCCGACTTCCGCAGCGCACCCCACACCCAGTTGTGCATCGGCAAAATATATAATTCAAAATGGAGTCAGGTGCCACAGGGTCGTTAGATGTCACCGGCTTCAGAATGCCATCCTCTCCCCTGGCCCAACCCCATTGGGTTGAGTAGTTAGTTAGTAGAGGGTTGCCGAGCCATTGTTGTATCTGTAAAAAAGTAATAGGACTAACATAATTATTTACCTATCTAATCTAATCTAAGGGAGAGGCCTATGTCCAGCAGTCGACGTGTTCTGGCTGATATGATGATGATGATGATGATGAAGTATTTAGCTCTAATAGGAAATTTAATTAAACAAAACAGTATTTGACAATTTGTAAAAAAATTTACCTGTAGGTAAACTCTGAACGAGTGCTGCTTCGAAGCTCCTCTTGTAGGCGGAAGAGTGGCCATATCGGATTTCGGCTTTGTCGATGCTCTCAAAAAGCTGAGTACCGGTATTTGTTGAGGTTTTTTTTATTTTTTATTTATTTTTTTATTTATTTATTTTAAACACTGACAGCTGACAGCTGGTGCGTGTATTCTGTTTTTTAATTTATGAGTGCACTTGTATGGTTTTTAAGTATTTTTGTTTGTTTGTTTTTTGTTTTGTTTTTTTTTTGTCTAATTGGTTTTTTAAAGAATTAACCGAGGGGGCGCTGACAGTGTCCTCAGATAATTTGTTCCAGGCCCTTACGACCCGGTGCGTCAGAAAATGCTTCCTGGGGTTGGTTCTATGTGTGGGCCATTTTAGTTTTGTTCCTTGTTGTCCGCAAGCACTTGGTACATCGCCAGAAACAGCTTCTCGGCAGCCTGCTCAATACCCTCATGCAATGTTGAGGGATCAGTGAATATGTCTGAGATTTCTTGGGTTAGGTCAGGTTTAGCTGCGAACAGCTTAGCAATTCCCACATTGCTCTTCCCATAGATTAATAAAAATAACACGCCTGCTTAGGGGCCGTCCATAAAGGACCGTCCGGTCGATTTGGGGAAAAATTACCCCTCCCTCCCCCGCTGTCCGGTTTTCGGTTCCCCTCCCCCCTCCTGGACGTCCAAAATCGACGACCCCCCCCCCCCCCCTACCCCCTCGGGCGACGGGACGCGGGCGGCGACTGCGCGGGTCGTCGTTCCTAACACGAGAGGGAGCGCGGCGAGGTGCGCCGCTACTCCCCTTTCCACACCTCCCGCCCTCGCCCCTCTCACCTTTTAATCGTCGTTTGCGCACGCGTCGCTTGGACGTCCAGATAGGCAGTACCCCTCCCTACCCCAGCGTCCGGTTTTGTCCGGTTTTGCTAACCCCTCCCTCCCCTCGCGACCGGACGGTCCTTTATGGACGGCTCCTTAGGCAGAGACATTTTTATTGATGTTGAGTTTTTATTTTTACTCACACCCCATACATACAAGTTATTAATTTATATACATTTATTATATTATTATATTTCATTATTTATTTTTAATATTTATACACGCCTGCTTAGGCAGAGACATTTTTATTGATGTTATTCCGGGCGCTTTTAGGCGTTTACTAAGCATTATGCAATACCTGCACGCTTGACTAGTGTGCGCTGACGTCACTCCGACTCTCGCTGCGCGGATGGTACCGTTTGGCCCCGCCCACAATAAACGTAAGCATTAAAAGTACTCTAATTTCGTCAATTCTTCTCTGATAACAATAAAATTTATGCCAAAAATTAAGTTTAGGGAGGTTCTTTCAGCACACATTTTCATCACTCCGTGTCAAGCAGACACATGACACGGAGTGATGAAAATGGCCTTGTGGGCAGAAATGCGCAATGTCTCCATTAGTGTGTTGCAATGTATACTACATATGTAGATAGGTGCACAGAGATACTTACATGCTGTTGAACATGCTAAGTAACGCAGTAAAGGCAAAGCCAATTGCGAACATGGACTTCATTTTGACGAGCGACAGATCTCGATTGTTGTTCTTTAGTCGTTCTTCTTCACGTTCTATTTTCTTCTTGTGCTGCTTGTCTAATGAGTCTCCATGAGCTTCCTTCCGCTTTTCCACTGTCATTAAACAATTTCTAATTTCAAGTAAACAATACGAGTAATTATGCAGATTACGAAACATATTACCTACGTAACTTATTTATTAGTGTTCAAAATATGACGTGCCAGAACTTCAACACAGTTTTTTTTATGTAATCCGGTATGGGTGGCTGAGTCAGAGGGGACGGAGAGTGGAGACATGACCAGCGAATATCCCATAAAATTCCCTTGCCCCTTACTAGGTGGTAGGCTCAAATTGTAGCCGACTGGGTTGGTAACACCGTACTGGATGTAAGATGGCCGCAAGCAATCTCGGTTGTGTTCTCCTCTAGTCCAGTATAGCCAGCAATCCAGGAAAGTCTCCTGTATGGCACCTACCTTCTCGGAGGTGATATTGGCTGGTTAGAGCATGTGCTTTGGCCCCTCCGACTCAGCCACCCATACCGGATTACATAAAAAAAAAAAAAATCACCTCCGTGAAGGTGCAATACCGGAGACTTCCCTTTGGATCGATGGTTTACTGGAGTAGAAGAGAACACAGCCGAGGCCAAGTTAATTTAAAGGACAAGACAAGACAAAGACATTTGGAATGGATAAACTTACATTTCTTGCTCTGTCGTTCGACTTCACTTTTCAGTTTCTGGTACTTCTCCGTTCTATATACTAAGATCCATGTCAGACCTGAAAGGGATGTAAAATTTAGCAAACTGAATTAGATTCCACAGCTAGCTACACAGAGAAAAGTGATAAATGAAAAAGCCCGCTAAGCTTGAACATACTTCACACGCAGAGGGTTCCGTAGCCATTTCCTTTTTGCACGCATAACGAGTCGAGAGTTTTATTGTATTTTTTTTTATAAAAAAAATGGTACGTGGAAGCTAATTTCTAACCAAAAAGGGGCATTGAGTAATTTAATTCAATGCATTGAGTGAAACAAGCTATTATGTACAGCTTAGTTTTATTGTTGTTACTTAATTCTCCTGTAATCTCTGTGGGATTCTTTGTTTATTGAGCATTCTTAATGGCAGTAAGACAGCACTTGAACTTGTCCTATCCGGTTCGATTCATACATACATACATACATAGCGTCACGCCTCTTTCCCGGTGGGGTAGGCAGAGACAACGGATCTCCACGTGCCACGATCCTGACACACCTCTGCCGCCTCTTCCACTCCCATAATGTTCTTCATGCAAGCTCGACGGTAACGGGTACTACGCACTTGACCCTTTTTGAGCACATCCCCTATCTGGTCCAGGTACGTGCGTCTAGGGTGACCCTTCCCGACTCTTCCACTCACATTTGCTTCATAAATTTCTTTCGTTAGTCTCACAGAGCATCAAATACCTACCGCGCGCGCCCCCTACTAGAGGCGCCCTAAGCGATGATATTTGAAACCCAAAAACTACACGCAGTGCTGCTAGCACTTTGTATGTGTGTGTGTGTGCTAGTATCGACACTACACACAAAGAGGAGCAAGTTAGGCACACGCACAACTATAGTTGCAAAACTTACGAATTATTCAGAATAAATAAGGAATACTTCGAAAATCATGGAATCTTTCCAGGATTTATAGAAGTTTATTCAGTATGGAGAGGAATGCGTAATACCTATTTTGTTAATTTTAGACCGAGCCGGATTTAATCAGTTTTATTTTATGCATATTCGTAGATACATTATATGGAATGCCTCAAGATAATTATTATTTCAAAATGACAATACCTACTTATTTAAAAATGATCGAAAATCGCGCGAACGAACGAAACGAATCCATGCAAGCGGCCTACCTACACTCGCACGCAGTCGGCCGGGGCGGCGGAGCGACGGCGGTGCGCGGCGCGGAGGGGCGCAGCGAGAGGGGCGGGCGGGCGGCGCGCGCGCGCGACGCGGTAGGTAGGTACCTGCTATGCGCTGTATGGTTGTTATGCGTATAGTTTCGCGTGACGTAGGCAGGGAATACTTCCCAAAAGATCGAAAGCTTTCGTCATCTTTCGTTGAATAGATACGGAACGGACTGATACTGTCTGGCAGCGGCGCTGCGCGCGCGATGCGTCATGCGAGTTGAGGAATATTTATTTATTTATTTATTTTTTATTTATTTATTTGATGAACGAACAGCCTAGGCTGATGTGTTCATGTCTAAGTTCACTGGTGCTTTGTTATTTTTATGTTAGTTTAGTTTGGTGTTTTTTTTAGGTGTTTGTCGAGCCTGTTTTTAAAGGAATTGGTGGTGGGTGCTTGTACGACATCTTCGGGCAGTTTGTTCCACATTTCCACTGCTCTATTTGACAGGAAGTTTCGTCTCGGATTTGTTGAGCTGACAGTGACATTCAGCTTCAAGCTATGGCCTCGGAGATGACTATTTGTATTTCTAGTAAAGAGGTTCTCCAGTTCTGGACAATCATAATGCTGATTGAGAATCTTGTATGTTTCTATGAGGTCACCCCTTTCTCTACGTTGCTCCAATGTTGTCAGGTTGAGGATTTTTAGTCTTTCCTCGTATGGTTTCCTCTTCAGTGATTTTGGTATCTTGGTCGCTCTTCTTTGAACTCTTTCTAGGAGAGTAATATCTTTGACGAAGTAAGGATTCCATATTTGAAATCCATATTCCAAGAGTGGTCTAATGTGAGATTTGTAAATTTTGATTAATGTCTCTATAGTCAGGTTTTGAAATGATTTTCGTACAACATAGAGTATGGCGTTTGCTCGTTTGACTATGGTCTCTATATGATTTGCCCATTTTAGATCTTCTGAGATAGTTATTCCCAGATCTTTCTGAGCCTGTGTAGAAAATATTATGTCTGTTCCGATTTTATACTGGAGTCTCGGGTTATTATTCCCTATATGCAAAACTGTGCATTTCGAGGGGTTAGTTCGTATTAGCCAATGGCGGGTCCATTCCAATATTCTGTCCAGGTCATCTCTGAGTGTCCCACTGCTCACAATGGGGTTGGCAATGAGTTTTGCATCATCGGCGAATAGGCTTGACATGGCTTGGATAACAGCGCAGATGTCGGAGATGTAGAGACCAAATAGAGTTAGTGCCAGAACTGATCCTTGGGGCACGCCGCTGAGAACGTCTCTCACTCCCGATAGGCAGTCGCCCACTCTCACTTGGTATGTTCTGCCGACCAGGTAGTTTTCTATCCACGTTAGTAGCTTGCCTCGTATTCCAAGATGTTCCAATTTTACCAGGAGACGTCGATGTGGAACTTTATCAAATGCTCGTTCAAAATCTAAGTAAATCACATCAACTGGGTTTTTAGAATCAAACTCTTGGGTCCAGTGATCTAGACATATTAGTAAATTCGTGATCGTAGAGCGCCTGGGGACAAATCCATGCTGGTGAGTGGATATAATGTGCTCGGACTTGAGAAAGTTTTGCAAACTATTCACTATTAATCTCTCCATGCACTTACAAGTGATACTTGTCAAGCTTATTGGTCTATAGTTTGATGGTGTCATTTTGTCGCCTTTTTTGTATATTGGGGTCACTATAGATATAGAGTGCTTCCAGTCCAGTGGGATTTAAGAACTATATTGTGGTTGTTTATTGTTTGTGTGGTAATTATATTTATAATGGTGGTTGATGTTTGAATTGTAGATGTTTTTAAACATTGTAATAACATTAAATAATGTTCCAGTTACAAAATAATTTTGAGCGATTTTTTTTTTCTGACGATGTAAATGTTTAATTATTTTGTTTAATTTTGTAAAATTACATAGATACTGTTTATTTTTTATTGTATACCAACTTAAATAGAGATTAAATGAGGGTTAATAAGCAGGGACCGAAAAGGGTTCAAAAGAACCGGTTCGAAAAAGGTTCTAAAGAGGTTATGGTTATTAAATAACCGGTTCATAAAATAACTGTTTAGGAACCGGTTTTCTGAACCGGTTCAAACACCGATGAACCGGTTCTTCAAACGAACCGGTTCCGCAGGTGGGTTCAAGAACCGGTTCGAAAGAACCCTTTAAGAACCAGTTTACAGAATGGTTCTTAGAACCGGTTCGAAAGAACCCTTTTAAGAACCGGTTTGCATGATGGTTTTGAGAACCGGTTCTCAAACCGAGCTGCATAACCGGACTCGTTTAAGAACCGGGTCATAACTCGATAACCACTGGTGCTAGACCCATCGTGTTGGTACTCAAACTTCAGATCTCGGTGAGATCTATCCATCTGTCACGTGAACTTTTGTTTTGGTCATAACTCGAGAACCACTGGTGCTAGACCCATCGTGTTGGTACTCAAACTTCAGGTCTCGGTGAGATCTATCCATCTGTCGTGTTGGTACTCAAACTTCAGGTCTCGGTGAGATCTATCCATCTGTCGTGTTGGTACTCAAACTTCAGGTCTCGGTGAGATCTAACCATCTGTCACATGGACTTTTGTTTTGGTCATAACTCGAGAACCACTGGTGCTAGACCCATCATGTTGGTACTCAAACTTCAGGTCTCGGTGAGATCTATCTATCTGTCACGTGAACTTTTGTTTTGGTCATAACTCGAGAACCACTGGTGCCAGACCCATCGTGTTGGTACTCAAACTTCAGGTCGCGGTGAGATCTATCCATCTGTCTCGTGAACTTTTGTTTTGGTCATAACTCGAGAAACACTAGTGCTAGACCCATCGTGTTGGTACTCAAACTTCAGGTCTCGGTGATATCTATCCATCTGTCACGTGAACTTTTGTTTTGGTCATAACTCGAGAACCACTGGTGCTAGGCCCATCGTGTTGGTACTCAAACTTCAGGTCTTGATGAGATCTATCCATATATCACATGAACTTTTGTTTTGGTCATAACTAGAGACTTAAAGTTTGAGTACCAACACGATGGGTCTAGCACCAGTGGTTCTCGAGTTATGAGTAAAACAAAAGTTCATGTGACAGATGGATAGATCTCACCGAGACCTGAAGTTTGAGTACCAACATGATGGGTCTAGCACCAGTGGTTCTCGAGTTATTACCAAAACAAAAGTTCACGTGACACATGGATAGGTCTCACCGAGACCTGAAGTTTGAGTACCAACACGATGGGTCCAGCACCAGTGGTTCTCGACTTATGACCAAAACAAAGTTCATGACGAATTTTCGTCAAAAAATCCTAAGCCTTCTAGTTCTCACAGGAAACGGGATGGTAAGGAACCCTCTTTACGCGAGCTCGACTCGAACTTGACAACTTTTTTTAAAAATTATGTTACTCCGGGATATACACTACCCCTGTTTCGTCAAAGTCCGAACAGCCGTTCAGGCGTGAAAGAGGAACAAACAAACAAACAAATATACTTTCGCATTTATGATATTATAGTGAGTAACGTAATTTTATTATGAGTGTTGCATGCATTCAGTTTTTGTTGCGTCCGCGGTCCGCGCGACACCTCTGCGCCGCATGCGCCTTTGTCGTATCTGATATCGTACTTTTGACCGTATCTGAGCGAATGGGCTAAACCTACCTACTCGGTATGGTAGGTGAATTAAAGTACGTAGTGTTAAATTTTGTACGATGATACGGAACCCTTCGTGTGCGAGTTCGACTCGCACTTGGCCGGTTTCTTGTTAAAATTACTTCTCATCAACCTACAAAATGTGAAAACATCACAGTTGGATAAAACTACAGTTAATTCGACAGATTCCGAAGCTTTCGGAAGTTTTAGAATGATTACGAATGATTCCCTTTGGAAGTATTCAGAAACATTCCTTCTCGCATCTATACGCACAACACACATATGTAGTAAGTCATAGGCCACGCCTACAGGCTTCAGCAGCGTTGTAGAGAAATCGCGCTCAGGGCGCCTCTAGGAGGGGCGGGCGCGCGCATTTGATGCTCTGTGGTTATGTGGTTAGTCTCCATTCCATTCTTCCAACATAACCGAACCACCGAAGCATTCCTTTCTCAATCCTTGTCACTATATCTTCTTTCAGTCCACAGCGCTCTCGCACTACACTATTTCTCAATCTATCTTTCATTGTAACTCCACACATACACCTCAACGCGCGCATTTCCACAGCATTAATCCTGCTTTCATGCTTCGTCTGCCATGCCCAACTTTCACTCCCGTACATAAGTGTAGGGGCCAGCACTCCACCATGGACAACTAAACGTGCCCTAGTTGACATGCTTTGGCTGCTCATAATAGCGTGCAACGCCCCATTCACTTGGTTGCCGGCTTTCACTCTGTTTAAAACACCAGGAATATTATTTTCGTACCCAGGAACGAAAATAATATTTTAATTTCATCATAAGGAAGTCTCCAATGTTTTACTCTGTTCCTCGAAGTTTAGGTAAATAAGCCCTGCCTATTGCTATCACTGATAATAATTAATAACATTACAGGGATAGTAGGTAGGTAGGTAGGATTACCTGAAGTATTTTCGGGCCGAACTAATTTCTTCCTCTAATATACTTTAACGAAGGCAAAAGCTAGTAAGTAGCCTATATGTTAAACCAAAAAATATATAGGTACCTATCTAACAGTAAAAAAACATTTTTAAATACGTGCTATAGCTCACCAACAAACATTCACACATATTTCCTCTTTATAATATTAAATATTGTGTAATGATTTTATATTTTTATCGAAAGTAGCAGCCATAGCGTCACCGAGTTTGCTTCAAGGCCACGCGGCTGCAAAGCAATAATCACTTTACGCTCTTTCGTTTAGGTACATTTTCGCACGCAGCGACTGGCGACGTAAAACTGTAGGCTATTAAACCCGTAGGTATGGAACTTTTTCTATGGAGAGATTTATCTGTTACGAAGTAACTATTAAGTAATCTGTCCCCGTACAGTGCAAGTTACCTACTGGTCCACACAGGTTGATCTTTTAAATGTTTAGGTAGCAAACATGTTTTGTTAAATTTCTCGAAAAGTACTGCTAAGAACAAATTATTTTTTTTTGCGTTACGTCTTTATTTGAGTGTGTATGTAACCCTCCCATAATATTTGACATGAATAACGAAGCACCTTATAATGTTTCCTGAGAAAAATATATTTATTTTATTTATTTATTTATATTGATATTAAAACATACAAATTAGTAAAACATTTACCTACATTTTCAATTAAAAATATATTTCCTTGTGTGGTAGCGCTATAAGAATAGGCTATTATAATCAACTCGCCTAGGGAGCTATTCCTCTGTACATTGTTTGTTGTCCTCTGTGCCCGCGCCGCCGCGCCGGTCGGCAATCCGGTTGCTGCAGATAAGTGGACGCACTACCACAAACGGATCCGTTTGATCCGTTGCGTGCGGTCGGGACAGGTGGACGCTTAGCTTTACACTCACTCACCTTCACCAAGCAGTGCAGTGCATACTGAGATGAATACTATAAGGAGGGAGTCACTCCACATGGTGAATGCTGACAAATACAATGTTGTTCGGTATCTGAAACAGACATGCAGTTATGTATGATTTACACATTTCAGGCAACCCGTATGACACGTGGTCAGGCCGAAGTGAGTTGCCAGCCACAAACGTATCTCATATGTGCCACGTCTATCAGTTCTTATTAGGAAAATGCGCAATCCATGCGGGTATAGCGTTCAACAGATTATATAGCATTAAAGTACTTGTTGAACTTTCAGTTCCATGGGAAAGTAACATACCGAAGGATCACAATATAAAATTTAACAAGTACTGCAACTTAGTAGACCGGATTGTGAGAAACGGATTCAAGACTGATCTCTTCGCTGTGGAAGTCGGAGCAAGAGGACTACCAGCGAAGTCGCTGTACAGTCTCTTCAAGAATCTAGGGCTGCCAAGATCGACGCTAAGCTCATATATGGAGAGAGCTTCGAAAACGTCACTGGAAGCATCCTACAGAATATGGATAAGTAGAGAGAAGGAGGTCGAGAGCAGGACTGGTGGTTCCCCGCGTCCTAGTCAACGCAGACCAGCTGACGAGGGCTTGATGCGAGCCGAAACGTGAAGCATGCGTGGGAAATTCAGATTGGCCACTTGCTAGTCATCGACCTCGATTAATACCCTCCTCTACTGCCGATGGGCCCGGATATGTTCGGTGAAGCCATCGCAAGCTTAGATCCACACCTTCCTTTCCTTCTTACATCCTAAACTAAAGGATATAATTACCAGCAATTTGCTATCAAACCTGCCATTAACTATACCTCAGCCGCTTATTTATACATTTATATCTGCAATGTCAATTTATAGAAGATACTTGTTGACTTTACAAATGGATAAAATACATAAAACTAAACTAGAATAAATTAAGACTAAAAAAAAAACCTAATGTTAAAGTAAAAAAATTTCCTCCAATTCGACCGTCGTCCCCCCAGCGGTACCCAGCACACTGGCTCCGTTGCCCCGCTGAATTTCGAGGCCAATTCGCCGTACGAGATGCACATTGGCTGCGTTGCCCCTCTGAATTTCGAGGCCAATTCGCCGTACAAGATGGCCCTTGGCACGTGGGTCACCAGACTTGTCGATAAGCATATCGCCCAGCTTGTCGATGAACTCTTTTGATTCTGGTGCTCACGCACCGATGGTCTCGACAGCGAACGCCACGAAAACATAGGTATCGGCAACGCAGCCGTATTTACGCCGCTTGTTGGCGGCGGCTGTATTCGTGCAGCCCCAGCCGAACGGGAGGAAAGTGGAATGTGGGTCGGTGCTAATGTGTCGACGCATGTTGCGTCCCACACGAGCGCCTTTCCCTGGTACCACGGAACCAAGGTCAAGCCGTCAGGTCTCTTGCCGTCAGGTCGTCTTATCCCTTGTGGCTCCAGTAAGTTAGGAAAGTCTGCTGAAGCCAGCGCTCTCTTTAAAATGTGGTTAAAGCCGGTGTGGCGGGAGAGACTACTAGCACTTCTTGCACAAGATATCCCGTGGTGACCCAAGGCATTGACCCTGGCGACCTGGCGTCGCAAACGCACTCGTGGGTATGACATAAATTAGCACCGACGCGAAGACCTATGGACACTGACTGAGTGTGTGCCCGTCGCGAAGAGTTCCCAGGCTGGGAGAAGGATAGGCCTTCAACCACGCCCCAGATTCCATCTCGGATGAGGCCAGGATGCGAGCGCGAGATATCGGAGCAATTGTGGAGGAGGGATGTATGAATTGATTTTGCAATGGGGAGATCCCAGACTTTCTGTGAATTCACAGACAACGGTATAACCTCATCAGGACAGCGCAATTTCCAGCTCTCCACGGCCCCGTTCAAGCAGTACATTCATTCATTACTTACATTCTACACAACCCGCCCCGCTGCCGTCCATACACAGCAACAAAGAATGCACAGCAACAACCACAGATTACCAATATATGTCTTGCAACAACAGCAAGCAAAAGCAAAAAATTTTACGTAAAAGAAAAATTTTATGCAAAACCACAGACTCTATGACTCTACGGAGATGCAGAGTGGATCGGGATCAATTCTGATTACTCTCACTGACAGTTGTCCTAAGAAATGTTGACCCTCGTTCAGGAGTTTATCTCAAACAGAGGGTCAGCCAGCATCGCCATCCAGCGTGGGAATGTCGCGAGTATGCTGGGAACACTCAGCTCCATCCCCAGGCAAAATTTCAGTGAAATATTTTATATAGTTATGTAAGTAGTTTGTTTAGCATTTTAATTTTGTATTCATTTTATATCAAATAAATCCCTATTTAGAAATTTTTATTTTGGGAAATATTCGGAATATACAAACTGTTTTTGTGGTTTAAAAAAAAATAATGTTGAGGCGGTGCATGTCGTTTTTGTTACAAGTTTGTATTTCCGAATATAATTCTTAGGTGGTTATAAAAAAAACTAAACACCCTAAAACAATTTAAACACCGTAACATTGCTTAGAAAAGAAAAAAAAGCAAATAAAAATTCACAGATCTCGTGCATTACACGACCTTCGAGGTACATTGAAAATGAACTGAACAAAATAAAAAAAGTACCTATTACATTTATATATTTTTTATAATTTTTCAAAAACACAAGCAGCTTAAAAAATGTAAACTAAAATTTAGACAGAAAAAGAGATAAGCTTGACATTACGTCTAACTAAAGTAACAAATTAATAAATATCAAATATAAAAATATTATTATTTTATTATATTTATTATATTATATTTATATGTAAAAAACTACTCAGATTAGTCCGCGCGCCGCACATACCTCCCGCGGTATTCGAAATTCCGCCGCTTATAGGATAAGCTACAACCTAGACCGTGAAAGATAGCGAGGTCCCGTTTTTTGCACATTGTAGCCCAACTCAATACCCCGAGGGTTTTTTTCATTTTTTCGATATCGTTTTTCGTTTCCGAGAAATCGCCGATTCAATGAGAGAAGACACCAAAAAATCACGTCATTTTTCGAATTTTTTTTATTTTTTTTAAAAAGTTTTTGACTTTTCAAAAAAAACTTACGCCATATTATAGCCCTCGCCGAAACGTATCTTTTAACACCCCAATCATCCACGTAGCTGTAAAATTCACGACACCAGGGCGATGTCGCACTTTTCCTTGAAATGGGTGCCCTACCAACGCGATCGAAAAAACATTTTCAATGTTAAAACCAAAAATATTTGGTGGGATTCGAACCCATGATCATAAAACTACTAGTCCTAGACCCTCACCCCTGAACCGCGAACTCACGAACGAACAAACAAATATCGAATTATCTTGATTCGGTTTCGGCTCTATGACGTCACAGCTGTGAGCGAGAGTAATCAGAATTGATCCCGAGCCACTCGTTAAAATAGCCAGGAAGGAGCCAGGAAGTCTTTCAGGTGACGCACCGTCCATCCTTCACGTTGGCTCTGGCACAGGAGAGAACAAAGGAACGGTGGCGCTATAGATCAGCTGTGATTTTTTGCAGGTTAAAAATTGGTTATCTGTAAAGTCGGTTTACGGACGATAGATGTACGTGATAACGTCATTCCGAAAATAATTCTTAGGTGGTTATAAAAAAAATAAAAGACCCTAAAAAAATTTTAACACCGTAACATCGTAAAAGAAAAAAAAAACAAAAAAATTTTGAGGGATTCGAACCCATGGTCAAAAATACAAATCCTACCACTCTTACCACTGAGCCACGAAATCACATAAACGGCCAAACGAATATCGGATTCCCTTGGTTCGCTTTCGGCTTGGGCCGATTGTGCCTCTCTATCGCTTGTTACGCGCTCTCTCTTGCACACACAGGCTCAGATGGAACGTGACACTTTTTCGTGCGTGCAGCCGGTGTTCATCAATTTATAAGACGTGACGTTATCACGTCAAAAAAAAATTGGTTGTCTGTAAAGTCGGTTTACGGACGATAGTTTTACGTGATAACGTGATACAACCCTTGTTTCATGAATATTCTAAATTTGAAATATTTTCCGACCGGCCAGATATTATGGTACGAGTAACCTCGTTTTAATTTCTGCGGCCCTGGTACTTTTACAAGCCGACGCTTGGGCCGATTGTGCCTCTCTATCGCTTGTTACGCGCTCTCGCTTGCACACACAGGCTCAGATGGAACGTGACGTGATATTCGTGCGTGCAGCCGGTGTTCATCAATTTATAAGACGTTATAACGTCAAAAAAATAACCAGGGTTAATATAAAGAAGATGCGTCGCTCGCTACGCGACGAATCTTCTGTATTAACCTACCTAACCTACCTAACCTAACCTAACCTAACCTAATGTTGAGGCGGTGCATGTCGTTTTTGTTACGTTTCGTTTCTGCCACTTCGCGTTTACAATCAGCTGATCTACAGCGCAAGCGTTCCTTTGTTCTATCATGTGCCGCTTGCCTACACTTTGAACCAAAGATAAATCTATAGAGCTTTGAACATCCGGCACCATCCCCTCCCATTTCTCTTCCTTCCTTCGCCCGATCTTTGCAAAAGTGTTGCCATGTCAGGAGTTTTTTTCCTAGATTTAGGAGAGTTTCAGTGGTCTTAGGAGAGGTTTTACCAGTCAGACGGCGTGTAGGAGGATATTTAGGAGAATGAAATTACTACAGGACGAGTTTTTAGAAACCGAATTAATAGAAAATGTACTAGTAAGAAACCAATATGTCGGTATGGAACCACAATGAATGAACTGGCTGTCAACCAACCAACCAAGCCGGCGCCAGACATAGTTCAAACATTTGAACACAGGGTTTGAAAACGAAGTGTGGCACGGGTATTTGAGCATTTGTTCAAACTTTGAGCAAACATTTGCACTTTGCCATCCAGTGATCCAGTGGCCATCCAGTCCAAGTCCAGTTGCATTTGCGTCAAGATGGATTGGAGCAACGAAGTGTTTTTGAATTTATAGAATTGCTTCAGGGAGAACCAAAGAATATAATACTACTAGGGCGTAGAAGAAGCACAAGCCCATACAAAATTTGTTTGCCTATGTTTTAACCTTGGTGGCGCCAAATGCGGCCACCGGCGTCCTTCAGAACTAGCACTTGGCGGGAATTGGCGGGAATTTCGAATTAAATATATTTTTAGTAGGTACTGCACATTTAGTCAAACTGTGACCATTTCACACTGATATTTCTAAAATTGTCAGCCCACTCTGACTGAGCAGGCAGAACTGACAATTTTAGAACTATCAATGTGAGATGGTCACAGTTTAGCTAAATGTGCCAAATAAATAACATCATGAGTACACAGCAAATGCTCTTTTATTACAAAATGAAGTGTTTGTACAAGTAAACTATTACACAAGTAAATATTAAAGTAAATAAGCAATTTCATCCAAATAATTGGCACAAACCGTACAACATAGGAAACTGTACATAATAAGTTTGTTTTATGATCTTTTTTTGTTTGTTTTTCTCTTAACAATTTTTTATATGGTGAAATTCGCCTACAACTACTTGGCTTATAACAAGTATGTACATTATAACTCATAAATCAATGCTTATATATAGTATAATGAACATCCTCATATTACTACATACTTACAATATTACCCTTACATATAATTACAAATGCACGATTTCCTGGAACATTTCATAAAACAATTCGTCTTTAACTGTTTGAGCTGGGGCGCTTTACAAATGAAGTTTTCTAAATTATTTATTAAATGTGACTGACCTTGTAAGATACATTTTATACTACGACTGTGCGCCACTATGCCACTAATCGTCACAGATTTTAGTCCAGCAAGAATTGCTGGTCTGTGGGATTGTTGTTATTTCCACAGCTCGATCTTACGCCCCCAAACATGTTTTCTAAATTGTCTTGATTTAGACAGTTCGTTGAGACTAAATAAAAGTCTAGACGTAACATTTTAAACAAACGCTCAAGTGCTTCTATTGTAGCAATCCACTCATTTTGGGAAGGTGGAATGGCCCTCGCTCCTTACCACTTTCAAAGTTTAATGGCTTGCTTGTGTTGTTGCCCAAAGAGCTGGTCCACATCTTCTACGAGGTTCGCCGTTGTCACTGCTTGCAGGGGCAGCTCACCTGTAACATATTAGGAGTAATGAGCATGTATGTATATAATACTAGCATTTACCCGTGAAACTGTTCAGCCCGCTGACGGCATGCCGTGACGTAGAAGTAAATTGATTGATTGGATTCGGATTGATTGACTGATTGATTTTCAGTGGTAAGTCCTACCACCTTGTAAGGATGGAAAGGATTTCCTTGCAGTGTTTTCCTTCACTCGCCGGAGCGACGACGGGCAAATTGTAAAGATTTTTACAAGGACTGGGATTCGAACCCACAACCTCGCGCTTGAGAGGCCAGTAAAGCCCCAGATACTGAGTGACTCATCGCTTATGCTGTCAATTTCACTCACATGTTTTCTGTACCGTTCTGATTGACTTCCATAAGTATTGTACATACCATTGGTCTTACCTTTCAAAATTGTTCAAGTTAGGTGAAGGAAATCTGTGATATGATCGTGCTGCTTCGACCGCGTGTTTTGCAGAAGACGCCCCACTCTTCTACGAGATTCGCCATTGTCACTGCTTGCAGGGGCAGCTCACCTGTAACATATTAGGAGTAATGAGCATGTATGTATATAATACTAGCATTTATAGTGCCCGGGACGGATCTCGGCGTGTCGTCGCCGCAGCGGGCGACCCGCCACGCGAATACACTATACAAGTACGGTGCGGGTGCGAGGGAGAACACTGACGAACCGCTGCGGCGGCGACACGCCGAGATCCGCCCCGCGCATTATACCCGTGACTGCGTGCGCATTTATATTAACTGTTCAGTCCGCTGACGGCATGCCGTGACGTAGAAGTAAATTGATTGATTGGATTCGGATTGATTGATTTTCAGTGATAAGTCCTACCACCTTGTAAGGATGGAAAGGATTTCCTTGCAGTGTTTTCCTTCACTCGCCGGAGCGACGACGGGCAAATTGTAAAGATTTTTACAAGGACTGGGATTCGAACCCACAACCTCGCGCTTGAGAGGCCAGTAAAGCCCCAGATACTGAGTGACTCATCGCTTATGCTGTCAATTTCACTCACATATTTTCTTTACCGTTCTGATTGACTTCCATAAGTATTGTACATACCATTGGTCTTACCTTTCGAAATTGTTCAAGTTAGGTGAAGGAAATCTGTGATATGATCGTGCTGCTTCTACCGCGTGTTTTGCAGAAGACGCCCCACATTTTACGGACTTCTATGGTGTTATCTGGGAAAGAACACACCAAGATTTTATTTATAAGATTATTAGTACCTACATACTTTGATTTGTGGTCGGCCGTTGTAGACAGTAACCTAAATTGGTTTGCTACTGCAGGAGTTGAATCAGAGGGGAGTCATAAATATATTCTAAGGCTGCAGTACATTTATCAGATAGGACTGAGTCAATAAAAACCTTACCTAATTAACCAGCAGCATTGTTTTTTTTTTTCATTGTGGATCTCTCGTAATAGAGAACTTTTTTTTTTTTTTTTTATGGAAACTGACACGGTTGGCTACATCACCTACAACGTCCGTGATGTCAGCCCATAACACCGGGTGAACTAGGTGCCATGTCAGCGCTTCCCCCTTTGATCGTGCCGGTTACACTGAACTGGTCGGAAAACACAAACTATTTACATAGCCGTTTCAACCGACGTTTCATTCAGTGCGGTGGTACCAACCCGGGCGGGTTAAACCCTACCACCAAGTAAGATTAGGAGGGAAGGGACCTACAGTTTTACGAGGAATCCGAACCTCGGGACGTATTTCAATTTCCTGTACACAAAGGCGTGCGGCATACATAATATATATGGATGATACTGCACATTTTATAGAGGTTATGTTTATTTTGACAATTTTCACTACAACCCTACTTGGGTAATAACTTACTCTGTACTACAGACAAAGGCAAGCATCCAATAAATAACATGCTGTAACATTATGTTATTTGGAAAATATAGGAGATATCGTGGAAAAATTTGAAATATCGACAAGTATCAAAAGCACTTTTCTTACCTCCGTGAAGCTGTAGGTACACTGCACTTCACCCAAATACTTTTACTGTTTGCTGCAAGCTTGGTGCATTCGTTTTCGAACGAAAAATGATAGTAAAAGGCATAACTCGTGTTTTTACGTCGTTGATTCTTTTCTTTGGGTAAAATTTCGTAAATGCTGGAATCCATAATGTTGCCAGGTAAAAAATGTAAAAATGCTCAATTCAATTTTATTTGAATTGAATAAAAAACCTTCTTACCACTGTCTGAAATTACTGATTTAAGAAATTAATTGGAGAAAATATTATATTTTACTGTTCCGTATTTTTTACAGATGTATAACTGTTAAAAACGTGCTTACTTCGTGTAATTAATTTGAATAAATTTCCCCATAAAACCCTGGAACTGGCAATTCAGTAATAGCGGGGAAGTGCAGTGTTGTCTCTTTCATTTTGCGCGAATTTTCTGTAGAGCTGTCCCTCTCGAAATGTGGCCATTGACCTTCAAAACCAAAGAATATAATTTCAAACATAGGCCACGACAGCCGGACTGGACTTGGCTCCCCGTGGGGAGAACCATGCATATGGAATCCTAAGAATCCATACCACAGCAATAGAAATTTTGTTAATGACGCCTGGAATCAAATGAAGAATTATTTTTCATTGCCTTGCTTTATCGAAGAACTAAAAAAGAAAATAAACTCTTTACTGACCCAATGCAGAAAATGTTTGAAAAAAATAAAAGAGTCTACAAAACAGGGTCTGGTGCTGACAAAATTTATAGACCAACGTGGTTTCCATTTTATGCCATCCACAATTACAATATGAGTGTTGTAATTACATGCATTTAAAAAATATAGGAATACTGCGTCCATAAAATCGTCGTCTATACTATTTGCCGTCTATTCGAAAACGAGCGAGCGCACATGTTTACAAAGCATGTCTGGCAGGTAGCAGCGGCAACATTTATTCAAACGTTTGTTCAAATGTCTTCAAACATGTGTTCAAATCTTTAACTACCTATGTCTGGCGCCGGCATCAAGCCAATACGATAGGATTTCCTCTTTGCATAATGCCGGCGCCAGACATAGTTAACAGCCCATATCTTGAAAACTACTGAACCGATTTTGACTGTTTCCTAAGTTGAAGTAATTGTAAGCCAATAAAAAAAGAATGGTCACATAGTTTCGGGGAAATGCGTTGACAAACATACATACACACATACATATATACATACACATATGAAATTTGACACACCTGTTTAGAAGCCCACTTAGACTAACATATACGAATATTGTGCAATTCCAACGATATTAGATACATACGGGTCGAATTGATAACCTCCCTTTTTTTAATGGGTCAAAAATGAATCGAAACGTAAATGGACGAAAGACTGGCTTCTGCAGATTAGCTCAGACAAATCTTTTGTCGGAATTGATATTAGAACCAGCTGATTGGGGGAATTATCTTCGGATGGATGAACCAACGTATTTTAGGCTTTTGGAACTTGTCACGCCGCCATTCATTAAAAAACAAGATACAAATATGAGACAGTCTATAACTCCACACGAGAGACTGTGTGCTACTCTGCGCTTCCTACAGGTTAGGTACCGAGGATTCCTAGCTTCAGGAATGAGTTATGAAGAACTGTAATATCGCAAACATCGATGCAACATACTACAGGTGACGACGCTCGCTCAGAGAGGTGCGCGCTCAGAGAGAGCCAGACTGAGCGAAAAATGGAAGCGTCGAATGGAGTCGCGGCGTCATGGGTTTTGGAATAATTGGAAATTTGGAAATCCAAATTATTTCGTGACTCCACGCAATCCAAGCGAGATTTCACACACACGGTGACTTTTCTTGCGTTTTTGGAGTCAAGCGTTGGAATCACGTGGAGTCGAGTCTCCGTGTGTGGCCAGCAGAGCCACACACGCGGAGACTCCGACTCCACGTCGCCGCCCCACGAGATTCCATTTTCTATCAGTGTGCTTCTGTCCCATGACTCGTCTGAAATGCTCTTCGCTATGGAAGTCAAAGAATCGCAAGCGGAATTAATTGCAGCAGCTGCTTGATGGCTGCTTGCATGCAGTGATAAATAAAAAAAAAACGTTTAAAAAATTGGTTGTCTGTAAAATCGGTTTACGGACGATAGTTTTACGTGATAACGTCATAAAGTGATAAGACTACTGGGAACGGTTCCAAAGTACCAGGGCAGAAGAAATTGAAAGGAGGATAATTACTATGGTGTGTGGTTACCTTCAGCAAAACTTTTGTGATGTGGACTTTTTCAGCAATTTGCAGTTTGACACATATGCCGAATCATTCTGTACCACTTCAATCGATTTCGATTATTCTTTTTTATTTAATATTACTAAAAAGAATGAAATAAAAACAGTTTTAAAAAATACGAAACCGACTTCCAAACAAAAAAACCTAGAACTAAAAAGTGTTAAATACTTAATATTTGGTTGTCTGTCGTTGTATTGAATGGAAATACATGAATCGATATTGTGATACATATTAGGACCCTTGTTTCATGAATATTCTAAATTTGAAATCTTTTCCGACCGGCCAGATGCGCTTAATATATTTTGGTACGAGTAACCTCCTTTCAATTTGTGCTGCCCTGGTACTTTAGAACCTGTTTCATGAATATTCTAAATTTGAAATCTTTTCCGACCGGCCAGATGCGCTCAATATATTATGTTACGAGTAACCTCCTTTCAATTTGTGCTGCCCTGGTACTTTAGAACCAGAGAGATAAATGTGTACAAGCCGACGCTTGGGCCGATTGTGCCTCTCTATCGCTTGTTACGGGAAACAAGGAGAATACCTACGGGAGACGCAACGCTACTGCGTTTGTATCGGAGCACGGCTAGCCAAAAATCCCTACTACTACGAAAATCGAAATCGCAATTTAATCTTTTATGACGTGACTTGTCTATCTCGGTTACCCATATCGCGCCCCGCGATATGGAGAGAGACAGAGCGAGCAAGGCGAGCGACAGGTTTGTTATCGCTGGCTTGGCTCGGGTATCTGGTAGTAAGAGCCGACCGTCCGACCAATCGGAAGCCTTGCTTGACGGCAACTTGACGGGATCACTACGAATGCCAGTCTGACGGACAATGATGGTGCGGTATATCTGTGAATTTTGAAATTGTTATTTGTAATATTATTTCAAATAGTTTTTACTGAACGAATATTATTGTTTGAATCCAAAAAAAATATTGAAAAATTAAACAAGACTGTTGTTTTAATATTTTTGAATAGTTGTACTAATAATCAGTGATAGGATAGGAATAAGTAGGGCTTATTTACCTAAATTTCGAGGAACAGAGTAAAAGATTGGAGACTTCCTTAAGACAATATTTTTTTCCGGTTTAATAATATTCATGGTGTTTTAATTTCGCGATTTGAAAAAAGTGGCCACCATTTTGAACTTTTTAGTTACTGGACCGATTGCTTTCAAAATCGATATCTGGGTGTCAGTGTGGGCTCTGAATACGAATCTGTAGTAAAAATTTAAATAAAAAGTGGCCGCCATTTTGAAATTTTTAGTTACTGGACCGATTTCTTTCAAAATCGATATATGGGCGTCTGTGTGGACTCTGGATACGAATCTATAGTCAAAATTTAAAAAAAGTAGCCGCCATTTTGAACTTTTTAGTTACTGGACCGATTGCTTTCAAAATCGATATCTAGGCATCTGTGTGGACTCAGAATACGAATCTGTAGTCAAAATAAAAAAGAAGTGGCCGCCATTTTGAACTTTTTAGTTACTGGACCGATTTCTTTCAAAATCGATATCTGGGTGTCTATGTAGGCTCTGAATACGAATCCGTTGTCAAAATTTAAAAAGTGACCGCCATTTTGAACTTTTTAGTTACTGGACCGATTGCTTTCAAAATCGATATCTGGGTGTATGTGTGGGCTCTGAATACGAATCTGTAGTAAACATTAAAAAAAAGTGGCCGCCATTTTGAACTTTTTAGTTACTGGACCGATTGCTTTCAAAATCGATATCTGGGTGTCTGTGTGGGCTCTGAATACGAATCCGTTGTAAAATTTAAAAAAAGTGGCCACCATTTTGAACTTTTTAGTTACTGGACCGATTGCTTTCAAAATCGATATCTGGGTGTATGTGTGGGCTCTGAATACTAATCTGTAGTAAACATTTAAAAAAAGTGGCCGCCATTTTGAACTTTTTAGTTACTGGACCGATTGCTTTCAAAATCGATATCTGGGTGTCTGTGTGGGCTCTGAATACGAATCCGTTGTCATAATTTAAAAAAAGTGGCCGCCATTTTGAACTTTTTAGTTACTGGACCGATTGCTTTCAAAATCGATATCTGGGTGTATGTGTGGGCTCTGAATACGAATCTGTAGTAAAAAATAAAAAAAAGTGGCCCCCATTTTGAACTTTTTAGTTACTGGACCGATTGCTTTCAAAATCGATATCTGGGTGTCTGTGTGGGCTCTGAATACGAATCCGTTGTCAAAATTAAAAAAAAGTGGCCGCCATTTTGAAGTTATTAGTTACTGGGCCGATTGCTTTCAAAATCGATATCTGGGTGTCTGTGTGGGCTCTGAATACGAATCCGTTGTCAAAATTAAAAAAAAGTGACCGCCATTTTGAACTTTTTAGTTAATGGACCGATTGCTTTTAAAATTGATATTTGTTTGTTTGTGTTGGCTCTGAATACGAATCCGTTGTCAAAATCTTAAAAAAGTGGCCACCATTTTGAACTTTTTAGTTACTGGACTGATTACTTTCAAAAACCATATCTACATGTCTGTGTGGGCTCTGAATAACAATATGTAGTTAACATAAAAAATATGATATCGATTTTGAAAGCAATCGGTCCAGTAACTAAAAAGTTCAAAATGGCGGCCACTTTTTTTAAATTTTGACTACAGATTAGTATTCAGAGCCCACACAGACACCCAGATATCGATTTTGAAAGCAATCGGTCCAGTAACTAAAAAGTTCAAAATGGCGGCCACTTTTTTTTAATTTTTACTACAGATTAGTATTCAGAGCCCACACAGACACCCAGATATCGATTTTGAAAGCAATCGGTCCATAAACTAAAAAGTTCAAAATGGCGGCCACTTTTTTTTTATTTTGATTACAGATTCGTATTCAGAGCCCACACAGACATCCAGATATCGATTTTGAAAGTAATCGGTCCAGTAACTAAAAAGTTCAAAATGGCGGTCACTTTTTTAAATTTTGACAACGGATTCGTATTCAGAGCCTACATAAACACCCAGATATCGATTTTGAAAGCAATCGGTCCAGTAACTAAAAAGTTCAAAATGGCGGCAACTTTTTTTTTAATTTTGACTACAGATTCGTATTCAGAGCCCACACAGACACCCAGATATCGATTTTGAAAGCAATCGGTCCAGTAACTAAAAAGTTCAAAATGGCGGCCACTTTTTTTAATTTTTACTACAGATTCGTATTCAGAGCCCACACATACACCCAGATATCGATTTTGAAATCAATCGGTCCAGTAACTAAAAAGTTCAAAATGGCGGCCACTTTTTTTTATTTTGACTACAGATTCGTATTCAGAGCCCACACAGACACCCAGATATCGATTTTGAAAGTAATCGGTCCATTAACTAAAAAGTTCAAAATGGCGGTCACTTTTTAAAATTTTGACAACGGATTCGTATTCAGAGCCTACATAGACACCCAGATATCGATTTTGAAAGCAATCGGTCCAGTAACTAAAAATTTCAAAATGGCGGCTACTTTTTTTAAATTTGACTACAGATTCGTATTCAGAGTCCACACTGACACCCAGATGTCGATTTTGAAAGCAATCTGTCCAGTTACTAAAAAGTTCAAAATGGCGGCCACTTTTTTTAAATCGCGAAATTATAACACTGAATAGGTATTATTAAACCGGAAAAAAATATTGTCGTAAGGAAGTCTCCAATTTTTTACTCTGTTCCTCGAAGTTTAGGTAAATAAGTCCTACCTATTCCTATCACTGATAATAATAATACATAATATATTTTTATTTTTATTATTATTTTTATATTAATTTTGAGTATATGTTGTGTATTTTTATAATCTGTATATTTAAAATTAATGTAAATATGTGAATGTGATAATAAATGCATAATATACAATATATTAGTTTTGTATAGGTATATTTGTTTTATAATTATAAAAAATAGAAAACGTAATATTAAAGAAATAATAACAATACATATTATAAATTGAATTCATCCATGTCATTGCCATAAAAAAACTAACAACACCCATATACAATAATTGATTTCAAATTTCTTTCCAGTCTGTCAAATTTGCCTATCATGTGTACGCGCCCAGTATGGCGCGCAGTCGTGCTCCTAGCTCGCGGAATTTTTGTATTTTACACGCTTTAAGCATTGTATTATCATTAAAATGACCTAATTATGAAAGGTTACGCCATCTTTTGTCATTCCTGATGATCTTGAGCTCTTTCGACACGCACGAACTGCACAAATCGCCATTTTGCGTAGTGCACATATACGTGTTCTTTGTTCCCAAGTCGCGAGCGCACTGACGGTCGATCCCGCAGCAGCGCTATATATTAGTGCAAATGCTCTAACACGCGGCTAATTTTCCTATATATTAGCGCTCGACGGTTGCCACTCCCGTAGGTATGCTCGGTGACGGGAAAGCAGTGGTCCGTACAGCTGAAGGCCGAGAGACTGAAGGAAAATTGAAGGTATATGTCCAGCAGTAGACGCTTACACGCTGACTGACTGACAGAGAACCCTCGGTGCGCGAGTTCGACTCGCACTTGACCGGTTTTCAGGGGGCAAAAGATACAGCCCTTTACAGGTAAGACAGACAGACGGACGGACAGATGACCTAGGCTTAGTAATATGGTCCCGTACGATAAGGAACACTACAAATGTGGTGAAATTTTTATAATTTGAATAACAGAAGAATTTTTTAGGAGGATGAAAATTTTCTTGGAGATTTTTAGGAGATTTTCGAAGTCAATCTAGGAGAATTTCAAAATTTGAGTTGGCAACACTGCTCAGCAGTCCATCCATTGTTCGTTCGTTCACTTGGCGCGTGCACGCGGCGCGTTCTCCGTCTTCCTTGATAAGCCGCCTACTGTTGGCGGCCGCACCGCATCGTTCCGAGCATCAATCAAGTGTAGAAAAGCATCGAGCCGAGCATCAGTTGACAACGAAACAGCGTCTTCGTACCGCCCCGCGGGCGCGTATCATCGTTGAAATTACTGTCGTGCTTTAGCCGTAATGAGATAGAAAATGGCGCATCTCGTATTGTATTAGGATTCGTAATAAAGGACAATCGGCCAACGGAAGGTCTCCCAAGTACCTACTTGGTTTTGTGTTTTTGGTACCTGTATTACTCGTTTAGCGTGTAGGGCTAAGCCGAGGTCGGTCTTTTACCGGGAGTCGACACTGGACTGCAACTTGCCGCCATCTTGTTACACGGCTAATGCTTCGGGCTGTCTTTACTTCTCGGACATGTATAACAAGTAGAAGGTGACAATGGTGAGTATTCGATGAAATATTTCAGTTTGTACTACATGTAATGCGAACAAATACATTTTACGTAGTAGACACGATGAGTACGTACCCATTTAGGATTTGGTACGAGAAAGTTGATTTTTTTATAGGTACAAAATGTTACGTGTTTGTAAGCACATAGGTATTATTTGCAATTTTACAAAATATAATTACACTTACTACGTATACCATGCCAACGCGAAATCATGTCAGACAAGAAAAGAAAATGGCGGACGCGCTTTATGTTGCGTCATCGCTTGTTTCAGTCATGCATGGCGGCCCCTACACTTGCGTGCGTGGCGAATGTTGAACATTCGCCACTTGAACGTTTATTCCAACTACGCGAATTATACCTACAGTTCGTTCCAACTACGCGAAATATACGTACCTGCTTTCGCACCACACACATTGCCAAACATTCGTGAGTAAATTCCAAGGCCACTGGAATTCACTGTATCTGCAAATCACACAGGTAATTACATGTCTGTTCCGAGTTTGCCGTTACCTCCTCCCGCGCTTCCGCGCCTCACGCTATATTAGTTGTTTTTATTATACGGATTAGATTAGCGACGGTAAGATCGAATATTGCTGGTATGCTTATTGTGTAGGCCGAGTTTAAAGATGAATTATAGTGAAAGAATTGTTTGCCGGAAATGAGTAGTTTCGGAGAAAAAAAAAAATTCCCATACAAAATTTTTCATAAAAAATGAAAAAAAAAAAATATTTTTTTTGAGTCACAAAAACATTGGTTTTGAATATAAATGTATGTAAAAACAAGGGAAGTTTGTAAAATGTTTTGGTTTGGGAAATTGGTTGTTTGGGAAATGTTTTGGTGGTTTAAAAAAAAATAACCAGGGTTAATTTATAGAAGATGCGTCGCGTCGCTAATCTTCTATAAATTAACCCTAACCTAATGTTGAGGTGGCGCATGTCGTTTTTGCATAAATTCCTATTCAAAATAAATGTTTTGGTGCATTAAAAAAAATAAATAAAAAATCGAAAATTTATTTTGTATGAAAAATATTTTTTAAAAATTTTTTTTTCTCCGAAACTACGCATTTCCGGCAAACAATTCTTTCACTATAATTCATGTTTTAACTCGGCCTACACAATAAGCATACCAGCAATATTCGATCTTACTGTCGCTAATCTAATACTCAGCCGCCACGTCTGTATTTTATGTGCTATGGGCGTGCCACTCGCGCATGCTTCACCACAGTTCTGCCTGCGCAAGCTTCTCGCACGAAAAGACTGAACACGGACGGGTCTACCACACGGCACAGTTTTGCCTGCGCAGGCCACAGTCTTTTGAAATCGTCGGCGCGTGCGGTAGGTGCAGAGTACGCGCAAGCCACAGTGTTTTGAAATCGTCGTTTTTTTTTTTATAGAACCTGACACGCTCGGCTACATCACCTACAACATCCGTGATTTCAGCCCATAACACCAGGTTAACTAGGTGCCATGTCAGTGCTTGGGTGTGGCTTTAAAGAGGGGCCCTTTGATCACAAATTGCCAGTAAGCTTATTGAGTAGGCCGAGTTGAGAGATGAATTACAGTGAAAGAATTGTTGGCCGGAAATGCGTAGTTTTGGAGAAAAAAAAATTTGAATTTTTTTTTTCGTACAGAATAAATTTTTGATTTTTTATTATTTTTTTTAAATGCACCAAAACATTTATTTGGAATAAGAATTTATGCGAAAACGACATGCGCCGCCTCAACATTAGGTTAGGGTTAATTTATAGATTCACCCTGGTAATTTTTTTTTAAACCACCAGAACATTCACCCATACCACTTCCCTTGTTTTTACATACATTTATATTCAAAACCAGTGTTTTGGTACCATAAAAAAAAAAAAAAATTATTTTGTATGGGAAAAATTTGTTTTTCTCCGATTATCTATTATCTCAGCCTGCTCAATAAGCTTACTGGCAATTTGTGATCAAAGGGCCCCTCTTCAAAGCCACCCCCCAGTGCTTCCCTTCGATCGTGCCGGCTACACTGACCTAACCGGAAAACAAAAACTATTTACATAGCCGTTTCGACTGACGTATCATTCAGTGCGGTGGTATCAACCCGGGCGGGTTGAACCCTACCACCAAGTAAGGTAAGAAGGGAAGGGACCTACAGTTTAACGTGGAATCCGAATCACGGTCAGCCTCCAACAGTCGAGCGGTCACCCATCCAAGTACTGACCGCACCCAGCGTTGCTTAACATTCAATAGCGACAGTTGACTGTCTGCACCACTGAGCTGTTGAGACTGACTTAGTTCAGTTTTATGTATTTTATTCATATTGTAAAGTCAACAAGTATCTTCTAAAAATTGACATTGCAGATATAAATGTATAAATAAGCGGCTGAGGTATAGTTAATGGCAGGTTTGATAGCAAATTGCTGGTAATTATATCCTTTAGTTTAGGATGTTAGAAGAATATTACTGTCTGCACCACTGAGCTATCGAGGCTGACAAGTATTTTCTTCTGCTATTACTTTTCAAGTGCTTGTTAGTGAAAAAAAAAGACAATAGGTACAAAGGTCAAAGTGGGCAAAAAATGGCTATTGAATGGAAAAATTCATTCACACATAAATCTACTCGTGGATTTAAGAGATGATCCAAATGATTAGCGGAATTATTTACGTATGGATGAAAATGCCTATAGTGAGTTGTTACGTTTGGTTACGCCTCTCATTCAACGACAAAATACTGTCATGCGTGAGAGCATATCGCCTCACAAAAGATTGACCGCCATTTTAAGGTTTCTGGCTACTGGAAGATCATATCAAGATTTGAGATTTTCTACAGCAATTTCTGAACAAGCTTTCTGAACGCCATTTTGAGCGACACCACGTCACAGAGGAATGTTCAGCTGAATTACACCGCCGGCGGTGCACCGGGCGGTAGGTAGTTAGCGCGCAAGTACAAATTTCAAGCAAGTTGAAAACTACGCAGTCCGCGCTGTGGGAACTGCGCGTGCTACAGTTTTATCAACCACACGCACAGTTGCCGGCCTGCGCAGGCAAAACTGGTGAAGCATGCGCGTGTGGTAGGCCCATTATTGTCTATTGAGCTACCTACCCTCGCACGTGTACGAACTTTGTTCTGTTTTGTTAAATTACTAACATATTTTGTTGTGTTCAAATGCCAATATGAGTAAAAAAGAATACCCTAGATGACTATGACGTTTGAGCTAACTTCACTAGTCATGTCACTTAATTACGTGGAATTATTTTGAAATACGAAGTACCTAACGATAGTTTACCACCTGGTGGGGGGAGCATTCGTCAATCTGACTTTTTTGTCGACGGTAGCGCAGTGGCGGTTCTCCAGGTGAAGCAAGTGAGGCGCCGCCTCACGCCGCCTCACTTAATTATCTTAAAGAAAAAAAAAAATCAACATGAATGTTTATTTATTGCTAGACTTTGGGCATGTCCTGTCCTCGAAATGAAAACTGCAATACAAAATTAATAAAATGCTATTATGTAGGTGGTGCCTCACTAAAATTCATTGGCCAGAGCCACCACTGCAGTAGCGATAGCTGTTAGTCATAATGGTCAGCAGCGGCAAACTTGGAACAGACGAGTAGTATAACACTCATAACCTAGGTGTCCGTGTTTTTTTTTATAGAACCTGAGGGTGTGGATGAGTAGAGGGCATCCTTGCTAGCAAATTGCTAGTAAGCTTATTGTGTAGGCCGAGTTAAAAGATGAACTATAGAGAAAGAATTGTTTGCCGGAAATGCAGTTTCGGAAAAAAAAAAATTCCCATACAAAATTTTTTTTTCATGCAAATTTTTTTTTTTTATTGCACCAAAACCTTGATTTTGAATATAAATGTATGTAAAAACAAGGGAAGTGGTATGGGTGAATGTTTTGGTGGTTAAAAAAATATTACCAGGGTTAATTTATAGTGACGCACGCATCTTCTATAAATTAACCCTAACCTAATGTTGAGGCGGCGCATGTCGTTTTTGCATAAATTTTTATTCAAAATAAATTTTTTGGTGAAAAAAAAAAATATTCCGAAAATTTATTTTATATGAAAAATATGTTTTTCAAAAATTGTTTTCTCCGAAACTACGCATTTCCGGCAGACAATTCTTTCACTATAATTAATCTCTCAATTCGGTCTACACAATAAGCTTACCAGCAATGTGCTAGCAAGGATGCCCTCTACTAATCCACGCCCGAACCTGACATGGTAGTCTACATCGCCAACACCCGTGTCAGTCTATAACACCTCTGTGAACTAGGTGCTGGAGTTGGAAAAAGTCCGTACTGAATCAGTGCTTTTCTAAGGGATTTCGGAGGTAATCAGTTGCGATCGTCAATTCTATACGATTGACAATTGCGATTGATCGTTTACAAAGACGATTTAATGAAACGATTGGCAATTGCTACTACGTGATTGAAGGCAATTGATGGAACATTTCGAATGACGTCCCGTACAATGACGCTCATTGATGGCAATTGACAATAGTTTTCTTCAATCTTGACTGCGCCACCGAACATTGCGGACTTGCGTGAACACGATGTTAAGCGGCCTTGGTAGCGCGGATCTAATTACAGAGTGCGATTTTGTTTTATTACTCATGTCTTTTACAGGGATTGTTCTGTGTTGTGGAAGTCGACATACGGAAGAACAATAAAAAAACTGTAATGTGTGGGGTCAGTACTTAACCTTCAAGCGGGCGCGCGGTCATTTGTAACGGCAGCGGTCGCGCGTAACCTAAAAGACCTATGGGATATTTCAGTGTTTTAAAACACTAATCATTTAATAATAATGTATTTTTTTGTATTTAGACACATTATCATTATGTTAGGACACAATTTGTTGAAAAAAAAATAAACCTAACCTCAGATAAAACGAAATTATAAAATAAATAACATAGGTCAAATTTTTTTTTAATTAGAAAGCAATTTGGCAACACAAAATCTTCTTATATACCCCTAACTAGCTTTATATAGTATAATACAATCAAAATAACGAAATTAGTTGCCTCCATGAGATCACATAATAATGATAAAATCAAAATCAAAGTATTTATCATCAATTTCGGTCTAGTTTCCTTCAGAATCTGTTTCTTCGCCAAGATAAAATTTATTGCAAATTAATGTAACGTAAATGCAAATTAAAAACGTAAATTAATGATACTGCAAATATTTCTCAGACATGATGTGCATTGTGTGTTCGATTGCCTCCTTTTTTTTGCTATGTATATTTTGCATCTTCGTCTGCATGTGCTGAAGCTACTGCTTGGTTCATTACCAGCAGCGTCTTCAACACTCGTTGTATTTACGCAACTATTTCGCTATTAGTCAGCGGTTGACGAGTCATTTTTATAAAAAAAAAACACTATTACAAGCTTAGTTCAATGATATTTGTTGATATTCTAAAAAATAATCTCGCGTTAAGCGTCGCGCGTAACCTTTTCGACGACAGGCGCGCGGCGTCCTTTCCACGCCTGCGCCGCCACTAAAACAAATGCGATCTGTGCCCTCCGGGGGGCGCGGTGAGGGGAGGTAAACTGTTTATTTCGTGAACAGTGAAACAATGACAGGCTACTAGGGATGGGAAATGCATGCGACAAGAAATAACGATATTATGAACGAAAATGTATTGAGTGCGGTCGATTCGACGCCGCGCGACCCCTTGAAGGTTAAAAAGAATAACCCCTCTCTGCATCGCTCCCCATGCATTTCATAAAAGGCGACTAAGGGAAAAGGACAGGGCGACTTGTCTGAATACTTTGCTAAACGTAGTACATCGGTGTTGTGCTGTAATTTACAAGAGTACTTGCAGCACAGCACCGATTACTCTGCTCACCCCGATTGTCGGGATTCAGCTTGTGGTATGTAACAATAAAAAAAAATCTAGTCCATTGGAAGAACATTTTTATAATCAAGTTTCTTGAAGAGTTCTTTGCAAGTGTTCATGAGTGAACCGGTATCTCAATTTCTACCATTTTACCAATTTGTGCCATTTTTTCTGAACAGAAACTGCGAGAGTTATTGCAAGAAATGCCATATCTGCGTTTGAAATCATTGTTTATGTATGAGCGACAAGCGACCATTCTCAACACAGTTCAGCGTTCGAATGAAGCGTGCGCGATTGATGCACCGTCAATTGGAGCTTCAATCACCCATCATTTGAAACCGTCTTCACGTAAAATCCGTGCGATTGATCGTCTCAGGGACCGCTAAAAGTTAAGACATAATACGCACTGACAAAGGTCTGCAATAAGCAGCAGTCCAGTAGGTACCAGTGCGAATATTGAAGAGAAAACTCAGTTTTATAGTTAAGACTAGCTTTTTTGGGGGCGCCCGACGGGCGCCCCCAATCAGCTAGGCCTGCGGCGCTCCGCCCGCCCGCGCCGCACCGCACCGCGCCGCACCGCACCGCACCGCGCCGCGCCGCACCGCACCGCGCCGCGCCGCACCGCACCGCGCCGCGCCGCACCGCGCCGCACCGCACCGCACCGCGCCGCGCCGCGCCGCACCGCACCGCACCGCTCCGCACCGCACCGCGCCGCGCCGCACCGAACCGCACCGCGCCGCACCGCACCGCACCGCACCGCACCGCACCGCACCGCACCGCGCCGCACCGAACCGCACCGCACCGCACCGCTCCGCACCGCCCGCACCGCCCGCACCGCACCGCACCGCACCGCGCCGCGCCGCACCGCGCCGCACCGCACCGCACCGCGCCGCGCCGCGCCGCGCCGCACCGCACCGCTCCGCACCGCACCGCGCCGCGCCGCACCGAACCGCACCGCGCCGCACCGCACCGCACCGCACCGCACCGCACCGCACCGCACCGCGCCGCACCGAACCGCACCGCACCGCACCGCTCCGCACCGCCCGCACCGCCCGCACCGCACCGCACCGCGCCGCACCGAACCGCACCGCACCGCACCGCACCGCACCGCCCGCACCGCCCGCACCGCACCGCACCGCACCGCGCGCACCGCCCGCGCCGCACCGCACCGCCCGTACCGCCCGCACCGCACCGCACCGCGCCGCACCGCACCGCCCGCACCGCTCCGCGCCGCCCGCGCCGCACCGCACCGCCCGCACCGCCCGCACCGCACCGCGCCGCGCCGCACCGCACCGCCCGCACCGCCCGCACCGCACCGCACCGCACCGCACCGCCCCGCACCACACCGCACCGCACCGCACCGCACCGCGCCGCGCCGCACCGAACCGCACCGCACCGCCCCGCACCGCCCGCACCGCCCGCTCCGCACCGCGCCGCGCCGCACCGCACCGCCCGCACCGCCCGCACCGCACCGCACCGCACCGCACCGCACCGCGCCGCACCGCACCGCACCGCACCGCTCCACGTCGCACCGCACCGCACCGCACCGCGCCGCTCCGCGCCGCACCGCCCGCACCGCCCGCACCGCACCGCGCCGCACCGAACCGCACCGCACCGCACCGCACCGCACCGCGCCGCGCCGCACCGAACCGCACCGCACCGCCCCGCACCGCCCGCACCGCCCGCTCCGCACCGCGCCGCGCCGCACCGCACCGCCCGCACCGCCCGCACCGCACCGCACCGCACCGCACCGCGCCGCACCGCACCGCACCGCACCGCTCCACGTCGCACCGCACCGCACCGCACCGCGCCGCTCCGCGCCGCACCGCCCGCACCGCCCGCACCGCACCGCGCCGCGCCGCACCGCCCGCACCGCCCGCACCGCACCGCACCGCACCGCACCGCGCCGCACCGCACCGCGCCGCGCCGCTCCGCGCCGCTCCGCACCGCACCGCTCCGCACCGCCCGCACCGCCCGCACCGCACCGCACCGCGCCGCACCGCACCGCACCGCACCGCCCGCACCGCCCGCGCCGCACCGCACCGCCCGCACCGCCCGCACCGCACCGCGCCGCGCCGCACCGCACCGCCCGCACCGCCCGCACCGCACCGCACCGCACCGCACCGCACCGCACCGCACCGCACCGCACCGCGCGCACCGCACCGCACCGCTCCACGTCGCACCGCACCGCACCGCACCGCGCCGCTCCGCGCCACACCGCCCGCACCGCCCGCACCGCACCGCACCGCACCGCACCGCACCGCACCGCACCGCTCCGCACCGCCCGCACCGCACCGAACCGCGCCGCACCGCACCGCCCGCACCGCCCGCACCGCACCGCACCGCACCGCACCGCACCGCACCGCGCCGCGCCGCACCGAACCGCACCGCACCGCACCGCACCGCACCGCGCCGCACCGCGACGCTTATATATTTGTGTCTAGGTCGAGTATTTTTACTATTGGAGATGAATTTGTACTGGGCGAGTGAGCCTAGTATGGAGCTCTATACATTTAGTATGGAGAAAAAAGGCAGTCGGACCCAACTTTGAGGCCAAAAAAATCGGACTTGCCAATACCCGAGCGACATGCCACTGCACTCGGCCGAGTCGCTCGGCCTTCGGCCTCGCGATTCGGCCTCGCTTTCGCTTCGCCTCGGCCTTCGGCTTCGGCTCCGCTCGCGTGAAAAAAAAAACTTTGTCGACCTACAAGTCGACCCGTCGACCTAAAGTTGACCTTTTTTTTGCTAAAAATGCAAGTTCGATAGTGGGCCTCTTGCGTCATTTTCGAGGTCCCGAGTTCTCGGCCTCCGGCCTCGAACTCGCGGTACCCCGAAAATGGTCGATTTCGTACTTTTTTTCGTCGACCTAAAAGTCGACCTTGTCGACCTAAATTCGGGACATGCACAATTCTTTGGAATATTACATCATATACTGTTGTGAAAAGCCGGCAACGGCGAGTCCCTACGGTGTATACTTTAGCCAAAACAATTCGCCGAAAACGGGTCGAAGTGCGAAAAAATCGCAACCGCACCGAGTGAGCCCAGTATGGAGCTCTATACATTTAGTATGGAGAAAAAAGGCAGTCGGACCCGACTTTGGGGCCAAAAAAGTCGAACTTGCCAATACCGGAGCGACATGCCACTGCACTCGGCCGAACCGCTCGGCCTTCGGCCTCGCGATTCGGCCTCGCTCTCGCTCCGCCTCGGCCTTCGGCCTCGGCTCCGCTCGCGTGAAAAAAAAAACTTTGTCGACCTACAAGTCGACCCGTCGACCTAAAGTTGACCTTTTTTTTGCTAAAAATGCAAGTTCGATAGTGGGCCTCTTGCGTCATTTTCGAGGTCCCGAGTTCTCGGCCTCCGGCCTCGAACTCGCGGTACCCCGAAAATGGTCGATTTCGTACTTTTTTTCGTCGACCTAAAAGTCGACCTTGTCGACCTAAATTCGGAACATGCACAATTCTTTGGAATATTACATCATATACTGTTGTGAAAAGCCGGCAACGGCAAATCTCTACGGTGTATACTTTAGCCAAAACAATTCGCCAAAAATGGGTCGGAGAGCGAAAAAATCGCAAGGCCGAGCGAAAAATTTGTATGGAGCTCCATACAAGGTTGACCCAACTTTGGGGGCAAATATCTCAAACTTGCAGACATCGTGGCCGCTCGCCACTGGACTCGGCCGAACCGCTCGGCCTTCGGCCTCGCGATTCGGCCTCGCTCTCGCTCCGCCTCGGCCTTCGGCCTCGGCTGCGCTCGCTCGACTTTGAGAAGCCGCGGTGAAAAATTTTGAACCAAAAAAAATTTTGGTCGGATGGCCATTTTGAAGTTGTTTTTTAGTTGTACCTCGAAAACGAGTTTCATCCAAATCGGACGAAAAATGACGGAGAAACGAAAAAACCGGTTTTTTTTGGTCGAATTTAATTTTTTTCCGGTTTTGCAAAAGATGGCCAGAGACCGTAGAAACATTGTCCCGTGTAACTTTTTGCAAAAGTGGCAACACTTTTCGAGTGATTGCGATTCCCGCCAACTTTTAAAATAACCGGTAAAAAACCGGTTTTAAATTTTTAAACCCAATTAGCTCGGAAAAGATCGATACGCACCGAGTGACGATTTTTTAAAAAATTTTTTGGCCGATTTGCGACAAAAAAAAACCGCCCCTGTGCGAAATTACCGGTTTTCGTAATTTTTCCCCAGTCGCGTCGCGATTCCCTACAACTCTCTAAAACAACACTTACCTCTATCTCTTCACACTCCCGAGATCAATCATGGCAATCAGTGAGTCGTGGTAACTGAGCTTTATATATTATAGACATTTGTAACTTGCAACAACAAAAGAGTAAGATAAGCTGCTAAACAACAATGACTATGCTAAACTGACCACCCTGTTACTTGCTTTTTCTGTATATATAATTCAAACAAAATAATAAAGTTTCATTCTGTTTTTCAAATGAATCATAATGAAGTCGGAAAAAAATGGGTAGGTAGTAAGTAATTTGTTTTACGGCAGCCAGGTGTGCACTGTGCAGTGAACACAATGAGATGAGATATTTTTAAAATGTTCTTCAACCAATATAGATTTTTGGTAGCTCAGTGGTGCGATCGGTCGACTGTCGTTCGTGATCATAAGCACACCTGAGCTCGGTCAGTACTTGGATGTGGACTGTTCAAACGTTGAAGGCCGACCGTCGTTCGGATTCCATGTTAAACTATAGGTCCCTTCCCTTCTTACCTTACTAGGTGGTAGGGTTTAAGCCGCCCAGGTTGATACCACCACCGCACTGAATGAAACGACGCTTGAAACGGCTTAAGTAAATTGTATTGTATCGTTTATTGATCATTCATATAGCAGTTAGACTGCACTCGAACTTGTCACAATTTGTTCTATCCGGTTCGATTACACCCACGAAGAAGAACTGGCAAGAAACTTCGCAGAGTAGTTCGTATTTTCCGTCCAGTTCGGTATAGCCGGCACGATCGAAGGGAAGCGCTGACATAGCACCTAGGTGCCATGTTAAATTAAGGTGAAGTGTCTATTTTCACGAAACTTTAAAAACGTTTGTAATGCCAGAATAATACTTAGGTAGACACAAAAAAACACGAAACTAAAATCTAGTTATTCCACACAGGCAAGAGCCCGCGAAACTGGAAGTTCGCAGTACATCATGTAGTCAGTGCATTGCACTGCCTACAATGCGCTGCAATGATTGAAAGGCTGACTCATTTGTCGCACTGGACTGCAGACAGATCAGTATCGGAAACAAGCAATAATTCGGTACATTCAGTCAGTACTATTCTCGCGCCTGCAAAAATCAACCCAGCTGCTAATACGTAGAGCTCATTTTTGCATTCATCAATATCTAGTGCTGGCAGTGCGGGAATAGGGTTTTCAATCAGTGCGCATTTCGCACCATGCAAAAATCAACCCAGTGCCGAAGTAGTAAAGCTCATTTTTGAATGGCAATATTGACTACTGGCAGCGCAGGGCTAGTATGGTTGAGTCAGTAAATGCAAAAATCAACCAAGTGCAGAAGAAGTAGAGCTCATTGTTGCATATCTACCCAATGATATTATATCTTAAAAAGGAGGTAGATAGGTTATACGAGCTCCCAAAGCGACACACTAAATACAAGACCACAGTCCTGTTTGAAGTTAGTCGCGCACCAACTACGCACGTGTTCAGACGTGCGTTGTCCTTCCTAAGTAGTTGTCAGTTATACCAACTGCACCGCCACATAACTTGAATTCCCTCCCTTAATAATTGGAATAAGACTATTCGAGTCGGCGCATCACTTTATAGTTCTTTCTGTCAACGTTTCAAGTTCGTGCCGTGTGTGAGCACCGAATGTCGTATAGATAATGTATCTTTCTTAAAATATCATTGTATCTACCTACATAAATATCAACTAATAAGAGTACAGACTGTAACAGATAATTCATTGAAGTTGTACAAATTCTGCGTATGGACACAGCCGCACTGATGCGATTTATCCGCTCCAGTGCATACTTGCCAAGTCTACTGGGTGCCATGTCAGTGTTTGTCTTTGGTCTCGCCGGCTATACTGAACTGTATGAGTTGTATTCATAGCAGTTTTGACTGACCTCACACCTGCCACAAACTGCCTCACACCTAATTAAAAATATGCTTACCGCCCTTGGCTCACGCCATTTTCGCAGTGCAAAAATTCGGGGAACTTTGGCGTGCACTTTAACTCGGATACCTATTTCGTTAAATAATGAAGTCAGATCAATAAACTCTATTGGCACTTATAGCCAATTAAATTAACCATAAAACCATGAAAACAAATGAGGTTCGTGCTTATTTAGAAGCACAGACGGATTTTTGAATTCTGGAAAAAAAAACAGCCTAAAAAAAATTTCTGAATTTTTCTAACCTAAAATTAACAATTTCCTTAACACAAATTACATAATATGAATGTAAGATGTGAAGAAACAAAGAAAAACATTCTCTTCAAATACCATAAAGGGAAATAGTATAGTAGAACCTGAAACCATGTTACAGGGTTGTATGCACGCGTAATGCGCAGGCAAGCCTCTGCAGCTTCTCTAATTGCATCGTTGTGGTCCGCAGTTTGGATCTGGGCGACCAGACCACGGCTCCGTAAGATAGCATCGGTCTCACTATGGCAGTGTACATCCACTGAGTAATTTTGGGGGATTTGTACATCCACTGAGTAATTTTGGGGGAAAAACACCCCATGTTTTTCCCAGCAGCCTGCGACACTGCCAGAATGAGACAGTTGCTTTTTGTATTTTTTGGTCCAAGTGCCTACTCCAGTTGAGTTTATTGTCAAGAATAATGCCCAGATACTTGACTTGGTCTGACATTGTTAGCATTGTCCCATTAAGCGTCGGGTATCTAAGGTTCCCGAGCTGGAAGAGAACCATCTCTGTCATCTTCGTGTTCACCGACAGAGATTGTTCCTTGCACCAGTCCTCAATGATCTTGAGAGTCCCTTGCATCACTTCACACAGTATCGTTTCGAAGCTCCCATTTATGAGGATGGCAATGTCATCCGCATAGCCGACCGTGTAGTACCCGGCCTCGTTTAGGCGCCTTAAGAGGCCGTCCACCACAAAGTCTCTAGCGACTGGAGCCCTCGTTGTGTCTGCCACCGTCACTTGAACCGCTCTGAGCTTCAGCATGTTTTCTATCCAGCCACTGATTGTGGAATCAACACCATACTGTGTCAGAGCCTGCCCAATACTTCCAAAGGTCGTTTTATCGAACGCGCCCTCTATGTCGATAAAGACGTCTAGGGTTGACATTTTGTTTTCTAGAGCCTGCTCAATTTTGTGCACTACTGCATGTAGTGCAGATTCTGTTGAGCGGCCTGGCATGTATGCATGTTGCTGCTTGTGTAATGGATGATGTTTCAGCATCACATCCCTAATTTCACAGTCACAAAGCCTTTCCAGTGTTTTAAGTAAAAACGAGGTCAGGCTAATCGGCCGGTACGACTTGGCAAGTGAGTACTCGCTTCTGCCAGGTTTTGGGATAAAGATTACTTTAACCTCACGCCATCCCCTGGGGACGTACTTATGGGCAATGCAGGCTCTGAAGATCCTCACCAGTATTGGGACCAGGATCTTTGAGCACCACTGCAATTGCGCCGGATAAATGCCATCTAGCCCAGGTGATTTATAAGGGAGAAAGCTCTCTATAGCCCAAACTACCTTTTCATGCGTTACTACGCGTTGAGCCGTGTCCCAGTCTACGTTGGTCGGTTGACTCCCTGTGGTTTCTATCCAGTTGATCTGGTCGGCTATACTGCACTCGGGGAAGTGTGTGTCGAGCAGGACTTTACACATTTCCGGTACGGTGTTGGTGTATGTACCATCTGGTTTCCTCAGGCTTCCCATCTGCTGATCTGGCTCTCCTGAGAGTAGTTTCTTGATTCTGGCTGCCTGTGTGGTGGTCTCTATACTGCTGCAGAACCTCCTCCAGGCATCCCTTCTTTTGGCCCTTACCCTTTTCTTGAAGTGGTTCAGGGCCTCTTTGTAGTTCGCTAGGTCCGAGTTTTCTTTAGTATAACGCGCCCTGTTCTGGAGTCGTCTTAGTTTCCTTCGGAGATTCTCCAGTACTGGGCACCATTGTTTCCCTCCCTTTCCGGGGCCGTCATTTGCTTCTGCAAGCGGACAGGCTTCCTCGAAACTTTGGGTTAGTTCTGAAGTTAACTTTTCCACAGATAACTCGAGATCGTTGATTGTATGTACGACTTCAGGGATGTCGAAGCACCCAAGCTTACCCTCAACCAGGCTCCTGTAATGGGCCTTGTTGGTTTTCCTTGGGTTTCTTCGTATCTCCCTCTTCGTGATGTTTGCTGTAATTTCAAAACAAAGCCACCTGTGATCGGAGCATGACATTTCTCGAGAGACATACCACCCGCGTACCATGTTGACAGTTTTGTCTGTCGCCAGTGTTATGTCAATGACTGTCTCAAACCTGGTTGTTACAAAAGTGGGCTCCGACCCCTTGTTAAGAATTTGCATTTTAGTGGTTAGTAGGTATTCGTATACTGAGTTACCTCTGTCATTGTTACGTGCGTTCCCCCAAACCTGGTGGTGTGCGTTGGAATCGCACCCAATGATGAGGTGCTCGTCATTGTCCTCGCAGAAGCGCGCCAGTTCTTCCATCTTGCTCGATGGAGCCGGCTCTCTACAGTCCAGGTAGCAGGACGCCAGGATGATGCCCTTCGTGCCCGCTCCCTCGACTCCAAGGAGCCGGATGACAGTGTGGTCACAGTCAGTAAACTGGTTGAGCAGCGTTGCTGTAAAAAGACTCGGAACAAATATACAAGTTCTGTTCCTGTTAGATGCGGTGTCAAGATAGAGTTTACCGCGTAGGTTACCCAGGCCACAGACCCTGCCACCACGAACCCATGGCTCCTGCAGCAGATCTACGCTTTCACATGTCTCAAGCTTACCGTGTAAGGTTTCAGAAGCCATTTGCGAGTGCTGGAGATTGGCCTGAATAACTTTGATGCTCGGACTGTGTGAGACTGCCATTCCCAAGGATCACGCGGACTCCTCACCCGGGCAGCGAGGAGTTGCTCCTCGTCAATATCTAGGCACAGGGATTCTGCCATTACCTGTAGTGGGTCAAGCGATCCCTCCATGCCCAGGCCGTGTGGGCCCCTTAACGCCAGGTCTGCATAGGCAGAGTCAAGCGAGAGGGTCCCTGGCATGCTCGGAAGCGGTTCCAGTCTGTAGACTGGGGCCGCTTCTTCACTTGACGCGATAGAGCACTCCCCCGCTCCCACGGGCAGATGCCCGCCGTCCCTGTACCACTGGCGCTTCTCTTTGACACCGTGGTCCGTCGCGTCATCCTTCCTCGTGAAGCACGAGAAAGGATTTGTAAGTGGTGACTTACCATGGGGTGGTGTAGTCACCATATGTCCTGGCGTCAGTACCAGCACCACGTTAGATGGCGGTGACGGTGTCGGAGTCTCTGTCGTCGGTTGAACCGTCCCGACCGCATTTGTTCACTCAGCTGCTGCAGTAGCTGCTGCTGGAGGTAGTGCAGGATTCGGCTTTGGTATACCTGCGTCGGGTACGTGGACGTACACGTTGGACAGCCCGTGTCCAATCCGCCGGTGGTGGCTCAGTAGCGTGCCCATCTGTCTCGGGTATGCCGAGAGTGATGAGTAGGCCACCTTGATCTCGTGTGGAGTTCTTGTTGTCCACCTGCCTATTTTTAGGTGTTTGTTCTGCACCCTAAAGCGGTCCATGACAGCCTTGACGCTGATGTCGGCTGGGACCCCGGGCACCTTACAGAAACACCGTACCAATGTTTGCACCTCGCTGGCTGGAGTCACGGCGAGTTTAATCCCTGTGAGGGATAGCTCTGCCACCTTCTGTTCCAGCCAGTTTCTAGTGGAGTCATTGGAACACCTAAGATTCAGGGCCCCTACTTTGAAAGTATCCCAGGAATCCCTGGAAATTGGGTCCCGTCGGTGTGCTGTCGTCGTCGTCGTCCTCATCATCCGGAAGAGGTGCATCCGTCACCATCTTCCACAGGACGTTCTCCAGCGTCTCGCCGATCGACTCTGCTTCGTCCTTGGTCAGGGGGGCTCTGTCAGCCGCCTTGACGATGGCCATCTCCGTATATTTAGCTGTTGCTGCAGCAGCGTACGTGAGGCCCTCTACCCTCGGCTTTTTCTCAGATGGGGTCATGCCTGACACCCCTGGTCGGCCCCTCTTCTGATGCGAGCAGGTCGGTGCGTCGGCCTGGTCATTTCCAGAGTCGGGCAAACATGTGGACGGGGCCGCTGGTGATGATCGCGATGGCCCGCGGTGGCCGTGCCCAGATCCCCTTAGGGGGGGTCTGACCGGCATGGTCCCGCGTGCCCCACCCCCTCGTCCACGATGCCCGGCTCTGAATGGCCCAATGGCTCCTCTCCCACGGGTGTTGGTGAAGGGGTCCTCACGACCCGTTTCCCCGGCTGCGCCCGTGGGTTGGTACTGCCCCGTGAACTCAAGCATGCGGTTAAAATGTGCACGACGCCGCTTGTTAAGGCGGTGTCTTACATTTTTACCCCTCTTTACTTGAGTCCACGTCTCGTCACGACTGTCCCGTCTGTCTGCCACCGGTTCGGCCGCAGCCGCAATCGTTGGTGGCGTCGTCCTTTCTCCTTGCGTCGGTGGCTGTATTACTGTGTCTTTCATATTCTTATCCATACTCTTCTTCCGTTTATTGCTTCGTCCCCCAAGCATCCCACCCACCACCGAGTCCTCAAAATTGGGGATGCCCGTTTGGGCACCAGGTTAGCTGGGGGATATAGCACCCGGAACATATTGTCCAGCCCTTGATGACTGTCAGCCACACACACCCTCCTTCTGTGAGTCCGCCACCCATCAACTGCCAGTTCAATAGGTTCACTCTTAGGATGGTCCATCTACGAGCAGGTTACGGTCACGATCGGGCCGACCCAGCCATGGTGCCGTCCCAAAGCGCTCCGGCCCGCTGCAGACAGGCCATCCTAGGGGCGCTAGCCGACATCTGTCTTACCGTGATGCCACAGCCGATTGATCGCAGTGCGGCTACATTGCGACCGCCCGTTTTGGGATGAATCTGAGGCCAAAGCAGCGTGTTGCACCTCGCGGAGATGCTCAGCTACCAGGATCCCCATCTCCCCCCTTACGGGTCTCCACGCACGGCATAAACACGCGGGTGACGGAGGGAAGAAAAAAAATAAAAAGTGGTCGTCACCCCACTTACTGGGATAGGACAGGATGGATTTGTGGTTTGATAGGTAGCTGGTGAGGGTTATATTCTTTGAGGCAGTGGCGGTTCCCCAGGTGAAGCAAGTGAGGCGCCGCCTCACTTAATATCTTGAAGGTAAAGAAAAAAAAATTTACATAGATGTTTATTTATTGACAGACTTGGGGCATGTCCTGTCCTCGAAATGAAAACTGCAATACAACATTAATAAAATGCTATTATATAGGTGGTGCCTCACTAAAATTCACTGGCCAGAGCCGCCACTGCTTTGAGGATGGGCTGGTTTCAGACCACGGCCTTGGGGCCCATTACAATGCTTGCGGGAGAAGATCTTGGTGAAGTGTTAGCTACGTTACTCTCTGACGAGTCAGTCACCAGATCTGGTCATGAAAGGTTAAACAGCTTAGCACTCGCAAGCCACCACGCCTCGACAAGGCGTCTTCACTGCGTGGTGGTTTTAACAACTACATGTTGTCTTGCCAACATTAGGTATTTATACTCTACCTATTTCGATCCCTGGTTATTAATGATGAACCATGGGGCATCCACAAGAATACAGGTGCAAGAAATAATTGCATGCAAGTAATTGTCCGCCTCGGTAGCCAGGTTGTATGCATCGGCATTCGAACTGCAATAACCACACCGGGTGCGGTTGGACCTGGGTGACCATCCGACCAAACCTTTGACTTCCAATAGTTAAATAATGCTTACACCCTTGATTTCCAGGCGTTTTCGCCGCGGTGCAGCCTCGACCGCCCACCTTGACATAAACTCAAATATTTCGTAAAATTATGTTTTTTTGTTTTATGGAAACTGACACGGTTTTCTATATTACCTACAACATTTGTGATGTCAGTACTTTCCTTTGGTTGTGCCGGCTACACTGAATAACACTTAAATATTTACATACAATATTTCATTCAGTGCAGTGGTAACAATCCGATACGGTAAAAATAAACAACTGAATGTCACACAAGACAGACTGTTGAAAAGAGGAGAAAGAAAAATTTTATAGGTGTAAGAGCTAATAAGTGTGAGCAAACAGAATCAGTCATAATCCCATTTTTTTTTCAGTCTAGAAACAAGTAAATTAGAAACTAGAAACAAGTAAGTAATACACGGTGTTGCAACTAGTGTTGTAACGAATGCCTATTTTTCCACATTCGCGAATACGAATACAAATACGAATATTCCAAAATGATATTCGCGAATACGAATATTGAAAAATTTTATGTGAAATTTTAAATCCAAATGAAAAAACACTAAATTTTCTATTATAAATGTAGATCTACCTACATTGAGTCCTAAAATTATATGGATACGGACTTCTTTTAATGTTTTTTTTTCTCTGTTTTTGATTACTTAACACTGCATTTTGAAAAAAAATGAAACGAAATTTGTTACAAATCGTCACCCGTGCCGCGCGTGCGTTCTTTTCTTTTGAAATGAAAACGAGCAAGAACAGACACATTTTGCGCTATAGGCATATTCTCTCCTTCGCCCGCACCCCACCGAACACACTACGCGCCCATTGGTTTGCGCGTATACGCCACACCTACCAATATTGTTGCGCCTCACTCTTTCATTAGTAAAACATGCGAAGTAAAATATTCGATAAATATTCGGTATCTTACAACCGAATACGAATACGGATATAAATATAAAAAAAATCTGTTAAGTGCGAGTTTTACTCGCGCACGAAGGTTTCCGTATCTATCCGCTATCAATAATATCCGCCTATCCGCTCAGGTGGCATGGTCTTCGAATTTGAATTATCTGATATTTGTTTATTTTACTACGTCATTGTTTTACACAGGTCAGGTCTCCATGTTTGTCCACTGACAGCTGTTACCATAGTTTATTATTATTATTATAGCCTAATGCGCTTCCTTTATAATTTTTTTAAATTTTGTAATTTAAAACGCTACAGCGCACCCTATGCTGGGCTTCGGCCTCTCGCATTCGCGAGGTGCGGTCTACTCTCCCTGGCTGACCAGGCCTGTCTGGGAAAGGTTTCTGTCAATACAAATAAGAAAATATTCTGAACACAATGTACATAATTTACTTATAAAAAATAACAATATGAATAATATTGAAGAAAGTTATAGGAAGTGCTTCATGTTTTTTTTTTTGTCTTTTTTTTGCATATTCTTGTTTTTTTTTTCGTTTTCTTTTGTTTTTTTGTGTTTTTTCTTATTTTATTTTATTTATTTTTTTTGTTTTTTTTTATATGATGTTCTTTGTTTCACATTGTTTTTTTTTATTATTATAATTTTTTTTTTTTTTAGTAATTTTTTTTTCCTTCAACTATAACCTTCCTTCAAACTATAAACTATACTATAATTATAATCTGGTATTCTTGATAATGTTGTTCCACGTTCGACGGTCCTGTGCGACACGCCACCATCGTGGACATATTGATCTCAGCTCATCAGTCCACCTACATAGTGGACGTCCCACTTTCCTTATCTCTCGGTTACCATAGTAATGTCACTTTATTTTTTAAAAGTGGTCTGTCAAACATCAAACTTCTGAAAATTATTTTTTGGAACGACCAAAGATTAAGAAGCGGCTATCTTTTAGTGAAGCCTCAATGAGGTCGATAGCACTTTACGGTGGGAAAATGACAGCACCTAACAATGCATGCAATGTATAAAAGCCGTTGGCGCCATCTGTTATTTAATAGTGTGACTAATCTATTTTAATAAACGTTTCTTGTATGGGGGCCCCCCTTAATTTTTAACTTTTTCTTATTTTTCTTATTTGTTGTTTCATCCGCCATAGTAACACATATTCTGTGAAAGTTTCAACCGGCTACCTATTACGGTTCAAGAGATACAGCCCTCGGACGGACGACGGAGTCTTAGTAATAGGCTTCCGTCTGAGATACGGAAACCTAAAAATGAACCGAATATTCGGAATTTCGAATGTGAATACGGATATTCGTTACAACCCTAGTTGCAACTCCAACCGTAAAACCCGAAAGGGGTGATTCTGTACGTGAAATAGAACAACTTTTGTTCTACGACTTTTTAATTTGAAAAAAAAAAAATTTTTTTTTTCTAAACATAACAAAAAACATAATAAATAAAAATAAAACAAATAACACTTTAATGAGTCTTACGGCAATGCCACAGTGCCGAGCGGGCGGCGAGCGGCAGCGGAGAGCGGGAAGCGGCCCGCTAGCGCGGTGAGACCATGCCACGGAGCGAGCGGAGAGCGGCGAGAACAAACTTGTTTGAATTAACTAGACTCGTACCGCTGCCGCTCAAAAATCCGCCCGTTTCGCTACCAGCCACGGTGACATGGTGATGATGGCGATATGCGGCATATGTTTGTTTGGTCCCGCGCCGCCCCGCTCGCCGCCGCCGCTAGCCGCGCGTGGATTCGCTGGACGCTCCCCGCACGTGCGTGGCCTTCTGGATCATTCTGGTGCGTTTGTTTACCCCGCTCGCCGCCCCGCTCGCCGCTCACCGCTGCCGCTCGAGCGATTCGCTTGCACCGTGACCGAGCCGTTATAACCACACTCAATGCAAATTTATTGCCGAAGTGACCACTATAAGAATGGTCATAAATGGTCTACCCTCTGGTTTGGAAGATGTAGAAATACTGATATAAAATTACAAATTCATGGCTACCATTCAGAGGCCGATAATAAAAAAATTTTTAGATAGAATTACAAATTAGGTCTGGTGCTGATGTCAGTGGCTCACCTAGCTGAGCGAAACAAATGTGCTATTCCTGGATTCTCTATATACTCTGCACATCATCCAGAGGGAAAGGCATACGATGGCACTGCTGTTATAGTAAGAAGGTCCATAAAGGATCACCAACTACCGGACTACAAGACAAATGCCATCCATGACACCTCTATTTCCATATTAGACAGACTGGGCATTATTACAGTATCCTCAATATACTGTACATCTAGGCACAAAATGTTCACTGAATACATTCATACCCTGGGTGACAGATTTATATGAAGGAGGTGATTGGAATGACATATTGCGGGGATCACGGATTACTCTCACTAGAGTAAGAGAGCTCAAAAGTGTGCTAACATCAACAAATTTCTTACTGGTTCACTGATCCCAACAAAACGCCTGATCTAGATGTTTTTGTCTCTTAAGCGAATATCTAGACTACCTGAAAGCAGAACCATGTGTCAATAGCTCGTCAGAGTGTGAGACACAAGAGTGTGAACTCTTGTGTTGCTACTGTAAGTGAAACAGTGGTAAACCAATATGAAATTATGGATAGACTGTACAACAACACAACAGACTAGGAATCATTCTTGAAAAGGAGTATCGATCTGAAGATGCGGCTTAATACAGCTGAGTACATATATTATGTCTGCTTCTATAACACTTATAAAATACAAGCATGGAAATCCACACTGGAAAAATCCTGTAACTCTAAAAAGCTTGAACCGCCTGATAGAAGTACGACTAAAAGTTTCCAATAGGCGCAGACTGTGATAAGTTTGGCAATCATGCAGACATTAAAACTGCACTAAATAAAGTGTCATCTGAACTTAAAGAATGTTACCCTCCGATGGAAAGAGGCGAGTATTCACTCTGAAAGTGACCAAGACCATAAAAAGACTGCAAGAATTAATTCCACCAATTCAAATATCGGAGGGTAGTTGGGCCCATAGTGATCCCGTAAAAGTGGAACTGTTCGCTAGCTACCTCTCAAAGATCTTCCAGCCAAATCCAGAGTATAATCTAGCAAATTAGAACAATTGACAAAATGATGCTGCAAGATGCTTCCAACTCTCTCGATTCATCTGAATGTAAAGAAAGCTCTTGACTTTGACCTTATTACGGCAGAGATAATGAAGGACCTCCCTAAATGGCTGTTCCTGATGGATGGCTGTTTTTTTTATGGAAACTTACACGGTTGGCTACATCACCTACAACATTTGTGATGTCAGCCCATAACACCAGGTGAACTAGGTGCCATGTCAGTGCTTCCCTTCATTTCATGTCGGCTACACTGAACTGATCGGAAAACACGAATTATTTACATAGCCGTTTCGCTCAGTGCGGTGGTATTAACCCGGCCGGGATAAACCCTACCACCTAGTAAGGTAAGAAGGGAAGGGACCTACAGTTTAATGTGGAATCCGAACCACGGTCAGCCTCCAACGGGCTAGCGGTCACCCATCCAAGTGCTGACCGCGCTCAGCGTTGCTTAAAAACAGTCGACCGACTGTACCACTGACCTACCGAGGCTGACAAAGAACAAATTTCTTCGAATGTCTATTTTTTCTCCTTGGGTGGTATCGCAAATCAAAATGATACCTGAAAGACCTCCCAATCTTGTAATCTTACTGACCAATAACCTTTACTGTCGAATGATGGGTACTGGGTCTGAAAAAGAACCAGGACAAAACCAAGTCATTCATTATTGACGGAGAAGTGATCGAACAGAACACTCGGTCAAATTCTGTGGCTTGGTAGATAAGGTCTGCTTAAAGGAGGTCGAGAGACGAGTTCAACTGGGTTGGGCTGCCTTCGGAAAGTTAAAATTCGCCCTGACGTCTGACCTTCTGCCAAATTTAAAGACCTGTATAGCGTCCTCCCTATTATGACGTGTGTGTGAAACGTGAACTGATGGCCCCTGTTTTCCAAAGGTTGAAAGTTGCCCAGCGAGCAATGTGGCGAGCCATGCTGCGAATATCGCTTCGGATATGGGAAATCCACCGACGCACCAAAGTAATCAATATTGGGCATCGGGTGGCAGTAGGCTGGGCACGTCCGCCGAAGAGACGACAACCATTGGAGTAACCGTGTCCTACACTGGCGGCCGTGGTCAGGAAAACGGAGTGTGGGAAGACCACCCGCCAGGTGGAACGACAACATCAAGTACGTCGGCGGAAAGCAGTAGTTCCGTACCACTGAAGGCCGGGAGGACTAGAGGAAAAATTGGAGAGGCTATGTCCAGCAGTAGGCGCATACAACTTGACTCCTAAACAGACTGCAACCAGTCCTGGACCGAGGTGCTATCATTTCGGACCATCAGTTTAGCTTTAGGAGAGAACACGCCACATTAAGTTCACCGAGTATGCAGTACAGACAGGCCTTGAAGAAGAAAGAATTCTGCTCTGCGGCTTTCCTGGACATACAACAAGCCTTTGATATAAGGCCTGGCACACGTACTCAAAACCTTACTCCCTCAATCATTCTTCAGACAACTGAAATCGTATCTAAAAGATCGAATGATCCAAGTTCAGTGTCAAAATTGTACGGATGTGAAGCTGGTATCCTGCAGGATTATGTCCGGTGTTCTACTGCATTCTACACTGCCGATCTACTGCAGACCGACAATGTCCTCACAGCTACGTTCGCTGACGATAGCAATAATTGCCACTAGCAGAGATAGCACATAAACTTCGGCCAAACTTCAAAATTAGCTAGAGAAAAGTGAGGAATGGCTGCAAAGGTGGAGAATAACAGCAAGTAAGAGCAACCAGATCTCACCTTCTCGCTCAGACAAGGAAACTGTCCTCAGGTCAGCTTAGACAAGAGGTTCTTCCCCACGCAGATACGGTCAAATACTTAGGCATCCACCTTGATCTTTGGAAGGAGCATATCAAGACAAAGCGCAACAAAATCTACATGAAATTTAGGAACATGTTATGGCTAATTAGGAGTGTCTTAACATGGAATGGCTAATCACCACTGTCACCGGAAAATAAGCTAGTGTACAAAGCCATACTCAGACCAGTTTGGACTTACGGAATTGAGCTCTGGGGCACTGCCAGTACCTTAATTGTAGAGATCTTGCAAACAGCACAAAACATAAAAAAGAACCCTTGTCAACGCTCCGTGGTTTGCCAAAAATGTTGAAATTCTGAAAAATTAAACAGAGAGAAAAAACATTTGTTTTATCTACCTACCTAATACTTTTATGCTCGTGGGAATTTCAGATTTGGCATACCTATCCATAATTTTCTTTTATCTTTCGTCTAGCTAGAATATAGATGATGTGCATGTGTGTATGCTCATACGTAAAGTAATTTTAGTTCTTAGGTTAAGACATTTAATATGTATTAGTATTTTCAATATGGCCCTAGTTGGCTGAAATAAAGAGATAAATAAATAAAATAAATACAGAAACGAAACGGCTCTACCTGTTCTGGCCCCTTGAATATTACTTACAAAACTGAAATCACAGTCATTAATTACATTTAAAATGAAATATGTTGCCCCATGCTCATGATTTCCTTCGGAATATTGTAATGTTTGTCAGATTTAGTATTTTCACAACAATAAAATTCCATGTTCCTTTCCGTGTTCCTAGCCGAAATGTGCGTCACTGGATACTGTCAGTAATAAACGAATTACCTATTCGTTTGGTTGCCACCTTTTTAAAAGAAGAAGAAGAAGCCGAAATGTATGCGATCATTGATTTCATGACAGTATGTTCTAAAGGTCGCCTTCAAGAAACCCTTCAATTTAATACTCAAGACTTGCTCCTAGAGACTGGTATGCTCTCGAACCGACAAATTTTTATCCTTCGTAACTTTAGAAGTAAGGTAACACAATATGCAGTAGGCATCTATGAAGACAGACCACACAGAAAATACAGAAATAACCCGGCATCAACGCGAGTATGAACATCATTTGCACAAAGATTTTCAAAATTCCTATCGCAACATCTCTTCAACAAAGCTTCACCATTATTATAACGCAAAGCAACACCATGCATTATTAAAAACAAAACAATCATGAACGAAAACAAAAAATAATAAACAAAATAAAATCAAAAGATATAAATAAACCTACAAATATCTTATTTATTACCACGTCAAACATCACAGTAACTATAAATACTTTTAGTCTACAATGGATATTATTATTATTCCTTTATTAACACATATTCTTAAAACTAATTTTGTACATATTCAAAACCTAACATAAAAAACATATACAAAATTAACCTTAAAAAAATGGAGTTTCCACCACCGGCGGCGGGGCGAGCCCAAGCTACCGATGATCGGATCCCAAAGAGAGGAACCTCCGGACGATGCGTGCAGTGTCGAGCTGGGCTGCCTTCTGGATCTGGCCCTTGACCCAACCACTCAGCGAGAGCCTCTCAAGGTGGTCGTCGAGGCTCTTCGCTATCAGCCCATGCGCCGAAACGACTATGGGCACAACGATCGTCGAGTCGACGGGCCACATTTTGGTAACCTCGTGCTGCAGATCTAGATACTTTAGCATCTTCTCTGCTTCCTTACTGACGAGGTTACCATCGTGCGGCACGGCGATATCGACGAGCGTTGCGCGCCTCGCCTCCCGGTCCACTATCACAATATCAGGTCTATTCGCGAGAATAGTCCTATCTGTAATAATGGACCGGTCCCAGTAGAGTGTGACATGACCGTTCTCGAGAACTGGCGGCGGATTGTACTTATAGTAAGGCACTTCGGTACCTACAAGGTTGAACTTTAAGGCAAGTTGCTGGTGGATAATCCTGGCTACTAGGTTGTGTCTATGCAAATACTCGGTGTTGGCAAGCTGCGAACAACCGGAAATCACATGTCTGAGGGACTCGCCAGGTTGGTGGCAGGCGCGGCAGATGTCAATAGTCCCGTCCTTCATTATGTGTCTCCTATAGTTGTTCGTCTTGACAACCTCATCTTGTATTGCAAAGACAAACCCTTCGGTTTCCCCGAAGAGGTCCCCGAAGCGTAGCCAGTGCACGGAAGCAAGTTGGTCTACATCCGGTCCCGTGAGAGACCGGAAGTACCTACCGTGCAGCTCCTTGCCTTTCCATACTTCCATGCGGTCCTCGGTGCTTAGTACAACCGGCTTCCGCCAGTTCTCTTTTCCCATGCTCAGCGGGGTAAGACCTTTATCGCTGGTGACGACATCGCGATGCATCTCACAAACATAAGTCTTTTCCAAAAAGTACTGACGGAGATTGCATACCTCGCGGTTGTGCTGGTTCTTGGCATTTAACATACCTCGACCCCCACACTTCCGCGGGATATACAACCTCATGACCGATGATCGTGGGTGATGCATACGGGATTTCGTCATCAGCGTCCTGACCTTTCTGTCCAGCGAGTCCAATTCGGTCTGAGTCCATCTGAGAATACCGAAAGTATATACGAGCACAGGCATGACCCAACCGTTATAGGCACGAATTTTATTGCCGCCTGACAAAAGGCTATTTAGTACTTTTGTAAGACGACGAAAAAACTTTTCCTTAACTGATTGTTTCATGTCCGTATCCCGTATGTTGAGAGCCTCCGATATTCCCAGATACTTATAAGTTTCGTCTTCGGAGAGAGCTCGAACATTCATGGACTCCGACAACTGTATGCCGCCGGAGTTCACGATCACACCACGTTCCACATGGATGGATGGTTTATTATTATTATTGGTATGATGGCTTACCATGGTTGAAATTGGCGGTAACTTTGGCCGACGTTTCGGACTGGCAGGTGCAGCCCATCTTCAGGGCTAGTGCCTGGATGCGGTCGGACCCGCGGTTGACAGAACACTGCCTGTCAAACGCGAGCGGTATTCTTCACAGCGGTATTTATTCACACAGTATTCTTACCAATACATATAATAAATGTTATGTTATACCCGTATAACTAATAATTGGTAACAGTAATGATTAATTAACCTAAGGCAAACTAAACGAACACCTTACTAACTAAATAACATTATAAAACCATACAGTATCAATATTTTCTTAATAAGGTATTTATATTATAATATTACTTATTTATATTATAAACAAATTAATTACATATCATTAAAAATATGAAAAAAAATTTACTGGTAAGCGCAGAATGACATACAATTATGTTTAGGTGTTAAAAAAGTATTTTTGCGAGACATACATTTTCTAGTGCAGGAGACTTGTTTATTGCACTGTATGATTATTATGTGTTCATAAATATTTTCATTTCATTTCATTACATACATGAAAACCTGCGAAGATCATACTCTGACAAAAAACATCTATATCTTGTCAGATAGCCAGGCAGCCCTTAAGGCGGAAACAAGACTCAAACCGTGCTACCCGAGCACTGATGATTGAAACACGAACCGTATGCAGATAGATGTAAATAGGTGCGAGATTCATTCTACTCGTGCGGTGGCTGATACGTCGCGCCGACGATGAACGTTTTCGCGAAAATCCACTGTATATTAAATTTCACGTGTTGGAAAGATGAAAAAAAAAAAATTTTTTTTAGCTACTATTGTAGGGTAAAATATTATCTATATATTTCTATGAGGGTTTTGTATTGAAACTATTTATGCTTCTCAAGAGAATTTAACTTGAAAGTATAATTTGCATACTTTTTGTTATGGTTTGGAGATTTATTTTAACCTTTCCAAAGTACCTAGTAAAATATATTTTTTTTTATCTGTTTGTTAGACCAAGTTTTGTTAGACCAATACATAACATATATTATTTACAGATTTTTATCTTTACCAATAGCTCAACAATTTCGGACTCCCAGATGGCACGCGCGTGCCACATATTGCGCGCCGCAAGTTTTAATTCATTAGCTAATTCTACCAATTTTTCTTAGTAAAACTGACTACTGGTAATAATTCTTGGTTAAATTGACAAGTAACTATTATCAAACATACTGGGCAACACAATCACTTTCACACAGAAAATAATTTTTGAAAATGTAAAAAAAAAATGTCTCTTTTGACAACTGACATTTCCACAGACACTGGAATACACAGGAAGGAAGGTGTGGATCTAAGCTTTCGATGGCTTCACCGAACATATCCGGGCCCATCGGCAGTAGAGGAGGGTATTAATCGAGGCCGGGACTAGCGAGTGGCCACTCTAAATTTCCCGCGCATGCTTCACGTTTCGGCTCGCTTCAAGCCCTCGTCAGCTAGTCTGCGTTGACTAGGACGCGGGGAAACACCAGTCCCGCTCTCGACCTCCCTCTCTCTACCTATCCATATTCTGTAGGATGCTTCCAGTGACGTTTTCGAAGCTCTCTCCATGTGTGAGCTTAGCGTCGATCTTGGCAGCCCTAAATTCTTGGGGAGACTGTGGACGAATTCGCTGGTAATCCTCTTGCTCCGACTTCCACAGCGAAGAGATCAGTCTTGAATCTGTTTCTCACAATCCGGTCTACTAGGTTGCAGTACTTGTTAGGTTTGATGTGGTGGTCCTTCAGTATGTTGCTTTCCCATGGAACTGTAAGTTCAACAAGTACTACATATGCTTTGTCGCTTTTGTGAATATGACTATATCCGGTCTTAATATTGTGGTACAGATTTCAGAAGGCATCTGGTCATGCTTCTCATGTGCCCATCGGCAGTAGAGGAGGGTGTTAATCGAGGCGGGACTAGCGAGTGGCCACTCTAAATTTCCCGCGCATGCTTCACGTTTCGGCTCGCTTCAAGCCCTCGTCAGCTAGTCTGCGTTGACTAGGACGCGGGGAAACCACCAGTCCCGCTCTCGACCTCCCTCTCTCTACCTATCCATATTCTGTAGGATGCTTCCAGTGACGTTTTCGAAGCTCTCTCCATATATGAGCTTAGCGTCGATCTTGGGAGCCCTAGATTCTTGAAGAGACTGTAGAGCGACTTCGCTGGTAGTCCCCTTGCTCCGACTTCCACAGCGAAGAGATCAGTCTTGAATCCGTTTCTCACAATCCGGTCTACTAAGTTGCAGTACTTGTTAAGTTTGATGTTGTGGTCCTTCGGTATGTTACTTTCCCATGGAACTGTAAGTTCAACAAGTACTACATGCTTTGTCGCTTTTGAGAATATGAGTATATCCGGTCTTAATGCTGTGGTACAGATTTCCGAAGGCATTTGGTAATGCTTCTCATGTGTGTCCATCAACAATTCCCAATCCTTTGCTGCTCCCAAAATTGAAGAAGGTTTAGTCCTATCTTTGGGCAGCTTATTGGCTCCAGGTTTCACAAAGTTGACCTTCTGGAAGCCGCTACTGGTTTGCCCTTTCCTGGTCCGTGCAATTGACAGGTTGATGGCCTCTCTGATGATTTGGAGGACTTTATCATGACGGTAGGAATACTGGCCTCGCTCAAGTAGTATTTTGCATCCGCATAACAAATGTTTGGCCGTGCCTACGAACTCCTTACATGACGGGCATAGTTTATTTGTAGATTTCCCCCATCTAACTAGGTTACTCGGGTCGGGGAGAGTAAGCTGGAATGCATTTAAGTAGAACTTAAGCAGCTCAGGGGACCAGTTGTATATTATGGATTTCCACTTCAATGCAGGAGGGATGCAGAAGTCACCCACTGTTAGCCAATCATTCTGCATTTCTAGGTTTAAGGCGTGAAGTTTGAAGCCTTGTTCCATGTCCTCCTGAGCAAAACCTTTCAGTATTTCTTTATCAGACTTTGCTGTTTCTATGCCCAATCCAGATCTATTGGTGCGTGTACCAACTTGGAATGATTTGTAGAAGTCGAGTCTCGATTCCAGTTCATCTGATAGTGATGTGTTGGGTAAGGCTTGAATAGCGCTATCATTGGAGTCTTTGAGTATACATCGTTTGGCTATTCTCGCCTTTTGATAAAATATCGACGGTTTCTTAATGTTCAGTCCAAAGTTATTGTGAGATCTGTATAGCGTTGACGAGTCAGCCGGGTGAGCCAGTCCAAACCATGATTTCAGGAATCTGGTCACATACGAGTCTAGTTTAGTCAGGTTTTGCTTTGTGAAGTCGTAGACGAGAAATGGCCATGAAAGTTTTGATGTCAGGTAGTTATCGTAAATCCATGCCTTTTGTGTACCCAGGAGGGGAAGATTGTCAGTTTGGCGGAGGCTCTCTTCGAAAAGTTGGACAATATCATCAGTAGGATGCTCCTTTCCTCTGCTGGTGATCCTTTTGCCCAAGAATTTAAAAGGAGCTTCATCAGCCACGGTTGCGATTGGTTTTCCGGCTACTGTCAAACCTGGATTGCTCGAGGTAAACTTTGAACCTTTCCTGGTTAAGCTCAAACAGTAGCACTTCGCTGGTTTTATCTTCATCCCTTTGGTCCATTCACAATAGTCATCCACCACCTTAAGAAGCGACTGATTTTGTTTTGGATTGCGGGTTAACAGCGTAATATCATCCGCAAATGCCAGGATGGCCGCCATATATGTGTCTCCATATTTGAACCTGTATCCCCATTTCTTTTCTTTTACGACAAGCGTATCAATTAGAATGTTGATAACAATGTTAAATGTGACAGGAGAGAGGCAGCAACCCTGGAAAAGTCCTATGCCGTAACGAATTTCCGGTGTCTTCTCTGTTTCGCCTTTTACTTGTATTACAAAGGAAAGTTTTTTGTAGTAGGAGGCTATTATATTACAGATCAGAGGTGGCACATTATACCACTCTAGCGCCTTTAATAGTAACTCATGGCGCACCGAACCGAAGGCGTTTTCAAAGTCTAACCACGTGGCAGTTAATTGTCTCTCATTCTTCCTTGCATCTCTAAGACATTCAGTCAGCAAAGAATTATGTTCGAGGCACCCTGCAACTCTTGGGAGAAAACCTTTTTGGTACTTCTTCGGTAAGTAGTCGTTGGTACACATGTGTTTGAGTAGTCTGGCCTGTATAATGGAGAAGAATATTTTCGAAATTGTGTTCGTAAGGGCTATAGGTCTAATATCCTTGGGATCAGTAACTTCTTTCTTTTTTGGTAGAAGAACAAACACGGCTTTACCAAGACAGTCTGGCACTTCTCTGTTCGTCCAAATTCTTTTGTAGATGTTCAACATGTGTTTCCGCACTGATGGACATTTTTTGTATATGATGTATGGTATGCCATCGGGTCCCGGGGCTGAACTATTTGGTTTCCTTTTTATGTGGTATTCCAGCTCTTCCATCGTCGGTGAATCAGCATCAAATGCTAGAGCAGGTTCTTTGGGTTTTGGAGCTGGTGGATCCCTGTAAGTTATATCTGCCTCCGGGGTGGTATATGTGGATTTAAAGTAGTTGAACATCTCGTCCGTACTTAACCTAATTGTACCCTGCTGTTCCTTAAAAGCTTTTTTGGCGAAATAAAAGGGGTTCTTCTCGAAAGCTGCTATATTCTGAGCCTTTCGAAATTCATTGCCAGCAACCGTAATTTGCTCAGATACTTTCTGGATGAGTTTTAGGATAGATCTCATCGCTCTGGCTAATTGGTGGCATAGATTTCTGTCTCCTGAGGCTTTAGCCTTCCTTAGCTGCTTTATCAACTCTCTCTTCCTTCTCCTAAGCTTTGCTTTGAAAGTGTTTTCTCTTTCCATTGGGTTGTGGTGATAGCGAACAGGGTACAATTCGGAGAAGTAATTGTAAATTGTTCCCTGGAAGTCATACAGCTGATCTTCGGGACTCTGCCTGCAGCCTGGGAGGTCAAGTCTTTCGGCTAGGCATCGATCATGTTGCTTCCAAGTGGTCTCGGATATGCTCGGTAAGCTTAGTCGGTCTCTGGGCGAAAATGCTTCATGGTGAGAGGAAGGTTGCGCAACACTTTGTGACGTGTGAGGTTGTACTCTGTCAATAGTGTCAGGTGGAGAACTTACAGGCGCTTTCTGCCCTGCTTCACTGTCGCTATGTTTCTCCTTCACGTGCTTTTCTAGCCAGATTTTTCGCTTATATTGTTTCCCACACTTCGAGCATTTCAAGTCCATATTCATGCCAAGGTTGTCAGAGATATCGATCGGTGAGCGGTTCATCCTCCCTCCCTCTCGGACCGCTCTGAGGGTATTTACTCTTTTGACTGTCGTAGCTTTTATTTCCTGGCGCGGCTTGCTAGGCCTAACGCCCGTCTGTCTCTCCAGCGTCACCAGTCTTTCCCGGTCGTCAAATGGACTTTCCCATTCGTCAACGGTCTTTCCCGGTCGCCAGCTGTCTTTCCAGCGTCATCCCGTCTCTCCGGGCTGTCTTGTTTCGAAGGTGTGGATCTAAGCTTTCGATGGCTTCACCGAACATATCCGGGCCCATCGGCAGTAGAGGAGGGTATTAATCGAGGCCGGGACTAGCGAGTGGCCACTCTAAATTTCCCGCGCATGCTTCACGTTTCGGCTCGCTTCAAGCCCTCGTCAGCTAGTCTGCGTTGACTAGGACGCGGGGAAACACCAGTCCCGCTCTCGACCTCCCTCTCTCTACCTATCCATATTCTGTAGGATGCTTCCAGTGACGTTTTCGAAGCTCTCTCCATGTGTGAGCTTAGCGTCGATCTTGGCAGCCCTAAATTCTTGGGGAGACTGTGGACGAATTCGCTGGTAGTCCTCTTGCTCCGACTTCCACAGCGAAGAGATCAGTCTTGAATCTGTTTCTCACAATCCGGTCTACTAGGTTGCAGTACTTGTTAGGTTTGATGTGGTGGTCCTTCAGTATGTTGCTTTCCCATGGAACTGTAAGTTCAACAAGTACTACATATGCTTTGTCGCTTTTGTGAATATGACTATATCCGGTCTTAATATTGTGGTACAGATTTCAGAAGGCATCTGGTCATGCTTCTCATGTGCCCATCGGCAGTAGAGGAGGGTGTTAATCGAGGCGGGACTAGCGAGTGGCCACTCTAAATTTCCCGCGCATGCTTCACGTTTCGGCTCGCTTCAAGCCCTCGTCAGCTAGTCTGCGTTGACTAGGACGCGGGGAAACCACCAGTCCCGCTCTCGACCTCCCTCTCTCTACCTATCCATATTCTGTAGGATGCTTCCAGTGACGTTTTCGAAGCTCTCTCCATATATGAGCTTAGCGTCGATCTTGGGAGCCCTAGATTGTATTGTACCGTATTTCGGGTATCCGTATTATAGAATACGTTTCATTAGCTTTATGAGAAACGGATTCAAGACTGATCTCTTTGCTGTGGAAGTCGGAGCAAGAAGACTACCAGCAAAGTCGCTCTACAGTCTCTTCAAGAATCTAGGGCTGCCAGGAACGACGCTAAGCTCATACATGGAAAGAGCTTCGAAAACGTCACTGGAAGCATCATACAGAATATGGATAGGCAGAGAGAGGGAGGTCGAAAGCGGGACTGGTGTTTCCCCGCGTCCTAGTCAACGCAGACTAGCTGACGAGGGCTTGAAGCGAGCCAAAACGTGAAGCATGCGCGGGAAATTTAGAGTGGCCACTCGCTAGTCCGGCCTCGATTAATACCCTCCTCTACTGCCGATGGGCCCGGATATGTTCGGTGAAGCCATCGCAAGCTTAGATCCACACCTTCTATGACTTGTATGTGGAAATTATACAGTTTTGGTCAGAAAAAATCGAAAAAAAAAGTCGTGTTTTGTTATGCCTGGAGTTCAAAAAATCGGTCTGTGCTTATAAATAAGTGAATCCTCAAGTGTTTGGTATGACTGAATGCGTAATTTCAGTACAAATAAGAGTGAAGGATTAACAGATGAGTGACAGATTATTGATCTAAATCCATTACCTTGCGAAATATTCGAATTTGTGCGGGAACGCGCGCGCCAAAATTTCGCGTTTTTGCGCGCGGCGAAAATGGCTGGGAGTCAACGGTAGGAAAATAGGTAATCATTTTAATACGTAGGGAGTCAAAGGGGAGTAGAAGTTGACCTTTTTGAGTCTTATTTGCGTCTTAAGGCACTGGAATCAAATGACATGGCGTGGCATGGCATGGGCTAATAACGAAGAGCCTCGACGCCTACGGAGCACTTAGCGGCTCTCGATGAGTGCTCGGGTCGAGGGACATGCCCAGAAGGCAGCCCAGCTATTGCACGCATTGTCGGTTTAGGACCCGACCATCGGTAGCCTGCGTTCACCTCACACTCGGTCGTGAAAACTCCGTTTGCTTTTACATAAATTTTAGGTGTGTTTAGACTCTGTCCTTCACCTACACCAGGTGGCGACCGCCCACCTGGTGTAGTTGAAGGTGCTAGAAAAAAAAAATCATTTTGGAAGATTTTTCCATGAAACTTTATGAACTAACGAATGGATTGTATTTACAGATAAATATTCTAGCTATAAATGGTATTTTTTATATAATATATTACATATTCTAGGTAACAAAATTATTTTGTAAAATTCTATGTGAAAATCGCGACCTCTCTCTGATTTTCTATTTTTATAAATTTTTTCACATCTGCAAATCGGTCAAATAGTTTTTTATCATAAAAAGTAATACATTACAATCTAATCCTACCTTTCTGGTGTACCAGCAGCTCCTGTGTCGCACACAATAAAATCTTGAATTCGACCAAAATTTTGGTCAAAAACAAAAAAACAACACTTTCGCATTCCAACACAACACAAGCCATTCCAACATTTTGGCGAATTTTATTACGTAAATATTTGTGGGTTATACTCCGTTCATCATAGCAACTAATTTTTATTCCGAGCGGTTTCTCTTTCTCTGTACTTCTCACTCTCGCAAAGGGTGATTGAAGTGACTGTGAACTGAGGTTATGAATATAGCTTAATTTAAAAAAATATTGAATTATTTTTTATTTATTTGATGAATGAAAATTTTGCAATAAACCTGTTTATTTTTATTTTTTGCTTGGAATCAAGTCGCGTGGCTCACTCCCCAATATCCATGGTCAAAACACGCATAGTTTGATTGAAATCATAGTACCTACCCAACACTTGTGATAAGAGGCATAAAATAATTGTTTTTTTAATGTATGTTAGGTATTATTCGAAGGAAGGTGTGGAACTAAGCTTGCAATGGCTTCACTGAACATATCCGGTCCCATCGGCAGTAGAGGAGGGTGTTAATCGAGGTCGGGACTAGCGAGTGGCCAATCTAAATTTCCCGCGTAGGTTTCACGTTTCGGCTCGCATCAAGCCCTCGTCAGCTAGTCTGCGTTGACTAGGACGCGGAGAAACACCAGTCCCGCTCTCGACCTCCCTCTCTATCTATCCATATTCTGTAGACCTGTCAGACTTTGCTGTTTCTATCCCGAGTCCAGATCTATTGGTGCGTGTACCAACTTGGAATGATTTGTTAGAAGTCGAGTCTCGATTCCAGTTCATCTGATATAGGATTGGGTAAGGCTTGAATAGCGCTATCATTGGAGTCTTTGAGTACCTATACATCGTTTGGCTATTCTCGCCTTTTGATAAAATATCGACGGTAATTGACGGTAATCGAAGGTAATTTAATTATGATAATTTATGGTAATTTAATATTACGTAAATTTAATAAAGGTATTATTTATTGTATTCTCAATGATTTCTAGGGACACAAAATTTTTAAAATGTTTTCATGTGTGCTAGATATTATCAGAACGTAATTTGACTGTAACTTAGTAGAGAATGTTTCATTTTATTTAGAAAAGAATTAGCGTGAGTTTTAACATAAACAAAATTAGGTTCTTAGGATTTTTAGTGAACTATACCACAGAATAGAAAAGAGTACCAGAAGCGACACTCCACAAGGCCACATAAAGGAATAGCTACTTTTGCTGAGACGCAATAAAGTGCAATTCAGCTCGCAAAGCGCTGCATGCCTAACTCGAATAATAACCTACATCACGCTTCTCTTTCTATCGCATAACTCTATCTCTTTTGGCGCGATTCGGATCGTGTTGGGGTTGTCGTCTTGTGTGACGAATAAATTACTGTTAATAATTACTTAGCAGTTTTTTTTTGACAAAACTCTGTGGCTTCTCGGAAGTATAATGATGATGACATGCTAATTTTATTGATTCATTTATTTAATTAGTTTCTTATTTTAATTGTTGTATATTAGATAAGGGCAAAATGCCTATGAATCAGGAACTGCCTCTGCGAGACAGATTCTTCTATTGCAGAGCCTCTCTTTGTAAATGTGTACATGAAATAATGAAATAAATAAATTATTTGTTTTGACATATTATTATTATCATTTCTTTATTTTCACATTTTTACTAAGCATTTATATTAATTTTACATATTTTATATTATACAAAAACTTATAAAAATACACAAAATTATCATATTATTATTATCATCATTCGTTCATTAATCATTACCGAGATAGTATTATTAGTATTAGTAGTCATTATTAATTCTTTATTAACACATTTACAATATTTACATTAATTTCACATATACAAAGTATAAAAATACAAATATATACCTAAAATCAATCATTAAATTAAATTAGTCATTATTAGTATTACGATGCTCCAATTGCTCCATTATTATTATATCGAACAATAGGCACAGAATACTTCATAGGTACTGAATAAAATAGTTTGTTCCATCCAGGCGATCGACTGTATGCGTGCGCTCGCAAGCGCGGGGCTGCCCGGACTGTTTTGTATTCTCCGAATATCGCGCGCTGTAGGTGATTATCGCGGTAGGTATGAAGGAGTGTCTGAGGCCTGACTATACTCGATATCTGGCCTCAGGGAGCAAGTGACGCGTTAAGGAACAGCTATTTGTCTCTCTCGCACCTGCTTAGTCTTAGCTGTGTATAACAGAGAGGCACATTTATACATTCGCGTCAGTGTCGCGAATGTTGTGTTCTTCTGTTCTGTATTCTATTACATGGAGTAGAATAGGTTAGCACTATAATATTTGCGACATCTCTATCTCCGTTTCGCCACGCACACTACCCGCCAACGCAAGAGGCACAACTGGACGCTCTCAGCTTACTTACAAATTTACAAATTACACCAAACAGACGAGTTTGGTCGGAAATCAAGGGAATCGATCCGGATCAACGATGAACCAGCCGGGAACAGGCGGAATCAGTCTAGGTCACTGAATCAGCTTGTACTCGTGTAGCTCAGTGTGCGCAACGGTCAGGAACGATCCCCGTGCGTTGAGTTTGAATTTTATTTATTGTTTTCTTACCGTCGGAATCAAACCGAATCATGCTTTCAAGTGTAGAATCACAAAAATCATAAGAAAATCGACGAAATCATCATCGAAAGCACATAGAATCGATGCTCCAGTGAACGACCCTTCGATCCAGACACGGTTGCCTACATTACTTACTACTTACCTACTACCGTGATGTCATCCAACAACTGGACACCAGATTCATGTCGGAACTAGGTGCCATTGGATTAGGAGGTCCTGACTGCACCGAGCTGGACAGAAACTACTATTTTTATTATAGCTGTTTCGACACTTCATTCAGTACGCCAACCAAAGGTACCAACTGAGGTACCAACCCATTACCGCTCGCCAACGAGGCAAGTCCTTTTCCACTTGGCCACTAGTTGCATCAATCTCCAGCTCTGTTATATTTTCCAAAGAAAATAGTCTACCATTAGCACTATATATGTGAAAAAAAAATTTTCTTTGTTCTCAGCCCCGGATCGATCCAATACAATTGCTCAGGTGTCTGAGCGTGCTTTTATCTCCCAACGGTGGAATTAGGAGCAATGATGAGGTGCATCGCTTAGCAAGGTAAGTGAAGTGATGTTAATTTAGTTATACTAACCAATGATAAATTGTTTTCAATCATTTAAAATTTTGAATCAAATTTACATTTACAGTCTTAAGAGTCACTCAAAACGTAGGAATCTCATTAGCAGTTTTTCAACCATTGTCATGCATACGAACGATGGCAGATGAGCAATATGTTTCCAAAACGAAAGAAATAAAAATTAATTTAGTTTATATTTTTCTACATAGTTTCCTTCTATGTACTCACATGTCATCCAAGGACAGGCGAGGGGGGTGGCTTTATAGAGAGGAGTCGCGGTAGGGGGAAGGGTGGAGGGAGGAGGGCTGTTTTTTATTTGATGGGAAATATTATAATGGGGGTAGCTTAGAAGAGGGGAGCAAAGGGGGGTCGGCCGGGTGAATGTTTTGGTGGTTAAAAAAATTACCACAGTAAATTTATAAATTAACCCTAACCTAATGTTGTGGCGGCTCATGCCGGTTTTGCATACATTTCTAATCAGAACAAAGGTTTGGTGTTTTAAAAAA